>OY728145.1:475360899-480160899 GCA_963277665.1 Viscum album | reverse complement strand
GTAGGGTCACACAGTGTGTGGTGGGCCCACCAGGTGTGTGATATTTTTATTTTCTTGGAAAACCTAGCACTGCATCTAGGTGTACTACACAGTGTGTGTTCATTAGACTGCACACCCTGTAGGTGAGTTTTTTGTAGAAAAATCAACTCTTCACATGGATCCCAAATCTACATTCACTACCACATAATCCATTTTTTGACCACCTAAAATTGGTGGGGTTCATATTTGATGATCGATTCCTAGCCTATGGTGGCCAAAAATATAAAATCTAATGGTCTTTCATTGAACTGTTAGGCCTTCCATGGGTGACGAGCCAAAACCCGGTCATGATCCACGATGCTATCTCCCGCATCCATGTATCCAACCCAATCTTCCTGAAAATCACCACCTCATACATTGTTCGACAATCCCCATGAATCTAGGGGTTTCTTATCTCTCAAACTCACCCCCAAAAAAATAAAACCCTAACCTCATTGGACAACTTTGAAGAATGGGAAGAACGATAGAGAGAAATTCACATATACAAGGTGAATCCTTCTTTGGACAGGTGTTCTTGGCCAATGATTATATAAATGGGATGTCCATGGTTATTAGTAAGGGAAAAAATATTTATCATATTAAAAATAACCAATAGATTATAGGTCTCTTGTGAAGAATAAATAAATCATATATCAATAATAACATATGAAAATCCTTACTCAATAGTTTAATCATAAGGTTAAAATCCCAAAATGATGATTCATACCTCAATTTAGGACTGGTCATTGGTGAATAATGCATTTTCTAGTGATAAAGGAGGCCTTCAGTGTTTTCTACCTCTTAATCCCCCTATATCCATTAGTTCATCGTTCTCTAATATGTTCCTCCAATGAAGAACACCATAACCTCCTATAAAATCCTCTCAAGTTTATGTGGCTAACCATGATGATTTTTTATAACAAGGTATAAGGAATTTAGGTCATGGTAATTTAAAATAAAATAAATAAATTTAATTATTTATTTTAATTAAACTAACTACCAACAACTTCCTCAACCAAACATCTGATGCTAACCAACCCTAGGTCATGCCAGGGGTAAATCCTATCTTCCAAAATCAAACATGGTCTCTGATTTTCCCTCAAAGGTTTCAGATAATGGAAAAACCAAAAACACTAAAATAATACATGCATGTAGATTAAAATATATTAATATTTTTAATGTACTAATTTTGGGGTCCTGAGACACCCACACACTATGTCGACTCTGATTATAAATAAAGATATATGAACAAAAATATTCAAAGGATTATCCTTCAAAACTAAAGTTGCTACATTTTCCACAACTTTAAGGTTTTTTCCCTAAAAATAATAAGATAAAAAAAATTGGGTTACTGATTCATCATATGACTCTCTCTCTCTCATGATCTCTCCTTCATGCTCGCATATTTCCACACAAAACAAACTGAAGGAGTGGTCCATCCTTGTAGAATCCTCCCTTTTCTATCATGTACTGCCATTCGGAACTCCACAAAGGTGGATCTATCCTCAATTTATAGTTCACACTAGCCAATAACGTACATTAGATCATGAACATATCTCCTTAGCTATAACACATGGAAGATATCATGCACCTAATCCAACTATGGGGGTAAGGCTAAGAAGTAATAAATCTCTCCAAACCTCCATTGAATCCTAAATGACCTGATTAACCTCATGGATAGCTTACCTCCTCAAAACAAACCTTCAAAATCCTCTCCATAGAGAAAATCTTAGGAAAACATGGTCTACCTCCTCATACTTCAAGGGATAGAAACATCGATCTATGTGTGTTTTATAACAGCTATAGGATATCCTCATATTCTCATAGATCATTTGAACCTTCTTTTTCATCACCTTCACAATCTATGTCCCAAAAAGAGACACCTCACCAATACTGGATCAGCACAAGGGTGTCCTTCAGAGTCTCCCATATATGCCTCAAAAGGTTCCATATTGATAGTATAGTGATATATGTAATTATAATAATACTATGCCAATGTAAAGTGATCCTCCCATATCTGGATGAAGTCTAACACACATTCTCTTAGCATATCATCCAATACTTACATAGTTTGTTGGGTCTGGCCATCTATCTGGGGGTAAAATGCCATAATCATCCTCAACCGTTTCTAAAATTTATCTTATAGTCTTCTCCACAAATGGGACATGAAACAAGTATCACGATAAGTGAAATATTCAAGGGTACTCCATGAAGATGAACAATATCCAAAATGTATAACTACCTTGGGATCTCAATGAAACTATACTCCCTAATGGAAAGGAAGTGTGTTAACTTGGTAAGTCGATCAATAATTAACCAGATGGAATTATGCCTTTTTTTATCTACAGAAGCCCTATCTTTAATTCTATGAATATTTTATCCCATTTCCCCTCCGGGGTCTTAATAGGTTGTGTCAAACCTTCTAAAACCTAGTGCTTGACCTTTAAATACTGACATTTTAGGCAATGAGAAATAACATTTACTGCACTCCACCTCATGTTATCCCACCAAAACTATATCTTATGTTACTTGTACATATTTTTCACTCTCAGATGTATAGCTAAATAGAAAGTTTTAAACTCATTCCTCACCTCTTCTTGCATCCTAACCAGAACCACCGCCCATCCCTAGAAAAGGATGACATGATCCCCTCATTTAGATTATCCATCCAGTGAATCTCTTGAGAATATCTGGTCATGATAAATATCACAGTCAATGTCTCCCAACTGGGATTCTTAGAAACACTAAAGGAGCACAATAATCACCACCATTTATTGAAGAAAAATTTTACCCCTCTCTTCCCCTATGACCAGATGCAAAGAAGAAAACTACTCATACACCTCCTCCACTAAGTGAGAATGGGACTTCCTTCTAAGGGTGTATTCCACCGTGTTACCCATCCCAGAAGTATAGACTATATTGAAGTCATAGTCTTACATGAACTTCAACCAATACCTATGTTTCATGTTTAGATCTATATGAGTGAAGATATACGTATGGTTTTGGTGGTATGGGTATACCAAAAAGCTCTCTCTATGAAGATAGTGCCTCCACTTCTTTAGAGAGAAGACTACCACTGCCAACTCTAGGTCATGAGTAGTGTAGTTAATCTCATGGGGTCTTAAATTCCTCAAACCATATACGATCACTTCATATCTCTACATCAACATGCACCTAAACCTGTCTCTAGAAGCATCACTAAACACTACGTACTCTATGGCCTCCTCTATTAGTCTCAACACAGAATCACTAGTTAACCTCATCCTAAACATCTAAAAGGCTCCCTAACACTACTTGGTCCAGATAAATGGATTACCATTCAATATTATGTTGGTCAAAGAGGATAATAATCTAGAAAATTTATAAATATACCTCTTATAGAGAATCTATGAACCTCCATCATGCTGCTAGGTGTCTCCCAAGAAAGCACTGTAACAATATTCCCTAGTTTCAAAGCTAAACCATTCATGGAAATAACATGTCCTAGAAAGTGAACCTTATAGATCCCAAACTATAACTTCGAGATATTACCATAAATCTAGTACTCCCAAATTAATTTTAGGACTACCCTCAAATTGTTTTCATGCTCCTCCTCTGATGTAGAGTAGATGAGTATGTCATCAATTAAGATAACCACAAATCGGTCCATGTATGGCTGAAAGATCAAATTCACCAAATCCATAAACACTATGGGGGCCTTTTTCACACATAAAGTAATCAATAAGAACTAATAGTGTTTGTAAAAACTTGGGAATGCCATCTTTGGAATATCAACCACGTGAACCCTCCAATGGTGGTAGCCAGACCAGAGGTCAATTTTCACAAACCTACTTGATCCTCTAAACTGGTCAAAGAGGATGCCAATCCTCTACAAGGTTTACTAGTTCTTTATCATTACCTAGTTTATTCTATGATAATCAATACCTAGAATCAATATCCTATAAATAATTTTTATGAACATAACTAGAGATTCCTAGGGGGACACACTGGGTCTTAATAAACCCTTATCTTGAAGGTCCTCATACTACAATCGTAGCTCTTAAAGCTTGATATGGGACATATGATATGCCTATAATGATATCATTGTTTTCCTAAGGTTAAAATAAATGAAAAAATAAATTTCGTGCCTTGAAGGTAGACTTAGAACATCCTTAGGGAATACATCCATATAATCTTCCACTACTAAAGGAATCTAGATGCCTTAAGATCCCATTGCACCAAGGGATAAACCCTCAAATTGATGGGTTGTGGTCTAAAGCCTCTTACATGCAGGGCCCAATGGCTCATCCATTAGATCTCTCTCACCCAAAAAGGATAATCTCATCCCATATTTCTAAAGGAATCAAACTCGCCTATGATGATAGTTAATCTAGGCTTGAACTATAGACAAGTATTCCATAAACAAGATGGAACCATAAGGTTTCATTAAGATGACCAGTAGGTCCCAAGAGAAACTCTCTACACTAAGATCCAGCTATCAAATATAGAAGATAAGTGATATAAAAGTATCACACCTAATAGGAACCTCTAGAAAATGATGTTGGGATTAGGTATTAATAGTTATCTTTAGCACTCTAACAAGGGATATGAAAATTATGTAGTGAACCAAACATGTGCCTACAAGTATTGGAAAAAACGTAGAAAAGACACAAATCATGCCTTTTATTATATCGTATGTTGTTGGATCATAATTCTCCATAGACAGCAGCTACCTGGGCCCCTAACTTATTTCTTCCTAATCCAAGAGTTATCCTCATAGTGGTGGTGGTGTTGTAAGTAGTTTGTAGTTTATCCCTCCAAAAGAACCTACTCTGAGAGCCCCACTTGTATGTCTTCCAGTACCACCTCCCCGGGGTCGACCCTAGATATTCCTAGGAGGACCTTGATCATGAAACTACCTCCAGTGTGGCATATCATCTACTTCTTACCTTCCCTACTCTATATGTAAGGTCAATAAATCATGTTACATGTGACCACTCCTATCAAAAGAACATAACTACCCCTATTCTTATTGTTAGAGTCCTCTAAATGTTCCCTATGTTGTAGATAAACATGCTTGAGTCCATCCATGAGAAGTTATCATATTGCTAGACCCTACCAAATGGAGCCTTCTAGTTGTTGTAGATGACTTAGCCCCATGACACCCTCTACCATCTCTAGCTAGATGTCACTCTGATAGGAATCTCTCCATCACCAGAGCCTTCTTTAGATCTCCAACATGTGTGGGAATGCACAAGGGGACCACCCTAATAGAAATGTCTTTGTGGAGCCCCTACTCAAACTTCTACACATTAAATTAACCATCTTGTACCATGTCAAGGGAGTATTGTGTATGGGCTGTGAAACTCATGGCATACTCATCAACCATCATAGACCCTGTTGCAGCTCCAGAAGATCATATGTTTGAATTGATCACAAGAAAAACGGTTAATAATACTCACAAAACAAATACTAGAAGTCAGACCATGAGTGTATTGTATAATCTTGAGTTTTCATGACTATACTCCACTAGTGCCCTGTTGCTCCATGGAAAAAACTAGATATCAATGAAACCCTTAGGTTATTCGGGTCCCACAAGAGGCTGAAGACACAGATTTCCAACTCAAGACAATTTTCTACTATGTTGGGATCTAGATTTCTACAATACCTCAACAATTTATAATGTTATAACTCATGTAATGTGCTAATCCTGCATGTATCATCAACCTGAACTGGTGATATTATTTTCTTCCCAAAAACTATGGGTGATGCTCCCTACATTCCCAAAGGAAACAAAAAATGAGATAGACCCTAAAATGAGGCCCCATCAAACATTGGATCATCATCACAATCCTGAATTGGTTACCTAGTTGGTTGTCTTCATGGAGGAATCCTAAAATTGTTCAAGATATACCCCAGTTAGGTGAGAAAATATATGGGGAGTTGACTCAAGAAGAAAATTCAATGGAATCAATCCTATATAATGCATGTATGATAGTTTCCCCACAACCAATGTCTTGATGTATCAAGTCAAAAAATAGGTATTTATAGTCCTAGTGAATGGATACATTGGAAACCACACCAACACTAGGTTCCCTAGCCTAAAATCCATACTCAAGACACTCTGACCTTATTTCATTATTTTTCCAACCAATCCTCACCATGGGTCAAACCTTAACTACGATCTAAATAAGAACCACCTCTAATTCCACTCCGTAACAACCGGAGCCATCGAGGCCCGAATGGCTGGTGGAAGACCAAGTTATTACAACAATAACCCATCTTCAGTAGGTTAGAGGTGGCGACAATTTCCAATAAAAAGAAATAGAAAATGGGAGGCCTTTCCCAAGTATACCTGTATGCACACACCCAACCATCTACATGAAATAGTGGTGAGGAATAATAACAAATAGTAACATCTTGAGTAAACCATGCATGAAATAACTTGTAGGTAATACATAAGAGTATAAAAGTATAAAACCAAAGTGTAAAGGGGAAAAAAATACCCTACCAGAAATGAAATCCCAACCTAACAACAATCAGGAAAAAGAAAGATGAGAGATCCCAACACTAGATCTCCAAGCCTGACCATCGTACACAATCTAAGCACTCAAGTATCACTACGTGCCACAAAATGTTATCGTCAAAATTTCCTTCATCTTCATAAGACACAACACATGTGGTAAAAACTCATGTAGGTGTGAATATAATCATAACTAGTAGGACACCCTGAAAACCAAAAAAAGAGCAATAAAAAGATATTGTAAAGGTCATCTCAGCCCATATTAAGGCGGAAATGAAGCCCAACATAGAAATATGCGAAAAAAGAAACTCATATTAGAGAGACATGGGATCTATATATCATAGACCAACCTAGGAAGATGAGTCTATCAGAAGCTCCAAAGGTCCATCAATGATGCCTAGTATCTCTCGTGTCAGTTTGAGAAATCCATGTGGAGGACCTGAACCTCACCACTACTGTACATCCTATGGGGGAACAATCTCTAATAGAGTAAATGAGACTCAGTATGATAGGGGTGACACTCAATTGATAGAGGACCCACACCCTATAATGATAGGGGGATTCCACTCAATAAATGGATTGAGAACTCGCTCCCTAGTGTGTTATGGGGTTCCACTTAGAGCAAGAAGGACCTATACCCTAGCATGATTGGGGGTGGAACTCAGTAGGTATAGATAGAAGACCCAATCCTTAGTGTGACAAGGGGGAGAGAATCTAAGAATGGTGGTCCCTCGCCCTAGTAGCCTCAGGGGGTTACAATCAGAGGGTAGATGACCCCCTCCCTAGTTCCATAAGGGGATACCACTCAACCAATGAAAAGAGTATGGGGGACCCACACCCTGGTGAGATAGGGGTTGTCAACCGCTCTCTCTCTCTATTTATCCTTCCCGATCATTACTACCGGTCCAACATTTCCTAAAGAAGCATCACACTCTCAACACCTCACATCATATCTAAAAATCCAATATGAAGGTTATCATCACGTTTTATGAGGAAAAATGCTCAGGAAAAGCTACTTGTGATCCCAAGTCCATGTCCAACGGAGGATATACGTATGGTGGAAAGTTATGAGAAATGTTCACGGTGTATACTAGGGATCACATAACATGTGACCCCACCTGGCCTCCTAGCTATGTCCTCAAATGTGCACGGCTTGGCTGTCCATATAGTATTACATGATGTGTAAGGGTACTACATGGAGCGTGTCAGGCATCCGGGCCCTGCCCATGTACTTTTGGCCACACCCATGTATAGTTGTTCATGTACCTGGCTGTGAACCAAGCTATTACTTGGCACCGAGTCATTCCCATATACATCTTGGTGTACCCATGTACTCTTGGAGTACATGGCATGTCTTCCCACATGTGTTCCCAAGCATGTGCCGCTGGCACATGGAATGGATGCCCAAGTAGTGACACAAGGTGTGGGATGGTTCCACATCGCATGTGATCTTTTTTATTTTCTTAAAATCCCTATTTTCATTACCGATGGTGTAACACCCCAAGTTTCCACGGTATGTTTCTCTTTGAATAATACAATAGCGTGTGTTGTACGCAACTTCGAGTTCTAACACACCACAACCAATCAAACTAGCCATTATCAATAGTAATACCCACTTTTTGAAATTTTATAAAATTTATCATTAAAAATGGACTTAATTTTTGGATTCAAAGTATCAAAATTATCTTAGGGTCAATTTTTGGTATTTTTCAGAAAACATTCATTTTTTGATGAATAGTGAAAAACATTGAGTTATAGTTTAAAACCGAATTTTTATTTAAATAATTATTTATCTTATTTAAATTTATTTTAGGTCAAAATAAATACATAATACCTATATAAGATCAATTTAATTCAATGGAGTTAGTTTATAATAATTTTAGATATATAAAAATTTTATTGAACTTTTTACCGTCTTTTACCCACCACCTAGGAGCATTTGCAAATTTACATAAAACATAATTTTACAGCTTCTGTAAGTTGAATTTCAAAAATACGAGAGACACGATTGATATCAATAAGTAAAATGTGGTTCAATAAGATGAAAATAATTTTTGGTGAATAGTAACTTTTTACTTTTATTTACCACGGTTAAAAGTAAATTGGGTAATTAAGGGTAAAAATGATATTATTATTACCCTAACACATGTACTAATTCTATTAGATATGTATAATTCGACCAAAAACAACCTTAGGAATAAAATATGAACCTTTTTGGTCCACTTGGATTAGATTAGGACATTTATTATTATTTTATTTAAAGAAGAGTTAAAAGAGTTAAATTCAATGTTTAATAACTAAACCATTTTTAGTATAGGGTTACGCAAAATATAAATTATACTATAAATATTAATTATAAAGATAAAAATATTTCCTAAATAATGGTATTTTATTTATAATTTTAGACATTATATAAATAAATTTATTTATGACACAATGATGATGCATTAATTACTGTATTAATGAAAGATTATAATAATTGATCTTATAAATATCCAAATAAATATAATTTTGGAGTTTTAATGAATTCCACTCATTTTATAGGTTAATATGACATGTTAGGGTTGATTAAATGTATTTATTTAGAAGTAACAAAGTTGATAGTACTTTAACAAAAATCAATTATTAAATAATGTCAAAATTGACATAAATGAGTTTTTAAAACAAATACAATATTATTGATTGATATAATAATCCTAAAAATATATGGTTTGGCCAAAATACTTATATAATGATAGGTGTATCATTAATTAACCACTTGGGATTCTCTTGGAAGTTTATAGTAAATTTATTAACCATATAATATAAAAATACAAAGAGACATGGTAAATATCAAACTATTTAACTAAGAGTTAAATCTAAAAGATAAGGTTAATATAGTGACCCAAACCTGTCTAAAACCTATTTGTTGAGATGTTTTTGACCCATCCCACCTTATTATTTGAATAATTCATTTTGGAGCCATTAGAAACCGAAAATTACTTTATTATAAAATAATATTTATTGCTTATCCTAAGGTACCCTCACCCCTCTTATAAAAGGGAACTTCCCCTTCTCTCTAATTCACCCATTAAAAGCCATTTGGCTAGGAAAAACCTACCCAAATACCCTCTAAACTGTCCTACCTTAATTATAGAGTCTTTCATTTAGTCATAAATCCAACCTAAGGAGCCCTTTTGATCAAATCAAAATGAAGAACCTGAAGATGAGGTAAATATCTCACCACCTCTTTCATGTTTTCTCTTCTTCAACTTCATCTTTCTTTGTTGTTTCCATTATAAAATAATAACTCCAGTATCTTCTATATATTTTGATGTTATTATAAATATGTTACAACCATATTCATTATTCTATCCATCCTTTGAATGAAATGTCACCATACGTGCGTACGTACGACTTACCGTCTCCACGTCGTGGTGTAGTTGTTACACAATACATTACTATTCGGATGGGTATAAAAATGATGTATAAATGATGTAAATAATAAATATAACATGATAGTTTTTCTTTATATATTTTATAACACCCAATTATATATTATTTTAATATCAAAATAATGATATTGTCGCTCGTGCGTACGTACGGATTACAGTCTCCATGAACACGATGAGATTCATTCCCCATCGTATCAATTCAAGAATAATTTTCATTAGATGATTAAAAATAATGTTTAAGAACATAATATAATTATTAATATGAATAAGATACATCCTATCCATAAAAAACATTAATTATGTAACAAATCATATAAAGGAAAATGAATCAGCTAACACCCGAAACGAAGATAATACAAAAATATTATTAACAAAGCAATATTAAAAGATCATATATGATATCATATTAGTGTATATGATTCTTCTATAATTTAATAACAATTATATCACTATTATACATGAGGTTAACCTACCCTTAACCAAGGAAAAGTATAAGGTAAGGGTTAATTTCACAATCTCTTTATTATCCGAGGTTGTTTTTACGTAAGTATCTACTGGGACCTCTTTATCATCCACATCAATTTTTCTTAAAAATATATTCCAAAACATTTTTACTATTTACTATAATATGGGTTAAATCCATTTATACCCTTGTTTGACTTTTTATAAAATGGTTTGAAATGAATCTTTCCGTCATTTTTCAAACAAGATACCTTATGACCTTTTCAACAAAATTAAGGTAAGAATGTTTTTTTTAACTTTACGGTGGGTGTGACTATTTTTGACTATTATAACATCATCTAAGATTCCCTTAAAATCTTATAAGAATATTTTCAAAATAAATTTTTTCTTTATAATTATGTGACTCTTAAATGATTTCAAAATAGAAAGAGATATTTCTCTAAAAAAAGGTTTTGATTGCATCTATGTCAACATCCTTTGATGGATTTTAAGATTATTTGAAGTTGATTTATTATGATAAAAAACTTCCATATTTTATTTAATGTTTTGTGATATGTTTGAATGTGGATGTGTTATTTTTTATACTATTCAAAGTTTGTGGATAAAGTATTGACATTTCATATTCTAGTTTTAATACGAATGTTTATGTTATGTTAAAACCTTTTCATATGAGGAATGCATTGGACTTAGTAAGTGATGGGTGGAGCCCACTATAGCTCCTAGATTCATTGATAGGTCTCATGAGACAAACTAGTGTCTTGGCATAAGGCCTTGACAAAATCTTATTTGTAGTCTTGGCACAAGGTCTGGACTATGTGGTTATGAAGTCTGGCATTATGCATTCCATCATTATGAAAGTGGCTATTGATATTGCATGTGATTATTCGACTAGTAGAATATCCATGTGAGTAAGTAAATTGAATTATTTTGATTTATATTTTCCATATTATGATGAAGTTTATGTTCAAAAGGATTTTGTTTTAGATTTATACATTGCCTTAAATGTTTGTGCTTATTTATGAAAGTTTCTGCTATATTGTTATCCTTACTGAGCATCTGAGCTCACCTCTTTCTAAGTTTTATTTTTCCCAAGATGCGAAGAAGTATATTATGACTGACCTGAAAAAATAGTCTATGGGATCTCAGTGTTTCCTATAGAAACAATGTTGTTGTAGTTTTCCATTTTACAATGTAATGTAAACCTTATGAATGCATCTAGTACTTCCAAGGATACTAAACTAATCAGTATTTCAAGACTTGATCTTTTGTAATCATGCTAATGTCATGTAATAATGCACCGAATCTGGGTAATTGGAGTCAGGGAATTACTGATGGTACTACATGATGCATTTTCATCAAACTACATGTCGCCTAGTTAGGTTTTCTATAGAAAACATAGTTCTTGATACAGATCCCAGATCCACCATCACCACCATGAAATCCACCATTTAACCACATGAAGTTGATGGTGGTCATATTTTTCCATTGATTCCTAGATTTTGGTGACTAAAAAATATAAATATAATGGTTCTTTATTGATCCATCATGCCTTCTGTGAGTGACAAGCCAAAACTAGGTCACGATCCCCATTTCCGTATATCACATCCATGGATCGAACACGATCCACCTAAAAATCACAATATTTTACATTATTCACAGAACCTCCAAGAATTTTAGGGTTAGATAATTCATGAACATGCCCTAGAAAAGATTAATTGCGACCCCATGTGCCAACGATAAAGAACACGAAGAACAGTGGGGCGAAATGCATATAAATAGGGTGAATCCTTCATTTTCCAAGAATTCTTGACCAATGATATTATAAATGGGATATACATGTGTATTATAAAGGGAAAAAATATTTATTGGATTAAAATATAACCAATAAATTTTTGGGACCAAGCAAAGAACAAATAAATCACATATCAATAAAATTATATGAAAATTTGTGCTCAATATTTTAATCAAAAGATAAGAAACTGCAAATGATGATTCCTACATCAATTTAGGATCTATTTTTGGTGAAGAATGCATTCAATAGTGTTTAAGAAAACCCATTGAATTCAGTATATTTCTATCCACCTTAATTCATTTATTCATCGTTCTCGGATCTATTTTTTCAACGAAGGACACCAAACCCTACTCTCAAATCCTCCCAGGGTTATGCGGCTAACCATGATGCTTTTTTATAATAGGGTAAAAATAGAGGAATTTAGGTCATGTCAAATTAAAATAAAATTTATTTATTTTTTATTTATTTTATTTAAATTCACCGCAAATGACTGCCACAACCAAAATTTTGGTATCGACCATCCTTTGGTCCCACCTAGGTTAAACCCTACATTCTGAAATCAAATGTGGTTTAAAATTTTCCATCCAAGGACATGAATAATAAGAAAAAAAGAAATAATGAAACGATGCATGAACATGAATTAAAATATTTTAATATTTATAAAATATTAATTCTGGGATTTTGAGACACCAAAAATCCTTGCCAACTTCGATGATAAATCCAGATATATATAGAGAAATATTCAAAGGATAATCCATCAAAACCAGAGTACTTATAGATTACATAAAGGGGGTTTACATAAAAGAAATTGTGGGATCACAGGGCCTTACGTAGTGATGGTAAGGGTATGAAAAGTAGGCCATCACTTTAATTTAATCTAAATAAATTTAAATAAACCAATATTATATAAAAGGCTGGTCTAATCTCATAATCATCCAAGTACCGTGCAACGAGAATATATTTTCAATCTTGTTTTCAATTACTTTGATTATATCTTTAATTAAGATAATGGATAAAAAAATTCATCCAATTAATTTAATTTTATCTTAATTCCATCCAACCATCCTTCACTCGACATCATCTATAATGTTTTTTAAAAATAATTTAATTTAAAATTAATCTAGTACACAAGCTTATTTAGAGTCAACGTCATGTGTTTTTCAAAATTTTAATAGGGAAATTAATTTTATATATAATTTCTAATCCTATGACATGAAATGTACTATCGATGAAATTTAAAATACACTATCAGAAACAGACTATATACAATGTACAAAATTATATGACATTTACTTGTTTTTTCTCATATCTTCAACACACACCTTGATCTGGATATGTTTCCTATCTTGGACATGTTTGAGGTACATGATATGGAATACACAACATTTAACCTCATATTGAACATCTTTTCAGTCCACATTCTATGTATTCAATACATAGATCACTTGGGACCTTGTGTGTGCTCATCCATGAGACACAAGGCACTACATCTTGTGTATAGTTGTAACACGATGTGTATTTATTCTAGCCATGTGCTAGCCTAACTGGATCCACACATCAATCAATTATTTTCACATCTTATATTCAATTAGATTAGATCTATCTAACTTTATCATGAGATATTACCATGTGAATAAATACTTCATAACATGTACTCATGAAGTATATGACATGTACCTTGTTTTTCTCTATAACATATTAAAATGAATCATTTTAAGTAAAAAAACATAAACACATGAAATCAATCAAAAAATAATAAATAATTATAAATTAAACATGTTACCCATTTTATACAACTTATAGGTTTTGGGAACAACCTAAGCATCCTTTGAAGGTATGACTAACTCATATTGTAGTCATAAATCACATGTAATCATTGTATCACATGATAAAACATCATTTCCAATGATAAAAATAGATATCTTGACTAAATTAAAATGATAAAACCAAAAGTAAAGTATCTTCACATAAGATTTACAATCAATTTATAAGTAGATATAGAATTACCTTAACTCATAATTATCTCTTTGTTGATGTTCTGTGGAATATATCTCATCACGCCATGGTTTCACTACATGATAAAACTTTAGAATCCCTTTAGAGGTTATCCACACATGCACTAAAATATAGGATTGATGTTGTAAAACCACTGGGTTCTAGCACAATCGATCTTGTCGCTTGAGTTATTTGTGGTTGACTAAAATAGAATATTTCTCAAGTGATTAATGAATCTTAATGATTTCTCAGTTATTTTTGAGAGGAGGGTGGGATAGAAAACTAGATATCTTGATCTCTCTCTATGGTTGGATTGAGTATCACTATATCCATTGTACACAATAATTGTCAAAATAAAAAAGTGATCTGATTATATATTTATCATATCTAGTTTAGGGTTGTAAAATTCCACATAAGCCCCTAAATATCTTTAATATTCTTAAATGGCCATATTTCCAATAATAATTATAATATTATTTTTATTTTATTGACATGTGTAACACATTAATAATATAAATAAATATCATTTAGACTATTTAGACCATTAATCACGGTTAGATTTCCCTCATCGACGTTTACCAATTCTCTAATAGTGAAAATTTAATTAAATAAATTTCACTGAATTATTCTATGATAATTATAATAGATATTGTATTCCAAAAAAATCAATATATATATTATTTAACTCATTTATTATTTCAAATAAACTTTCATTAAATTATGGAGATTAACCAAAATGAAAAAAAACATATTTATTCAAACATATCAAATTCATTACTTGAATTTAACTGACATTGTGGATACACTTAGTGTGTGACCCTCTAGGAATCTATCTTAGTGGAATTATTAATAACTTCCTAAAGATCAAGGTTGAAGTTTAATAGTACTCCATAACATCCATAGAGAAATAAGTTAAAGTAAAAACAATATCCAAACTCCAAAAAACATTTATCATGTACAATAATCTTTTTATCATGATATCTCTAATCAAGTAGATTGTGTTCCAATACCATCAACCTATATGTTCAACGTATCATTCTTTGTCTTTTGGGAAGTGAACTTTCCTACCGAATAACATGACCATGGATTTTTCTACAAAGATTCATTCCCATTAAAGGGTATGAGATATAAACTTCCATTAAAGGAAGGAAGGGATAAATCCTTTCTCACATAATCCATTACTGTAATAACACTCGTGATTCACCCAATGCATCCTACATTGCAATGAACATATGCCATCACATTTTTCTCCAATACATATAAATACCTAAGTCTTGATATCCACTAATGATAATCTTAAAGTCTAAGGATCAATACACTTGTCTGCAACTAGGAATATCCAATGACATATAGAAATGTGGATTTTCTATTAGCGATTATGTTCTCATCACATCTTATCTTGGATATTACCAAAGGCGGACACCATGAGAAGGTGTCTCAATGTATTATGAGCCCCCTAACCCTAACATCTTATGTCATCTATGTACCATTATACCATATCATCCAAGCATAGAATAAGGTTCAAAATTAAAGTTACGACACCTCTAGTTTCTCATTTTTGCAGGGAATAACAATAACCTTTCAGTGAGACATATATTCTAAGTACATTTTCACATACAAATTTCATGCAAAAGAGTAACAATAATCTGATAAGAAAAAATATTTAATAATGAAAATATGTAATCATGTACTAAATAAGTTGGTTTGAGGGCACCATCTCCAACAGGTCAATGTTTTTTCTCAGTAAAAAAAGCCAAGAAGACCTCCAAAACTGAGTTTTTAATTAGGTACCCTAATTTTGGAACATTCAATTGAATTTCAGCTTCATTTAAGAGGGTATTTTGTTGCTTGTTGTGCCTCTTATGATTTTATTCCATGAGTTTACATTCCTATTGGTATGATGGTGTTGTAATTATTGTGGTCATCCGTCTTTTTTTGATTTATTATTTATTTTATATATGTGAAAATTTATATATATTTATGAATATTTATTTTTTATTTATCTATATTTTTCTATATTTATTTACAATTTTGTATAATTTTATATATTTATAGATATTTATATGTGTTTTTGTATATTTAACTATATTTATAAATATTTATAAATATTTATATGTATTTATATTTATATATATTTACATATGTCATGTGGGTATATATAAAAATAGATATTTATTGTATTTATATTTATATAAATTTATTTATGTTTATTTATATTTATTTATCATTACATGTGTTTATATATGTATATATAATTATATGCAATTATATATATCAGTGTGTGTGTGTGTGTGTTTATACATATTTATGTAAATTTAGCTATATTTAAAGATATATATATTATGTTGATCTATATATATGTGTGTTTGTATTTATATAAGTCTGTGTAAATGTATTATATTTTTATAAGATATATATATATATATATATTACTGTATTTAAATAAATTCATATGTAATTATATATATCTATTTATTTATTATTTATTTATTTCTTATTTATTATATATTATTAATTTATTATTATTTATTTATCCTATTATATTTATTTATCATTTATTTATCATTTATTATTATTTTTATTTCATGATTGTTATTTGTTATTTATTTAATATTTGTTATTTATTATTTATTCATTGTTGATTTTTAATTATTCATTATTTATATATCATAAATCATATATTATATATTATATATTATATATTATATATTATATATTATATATTATATATTATATATTATATATTATATATTATATATTATATATTATATATTATATATTATATATTTTATATTTTATATTTTATATTTTATATTTTATATTTTATATTTTATATTTTATATTATATATTATATATTATATTTATTATGTATTTTATTATTAATTAGTATTATTATTATTTATTATTTATTTATTATTTATTATTTACTATTTATTTATTATTTATTTGATACTTACTATTTATTTATTATGTATTTATTATTTAATTATTATTTATCTATTTTTTATCTATTTTTTCTTTTTCTTTTATTTTTTTATTAGTTATTAGTTATTTATTATATTATATTTATTATTTATTATTTATTTATTATTTACATATTATTTATTTGTTCTTTATTATTTAATAATATTATTATTTATTATTAATTATTATATAGTCACCATTTAGTTATCATATATTAATTCATTTATTATTGATTATCATTTATTTAACTATTATTTAATTATTAATTATTAATTACTAAAAATTATTAATTATCTATATTTATTATTTATTATTTACTATTTATAAATAAAAAGTAAATATTTGTATGCATATATATTTATAGATATTTAATTGTATATATGTAAGTATATTACAGACTATTTAGTCACTACATAAAGAGCTTACTAGAGTTGTAATGTTTTTGCAGAAAAACTAGGAGGTAAAGGGTTTAAATTGTTGGTTTCAGGCACAGAGGAAGCGCAAGAGGGGCGGTGCCAAGCTTTTCTTTTATCCATTATCATTGATTAATCCAAGATCAAGCGATGATGAATGCCGTGATCAATGGATTTGAATCAAAGAATAAGAAAGGGTTATTAACCCGGAACCAAGAGAGAGGAGATCAATACATATTGTTTATAATTAATTTAATTAAATAAGAATTACCTCCAAGGTTATTCTTTCTTCATTGATGCATCCAATCACAGATCTGCAATGCATCGTCATTGTGTTGTATAATCCAAGCATATGATTTCTCTAACAATGATCCACACGTGCTCTACGAATCCTTGAACGTCGCCGAAGGAGTCTCTGGGTGCTGGCGCAGAAGAACTTTGCGTTTGCAATGTCCTCTTTTGATCGCCTTGAGAACCTATTACAAAACGTTCTCCTTGATCCGGTGGAGGAGGATCTCTCTCATTCTTAAGAGCATTTTTAGAGAGGGATGAACTCTCTAGGATTGAGAGATTTTCTCCAATCCATTGTGCACAATGATTTTCTTGGCTAGGGTTTTGAGAAAATAAACATAATTGGGTATTTTTATCACTAAGGTTAAAATAACATAATTGAAAAAGTGTCCTTATTTATTTTATTAATCCTAGTGAAACACCATGTCAAATAATAATAGTATTATTTTTATTTTTATTTCATGACACGCGCCTAAATTGCAGATTATAATTAAACATTATTTAATAAAATAATATTCAACATTATTATTTCTCATCGGACCCTTGAACTCAGTCTGCCAATCCTCTACCATATTTATTGGTCCTTGAATAATGTATATTTATTTATTAAATAAATGTCAATTCATTATTCTCCAATAAATATATAAATATTAAATTCACTAAACAGAAAATAAATATTTATTAAATATGCCGCCCACAATATATATTCTCTCGAATAACTAGTGTCGGAATAAATACAATTAGGAATCCATGAATAATTATTAAAAAACAACCTGGAATAAAATTTATTCAACTTGTTAAATAATAAACAATATATTTTTTAATTGAGATACTGGATACACATAGTGTGTGACCCTCTAGGCCTCTTTTCAGTTGCATTAGGTGGATCAACCTAAATTCCAAGGTTAGCATCTATCAACATGTCAAGGTACCCATAGAGAAAGAAGTTAATACCACAACAACATGTCACCTAATATAGACATTTTACATGTAATTTAATCCCTTTATCACAATATCTATAATCAAGTAGGTTGCATGCCAGTGTCATCAACATATATGCTCGATGTCTCTTTCTTTGAATTTCCGGAAATAGAACTTTCATATTGATCACCATGGCCATGGATTTATTTAGTCTATATCATTTCCATCATAGTTCCTGAGATATTATCTTTCATTAAAGAACAGAAGGGATAAATCCTTTCTCGTATTATTCATTAATGTAATATTACTCGTGATGCACCAAACATATCCTACCTCACCATGAATATTTTTCATCACAGATTTCGTCAGTACATCTATGTTTGTTACTCATCATAATCATTAATAATAATATTAATGTTTAAGGACCAATACACATGTTCTAAGGTAGTAACATCCAATGACACATAGACATGTGGATTTCCTACTGGCAGGTATTGTTCTCATAATATCCTCTTGGATATTACCAAGGGCGTACGCCAGGAGAAGGTGCCTTAGAGTCCTATGAGTCTCCACCCCTGATAGCATGTATCATTTGTTCCCCTCAAATGATATCATCTGGATATAGAACATATATTCAAGAATAGTGTCATAGCACTTTTGGGTTCTCACCATAGTAGGGATTTTCTATGACCTTTTAGTGCAACAATTTCTCTTAGGACATTATCACATACAATTCATGAAGAAGAAAAATCTTCATGTGATAATGAATTTATTAATATTCAACGCCATGAATATAAGTTATCATAAAGTAAAAAATAAGTTAGTTCTAGGGCACCAACTCCAATAGACTCCCACATGCACTAGAGCCAAACTCTTACAACCATCAGTCCACTAGCTCTTACAAGATATTCATTCTTATACTGAGATATGATTTTAGTCAAGGGGCCCTCCATGTTATCTTTTGCGGGTACTCTGTTCACCTAACCTTCACCCCTTTGTTAAAAATACCTCAAGCAGTGATACTTACAGAGTATGTTCTTTTTCCGTTGATGTGACCTTGGCTCTTTTTAAAGAGAATTAATTGTAGTATTATCACAATAAAATGCGATAGGGTATTTAATATTATGTACCACATCAAGATCCTAGAAAATGTTTCAAATCTAGATGGATTTCCAAGCTACATCAGAAGATTCTATATACTCGGACTCCACTATAGAATCAATGACAACTGGCTAATTTGAACTATTCAGGCTCACAGTTCCTCTATTGAGATAGAAAACATATCCAGATTGCAAATTTAGATTATTCTGACCTGTTTGAGAATTAGAATCAACATACCCTCTCTGAAAAGCTTCTCATCACCTTCATACACCAGGAACATATCCTTAGTTCTTCTCATACACTTAAAAATAATCTTAACAGCTGTCTAATGATGTTATCCTAGATCTTCTTTTTATCTTCATACCATCATCAATACATAAGAAATATCAAGTCTAGTATATAACATGGCATACATGATTGATCATATCGCCGAAGTGTATGGGATATTACTCATTCTATCTTTCTCATGTTGTGTCTGGGGACACGTTTTCTTAGAAATATGTAAACCATGTGACATTGGAACCAAACCACTCTTGGATTCTTCCATACTAAATATCTTTAGCATATGGTCATTATATGTACTTTTGCTTAGTACAAGAATCCTCTTGGATATATCATGAATGATCTTGATCCCATGAATGTGGGATGCTTTGCCTAAGTCCTTCAAAGAGAAGCACTTGTTCAGCCAGTCATTAACTAACTATAAGACTGGTATGTCATTTCCAATAAGGAATATTTCATCAACATACAATACTAGAATAAAGACTACATTCCTAATAAACCTTTTGTAAACACATGGATCACATTCATACTTAATGAAACCAAATTATCTACTGGCTTAATTGAATTGAATATTCCATGACCCAAATTCTTACTTCAATCCATAAATGGATCTATGCAACTTGAAAACCCTTTTGGAATAACCTGGTGTCACAAATCATTTTTGTTGTGTCATATAGACATCTTCATGAATTTTCCCATTAAGGAATGCAGTTTTTGACATCCATCTACCAAATCTCATAGTCATGGTAAGTTTTTATGGAATGTATGATTCCTATAGATTTAAACATGGAATGTCACAAACCAACCCTGTTCGACCCTGAACTGGTCACCCGAGTCGGTCCACGACATGGACTGAAGGGCGTTCCCAATCCTCACAAGCTGGAAACCAATGCCAGGCATCAAAATTTAACCGTTGGGAATGATTTGGGCCAAGAAAAAAAGATAAATAGATAAACAAAACTGAAGATAAAAATAAAAACTAACAGTGGAAAGAAAATAAAACCGAACATACCTCCTTGTGACCTTCTAGGTCACCACCTAACTCACTGAGACTCAAGACTGCTCCAACATTAAGCATCTGAACAAGGAATCTGAATAAGAACCAAACCTGCAACTAAAATGATATGATAGTCATGAGCACCGAGATGCTCAGTAGGGATGCCAAACATAACCACAGAATCCAAATATTCCCTTTCCCATAATAGTCCAATGACACAAGTTTGAAATAAAAATATAAAAGTATGGTTTTTGACATTTCAAAATAAGCAACATGTTTTTCCCATTTAAAAACCCAACACACGCTACATACCATTTCCAAAATAATTTTTCATTTTATAAATAAAATCCAAAACAGAATATACCAAAGCTGAGCTAGAGTAAAACAAGTAAAAAGTGAAAACTGAAAATAAACTAGTGAAATAGAAAGTAAACAAGAAATGTAAATAATCCAGTAACCAAGGGTGATCCTAAACATCCCTAGAAGACCCCTGGACATACTCGGTTTTGGAACCACATACCAGTGTATGTTGAAACTCCTAAGTCTATAACAAACTGGCCGCCCTATAACAGACCAATCCAGTGGAAAAGACTGCATGGCCTAACAACCAATCTAGGGGGTACCAACCCGTCTAATCGGGTTTGATCAACAATCGTCACTCGATCATCTAAAAGATGCCCCGGAACCCATGGTGGTTATAATAATACTATGTAAGTAGGAAGGCCCTCGCACGTGTGACTTATCTCACCGCACTTGCCTTCCCCAAACACAGACGCTTCCTATGCATTCACCCATAAAGGGTTACCCTAGACAAGATCACCCCATATACTTATATATATATATATACATGTAAAACATACAAAGTTCCAACCGGTCCATCACATCATTTGATTATCAAAAAATCTTTATAAAATACTTGAAGTTTTCAATTATGCCTTTTGTTTTACACAATGAAATGCCTTTACCAAAATATTGCACAAACTATTTTAAAACAACTCTAAACACCACTTTTGTATATACAAAGCCAAACAGGCCTCTAGGTTCCAAGTTTCAAGCATTACCATAAAATTCTTTAGTAGTAATATGTAGAATTATGTAAAAACAAACCAAACGAACCCTTAAACCACTCACACAACACAACAAACACTCAAATACAAACGGTCATATACCCATGGACTTCTTTTTCAAACTAATTTAAAGAACCACACGAAGGGACCAAAAAAATTTCAAAAACAAGGACCACTTAGAAAAAAAGAGGTTTTGAGAAAAATACAAATTCAAAGCGCCGTCTTGATTTGAAGGCGCATCCATGTGTGCACCTAGTGCACGCATGGTTGTGCCATATCTAATGGTGCAACGAACCTTGAGAGAGACATGCAAAATCATTTCCAAAAAAACACCAAGTTCCATAAAACTAACCAACACGGGACAAACAAGTTCCATAAAAATGTTTCTACAAACAAACACTACTCAAGACATCCAAAAATCCATTTTTTTCAAATAATTCAATAAGAAAACACTCCCTCCAATCTCTGTCATCATAAAAACTTCACAAAAACCTAAAAAAATACGTGATAGGTATGGAAATCACATATTTATATTAATTAAAAATATGCAAGGGGTGAAAATAATGTTTGACAATATAAAAAATACCCAAGCATAATTTGGTGCCCAAATAAATAGGCATAAACAATAATTGCTTCAAAACATAATTTCAACAAAAATCTATCGATTTGAAAACATCATTATAAGTTAGGTAGAGGAATCTTAAAAACACGAATTATAAAATGAAAATTATTTAAATGAATTAAAGTATCAACGGAGATCTTCAGAAAGGAAATATGTGAATTCACTTACCTCAAACAAATGAAAAATCGATGAAACTTCCAGAAAGGTAGAACCACACCCCGCAGACTAACCCCACACTCTACTCAATGACAATAATTCGCGAATTACATATCAAGGAATTAAAGTTAGGTTAATTTGAGAAAAATGCCAAAGGAAAGAAATATACTGAGTTAAGGGGCTTGAACGGCTAGGAACTGGATGGTGGGTGGCTGTTGGGATGCACCGCAAGGAGGTGGTAGGGATCCGGAGCAGAACGGAAGGAGTGGGGTTGCGTGCCGAATGGGAGGACGCGTTGTTGGCCGGGAGGGGGTTCGCGCTAGGAGTCGGGTCGTGCAGGGAGCACGTAAGAGAGATCGACCCGAGGGAAGTTGTGTCGACTAGAGTAGAGGGAAACGTAGTGTAGTGGGCGAGGGTGGGAGTTGGCGTGGGGGTGCAGTTGCTGCCAGAGCGGAGGGAGAAGGCTAGTCGCCTGCTGGGAGAGAGGGAGAAGGAGCGGTGAAGGCAGAGGTTGGTGCTATGGGGGTCGAGGGTGAAGCCAGTTGGAGGTCAAGAGGCAAGGCCGACTGGGGGAAGAGCTGCAGAAAGAGGGTGAAAACCATAAGGGGAGGCTGGCACGGGTCCTAGTGCATGAACAAGAATGAAGTGGGGGGGAAGGGGGTGCCGCCGGGTAATTAGAGTTAGGTTTAGTTATTTTTTTCTTTCATTCTCATAATAATAATATTATTACAGTCATAATAATAATAATATAAAGAATTATAATAAAAATACTAATGAAAATAAAAGTAATAATGATAATAAAAATAAAAATAAAAATAAAAATAATAATAATAATAATAATTTAAAGAATAACCATTATAATTACAATAATATAAACAATAATAATAATAATAGAATAATAATAATAAAATAATAATAGAAATAATAATATATAGAATAATGATAATAAAAATAATAATAATGAAAATAATAATAAAAATAATAATAAAAATAACAATATTGAGCAATTTCACGATACTAGGGCCAGTTGTGTGGCTACTACCAACCGCGTGGTGACCGCACACGGGTCCGAAACCTAGTAAAAATATTAAATGAAGAAGATTTTAATCCGGGACCCAACCTGGACCTTGGAGCGAAACCTCAAGGCCAATAATTAATAAAATAAAAATAAAAATAAATTAAATGTCAGGGTGTGACAATTCTCCCCACCACGTACACTTTCTGCACCCAAAAAGTCACTCAGTCGAACACTAGACAAAACAATAAATCATGCCTGATTGAAACCGAAAGAAACCACAATTCAAGAGAACGGGAGAACATGAGAGGGTTCTCCCCACCACAAGTACTCAACTGATTTAAAAAATTAACACCCAAACATACCAACCCGAGAAGGTGGGGGAAACTCAGGAACTCCCAACCTATCCAAACCAAATTTTATAGCACGAGCGAACAACACCTCCGCTGAAAATTAAAACTCTTTACCCGGACCATAAACTCCAAACACTCTGAGAAAAACCTCAAAGAAGTATATAACCCCAAACAGTGAATCCAAGCATAACCATAGGCCTTGACTCCTCCATAGGCAATTACACCTCCAAATGAACACAACTAAACCGAGATCAACCCATACAAGGTCCAAACACACTTTTAAGAAAAACGCAACATTCAGAAAACCATGGTCTGGAAAATGAAACTGTTTGGATTACAATAGAACAATTTCATCATAACTTCATGAAAAAATAATAGACTCACAACCACATAAAAACTTTTACAGCGGAAAATAAGAACGAAAATACTTTAAATGTTCTACTGCCAATTCGAAACACAAAACCCGAACCAAGGCTTCACACCCCCGAAAACTTCTTAATGTGTGCGAGCTTCACCCCAAGACCTGTGACTGGGGATCTGATGGCTAAAGCATCTCTTGCCTCATAGTCAGGAACTAGAATTCCTCTGATCACAATGACTTCTTCAGGTGAAGCTTCCTATAAAACTTCTCCAAGTGACCCAGACAGTCGCAACGATAACACATCTTTAGGGGGATGCAACATGACGACTCCATGTGACTAAACAGGACACACTAGGGGCAAAACACTGAACGGTATGATGAACTGGTAGCTAGAGCCACTACAGAGGACTCTTTAAGAAAATTCTCCTCAAGTACATCCTGATCTCCAGACGAGAAACCTTCACAAGCAACTGGATATGCTAGATTTCCAACCAACTGTGCTATGGGGACCAACTTAGCTAAGAATACCTCATCCACCAGCTTCTCAAAACGATGGTCCCTAGAAGGGAGGACTTTATCCTTGATCTATGGACGAAGACCCCAATTAAGAGAGAAGTCTTCATCAGATCCTGCGACGCTACCTCCAAATAAAAGGACACAAGTTTCTTGAAATGGTCAACATATCCCTTCACCGTCCGTTGGCCTTGTTGAATACGCATGAGATCTTCCCTTTTCTTAATATTCACCTCTTCAGGTATAAACCTTCGGATGAAGACAAATTTAAAGACATCCCACGTCATCCTAACTTGCAGTGATGGCAGGGAGAACAATTCTGATTCATCCAGAGTCGGACCTTCAAACAGAACCAAAACAACACACACTCTGACAGCTTCAAGAGTTCCCAATCCCCTGAAGATGCGTTCAACCCCTTAAAACCACTCTACTTCCTCTAACAGACCCCGATCACTGTGAAGGACATACAACATATGAGAAAGACCAAAAACTGGGCAGGACTCATCAGAAACTCTAGGGACCTTTCTGGGTGGCATTTTCTGAACAACATATAAAACGCAGAGCAAAAACCAATATCAAGATGAAGCAACATCAATGAAAGCGCTTTCATCCAAAAACATGCTGCTCAAAACCCAAACCAAAACAAATACAACCCAAAATTCCCTTTTTCATTTTATATTTCAAAAACGCCATCTTTCAAGGCCACTTTACAAATACCAAACCCACTTTTCAAACCAAATTCAATTTCCAAAATCATTTAACTTTTTTAAAATCACTTTATAAAAATAAGGTGAAGCCTTTAATTCAAAGTACACACCCCAGTAATCCCATGAACTGTTGCACATGTATTCATCTGAATTCATCCATATGCACCAACATGCACTTCCCATGCATTCCCTCACATGTGAGCGCATTCATAAAGATTACCAAAGTTTTCACCCAAACCATTTCTCTACCAATTCTAGGAAAACATTAGATTTTTAGATCAAATGCTTTTAGTTTTAAAATGCATTTCACATATTTAAATCCATTTAAAAGAAATCAATTCTCACTTCAAAAACTTGTTTTCCACTTATAAAAGCATATTTACACCATCCAGAACCAAGGAAACACTCAACTTGCATCAAATTACCAGAGTGAGGGACTAGTAGTCACGTTTAACCTGGCGACATGGAAGTGATCCATGCCCCAAGTAATCGTCAACAACTAGGATGAACTTAAACCGTGTACTCAGACTCCACATGGGTCACTACTCCATGAAAAATCATGACGTAACATCGGCTTGCCTCCATTGTCATCCCTTAATCTAAAAAAAACCAAAACAAAACAAGAACTCAATTCCCGAACTACCCCTGGAGACTCGAGGTTTGAAACAAGTGAGGGTTCATGATGTCCTTCTCGTATCTACCTCTCGATTCCCTAAAGGCCTAATCTCCATATACTAGACACCATAAATAATAAGGACTCTCTCTGATAATATTTTGTCACGAACCAACCCAGGTTGGTTCGTGACATGGAAACTGGGGAAGAGGTTTCATCATAGTAAATACCTTGATGTTTTTTAGAACCTTTATCCACTAACCTTGATTTATAGTTATTTACTTTACCTTCCATGTCTAGTTTTCTCTGGAATACCCATTTACACAAATTGGATTTACATCAATAGGGTCATCAACCAAAACCCAGACTTGGTTCTAATACATGGAATCCATCTCATAATTCATGGATTCTAGCCATATTATAGCTTTTTAGATCTCTACTACCTCCTTGTATGGTAGAGGCTCATCATTGTCCAATAATAATGAGTCACCATCCTCGGTGACTAGAAAATCATATCTCTCTGGTTCCCTTACCTCCCTTACACTCATACATAGTACTTGTATTTTAGGAACTACTTCTTCCATGGGGAACTATGGAATCTATTCCTATACCAACTCTTATGTATCTTGAGAATCAACTTCATCGAAGTCAATCTTTCTCCCACTATCCTTTTTGAGGATGTGCTCCCTATCAGGAAAGACAACTTGTTTGGTGATATTCACTTTTTTGTTTGAGGGTTTGTATAAGTAGTATCCATTTGTTTCCATGGGATACCCTATAAAGATGCACTTCATTCCCTAGGGTTCTAGTTTGTTCCCTAAAAAATCCATAAAAAATTCCTCGCAACCCCATACACATGTATGCGACAAAACATATTTCTTTTTATTCCATAACTCGAAGTGAATTTTTTCTAAATTAGTTGGTAATTAGTTTAATGTGTATGCTTCAGTTTGTAATGCATATACCCAAAAGGATAATGGAAGATCTACATGAATCATCATCAAACATACCATTTCCAACATGGTATGGTTCCTCCTTTCACTAACACCATCCCACTATGGTGTATATGGTGGAGTGAGTTGATAAAAAATCTGAAACTCCTGTAGAAAGTCAATGAACTCTTGGTTGAGATATTATCCACCTCTATCTAATCAATTCTTCTTTATCTTCTTACCAAGTTTATTATCTACTTCATTCTTTAATTCCTTGAATTTATTAAAGGAATCATATATATACCTCATCAAGTAAATATAGCCAGATCTACACAAGTCATCAATAAAAATTACGAAGTAAGAATATTCACCTCTAGATTCTGCTAGAAATGGTCCACACACATCGGTGTGTACCAATCCTGGAAGCTTTGTGTCCCTTTCAACATATAAACAAAATATAGATTTGGTCATTTTTCATTGTAATCAAGCATTGCATCTATCATATGGTTTTATCTTACAAGAGTCTAAATATCTATCTTGACAGATCTTTTTCAAACACTTCTCATTTACATGACCAAGGCGGTGATTCCAAATTTGGGTGTTATATGATTTATTTGAACTTGATTTGTTATCAATTGAAAACAATTTGTTTTCAAAATTTAATACATACAAACCATTTTTAAAATGTGTCATACCATATCATATGTTATCTTTATAAAAGAAACAACTTTTATTTCTAATCGTGAAAATAAAACCATATGTTGATACATAAATTATGTTTTTGGTAACGTTAGGTATATAATAACAATCATGTAAAACCAAAATAATTCATGTTGGAAATGAAAGGTGGTAGTCACCAATGGTAAGAGCCTCCAGCCTTGCACCATTGGAAGCTCACAGATCTGCCTCTCCTCTCTAAATCTTTTGCAATATACTTGGTTCCTATATTTGGATATAGATGTGAGCACCACAATCTGTTTCTAATACCTAATGTGTATATAGAAAAGACTTCACTCGATAACGAACTCACCTTAGCTTCCCCATGCTTTTGGTTGCAGTTATTCTTCGAGTATCTTGGCTTTACATATGCAAAACATACTACCTATTTTTCCTTTCCATGCCTCTATATCTTCCCCTTCTTGGAAGGATGGTTCTTGGGAGCTTTAGACTATTTATAGGTCTTGGTCCCCTTTTCCCTATTCTTCCTTTTATTATTCACCATAAAGACTATGGGTTTGTCATGCTCCATGTCCTTGTCCACTTGGATAATCAAGGTCAAAAGTTTCAATAGACTCTTCCCATTATTTCTCACATTATAATTCACAATAAAACTAGAGAAGGTCTTGGGAAGTGATGAAATTATGAGATCTGTACACAACTCATCAAAGAATTTAATCCCTAAGATGTTCATATATTCAATATAGCCAATAAGCTTGAATACATGAGGCCCAACTAATGCAGACTCTCCAAGGTTTGTTGTGAACAAAGCATTGGATTTTTCATAACTCTCTTATCTCACCTTCTCTTGATAGATATCTCCAAGGAGAGACATCATGCTATATGCATCCATATACTCATGTTTATTCAAGATCTCATTGGGCATGAGTGATAACATGAAGAACTGAACATCTATAGAATCATTCATATGTTTATCATATAGAGATATCTCTTCATTACTTACCTCATTTTCAGGCGCAACTGGTAAATATTCTTCCAGAACGTGTAATTTTTTTTCATGGAGAAGGATGACGTGTAAACGCCTCTTCCATTCCCAGAAATTTGTGCTAGCGAGAAGGTTTTCCTTCTCAAGTATGGATCATGATGATATGTTTGATATCATTTTTAATATTGTTTCTAAAATTAGATAAGCATAGATTTAGTTCTTTATCTGATAAATTTAGAAAATAAATAAATATTATATTTATTAGTCTTCCACTATTTTCTCGAAACCTAATATACCTCACCATTGGATTTGTAGTATCTTTTTTCTTGGACATTAAAGTGTAAATGATCCACATTCCCCTTTTTATTAGCCAAAATTTGGTTTCTCATGCAACTTGAAAGGTTTTAGGTAGGCATTCCAAATTCCAACTGCATTCACTCACAGTTCCTTGATCTGTTGAGTGGACTCCCCAATCCTGAAATCTTATAATTGGATTTTCTCATCCTTTGCCTCTTACTTACAGAAAGTGCTACTTTTGAATTCAACCCTTGATGTGAACCAAGTACAGTCAACCCAAAACCTCATTTTAGAATTCCTCGATAATTGAAAGCACCCCAACTTTGGCTGGTCAAACACTTTGAACAATGGTTTGATTCTAATCTAAGTAATGGAAGGCTATACTGACTTAATATTTTATTAAGGGATTTTATCCTTTATGCATAAATTTACGATTATTATCTTTATCACATTCGTATTAATATTAATGGGATTACTTAATTGATTAAACTTGTCTTTAAATAATATTTATGCATAAGCCAGTTTATTTTAGATCAATCTTGAATTCTTGTTAATTCCTTAATTATGTGATTGAGACAAAACATCCATAATGAATAACCATGCAACTGAAAGAAATAAAATAAATGTTATGACCATGATCTTGTTCTAATGGTTATTTTATCTAGAATTTGATAAACTAAACTCTGAACTATGGGAGAAAACATTTGAACCAATTAGGTTTGTGTTTACAACTTTCCACCTATCCACCTTTGTATCTAACTTGGATTGGTTTCGCCTCAACTCATAACTTGAGCCACCTACACTAGCTTGGGAGCTCCATCCATTACATATTCTTTTACTCACATACAGTTGATGGGTAAAAGGGGGTTTACATAAAAGAATCCATTGCCATGCATTCCCTTACATATTAATGAGGACAGAAGGCACACAGGCCAAAAATTTAATTTAATAATAAATTAAAATGAAACCAATAACATACAAAGGTCTGGTATAGCTCATGATCATCCATTAGCATGAAAGAAATTACAAATTAAATAAAACTAGAATTCAATTCATAATCATTTTTATTTAAGATATATAGTTCTTGAATAGATTAATTATTATCTTTAATTAATCAATCCTTTTATTTTAATCCTTATCTAAATTTCATTGAGATTCACATCCTTTATAATTTCAAACAAATTAAATAAATTCATTTAAAATTAATTGTGTACATAACTTGTATCTTAGAGGTAACTCATTGAATACCCGTCCAAATCTACCCAACATGTATTATACTTGTATACACTTTGTTATTTTTCACATATAGCATGCATGACTTATCCCATACTTTCATGACATGTACTTCACGGATGATTACATGAATTACATAAATTTTTGATAATGTGTCATTATTTAATGCATGTAGAATAATAATGTAATACAACTCATACATGACATGAAGATCTTGAAAATTATGTAGATATTAATTAAAAATTAAAATATTTATGTATATTAAAACCAATCACATGATGTGTCCTATATTTATGACCACATGCAAGTACGTGTCTCAAGTTTTACATAGTAAAATAAACAAATTTTAAATCTATGTAATCTGATAAAAGTACAAATCTTGTAAATTCGATTTATATGGAGTGTAAACCCTTAACCGTCTATATGAAGTACACACCTAGGGACTTGGAATGTGAGGCATAATTCATAAATTTGGGAGTACACGGCATATCCAGTGGACCATATGTCATGTTGACTCCGTATTACATGGTCACTGGTTGGTTAGGCCATGTATGGAATACCTGGCTCAGCCCAAACCCAAAGGGACTACACAGTGTGTCCAATGGGCCACACGACATGTAGTCTAGATAACTATCCACCAGCTAATCCTGTTCAACATGTATTGAAATTAATGCCCTAATCATACCAAGCTCTAGGTGCTTTTTTAAGGCCATAAAGAGCTTTAGTAAGTTTTAAAACAAAATCTAGTTTTTGTGAATTTTCAAAACAAGGAGGTTGCTCAATGTAAACTTCCTCCAAAAAGTAACCACTTAAAAAGGTAGACTTAACATCCATCTAAAATAATTTAAAGTTCATATGAGATGAAAAGGCTAAAAGGATTATAATAGCTTCTAATCTAGATATGGGTGAAAATGTCTCATCATAATCTATACCTTCTTCCTGATTATATCATTTAGCTACTAGTCTTGCTTTATTTCAAGTTATTATTTATTGATCATATTTTTTATTTCTAAAGACCCATTTAGTTCCTATAAATGGATGGTTTTGAGGTCTTTAAACTAAATTTAAAACTTCATTTCTCTTGAACTAGTTTAGTTATTCTTGCATTGCTATCATCCAACATTCATCAACTAAGGATTCTTCTAATATATTAGGTTCTAATTGGGATAAAAAGGCAGATAATTAAATAATATTTCCTACATTTCTTCTAGTTTTTATTCCAGTGTCTAGGTCTCCTATAATAGTTTCTAAAGGGTTATTCTTTAGGGTTCTATACTGTCTAGGTAGTACACTGTTAGGTTCTTCAATGTCATGTTATTCTAAAGTGGACTGAATTTCATTTAAATATTTTTCAAAATCATAGTTTAAGTTCTCAAGTATCATGTTATCATTAGAGTCAGATTCATCAATTTGGTTTTTCCTTTTCTCAAAGCGATCAGATTCATCAAATTTCACATGAACTAATTCATCAACAATCCTTGACTTTTTATGAAAAACTCTATAAGCTTTGGATGTAGCAGAATATCCTAATAAAATGACTTCATCAGATTTTGGATCAAACTCACCAAGATTGTCCTTGGTGTTTAAGGTTTAAACATTGCATCAAGAAACTTTAAAGTAATTTAATTTAGGTTTTCGGTTATTCCAGAATTCATAGGGTGTCTTTTTAAAAATTGGTCTGATTAAAACTCTATTCATTATATAGAAGGTTGTACTTACAGCTTCTGCCCAGAAATAGGTAGGACGATTGTACTCATTTAGCATAGTCCTAGCCATTTCTTGAATAGTCCTATTTCTTCTCTCAACAATTCCATTTTTTTGAGGTGTTCTTGGTGTATAGAAGGTGTGTTTAATAACCATATTTAAGCAAAAAGAATTAAATTCCAGAATCTCAAATTCTTCACTATGATCACTTCTTAATGAAATTATTTTAAAACCTTTTTCATTTTGGATAGATTTTCAAAAACTTTAAAATATAGTAAAAGATTCATTTTTATATTTTAGAAAATAAATCCAAGTAAATATAGAATAGTCATCAACTAAAACATATACATATAATTTACCATTCAAGCTTGCTATTCCTGAAGGTCCAAACAAATTCATATGGATAAGTTCTAGAGGTTTAAATGTAGAAATTTTGTTAACATATTTGAAGGATGATTTGTGCTTCTTTCCATGTTGACATGCATCACAGAATCTATCACTTTCAAAATTGAGACTATGAAAATAAGAAACTAATTTTTTCTTAGATAAATTATATAAAGCATATAAATTGAAATGTCCAAGTCTTCTATGCCAGATCCACAATTCATTTATCTTAGCAGTTAAGAAGTTTAATTTTTGTTTACACAAGGAATTTAAGTCCAGAGTATAAACATTATCAGTTATGGGTGCTCTAAATTTATGCAATTTATCTTTAAAAACAGAATAATATTTGTTAGAAAAATTAACAAAATAACCATCATCTCAGAGTTGAGAGATACTTATCAGGTTGTGTTTCAATCTTTGTACATAGAGTACTTTATTAATTGAGATAGTTTCTGAATCTCCAACAGTTCCAACGCCAATAATTTTACCTTTGGCATTGTCACCAAATGTGATTAATCCTCCATCCTTTTGAGTTAATGTTTTAAAATTCGATGAATTCCCACTCATATATCTGGATCAGCCGCTATCCATATACCATATTTCAGTTTGGCTTCTGTGACATGCTTCCTGCAATGGCATTTAAACAAAGTTTTGTTTTGGTACCCATATTTTGTTGGGTCTAGCAGTGTTAACCAGCAAAGTCCCGAGAATCCATACATGCTTTGTTGTTCTATAATCAATATAATCATATAAACTATTTGCAACAAAGGATTTCTTAATCCCACTTATTTGTTGTTTCCTTAAATAACAGTTTTTAGATATGTGAACTTTTGTTCCACAGTAGTTGTAAATTTTACCTTTTGTAATTGGAACAAAATAATTCTTATACAATTTTGGTTTCTCACCTTTACTTCCTATTACATATCTTTGCTTTTTAATCACATTCTTTCCAATAATTTGAGTTAGTGTAATTTTTCCTTTTGTAAAAACAGGATATGCACTTTTGTATGTTTATACTTCTATTTGTAGAGTTTTTGTTGTAGTTTCATTATCAGTATAATTTATGTTTGATGATTTATATTTTTCAATTAACTCTTGATGTTGTTTTAGCAGAGTGTCTCTTTATCTTAAAGCAGCAGTGTGAATATTCTTCAGTGATTTATATTTCTTAAATAAGGAATCATATTTTTCTTCCAGCATGTTGCAGTAGGCTGCAAGTTTATTATTTGATCAACTAGAACTAGAATTAGAATCATATTAGTAATAAGGTTGTACCTCATCAGCTTCTGCCATAAAGTAAATATTTTCTTTTAGATTTGATTCTTTTTTTTTCTGAGTCAGACTTTGATGAGATGTTGGAGTATTCAAAAACAATCCAAGTATCTTTCATTGATATTTTGTCTTTCTACTCATAATCATTGTTTTTTTTAAATCTTTTCTCCTTTTAATTGAGGACAGTCGGGTCTAATGTGACCCATCTTCTTGCATTCATAACATCTGACTTTCCTTATTTATTTTTCATCCTTTTCGAATGATTTTCTGAATCCATTCTTCTTTCTGTATAATTTATTGAACTTTATGGCTAGCTAATCCAGTTCCACATCTTAATTAGATGAATCAGAATTCTATGATTTCATTTTGATTTCTTTCTTCATCTTTCTAATCTTCTTTTGGAATGTTACTTTCAAAGCAGTATTTTCTCTCTTGATCAAGAATTTATGCTCATTTGTGTCATCTTGCATCTCATCTTCATACATTATAAGAGTTCCAATTATCTCTATCATTGTAAGATATTTTACTGGTGATGATTTTCTAATTGACGCTGATATCTCAATCCATCTAGGTGGTAGTACTCTCAGTACTTTCAAATCTTGATCTTCTTGTTTGATAGGATCTCCCAAGGTAGTGAAGTTATTAAAAATTTCTATAATCCTTCCATTCATCTGGGTGATTCTTTTTCCTTCAAACATTCCTAATGTGTCGAATTTCAATTTAGTTGTGGCATACCTCATCTTCCTGGAATTGTCAATTCCTTCATAATCAACTGCAATTGTATGCCACATTTCATAAGCAGTCGGGCACTGAGATACTCTATTGAATTCATCTGGTCTAAGACCATAGATGATATCATTCATATCTTTCGAGTTTATGTCATACTCTGCTTTTGTATCAGCACTCCATGTTTTAGGTTTCTCTGGAATCACATAGGGAGTTAGAATTTTTTAGCAAACTCTATATCCAAGGTTCTTTAAGTAAATGATCATCCTTGATTTCCAGCATCCATAATTTTCACCATTGAAGTAGGGAGCTCGAACCATTGACATAACCTCTCATGTATCAGCCATTGTTCTCTGTATAATCCAAAAACTTTCAGCTTTTTATAGGTTTGACAAAAGATCCTCCTCTGATACCAATTGTTGGATCAGGTTATACCAAATATGCACAAGAGGGGGGTGAATTGTGTCTTTTACAAATTATTCACGAATCGTGATGAAGACTGAGTCTGTCCTTTTATCTTAATCAGATTGTTTATGCAGTGGAAAACAAATAGTTAAAGGACGCAAGGATGTATAGTGGTTCGGGGAATAGAAGGTCCCTAGTCCACTCCACCAACGCTCTACTCCACGAGCTTGGTGATGTTCACTATCAGGTCCTCTTATCAACAAATTGTCCACAACTAAGTGCAGGTAGTTGACACCTTTACAAGTTAAGGATAAAAATAGAGCCTTATGGTTCATACACATAACAAAATACATAGCTTAGTAAGAGAATATTGTTACTCAAAATAAGATTATTTGTTTTCAAATACTTTCCAGTTGATCTTCACAGTTGCAATATCACGTAACTGACAGTAGATATATCGTCGTCTTTAAAAAAGATGTTCTTTAGATAAGGGCAGTTCTGAGTTGATCCAGTTACAATAGATATAGAAATAAATTCAGAAACTCCAACAATAATGGATTCACGAAAGATCTTCGATGTAGAAATAGTGAATCTTCAACATGTTTCTTCTTCTTCTTCAGAAAAATAGAGTTTGGTAGATTTTAGTAGCAGTAGATCTATAAATATCAAATGACTTTGTAAAACTGTAGTTGTGAAGAACTCAAGTTCTTGTTATATATTTTCTTGATGATTTACCCCTCTTTTTGTAATAAAAAATATCATAGATATATATAGAATAACGATGAGAATTTTCCATAAAAATTTAGATCCACAATAGTCACCTTTCAAATCGCGATATTCAAATGTTTGAATAACAGAGCAGTCGTAACTCCCCTGAATATTCATCATGAAAAGCTCCCCTTAAATCGATCCTCTATATCACAAATAAACGGCTCTGAATCAGTCCAAGACGTGCTTTAAAATCGGGATTTCAATTTGGCTTGAAATCAGCCTAATAATCAGTATAAAGACCGTTGTTCAATAAATTCGTATTTGAATCTTTGACACCAAACGTAGGGTTGAACTGTATAGCATACATTCTCTGAATGTAAAGTTCACAATGTAAGGTTGATAACGTAAGGTTCACAACATAAGGTTCACAACGTAAGGTTGATCAACCATACTTTTCTCTTCAACTCTCAAACATATGGTGCAATATCCATACTTTCCTTTTTATCAAAACATAAGATACATGATCTGTAAGGTTCATTATAAAAGTAATCTTGATGATCCATACATTTATCAGCTTCTAAAGGTAAGGTATATGATCCAAATTTTTTGATAAAACGTAAGGTTGTTTTCAAAATTAAGGTTAATGAACCATACTTTTGAGAAAAAAACATAACATTCCATACTAATGTAGGGTTATTCTTCTATACTTTTCTGATATTTCGAACGTAAGGTTCCTTCCAAACATAGGGTTATTTTTCTAAACTTTTTTGATATCCATAATGTAAGGTTCCTTCCAAACGTAGGGTTATTCTTCCATACTTTTGTCTATAACATATGGTTGCTTAACCATACTTTTTTGATATGCCTTAATGTAAATGACGGATTCCATCCTTACACTATGCTCCTCAACGTAGGGTATGAACATTGTTTCCAAAACACGCTCAAGTGATTTCCGAACACGTAGAGCATGAACAGTGTTTCCAGAACACGTTAATACACAAAAATGATTTCCGAGTACTTTCAAATATTCCACGTGGATTAAATGCTTTAATATTATTCCAAAATAGAGAAATAAAGAATAGTAATTTCCTGAAATATATTCGAAGTAAAATCATTAGAATAACAAATAAGGGTATTTGTGAACATCAAAATCATCATGAAGAGATAGAGTATTGTTCTCAATGATCTCCCCTTAATAATATATAGTGTTTTTGAAAACAACACTTTCTCAAAAGATGTGTGAAAAAAGGTCATTGATATCATAAAAAATGATGACAATCGGAAAAAAATATTTCAAGAACATTTTCAAAATATTGGATAATTTTCATGAGAAGATATACTTGATTTCATTCAATTTTATAAGCACAGTATCATCCTTTGGTTGTGTCTTAATCAATTTTCTCTTCATATTTACTCTAAGATATGAATTTTTCATGTCTGGAACACTAAATAATATCCATAAAAGAATGATAATTCATTCCTTATATCTCTAGTTATTATAAGAAACAAAATGGTTAGCACAAGTTATGCATAAATCTTTATATGGTGAAATAAGACATTAATCTCCAAAACCTCATCCAAAATTCAACTTAAACCATTCCATAAATGGTTAACCATATAATTCTTCCAAAATTCAAAACTTATAAAAAAGGTCATTAAATTTATCAAAATAAACATAACATTAATCCCCCAAATATCATAAAGTATATCTTTATTGTCACATGTCGAATATGTGAATACCTTAGTCATATATTTTCTTGAATCATGGTAATAACTAGAATTATCATAAAATATTAATGAAAATACATACTTCCCCATTCCTTGAATAAAACCACGAATTATTTAATATATTCCATAAATTGAATAATGTTTTAAAATACGACAATGATAACATAAACCATTTTTACCACAAATCATTAATCGGTTCCGAGGTCATCAATACTATTTGATTTACTTTAATCATATCAGTCATATCTTTATCCAAACTAAACACAATTTTATCAAAATCAGGAAAATATTAAGGGTTATATTCCCTTAATCAAAATATAACCTTACCATTAGATCACTTCTCTAGTTCATCACCACCATTTAATATGTGTTCAAAAATCCTTAACAAAAAACTTATACTGAACAATCCTTATATATTTGATGATTCATATAACATAATTCATGAATTAAAATACAAAAACACATCAATTATCTCACTTTCTTCTCAAACCATTAAATAGTATTCATCATATTATTCCTTAAACCTCTTTCCTATAGTATAAAATATGAATCATGTCTTAAAATTCATCAATATCAATTTAATTATGCTTCTTATGTTTAACATAACCAATATTTTTAGAACAGCTCATACCTTTCATGTGTCATTTGTAGTCTCCTCATCGTCAGTAGTATATCCATTACTCATACTACCTTTCTGATTCTCTTCATAATCTTTATCCTTAGGACATAGATTTTCAAAATGACCATAGTTTCCACATTTGAAACACTCAACCATCGATGATATCTTAGGGAGATCATTATTCACATCCATTGCATTAAAAAAATTTCATTTTTCCTCTATAATTACTTACTTTGTGTCCTTTTCCACACTCAAAACATCTTCTCATTCCTCAAATACATCCACTTGGGTGCTTCTTCCCAAATTCTCAACATATAAGAAACTAAATTTTATTTCCTCTATGGTCTCCACCACCCTAACTCTCAATGAACTCTATAATTCTATTCTTTGGTGAGTATGAGGGTTAGTTAAGGATCAATTTATTAATCGTGTATCGTGATAATTAATTAGAAATAATCATAATATACTTCACTCTAGTTTTCTTCCCATTTGGTTTATCAGCAACACATTGTTTATAACATTCAACATTGACCCAGTTCCTTCTGGTTCCTACCATTTACTAAAACCAAACACATAATATGAGTAACAATATTCATAGTGGGAAACCACATAATCATGAAAAATCATTTATAGGATGAAAAATTTATGACACCTTTTTAATATATGATATCTTGGGTTTATCCTAGACTATTCATAGTCATCATCTATTTAAATCTTTTATGAGGTTTATAAAGAGTATGTGAATTTATAAATAATATCTTTCAGGAGTCTCAAACCAAGTGTACAGAAAGTCCCATTATCATGCCCCAGGTAATGATCAAGTCCAAGACATTTTCCTATACTTTAATTCATCCTTAGAATTATCCTTAGACACGTCCTTTGGGATCTCACTAAAATTGTTTCATCCTAGTTTACAAATTTTAACTAAACCTATCCTCTAATACCAATTATAGCGACCTAGGATTATCATACATAGATATCACATCTTTTTATATGAATATTAATTACATTACACAAATAGATACTTGAAAATCATAATGGTTTAATGTCTTTGGAGATTAGGTACACAATCTTCTTATTTATTGAAATATCTTTAATTTTTTCCACAATGGTCTTCTAATTTAGTACTATTTATAGACATACTCTACTTAATACTTTTCTTCATAACCTGGTGAAAGGAAACATAAGAAATGATGATCTCTGATGCTCAATAAAGGTAAATAAGAGAGATACGTAAGCATAACATGAACATATGAGTATAAGAACATGAGAATAACATATAAAAATCATACCATGTATATGAAAGATAAAAATCTTGAGTTATAACATAAATATTGGCCGTTTATAGGACATGAATCATAAGGAAATTAAAAAACATAAGTCATGAGAGCATAACATTAACATAATACATAGAATTATGATATACACACAAGAATAGAAAATCATTTTCATCATAGTCAAGGATTACTTCCAAGTTCATCATAGTGGAATGGGTTCACTCCCCAAAAAATCATAGTAGTTAAGGTTCACTCTAAAGACCATTGTAGTAGAAAAAGTCTCTAACTAAACTTGGTCCACTCCTCGTTCCAGTTCTTTCTATCCCATGAGATATAAATCTTTACCCAATGCATTGGAGGGAGATATAGGTCTCACCCATCATATAATAAAAATAATACATATGTGTCCAAAAATATCCTAAAACATTCATCATCATCACTGATAAAATAAAATGGATTTCACAAACAATTCATTATATCATAATTTGTAGAAAAAAAGACATGTTTCATAATCATTTCATAATTTCATCATATCATAACCTATGAAAAGAGTGGGTTTCACGAACATCATGTCATCATAAACATAAATCATTTAGAAAAAGAATAATAATGGTATTCTTGGATCATATTCTCATCAAAGCATAGGTAAAACATCAATATATTTCATCTTTAGATGGAAAGTGATTTTGAAAATACACGTGGAACATTTATTAAGGAAAATGACTTCTATTTAAAAAACAATTTTTAAAAATAAAAATTCATAAACCATTTTGAAAATATTTTTCTCCAAAAATAAATTTGAAAATTTATGAAGGAGGCTTTAAAAATAATTTAAACAATTATTGAGAAAAACATATTCATTCCTCTGAAACACTTTTTAAAACATAAAACAATTTGAAAATCTTTTTCCTTGAAAATAACCTTTAAAACTTATAAATGAATGTTTAAAAATAATTTAAAACATTTCTTGAGGAAAATATTCTTTTTGATTTGAAAAACTCTTTGTAAAACATAAAAAAATTGAAAATTATTTTATTTGAAAATAACCTTGGAAACTTGTAATATAAAATTTAAAACATTGAGTGTTCATGACAGTGGAAAATGAGGTTCATATCGTAAACATTAAAATAGATATTCCTTTCACATTTTTGATAAAAGCTAAATGGGAATTGTTTTGATAACAAGAAGATTCCTTTCAGAAGATTTTTAAAAAAGAAAAATGTGTAAAAATGTTTCTAATAAATAATTTTTAAAAGGTTAAAAAAAATTGAAAACATTTTTAGAAAACATGGGTTTTGAGGAAAAAGTATTTCTGACCAAAGATAAATAAATTCATATTTTCTTTAAAATATTCCTTTAAACTCTTGAGTACATAAAGAAAGTAAAATGAAGGGAAACCATATATTATCATGAACTAACAAGAGGATAATAAAACTCATGAGTTTCTTGAGATATATATCATAATATTTCATCATTAAAAGCATAATCATAAATAATCCCGATAAACCATTAAATTATAACATAAAACTTTTACCACTTTGATAACTTTGAATTGTAAGTTTCATGAAGGAATAACATTAGATTTATCTTAAAATATAATGAGAAAAAATAAATTCATGATATTGAATATAAAACGGGTTGTATATACCCCTCAAAAAAGAAGATACATATATAACATAGCATATGTCTCAAGGAATGAAAATTGAGAAACAAATCCATTAATCCTTTAATAACTTTTGAACTGTAAAACACAATAAAGAGATATCCTTAAATAGATATAAAAATCCCCATAATTTTAAATATAATCATAAAAATGAATTTAGGGGCTTTATATACACCACATAAAAGAAACACGTGGTGAATATGGCTTGTGTTTCATAGAAAATAAAAGTGAGATGGAAATCTATTACCATAAGTCTCGACTTCCTTCGTATATGCTTGAACCTCATGTATAATAAATATAAGTTTATTATAAATATATTATAGAACAATAATTATATATATCATTACATATATGATTTATTTATTACCTTTTATTACCCGTTTATTGACAATTCCATGTTAAAGTCATGTTTTGGGCAATAACTGCTTTGTTTTTCGTGTAAGTTTTGATTTGTTATTTTTGATCCACTTTGATCATGGTTCCATCATCTAAATAATTTTAACCATGATATAAATATCATATAAATTCAATATATATGTATTTAGAGTGATCTAAAAAATCATATATAGAAAATGAAATACACTATTAATGGAGACTGAAGGTCTTACGCAATAATGCTATTTCCATTTTCACAACAAAAATAAATAAATGTAAATAATATATTATCATTTCAGAATAATTTTTATTTAATATATATCATATATGTTCATTAAATTCATCTTTACTATCTTACATGTAAATCATGAATGAATCGCATTGCTTCATGGGGTGATAGTTCGTCGTACACATAAACGACATTATCGTATTGCTACAGAATGCAAACGAATAATATCGATTCGCGAGATAGTAGTCCATTGTACACATGAATGATGATTTAGTAACTAATTTGATAAAAGAAGAGAATTATTTAGGTTATTCCATTAATATAATAACATCTCATTATATGGAAGATACTGAGGTTATTATATCATCATGGTTTAATAAAAAATTAAGGATGTGAAGGATGAAATAAAATAAAATGCTTAATTAGGGACGTTACTTATTTTTTAGAAAAAATATTTTGGTTTGAACCAAAATGATTCTTATGTTATATTTATGAACAAAATATGGATTCTAGGATGAGATGAGGTAAGTAACGAAGTGATTTGGGATGGTCTTGGCTAAACCAAAGAGTTTTGAAAGTGTGAGGAGAAGAAGAGATGGGGTGACCTTTTATAAGTGAACTGAGTGGCACACATGTAATTTTTGAAAATAAAAAATATGTACTCATGTATTTCTCATGACACAAGGATCCAAAATTATCTACTCCCAAACATTATAGGTGATAAGGTCTAAATATGGTTATCCAATGGTTTTTGGAAAAGTTTTTAAGACATTTACCCCTTATATTTTTAGTTTAACCCCCGGTAAACTTATTTTCACCTTAACCATGGTAATTAAATTTTACAATTTTTACTATTCATTATGTTTAAAAATTAATTTATTAGTGGTTTTGAAAACCACCCCAAAATTCAATTTTTCCTATAGTGTAACCCTGCTCACATCATGACCAAAGTGATCACTCTAGTGATACAATATATGCATCAAATTAGAGAGGTGGCATTAATCTCATCTCAATTCCAAGGTCAAGCTAGGTCAATCCTCTCACTGAGACTACAAATAAATCCTTAATACTATAAAACTGGGTTAATCCAGCACTAGGGCATTAACAGTGCTAGTTAAAAGCGTTGTTAGTGCTAAAAAAACATTGTTAAAGGGAGATCTTTATCAGTGCTTGTAAAAAAACGATGATAAAGGGGGGTTATCAGCCCTTTTTTAGTAACGTTGATAATGGTATACTTCAAAAAAAATTATATTTCACTAAAAATAATATATAAATTTATTTATATTGATATAAATATAATATATATTTTTTAAAATATGTTTTAAATAAGATAAATAGACATTTACACTTAATATATAAGATATTTAGTGAAAATGACATAAAATAATTTAAAAAATATTTTTAATTAATGATTTGTTTATTATTATCGATTAATAGTCATTTAATATCAATTTAAAGATAACAAAAATCAAAAAATTAATAAAATATCTAAAATAAGTTGAAAACGTAACACAAAATTCAAACAGTCAAAACTCTTGATCTAGGTGTCCGTTTGGGCTCTACCATATCAAATCAAAGTATTTGACGAGCTCTACACCCTCACTGACAGGGGTAAATCTATCACAATTTTCGAGGCAAAAAAAGCCCCATGGGCTTCCCAAATTGAGTTTTTAGTCGAGGTGCCCCAATTTTTTAACATTTGATGGATTTCCAACCTTGTTTAAAGGGTATTATTGTATTTTTTTATGAAGGCTGAAACTATTCTTAGGTCTTACATTCATATTGATATTATGGTTTTGAAATTTTATCGTTTTTCACAATATAATGTTATTTATAATTAAATATATGCATGTTTTCTTATATTTACTTATTATAAATCACTCATATAAATACATATATCAACATATTTACATAAAAATATATATTCTAATATATGTAAATCAATACATATTCTAAAAATATATTTAAAACAATATCTAACCATTTTTTACTTTATACAAATATATTTATAATGTTTATATACACATATATGTGTATTAATAAACAAATATATATTTATATTATATTCTAGTATATACAAATGAATATAATATATAATATATTTCAATAAATACAACTGTATATATATCGCACACATATGTTGTATAAATGTACTTAGAATTAATTATATAAATATATGAATAAAAAATATTTAAGTAAATATATATATATATATATATGTAAATATATATATATATATAAATAAACAGAAATATCATTAAAGGGATAACAAAACGACATGGTGTAGTTGTAAAGGCGTTCCATCATCAAATGAGAGGTGCAGGGTTCGAATCCAAATGGATGCGCATGAGGCCGGAAATTCGCAAAGTGTTGATAAAAGTGGCGGTGGGGTGAAAAGTGATGATAAAGGTGGGGGAGCATTGTTAAAGGTGTCACAGAAGCGCTAATAAAGGGGTCGAACTCATAAATGTCTGAAATTTTGTTTTACCCCATTTAACAGTGTTGTCTTTATCAGTGCTAATAAAAGTTTCAGGCTTTTAACCACACTCCGATTATCAACCTTTTTTAGCACTAATAAAGGCTTATTTTAACGTTGTTAAAGGCCTCTTTTGTAGTAGTGTTGCTATGAAATCCATACTCGGATACACATACATACAATTGGAGGGGGAACACTCACCCCACACACAACCATCTATCCAAGAGGGTCCAAGGAAACTTGATATTTCATGTGTCTTGTCAATAGGTGGACCATTTCTACTCAATCACCCTCTCTTACTCTAGGGATCAGAGGAACCTATCTCAAGTTATGTTCATTCTTTACATTCATACCCCCCAGGGTTCTTTAATATCATCAAATAGATTTATAGCTTAACCCTCAACCATTGATGATAGAGGAATTAAACTAGTGTTCGTGGGTTTGTCAAGGCCCAATACACATCCATTCTAGGCATGGTATTTTAAAGGATATATTTCATTTAAAATCAAGGTCAATCGCACATAAGTGTCAAGAAAACATATCACATGGGGCATAAACAAATGCATAAACCTTATGGAGATGTAAATGGGGATGACCTTGTTTGTTTAATGTTCAAACATTCCAATCAGTTTCTAATAGTTTTATTCGTAGAACCAGAAACATCCAATGATTCTATATCCATTTGGACCTACTTTACAATGGTAGGTGCTCATTAGTTGTGGACCAATGAGGATTAAGAATTTTCATTGGTCGAGAGGATGGGAGGTCATACTCATCACACCTTTTTGGGGGAAATTATTGTCTACTCCGAGACTCTCTTATAGATTTAAGTTATATTCATGAAACCTTATTAATTTACCAAGTATGAAAATGATCTTTCCTTTAGATCTAACAATCAATAATTAATATGTATGAGATTTAGAGAATCTTTTATATGTATTTGAGGTTCTTCATTGATAGATAATCATATGTATTTATTAAAAATTCTTAGTCAATGGTATCCTTCAACACATTATAAAGAAATCTCTTGGTCATTATGACAACCATACTGGTTTTAAAGCCACACGGTGGGGAACTTGAAGTTTATTATCGTTCAGAAAGACATGCATTATTTCAGAGTTGGGATCATACCCACAGATGGGATACCTACGTATCCTTGTTAGAAAAGGAATCAGAACCCACATAGTTCGAGTGACGAAGTATGAGGTTTATGCATGATTAATGGATCAAAGAGAGATTTCATAATTACATTTACACTCTAATCTCACGTGAGTCATACTCGGTGTGAGAAACAAGCGTTATTAGAAAAACCTGACGATTGTGCCACAAAAGATGCAATAATAAGAAATTATGTGGGGCTTATGTATATATGGCTGCCCAAGTAAATGAAGACAAATAATTTTTAGAAAAGAATCCCAAGATAAAGGTATAGAAAGGTGTTTGTATTTTATAGAGATTTGGGATTTTAACCTGGGACTTACTCCTGAAAAGGAATCCAAAATTTAAGAGGGACTTATGATTGGGTTTTATTCCTGAGAAGGGAGCCCAAATCAAAAGAAATTAAGACTGGGGATTACTCCTGAAAAGGATTCCCAGGTTAAGAGAAAGTTATGATTGGGGATTACTCCTAAGGAGGATGCCTAGATTAGGGAACTTTGGGCATCCTCCTTAGGAGGATGCCCACATGATGTTATTCTCTTTCTACACTTTTGACCACTCTTGACAAAGATCATCCATGCCCAAACAGCCATCATAAATCAACATGAAGTCCTCAACTCCATCAATAATCATTGAATAAATCAAAAAACAATTTATAATCATTCTCATAATTTATTTCGTAGTTAATTGGATAATTAATTCATAGGTAATAAATAAGGAATTTCACACCATGAATTAATTTGTGACTAAATCACCAAGAAAAGGGGTGGGTAACCTTAGTATCCACTTCAACCTTTAGCACATAAAATCTCCAATTTCCCAATTCAATTAATCCATAAATTTCACTCAAAATGATAGAAACCCCTAAATTGTTTAAGGTGCCAACATACTTCTTTGAATTTAACCAAAACCTAGTAAAATAATACTCCTAGGATATCCTTTATCCAAGACAGACAAAACCCCTTCATATTGATATAATTATACTATGATCCAGTGGAATCAACACCAAAACCTAACTGGGTGACAAAAAATCAATAGCAATGAAATAGTGGAACAAATCAGTGAATAATTTAAGTGGAGTAATATATTTACCTCAAGTTATCACCCAAATCAAACCTCACTTGAATCCATTAATAATCCAAGGAGAAACCATTCATCGATGAGTGGCAGCTTTCTCCACTTCTTCTCTAGGCATCATCAATGGATTTTATAGGTCATTCGGATGGTTCAGCTTCGTTTGGGTTTTTTCCTACCCCGTTGATGCTCTATCTTGTAGATCTGGCATGTGGAGGCATAGATCTAATCATTTATGCTAGGATTGAGATGTTTCACCCGACATCATGTCCCTCAACTTCTAATCTCTTATCTAGTTCCCCGCGAACCCTCTGTAACTGCTGTTCCAGCTTCTTGGTAGAGCTACAGTGTCGATCTGGCTTTTTTGCTTGGTCTGGCATCATCTCCTCCACTGTGATCCAGATCAGGTGATAGGTATCCTCGGGGGTCTGACCTCGCGGCCGTGGTACCGAGCAACGACGGCTGTGTGCAATTTGGGAGGGCAATAGGGTGATCAACGATGGCGTTCGTGGAGGGCGGTGATGGTATCGTGTGGCGGGTCGGTGGGTATTGGTTTTCTCCCCACACTAGGATTTTTTGGGGTTATTTTTTAAAAAACCCTTGGAAATTTGGGTCTTTTGTGGTCTTTAACTACTGGACCTCAGGGCCACGCTCTTAGGTTCATCTTTAATGAACATAAGGCGGCTTATCATTTACTAATAGATTGACCAATTTACAAATTAGTGAAGAGGGGCTGCTAGGTGGGTAGCATCCATATGAGTAATAGATGTGTTATGATTATCATCCAGCCTTTCATTCATTTGGACCACTGAGGTTGGATGGAGGGGTTACCTGACATGTGACTTTTCTTGGAATTTGTCTAAGGATGCGGGGCACATGCAGGTAATGCAAGCATGGTTCATGCGTGCATCAATGGGTGGGTGTCTTGAAATAGAGATGAGTGTGATGGAACACCTCATCCATCCCTCTTACCACTATGGATGGAGGTGTTCTATACCATGATGCGTTAGACAACATGATGCATATATTCATGATAAGGAGCGATGCAACATTTATACTAGAAATATGGCATGATGGTTACTATCATGAGGGGAGACGTGATGTTTGACTGGTGATTTTTCATGTTGTAGACTACTCTCTGAGGGCTTTAGATCCATGTTTGGCATTCAGGTTGTTGGTCCTTTGGGTCATGTTTTATTGGGTCTATAAGCCACTTGGGCTTTTGGGTTGTGTTTGAGTTACCTCTCAACCTAATTTTAAAAGTGTTATTTCTTTTTTTAATAAAAAATGGTCTTGACCCCAACCAGTTTAAAGAATATATATCATGTATAACATATAAAGCTTACACATCATGGGATTTCACCAAATTTTTGAACTCCCCCTTTCATACATAATATATAAAAGTGGCACATAAGGTTTTTCTCTTGAGAAAATCTCCATACGCTTTACTTAATATGTAAGGTTTTTCCCTTAGTAGAAATATCACACATAAAAATTTAATCCATGGATGTCACGAATCAAGCCAGGTCATCATCCGACCCAGTCCGCAGAATGGCCCGAGGGGTGTTCTTGATCCCCACGGGCTGGCACAATTGATCGGGTATCAAATGAAAGTTTGAGAATGATTTACCCGATAACAAAAGATAGATAAATAAACATAAATTGAACAAAACAGATAAATAAAAGAAGATCAACTGAACAAACTGGCTAGGGAAAAAAGAATAACCTAAATAATGAGACATACCTCAAGTGACCTCGTGGGTCACCATGGAACATAAACCACACTCGTTACAAGAGAGATCCAAAACTAGACCTTGAAACTGAAAAGATAAAGTAGATGTGAGCACCGAGATGCTCATTAGGAATGCCAGAGTACAACAACGCCCTATGCCCTTACCTTTAAAAAGAAACACAAAACGTGCTAGTTTGAAAATAAAACATAATAAAATAATGTTTTTCATTCTTTTCAAATTCAAGTAACAAGATTTCATTTTCAATAAAATAATTTCTCTTCCACTTCGTTTTCAAAATAGGTTCCAAATATACATTAAAATTTCAAAATGAAAAGAGATCAATTTTGATTAAAAATATGGTTTTCTCAAAAGAGAGAACAAGCATGAAAAAACTGAATTGAAAATCATATCACAAGTACCATGGGAAATCTCTAAATATCTAGTGTTAGTTGGGGACCTAGAATCCTCATACCTCAGTGTAAATGTGGCATATGAACTACAACGATCTACATTCTCATGCATGAGCCACTAGTAGGGAATAAAACCATAACCTAGTGGTTTCCAATCATCATTTTGTTTAGTTAGTGTTGTAGCGTCAATCATGGTAGATGAAACCAGGATGAACTACTTCTGTATCATTTAGGATACTAGTCTTAATCCACCCACCTAGATACCATGGTTTTCCCATGTGCTTCATTTCAAGTGGTGGTGATTTTTATCAAGCAAACATACATGAACATATCATTCTCTTTATTCAAAAACACACTCACCCTCTCACCATCGATCTCCCTCCTTGAGCACATCCCCCCTTTTTCCGTCACACAAAATACACAAGCCTATTTACTCGGTATATATCACAATCCACACATTCAACATACACATCATTTTCTAAAACAAGGGGGCATGCCTCAAGAGTGGTTTTCTTTTCTTTTTTCAAATACCATTATTAAAGTTCCAAACAAGATTAATTATACACAATAAGTAGTTTTCATTTTAGAAAATATAACCACCTTACACTTTCAAGTTTCCAAAGCCGTTTGAATGTTTAACTAAACCAACCAAGGTACCAGTTATTTAAAACAAGCTTAAAACCATGCTTATAATGAAGAAATATTTTTAAGGACGTCAAATCACCCTTTAATATCAATTTCACACCAAAACCAATTTTGAAAATCACTTTGGAATTTATTTTTAAAATCAAACATTTCATTACACATTTATAATAAAATCCACCGAAAGGCCACATGTATTTGGAAATACCCATTTCGTGTTCAAAACATCTAGGAAGCTAATTTTCAAGATCTAAAACTATTTATATATATATACATATTTATATACATTGCATATTAATTTCATATAAAATAAAGCAACATACTTTTAAAGGAACACTAAACAAACAAATGAAAATTCTAATTAAAGATCAAGGTATAGGAAACCTACCTCAGGGTGGAACCAAACCGAACATTCATCCCTTAACGTTTTCTAACTAAAAGATGTTGCTCCCCAACTAAGCATATGCACTTTCACATACATATAAGGACACCCAAACCCTATTCACATACCCACATGGCCATGAATATGTGTAAGATAGTCCTTACATATATGCTTATATGCATATACTAGTCCCCACTCGCCTACGTATGAATTTTCATATATACACATGGGCACACCTTGCCCCATGAATGTATATTCAATGTCATGGATGACTATACATGTAATGGGGAACCCCCCCATATATATATATATATACTTACCTATGCACACGTAGGCGAGTCACCTTAGACCCAGTGACTCGAAACCACAAAGAAGGGATCACGCACTACACATATAATTTAATAAATCAATAAAACATTTTATGAAACACTTCAAAGTTACCACCATAAAAATTTACACCAAAAACACTCTTTATACACAAACACACACCAAAGCCTATCCCAAACATGTTCTGCATCCCTCTCATATTTTAATAAACTATTTCAACAATTTATAAAACAACCCAAAGAACCACCAAAAGACCTTACATCAAGAACATACCAAAAATCCCTTTTTTAATCAAACTCTCACTAAAAAACTTTCCAAACATCATTCAAACCATGGATATAATTTAATAAACCATTTAAAATTTTTATAAAACTCCAAAAAGGTATCAAAAGACTTTGCACACAAAACCCCACTCAAAGTACTCTTTTAAGGTAATACGCACATGAAAAACATACCAAAATAGAATTTACAGCTCTTTCATCATTTAATAAATAATTTTCACAAATTATAAAACACTACCAAGTGATAAAAAATGGGGTTACACCAAAAAATCACCCCGCTTCACACAAACATGCCATTTAAAAATCAAACCCATGCTAATCTTTTTCAAAAACCACTTTGGCGCCACACTAAATAATCAAAGAACATGCTAAACAAATTAGGATAGAAAAATCCTTCATCAAAAATTATTTATAGATTGAATCACCTACCTCGATGTATAAACTTCAAATTCCCATGAAAAATTCCAATCGTGTGTCGTTTGCACCACAAGGAACCTAGAGAAAACCCTAATTCAAGAATTTGAACCAAAATCATCAAACTAGAACCCTAAAAATCAGACCCTAGAGCCGAAGGAGTGGGAAGAACCTTAACGAAGTGATTCGCACCTACGAAAAAGGGAGAGGGTCGGTGCGAGGTAGCATGAGGGAGGGTGGCGAGTTCGCGGTCATCGATGGAGGCTGGCAGGTTCGAAGTCACTAGAGGAGGAGGGAGGTTGATCAGTTCGATGGTGCATACGATCAGGGGTGCAGGGTAACTGGAGGGTGGTGCAAGGGGGGCGCTATCAGATGAGATCATGCAAGCAGGGGGCACCACCAGATGAGATCACATCAGAGAGGAAGAGGTCGGTGCTGGTTGGGGGTCGGGCGCAACTCGCATGGGTAAGGGTGGGGTAGCCGGGCGTGCACGTGTCGAGAGGGAAGGGATGGGGGTGGTCGGGTAGAATTAGGGTTATAATAAAAAAAGAAGAACAAAAACAATAATAATAATAATAATAATAATGTTAATAATAATAATAATAATCGTAATATTTTCATTTTCATTATTATTATTATTAAACAATCATCTACGTTTTTTGTTGTACCCTAATTTTATTTTATTTTATTTTTTAATTTAATTTATTATCCTTCATTTAGTGTTTATTATTTCTGGTGCAGAGAAGGATGCATAGTCTGCTAGGACATGTTCCAACCACATGCATACCAGAATTCACTCGAAAGTTTTAACATCCTATAATTTTACTGGGTTCTCAACCCAAACCCCAACCGGAAAGATCCAAGACCAAGAAAAGAATAAAAATAAAAGAGTATCCAGGATCATGGTGTGACAATTCATAATATATTACTTCATACATAATATATTTTACTTAGGAAAAACATGATATGCAATAGACTTTCCCAATATGTAAGGTTTTTCTCTTCTGAGATATTGATATGTAATATTTTCTCTCTTGTATATAATATATATAACTAGGTTGGATTCTTCATATATAATATATTTTCCCCATATATAATATATTAATTTCATGTGTAAGATATTTTCCTTCAAAAAAATATTGATATTTAATATTTTTTCCCATATGTCATATATTTATCCATACATAATATTTTTCACTATGTGATATATTTTATTCATGCATAACATTTTTCTTTCCATCTGTAATATTTTTAATTCCATACTTAATATATTTTCTTCTCCCCCTTGAAGCATGTAAGGTTTTATACTTAGAAAAAATTTCATGTATAAGGTTTAATACTTAATCAATTTTCAAAAATCTTATAAATCCCATAAATACCAAAAATTACTCCAAAACACCTCCATTCGGTTTTATCCCCACAAAGGGCCTCTTCAAACACACCAGATGCTAAAAACTAACTGTAACTAGACCTTAAAATCATCCCATTTCTCATGACTTGACTCATAGCCATTCCAATACTTGCCGCACTTCTACCAGATCTTCATACACTTAGTCAAGCTAAGGTTCAACCCAAATTTCCATTCTCAAACATGCAGTCATGCATAATAGCTCCAAAGAATTTAAAGAACAATATTAAACTAAAAATCATATTCCACCAAAAAATTACAAAGGTTTCGGTTTTTGAAAAAAGTTTAAACAAGTCCTATACCAATTTGGGACATTGCAAAAATTTATTTATATAGAACGTAATTAAAACATCTTTGGTAACTATCACCATATATAAAACAATTTTATTACTATTGTTTTTACAGGTAATAAATATATATAAATTAAAATATATATTATATAGTAGATAATATATAGTTAATATGTATAAAAAACTAATATAATAATTAAATAATAATGATGAATAAAAATATAAATACTCATAGAAAAAATAATTTATAATTATTCTAAATAAATAATTTTTATATTTACCATTTATTTTAATTTTAAAAATTAAAGCTATCACATCTAAAGAATTATTTTTTAAAAAATTATTTTTTATAAATAAATAAATAGATTAGTATTCATAAAATGGTTATTAATTAGTTATAAATAATAATAAAATCATTTAATGTTTCAAAATATGATTTTCTAAATTTTTTTATTACGTGTTATGCATTTTAGTTTCAAAAAAATAAACATATCAATATTTAAGGATAATTTTAATAAAATTTAATGTTTATAAGAATAAAAAATAGGTTAATGATTTTTTAATGATTGATAATTGACATGAAATGAAAAAAACAACACCTAATCTTTAAAAATTCATTTTTCTACAAAAATTATTTTTTATATAACATGTATTTTCATTTAAATGGTTATTTTTTGAATTATATTATAAGGAGTCAAAATTTTAAATCATCACATCAAAATTAAGTAAGTGGGGTCACATTATAATTTTGGTAACAAAATAATTACCATGGTAAAAAATTAAATCAAGTTAAAATAAGTACAAATGGGAAAATGATGTGTCTCAAAATTTAAAGGATAAAATTAGTATTGACTAATTCTAGAAGTTATTTGTTAAGTGTGAGAGTTAGTTTTATAATTCCCACCAATATCTACTTACCAAACTCACTTAAGTCTCATGTGATTCCATTTTACTTTTCAAAAAACTTGTGTTTCTAATGCAATTTCCATTATTTTACTACTTAACTCAAATTCCCACCAATATTTAGTTACATAACTCACCTAAGTCCCACATGATTTCATCTTTACCCTTCACCTAACTCAAATTTCTAATGAAATGTCCCTAATTTTCACCTATAAAAGTGAATCTCATATACCTATTATAAAAAACTTTTATCCTTCCATTTTCTCTTTAATCCACACCAAATTCTATCTCCTAAATACTTTTTACTTATTTGGTAGCTTCTAATTCCAATAAGGAGGCTCAAATTCTTCATTCTAAAGGAATCTGCCGTTATGAGAATGAGTGATTCCATCTATGTAGGTATTTAGTTATTCTCTATATTTTTTAGATAACGTCTCATATAAACTCTTTATAAATATCATTATCCACTATAATGATGTTTTATTAACAAAATTATGATTATTTAAAAATGATATTACATTTATATAACTCTATACTCTTACTCTTTTATTAGAATTGCATGTTCTTATTTTGGTTGGTTTAACCACCTATATAAAATATTTTTTACAATATTCCCTATCTATAATATGAATTAGTACCAAGGAAATAATAATGTCAATATATTATATTAAAGAGTAATTTATGTTATAAATATAATTCTATAATGGTGATACAAAAATGAATTCTCATTATAAAGTAACTTATTGTTGTCAGTTAATTACATGAAACATGCTCTTCATGAATTCCATTTTCATAAATTATACTCATACAATTAATCAAACGAACAAGGTATAAACTAAATAATTTCAAAACAATGATTACCATATATTTAATTTTCTGATAATGATTAACTTTTAATAAAATAAAAAGGATCTATATACTGATCATTAAACTTGTATGAAACAATCAAAATTACTCACATTTGATGATAAAAATAATTAATAAATAACTCATATATAAATAATAAATGATTTTAATTAAATGTTATGAAAGTAAATAGATGTGTATAATGTTATAAAAAAATTATTAAGATTTATATGTTTATTATATAGGGGTTTATAATACATTCAGAGAAGTTGGTAGTAAAGGTAAGGGTTTCTCATATCAATTTCCTTTCATTGAGATATGTTCCATATCCATCACCTATTTTATTTTATGCGGTCTATATGTTCACCCATGTATGTATTTTATTATAATATTCATTTAATTCATGGGATTAACAAACTCAATCGTGTTCTCTCCCGCATTGACTTTTGATCCATAGATTATAATTGTTGTAAGGGTTTCTTTTATAATCTCACTTTGAAATAGATATTGTATATGTCTATATTTCCATTGGGGGGAATTATATATTCTTTACCTATAAAAACTATATATTTTCCTCCAATATGGTTGTTTTTTACTTTAAATGCCTTATTAACATTTCCCCTCTCGTTTATTCATAATTTACTAAAAAACATTTATTGTAGTTGTCATTATCTCATTTTTGGGGGGTAATATTTATTCTTCATGTATATATTCATTCATAAATGACATTATGTCTAATTATATGATTTACTAAGGAATATTTCCATTGGTTTTTACTTTTTTTAAAAATGTGTGAAATGAATCTTTTTATAACTCCTCTTTTATGTTTCTCTCTTGTTCATTTTTCCTACCGTTTCCTTTAGTTTTCTTTATGAAACTTACTTAAAAGGTTTTCATGATTCTTCAAAGTATTTTTTTATTTAATTTATCATTATTTTTTTATAATCATTGATTTTATAAATTATTTCCTTTTTAAAAAATTATTTCATCAAAAATATAATGGTCATTTATTTTTAATTTATTAACAATTTTATCATGAAAATTGGTTTTCATATATATCAATATCATTTAATGTTTCTTATATTTCACTAGATATATATTTTATTGAAATCATACACTTCCTTTTTATAGATTATTTATTTATTCATTGTGAAAATTTTCATGAAACCCATTTCTTTTTCACTTGTTATTTATGTTATGGTTTATTTATGAATGTTTTCATATTCATTTGGAACATATAAATATAATTATCATTATGTGATGGGTGGACCTTGTATTATATATCCCTTTAATGAAATAGGTGAATCATTATATCTCATGAGATGATATGTGATGAACCGAGGAGTGAACCCAATCTACAAAGATTATAGGAATAGGGAGTGAAGCTAATCCACTACGGGACTATGTTTAATATGTGATGATGGTCTTGGAATTGATCCTTAACATATAAAATGATTTTATATGGTTATTGTTTATCCATATTTCTATGTTATTCCACATTCCCTTGTTATTTTTCCATGACTTATGATAATTATCTCATGTTTCCACACTATGATTCTTTATTTTTATGGTATTCTAAAATAATTATGTCATGATTCAAGTTTGAGGATCTATGTTTTATTTTTTATTATTTCCTTATGATATGATCATACATCTTTATTACATGTTCATATCATACTCACTTATGATCTTCTTTTTGTTCACCAATTTTAGATTAATATCTCTTATGTTTACCGTTATTGAGCATCTTATCTCACCTCTTTCTTATGTTTACATTCCCTAGGTAATGAATGATATTATAAAATAAGATGTATCTAGAAGGGGGTTATGTATGTTGAAAATATCAAAAAATGTTCTCTAAGTTATAGAACAATTATTCTATATATCAAATCCCCAAATACACTAAACCTATAGGTTATTGGGTGTGTTTTCCTATTAGATATAATGGATATTGATGTAAAATGATTGTATTAAGTAAGAATGTTATGGTTGGGTTATTTCAATTGGTATCAAAATGGGGTTTAGTTATTTTTGGGGATTAGGATAGATAACCCAATAAAATATACAACCTAAATAACCTAGCTTCAACCAAAATTATAAAAGTTGGACTAAAGGTGTCATATGGTAATATAATATCAGGTTAATTTTTTTATGATGTCTTACTCTAATTTTTAAAATTTTGGTTTTACTAATATTTAGTAGGAAAATTGATATATTGTGCTTTCCTAAGTTCAACATGCCATAAACCTTGATGATTATCAATTATTTTTATTATATATTATTTATCAGCTAAAACACTTTATCAATTAGAATAAAATTGGTACACAAGATGGATTGGTGGAAATCATGCACAACCCTATAATATTTTCCAGAGGATATGATTTCAATAATCATTATGAAATCCAAGTCAACTAATTTTGAGACATTTTACAAAATTCAACTTACATGGAAACAACTCTATAATGTATACCAATCTACTTCTATACCTTGATATTTTGATGGGTCATGGAATTATTTCAATCACAGTTTAAAAAAACAAAATTATCCCATATATATCAATTTAGAAAATAACATATAGAACTATATCAAGATTTCTCAATGTTAAAAATTAGAAAAGGTCATGAAGGTATTTATTCAAATTACAAAGGAGGATGATCTTTGAGTAACTTATGTATTTATTTTATTAGATAAATAAATTAGATATTATAACCATGAACTAATATTAAAACCACCCAAGTCAAACCATATACAAAGTTTTTATCAAAAGAAAGTTTGAAACAATGTTTCAAAACTTTATATTCAAGGCACATTTATAATTTTTTGGCTTCTACTCTGGACCATTTCGATAAATTTGTGACAAATGTATCTGGAAAAAGGAAGCAATGAAATTAGAAAATGTTTTGAAACATTTTGTCAGTGCATGGACTCACACTGATTAAACATAGAACATAAAGTATCAAAAAAGGAATCAGAGAACCTAGTGATCTTCATTTTGAAGGTATGTATTAAAATATCCCCTTCTTGAAATAAAATGAAAAGAAAATTTTAAGGATGGAATTTATTTATGGGTGGAATGTAACAACCATTTTTAAGTGAATATTTCATTAGAATTTATGTGTGTCAATATTAATCATTTCTTAATTTTTATTTAAATTTAATAAAATTGATATGAATTACATAGATAAATAAATAAATATGATAATATAAACATTATTTGAATATTTTATTAAATAAAAGTAATTATAAATGATATACACTCACTATATTTAATCCATGATAAAATAAGTAAATATCATATCATCATATTCCATAATCACCATGAATATGATGACTATTATAGGACTGAACAAAATTATTAACATATATTAGAATAAGAAAATTATTATCCCTAGAAGCAATAATAAAAAAAGAATGAAATCTTTTAACTCATAAAATGAACATCAAAAGTAAAAAATTAATATACATTCTGAAATATAATGGTTGTATGAGAATCATTATCTTAATTTAATAAGAGTATATATATAAATATATATCCATAATGAAAATTTGTTTATATAATATGTAAATAAAATACTAATGTTAACCTTCACCATATATAATTTTTTTTTCTTACTAATATTTTTACGTGTAAAAATATGAATAAATTAAAAGATATTTTATTTAATGGAAAATATATGTTGTATATATATAAAAAACCAAAGATTAGTTATATAATAATAATAAATCGAAATATAATCACTCATATAAAAGGAAAAAAATATTCTAAATATATTTTTTTTGTATGTATTATGTATATGAATTTTAAAAATTAAAGATATCCCATATAAAGAATGATTTTAAATAAATTTATTGTTTTTAATATAAAAAATTAAATATAATTTATAAAATGATTATTAAATGGTTATAAATATGAATAAAATCATTTAATTTTTTAAAAGAGACTTTTTAAAAACGATTTTTTATTATGCGTTATGCATTTTGATTTTTAAAAAATAAATATATAATGTTTTAAGGATGAATTTATAAAAATTTAATTTTTATAAGTATAAAAAATATTTTAAAACTCTTTTAATTATTGGTAATTGAAATGAAATAAGAGTAAGAAAAATTAATGTTTAAAAAATCATTTTTACAAAAATAGTTATTTCTATATATATTATGTTTTCATTTAAATGTTAAATTTATGATATTTTAAATTTTAATTAGATAAAATATAGTCTAAATTTGGAATTAGAACATCAAAATTAGGTTATAGGGGTCACGTTATATTTTTGGTAAAAAATAATTACCATGAAAAATAACTAAATCATGTAAAAAATAGGTAAAAGGAGGTAAAATAACATGGAATAAATTTTTAATGATAAAATTAATCTTAACTCATTGTAAGAGAATTTTTTAGGTTTAGGAGTCAATCATACAATTCACACTAACATCTCCTCACCTAAATCACCTAACTACCTTGTGATTTCATCTTAATAATTTATTTTCAAATGCTTTCCATCAGGGCCACAAATTGGGTGTTCTAACATGCTTTCTTTGCCTCCCCCGAAGTTATTTTTATTCTTGTACTAGTTATGGGTCCCTTAGGGGTGTACTAACCCAAATTCTCACTTTCCAAAGGTGAGAGGTCTCCATCGCCCTGGATGATGACGTTGGCTCCTTGATCAAATTGTACGATGGGATGTTGGCTCTTCCTTCCAAGGATTCCTCCTTGGAGCTCATCGATTAGTCCAAGTCTCTAACCTAGGTTGAAGACATGTTTGTGAATCCCATTATTAGCACTATATTAAGGTGCTCATTGGTTAATTACGCAGTTTTTTATCATAATAGGGTAGCTGCCTTCAACTTATGGCTGATGATGGTGTTTGGAAATCTTGGGTGTGTTGGACATCTATTAAAGTCTTCCTCGTTAAAAGGTGAGGGCATCTCGTATATAAGGCAACTTGGGTGGAGAACCCGAGGATCCCATTATGCTATGGGGAATCTCATGTATGATCATAAAGCTTCCAAGGCTTGATGCCTCTAGAATCCTCTATACACTGCATGGTGTAGGGCTTCTTATATACTTGTTGGGGGTTATTTAGAGGTTTAAAATCTTGTGGGGAGAGGTAGATCACTGGTTTAACATATTTTGGGGATAGATAGATAACATATTTAACATCTTGTGGGGAAAGTTAGGTCACGAGTTTAATGTATTGTGGGGAAATTTGTTTAGTTCATCCTTGAGGGAGATAACTGCACTTCGAAGTTGCTTCTTCCTACGGGGAAGACATGAATATTTAATGGTAGTGTTAGGGATTCAATATTGAACCTTAGGTAGGTTTTCTAAGTATGTTTGGATGTTGGGATTGAACCTAATGGAGGTGTCTTATGTACCATGTTATGGGAAATAAATCATAACTCATGTGGTTTGATGACATACTTTAAGGACATTTGATAGTACAGATCCATAAAGTTTAACAATGTGTGGTAACAAAACTTGCGTCAAGGAAGGAGTGACAACAAGGGATAGTTTGGGGCTTATATATAGAACAAACCTGGTGTTTGGGGGTTTTATCCCCAGTGTGGTGGTTTCATCAAAGGTGTGGGGTTTCATCCTTGGTGTGGGGGTTTAATAACAGGTGTGGGGGAGGGTGTTGTGGGGATTATTCATGTGAGTTTCATAGTATAGTAGGATCATTCCATGGTGGGGAAGGAGGTTTCATCCCATGATGATCATTTAGGGGGAATCATGTGTTCATCAAATAGGGTAAGGGTGTGGTTTCATCCCATTCCATTCATACAAAATGCACCATGTTTTCAACACATAGGGTGGGGATATAGTTTAATGTCATGTGTTGAGGACATTGACGTGTAGTTTAATATCATATGACTAGGAAGTTAGGATATGTAGTTTAATATCTTGTAGCTCAGATGTGATATGGGCCTACACCCAAGGAGACCATTTCCAGGGATGTGAGAAGGATCCAACACTATGACTCTATACTAGTAAAGGTGGATAGTTTCCCTTGATGATTCCACCTTTAGGGATTATGTATTTACTGTGCAGGTGACTCTAGGTGTCACATAGAGTAAACACTGCCATGGTGAAGTGTAAAATGGGGATCTCAACATTAGGGTTCCTATGATTAGGAGAAAGAGGCATAAAATTACCTTTTCTTAGGAGAAAAAAGTAATGAAACTATTCAATATTTTCTAAAAGTGAAGAGGTCAGACATAATATTTTATGAAACTAGTTATACAAAAGATCATGGTATAAGTAAACCAGGTTCGAGTGGGTACAGGGTCATCGAGAACTTAACTTTCATAAAGGTATATATGCTTAAAGGAGGAAACATATAGGGACCCTTAGAGTAGGTTCCATGAAGGTATGGATTTCATTAAGACCATAGGTCTCATTAAAGGGGAAACTTTTCAAAACAAGATGACCCTACCTTGGGGTAAAGTCTTTGTTCTTATGGAGTTCATTTCATAAAGGATAATTATCTCATGAAACCCTAAGAATATTGAGGGTATTTCCTCTATTGATAAGGTCATAAAACTTCACAAAATTAATTTACACCATTTTATTTTGGTTTCAATATATCATGGGATTATTTTTACAAAATATGGATACCTTTAAGAATACATATCTTTTTTTCACATTAATGTTGAAGTTTTATGAATTCAAAACTTATGGTGTGAGTCTAAAGGTCACATCTCATCTAATGTCCAGTGGAGAGAGGTATTTATAGTCACCATGGAGGGGGATAAGTCTATTTCATGAAATTTTATGCCTCAAAGATATGTTTCCTAATGGTTTTTATTGGGTGTGGTGACCTTCACGACTTATTATATGTTGTGTGAAGGTTATCATAATTTTCATGAGATTCACTTGCATGATTCTTAGAGGAAATTTGTGAAGTACTGTATATTCATGAAGGTTATGACCTTTGTGAGTCTATACCCTTTGGTATACTTTTAACCTTTTTTAGACCAAATTCACCCTAATATGTCTATGAATCCCTTGATGTCTCCCGTAATGGGAACTTTTCAGAGTAAAAAAAATACCCCATAAGGGGAGCCTAAGTGGGATAGGAGGGCCATATTCTGAGGTGAAACCACTGAAAATCAACAATCTGATACCCACATTTATGAAACTTGACTCCACACCAAGAATATAAATAGGCGGAGGGGTCCCATGGGGACCATGATCTATTCACATAAGATTTCATACTTATATCTATTCAGGAAACTTTTAAATTTTGAGAGTGTTATGTGATTCTGATCCCTAGAATTCATGATACATTGATACTTATTAGAATATATCTTCCATGAGTTTATCTATGTGAACCCAAATTTTTTTTAAAATTGGGCCTTTGTGAACCCAAATTTTTTCAATCAACTCTTGAAAATCAACAAAGTACCAACGATGGTTGTTGGAGGTGTCAAGGATGCGGCTTCCTGGAAATGTGAGATGGATGGAAACGTTATTATTGGTGAAGCATTTTGGAATATGTCAGACCATGACACACATATCGATTTACTAATAGAGGAATAAAAGGAATATCCTCTTTGATAAAGGCTACCACTATACATATTTGGTATGAGGGATGATGTGTTCATCCCTAGTACTGATTGATATGATAGTAATTAACGGTTCAAAAGATCACCTGAGTTGTACCAATGGCATAGAGTTGTAGGAGGGTCACTGTGTGGAGGAACATGCATCAATCATCTCCCAATCGCTATATAACCCTCTAAAAATATCAATGGCTAGAAGCTTATCGAAGATACATCCCCTCCTCAATATGAGATCATCCTTAAGGTTTGTCTGGTAGACCATATCAAAGGTTGGATGGAGGAACGAGACCTATTATAGGATAGAAGTTTCACAAATGAATGTGTTTGGGCATACTGGGTATGACATTCCTCTGATGAGTTCAAGGCAGAGCTGAAGAGTGTGGGTTTTTATAATGTAGTGTGTACTTCATAGTTCTATGTTTACCATCACTTGAATATCATGCATGAACCATTGATAAGGTGGTATTCGGGGACCAACACATTCCACCTGCACCATGGTGAGGTCATCATTGGCTTTTGGGATCTCCATCAAATTGTGTGGATACCCATTCAAGGGGTAATGTATTCTGAATTCATCCCCATAAAGAATTTATGGGAGAAACAAAATCATATGCCAGGAATAGCGAGGGATCTATTATTCCTGGTGTAGAGGGGAAGGAGAACAATTTAGGAATGAAGGAAATACCTTTAAATAACTAATTTAGTTATTTCTTAAACAAACCTATATACATTCTTCCAGGGAGGCCTTGACAGTGTCCAAAGATGTTATAATGTAGGAAGGAGTTCTCTTACCAGGTGATCCTAGAGGCGATCCAATGGATCATGTGGGGGTATAGCATGAAGCTTGAAGCCTCATGATTCAAACTGGATGGATTTATCATAGCACTTATATGTGGGTGTATACTCCCATATTAGTATGAAAATATGGGGGTATGGATAAGAAACTTCATTATGGAAGTGATGCTGATGGTAGGGAAATGTATAAAACAATTTGTACCAGTACCAGTGAAGCTATCCAAAGTGATACAATACATTATCCATAGGAAGACCCCCTTATATCTGTGTGTTTTCCCTTCCATTTCTTGTAAGGGTCGGTCACCGCACACCTGGGGGGATGAGTACCTGAATATGATCTCTCCTCCCAGTACCAATTTCTGGTTGTCAATGCTTAACATCATCAAGATTCATCCTCTCCCACTGGATCCAATCAATGTGCTAGTGAGGATCATGTTAGCACAGTGTTTTATGTTCCATATATCCCCAATTCAAATAGGGATAGTGGAAGATGATGACATAGGGAGGGTGTATAAATGGTCAAACATTATATATTTTTAAGGTGGGGTGTTGGTGGTAAGAGTATAATTTAGGGTGATCTATAAATCATACAACTTGTGTCAGTTCTCCAGGAAATTAAGGTGCTTAAAAATAATTATCCTGAAGGTGTAGACAAAATTACACACTAAGCGACACCCCTTGGTTCTTTGAAAAATATGGTTCATGTTTGTGTGGGAAGATAGTCAGAGGAGGAATGAGCTACTATGGGTCAATGCTATGTATGGGATCTTTTATGAGTATGAATTGATTTGGGAGAGTGAATACCTTAGGGATATGATGAGGTGTCCATCCACTTAGGTAGACTCTAAGGAAGGGACCCAATAGCCACAAGGCCATAAGAGTTTTGTGGAAAGAGACGCTTCTCAAGGAGGAAGAGATAGGACAGCGGGAAGGGAAACAACTATTGTTTCATCTATTCCTAGCCCTACACAGTGTGTAGATTTAGAAGTGGGTGTGGTAGTTGGCCTAAGGATACTAAAAAATAGACTTGAGAGGAAGGTGAACATTCTAGTTTGGTTATGAGGATTCATGTCGTAGCCCTGGGGAAGTGGTTGAATTAGGAAGATATCCTTGATGCGTGGAGGAATAAGGACATATTCTAAAATCTTTGGTCTCTCAAGTTGATAGGTAATCATCTTTAGGATGATGGGATTCACCTATTAAAGTTTTTACACATATAAGTAGGCTTCCATTCTCCCTAAGATGAGGAATATAAATATATATAAGGGATGGATGATATTATCTATTCTCACATCATGTATCTCCCATTGAACGACCTAGTGAAGGAGTTACTGGGCATGCCTTCTGTAAATACCCTGACCCCAATAGCTCAGAGTTGATTCCTTACTTAATTACATTGGTACTAAGAACAAGAGTTCATACCCCAAAGGACTGAATAGTTTAGTAGATTAGGAAAATTAGATACATACATAAGTTTTACATTACAACATTAAAGGACAAAAACAACATAACAACTCCATTGAAAAAAACTATAAAATCCTATATTATCCCTGCAAGTCATTCATATTATGCATATTCACATCCTGGGGAAAAATAAAACATAATAAAGGGGTAATCATAGATGCTCAGTATGGGTAAAAAATACATAAACAAAAATGCATGATGAAAAACTAAAATCACATGCCATTAAAACATAATCTTAAGGATAATATGGAAGGAATAAAAGCTGGTTAAATAATTCCATAAATAATCACATGAGAATGAAAAATTACCATATATATTATAATAGTAGAATAATCATATGGATCATTAATTACCAGTATCATAATGAGGGAATGAATAATGTCAGACATCATAAACACACTGTCAAGGCATCATCCAAGACATCTAAAAATAAATGGTTAAGGACTTGGACAAATCTATATATGTTTTGTCTCATGAGACCTACTGATACATCAAGGGGATATAACAAGCCCATCCCATCACTTAATTAGTCCAATATATTCCACATAAATATGGGGTGAAACATAAAAAATATATACATGTGAAATATAAATTACTTCCCCCAATCTGTAAACATAATCACTAATCATTCTGAGTAGTATGGTGAATGGTATCAAGATAGCGCATCCACAATCAAACTGATCATAAACCATTTAATAAAATATGGTATATAATAATAATAAGATATTAATCTCAATAAATTATTATATTCAATATACGTTTTTAAATATATGAAAATAATCTAATAAAATCATCGAGGAATTCTTGAGAGAAATTCCCTTTTTACTTTGAATAAAAGAGTTAATTAAAAAAAATTATTTGTATTTATCATAATTGTTTGTATACAAATAGAAATAAAAAATATAGTTCTTAATGAAAAAATTAGTGATTTTATAATTATAATAAATTCTTAAAACAGATTAAGGATGGTACTTAAAAATGGGTAAGAAATCGAAAAGTTCCCTTTAATTGGGTTTTATTATCGGGAAGAATTGAGAAGGTAAACTTGTAAAACTTTTATTTTCCCATAAAATAAAGATGAAATGATCTCTATAAATGATTTTAGAAAATATACACAGGATTTAGAATAATTATATAAAAATATCAAAGAATTAAATTGAGGTAAATAAAGAAAAAGTGCAACCCGAATGGAAAATGGAGGTTCGGGAAGAAACCCTTACCTTATGTCTGGAAGTATTCTGCACCCATGCTTAATGTCCTTTATAATGAAATTAGATTCATTAATAAATTATTTAAGAACATATTAAACATATCTTTGATTTATTATAATTTTATTATGTTTATTTATGGACTCTTTTATGATTTATAAGATTTAATTTCATCATTTGGAAGTGTTCGTTTCCTTGGTTTTCATGATTGGTTCACTTGAATAAATTTACGAAAGATCATGTAAAATTGAAATAGTTATACAGAATTTAAATTATATGTTATTAAATAACATCCATAATATTAAATTTTTATAATTCATTTGGTTATTTGGGGTGAGGATGAATCATTAGATAAGACGTTGGTGATAAAAGTTTAGATTATTTTGGTGGTTTTTGATCATCGCAAACTACTTTTGTTTCATTAATTAATATTATGTATACATATTGGTTCCAGAACATTCAATAATATTTAATAAATATATTATAATATGTTTTAACCATAAAAATGGTTTTATGACCAGCCTTGACGGCTGAATTGAAAAACAAAAACACGTCTTCCCTGAAGGTGGTAAATCAGCACCTCATGGATAATGTTTTAATTTTTTGAATATAAGGAAGAGGATAAGATCCTTTATAGTGAATTTTAAATTGAAATAATAAAATTCAATTATATATAAGATGTTGTAGTTATCATTCATGTTTTTATAGAGGATGTGGGGAGAGTATATGAAAATAAAATAAAGCGAAAAGAAAATCAAGAATGCGAAATATGATTTTACCTCTTCAATTCTTATCCTTGAGAACCTCCTTAGGGATATTGGTTTTGGTCTTTTATTGATAAAAGAACCTCCTGGATATGGGGAAGAGTCTTGGAAATATTATTTATTAGAAATTGGACAATCTTAAAGGATTTGGAGTTGTGAGGATAATGGGTGGTGAGGGGTAGTATTTATAGTAGAGGATATGGGAATATTTTGACTATTTTATTCATTATTTAATTATTTTGGCTCAAGACTATGAATAGTTTGAGAATTATCAGTAAATATATTAAAATGATAAATGAGAGTTCGAGATTATGGGCTAACATCAACCATAAATCATCTATGTATCAATAATTCATGCATTATTAAATACTGTAAATTATTGTATTTTCCTATCCACCAAAATGTCAACTATTTTATAAAAATAACAAAAATTAACCCTAACCATTTTTCAAATTGTAGAATTAAAAAATGAACTCTATTTTATGAAAATAATTTTATAAATATAAAAATTTTAATTTTTAAATAAAGTCATCATTTACTCAAAAAATGCTGATTTTAATATTATAACCAATTTTATGAAACTTTCAAAAATTAATTAAGGTCTCATAATACTATATTATAATAATAAGACAAATAAAATATTAATTTATAAATCTATTTCATGAAAATAAATTTTCTTTTAAATAATTATTTAAATTATAAAATTATGAATTAACATTTATGATTCACAAAAATACCAATACTTTATATATCATTTTAATGAATTTATTAACTTATTACATGATATAAATATATTATATTTTCATTCATAAGATACCTAATTTTTATATATACTTTCATAGGTAAAATTACTACTCTATTGGTCATATTACTATTCCTAATGGTCACATTACTATTCCAATTGTCATATTTAATATTATATTATAGTTTTAATCTCAGTGTTGTGTTAAGAATAAATTATCTAAGATGTCAAATTTTAAAAGGAACATACCATAATATCTTGGGATGTTAAATTATTCCATCCTAAAAAAATTTAAACCTCAAAATTTCTAGAGTTTCACCTCAACAATAGATTTGTGTATTTTTTTTCATCATAAGTTCCTCTAGCTCACACGTTGCCTCTTAAATTTTATAAATTTTCAAAAGTACCTTTACCAATTGAGTCATCTGATTCTTCAACACATGTTCTTTAGTGTCTAAAATCCAGATAGTCTCTTCACAATAAGATAAATCCGGTTCCCATTCTATTCCTTCAGAAGTGAGGACACGTATTGGGTCAGACATGTACTTCCTTAACAAAGAGATGTGGAACACATTGTGTACTTTAGAAAGGATAGATGGAATTTCTAAATGATAAGCCACATCTCTAATTATCTCTAATATTTCAAAAGTTCCAATGCACCTAGGACTCAGTTTCCCTTTCTTTTCAAATCTTATAATTCTCTTCCATGGAGATACCTTCAAGAAGACATGATCTCCCACTTGAAACTCCAAATCTTTCCTTCAGTTGTTAACATAGCTCTTTTTCCTACTTTGTGTTGCTTTGATATTTTTTGAATAATCATTAGATTTTCTGTTATTTTCTACCAAAGTTCTAGGCCTACAATATTTCTTTCACCAACTTCATACCAACATGTTTGTGTATGGCATCTCTTTCCATACAATGCTTCATATGGTGCCATTTGAATACTTTAATAGAAACTATTGTTATATGAAAACTTAACCAAAGGTAAGTACCAATCCCACATGCCTTGAAAGTCAAGTGATCATGATATCAAAATGTCTTCTAAAGTTTGGATCATCCTTTTTGACTACCCGTCAATTTGAGGGTTATAAACATTACTCAAATGAATCTTAGTATCCAAATATTTCTAAAAACTTTTCCAGAATTTTGATGTAAATCATGGATCATGATTAGGCACAATTGAAATTGGTGAACCATGATGTCTTAAAACATCATTAATATAGAGTCGTGCAAGGAAATCTAGTGTAAAATCATCCCTTATTGTGAGAAAATGTGCAGATTTGGTAATTTGATCAACAATTACCCATATTACATCATTCTTTCTTGGAGTTTTTGGTAATCCAGTGAAAAAATTCACAGTAATGTCGTCCCATTTCCATATAGTAATAGGAATATGTTGCACAAATCATCTAGAATTTTCTCTTTCATCCTTCACCTATTGATAGACTAGTCATATTGATACATAATCATCAATTTCCCACTTCATATTATACCCCCAAAAATGTTCCTTCAAATCTCTATACATCTTAGTGCTACCAAGGTGTATAGATAAATTCTAGCTATGAGAATCATCCAATAATTCCGTTTTTTCTTGGGTATAGAGGGAAGACAAATCCTCTTCCCAAATTTTAGAATTTCATCCTCATACATGAATTCTACCAACTTCTCATCATTCATAGCTTTAATTTTCCTTTGAAAATTATCATCTTTAGATTGAGAGATTTTAATCATTTCTAATAAATATGGTTGGAAAACCAATTGAAAAAGTAGCGATGTTTCACCTTTCTTGATAATACCCATATTCATATTCACTAGATCCATGAACACTGGACCCATTTCAATCCAATTTTTGTTTATAACTCCATGATCCTTCCTACTCAATAAATTTTCTACCTTATTTTTCTTCTATGGGTGGTATTGTATTGAAAAATCATAATACATGAGTATCTTCATCCATCACCCTTTCCTTATTTAGAGTTCATTCTCTGAGAAGATATATTTCATTCTCTTATGATCTGTATATATATCACATCTTTCTCTATATATATAGTTTCGTAATATCTTTAGTGAAATGATTATGGATTCAAAATCAAGATCATGAGTTGGATATTTTTGTTCATGAGTTTTTAAATACCTTGATGCATAAGAAATAACTCTATCATTCTGCATAAGGACACAACCAAGTACATTCTTTGATGCATCACTATAAATCACAAATCCACCACTTCCCAATGGTAGAGTCAAGATCATAGAATTCAATATCCTCATCTTCAATTCATAAAATAATTATTCATATTATTTTTTCCATATTAACTAAACCCCTTTATGAGTAATATTGGTTAATGAGTTAGCTAATTAGGAAAAATTCTGAATGAAACCCCGATAGTAACCTGATAGACCAATGAAACTATGTACCATAGTTTTGTTTGTTGGTGTAGGAAATTAATGAATTGACTTTGTCTTCATAGGATCAATTGATATTCCATCCTTAGAGACAATATGTACATGAAAATAAGTTGTTTTAAGACAAAATTTACAATTGATAAACTTCCCATATAACTCTTTTCTTCTAAGAGTCTCTAGAAAAATCTGTAAGTGCTTCTCATAGTCACTGTATATTTGGGAATATATCAAGATATCATCAATAAATACCACAAAAAAATCATCAAGATATTCCTTGAACACTATGTTCATTAGGTCCATAAAAACAGAAGGTGCATTAGTCAATCCAAATGTCATTACTGTAAACTTATAATGTCCATACCTACTTCACAATGCTATCTTTGGAATATATTCTGTCTAGAAAACACAAATGATGATATTCAGATCGATGTTCAATCTTAGAAAAAATTTATTCTTTGTGAAGTTAATCAAATAAATCATCAATGCAAAGCATAGGATACTTATTATTTATTGTGATAACATTTATTTCTCTATAGTCGATTCAAAACCTCATGGATCCATCTTTCTTTTTGAAAAAGAGAAAAGGGCATCCCCATAGAGAAAAACTAGGGTGAATAAATCCATTATCACTCAATTCCTCTAGTTTTTTCTTCAACTCCACTAATTCTATAGTATCCATTCTATAAGGAGTCTTTGACATAGGTCTTTCATGAAGAATAAAATCAATAGAGAACTCAGCTTCTCGCTCTAGAGGATGTCTCGGTAAATCCTCTAGAAATATATCAATATATTCCTATAAAATAGGTATGTCCTCAATTTTATGATTTCTTTATTCATTCATAGATGATGTTTTATCTTCTCCCCTAAGAATTTCATTTTGAAGAGCTACTAGAGGTGGATCCTGATATGACTCAGATGATGAAGTCTCCCCACTAAATATGATAAATTCCACACCTTCATCACAAATCATAATTTCATTCTCTTTATAATAAATTTTTTCATTATATTTTTAAAGTCATTCCATACCAAGGATTATATCAAAATTGACCATAGGTATGATGATAAAATCAGTAATTAGAGCACATTTATGTATTATAATAGGAACTGTTCAACACATCTTTGTTGCAATAATGTTTCCACAATGGGTCTTTACTGACAACTCCCTTATTAAGGTGAATTGAAAATATATAATTTTTAAAAGAAAATTGGGAAGATATAAAGGAATTAAATGATACATAATAAAATAAATATTTATCTAAATTTTATGAGATGATTAAAATACCTACCACCACATCATTAGAAATTTCAACCTCAATATTTTTGATCGTATAAGCTTAGACTTGTTACCTTGTACTTTTCTAGAGAAATTTTCCTTTATGCTTAGGATAATAATTTTCATAATTCCCAATATATTTACAATTATATCATTGAACATTGGTGTCTTCTTTATTTCCCTTACAATCACGAGTTTGTTGACCTTTTTCTCTACACCTGTAACAAACTCCTTTTCCTTTTAAGTAGGTACCAGGGTGTTTCCTTCCACGAGTATCACACATTGGAAAATCACCCTTTTTATTCTTCACTTTATTCATTACTTTCTCTAACACCCTATTTTTATATGTTTTTACCTTAAAGTCATAAGAGTTAGAGAATTATGTCTCTGTCTTGATATCACATGAGACTATATCTTTGTATGATGAGAAATTTTGGGAGACAAGTGCCATTTGGAGAAATGGTTTTAAACCATCAAATAATCGATAAATCTTTATCCTTGGATTATATATATAGTATGCGACATTCCATTATAACCTTCTAATTTTTGATTAATACTTAGAAATATTTTCATCCTATTTTTGTTTCAGAATCAAGAATTTTCTCTCCATATCCGATCACCATTCCGGAAGGAAATATTTTTCCAAGAAAATTTCCTTAAAATCATTTCATTCCACGTTTTCAATTTATTCCTCCTCCTTTGTTTTTTTAATCTATAAACACCATTGATTATAATCTCCGGATAGATGATAAACTGACATGATAACCTTCTCCCTTTCGTTACTTTTCAAAGTGATAAATATCTTCTCTAAAGAACTTGTCCATTGCTTAGAAACAAATGGATTTGTAGTCCCATTGAATGATGGTGGTTATTGTCTCATGAAGTAGTCTAGAATTATTTCTACACATTGTGGATCATGATTCAATATATAGGTAAGGTTATTATTTATAACCTGAGTTAGTTTTCCCAAAATAGTTATAAGTTTTTTAGCTCCATTTTTAGCTCCTCCTCTAACATCATTATCTTTCATAGGAGGGAAATCCCTACATGGAATACATGCATTGATACAATTTACATTCCTTATACTAGGTTACATTTCTAAAATATGGTATACAATAAACTAGGTTATGAATCACAATTCATAATGTTTTAACTATCAAAACACTTAGCATAAACTGAAAATTTATGCATAGTTAATCTCATAATCATAAACATTGTTTTTTTGGGACATTTTTTACTTTTAAATCCTTTATAATGGTTTGAAAAGAAAGTGTAAATTATCCTAAGAATATCCCCTAGGAGTGTCAAAACAGGTGCACAATAAGACCTATTGTCATGTTCTAGGTTACGCGGAGTTAGGATCGACACACCTTGTTTGAGGTGTTACACCTAGGTATATTTGTGCCAGAACCACATCCACCTGTAGTATCTAGACAGGGATATATTTCTAGGAATACCCACATAATCTCCACCTTACCAATATTCTAGGATTTTATTTTATGACTATCCTCAATGTCTATATTAGGGTTATGTTTCTTAATCTATGTTTTCTAAATCTAGTTTCCAAGCTTTCTACTAAACTTCCTCTGATACCAACTGTAAGACCCTGACACCAATAGTCTGGATTTGGTGACTTAATTAATTATATTGGTAATAAGAACAAGTTTTATCATCCCAAAGGATCAAATAGATTAGTAGATTTGTAAAAATAGTTACATGCATAAGTTTTACATTACAACTTTAAAGGAAAAATTAACATAACAACTCCATTGGAAACTACCAAGAACTCGTAGATTATCCTTATAGCTCATTCATAGTATACATCTTCACATAATAGAGAAAAATAAACCATAATAAAGGGGTGAGATTAGATGCTCAGTAAGGGTAAGAAATATAGTGGGAGATATCATAAATAAACCTTAACAATAAGTCATAGTGAATAACTAAAAACACATTCCATTAAAACATAATATTGAGCATGATATGGTAAGAATAAAAGCTGATTAAATAATTACATAAATAATCACATGATAATGAAACATAACCACAGATATTATAATAGTACAATAATCACGTGTATAATAAATTACCAGTATCATAATGAGGGAATGTGTAATACCGGACATCAAACATACCATCAAAGTCTCATCTAAGGCATCTGAAAATAAATGGTTAAGGCCTCCGCCAAATCCATATCTGTTTTTTCTCATAAGAGCTACTGATGCATCGAGGGGATATATCAGGCCCCTAAAATCACTTAATAAGTCCAATTAATTCCTCATATTAATGGGGTGAAATATAAACAACATATATATAGGAAATCTAAATAACTTTCCCCAATCCATAAACATAATCACTAACCATTCTGAGTAGTATGGTGAATGGTATCAAGATAGAAAATCCATAGTCAAACTAACCATAAACCATTTAGTAAAATATGGTAAATGATAATCATAATATATCAAATTAAATAAATCATAATATTCATCATAAGTGCTTAAAAATATGAAAATACTCTAATAAAATCATCAAGGAATTATTGAGAGAAATACCCTTTTTATTTTGCAAAGAAGGTTACTTTTGAAAATATTATTTGTATTTTTCATAATTGTTTGTATTAAACCAGAAATTAAAAAATATAGTTTTTCATGAAAAAGGTAGTTATTTTATAAAGATAATGGGTTCTTAAAGCATATTATGGATGGTACTTGAAAATGGGTGAGAAATCGAGAAGTTCCCTTTAATCGTGTTTCCCTATAGAGAAGAATTGAGAAGGGAACCTTATAAAACATGTATTTACCCATAAAAATAAAAATGAAATGATATGGAAAAATGATTTTAAAAAATATGAATAGAATTTAGAAAATGTATATAAATTTTTTGAAGAATTAAGTTGGAGAAAAGATAGAGAAAGCGTAACCTAAATGGAAAATAGAAGTTCGGGAATAAATGCTTACCTTATGTCCTAAAGTGTTCTACACCTACGTTTAATGTCCTGGATAATGAAATTAGATTCATTAATAAATTATTTCAGAACCTATTAAACATATATATGATTTATTATTATTTTATTATTTTCATTTATGGTATTTTTGATGAGTTATAAGATTTAATTTTATCGTTTGGAAGTGTTCGTTTCATTGGTTTTCACGATTGGTTCACTTGTATACATGTATGAAAGATCATGAGAAATTAGAATAGTTATACAAAATTGAAATTATATTTTATTATTTAATATATATAAGATTAAATTATTATAATTCATTTTGTTATTTGGGGTGAGGATGAATCCTTAGATAAAACATTAGTGATAAATGTTTAGATTATTTTGGTGTTTTTTAATCATCGAAAAATAGTTTTTTTCATTAATTAATATTATGTGTCTAAACTGGTTCCAGAACATTAAATAAGATTTAATAAATATATTATAATCTTTTTTAACCATAAAAATGGTTTTATGACCAGCCTTTAAAGCATAATTGAAAAACGAAAACACACTATTTGCAAAGGCGGTAAATCAACATCTCACAGGTGATGTTTTCATTTTTACAATATAAGTAAGAGGGGAAGAGTATTGATGGTGGATTTTTGAATATATAAGATACTGAATTTATCATTAATTTTTGTAAAGATAAGGTTATAATATTATAAGAAAAAAATAAAGTTAAAAGAAAATAAAGAAAATGAAAGAGGGTTTTACCTCTTTAATTCTTCTTCATGAGAACCACCTTAGGGATATTGGTTTTGGTCTTTTATTGAGACCAGAACCTCATGGACATGAGTAAGAGGATTAGGAAGAATATTGGGTAGAAATTGTACAAGCTTCAAGGCTTTGGAGTTGTGAGGAGAATGGGTAGTGAGGGGTGGTATTTATAGTGGAGGAGAGGAGTGTTTTTTGATTATTTTATTCATTAGTTTATTATTTTGGATCAACACTATGAATAGTTTGAGAATTATCACTAAATATATTTAAAAAATCAAGGATAGTTTGAGATTATGGGCTTACATCATCCATAAATTATTTGTTACTCAATAATTCATGTATTTTCTAAATATCGTAAATCACCGTATTTCACTATTCACCAAAAATTCAACTATTTTAGAAAAATATCAAAAATGCACCCTAACCATTTTTTGATGTGTAGAATTAAAAAATGGTCTCAATTTTATGAAAATAATTTTCTAAATATGAGAGATTTATTTTTTAAATAAATTCATCATTTACTCGAAAAATGCTGATTTTAATATTATAATCGATTTTATGACACTTTCAAAAAATAATTAAGGTATCATAAAACCATATTATAATCATAAGACAATATAATATTAGTTTATGAATATATTTTATTAAAATAAATTTTCTTTTAAATAATTATTTTAATTATAAAATTGTGAATTAACATTTATGTTTCACAAAAATACCAATACTTTATTTATCATTTTTAAAACATATATTTACTTATTCCATGATATACATATATTATATTTTCATTCATAGGATACATATTTTTTATGTATACTTTCATATGTAAAATTAATATTATATTGGTCATATTATTTGTCATAATGGTCACATTAATTTTCCAACTGTCATATTTAATAGTATATTACAATTTTAAACTCGGTGTTGTGTGAAGCATAAACTATCGCAGATGTTAAATTTTAAAAAGGAAAAAATATAAGTTCTTGGGGTGTTACAAATTCCCCTATGAATATTTCTATGGATCAATCAGCCACTGGTGTGGCCAGCGGTGAAGAATCATCTGAGGAGGGATCCTGGGGGAGTGATGTAAATCTAGAATCTCCAAGAAGAGGATATCATGCAGTTGGTGAGTTAAATTACCAGGCTTCATGAATTGAGTTCATCTATTAATTTCATTAGAGTTTTTATCTCATCCCATTTTTTACTTGTCTAGTAATCAGTCAGTATGGAGGAGGGAAGATTAGTAATGACTCTTTCAAGAATAAGTAGGCCCCAGACCTTAAAGGTGCAGGTGTCTAATCTTTCCTTGACATTATGGTCATAGGTGGATAGCCTGCTAGCATTGATGTGAAGTTTGTGACTGAGTTGGAGGCTGGACTACCCTAAGTATCACTCAATAATATTCAATATTATCCTTCCATATTTGATTTTAGGATCTACAACTTAATATCTATGTTAACTTGTTTTCTTTTTTAAAAAGAGCTAACACATCTAGTTAAGGAGAAACTTTCGATGGAGGGAGAAATAGTCACTACGGAGATTCCATCATTGACATGGATTCTGAAAAACATCACATACCTACTAGTAGGCCTCTATGATTCCTATAAGATTTATCTCATTCAGATTTTCTCCTTTATCTTTTTTTCATTGCCTTCCAAACTAACCTCATGTTCTTAATGGCAGTGTAAACTATATTAGGACTTCAACTTCCAGTGGCGATACTTAAAGTACGGAATCATGTAGTTGAGGAAACAATAACTGAATTCTCACCCTCGAAAGAGGTATTTGATGATACTATGGTGGCTGATCCTAGACCAAAGGTTGCTACGGAGGTTGAGGATAAAGTAGTTGAGCCCACCCTAGAGGTGTTGTCGGAGATGGTGGTTGGAGATGTGGGACAAACAGTAGTGACTGAGGAGGTTTAGAAAGTTGATCCCACTAAAAAGCTGTTGTATGAAGTGGGAAAGAAGCCAAATGAAGATTATTTTATTCTAGATGTGTAACCCATCCCGTTTGAAAAAATTCCTGCAGATGATCATATGACCAATGTACTAGAGGTCTTCCTCAAGTACAAGCCTAAAAACATGAGTAATTTGAGTAATCCAACTATAAAGTATCATAGGAGAATTGGGTTGTTTGACATATGGTAAGAATAAGTATATGGGTATTTATTACCCACATCCCATTAGTTGATATTCCATGCTGGGAGGGGTCCCTCTGCCATTGGCTGGTGAATCTAGGAACCAGTGGAGTAGAATCCTATGATCTTTATGCTATAGTTTGATACTTTCTCATAGAGCGGGATATTATAGGATGGATAGAGTTAGATGCTTCTAGGTATAGGGAGAAATATGAAGGCACTAAGGTGCTCTAATTGGTTGAATAGAATCTTTCTCAACTGGAAGGGGAGGCTCGACATCATAAGGCTTTCATTGCTTCCAAGGTAGAAATAATCAACCTTCTGATAGCATAGTTGGAAGTGATCAAGGATGAAGTTATGAAAGTGAAATCCTCAATGGCCAAGTGTAGGGATGATCAAGTTAGGGTGAAGATTCAAGTCGATGAGATTCTCCCCATAGTTGAGGAGGAGGAAATGTATCTAGCTAGGTATCATTAAGCCCTAGAAGCTTCTCATTAGAGGCTTATAGGGTTGGAGTTATTAATAGTTAGGGCCAATCCTTATAAATATTTCCCTCCTTATGTGTTTTAATAAAGGATATATTCCGGTGTGTGGATGACACTCCTCATTTTCACTCCATCTTCAGGCAATAAAATTGTCATTTTCCCATTATTTCCTTATACATCTCAATCAAATTAATAATATAATAAAATATAAGTCTATAAGACCACATGATTCATACTCAGTGTAAGAAACAAGAGGGAAATAGATGAATCATCATTCATATAAGAGTTATAGTTGGGGAATGGAAGGTCAAGGATGGAAAGTTTTACTGGACCCCTCTAAGACCCATGTTTCTAGAAATTGGGGTGATGTAATCCTAGGGATTTGATACACCTCATTGTTTTATAGGGATCGTGAAACTATAATACCAAGGGTGTTATAGTTACACTTGATAGAGGTAAAAGTTTATAGGTTTAGATCATGTTATCTATTGTCTAGATCGAAGAGTGGAGGAAACTAGGTTGAGGATAATCATTGGCCATATTTGAAACATAAGTTCCACAACCATTCTTCTGAAGGTGTCCCCTCCAGGATGTGTGCCCAAGTGGGTGGTGAGACTATTTAAGCCACACACTATCACCATAAAGGGTGAGGGGTCTATTCAGAGATGATTGGATGGAATCCATCAAGTCATATACCCAGGTGGTAGGTGAGCCTATTTTGGTCATGAACCATCACCATAAGAGGGATATTTGGATATATGGAGTGGATATTGATCAATATTAAGAGGGAATAAAGTACTATGAAAGGGGAGTTAGGTTCTTAATAAGATATCAAACAATTTTGAGGCTATAATATCATGTTTCAATCATATGGATGGGAGTATGTAGAACATAGGAAAAATGATCAATATGAAGGGGGAATGCGAACATCGACTAATGGTTTCTCAGGTTACTTAACTTAAGGTCATATAGGTTTGACTGGGGGTGTAACTTTTAAGTTCATACATCGAGGACCAAGATTCATATTTTAAGTTCATATATCTCAATTCATCTCAGTAGGGTTCTAGGGATTCCATCTTATATACTTGATGATCTTAAGTGCACAGAGGGAGAACACTAGTGTTTTTTAAAGTTCACCAAAACTAAGGGAGGTTGAAATAAGGAAAATTGAGACTTCCCAAATCTAGACCTTGAATGGGGTTGAATGACGGGAAATTAATATTGTTGGATATTCTTGAAACATATTCCTTACAACCACCTCAATTAAGTATGGGGAAGGAAGATATAGTATTGACTATTGACTATGTTAAAAACACAGGAACCACTATCTATTTCCAGGGGTCCTTCAGAGCGTGTATCCAGGAAGAAGGAAATACTATTTTGGCAATGCACCATCAACACTAGGGTAAATAACTAGAACATCCCAAAATTTTAAAAGGAAGTACTATGTTTTATAGTGTACAAAATATGCCACATCGAGCTTAAATGAACAACTAAATATTATTATTTAAATGTTACCATTATAACATAGATGTTAGAATGGTGGGTATGAACACAATTAACTGAATTATGAAAATATGGTTTACACATGTATATATGATGAATTATTTGGTTACCAACTATTTATAAATGAAAATAAAACCCTTTTCAAAATAGAAGGAAATCTTTTTTTGAAAACCTATTTAAATACACGGAAGTGTGTTTTATATCAACAAAATAAAAAAAATCACACTTGTTGGAATATATTAATTAAATATATAAATATAATATATTTAATATAATGTTTAAAATTCATCCTATGTGTTTTATAGATAAGATATAAAAATAAATTCAATTCTATGCATAAAAAACAGTATTTTTCTAAAGGCAGTTTTGTCATATTTTAATGAAACACTTGATTTAAACCTAAATTTTGACACTTTAATAAATTTTATTTGAAAAATAAACTTTTTTTTTGAAATATTAATATAAAAATTTAATTTGGTTAAATTTTTGGTATTTTTCAGATAGGTTCCATTTTTTAATGAATAGTAAACAAATACAACTTTTTAATTGAAAACTGATTTTTCATTTAAATAATTTATAATGATAAATTATATTTTAATTTTTTTTAAAGTATAATTAGTTAAATTATAAATCAATAAATCCAATTTAGGTCATTGGAATCAATTTCACATTGAAACTGGATATAAATTTTTTTTAAACTTTTTAACTTTTTAACTTTTAAACCCCATTTTTTGTTCTATCTACGAGATTAATTTTAATTTTTTTTTTCCAATTTTGTGTTTTGAATTTTGAAAAATGGATTCAATATTTATAATAATTATATAAAATTTTATTAAATGGGTCCATTTTTTTGGACAATATGAATTGTAAATTTAGTAATTTTTATTACCACAATTAAGGGTAAATCCTGTAATTTAGGATAAAAATAATATTATAAATATTATAGAATTATCCTAACAGTTGTATTAATTTTATTGGATGATTTATTATTATATTAAATCATCCTTATACTGAATCTATTACCTCTTGAATGCACATGGATGGCTTTTATCCCCTTATAATATTTCACATTATGGAAAAGTCTAAGATGCCATTCTTGTGTTTTAATAAATATAAAATTTTTAATATAGGGATATTCAGAATATATATTCAACTATAAATATTAATATGAAATATAAAATATTTATCTACATCATGGTAATTTATTTATAATTTTTCGTGATAAAATAATTAACATAAATGCTAAAAAATGATGTTGTAATAATTATTCAATTAATGGAAAAATAAAATAAATGATATTAAAAATATTAAAATAAATAAAATTTTAGACAATTAATGTCATACATAAATTTTATAGATGACCTTTACATATTGTTTATGAATTAAAATAGTTTTTTCAAATATATCTTATTTTATTGATTTTTTGTAAAAGTCAAAGTAATGAATATTGTTAAAATTAACATTTATGATATTTAAAATAAATAATATTTTATCAAATTATATAAAATTATTAAAAATCTAAAATTCAGAAAACTTATTGGAATAAGGTTTAAAATGTAATCCATGAACTATTTAAGGTTCATTTGGCATTTTTTTGTAACTATATTAACCTTTAAAGAGTAAAAACACATGTTGTCACGATAAGAGTTAAATAGGTTAAATAATGGTTAAATCTAATTGATAAGGATTAAAAAATAGTCAAAATATGTATAATCTTCATTGTATTAATTTATTTCAACCTATCGTCATCCTATATCCTTAATAAATAAGTTTGGATCTATTTGGAATAAAAAATTAATTTATATTAATTTATTATTTTGAGAAGTTCCAAGAGTGCCCCTCCCCTATATTATAAATGGGAAACTCTTATTTTTTTCTTAACACTTAAAAACCTATTTTATTCATCCAATCACTGCCCAAATCCCTTCCTATAATTCCTCTACACATTCTCGAGCTATTATCTTAGGAATAACACTTCCATTAGTGGTATTAGGGTCTTAAAAAATGGATAATTTCTAAATAAAAGGAAGATAAAGATTGTATGTGATGAGTCAAACTCATGGTAATAGAATTTATTTTAAAACCCCTATTTTAAAGTTTCTCTTTCAAAATTTTTAAATAGTAAAAAAGTATGTTTTTTTACATATGTGGAATGAATGGAATCTACTGCTTTCATGATGATTTAATTTTTTAATATTTCTATTATAAGGATTCACAGTTCTTTTCAAAGAAAATGGTTTCATTATTGTGTTCATGCTTTTTAGATTCTAAAAGCGAATTTTATAAGAAAATAGTATTTTGATATATGAAAGTGTTTTACACATGGGTTTAAAAAAAATTCAAGGGTTTTATTCGTGATATGGTCATTGGATATTGTCTTTTATGGGTTGATTCCATTATAGATCAAGATATGACAAGTTGAGCCCCATTATAGCTTACGATACGACGGGTTGAGCCCCATTATAACTCAAGATATGATGGGTTGATCCCCATTATAGCTCAAGATATGATAGTTGAGCCCCATTATAGCTCTCCCATACATTGGGTATTCTGGAGATGGAGGATGACACTATGGTTATTCCAGTTGTAAGGGTGAATGTAAGAGTGATATGGTAATGATGTTCGAAGGCACCTACATGATTTGTCTATTCTTTTTAACGAGTTTTTAAAAAAAGGGTTTTAATGGGTTTTAATGTTTTCATTAGACTAACGACTTTATTTCTTTATGTAACTTACTGATATTTTTACCTCATCCCATTTTTTAAAATGTTTTTAACAGGATTTAAGGATGGGTAAGGGAATGAAAGGAGTCAAGTTAAAAGTTGAGATTATTTTCTCTAAAATAAATCATGTTTTATTTTAAAAGTTTTATATTATGGGAAAATGGATACTAATCAGAAGTGTCAAATTTTTATTTTATGATTTTTTATCTATGAGTTATGACCTAATTATCTAAAACTCTAAACCGGAAAAGATCTTCAATGTGGAAGAAATAAAATTCTTGACTAAAACTCAAGATTATTTCATATTTAAGGGTAGGGCCTTATAGTTCATATCAAATTTTGGTTTATAAAAATTTATGTAATATTACTTTTGGTTAAACATAGGTTATGTTTTATACATATCCTTTTAGTAAAATCCTTGTTCTATAACTTCTTCAGAACAAGGAATATTAGTTACAAATGGGAGGAGGAGGATCTCAAAAAACATTTCTATCTCTTCTGGGTGAATTTATTGCAATAATTATTTTAATTTCATGTCCTTATGATTTTGAAACTTTTTTTAACATACAAATATCTTGTAAATAGTTGTATGAAATATCAAACACCTCCTATATAACTCAATACCACTGTGTTTCATGGTTTTCTTTAATCAAATCCTATTTTCTAAATTTTCTCATGTTTTTCAAAAAATTAAATATTATCAAAGAATTTTCAAAAAAAATACTCTATCATAGGAATTTGAAGCATATTATGATTTTAATACAGCTTCCAATAAAGGATACCCTCATGTAGGATATTTATATTTGGTTTTAACTTAAAGTATTACAGTTCAAAATTATGGTATTTTAAAGAGAACCTTGATTGAATGTTTCAAAACAGACTCAGTACAAATTTTTTCTGAAAATCATATTTTATTAGATTTTTTTTAAAATTATATGTCAAAAAAAAATATTTTCCAAAAATATTTCTCTTCCAACACCCATAAAACCCAAGTTTTACAGGGTAAATTTGGAAAAAAGAAGCAAGTGACATTGAATAAGATCTAAAGCATTGTTGAAATGTGTGAGCCTTCTATCTTTTGAACAAAAGGATAATGAAATCAAGTAGAAACCATAATCAAGGTATGATGTTCTTTCATCTTTGCACAATTTTATTTAAATCATAGGGAGATGAAATGTAAAATTTCAATATATATAAGACTTCATGAATTAAGAAGTTTATGTAATTATGGTTTGGGAGGAAAAATGAAATGTATAAGATAACATTTGAGGTTAAAAAATTCTCTTGAAGGACAAAAATCTACTTTTCAAGTAAGTATGTTTCCTTATGTTCTTAGTCTAGATAGTAAAATAATTCATCAACTCTATGAAAATGATCTTGAAACAAAAATGTTATCTGTTTACTTTTCTTACTAATAATTCAATGGTATTTTAACAAATCATTTATTTATGGTTTTTTGATGGTTGAATTTATAATGACCATATTCTTTATCAATATATACCAGGACTTGATAGTTAGTTTTCTCTTCCATTTATATGTTTTCGTACATGGAAACATAGTATGTGTTATCACATGTGATCTTAGTACTTTCTTTTCTCTCTTATTAAGTGGATGTTTTCTTGACCCTTATTCTGATATGGGATTTCAAAAAAGGTATTTTTGAATAGTAGAACACCAGTTACCAAGACCAAGTTCAAACAGTGAGGATGCAATTTATTAAATGAGGGATAATATAACATCTTGACATTTTAAAAGTAAAGACTATGTTATATAGGATACGAAACAAGACACATTGAGCTTAAACGAATAACAAAATATTATTATTTAAATGATACCATTATAACCTTGCCATTATAATGGAGAGTCTAAACATAATTAAATTAATGATGAAATTATGGTTTACACATGCATATATAATTAATTATTTGGTGACCAATTATTTATAAATTAAAATAAAAGTATTTTGAAAATAAAAAGGATTTTTTATGAAAAATCATTTAAATGTGCACAAGTTTATTTTATAACAATAAAATAAAAAAAATAACTCTTTTTAGGTTATATTAATTAAATATATATATAATATATTCAATATAATTTTTAACATTTATACTATATTTTTTTCATACAATATATAAAACTAAATCCAATTTTACGCATAAAAAGTCATATTTTTCTAAAGGTCATTTTTCCACCTTTTGATGGTGTAATTATTTTAAAACTAAATTTTGAAAATTTTATAAATTTTATGTGAAAAAATAAAATTCATTTTTAAAATTTTAATATCAAAATTTACCTTGGCTGTATTTTTGGGATTTTTATGATAAGTTTCATTTTTTGATGAATAATGAAAAATACTACATTTTTAATGAAAACAAACTTTTCATCTAAATAATTTATAATTATAAATTTTATTTTAAATTAGTCTTAAAGTATAATTAGTTAAATTATATATAAATAAATTCAATTTAGGTTATTATAATCAATTTCACATTTAAATTATATATAAAAACATTTCATGCTTTTAAATTTTTTTTACTTTAAACCTGATTTCTCATTCCGTCTTTGGGATTAATTTTAAATTAATTTTATCCAATTATTTGTTTTGAATTTTTAAAAATGGGTTCAATATTTTTAATCATAATTTAAAAATTTATTAAATATAACCCTTTTTATTATCGTACATTATGAATAATATACTTAGTAATTTTTATTATCACGGTTAAGGGTAAATCAAGTAATTAAGGGTATAAATAATATTATAAATATTATAAAATTATCCTAAAACTTGACCTAAATTCATTGGATGAGTTATTTTTGACCATATCCATCTTTGGTCAGAATATAGGACCTATTGGAGACATATGGACGACTTTAAGGCCCTTATAGTATTTTATTTTAAAGAAAAGTCAAAGACGTCATACTTATATTTTAATAATTAGATAATTTTTAATATAGTTTTATTTAGAATGTATCATAGACTATAAATATTCATTTTAAATATAAAAGATTTATCTATATCATGGAAATTTATTTATAATTTTTAGTGATAAAATAATTAACTTAAATGCTTACATAACAATAATGTAGTAATTATTCAATTAATGTATAAATAAAATAAATGATATTAAAAATATTAAAATAAATATAATTTGAGATAATTAATGTCATAATTTTTTTTCTAAATTACCTTGAAATATTTTTTATTTATTTAAATAGTTTTTTTGAATATATCCTCTTATATTGGTTTTCTGTAAAAGTCAAATTAATGAATAGTGTCAAAATTGAGATTAATGATATTTAAAATAAATAATATTTCATTAAATGATATACAATTATTAAAAATATAAAATTATTCCAAATTATTTGGATAAGGTTTAAAATTTCATCCATGATCTATTTATGTTTCTTTTGGCATTTTATAGTAACTATATTAACCTTCAAAGAGAAAAACACATTTTGTCACAGTAAGAGTTAAAGAGGTTAAATAAGGGTTAAAGTCAAAAGATAAGGATTATAAAATTGTAAAAACTTGTCTAATTTTAATTTTATGAATTTATTTAGTACCAAAATTATCCTATACTCTTAATAAATTATTTTAGATCCATTTTTAAAATAAATTTAATTTATATTAATTTATTATTTTGAGAATTTCTAAGAGTGCCCCTCATGTATCCTATAAAAGGGAGCCTCTTATTCTCTTTTCTTAACACTTAAAAACCTATTTGGTTTACAAAATCTCAACCCAAACCCCTTCCCACATTCTAGATCTCTTATTTTAAGAATAAAATCACCCTTAATGATCTTAAGTTGTTAATAAATGGAGGAATTTTAAAGAAAAGGAAGATAAAAATTGTATGTGACGAGGCAGACTCAAGATAATGGACTTTCTTTTAAAACCCCTATTTTAAATTTTCTCTTTAAAATATTTTACGAAATTATAAAATTATGTTTTTTACATTTACATCATGTATGCAATCTCCCTCTTTAATGACTCTTTAATGCTTTAATGTTTCCATTATAAGCATTCACAGTTATTTTTAAAGAAAATGGTTTCATTATTATGTGCATGGTTTTTATATTTTAAAATTATTTTTTAAAATAAAATGGTATTTTGATATCCAAAAGTGATTTAAAAACGAGTTTAAAATGTTTTTAAAGGTTTTTCTCATGATATGGTCCTTGGACATTGTTTATTATGGGTTAAGACTATTATAGATCAAGATATAACGGGTTGATCCCCATTAGAGCTCAAGATATGACAGGTTGAGCCCCATTATTGCTCAATATAAGATGTTTTGAGCCCCATTATAGCTCAATATATGATGGTTTGATCCTCATTATGGATCAAGATATGATGGGTGATCCCCATTATATCTCTCCAATGCATTGGGTACTCCGGTGATGAAAGTTTCCCATATGGTTATTCCATTTGTAAAGGTGAATGTAAGAGTGATACAATAATTATGTACAAAGGAATCTACATGATTTTTCTATTATTTTTAATTATTTTTTAAGAAAAGGTTTTTAATGAGTGTTCATCTTTTCACTGGACTAACAATTTTCTTTGTTTATGTCCCTCACTGAGCTTTTTGTGCTCATCCTAAGTTTTAAAATGTTTTTCATAGGATTCAAGTATGGATAAGGGAATGGAAGGATTCAATTATAAATTATAGATTATTTTCCATGAAATAAATCATGCTTTATTTTAAAAAAATTATATTATGAAAAAAGGATTCCAATAATAAGTGTTCACTTTGTATTTTATGATTTTGTTATGTATATGTTATGGAATAATTCTTTAAAACTCTAAACGTGAAAATATACTCAATGTGAAAGAAATTAAATTATTGACTAAAACTCAGTATTATTTAATGCTTAAGGTCGAGGCCTTATTGGACCACCTAGATTTTATGGATGGTAAGGATCTAGAAAAGGAATAATTAAAGTTTAAAGGTGGTAATGATATGTTTTTAGGGGATAGTTGAACACTCCTGTAGCTATGTGGTCATTTGCTTGAACACGTTGATTGGGTGCATCAATTAGTGGGTGATGGACATAATCCCAAGGAATAAAAGCCCTAAAATAGATCAATACTTAGTATAGTACTAGGATGTAATGTATGAGAATCCCGACCTATCCCATGAGACCATGAACCCTTCCACATATAGTTTTCAAACACGACATTATTGGAGACCAACATCAGGCTTGGAGTACCCTCTCGGGTGATGGATAATGGTATTATGAAATTTTACATCATGAAAAATGGATGTTAACCATGTAGTTTAAAATCATGGAGTGAGGATATTGGACACTCAGTTTAACATCTTATGGTTAGGATAAGGTTGTTATAGTTTAATACCATATAGCTTTGATCAAGATGTCATGCAGTTTCACATCATGCGACTATGGCAATATATTACAGTTTTAGATCATGTTACAAGGATGTTAGGCTTCATAGTTTAAATTTGTAAAGTCAGGACTAAGGGTAATCTCATATTTATCATTTGAGGTATCCCATTTATATTACAAAAGGTAAGGCTATAGTTTAATTTCATGTCCTGATGATATGGGGAACGAAGCTTGTTTATTGAGCTGACCACTATATCTTCATCATATCGGTACATGTGGGCATCTCAACCTACTAATAGGCCAATGGAATGTTATTAAAGTTTATACCCCTAGTCATGTGATTAATATTGATAGGGAAATATATAGGGGGTTTTTAACCCATTTGGGGGATTTAGGAATATGATTGGATCTTAAACTTGATGAGGAGGCCAATAGGTATTGTTTGTCATCATCTCTTAATCGTTTCATGAGGCATCTTATGCCTGATGCATAAGTCATATCTTGTCTGATGCAAGGCATCTCATGATTTTGATAGGAGTAATCCTATGCTTGTCACAAAGGGGAGTTAATTTTTCATTGGGCCCAAAGATAGGGGGCCTCACCACCACTACGTATCCCATAGGTTTGGTAATCAGGGCACACGTAGTTCGAACACACGATACAGAAAAAACCAATGCTAGAAGGGTGGCGTACTCTCTAGCAAAGATGTGGAATCCTCTCATAGTTATCGTATGAGGTATCCCATGTCTATTGAAGGTTAAGGTCATATTTAATTTAATTTTAAAATGAATTGGGGCTTGGATAATCTCATATTTCTTATATGAGGAATCTTATGTTTATTACATAGGGTAAGGCTACAATTTAACATCATGTCCTGAGGGAATTTTCATGTAGTTTAAAATTGTATAAACAGAAAGTTGGCTTTGTAGTTTAAATTCAAACAACTCATACTAATGTTCATCTCATATTTTTCATACGAGGCATCCCATGTATATTTCATAGGTTAAGTTTACAATTTAACATCATGTTATTAGGATATTATTGTATAGTTTAACATCATATGACTAGTACGTTAGAGTTTTAGTTTAAATTCATACATATCATACTAATTATCATCTCATATTTATAATATAAGGCATACCAGGTATATTACATAGGGTAAAGATATGGTTTAACATAATGTTCTAAGGACATTATCATATAGTTTAACATCATATGACTAGGATTCTGGCTTTGTAGTTTAAAGTCATACAGTTCAGACTAAGGGTCATTCATGTAAAGTATCACTTGATAAAACTAGCATTGGTGGGTGGTGTGATAATCTCCCCATATATGGTGATCAATGAGTATGAACTATTATAGTAGAACTTATGAATAATTTATGGTCCATCCCATTTGGGTTCCAGTTTTTACAGCTTCTTCTGAGGTATCATCGGTTTCCTTAGAGTAAAAAACAAGTCACCCTAAAGGAAGTAATGAAGTCAAAATTCCTTGTTGAACACCTATGTTATCCAGTTTTGATTAATTTCACATGAATACTTCTTTATTAAAGGGTTTCAAACTCATCCAAACATACCTCGACTCTCCTTTATTCTATCTACTAATTTTAAATAGCCATCCAGAGCAATGGTAGATGAACCACTGTAGGTAAAACCATCTTTGTTCCATACACTAGGGAGTATGGGGTATGATGGGTGGATTTTTTACATGTTTTTCGATACACACAAAGGGAGTTGAGGATATTATTAGCTAACCCTTTATTTTTATAGCATAAAATCTTCTACACAATGTTATAGAGGGTCCTGTTGAAGGCCTCAATCTTCCCATTCACCTGCATGTGGTAGTGGGATGTGTAATTGGACCAGATATTGTAATTAGTGTTCAAATTCTTTAGCTCAGGTGCTCAAAATTTGGTTTCACTGTCTGTGAGAATGGTGTGAGTAACTCCAAATTGGAGGATTATGTGGGGCTTTATGAACATGGCAACTAACTATGTCTTGACCTGTTTAAGGGGGGTGTCCTTTTCCCATATCGAGAAGAAGTTGGTGGAAGTCAGAATGAACCAATACTATTGAGAGGTTTCTAGTTGGTAGGGAACCACAACACAAGTCCTCACACAACAAAAGGCTAGAAGTACTTGGGGGTATGAAAAGGATTTTTTTTTGTTTATGTATGAAGTTGGCATGGATTTGGCACACATGGAACCTCTTTTGGAATTCAAGACAATTGTGAACCGTGGTTGGAAAAAGTAACCTATCCTACAGATCTAGTGAGAAGGATTCAATCTCACTTGATGGGACCTACATGAACCATCATGGAATTCTTGCAGTACCTAAGGAATCTCATCCCCTTGGATGTAATAGATAAGGATTCCATCAAAACCATGCATGTAGAGGGTCTGCTCGAGGTTGAGTCCATCCCTAAAGGTATATCTCACCGCATGTTTATGGATTCACTATCTCTCATCTCAGTCTAGAAGTAGGGTCCTATGACAGAGATACTAAACAAAGGGAGTCAACAAATTAGGTGATTATTCAACCATTGGGGTGTATGAGGGGCCTGTTGTGGAAGTTCCAATGGATAGTGGGATGACTTGTTGTTCTTCTTTATGAGGGGTGATGAGGGAAATGACTTTATGGTGGGCCACAAGAATGAACAAATCGTTTAAGTCAGGCTATATGAGATAAGTATACAGACCTCCATGGGAATCATCTTGGTCATTCTAATATCGAGGTACATCAGTCACATTTAGTTGGCATATGAATTAATCCATTATCTCATGGGTCCACTCGAGTAGAGGGATGAGTTCGAGTTTTCTGATGACATAGTCACTGTTGATCTACTTGATGACTAGTTCTGATCCTCCCTTTATATGCATATGTGGGGATTCAATCTCAAGGTATAACTCAAGTATGGTATTAATGGCCTGATACTCATCCTCTTTTTTGGTATAGCCTTCTAAAAATAGGAATTACTATGATAATATGTAATGTTTTAGAGTGATAAAGATGATCCCTAGGACCAACCTATTATGTTTTTGGGTTTTGAACCTTCTCATGTTCGAGCTATGGGAGGAACCATTAAAAGTTATCTTCCAAGATGGTGTGGTATGATCGATGGAGATGATGACCTCATATTAGAAGTTGACATCCAAGGGTGATTCCCTGGGAGTTGGGAGGGTAGCCAAAAAATCTATCAATGCTTGACCTTCGATAGCCTTATAGGGGGAAAACCTGATATTGAACTGCAACAGAATCACTACCCATTATTCCAATCTTCATTTTAGTATAGGGAAATTTATTATGTACTTTATTATATCAACACAAGATTCCAAATATATTTCATGGTGCTTCAGCTAATGCTATAATTTTTTAACTGTAAAGAAAAGGTCCGTGAAGCTGTTGGTTAATAAGAGAATACCAAGTCTTGGTGTTGAGTAACATGTTGCTGAGATAATATAGGTCATTTTCCATACCCACTTTATTCTTCTAATCTAGTAGAGTGCTAAAATATTATTTCAGGGTATTCACATAAAGCACCAAAGGCTTCCTAGGGATGGGTGGAATCAACCCCAGAGGACGCAGAAGTTGCTTCTTGATATCCTCAAATGCATCTTAGAACTCTTAATCACACTAGTAGGTGGTTACTTTCTTCATGATACTAGAAAAGGTTTTTCATTTACCAGCCAAGTTAGTGATAAATCATTTGATATAGGCCAGGTTACCCTAGAGATCTCGTATTTCACAGAGGTTATGAGGAGGAGGCATCTAGAAAATGGATATGATATTCTATCAGTCAATCTCAATGCCTCTACATATAATAATAAAGCTACGAAACCTTTCATAGGTGACCCTGAATGAAAACTTGAATGGATTTATTTTTATGTGATGTGAGTGGTGGAAATCAAACACTTTCTCAAGATATATGTGATGGTCCTAACATTAGTAGGATTTGACCACTAAATCATCCCCATTACAATCCAAAAGTGTCCTATGGAGTGAATTGGATATATGGTACATGGTGTGTTATTATTTATACCCAAAGTTATTTAAACCAAATGGAATCACTTAGTAGTGAAACGTTTCATTTGGTTCCATGAAGGAAGTGGTTATTCATACATAAGGGTTATCCATATTTGATTATACCTAGATTACCCATCTATGTAAAATAAGGCTTAAAAATGGAAGCGGCATCAATTAGTAGCTCTATAACTTGGAGGGGGAATCAACATTTTTAAAATGTAGGTTAAGATCCCATAAGTCGATACAGACTCTGATCTTTCCATTCTTCTTCCTAATTAGGACAATGTTGGCCAAACATTTTGGGTATTGGACTTCCCTGATGATGTTGGAACTGATCAGCTTCTCGACTTCAACCTTGACCATGTCAACATGAGAAGAGTGAATCTTCATAGGAGGATGTTTAAATCCATGGTGGCCCACTTGGAGTCCAAGATGGTGAATAGATACATGGGGATCAAGGCCTAAAATTTCCTTCTAGCTCCAAGAAAAAACATCATAATGATTTTTCAATGAATCCACATATCATTCCTATTATTTCAGGGTCATTAATATGATAATAATAATCATTATCAGGTATTACTCTATGCCAAGATTAACTTGAGTTATGTTTTAGATGGTGGTGGAAACTCCTTCCTCAAAAGGAGAGGCATCTTCCAGTTCCTCTTTGTTATCTGAAACTAAGGGTTTGGTGGAAAGTGATGAACCCTCCAGTAGTGGGGACTGTGAAGTGATGTTGTTTTCTACCATGACAGGGGTAAGATCCTTGATGAAGGATTCATGTTCAGTTGATACCATGGTAATAAAAACCAACCAACCCATTCCATGTAGTTCCTAATGTTGAGGTCCATCTATAATGTAAAAACAATGATGATGAGTGGACTTTGATTGAGTCAACCCTTCTCTCTAGAACATATGGAACTATTATGGGTCGGTTTCCATGGGGATAACCTCTTGATACATAATAGGAGTATGATTTTTAGGCCTCATATTTTTCTATCTAGTGTAGTAATATGAGGTGATCTATGAGCACTCCTTTGTTTCAAGTATGATGAAATGGTACCCGAAGTCTAGGATTTTTATATTCAACTGGTGCACTAGTAGGAAGAATTTATTTTTCAAATCCTCCCAAGGATCTTCTAAAGTAGGTGTCAGGTCATTAAGGACATTAATGTGTTCAACCCCTTTGTTCTGAAGCATCTTTCCCTCCCACTTGTAATATTCAGTATCCAAATAGCAGGACTCACATGAGTTGAAGGGAGTGGTGTCACTAGGGTGAACCCCTAATCAACTAATGATGGAGTATTTAAGGCACTGATGATATTAATAGGGGACCACTACATGCAGGTGAAGCTAGGGACTTCCCAATAGGGAATTTTATGCATTGTCCTACAAAACAACCATGAAATCAGTGCTCACTAGAAGGTCAATGAACAATGTCACTAGCTGGATATTTCCACACAGATTTTGCTAACATTTTTCATATCTCTGAATTGTTAGCTTGGAGGGGGTTAGATCCAATTCTATGTTCCCTGGTTTATAGAGTGTGTGGGTCAGGATGAGGTTGATCCCATAACTAGTGTCTACCATGAAGCAATGGATTTATATAACATTAACCTAGAATGTGACATATAGAAGGTGTATGTTTCCCTAGAAAAATTAACCCTCATACTGTTTCGAGAAGAAAATAATGTCTTAGAACTCTTCATGTTCGGAATCATATGACCGATAGGCCTCAGTAGAGACTACCTCATTCTTAAGCCAGGGAGGAATTTTTAAGGCTTTTATGAGAGCCTCATGCGTCTCCTTTGACAGGTGGAGTGCATATAGAATAGAGACTCACAATAATATGCTAGATACTTTCTCCAACACATCATATTTTTAGGATAGGGGAATATTTCTTCCCCCTAGAATCCTCTCTTTGGATGGAAACATTGTGGGAGCAGTTGGCTAAGGCCCTGGAACCTGGGTGGTGATTTCCATGTCTTGTTGTTGATCAAATAAATTAGGATGTGCACTATATGGATGAGCTCAAGAATTGGTTAGTTATGACAGAGCATTGATCCACTGTGGTTAAGCTACATGATCAACCAATACAGTTGGTCATGGGGGTGCACCTAATGATCCAGCCGGAATGGGTTGTACCTATTGTGCCTTACACAGGGCATGTTTTCTGGTCTGAACGGAATACTCTCACAACAAAAAAACTATAATTTAGAAATGCTTTTAAAAACATCGCTAATATAGCGACGGTTCCCCCAAAAACGTCACTAAATTAGCAAAAATTTCCAAAAAACATTTCTAAATTAGCGATGGTTCCCCAAAAACATTGCTAAATTAGCAACAATTCCCAAAAAACATTGCTAAATTAACAACGCTTCCCAAAAAATGTCATTGAATTAGTGACATTTCCCCCAAAATGTCGCTAAATATATATATATATATATATAGCTCATTTCCCCGCATCATTGTAAATATCTATTTAGATATATATTAATATATATAGACACAAACATATATATATATAAACATGCACACACACACATATATATAAATAAATATATATATATATAAACACATTTATGTTTTAAATTTAGTCACATTTTTAAGAAAACATGTCTATTTTAGTGGTATTTTTACAAATGTTTTAAAACATGGAAATATATATATATATATATATATATATATAAAATTATAATTATATACATATACATACACATATATATTTATACACACACACACACACACACACATAAACTTATATATCTATTAATATAAACATATATATATATATATTAATATAAACATATATATATATATAATATAAACATACAAATAACATAAAATATAAACACATATATATAATCTATATAAACCAAAAATGTAAACACACACACACACATATATAATATAAAACATATACATAAACATATATATATAATATAAAATATAATCATATATTTAAAATATAAACACCCACATATATATAATACAATATAAACATACACACACACACACACACATATATATATATAAACATAAAATTTAAAACTTAAGTATAAATATATATATATATATATATATTAATATATGTATATTAATATATAAATATGTATATATATGATGTTAATTTTTAAATACTAAAATCTACACACACACACACACACACACACATATATATATAACCCAATACAAGTTAATATTTTAAAATTAGTCATGTTTTTAAGAAAACGTGACCATTTTAGTGACATTTTTAATAGTGTTTTAAAATGTCACTAATTATATATATATGTACACATGTATATTTACACATACACATACACATATATAAACATTTATAAATATATATATAAACATATATATAAACAAAAAATATAATCATATACATATAATATAAAATATAAACATATATGTAAAATATAAATATATATATATGTGTATATGTATATATGAACATAAAATATAAAATGTAGAAATCAAATAAAAAATAAAATATATATATATACCAATATATATATAATATTAATTTCTTAAATATTGAAACTATCTATATATATGTAACACCCCAAATTCTTGAAAATAAATATTCAATGCACGAAACACTGAGTCCCTAAAAAACAAAAAAAGTTATAATCTAGCTGTTAAACACGACTTTTCCACTACTATGTTTTGAATTTTGAAAAATAGTCATTTAGAGTTGTGATTAGTAAGTCATTTGGATTCTAATAGAACCAACATGATTTTTGGTGAATAGTAACATACCCTTATGAATAGCAATATGAATTGTAATATGACCCTTATGAATAGTAAATAATGATATTATTTTATTTTCTTAAGGTAATAAGATAATTAGATCTTAATTAATTTTTCAATGTGATATAAAACTAATTACACCTTTAAAATTGTTTTTTTAATTAACTATGATTTTATTTAAAAATTAAATTAATAATATTTAGAAAATTATTTTTGAAAAATGGAGTTCATTTTTGAGTTCTACACATCGAAAAATGGTTAGGGTGAATTTTTTGGATTTTTCTGAAATTCTAAAATTTTTGATGAATAGTGAAATATGGTAAAATACCGTATATAGAAATTATTAGTTAAATACACTATTTATGACATCATAAGTGATGTAAGGACACTTTTTGAGAACTCACATGCACTTATTACTATTAGTGGTCACATGAAACAACATTATTGGTTGTCTTGAGGGAAATAATAAAATAATGAATAAAATATTCAAAATTCACTCCTCTCCTCCACTATAACCCCCCTCACTTCCTCTTCTCTTCACTCCTCTAAGCCTTGAAGATCCTAAAATTTTGGCCCAATTACCCTTCCCTAGTCACTCACCAAATCCAATAAACTCTTGTTCTTTCCAAAAGACCCAAACCCCTTCCCTTAAGGAGGTTTCAAGGAGGTTATTACAAAAGGAAAATCATCTTTCTTTTTCATTTAGTTTCATTTCAATTTATCTTCTTTTCTTATTCTCTCCTAAAATCTTCTGTCCAAATGACCATTATTACTCCATTATCATATATATACAGGAATTATATCTTGTTAATGGAAGAACCATCATAAATATTATTAATATCTCTCTTTTATTTTATAAACGAAATCATCATTCGTGAGGTTCTAATTTACAACCTTCTAAACGGTGAAGTTTCATTCTTCAATTTCTCTTTCATTACTGGTCATGAAACCATTTTTATTGTTGAACTAGTCTATAATATATATATATATATATATATATATTATAACCTATTTAATATTCATTAACCAGTATATGTAAACAATATTAAATCATAATACCAAACTAGTTCATAATAATCAAATACTACTAAAATAATCGAAGTGGTTGTCATCAATATTTAATCTAATGATTCATCCTCATTCCATGTAACCAAAAGGTATAAATGACCATTAACACTTTCATATGTTCATAAATAATATGCAATTTCAATTCTGGAGATTTACATCCATTCCACATGAACTCCATTACATAAAAACAAGTGGACCAATTATGAAAATCAAGGAAACGAACACTCTAGAACGACATAATTCAATCTTATAACTAATCAATAAGGACATAATGAACTTAATTATGATAAAATAAATAAATGTATAATAGTTTCTAAATTAATTTATTAATAATTCTATTTTCATATTCCATGACCTTTAGTTCAAGAGGGGAACACATTCGTACTTAAGGTAAGGGTTTTCCACTCGAACCTTCATTTTCATTCGGGTTACGTTCATTGTATAATTAACTCAATGAGATTATTATTTATTATTATTAACTCCTCATAAATTATCTGTTTTTGTTCTATATATGTTCACCAACTAGAATAATTCTATATTTTATGTATAGTTACACGTTTTAAAAGGAACTTTCAAAATTGTTTCCGAAATACAAGCCCAATTCAAGGGAATTTTTTAAATTCTTACCTATTTTCAAGGGAAATCTATAATATCTTTTTGGAAACCATTATCTATATAAAATCACCCATTTTATTATGAAAATACTATTCTTAATTCACATATTGTTTTATACAAATATTTTTTCAAAAGAACTCTTCTTTTCAAAGTAAAAGAGTATTTATCTCAAGAATTACTCGAATATTTTATAAGAGTATCTTCATCTATTTCAACACTCTTATTGATTATTATGTATTTTTGGGATTAATATTTCATGGTATCATATAAAATATTTAATTTAATGGTTTATTATTATTTTGGCTGTGGATGTGCTATCTTAAAACCATTCACCAATTTACTACAAATGGTTAGTGTTTATGCTTTATGTTCGAGGAAAGTTATTTACATTTCATATATTAGTTTCAATATGAATGTATATGTTGTTTATATTTATCCCCATTCATATGATGAATTAATTGGATATAGTAAGTGTCTGGTGGGGCCCTCTATAGCCCCTCAGTGCATCGGTAGGTCTCATGAGACAAACTATGATCTTGGTAGAAGGCCTTAACAAAATGATTATTTATGGTCTTGCCACGAGGACTTGATGGTATGGTTATGACATCCCGCATTTTATATTACATAATTATGAAAAACGTATTGATGATTTATGTGGTTATTCAACTAGTATAATACCCATAATTATTATTTATTATGGCATTATTTACTCATCTCATATTCTTACCATAAAGTGTTCAAGTTTATTATTTGTAAAGGCATGTGTTTTCAATTACTCACAATGCCTAATGTTTATTTTATCTTCCGTTGTATTTCTTACTATTATTGAGTGTTTGAGATCACCCCTTTCTTAGGTTTCATTTTTTCAGGACATGAATAATTTTATTATGAATGACATGCTGGAATAACCTAGGTGTTGGGGATGTGGTCGAAGAAATTTCTATGTTGTTTTTTCTTTCAAGTGGTATTGTTGAAGTTATGTAGGTATCTTGTTTCCAATACTACTAAACTACTCGGTCCTTCAGGATGCATATTCCTTATTTATATTCCAATGTAATCAAATAAGGCACTGACTCTGGTCAACTGAGTTTGGGTCCTACCAGTAGGTATCAAAGGAAGTTTAGTAGTGAAATTGGAAACTAGATTTAGAAAATGTAGATTAGGGGAAAATCCCTAAGATAGTCTTTGATGATAAGAATACAAGGACATATTGGTATTTTTGAAAGGAATATATTTTTTTGGATATTTCTAGAAAAAACATCCATGTCTGGATACTACAAGTGGATGTGGTTCTCGCACATATGTACCTAGGAGTGAAAAATATATCAAGGAGTTTCAGGCTTGACTCATGGTATCCTAGTACATGATAACTGGCCTTACTACGTACCTGGTTTGACACTCCCAGGGGATATGCTTACGATAATTCACATTTTCTTTACAAGCCATTAAGTAGGATTTAAATGTAAATTTTTCCTCAAAGAAACCATGTTTATGATTAAGAGATTAGCTATGTATATAATTTCAATTAATGACAATTATTTTTATACATTGAGACTATACATTATGATTCATACCATAATATAGTGTATGACATTATTTAGAAATGGAGCCTATTGGAAGGAATGGAATCCGCATGAACATTTGTGTCCCATGTAGGGATTCCCCTCTGATGTAAGATAATGATATTGGATATGGTACTGTGACTGGTCCCGAGCAGCTTATAACTATACTGGGAAAAATTACTCAGGTTATGAACAATAACCTTACCCGTATGAAGCATTCGGATCCACCATGTGGAGGAGTTTTTGTTAGATCGATTTATGTAACAACATCCTCTATCATTCAATGGGAATACAAACCCATTTGTAGCTAAGTAGCGGATAAGTTCTCTAGAGAAGGTATTTCTCACTTTGTGATGTAACGAAAGAGAGAAAGTCATCATGGAAGTTTATCGTCTATTGGGAGATGCGGATCAGTGGTGGTAATTAATCCAAAACACAAAGGAGGAGGAAGAGATAGAAGAGATAGAATTTAGGGACTTTAAGGAAATATTCCTAGAGAAATATTTTCCTAATGAACAACGAGAAGATATAGAAAGGAAATTCTTGAATCTGAGGCAGAAAGAGGATGAAAATGTTTCCAAGTATGAAGCCAACATTACAAGGCTATAAAGGCATGATACAGACAACATAAGTAATCCAAAGAGGAAAATTAATCAATTCTTTGATGGTTTAAAACCATTCATATAAAGGGATCTACTCTCCCAAGGTTTCTCATCATATGAACATATAGTCTCAAGTTCTATCATGACAGAAAATGAATTTTCTAAGTCTTATGGATTTAAAGGAGAACAAGAGAAGAAGAGGGATGCTGAAAAATCTAGAAAAGTAAATAAGGAAATGGGGAAGAAGGGAAGAGTTGAACTTTTATCCTGTAGTAATTTTGGGAAGAAACACCCTATCACTTTCCTGAAAGGAATGAGATTCTGTTAAGAGTGCGGAGAAAAAGGATACCTATCTTGTGATTGTAAGGGGAAGAAAGAAGCTACCAATGTTCAATGCTACAATTTTAGAGAGATGGGACATTATGCACATGAATATCCTAAGCATCAGAGAAATTTTCCCTAAAGAAGGCCAAGAGAGAAAGAACAAACTTATGTAGTCACAACTGCGGAGGTTGAAGTTCCCAATAAAGTGGTGGTTGGTAATTTAATCATTTCATCAAACTTAGCCAACGATTTATTTGATTATAGAACGTCACATTCTTTCATATCTTCCTAGTTTTCTAAGAAAATAAGATATTTCCAATTTGATTTAATAAGGGATTTGTCAGTCAAAACTCTTAAGGGAACTATCATTGCAACAAATTTGTGTCAGACAGTCCCCATCATGGCATATAAACGTGATTTATCTATTGATTTTATTGTCATACCCATGATTGAATTTGATATAATCCTCAGTATGTATTAGATTTAAAACCATGATGTGAAAATTTATTTCAAGAAAAAGGAGGTTACAATTTTTTAGGATTATGTGGAATCCCTTATCTTGAGGGCATAAACATAACCCTATGATTCTCATCTAGATCCACCCCTAATAGCTATGATAAATTCAATTATTGGGGAGGAAGGAAATACAATAACTATGGGTGAGTAAATGAATGTTCAAATAGATGATGTACCTAATGTGCAAGAATATTTTGACATATTTCTAGAGGATTTACCTAGACATCCTCCAGAGCAAGAGATTGAGTTTTCCATTGACTTAATTCTTAGTTTAAGGGCCATATCAAAGACCCCTTATAGAATGGACACAGTAAAATTAGTGGAACTAAATAAAAAAATAGAGTAATTGAGTGATAAATGATTTATTCTCCCTAGTTTTTCTCCATGGGGAGCCCCTACTCTTTTCATTAAGAAGAAAGATATATCTATGAGGTTGTGCATTAACTATAAGGAAATCAATGCTATAACAATAAAGAACAAGTATCCCCTACTTCGCATTAATGATTTATTTGATTAACTTCATAGAGCCCAATATTTTTCAAAGATTGATATTCAATCTGGATATCATCAGTTGCTTGTGAGGAAATAACACATTCAAAAAATATCATTTTGAACTAGGTATGGGCATTACGAGTTTACAGTAATTCCTTTTGGACTAACTAATGTACCCTATATTTTCATGGATCTAATGAATAGAGTTTTCAAGGAAAATCTTGATGAATTTGTGGTGGTGTTTACTAAAGATATCTTGATATACTCTAAAAGATATGAAGATCATGAAAATCACTTTCTCGCTATTCTGAAGACTCTTAGAAGAAATGAATTATATGGGAAGTTCAGCAAGTGTGAATTTTGGATCCAATAAGTTTCTTTTCTGGGCCACATTGTCTCTAAAGATGAAATATCTATTGATCCTATAAATAAAAAGGCTATTAATGAATGGACTACTCTAATTAACATAACTGAGGTACATATTTTAATTAGTTTAATACGTTATTATTGTAATTTCATTCAAAACTTCACCTTTTTAGCCAACCTAATGACCATGCTTACATTTAAAGGGGTTAAGTTTGTATGGAAAAAATAATATGAAGGTTGAAGAGGAGATTAGTGAATGATCCGATCCTAACCCTACCACCGGGGAATGATGGGTTTATGATCTTTATAAATGCATCAAAGAATGGAATTGGTTGTGTCCTTATGAAAAATGATAGAGTTATTGCCTATGCATCAAGGTAGTTGAAAATTCATGAGAAAAACTATCCCACTCATGATCTTAAGTTAGCAGCGGTAAAATTTTCCCTGAAGATATGGAGACATTATCTGTATGGAGAAAAGTGTGAGATATATATAGATCAAAAGAGTATGAAGTATATCTTCTCATAGAAATAACTCAACATGAGGTAATGATGATGGCTCAAACTACTAACGGATTATGATTTTACTATACACTACTATCCAGAAAAGGCAAATAAGGTAGATGATTCATTGAGCAGGAAGGATCATGGGGTTCTCAACAATATGAGGATTGATAAGGATCCTTTATACATGGATCTACTGAGGATGGATATGGTAATTATCAAAGAAGGTGAAACACCACTACTTTTTAATTTAGTTTCCCAACCATCTTTATTAGAAAGAATTAAAAGTTATCAACCTGAAGATGAGAACCTGCAAAAAAATTAATGCATTGAAAGGTGGGAAGATTGCTGACTTTGTGTGTGAAGATGGTGTTATGAAATTTGAAAAGAGGCTTTTTGTTCCAGCTATACCCAAGATAAAAGGGAGTTATTGGATGATGCCCATAGTTATAATTTCTCCATACATCCTAGTAGCACTAAGATGTATAGATATTTGAAGGAACATTTCTGGTAGGATAACATAAAGATGGAAATTACGGATTATGTATCTTGATGTTTAGTCTGTCAGCAAGTGAAGGCCAAAAGGAAACATCCAAAAGGATTCATGCAACCTCTACCAATTCCTACGTGGAAATAGGATGATGTAACCATGGATTTTGAAACTATATTACCCAAAACTCCAAGGAAGAATGATGCGATATGGGTAATTATGGATCAAATTATGAAATATTCACATTTCCTCTCTATAAGGGAGGATTTTCCACTAGAGCGCCTAGAAAGACTATATATCAATGAAGTTGTAAGACATTATGGAGCACCTCTCTTAATTTTGTTTGATCGTGACCCGCGATTTATGTCGAAATTCCGGAAAATTATTCAGAAATATTTGGATACCGAACTTCAATTGAGTATTGCTTATCACCCAAAAACTAACGGGCTATCATAGAGGATGATCCAAACCTTAGAGGACATGTTGAGATCATGTTCACTTGACTTACAAGGTATGTAGGATCAATACTTACCTTTAGTGAAGTTTTCCTACAATAATAGTTTTCATTAAATTATTCAAATGGAACCATATGAAGCATTATATGGAAAGAGATTTCGTTTACCAACTTGTTGGGATGAAGTTGGAGAAATGAGGATTGTGGGTCCAGATCTTATGGAGGAAACAACAGAAAAGGTAAAGACTATTCAAGGCCATATCAAAACAAAAAAAAGCATACAAAAGAGCAATGCCAATAATCAAAGGAAGGATCTGGAATTTCAAGTGGGTGATCACGTTTTCTTGAAATTATCTCCATGGAAGGGTGTTTTAAGATTTGGGAAGAAAGGGAAACTGAGACCTAGGTACATAAACCCTTTTGAAATTTTGGATAGAATTGGAGTTGTTTCATATCGTTTGGCTATGACACCTAGCCTGTCCAAAGTACACAATGTGTTCCATATCTCATTGCTGAGAAAGTACATTCCAGACCCAGTGCATGTACTCACTTATAAAGGTATAGAGTTGGAACCTGATCTGTCTTACTATGAAGAGCCTATACATATTTTGGACACTAAAGAACAAGTGCTGAGGAATCAGACAACTCGTCTAGTAAAGATTCTTTGGATAAATCATAAAATCAAATAGCCAACATGGGAGCCTTAGGAGATTATGTTGATGACCTACCCAAATATTTTTCTATGGTAACATTATATGAATTTTGAGGACGAAATTTTTGTAAAGAGGGGAGAATGTAACACCCCAAAGTCTTGAAAATAAACATTGAATCATGAAGCACTGAGTCTCTACAAAGCAAAAAATTTTATAATCTAGCCGTTAAACATAACTTTGCCTCTACTATGTTTTGAATTTTGAAAAATGGTCATCTAGAGTTGTGATCAGTAAGTCATTTGGAGTCTGATAGAACCAAATTGATTTTTGGTGAATAGTAAAATACCATTATGAATAGTAATACAAATAGTAATATGACCCTTATGAATAGTAAATAATGATATTATTTTATTTTCTTAAGGTAATAATATAATGAGATATTAATTAATTTTTCAATGTGATATAAAACTAATTATACCTTTAAAATTGTTATTTTTTGAATTAGCTATGATTTTATTTAAAAATTACCTTAATAACATTTAGAAAATTATTTGTGAAAAATGGAGTTCATTTTTGAATTCTACATGTTGAAAAATGGTTTGGGTGATTTTTTTGGATTTTTCTGATATTTTTGAATTTTTGATGAATAGTGTAATATGGTAAAATACCGTATATACAAATTATCAGTTAAATACACTATTTATGACATAATAAGTGATGTAAGTCCACTTGGTTAGAACTCACATGCACTCATTACTATTAGGGGTCACATGAAACAACACAGTTGGTTTTCTTGATAGAAATAATAAAATAATGATTTTTTTTAAAATTCACTCCTCTTTTTCACTATAACCCCCCCTCACTTCCTCTTCTCTTCAATCCTATAAGCCTTGAATATCCTCAAATTTATTCCCAATTAACCTTACCTAGTCACTCCCCACTTCCAAGAAGCTCTTGGTATTTCTAAAAGGCCAAAAACCCTTCCCTTAAGGTGGTTCTCAAGGATTTTATTACAAAAGATAAATCATCTTTCTCTTTCATTTAGTTTCATTTCAATTTATCTGATTTTCTTATTCTCTACTAGACTTCTCTATAAAAATGACCTCTATTACTCCAATATCATCTATATAATGGAATTATATCATGTTAATGTAAGAAACATCATCAATATTCTTAATCTCTCTCTTTTATTTTATAAACGAAATCATCGTTTGTGAGGTTCCAATTTACAACCTTTGTGGACGATGAAGTTTCATTCTTAAATTTATCCTTTATTAGTAATCAAAAAATAATTTTTATGGTTCAACAAGAATATAATATATGTATTATTACCTATTTAATATTCATGAGCTAGTATATGTACATAATATTACATCATAATACCAAACTAGTTCCTAATAATCAAATACCGCTAAAATAATCAAATTGGTTGTCATTAATATTTCATCTAATGATTAATCCTCATTCCATGTAACCAAATAATATAAATGACCATTAAAATTTATGGATGTTAATAAATAATATCTAATTTTAATTCTAGATATTTACATCCATTCCACATGAACTCCATTACATAAAAACAAGTGAACCGATTATGAAAATCAAGGAAACGAACACTCTGGAACGACAGAATTCAATATTCTAACTAATCAATAAGTACATAATGAAATTAATTATTATAAACTAAATAATTTTATGATATGTTCTTAATTAATTTATTAAGAATTCTAATTTCATATTCCAAGACCTTAATTTCAATAGGGGAACACATTCAGACTTAAGGTAAGGGTTTTCCACCCGAACCTTCATTTTCATTCAGGTTACTTCCATTGTCTAATTAACTCAATAAAATTATTATTTATTATTATATACTCATAATAAATTATTTGTGTGTGTTATATATATTTTTACCAACCATAATACTTCCTTTTTTATGTATAGTTACACGTTTTAAAAGTAACATTCAAAATTGTTTCCGAAATACAAGCTCGATCCAATGGAATTTCTCAAATTATTACATATTTTCAAGGGCACTCTATAATCTGTTTTTGGAAACCATTATCTTTATAAAATCTATAATTTTATTATGAAATTATTATCTTACTTCACATATGGTTTAATACAAATATTTTTCTAAAAGAACTCTTCTTTTCAAAGTAAAAGAGTATTTATCTCAAGAATTACTCGAAGATTTTATAAGAATATCTTCATCTATTTCAACACTCCTGTTGATTATTATGTATTTTTGGGATTAATATTTCATGGTATCATATACCATATTTAATTTAATGGTTTATTATTATTTTTTCTATGGATGTTCTATCTTAAATCCATTCACCAATTTACTCCAAATGGTTAGTGTTTGTCATTAATGTTTAGGGAAATTTATTTACATTTCATATATTAGTTTCAATCTGAATGTATATGTTGTTTATATTTATCCACGTTCATATGAAGAATGAATTGGACACTGTAAGTGTCAGGTGGGGCCCTCTATATCTCCTTGGTGCATCGATATCTCTCATGATACAGACTATGGTCTTGGCTGAAGGCCTGAAAAAATGATTATTTGTGGTCTTGGAACGAGGCCTTGACGGTATGGTTATAATGTCCCACATTATGCATTCCATAATTATGAAAGTAGTATTGATGGTTCATGTGGTTATTAGACTAGTAGAATAACCATTATTATGTTTCATTATGGAATTATTTACTCATCTCACATTCCTTCTATAAATTGTTCATGTTTGTTATTTTTAAAGGCATTTGTTTTCAATTATTCAACATGCCTAATGTTTATGTTATCTTCCACTATATTTGTTACTATTACTAAGCATTTGATATCACCCCTTTCTTATGTTTTATTTTATTAGGACATTAATAATTTTATTATGAATGACATGATGAAATAACCTAGGAGTTATAGATGTGGTCGAAGAAATTTTTATGTTGTTTTTTCTTTCAAGTTGTAATGTTGAACTTATATATGTATATTGTTTCAAATACAACTAAAATACTCAGTCCTTCGGGATGCATATTCCTTGTTTATATGCCAATGTAATCAAATAAGGCACCTGCTCTAGGAAACTGTGGTTGGGTCTTTACAATATATTTATATATATACACAAAATAATACAATCATATAACAAAATATAAAATAGATTTATTGGTTTCATATTTCGATTGTGAGTTGCAGGTGCATGGTTTTATTCCCCGTGATGTCGGATTTGTTTTTAAAGGTAGTACAGGACAAAAATGTGTAGGGTAAAGAAGGTCGGTCATTGATTATGGGGTTATAGGAGGTTGGGGGTACAATGAGGTAATGGAGGGTATTTTTATATTTTTATTACAAATAAAAAAAATTCAAAAAAATAAATATAAAATACAATGTATCGATGTTTTTAAAAAATGTTAGTAAATTGGATGTTACTAAATTAGATACATTTATAAATATCAGTAATTTACTGATATTTATTTATCTACATTTCAAAAAAACGTCAGAAAATGAGGTATCTCAAAATACTTATGTTTATAAACATTTCCAATTTAGCGACACCTCTTTTAGTGATGCTTTTCAGAAACATAGGTAAATGAATTAGCGATGTTTTTAAACATCTCTATTAAAAAAAACATTACCAATTAGAGTTTTTTATAGTGTCTATTCATTATGGGGTGTCATCCTGAGAACTCTATTCGATAGCATGACGCCTACCCCTCCCTCGATGATGATAATTAGAGGTACCCGAAGTGGCTATGGGGTGCTCTTCATCATTAGACACTATTAAACGATCTATTAGTATGACTGTATTGACCAAGGCATATCCTTATTCTTCATCAATGAAATATTATGGGATTGGTTGGGTTCCCAGTTCCCCCAACTTAGGAGGAAATAATTCTTTGAGTGTGCAAACCATCTTCAACATTGATGGGGGCTCTAGTTGTACCGATGTTGCTAATACCTAATATTTTAAGACTTGACTAGTTGTACTAATAATGTGGGTGGAAAAAGTGGGTTTGAAAACCAAATGGGGTGACAGCTTACTCAAGCAGGCATAGAGAATGAGTAACCTTCTTGTGATATATCCAATCTTTTCAATTATTTGTACGTCACCCAGAAACCTACTTTCATTCACTTGTGTTCTCATCATCATTGTTGGGATTGACAGAGACATATGCTACGTTTGTTGAAACTTCACCTACCTCAACCATGGCATGGTCTAATTGGTCCTGAATCCAATATTTGAAGATGAAACACACTTTTATGTTGTGTTTGAGGACCATGTGGTATGGGAAGTAGTTGGAGTGATTAGTCAAGATAGTCTCTTGATGATGGTGGTATTTAGGTAGCTTCAGGATTTTCTTCTCTAGGGAATAGATGAATTACCCTCGAAACTAAGCATCCTTAAATGGGTAGAACTTATTCTTATACTATGTGAAATAAACCTTGGGGACCAGGACTTGACAGAGGGGCAGACAAAGTTTCTTACAATGAGACTGTGCTTGGTGAGGCTAGATCAGAAGGGGAGTCTGAAGGAAGCCCAACTTTGGGTCTAGAGTTTGTATGGTGGTGATTACCTATGCCTTATCAGGTTTCCATATAAGGGATGAAAGATGTAATGAGTGCAACCACTACTTGTTCTGATACAAGTGTTCTTCCAGACACTGATCCCTTTCATTGAATTCCCAAAACCCACCCAAATACCACAAATATATTAGAGCAGGAACCAACCCATCCTAGATATTCTCCACACACATCGTCAATAGATACTCTTGGGGATGATGCATATCGATGGATTATGTAAGAACTTTCCATTGGGAAATAAAGTCAGTAACTCAATATTTAGTCCTATACTTTAATTTTAAGTGTTCATCGATTATATTTTTGATCATAGTGGAATTGAATTGGTAGATAAGCTATCTGTGGAAGTCTTCCCAGACGGTTATAGAGCTCATGGGAAACTTATTGTACCAGGTGAAATCGGGTCCTTATATATTCTATAAGAATCAATAGAGCTTGGATACTTTCTATTTCTTGAGAGATCCCAGCATCAAACCACACCATGAGTAAAAGTGAGCCAAATACTGCAACTGATCACACATACCATTAAATGAGATAAATTTTAGATGTCAAAGTCTGTAGATAGGTGTATCTGGTCCACAAATTCCAAATATGACTTCCCTTCTAGATGGATCAAAGCCTATTATTTCTCCAAAGCCATGAGACGGGTAGTGAGAGTGGTAATTATGTCATCTTGGTGAGCATTATTAGTCATCGGTTCTTTAACCATCCTGTTATCTCATGAGATGAAGCGACCATGATCTGAAGGATGGAAATCATGCCGCTCAGGTGGGATGGGTGATTCATACCTCAGTCTTTTATCGTGGACACCTACCTCCACCCTAACCAGATTTGTAGGGCCACCTACCTTGAATATGTGTGTATGGAAAATGAGAATTTTCTACTCTACAATAGAGGGGACATGGTCCCCTCAGGTGTCACCACATTTGGGGCATTACTTGGTGATGAGTTCAAAAATAAACTTCTTATAGTGTAACATCCAAAAAATTCAAAGCACTGTTTTCCTTTTAGTAAATTTTAATTGAAATAAACAAACTAAAGTATAATTTAACATTAAATTAACATTTTACAATAATCGATTTTGGATTTTTTTATAAATTAAGATAAAATATTACATTTATCTTCTAAGATATGATGTTTTTATATTAATGCAAATATATCAATATATTTATAATTAATTTTTTTGAATTCAAAAAATTATATTTTAAGTTGATATTATTTTATTTAATATATTAATTTTACATAATAATAAATTTTAAATTTATTTCATAAATTATAATTCATTTTTAACTACAAAAATATAGGAAGTTATTAAATGATTTAAAAGATTTAATATTAACTTAATTTTTTAAAATATATCCTTTTTAAATAAATGTATATTTAAAATTGAGATGTTTTTAAAATTATTTAAAAGTATATTTATTTATAGTATTCAAATATTTTGGTTATAATTACTCATGAATAAATTAATTCTTTCAAAATTATGATAATTAAAATTTTTAATTAATTGGTAATTTTTTTGAAAATAATAATATAAATTATAGTATTGTTATTTAAGTTGTAATATTTAATAATAATTAGTATCAAACCCTTATTATGAAATATTATAAAATAATTATTTATGTAATTAAAACATTTGGTATTAATTTTTTATGGTAAAAGTTTAATAAATAATTATGGTTAGTATAATAGCATTACTAAAATGGCAATTTTACAAAGAAGAGAAGTAATGTTGAAATTGAAAAAAATAAAAATAAAATAAAAATTTAATATTTAAACATTTAAAACTTAGTATATATTAAAATATGGAAAACTAATAAGGCACCAAGGGATCCCTCAACACATGTGGGACCCAATTAGGTCAACCATGTGGAAGGATCTACCCTAGCCAAGATCGAGTAACAACTGGAAAAGAGGTTGGTCACCTCACATTGATGCAGGGATGCATAGTGTGGGTAAAGTTCACATTGGGCCATGTATAGGCTCATGAGTCCATGGGTGGGCCACAACCCATATAAGTGTGTGTTTGGTTTGTGAGTATACCCCGTTAAATGATTTTGAGCTTCATTAGTCAGTGTTTATCTTATATGTAATCGTTAAACTCTTCTTTTTTGATGTGAGATCACTCACCACATGCACTATTCATTCATTTAAAAGAAGTCGATTAAAAAATGTTCATCTGATTGAATTCAACCAAACCATTCAATCTCCCTCGTTACCTCGTGATCCTCCCTCAATTTTCACTCAATTTCTCTCACAATCCAGAATAAAGTCGTCATCTCCCTCCTCACTGTTATCCTCTTCAATCACTAATATATCCATATTATTCTAATGAAAGGAAATTCCATCATTAATAACCTACATAAAGTGACCTACTATACTATTTTTTCCATGGAAATAGAAAAATGACCCTAGATTTACTAATTATAGGTTATGACCCTGGTAAATAGAAAAACCTTTTCTCACCTAGTTAGCTTCAAGAGTTTCCCAAGGAATCTTAGAAAATCCAGTATAAACAATTGTTTCAAGTTGTGACGATACCTATTATTATTTATATATATCTTCAAAATGAAACAAATGTCCCATATTTCGCCACAATACATGAATTCAAGAACCACAAGGTTCAAATCCTCTAATTAAGCTTTTGTTCACTGATAAATTATGAGTGTACCATTGATTTTTTACTTCCACCTTCAAAAATATAAGCCTATATATATATATATATAAATAACTTATAGGGGAAAATATTACATTGTTTGATGACTCTTCCCAAGCCCTCACCCTCTATTTTCTCTTTCCTTCCCACATGGTTCGAGAACCCAAAGTAGGAAAAATATTTGCCTCGTTTTATTTTCGAGCCACAATTAAGGGAATATATATATATCTATATTATTTTCAAATGTAAAAGTTTACTTATTTTCTAATTATATAATGTATATATATACTATTTTCAAAATTATAGGATTAATTATAATTTTTCAAGGAGATTACTAATTTCTCAAAAACCATTATATGTAAGTATTATTTTATTTACAAAAGAAAATTATTACTTTTAAATAAACCCCACATTTGTAAGGGGATGTATACTAAATATTATTCTAAAACATCTGATTTAGAAAGAAATATACTATTTTCAAAACCCCTTTTTTAAGGGTGTTGTATTTTTTAAAAAAATCTTATATTTAATGTATTTTATTTAAAAACCATTATTCTAAGTAAAGGTTTATAATTATTTTTAAAATCCAAGTATGTTATATTTAAAACCATATTTATCTTTTATCATTTTATTTTATTGAATAGTAATATAATATTTCTATTATTTTATGAAAATATTTAAAAAAAATTAGATTGCAAAACTATCATTTTATGTATGAATTTTCTATTAAAATATGTGAATTTTATTCATGATAATAAATATAAAAATACACTATAATTTTTCATGAAATTTTATGCATATAAATTCAAGAATGTGTACAAGAACAATTATTTCTTTACACGTATTTTTTTCAAAGAATTATTTATAAATTATTGATTTATCCAAATTTTTGTAAAAAATGGTGTTTTCTAAAAGGTTATTTTAGTAAAATTATATTTGATGTAAAATTATTGATTTATGCATATAGTATTGTTTTCGTTCCATACAAATTTACTGTTTTCAAAAAGGAAGGTTTTTAAAAATCAAAGGAGAAATCCATGTATTTTTCAAAGGAAAAGTGATTTCAAAATAATTTTTTCAAAGATATATATATTTTTAAATAATATTATATTTTTAAAAAGTGTTTTCAAAATAACATTTTCAAAGGAATAATTATTTTCAATATTTATTATATTTTCTTTTAAAAAGTTCAAATGTGTAGTAAAGAAGTATTTTCAAAAAGGTTTTCACTGGTTTTTTAAAACCCCTTACAGGGAAATTTTATGCTCAGCCTCTATTTTAAAAATGTTTCTCAGGTTCCTTTAGAAGTTTCAAGGAGTTTAGCTTCACTAAAGGGATAGTGTGAGAAAAAATTAAAATTAGTCGTTTTTTAATTATGTAAACTGTAATAATTTGTAATAGTAATCATTTTCCTCCAAAGAATAGACTAGAAAATATCCTCAGATGTATAATGGACTGTATATTTTCAGTTTCTTTTATAGAATATTATAAATAATTATTCTGTACTAGATCTAGAAGAATGAGTCTCAATACATTTTATGATTCCCTCAAGCTCCTATAGTAAAGATTCAATCTTGGAATCTACCTATATTTGTAGAATAGTATTGGATAGGGTGATGGGTTTAGTAATCCCCTTTCCATTATTCATATGTCGATTGGAAGGTGATAGTGGGTCATCGGTGGGACTTCTGAGGCCCAATGTCTATCTCTCCTGGAAGGTACAAGAACCCATTGGAAGGTCTGTCTGATATTGATTTCCCACATAGTGTGTATATCCTTTATGACTTATCTCATAATCTATATTTATCTAATGACAAAGAGTATCGATCTCGAGTACGTTCATGGTGGCAATGGATTACAATACTCCACCATTGATAGGTTGGTTATCATGTTGGTTCTACTATTATTATGAAAGGGGTTCGAATTCAAGGGAAACATACTACCCCAACCTCTAATTTTCACATGGGATATGCTTTCTTCATGATTTTTTAGATCATGGTGAGGATCTTGGCATAATTTTTCCAGAAGGTCTGGTGGTATCCATAAAAATTGGGGTGTTAAGCTATTGGGAGGGCCACAATTTCAACCCTCTAGCATTGAAGATGAATAATATTGAGGTGATCCTCACTCCCAATATAGGTCATTTAGAAATCTTGGAGGTGGTTGGATATCGCCTAGATATTACGGTGGAGACATATCACACAGTCCTCATTGGGGGACTCTAGGACGATGAACTGGAGGTATGTGGGTGACCAAAATAAGACTAGTAGCTAGTCATTGGACAGAATCTCCCCAAAGATTTACTCACTCTATCCATAATTCAAAGTGTATTCCTTCTCTCAATCACCCTAGGCCCCAATTTTTAATTTCCACAAAATTGGTGGAAGCAATAATGAGGATCTATTCTACTGCTCATGCATGAACAGAGGTGGTGTTATATGGGCCAATTTTCCCTAGAATAATGGAATGCCTTATAGAAGTATTTCCATATTCATGGCCATATCCATATAGGATGGGGTGTCTTTGAACTCTAGATGATTGAGGAATCAATCATGTCTGTAACCCTATGGCTCGGTAGAATGGTCACCTTCATCTGAGGGTTCCAATCCAAACTCAGACATCTCTCCAAATTCAATGGTGGAAGAAAAGATAAAGGAAGTTAATAGAGGAAATTATGGATTCATAGAGAGTTTTTTAAAGGGATCCAATCCTTACTCCACCTATAGTTATTTATAATGGGATTTGGGAACCTTGTGGATATCTATTTCAGGGATGGTCAGTCTCAACTAGAATGATTTTTCCCTAAAGGATTGAGGTGGGGGAGGAGGTTCTTCCGCTGAGTTTTCAATCATCTCAAGATCTGAGAGGTTAATTATGATGTGATGTTTTCCCCGGACCTACCTCTTTCTATGTGTTAGTTTTCCAAGTGTTAGAACCTAAGGATTGTGTGATTTTTTTCCATGCATGTTGCGGCTGGAACTGTGGGTACAACCCCCAATGAGGGTCTCTACCCTCCTACCCTAGGAAGGATCATTGGGGTAGGGGAAATATTCGACACAGGGATGACCGTTGTGTTAGCTAATTGAATTTTAGAGAGGATCTCCATGGTGATTTTTTTATCATGAGGTGTCCTATGATGGGTTAAAATAGCTCTCAATGTGGGGAGAGTCGATCCAACATTCCAAATAGTTGGCTGAGGTCTCGATCCCAACCTAGTGAAAAAAAGGCCCACATGATTTTCATAATGGTGGGAGGTAAGTTGGTGCTAGCAGGGGAAACTGGATTGATTAAAGAGGCCTCCTGGTAGGTAGATTTAGTGACCTAACCATGCAGACAATGCTAGGTGTTCCATACCAGAGTAAATGGATCAAGAAAGTGATCGACCAATTCATCATCCTATGGGGTCTCTTGATATTTCTAGAGGTGTTGAGTAGTGGTGGGACTCTTGGGTGGTCCATGGGTGGCAGTTGTAGTAGGTGAAATTAATGAATCCCCTACCTCATTAGTGTAGGGAAGGTAGTTGTCATATTGTTCTATAGAAAGGCCCCTAAAATGGTTTGTCATAGAGATAGGGGATATTTCCTTCTATGTGGACCTTGGGGGTGGTAGTGATGGTACAAAACCATTTCTTTGAGGTACTAGTGGGCCATATCCCTAATTTGGATGACCCTATACCACTATTAGTGAAAAATGAGGGTTTTTATGACCCTTTAACAGATGAGCTCAGAGGGGGAGATGGGTTGAGGGTTCCCAAGAGTCATGGGAGTGATGGATACTATTGTAGAATCATAATCATATGGGATTTTCACACTGTCGGTTCTTCTTCCCCCACTCATATTGGTGGTGGTGGATTGTCTAGTGTTTACCATAGGTTCAGCCTTGTATGATATATGATCAACGCCATCAGTAAATGTTTGATGAAGGTGATTCCCAACATGCCCAAAACTACTCATCGTCTCTCAAGAAAAGAGAAGGAATTCACACTAATGATTTGTTAGAACCATAAATTCCCAATGTTCGTCATCTTACCCCAGTTTCTTGAGAAGAAATTCACGTCAGGCTCACCATTTTTTTCTAACACTCTCCACTGGGGATTCCCATCGAGTGTTGCGATGTGATTTCATTTCCTCCCGTGGGGTGATTCATGTCCTTGGAATGGTTGTGTCTCCCTTCGAGGTGTGCTTCTCCCCATTATCACTTCCCAAAGATAGGCTACCACCATCACCATAGATGATAATGTTATCTCCATGATCAAAATGGGCTGATGGTGTGTTTGCTATTATTTCCAAGGATTCCTTTTTGTAGCTCATTTCCTAGTCCGGGTCTCCCTAAAAAATCTAATAAATCTTCCTGAATATCATTTTGGAACCATCTCGAGGTGGAAACTGATTAATTATACTGGGTTTTTCCCGATAAGGAAGCTACCTTTAATTTGGGTATGATGATATTGGTTGGGAATCTTGGTCATGTTGTACATCTATAAATGAATCCCTCATTAAAATTTTAGGTAATCACATATATGAGCCATATTTAGTAGAGAACCTAGGGAATCTCATGTCCACTACGAATAAATGCATGTCATGATCATAAGGTATCCAAGGCTCAATGGATGAGGCATCCCTAATATGTTGCATGGGGTTGGGATTCTTATATACTTGGTGTATTTATTCATAGGTTTGATTCCTTGTGGGGATAGGTAAACCACAGGTTTATCATGCTATGGGGGTAGGTAGATCATACGTTTAATGTAATGTGGGGACACATAAGTCATAGGTTTAATGTATTATGGGGATAGGTGTTGAGTACATCCCAAAGGTAGATGACCTAACTTCCGAGTTTACCCCTCGCAAGGGGAAGACATGAAAATTTAATGGTGGTATCAGGGAATAATGATTGAAACTCATGGAGGCATCCTAAGTATGTTATCATGTTGAGATTGAACCGTAGGGAGTCATCCTATGTATCCTATTAGGAGATAGGGATCAAAATCCACGTAGTTAAATGGCATAGTTTAAGTTCATGTGATAGTACCAGTCCATGAAGTTTAATGTTGTACAGTAAGGACACTCATACAATGAAAGGTGAGATAGTAAAGGATAGTGTGGGGCTTACATGTTGAACTGTATTGGAGTTTGTTGGTTTCATCCCTAGTGTGGGGGTTTTATCCCAGGTTTTGGGGTTTCATCCTAGGTGTAGGGGTTTCATCCCAAGTGTGGGGGTTTCATCCCATGTGTGGGGGTTTAATCCCATGTTTTGGAGATTCATACCAAGTGTTGGGGTTTCATACAAGGTGTGGGGGTTTCATCCCAAATTGTATGAGTATGGTGTGGGGTTTACAAATGTGAGTTTCCCAGTTTAAGAGTATCATCTCATGGTGGGGAAGGAGGTGTCATCCCATGATGATAATTCATGGGGAATACTATGTTTATCACACTAAGTAGGGGGTGTGGTTTCATTCCATTCCAATCATACATGGGTAATCCTCTGTTCAATGAACATGGTAGGGATACAATTTAACATCATGTGATGAGGATGTTGTCATGCAGCTTATCATCATATGACTAGGGAGTTAGGCTATGCAGTTTAACATCTTGTAACTCAGACATGGGATGAGACTACATCCATAGAGACCATTTATAGGTAGGAGAGAAGGATTCAATAATATTCCTCCATATCATGAAATGTGGTTAGATTCCATTGATTATTATACCTTTGGGGTGTATGTGTCTACTGTGCAGGTGCCTCTGGATGGCTCATGGGGTAAACACTACCATGGTGAAGTGGAAAATAGGGATCTTGATATTAGGGTGTCTATGATTAGAAGAAAGAGTCAATATGGTGAATATTATTTATAGAAATAGGTAATGAAACTATTCATGAAATTCTTGAAGTAAAGAGGTTAGGTGAAAGGTTTGATGATGTCAGTTGTGTAGAATATCATGGAATGATTGAATTGGGTTTGAGTGGGTGCAGGGTCATCGAACACTCAAATTTCGTAAAGTTATGTAAAATTAAAGGATAAAACATGTATGGAACCTTAAAATAGGTTTAATGAAGTTATGGGTTTCTTGAATATCAGGGGTTTCAATAAAATGGGGCTTCACGAAACAGAGTGACCGTACCTTAGGGTAAAGTCTTGGTTCTTATGGAGGTGGTTTCATGGAGGGTAGTTATCTCACGACCCCCAAGAAGTTTGAGGGGGTTTCCTCTATAAAAAAGGTTATGAATATTCATTAAATTAATTTCCTCCATGGTATTTTAGTTTCAATATCTCATGAAATACTTTTTGTGAAATATGGAAACCATTAAGAATCCGTATCTTATTTTTCTCATAAAGGTTGAAGTTTCATGAATTCAGAACTTCTGGAGGAAGTACAAAGTTCATGTACCCTATAATTTATAAAGGAGAGAGGTATTTATAGGATTTTCATAGGTAGAGAAGTTTGTTTCATGAATTCTGAATCCTTATAGATATGTTTAGTGTAGGTTTGTACTAGGGGAGGTGACCTTCATGACTTGACATATGTTTCATGAAGTTTATCATTATTCACGTGATATTTTCTTGCATGGTGCCTGGCATAACTTCGCATGGAAATGCCTATTAATGAAGGTTATGAAATTTATTAATCCAGAAATTTTAATGTATTTTAGCCCTTTTTTCCTAGGTTCACCTATAACCATCTGTGCATCCCTAAATTTCAACTACAATGAATTTTTTCTGGCATCAACACCCTTCACTGAACTCAAGTTTCCATGGAAACGTCACTCATTTTCACTTATAAAAGGATATATCCTACACCAATTACAAAAAAACTTATATAATTATTTTATTTATTTAATATATTACAAAATTAAATCTCCTAAAGTATTCTTACATGTTTGTTTTCTTCTATTCCCAAGAAGGAGTCCCAAATCCTTCATTCTGAAGGAACTGATTATGAGAAGGAGTGGTTCCATCTAAGTGTCTCATTCTTCTCTATATTTTTCAATTATATTCTCATATATAATCTTTATAAATATAATTATACACTCAAATTATGTTATATTAAAATAATTATTCTTATTTTATAATTATATTATTGTTATATAACTATATACGCTTTCTTATTTATTAGTATAACATATTCTTATTTAAGTCGGTTCAACCACCTACATGAACAATTCTATACTATATTACCTATTTTCATCATGAATGGGTATCAAGAAATTAATAATGATAATATATTATATTAAATAATAATTTATGCTATGAATATTCTTCTAGAAGTGTGATACAAAATGAATGGTCATTATAAAGTAACTCATTGTTTTTGGTAAATTATATGAAACATGATCATTGTGAATTCCATTATCAAAAACCATACCCATAACTTCCCTCAAACAAAAATTTGAATACCTAAATAATTTAAAAATAATTATTCTAATACCATAAATAATCTAATAATGATGAAATTTTTATCCCAAATCTGGGATCGATACCATTATAACAAACATTGTAAGAAACAATCAAAATTACTGACATTTGATGAAAGAAATTAAAAATATGTAACTAATATGTTAACAATAAATGATTTTAGTATAATTTTATAAAAGGTAATATATATGAATAATTTTATAAAATAAGTTATTAAAATTTATATGTTTATTATACATGGGATTATAATATGTTTGAATAAATCAAAAGTAAAGTTAAGGGTTTCTTATCTCAATTTCCTTTCATTGAGATATGTTCAATATTTATCATCTATTTTATTTTATATGGTGTATATAATGACCCATGGATTTATTTCATCCTAATATTTATTTAATTAATGGTATTTACAAACCCAATTATGTTTACTCTAACATTGAATTCTTATCCAAGAATAAAAAAATTTGTAAGAGCTTATTTTCTTATCTTACTTGTAAATCAAGATTGTGTATGTATAAATTTCCATTAGAGAAAATTGCATAATATTTATCTCTAAAACCAAATTTATTCTCTTATACTCTTTCTACTTTTTGGTATTTATCTCTTCTTACCATTTTACCTCCCATTTATTCATATTTCACCCAAAAATTCTTTGTAATAAGAGTTGTTGTTATCTCTTATTTTGGGTGAGAATATTTCTCCTCTATGTCTATATTCTTTCATGAATTTCATTCAAAATACACTAAACCTATTGGTTCTAGGGTTTTTTTATTATGATATGAAATGTATATTCATGTAGAATTATTTATTAAGTATATATGTTATGTTTGGGTTGTTTCACTTTCCTTCTTCCATCCTTACTTTGTGTGTGAAAATAGAGGAGTTGATGTTTTTTATTTCAGTGATGCTCCAAGATATCAATTTATTTTATTGAATCATCACCTTAAATAATCATTTCTATTTTTATTTTTATAGGTATTAATTTATAACAATTTATAGTGATTATAAGTCTCCTAAAAACAAATATAAAAGGTTTCTCAAGAGTTGACTCATCTCAAGATTTGTTTATTTTATGATTGAGGGAAACAATTTTGGAAAAATATCCCTTGAAAATTATTCCATAACCACAAAAGTTTACTATTTTTAAAACTCCTACTCATTTTTATCATATTTATATTTGTTCAACTCTTCATACATAAATTATTATTCTATATATTGTATCTCTAAATATATATTTATTTATTTTGTGGTAGTGATAAGATGGAAATCATATGGTTCGTCTACATGTTCCATGACCTTCTTGAGTGTAAACTGAACCTTCTCCTCTACAACTCAAAAAAAATCCTTATTTGATGTCAATAAAAACTTTCTTAATGATTAGGAAAGGTTGACCAAGAATGATCTGGTCCTATTATTCTTCATCTATCTCCAATATAAATAAATACAATGTAAAGATAAACTTTCTTTCCTTTACGAAGATATCATCAAAAATACCAATTGGGTATTTCACTGACCTATCTTCTAGTTAAAATAAAACTCTTATAGAATTTGGATTACATAACTAGAAATTTTTAACCATATTCAATTAAATTAAGTTAATGTTATCCCTAATATATTAAAGGGATTTTATAGAGGTACAAGATCAAATTATTCATGGAATTTAGAAACGTTTTAGTTATCAAAGTTTTGGTGTGAGTTTTTTCCACAAACAAGTAAACATTATTTAAACCAAGAAATCATTTCTAGATCCTCTAAATTCTTATTCAAAATTATCTCCTTGAGGAACTTGTAATATTCCATAACTTTTGAAATTTATATGGTGAATGGGATATTAATGTGAATCTATTTGAAAATTTACATGAACTTATTTTATATTTATTTCATTTTCTTATTTTTTTCATCCTCTACAAAAAATGAATAGGTGTTTAATGTGGTTAAAATTCATACCTCGTGTTCTTATCCATTATTTATTTCACTATTTGGTATTTAGTGGTTCCCTAATTGGGTTATATTCCCTTCCCTCTCCCACTTTTCTGCCTCTTCTTCCACTTTTTTTTTTCTGCTCAACCTTTATTTATTTGGAATTTTTATTAGCACTCTCTTATATTTCCCTTCCACTCAATAATGTAATGGACTTTACCTTATCTTGTGGTACACTATGTTTACTAGTAAAACATTGAGGGATCTCTCATCTAGTTATTGGGAAAGCTATACCAACTAATTTTTGATGTTCTTGAGAAATCCTTGGTGATTATCTAAGTAATTATTATGATCTTGAAGGGAATTCTACACTTGAGAAAAATATTGATTATTATTCTTAATGTAATTTTTTATTAAATCTTTAAAAGAGGATTAAAATTGTTAAAAATTTAGTTAAAAATATAGTTGGGACTATTGAACAAATTGGGGCCTCAGGGCTTGTAATGGGGTCCAATGGGATTTATATATTGATATCCTTGGGGAAAAATTAAAATAACATGAGCACAAGTTTTGTTTTTCATTCCTTCTTTTCTCCAGGATTGGTTTTGACAAGCCGACCTTTCTTATTGAAAAAATATATTGTGATAGTAAAGTTGAATCTAGTTATAACATACAAATTTCATGTCACTTTTTTTGTTATCTTTAGATCCATCCTATATTTCTTAAAATATGAGTAGGCCTCTTCACATATCAAATGTAATCACTTTTTTAATGTTTAATAGTTCTCCCTGATTATAGAGGAAAAGTAATGTCTCTATTTTCTTAAACATAGCCTCCATTTCAATATCCAATTTGGTTATCAAATCAACTTGACATACATGTCACTTAGGTGGGTCTCTATGTCATTTAAACTAAGAGATGTTATCTCTCAAGTAGTTTTTTCTTCATTGAGGGTCTTCCTCATCAATCTTACCCCAGTCACTAAATTAATAACTACTCGATAGTTGTTTTGAAAAAAAAAAGAATTATATTTTCATCTACGTCCATATGGATACTCCATGACATGAAAATATTTATAGAAACAATTTGAAATTCTCCCAAGGTTTATAAGTTCACTCTTCATACTAATGTGAAAATTTATGTATGAAACTCATTAGCTTTACCATCTTTTTCAGTGGGGAATATTTTTCTAGAAATATTCAAATGAGATTATTCCATATTCTGATGAATATTTGTGTTTGATTTTACAACTATTATTTATATTGTTCTATCAATGATAATTTGAAGGCATATATTCTGATGGAATCATTATGACTCTATTTATCTTAAACATGTTAAGGATTTACAAAAAATTTAAGAGATGACTATGGGGGTCATCATCATTAATTACTCCAAACTATACCATATTATGAATCATATGAAGCACACTTAACATAAATTAAAATTTATTAGCTAGAATTAGTGGAATCATGATTCTTAGAGAAGCTCTATAGATGGATGGAAGTTTGTTATATATCAAACTCATCTCACATGGCATGTATTGGGATCTGCTGACAATGTTTACTAGCTCTTCATTTGATGAACGATACACCTGTTACAGAATCTCTACTCTTTTGTTTTTAAAAATATAGTGATAGATCATGGGATTGAACTTGAATGGTTTCTCATGATCCCAGCTCTTTGATTGAGTGCATAGAGTGTGGTTCATGCACCATGAATCAATAAAAAAAATATGGACACATGTGTATGTAAAATATAATAAAATTCAAAATAGAAAAGGGAATGAAAATAATGAACCAATTATCTAGTAATTGTTCTTTTTTCTAGTTTCATACTACATCTCTACAAATGCTTCCAAAAACATGAATTTCCCATGAACATTGTCACCTACAAAGGGCATGGGTCAGATTTTAGAATTTATAATGCATGGAACCCCAATAACTAAAACTATAAAAGTTTAGTATATGAATTGTAAGTCTCAAAATTGATCCACTAGGAACATTGGGAGATTATACTAGTTAACCTTTACTAAATTGTTTCTCCATTAAAATTAGGTGTAAAAAAGAAATTCGAACAATATTTATAAGAGGAAACATAATAAAAAATAACAGTAGATAAAATCATGAATTTGAATTGATGAGAGACTTTTATGGTGAATAAAGATAGTGGATAAATTTTAGGGGATATTTTTTAATAAGCTATGATTATTTTGTCTTAGGGATTAACATAATATATTAATTGAAAGACTTCTTGATTAACTCAGTCCCACATGGTTAATAATGTCTAAAACTACCTAAGTATATAAAAATATCGTGGTCAAATTAATCTAATAAGACCTAGATTAATTTCAATTTATCTATAAGAAAAGAGATAATTAATATTGGATTTCATGATCCCATAATCCTCTACCACATTGAGGTTTGTATATTAATTTATATAACTCTCCCTAGGCCACTAAGGTATAGGTTTGAATTGGGATAAATTTGATACAAATCTAACATGTAAAATTGATAATAAATCATCATCCACTTACTTTAAATCCACCATAATCTAAGAAAAATACTCACTCGTGATGGAGTAGTCAACCAAAATGAATTTAGAAATGCTCTTGGGGGAAGGAAAGAAGTACACTCAGGGGAAAAAAGGAAAATCATGCATAGAAGAAAAGTAATGAAACATAACTACGATGAACCACAATATTCAATCCAAAAGTATGAAATCAATACATCAAAGTTCTCTAAGAGGTGTCTAAGTTTCTCCAAAAATATCTCCCTATAGTTGTGCATATCTCTTTTGTTCAAGTATTTCATCCAAATGAATACCCCTACAATGTTCAACATCATTAATAATATATATTCCTAGACATATCCATGACATAGTGATAGGGATTGCAGTTTGGGCCATTAAAATATTATATTTCCTACCATGTATTGAATATCTTCATAGCACATAGTACAAACAAAAATATTTAGCCACAAAATCTTGGAAATATTGGAGATCACAACATCATCATCCAAATTTCTTGACCACAAGTTGACTTTATTTATAGATCCTCTAAACATGTTGAAGTTCAGGATAAGGGATGTAGTGTGAAATTCATGTATCCCAAATCATGTTTTTACCAATTTTTGACCCTCAAAATAATAGATATTGTGTTACTACATGATCTACACTCATCTCCTTCAGGATGATCTGATGAAAATTCACTATAACATGATTCTCAAAACCATGGTGCAATGAAACCCTATTTTTAGGTCATTTTATTCCTATATAAATATGGTTTTATCTTCCCTATAATTAATTATGATGTAAGGATATTAGTTAGGAATTTTCGTATTCTCAATCTTTCCAAATTAATATAACATGGAACCACCAAAATAATCCTATATAGCCTTCTCAAGTTAAATCTAATGTATCAACTATTATTTAATCATCAAAAACACCATTGTGATGCATCATCCTTCAATATAGCTCTGGGGTTAATCTTATATTTATAATAAAATGAATCATCTCATGTACAAATAGCACTTTTAGATTTATATCTTACATATCTAGTACCAAATTCACATAAATTATATATTTTTTCAATTTACATATTATTTTAACATATCTACCCCTTGTGTCGTAGTCCTACTGTTATGGAACAATATCAAATCTTTTAGAAATTTACAAAATTAGCATTCAGTTAATCTCACATAGACTTAAGTTAAGGTGAGATTGACCTTATCATGACATAAAACATCCTTCATCTCTAAAAATTAATATTATGTAGCTTCCAAATTAATCTTCTATAGAAGGATTGTGGAAAGGAGATCAGTATTGCACCATAGTTTGTGAAAATGTTCTTGAAAATCCAAAAAACACCTGATATTTATCTTCAATATAGATGTTTTACCAAAATCATTGAAAACTAAATTAATAATATAGTAGTTGGTCAATAAAAACACTAAATTCATGGAAAAGTATATGCATGTTTTTAGATCATCATGTGTGTAGACCTTAGTGTGTCTGATATAAGTAAGGGTAAGGGAGATACTTCCTTCAATGGAGTTACTTATATTCCCTTTTCATTTTTTGGTGGCATGAAGACTGGTTAGTGACTATAGGTATAAGGATAAGGTTTGTGTGGTACTTTTGGGACTGATGGATCTTTTTGGGATATATATATACCATTTTATCATTTCCTTCATTTTAGTGATTTTTTTTTGTTATATATTTCATGTATTACTCTGTACATTTTTTATAGACATGTTTATATGGTTATCTTGATTTCATTTATTATTCCCTATTTGGTTGGTTATTATTTTTGAAACTACCTATTTTCTTTGTATGACCATCCAATGTATGGATACCTTTTACTGGACTCTTAGTATGTTTCTATGGTGTTGATTATTGGTTCGAGAGAGTGAAATCATTCCCAATTAATTTTTTTATTCCCTTATTGATTGTTTCCGGCCCATATTAATTGGGAATATGCTTAAGACCTTTTAGTGATCAGAATTAGATAATGTAGAAGATTGACCCATGTTGGTTTATTACAATCCATGTGTACCTCTAATGATTCATCATCATTATCCATTATCAATAATATTAATAAACCTTATTTCAAGATAATCATTTTATCCAAGTGAAATCTCATAGTCATGTAGTTGATCCTAGGTCCCACTAGGGGTCCTGGTTGTGTTATCGTCATCGTAATGGTCTTCAAGCTGCCCAAATTCACATTTTCATCCAAAATATTCTTTTATTAAAGACATTATATTAGGTTTTTTAAGTGAACAAACATTATTCACTATTGTATTATAATATTAAAAATGAGTAAAAAGGTATTATTAGAATTTTACCAAATCAATACTCATTTAAGTTTTGTTCTATATGTTTAAAATGATAAAAAAATTCCATTTAATAAACTAAAATAAAATTAAAAATATCACCAACATGATATACATGTAGGATCCCAGAACACCCTGAGAGGGGAGGGGTGAATCAGGGTGTCAAAATTTTCTTTTAAAGTGACAGATCTTACTCCCACATTAGTAGGAAATTTTTAATCATGTCTGATAGAATCATGTAGTAATTAAACATTCACATATAGAGAGACAACATAATAGTTTTACTTTGTTCACCACTAAGGGATGGTCCAAGGAGCATTTATTAAAAGTGTGTTGGTCATACCTAAATCCAATAATATTCACTAGTTTTGGAATATATAAGTTTAGAAACTGTCAATATATTCTAGGAACACTAACTTTACTTGATTTTAGGGATAGAACACTGCCTCCCTTGGAACACTTTCATCAAATCCCCTTAGCTCACTTCTTTGGGTAAAGTATACCCCAGTTTAACAACTTGAACATCAATTTATTAGATTGGTATTTAAATATTTTTACTTGACCACACAAGACTCTTCTTTCACCATAGTCCCGATTTGATGCACTTGAAATCACTGATGAAACAAACCTAATAATCAAAACCTGCTAGTTGCATAATTAGAGAAGTTGTGCACAACACCTGTACTTATACGCATATTTTGGGGTTTTGTGCATGATAAATTTCCTGAAAATATTATCTTTCACACAACCGGATCAAGTATTTCACTTGGTTTGGATAGAAACAAGGAACACTCTATGTGAAATTTTTACTTTGTTCAACTCTTATACACGCAACTCTTTCACACAACAAAGACACCAGATCATCATTTGAAAAAGTCACTTTGAATGAAGGGGGTGGATACCTATTTATAGACATATATGGACCTACGTACAAGTTCATTTCTTGCCTTCCTCTATACACAAAACTCTTATTTTTTATGTCGTATTTGGCACATAATATTTTTGTAAGCGATCTACAGAGTGTAGCTTTCCTATGTCATGAAAATTCATCTTTTTAACAATTTCACATTTTGCACGCAGCTCATGCATTTGAAGTATTTTTATGTGATGGTCCTGAAAAATAACTTGCACACAAGCTTTTGATTCACCTTAAACCTTGCACACAACTTACTTTTCCCAAAATAACTTTATTCATCCTACAAAATTTGGACTCCAAAAATTTGGAAAATACTAGGAAACAATTCCACTTTCAACACTCAATCTATCTGCACCATAAAAACACTTGTTTTTCAAACTCCTTGATCAACCCCAATGTGGATTGAAAAAAAATAGAGTCTATTTCCAACTTCTAGATATAACAAGTTTTGGTTCCAACAATATATAGGAAAACAAATATGTTGAACTATTGTTTTTGCAAAATCATCAACTGGGGTGAGAATTCATGGTTTTTATAATATTTATATAGAATTAATAGGTCATGTGGTATCCAGTGATGGTTCTCCATGTAATGACATTGGAATATGGGGATAGGTTATTGAAATCCTATAAATAAAACACCCTAGGATGCATCTCATCAATCTAGGTTAGGTATATAGATCGACCTTTTAAAAAGACCATATATACCATAATTTAACCTTTCCATAGAATACATAATGCTTGTGAAACTTATTATCGTCAGATCTAGAAAACATCTTTGACTTATTGGTGAAAAACATGGGTGTATTCCATTAATGAACCAAACTAGATCATTCTAATCCAAGGAAACTATGTATTCCACATGTTTCATATGGTTTTATCCTCTTATGACCAATAGAAAGGGTTTATAGGGAATCCATACACTAATTTCATCAAGACCCTCCATCCTCTAGGTTTGTCCATTACACTTAGACCAAGATTTGGTTAAGGAAGATTTTGATATCTAGAGTTTTTGTGACCTTGTTTAGAATATTGAAACCCAGGGGGAGTTTTCTGAGATAAGAAGTTGAAAAAGAATTCCCCAAAATTGTGGTGTTTTCTAGAGAGAATAATTTGAGATCATATGAAGTGGATATAGTTCTTTTGTTGTATTTTTTAACACATAAATCAGGTTCAAACTCAAGTGTCACATGGTGTTTCATTTGAGGTGAGGTTCATTCCATGTTTTTAGATTGATTGAAAGAACATGGGAGGATTTTTGATGTTTAAGGGTGGGATTTGAAGATGTTTTAAGTATAGGTAGCCTCACTACACCATGTTCAGACATAAAATGGGTGTGGGTATGTTCTAGAAATTGAAATGGAGTAGATTCTCAGGATATGAGTTTTATGGTTAGCCGTAGTCTGGGAAAGAAGACATGATTATGTCAAGGTGTATTTAGGTACACACCATATAAATAAAAATAGGAAGATCAACTTTAAAATGGTTATTTCATATGGAGTTTCAATTGAGAATGCTCCTTAAGAGAAATGGTGAGTCTCATACATGAAATGGTCAAATCTGTGGTGTCTCACATATGATTAATTTTAAGGAAGAGAAAAAATATGGTGGCTCGTGTATGATTGACTTGGGGGAAAATTGGTTTTCATGTGGTTAATTTGGAGAAATATAAAATAAAATGGATGTTGAAATTATCATTAAAAATAAATAGAGTTTTTATATGGATAAAAATAGTATCTTCCATTTCATGGTTAAGATATGGTTTCCATTTTTAGAATTCTAAGAAACATCAAGGATGCGTATACCCAGGGAAGTTAAATTAATTGGTTAATTTATATCTATTTCTTAAGGTACAAAATGAGGATCCCTATACCATATAACATGTATTTGTGTGATAATAAAATACCAATATAAAATTATTAAGATAGAAAAATCTATAATAAAAGTCATTTTGAGAGTGGGTTTGAATAAGTTCAAAGTGGTTGAACTAAAACAACATACAACACACTAGGGTGAGGTTAAACATGTCATGGTCCATGAATAATTCCATATTTTTTTGTGGATTTGATGTAATTGAATATTTTATGACTCATTATCTACTCATAATAAACCTCTAAAGTCACATATAAAAATAAATAGTGACTAAGAGGTCTTGAATGATATAGAGGATAAAGAATATGTGTGAGAAGTTGAATAAAAGTTTAAGTAAGTTGTGAGTTTAAATTTAAATTTAAATTTAAAATATGAACTTAAAAATAGTATCCTATAATATAAGACTATGTGAACATGGGTCTGGTATGTATTAAGATAATATTTATAGGAAGAAGAGTGTTCATAATAGTGAACATATAAAAAGAGTGATGGTGATGATGCTGATGATGATAGAAGTTGATGAGTAAACACTTGGTTTGTGTGTGATCATCACACCTCTATCTTGAATTGAGTAAGGAGTAAATTCACAACTATTATACATCATGGATAAGTGTGGGAGCACTATAAATTCAATATATAATGGCTTAGATAAAATGATCATCCCTACCTCGATGAAGATAAGAAAACATTGACAACAAGATTGATGAAGGGGGAACCCTTTAATTTTTTACATCAGGAAACTGATGTGTTTTATTATTATAACACAAATTCAAGGATAAACCCTACTCATTATATCTACATTATGATTCTAGTGAACTATTTTCCCTCAATTTTTTCTAAATCATTCTAAGGACATATATTCTTTTCTTTCCTTAGGGTGTGGGAAGTCTAGCAGTGAGATCATTCACTCTAACATGTGTCAGAGGTTGATTTATAAAAAAAATCTTAAAAATAAAAATAAAATATTTTTTAATTATTCATCCCTAATGAATGAAAATAAAACACCAGGTCCATCACAAGTGGTATCAAAGCACTCTGGGTTTCCTAATAAGATTAAAAATTTTGATGTTGTTTACGTAAAGGTTGTTAAAATCAGTTGATATTTGAGTTTTTCTCAATATTTTTAAATTATGGTGGTATTTGAGTTTCCTTTTTGAATGTGTTCAGTAAATTTTCATTACAATCTAAATTTATATATATATTGTAGATAATATCAATTTAGTGAACAACAAAGGAGTCCTAACTTTCAATAGAAAAAATTACAATATTTGGAAAGAAAGAATGATACCCTAATTACATTCATTGAGTATAGTTGTTTTAGATAATGTGAATGATGGTTTTATACTTGTTTTGTAGGGATCCTTTTTTATTTGGGATGCTAGAAATAATTTTGAGATTGATGGGTGTTCCATAAAATATCATCATATTCTCTCTTTCATAGAATAATATTTTAATGGTTATGGGGATCAAGATTAAGAAATGTATTTAGGAAAATATTCAAAATATTTATGAAGAAAATTTCAAATTCAAAGAGGATAACATTCAAATTTTGTGATGGAATTATAAAGATATGTGTATACTTGATTGTGAATATTTTTATGAATTATTTACATTGGTTAGTGATGTAGATAGTAACATTATATAATTGGGTGAGACTCTTAAATATTAAATGGTGATTGGGGAGATACATTATATCTTACTAGGAATATTTAATTGAAAAGTTTCTTCTCAAGAGGATCACGATCTTAACAAACTTTCTTTAGATGGCTTTCATAGTATCTTGGTTGTATATGATATGAGAAAAGAATTCACTCTAAATAATAAGAGTTATTTTAAGAAAGAATACTCATTCAAATTTATGAATAATGAAAGTGCCTTAAATAAATATTTGGAAGAATATATAGATGAAGTTGAAATTTCATATTTGGAGGAAGTTGTTGTGTGATGTTTTAAAATATCATGTCACTCATAAAAAATGTTTGTTAATAGGAAAGGTTAAATTTCATGGAAAGTTACATTTGAAGTGTTTTATATCTAAGGGAAATGGAAATTTTTCTGAAAATTATCCAAATATAGAAATAAATAAAATGGAAGATGAAGGGGAGTAATCTCATGAAGTTTCAAGGAATAATTCCATGAATTTCAAAATAGATTTTTTTCATCAAGGATTTAAAGATAGAATTATTATTTTACTAAAATTATGATTTATTTATCCAAGAAGGATGAAATATCAAGTGATGGTGGTTGGAGTCATTCCTCAAGTGGTATAGGTGAGAATACATTCATTACAGTAATGGATAACAATGAGTCAAATAGTGAAGATGACTCAAAGAAAGAATAAAAGTTTTTATCAAGCAGTGATGAAGAGTTGCATGAGTTTCAAATATAGTTCATGCTGAATAAGTAAATAAATAATAGAATCTCCAAGGTTTTCAAATTGGATAATGAAAATAGAATAATGGATAATTCATCTAATATGGTTGAATTTGATAAGGATAAATTCACAAAGAAGAAATCTGAGTTACACTAAATTTTTGAGGAAGTAAGAGACTTACTCACCAAGGATAAGATGAAAATTGAATTGTTGAAATATATGATTCTCTCAAAAGTGAATGAAATCAAATATATCCAGGTGGACTTGCTTGAGATAGAAAATTATATCAACATTTTGGATATAATTTTTCAAATTCCAAGCATGTAGTTGGGGATTTATCAAATAAATATAAATTTGTTTGTTTATAAAGTTATATTTTAAGATTATAATAATAAATAAGTATCCCATCCAATGATTCATAAATATAAATCACTAGGGAAAATTTAGATTCCCAATTGAAGGCTGAAAAATAAAAAACAAGAAAAATTTCTATAATTAATATGAAAATGTGTAGAGTATATTGAAGTTTTAATTTATAAAATGGACCATTTCTCGATTTGTGCGTGTCATACTTGAAGTTTTAAAATGTTCAATTTCATAAAAGTATTGTTTCTATATATAATGGTTGTTCTATAATAATATTATCCTTTTATGGAAACTGTTGGGTTTTAAATGGTTGTGAGAATATCATGAGATGTTTCTAATTCATAGGAAACACATTTCAGTCCATAAAGATAGATAGGAGGAACAAATTTATGGATTGAAAAACCTTACAAACAAAAAAATTTAAGTAGAATGAAATTTAGTAAAAAAGTGTGGAGTTCAAAAAATAAATTTTAATACTTGAATGAAGTGTAGGTGATGTGATCAACAGTTTTATATCACTGGATTTTACCTCATGATATTATTAGATCAGTAGATTCAACAACATGAGCTAGCAGTATTTCTAAAAAGAGAAAAGATAAAAAAAATTAGAGGATAGGATTCCTTGAAATAAGAACAAAGAAGATGTTGAGAATCCATTAGCTATTTTTTAATACAAAAAAGGTGTATAAACAAGTCTATCCAAAAAATAGTGCAAAAAGGTTGATATTAATTAGAAGATATCATATAAAGATATAATAAAAAGTTATTGTGATTGATGAAAATGAAAATGCTTCGGAAAGAAGGTTGAAGTATAGATAAGTACGATTAATGAGTCTTTGGAATGTCATATTTATTAAGTGAAGAATAAGATAAATTATATTAATCTAAAATTGGTTTTTAAGAATCATTTATCTGGTCAAAGTGTTTTTTAGTCAGGGGATGAATACCAATTCATGGTGGTTGAAGAAGAAATCATAACCTTCACTCATCAAATGATAAGGTATGCTAATATATTACCCTTCTTGACTTAATATTTGTAGATTTGTTGTGAAAGGGGTAGAATGAAACATAAATCTATCATTTAACTTTCTTTAATTCAAAGGGGAACTAGAAAAATATTAATTAAGAAAACATGACTTTACCTAAGAGGGAGTACGTATTTAGGGGGATTTTTAGAAGGATAAAATTGTAAAGTCAGTATTAGTGTGTTCATGAGTTTTGTGACTTATGAATTATTATAACATGTTTATTGAGAATTTATATAAGAAATTGTTATACATAGGTTTAAATAATAGTTTTGTGAAGTAGAAGAAGACTTGTTTTAGGAATATGATATCAAATTTAAGTGATGTGAAGAAGTAGATGTAAGTTACTTTAATGGAAAACATGACATTATTACTAAGTGTTCTTATTTTTTACACTAATTTTTCTCATATTGGATTAGAATTAATTAATGATTATTCATTTCTAATTTTGATGGGTTTGAAAAGTGATTTATGTTTAATGGTTGGAAACAAATCTAAAGGGTGAGATTTTGGGGACCAAGAGTTGGTTAAGGAATATATTGGGATCCGGAGTTATTGTGACCTTGGGTAAATTATTGTACATTGGAGGGGGGTTGCTAATATTAGGAGGATAATTTCCTAGCATTGTTTTGTTTTTTAGGAAGAATAATTTTAAATGAGATGAAGTTGATATTAATCTTGTGCTATATTTTTTGTGAGAACATAAATCAAGTTCAAAATCAATATTTATATAGTGTTTCATTTAAGGAGACGTTTTTCCCATGTTTTTGGAATGATTGAAAAACATGGAAGGAGTTTTGATATTGTAGAGTGGTATTTGAAGCTGTTTAAAGTGCAGTTGAACTCACTTCGGCCTAGGAAGTGAAACAACATAGATTCTCAAGGGACATGTGTTTTTATCATCCATCAAAACAAATTGGGAACAAACCCCTTCATTAATAAAAAAATGTGAATCCCTTTTAAACTAGGTTAATAGAGAACCCATTACAAGAAAAAGAACCCAAAATGATCAAATCCTAGAGTCCCAAAGATAGCATGACCCAGAGGCCTAGAGACACCTAGAAAAAGGTTTACATTGACCCCAAATCTTATTATTCCACATATGATTACCCAAAATCCCCAAACAGAAATCCAAAAATTCCATTATAGCTGGTTTAAATCCAAAACAAAGCACAACTGATATCCCCACCCATGTCTGAGACGCCTCCAAAAGAACCCATGATCACCCTCATAGCCACCTCCCCTACTGAACCTTATCTTCTCCACAAAATTTAGAATGGTGGATTTCCATCCATCAAAATCCCACCTCCCAACAGGATTAGATGAAATAATTATCAAATCCCAGAGACCGATGACCTTCACGACAATGAATATGGAAGAGATAAAATCCCTATAAATTATTATTGGCTATAGATCAGGTACGGGAAACCCCAATAAAATCCTAAAAGAGGAAAAACGTATTAATAAGAGTCATTCCCCCACCCATAACACCACTGAAGTTCCCACCTGATCATCACCATGGAAACCTCCCCCACCAAGTTGACAACCACTCTATACACTCCAGATCGACATATACCTAGAACAAACATTTCTATAAATCCCCCAATTGAATATGGAATATATGCAGATGTTACACCAATGAACCCCTTTGATGAACCAAAAACTACCAACCTAGTCACAAAATCATACAGGGAAGAGGCCATACCCCTGACAAACACTCCTAGTTTTAGATTAATCACATAACACCCCCCCCCCCATCATGTCCTATAAGAATAAGATAAAGTATGTAGAGAAAAGGGAAAAAATCAAGAATGTAGAGCCCATGTGGGGAAAAACGACGTGAAAGCCTCGAACAAGAGAAACCATTGAGAACCCCAACCCACAAAGATGAAGATTGATTCAATAAATTAAGGGAAAGAAAAAAATGAAAAACCCTAGAAATGGATTTCCATCAACAAAACTAGAGATGGGTATCTTGAGAGTATAAAGTTCCTAAGATTCCCCTCCAATACTCTGGGTGTTTTGGTTAGCTTCAATTTTTGGAATAATACATGACTATGTCATGGTTTAGTGATGTACATTCCACAACAAATTAAAATGGAGAGATTACAATGAGTGGTAATTTGGGCATCAAAATAGTTTCAACCATATCATGGTCAATCTATGGTGTCCATTTTGAGAAGTCCATGAAATGTTAAGGAGGCTTGTACCCATAGAAGTGAAATGGATTGGTTGATTCAGAGTGAATATATGAGGTTTAAAATTAGGATTTTTATATCATGTAGTATTCTATGGTGTGAGAATAAAATACATGGCTAAAATGCGGAATGGAAAACACATCATGACACAAGTAATTTTGAAATTGGTTTTCAAATAAGTTCAAAGTGGTTGATCTGAAACGATGTACAATGCACCTTGATGAATTTTAACATGTCATGGTCAGAGAATAATTACATATTTTGAGTGTATTTTATGATGTTTATTAATTGATGACTCATGATCCACTCATACATAATCTCTAAATTCCTATTTACAAATAAATAGTGATTAAGAGGACTTAAATGATCTAAAGTATTAAAAATAATTAGAATAATTTAGAGATAAATTGAAGGATGTTTTGAGTTCAACTTTTATCTTAAAGAAGAGTATATTGTTGTGTTATACTATGTAAAAAATGTTCTTGCATGAGTTAATAGAATATATAGAGGAATCATACATTTCATAGAAGTGTGCATAGAAAAATAAAGAAGAAGAAGAAGAGTAAACACTTGATTTGTGTGTGATCATCAAATATGTGTTATGTGTTGAGGAAGAATGAGGTTAAAAAATGTTATATATCATTAAGAAGTTAAATATAAATATACATTATTAAGAGAAAATTTTTGAAATGAAAAGTATAATCCATAACTTAGTTAAGATAATAAAACAATAGAAATAATATTGACCAAGGAGGAATCCTTTCTTTATTGTGTCAGCAGACCACTATGTTGTGTTCTTATAAAACAAGTTCAAGGATAAATTATACTCATTGTATTCACATGATAATTCTAGTGGAATGTGTAGTCTTAATTTTTTCTTAATCATTCCAAGGATATAGCTACTCATTTTGATCAATAATCCTTTTTCATCTAGTTTTCATTGTTTATTTTCTTTCCTTGGTGTGTGGGAAGTTCAGTAGTGAGATAATTCACTCAATCAAGTGACAAAAGTTGATTTCATAAGAAATCATAAAGATAAAAACACAATATTATTCACTTATTACCCCCAGTTAACAAACACCATACATTGGGTCCATCAAACATTGCCTCTTGGTGATTCCCTCTATCCATGCACCATTATTTAGCTCAATTATTCACAAAAATACCATATTTGACATCTATTTTGGAATAGCCCTATAAAATTTTATGAATACAGGAATAGAATAAATGAGGAATGGATTTGGTTCATTTATTTTTTTCATATTACACTATTAGTTTCCACTTTTGAGTGGAAACATAAAATGTTTGGGTATGGTTGGACAATAGTTGCATCATTCAAACTCACAGTCACAACACTTCAATTATGGTGGTGTAGATGGGTAGTGTGGTGGCCTATGATCCTAGAACTACCACGATATTTCAAAAATTATTATTATCACTATTTTATATTTAAAAAATAATAATTTTGTTATTGTATTTGTTTTTGTTTTTGTTTTTTTGTTCTTGTTTTTGTAAACTTTATCATATAATTTCAAAACCATATTATATAAATTTAAATACACCGATTATAGAACATGGATAATTCAACACGGGGGATCAAAAATATTTCCTCATGAAAACCACCACCTAATATTTTTCCTCTAGATCACATATAGTGTCATTCTTCTTGAAATCATGTTTATAGTAATTATGAGGCGATTAGCACTATTTATACACAAATAGTCTTACATCAGGCCTAAAGCCCAAAATCAATTTATGTCACTACTACAAGAACCATCATTCCTCAAGAAATACTATGATAATTAGATCCTAATATGATATCCCAATTAATATGTATTTTTTTACCAAACTCAAATAATAATGCATAAGTCATTAATATAAATAAATAAATAAATAAATAAATATTTCAAATACCAAACTCTTAAAAATCGTATCAAACTTCCACTGAAATAAAAAAACCACCTGTTAAGCTTAATGGAATATTAATTTTCTTATCTAAGATTATTTACTTACAAAAAATTATCATTTTACCCCTAGAGTGTGAAATAACCAAAATTAACTTATTTTATAAAAATTTAAAAATTCCTATATTTTCACCAAACATCTCATGGTATTTAATAAAACCATAATAATATCTAATTGAATAAATAAAAGTGTCAAAGAATAAAATGGAAGCAAAATAAATTATAACATTCAAGAATAAGATAATTGATTTAAAAGTAAATCTAGGATTATTAAATACTCCCCACAAATGAATCTTTACGTCCTAAAAATAAAATCACAATATTGAGGAGAAATTATTGGGATTGAATTCTATATTTTACTTCCAATTAAGCAAAAATAGTTATTTATCAGTTAAAAAAATTATAACGATCAAGTCGAATGCCTACAATTATTCTATATTTTGTTTTCACTCTAGAATCATTGACCACTAAATGAAATCAAGAAAAAAATTTAAATAGTAAACTCATGTCATCCTATCAAATTCATTTATATGTACATAAGCTTAAGGTTTATGAATCACATAACATTTTTTATCCATATTCTCCTGATAATATTACCAAGGTGGCAAGTCATATTTCCTATGCTATTATTTTAGGAAATAATACATTAAATATTAAGAAGAATTTATAGTACCAATCAAGGTTAATTAATCCCTAACACAAAATAATCACAATTTCATCCCAATTTAATAAAAATTTTGTATGAATGGTCATCATACATCCAAAAAAATTAAAAAATTATCTTATTTTTTTGTTTGAATAAATGGGGAACCCTGTATTCAAACATACTTGAATTTCAAGTATCCCTCTTCCAAACCATAGACCCTAGATCTAAAATAAATCTAAAAATTAGAATAAAATTCCAATATATCAATGACCACATAGTTAGTGCATAAGGACCCGACCATAAACAAACCATAAATTGAATCCTTAGAAAAGAATTAATTTTCTTACATTACTGATGATATTTTTAGGTTTATATTTTTAGAGAATTAGTTTATAAATTTTACATGATAAACCCATTCCTTAAAAGTTATAAATTTACTCTTAAAATCCATTTTCCCTACAATACAAGACTTTTATAAATATCTTTTTTTTCATGAAAAATGTTTATGGTTTTTAGCTTTACTTATTCTCTATTCCTAATCATCTTTAAAACCTATGAAAAACTTTTAAAAATGTTATATTGACACACTAATCTCAGTAAAGGGAATATAAAAAGGAATAAAGGGTCATATTAGACCATTTTAAAATCACGAGTTCATAAAAGAGAGTTTGTCTTTAACATAATAAACTTTTTGATAAAATTTTCTTTTATATACACATGAAATCAAATTTACTGCCCAAATTTTTTCATGAAACCCTTTGTAAAAAAACATAAATGAAAAATAATAATCATGAGGGTTTTGTAGAAAACATTAAAATCCATGAAAAAATTTTTATTCAAAACAAACCTTTTAACTTAAAAGAGATCCATATTTCCTTAAAAAATATCATTAAATTTCCATTTGTAATCAAAGTATTTCCCAAAAAAACTAATTATAAATAATTGAAAAGTCATATAGTTTCCTTGGTACATCATCCTCATAGAACCCATACAATTGGAATAACCATCACGACCGACTTCCAAAACAATTATCCATAGAAAATAATCATTTCTCAATGTATTAGAGAGATATACTGGGCTCACCTAATCATAAAACAATTTTCAATGATCCTAACATGTAAAAAATTCATATAAACTTGAATTTACATCATCAAACTCATAAAAAATATCATTTTGATCCCATAAGTAAATTTGTTTTTGATATTGATATATCCCTTTCCTTTAAAACCCAATTTCAAAACTAAAGTAACCTGAATAAAGGTAATAAGGGTTTTTATTTGAAAATAACATGGAATCCTATAAAATAAGAAGAAACATAAAATAATGGTTTTGAGGTGGTAAAATATTTTGATGTCGTATATGTTGAAATAGAACATTCCTTTTTTCCTTTTATAAAGAAATTCAAAATGTTCCATAAATATATTCCTTTTGGAAATATTTAAAATAAAGTAAAAAGAGACATAAAATGTCCTTTATAATTCATTAATGTCTATATAAATACATCCATGGATTAATATTAAGAATATGTAAATGGAATAAATAGATTTATAGAATTAATATTTAAAACATTTAAATTGAGGTTTTCAAGGTAAAGTGTCCCTTACCTCGAGTCTGACTCATTATATACATTATTTATCTTCCTAGATAATAAAATTATGTCAACTATTTATTTTATTAAGAACCTGCTACATGTTTTTTATTCTATTTATTAAAAATTTATATAAAACTATTAAATCAATTAAGTCTATATAAGATTTTTTGATGATATTAAGCTCATATATCCAAAATGACATTGGTAAGTTGAATATGTTCAAAGTGGTAATTATTAAATAATATCCCCCAAAATAATCCAGACATAATTATAATTTTTATACATTAATTTAATTTTAAAACGAACCATGAATTATGGTTATGAAAAATAAATTATGTTATAATCATGGAGACAGTAGGTCATATGTATGCATGAGTAACGTTTACATTTTTCAAGGAACATGACAAAAAGAAAGTATCATTTTATATTTAAAAATGATTAATATATTATAAATATCATCTTATTTATTTAAATATACCATATATAGTATCCATGTGGTGTGGTTAAGAAAAACATATCACATCACTTTATAGATATGGTAATCCACACGTACGCATGAACGACGCTTTCATTTTTCAATAGATGGAAAAGTAAGAAAGTAGATTATATATTTTATTTATATAATGAAAAATATGTCATGAATATATATATATATATATATTAAATTTATAATTATAATAATATATGATATGTGGTAATGGAAAACAAATTACATCGGTTCGCGAGGCGTTAGTCCACTGTACCCACAAACGATGGTTTCATTTCCCATTTGATAGAAGATGAGATGAATATATGTTATTACATTATCATAATAAAATCTCATTATATATAAGATACTTGTGTTATCATTTCAACATGTTTGAATATTATTTTAATGAGGTAGAACAAGAAATAAAACTAAAACATTCGGTTAAAAGCTATACCTCTTTTCGAACAACATCCTTTGCTTTACACATTAATCCCACTAAGGTTGGTATTGTACCCAAAATAAGACTTCTATAAAATGGGGAGAGATTTTAGTAATGTATTTTGGTAGGTATTGGTAGGGATATAGTGCTTAAATTTCATGAGGAAGAGAGTATATGAGGCCCCCCTTTATAAGTGAGGGGAGGAGTATTCTTGGAATTTCATAAGGTGTTAATTCAATATAAATTATTTTTCATGTTCAACTGGATCCAAATTGATCTAATTTAAATATAGGATGAGTATGGGTCTAAATAGTCTCATTAAATAAATTTTTTACATCTTTATATTATATATTTACCCTTATCTTTTTTTAACCCCCATTAACCCTTTTGACAATTATAATGATATGAATTTTTTTAACTCTTCAGGGGTCAAGAAAGTTACTATAAAAGGAAAAGTAAAACATAAATGGAACATGGTTGATATTATAAACCAAATATCATTAAATTGGATGAATATATGATTTTTTAAAATTTTAAATCATTAAATAAAAATATTGTTTATTAAAAGATATCATTAATACCATTTTTAGAACTATTCATTTAATTAACTTTGGAAACAACATGAAAAAATGGAATTAGAATATAATACATTAAAATATCACTAAAATTGTATTTTTATATATAAAATTAATGGTATACTATAACTCACCCAAAAAATATTTCTTTTATCATTTTTAAAATCATTTATATAATATTTCTATCACTTACACAAGCATTGAGTCAGTGTTGTATAATAGTTTAATGAGATTATTTCATCACTAAAAAATAAAAATAAATCACCTAGATTAGAAAATTATTTATATTTCAAATAAAAATAAATAACTAAACATAATTTTTTTTTATCCCTATCAAGAAATATTATAGACATTAAAATCAAGAGAGTTTCATTTTTTAATTTATCCTTTACTTAAATATTGTAAAGGTAACCATCAAAGCTAAATGAAAAAGGTCATTTTTTAGAATTTTGGATAATTAAAGATGAAATAAACTCATCCAATGAAATAAATTCAGGTATTTGAATGACTTTTAAGCCTTATCACATTAGTTTTAACTCTAATTAACTCATTTTACCTTAATTGGGATAACAAAAATTTACTATGGTTACTATTCATAATGAAAAAAATAAAAGCACCCTATTTACCAAATTTTTTAACTCATGATTGTAAATATGGAATGAATTTTTAAATATTAAATTTCCATAAGTGGAATAATTTAATTTAAAATTAAACCCTCAAAACACGATAAAATTTTTTTTAGAAAAAAGACTTTTTAAGTATAATAATGTTTTTAGACATAATTCAATATAAAATTCATTCCAAAGATCATAATTAAATTTTTTAATCAAAAGGATCTGTTAAAATTTTAAAACTAATACAAAATATAATTTTAATTTGTAAATAATTAAAAATAAAATATGGTTTCTAATAAAAAACATTATTTTTCACTATTCATTAAAAAATTAATTTTTTTAGAAAATTATCAAAAAATAATCCTAGTATAGTTTTTTGATGATTAATTAAATAATTATAACATTTTTATAAAATAAAAATTCTAAAAGTTCTAGAAATTAATTATAATATTCTCTCCAAAAAAGAAATAAAAACATTTTTGAAGAAAATGTATTTTTGAAGCATAAAATGACTTTACCAAAAAAAAATTCTTATTTCCAAAGAATTAATCAATAAATTTATATTGAGTTAGACCTTTATATATATTTCATAATGTGGTTAATCCTATTCATACTCACCAATTTAATGGCTAGTTTATAACTATAACATTTAAATAACAATATTTCATGGTGCATTTAAGCTTGGTGTTGAATATCGTAAATGCTATCAAACATAGTGTTCTTTTAAAATATTGGGATATTATATCCCCCTTAATAAATTGTTCTCTCAAAATTTTAACTCAGACTCGATAATCAAGGGTTTGACATTTGAAAATACATTTTTTGAAATACCACATCGTAAAAAGGGTTAATAAAACTCCCTTTTAAAAAAGAGGGGAATTGAAATATGAAGTACATATTGAATAACACATACTAGGTTCCAAATAAGATAACATTAGTGATAAGTGAATATATAGACATGAATGAAGCAATTAATTTCCAAATAACGATGGAGAGTGACATAGAACATTGATCACAAGAAAGTTAATGATGATGAAAAGTTAATAACCATAAAACCATAAATCAATGAGGTATGAAAAAGGCCATATATTAATCAGAAATTAAGGTAATAAGATATAAGTTTTACTTTAATACATTTTTCCTAGAGTTGAGGAATACCTTTAACATCTACACTAAGAAAATAAGGAAATATACTTACTTGAAAAGTAATTTTCTTCCTTTAATCAATTTTAACAAAAATCTCATCATCTTCTCTTAACAGTGAGTATTCAACATGAATTTTTTATTCTTAAAGAACTAGAATAAACTTATAATGGTTTAAATAATTCATAAAAGGATAACAATCTTTTCCTTATAACTTTAAACATTAACCAAAACCAAAATGGTTAGAATGAGGTAAGAAAATTCCAAAAAATAGACAAACCATTATATGGTGAAATACAATATTATTATCTAAAGCATAAATGGAGACATAATAAATTCAACTTAGATCATTCAACATATAACTAACAATAAAATTTTACAAAATATTTAAAACCATGTTCAAATCTCAAAAATCATAAGGATTTGATCACATATTCTTATAAGACTAATATAATATTTATCTTCAATCAAAATTAGTCACTCATAAAGTCATATACAAAAAATGTACATGTCATTATCATATAATCTCTAATATATGCTAATAATTTTCAAAAATAACCTGAATCACCATAAATCCACTTTCAAATCATATATGCTTCCAGAGGATAATTCAAACTTCATTCCTCAAATAAAATTCCATCTCATCTTATAATATTCATTTTACCTTAAGAACATAATGTTCCTAAAAAATATAGTGATAATTTTATAATATAACATTAATCACTTAATCACTAAACCCTTTTTCAATCCCACAGTTATCTATATGATAAAACATATATTCCCAAATTGTAATAACCCACAATTATCTCAATATAAAATATCATATGAACCTTAAAGGTTATGAATACCTTTAAAATTATGCCCATATAATTTAAAGGCATTCTTAATAAAATAATTTTTTACATGTTAAACTTAAGGGTTATTTATACCTCAAACATCTATCAAAACTCAACAAATGTCTCCCAAAGTATCATTAATCACCTCAAAATCCCTAAATACACCAAAAACAATAATCACATAATAAGATTCCCAAAATCAACATAATATTTATATGTAAAATTGTATGTTTTTTTTGTTAACCAGGAAATCATGCAGGCCAATGGTAGTCGTTTCACCCTTTTCACCCTTCGGCTGTGGGTTCAAGCCCCAAGACCTTGTCAGATGTGACAGATTGTCTCCCAACCTACTGGTTATCTTTTTTTCTAAAACTATATTAATTTAATTCCATTATAAATGGAAAACATATGTTATAATCATATTCATATTTCACCTTGATCCTATAACATTCCCAAAAAATATGATGAACATCCCCAAAACTAACATCAATCATCAAATCACTTTTTAACATCTAAGGGTTTCTATACAAATTATTTTTCCAGAAAATCAAATAATAATAATTGAAAATTATTTTCTTGAAAGCATGAAAATATTAAACCAAAGGTTTATTTCTCCCTCAATCATATTTTCTAAAATAAATGTTTCCAAAAATATAACCCTGCCACTAAATCACGTTTCAAAAGTATTGATTCCATCCAACATATATTTCAAAATTTTAAAAACAAAACCTACAATAGAATAATACTTAGAAATTCTATGATACTTATAATATTTATAATATATCATAATATATTTGATAAAATACCACTAAATCATAATTATGAGAAATCACAACATAAACACATCCTTTATTTAACTTCATTATTAAACATTTAACCATGATTTTTTATCTTATTCCTTAAGACTTTCCTCCTATAATTTGAAATATAAGTCATTCCCTAATAATCAATAATATCAATTCAATGATGAATCCAAATAAATATTTATGAAAAAATAATTAAAATAATTCATACCGTTGAAATATTGATCATCATTCATTCCAGTCCCAATATCGAAGTCAGAGATCCCATGATATGTCAGGTGGAGTCCATACATTATCAAAATTCTTCAGAAACCTTTCAAAGTTCCTCTGCATATTTTTTCCATGAACATTGTTTATATCTTAGTTGAAATGGATTTTGAGACAGATTAAAATATTTAAACAATACTGAGGTTAAAAAATAATGTTTTGAAATATCCCCCCTATATATTTTTCCATAATACCTTAGGATATAGTTTTAATTGAGTTTTTTAATAAGGTTCGGTGCCTATGGTAATCAAAAAAATGAGACAATAAAATAAAGATATAAATTTCTCAAAGATCACCTTATTTTTTAGCTGAATAGAGGACTGACATCACTTTTTTAGGATCATTCATTATAAAAACTTGATAAAGTCACATATTATATTTCCCAAAACGAGTAAGATGGGAAAGTTTATTTTTCATAAAATATTGAAATTTATCCCAGGGTTCATCATTATATCAATGAATAAAATAGTATTGTGATATATTATAAATTATTTTTCCTGTAATTTTAATATTAGAAAAAGTTTCTGAGTAAATTGATATATCTTTTGTAATTATCATTGCAAGTGAATCCTCTTGTAGAGAAAAGAGGTTTTTGTTTTATTTTCTTCCTTTTATATTGTAGAATCTATTTTACACAGATAAAATAATTTTTTGAGTCATTAACAAATAATTTCATTAAGGATATCAGAGTATACATATAAATAAATTTTAAATATCTTAATCTATGACACCCTTCCATTTAATATATAACACCTTAGGTTTAACCTAGGTTATCCATGGTCATCATTCAATTTTATAACCATATCTTTAAATAATTCATAATGGTTCATAGAAAACATGGGAATTAACATAGTCATATCCCATAAGATTTTCAATCGAGGTGTGTGGTCTTAGGCCCACTCATTGTACATTGGGTGACGATCAAGTTAATACCCAATCCCCCCCTTTCATAGTTATTACTCATATGTGAATATGTACCACATCCACATTCACCTTCCAATACCTAGATAAGGATTAAATTTTTAAGAAAACTACAAAATCGTTTATTACCAAAAATTAGGAAATATTATTCTATACATAGACTTATTAATCCTTAATGTTGTCTAAACATATTAAACTATCCTAATAAAAATCATCATAAACACTAAATTTACTTACACTCTTTATATGATATCAACTATAAGGACCCAACCTTAAATAAACCATAAATTAAATCCTTAAAAAAGAAATCATTTTATCTTATTCCTAAAGATATTTTTTAAGTTTAGAGTTTTATAGAATTATATTATAACTATTACATAACAAACCCACACATTACAAGTTAGAAAATTCCTCTTAGTATCCATTTTTTCTACAATACAAGAATTTTAAAAATAAAACACATTTTACATTAATGAAAAATATGCACAATTTTCAACTTGACTTCTTCTACATTTTACCTATCCTTAAAACCGATGAAGAAAAATTTAAAAATTTGGGATGAGAATAAAAATATCAGTAAGGGAAATATAGAAATAAATAAAGAGACTCACTAGTCCATTTTAAAATCACAAGTTCATATAAGTGATTTTACCTTTAACATAATAAACTTTGAACTGAAACAATTGTTTACTTACATATGAAATTTGCTTTACTGCCCAAATTTTTTCATAAAAAAATTATAAGAAAACTTAAATGAAAAATAATAATATTGAGGGTTTCTTATAAAAAATGACAACCTAAGAAAAACTATTTCTTAAAAACTTACCTTTTTAACCTGAAAGAGAATAATATTTCCTTTAAAATAAACAGTCATTAACATTTCTTTTGAAATTAAATTATTTTCATGAAAACTGATTATAAATAATAGAAAAGGTATATAGGTTCCTTGGGGAATCATCTTCATATAACCGATATAATAACCTTTATAAGAACCTTTACAATTTGAATAACCATTATGGTCGACTTCCAGCATATTTGTCTAGAGAAAATAATAATTATCAAATTACTTAGAGAGATATACCAGGATAAACTGATCAAAAACAATGTCCAAGGACCATAAAATGTATAAAACACATATAAACTTGAATTTAAATCATCAAAATCATATAAGATATCCTTTTGATCCCATAAGTAAAACATTTTTGGATATTGACATATCACTTTCCTTGAAAATACAATTTTCAAAAATAAAATACCCAAAAAAAGGTAAGGGGGTTTTTTATTTGTAAAAAACATAGAATCTTAGAAATATAGTTGAAACAACAAAAAAAGTTTGAGGTAGTAGTAAAATCCATTGATGTCGTATATGTTAAAATAGAACATTTATTTTTTCCTTTTGTAAATAAGGTAAAAAATATCATAAACATATTCCTTTCAAAAACCTTTAAAAGAAAGTAAAAAGTGACATAAAATTTCTATTAGATTTCATTTATGTCCATATAAATACATCAATAAAATAATTTTAAGAATATCGACATGGAATAAATATATTTATAAAATAAATATTTAAAACATTTAAAATGGGGTTTTTAAGATAAAGTGTCTCTTACCTCAAGTTTGACTCGTCATGTACATTTCTATCATCATTAATTATAATCTTTTTTCAACTATTTACTTTATTAATTACATATTTCATTTTTATTATTCCATTTATTATATTTATTACCTTTTTATATAGAATTAATTAATAAATTAAGTTCACATTAGATGTTTTGATGATATTTGACTCATATGTCCCAAATGTCATTGATAAGTTAACTACGTTCAAAGTGGTCATTATTAAATTATATCCAGAATAATAATCATGAAGTAATTACAATTTTTATAAATTAATTATACTTTTTAAAACCAACAATGAATTATGGTTATGAAAAATTAATTATGTTACAATCATGAGGATGGTAGGTCGTATGTACGTATAAGTAATTTTTTCATTTTTCAATGAACTTGATGGATAGAAAGTCCCATTTTATCTTTCCATAATTATGATTATGTAATATATGTCATATTATTAATTTAAATATACCTATATATAGTATCCATATGACGTATTCCGAAAAAATGAATCGCATCACTTCATGGAGGTGGTAATCCATATGTACGCACGAACAACGTTATAATTTTTCAATAGATAGAAATGTAAGAAATTATATGATATATTATATTTATAGAATTATAAATATTTAATTTATATCATATATATATAGGCATTAAGTTCTTCATTATAACTATCCGTGAGTGATTGTGTAGAAAACTAATTACATCGGTTCGTGAGGCAATAATTTTCTATACACACGAACGATGGTTTCATTTCCCATTTTATATAAGAGGTGATTGATATTGGTTATTCCATTATCCTAACATCTCAGTATATGGAATATAAGAGTTCTATAATATCATCATGTTTTAATAATATTTTAAAAAGGTTAAAGAAGAAATAAAACTGAAACATTTGGTTAAAATTTAAACCTCATCTTTGGACAAACTCTATTCCTGTAAACATTAAACCCTATAAGGATAATATTATGACCAAAATAAAACCTATATAACTAGGTAAAGGATATTATAAATTATTTTTTTATAGTTTTTGGATAATATAAAGTGCTTAAATGGTGTGAGGAAGATTGTATAGGTGGTCCCCTTTTGTAAGTGAGGGGAGGGGTATTATTGAAATTTCTTAAAGTATTAAATTAATAAAAATTATTTTTCATGTTCAAATAGATCAAAATTGTTATAATTAGAATATAAAAAAATGTGGGTCTAAATCCTCTCATAAATAAAAACTTTTACATCTTTAGATTATATTTTTACCGATATCTATCTATTTTAACCCCTATTAACCATTTTGAAAATTATGGTGATATCAATGTGTTTTACTCTTTAGAGGTTAAAAAATTAATATAAAAAGATAAGTGACCAATAAATAGACCATGGTTGATATTTGAAACTGTATCCCTTACACTTGGACTACAATATATTTTTTAGTAATTTTAAATCATTTAATAAAATATTTTCTATTATGAAATATCATTAATGTCATTTTCATAACTATTAATTAAATTTGAATTTGAAAACAAGTTGAAAAAATAGAATTATAATATAATACATTAAAACATACGTAATGTTCTTTTTTTATCTATAAAATTAATGGGATGATATAACTCATCCAAGAAATACTATTTAGAGATTTTAAAATAATTAACATGATTTTTCTACTACTTGGACAAGCACTAAGTCAGAATTGTTTAGGTATTTAAGGAAATTATTTCATTATTAAAAATTAAAAAAAACTACCAAGATAAAAAAATCATTAATATTTTAAATAATAATTGATAATTAAATTTAAATTATTTTTATCGCTATCAAAAAATATTATAGATATTAAAAGCAAGAGAGTGTCACTTTTGACATTATCCTTTACTTAAATATTATAAAGGTTAAGATAAATGATAAATGGAAACAAGGTTATATTTTATAAGTTTGGATGATTATGGATGAAATATACCAATGAAATTAAATAAAGGAAAGTTTTTTAATGAATTTTAAGCCTTACCACAATAGTTTTAAACCTAATTAACTCATTTTACCTTTATTGTGGTAACAAAAGCATATTATGGTTATTATTCATAATGAAAAAAATAAAAGGTTCATATTTACAAAAATTTGACCCAATGGTTCCAAATATGGAATAACATTTTTAAGATTCAATTCTAGAAGTAGACTAATTTAATTTAAGATTAAACCTGAAAAAAATAATGAAAAAAACTTTTTAGAAAATCCATTTTTAAGTACAAAAATGTTTTAATACCAAATTCATGTATAAAATTCATTAGAAAGATAAAAATTGATTTTTTTAATAAAAATGAACTAATTAAAGATTAAAAATAATCCAAAATAAAATTTTTCTTTATAAATAGTTTAAATTAAAATACATTTTCAATAAAAAATAGTATTTTGCACTATTAATTGAAAAATAAAAGATTTAAGAAAATTCTTGAAAAATCATTGTAAGATAGTTTTGTCATGGTGAATTTAAAAATGATATCATTTTTTTGAAATAACATTTCTAAAATTTCTAGAAAATAATTATAATTTTCACTCACAAAAATAAAAAAAAATTGAAGAAAATATATTTTTTAAGCACAAAATGACTATATTGAAAAATAAAGTTCTTATATCCAAGAATCAATCAATAAATTTGTATTGAGTATGAAATTTATATATATTTCATAATATGGTTATTCTAATTCCTATCTTCCAATTTAATGTCTAGATAATAACTATAACATTTAACTAATAACATTTCATGGTTCATTTAAGCTCGATGTTGTGTATTATATGCACTATTGAACACAGATTTCTTTTAAAATCTCAATATATTACAGTGTTTAAAAATATAATTTCATGGATGATATTTTAATGAAAATATTTATTTTATTATCTCACTTCCATCATAGTACAATTAAGGGATATCCCATAAATCTTTTAAAACATATTTACCAGACCTCTATCTAATGATATTTTATCATTTTATCAAGAAATGAGATAATACATAGTAAGCCATTTTAATAATAATTTCATCAAAAGTCTAGGTACTTCTTCACAACACTCAAGTGTATCATCAACCAATAAATAAGAAACTCACCCAACACTTTTCTTCTATAGCTCAATTAAATTAATAATTCAACCTTAGGGGTGATAATCATCCTCCCCAACTTTGAAGTAATCCTTGAGGTGGGTCAAGTGAAAATATCTAGTCACATTTGTCCCTAAAATTATTTATTTTAGTTAAATTCACTATTCTTAATGAATAAGTGTGAGATTCACCAACATTTTGTTCAGATAATTAATTTCATCATCATTTTTCATGACTATGCATATAATTGATGTCTATTTTATAATTTTAAAGAAAAATATCATCTCTTCAATAGTACACATCACCTGAAGGGAAATTTTAATTACCTACACACCTCATTAAATGGATTACAAAACCTGCATGGGTGTCATAGTCATACTCACTAACTGAAATTATTTATAATCAATATTTATTAAATAATTACTCAAGGTTAACAATACCTTCACATAAAATGTTCCAAATATATTATATATTTTAGGCATAAAAATTTCTTCCACCATCACCAATCGAGGTTATTGTATTAATGACCCAAATAGCATATCATAATAAAAAACATCAACATATTATTTTAACAACTATCATCTCACCATTAATAACAACACTAGTGATCACCTTGCCATCATTTGTTAGAAAATTATCTAAGATCAAAAATATAAATCTACTAATCTCATTTATATTTATTCCACTAATGATCTTACATGCGTAATGTTCTGGTCGTTATCATTTATTTCATAAAAGTTACTCTTGAGGATGACATGTAACTGACAAGAAAGATTATCCATTATAATACCAAGATACTACCTTATTTAAAAATCCTTATCAAATGTTAATACGGATTATCAAAGATCCATACCACCATGTCTGAAGTAGATATTCATGGTCATTACCATATGACCACAATTTTTTCCCCAAACCTTGAGCAAATCAAAACTTCCAACCACTTCAAATAGCCTATCAAATCCAAAGTCTCTGAACCATAACAAAAAAAATAACATCTCCCAACTGCTTCTAAATAAATATCACCATCCATACTAGTTTATATAATAAAACAAAGAGTTAGTGGGAATTTTTCATTGATAATTCCTCATTACCCTTCCTGGGATATCATTACAATAATCAACATTATTATTAATATATCATGATAGTTTTGGTCTACACAGATATCTTTGAGTAAACTGAATACTTCCAAAACAGGTTTACCTTTCCAAAATAGAATCTCTATTAGTGATTTATCATTTAAATAATTCTTTTACCATGCATCATGGCCTAATACATTCATTGGAATCTTTATATTAACATAATAAATCATCCTCTCTATTGAATGGGTGTGATACCAAAGTTGATAAAGATCATATTCTATCAAGAGAGAGCATAATATTTAACTTTAAATATATTATATACAAAATGACCATATTCATCTATAGTGTGCAACAAGTCTCCACCCTGCCTTATAAATTCAATTATTTCCTAATACACTACCTGGAAACATCATTAGTGGGTATTTATACTAAAAAATACCATACTCTGACATTAATTTTTACTTAATGAAAATAATTGAATCTTCTCTATAATCCATTCTATACTCATGATCCTCTAACTATAGTTAAGTCTATGATAGGACGTTTTTAATACCTTTTCCACATCATTTTTTGGGGATTTATTGAAAGAATAATGGTGAAAATGTAACTTGAGTGAGTAATTTTTTTAATTTGATTAATTTATGGTGAAACTTTCAATTCATTGAGAATTTTCTTTAAACATGATTTTTTATTGATATATGTTTTTTGGAATTAATTTTAGAATCCATAAATAAATTTCAATTGATTATTTCACTGTGAATATTTAATTGGTTAACTAAAATTCATAAATGTATTTTTTTGAGCTTTAATTGATTTTTTAATTTTTTAAATTAAATGTAGTCTATATATTAAGTTTTGAATTTAATTTGATTTTTTATGAGAATTTAAAATAAATAAATATAATTTTTAATTGTGGATATTTATTTTTCTTTTAAAAATCATATTTTTTATTGATTGTTTTAAATGTATTTGAAAATTCATAGAACCAAATTTTTAGAAGGATGAAATTCATATTTTTTTGATTTATTATTTTTAAATTTTTTTTGTGTAAGAACTTTATGCTAATTTTTTTTACAGGATAAAAAAATTTATACTAGGGAGAACTGATAATGAGTGAACTAATCGCATGATGTTAGAAGTGGACACACCCTCAATTTCCAACTTTCCATTAGTGTAGCTGAAACTACCGCATGAAAAAAACCTCATGCCTTGTATACTAACTATGAAGAGTTGAAACATACCATAGATTTTGGAGTTACTGAAACAAGAATCTAAAGCTATTGTACGAGACATGTACTAACCATGCCCTAAGATTAGTGATAGTATGATGAAAAACAATGCAACATACTATTTATATAAATTAAAATTTATCATGGGAAGCTAGAAGTTTCCATGTGTCTCATCTATACCTACTACGATCTCTTCTCACGGTAGCTTCAACTCGCCCTTTTCTACCACCATCAACCCACCACACCTTCTCCTCACTGAAACATATTAGGTCGATTGAATAACCATCGATCCAAATGTTGATGACCCCAAACTGACGAATTTGAACCTCCAAATCAAAGGAATAACACCAAAATCAAAGTTTTCTAGCCTCTTTCTTGAAGATTCCCTCATATCCTCTTTGCACCTGATGAACCCTAGTCCTCCACTGCCCACTGATAATGAAAGTTAGCCACTAACTAAAGATCTCTATTGAATAAACCCACTGAGAAAATTAATTTTCCCAAGTTTAACCTATTAATCATGGAAAATCTTGGAGAGAATCTGACCCCACTATGGCTAAAGAAATGAACACTAGCACACTGTCGATGATCAGCGATCCAGCCATCGAAAATGATGAACCAAAACCATACTAATCATCCCAAATATGATTCGATATCACTGATATAATAAATTAAAGGGATGTTGAAGAAAAACCAAAAATTCATATGAGACCAAGGATTCTGCTGATCGAGATGTATCACCATACTAGATCCTAACTGCTAAGAAAGAAGAAGAATTATCTTATTGTAGCCACCCGAGGAGAAGACCCACCATGAAGAGAGGCCACTTTTATTACACAAAAATGAATATATATATATATATATATTAATTATATTTATATATATATTAATAATAATAATAATAATAATAAATATAATTGAATTTAAAATAATAAAAAATTATTAGTGTCAACTAGGGACATCTAACTCCAAAAAAGCAGATTTGGGCACGTGGGCCCAAAAATATTATTATAAGCCATCTCGTGGCCTAAAATTACAAATGGTATATTAATTTAAAAAATTATAAATGTTTAATGCCTCATATATTTTTAGTTTTTTTGATGAATTATAGAAGTTTATCATGAGGTAAGGGCAAATGTGATCATGGGTATTATGAGGGGTGTCACATGTCTTTATGGGAGGTTGGAATATTTCACTAACACTTCATTGAAATCTAGTGATGAGCATGTAAAAGTAATCCACACGGATATCTTCTACCTTCTAGTTAGGTTGACACAATTTTTCTATTTTTATTTTTGAATATGAGGAGGTGTTATCCTCTAATTTTATAATTCATGATTCACATGACACACTTCAAATTTTTCTTCCTCTTCTTCCCTATTTTTTCTCATAGTGTAATTATATCTCTATTTTGTAAATACATCAACAATGTTAATTCCTATACCTTCATTTTGTGATATCATACTTACATAAATGGAGATATAATTCACATAGAATGATCCAAGAATATAAAATTGATGGTGCTTATAGATTTGAGCTTCATGCCAATCATCGTCACCTCTTTATCTCCCTTAGCTGGTTATGCTGCTAATTTTGGGTGTGCAAGAGAAGATTATTAAAATGAATAGTTTTCTAATCTCCTAAATCATTAATTTTATATCTTCTTATTTATCTCAACTGAGTATTTATGTTTGTTCATGTGATCTTATGATCCCAATGAAATCATTCTGTCTTGTGATACTTCCCCACTATAATGAGTATATTGACGAATTAATTTTTTAATCTAGAGGAATGCTTGATTACTAAACAATTTATCTATTTTTGTGTTCAATTTTTAGTTGATAGAGTTGTATTACTTGATTTATTAGTCATACATTGAGTAAGTATGGGAGTCTATGGTCTTATTTTTAATAATATTTATGAATGGGAGCTAGGAGTGGATCAACCAGGATTTGAAATTTTTCTTAAAACTTTTACCTCCTTTATTTTTTCTTATTTTCTTATCTCTGTTCTTCCTTACCTATTCTAGTAGGTTTTCTACATTATTTACACTCATTATACTAGCCTCTATGATTTTAATTACTATTCCATGTTGTTTTCATTTCTTTCTTTCAAAATATATAAAAGGAAAAAATTGGGGAGAACCATTAGGGAATTCAGAGCTGCTTCCTAGAAGAAGTAGTGTCTAACCTCAGGGTCACACTTGAGGAAGTAGTGTTGAATTCCCTAGTGGTTCTCTAAAAATATTTTTTTTTTGTTTTTAAATATTTTGAAATTAGGAAATAAAAATAACATGGAATAGTGTTGAAAATCACAGAGGGCATGACAGTGAGTGGAAATAAGGTAGAGAACCTACTAGAATTGGGAAAGAAGAATAGTGATAAGAAAAAAATATAAAATCAAGGATATGGAAGTAATCAAGAAAAAGTCCAGATACAATTTGATCCACTCTCATATCCCCTTTATAAATCTTTTAAAAACCCATCGACTCTCATCCCTACTTAATGCATGATTGATAACTCAGATTACACACCTCTCTCACCTGAACAGTGGATACACGAATACTGAAATTATCCATTGCCCAAGCATTCCTAAAAATTTCAAAATGAATCACTTGAAATAATAATTATATCAAAGAATTCTCATAGTACAGAATGATATTTCTAAGATAATCAAATAAAATGACCAAACTCAAATACTCAGTCGATCTAAATGAGAGAGGAAGATGTAAATGGAATGAGGCAAGAGATTAGTAAAATGTTCCTGTGAAATAATGTTGTAACACCCTAAGATATTTTTTAAATAAGAAAATTATATTAAATAGAATGTGGGAAACACAAAACTGATCTTAAAAGACCCATGAAATATATTTATTTAAATTTAATCTCTTCAATATATTGGGATACATGCAACCTCGTGTCTAAATGGACTCTAAAATAATATATCATTATAACATATCCATTAAATTAGTGGGTGTAAATAAGAATAAACAAATTATTAAAATTATATGGTTTAAACATGTATAAATAAATTTATTTGTTATCATTTCATTATAAATAAAATAAAAATCATTTTAAAGTAAAAGAATTGTTGTCTAAAAAGTTGTATTATTCTAAAAGGCAGTTTTATTACAATTTGTGTACATGATTTACAATTAATTTTCTCCACTTTTAAAAAATTTATTTTAAAAAATTGATTTCGTTTTTGAGATCATATTTTCAAAATTATCTTACAGTGAATGTTTGAAAATTTTCTAAAAAGGTAAAAAAATTTATGAATAGTGAAATATACTTGCTTTTATTGAAAACTGTCTTTTTGTTTAAAACATTTAAAAGTTAAATTTTGATGTAAAATTTTTTAAAATAAAAATTAGTTCAATTATATAACAATTTTAAAATTTATTTCATTTTAGTCAATTATATTTTCAATTTTAATATAAAAACTTTTTATACTTATGAAAGTGTTTCCTTTGAAAAACTAGTCTTTTATTGAATCTGCATGATTAAATTTAAATTAAATTATGAAACTTATGTGAATTGAATTTATAAAAATTTATTCTGTATTTTTAATCGTAAAAATTAATATTATAATTTAAGGTTTATTTACTTTTTTTCTTAATGAATAGTAAATTAGTAAAAATTAATTATCGCAATAAATGTTAAAACGAGTTTACTGAGGGTTAAACTAATAAGATAACAGTTAAAATGACCTAAAAACATGTTTAATTTATATTTTCTATAAGTATTTATAACTTATATCATCCATGGTTTTATAAGTATAAATTTTGAATCCTTTTGGCATGTGAAAAACATGGGTATCAATTTTTCTTCTCAAAATTTCCAAGTGTTTCCTCTCCTCCACTTATAAAAGGCCACCCCCTATCCTATCCCTTTCACACTACCAAATAATTTTGGTTCATCCAATACCTACCCAAATATATTACTTAAATACATCCACACATATTATATTCCTTTTTTTATAAATATAATCTAGTAAGGCTTTAGGTATAAACCTAAATAGGTTGTCCGAAGAAGTGGTAAAGTTATTAACCATGCATTTTCATTTTAATTATTATTATAACTCATTCAAATATTCTCAAAATATAATAAAATAATAAAACCAGTTTTTATTATATAATTATATATTAATATATTAATTTAATAACCTATATTCATCTCCTATTCCATCAAATGTGAAGATGAAACCGTCGATCGTGTTTATGAAGGACTTCCGCCTCATGAACCGGTGTAATTTATCTTCCATTACCGCCTCTCAAAGCTAGATATAATGAAGGATTTAAAATATTTATATGATATTTATGAAATTAATATAGTTATATAATTATAATATCACATATATCTTCTTACCTTCTAATCCATAAGAAAATAATAGTGTCGCTCATGCGTACGTGTTGACTACCACCTCTACGCAGTGATGTGAAATATTTTTCATTTTATCTTGACATGGATGGTAATAAGGATATATTTAATGAATATAAATGAAATATTTGATATAATAATGGATCTTAAAATGTTAAATATTATTTTTCTTTCTTATGTTCATCTATTGGAAACATGTTAAGAACATTCATGTGTACGTAGGACCTACAGTTTCGATGAACGATGTAAGTCATTTTACAATATCTAACTTTTATGGGATATTATAAATAATTATATAATTATTATATATGATTTTTATATCATGTTTAAAATTATATATATTATGTAACCATGATCAAATAATAATGACTAAAATTATCGAACCAAAAAAACCTGAAAAACAAAGCAATTATCACACGAAACAGTGATTTTGAAATGAATTGTTAATAAATGAGTCATAAAAGAAAATAAATAAGTAAAATATGGTATGAAATATATGATTATGGATCTATAATATATGTATAATAAATATATATTTATTATATATGAGGTATATACATGTACAAAGGAAATCAATCCTGAGGTAAGGGACTTCATCTCAATTTCCCTTCATTGAGGCATATTTTAATATTATGCCCATAATTTATTTTTTATGGTGTATATACTAACCCTTTTGTATGATATATCATGAATATATTTATATTCATGATATTTAATATTTCATTTGAAGTTATTTATTTTATGGGGCTTGTGATTCAAATGTTACCAAAGTGGTAAGGGTTTCTCGTCTCACTTTTACTTCCATGAGATGTATTCCATATTCACCACTTAGTTATTTTGTGTGGTGTATATATTATCCCTATAAAATTTTATATCATTAATCTCTTTATCTTTATTTAATTTAAAGTTTCATTGGAATTTATTTCTTTTATGGGACTTACAATTCAAAAGTTACCAAAATAGAAAGGGTTTTATGATTACAATCTCATCAATTATCAGGATTATTTATGATTATGTTTATAATGATGAAATATTATGATATATCACTCAAGAAACACATGATATTTCCTTTTTCCTCTAGTTATTCTGGTAATTTTAAAATAATGGTACCATTTCCCCCTCTTTGGTACTTAAAATTATTTTGAAAATGTTTTTAAGAAAAGATGACTTTATTTTTATCTTTGGTCAAAAATCCCTTTTCTTATATATACATGTTTTCTAAAACTATTATAAAAAATGATTCTTACATTCTCTAAATGAATTATTAAATAATTGTTTACTCATTTTTGATTTTTTTATTAAAATTAAAGGAATATTTCTATCATTTTCTAAACAAATTACTTTTTAACCTTTTTATAACAGTGTGAAAAAAGAATGTTTTTTTAACTTATAAAACATGTATTGAGTTACTCTATGTTATGAATTCACATTTTTTTCATGATTCCTTTAAAAAATTTACATGTTTATTTTTACATATTTTTTTCCTATTATTCTTCAAATTTTTAGTTTTTGAAAGTGATTTTAAAAGTGAAAATTATATTTATCTCAAGAATATTTTAATGGATTTTTTGGTATTTCTATTCTTTAAAAAAAACAACCCACATTTTACCTTATGATCCATTGGGTAAATATATTTTAATGATACTATCCTTTTTATTTCTCTCGATGGTTTATGATTAGTTTAACTGGGGATGCACTATTTTGATACTATTCACCATATTACTCTAAATAGTTTATGATTAAGTTTATTCATTTAGGAAAGTATTAACTTTTCATATGATAACTTTTCAATACTAATGTTTATTTTGATTATGTTTATTTATTGGGGAAGTCATTAACATTTCATATGCTAGTTTTTCAATACAAATTTTTATGCCTATTATGGTTCACACCTTTCATATGAGGAATCTATTGAACTTAGTAAGTGATGGGAGGGGCCTGTTATATAGCCCCTCTATTTATAGATAAGTCTCATAAGACAAACTGGATTGGGTATTTGGATGATACCTTACCCATTTATTTAAAAATACTTGGAATAAGGCTTTGAAAGTATGGTTATGATGTCTAACATTTTGTATTTCTTCATTATGAGATTATTTATTTATGTTCATGTGATTCTTCAATTAGTTAGAATATCTATTGATAAGTTTCAATATCATGTGATTATTTAAATTGAATTATTTTATCATCATTTATTCTTTATTATTATTTATGTTCAAGTTATTGATTAAATAGAATGTGTTTTATTTAGTTACCTTTCTATATTGATTATGCCTTATTTTTTCTTGATATCCTCCATTGTACGCATACCCTTACTAGTCATTAGAACTCACCCCTTTCTTATATTTCCTTTCAATATGATGAAAATTAGTTTATTATTATTGATACTTAGTGATATTCTAAAGGTAATAACATTGTACTCAAAGAAAATACTACGTTCTATTTTATGTTTTCAATTGTATTGTGATATTAAAGTATGTATCTAGTTTGCAAAGACCATTAAACAAATAATTTAATTGGGATGTGGTTCTTTATATCTAGTGAAAATTTAATAAAGTAACCAATGGATCTGGGCTACTAGGGTTGGGGTATTTACATGTTCTCTCTCACACACCACAAATCTGAAGGTTCCGGGTACAGTGGAAGCATGGTTGGGACGGAACCCAATTTTGATTTTTACCATGATCAATGATTTTTGGGGTTTAATAAAATGATTAATGATAGTATCCATGAAATATAATCAAATATTTAGATAAAGAATAAAGAGTCTTGAAACCTTTATATAGGATCTTGCACATCATGTTTATAATTAATTTAATTAATTTCATAAAGAAAAATAATACATGGATCTTTGGTATTTTTCTTCATTGATGATGTTGATCGTATAGAATGAACCTTCCGTATTATCTCATTGTTCTTGTAAGGATCCAAAATAGAATCCCTCTAGTGGTGATCTACATGTGCTTTGATGGCTTCCAATCGACACCGCTCATTCTCCGGGTGCTAGCGCGGCGAAGCGAGTGTCTTGTGCCGGTCATTCTTGATCGGTTGTTCTTAGGCCTTGAAGAACGTCTCTCATTCTTGAGATGGTAGAGAAGAGGATTTGCGAGAGAAATTGTTTGGCTCAACAATTCTCAATTCACCAGGCATGTAGTGTGGTTTATAGTAGAATATGTATAATTTTCTATTTATATACATGTAATTTCAGTTACAATATTTAATTTCATAACAAAAATTAAATACATTCATGAACTTAGAAAAAACCCATGCTCATAATAATAATACCGCATCATTATTCATGGTGCATCAACTTGCGCAAAATGGAATTATAAAACAAAATTCTGCATCACAAAATAATAGCAGCGACATTATTATTTCAACTTGTGCCAAATTGTTAAATAATTATTTATCGTCTTGAAAATAATTATTTTACTACCGGACTGACCTTGGTCTGCTCAAACTCTACTTCCATTTATTGAACACATGAATAAATAAATAAATAATTTATTCTCTTAAGTAAATATTATATTTACAAAATAGTAAATAAATATTTATTAAATATTTAATAAAATAAATAAACATATTTAATTTAATTTATGCGATCATTTTAACTTGAATAAAATTATTCCATAGTCTTGAGAATAATATTTATTTCCTTAATTAAATTCAAATTGAATTTAACCAAGACTACAAAAAACACTTAGTGTGTGACCCTCTAGGATTCTTTCTCATTGGCATTAGGCGAACTTGCCTAAATTCCAAGAGTACTGTCTAGAAATGGGTCAAGGCACCCAAGAAAAAGAATGTAAAGTCTTAACAACGACATCTACATATGAATTCTCAATGTGAAATATAATCCCTTTGTCACAATATCTCATCAAGAAGGTTTCATGATAGTGTCATCAACTTTTATGCTTGATACGTCATTCTTTGACTACCTGAAATAAACTCATCATTACACCATGTTCATGGAATTTCATACGACGGTTTTATTTTAAACAAAGGGATGAGATACCAACTTCCATAAATGGAAGGGACAAATCCTTACTTGACTTGTCCATTAATAACATGCCATACGTGACGCACCCATCGTACCCTACTTCCCGCCAACTGTCTGCGTGATGGTTTTAATCAGAAAATCAAAGTGTGTGATTCATGACACGTATTAATGATAATATTAAAGTCTAAGGATCATTACACATACTCACAGATAGAAATATTAGATGACACTAAAACATGTTGAATTCTTACTAGCAGGTTTGTTCTCATAATCTCCTATATTGGATATTACCAAGTAAGAACTTCATGAGAGGAAGTCTCATCTGCTTACAAGTACTCGCAACTGAAGGTTTGCATGCTATGTGTCCCATCATAGTATGTCATCCAACTGGAGAACTATATTTAAGAATATTGTTATAGCATTTCAAGGTTCTCATCATAGCGGGGAACTGCCATGTCCTTATCAATGCAACAAATACTTTATGAAGTTATTACATCATAGTCATGAAGAACAATAAACAATATGTAATAATACATTAAATATAAATGTAATCAAAGTAAAACCAGTTGGTTCTAGGACATCAACTATTAAAAACCCCCAGTTGGACTAGAGCCAACTGCCTACAACTTTCAGTCTGCTAGACCTCACATAATGATCATGTTTCTGCTGAGTCAAGGCTTTAGTCAAGGGGTCCACCATATTGTCTTCCATGGCAATACTACTCACAGTAACTTCACCTCTCTGAGAAAAATCCCTCAAGAGATGATACTTCCTAAGTATGTGCTTCATCCGCTGATATGACCTTGGATCTTTTGTATGATCCACCGCTACAGTATTATCACAGTACAGTGTGATGTGATCTTTACTGCTAGGTATCACATCTAGCTCTTAGACGAAGCTTCTCATCCAAAATACTTACTTAGCTGCCTCAGAAGCTGTGATATACTAAAAATCGACTATAGAATCTATGACCACACTTTATTTTGAGATATTTCGGCTCATTGCACCTCTATTCAAAGTGAATATGTATCCTGTTTGCGACTTCATATCATCTCGATCGGTCTGGAAACTAGAATCTACATATCCTCTGATGAAAATTTCCTCATCTCCTCAATAAACCAAGAACATATCCTTAGTATGCCTCAGATACTTTAGGATAGACTTGACTACCATCTAATGGAGGTCACGTAGGTCAGCTTGATATCTTCCTACTGTACTCAATGTGTAGGCGACATCCATCCTAGTACATAGCATGTCATACATGACTGACCCAATCGTTGAGGTTTATGGAGTCTTTTCCATCATATTTATTTCCTCATGCGTCTAAGGACACATTTTCTTGGAAAGATGAATTCCATGTGATGCTAGAAACAATCCCCTCTTGGATTTTTCTATACTGAATATCTTTAGTATCTTATCAATGTATATACTTTGACTTAGGCCCAACAATCTCTTAGATCTATCATGATGGATCTTGATCCCAAGAACATACGCTGCCTCACCCAAGTCTTTCATGGAGAATCATTGATTCAACTATGCCTTAACAGACTGTAAGACTGGTATCTCGTTTCCAATAAGTAATATGTCATCAACATATACTATTAGTAAAATGAATGCACTCCTAATAAACCATTTGTAGACACATGGATCAAATTAATTATTGATAAAACTAAATTCTTTTATGGCTTCATCAAAAATTAATGTTCTATTACCTGGACGATTAATTTAATCCATAAATGGATTTTTGTAACTTTCGTACCTTATCGGCATTTTTTGGAGTCACAAACCCTTCATGTTGTGTCATGTAGACATCTTTCTAAAGGTTCTCATTAAGGAATGTTGTTTTGACATCCATTTTCCAAATCTCATAGTCATGGTAAGATGAAATGTAAAGTAGAATTCTGATGGATTTTAGCATTGAAACTAGTGAGAAGGTTTCATTATAGTCATTTCCTTAGCACAGTTGAAACCCTTTTGCAACCAGTTGTGCCTTATAGGTATTGACTTGTCCTTCCATGTCCATTTTTTTCATGAATACCCATTTGCAACCAACAGAATTTATATCAACTGGAGGATCTACCAAAATCCATGCTTGGTTTTGGTACATGGAATCCATTTCAGAATTCATGGCTTCTTTCCACTTGGAAACATTTGTGCCACTTACTACTTCTTATAGGTTAGAGGGTCATTATTATCAAATAATAATGAGTCACCATCCTTGGTAACTAGAAAATTGTACTATTCCAGTTCTCTAAATTCTCTTGTACTCCTACACAGTACTTGTGTCTCTGGAACAAATTCTTCTTCCACAGGGATTTTTGGAATATTTTCCTGTACCAACTCTTGTGTACCTTGAGCCTTGACTTCATGGAATTCTATCTTGCTCCCACTATCTCTTTTGGGGATGTGCTCCCTCTCAAGGAATATGGCATGTCTTGCCACTACAAAGTTTTTGTCTGAGGGGTTGTATAGGTAATATCCCCTTGTTTCCTTAGGGTATCCTATAAAGGTACACTTTGTTCCTCGGGGTGCGGGTTTGTTACATGAAGAGGCCTTAAGAAACGCTTCGCTACCCCACACATGTAAATTTGATAACATGACTTTTCTTTCACTACAGAACTTGTATGAAATACCATTTATCAATTTATTTGGTACTTGGTTTAGTACGTGTTCCATTATTTGTAATTCATACCCCCAAAAGGATAATGGAAAACTTGCATGACTCATCATTGATCTCACCATGTCCAATAAGGTGTGGTTTCTCCTTTCGCTTACACCATTCCATTGAGGTGTGTATGGATGAGTGAATTGGGATAGGATCCCAAACTCCTGTAAGTAATCAATGAAGTCCTGATTAAGATATTCCCTACCGCGGTCTGAGTGGAGTTTCTTAATCTTCTTACCAAGATGGTTATCACCCTCATTCTTGTATTCATTAAATTTATCAAAGGAATCCAAATTATACCTCATTAAGTAGATATATCCATATCTACTAAAATCATTAATAAAATTTATGAAGTATGAGTACCCACCCCTTGCTTAAACTTGAAATGATCCACACACATCAGTATGAACCAATTCAAGAAGCTCTTTAGCCCTTTCACCTTTACCACAAAATAAGGATTTGGTAATTTTTCCTTGTAAACATGCATGACATATGCCAAGTGGTTTTATTTCAAAATAATCTAAATATCCATCTTGATGTAACTTTGTCAAGCATTTGTTATTTACATGACATAGCAAGTGATTCCAAAGTTGGGTGTGGTATGAGTCCTGTGAAGTATCATTTTCATCAATTTCTATTACTTGGTTTGTGTAATCTAACACATAAAGATCGTTGTATAAATGTGCCCTACCAAAGCAAATGCTATCTGTATAAAAGAAGCAACATTCATTTACAAACTTGAAAAAAAATCCATCTATATCTAGTTTTGATATAGAAATTATGTTTTTGGTTACATAAGGCACATAAAAACAACCCTTTAACACCAAGATCATCCCAGTTGGAAATGTGAGGTGGTAGTCCCTGACAACAACAATAGCAAGTCTAGCTCTGTTGGCTACTCGTAGATCTACCTCCCCTCAATCAATATTCCTAAATCTACTTGGATTATATATTTGGATAAATATGTGAGCACTACAAGCTATATCTAATACCCATTTTGTATAAATAGATAGATTGCATTCGATAAAAAATGCACATGAAGCTTCCCCCTACTTCTTAGGCTGGGTGCAGTTCTTTTTCCAATGACCCTTATTTCCACATGCAAAATAATCATCCTTTTTTCCCCTTGCCTCCCCTTTGATCGTTCTTTTCTTGGAAGTCCATGAAGAAGCTTTGGGATTAATGCTCATCTCCTTCCCTTTCCTCTTATTTACCATAAGGACAGAAGGCTTTTCGCACTTCATATCTTTTTCCACATGGTGAATGAGGATAGGAAGATCAGATAGAGACTTCTCAATTTTGTTCATATTGAAATTGACAACAAAGTTAGGGAAGATATGAGGGACCTTTGTGAGAATGAGATCGGTGCCCAGTTCTTTGGGTAGTTTAAACCCTAGAACCTCCAGGCGCTCAATGTAGAAAATGAGCTTGACAGCATGTGGCCAAACTGGGGAACCTTCTCCAAGCATACTCTGAAAGAGTGCCTTAGAGATCTCAAACTTTTCACTTCTTGCTCTCTCCTGGTAAAGACCACAATGGTGCTCGATCATGCTATAAGCATCCATGTTTTCATGAGACTTCATGAGCTCACTAGACATTGATGATAACATCAAACATTGAACATCGACCGTGTCGTTCATATGTTTCTCATAGACCAGAAGATCCTTATCACTCGCCTCTTTGGTGGGCGGATCAGGTAATACTATCTCCAGCATGTAAGACTTCCATTCATGGCTTAGGATAACCTTAAGGCATCTAAAACATTTTAGTAAGTTACTGTCAGTGAGGATGTTTTCTTTATCTAGAATTGATCATAGGGATAGTGTGGTTGATGATATTTTCATTTTTATTCTGCAATTAAAAGAGCAGATCATTAGTACTTTTTTTATTACATTTTATGAGAAATAATAAATTTTATTAAGTCTCCAAATATTTTATCTAGTCCTAATGTCCCTCGCCATTGAACTTGGAATGTCTAGTTTCCATGACATTTTTGGGGCAAGAATCCATATTCCCCTTCACATAACCCCAAAAAGGATTGTTCCAGATATTAGAATGTATTTAGGTAGGCATGCATTTTCCAACTGTGGGCTTGCAACTCCTTGATCTATGGAGGGGATTCCCCACTCCCGAAATCCCGAATTTGGATTTCCTCAACTCTTGCCTCCAATATTACACCAAGTCTAGAAAGTTATACTCCTCTTAATGTAATCTGGTTATGTCAACCAAAAAACTTTCATATGGTATTCCTGTATAAAAGTAAGTGCCCCAACAAGGGCTGGTCAAACAAATTGTTTTATTGAGTTATTCCCTTAATCAAGTAATGAAAGGCTAGGTCTGACTTAATATTTTATTTGAGGTATTTTTATCTCTTATGTGTGAATTTATTATTATCACATGCTTGTTAATATTAAGTGGAACTTACATAAGTGATTAACCATGTCTTGATAATATTTACGCATAAGTCTGGTTTATTTTAGTTCCATCTTTCATGCTTGTTTAATTAATTAATTATGTGATTGAAAAAACACATCCATAATGACAAATCATGAAAATGACAGAAATAAAAAATGTAAATGGCATGATCATGATCCTTTCTAATGGTTAGTTTATCTAGAAGTTGATAAACTAACCCTGCCCTAGGGGAGAAACACCTTGAACCTTTTGGGTTCATGTTTACAGATTCTACATGTCCACCTCTGTATCTCCTAGGATTGGTTTCGTCTCGTCTCCAGCTTGAACCGCCTCTACTAGCTTGGGAGTTCCATCCATTACATATGCCCTTTTTTATCTCACATATAGGTAATGTGTAAAAGTGGGTTTTAAATAAAAGAAAACATGGGCACATAGGCCCTACATATTAATGTGGATAAGGCTCACAGGCTATCAAATTTAATTCATATAAATAAATTAAAAGAAACCATACACATACAAAAGTCTTTGTCTAGATCATGATCATCCATACATGCAACAATATTTATGCATAAATAAAACTATCATTTAATTCTTTAATCATTTATGTTTAAGATAAATCACGCTCGAATAAATTAATTATTATCTTTAATTAATCAATCCTTTTATCTTAAATCCTTTTCTAAATTTCCTTGAGATTCTCATCCATCATATTTTTAAACAAATAAATTTATTTAAAATTATCTTTGTACGTAACTTGTACCTTGGAGGAAACTAAGTGAATTCTTATTCATAACTACCCAATGAGTAGAAATGAACAATACAAAGTTGTTAAATTAAACACACATATATAAAACACTTATCATGTGTTGTGCCTCATCTTTTCGCCTGCACAATGTTATACGTCTCAAGGGTTTGTATAATATAATAATAAATTTTAATAAATCTGCATAATTTGGATGAGTACATGAATTGATTTGGGCTACTAGGGTTGGGGTATTTACAAGTTCTCTCTCACACACCACAAACCACCACCACAATCATCTATGTGTGATAAAGAGGTGATGATGATTGTCATGAATCTTGGATTTCCAAGAAACATTGAGTTTATCTTCTTGGATCGTACCCTATGAATTAGATCTCCATTTATAGAGATATTAGATCACAACATAGCAGGATTAGAATGAACATAATTTATGTATTTATAAAATAGAGATAGAATTACAATATGATAAAAACTAGGGAAAGAAGAGAAATAAAAATTCAAAGTGTGTCCCATGAATCAAGAATGAGAAAATTAGAGGATAACACCTCCTCTTATTAAAAAATAAAAATAAAACATTGTGACAAACTAACTAATCGGAAGCATGGATCCACATGATTTGATATGATTTTCACCATCTTTTAGTGAAGTCTCAGTAAAATTAGTCAACCTCCCATAATGACATGTGGCACCCTCATTATGATCATGATCACCTTCACCCTTTCCTCATGAGAAACTTCTCCAATTCTAAAAGACAAATAGAAAGAGATGAGGTATTAAGCATTTTTTATTTTGGAAATTAATTTACCCTTTGGAATTTTAGTCCATGGTAATTCTTGGAATATTTTTTTGGGACCTTTTAATGAGGAACTTTGGGATCATGTGCCCAAATCAATTTTTTAGGCATGGACATCAAAAGTTGATGCCAAGAATTTTTTTATTTTATATTTTAAATTTCATTATATTTATTGTTATTATGAATATACATATATATACTTATTATTTTCATTAATACTATATATGTATATATGTATATATGTGTGTTTTTAACTATCAAAAGTGACCTCTCTTCATAGAGGGTCTTCTCTTTAGGTGCCATAACACATCTATTATTATTCTTCCTCGACAGTGAGGATATGGTATTGTGAAATTTCATGATTGAAGGCATCCTTATTCTTGGTCATATTTGTGGGTTTTCTTTTATATACCATTGATTTCTTTAATCATATATATCTAATAATCTTCAAGATGATTGGGATAGGTTTGGTTCGTCGTCTCCAATAGTTGGATTGATACTCATTGATGATGTGCTAGTGTACATTTCATTAGTCATGGTGGAATCATATTTTCTCTGAGATTTCTCGTGATGAATGGATGAAACACAAGAAAATTTACTTCTTAAGTTGGGTTATTATTTGGATATCTTTATTCAATGTCCAACTTTCTTTATTAGAGGGCAACTAAGGATTTTTTTTATCATGAAGTAAGAATATACAAGGGAATATTCAATTGGGAGGTTGGATAAATTTGATTTTGGCATTATTCCTTTTATTGGGATGTTCATCTTCATTAGTTTTGGTTCAATGATATCTTGTTTAGTGGTTCTTCAAATGGCCTAATCTGGTTCGGTGAGGAGGAGGTGTGGAAGGTTAATGGTGGACGGACAAGGTGAGTTGAAGATTCCATGAAAATATCTCATAGTAGGTATAGATGAGAGTCATGGAATCTTATATCTTTCCACGGTAGCTTTGAATTCATATGTTTGGTTGGTTGAATTTTTTTTTGTAGTATGTGGTAACTAATATGAGGGAGTAGTCAATACAAGATCACATGATAACTTCATATTCTTGTTGTAGTAACTCCAAAATTCAGGCACAATAGGTTAAAACTCTTCATAGTTAGTATATTGGTCATGAGGTAGTTTTCATGTTGTAAGTTTATATTCACTTTTGGTAAGTTAGAAATCAAGGGTGAGGTCACTTCTGACTTTGCATGGTTAATTCTCTCATAATCAGTTCTCCCTTGCATTTTTTCAACCTGAAAAATAACAAAATTTTAATTTTAATGAAGAATTCATACACCAAAAAACCTAAAAATAATAAAATAATAAAAATATGAATTCCATTCTTCTAAAAATTTTATTCCAATAATTTTTAATTAAATTTAAAAAAAGTAATCAAAATTTATATTTTTTCAAAAAAAAATTCCATAAATAAAAATCATATTCATTTAATTTTAAATTATCATAAAAAAATTAAAATTATAATAAAAAATTAATATATAGACTTCATTTAATTTAAAAAATGAATAAATTAATTAAATATCAAAAAATCCATTTAAGAAATTTAGTTAACTAATTAAAAGTTCACAATGTAAAAATAAATTTATCTTTATGTGTGAATTCTAAAATTAAATAAAAATAAATAATATATCAATAAAAAATCATGTTTGAAGAAAATTTTCAATGAATTCCACATTTTGAAACAAATCAGTCAAATTAAATATTATACTCATTAAAGTTACATTTTCACCATTATTCTTTCAATAAATTCCCAAGAAATAAAGTGGAAATGGTTATAAAAACAACCACATCAACCTCCTCCATAATTAAATGTTTGTTTGTACTCAAATAGTTACATTATTTTTATCTTTGTAAAATAGAAAATATGATTTTTAAATTCATGTCAAAAAGATGCATATTAAAACATTACTTTATTGAGGGAACAAAATCTTGAGGTGGGTCAGGATTTTCAAAGAATATTCATAGTAAGTCCTACCTAAATTCAAACAAACACATAAATAAAGGGAACACATATTCATTCACTATTGAAAATTTCATGCATCCTATATGAAGTCAATAACTTCACTAATCCAATTCTATTTCAAGTTCTGATTATAAGAGTGATGACATGTTAGATTCAAGTGGAAATAAAACTTTAACAAGAGGCACTATCAATTACCACTCTCTTATAGGTTCTATAAATCAAGGATCCATTTTTTCACTTAATTGATATAACTCAAATAATTTTCATATAATTAAATTTTTCCCGTATTCATTTGGGTTCAAAATTCCTCTCAACATAATGAAAACTTTTTCGATAGGTCCCCTTATTTTATTTTTTATTAGCCATGAGTTTGTGCATAAAACTGTGTAAATTACTTGTTTAATATGAAAATTGATTTATTCAAACAAAAAAAACTATTACCTTTATCTCATAGACTCATTTTGGGGACCTAATTTCCCATTTTACTCCAAATTCAATGGAATTATATTACCCTCTTTTGATTAGTCTCACTATGGTGACTGATTTTAAAAAAGGTGATTCCTTTAGGTTTGATTTAAAATTAATAGTTTTCTTATGTTAAAACCATGATTCCATAAATATCTATCCTATCTCATTCCCTTTCTCAGCTCCTAAATAGAATATCCATAAAATTATCAAATAACATAACTCTAAAATCATGCACCCCAAATAATTTCAAAATCAATGCAAACCATAAGAACAAGTATGTTATTATCCACTAGGCATGATAGAATTAAGGTGAAATATTAAATTCAATGTCCCTTAGGGATTGAATTATTTTGAAAATGCTTACCCTTTTTTTTGAAAAAAGTTTAGGGTGATTTTGATGTTTCCTTTCATTAAATAATAACTTATCATAGATAAAGGCACCCCTCTTCTCCATAATTAAAATAAATCTCTCCAATGATGAATCCAAAGGTGGGATATAGTTTCATACAAAACCAATTGTCAATTCAGTAATTCATAGATAATTTAAGGGGTGACATGAAAGTTAAAAAATCACATCACCACACATCCAAAAAAATTTCAAATTTTTGTTATTAATTATTTTGATTGTTATATGAAAAAAAAATAATTTTTACAAATCAATTCAAAATAAGTATGGTAACCAATGAGGTGGCAACAAATTTTTTTTTGTGGTTCCATTTAGATTTGAAATTTATCTTAATTTTATTTTTCACTACTATATAAATAAGCAAGCTAGGAACCCATTAAAGAAAATTAGATTCATAGTTTTTCAAAATAAAATCAAAGGGGTAATCCCCCATACTTAATTACTAGCATGATACAATAAAAATAATTGAAATGACATAAATAAGACACTCCCTTGGTATAAAATATTTTCATTTTTTTTTCATCCAACTGTCTCCTCCCTATTATATTTGAAAATATCTATCAAACTACTCAATTCTAATCAATACTATGATTTTCAGTGTGAATCTATTATTATCATTTATTGTTTTCCATATAAAATCACTTTTAGATTATTTTCCTATAATAAAAATCACAAAAATTAAAAAATAGAAATAAAAAAATAAAATAGGAAAATAAATAGTATAATCCTAGAATAAACCCCCAAGGGGTGCTGTGTTTAGACTTCCCACAACTAGATAATCTTTATTTCAAACCTATTCAAAGGAAGGATGTGTATTCTTTATTAAGAATCACTAGAAATTCTTCTTCCCAGCTTCTTTAATTCTTTGAAAATTTTGAAGCATCCCTTGTAAAATTTTAAACCATTCCCACTACATGGAAGTGTACCAATTATGGAATAATAGAGTAGAAATGGTGTAAATGGATACTATCCTTTTTATTCATTTTTAGGTGTGGTTTACACATGTTATTGGAAATCAACTCTAGGGTGAGTCTTATATTATGTTTTGGTCAAATATCTTATTTCCTCTTGGGAAACAAAAAATTTTTCCACAACCACTTTTGATCCTATGAATAGCTCCAAAACCAACTCTTCTTTTATTGCTCCCATACTTAAATATATAAAAATAATTATATGTCACGGAAATTCCTTATCAGGTAAAGTCTCAAGTACCTCTTGACTCTCTAGGAAATCACAAAACTAAGCACCATATTTAAGGCCTATAATAGGAGAAACAAAATTTAAATTACATTAAAATAATAAAATTAAAATAGAAATAAAGATTCATACAAGAAATTATGAACTCTATAAAAGTTAATAGATTTTTCTTATTCAAGATTGAATAATTATTATGGGAATAAATCTGGGCTAGAAGTGAGTTAGACAACCTCCTCTAGCCTCTCATCAAAACACATAACCTCATTTTCCATGCCTTCCATGGAAAAGAAGAGGATATATTTTTATGGATTAACTTGTTATATCATGAAAAAATTGGTAGATAGACCAGTGAAGAGAAAATCATCAAAATTATTATTAGAAAAATAATCCTCATCCAAATTTTTTTCTGCTTTATCAATGTCTACAAATATCATCGCCTTTAAACTCTTGAAAGGTTCCTCATTATGTGTATCTTTCATATCTATCCCTAAATATAAGAGAATATCAATTTAAAAAGTGAGAAACTCTATCTATTCTATATAAAACTATGGGAAAATGTGATAAAATTCCTTAAGTTCATTAACTAAGGCTTTCAAGAGTTATGACCTCAAATCTTAAAAAATTTCTCAATAAATTCTTCAAAAATATTCTTGACTCAAAATATTAAATTTTTATATAATTCTATAATAAATAAATATAACATTTTATTCATAAGTTCAAGGAGATCTCATCTTTTTTTCACATTTTTTGTGTTGTTTTTTTACTGTAGAAAAATGAGAAAAGGTGAAAAAACCCACTAAGGAAAACATTATTCCCCAAACAAAGGCACCGGAATTTGAAAGCATCCTTATCATGAGGATAGTCAAAGATATATTTATAAGACGTAAATATATAATAGTGGATAACCTAGGGTCACTATCAAGGTGTTGAATTCTCTAATGGTTCTCAATAAAATATATTTGTGTTTTTAAATATTTTGAAAGAAGGAAATGAAAAAAACATGGAACAGTGATGAAAATCACATTGGGAGTGTTAGTGAGTGGAAAGAAGGTATGGAACCCAATGGAATAGGGAAGTAATAACAGAGACAAGAAAATAAGATAGAATTAAGTATATGTGATTTAATAATAAAAAGGATAAATCTAATTTGATCCATTGTCAACTCTCCTTCATAAATCATCTGAAAAATAAAACCATGGAATCTTATCCTTAGTCAATTCATGACTGATGAATCAAATCACACATCTCTCTCACTAGAATAGTGAACAGTTGAATACAAAAATTATTTAGTGCTAGATCATTCATCCAGATTGTAAAATTAATTTCTTGTTATACTCATTTTAGATAGGATTTCTCAAAATTCATAATGATCCTACTAAGATCATCAAATCCCATAACCAAATACAAATACTCAGTTAATCTAAATGAGAGAGTAATAGAAAAAATAAATGGGGTAAGAGATTAGAAAATCATTCTTATTCAAGAATGTGCTCTCAAACACCCCAAATAACCATCACAATCAGCTAAGTGTGATGAAGAGGTGATGATGGTTGTCATGAAGCTCAGATCTCTAGGAAACATTGAGTTTCTCTTCCTAGATCATGCCTTGTGAATTATCTCTCTATTTTTATAGGTATGATATCACATCAAAAAGGGAGAAAAACAAAAATAATTGATGTCTATATAAAATAGAAGAAGAATTAAACTACGAGAAACACTGTATTATAAGAGAAAGAAGAATTTGAAGTGCATCCCACGAATCAGGAATGCTAAAATCAGAGGAGAACACCTCCTATTATTCATAAATAAAAATATATAAGTATTGAAAAATTAACTAATAATAAGTGGATATCCACATGGTTTTCTTTGACATGATCATCTCCAACTTTTGTTGAAGTCTTATTGAAATTATAAAACCTCTTGAAACAACGTGTGACACCCCTTATAATTCCCACAATCACCTTCACCCATTCCTCATGATCAACTTCCCTGATTTTTTTTGGAAAACCATAGAGATATGAGGAATTAATCATTTATGATTTTGTAAATTTATTTCCCCTCTAAAATTATAGGCCACAGGATGTCTTGGAATAATTTTTGGGGCCCTTTAAATGTTAAACATTGGGCCCGCATACCCAAATCCATTTTTTAGACTCGACCATCACTAGATAATGCCATGATTTTTTTATTTTATATTTAAAATTTCGTTATATTTATTATATATATTATTAATATATATAATTATAATTATTACTATTAATATTATATATATTCATTTTTGACTATCAGTAGTGGCCTTTATTCATGGAGAGTATTCTCCTTGAGTGGCCACAACACGGCTATTCATATTCTTTTTCCTTAGCAGTGAGGATCTGGTATGGATATGTATTTATCCGGGCTACATACTTGGTCTCGGTTGAATTTTTTTATTTTATTCAATATCCGATGGATTTCTTTAATCGATGATCTCAAATCATCCTCCATATACCCAGGATGGGTTATATTCATTGTTTTTGTTAGTTGGATTAATTCTCATCGATGGTGTGCTAGTGTTTCTTTCTTCATCCATGGAGGATTCAGCTTCAATTTAAGATTTCCCATTATGAATAGTTTCATCTCAGAAAAATAAAATTCTTCAATGGGGTTTTTTTATGGTGAGATTCAGTTGGTGGTTAACTTTCTTCATCAATGGGTGGTGAAGGATCAGGGTTCATTAGGCATTAAGCATATCCAAGGGAATCTTCTAGCGGGAGGATAGACGAATTCTATTTCAATATTATTCCTTCAATTGGGAGGTTCAACTTTATTATATTTGGGTTGATGAAATCTATTTTGGTGGTTCTTCAACCATCCTGATTGGGTTTGACAAAGAGGAGGTACAATGGGTTGATGGTGGCAGAATATAGAGAGTTGAATCTATTTTGATAAAAGATCATGGTAGGTGGAGATGAGAGGCATGAAAAATTTTAGCTTCTCGTGGAATATTTGAATTTATATGCATGGTGGGTTTTATTTTCTGGCATCATGTGATCACTAATATGAGGGCACATTTAGTATATGCCTCGCATGATAGCTTCATATTCTCACTATGGTAACCCCAAAATTCAGGCATTATAGGTTGAAACTCCTCACCATCAGTATGATGGTCATGAGGAAGTTTTCATGTTGTAATTTTATCTTCACTTTCAGTAAGGTGTAAATTTATGGTGTGGTCACTTTCGACTTTGTACGGTCAATTCGGTCATGGTTAGTTCTCCCTTGCATAACTTTTTTCAACTAGAAAAACAATAATATTTTAATTTTAGTAAAAAAATCATACACTAAAAAAATTCAAAATAATAAAAAAATCAAAATATTAATTTCAACATTCTAAAAATTTTATTCCAAGAATTTTTAATTCATTTAAAACAGTCGACAAAAAATTTGAATTTTTCAAAAAAGAATCAATTTCCACAACTAAAAATCACATTCATTTAATTTCAAATTATCATAAAACAATTTCAAATTCAATTGAAAAATTAATATGTGGACTTAATTTAATTCCAAAAAATGAATAAATCAATTAATGATCAAAATAATCCATTTATTAATTTTAGTTAACCAATTAAAATTTCACAGTGTGAAAATCAATTTAAATTTATGTATGGATTTTCAATTTAATTTCATACAAAAAATAAATCAATATAAATTATTATTTGAAGAAAATTTTTAATGAATTAAAATTTTCACCACATATTAATAAAATTAAATATGTTACTCATTGTATGTACATTTTCACCATTATTATTTCAATAATTCCCCCAAAAAATGATGTGTTTTTTAATACCTTTTATGTGAGTAACTTGAGTTTGATCCTCAAACAAAATGAACTTTTTTGATGACATCCTTGTGATGAAGATGACCAAAGATACATTTATAAACCCTAAATATAACATATTGGCTAACCATAGGGTTTCTCTTGAGGAATTAGTGTCTAATTCCCTAGTGGTCCTCCCGAAAATCATTCTTTTTTTTATATATTTTGATTGAAGAAAATGAAAACAACATGAAATAGTGATGAAATCACATAGGGGTGATAGTGAGTGGAAAAAAGGTAGAGAACCTAATGGAATAGGTAATGAATAAATGGTACAATAAAATAAGACCGAATGTAGGAGAATAAAGTTATAAAGAAAAAGGATAGATCTATATTGATCTACTCTTATCTCCCCTTCATAAATGTTCTAAAAAATAAAATCATCAACTCTCATACCAACTCAATGGATGAATGATGATTCAGATCACACACCTCTTTCACCTGAATAGTGAACACATGAATTCATAAATTCTTTAATGCTCAACTATTACTTTAGATTTCAAATGAATCACTTGACACACTCATTATAACCAGGAAGTCTCACAAGGCAAAATAATCATATTGACACCAATAGATCACAAGACCAAACTCAAATAACCTTTCAATCTAAATGAGATAGGAATAGGGAAAAAGAATAATTCAATATTGTATCAAACCATTCATATGAAATATTTCACTCTTTCACATCCCAAATCACTATCACGATCAACTAAGAATTATGAATAGGTGACTATGATCAGCCTGAAACTCAGATGTCCATTCAATATTGAGTTTCTCTTCTTGGATCGTGCCCTGTGAATGAGAGCTCTATTTTTGTAGGTATGTGATTACAACACTAAGTTAGAAGAACAAACATCATTAATGTATTTACAAAACATAGATAAAATTAAACTATGAGAAAACTGGGGAATAAGAGAAAAAAAAATACGAATTGCATCCCATGAATTATAAATGAGAAAATATGAGGAGAATACCTCCACTTATTTGAAAATAAAAAAAAGTGACAACCCAACTAAAAGAAATTTGAGATCCATGTGGTGTTCTTTGACTCACTTGTCTCCATATTTTAGTGAATTCTATGTGAAATCATCCAACCTCCCACAATGACATGAGACACCCCTCATAATGCCCATGATCACGTTCTCCCTTTCTTCGTGATCAAATTCTAAGATTATTCTAGACAACCAAAAATAAATGATGTGTTAAGTATTTAATATTTTTTAAATTAATTTCCCCTTTGTAATTTAAGGCTATAGGTAGGCTAGGAATAATTTTTTTGGGCCCTTTCAGTGCTGAAATTTGGGCCAGCATGCCCAAATCCATTTTTTTTGAGCTCGGACGTCACTATTTGATGCTAAGAATTTTTTATTTTAAATTTTATATTTCATAATATTTATCATCATTATTATTATTATTATTATTATTATTATTATTATTATTTTTACTATCTTTGGTGGCCGCTCTTTATGGTGGGTCTTCTCCTTGGGTGGCCATAATGTGTTTATTCTTCTTCTTCCTCGAAAGTGACTATCTGGTATGGAGAAACATCTAGCTCTGTAACATCCTTGGTCTTGTTTATATTTGTTGGGTTTCTTCAAAATCCCACATATTTCTTCAATCAGTGAGCTCAAATCGTCTTTAAGATGCCTGGGATGGGTTTAGTTCATTACTTTTGGCAGCTAGATCAGTGCTCATCGATAGTGTACTTGTGTCTGTTTCTCTATCCATAGTGATGTTGGATTCAATCTAGGATTTCCTGTGATGAATAGGTGTAACTCAAGAAAATTTTGTTCTTCGTTGGGGTCCTTCTATGATGATCTTCAATCGGCAACCAACTTCCTTCATTAGTGGGTGATAGACGATCGGGTTTCATCAAATAGTAAGTAGATCCAAGGGAATCTTCAAGAAGAAGGCTAGAAAACATTGATTCCAGTGCTATTAATTCGTTTGGAAGGTTTAGATTCATTGGATTTAGGTCATTTACATTTGGTTTGGTGATTCTTCAACTGGCTTGATCTGGTTCGCTAAGGAGGAGGTGCAGAAGATTGATGGGGGCAAGACACAGTGAGTTGAAGATTTTGTGAGAAGATATCATGGTAGTTACAAATTAGAGTCATGGAAACTTGCAACTTCCCATGATATATTTTAATATATACATATGGTAGGTTTCATTTCTTTGCATCATGGAGTCACTAATCTGAGCGCACGGTCAGCACCAGCCTCGTATAGTACCTTCATATTCTAGTTACAATAACTCCAAAATTTAGGCATGGTAGGTTGTGAATGATCATGTTCAGTATACTATCCATGAGGTAGTTTTTATGTGGTAAGTTTAGTTGCACTTGCGATAAGTTGAAAATTTAGGGTGTAGTCACTTCTAACTTCATGTGGTCAGTTCTTTCATGATCAGTTCACCCTTTCATAATTGTTTTTCAACCTATAAAGCAACAAAATTTTAATTTCAAGGAAAAAATCATGATCCATGAAAATTAAAAATAATAAAACAATCAAAATCTGAATTTTATCCTTCTAAAAATTTCGTTCAATAATTTTCAAATACATTTAAAACAATCAATCAAAAATATGTTTTTTTCAAACCAAAATCAATTTCTATAGATAAAAATCATATTAATTTAATTTAAAATTATCATAAAAAATTTCAACTTCAATTTCAAAATTTATATATAGACTTCATTTAATTAAAAAAAGTAATAAATCAATTAAATCTAAAAAATACATTTAAATATTTTAGTTAACCGATTAAAAGTTCATAATGTAAAAGTAAATTTTAATTTATCTATGGATTCTTCAATTAATTTTGAATGAAGAATATATCAATAAAAAAATCATGTTTGAAGAAATTTTCAATTAATTTCATGTTTCACCAAAAATCAATCAAATTAAAGATTTTACTAATTAAAGGAATATTTTCACCATTATTATTTCAATAAATACCCAAAACCAAGTGGTATTCTTTAAAAAAAGTTATCAAAGCTATTATAAATCACATAGTTCATGAAATTTAACTATTACTAAAACCAAGTATGTTACCTTTTTAAACAATCTAAAGTTATGTCTTCTAGTCAAGGTACTCATATCCTAAGACAAGTTCTCTTCTTCCACCACCTTCCCAATGACCATGAGGGAAAATCCTTATAAAAATAATTCTCATGGGCATAAATATCCTTTTAAGGGGAATATCCTTTCAATATTATTTATCCTAGGATCTTAAAATTAAAATCTGGCACACTGCTTCACACAAGTAGCATCAAGTACTAAAATGTATAAAATATTTCATTATCATGATCTATCTCAACATCCATAGTGATATCAATCCCACATATGATAGTAGGAATAGGTCCTTGTACTCAGGAATTGGGATAAAATAACTATCTTCACCATGATAAACCATGGGTGGAACCTTGAAAGTTATCATATCAATTATTATCATTTCATAATTTTACATATAAGTTTACACATGGTGATGTATCTTACTTAGAACTAATCCACAATTCTCTATTGATTTGTAATAAATATGAAGATAAAATTATAGAATTTTTTATTGTAATATTTCAACTTTATATCCTAGAATAGATCCATTATCACAATAAATCATTCACATATATCATAACCCAACCATTATATAATGAATGTACCAAAATCACTATACCCTATAAATAATACTCTAAGTACTTGAGTCGGTTAGAATATTAAGAGATTCCTTTCATAGGAATGCATTGGCTACCAGACCCTATTTTTGGGTTCCCTAACCTATATACTAAACTAAAATACTAATAGTATGGATTTCCTAGTTTTTAAAACTAAAACCTCACATGTGCCTAACTTCTAACAATGATGAAACATTCCCACTCCGATACTACTCTAATATGACCGAACCAAGCCAAAATAATTCTCATATTAGTGAAAATTTCAACTATGCCTCCAAATTCTCACCTCCAATAATCCAAGGGTTAGTAATTAACTCCAAGAGGAAGCTTAACCAAAATGGGATACATGATCTCATGATATTTGTAATGGAAAAATCCAAAAATAATATGAAATAAACCCATGAAATTGATATTAAAAATTAAACTAAAAGACATGAGATTATATGTGATATATCATCAGGAAAGTATACAATAATATATAATTATGTTTATGTAATAAAGTATACAATAAAATTACCCTTATATGGAATAAGATTGTTCATAAATGAAAAACCAAATGAACACCTTAATGAATAGATATATACTTATCTATCAAGACACCACCAAATAACACCACGTAATCCATCTCTATACCAACACCAATTGATCCATATCACCATGCACTCTTGAAAATAGTCAAACCTCTACACAATCATCAATATTTCATTATATGAGTGGTTGAGTATGTGGGACTACAACAACCTAGTATTACATCTTATGTGTTGGAAAATTATAAATTTAATTATATGTATTCATAATAAAAACTAGTGTGAAATCATAATACATAGTTATAACTCATAACTTAATATCGCCTTAGGGTAATCCTAGACAAACATTATATTAGATATTATATCATCTGTAAAGTCTCATACTTCTTTATATAATTATATCTCATTCTAAAAGTATATGAATCATTAATCATATGTCTAGATCATCATAGATTCTCATTACCAATCTCACCACAAGCATCATTCCCTAAATAAAAAAAAATATTTTAAAGAAGCACACACCAAAACTAGACCCCAATACCAACCACTCCCTTAGACTTGAGTAATAATCAATTATCAAGAATAAAAATAACACTATCTATAAGAACAAAGTCATGGTAGAGGGATCTTCATATAGAGGATATATATTAGTCATTGGAGTACCTTAAACCACTAATAGAGGATTCATCCCCCATCAAGGAAAAGGAATCAATAAGGGGAGTACATTAATCTATCTCTCATATGTATAACTTGTTCCCTGTCAATGATAGTTTCATCCAATGGAGTGAATAACCCAATGTCTCATATGGATGACTTGAACCCAATAAATTATATTGTCTACCAGATGAGTACCTAACTTTAATCCTAATAAAAAGGTAAACACCCTATTAGGAATGAGATGGATTCGTGGAGTTCCTGGCACCATATGTGTACAAAAATCAAAACGTATGGCCACTATGACCCCCAAATCAGATTAGGGTTTCATTAATAATGAAGATCTAGGTTTTTGTTCCGTGTAACACTATTACTTAATAACAACAAACCATTAGGATCCACCCCCAAATAATTCTTAAAATAATCACTAGAAGAGACAAACCCATATTGTCATCACCTATCATTTTATTCCCAAGATAATGAGTTATCATGTCATCACATCATAGTCATTGATTTTAGTCCAAAAATATCATAACTTCTATCATCCAACTGGTAATCAGGTCAGTTCATCATACAAAATTGCATCTCAGGAGATCACACCCACTAAGTCATCTCCAAATATCAATCAAGCTATAAAACTGAATTTCATATTGATTACTATCATTCACAAATTAGTTATCCCATAATGGTATATAGAATACCATTTGATAACCCATTCCTAGGGTAAAAAAACTCTATATCACACTAGATACTGATAACAAAGAATTTTTGAAGCAAGTGCATCATAAAATTTGATGTCACATTGAATCTTACACTAGCATTACAACCATTATATAGAATCACATCATCAAACTCGAAATTCTATAATGATCACTCACCATCCCGTAACACTCAATGAAGGTCACTATATCTATGTGCCACTAAATATTCATTATTATTCCCTATTTTCCAGATTATTGTTATAAAATTATCTTAAAATGATTGTTTTTCAAATAAAGTCTCATAGTCTTATAATTGATTGTGGGTCCCATTGGGAGTCCCTCATGTGTCATAATCACTATAGTGGTCTTAATACTTCCACATGAATTTATCTATAAAAAATATTATTTTATTAAAAATTCTATCTTAGGGACTTTAAATGACCCAATAGGCGGCACAATTATGTTATAATATTGAAATTTTGAAGAAATGTACCCTTGGAATTTTCTCAGTTTGAGACATATCAATTCTAGATATAAATATTTAAAATGAAAAAATCATTTAAGGAATTTAAAATGGAATTAAAAACATCACCATCATGATATACATGGTAAAATAAGTATGTTTGAATATTTATTTATCCAAACTAGATAATAGGGTTAAAATTCATGAATTATTCAATATTTAGATATAACTAATGGGTTATACATTGGCCAGTGATGGTGTTCCATGTATTGGTGCTATAATAAAGGGATAGGGAATTAAAATCATGTAAATTATACACCATAGGGTGCATCCATCAATATGAGTTAGGTCTATCATGACCCCCACCATTGGTACCCCTCTTAGTTCGGCATTGAAGAGAGGGGTTATAGCCCACGAAATCTGCATCTAATAGGCCATGAGTTGGTGAATATCACTAAGATAATACAATCCAAACAATGAGAGGTATTAAAATAAGTAGATAAATTTAAGGAATAAGAGATAATATGAGATCCAAAAATAAAAATCATGAATAAATAAATAATCAATCCCAATACATTTATATAATTTCATATATAATGAAAAAAACTAAAAATATCAAAATAATTCTGGAAAATAACTATGATCTCAAAAACTTCTAAATAACTACTTTGAGATATTAATTCCCATATTGACCACCAACCAGCTCCTACAGACTAGAAAAATAGTTTATATATATATGTAGGGTGATCATACCAATATACTAAGTAGGATCCTCCCTGGAACCTCTTGTGAAAATAAGAAAGTATCATAATAAAACCCAATGAATAATAAAATGAAACTAACTCATTACCTAAATAGGTAAAACTATATTCACATCCTCACAAGGCTCACTAACTAAGTAACACATAGAAATAAACATATCTATATGAAAGAATTTATGAAATAAAGGTACCCTGTTTCCACTTCTCCATTGATTCATTGCTCTCACACTCCAACAACTGAAATTCTATGCTCATCCCCTTCATAAATCATCTTATCTCGAACTCAAGAAACCATACCATAGATACAACATCATTTTATCCTACATATCATGTTGCTCATTAAAACCACATTATCATTATTTCCTATACCAAGTAGATGTTTGGAATCCACTATAACATATGTATCATGTATTATACCACACGTCATTATAGCCTATACATATACACCCATAAGAAACCATAGTCACCATATCCAGATATAAGTGCATGTTATAACCTAAAGACATTTTAGAAAGCACATAAAAGTATCATAAAACCAAAATTCATCAAACCCACATGAGTCCATACCCTATTCCTTAATTCATCACAGCCTGGGTATGACCACATGATAAAATATAGTCAAAGGGAGAGTGGGGGAGAGAGAGTAATCATACATTTGTTCCATCTCCAACCTGGATGTTAGGGAAAACACCCCCCAAACATTTGGGTGTTGGTTTCCTTACCAACATATGTGGTGAAGAATATGAAATCATAAAATATAAAGATATGTAACCCAAAAACACACTAAGGGTAACTACATATCCTTAGACTCAACTACAATTATCATCCTACAAAATAATCAGCTTCCAACACTAAGGCTTCAGAAACTATATCTCAAACTTGAACACAAGAATCAAATTAAAAATCCTCTGTCATTTTCACATCAAATTATTTATTAATAATTACCAACATTTCATGAATCCCCTTTACAATTTTTAGTTTAATCATTTCATACCATTACATGATAAACTACATATTATTTCATATTTCAATTTCAAAATTAAATAATCTGCTCCCTAAGAATCCATCCAACCCTCAAAAATATCTCATTAATATATAATTCATTATATCTATTAATTAAACTCAATTCTATGAGTTAATTATTAATCCATTTATCTTTCCATAATTTACGGGCACTCTAGGACTCATCCTAAGCTACCACAAACAAATATATACTCATAGTGCACAAAACCAACTGTAGTAAGCATTTGATAATCACAAAAATAAATCATCCAATAATCCATTAATCAAAATAAAACACCAAGAATATAACCATTAAGAAATACCATCTCTCAGCTTGTTCCAACAATCCTAGTGTCATCTCAATCACCATTTCACACAACACATTTCATTACCCTATCACCGAAATCATCCACCACAATATCTTTAAGAAACTATCCAATTTATCACAAATACACCAACCATTCCATATTCTCAACAAAATACATCAATGATATAATATCCTATAGAATACATACATAGTAAAAAAAGCATCTTTAGCACAATACACTCATGGGGAAACTAATTTCATAGCACCAATTCATTCAATCCTTTCACAAAAAAGAATTTTTTTCCTTAACCCTGATCAATTATCTTCAAAAAAACAATTTCATTACTATATTGAATTAACTAATTCATTATGTATAGGTTTCATAAACAATAAACCTGTAACTAGAAAATATATATAACAAAAATTAAATCATAAACTTGATTCATGCATAAATTCTATATTTCATTCTATTCAAGGAAGAACGGTAGTCAATTTACTTTCCACTTTCATTAATAAATACATCATTACAAGTTTTAATAGTTTGTATAGTTTCAAGCATATCACTGATGATAATAATAAAAACAACCATAGTAAATGGATATAATGCTATTTTTCAAATCAAAAGGCCACATGAACATATAATTAATAACATGTGATCACAACATTCTAATTACAATTCATTCTTGATTCCATTAATTATCTAAATATAGGTTAATTAACCATTTACCCAAATAAGCTTAATAATAATAGTTTTAAAATGACAAATAAAAAGTATAAGTACTGAATACCCTACCTAAATTATAAGTTCAACATTCTATAATCAATAATGGATTAACAAAGATCAAACACCACCAAACTCAAAGGAAACAACCTCAAAAACTATCCACCAAAAACCAACATTAATACATTCTTGAAACACAGATCAAACTAGAGAAACACTACCAAAATAAACCTCTAGAAAGAAAGATATTAAAGAATATAGAGGGGAGAAGATAAGATAGAGTGCCTCTATCTAAAAAACTATGATTTAATGATCCAAGGTGTTTATACTCACAAATGAAGTGGTTGGATGGTTGTGATAGAGATAGTTTTAAACTAGGGTTTGATGAAAGAGAATAAAAATTAAACTAAGGAATTATTATCACCTATTTATATAGGATGTGTGAGTAGCCTCCACCATGGAATAGTGGAATAAACAACTCCTTTAGTGGATTAGGTCAAAGGGTTATCCTATTACATCATCGTTTGAAATATTTTAAACCCCATAATCTCACACAAATCTTAAATAACATTTAATTACTTTAAAATCCACCACTCCTTACACAAAAATAGTATAGAGGTGTCCCTATTTTATATAGGGAGACCCACCGAGTCTCTATTCCCAATAACATGAGTGTTTTAGGGTGCCCATTTCCAATAGGGAATCACCTAAAACCTCCAGCAGTACCACACTAGCTACTATAGTATAGATCCATCAACTATTTACCATAGTGGAAAACCACATGAAAAAACACCTTTCAAATCATCCAACTAATTTTCTTCACTCACCATGACACACCAATCACCACCCAACTAGCTTTAAAATGCCCATACCTTAAACAACCAGTTCAAAATGGTTTCCTCTATGATCAAGCCTCCAAAATTATCAACATGTATATAATCATGCCAACTATTATGTTTTTGTATCCCACTTAATGGTTAAAACTCATTCCTAGCCTATGAAATGCCTCAAAAAATTCTCTTTCAACCTCCAATCCCCTAGAAATCACAAAGGAAGGGGTTCATAAAATCAGGCCCTTATAAGCTCCACGACCCGAACCTTATCAAAATCCCACACATATCCTGAGTTATTCCTTTTATAGAATATAGTAATCATGTGTTGTAATATCCTTATATTTTAAAAGGAAGACTATGTTCAATGGTGTACAATATACGTAACACCAACCTTAAACGAACCATGAAATATTATTAATTAAATATGACCATTATCACATAGCCATTGAATTGGTGGGTATGAATAAGATTAACCACATTATTAAATATAAATAAAGGTCCTAATAAATTCAAATGTATTTATTAATTATTATTAAATAAGAACTTAATTTTTATCAAAGTCATTTTATTCTTCAATAATATGATTTCTTCAAAATTTTCATTTATTGTTTTCTTTGAGAAAATATTATAATAAATTTCTAGAAATTATATAAATTTTATTTGATAAAAGGATATAATTTTTTAAATCATCATGTAAAAATTATGTTAGATTGAAATTTTTGTATTTTTTTTAAAATATTTATTTTCCAGTGAATGGTGAAAAATATTGATTTTCATTAAAAACTGTATTTTTATTTCAAGAATTTAGAGAATTTAATTTTGTTTTTAAATAGTTTCAATGAGAAATTTTTTCTATTATATTGTAAATAACCCAATTTAGTTCATTGGAATCAAATTTATGGTTTAATTTGTTATAAAATCATTTTTATACTTGAAAATGATTTTTATGAAAAACCATTTTTCATTGTGTTTTGTAATTTAATCTTAAAATTAATTTCTTCCACTTCAGTAAATTGAATCATAAAAAAATTATTCCATATTTGGAACCAGGAGATATAAATTTGTTAAATATTTTCGATTTATTTTTTTCATTAGGAATAATAATGGTAGTGAATAATTATCACCATGGTAAGGGTATATAGGGTAATTAAAGTTAAAAATATTATAGTAAAAACTAAAACACCACCATAAAAATTTCCTTTATACTATTGGATGAGTGTATTTAATTCATTTCCATATATGTTTCAAAAATACATAAAATTTGTTCCATATTTATTTGATTTTTACCTTTATAATATTTAACTAAAAATAAAGTAAAAAATATCACTTTCTTGCTTTTAATATCTATAATATTTTGTGACACAGATAAATTTTTTGTTTGGTTCTAAATGGTTATTTGAAATAAATAATTATTTTTTATCATGTTAATTTATTTATAATTTTTATTAATGAGATTATTATCTTAAATTCTTATTCAACACCAACAAAACATTTATTCAATTAATAGAAAAATAAAGTAAATGATTTTAAACATGTTAAAAGTAATATAATTTAAATGAATAATTGTGTATTAAAAATTATAGATATAAAAATAATATATTATACAGGTTTTAATGTATTATATTTTAATTCAATTGTTTTCGTGTTTCTTTCAAGGTCAAATTAAATGAATGTTTCCAAAAATGACATTAATATTATTTTATAATAAATAATATATTATTAAACAATTTAAAATTAATAAAAATAAAATATTCATCCAAGTGATTGGTATATCTTTAAAAATATCAAATATGGTCTATTTACTTATCAATTTTTCTTTTATAGTAACTATATTGACCCCTAAAGAGTAAAAATATCATCATCAGAGTAATTGTCAAAAAGGGTTTCCGTATTCTAAAATAAAAAGATTAGGGTAAAAACCTAATCTAAACTTTTAAAAAAATTATTTTATGAGATTATTTCAACCCATCCTCCTAAAAAATTATAATTTTATTATTCTTAATCCTTTTTCCATGAAAATTAATTTATATTAATTTAATATTTTTTAAAATTTCAAGAGTTCCCTGCCCCACACTTATAAAAGGGCATCTCTTATCCTCTTTTATTATCAATTAAAAATCCTTTTAGTTTATCAAATACCTAAAAAATACCTTCCAAACATACCTACTCAATTTATAGAGATATTTATTTGGGAATAATACCAACCTTAGAGGAATAATGTGTAAATCAAAGGAAGTTTTTTGAAGAATAGGTATAGTCTTTAACCAAATATTTTTGTTTTATTTATTATTCTATCTTCTTAAGATCTTATTCAAACATTTTGAAATAATAAAACTAGTATATTTTAAATAATTAAAATTTATTAAGTTAATTAAATAACCTAGATTCATCCCATCTTCCATAAAATGGGGAACAAAACCGTTGTTCATGTGTATAGCGAATTACCGCCTCACAAAATGACATAATTTATTTTCCATTAATGAATCTCATGGATAGTTATAATGTTGGATTTAATATTTATATATGATAATTAATTACATATTTATCATTCGGAAAATATAATATATTATATATGTTTTTACCTTTCCATCCATTTAAAAATGATATCATTGTTCATGCGTACTTGTGAATTACCACCTCCATGAGGGGATGTAATTCATTTTTCATCACCACATCACATATATGGTATATATATAAGTATATTTAGATATTTAATATGGTATTTATGAAATAATTATAATCATTTAATGATAAAATAATACTTACATTTTTTCAATCATGATCATGGAAAAAATAGAAACATTACTCATGTGTACATTACTCATGCCTACGTCTCCATGATTGTAACATAGTTCATTTTTCTTAATCATGTTTCATGGTTGGTTTAAAAAGTATAATTTATTTAAATTTTTTTGATTATTTAATAAATATTATTTAGGATATGATGGAATAATGACCTTTTTTTACCATAGTCAACCTACCAAATCCATTTTGGACATACAAGCCAAATATCATCAAGACATCCGGTGATAACTTAATTAATTAAGTAATTGTGTATGATATTGTAAAAAATAAAAAAAATGATTAATAAACTTGAGAAAGGTTCTTAATAAATTAAATAATTAACAAAATTTTATTATTAAGTAAGATAAATAAAATACTTGGTGAGTCAAACTCAAGGTAAGGGGAACTTTACTTTAAAAACCACATTTTAGATATTTTAATGATATTTTTTCTAAATATTTATCTTCCATGTACATACTCTAAAAATATATTTTTATATGTATTTATATGAACATAAATGAATTATAAAGGAAATTTTATGTCTCTTTGTTATAAATATTTTCAAAAATAATCTTTTTATAGAACTTTTTTGACTCTATTTATAAAAGACAAAAATAATGTTATGTTTTAACGTATACCGCGTCAACAGGTTTTTTCCCACCACCATAAATGTTATTTTATGTTTATATTACTTTGTAATCTTCCTTGTTTTCTTAAAATAAAATACCTCCTTACCTATGTTCTAGGTATTTTCAAAGAAGGTTTTTTAAATATAATGGATATTTCAATTTAAAAAAATATTTTCTTATGGGTGCATAGAATATTTTTATGAGTATGATGATAGAAATTAAAGATTTCATGTGTTATAATTTATTTATGGTTATTAGAAATTATTTATGATGAGGTTTCATTCTTTTATAAACCATTTATGGGTGGTTTCATTATAAACAATGGATGGGAGTATCCATTATAAACCAAGGATGAACATTTACATTATAAACCAAGGATGAGTTGGTCCATTATATCCCTCCAATGAATTGGGTAATGATTATGTTCTCTGAAGAATTATTATAGAAGTTAAATGATGTTGAAAGTTACTTAAATGATTTGTTTATTCTTGTTATATTTTTCTATAAACCACATGATTACAAAATTTAATCTAATGAACTTTTGTTTAAAGAAAAGTATTTTCTACTTCTTAAGGGTGAATAGTATAACTTTGTGAAAACGTTTTCATGTGTTTATCATGATTTCAATGAAACTTTTATGATTTTTATTTTACCTTTAAGATTTATAATAAAATGTTTTATGAAAATATTTGGACAGGGAAGTATATTTCTAAATTAATAAAATGTTTATTTTACGCCCAAAATTTATTTATGAAAAATAAATTTTTATAAGTATTTATGGACCAACAAGTTTATTTCATTCTTGATATATGTCTCTCACTGATATTTTTATTCTCATTCCACATTTTAAAATATTTTTTACAGGGTTTTAAGGATTATTAGGGTCAAGTATGAGATTGATATTAAAATTGTAAATATATTTCATGAAAAGAAAAATTATTATATCATAAATGTTTTATTATGTGGTAAAAAGGGACACTAAGTGGGAGTGTACACTTTGTGATGTAATATTTATTTATGTAATGATGATAGACTAATTCTATATAACTCTAAACCTATAATATTCTCAAAATAAAAGAAAATTAATTCTATTCCAGTTATTTAATTTTCAAATTGATTAAGGTTAGGTCCTTATAGTTGGTATTAGTGGAAAGGTATAAATAACATTATACATTAAGATATTTTCATGTGAGATTAACTTAAGAGCTATGGATACCATCATGGGTTTATATTTTTAAGGTTGATCATAATTTAAAAGGATTATAAACCCCTTTTTAGGTTTTAAGTGACAGGATTTTAAGGTTATTAATGATATTTTGGGAAACATTTTATTTGGGTTGAGTTACATGTAACCCTTAGGTTTAATGTTACTGATTATTTCATAAAAAGGTTATTACATTTTTTGGGATTTAAGATGAAAGGTATGAGACAAACTTTAAGGTTATAACATTATTAAATATTGAAGTCATTAAGGTTTTATTTTAGGATCTTCTTCATATTTTGTGAATTTTATAGGAATTGTATTATAACAGTTTTAGTAACAGGAGAACTTGTTGTGTCTAGAATGGACACAAGTCTTAAACCCACAACTGAAGGGTGAAATGGGAGAAATTACTACCACTATCCTACATGATGTCCAGGTTGGTATGATTTTTTTACATAATGATTTTATAAATAAAGATTAATTTTATATTTGGAACATATATTTTATCATATAGATAACCATGAGATTGAAAAGTGATTTAGTGATTAAGTGATTAATGTTATTTTGAAAGAATATCACTATAATATTGGGGAAAATTATACGATTAAGTTAAAAAGAATATTATGGGATTTTATTTATGGAATAAAGGTTGAGTTATCTTTTGGAAGCATATATGGTTTTAATGTGGCTTTATGGTGATTCAGGCTATTTATTGAAATGGTTATAATATCTTGGAGATTATATGATTAGGTCATATAAATTTTTTAGTATGATACATCAAGAGTGATTTATGTTATTTAGAGATAGATATTAAATTTATCATGAAAGAATATGTGATTAAATCATTCTAATCATTATGTTTCAATCTTAGTCCAGAATATTTTAAATAATTTTAAGGGAAATTATTTATTAAACGATATATGTTAATGTAACAACTTTATTTTTTACTTGTAAAGATTTTAGATATTTTAAATAATATTTTCATATCCATGTACTGAGTCAACATGAGATTTCAGGACCTAGGGAGGCTCATTATTGATATAATAAAAATATTAAATATATTATATCATGTTTGAAATTTTTTTATTAAATAATAAAAAAAAATCTCAAATGGGGTATCGAATAGGAAATATGACACCGTCATCAAATACTAAATGTTTGTTTTACCATACACATGATATAATCTTTTTGTGCGTCAGTTATTTGTATTAAGTACAGTCATGGGGGGATTAGTAATTTAATTAATTATTTAATTTATTTAATATTTTTTATATCCCCATACCTAATCTCCTTTATTTGAACATGCTTATATCTAATCCCTATGGCTAACCATATAACCTTATAGATTGAGAGAGGATCCGTTGGAGAGAATTATTGGATGAATGACATCAGATCAAAGGTTGGAATTCAATGTTCCAAAGTATTTCATGGATATCACCAATGATTGAAGATATTAAACTATTATTTAGAAAATATTGATCCAAACTCAAGGTAGAAAGATTTTTTGTTTTGGATTAATCCTAATTTCCCCCACATTTAATGTGTATTAATGCCATAACATATTAATTCGCGATCCAACCACTGATTTACAAGTATTGATTTATCTTCCTAGAATTATGAATAGATTTTGTTTTAATTAATCCTAGTTATTGTTCTGAGTTTTTTATTCTAAAATAAATGGATCAAGGCCAACTTGATTAATGGATGAGGTTTATTACTCATCTTTGTGTTTTGTGCATTTCTCCCCCCTTTCATCACATGTTCATCATTAATATTTTCATTGGTTGGTGGTTTGATAAATAATCAGTGATTGATCCTTGTGAAAACATTATTTGGAACAAAGATAAATAAATACAAGCTCAATATCATAATAAATGACACTATCAAGGTTTCATGTTGACAACGGATGATCGGAAATGAATTGAGATCTACAGTTCAAGGTTTGGTGATGTGGAAATTCTTCCAAGTGATGGTGGATAATTTCTGAGTGGATTGAGTGGTTAGAATTTTTGAATTGATTATTGAAAAGATCAGTCAATACTAGATCTATTTTTATTGGTGAATTTGGTGGTGTAATTAGATCTAGTGTAGACATGAGCAGAACCTCATGGAAAACCAATGGGTTCTGAAAAATCATGACATTCACGACATGTAGTATGAAGAATACAAATCATGTGGTCCCCTAGTTATGACATCTAGGGTTTCAAAAAAAATAAAATATCACACACAATGTGGGACCTACCACACTCTGTGTGTCCAGTGCTTTGAGACTCAGTGTGTACCCTTGGGGTACATAGGCACATTCATGGATAGGTACATGGGTTTGACTAGAGGAAATGGGAACAAACTAATATTTAGACATATCCAGAGTACCCAGATATATCCAATTACATAGACACAACCATAGTACTTGGGAACAACCTAGTACTCGAACATGGCCAGAGAACCTAGACATGTTTAGGTACATGGGCATTTCTAGAGTACAAGGGCCTAGTTAGGTACTCATACATGAACAGATAACTAGACACGACCAGGTAAATAGGCACAAACAAAGTACATAGGCACGACCAGGTACTCATACATGACGAGGTTCCTGGACATGTCAATGTACACGATCATGACCATAGTGTGTGGGCACAATTCGAAGTACTTGGGAATAGGCTAAATAAAATGGGAAGACTGAAGGAAATAAAGACACACCATGTATACCTAGTACACTGTATGTATACCTAGTACACTTTGTGTACATTTATTAGGGTAGTTTGAGGACCTTTTTCTCTTTAATGTAGACTTATTTTTATAGGGTGAATTCCCAATGGTCCATCCCCATGAGGGTACAATGGGTAATCACATCCTGAGAATAATATGGGATCCCCTTTATGGGATTAGTATTGGATAGAGTTTAGAAATCCATCTATGTGTCTTGGGGTGTGATCTTATATCATTTCTTCTTCCTTAGGCAGGGTTTGAGGAATCATTGTGACCAACATACATAAGAATTTGATCTCTTATTTAGCTAGTTATTATAGGTAGGGTCAGGTGTAACCCATAGGCCTCATGTGAGATTACCCATATGTGCATCAAGTAATTATGTGTTAAAACAAGTTTTCTTTATGGAGAGGCCAAATGATAATGACTTATAAGATGATATCCATCAGTGTTATCAGAATCATGGAGTAAGTTATCTGAGAAGAGTGTTACTTTGAAGCCTCAAGAAGGATCCAATGGATGGATGTATGGTTGTGATCTTATGTGGAAACTTGGTGTCTATCTTTACTATATATGGGTTATTATTTTTATGTATCATACTCTAATTGAAATTCCTTTGTGATGATGAGCTAGCTTCTCCCTTTATGATTTATGTTTGGTGATTTTAGGGTGTTCTACTAGGTGTGTTTATACTCACCCAAGTATGGGCTCTTCCTATGCATGTTGTGTCTTATATAGATGATATGCCTTTCGATAGATTCCTAAGTAGACTAGGAGAAGACATAACATAGTGATATTAACATACCATGGTTCATATCAAGTATTTTATTTTATTTTAGTTGATCCTTTCTATAATTTTGGACTCTTTTGACTGTTTTTGTGGGCTTTCATTTGGCCCTTTATGCTTCCCTATGATTTTTTCATACACAAATTTTTGGATATATATGTATGAATGATTTTTAGTATCAGTGGTATTTTATATTTTATAATTATATGGATATTGGATATATATGTGTGTGTGTGTGTGTAAGTAACTGAGGCTAAGGCCACCCATGTGAGTGATATGTCCACTTTGTGTTGGTTGCTAGCCCCTGGCCTATTAAAGTTTGGATTTGAGTGTCTCACTTGGCATATCGCTTGCCTAGAAATCCATGATGGGTCAAGTCATGATAGTTTGGTATCATAGTGGAGGTTATTTCTTAGGACTAGAGTTTTGGATATTGTTTAGTTGTGAGGTTTTGTTTGGGAACTAGGGCAACGATGCTAAAGTGTTTTGAGTTCATCTCTCAGGCTAGAGAATCCAGTATTGGTGCGAGGGCCGATGAATCTATTCACAAGGAATCGGATAACCTTCTTATGTACTTAGTATATATAAACACTAGTTGAAGGGAAAATATAGGTACATGCATCATATAATAATGGGTTGTGCTTTCCATGTACTACTTAAGTTAGCTCCTCGAATATACTCTTCTGACCATGGTGAATCTGGACATTTTAGGATGCCACCATGATGAAAACCAGCCAGCCAGGATTACATAGTATCGCCACTAAAAAATTGGCCTTTAACTGTGCTAAAACTTGACTTTATCAGTGCTAGAGAAGCATTGACTACTAGAGAGAGATTAAAAGCCCAAGTCTTTTATCAGCGCTAAAAAGTACTGATAAAGGGTCATACTGTAGTGTGCTATTACAACACACTATAGCACTAATTTAGTGTACTATAACATCACACCACAACACCAAAAACACCACAAAATCATAAAAATCAAGTATGAATACAAAATTTAAATGAAGAGAAAACAATCTTGGCTCATTTGCTCAGTTTTGGTGATGTAATGCATGTTTTAAACTAAAATGATAGTTGTATATTTAAAAAACACACATGGAGTTATACCGGTCATTCCATACATCATATTGATGTGTGACTGATTCTTACACATCTCAAATTACTTATGTATCATTTTATTAAAGTATCAAAACAATCTGAATGTGTTTTCTTGGTTTTCAGTATATCACTCGTCTTTTTCACTAAGATCCCATTTTAAACTAGGAAAACATACTTTGACTCATACTGATCACATCGTGTGGTGGTTTTATGTGATACCAATTACTACACATCACAAATGACTTATGAATTATTTTTATAAATTATAAATACAATCTGGTCATGTTTTTTCATTTTTTAGTGAGTGACACTTTTTTGAACTAAAATATTGATTTTAAACTGATAATGGACACATTGAGTCATAACAAACACATCATGTATCATATTTATGTGAGGATAATTCCTACATATCATAAGTGAATTATGGATTGTTTTCTTAATGTATCAAAATAATCTGAATGCATTTGCTGAGTTTTGAGTAGGTGATTTAACCTTTTTTTACTAAAATTGATGTCAATTTTAAATAAAAAAAGTACTTAGAGGAATATCGATCACACCATGAATCATATTGAGATAAATCTCATTATTACATGTACCAAATGGATTATGCATCACTTTCAACAAAGTATCAAAACAATAAGAATGTGTTTACTCTGTTTTGAACACATCACTTGACTTTTTTACTAAAATTTCATTTTAAACTAGAAACACACACTTTGAATCATAACGATCACATCATGTATTAGTTTGATGTGAGACCAATTCCTATACATCGATAAATTACTTATGAATAAATATAATAAATTATCATGAAATTCTCAGTGTGTTATCTTGTTTTTTAGTGAGTGAGATTTTTTGAACTAAACTATCAATTTTAAACTGATAACAAACACATTGAGTCATATCAGGAACATAGTGTATCATATTTAGGTGTGGTTGATTCCTACATGTTAAAAATGACTTATGGATTGTTTCCCTATAGTATCAAAACAATCTGAATGTGTTTGACCAGTTTTGATTAGTTCAATTGTCATTTTTATTAAAATTGAGGTCAATTTTAAATAGAAAGACACAATTGGAGTCATATCGATCAAACCATTCATCAAATTAAGGTTCATATAATTCCTACACATCCCAAATGGTTTATATATAATTTTACTAAAGTATAAAAACAATCTAAATGTGTTTTCTAAATTTTGAGTAGGTTAGTTGTCCTTTTTATTAAAATTGATGCCATTTTTAAATAAAAAAGATTCACTTGGAGTCATATCGGTCACACTATGCATCATATTGAGGTTAATATTATTCCTAAATGTCTCAAATGACTTATGGATCATTTTCCTAATGTATAAAAACAATCTAAATGTATTTAGTTTTGAGTACGTCACTTTTTTTTTACTAAAATGTAATTTTAAACTAGAAAAAAAACTTTGACCTATATTAATCACATCGTGTATCAATTTGATGTGAGACCGATTCCTACACATAAAAAATTAATTATGAATCTATTTCATAAATTATCAATAAAATATGATCATATTTTTTTCAATGAGTGACATTTTTTTGAATTAAACTTTCAATTTTAAACTGATAACGAACACATTGAGTCGTAGTGGTCACACTATGCATTAGATTGAGGTGTGTCAAATTCCTACACATCCCAAAAGACTTACGGATCATTTAAATAAAGTATAAAAATAATCATAATTTGTTTTATCAATTTTGAGTATGCTAGTTGTCCTTTTTACTAAAATCCATGACATCTTTAAATAAAAAGATGCACTTAGATTCATACCTATCACACCATGTGTCAGATTGAGATGTGGTTGATTTTTATATGTCACAAAGTCTCAAAAAATCATAAAATCCAATTTGATAATTTTTCCATTGTATTTAAATATTGAAATTCTAACACTGCATATTGACTCGATGTTTTTAGCAGAATTTTTTTTCTTATTGTTATAAATTAGAAGAGAAGAAGAAGGTCATATTCCCATTATATCACATTAAGTCACCATAAAGGGCACACAAGATTCCTATAATCTTTTGGTTTTCAATAAGGATAAAAAATTTTCAGCTAACAACATCATATCAATATACAATGTTGGCAGATCGACAAAGAAAGACAATGAATATAGAAAACATGATTACATTAGTATAAAGAATAATTTTATCTCTTTTATGGATTGTTTCAGATAGTTGAAAACAAAATATGAATTCCCAAAATATTTTTGAATAAAAACTAAATAATTATTAGATAAAAATGATAAGGAAATTAACATAAAAATATTAGATAAAATGATGAAAAAATTAATGAAATAAGTAGTAGGAATTCACCTTTTCCTAATGGTTGTATGCATTGTTAACACATTTCCCTGTTTTCATTATCTTAGTTGTAGGATCGAACTCTGATCCCACATGAGCATGAGAAGATTAAAACAAACCACCTTAACTCGAACAAAAGAATCCACTTATACAAATAATTATTATATGAGTAAAACTAAAAAGAAATAAATTAAACATAAATATGATACAATATATTATTTCTATGGATAGTGATTTTACTGTGAAAAAATTATTAACCACATGGATATGCCGACAGTAAATCAAGAATGGTGATACAAAACCCAAATAGTACTCGCCAAACAATCAATCAATGGGTGAGGAGGATAGGGAGAAAATAAATTTGGAACTAAAAGTCAATGTTAAGGAATGATCTGTTTTGAGAAGGCTTAAAGTAAAAGATGCATAGTGTTTATTAGATGTGTGATGAAAGAAATGAATTGATTTTTAAGAAGTATTAATGTGTGGGTTATCATTTTAAATATGGCTAAATTTCTATCAACTGTAAGAAATACAAGAAAGGTTGAAATCAGTGAATAAAATGTCATTGGTGATTAGAAAGTTTTGGTGAAAACTCGAAGGAGTAAGACTCCACAAAAAAAACCTTATTTTTTCCCAAGTAGATCTTAAATCATTTGGATAGGTTGACAAGAATTATAATTTAAGAAACTTTATGCATGAGGAGCTTGATCTGAATAAGAACAATGTAACATGATGAGCTTGATCCGAATAAGAACAATGAAGGATTATTTTGAATCAAGTTGTTGCATATACTATTCCAAAAAAATGTCCATTTTTTTAAAATACATGAGTTTTTAGAAAACAATTTGTCCTAATTTTGTAAAACTCTTAACATAAAAGGTCATGGTAATGTTTTATAATGAAACATTTTTTTATTTCATGTAATTGAGACGGTCACATCTGTAGGGCATCATATTACCACTATAAGAACATAAAATACATTTAAGTTTATGTTAGTAAACCATAAAATTCAATATAATTAAGAATACATAGTGAACATGACATGTCATTAAATTATTAAATCCAAACTAAAAAAGTTTACTTGAAGTGGTATTCTAAAGGTGTAATGATTTTATCCATGAAAAATAATTTTTATTCAGAAAAATAGATTCCATTAAAACATATTTATTAAATTTACATCCATCAATGTTAATATTTTATTTTATCAAAAATAGTTAAATTTAGTGGTAGAAGATTTATTCTTGAATGATTTAAAATATTATTTAAAATTTAAATAATAGAAAACTTTTCTCATCAAATGGGTTACTTTCAAAGAAAATATCAAGTTTAGAATTTTTTTGATAAATCCTAAAGGATAGAGAACAATAAATTCTACCAATAATTTACTCTTCTTCTACACCACGTAATGAAATAACATTTTGTTTCTTAAAACACCATGATGCTAAGGTTTTTCCTAGAAAATGACAAATTACAATTGTTTATTTTCTGACTATATTTCAAAAACCAAAATCAAAATATAAATTGCGTTTTATCTCAAAATCATTTTTTCCTATATAATATAGTCCACGGATTATAGAACCTTAAAACTATTTGATTTTTTTTTTATAGAATTTAAGTAATATTATATAAATTCAAATTGAAATATTTAAAAAATAAAAACCAAAAAATTATATTATTTCAAGAAGTAGTGAAGTAAATAAGAAAAAAAATCAAACATATATAATTTTTTTTCTCATCTTATTTTACAGATTCATTAAAATCATTTGATTGTTACATTTCATAAGTGACCCCAAAATATATCCCAATCCTTATGAAATAGTTCACAGTTATCCTAAATAAATTCATTAATTTTACACTATATTTTAGTTCTCATTATCTTAGGAAAAAATTTCATGAAAAAAATATTTATATAGTTGTTCCCATGTACTGTGAGATATTTCATCATCTATTTTTTGGAAACAACTTCTAGAATTACCTTTCAAATAGAAGAAGAAAACTCTATATTTTAGTTTCTTCTCACTCAACCCTCTCAGTTCCAATTTCTGCATGACATAATATAATATCCCAATGATATCAAATATTTTAGCATCCTAGTGATTTGTAATGTAATATTCAAAACCAATAACAACACCGCTCACTATATAGATGATTTTTTCAAAATTTGATGATGTAAAAAGGTATATGTCATAGAATATAGGTATTGGGAGCCTATTATACCTCATAACAACATGACCTAACATTGGGTTTGAAATATTTCAAGTCGTGTAGTACTAATTTTATCTTAAGGTGACCCACATGATATCGGGGAAGATGATACTTCAATATATCAAAAACAACAATGAATTTTGGGTTGTTTTATTATAGGATAGTGCAACTAGACTTGTTGGGATACATAGATGCGGGATGAGAAGGTTCAGTTGATAATCACGGAAAATTAGAGATATTGAAAAACTTGTATTTAATTCAAGTTGTGGTTCTGTTCAACCCTTGAATCACTCGAGACTTATATTTGAGCATCAGAATACTTGGAACCTTAATTATGGCCCAGATTAAAGCTTGGATTTGACAAAAAGGAGCACCAGTAAGAGGTATCTTCCATCGAGAGATTCAGGTATTACGAACTGGTTTATGATTTTTAGGGTTCGTAAAATAGATCATGACACTTTTATAAATGCTTCGAAAAAATAACCGATAAAGATACCTTTTATCAGCGCTATGTTAATATGCACTGATAAAATGAATCTCTATCAGTTCTTTATTTAGCACCGATAAAGACAAAGATTTATCAATGCTAAAGAAGAACTGATAAATACTTACAACACATTTTTAAAAGAAAATAATACTTTTAAAAAAAGTATAATTATTATATATAATTATAAAACATTTTTTAAAAAATAATTTTATAATTCTTTGAATATTTATTTATTTATAATTATATAAATACTTTAAAAAATATTTATATCATTATATATATTTATATAATTATATGTTTATATATAAAAACAAAATAAATATATTCATTATTTAAATAAATTTATTATAATTTTATAATTAATTATTTATAATTATATAAATACTTTTTAAACAATTATTATTTATTTATAATTAAAAATGTATAAAAATAGTAAATATATATTTATAAATATATTTATTTATAAATATTTTTTTATAAATGTATTTTTAACATTATTAATAAATATTTAATCTTATGTTCAGGCATGTTTGAAATGAGTAAAATTGATTAATTAAAAATGACTACAATATATTAAAGATTTGGATAAGTTTGATTAATATAAATCATTAAAAACATATATATATATATATATATATATATATTGAAGTAAATATGAATACATATTGAAAATATTTTAAAAAAGTAAATAAATATATAAAAAATAAATAATATAAATGGATTAAATTTTTTAAAAAATTGTGTGTGTGCATATGTACATAATACGTATATGTGAAATCAATATAATATGTTTAATATATTTTATAAATTGAAAAATCAAACTACATTCAATTATATCCATTACTCGATGCAATTAGTCAGTATTTTTAATTCATATTAATTTTTAATTATATACCATTATTCACTAAATACATTATTATTTAATGTAAATCATAAAATAATATTTTGTAATATATACATCATATTTATATGCATTAATATATATCTATATATTTAATATATACTATTTATTATCATTATCAATAATCTTCTAATTAATAAAATGTTTAATATTTTTCTCAATTTACTTATTTTTAATTTTAATTTGTTTAATTTTCATTTTTCATATATCTATATATTTAATACATAATATTTACTATTATTTATAATCTATATATAGTATAATAAATCTATTCATTTTTATCAATAATTATTTAATTAATAAAAATTGAAATATTATTTTTAATAAAATCATTTCCTTATTTTTTTTATTTATTTAATTATTTTGTTTTATTTATTCGAACATTTATCAATTACAAAAAAGTGCTGATAAAGGATTCCTTTATGAGTGATAAAAATATAGTGTTGATAAAGGTTACCCTTCATCAGTGCTAAAAACAAAGCACTGATAAAGGAAACCCTTTATCAATACTAAAAATAAAGCATTGATAAAGGGACACTTTATCAGTACTTAAAAAAAGCACTGATAAAGGGTTAAATTTATCAACATTGATAAATACCAGCATTGTTAAATGCATGTTTTTCAGTAGTGTAGGATCATTATGATGATACACCTAGTGATGAGGCTTCAATATAGGGACATGTGCAGGAGTTGGTACCTCTGGGTGGTTTTCCAATTTTATGTCTACTCGTTGAGCAGTAGGTTTCACCAGAAGTATAACAATCCTTATCTTTAATAAAAATTATTTCATGATTTATTATATAAAAGAACACTTAGTACAATCCAAAAGATCGATAATCCTAGTTTCTTTGGGAGATTATGTATATAGCACATAAAATTGATACATGAATATAACAACATTATTGATTTTTTTAGCATCCTCTAAAATTACATTGCTCATAAAACTACATGGGATAACCTAGGGACATATATAAGAAAGGGGTGAGATATAAAGTTCAGTAATGAAATAAAAAAAGTATTTCATGATGAAAGTATAACATTTTAGTCAATAAAAATTTTAATGGGACATAAAAGGGGTGACAATAATAATCTTGAACAATGAGGCATGATACAACATGATAACATAAATGCAATATAGGAATGTGGAAACAACATTAAATATGACATCATAAACATAGGTTGTAAGAAATTGTTTTTTTTTAGACATGAAATTTGAGAAGATATTGGAATTTATGCTATCAGATTCTTATAAGGGGTAAAATAGTAATTTTATCATAGCATATAAGATCAGATAATTTTTCTGACCTCTCTATTGGTCCTATAAAAGGGTGTTTAAACTAGGATAGGCTTTTGGGGGAATTACAATCTATTTGAATTTTAGTGGAATAATTAATAATTAATATTTAATAAATTGAATATTAATTTATTCATGCAGGTTCGTTCAACCATATATTTTGAACAGAGAATCATATTGAGATTCTATCTCTTCCATTGAGTCTATAACATGGACGCTTTCCTAGGTGCGAAATAAACTCTTATCAGACACTGGGGCAGACTTGGGCCCCCTTTTCTTTTCTTTTCCTTTTCTTCTTTTCATTTTCCACTTTTCTTTTCTTTCTCCCCTAGATTCTCACACATGAACCTGAAGATATTCCTTCTTCAGGATAGAGATAGGAGAGATAGAGTGAGAGATAGAAATAGGTATAGGGGAAGTGAGGTACCACTGTGGATCTTGGGACATGCCAGATTTCCGTGTGTGGCTGTGGACCATGGAAACAGTTGAAGCTTCGGTAGATTCTACCCAAAGGTAGGAATTTTTTAATTTTTTTATAAATCCCCATTAATTTAATGTTTTTGAGTTTTAAACCCCTATTATTTCTATTTATTACCCCTTGAGGGTCTATCTTTTTCTTGTGGGGGGAAATAGGGGTTGCAAGTGATTTGAGGGGTTTCCTGTTTGGGAATCATGATCACATGATGTGAAGATTCAGGATAAAATATATTGTGTTCTTTCTATTTAGGGAAGATGATCTTTTATAAGTATATTAAGTGTATGGGTAATACACAATGTGTATTAGGACGCATCCATGTTGTTGAGTAACTAGCCAGACAACCCGTATAGGGTAACATGGTCGTGTAGAGTACACAGGCAGACCTCATGTGGGTTGTATGTTGTGTAGAGGTACACAATCAAGAGAAGTACATGGTCAATCAATGTGAGGTATATGGGAAAGTACCCCATGCATGGTATATTCCATGAAATGTCTTACATGCTGTGTACATGGGATTTAACATGCCATGTTCGGCTGAGGTACACGCCCATGTGGGGATTTGGTAGAACACCCAATGTACCAGGTATACAAACAGTGTACTGCCCCTTTGATACCCATTTTAGGGTTTTTCATATCTTTAAACTTAAGAGTCATAATTGGACATGTGAGTAGTCCATTTTGAGAATCCATCCACATAGATCACAATGGTGAAACCCTTTAGGTGATTTGAGGACTCAAAGGTGGTGTTTTGGACATTTTATTGAATATAGAGGTTCTTCCTCTAGTAATTGAATTTAGTTGTCTCATAAGAGTGAGAACTTGATCTGAGATGGTCCACGAGCCATATCCCATGACCAATGATTATTTATATTTACCCTAGAGAAAATTTAACTTGTGATATCTGACCTTCTAACCTAGGAGGCCATGAGGTTAGTTATTTATGAGGATCCCCTATAGGATGCCTCTGATTACGTGTTGACCTAGAGGATCCCTAGTAGGATTACTCTATGTTCTCACTATTATCGAAGTTCCCCTATGGGATTCCTTTTTTTACATAATGACCTATGTAATTCCTTGTATGATCCCTTTACCAGTATACCATTATGAGGACCCCTTGTAGGATTCCTATGATTCTTATATATGTTGTTTTTAAGGGTCCCATGTAGGATGCCTTTTCCTACATGTACCTTTATGATCATCCTAATTAGGATGAATCTTACATGTATTGACTTAGGGGACCTAGTTGGTACCCCCTCTTTTGACTGAACCATCAATAGTACATCGAGTTTGGGTAGATATGGTAGTGGGTGTCACCATAGAACTCATACCGAACTTGTAATCCCATGGGGTTGTGGTGGTAGCAGTGGGTTTGAGAATTCATCCAACCTCACTAATTTTTGTTTACATTCACTTGGTTACTAATGATTTAGTGATTATTACCATAGGTTCTTCTTGGTTTGTGTCTAATGATCCTAGAACGATGTGACATCAACCTATGGTATGCCCAGACATGCCTCCTGGGATTCATCTTATTCATTTATTGGGGTGTCCAAATGTGTTTCTTAAGACCTAGATTCTGAGCCCTTTTATTTACATCTTTAGGATACCCATATGTGCTTCCTAGGATCCAGATGTTGTGCCTTACTGTTTTAGGATTTCCAAAAGTATTACATGGGATTTGAATTGTAACCCTTATTCAATTGGGATTTTCATACGTAGTTCCCGGGGTCTTTTTTCTGATCCTTTGATTGAATGTTGTTATTACTATTACTAGAAGTCTCATTTTCCACTAGGATTCCCCCTATTCATAGATATAGATGTAGTTTGATGAGAGTGTATTGGAACCCATCTTATACTAGGTTTCTCTAAGAATGGTTAGTCTTCTATCATTATAGGGGATTCCAAAGGTTTCCAGGAGGGTGCTTTAACCTTGAGTAGTGGGATGCTGATGAGCTCCTAGAGGGTGGACTTGATCTCCTTGTTTGATACCTAAGATACTCATTGGTATTGTTGGATGCATAATTATAGACACTTTACAGATTTTTCTAGGAGTGGGCAGTCAAGCCTTTAATTGAATTATTCTATGTTGTTATATCAGATTAGAATACTATTCCTTTTTGATATTCTAAGGTTCATCCCCCTTAGGGATTATCTAAGTTGAAATTTCATGATTGCCTATGGACTGAGACCTGGGAATTAGACATAAGGCTAGAATACATGTGGATTGAGTTGAATAACATCTAGATCAATGTTATATTTATAGGAGTTTTCTTTGGTAGAAGTTATCCTTTATTATAATGATTGGAGGCGAGTATGGGTGAACCTAGGGTTAGGACATTTATCCCCCTATGGTGATGTACCTTACCCCAAGAGATTTACAGCATTGATTAAATAAAGTATTGTCGATTGAGATCATGGACCTAGAGAAGAAATTAATTATTCACAGTTTGAGTGGTACAATATCCATCTCAATTACCTTTTATAGGATGTTCTTAAGTTTTGGATTACAGACCCAAGGATCGTCCGATATTTTTTATGTTATTTTCTTTCACCTTGCTAAGGTATATACATATTTATGTATATATATATATATTTATGAGAATATATATATATATATACATGCACATATAAATATATGTATACATGATGGATCATTTCCCAGTTGACTACGATCATGGACTCAGGGATCAACTATGGTTTCACATTATTTGTTTTATTTATCTTTTCAGCTATGTCTCGGCTAGGCTAAGAATATTTCATGAGCATGCACTTGTTACAAAAAATTTATAGGTTTTTCATTGGGGTGGCCTACAAAGATTATTTCTCACCCCTATACATTTACCTCAATGTGCGTTCAGACCTTGTATCTACTTTTTAGGTTGAGCATAGATCACATGATGTATAGGGTTGAGTCCTAGTGTTTCATGTTTGAGTGGTGCTGCTCATATGGATTCTTATGATCAATCTAGATTAGCTCGATAGTGTCTTGGAGATGGGTTATGTGGTCTTTCTTAGAGTTAGTATTAGATACCAGTACTTTTATTTCAGTTTCCTTTCCCTACTCCTACATGTATGGTCATCCTAGTGGGTGACCAGTGTTGTATGTATAACATAGTTTTTTGGGATTTTATAGCATTTCATTTATTATTATAGTATGTTATATTTTGGTTTATGTTTTGATTCTTAACTATATTTATTTAATATTATGGATGATATCTTATTATTTATGCTATAATTTATCTTATATGAGGGTATAGTCTCCCCACTGTACCACCTTTAGACCCTTTCTATAAGTTGGAAGCCTCTGGTGTATGGGGAGGTGTGCTTGATGGCTCGTAACAAACCAGATTGGGGCACTGATTTAGTAGAATCTGGTTTGGGATGTTACAAAGTGATATCAATGTTTTTCCTTTCCAGTTGTATTACTATTTCATAAATGTTAGAATGAGTATTATTAATGTTTCAAAACCTTTGATAGATATAATATAGGTGCATCGAGAACACTTCTTCTGGTAAGAATTCCTAGTTTCCATGGATATGCAATTGCAATTCTGATTTGCGATGTTATAATTGTATATGATTTTTCATTTCAAAAACACACATATTGTGTGTATGTTATGATTTATTATAGATGTATAACTCTTGTTCATTGTCAAGAATCCATTAATTGATTTTAACTCTTGGATATAAAATACAAGAGTCATCTCATGCATCATATTTGGTACTTAGGATTCACTTGTTATAGGCCCTATAGTGTGTGATTTTTACTGATGACAGTAGGCCAATTGTTTAAAGTTTCAACAAAAACCTAAATCGGTTTTTTCAAAATAGGTTTTTGGTGGAATTATACTCAATTTTTATGACTTATATGCATATTTAATTTTGATGATATTCCATTTAGATCTACATTGAGATGTTTGATGGTGAGTTCGATGACTCATCCCACTTTCAAAAGAGGTGCAGTGACCCTAGTAGGTCGATAGGGAACATGATTCCAAAGTTTTGGACCCCTTTTAGGGTTTTTTATTAGTTTTTGTTATTTAAAGTGTTACTAAAAACCTATACAATATTTTCATGAATAGATTGAAATAAAAGTATACTTAACTAACTCTCATTTGTGGTTATCTAGTCAGATTTATGAGTATGATTCCAATAGGTATGAGGACGTTTCTAATGAACTGTACATTAAGGGGGTATTACCTTATACAGATGCTTAGTGAGTGTCAATTCAGTATCTTTTCATCATTATATTGTGACCTCTAGGGAGCAGTTCTTTATGAGCATTCTCAAAGAGGATTAGAGGCCTTATAAGTTGATTTTGGCAGTTTTGAACCTCATAGTCCAGTGTTATGTTTACCTCCCTTATAGAGGTTTGATATTTTGGGCTAGATGGTTAGTCCTTATGATAACTTTGTGATACTTGATCAGCAGGGTGAGGTGGGAGACCTGGAGGCCATTATTTTTAATTAAACCCTTGTAGGTTAACATTTTATTTTTATCGAGTTCAACCTGTGAGTGGTGTTGGAATGAGTTTATCAATTCATTTTTATGAAGTGATCTCATTTATATGCTTGTTTTTTACTAATGCACAGTAGGTTATCGGGGTTTGAGATATAGGCATGTTGATTCCTTTTGATTTTGACTAAACACCTAGGGTTATTGGGTATCAAGACTAGCTTCGATGGTCATGCATATTTGGGTGTCTGGCCATATTGACTAGTGTTTCCACTATTTCTAATGTAGTCATATCACATGTAGATTCTCATGAATAGAATAATGTCTGGTGATGGTTAGTCATGGAATAAATCATGGAATAAGTAAGGTTATTGATTTTGAAGAGGAGTTCTAAGGGAGTCACTATCTTGTTTGGAATGAAGTTTCATGTATCTTGGTTAGCTTGGTTTTAATAGTTGATGACTCTTTTAGAGCGTGATTCATGTGATAATGTGCAAGATGATTATGCATGGTACTGTTTAAATCATAAATCATTGAGTGTCCATGTGTGATCTGATGACTTATGGTTCAAGAACTTGTCATGGTCATGGATTCTTCGGAGATGTGGTTAAAATGGTGAATTTTCTTCTGTGGTAGAGGAGACATCGATGATGAATCAGTTTTTTGTAATATAGTTGACCCATGGTTGGACCTGGATATGCATTGTTGGGAGACATGGTGTCAGGAGTTGGTTAAAGGTAAGTATAGCCTTTTTTTATGTGAGTGTGGCTTGAAGGGAGATCTATAAGTGAATTTTGATGAAATCTTAGTGTACTATTATTAGAGACGTTCATGGTCTATCTTGGAATCTTCTTGTGTATGCTGAGATAGATTTAACTCTATTTCAAGCTAATTTTAATTTTAAATGTCTTTCCTAGATGGATAAAGGAACTTATTGAGGTTGTGATTGAGGAGGGATATAAGGTAAACCATATAGTGGGGAGATCACCATTCACTATTTGAGGGTGGTGACCCACATCTTTAGTTATGTTTTTGGAAATTTTCATTGGATGTTGAATTCGGAGTTTGGTTATGAGAGGATGATAAGGGAATCCCTATGTTGGGGAGTACTAGACTGATTGTAGTTAAACATATTATATATAGGAGACAGTTATTGATGTTGTGAGACTAGTCATTAGATAGTCTAGCTAACACTATTGTGTAGATACTTGGGATTTGAGCATGGATGCTGGTTTTTTAGCTAGGTATTCTTAGGTATGATGAGTTTTATGTTGGGGAGACTATAATAACCCATGTTTTTTTGGACAGGAAATTTGAGTAGAAATTTGATTTTTTTATCAAATTCTTATAAGGGATGAAATAGTAATTTTACCCTAGCATATGATCTCAAATAATTTTTCTGACCGCTCTTTTGGTCCTATAATAGGGTTTTAACCCTATGTAATGAGTTTTTTGGAATTCAAAGTCATTTGAATTTTAGTGGAATAATTAATAATTAATATTTAATAAATCAAATATTAATTTATTCTCATAGGTTCATTAAGACATATCTTACGAATAGAGCATCAGATTGAGATTCCTTAATCTACATTGACTCTAAAATGGGGATTTTTTCCAAAGTAGAGCATAAACTCTTATCAAATGCTAGGGCTAGTTTGAACCCCCTTTTCTTTTCTTTTCTTTTTCTTCTTTTATATTTCCAATTTTATTTTCCTTCTCACCTAGATTATTTCACACGCCCCTGGGGATATTCCTTCACCATGATAGAGATAGGAGAGGGAGAATGAGAGATAGAAAGAGGGATAAAGGAAGGGAGGTACTACTATGGAGTTTGGGACACGCCGGATTGTTGTGTGGTAGTCATGGATTGCGAAAACGGGTGATACTTCAATGGATTCTTCCAAAAGGTAGTTTGTTTTTATGTTTTTTTGTAAATACACATAGGTTTAAAGTTTCTAAGTTTTAATCCCCTATTATTCCTTCTTAGGACCCATTGAGGGTAGATCTATTACTTTGGGGGGGAATAGGGGTTTCATGCAATTTGTTGGGTTTCCCGTTTGAGAATCCTGATCACACGATGTGTAGATTCAGGAACACATGTCATGTGTTCTTTCTGTTTGGGGAAGATGGTTTATTATAATTACACATAATGTATGCGGTATACACACCATGTAATGGGACTCAAATGTTCAGCCGAGTACCTAGCTAGAAAATCCATTTAGGGGTACATGGTTGTGTAGAGTACCCAAGAAGACCCTGTGTGGGTTACACGCCATGTATAGGTACACGATCATGCAAAGTACATGGCTAGGACATGTGACGTACATGGTAAGGTACCATGTGTGGGGTACATGTTGTGTACATGTCTTACACACCATGCACATGGTATCTTACATGCCATGTCTGGTTGAGGTACACACCCAGGTGGGGATTTGGGAGAACACACAGTGTACTAGGTATACACACCGTGTACTTCCAATTTGATACCTATTTTATGGTTCTTCATATCTTTACACACATGAGTCATAATTAGACACATGATTAGTCCATTTTTTGTATCTTTCCTCGTACATTGTGATCGTGGAAACTTGGAGGTGATTTGAGGACTACTAGGTGAATTTTCAGGCATTTTATAGAACAGAAAGGTTTTTCATCCAGTAATTGAGCCCAATTATCTCTTGAGAGTGAGACATTGATCTAAGATGTGCCATGAGCCATCTCCCATAAAGAATTATTATATATCTTTCCTCTTGAGGGCATTTACCTTATGATATGTACCCTGCGGGCCTAAGAGTCCATGAGGTTAGTTGTTTCTGAGGATCCCCTGTAGGATGACTCTACTTACATATAGACCTAGAGGATCCCCGATAGGATGCCTCTATCTTATCACTATTTATGAGGGTCCCATTTGGGATAACTTTTCTTAGGGAATCCAATTTAGGATCCATTTACCTATATACCATTCCAAGGATCCCATGTAGGATTCATCTTCTTCTTATGTACTCTATTTTTAAGGGTCCTATGTAGGATGCATTTTCCTATGTGTACCATATTAAGGATCCCAAGTAGGAATCCTCTTATTTTTCTTAACTTAGTGAAACCAAAAGGTACCCTTGTAGTTGAACTAACCTGATCTAGTACATCAGGTTTGGGTAGTGATGGTAGTGGGTGTCACCTTATAACCCATTCCATGGGGATATGGTAGTAGTGGTGGGTTTGGGTGTTCGACCACCCTTACTCTTTTATTTGTACATTCATTTTTTTACTACTGATGAGACAATTATTTCCATAGGTTCTTTCTGGTTTATGGATGATGATCATGACACGATGTGACATCTAACTTTGGGTTGCCTAGATGTTCTTCCTGGGATCCATATTATTCCTTAATTAGGGTTCCCATATGAGGTTCTTAGGACCTAGATTCTGAGCTCTTTTATTTAAATATTTCTGATACCTAGATGTGATTCCTAGGATCTAGATCTCGAGCCTTAATGCTTTAGGATTTATAGATGCACTACATGGAATCTGGATTATAAGACTTATTATATTAGGATTTCCATACATACATTCTAGGTTCTGGCTCCTGATCCTTACTTGATTGAATGTTATTGTTAATATTACTGGAAGTCCCATTTGTCATTGGCATTCCTCCCTATTCCAGGATGCAAAGGTCAGTTGATGAGAGTTTCTTGGAACCCCTTTTATACTTTGTATCTCTAGGAATGGATAGTACTTTATAATTCCAGGGGATTCTAAAGGTTATTGTGTGCGAACTTTTCCCCCCGAGTAGCGGGATGTTGATGAGATCCCAAAGAATGGACTTGATCTCCTTGTTTGATATCTAGGATGCTCCCTAGGATTGGTGGATTCACCATTATATACACTCACAGTATTTGTTTCTAAGTGGTATATTGATCCATTTATTGAATGATTATGTGTTGTTATACTAGATCATGTGTATATTCCTTTTATATCAGCTAAGGTTCATCCCCCTTAGGTACTATCCAAGTTGCAATCTCGAGTTGCCTATGGACCAGGATCTGAGAATCAGACATCAGAAAAGAATACACATAGATTGAGTAGTATGAAATCTAACTTAATACCACATTTATAGTATTGACTATAAATACATGATATCATTTATTATAGTGATTAGAGGTGAGTACAGGTTAACCTAGGGTTAAAACATGTATCCCCCAATGGTGACATAGCTTTCCCAAAGACATTTCCGACATTGGCTGAAGTATGTCTTATTAATTGGGATTATGGACCCATATATCAACTTGATTATTCATGGATTTATTGTTATAGAATCCAACTTAATACACTTTTTATAAGAGTCTAGACGATCAAGATTATGGACTGAAGGATCGGGTACTGTTGTTTATATTATTTTCTTTCACTTTACTCATGTATATACATAGTTATATATATATATATATATATATATGAGAATATATATATATATACATATAAATATATGTATACATGATGGTAAATTTTCTAGATGATATAGATCACAAACCCAGGGATCGAATGTGGTTTCACGTTATTTGTTTTATTTATCTTTTCAATTGTGTATTAGTTAGGCTGAACATATTGCATGAGCATGCACTTATGAAAGCAGATTTATAAGTTCGTCATTGGGGTGGCCAACTGAGATTATTTCTCACCATTTTACATTCACCTTGATGTACGGGTAGACCTTGTGTCTAATTTTTAGGTTGATCATAGATTTCATGATGTATAGGGTTGAGTCCCAGTGTTGCATGATGGAGTAGAGAAACTCGTGTGGATTCTTACTATCCCGCTGGAGTATCTCGGTTGTGCCTTGTATATAAAGTATGTGGTATGGATTTGAGTTAGTATTAGAGCCTTGTACTTTTATTTAATCTTTATTTATCTATTCTTATAAGTATGTTTCTCCTATTGGGTGACTAGTGTTGTATGTATGACATATCTATTTGGGATTTTATAACATTTCATTTATTATTACATCATGTTCTATTTTAGTATATTTATTGATTCTTTACTCTATTTATTGACTAATATGGATGATAACTAGTTATTTTCATTTACATTATTGTTATATGAGGGTATAGTCTCTCCACTATATCACCTTTATACCCTCACTGTTAGTCAGCAAGCCTCTAGCCTTTGGGGAGGTGCACTTGAGGCCTTGTAACGAACCAGCTCAAGGCACTGGTTTGGTGGAATCCTAGTAGGGATGTTACATAGGTCAAGGATAACTTCCATGACATCATAATATGGTGTAAAAAGTCCCATAATGGATTATTTTTAATCCTCACTCACATAAATGAAGTCTCATGAGAATAAAACATTACCCAATACATTGGAGTGCTATATAATTTCAGGTGTACCCATCGCTTTCATATCACATACATGCATAAGTGTGACATATAGATCATTAAACATAGGATCATATTTTATAGAATTTAATACCATTATTAAGGAGTGTGGAATAAATATATTTAATTCCCTAATAAAATAATGATAGGTATTCCTAGGTGAATACCCTTGAGTGTAAAAGGTGATGGTATTCACAATACAAAGGTTTGGAATGGAAAAACTGCATGATAATTTTGGTAGTATAAAGAGGGTATATAATGAATCATGATAGGGATTAATGAAAGTTAAAGGTGTATATCATCACTTGGATATTATAATTATAGTAATAGGTATGTGTAAAATCATATCCCATTAATATTAATTGAAGGACACAATACATTATATAAAGAAGGTGCTTGAATAGAGGAGACGGGTAGGATCCCTTACTTTTGGCATGGTAATGGAATAGGTAAAGGTCATAAAGAGAGGAGATAAATGATATGTCATTATTATAAGATAAATTGGATATTAAATGGATTATTATAAATACATAAAAAATAAATAATTGAGAATATAAAGGCTAAATCAAAGAATGTTCTTGAATGGAAAAGAAGATAGGGAGATCCCTTACCTTGTGAGGGTGTTTCCAAAAGCTTGGGAGGAGCTTCTTGAGATCTTGGGGGAAATTTTTAAGGGTTATAAAGAGTAAAAGAAAGTTTATAGTTGTGATATAATGTTTTTTGAGTGAATAAAAATGTGATATTTTTTGGGTTTATATAGTAAAATGAAGGGGACTTATTTATTATTTTCTAAACCTAGGTTTTGGACTCTATACAATAAAGTAACTTAAAAAATTTACCATGGTTTTTCCAATGGTTTCCACCAAAGAGTAGTGGTTTTAAATATTTTATAAGTCCATTAATCTATCACATTAAAATGAGACCCTTGGTGATGTGTAAGTGACTTATGTTTACCATGAATTGATTTTTAGATGTTAAAATATAATATAGGTTTTGGAGGATTGATGAAGGGTTTATAAAATTAATCAAATAACCTAAAAACAAATTATTTTAAAGGGAAATAATATATTTGGTAGATTTTATATTTTATGACATATATTACATCAGTTTTATGTCATTATGATGTCATAATACATAGATTATATTTATACCATATTTAATTTTTACCTGAAAATTCAAGTGTCTCAGAAAATTATGAAAAATTAACCATTGGATAATTTCAACATGATTATTCCATAAATAATATTTATTTAATAAAAATAATTATATAAATATTATAAATTAAAATTTAAAATTTAAAATCCCCACTTATTGAAAAAAAAATACTAGTTTTTTGATAAAAATAGTTTTCTGAACCTTATAAAAATTACATTTTTACTTCATAAAATATATTATCATTTATATTTAATATATAATACTTAATAATAACATTTTATTAGAATATAATTAATTTAAAAAAGTAATGAATTCATCAAAATGAATGTCTTAACTGAAATTTTATTTTTCCCAAAAAATACAATTTGAGTTTTGTGGTATTAAAATTTGATTTTTATCGAAATAATTACTTAATCATTTATAAATTGAAATAGAATAAGGAATAAATATAATAATTATTTTATTGGAAATAAAATATACATATTCATACAATTATGGTTGAGATACATAGCCCTTTTTTACACTAGTGAACGCTCTCAGGGTAAGGTGTGCCTTAGTGATATTTTATTTGGGTGGAACAGTGAACATAGTTTGGGTTGTGATCTATATGGGATTTAACTTATCCCGTAAATAGTTTCAATTGTGATTTAGTCATTTAATCTCATCATGGTATTAGTTTAGGTAAAAGACCATAGACGTTATCTCTCTTACAAGCTCTGATAAATGGGATTTACAGGGTATGATCTTATTGATCAAGGCCATCACTTCTTTCATTTGTATAAATAGGTATTTATCATAAAACTTAATATATAATAATAATATGATTACCATTCAATGGATATATTATCAAAATTCAGGATTTTTAATGGTATTTTAAATATGATAGCATATAACCAAATAATTTCTTGTGTTTTTTATAACCACATTACATAATATGGAATTTAATTCAATCATGATGGGAATTTAATTTGTAATTGTTCAAGTCATTACATTGTTCCCTATTAAAAAATTTAGACCTAAAAATTTTTATTTCATGTACTAAAAGAGATTTGGGTACTTTTGATTCATCACCTCTTCTAGTTCCCATGTTTCTCCCTCAAACTTATGGTTTTTCCATAAAACTTTGACCTCATGAGTTGTCTTGTTTCGTAGAAATTTTCCTCTGTGATCTAATATATTTAAAGGAATATCCTAACATGAAACATCATTATCCAATGGTACCACCTCTAGATTTAGTACATTTTATGGGTATGCCATGTATGGACTCAAGAGGGACACATGAAACATATCATGTACTTGTGATAGGTTAGTTGAGAGTGCTAGTCGATACACCCCTACTATGATGCGATTAAGAATATAAAAGGGGTCGATGTATCTAATAATGAGTTTCCCTTAATTCCAAACCTCATGACTTTATTCCATGGAAATATATAAAGGAAAATTTATCACTGAACTCAAACTCTAGGTCTCATCAATAATTTTTTACATATCTTTTATACTGACTTTGTGTGGATTTCATATGAAGTTGATTAGTTTGAACCTTTTATTTAATATCTTAGATAAAATTAGGTCCCATAATCTTAAACTCTCTTGCTTCATCCTAGCATATCAGAGTTCAACACCTTTTCCCATATAGAGCCTCATAAGGAGCCATTTGAATTCTAAAATGGAAACTATTTATTATATGAGAACTCCGCCAAGGGAAGGTGTTTACCAAAAAAATTTGGAAATACATTAAACATGATATAGCTATATATTATATAGTTTTAATGATCCTTTTAGTATGACCATCCATCTAAGGGAGATAAGCAGTTTTGAAGAATAGTTCTGTATTCAACTCTTGCTAAAGGATTCTCCAAATCCTCAGCACAATCCACGAATCTCGATCAAATACAATAAAGATTGGAACTCAATGCAGTCTTACCACTTCTCTTATGTATATATTGGTGAGTTGTTAAAGAGATAAATCTTTCTTGATAGAAATGGAATGTGTTGACTTGGTAATGAAATCAAATACCACCCATATGGAATTGTTACCTTTTTGTGTCTTGTGGAGTCATATGATGAAATCCATGGTTATGTTTTCCCATTTCTATACTAGTATAGGAAATGGTTTCATCATACCCTTATAATTTTGTGTTACACTTTGTCTTGTGGTTATACCAAGCATAGAGATACACACTTCACAATATCTCTCTTCATGTTATCCCACAAGAAATTTTGATTCAAATATCTATACATCATAGAGATGCATAGATTTATAGATAAGGATGAGATATGAGGATAATCTAGAAGTTCCTTACTTAGTTATAGTTTTTATGGGACACATATCTAGGTTACAAACCTTATAACTCCATATTTATCAAATTTGATCTTTGGAATATTTTCTACCTTCTTTTGTAACAACTCATCATCTTTTTGAGTCTCCTTGATTCTCTCAATAATATATGGTTAAGAAGTTATTTTATATAGATGTAATAATTATCATTTTATTATTCTCATATCCATCCTTTTAATGTCCAAAAATATTGGATCTCTTGAAATCCTCATCATGGATAGAGTTAAAGGATCCTTTCTACTCAGATCATCTACCACATTGTTTACTTTCTAGGATGGTAATGGATTGAAACATTGTAATCCTTGTTCATCTCTAACCACCTCCATTGGAACATATTAAGATAATTTTGTGTAAATATATACTTGAGGATTTTATGGTCTATATAAATATCACACTTCTCCCTGTAGAGACAATTTCACAAAATCATTAATACAAAGATCACTACAACCAATTCCATATCATGAGTTAGGTGGTTCTAATGATGGATATTTTTTCCATGAGGCATAGACTATCACTCCATAATTTTTTATGAGTACACAACTCAATACCCTTTTGGATGAATCATTTTAGATTAAAATCCTTCCATAATAGCGGGTAATGTGAGAACGGGTGTAGTGATTAGACTCTTCTTAATCTTTATAAAACTTCCCTAACATTCATCGTTCCAGAAAAAATTATTTTTTTCTAAGTTATCTTGGTTAAAAGGCTTAAAAATCAAGAGAAGTTTCTCAAAAATCAATGATAATACCCAGATAATCCAAGAAAACTATGGATATCCACCACATAGGTTAGTCTAGGCCACCCTTAAATCATATAATATTTTTAAGTATCCATAGATATCCCTTTTATGGTGATGGAATTCCTTATAAATATCACTTACTAAAACCAAAACTCACATTTACTATACATTGAATATATATATTACTTCTTAAAGGTATTCAATATAGTATTTAGAGAATCCTCATGTTCCTTCTTGATTCTGGAGTAGATGGTAATATCATCTATAAATACTACCACAAATTTGTTGATTTAATCTCTAAAGACTATATTCATCAAGTCCATTAATATTCCTAAAGAATTATTAAGTCCAAATGGAATCACTACGAACTCATAGTTCTCGTACCTTTTATGAAAATAAATCTTGGGGATATCCTCCTTAGTCAACTTTACTTGATAATATCCTGACTGAAGATCTACCTTAGAGAAATAATGTTCTCTACATAGTTGATTGAACAATTCATCAATACATGATAGAGGATAACTTTTATTTATTGTGGTTATATTTATCTCATGATAATCAATTCATAGGTTCACTGACCCATCCTTCTTCTCGACAAAGAGGAATGATGTACCCCATAGTGAAGCACTTAGGTGTACAAACCATTTATCAAGATTCTCTTGTAATTGTTTCTTCAAATCCTCAAGTTCAACAATTTCCATTCTATATGAATTATTGGATATTTTAAAATCCTAAAGTATAATGTTTATTGAAAATTCAACCTCTTAGTTTGGATTAAGACTATATAATTCTTTAGGAAACACATCAGTGTATTCCATCACAATGGGAATGTCATCAGGGATGATCTTTTTCTTATAATTGATCATTTGATCAAGATATACTTTATCATAATGAAATAGTATCCAAGACTAAGATAATGATACAAATGAAGATTCATCCGCCTACTTTAAATTTTATAGAATCATAGTGTGATTCACGATACAGAGTTAATTTCCCTTTCTTAGTAATTTATGTTGACTCCATATAGGGAAATTCATTCCATACCCATAATTCCATCAAATTACACTGAAGGGAGTTCCACATGGTTTTATGTGAAGTCCATCCCAAAAATTTTGACTGGGGAGGATTTATATACTTGGGAAGAAATAATTTACCCATTTTCTATTTTTACCAATAGCATTATATCCATTATTTGTGGTGGTGTTTGAATAGTTCTACTAAACATGAGAGATATGAAAAAATTCATAGAACCATAGTCATATAAGACATTTTAAGTTCAAGATAAACTTACCTTTCACTGTTTTATTCTATTTCTAATCATTTATTTCATCTAAAATAGACTTAAAAAGTAGGTTCTTCAAAAAATTAAACATATAAAAGGGAAACTATGAAAAATTAATGGATAAATCATAAATAATATATATTCCTTAACTTATGAATTTATAGGATTCAATACAAATTATCCATCATTTGTTTACTAATATAAAATATTATAATAATTTTTCTTCCCTTTAAAGTGGTTCATAATGAGTTTTATAATTTACCAAAGCATATACCCTAAGAGTGCCAAACTAAGTATACAACAAGTCTTGTTGTTAGGAATCAGGTGACAATTGAGTCCCCTCAATGCACCCTTTTTATGATTACTACCCATAGGCACCTTTGTGCTAGATCCAAATCCACTTGGACTATCCATAAATGCATTTATTTTAATGGAAACCACTTACTCAATACTTCACCAAAATTTATGGATGTTTTCCTATATTTAGTATTTTCCCCAAGGCTTTCTATAGAGTTTTATAATCATAACCCTGAAAATAAATATACTTTACATTGATACCAATTATGTAAACCCTTGTATTTAATACACTTTATTTCTTGATTAATTACATAAAATCAAACTTAGTATAAAACGAAAGATTAAGAAGCCTAGTGTATTTGGGAGATTGGGTACATAGAACATCAACTTGATACATATATACAACAACATTATTGAAAACATTCTTAACATGCTCTAAAATTCCATTTCACATAAAAATACACGGGATAAAATGGGGACATACCTAAGAAATGGGTGAGCTATAAATCCCAGTAATATAATAAACAAAGAATAAAATGATGAAATTATAACATGTTAGTAAATTTTTATTTAAATGGTATATAAAATGGTTGAGAAACATAATCTTGAACAATGAGTCATGATACAACATGAAAACATAAAGGTAACATAAGAATGTGTTAAAAAAATTAAATAAGACATCATAAAAACAGGTCAAGGATAACTGAAAGATATCAGAAAATAACAAAATAAGTCCCAGAATGGATTAGGTTTACTCTAAAATCCCATAAATGACATATCATGAGACTAAAATATTACCCAATACATTGGAGTGATATATAATTCAGGGTGCACCTGTCTCTTTCATATCATATATATGGAGTGTGAAATTAATACATGGAATTCCAAATTAAAATTAGGATAGGTATGTTTAGGAGAATACCCTTGAGTTTAAATGGTTATGGTATTCACAATACAAAGGTTTGGAATAGAAAAATCACAGGATAATTTCAGAAGCATAATGGGGGTACATAATGAATCCTGGAAGGGATTAATGAGAGATAAAGGGATCTATCATCACATGGAAATAATAATTGAAGTAATAGGGATGTGGAAAATCATATCTCATAAATAGTTATTGAAGGACACAATACATTAAATAAATAAGGTGCTTGAATAACGAGGATAAGGAGACGATCCCTTACTTTTGGCATGGTTACAACTTAGTTTAAGGTAAAAAAGAGGGGATTAATGATATATAATTATTATAATATAAATTTTAAAGTGAAGTTATGTTTTTGAAGGCATAAAAACAAGACCAATTGAGATTAAAAAGGCTAATTACAAAGAAGGTGCTTGAATGGAAAAGAAGAGAGGGAGATCCCTTACATTGAGAGGGTGTTTCCAAAAGCTTGGGAGGAAATTCTTGAGAGATTGGGGGAACCTTGGGATGGATATAGATAGGAAATTTCAGAGTATATTTATGATCCAAGGTTTTTAGTGAAGATAAATGGGATCTTGGGTGGTTTTATATAGGAAAATAGAGGGGAGTTCTTTATAATATTTAAAACCTGGTTTTTGGACTCTATGCAATAAAGTGATCAAAACCACAAAACATCACATGTTTATTCCCCTAGTTTCTATAAAATAGTATTTTTATCATTGTTTTATAATTCCATGAACCAATAAAATTAAAATAATACTCTTGGTGATGTTTAAGTGAGTCATGTTTGTAAATAATTGATTTTAAAATGTCAAAATATAATACAAGTTTTGAAGGATTCATAAAGAGTTTATAAAATTAATAAAATAACCTTAAAAATATTATTTTAATGGTTAAACATATGTTTGTTTAGGGATATATATTTTATGACACATATTACATCACTTTTGGGTCATTATGATGTCATAATGCATACCGTATATTTATACTGTATTTAATTTTTACCCAAAAATTCGACTGTCTTGGAAAATTATTAAAAATTTACCATTGGATAAATTTTATAAAATAATTGAAAAAATAATATTTATTTAATAAATTAATAATCTAAAAATGATAAATTACAATTTTAAATTAAAATCCCAATTATTTTAAAAATACTGGTTTTTTTACAATGACGGTTTTCTGACCCATATAAAAATTACATTTTCACTTCATAAAAATTATATTATAATTTAAATTAGATATATAATATTTAATAATAATATTTTATCAATATATAATTTATTTGAAAAATTCATGAATTTATCAAAAGAAATATCTTATTTCAAATTACATCAAAAATACAATTCATGTTTTGTTATATTAAAATTTGATTTTTATCAAACTCATTACTTAATCATTTATAAAGTAAAAAAAATAAGGAATAAATATAATCATTATTTTATTGGAAATAAAATATACATATTTATACTATTATGGTTGAGATACATATCCCTTTTTACACCATCGAACATTATAAGGGTAAGGTGTGCAACATTGATATTTTATTAGGGTAGTTTGATGAATAAGGCTTGGGTTATGATCTCAATGAGCTTGAAATTATCCCATTAATGGATTAAATTATGCTTTAGTTTTTGAATCATGGGTTGGGATTGGTCAAGGTAAAATCATAGATATTATATCGCCATTTTAAGATCTGATAAGTGGGATTCATAGGGTATGATCATACCGGTTGAGGCCATTACTTCTTTCATCTATGTCAATAGGAATTTATCATAACCCTTAATATGTACTAATCCCATGATCACTATTCAATAGATATATTACAAATGGTTATGATTCTTATTGTTTTTTTAAATTTTATTGGATATAACCAAAGAAGTTCATGTGTTTTATAAAACCAAATTACATAATAGGGGGTTTAATTCAATCACAAAGAAAATTTCATTTATAAAAGTTCAGGTCATTACAGGTAGTACCGAAAGAAGATGTGTACAGGATGAGCATACTCTATGATTTTCAAAGGAATTGAACCCTTAGGTTTTTGGTCCATCCATACCCCCAGGAAGTTAAGGTATGGCTAAGGGTAGTTATGTGAGTTTTCCACCTTGTTAGGACACCTCTCAATTGATAGTGGTCCTAGTGGCAAGTCTTCTTCATGGATTTGTTGGGAAATAGTGGATTCAGGTGAAACAAACATAGGATGAGATATATCTATCTTAGATATAATTTTTCCATCTCTTTATAGAGTACTTATATCCAACAACATTGTGATAAATGTGCATCACGATGCTTTGGGATCATTGATGGGGAAACATCACTATGGTAGAGTATTCAATGTGCTTTACCAACCTCTCATGATATTCCATGGATATGGTTAATTATGAGAACATTCATTTGAGTAGGGGATACATTGAGATATCATGGATACAGTGATATATCTTTTTATTCCTACATATGTTGGGGTGTTTGAGTGATCTTTAGTTGCAGAGAGATTTCTAGCAGGGTAAATGCTGCTAGTTGGGGCAGCGAGTCGGCACACAAGAGATGAGACTTTAGTAGAAGGTTTCTAATGATAGACACAAGGATCTGGGTTTTGATACACTTTAAGATGTGGTCTTATAATAGGTTTTTTGGAGTTTAGGGTCTTAGGATGGATTTATTTAGTCGAGGGATATGTGTTGTTTCTCTTACAACAGTTGAGGAAATATCATGTGAGATTGTCTAACACACCATGAAGTTGACCGAGAGATGGTCGATGGAACTCCTAGGTAGAGATAGTGGCTATATCAACGAGTTTTTTTAGGGTGGTGGATATAGTATACAAGCATATAGGGAATCAGTAAGTGGTTGATGGTTTGATATATTTCCACCACCACCCCAGGTGGTCCGTGCCAAGCTCAGGGAGCTGGTGGATAGAGATGATGAAAGCTGCAGGTAGTGGAGGCCTATGAACTAGAGGATCCAGGGATGATTGGATGTATGATCTATGTATTATCTATTTTATCTGAAGTACTTATAAACATAGGATCAATCGAATCTTTTCTTTTCACTTTTTTGTTTGAGATCCATATCTTTTTCTAGATCCTTTGGCTTAATAATTATTGTTAGAGACACCTAGCGGAGGGGATTTAGTGATCACAAATTCTTCCAACAGTGTGATATGATGATTGGGGGGATATATCTTCATATAGAATCACTTTGTAGCAATGATGAGTCCTTATAATTTCATTCTAGGTATGGACTATCTTTACAAGTTTCATGCACATATTGATTGTTTTAGGTAAAGGATGTAGCATGCTCGCATACACTACAAAAAAAATATAGTGTTTATATGGTGTTATTTTTTAGATTATAGGGGGTTATAACCCCCTCTAAATACATTAGCATTGGTTATGAGTAATTATTGCTAATGTTCCCACCTAGTGTTGTTAGGGGCGGTTTTGAGGAACCACTGGTAAAGTGAGGTTGAATTTAGCGGTAGTTAAATTAGAGGGGGTTCCAAACCCATCTCATTTTGGGGATGATTTTACAAAAATGTGTTAATTAGGGTCGGTTGGAACTACCCGTACTACATTTTACGATTTAGGGGTGGTTTTAACCACGCCTAATTTTGACCAATTTAGGGGCAATTTTCACAACTGCATCTAACTTCTTATTATTTTTTAACCCGCCTTCACATGGTGTGTGCCACCCATAATATATTTATTGATTTAGGCGTGGTTTTAACCACCCCTAATTTTGACCAATTTAGGGGTAGTTTTCACAACTGCCCCTAACTTATTATTTTTTTAACCCTCCATCCCATGGTGTGTGTGACCCCTCCCGTCCCATTCCCCTCCTATCCTATGTCTACCCCTTACCTTTTCACCATACTTGTCTTGTGGTGCACCCACCCCTCTACCCTTCAGCGCCTCTCCTATCCATGTGTGCCACTCCTAATATATTTAGCAATTTGGTGGCGGTTTTAAAAACCACTAATTTTTATGAATATAGGGGAAATTTTCACAACTTACCCTAACTTATTCTTTTTTTAAAATTGCCTTCCCATAGTCTGTGCCAACCCTCCCCTCCCATTCCCTTAATGTCCTATGTCTCCCCCTACCTTGTCATCATCCTTGTCCCATGGTGCGCCCACCCCTCTACCCTATAGTGCCTCTCCTGTTCATGTGCACCCCACCCTCTACCCTCTTGTGCCCCTACTGTCTGCATTCCCCCTCAACCATGTCCACGTGCACCCCCATCCATTTCCTTCCGTTCCTTCTTTTCCTCCACACCAACTCCCATTTAAAATTACTACCTGTGGGATTTGATTCATTTTTGTCTCGAAAATGAGATGATGCATTAAGCCACTCTGCTACGCTAAATTTTGTTAATACAATGCACATTATGTTATTAATATATATTAAATGTTTATTAGAATTAATATTATTTTCACAATATATTTAAATACATTAAATATATAAACTATATATATATATATAAATTAATGTATTCATGTTTATATTATGTATTTATGTATTTAAATTATAATACATTTATATTTTATTAAATTTAAACATTTATATAAATTATATATTTATATATGTAAATTTTTATTGATGCATATATTTAAATACATATATGTGTAGTAATATAAATATAAATATATATGTATCGATATATTTTCTACAGAGCTCTATAAATTATATATTTACATATATTTATATATTTATTTTAAATATTTATACTTATTTGTATACACGTATATATTATATGTTTATATATTTATATATTACCCAAATATATCATATATAATATATTTATATATCACCCAAATATGTTATACAAATATATATATATAACTTATATGTACACAATTAAAAAAATAATAATATATATATATTACATGTTTATATGAATATAATATATTATATATTTTATAAATACATTTATATGTAGGAAAATATTATATATATACATATAATATAATATAATATTTATATATAGATAAAATTTTATGAATATTTATATATAAATATATTTTAGATATATAAGTATATATATACATATATTTGTATTTATATATATAGTTATATTTATTTATTGCTAAATATTTATATATATAATGTATTTATATATCTAATAATAGGATATATATATAATATAATATATACATAATATAATTATAATATACATACGTAATATTATATAATATATATATTTATTTATATAATTATTGGTGTATACTTACATTAATGTTTTTATATATATTTGTATTTATTTAATGTATTTATATAATATGTTTATAATGTATTTAAATACTTTTATGTAATGTCTTTATAAGACATATACACACACATTATATATATAATTTAAAAAGAATAAAAATATTTTGGAGGGTTAAACTCCCCTCTATTCTTAAAAATTATCGGTGGTTATGAACTCCCTATAATTTCTTAAACTAGAGTGGGTTCACAACTCCCTCTAATTATATTCACATGTCATTATAATCTACTACTATTATTGCTATGATTATTATAATTATTATCATTATTATTTTAAGGGTTTTTATATGATTTTTTAAATAAATATTATTTATGTGTGTATATATATATTTATATAATATATTTTATATTTTATATTATAATTAATATTATATTAAATACAATTTTATTCAAATAAATATATAATAATCTACACATTATACAATTATATTTACGTATACATATAAATATGATTAAATACATTTATATAAAATATGTTCATAAAATATATTTAAATACATTTATATATTACGTTTTAATTATATATATAAATATATATTATATTATATGGAATTTTTTGAAGAAAATAGTGGGGGTTCACAACCCCCTCGAATATCTTATATTAGAGGGGGCTCTAAACTACCGCAATTTTATTAAAAAATAACATATAATATAATATATATAGCTCCTCTAAAATCCAACATAATATTATATATATCACCTCTCAAATCAAATAAAATATATAGCACCACTAATTATTAAATTAGGAATGATTTGGGAATAACCACCTCTAAAATCTAACCAAATATTAAAAAAATAATGATAAACATTTAGAGGGGGTTTTGAACCCACTTTAAATTTGATGATTAATGGGGGTTGTGATTAACCCCCCTCTAACTTATATAGAAAATGAATCTAGAGGGGGTTGTGCATAACCCCTCTAAATAACCACCACTAATCTGTTTTTTGTTGTGGTAGATGGGATGAGTTATTACTTCATCAGTGAGATGGAAACCCATGAAGACCTTGATGGGATCATATACAAGAGGATATGGCAGGTTACTCACGAATTGTCTAGTATAACCCTTGTAATAATATATGCTATGGGATATCAATTTCTTGTAATGTTTTAGGAGTATGATTCATCTTCCTTGAGGATGTTCCTGACTTACCTCCCCACTGAGAGATAGTTTTATACATAGAATTTTAACTAGGGACTAGCCCAATATTTATGCCCGCATTTTAGATGGTTCCCACAGAGCATCGTGAGCTAAGAGTTTAGTTAGAGGAATTTTAGAGGAAGGGATTTATCAGACCTAATGTGTCAACTTGGGCAGCCCCAGTACAATTAACCAACAATATAGACGGGTGCTTGAGATTTTTTGAAGATAAATGTTGCCTTAACTAAGTGATTGTGAAGAATAAGTATCCACTACCAAGGATCAATGACCCTATTTGATCAGCTTAAGGGGGTGATATGGTTCTCAAACATTGACCTTAGATTAGGCTATCACCAGCTCTGAGTTCAGAAGAGGGTGTAGCATTGGACCTGGTGAAGGTTGAGGAATTTATAACTTGGGAGCCACCCAAGAGCGCAATATAGGTAAAAATATTCCTTATCTTGTAAAGATATAATAGGATATTCATTCCTAATTTCAAAAATATTTTGACCCCCTTGAATTCCTTGACCTAGAAGGGGAATACTTTCATTTTTACTGAGAGGTGAAAATAATATTTTCAGGATTTATGGAAGAGTTGATGAGCACCCCCATCTCGAGGCTGTCAGACAAGGGTGTTTTATACCTAGTGTTCTGAAATGCCTCTAAAACTAGGCTAGGATATGTTATGATGTAAATGAAGGAAGTGATTTCTTATGGGCCCCAGTATCTAAGACCACATAAGTAGAACTACATGACCCACAAATCTTGAGATGCGATCACTAGTCTTTTCCTATAATATGTGGTGACACTATCATATGGGTGAGCGGTTTGTCATCTAGTCTTACCAAAATAGTATCAAGTATATATTTTCATAGAAGGATCCTAACATGTGAAAAAGGGAATGGCTAAATTTCCTCCTTGATTAGTAATTCAAGATGTTCTATACTTTAGGGAAGGGGAATGTGGTGGAAAATTCCCTCAGCATGAGATCTTATTCACAATTATTGATTGGTGCATCAATGCAGTCAACCTCATTGTAGTTGTCCTTAGTAGACAAGGATGGTGAAGCTAACCTTCAGTAGATGCTTGTTACCCCTCCACTTGAATAGTGTGTTAGGGAGGATCAACTTATAGATACCGACTATGAGATGCATATTTAGATATCCATTGGACGTGTTGTTGATGGATTTACCAAAGGTGGGGAGAATGTCATCCTTTTCAAAGGGTACACAATAGTCCTAGGAACATTTCAAGTTTTGGACAAATATTGATCCAATAATTGCATTAATTTATTATTGATTATGATGCTCACAAACACCCACATTTGAGTTACTAATGAAGTTACATTAAGTGAATTTTAGGATAATGATTATTGGAATAATTATTTTTATTTAAGAAAGATTTTTATATTTTAATCCCATAGAAGTTTTTTGATTTCTTAAGTATTATAGTTTTTTAAAAGGATTTTAGAAACATTGTTTATAACCTAACTTTTAAGAAAAATATATGGTTTTTGAACATTACTTTCAGTGAGGAACCATATTTTTTTACCCTATGTTTGGAGTAAACATATGGATCATAAAACTTACTTTTGAAAGTAAACCAATGTTTGAGGAGAAAATGTATAGTTCATCAACCCTACTTTTAGAATCAACCATACATTTTCAACCATACTTTTGAAGTTTATTTATAAATATAGAAACCCTATGTTTGACTTAGTCAATAATAGAGTTTTAAATTCTAGATATTTTATCCATTTTATGCAATAATTTTCACTAATTAAAATATATCTTTAAATAATTTTAAAGACTAATTAAAATGTCCTTTATCAATGGATTAAACAGTTTCTATTTCTAAGGGAAGTTACAAAATTCTTTTATTTTTTGAATTTTTATGATCATGATGTATCAATATATTTTTATGGATTTTTTTAACCTAAAGAGATCCAAGATCTTTATTAAATACCGAGATATTTTTATTCTTAAGAGAAAGATGATAATTAAAAAATAATATAATGATGTAGTATCTATTTCTCTGAAGAGTTTCACTTTTGAGACATACATTTTTTTATCATTTTCAGGTTGATCGACATGTTATTTATACTAGTGTTGTATCTCTTTATTAATCTTTTTTTTGCAGCTTGATAAAACATATATCAGATCAACACTTTTGAGACATACATATTTTATCATATATAAAGAGTTTTCTCTACTAATATTAATAGAAAAAAGGGAAGATTTATTATCATTAAATATTATTTTTTTGGTACTGTGTTTCACTTAAGATCATCTACATCTACTAGTTTCTACTAAAACTATGAAATGAAATAGTATTCAAAATCTACATCTTTATAAATCTATTTTTTTGTTGAAGTGATGACTAGTCGTACTTGTTCATGATGGAGTGTTATATTCTCATACTAAGTTGGGGATTATTCAGGTTACCTATAAAAGAACCATAATTCCTTGTAAAATTTTTATAATGTGTCATGTTCCTACAATCAATTGTACAGGTCTCTAGATTAGAGGACCTACTAGTGAAAAGCACCAAGTTCATAGAGAGAGTATTAGTGGAGTATACTAGGGGATTTATTTCCCCCATACTATTATACATCACTATGTTTTGTTCTTTCCTTTATTTATCTTCCACTACTTATTTATCTTTAAGAGAGAAGGAAAGAATAACTTTAATTCAAGAGGGAAATTTTGAATTTTTCAATATTTTTAAAAGGAAATAATCACACCCCCTCTTTTTTTCATATTTATTATATTATAAAAATTGGTATCAGATTAATTTCTCTATTGGATATATATATTTGGAAATTCTTGAATAATCAACTATTTTTTATCAGATACCAATAATTGGTATCATAGCCTAGACTCTTTTTGAAATACCATTATTTATTCTTAATAAATTCAAAGTGTATCGAAATATAGACTCTATTAAATATATTTCATTTGGATATAAAAATCCTGACTTAAAGATCTAGATGAAGATAAATCTCAACGGGTGATATAAAAGAATTTATGTCTATGATTTGTACTCCTTATTTTAATGGTGATAATTAAGGATATGGGAAAGCACACATGATTATTTATTTGAAGATTCTTGGTATAAGGGTTTATTTGAAAATATTCAAGCCTCATGGAATTCATAAAGATGATTTAGAGAAATGGAATACTACTCAATAAAGTTATTATGATCTTAATTCAAGAGCGATGAATGTTATTGTTTAGAATTGGTTAAGATAAATTCAACCATTTATCATAATGTGGTATTGCCTATGAGATGTGGAAAACTATTGCAGTTCTTATGAAAGTAGTAAAAATGTCTAAAAATTAATCTCTAACACTGCTAAACTAGATTTTTATACCTTTTGAATGTATAATGATGAGACCATCACTCAGATGAATAGAAGATTGACTGATACAATCAATGATGTTGCAAACTTGGGAAGTCCAATTCTAGAACCATATTAGGCAGTAAATGTAATTATAATTTTACCATCTTAGTAGAATGTAAAATCAGATACTATTAATCAATCCACACTAGTTAAATAGTTGAAGATGACAAAACTGATTGGAACCTTAATGATATATGAAGCTGAGATGCAAGTGGAAGCTGAAAATCACATTTCTATAAAAAATTAAGATACTACACTAAAATTTTTGATAGATGGATATTATGATTCAAATCATTCTGGTTCAAGTGTTGAGATATTAGATATTTCTAAAAAAATTGGAAGTTTGTACAAAAATAGAAAATATAAATTAAAATGGAATAAAGAAGACAGATGTTATGAATGCAAGAATAAGGGTCATATGAGATCTTAATTTCCTATACTTAAAGTTCAAGAGAAAGATAATTCTAAAGGAAAATGTGAGATAGTAATGAATACTAAATATAGTTCTTCTAAGGATTTAAGTGATGAATCCACTATGAGATCTAAATTTGGGTATGAAAATAAAAAGGTAAATTTATTTCTTATGGACCATGTTATGAGGTAAAATCTTCTTACTCTCAAATTTTTAATTTGGAAAACATTTATTATGATGAACTAAATAAATATTATTTTATGCTTTAAGATAAATTTGAATCTTTAAATAAAGATCATATAAAATTTAGAAAATATTATGACTCTATTACAATTTATAAAGATATTTTTTCAAAAAAAATACAGATTTAATATCTAATCATTCCAAAACATTTTGTATTTTGAATAAAATTTAAATTAAATAACTATTAGATAAATGTAATGCTTTAAATCAAGATTATAGTATGGTTATAAAGGGATAAAAGTATTTGAACCAAATTCTTGGTAAAAATAAAATTCATAAGGGAAATCTCAGTATTTTTAGTAATGGAGGAATTCCAAAAGTATATAGGAATTATTTCGTTCCTGATTCAAAAATAAAGAGCATATCTAATATTAAATGTTTTTATTATCCTATAAATAGAAATTATACTAATTAATGTTATTTTATAAAATCAAAATTTCTTTTGTTAATAATATTTAGTAATCAAAATCTTATTCTAAATCTATTTATGAAAAATACACTCAAAACAAACAGATTTGGTTACCTTTATCTTTATTTTTAACACTACTAGACCCAAAATCATATGGGTACCAAAAGTCGCATGTGTTTGATATTTTTCAGATATATTCCACTAACCTCCATTGTTATATTTTTAAATAGCTGGTAAAATAATATGTGATGGTTTTTGGTTAATCAGAATCATTTTACAAGTTTTGATAAACTATGAAGCAGTTTGAAAGATCCTTAAAACTAAAATTTTAAATTCCAGGAAGTATTTCATTTAATTTTTAAATTAATTAACTATTTTATATACGGTGTAACTCTTAAGTGTTTTATTTTTTTCTCTCTACATTGGATTATCTCTATTCTTAAATTGTTAAAAAATTTATCACTTATTTATTTCATGTGATTAATCAATTCATTGAATTATTTTGATAACATCATGTGTACTTATTAAGATTTTATGATCTATTTTTCTAGTAACCACATGATTTAAATTCATGTGCTAAAATGATATAATAAGATATGTGGTAAAATATATTAATATGTGAAACCGTTTTAAAAACATTTTATTCTTTAAAAATATCCTATTATTTCATTTAAAATGTTTTATATATGTAATTATGACTAGATTTTAGAAATAATATATAACAAAGGGTTTTTTAATATTTCTTTTATTAATTAATAACTTATAGTAAAGTTAGGTTTATTCAATTTTAATGTAAAACCATTTTCTTTTCTTAATTTTTTTAAAAAAATCATTTTATTTAAAAGTTTATTAAAAGTGTAATATGACTTTATAAACCCTTTATTATGTAATATTTTCTTATGTAAAAATTACTCTTCAACTATAAAATCTAAAATTATTATGTAGTAATTTTAATCTCAAGAAACTGAATGATTACTTGAAACCATCAGAATAAATCATTTCCGTCTTCCTCTTTTTAGCCCTAATCCTTACTCTTTCTTGAACCTTCTTAAAGATTTCATCATACTTGAAATTCAAAACTCAAAACATCTGATGAATCTAGTCAAAGTGGCATAAAGTGACTAAGGACCTCAAGCTTAGAAAAACTTCAACCTAAAAATTTAAGCATTCAAGGTTTGGATAATTTAATTAGGAAGAGTTAAAGGAAATATATAATAAAGATGGTTATTTTTCTAAGACTTTGAATTATCTGTTTGAAGAACATTCAATTTCTTTTTTTGAGGGTTATTTGGAAATTTATTTTAGAAATGATACATAAATCATTGGTTGTTAAGAACAAGAATTTCAATCTATTCACATAGATAAGGGTGGAATACTCTCTCCAAATAAATCATTTGATGATGATGGAATATTCTATAGAAATATTTCTCTTTTTGGTATGGTATAGTTAGTATCTAAGTGTAATATTTTTAAAGGGTAAGTAGTGAGGCTGAATGAGGATCTAAAAAGATCTAGGAAATATTTTAAATAGCTGGAAACTCTTCTATTTCAAAATTGGGTTTTGAATCTCTTAAAAGGAATTATCTAAGTCTATAGGTAAGGTAAATTTCAAGAGAAGAGTTTAATGTGTTCAAAGTGGAGATGTTGAGTCAAATGGAGTAGCTCATATGAGAAGTTGTTTCTCAATCAGATCTTAATGAGATGAAAGTGTTTTTAGTTAGCCATTTTTCCTCATCTTCTTCAAGAGAATAAATATTTTCATATATTCAAAGAAGAATAGAACTATTTTCAAGTTTTTATCTACTATTAGTAAAAGAGTTTATAATTTGGGGTGTGAAGATAAACCCCTTTAACCTTCTTAAAATAATCAATTATTTTTATTCACCTAAGCCTATCCAAAATTAAATTTAATATATATTTTTAAATATATTTTTTAAAATAATCAGTTATTTTCATTTACTATTTAATATCTTTCTATGTAAAATGTATATTAATCTATATATTAATTTCATCTTGATATCACAAAAATGGGGAGAAATATGATGGATAAAAATTACCTTTGTATTTATCTTTATGTTAATATATTTTATGGGAGAAATATGGTGATCAACACAAAAATTTCTATAATTTTTTTATACTATTTTTTAATTATTATATTTTAATGAATTTAAGAAAAATTTACTTGAACTTTATTCATTATTGCCTTTATAAAATTTTTATAATTTTTTTCTTTTTATGTTTATATAGTTTTTTGTGGGTTTTGTGATCATCAAAAAATGGTAGATTTTTTGGAATATGTTGATCTAAAAATTTCATTAATTTATTTTTGATTTTGATGCTCAAGAACACCAACATTTGTGGTACTAATAAAGTTACTTTAACTGAATATTTGGATAATAATTATTTAAATAATTAATTTTATTATTGAAAACTTTTTATATTTTAATTATATGGAAGATTATTTGATTTATTAAGTATTATATTCATTTCGAAGGAGTCTAGAAACACTAGTTATACCCTACATTTTAAGTGGGATGTATGGTTGTGAAGATTACTTTTGATAAAGAACCCTACTTTTGTACAATATATTTAGAGTAAATGAATGTATCATAAACCCCACTTTTGGAAGAAACCCTATATTTTAGGAGATCACATATGGTTCTTCAAATATATATTTATAATCAACCATGTTTTTTTAACTATACTTTTGAATTTTATTGCTACATAGAGAAACCCCATGTTTGACTCAGTCAATAGAGGAGATTTTTATTTTAGATATTTTCCATGTTTTATAAAATTATTTTCACTAAATCAAATATATATTTAAAGTTTTTAAATACCTATTCAAAGGTCCATATTCAATGGATTGAATAATTCCTATTTCTAAGGAAAGTTATATCTTTCTTTAAATGTTTTGAATTCGAATGATCTTGATTTATCAGGATGTTTTTATGCATCCAATTAAACAGAAAAGATTCAATATTTTTGTTAAATATCAAAGGTTTATTCTTATAAAGAGATATATGATAATTAAAAAATAATATTCTAAAATTTTTTATACTTCTCTGGAGAGTTATACTTTGGATATATACATGTTTTGATCCTTTTTAGTTAGATTTATGTGTTATTATTGATGATGTTGTATCTATTTTGTTAATATTTTAATACAAATCTAAAAAACATCTATCAGAGATTAAAATTTAGATACATACATGTTTTATCGGAAAATTTGTTTTCATATAATTATTTTTAAATAAAAAGAAATCCTGCTCATTGTTAAATATTATTTTACTGCTATTATGTTTCACTAAAGATCATCTACATCTGTCAGTTACTGCTGCACTTATGAACTGAACTGGTATTGAACATATAAATATTCATGAAACTATTTTTTTTTTAAATTTTGACTACGTAATCATTCATGGCAGAGTTTCGTATTCTCATACTAAGTTTTCGATATTTCATTTCTCCTTAAAATAACTGGAAGGCCCTTTAAAATCCTTGTAAAGTGTTAACTGCCTACACTCATTTGGAGAGGTCCATAGATAAGAGGACTTTTTAATTAAAATAATTATGCTCATGGAGAGATTATTGGTAGATTTGAATAGGGGATTTTTATACCCCGAACCACAATACATCACGATGTGTTGTTCTTTTCTTTATTAATTTTTTTCTAATTACTCTTCTTTAAGATAAAAGGAAATAATTTGTTTTATTCAAGTGGGATATTTTGAATTTTTTAAGATTTTTAAAAGGAAACAATTCACCCCATTTTTTGTCTTTTTCATAGTCATTTTGAAAGAACAGTAATATTTTATTTTGAGGGAGTTTTATATATCCCCCTTAGCGGTATATCCAGGAGTAGAAAAGATGTACCATGACCTTTAGCATAAATTTTGATTGCTAGGGATGAAGAGTTTTGTAGATAAGTTTGTTTCTTGATGCCTCTCATGTCAGTATGTGAAGGCTGAAAACTCAGTTCTAGTGGGTTTTTATCAACCCCTTAAGGTGATAGATTAGAAGTGGGATGGTATATCTATGGCCTTCATGATAGGGCTTCCAAAATCATCTAGTAGACACGATTCTATCTGGGTAATCATAGACCAAATCACCAAGTCATCACACTTCTTAGCTATTTGAGAGTAGAGTTAAGTGGAGATCTCGGAACACCTTTAGGTACAGGATATAGTACAGTTTCATAGAGTTCCCTTAATGGTTGTCTTAGATCATGATTTTTTATTCACTTTATGATTATGGAGAGTATTGTAGGACACCTTTGGGACTCAATTGTGTTTGATCATGGTGTTTCACCCCCATACTAACAGCCAAATAGATAAGGCCTTTTGTAGAGTACATTCTTCTATATTTCATGTTATACTTTAGACATAGTTGGGAGGATCACTTACCCTTGGTTAAGTTTGTGTACAATAACATCTACCATTCCACCATCAGTATGATAGCATTCGAAGGATTTTATGGGACACCTTGTAGGTCACCACTATGTTGGAATGATCTAGGGGAGTGTACACTTATGGGTCGAGATATGGTGTGAGCGATGATGAAGAAGGAATACATCATCCAAAATCAAATGAGGGCTGCTAGATCCATAATAAGCCTTATTTGGACTGATGATGGAAGCCTTTAGAGTTTGATGAGGGATACAATGTGTTCTCGAAGTTCTCACCTCAGATAGGTTTGTATATATTTTTCTAGGAAGGTAAGTTATCTTTGAGATTCATTGGCCCTTTAAAGATACTAAATAGGGTTTTTATGGTGGCATACTGCTTATACCTACCACCATTGTTAGATTGGTTACAGGACATCTTCCATGTGATGCAGTTGAAACGGTATGTGCATGACCCATCATATGTTATTGACTGGTGAAAGATAGACATTGAGGATGGAGCTGCCTTTGTATAGTACTCAATAGAGATTGAGGATCGACTTGAGAAGATCCTTCATGGGTGAGTGATTACCTTGGTATATGTACAGTGGAAACATGAGAATCATAATAAGAGAACCTAGGAGTGGGAGAACCAGATGCGATCCAAATACCCTAATCTTTTTTAGTTGTATTTTTTCTTTTTAAGAAACAAATCCCTAAGGTGGGGATGATTTAACAACTCCATTTTACCTTCTAAAATTTTATGATATTTAAAATAATACTTTTTAAAACATGTGCTAAGTCAGTGATATATTCTAGGGATTGGGGAGGCTCATTATTGATATAATAAACATATTAATTATATTATAACATGCACACATTTTTTTTAAATAATAGTTTTACACCCAAATAAGGTCTCAGATGGGGTATATGAGACCTCCATTGAATATGAAATGCATGTTTTACCCTAATAATGACATAATTTTTTGTTCATTGTGTATTTGGATTAAGTTCATTCATGGAAGAATTAGTAATTTAACAAATAGATTAATTAATTTAATATTTATTATTTTGTTGGTCCTAATATCCAATATTTAATCCCACTTATAGAAAAGAACTTGGTTTATCCACATAACCCTAGGTATTTAGAGACGAACTATTATAGAAGACTTCTTGGATGGATGAAATCAGATCAAAGGTTAGCGATTAGTGTACCAAAATAATTTTATGGATCTCACTAATGACTAAAAACATTGAACTATTCTTCATCATTAATTTATCAATTCTCGAGGTTGGATAAGTCCAATTTTTTTTACCCATTTGAATTCAAACTAATTCCCCAATTGATTAATTCATGGGTCAACCATACATTTATAAGTATTTCTTTATCTTCTTAGAATTATGAATGGATATTGTGTTGGTTAATCCCAATTATTTTTATTATTATGTTATTCTAATGTAAATGGATTGAGGCCAACCCAAAAAATAGCTGAGTTTTATTCATAATGTTTATATTTTATGCATTTCTCCCCCATTGAATGTATGTTCATCACCAGTGTTTTCCTTGGCTGGTATATTGACAAATACCCAATGATTGATCATTGTGAATCCATTATTTTGTGTAATAGATCAATAAATATGGGTTTAGGTTTAGAATCGACAGCATGATCAAGGTGTGGTGTCAATGATGGAGGATCGAGAATAGATCATGGTTGGAGGTTCATGATTTTATGATATGGTGGTGGTGCAGAGCGATGGTGGATGATTTATTAGTATATTGAGTGGCCAAAATCTGGACACTAGTAATAGATAGGCTCATCCAAACCCAGATCCATGTTTATTGATGAATTTGGTGGCAGAATAAGAGGCAGTTTAGGTGTGAGTGGAACCACATGGAAAACCACCGAGTTCTGAAAAAACCTGAAATAAATTGCGTGTATTTTGAATAAAACACACTATTTATACCCTAGTTATGGAATATAGGGTTTCGGAAAAATAAAATATCACACACCATGTGGGACTTACCACACACCATGTGACTCATGCTTAGAAACTTGACTTATATCCTTGGGGTACAATAGAATAGGCACAATCAGGTACATGGACACGATCAGAGTATACGAGCATGACTCGGTACTTGGACATGGCCAGGTACATAGATGTAGCCATAGTACATGGGCACAACCTAATACTTGGACACAAATAGAGTGCCTATACATAGTCAATTATATATGTATGGCCGAATTACACTCGCACAACTAGGTACTCAGACACCAAAAGATACCCGAACACATCCAGGTACAAGGGCACGACTATAGTACACAGGCACAACCCGAAGTACATGAGAACATACCAAATCACAAGGGAAAACCTGAGGTAGGAAAGACACACCATGTATACCTAGTACATGTCGTGTAATTTTATGAGGGAAAGTTGAGGCCCTTGTTCTCTTCAGTGCAGACTAAATTCTACAGGGTTTATTGGTTCATTCCCATGAGGGTACAATGAGCCACCTCATCCTAAGAATAAGATGTGACCCCCTATATAGGGTTTTTCTTAGATAGAGTTTGTGAGTCCCTCTGTGTGTCCTAGGTCATGAGTCTATATCATTTCTTATTCCCTGGGTGGGGTTTAAGGAATCATTGTTACCAGCATACATGGGCATATGATCCCCTACTTAGTGGGTTATTCCAGGTAGGGTGTGGTATACCCTAGAGGCCCTAGGTGAGATCCCCTATATATGTATTGAGTTATTCTGAGTTCCTGTGAGTATTTATATATGTTGGGACCTAAAATAAATGAATTCTCAGATGAGAACCTTCAGTATTATCAAAATTATGGAGTGAGTTTTCCCAAATGAGTATTAATTTGAAGCCTCAAGCAAGATCCTATGGTTGGTTGTATGGTTGTGATCCTACCCTAATAATTGGTTCCTATCTTGATTATATGTAGGTTATTATTGTTTTTTATCATATTATTATTGTCATGCCTTTATGATCAGGAGATGACTACTCCCTTGATACTTTATTTTTAGTGATTTTAGGGATTCCTAATGGGTATGTATATACTAACCCCAATATGGGCTCTCGCCATAGATGTCATATTTTCTAAAAACAATTGTCCTTTTGATGAAGTTCTAGGAAGAACAAGAATAGGTGGTTCATTGTGATATAGATAGACTATGGTTTTTACCAGGTCTTTCATTTGACAACCATCCCCTATTTTTTAGTAGGTTAGACTTTTTTAAAGTTTTGGTGGGATTTTATTTGGCCCCTTATACTTCCTTATACTTTTTTCATACTTTTATTTTGGGATATATATATGTATGAATGAATTGTAGTATCAATTGTATTTTATTTTTCAACATTATATGGATATTATAGATGTGTGTGTGTGTATATAGGTACCCTTAGGCTAAGGCCTCTCATGTTTGTGATATGCCTACTCGGTGCTAGTCACCAACCCTTGGACTATTGGAGGTGGTCATGGGTTGTAACACTCATATTATCACCGGCCAAGCGGGCCTCGGTGGGTTGAGTCATGATAGTTTATCTTTAGGTATTACTATTGAGTCTTTGGAGATTAAAGTTGTATTCCATCATATAAAGGTTTATTAATTTTTTGAATTTATTATAGTGTTCTAGCCATTTTGGTTTTAGTTAATGTATAAAGATAAGAGGAATATATTTTTATCCTTTTTTATAATTATGTGATCATTTAGAATCTGATTTTAGTTCCCCCGGAATAAAAAATCATCTCCAATACTCTTCGTTTGAAGCAAAAGGTGAGGTTGTGGTTGAAATTGGTTAAAGGATGAAATTATACTTATAATGTAAGTATAATTCCTTATATTATTAGAATAGATAGAGAATGAATTCCTAAAATATATCAAAAGGATCATAAAACAAAAACATAATATACTATTACCTTTATTTTTGATGAATCAGTGTTCTTTTTCACACCTCATTGATTTATGGTTTTGTGGTAATTAACTTTCTCATAACCATTCACTTTCTTATGATCAATGTTCTATATCACTATCCATCATTATTTTGTTAATTAATTTTTCCTCCATGTCTATATTTTCACTTCTCACTAATTTTCTCATATATGGAAAGTTAGTATGTGTTTTCTATATAACCTTCATACTTACCTTTGTCTCTTTTCAATAAGAAGTTTTATTAACTCATTTTATGATGTGGGATTTCAATAATGATATTTTTAAATATTAAACCCTTGATTAATGATTTCAATTTTCAATTTATAGGAGTAAATTTGTTAAAGGTGTGGGAATATAAGATTCAAATATTTTAAAATAAATACTATATTTGATAGTGTACAAGATACACAATACACACTACAAGAAATCCACCCCATAACAGTGATATTTTTTGTTACGGTGGTGGTTTAAACCACTTCTATATGCTTCTGCAGTGGTTTCATAAAAACACTGCTAAATTGGGTGTCAGCATTCTATACATGGTGGTTTCTTAAATTTAGAAATGATTTCTAGAAACCATCGTAGTAAATATATTTAGCAATGAATAATGTCGTTTTCATGGCTGTTTTCCTAGAAAAAATGATTAATTTTTTAGCAGTGGTTATAAACGCCTCCCAAAAAAGATTCATTTTTCCCAGGAAAATGCCACAAAAATTACCCCAATTTACGCTAAATGATAATGGAAACTGAGCATTGTTTAGTGGTAGTTTTAACCACTGCTAAAAAATATACATTTTTTTGCACAAAAACCACCGCTAAATCACAAAATTACTGCTAAATTATACTGTGCATGTATTTAGCGGTGGTTATAGCCTCCGAAGATAATAAAATATAAAATTATAGCGGTGGTTTAAACCACCACTATATATGGTCCATTTACCTAGTAGCGGTTTATATTTCCACTAAATATAGATTTACAAATAAAAATATGCTGCTAATTCTGCCACCCCAATACTAGTACTCTAAAAAACCATGTGCAAAATTTATATAACACTTGGGATGGGAAGGGTACATATAAAAATAAAAAACACATACAATGAACATATATATATATATCCACATACATGCCCAAGTTATGGGTTCACAACAAGAGTGCCAACCAAATCAGAACATCACCACCAAAGTTCATATAACACCTGGGATGGGTAGGGTACATATAGAAATCAAAAGAAACATACAATGCACACGCACACACACACAGATATATATATATATATATTCACACACATACCCATCCTATGGGTTCACAAAAAAAGCGCAAACCAACTCAAAGCATCACCACCAAACCTCACAAACTCCACCACTTTTACAACCACCACTAAATTTATAACACCATAAAAGCAATCCAAGAGCCACAATTAACTTCCACCTTTCTTTTCAAGTTTACATTGCTCCAAAATCTCTAATCATCATATATAATTGGAAAGGAAATCATCTCCATGTCCAAATGGCGTGTAATCTATCCAAGTAATCCTACGGGGTCATCCGTAGGGACCCCATTAGAATCAAATGGGATAACTATCTTCTCTCCGATCAGATTCCATACATATGATATTTTCATATTTTTCTCTGTTACTGTATTGTTTCCATATTTTATGAAAACACATTTAGTATAAAAAAAGTGCAATAAATTTATTCATATTAAAATTTGTTCCTTTACCAGTCACCCTCCAGTATCCCCGTGAAAAACTAGAAGTGTCACCTCACTTCCTCCTTGGCATTCCTATCATTAAGTCAAATAAAATTAAGTTTAGAGCATATATATCAAAAAATTATATAGAAAAAAATTAAAAATGATAATAGATGTAGATTACTAACAAAAAATATATACATAACAATGATAATGAAAGAGTGCACAAATGAAATGAGGGGTTGCTAAATTAATGCATAACTGTACATACAATCATTTTCCCCTTCAACCATGTCATTATCCTGATCCATTACTTCATCCACTTCATCCACTCTTGTTAGATTGATATTTTCAATATCATGATGTAAAAATAAGTCTTCTTCTTCTTGTTTATGAGATTCAATTCCATAGGTCAAATCTTCCACTTCATCGCTCATATCATACAAATATATTTGTTTTACGTGAGAAACTACACTCCACCCTTCATCCACTACATCATTCACATAATATACCATTTTTTATTGAAATTATAAGATATAAATATCATGTAGTTCATGATCACAAACATCCATCAAGCGAGAGAAGTTCACATAAGTAAATTTCAAGGAATCTCTTTTAACACCTCTAATAATATTGTCCAAATTGTATTTGAATAAAACAACTAAAAAAATGCCCATGGTAGTTTAATTCAATAATATAATTCAACTTTCCATAGTATCTCACTTCATAAAATGTAAATATACCAATATTATATGTTTTCTAACCCACTTCTTGATCAACTGTATGAAATCTAAAGTCATTCATGTTGTAAGCGTCGAACTATCTAACTTTTTTTAGAGGAACTCGAGTAAGAAACTTAAAATCTTCTAACAACTCTGATCGAGTATCAGTATTCATGATCTAAAAAAAGAAGTATACCTTATTATATTTAAAAAATACATGTGTCAACCTAATATCTATATTTATTTCAATATTTTTGAACTTACACGTCGTGCAAACAATTATACAAGCTCTTTATTAATAGCTTTCATTATATATTTCTCATTTTGTGTTCAGTCTCTCATTAGTCTCTTTGTTTGTATCCTAAACTCTTCAATAAATGGATCCAAAATTTCACTATTCAGCAGCACATATCTATGTTCCTGTAATAATTCCATTTCTATCAGTGTAACATTTGAGGTCCTCCTAACTGATCGTCTGATAGCATGAAATATTTTTGATTTCCCATGTATTTGAGATTGAGTCAATGTGTTTTCAACATGTCAAACTCTATTAAATCTTGTCTCAATATCATCCAAGTACATATAACAAAAGGTAAGACACTCCTCTACCAAATAGTCTTCAGAAATAGAGCCTTTAGGTTGAGCTTTATTTATCACATATGATTTCAAATGCCTATGATATCTGTGAAATGAAATAAAAAAAACATAATTATGTATTTAATTAAGTTCCAATAATTTTTTACTTAACTTAATAACATATAAATTAATTACCCATAAATTTTATACATCCATCGATATTGTACAAGGCCTCCTAATTTAGCTTCCTCAACCAAATATACAGTTAAATGCATCATGACAGTAAAAAACAACAGAGGAAAGATAATATCCGTTGCACAAAGTGCCCATAAAAATATCTCCTGAAGGTTTTCAAGGTCAAATGGATGTTGATATTTCTCACATAGTTCTTTGAAAAATATGCAGATTTAGAGTACAAAAGCAGTAACCGTTTCGGCTAATAATGTACGCAATGCTAGTGGTAGTAACTATTATAACAAAATATATGAATCGTGACTTTTCAATCCATGTAACCTATGATTATTTAAGTCAACACACCTTGATATGTTACTTTAATACCCATAAGATACCTTTACATTCTTTAAAATTCGAAGGAATGTATCTTTATCCCTATTTTTCATTGAAAAAATTTCCAAAGAATACTTTTTATTCTCATCTAGCTAGAGATCATGTTTTATGTTCATTGCTTGTAAGCCTTTCTGAGCATTGAGATGATCCTTCAACTTTCCATGATCATTAAGCAATGTGAAGATCAAATTTTCACAAAAAATCTTCTCAATATGAATCACATCAATATTATTCTGCAAGAAATTAATATCCCAATATGGAAGTTTGAAAAATATACTTTTTTTCTTCCATTGTTGTGTTCTAATTTCACTTGACGATGCACTTCGAACTCGTTTACCACTATCATTAAAATGATTCACCTTTACAAATTCTATTTCAACATTTCCAAGTTTTACCAATATTTAAGAACCAGTTAACAACTTTAGAGGTGCTCTATGGTCAATGAAACTGTTGAATTTTGACCCATTCAGACAAAATCTATGAGATGCATCGATAAATCTTCGATTGCACAAGAAGCAACATTTTCTACTATGAGGTATCCTTTTGGGATCCAAATCAAAGTTAAAAATAGGAAAATCCAAACTCTTTTAAGTGTTACAAATATGTAAATTCTCAAGTATAGGTAAGTCACTAATGGTCCACATTAGAGAAGCATGCATTTTGAACATTGTTTTAGAAGAAGCCTCATATGTCTCAACACCGTTTCTCCATAACTCCTATAATTATTCAATTAAAGGATGCAAGTATAAATCAATATCATTTCTAGGCATTTTTTCCCATGAATAATAATCAAAATGATAAAAATACATTTGTTTCATACCCATCCATGGATTCAGATTGTAAGGGATCAAAACAACTGACTAAATGCTATAACTGGTACTCAAAGTCCCAAATGGGTTGAATCCATCAGCAGCCAATCCCAATCAAACATTCCTAGGATCCTATGAGAAATCTATATGTAATGAATCAAATTTCATCCATGATTATGAATCTTGTGGATGTCGCATTAACCCATCATTATTATTATCTACAGAATGCCACTTCATGTGTTCGGAAGTTTTCGATGACATGAATAATCTTTGCAATCAAGGATTTAAAGTAAAGTAACACGAAACCTTTTTAGGTATATTACTTTTCTTATTCTCCATGGTAATATGTTGGTTAATACTTCCAACATCATCCATTGACTTCCATCTAGAAGAATAACATTTTTTTCAATCTTGTCTACTTGAATCCTCTCACTAATAAAGCATACAATCATTAGAACACACATGTATTTTTGTATAATTTAGACCAATTCTGTTAACAAATTTTTTTCATATCATAAAAATACTCGGGGATGTTTGCTTTAAGAAATTGATCACACAAAAATTCCAATATCATGGAAATTTCCTTATTTGTAATTACATATAGGCATTTAATATGGTACTACTTCAGAAGAAAAGAAAGTTTTGAATATTTCAAAAATCTACTATACAACTCTTGATTTTGATTGTCAAATAAACCATGAAATGCATCTGTCTACTCAATGATTTTTTCTATTACATTAGTCTCCACAAATATCAACAGTAGGATCCAATGATATGTTACAATCTTTGTATAGTTTTCCTACAGTCTCAAAAACATTACTTGTTACGTTGTTATTTGTAGTATCCTCAACTGGTTGCTCTGATAAGTTTTGATGTCAATGTTTGTGTCTTGCAATGATGAATGCATCATTTATAAGGTTTTTCATTTCTTTTTCCATTGTTTAAAAAGTTGGGAGCTCATTATGTGGATTGACATCAGTGCTCAACCTTTCTGTAATGTTCGATTCTCCATGCCAAATGTAACACAAATATTGAGTAGGGAATTTCTTCAATATCAAGTATTCATAAACTTTATCTCTCTTCAACCATCTTCTAAATTTACATTTAGGACATAGACATCTTATTCTCCCTTCAATGGATTGATTGGAAATTGAAAAATCTGAAAACTCCTCCTCCAAACCCTTAGCATACTAAGGTGTGTTCCCCAGTAATGTGATCCATCTTTTATCCATGTATATCACAATGTTCCTACAAAATATTAAAAAAATTAAAACACATAACTATTACTAAATATGGAAAGAGATTTATATATACTAGTTGAAAAAATATGAATATGTTAAATAAGGTTTTCCTATATAAATACATATGGTAAATAATGAATCATTTTTAAAGGGATAAATGAAATCCATAAAGTCTAGTTGTGAGGAAAATGATCTGTAAAAGATGCAATTTTTTATTTAAAAACCACTTAGAATCCCAAGATAAAAAATACACATTGAAATCCATTTTTAATAAAAATATTATTTTAAGAAATCATTGAAAAAAGTATCACAATCTAATGTCAATAATTGATTATAGGACCATCATGGTTCTCAAAACCGTTAAGCTACTATCATGCTACACTTTTTTATTTAATGGATACATTTTGTAACATTTTTTCATTAAGTTAATAGGTGGATTGATGATGATAAAGGATGTGTTATCCAAATTGGATAGAGGGGATGGATTCTTTAGTGGATCCAATTTGGATTGAGTTTATGGGTATAACAAATCATTTATTCAATATTGAAGTTATAAGTGGAATTTCATGGTTTGTAAGAAAGCCTGTAAAAATTGTTTTATCTACAAGGATATTAAATGGGCTTTTGGTTTCAAAGGAATTCATTTAAGTATATGTGTTCTTGGATCTACATTAGTAATTTTTTATTTAAAACAACTAGTTGAGATTCCTTTAGGAAGAGACTTATGAGAACATTCCAATATTTTATACTAAATTCATGAATTCATAACATGTATATTAATTATTTATTATATCATAAGGAATAACCTACATCATAACCAAACTCATGGTTAAATCCAGTGTTGTTAAAGGTGTCTGCTATAGGTCACCTTGGCAAGAGGCGCAACGAGGTGTAGCTGGAGTGCCTCGTCATAGGTGAGGCGAGGCAACCTCACTAAGGCATGCCAAAGGCACGTGCCTCATCTGCCATCTTAGGAGGTGCTAAGGTGCAAGGCACTATAATGACATTCCCTTGAAGAAAACATACCTATTTTCTAAAATTCAACACAATTTTTTATGTATGGGTATTTTTACACAGTTTCTTTATTAACATAGGAATCAAATTCATTGAAAAATATTCATATTAAGCCTTTTATGAACTGTGGGTTTAAACAAAAATTCAATGGAAGGATTATCAAACCACAAAAATAGATTACAATTCATAGAACCCACAACATTCATAACACTACATGTTAAAATATTTGAGAGAAAATATTCGGAAATAATGAGGAAATTGATAAACGCATGTGATTACACCCATTTCCTTCCAATTAAATTTAACCTAGTTAATTACAATCATTAGTTATTCCATAGAATCAACCCAATAGAAAACCAAATAATGAAAATTAAAAAGAACCATAAAATAATAAGAGAACAAGGATCCCATCCCTGTAGTTTTTTCTCCATGCTACACCAAAACAGATGGAAATATTGATGATGCCTTAACCTTGATATCACTAAGGTAAGATCTTGAAAATTTTATAATAATTGAATAGATGTTTGGAATATTAAATGGAAACAAACTTATACCTTAAACATGACTCACTACTTTAGAAAATACATGGGTAACTAAGATGTAGAACATGCCAAGAATCATCAGGTGAAAGTATTCATGTCAAGGGTAGATGAATCCAAGTATTATGAGTAAGGTATTTATTTTTTCCATACTCAAAGAAAACATGAAATTCCAAAATTTCCCAAAATGGATCCTGGAATAACACAGAAAATTATTTCTATCATTATACCTTTTCAATTTAAATTTAATTTTGTTTCAATTATAGAAAGAGGGATAACCTATTAAATCCATAGTTTTATGGAATTCAAATAAAATATTCAATCCCAAAAATAGATATTAAAATATTTATTTATGAATTTAATTGTAAATTTTACATTAATATCATTTTTCACATAATTTTGTAAAAATTCTTATTATTTTGAAGAAATCAAAATTTTTACAAACTGTTGAACCAACCATGAGAATGGATCAACCACTTGGATCCAATAAATTAACCAAATGAAGGTACTAACCAACCATAAGAATTAACCATCCAACTGTATTAAGGAGAAAGTGGCTGCAAGAAGAAATAAACCTACTACATGAAGGAACCAATCAACCGTAAGATGAAACAAACTGAATGAATGAAGGAATAGGTGACTATAGGAAGAAAACAACCAACTTCATAAAGGTTTGAGTGACTAAAAATATAAATCAAACAACTATAATAAGGAACAAACTAACCAAATAAAAGAACCAAAAAATACAAGAACAAACCAACCAGCCGCATGAAGGAACCAACAAACCACAAGAAGGAACCAACAAACTGTACTAAAGAACCGAATGACCGTACCATGGAACAAACTAACCACACATAGGGTAAAGTGATAACATTGTTGGTCAAGGGACCATGCATTAAATTCTACAAATTTTAAGTGGGAATTTCTTTGAACTCCCCCTGATACTTCTAAGACTTGGGAAATTAGAAATGAAAGGTTTTAGAAACCCAGGATATTATAATGGAAAACATAAGAATTGGATAAGATCAAATTATTAGTAAGCTAAAAACTTATGAATATACAATTAATGGTTAGATAATAAGTATATGGTAAACATGATTATGTAATAAATAACTTATTAAAAATTCCATAGATTCATGAGAGTTGATCACATGTCATGATAAAAGGACATGTAATCTCAAATGACCAAAAATATACCAGTGTAAGATTTCAAAAAAATAATATAATAAATATTATCCATTTATCATAACGTAGGCATTTACGAGTGTGGGATAAAATTGTTACATATAAATAATCATAGTAAATCATAACATATTGGATCTGATATCACTACATGTTTCCCCTAATATAATGGAGTATGCATTAACACTTGATTCTCATAACATTATAGAGAAGAAATCATTACCTAATATCATGACATAACCTAATATCATTAATTCAATACTCGAAAATCCAACTATAATTACTAATATTTACACAATTCATGGAACACATTTAGAAATAATAAAAAAGAAGGCACACATGAAACCTAACCAATTTCATTTTCAAAATCATCTTTTAACCCATACACACCTCAAAAACCTCTGAAAAAATATTTCACTCCATTAACATAATTCATAAAACAAAATTAAGAATCACATCAAGCATACTAAAATAATTTAATAATTTTAAATTATGGAATCACCTTCCACAAGCTTTAAAACTTCTAGAATCTTGTGGAAAACCACAACTGCACCATAATGGGAACCTATTAATGCAAGATCATACCACAACCATCAAGATTGAAAATAAAGAACTAAGATTAAACCAACTTTAGAGAAACCAACCCAAGATCTTACCACAACCGCACCATAATGGTATAGTGACCAGCACTGAGGGGTGACAAAGGTAGTGACCAGTGGTTATGGGTGACAAGTTGTAGTTAGGGGCAGTGAGTCGCATCGAGGGATAGAGAGGGTTAGGACCAGCAATATGGGAGGTGAGTTTCGGGACTCCTAGGGCTTTGGGGGGGGGGGGGGTCGCGGGGGTTGGGTGGTCGCGGGGGTCGCGGGTGTTAGGGGGATGTGGGGAGAAGTTTCTGTTATGTAAAAAAGAAAATAGGTTTAGTGATAGTTTTTAATAAACCGCTGCTAAATTATTTTAAAAAAAATTAGTGGCTGTTTAACAAACTGCTGCTAAAAAACTGCCTCTAAAGGCTAATTATGTTTTATTGATAGAACTTGAACAAACCACAAAATATTATTATTTAAATATGAACTTTATAACCTAGTTGTTGAATTGGAATATATGAATAGGATTAACCAAATTTTGAAAAATATATAATGTTCCTAATCAATATAAATTTATTGATTAATTCTTAGGAAATAATCCCTCAATTTTTAGCAAAGGTAATTTATTCTTCAAAAGTATGTTTTCTTCAAAAATAGTTTTATTTATTTTTGTGATAAAATATTATAATTATTTTATGGAAATTATAGAAATTTTATTTTATAAAAATTATATAATTTTTGAAATAATCATTTAAAAATTATCTTAGAGTGAAATTTTGGTATTTTTCTAAGAAAACTCATTTTCCAATGAATAGTGAAAAAATTGATTTTCATTAAAACTGTATTTTTGGTTCAAGAATTCACAAAGATTCATTTTGTTTTAAAATGATTTAAAAGTTAAATTAGTTATATTATATTATTAATAATCCAATTGAATTCATTTAAATCATTTTTATGGTTTGATTTAGTATAAAAACATTTTTATACTTAAAAATCAGTTTTCTAAAAAATAAATTTTCATTACATTTTGCGTTTTAATATTAAACAATTTGCATACACTTCGAGAAATTTAATTTTAAAAAAATCCATATTTGGAATCATTAGGTTAAAATTCTGTAAATAGGTATCTTTTATTTTTTTCATTATAAATAGTAATCATAGTGAATAATTATCACCCTAGAAAGGGTAAATCATGTAATTAAGGGTAAAAATAATATGATAATGATTAAAAAATGATCATAACACTTGAATTTATCCTACTGGATGATTGTGTTTTTTACATATACATCCATTTTTTGAAAAAATTGAAACTTGGTTTCATGTTTCTTTAATTTTGAATTTTATAATATTTAAGTAAAAGATGATGTCAAAAAAAAGTCATTTTCTTGAATTTAATACCTTTAATATTTTGTTACAGGGATAAACAAACTTATATTAAATTATAAATGGTTATTTTAAATATAAATTATTATTTATTATTTTAATTTATTTAAAAAATTTAGTAATGAAATAACTGACTTAAATTCTTGTGTAACACTGACACTACATTTAATCACTAAATAGAAAAATTAAATAAATGGTTTTAAAAATGTTAAAAGTGATGTTATTTGAATGAATTATTATGTACCATTAATTATATATATACAAATAACATATTAGATATTTTTTAGTAGATTATATTCAAATTCCATTTTTTCTTGATGTTTTCAAAGTCATATTAAATGAATAGTTCCCAAAATGAAATTAATATGGTATTTATTAAGTAATTTTAATTATATAAATATAAAATAATACTTATATTATTTTCATTTTGAACATTGGAAAAATGGAAACATTACACATGCGTACATAAAACCTATCATTTCCATGATTGAAAAATAGTTTATTTTTCATAACCATCATTCTTGGTTGGTTTAAAAAGTATAATTTATTTATAAAAAGGATAATTATGTCATGATTAATATTTTTAAGATTATGGAATATTTTCATATTTGACCATAGTCAACCTACCAAAGATAATTTGGACATACATGCCAAATATCATCAAAATATCCAATGAGAACTAAATTGATTAAGTAATTGTGTATAAAATGATAAAAGAATAAAAGGAATAATAAAATTGAAAAGTTTTATTAATAAAGTAAAATATTAAAATAATTTTATTATTCATGATGATAAATAATATACATGATGAGTTAGACTCAAGGTAAGTGACACTTTACTTTAAAAATATCATTTTAAATATTTATTTTCTAAATCTTTCTCATACATGTATATATTCTAAAAAATCCTTTTTATATGTATTTTTATGAACATAAATTAATTATAAAGTAAATTTCATGTATCTTTCTTAAAAAGGTTATCAAAATTAATCTTTTTATGGAACATTTTGACTTTATTTATAATAGAAAAAATAAGATTCTATTTTAATATATATGGTGTTAATGGTTTTTTCCAACCACCATAAGCATTATTTGATGCTTGGATTACTTTATAAGCTTCCATATTTTCTTCAAAGAAAAACCTCCTTCCCTATGTTCTTGGTATTTTTAAACAATTTTTTTTAAATAGAATGGATATTTCAATTTCCAAATTTTTTTTCTTATGGGTTCAAAGAGTATATTTATGAGAATGATAATGGAAATGAAATATTTCATGTGTTAGGATTATTTTATGGTTCTAGGGAATTTTTTATGGTGATGGTTGGTTTTGTTATAAACCAAGTACAATTGGTTTTGTTATAAACCGAGGATGGGTGGTTCCATTATAAACCAAGGACAAGTGGTTACATTATAAACCAAGGAAAGGTGGGTCCATTATAGATCTCCAATGCATTGGTTAATGATTATGTTCTCTAGGTAAATGTGATGTAAGTTATATGGTGTCCCAAGTTACCTATATTATTTATTTTTTATTTATATATTTTTTACATAAACCTTGTTATTTCATGGGGTATGTTAATGAAATCATGTTTAAAGAAAAGTTTTTACTTCTTATTAAGGGAGAAGAGTACAACTTTGTGAAAAAAATTTATAGAGTTTATTATGATTTCAAATAAACATTTGTGAGTTTTATATTTCCTTTAATATTTCTAATTAAATGTATTATAAAACTATTTGGGTAGAGAAGTTGATTTCTTGACTAAGAAAATGTTTATTTTGATCCCAAACTTTATTTTCAAAAGGAAAATTTTTATAAGTATGTATGGACTAATGGGTTCCTTTGTTTATTTGTATATATCCCGTACTGATCTTTTAGTGCTCATAACACTTTTTTTTTAAAAATCATTGGTTTTTAAGGACGTTTAGGGATGATTATGTGGTCAGGAATAAAATTGTGAAGATATGTCATGAAAAGAAAATGTGTTACATAATAAAATCTTTATTTTGTAGAAAAAATGGATACTGAGTGGGAGTTTCCATTTTGTGATATAATATTTATTTATATAAGGGTGAAGACCTAATTCATTAAAACTATCAAATTCAAAAGATCCTAAAAATACAATAAAGTTAAATCTCTTCTAGAGACTCAATTTACGAATTGATTAAGTTCGGGTCTTATATGTGTATCCCATTACCTTCCTCTAGACTCCAGTAAGGTTGGGTCTAGCTAATGGCTCTTACCCAATGGTGAAACCTATCTGTATCTTCCATGAATGTCCTGTATTGGGTAATTCCAATCCAAGGGTACCATATATGTGATGTATCTTAGGTGGTTATCTCTTCTCCCAACCCATGGTTAGGGTTTTAGGGGAAACCAACCTCTACTTTTATAAATCCCCTCTTACCTCCATGTTTGAACACTAAATCCCAATGAATCCCCCCATATGTGTACTACGATTAACCTCAATTCTTAAAATAAAAACTAGATCCTATATCTATTTTGGAAGAGTCTTATAAAATCATATTTATATTTAGTTAGAGTACAAGAGAAATGGAGATATTGCTTATCCTTGTTTTATAAAACATCATGATATATCTATCATGAGTGCAACTTAAAATCATTAAGTAGGCTAGATAATAGTAATTCTATTTCAAACACACAATAATATAACTTCATCTGTGGTAATACATAGGGGTGGTGTGGTGGTTGGAGGTTAAGAAACCACCAATATATTTATATAAAGAAAAAAATAATATAAAATTTATCAAATTATTTCGGAATAATATTATATAAATTCAAATACATAAATTAGAGAATATTGAAAATTATATATAGGGGTCAACAACCCTACCTTGTGGGGACCACAACCTTATCCTTTTCCTCTTGATCACCACTAGTATTAGTCTTACTGGAAATCATGTAAATAGTATTTTTGAGTTTATTGGTATTATTTATAGAAAATGGGCCTACATCTGGATTGGATCTACTAATAAATTTATATTTCCACTAAGGTAAATATCTTACCTAGAGAAATAATATGGTGATGTAATTTAATTTTAGATCTTATTTATGTGATATTTTTAGTTTTTTACTGAACTTAAATAATAATTTTGATTCCATTAAAGTAATGATTTAAATAAATATATCAAAAACCAAACTCCTAAAAATAATGAATAACTTCCACCTATAGGTATACACCACCACTAAAATTAAGTTTAATATTAAAAAATTTTACCTTATATTGTTTACCTCGCTAAAATTACCATTTTTATTTAAGGTTGTGAAATAATAAAAAATTACCTCATTGGATAAAATTTAAAAAAGACATATTTTTTCTCAAAACATATCATGAATCTAAATAAAACTAGAATAAATCCCAATTTAATAAATTCATTCTTCACTTAATCTCAAGGAATTGAAATTGATTCAAACATCCATTTACAAGCTAAGTAATTCTTAGGTCAATCTCAAGTCACTACAGCGGTCCAAAACTTTAAAATCTAAGAATAAGATCTTGATATAAGAGGATATTAATCTTGATTGAATTAAAAATATGAAATTTTTATTTAGGAAGTTTGTAAACTTTAAAAAATGGAAAATATATTTTTCAAATGTATTATAATTTTATTTTTAGGAAAAAGTAGAAAATTTTTATGAGAATGTAAATTTTGAATTAGGGATCACATAGGATATTTTGATAAATTTTATTAACAAAAAAATATAATATTTGTTTTAGTGTGTATTTAAGTGAATTGGTAAATGTTCTATATTAAGTAATATATTTTTAAATCTATTATTTAATTAATGATAAAGCAATAAAATTTTAATATATGATGTTTTAATTTTTTGGTACTTTGATTGTAAAAAAATAGGAAATCCAAAGAGATTTCACCTGAGAATGTCCTTTTCAAAATTTAATTAAAATTTGTATCTATCCTAGAATATTTGAACATAAAAGGTGGTATTTTTTGGACATTATATATACATGATGATTAATGAGAGTCTAATAAAATTTTCTAGATATATGTTCAAAATTATACAGTGCTATAATTGAAGGAAAGAGGGGTTAAACATTTTTTCCAATGGATGAATATTAAAATATTTGATTATAAAGAATTAAGTGCCATTGAAAACTATATTATTTTAAAGTCACACCATTAAAAAAATTCTAGGATCCTAAAAAATATTAAATATTTATAGTGTTTTATTGAAAATAGATCTTTTCATATTACAAAATAAAATCATTTATATAAATATAAAGATGGGGGTGAGGAATAATAAATTCTTAAATAAAATATTATGGTTAAATGAGATCCTAGAGGAATTTTTTTTAATTTATTGTTACAAGTGCTTTAACTCCATAATATGAGGTTCAATATTTTTTAAAAGAATATATTTTAGTTTCTACATTTGATATATTTTTTTTGCGAGGTTGAATAGGTTAACAGTCATCAAAATTTTGAAGTAGAAACTCCTAATTAAATTAATAAGAAGCAAGAGGAAGCTACCATTACTACATTTCAACTATTGGAAAAAGAATTTTTTTTCCTTTCTCATACCAAGGAAGAAATATATGACTAAAAATATTAAATTTTTTCTTCATAGTATGAGGATGAAAGAAAATACCTTCAAGTTTTGAGAGAAGTGCCTAAAGTGGTTTTTGGTATAAACATAGCTTTTAACTTATTCAAGATTAATAAATTAGAGATTACATTTTTTATAAAAATAAAAAATTATATGATTTCAAGGAAGATGTTAGTAATCTTTTTATGTTGGTTGAGAAAGTGATGAATGGTTTTATTGATAATGTTATAGATTAGTATTTTTCTCATCCTATTAGTCAACTAATGAATAAAGATAAGAATGATAATGAGACTGATGGATTTGTTATAAATATTTTTGATATATCAGTCTAGTTAGAGGATAAACTAATTAGATATGAATATAAATTAGTCATTTTAAAGAAGTTCACGGTTAAAAAATATGACCTTGAAGAGGTAAAATACCAAATGATAGCTAAGTGATATTTTAAATATTAAAATAATTAATCATAGAAATCTTTTATACTATTTTATTTCTTTGGTTTGTGTGGATTATTTTAAATCTTTTTCTTTTATTCATAAAAACTAAGGATGTGTTATATGTTTTTAAATACATTATTAGCATAGTTAAATTAATTAAAATATGATATTTTATTTGGAGATGATTTTATGACTTTCAAATATAATCTTCCATATTTAAAATATATATTTTGAAAATAATTAATTTGTATGCTTTTAAAATTTATTTTATACATGGTATGTGTCATAAAATATAGCCTTATCATATTGAATTTTTAATTACATGTCATTTTGAAGTTGATACTAAATCTATTTTAGAGGAAATAATTGCATATCATGAATTATTAGTGATATAATTAATAGGTAAATAATTGGAATGGAGAAATAAATTGATAAATCCATTCAGGGAAATTCAGTTACTCTTTATCTAAAATCTACCTCAACTATGGATTCATCACAAATATAAGTTTTTATTAAAAATTTCAAAGTTTTTTAATGATCCTGTTGAGATCTTGTATAGAGGAATGGAAATTTTTAAAAACTATTAAAATAATCTAAAAATTACTTTGAAATTTTTTCTTAATTTTGTTTAACAAGTGGGGAAATAAATATTTGATGAAATGAAAATTCAATGCTTCATTGGTGGTTTAATTGAAATAATTATCTCATTATTATAAATCCAAGGAAAAATCTTTAAATATAAAAATTAATTTTATCATTATTCTCAATAAGTTGACAAAATCATTCTTGATTATATGAAAAAAAAATTGTTGTGGGTAGGTTTGACTTAGTTAGAAAATGTGTTTATCATTTTCAAGGAGAGTATTTATTTCCTCAGATTCTATCTAAATATAAAAAATCTTCTAAAATTTTGAATTAGTCTTAAGGAACTTATAGTATTATATTCAGTATTTTAGAGGAGGACTTTTTTATTTTATATATTTTAAGAAAAAAATTATCTTCCCAGTATCAATATTCCTTTCACCATTACTTTTATCATAAATATTTGACTAAAAAAACTTTTCAACATTAATTAATTTTATAGAAATTAAATCCTAATAATTTATTTAGCGATGAACCTATTTTTAAAATAAAATCAATTGAGCCCAAATCTAATTGAAAGTCAATTTCATTTTAACTGCCAATTGTTGGTATAAATCTATCTCAAATTATTAAGATCTATCTCAAAAACTTTAAATATTTTTTTCTCTTTTCATATATGTTTGGATCATTGTAAAACAATTATGAATTTCACTTATTATTAATTGGTCTTTATTTTTTTATTGTTATATGGATGCTCTTTTAAACTACCATGGATGGATACTTTAAAAAAATCATACAACTAATCTATATATGAATCACATTATTGTATAAATTAATTATTAGTTAATATTTTTGATAAATCATAAAAAGGGGTATAAATAATAATTTATATTTTCTATTAAACTGGTTTTAGGAATTTATTTATTTTTGGTAAATTGAATTTGTATGTGATAAATTTACTTAAAATGTAACCTAATTATTTTTTATATTTTTCAATTCTATAAAATTTTGTTTATGTTTGATGGTTTTTTAACATTAAAAAGTAAGATATTATTCAAGGATATTTATTTTACTATTCCATCTCTTTAATTTCCATATGATTATTTGTTCTTTATACTCATAGAAACCCCTATATTTATTATGATTGATTTTATTTTAAGGGTGATATTAAATTAATTTTTATTTTTAAAATATTTCAAATCGAATGATATTAATAATATTATAAATTATTGTATGTATTAATTGAAATTAAATAAGGTTAAACAAAAATAGTTTATAAACATGAAAAATTTGATGAATTTATTTATTCATTGAACAGTTTCAGGTTTCTACTTTGCACAAATATTTTTAAAGAAAAAAATTAAAAAATCAATCATTGTATATGTTGGAACCAGGTTCTTCAAAGCATGATTTGGTGTATGGTTTGTGTTTGTTTTCAATCCTCAGTGGAAGTTCAGGGTGTGTACCAATAAAGCGATCATACCGTTCAAGCAGAAAACAGTAGTGAAGGTGGCGTTGTTTCCCAGTGTTTGCCAAATTTTTGGGCCTAAAAATCGGCCAATAAAGTAAAGTGTTTTTGGCAAAGGTACTTGCGCACCGTGCTCTTGGAGGATAAAATAATTGTGAGACATATGTTTTTGAGGATCTGAACATCAAAATTTGGCTAAGTAAAGAAGGTCGCGCAAGTATTGGTTGGGTCGCGCAAGTGAGTTGCGCGACAGAGGATCTGGATACAAGACTTGCGCGCCGTCGAGGGACTTGCGCGCCACCGCGCAGGGGGTCCAGTTTTCCTATAAATACTGGACCACCCCTTCTCATTTCTCACAGAGCTCAAGACTTCAAGATTGTTCGATCTCTCATCGTGCAGGTGGTAGTTTTGTCGTGCAAGTAGAGCTTGCGCGCCGGTTGTTGGTTGTGCGCCCAAGGCGGTTTGGAAGAGAAAGGAAGTGGACCGCGCAAGTTTGTAGTTGGGGAAGGAAGAGTCGCGCAAGTGCGTTGATGTCACTTGCGCGCCAGTTTGGACTTGCGCGCCTAGTGGGACTTGCGCGACTGTCTTGGAGAAGCGCGCCTGGTTTTTCTGAAGCTCACCGGCCTGTTTAGAGCTGCACGAAATCCAGGAGACTACCCGATACATTTGAGGAAAAGTGATATTCTGCTTCTGGAGAGAATCGGACTTCAATAGAGCATCTACATACAACAAAGGATGCATTCTTATGAAAATGATGAAGAGACCTTTACGTCTATAAACTGAGTGGGACTTCACCAACGGCAGTGAGCCAGGGGGAGTCAACGGGAGTGACCCGAGGGACGCAGTGAGCTATCCCTGAACAATTGTAAAGGCAGTGAGCCTGGGACAGAGTGTCTGTACCCTAACCTTTGTAATCCGAATCTAGTGAAGCATAGTGGATTTTGGTACGACCGACAACATGTCGTCCTATGCTCCTTGGACGTAACCCTTAGGGGTGAACCAAGTAAAAAGGGCTGTGTCTTCTCTGTGCATGTGAATGTTTTCTTTCTGATCATAATCATCATACAGGTTCAACAAGTTTATACCAACGTGGGAACAAGATCCATCCCATTAAAAGAAAAAGTGGTCACCCTGATTCACCCCTCCCCTCTCAGGGTGTCCCGGGGTCCTTCAAGTGGTATCAGAGGGTAAAGGTTACTGGTGTTGAATTTTCCCCTTTTCGTCATGGAAAACGCGGTTAATATCAGGGGAGTCCCTCACTTCGATGGAAGCAATTTTCAGATCTGGAATAACATAATGAGATCTCATCTAAGATCTCTTGGAATGGAAATTCTTTTTTCTACTGTGCAAGGAATACAAGTCACTGATCCAACAGGTCTGGCTATGACTGAAACAGACAGGAAACTTCTTGATGCAGATGCTAAAGCACAGAATGCTCTCACTGCAGCCCTTTCTGATCAGATCTACCTGAAGGTGATGAATTGCACCTCAACAAAATCCATGTGGGATAAACTTGAGAATATTTATTAAGGAGATTTCAAAGTGAAGGAGGCAAAACTACAAGTGCTACACAATTGGTTTGATGATCTGAAGATGCATCCAGATGAGAATGCAGACTCTTTCTTCAATCGAATTACTGAAGTGGTTGGAGCAATTCGGGGTCTAGGAGAAGAAATCAAAGATATTGATATAGTAAAGAAAATATTAAGAAGACTTCCACCTCTGTATAATGCGAAGGTGTCAGCCCTTGAGGAAAGAGATCTTTCCAAACATTCTCTAGATGATCTACTGAGCATCTTGGTTTCTTATGAAATGAGAGTCAAACCAGAAGATGCTACGACTCGGGTGAGCAAGGAAATGGCATTCAAGGCCATGGATAAATTGAAAATCTCAAAGGATAGTAGCGGTGATGATGACGAAGAGAAAGAAATTCTTTCTCTCATTGCAAAGAAGTTCCAGAAGGGGAAAGGGAAATTCAAAGGGAAGTTACCTCTCGCATGTTTCCATTGTGGAAAAGTTGGGCACATTGCCTCTCAGTTCTTGAAGAATATCAATGATGATGATAGTGAAGATGAAAACTTCAAGAAGCCTCAGAGAAGGTTCTTCAAAAAGGGAGACTTCAAATCTGGTAAGAAAATGCAAAGGAAGAGTTGTGTATGTGAAGAGGAAGAAGATGATAATGAATTCTGTGATGGAGAAGAACCAGAATTCAAAACTGGGAACCATGCTTCTATGATGGCCACTGTTGAAAAGTCAGAAGATACTGATGGAGAAAAAAAACTGAGAACTTGTGTAGATCCTGAGGTGAAACTTAAGGATGTGGTTAGTAAGCTTAAGATTAAATGTAAGAGCTGCAATAAGTGGAAATCAATTGTTGAAGAATCAACTGAATACGTTGACCAACTTGAAGCTGAAATTGAACGAATGGAAGAATTTGTTAAGGTACAGTCTAAAATAATTGAAAGCAGTGATGATGTAGTAGATCTGAAGCTGAGAATTGAAGAGCAGGAAAAGGTCATCAATGACCTCACATCCAGACTGGATGAAAAATCCAAGACTGCTGAGGGTCTTGAGGAGGAAGTAGTTACTCTAAGGAGTAAACTGGATACTGAATCAGTTCCAAAAGAATCAAGGAAGAAAATACAGTTTGGAAGATTCTCAGATGAAAAATTACTAGCAAGAGCCAAGTGTGGTTCAGATGGGGTTGGAAAAATCTTGAGTGATCAAAGACCTGCTTGCATGGGAAAGAGTGGAATTGGCTGTGAGGCTGAGTCATCAACTGCTGGAAGTGAAAAGATCCAAAACAAAGATAAGATGAAAGTTGAACATGTTGAAATGTTACCTAGAGTTCTGAAAAAGGAACCCTCAATCCAAACTAAAAGGAGACCCGAAAATTATCCTCAAACATTCAAAAATGACAGACAGTCTTACTATTCTCCCAAGGAAGAAGGTATAAGGATAAATTCAAGTGAGAAGACATTTCCTCTCATGAAGTGTCAGTTATGTGGCTATCTGGGCCATACCATGTCTTATTGTGAAGAGGCAAGAAGCTATCTGAATGGAGAAGATATAGATGCTCAACAAAGGAGAACAATCTCATATCCTAATTCTCATAGAAGAAATAATTTCTATGGATATTGTTTTCGTTGTTCTAAATTTGGTCATAAGGCTGTTAATTGCAGGCAGAGAAGAGACATAGACACCTCATACCGAAGTTCAAGACAAGTCAAGTCTCATCAGCAAGACAGTGTTTCTCTTTCAAACAGGTTCTCACCTCTCACAGAAGACTTTGACTATGAATAACCTGGGTATGCGGAAGAGATAGTTGAATGGCCATCAGTTCTATTTACTCAATCTAATGTCTCATGGAAGGAAAGGAAGAAGATTGAGAAATCGAACCTTGCAGAGGTAGCCCTCAAAGCTACAAAGAACAACAGTACCTGGATTCTGGATAGCGGCTGTTCATCTCATATGACGGGTAATGCCGGCCTACTAACGAATATCATAAAGAATGTTGATGGTACAGTAAGATTTGGTAATGATGGGGCTCTGAAAATCAAAGGGAGTGGAAGCACCCAATTAGCTAATGGAGAACTAAAGAAGACTGAAGTCCTTTACGTAGATGGCCTACGTCATAATCTCCTCAGCGTGAGTCAACTCTGTGACTCAGGACTTATAGTTACTTTTAATCAGAAAGGCTGCACTATCAAGGGAAAAACTGGCAATTCACTTATGAAAGGATGCAGAACAGAAGGCAACTTGTATCAGGTTGATAGTAAAGAAAATGTATGTTACATGACTGTTGAAGAAGAAAACAATTTGTGGCATCGGAGATTGGGACATATCAATCAACAAGACATGGAGAAAATATCAAAATTGAGAATTGTCATGGACATTACCAACCTGAAGCGTGAGCGTGAAAAATCTTGTGATGCTTGTATTCGTGGAAAGCTGGTCTGCAGTTCATATCGGCCAAAGAAGAAAAGAGTGTCTCACCTTCTTGATCTGATTCATACAGATGTTTGTGGGCCAATAAATGTTGCCGGAACTCCTGGAGAAAGGTACTTTGTCCTTTTCATAGATGATTATAGTAGAATGGCATGTGTGATGGTCATTCACAGGAAACGACAAGTCCTTGACTGCATGAAAACATATCGGCGAATCGCCGAGAATGATACTGGACGAACAATCAAAGTGTTGCGATCTGACAATGGAGGAGAATACACGTCCATTGAATTTGAGAATTATCTGGAGAAACATGGGATACAGCATGAGGTAGATGCTGTGAGAACTCCACAACAAAATGGAGTTGTTGAACGTAGGAATCGACAGGTGAACAACATGGCACGAACTATGCTGGTTGAGAGTCGTATTCCACGACATTACTGGAAAGAGGCTGTTCAAGCTGCAGTATACATTCAGAATCGAACAGGACTTTATATGGGTGAGAAGAAGACACCATATGAGTTTTGGCATGGACGAAAGCCTTCTCTAAAATACTTTCGTGTGTTTGGAAGTAAATTCTTCATCAGGAACAAAGAAGGAAATCAAGGGAAATATGGCGACAATGCGGATGAAGGAATTTTCCTCGGTTACTCAATGAACAGCAAAGCCTACAAATGTTTCAACAAGCATTTAGGAAGGATTGTGGAAAGCAGTGATTTTAAAATAATTGAAGAGAAAACCACAAATGCTTCAAGGACGTCATATGATGATATGATAGAAAGTCAGGAAGAATGTGAACGTGAAGAAAATACAAATGCAGAAATAGAGGAAGCTATTCAAAACACTCAGCAGTCACATCATGATGTTGACTCGGAAGAAGAATCTGAAGCAGAAACTATGGCTGAAGAGAATACTACTGATCCTCGTAGGAGAAATCGAAGAGCTGAGATTGATCCATCCAACATAATTGGGGACAGGAGTGCACCCACTCAAACAAGAAGTATGAGGAATACCACGCAATCTGCATTTCTATCAGTTGTAGATCCATCCTCATTCGAAGAAGCTGCAAAAGATAAATCTTGGGTGAAATCCATGAATGATGAATTAGATCAGATTGACAAGAATCAGACATGGGATCTTGTCCAGAGACCTGAAGGTCACAATGTGATTGGTACCAAATGGATCTTCAAAAATAAGTTTGATGAGCATGGAAGTGTTATCAGAAACAAGGCACGACTGGTATGTAAAGGATACTCCCAGATTGAAGGTATTGATGTTGAAGAAACCTTTGCTCCGGTTGCTAGACTGGAATCAATCAGGATTTTCCTTGCCATGGCACTCCAAAGAGGATATAAAGTATATCAAATGGATGTTAAGACAACATTCTTGAATGGTGTACTCGAAGAAGAAGTCTACATTGAACAACCAGTGGGTTTGTCTTGGGTACCGATGAAACAAAGGTCTGCAAACTAAAGAAAGCTCTATATGGTTTGAATCAGGCACCACGGGCGTGGTACTCATGGCTAGATTCATATCTCAAGAAGTTGGAATTCAAAAGAGGAGGAGTTGATCACAATCTCTATGTGAAGAATTCTCCAAAAGATCAATTCATGGTTCTTGTCTACGTTGATGATATCATATTTGGTGGCAGCAGGAAGAAATCAGTGGATGAATTTGCCAACCACATGAAATCAGAATTTGAAATGTCTATGATTGGGGAGCTCACATATTTCTTGGGGCTGCAAGTGATTAAAAAGAAGGAATACACATTCATTTCTCAGGAAAAATATGCAAGAGAGATGCTGAAGAAGTTCAATATGCAAGACTCCAAACCAATGTCAACTCTGATTGCAGTTGGAACTAAACTTGGAAAGCATGAGGATGGGAACTCTGTTGATCCCACCATGTACAGGAGGATCATTGGAAGCCTACTGTACCTGACAGCGACAAGGCCAGATATTGTCTTTCCAACTTGCCTTGCAGCCCGCTTTCAGAGTAATCCAAAGGAGGAACATATGGCACCAGTAAAAATAATCATGAGGTACATTCAAGTTACACATAACATCGGGTTATTTTTTGCTGCAGGCAGGGACAGTGAATTATCAGCCTTTTCTGATGCTGACTGGGCTGGTGATGTTGTAGACAGAAAGTCCACTAGTGGTGGAGCTTTCTATATTGGGCAAAAATGTGTTGGCTGGTTGAGCAAGAAACAAGAAAGTACTTCTCTTAGTACTGCTGAAGCTGAATATATCTCTGCCACAAAAGCATGCACTCAACTTCTTTGGATGAAGCAGCAGCTAACAGATATTGGTGATAAGGTGCAGCAACCAATGGTGATTTATTGTGATAACAAAAGTGCAATTGATCTTACGAAGAATCCGATTCAGAATTCTTGTACAAAACATATTGAAATACGGTATCATTTTATCAAAGAAAAGGTTGAACAAGGCGTGATTAAAATGGATCATGTTGGAACTAATGAGCAAGTGGCTGATATCCTAACCAAGCCATTGTCTGTGGCTGTGTTCGAGAAGCATCGGTTGAACCTCGGTGTTCGACCACCTCCTACTACATAAGGAGGCTCCGGAAATCCCCTCTCCCCGTTTGTTTTAACTGTTTTTATCTGCTTATGGATGTGATGCAGGTTTATGGGGGAGATACTATCCAGGGGGAGTATGGCTTGAGCTGAACGTTGAACAGGGTTTCGGTCTTTGGTTTTATTTTCAATGGGGGAGAAAGGAATAAATTCAAGGCAAGAAAATCAAGGCAAGAAATTCACGGCAATAAATTCTTCTGTGATGAGAAGTGTAAGATTGTGATGAGAAGTTTAATAAGGATAACATCGGGCGTCATGGAGAATTTCAAAACACTAAGACCCAATTCAAGCTTCCTCTCTTGTTTTCTACACCGAGAATTGCTCACGTAGACTTAGAGTGTTGGTTGAGTTGATTCTTGCGTTTTGGATTTGATCATGGTTGGAGATCTATTGAATTTATTCTGATTGCCAACAAACCCAAAGGGGGAGATTGTTGGAACCAGGTTCATCAAAGCATGATTTGGTGTATGGTTTGTGTTTGTTGTCAATCCTCAGTGGAAGTTCAGGGTGTGTACCAATAAAGCGATCATACCGTTCAAGCAGAAAACAGTAGTGAAGGTGGCGCTGTTTCCCAGTGTTTGCCAAATTTTTGGGCCTAAAAATCGGCCAATAAAGTAAAGTGTTTTTGGAAAAGGTACTTGCACGCCGTGATCTTGGAGGATAAAAGACTTGCACGACATATGTTTTTGAGGATCTGAACATCAAAATTTGGCTAAGTAAAGAAGGTCGCGCAAGTATTGGTTGGGTCGCGCAAGTGAGTTGCGCGACAGAGGATCTGGAGACAAGACTTGCGCGCCGTCGAGGGACTTCCGCGCCACCGCGCAGGGGGTCCAGTTTGCCTATAAATACTGGACCACCCCTTCTCATTTCTCATGGAGATCAAGACTTCAAGATTGTTCGAGCTCTCGTCGCGCAGGTGGTTGAGTCGCGCAGGTGGTAGTTTTGTCGCGCAAGTAGAGCTTGCGCGCCGGTTGTTGGCTGTGCGCCCAAGGCGGTTTGGAAGAGAAAGGAAGTGGACCGCGCAAGTTTGTAGTCGGGGAAGGAAGAGTCGCGCAAGTGCGTTGATGTCACTTGCACACCAGTTTGGACTTGCGCGCCTAGTGGGACTTGCGCGACTGTCTTGGAGAAGCGCGCCTGGTTTTTCTGAAGCTCACCGGCCTGTTTGGAGCTGCAAGAAATCCAAGAGACTACCTGATACATTTGAGGAAAAGTGATATTCTACTTCTGGAGAGAATCGGACTTCAATAGAGCATCTACATACAACAAAGGATGCATTCTTATGAAAATGATGAAGAGACCTTTACGTCTATAAACTGAGTGGGACTTCACCAACGGCAGTGAGCCAAGGGGAGTCAACGGGAGTGACCCGAGGGACGCAGTGAGCTATCCCTGAACAATTGTAAAGGCAATGAGCCTGGGATAGAGTGTCTGTACCCGAACCTTTGTAATCCAAATCTAGTGAAGCATAGTGGATTTTGGTACGACCGACAACATGTCGGCGTATGCTCCTTGGATGTAACCCTTAGTGGTGAACCAAGTAAAAAGGGTTGTGTCTTCTCTGTGCATGTGAATGTTTTCTTTCTGATCATAATCATCATACAGGTTCAACAAGTTTCTACCAACGTGGGAACAAGATCCATCCCATTAAAAGAAAAAGTGGTCACCCTGATTCACCCCTCCCCTCTCAGGGTGTCCTGGGGTCCTTCAGTATAGAATTTAATTAAAGATCTACCGTATGAATTATGAAGTCCTTGGACTCAAATTATATCATGAGAGGGGTGTTTTGCTAACTTTCATTGAATTGTATGTTGCCATCATTATCAATCTTTTTATGAACTTGGAGTCATCCCACTTGTTTATCTTGTGAATTATTTGGACCTATATATAGATGGTGGAAGAGGGAACTACTATATCCCATAGTTTGAGACAAGGTGACATGTTTTATGATTTTATTTATAATCATGGACATTTGAAAAGTGATGTATAGGTATTATCCTCTATCATAATTCTTCCTTTACCTTCAAAGAAATTTTATACTACTGATTTACTGGGCAACCATTTCTTTTATCCATTTTAGTTTTGTTGTTCCTTTTATTTTATAGAATCTCTTATATGGTTAATATCTTTTCTTGAGTAAAAAGTAGTTGTTTAAAAATAATAATAAAATAAAATCTCAAAATATTTTCAACACAGCTCGATAAGGAATTAGTGAAATGATCAAATTTTACTCAATTTAATTCTAATCAATGAAAATTGGTGAAATTATACCTCATGTGTATTTATTCAGTGTCACTTTACTCAACATAATGTACAATCTAGTGTAAATTTATCAATGTAGTTTTATTAGATAAAAACTATTTATGATATAAAATACTAATTTATTGAACATGGAACTATTACATGTTTATTCCAAACATGGTATATTGAACTCAACATGACAAACTATGGGTGATATAGTTTTTAACATTGTAATTCCCCCACCTAGTTCAACTAAACAATACCCAATCCAGATATGTTATTTGAAATCATGAATTCCTCTACATATGGTAAATGTTTTATAATATAAGTGATGGATTGGAACAATCATTTAGAGACTATTTACTCATATATAATTTATAAGGTTTAGGATTAAATCAATTAAAAATTATCTATGGTCCAATTATACAATAGACATATCAAAAACCCATGAAAAAAATAGGAATCAAGAGGGAATCATATAGTCTATAATATAAAATAAATGGTCTACATGATACATAATACATATAATAGAGTATAATAAATGTCAATATACTATATATGAATACTCTAAATAAATAAATAAATAAACTAATCCTCTTTACTAGTACATGTGCATTAAAATAACCAAAAAAGAAAATATATAATGGCCTCTAGCCCAACTCATTAGACCATCTTCTATCAAATAACAAACCTTTGATACACTTATAATCTTAATCCATACATTTATACCCTATAGGTTACCTATACCTGAAATAAAAAATTAAATTCTACCTACATACTTTGAAATACATATTGTATACATGGGTAGGGGATCAGTCCTGGGTAGGATTCCCACACTCACTTCAACTCACTTAGTGCTACAAATCAAGTGGATGCATGTGTAAGTTTGTGGTGGTTGTATGTTTTTGATGGGTTTAATTTAACCCACTTGGAAACATAAACTCTAAATTATCTTACATGGTCATATTTATACCACATCATCACTAAAAGACAAATGATCCCTGAATAGACACACTGGTATGACTCAATTCATGATGAGATCCACATTTATTTAATCGATGATATATATACCCTCAAAAATTGATGATGTATGCTACAAAATCTCTCTTATGTCAGAAAACATAATTCCAAATAGGTACACACTCACATACATAAAGACTCGCACTATGAGTCAAATGTGACCCACCTCTCATCTCATAGTTAATGAAATAGTAAAAACCCAAAATATCATGGGAAACAATTTTTGTATAAAATAAACTGACATAGGGAAATAAAATATGTCCCAACCATCAATATAAAATTTCAAACAATAATGAAAAGAAGATTAGAGGTCAAAGAGTTCCCAAATTAATAAAAATAAATTGCAAAAAACCATGATGGAATAGATAAACAATAAATAATGGGCCTCCAACCATATACAATACTAACTTGAAACTCTCAACTTACCTTATCTAATATCACCAATCATCACTAGAGAAATCACTATACTACCCCTAAATCACCCCATATTTTTCTCACATTTCACAAGTTATCGTTGGGTTTGAATCCCACTATAATATCTTATATCCCTATGACTGCACATTGATCCCTAGAATATCATATCAACGTCATAATTATCAAACAAACATGAATGTACCATGTAAATGGTATTTCTGTAGTGATTTAATATGGATGAAAAACCTACTCTAAGTTAGGTACTACCACCACTACCCATGAAATAACATTTCCCTCTTAGATACAAATATAACGTTCCACACTATCTAGTTTCCTATGAGGAATATCACTGTTAATAGAGGAATAATTATTAACACTTTCTATGCTCATTCATGTATAAAATCTCATGTAAATAATAATCACAAATCACTCAATCAATCAGGATATCCAACAATGTGTTACATTTCCTATCTATATCTAAGGTTCACACAGTGTGGAGGTATGGAGTTGAATTTGTAGGTTTTTTATGATCATGGGTCCCATTGTAACCAAGATCCTCCAGGTATGATGGGTATCTAAAAATCATAAAAATTTTAATTCCTTAATATATAAGTTTTCTAAATATGTATGGGTCCCATAGTAGATATAAAATGAATCACCCTAATTAAGTTGGTTAGAATGGGTGATTAGGGAAGAGATGGATACATGCCCAGTCACTATCTCACCATGAAAAATCTCACTCCACTCAAGATAAATACACTCTTCTCCTATTCTTAAATCTTATACCACTCCAAGGATCATCACATATCTATGTTAAATTCCCATTAACATGTCTATAACCATCAATCGAACTAATATAGGGTCTATCCCTAACCTCTACACCTGGGGTTAATCAAGAGGTAAATCCTAAAAGTACTAAGTAGGATGATTACTAGATAATAATGTTAATCATAGTCTAAAATATGGTGTTTAATATTATTACCCATCACTTGATCAATAACAATTTATCACACCAATACCAAGGAAATTACATAACCTAATCACACCTATGTGTGGTCACTCACTAAGTATAACTAAGACCCCATAACTCATATCAAAGTATTCTTGGGTACCAATATTCATAGACTCTATCATAATGTTAATGGGTATATCCTATGGTCCCATGAATATCCAATCATCAAGAACCACCTTAGATCTCCCTGCCTAGCTTAACCAACCCATCACCCAAGTGAAATTTCCATATATGGTTCCTATGTTATTATGAATTTTAATGTAACAAGGGATATATACAATGAAAAATTATATAAAAATTTCTCATAGGCATACACAGTTTGGAAAATGTTTCATTTTTAATGCATGTTTAACTAGAGTAAACCATTTATCAAAATGACTCTATTCTTATTATATTTAAAATAAAAGTAAAACCCTATTTTCAAATCTTTCAACAGGGAATAAAATTTAAAATTTACTAACATTGGTCCCTTAGTCAAATTTATGTGAATAACATAAAAAAACACCCATCTTTTATTTTGAAATTACTTTTCAAAAACAACCCTTTAAATCCATTTCAATAATTTGAAATTTTATTTCAATTATATTTCCTTAAAAATAAACCATTCCTTCAGAAATATTTTTTTTTTAAGATTTACTCCATTTAAAATTAAAATTTAAAATTAAAATCATTTTCTTTAAGAATCCCATTTCAAAAACTAACTCACAATCCCAAGTGAAATCTAAAATATATTCTATTGGAAATATTTTGACTAAGTCTCCACCAAAACAATATTTTTAATGTTATATGATACGTATTTTCTATTAGTTCAATGTGATCCCCCCTCATTTATGGAATAATGAAAAATCACATAGTTTAGAAAAATAATATTAATAAATCATACAAACACAACATGCCATAATTCAATAGAAATAACTAATGAATCACTATTCTCAATGTGTTATGTCCACCTTCCTCAGTTCACTTTATATTCATTCAAATATGTACATGTTTTGGTAGTCCTCAAATCTATGAAAACCTATCTCATTAATAAAAAATGATAAATCATTAATATATCCTTTTAAAATTAAAATACAATAATTTTATAACTAGTGCTAAACTCATTGAGAGACATAAAAACATTGAAACACTAAGAAATGGGGCACAGTCCACTCTCGATGGAAACTCATATATACACTCTATAAAATCCACAATGCTCTAACTTGATTTTATCATAAATATAACATTATTTCATAAAATTAACTAAATAAATTCACTAAGCTGAATTTTGGGAAATAAATAGTGAGTAACCATGATAATATAAACTTCCACATCCTCCTCTATATACCTCACATAAAAAATCCTACTGATCGATGTGATTTCACAAACTATAGTAGAGTAAATCTTAAAAAATCGCAAATCAGTCATAGTAAAATAATAAGAATTAAAAAAGGAAGAACAAGGGTGGAGGAAGTATAATGAATCAACTTGAATTCATGATAAAGACCCGCCGTAATGTCTTTGGATCAAGGGATATATGGACGAGAGAGTGGTTGACCAAAAATGGTGGCTCTTAATACCTATCCTACTTAAATCCCAAAGGTGGAAAAATGTAAAATAATGGTTTTAATATCATTAAAAAATAGGATTGAACCTTACTAGTTACTTGGTGTACCTTTAATGGATACCAAATAGTCCAATGAGTGCTCAGTGCAAGGACATCAGCTACTCTGTGACCTAACTAGTGAGGAATTCCAACTAGTGACTCCACCAGGTACTCAGTGGCTGATTTTAGCCACATCACACACATTTCTAATTATCAATCACCTGAAATACCACCTTAAATATTTTTTACCATGCTTTTCACCTCTAAAACATCCTAATGTACATTTAAAACATGCCTAAAACTTCCTCCCATAACTCTAAATTACAAATTTCAAATTCACCCATCTAATAAATTGAAAGTATTATAACCATTCTTTTTTTAGTAACACATAATGGCATGTATTATTAAAAAATCCCCACTATAATGCTTCACATCCTCAATAAGCCTTTCCCGATAATTGATCATAAATCTCAACCTACCTCAGTTATATATTAATCACTAGCTCACTGTGCTCTACCCACCGAATGATAATTGTTCTTTTAATGTGTGGCTCTAAAAACCACAATCATGTTATTCATTGAAAATCATATAACCTGGTTATGGAGACTCTCACTAATTTTTCTATTATTTTTATCTCATCATCGATGTAGTTTTACTCTGAGTTGTCCATAAATTCTCTCAAAATTTAATTCCTCTCACATAGGCACCCCACTCATTCCCAACACAAAAACATTATGATGATGAACAAAAGCACATGTTGATCTTGATAAATCAATGATCAATCATGATGGATCCGAATATTTCTCTCTACCTTAACAAGTTACTACTAAAATAAAATTTCATCCAATGGTTATTTTCACTCAAGGAACTACATAATGAATCCTAACCCAAGTGATCTAATCCATAGAACCAAAAAAATTAAAATTCAACTACTTGATCCCAACTCCAAACATCCATTCATCAAGTCTAAATAATTCTTATTTCTATAGTTAATCATAGTACCCATTCCAAAAACTACAATTAAAAAAACAAGAGTAACTCCTAGCCCAATCATCAAAACCTAATGTACTTGGTTATGCACTCACTAACTACTTATATTTAAAACCAGTAGAATCATTTACAAGCACAAAAACTCACCTATTTTTTCTTTAAATACCCTTAGCTTCCAATGTATTTTCATCAAAATAGTAATCCAAAAATTTTCATCCTAGGAAATATTTTTCATGAAAACAGAATAAAATTTTAAAATCTAGTTTAAAGTATAATTATAAAATCACTTTCCTTAAATTTATGAAAACCCAAAAAACCTGAAGGTACTAACCTCAATATCCATCTTTTGAAAAAACCACTTTTCATGTTCCTCATTCCACCGCACAATTTTTCCTTTTCAAACTGGTTTTTATCAAAATAAAAAAACTACTAAAAACATTTCCTTATATTAGTAAAAGAATTTAAAACATCAATAACATAAAAAATAAACACATATGGTCTATATTAGTCTAATCACCTCCATAATATATTTAAGGAAACATCAATTAGATTAAAATTTTCTTCAATTAATTCGAGATCTAGAAAATGTAGTATATCATAAAAACCACCAATAAGCATGTGTATTCCACTATTATTATGCATGAATCATGAATATAGCTCTTAAAAAATTCTATTCCACATTCTAAGTCCTTACTATATTGTAATTCATAATACAAGGCCTCACTTAACTTGGATTACCTACTCCCAAACTTTGGAAATCCTTTGGTAACTTGGGTTTCAACCAAAGTCATTATATCTAAGCATTCTCTTGGTATACTATCAAAGTTTTAATATCTTATATTCACCACTAACTGACTCAATGTGATCTAAAAACATGATTTAATACAACTTATAACACCCTAGTCTAATTCACTCAAATAGTACTAAAGATGAGTGTACTATTTGAGCTCATGTGTGCCTCCCAATATGCTAACAGCTACTAACTTGTGATTAGGACTTGAAAAAATAATGGTGAGATTATTCATTCAGATATAAAAAATAATATTCATGCCTAAATTTATCAAAAAATTCATAATAATTTATCCATATAATAAATATAACAAAAAACTTTAGAATAAAACTAGTAGATTTAAGAGGGTTTCACATGATCCAAAATATAAAATAAATATTCTACATGATGAATCATACATATAAAAAAGTATGAGAAATAATATACATCATAGGTATACTCAAAATAAATAAATAGGTAATACTCTAAAATTAGATATGTGTAGAAAAACAACTGGAAAGTAAATATACAATATTCTCTTTCCCAACTCACTCAACCATCTTCTAATTTGTCATTAGACTTTGATGTAATGCTGATCCCAAAAAATATATTCACCACTAAGTAAATATTTTTTCCTAAAATGAAACATAAATTTCTAGCCATATATATATATATATATATATATATCAAAACCCATATCATGTATGCTGGTAGGGTTGAGTCCAATAATATAGTAGGATTCTCCAACTCGTCTAACTCGCTGAGTTCTAGTAATTAGTGAATTTATGTGAAAGTATATGTTGTGTATAGGTATGCGATGATTGTTACTCAATACACATTGACATATAGAATATTTATTCTCAAACATTCTTATACCTCATGAAATCATGACAAGAAGAAACGTTCACCTCGATAACTCACACTGATATAACATAAAATGAACAACTGTGTAATTACCCCATTTAGGAGAAAAACAATTAAGAATTATCATGAAAATAAATCAATGTACTTTATTAACCTTAATAAGGAATGTTTTTGGTATTTATAATAGATTTATTCTATATATAGGGTCCATATTGATCATTCATAGAAAGGATAATATTAAATCTAATCATACTGTAATGAATGAGTTTTGGGAGGATTTTTTTAGGGAATTGGGAGCTAAAATAATAGATAAAGAATATATAAGTATTTATGATGAAAATGTTATGATATTATTAAATGAGTATAAGAAGGATAATTAAATAATTAATAATACTCTTGTTATATCGTAAAACAAATTACAAATGTTATATACTAAAATATAATATATGACTAGTAAATTAGATGAATATAGTATATTTAATGAGACTCTAAATATAATTACACTATTGATAGGAAATGATCTTATAAGAACTAAATCTTATTTATATAAATACCTACCTCAAGATATTTATGATAGTACTATATCTCATTTGTTGAATATATGATAGAGGCTATCATTATATATGTTCTAAGGGTGTTGTATAATAGTATTCAAGAGTCCGCAGTTGTGAGGGTATCTACATTTTTGGATAAGGTAGATAGCACTGTTTGAACATAGGCTAATATAATCAATAAAAAAAGATAATAAGTAGTAAAACAACAAGTAATTTAGTTGATAGTAGTACGAATGGTGATATAAAGCATAAAAAAGTAAGAAATATGAAATTTGTAAAAGATTTACTGGGTTCATGATTGAAATAAAATTCATCCATATTGAGACTTTTTCAACAAATGATCATACAGATATAGTTAAATAGAAAGGAAAGGGTTATTTAAAATCTTGTTTATTCATTTTATGATCTTTCTGTTGAAAAGGTCTCAATATGGATCAATTTTATTTCAATCATTAAGTCAGGAAATGTTTTACCAATTTCATATTTCTTACTTATTTCTGCTTGATATCACCATCCTTACTACTATGAAATCGAGTACTTGTTTTTATACTACTTACTGTATTATTTTTATTGATTAGATTAGACTATGTTTGAATAGTTCTATCTAGCTTATCCAACAATGTAGATACCCTCACAACCGAGGACTTTGGAATACTATTATAAAACACCCCTAGGACATATACTATGATAGATTCTAGCATATATTCACCAAACTAAGCTATAGTACTATCATAAATATCTTGAAGTAGGTATTTATATAAATATGATCTAACAATTATAATATCCCTTCCTATAAATAGTTTAATTATATTTGGAGTCTCATTAAATATACTATATTCATCAAATTGACTAGTCATATATTCCATTTTATTATATTTTGTTAGACTATGTTCGAATAATTCTATCTAGCTTATCCAACAATATAGATACCCTCACAACTGAGGACTTTGGAATATTGTTATAAAACACCACTAGGACATATAATATGGTATATTCTAGCATATATTCACCAAACTAATCTATAGTACTATCATAAATATATTTAAGTAGGTATTTATATAAATAATATCTAACAATTATAATATCCCTTTCTATCAATAGTTTAATTAGATTTGGACTCTCATTAAATATAATATATTCATCAAATTGAATAGTCATATATTCTATTTTAGTTTTTAACATATGTAATTAATTTTATGATATAACAAGAGTATTATTAATGATTTCTTTATCCTTTTTGTACTCATTCAATAATATCATCACATTTTCATCATACCTACTTCTATATTCTTTATCTATGATTTTAGCTCACAATTACCTAAAAAAATCTTCCCAAAAATCATTCATTATAGTATGATTAGATTTACTATAATTCTTTCTATGAATGATCAAACTAGACCCTCTATATAGAATAATTCTATTACACATACCAACACCTTTCCTTATTAAGGGTAAGACATTCCCTTGATTTATTTTCATGATCATTTTATATTTCCCCCCTAAAGGGGGTAATTATACTATTATACACCTATAATTAATGAATCATATACCATCAATGTCCAATAATGTATACTGAATAGACTCATTTGTCTCATTATAATTTATCCCATATAGGTACATACTAACATCTATAAAGACTCCCACTCAAAGTTCTGTATATCCCATTGATTATCTCCTATCCATAAAATAAAATAAAAACCTGAAAATATCATGGGAAATATTACTAGTATTAATAAAACCAACAACAGGTAATCAAATAGGGCCCGACCATTGATATAAAATATAAAAAAATAATGAAAACAAGAAGGGGAGTTAAAGAGGGCATAGAGAAACAAATATCAGTTGAAAAATAATTCCATGATAAAATAAATAGGAAAACAATGAATGTAAATCAACCATGTAAAATAATATCTTGATGATCATTTCATACCCTATATTATCTCATTTCTCATAACCTAATCCATCTTTATAATATCCCTAGAGTACCTATGGATCAGTCAATTATATCAAAAATTATCACATGGGATATCTCCCACTACAAGATCACACAACCCTATAACTTCACATTGATATCTTAAATCTCATATCAATATCACAATCATAAAGAAAATGTTTTTGAAATGGATATGGTCATACTATGGTGAATCAATATGGATAAAAAACATTCTCTAAGGAATGTATTATCACCTCCATCCATAGAATCACTCTTTCCTCCTAGATCCAAATCCAACAGTGCACTATGTCTAGTCACATATGAGGAAGAGATATAATAGGAGATGAATAATCATCAATTGTGTGAATCATTAAATATTTATTAAAACTCATGAAAAGAATAATAATGTAGGATTTTGGTCCCTCAATGGGGTCTTAGAGGTAGATTACCTTAAAAGGGTGGAGAAGATCTGGGTAAGTAAAGTGTTTAACCAATTAAAACACTTATTACTTAAAAGTATCACTTTCCAAATAGCATATTTACCTTTAAACCATGAGATTCAGTTTTTATACTCTTTTACCATATATTCTTTCGTTCTGTTTCTGATTCTTTCATAGTCAGGGTGCACATCACGCTATTTTTTCCCACATTTCCACTTTCTAAAGGCGGGTGGCCTTCACCACCATAGTTGGTGATGTTGGCTCGTTGATTGAAATGTGATAATGGGATTTTAGTTACTTTTTATATATATTCTTCCTTAGATCTATTCATCTAGTCTAGTTATCCCTTAAATATTTAATCCATGTTTGTGAAACTCATTATCAACACCATCTTGGGGTGGACACTAGTTAATTACACTACTTCTTCTTGAAAGGGTAATAACATACTGCTAGAGTGGATGGTAATGTTGGGAATTTATGAGAGTTTTTGGATGTTAAGAATGTTGGGAACCTATAAATTTTTAATCTAATAGATATAATACCATGTTTGAGGCATCTAAACTCAAGGCATCCCATGTCATCCATGGGTTAGTTGGGTCATAAGGCATCTGAGGCTTTTTACCCTAGACTTTCCATGTATATTGTATGGGGTATAGATTTTGGATTGGGTTACTAGTTTAGGGTCTTGTGGAGATAGGTAGGTGGTTAATTATGTTCTTATATGGAAGATGATCACACTTGATGGTTTGGTTAAGTGTTTCCCCAAGTGGGAAGATAATCACACTTGAGAGTTCAGTTAAGTGTGGGGAAGATATCACACTTGAGGGTTTGGTTAAGTGTATCCATAGGGGTAAGATGATCACAATTGTGGGTCTAGTAAAGTGTGTCTTCGGGGGGGGATATCACACTTGAGGGTTTGGTCAAGTGTTTCCCAGGGGGGAAGATGATCACACTTGAGGATTTAGTTAAGTGTATCCTTAGGGGGAAGATATTACACTTGAGGGTTTCCCTCTCTTAGGGAGGAGACAAGTAGATTTGATGGTAATATTGGGGTGTTAGGATTGAACCTCAAGGATACATCCTAGGGTTTTAGAGAAGTTGATATTGAACCTCATAGAGGTGTCCTACATACTCTGTTGGGAGACAGGGATCAAAACCCATATAATTCGATTCCATAGTTTAAGGTTGTGTGATAGGATCGGTCCATGCATTTTAACATTGTGCAGTAAGGACGCTCATTTCACAGAAAGAGTAATAGAAAAGGATGGAGTAGGGATTACACATAGTGGATACCTGAAGTAATGGGATCATCACATGGTGGGGAAGGTGGTGTCATCCCATGATTTTCATACATGGGGCATCTTGTCTTCATCACACAGGGTAGGAGGTGTGGGGTTATCCCATGTCAGACATACAAAAGGCATCTTGTGTTCATCAAATTGGGTAAACCTACCATTTAACATCATGTGCTAAGGATGTTTTAATCCTATTTAATGTCATATGACTAGGACATTGTTTATGAATGGGGCTTACAAAACTGGTCTTCCAAAGTGCTGTTATTGGAAGCAATGTTATGAATGGGGCTTCATAGTTGGGTTGCCCAGGTGCTGCCAGGAGCAGCGATAGTATAGATGGGGATTATGCATGGGTTCTTCACAGGTGTTATAATGGAAAAGGGATGACGTGATTGTGGGTTATGTACGGAAGATATTTGAGTGATTCTAGGATAAAAAATGGTGTGAATGAAACTTATACATGGGAGTTACTCAGGTGTTGTTAGGGGAAGCGATGGTATGGATGAGGATTATGCATGAAAGCTACCCAAGAGTCGCAATGGAGCAATAAAGAAGCGGTTGGGGCTTATACATGGAAGCTTTCAAGATAATTATAGGGGTAGATATGGTTTGAATTTGTCTTACATGTGGGTGTTTATCAGGTTCTTCTAATAACAATGATGGTATGGATGGGGATTATGTGTGGGAGCAGCATGGGTGTTTCTAGGTGTAACACCTTGATATTTTTATGAAATATATATTTTAAATAATCAAATTTCTTTGATAGAATTAATTTCATGCTACACCATGTTAAGTTTGTGATACATGAAACATTGGATTATCTTCTGTTACACACAACACCGAGTTTTTACAAAATGTCATTTTATTATTATAATTATTTAAAGAATAAAATTATAACTTAGCTGTTAGAATGGTGGGTATGAACAAGAATAAATGAATTATAAAAATAGGGTTTATAAATGTATATATAATTAATTAATTGGTTACCAATTAATTATAAATTAAAATAAAACCCTTTTTAAAGTCAAAGGAAATGTTTTTATGAAAAACTATTTAAATGCTCACAAGTGTGTTTTATACCAATAAAATAAAAAAATGACTCATTTTGGATTATACTAATGAAATATGTATATAAATTATTTGATATTATTTTTAACATTCATCCTATTGTCTTTCTAGACATAATATAAAAATAAATCCAGTTTTATGCTTAAAAACTGTATTTTTTCTAAAAGTAGTTTTATCGCCTTTCAATGGTGAACTTATTTTAAAACTAAATTTTGATACTTTTATAAATTATATTTGAAAAAATAAACTTATTATTTGAAATTTGGATATCAGAATTTACTTTGGTTTGATTATTGGTATTTTTTTGATAAGTTTCATGTGTTGATGAATAGTGAAAAATACTCAATTTTAATTGAAAACAACTTTTTTTTATAAATAATTTAGTTTTAAATTATATTTTTGATTTGTTTTAAAGTATAATTAGATCCGTTTTATATAAATTAATCCAGTTTAATCAATTTTAATTAATTTTACATTGAATTTGGATATAAAAACAATTCAATCTTTTGAATGTTTTCACCTTAAAAACTTATTTTCTCACCCCATCTACAGGATTAATTTTAAATTAATTTTATCCAATTATGTGTTTTTAATTTTAAAAAATGGATTCCATATTTTTAATAATAAGGTTAAAATTTAGTAAATAGGTCCCTTTTATTTTTGGATAATATTAATAGTAACCTTAGTAATTTTTATTACCACAGTTAAGGGTAAAACGAGTAATTAAAGGTACAAATAATATTATAAATATTATAAAATTACCCTAAAACTTGACCAAATGTTAATGTATTAATTTAATTATACCCTTAACACATAATTATCGAATTTTAATAATTTAATGGACACTTTTGTATGAAAATTACTTGTATATTATTAAAATTAAAGAGAGTGACAAAATATCACACTCTTACTTTTAATAAGTATAATATTTTTAATATGGGGTTAAATAGTAGATATGCTTGACTATATATATTATTATGAAATATAAAATATTTATCTACATAATTAAATTTTATTTTTAATTTTTACTAAATAAATATTTATCGTAAATAATTACACAATGATGATGTATTAATTATTCAATTAATGAAAAACTCAATTAAGTGGTATTAAAAAAATTAAAATAAAATTAATTTAAATTAATTAAGGTGCACCAAAAATTTTATAGGTGAATATGACATATTATGGGTATACTAAATGAATTGGTTCAAATTTATCTTACAAAATTGTTTTTCTTAAAGTCAATATAATGAATAGTTTCAAAATTGAAACTTATGATATTTTATGAAAATAATATTTTATTAAATTATTTATGAATAAAAAATATTAAATAAGGAAAAATGGGATTATATATAGTATAAAATATCGTAAATTTTCCATTTATGTTCTAATTTACACTTTATAAGTAAAAATTACATCCTTTTTATACTGAAAAAAGTTGTTACAGTAGTTAAAATTAAAATTGGTTAACTAAGGACTAATAAAAATGATAAGGTTTATAATTAAACAAAAACTTATCTAAAATATATTGTTTTATTATATTAATACCATATACCACATTATATTTGAATCAATTCTAATTTTGAGGTACTTTGATTGATATTTAATTTACTATAAATTAATCTTTTGTGAAATTCCAAAAGTGTCCCTCATCTTCATTATAAAAGGACACCTCCTCTATCATCTCATTACACCAATTTGAGTCTTCTATATCAACCAAAATCTATAGAATTATCTTTCACACTTTCATATCCACATTATAGAGTTTTTTTTCTACCTAAAGAATCAACTCTAGAATCTTTTGGATGATATCTAAAATAGTCGTTTCGAAGAAGAGGTAATCGCTCCAACTGATCACTCTCATTTTCTACTATTATATACCTCCTATAAATCTATGATATATATCATAAAAATAATAAATTCATAATACTAAATATTCTTAAATTTTATTGTGATTATTAACACACCACTATACAACTCCTTTCCCATCGAAGAAGAAGTGAAATTATCTCTCGTACGTACATATGGATTACCGTCTCAATTTATCGATACAATTAATTGTACATAACCATATTTTATGAGTGATAATTATAAAGGTTTTTATGTTTTTATATGATATTTATTAAATAATTATACTTATGTAATGATAATATCATATCTACCTTTTTACCACCTAATATTTTGGTAAGTGATAACGTCGCTCGTGCGTACGTTTGGCTTACCATCTCCATGATGTGATATGATTCATTTTTCCATATATATTTCACATGGGTGGTAATAAGGACAATTTTTTATGAATATATATAATATATATAACATAATAATTATTCTTTAAATTATGAAACCATGATCAAAGTATAATTACTCGGAATACCAAATAAAAACATGCTTGGAAAATGAAGCATATATCAACCAAAACAGTGATTTTAAATTACTAATAAATGAGTGATAAGATGTTATAAACAAATAATACATGTTATTATTGATATATTTTTATTTAAAACATGTTTAATAATTACATTTTTATTATAATGAGGTTTAAACATGAACAGGGAAGGTGATACATGAGGTAAGGCATTTTTATCTCGCTTTTATTTATAAGGGTAACATGCCTTACACACTACTTATTTATTTTATGTGATGTAGATACTGACTATGAATGTATTTTATGATTATTATTATGAATATTATATTATTTTTATATCCATATAATTTTATTTCTTTCATGGGGAATATGATTCTACTGATTATAAAGTGGTAAGGGTTTATTTCATAATCTCATCAATATTAAGGATTGTTTATTTTTAAATCTTTATTCAGGAATATTTATCTTCCATATGATTATTTTATAAAAAAAATTCAAAAATGTTTTTAATATTATATTATGAATATTTAATGTTGTTTTTAACTATATTTTATTTTTTTCTAAAAGGTTTGAAAATAATATTTTTATCATTTTATAAACAAGGCTCTTTATGAATTTTCCAACAAAAATATACATAAGGAATGTTTTTTTAATGTATACGAAATGAATGGAGTTTTACACCATCATGAAGCCTTAATGTTTTAAAACTTCATTTAAAACATTATAGGATTGTTTTAAAATAAAATTTTTTACTTTATAATTATGTGACTCTTTAAAAAAATCATGTCATAAAGGAAAGGATATTTTCCTCAAGTATTATTTCAAGTGATTTAAAAAAATCCATCTATGATGCCATTATTTTCTATCAATTATTATTTAATGGGGATATGAACCAAGGATACCATTCTTACTCTTTCTATGAAATTTTTATGTTTATGTTGGAATGATACTTATGAAACCTATTTATTTTCCTTGAGTTGTGTTATGATTAAGTGTTAATGAAACTCTTTTCTTTAAATGGGTTCTGATATGGTGAATGATTTATAGTTATGTGGAACAAATATGTATAGTTTTCACTATTTTATTGGAGGGACCTATATATCCCCTCAATTCATTGGTTAATTAATTATATCTCATGAGATATTTAGGGGAAACAAGTCAATGTGCTTGATCTGTGATGTGAAACATGTGATAAGGCCTAATATAAGAGTCTTGTTAGTTAACATTGACATATGAAATCGTTTTATATACTTATGATGATGCCAAAAATATTTATGATATGAAATTTGGGTTCACGATTTAGTTATATTGATGTTTCATTCTTATTATTCATGTATTTTGAAATGTTAATGTTTTATGCCATGACTCATGTTTATGATCCATGACGGGTTGGGTATGAGCTTTGTATGTTATGATCATGATCACATACCCATAATTCTTATCATATACTTTAATAAGATAATAAATTGATATCTTACATTTTTCCCTTACTGATCATCTGAGATCACCCTTTTCTTATGTTTCCTTTCCATAGGTTATGAAGAAAATTTTTAATTAGGGGTACTGAAGGGGAAGATCATTATGGGAAACATTGAATATATTTCACCAGACTAGAAGTTTGTGTTCTAAGTTTACAAAGTCACTAAACTATTACCATACTCAAGCATGTGTTTATGTAATGTAATTAATATTAATCTAAAAAAGATGTAACATCCATGTATAAAAATATTGAGTCATTATAGTTGGTATCAGAGAAAAGTTTCAGTCAACCTTTAGAAACTAGGATGAGAAAACTTTAGTGATATCCCAAGAGATATTTTTAAGGATATGTCTAGGGATGTATATAATGATAATTCTAATTATAGGTTATAATCCTATAATTTTGGCAATAATCATTAATAACCTAGTATTAAAACTAAGGTGTTATATATTAAAGTTAATTTACCTTTATTATGAGGTTTTCCCAGTATGATTAGTATTGTTCACAATATTATAGTTTTAGTCAATATATAGAACCCAAAGTAACCATTTTAATGATGAATACAATGGATAATGAAATTATGTACTGAAGATAGAGTGAAAAACCTCTTTTTTATGACCATGCAACCTTATCAATCCATGAATCATGATGGACTTCCAAATAACCAAATGAGGGAACAAAATTTTCTTTAATCCTTCTTAAGGAAATAACCACCTTTTTTAGTGGAATTATTGATCCACTATTCATTGAGAAATTTATATGTACCATTAAAATGATACTTTTCATTATTTATTGTTCAAAATTAGAAAAACTTTATGTTTGGCACCTATCGATTGGAAGGTGAAGCGAATCAGTGGTAGAAATTTATCAAGAATATGAGGCAATAAGATAAAACTATCTTCATGGATTGAAAAGAGTTCAAGAACTTATTTTTTTAGTAAGTAACTTCCCAATATTAATCATATAAAATGGATATTGAATTTTTACATTTATCTCATATTTGTAAGAAAATAAGGATATAATTCAAAGGAAACTATATAAACTATATAAAGAAGAAGATTATATTTACTTTATGTTTAAAGTTTGGAAGGGAACATAGATGAAATTTTCTTAAGGGGAATGGTAAATGTTTTAAGTTTGGGAAATAAGGTCATCGATCATTTTAATACTGAAGTAATTTGAATAAAATGAAAACTCTAAATAGTGCACCACCTATAATTCAGTGTTTCGATTGTAAGGATTTTTGGCATTAAACTAACAAGTGCCCTAACCCAAGTACTAATGTAGATGGTAAGATAAAAAAACATCTAATGATAAAGGGAAATCTTATGATATCATAATTTATGGAGTAAACCGTGATAATTAGGGAATACTTATCCTCCTCTATTTTTTGGGTAATTTCATGTTTGATTTCGAATGAATAATCCCTGTGAAAATCTTATTGTTTATCAATTATTGAAATTTCATGTTATTATATACTAGGATTCTGGAATAATGAAATCACACATTATATAAGTAAAAGGATAAACCCAAGATTCTAATGATTTTTTTGTATAATAAAATATATTATATAATTAATTAAAAAACATGTGTGTATTCAATATGGTTTTATGTTAATTTAGGTTGTTGTTATGTTTTAAGAGAATACATGATAATAGTATTCACATGTTTTGGGTGTGATAATTAAAATCTACATCAAGTTGTTTAGGGGATTAATGATAAGACGATTTTGTAAATTTAGTAACCTTATTTAGAAATTTTTTGATTTTAATATTATGGAAGGTTTATAAGGGTAACCATTTATGAAATTCTTTATATTAAACTTTGGATGAGTTTTTAGATATTAATGTTTTTTATGTGTATTGGATAACTTGTTTTAACCTTTTTGTTATGATAACTAGAGACATAATGAATCACTTTTCATCCCATTATGGATCTCATGAACCACTAGTTCTTCAGGCATTACAATTTCAACATCATATTTTCTTGGAAAAAGTGATAGATTGTAAATTGATCAATTCATTACAAAGGGTGAGGGTTCCCTAAAATCATATAAGTATATATTTTCATGAAAATTCTTCAACATTAGTAAAAAGGGTCTTGAAATAAAATGTTTTCATGTTATCATCATTTTTTATGATATCAAAGACCCTTTTCAAGCCTCTTTGGTTTATGATTTTTTGGGTATTATATTTATCTTGAACATGTTATTTAATACTCTCCATTAGAACTTGATAGTTAGTTTTCTCTTCTATGTCTATGTTTTAAATTACCACATAAATTATTCTATGTGTAAAACTTGTTATGAGTTACTTTGAGTAACCATTAAGTTCCCAAATTTATTTTATAAAGTAAGTTTTAGTATTCATTTTTACAATGTGGGTTTTTATGAAAGTAACTTTCATGTATTAGAACTTTGATGACCCCGATGAATTTTGGGGGAGAAATTTATTTTAAGGGGGGTAAAATGTAACACCCGTAGATTTTTATGAAATATATTTTTTAAATAATAAAAATTATTTGATATATTTCATTTCATGCTAAACCATGTTAAGTTTTCACTACACACAACATTAGTTTAGGTGGCATTACATGCAGCACTGAGTTTCTATGAAATGTCATTTTTGTTATTGTAATTATTTAAAGAAGACAATTATAACCTTGCTGTTAGAATGGAGAGTATAAAAATGATTAAATGAATTGTAAAAATAGGGTTTATACATACACATATACATATAATTAATTATTTGGTGAATAATTAATTATTTATGAAAATAAGATCCTTTTTAAAATAAAAGGACATGCTTTTCTGAAAAATTATTAAAATGTGCAAAAGTGTGTTTTATTATAATACAATAAAAAATCACTATTTTTGGAATATAATAATGAAATATATATATATATATATAATACTAAATATAATTTTTAATATTCATCATATGTGTTTCCTAGATATAATATAAAAATAAATCTAATTTTATGCTTAAAAACTAATTTTTTTCTCTAAATTCCATTTTATCGCCTTTAAATGGTGCACTTGTTTTAAAACTAATGTTTGACACTTTTATAAATTATATTTGAAAAAATAAAATTCTTATTTGAAATATGGATATAAAAATTTACTTTACTTTAATTTTTGGTATTTTTCTGATAAGTTTCATATTTTGATCAATGGTGAAAAAATACTGAATTTTAATTAAAAACATTTTTTTTCAGAATAAATTGTAGTGTTAAATTATATTTTGATCAGTTTTAAAGTATAATTAGATAAATTTTCTACCATTTATTCAAATTTATTTCATTGTAATAAATTTCACATTGAATTTTGATATAAAAACATTTTAATCTTTTGAACGTCTTCACTTTAAAAACCTATTTTCTCACCCCACCTACAGGATTAATTTTAGCCATTTATATTTTTTGGATTTTTAAAAATTGATTAAATATTTTGAATCATAATCTAAAAAATTATTAAATAGTTTCCTTTTATTTTTGGACAATATTAATAGTAACTTTAGAAATTTTTATTACCATGGTTAAGGGTAAAAAAGTAATTAAGGGTAAAAATAATATTATAAATATTAAAAAATTACCTGAATAGTTCAAAAAATATTATTTTAAGAATTTAATTAGACCCTTAACACATAAGGTTCAAAATTGAATAATTTAACAGATATTGTTTCATGAAGAGGTCTTGTATATTATTAAAATCAAAGAGAGTGACAAAATGCCACTCTTACTTTTAATAATTATAATATTTTTAATATGGTGTTAAATAGAATATATTCTTTAATAAATATATTATTATGAAATATAAAATATTTATATACATCATGTAAATTTATTTTTAATGTTTAGTTAATAAATAATTATCATAACTAATTACACAATGATGATGCAGTAATTATTCAGTTAATGAAAAACTCAATTAAGTGATATTAAATTTTTTAAAATAAATATAATATGAAATACTTAAGGTAATAAAATAATTTTATAGTTTAATATTTTATATTATTAGTATATTAAATGATTTTTTGAAGTTAGGTTTCTTTATTTATTTTCATAAAGTCAATATAAGGAATAACGTCAAAATTGACACTTATGATATTTTATGAAAATAATATTTTATTAAATTATTTGTAAATCATAAAAAAAATTAAATAAGAAAAAATCATATTATATATGGTAAAATATATCATAAATTTGACATTTATGGTCCAACTTACACTTTATAAGTAAAAAATACATCCTTTTATATTTATAATTTGTTACATTAGTTAAAATTAAAATGGGTTAAATAAGGATTAATCAAAATGATAAGGTTTAAAATCACACAAAAACTTTTATAAAATATATTGGTTGATGGTAATAACACCCTATCCAACATTATCTTAAAATTAATTCCCATTTTGAGGTACTTGTGTTGAGATTTAATTTATTATAAATTAATATTTTGAGAAATTCTAAAAGTTCCCTTCACCTTTATTATAAAAGGACAACTCCCCCCTCATCTCATTACACCACATTGAGTCTTCTATATCAACCAAGAACTTACAAATTATCTTCAACACTTACATAAACATATTATAGAGGTTTTTTTCTACCTAAAGGGAAAAATCTAGAGCCCTTCAGAGGAGATCTAAAAGATTCATTTTGAAGAATTGGTAATCGCTCTAACTGATCACTCTCTTTTTATACTCTTATATAAATCCTCTAAATATATGATATATATATTATTAAATAATAAATTCATAATAATATATATTATTGAAAGTTATTATTATTATTAACATCCCATTATACTTCCCCTCACTACAACAGAATCGTCATTTAGCGGCAGTTTTTTTTTGCGTTTCGTGGCGGTTTAAACCGCCGCGGAATGGTTTGGCGGCAGTTTACAGAAACCGCCACCTAATATGGAATCGCCAATCTATTCACGATGGTTTTTTCCGTTTTGCGGCGGTTTGAGGAAAGCGTCGTAGCTTCCTCATTTAGCGGCGGGTTTCCTGAATTTAGCGGCGGTTTGTACGATCCCTGGATATCAATTTATTCGCGGCGGTTATAACCGCCGCAAATAAACTCAAATTCAGCGGCCGTAAAACTGCCACTAAAGTCACGGGAACCACCGCAAAACAAGGCATCAATGATTCGGCTATGTCACGGCAGTTAAATCCGCCGCTAAAAGCTTCCCAGAAAAAAATCTGCTTTTACTGCACCACTGCCCTGAAAAACAAATCAAACTAGAAATATAAACCAACTAAGATACATTATATCCCTCCTACTATGCATAACCCACATCATGTATCATCATCACTAGCCCTCCTCCTTCACTACATCACATTCCCACAATCACTTCCTCAATATCAAAAATAACAACATGACAATCACACACCAAAACATCACTTTCCACAAAAAATCATTTGGTAAGAAATTATATATTATTCATATTTGGTTAAAATGGATTAATTAATTATAACTGATGATAAAATATTATAATTAATTACGTATTATTTTTTTGTATGTTATAGGACCTAAGAAAATGGGTGGTGAAAGATTGGTCCATGGAAAGCTTGGGGGTGAGGTCTGTCCATGAGTTGTTAAGTGGTGTGTCAATGGAAAGGGGCTTCAAATGAGTTAGGCTCTCTAATGTTCTAGACCTATTGTTTTTATTATTATTTTGTGTGCTTTGAGTTTTGTAAGATTTCCATTGGATTTCATTATCCTTCTATAAACCCAATTATTAGTTTTTAATTAAATGGTTACTGAAATTAAAATATTAAGGTGATTAAATACCATGAGAAAACTAAACTATGTGCTAGGGAACAAATAGAAGATTGTGTACTGGCCTGATTCGTCGGTCTCTAAAGGATGAGGCATTGAACTTAGAGATCTCAAGTGACTTCCTAACCCCTTCATTGGGGGGGGACCTTTTGAGATGTCTTTTCCCTAGAGGATAGTCCTTGTATACCTTTTTATGGAGGTGTTTTGTGACATAAGATGGCCATATGATGTGGTCTAGATAAGACCCTTGAGACACCTCCAATAATTAAGTAATGTTTGACTTAGAAACCATGGCCTATCTAGTCTGGAATGTGTCTTGGGTATACCATCAAGTTATGAAATCATAGTAATTGTTTGTATTAATCAAACCCTTTTCCATTAGTTGTGATTTACTTTAGGTGGATGAACATAGGATGGACTAGGATTGGGTTTGCTGAGTGGACCATCTAAGTGGAACCTTCTATCTAAGATGTTTCATGATCCATATTCCTAGAAAACCCATTATTTGGTTTCCGCATTGAGGCCGAGATGTTATTTTATTGATTGACACTGCTAGAAATTGTGATTTTATCGAATGAAAAGTACTAGATTGAGATAGTGGTCCATTAACAAGGATCTCAAGAGAGATTCCTCTACATACATACAGACCTTGAGGACCCATGTGGATTCCCAGTAAATAGACCAACCCTGAATAGGTGCATGTGTTTCTTTAGAGATTGTTACAGGTGTCACTATAGAACCTGAACCAATGTGGATTCCTAATGGAGATAAGATGATAATGAAGGTAATGGGTGTTCGTTTGACCATGGTTTTATTTATATTTATATTTAGTCTTGATTCATGATATCTAACAAGATTCATTATAATCTCTAATTGGGCATGACACAATTTTCATTAATTAGGACACCTGTGAATCACTTGTTGAGATGGATGAGACCCTTTGATTCATATTGTGTTTCTAATATATTATCATGACATATTTGGGGTGGACACATAGTAAAACTAACATCAATCATATATGATAGATGTATAACTAATGGTTGTACCTTTTTTGAAGAAAAAAAATCCATCGGGTCCTGTGTGCTAGATATATTCTAGTAATTTATATATCTTCTCACTAGAGTGTTAGTTTGGGACATATGAGTAGTCCATTCTAATAATTTTTCTATATAGAACATGATGCTACACATGGATTCATAATCTGGGGTTTATATGGATAAAATACAAGAAGATGGTTCTTTATAGCTTTGTAGGGATTATGATAGGTGTGGGTGGACAATTGGAGCATCCATCGGGTCAATAACCCTCCTGGTAGCATAATGGATCCAAGGAATGAGTCCTCTATTTATTTTTTGGATTACGTAACCCTATCATAGTGATAGGACATGGGTCCTCCATTCATAGAGTTGGTAACCCTCTCAGTTGATGCACAAAATGCACATTGAGGCATAGATCATTCATTGCAGCCAGTAAACCTCTTGAATAACAAAGTATTTAGTGTTTAATGAGTCCATTATTACTTCTACTATTGAGGGATGATGTAGAAGTGATTGATGTGTGATAGTATGGGTGAAATTTAGGACATGAAAATGTGTGGTGGCAACTACTAATTCAAACACAGGCCTAAATGGAATGATGTGTACCACACTCGAGAAATCAAGACATAAAAAGAAACATCAGAAATCAATAAAATGCATAAAAAGAAACATGAGAAATCAAGGAAATTTTAGGACATGAAAATGCGTGGTGGAAACTATTTTTCACAAATGTTACATATACAAACCAACAGTTCCCATATTTGTTCAACACATCAACAATAGAACTACTCAGGGTCCGATGATGCATCGTCACCCTCTCCACCTTCATCTTCACTTTCTGTTGTCACCTGTAAGAACATTATATTGAAAATTAAATATGGTTCCATACTTATATTAAAACATAAAACCAATGAAAGTTAGAAAAATAAATAAATTTGATTTTTTGTGATTTACCTACATACCACCAGTCGATGCACTACCACCAGGGGCATATCTGCTCATCTGCTGATGTATTTCAATCAACTCTTTCTGCAAAGAAGATATCTGACCCCCCTGCTGGTGAACTGTGTTTCATAAAGAAACAATCTCTTTCTTAGCATCTTCGGGTATGGGCTGAGTAATGTCAGGAGTAGATGCAGCTGCCATCCCCAGTGGCCTTCTAAAAACATCAGATGGTACGGGTCCCAAACCCATCCCGCGCACTCTCCCAGGATGCTCCTTCCCAAGGACTTTAGCAACCAGGTCGTCCTGGGAGACTGAGTAGGACTGCGTAGGATTGGCATCCCATAGTTCTTTAATTTTTATCTATAAATCAAATATCAGTATATATTAACACAATAAAAACTGATAATAAGTTATTATGAAAAAAATTGACTTCATACCCCAACTTCTTTAGCATGCTCATTAACAAAGCTTCCATCTGATCTCTTGTGAACATCCAACCATAGTTCAGTTCTGGATGCTTCATGCCCTAAAATCTAGGACTGCATTAAGTAAATATAAATCAACAATTAAATATATTAAATAGAATATATTGTCTTATAAATATTTATACTAATTAAAATATTACCAATGTCGTTCGTCTTCTAGAAAAACTTTTTGATCCCACAGTGTGCGGGATGACTTGTTTAGCCCGGCTTGATGCATTCTGTCTTGAGAGATCCTGAAATAAATAAAATTTAATTTGATACTAATGTATTGAATGTCATTTCCTTTTCATATACAAGTATAAATGTAAAATGAGGATAATATAATTATATATATTTCAATACCATCCGCTTCTGATCACGATGTCTGTCAACAAACACTTTCCATTATTCTTTCGGTACCCCACTGGGTAGCTTCTCATAAATTTGTTACGTGGTCAACGAAGTATCGTTGACATCACACCACAATCTCCATTTGAAATCTTTCCACTTCTTACCTAGATTTTTCAACGTCCACTTCTGTGCTATCACATCAGCAACGGTAAAGTGGAAGAACATCTATATATAGAAATTCATTTTGAACATATTAGTAACATGACATTCAATTAAACCATAATGTAATAAATTTAAATTTATTTTAGAATCATAAACTTCGTTTTTCCATCTTGGAGGCATATGTCTCCAATCGTCATATGAAATGGGAAGGGAAACAGGCTCCGCTGCCAGCTGGCCTAAAATCTGTCCAAGTAACCCCGCGATGTCAACCGTAGGGACCCCATAAGAATCAAATGGCACAACTATCTTCTCACCAGTCCTATTTTAAACATCTGAAATTTTTATGTTTTTCTCTACGGTTTCATTTTTTGTCATCTTCAATGAGCAAACAATTAGTATAAACAAAATGGAATAAATTTATTTAATTAAAATTTGTACCTATGACAGTGACACTCTAGTATGCCCGGGATAAACTGGAAGGGGTGTGTCACTGCCCCACTGCTAAGGCTCCTGAAGGGGGAGTCGATGACTCACCCTCTAATGGGACATCCACAGATGGTGTGAGAGATGGTGTAGGGGGAGATGGTGCAGGGGTGTCGGGAGCTGATGCCTCAGATGTCATGGGGAGGGAGCCAGATAGATCGCCATCTGTCACAGAACTAGATGAAATAGTATACCGCTTCCTCCTTGTCATTCCTGTCATTTAATCAAATAAAATTAAGTTCATAATATATATTTCAAAAAAATTATGCAGAAAAAAAATTAAAAATGATAATAGATTCCCAGTACTAACAGACAAAATATATATAACAATGATAATGAGTGACTGTAGAAATGAAACAAGTGGTTGCTGAATAAATAAATAATTGTACATACAATCATTTTCCCCTTCAATCATGTCAGTTTCCTACTCCATTGCTTCATCCACTTCATTCATCCTTGCTAGACTAATATTTTCAATATCATGATGGACAAATAATCCTGCTTCCTGTTTCTGATTAACTTCAATTTTAGATGTCAAATTTTCCACTTCATCACCCATATCATACAAATCTCTTTGTATTACGTGATCAACTACACTCCACCCTTCATCGACAACATCATTCACATAATATACTATTTTTTCTTGCGATTCTAAGATATATGGATCATGTAGTTCACGATCACCAACATCCATCAAGTAAGAGAAGTACACAGAAGTAAATTGCAAGGAATCTCTTTTAACACCTCTGATAAAATCAACCCATTTGCATTTGAATAAAACAACCGAAAAATGTTTTTGGTAGTTTAATTAAATAATATAATGCATCTTTCCATAGTATTCTAATTCAGAAAATGTAAATATACCATTATTCTATGTTTTCAAACCCACTTCTCGATCAACTGTACGAAATCTAAAGTCATTCACATTATAAGCGTCGAACTTTCTAACTTGTTTTAGAGGACCTATAGCAAGAAACTTCAGATCTTATGACACCTCTACTCGAGTATCAGTATTCATGATCTGAAAAAAGAAATATACTTTATTAGATTTTCAAAATGTATGTGTCAAACTAATATTCGTATTTATTTCAATATTTATGAACTTACACGTCGTGCAAACCATTCTACAAGCTCTTTATTAATAGATTCCGTTATATCTTTCTCATTTCGGGTTCGGCCTCTCATTTGTCTCTTTGTTTGTATCCTCAACTCTTCAATAAATGGATCTGCAATTTCACTATTCAGCAGCACATATCTATGTGCCTGTAATAATTTCAATTCAGTCAATGTCACATTTGAGGTCCTCCCAACTGATCGGCCAATAGAAGGAAATATTTTGGATTTCTGATGTATTTGAGATTGATTCAATGTGTCATCAACATGTTCAACTCGATTAAATCATGTCTCAATATCATCCAAGTATTGAGAACAAAAGGTCAAACACTCCTCATCCAAATAGCCTTCAGCAATAGAGCCTTCTGGTTGATCTTTATTTCTCACGTATGATTTCAAATTCCCAAGAAACCTGTGAAATAAAATAAACATAATTATGAATTTAATTAAGTACCAAAAATTGTTTACTTAATAGGAGAACATATAATTAAAGTACCTCTCAATTGGATACATCCATTGGTAATGAACAGGGCCTCCTAATTTAGCTTCCTCAACCAAATGCACAGTTAAATGCATCATTATAGTAAAAACCGACGGAAGAAAGATCATATACATTGCACAAAGGGTCAATACAAACCTCTCCTAGATGTTGTCAAGATGAAATGGATGTAGAGATTTCTCACATAGTTGTCAGAAAAATGTGCAGAACTGGAGTAGTAATTTTTTCAAGTAATAATGTACGCAATGCCAATGGCAGTAATTGCTGTAACAAAATATGTGAATCGTGAATTTTCAATCCATGTAACTTACGATTCTTCAAGTCAACACACCTCGAGATGTTACTTGAATACCCATCAGATACCTTAACATTATTTAACATTCGAAGGAATGTATCTTTATCCCTATTTTTCATTGCAAAAATTGTCGGATGATACTTTTTATTATCATCTGGTCAGAGATCATGTTTTATGTTCATTGATTGTAAGTCTTTGCAAGAATTGAGATGATCCTTTGACTTTCCATACTGATTAAGCAATGTGAATATCAAATTATCACATACATTCTTCTCAATATGCATCACATCATGATTATGCTGCAACAAATTAAATTCCCAATACGAAATTTTCAAGAATATACTTCATTTCTTCCACTGTTGTGTTCCGGTTTCGCTTGACGATTCACTTAGGACCCATTTTCCACTCTCATTCAAATGATGAACCTTCCCAAATTCTGTCTCAACATTTTCAAGCTGTTTCAATATTTTAGAACCAGTTAACAACTTTGGAGGTGGTCTATGATCAATAGAACCATTAAATTTTGATCTGTTCAGCCTAAATCTATGAGATGCATCGAGAAATCTTCGATGACACAAGAAGTACCATTTTCTACTGTGAGTTAGCTGTTTGGGCTCAAAATCAAAGTTACAAACGGGACAATCCAAACCCGTGTAAGTGTTCCAACCAGATAAATTCCCAAGCCCAGGGAAGTCACTAATGGTCCACATTAAAGCAGCATGCATTTTGAACATTGTTTTAGAAGAAGCATCAAATGTCTCAACACTGTTGCTCTATAACTCCTGTAATTTTTCAATCAAAGGCTTCAAGTATACATCAATATCATTTCCATGAATTTGTTTTCCAGGAATAATCATTGAAAGGATAAAATATTTTTGTTTCATACACATCCAAGGAGGCAGATTATAAGGGATCAAAACAACTGGCCAAATGCTATAACTGTTACTCAAAGTCTCAAATGGGTTGAATCCATCGGTAGCCGATCCCAATCAAACATTCCTAGGATCAGCTAATAAATCGAGATGTAATGAATAAAATTTCTTCCATGATTGAGAATCTCTTGGATGTCTCATTAACCCGTCATTGTTATTATCTACAGAATTCCACTTCATGTATTCAGCGGTTTTCGATGACATGAATAATCTTTGCAATCGAGGCTTCAAAGGAAAGCAATGAAAAACCATTACAGGTGTGTTCCTTTTCTTATTATCCATGAAATTATATTAATTCAGACTTCCAACATCACCCTTTTCCTGCCATCTAGAAGAAGAAAATTTCTTTCAATTCTGTCTACTTGAATCCTCTCTCCAATAAAGCATACAATCATTAGGACACGCATGTATTTTTGTATAATTCATATCAATCTTGTTAACAACTTTTTTCATATCATAAAAAGATTCTGGGAGTTTTGCTTTACTAAATGAATCACAAATAAATTCCAATATCATGGACATTGCCTTATTTGTAATTCCACATAGACATTTGATATGGTACAACTTCAGCAGAAATGAAAGCTTTGAATATTTCAAACACCCACTATACAACTCTTGATTTCCATCGTCAACTAAATCATGAAACTCATTTTCCTTAGTGAAGTTTTCTCTTACATTTGGCTCCATAGAATCAAGAGGAGGATCCAATGATATGTTAAAATCTTGATTTGCATGTGTTACAGTATCAAAAACATCACTTATCATGTTGCAATTTGTAGCACCCTCTTCTGGTTGTTATGATATGTTTTGATGCTGATAGTGGTGTCTTGCAGTGCCAAATGCATCATTTATGAGGTTTTGTATTTCATTTTCCATTGTCGACAAACATGGGACCTCATTCTATGGATTAACATCAGTGCTCAATCTTTCTGTAACATTCGATTCTCCATTCCAAATCCAACACAAATATTGACCAGTGAATTTCTTCAGTATTAAATGTTCATAAACCTCATCTCTCTTCAACCATGTTCTAAATTTATATTTAGGACATGGAAATTTTATTCTCCCTTCAACGGATCTATTAGAAATTACAAAATCTAAAAACTTATTCAAACCCTTAACATACTGAGGTGTGTTCCTCGGTAATGTGATCCAGCTTTTATCCATGTATATCACAATGTGCCTACACAATAATAAAAAATAATTAAAACACATAGTTACTACTAAATAAGGAAATAGATTTATATATACGATAGTGTAACATTACAGAAACATAATATAATAAATATGAGCCCCTCAGTTAGATATAAACCCTCTAGTATATGGGATAGGGGAAGTTTCTTTAGTAAAGAGAAACAGTGTGCTAACAACGTGGTAGCTACTTTACCATGAAAACCAAAGCATATTGTTAATTTGGAATAACCCCAACCTAATTTCTCTATAGAGTATTCATATAAAACTCTAATATCGAATAAATCTATTATAAATAATGTTTAGGGAAAACCTTATGATGATTACAAAACTAAACACATTGTTAATTTGGAGTGGCAAGAACCACGTGAGGGACAGTCTTAAGGCATGATAAGTGGTGGTGTTCATGGAAATTCATGATGAAATATTTAATCAATAAAGATCAATGAACATTATATAACATCAAAACAAGAAAATTATTAGAGGGGGTGACACGTATGAGAGGAATACTAGAATCTTGGATATTTCAAAAATCACTGGGTATAAGTTTAATTGAGAAATCAACCACTTAGTTAGGTGGAAGACCAGAAAATAAATGGTAAAAACATCAGTGTATTCTCTCACAATGAGAATTTAATCATGGTTTATATTTTCTATAGTCTCAATAATTTGATATATATATTCTCACTTAGATGTAAAAAATATCCATTCTTTACATAATGATTACCAAGGATAATCATCTTTCTATATTCACTTGTATAGAATGAGAGAGAGATTTACGATATTGAGGATAATTTTATTAATTATAAAATATATCCTATATTTATACAAGAAAAAGTAATTCATACACATAATTTAATTTAATTACACAAAAGGGAGTATCTCAAGGTTTTATTTTATATTAATCAAAATATTTCTTAATGGAATGAATTATTATAAGGGGATGAAATGGTTGACCAATTTTATCACATCAATAATAACTCGACATAGATGTTTTGGTGGGGTGTTTTAATAGTTATACAAAACATTCATGATATGAAAGAATGTATAAAACATGAATAAAATAGTATTTTCTCTATACCTGAGTAATTAACTATGATACCTGTAACCATATTATTATTAGGATCTGTATCAGTAATTTTTTTTCATAAGCTCACCCTTACCCTATAGACCATATATGTTGTTTTCATTGATAAAATTATATACCCCTTCACACAATGAATTGATTTAAATAGGGTACCCATTTATTTAATATAAAACATTTTAAAATATTATTGGGTTTGATTAGATAATTTCTTTATTCCATCACAATGGTGGGTTTCTCCTATAGACATTCTCTAGCTATGTTCACCTATTTCCAACACCTGAATCATTTTCTTTTCTTATTTAGGAAATTTATGGCATGATTCTTCATACACTTTAGATAAGTGGGATGATAAACATTCTTAACACCATGATATTTATTTATTTCACTACAAGAATTGAAATCCACACTTCACTTATTATCTATTAAACCATAAAACCCTCGAGAATCAATGATCTCTATTTTAACTTTGAGGGTTTATCAAAAAATCTCTTTATAGACAATAATTTCTCATATCACCAAATCATTTAATAGTTTCATATTCAGACAAAAATAATGGTTTTTAAGTGAAATTTTAGGGTTATTGAAAATGGCTGAGGAATATGGTAAATGTCATATGAAGTTTTCCTTATACACTTGAAGGATTATTCTTCCCTTTTATTGAGGCCAAGGAAATAATTATCAATTTTATATGAGAGATTTAAAGGAAAATATTTATCATAAATACTTTTCATAAATTCATTCCACTCCATCAATTTGATCTCCTCATCGAGCATCATTTTATTCATAAATGTAATACATTATATATTTTCTATCTTTAACCACATCACCTGTAAAGGTATTATCATATTAAACCAATGGATTATCAAAAGAAAGTAAGCAATGGAGATTTTGATTTCCATGTAATTATAAAAATAATGTATAAATTCCATATTTATAACATCATCATATAATAATTATTCCACTTCATAAAAATTTCCATAATATGGAAACCATCAATATTTTCGACAAAACAGAAAACCCAACTCTTAACATGTGTCAATCATCACTGTCACATCATCATATTAACTAGAAAATATGTAATCTCAACTCTCAACCTATGTCAATCATCTCATCATCATTACATCATCATAACAAGAAATTCCAACTCTCAACCAGTTTTAACCTTCCCAACATCCACTAAATTTCCACATCATTACCTCAATGACACATGTTATAACCTCGAGCCATCACAACCAAAAACATGACATAGCCTTAAATCCATCACAACCTAGGTAAATGTGTACATGTTATACCTTAATCCATTATATCCCATAATATAAGCATGTATTGTAACCATGAGCCATCACAACCCATGAGTATAGTATCAAACAACCACAAACAATCAAGCAGATAGAAAAACAATCACTTAAGAATAAAAACTAACAAACACATAAAAAATCACATGCAATAAGTAGAAAAACAAATAATCATAAATGAAAACATCTGCATATAATACAATAAATACAACATTAAAATTTATTATAAGAAACAATAATAATAAAGAAATAACTAATATCAAAACAACAAAAAAATTAGAAATCAAACCCTAGGGTTCGTACAGGTCGTTAGGGAAGCAGGGTCGCCGGGGTCATGGGGTCATCGGGGTCATGGGGGGCCGGGGTTGCTGGGGAAGGAATCGTGGTCGCTGGGTGAGAAAGAGGAGGTTCGGGGTGGGGGGGGAAGGGTCGGGGATGTTAAAAAAAATTTCGCGGTGGTTTATTATAAACCGCCATGAAACCTTTTTTTAAAGGTTTAGCGGCGATTCTAGGACCCGCCGCTACAAAACCGCCGCTAAACGGCGACTTTGTTGTAGTGCCTTTCCCATCGAATAAGAAGTTAAAGTATCGCTCATGTGCACATACGGATTACTGTCTCCATGTAAAGATACATCTCATTTTCCATAACCATATTTAATGAAAGGGAATTATAGTGGTTTTAATGTTTATATATGATATTTATTGTATAATTATACTTCTAGAATGATAATATCATATCTACCTTTTCACCACCTAATCTTTTTGGGAAATGATAATGTTTCTCGTGCGTGTGTATACCATCTCCATGATGCGATGTAATTCGTTTTTCATCTATATTTCACATGGGTGGTAATATAGATGTATTTTATGAATATATATTATATATATAACATAATAGTGATTCTGTAAATGATGACACCATTATCAAAGTATAAAAAATATAACTGTGACATATGATTTACATATGATTATTTAATATATCTATAATAAATCCATATTTATTATACATGAGTTTTGAACACAAAAAAGGAAAGGAAATACTTGAGGTAAGGTATTTTTATCTCACTTTTATTTCTATGGGATGCATGCCTTATACACTAATTTTTTCTTTTGTGTGGTGTATATACTTCACATGAATGACTTTTATGAGTATTATTCTGAATATTGTAGTATTTTAATATCCATATAATTTTATTTCTTTCATGGGGAATACAATTCTACTGATTAAAAAGTTTTAAGGGTTTATTTCACAATCTCATCAATATTTGTGATTACTTAATTTTAAATCTTCATTGGGGAATATTTATCTTCCATGTCCATGTTTTCTAAAAATGTTTTCAAAATGGTTTTTACTATTATCCTATGAATATTTAAAGTTATTTTTACCTATGTTTTACTTTTTTAAAAATGGTTTGAAAATAATATTTTTTTCATTTTCTAAAAAAGGATCTTTATGAATTTTCTGAAAAAAAAAATATATGAAAGGAATGTTTCTTTACTTGTACGACATGAATGGAAATTTATTCAATCATGAAGAATTAATTATTTTAATCTTATTTTAAAATATTACAATTTTATTATCAAAGAAATGTTTTTACTTTATAATTTCACAGATTTTTAATAAAAATTATTTCATAAAGGAAATGATGTTTTCTTTAGGTATTATTTCAAGTGATCTTTCAATAAAAATTCCATATAAGATTCCATTATTTAATATCACATATGCTTTACCAGGGATATTACCTAAGGATGTCATTATTACTCTTTCTTTGAAAGGTTTATGTTTATGATGGAATGATACTTATGAAACTTATTTATTTTCCATGAGTTATATTATTATTAAATGTTTATGAAACTCATTTCTTTAAATCGGTTCTGAGATCTTGAATGATTTATGGTTTTTTGGAACACATATTTATAGTTTTCATTATGTGATTAGTAGGACCTATATCTACCTCTAATTCATTGGGTAATAAACTATATCTCATGATATTGTTAGGGGAAACAAGTCGAAGTGCTTGATCCATGATGTCAAATAGGTGATAAGGCCTCATCCAAGAGTCTTAGTTTATAACCTTGACATATAAAATGGTTTTCTATGATTATGATGACGCCACACATATTTATGATATGAAATTATGTTTCATGATTGAGTTGTGATGAATTTTAATTCTTATGATTCATTTATATTGAATTATTAATGTTTTATTCCACGAACCTTGTTTATGATCCATAACTAGTTGGGTATGAACTTTGTATGTTATGATCTTGATCACATAACCATAATTTTTATCTTATTATTTCATAAGATAAAAAATTGATATATTCCATATTTAACATTACTGAGCATCTAAGATCACCCTTTTATTATGTTTTCTTTCCATAGGCTATGAATAAAGGTTTTAAGAATGTGTACTAAAGGGGAAAATCTATGTGGGAAACATTGAAGATATTTCACCAGACTAGAGGTTTTTGTTCCATGTTTCCAAATTCACCAAACTATTATGGTCCTTGGGTAGGTGTTTGTGTAATTTAATGAATATTCATATAAAAAAGATGTAATATCCATATATGAAAAGCCTGGGTTGTTATACTAGGAGAAAAGATGGTATGAATAGGTCTTAGATAGCTGGTCTACCCAGGAGATGGGGTATCGCCTCATGCATATCACATGAGGCATCTCATGGTAATCACATTAGGTGTCATTTTCTTATTACATAGGGTATCCAATGTTTGTTTTATAGGGTAAGGATATAGTTTAACTTCATGTACAAGGATATTATGTGTGAGGATTACATATTGATCTACCTTTTCTTTCTTCCTCATGTCGGATCTCAAGGAAATATTCACCCAATTATGGGTCAAGGAATATTATTGGGGGATTACAATTAAATATGGGGAACATGTGTGATGGATGATAGGAACATTGATATATCAAGGGATTTCATGCTAGAGTCGCTCATTATTGTTCATCAAGTCGATCCATGAGGGAATCTCTACCTGCTGATGGGTGGAGGAATACGATTGGGTATTAAACCTTAAGAGGAGGACCGTGGTGTTTTTTTGGTGCTTGTCTCATGATAATTACATGAGGAATATTACACTTAACACATAAGGAATCTCATGTATGCCAGAAGAGGCATCCTATTCTTGTCATATAGGGTATACTATAGTTTTATGTCATGTAATGAAGACTAATGGGTAGGGTATGACTAGAAATGGCTAGTGTAAGACCTATCCCAAAGTGGAACTTTGTTTTTAAACCTGTAGAAGTATGGTGATGATGATTTGAGTGTTACTTGAAGAGTATTTAGACTCAAGATATTCAAAGAATCCAAGAGGATAATCTCAACTCATAACATGGTAAAGGGACTATGAGGAGTATACCGACTCAAGATATTTCAAGGAGTGTAGAGAAGTATCTCTACTCATAGAATTTCAAGTGTGGATGTTAGGGTTTTATAGGGTGTAACTCAAAATGTTCTCAACTTGTAAAAAAATCTCATGGTTTAACTCTCTATTTTTATGGGCCCTAGTGACAGTAGTGAAGGGACCAGGATGGAAGCCCAAGATCATAGTCCAACATTGAGTTGATCGGGGGTTCAGGGGTCCAACATCAGTAGTATGGACTAGTGACTTTGAAAGTATGATTTTCATGAAATATAGGAGTTTCATGAAGATACTATGATTTCATTAAAGTATGCTCAGTGAAATGAGGGATATAAATGGATATGGAAAACACTATTTCATGAAACTTTGGAGTTTCATGAAAATTTGATTTTTTAAAGGCACGGTCATATTATATAAAAAATGTTCTTATTGGGTATAAGTTTCAAAATACATGCTCAAACACTAACCCATACATGGAAGGGCTCACGTGGGGGAATTAATGAAAGATTACCCATGGAGAAATGAGTTATGTAAATTCAAGAAACTATTGTGAGTTTCAAGAGTTTAGATCATGATTCCACTTTTCAATGTTTCCTCCTGTTAATTATAGCCTGAAGGGGGTATTTATAGGCACTACTTTCATTAGAAGATACATTTTGTGAAAGTTACCATCATTTGAAAAAGATTGAGTTTCACAATATTCTGAATTCCATTAGTGAAAGATTAAATTTCATGAAATTTTGTGTTTCATAAAATATTTGTTTTTAAAAAAAATTGAGTTTCATGAATATTGTTGTTTCGTAAAAAATTTAAATTGTTCTAGAATCTCCCTTGTTGGCCATTTTTATAATTCTAACTTCTTACGACCTTAAACTTTTATTTTCAAGTACATTTTTGCTTCATAACTAGTCAAATCATATCCTATAAAACAAAATATGATTTCAGATTATGGTACTCAGTGTTTGGAATATTCTTGAATAAATATTTTAATGCCAACAAATTTTACCCTCTGAATGGGGTTCAACAATGAAAAGAAGGGTGAGGTGGACCAGATTCTGAGGAAAGAACTGAGGAAAATTCCTTATCTTGAGGACCATTATATCACAATTAGAATGGGACATTGACCACCTTTGGAAGTTTCCTAACTATGAATTTTATGTTCGGTGAGTGGAAATATAAATAAGTGACTTTCATTCCAATGTGAACAAGTACACAAATGGGGTAACTCTAGGGGTGTAAGTTTCTACCTAAAAAAAGGAAATTATGGAGGTTGTGATTTGAGATATATGAGATTTAAAATATAGGGTGAGTGATAGACTGAAATAGGATGACTTCTGATCATTTTTGAAACACATGTTCCATTATAATTCTATCAAGGGTGTAGAAAAACAAATGATTTTCATCCATTGACCATGTTTGAAACATAGTACTTATCAAAATGTCATCGAAAGTACTTTAGAGAATGTTCATAGGATGGTAGGTGAGCCAGTGTGGCTAGGAATCATTTTCATTAGTGAGGGGAATTCATATATGTAATATTATGAGGATACAAATCAAGGAAGGTTCACATCATGGGGATAAACTGAGGGAATTTTTGAATGGAGTTTAACACCCTTAGGATTACACCACTATGTTTTTGAGGACATCAGGTGGGTGTATCAGTCTGAATGAAGGATAGACCCATCTCCCAAGGGGATCATCATCTTGGATGTTAAGAAATTGTCATGGACCTAAAATGGTGTAGTAGGTGACCAAAACCAAAGGGGAAAATGGGGATCTAAGGTTAGAGTATTAGAAAATTTTTTGTTTTAAGTCATGCAATGCAGATGAGGGGTGTAAATTTTAACATCTTATATCAATGATATTGAACATGAAATTTAGAATCTTATGGTGAGAATTATGCATCATACAGTTTAACATAATTTTTTTAGGATTTTCGTGGAATAATTTAGCATCTTGTGACCAAGATGTGTGATCTTGTGTGAATATATATCGCCTGGTCAAAATAGTGGGATGCATGGAAAGGAAAAAAATGGGTGGCACCTCATAGAGGATCTCATGAAGTAAAGGGATCTGATATTTACCTTTATTGTTTTCCTAAACCGATGCGGTCTAGTGAGTGTAGCATATTTTTCATACTCAGTAATGGTTCTCATATGATTTGTACCATTTTAATTCATTCCCTCACTTTTTTCACAAATCTCAAGGGCGAATTGGTAGGTAGGAGTCTGAATTTTACTGAGGATTCCCCTACAGGTTTTCAACTTGAAAGATTTATGTTGCTCTTACCTAGTAAAGTTTAAGTTCAATTTAGTCAGACCAAAAAATTTCAAATATTTTAAGTTTCTAATGCTTAGACCTAGTGAGGATACTCCCTAGATGTTCAGGTGGTGTGAGAGGGATGGATCTCGATGTGAAATAAGGGATAGGGATTCCCTATACCATACTAAGAATTCACAAGGTTAGTTATTGGAATTAGACTAAAGAGGATGATTTTTAATAAATATGGCATCAAATAATGGGTCATTTTTATCTGAAACCAAATATAAAAGGTATAGGAATCACTACATATCCCATAGTTTGGGAATCAAGATACATGTAGTTTTGGAACATGATATAGTGGGAGACTAATTCCTTCAGGCCATTGGATGGATAGAATGTGCTGAAAGGAGGAGGTAATTATTTTACCTAATCATTAGAGGTGAGGCAGATCAAATGAAAATTGGGGTCCATGGGCGGTAGTTGCACATAGTTTAAGGTTATAATACCAATCCTAAGGGTTTTTGCAATTTAAGGTCACGTAGCTTTGACCAAGGGGTGTGTTTCTTAAATGAGTGTGCATTGAATGAAGGGGTGGTAACCTGATTTCAATTGAGGACCAAGGAGTCCCAATTCCACATGAAAAATCCTCAAGAATAATTTTATATAGTTTAAGGTTGGGATGCATAGACTTTGTTCCTAGTTTAATATTGTGGATTTTGTACTGAATGTTGTAGTGATCCTTTTAAGGGATTCCTATGTGTCTCAACCTCACTTAAAGAAATTCCTCCTCAACACCTAAGCCCACGTGAGCCATGATCAGGGTGAGGAACAAGGAGAGTCATGAATTTCTCATTGTCATAAGGTATAACACAATAAGGATAAAAATAAGTCATCTTGTGGAATTCCTAATGATGAAAACTTACTTATTCATCGTATGCAATCATATGGTAGAATGATGCATAGGGTGATGAAATTACTACCAGAGAAATGGAAGGTGGAGAGGGAGGTAAATAGTGACTTCCAAGATCTATACTAAAGAAAGAGGTGAATGATGGTCGAGTACTACTATTAACCATGTTTGAAACAGAGGTTCCACAGCCACACTGGTCAAGGATGGGATGTAAAAATATAGTATTGACTATTGATTAGGTTTGAAACATGAGAATCACCAATATTTCATCGAATATTCTTCGAGGAATGTGACCAGGATAGTAGGTGATCCAAGTCCGACAAGAACCATTGTTGTTAGGGTGTGTTTGAATTAGGGGGATGATGATGATATAATCAAATGAAGTAAAAAGTGTGAAAGTTGTAGTGGGAATGTACTAGGAGAAATCAAACACTCTAGGGGTTACTCCACCATGCACTCAACCTTGCTATATGATTGTATTGGTAGGAAAGGATTGAGCATACACCTAATTTGGAAGACCTCAAAATGAGTTGGCGGAGGGGATAGACCTAGGATATGAGATCCCTACATTTCTACATATCCTATGGGAATGGGAATAAATCCACAAATAGTTCTTGAACTTGTATTTTTAGGAGACCAATGTAGGAAGGGTGGTACCTCTTTGGTGAGGATTATGGATCATATCATAGTTATCAAAAGAGGAATCTCACATTTATAACACATTTGTGTAAGGCTATATTTTAATGTTATGTGCTAAGGATTTTCATTTTTTCATCTCATATTTATCATATGAGGCATCCTATATTCATCGCATAGGGTAAGGATACAATTTAATATCATATTATGAGGATGGTATATTTTTATCTCTTATTTATCATATGATCAATCCTAGTTCATCACATTGGTTAAGGATACATTTTAATGTCATGTGTTGAGGAAGTTGGGAGTTATAGTTTAGAGTCGTACAGCTCGGACCATGGATGTTGCTTATTTGAGTTCATTGATCTTGCACCAAGGTTTGAAAATAATTTAAGGCCATAATTATTTGACTAATGGGGTGGGTGTATTAAATATGCTTGTGTGCAATGAAAGAGTGATAACTCAATGTTATGGGAGCTCTAAGGAGACTTGTTTATGTACAAGATTCCAAGAGAAGTTATACAGAATTTATAGTCATGGTGCTGAGGGGTAAAGACCATATAATGAGTTGATGGTGGGGGAAGGACTAAGGATATGAGATCTGGGAATCTCTATATATCCCATAGTAATGAGAATAAATCCACACATAGTTCTATAAAATTTCTTTATGGGATAACAACATAGAAAGGGTAGTGTCCTCTCGAGTGAGGTGTTATAAAAAATAGAAGGTGTTATTGTTTTGTTGAAACGCTAGGGGTGAAGTAAAATATCTGAATAAGGGGCCACAGGGGGACAAATTCACATATTTTAAGGTCATAATGCTTGAACTTGAAGGGGGTAAATACTTTGAGAATGTTTGTGTGGTGAAAAAGAGTTAAAATTTGGTGTGAAGAAGGATCCAAGGAATCCCTACACCACACAAAGTAATATTGAAAATAGTTAAACATAGTTTAAGGTCATGAGGCTTGGAATAGGGGAGGCCCCAAAATTGGTTGGTGTTGAGGTTGGGCCTAGGATATTAGATCTAGGATCCCCTACGTATTCTTTTAGTCATGGGAATCAAGCCATAGGTAGTTCTAGAACACGATGTGATGGGATAATGATACCAAAAGGGTGATGTCCTATTTAGTGAGGATAATGGATCATCTCATAGTTATCGTATGAGGCATCCTATATTCATCACATAGGGTAAGGATATAATTTAACATTGTGTGATGAGGATGTTGGTTTTTTCATATCATATTTATCATATGTGGCATCCTATGTTCTTTACATAGGGTAAGGATGCAGTTTAACGTCATGTGCTACGAAAGTTTATTTTTTTCATATCATATTTATTATATGACACATAATATGTTCATCACATATGGTAAGGTTATATATTAGAACCATGTGCTGAGGATGTTTTAATTTTTATTTTAAATTCATTCAGCTTAAACTACAGCTGATTCTAGTTTAAGGTCATGGAGCTTGAACCAAGGTTTGAAAATAGTTTAAGGCCATAATGCTTCGAAAAATATTTGAAAATAGTTTAAGGTCATAATTATTGGACCAATATTTTTTATAGTTTATGGTTATTGCTCTGGAACCAATAATTTCAAATAGTTTATGGTCATAATGCTTGGAACAAGATTGTTTCTATTTTAAGATCATAGGTCTCGAACCAATATTTGTAAATAGTTTAAGTTCATAAATCTTAAAACAATATTTCTCTTAGTTTAAGGTCATAGGGCTCAGACCGAATGGTTCATGAAAAATACTACTTGATAAAATTAGAATTATTGGGAGGTGTGAACTTTCATGAACCTTCTCGGACACCCTACTACCCTAATACCCAATCCAACACTAATATGGTCCAAAGGGCATTCCCAATACCCATGAGTTGGTGACTAGCACATAGAATCATGAAAGATAAATGTGGGAACAATTTTTCCACATAAATAGTGGAGGAAAACATCTATAAGTCAAAATGCCAAAAAGAAAAATCCATAGGGAGAAGAGTTCTAGAAATCAAACAGGTACAAACAATCCAAAGTACAACCACAAAGTACTATAAAACATGAATATAATGACTGAAGTCCCAATGAACACAAATCTCTAAGAACCAATGATCAATAACAAGAATCACCTCCAAGTGTCACTTTACCCTTACTATAACTTAGAAGAATATAATTTACAAACACTGGAAGGCATATGGAGTGTGTGAGATAAAATCATGTAGGATCTCACAAAGGATTCCATAAGAAGATGCCACATTAATTAACCAAATAAATATTTCAATTTTAAATAAACAGGTATGTTATCACATAATCATATTTAAAACAAATCATTCTTTACATTTCAATTAATGAAAAATATTTTTAAACAATGTCTTAATAAAAATCATATATATAATAGTTTATATAAATTCACATGGAATGTGTTGATAAATTTAAAAACAATGAAATATATATTGAAATAATCACAAAGGAGCAACATGGTCATCCTCTAAGAGGTACAATAGTTCCATGTTATGTAATCCTTATACACTCATATGATGATAGTGGCAATGTTCACACACATCTCTCTGAGATTGGAAAAAGAAGACAAACCAACATCCCACTGGGGATAAGTTCTTATAAAAATTTTATGTTATAGTTGTAAAGTGTTAATAAATTTCTAGGGAATTCCCATCCTTTCATGTTTTCCCTTAATATCCTACTAACTACTCCAGATTACATGTGCTCAAACAACATTCAAAAATCCGAAATTTATTTTTTAATCCTTTTAAAATACAATTAACCCATTTCCCATTTCAATATACCAATTTCCATTTAATGACCAAAATATTTTTTAATCTATCTATGCATTATTCTTGGATAAATCCAATGGGTTATTATCATAAAAATTAATCCATTTTTCTCAAATACAAATTTGAAATCAATTTCACAAATAAATTTCACAAGTTCCACAAAATTCCACAATCACATCCCAATTCACTAGAATTGGGGGTTTTCCCTAGTTTTCATGCTAAAGAAAATACAAAACACAATCCACAATGAATTGGTTTTTCACAATTTAATTGAAATAAATTTAATTTAAATCAAGAAATTTAGGGTTAAATTGATTAGATAATATTAAACGGAACTGCCTACCATTTTCATGGAAACACAATGCCAGTAATGGTAACTTCTAATAAGAATGAAGGCACATAAGATCTAGTAACTCAACCTAGAAACAATATTCAATAACATGAAGCTTATATCTATCAATCCCAATAAGATCTATCAAACTCCAAGTAATGAAATTGAAATAAATGGATAGATAGGGAGACCACTTACCCATACAGTCACACTAAAATCGCAACAATGATCAACCATTGAATGAAATGACTCAAAAGGGTTTGAGGGATCCAAAATCACTTGGGGGTGGATTTAGGTCCCGAACAAAGAAATATGGAATAAAGGGAATAGAAATTTTAGCCAATATTCCTACTTAAAATCAATACTCAGGACTTTACACGACGTGTAATCCAATTTCATGCCATGAAATTGACAAGTACCATATATGTAAATAAACCAATCACCTTATTTAAAAAATGGATTTATTAAATTTTTGAATTTACATTTCATGTAACCATATTAAATGGAATATAAATCTTTAATAGGCTATAGAACTAGAAGATTTTATGTTGAAAATTGTAACAAATATTTGACTTCTCCATTATGGGTATCCTTGAAACTTCTTCTTGGGCCTACCTAGACAAGGAAAAAAGAAAAAAATGACAAAGATAAAAAATTACCTGATAGAAAGGTAACAGGATGTTACAACCTCCCCACTATAAAAACTTGTTGTCCCCAGAAATCCTGTCAAGAAGCTTCCATAATGAAAAGGTGAACCCATTGATCTCTCATTAGTGCCTTATGCTCCCATATCTCATGAGAATCAGAACTGTGCTTCCATAGAACTCTAACCAAAGGTATCATCCTTTTACAAAGCACCTTGGTTTCAGAATCAACTGTCCTAACTATAAGCTCAGTAGTGGATAAATAGGGTTCAACATCAAGATCACTCTAGCTCAAAAAATGAGATGGATCATAAAGGTACTTTCATTTCTAAGATACATGGAACATGTTATGTATTGACTTTAGCTATGATATAAGTGCTAAATGATAATCCACTTTCCCCACCTACTTAACAAACTTAAAAGGTCCCACAAAAAGAGGAGTAATCTTTTCTTATATCCCAAGCTATTAATGACCCAAACGAGGTAAAACTTTCAAGAAAACCTTATCACCAACTAAAAATTCCAATGGACTATAGTGAAGATAAACATAATATTTATATTGGTTCTATGCCATAAAAAATCTCTAATGAATCAACTGAATCTTTTTTCATCTCTTGAACCATTCTTGGTTCAAGAAATGAACTTTTGGTGATCTACGACAAACACAATAGAGATTTATAAGGCCTCAAAATGAGCCATCCTAATCACAGAATGGTAACTATTGTTATAATAAAACTCAACCAGCCCTAGATGGTCATCCTAAGCTCCACCAAAGTCAAGAATGTAGGCACAAATCATATACTCAAGAATTTTCATATCTTTTTCTATTTTTCCATCCTACTATGGATGGTATGCCATACTCAAACAAACTTGAGATCCTAGTGCCTCCTGAAATCCCCTCAAAAAGTGAGAAGTAAAACAGGGATCTCTATCAAAGAATATAGTTGATGGAAATATGTGACAATGAACAATTTCTCTCACATAGAGATTTCCCAACTCCTCAACTTTGGTTGCATGAAGAATAGGTATAAATGATATGATTTAGTCATTAAATTTATCAAAACCCATGTCACATTATTCTTCCCCTGGGTATGTAAAAACCCCCCCACAAAGTCCGTAGAAATCTCATCCCACTTTTAATATGGAATTGGAAGTGTCTAAAGTAAACCTGAAGGTCTCTAGTGCTCAACCTTGACCTGTTGGCAAGTATAACAATGAGAGAAAAAATCAAAAATGCCACATACCATAAATATCCACCAAAATAAATTCTTCTTTTTATATAACATCTTTGTGGTGCCTAGGTGCACTGCTCATTGGGAATTATGGAAATCCCTCATCACAACTTTACTACCCATTAATGGTAAGAAAATTATTTTGATAACATAGAATTCCCTCCATGGAGAATGACCAATTAGTAATGGTCTACCCACTATAAAGAGAGTATCTAATTCTATAGAACTCATCAACACAATTTTTTTCCTAAATAATCATCTCAAGAAGAGAAGAGGTCAACTAAAAACTGTCCAAAATAACCTCAACCCCTGATTCTCAAACTCCAATCCAGAACTTTGAATAAAAAGAGCCATCAAATTCCACTCTTCATATGATTCTTTCAAGAACTAGGCTAGAAGTTTCCTGCCCAAAGCATCTATGATGAAATTCCCTTTCCATAGGTTATATGTAATTTCAATGTCAAAATATTTTAGGTATTCCTCCCAACACCTCTAGTGAAGATTAAAATATTTTTGAGAGAATATATAACTCAAGATCTTGGGGTCAGAATAGAGGGTAAACCATTCTCCGAAAAGTTAATGATTCCAACTCTTAAGAACATGCATTATAGATTCGTGATCAAGGTCATGTGTTGAATAATTTTTCTCATGTGGCCTAAGCTTCCGAGAGCCATAAGAAACAACATGATCACCCTTCATAAGAACACATCCCAAACCCGAACCTAATATTTCACAGAAGACCAAATAGCTCTACCCAGCCTCCGGAAGAGCCAAAACTCATGTAGAATCCAAAATAAATTTTATATAAACAAAATTAATTTGAAATTTTTCATCGAAATCAAACTTTACTCCCTTCTGAGTTAGAACGGTCATCAGGGAAGATAACTTTAAGAATTCCTTTACAAACCGATGATAATACCCAGCTAAGGCCAAGAATCTCTAAATCTTGAAAATATTTCATGGTTATTCCCATCTCATAAAATCCTTCACCTTATCAGGATAAATATATATACCATGTTCTGACACCACATGTCCCAAGAACATCACTTCTCGAATCCAGAAATTACATTTTGATAACTTGGCATAAATTCAGTAGTTTCTCAAAAATTATAAAATTTCTCTCAAGTGACGCACATGATCTTCCTCATACTTAGATTAAATGAGGATATTATCCACAAATACCACCCTAAATGTCACAAACCCACCCGGTTAGACCCTGAACCGGTCACCTGAGTCGGCCCGCGATAAGGCCCGAGAGGCATTCTCGATCCTCTCGGGCTGGTGACAAGTGCCAGGGCATCGACAGAGATAATGTGTAAAGACCCACAAATTTCAAGGAAATTTTTTTTCTTAATTTTCTTTGGAATTTTACAAGAGCGCAGCTTCAGACGGCACCTGATTCCGAGGCCCGGTGTGCCCGGAATCAATTTCCGAAGTTTGGCTCGGGTACGTTCAGTGAACGGACGAGCGGGTTTTTCTATCTTTTGAACCGGTGCCCGGAATCGAATTCTGAGGGCACCGATGAAATCGCAGCGCCGGTATTTGCTTATAAACGCCTCTTCCGGAGTTGCGTTTGCTCAGACGTGGTTTTTAAATTTTTGGGCTTTAAGTCGGAAATAAAATAAAGGTTGTGCGACAACTTTATTTTATTTCACTTAAGCCGCTTGGAAGTCACTTGGAATCCACTTGAACTGAGTTAAAGCGGATAGGGTGCTATCCGGAAATATCCTACCCCTTGTTAGAATATTTGTGGGGTGGGGCCCGCACGAGCCCCGCAGTTTCTTTCGCTAAGTAACGCACCCGCGAAAACCCGTCAAAGTAACTGAAAAGTCAACCGACGCGTTTTCTTTAATTTCTTAACAGACCATTTAATTGGGCGGTTTATTTCGTGAATTAAATGGGCTGTTTCATTCGTTGAATTAATTCAACGAATTTAATAGGTCGTTACTTACGCGTTTTGCGTTTGTTGGCAAAATAATAAAATAGACAAACTTGTCTATTTTGGAGGATTGCTATCATTGTGCAATTCCTCTGAACCTCCACCCTCCCCGCGAAGAACGCGAAGAACGCGAAGAACGCGAAGAACGCCGGCGACCGGAACTCGACGACGCACACCGTAATCTGCGACGTCGACGAGCTCTACCCGCGACGTTCTTCGGCGACGCCTCTTCTTCCGCGGCCGATCCTCGTTCGGCAACTAAGGTGAGAATCGGATCGTTTAATTCTCCTTTTTTTTAATTTCAATGACAACGGATTTAATTAATTAAATCCGTTTGTCCTAGATCCGGAGATCGTCGGCGTGACGTTTTTTCCGCGGTGCGACGAACGTCTCTTCCGCGACGACGCGACGATCCCCTCCTTCCGCGACGAGCGATTCCGCGACGACCTCACGTCCGACGACGACTTCGAGGTAGGGGTTTATTTTCTTGATGATTCTTTCCCGTGTTTATTCTTTTAAAGTAAAGAACCTGATCTCCGAACAATTTTAATTTATTTAAAATTGTTTCTGATTATTTTCTTTTCCTCCCGTTGAGTTTATGACTAACGCGGAGGGTGCGGGTCTAACGAACAAGACCCGGCAACCCTCCGCCGATCTTTTTGTTGTGCAGATTTGGCGGACGACGATGAACCGCGCGGCAGGGGCGATCTGTTGATCCCGCAGTGAAGATCGGCCCCCGGGAGGAGCAACGGCGCAGACGGGAGGCAAAACGGGCCACCGGAGCAACTCCGGCGGCCCGCGGAAGGCGGCGGCGGCGGCGGCCGGTTCCGCGGCCGCGCGGAACCGGGGAGGGACGCGGCGGCCCGGCCGCGTCCGCGTGACAGGCGGCCCCCCGCGGGGCCGCGTTCCACCTAAGCCGCGGGTCAAACCCGCGGCGGTTACTTCGGCCGCTCGGCCGAAGCCGAGCCGGCCGGTCCGGTCGGCCGGGCCGCGCCCAGGCCGGACCGGACCTGGCCTATCCGGGTCCGGCCGGGTCGGGCCGACCCGGTTCGGGCCGACCCAGGGGGGTTCGGGCCGGGTCGCCCCGGGCCCAGAACCCCGTTTTCGGACCCTCTTCGGTCTCTTGCCCATATCTTGGGCCTGGGACCTCCGATTGACGAACCGTCAGCGGCTACGCGATCCTCGGATCGACACTGTCGTTTCGGTATATTACACTCAAGGTTTAGGAAGACTTTGGGTTCGGCCGGGTTGGTTCGTACATGAAACCAACCGGGCCCTCGGAGCGGAAACGCTCATAACTTGAGCTACGGACGTCCGATCGACGTACCGTCAGCTGTGGTAGTTTCCTCTAAGTGAGACGGAACTTTTGGCATACTCTTCCCGAGGATCGGACACAGGCGGAGTACGGTCGGGTTGGTTTTTCCCTAAAAACCAACCGGGCCCCTGGGACGAAAATGCCAATAACTCTCAGACCGGGCGTCCGATTGACGCGCCGTCTGTTGCGTTGAGATCCTGTTGTCGATACGGAACTTTTGGATACATCAACTTCGGACTACGTGTCAGTTGATGTATCAGCCTCTCGGCTCGTGGAGCGGACCCTCCTAAACGAGCTCGCTGTGTGCGGGAACCCTAGCGCTGGCTGTGACTTCGACGACAGAGCAGAGATCCTCCGTGGACTGCGACGACGGCAGAGCAGAGATCCTCCGTGGACTGCGACGACGGCAGAGCAGAGATCCTTCGTGGACTGCGGCGACGACTGTGCAGAGATCCTCAGTGGACTGCGTCGACTACTGCACTCAGCGATCCTACGTGGATCAGTGCCCGATCCTGTGTGGGTCCTTACTACCGGTTCTGTGTGAGCCACTGCCTACAGGTTCTGTGTGAGCCCGATCCTGTGTGGGTCTTTTGCGGGGGTTAGTACCTATCGATCCTTCGTGGGTCCGACGACTTAGATGGATCAGTGATCATCTTTGACGTCATCTGAAAAAGTATACCTGGTTGAGCTGAATCTTATGTTACTCTCCTTTGTGGATTGTGTTGAACTATTCTATGTGGATTTACTGTTTACTCTCCTTGTGGATTTGAGTCTTGGATTGAGTTGTTCTTGAGCTCGTGAGCAGAGCTAGAATTGGGGACTTAGGTATATGTATGGGCATATACCTAAGTCGAGTCAGATGTTACTTCGTGATTGCATCTTTCTTTTGTGTTATATCCTTTGTGGATTTCGGGAGACCTTCGGGGGTCTCGGGGTCCTTACTGAGTAGCTTATACTCACCCCTGCACGGGCTATGCCCGCACCTTGTTGTGTTGGATGCAGACGACGGACAGCGCTGATCGCGGTTGGGGCATGGAGCAGGACGGTACCTGGAGGTGGACCACTGGGCGGGACGTGCTCAGAGCGGACGTGGGACCCGAGGAGCCTGGAGGCTATCTGTACCCACCCTTCAGGTGGGATTGCCAGTGGACGAGACGAGGCCGCCGTCTTTTCTTCAGTTGTTGTTCTTTACTTTTTCAGTTGTACTTTCAGTTGGGCTTGTATTCTGGCCCCCTTTACTTTTCTGCACTTTGTAGTTACTTTCCGCTTGCTGACTCTGTGGTGGTTGTTACTTATAAAGGCAATGCCTTCCCTGTTTACCGGGATTTTACGCCTTGGTGCTAGTCGCCAGCCCCTGGCCTATGGAAGGCGGGCTTGGGGTAGTCACGGCACGGGCCCCGAGGTCGGGTCGTGACAAATTGGTATTAGAGGTGGTCGGTTCTACCGCAGACTCTAATCGTCCTTTCTTCCTATATGAAGCAATAGTGTTTAGTGTATTGAGTGTGGTTATCAGTTCAGGGAGCCCAGTGTTGGTGCGGCGGCTGACGTATCCGTACACCAGGACCCTGACTCCTGATTTCCGACTTAATGCATGAAAACATTGATTGCGTGTGTGTTTCAAGTCTTCCTTGTGATTACTTGTGTCAGCTCACCGGGTATACTGATCTGCTTCATGAAAGTCTCAAGTTTTCCTTGTGATTACTTGTGCCAGCTCACCAGGTATACTGTTCTGACTGTGGTGCTCTTGTTCTCCTTTTCAGGATGGCCTCGCGACGACATCCAGCTAGGGTTCCGAGTGTAGGGCGCGACGGCAGCCCACCGAGCGACGAGGCCTCGGTTCAGGGCCCTTTGCCAGCAGTGGTACCGGCGGTAGCTTTACCCGCCGAGCCACCGATGCTACCAGTACCAGACGCTGACGATGCACGTCGCCTCAGGGAACTGCATGAGTTTCAGAGCCAGCGACCGCCCAGGTTTCGCGGTGAGGCGGACCCCCAGGCCGCCGAGGACTGGCTAGAGGCGGTGGTACGGATCTTTAGGCTAGTGAGGACACCAGCGGATCTCATGGTGATTCTCGTGGCGAGCCTCCTGCAGGCGGCGGCAGGACGATGGTGGAGCTTGATGCTCCAGGTTCACGATGAGGCATCCTTGCTCTGGACGGACTTCGAGAGCCTCTTCCGCTCTGAGTTCGTCCCGGCCACCCTCTGAGCGGTGCACATCCAGGAGCTTCTCCAGCTGCGCCAGGGCAGCATGACGGTTGCTCAGTACGCGGCAAGGTTCACTGACCTATCTCGCTACTCGACTGACATGGTACGGGACCCCTTCTTCCGGGCCCGGACCTTCGAGCAGGGCTTGCGACAGGAGATTCGGGCTTCGCTGATCTCCCTCAGCATTCCGACCCAGGCGGGAGTGCTGGAGCGAGCCCTCCTGATCGAGAGCTTCCTGGCAGAGCCTTCTTCAGCGGCGAGACCTAGCGCAGGGCGGCAGGTAGCTGAGTCTTCGGCAGCAGGTAGCCGACGGATGACTCTCGGGTCCAGGCAGACCAGACCCCCACGCAGACGGCCTCAGGACACCGGCTCAGCAGTGCGGGGCACACAGCGGAGTGCCAGCCTTCCGAGAGGCAGGCTGTGCTACTCCTGCGGCGGGCAGGGTCACATGGCTCGTGACTGCCCGACTCGCCGACCAGAGGAGCAGCAGACGTTGGAGGGGCCACCCAGGCAGAGGCAGAGGGTCGACCGTGGCGGTCCGCAGGGAGGAGGCGGACGAGGCAGAGGAGCTGGCCGAGCAGCGGGTGGTGGGCGACGCTTCCAGGCTCTACCCCCACCACCACCAGGAGGGCCACCTCGACCACAGGGAGCTGGCGGGCAGGGACAGGCCCAGCTCCAGGCAGTGGAGGCCTACGACCCCGACATGCCGGAGATGATTCGAGGTACGATCTGTGTCTATTCCACCCTTGCTGCAGTACTTATAGACACAGGATCGAGTCACTCTTTCATAGCCTCTGCCCTTGTTCGGAGCTCGGAGATTCCGACTGAGCCGTTGGCTCGATCCTTACGGCTAGAGACCCCTACGGGAGCAGACTCGACGATTACGCACTGGTGCCGGCAGTGTGAGCTTACTCTAGGAGGCGAGAGCTTCGGCTGGGATCTCCTTGTAGCGGCGTCGAGGCCTTACGACGTCATCTTGGGCATGGATTGGCTATCCACGGTTCATGCCCAGATCGACTGTTTTAGGCGCAAGGTGCGATGTGTTCGCACCGACGGGAGCAGGTTTACCTTCACCGGAGAGAAGGGAACCTTTGAAGCACAGGATGGACTTCCGCGGAGGAGAGTGCAGCCCATCTCTCATCAGTTGGCTAGCCTCATCCTAGGAGTAGTGGACGTGCGGAGTCCAGTTTTTCCTGCAGTGGTGGACCAGTACGTGGACGTTTTTCCCGACGACGTTCCAGGGCTACCTCCTCGTAGAGAGGTAGACTTTTACATCGACTTGTACCCCGGGACAGCCCCGATATCTACTCCAGCATATCGGATGGCCCCCGCCGAGCTTCGGGAGCTGCGGGTACAGTTGGAGGACTTGCAGAGCAAGGGGTTTATCCGACCCAGTGTTTCACCCTGGGCTTCCCCGATATTGTTCGCCAAGAAGGCGGACGGGAGCTTGCGACTGTGTGTCGACTATCGTCGCCTGAACCAGGTGACAGTGAGAAACAAGTATCCGCTGCCACGGTTTGATGACCTCTTCGATCAGCTCAAGGGAGCGCGGTGGTTCTCGAAGATAGACCTCCGGTCAGGCTATCATCAGCTCAGAGTTCGAGATGAGGACGTGCAGAAGACGGCCTTCAGGTGTCGGTATGGCCATTATGAGTTCTTGGTTATGCCGTTCGGCGTAACCAATGCTCCAGCAGTGTTCATGAGCCTCATGAACAGGATCTTCCAGCCATACCTCGACCGATTTGTCGTGGTCTTCATTGACGACATTTTGGTATACTCGACGACTGAGGAGGAGCATGCCTACCACCTGCGAGTTGTTCTGGACACACTCCGAGAGCACCAGATTTATGGAAAGCTCTCAAAATGCCAGTTCTGGTTACGTGAGGTCCATTTCTTGGGGCACGTCATCTCTGAGGCGGGAGTTGCAGTGGATCCCGCGAAGATCAAGGCAGTGCTAGCTTGGGAGCCACCCAAGAGCGTGACAGAGGTGCGGAGCTTCTTGGGCCTAGCCGGATACTATCGGAGATTTGTGCCAGACTTCTCCAGAGTTGCGGCACCACTCTCAGCTTTGACGAAGAAGGGGAAACCCTTTGTGTGGTCAGACAGATGTCAGCAGAGCTTCCAGGAGCTGAGACAGAGATTGACCAGCGCACCTATCTTGAGGTTACCTGAGGAGGGAGTTGGATACGTAGTTTACTGCGATGCATCAGGGACTGGACTCGGGTGCGTCCTGATGCAGGAGCGGGCCGTGATCGCCTACGGATCACGTCAGTTGAGGCCGCATGAGCAGAACTACGCCACTCATGACCTGGAGTTAGCAGCAGTGGTCTTCGCTCTGAAGACTTGGCGGCACTATCTGATGGGCGAGCGCTTCACAGTCTTTTCTGACCACCAGAGTCTCAGGTATATCTTCTCTCAGAAGGACCTGAACCTGAGACAACGAAGATGGCTTGAGTTCCTCCAGGACTATGACTTTGAGATAGTCTATACTCCTGGGAAGGGGAACGTGGTAGTCGATGCCCTCAGCAGGAGGACGGGCATTCAGCTACTTGAGGAGGCGACAGAGCAGCTTTCCTCCTTACAGATATCCTTCGTGGATAGAGACGGAGCAGCCTTTCTTCAGTCTCTCACAGTCTCTCCTCCACTTCTACAGCGGGTCAGAGAGGCTCAGCGTGGGGACGCTGACTGTGAGACCCGGCGTGCACTGATATCCTCAGGTCAGGCGCCTGATGGCTTCTCCCTTGGAGCAGAGCACGACATCCTTTTCAGAGGACGTACCTTCGTACCAGTCGCTTTACGAGAGGAGGTGCTGAGAGAGTTTCAAACTTCTCCCTTGGCGGTGCATCCCGGAGTGGCGAAGATGTACCAGGATCTCAGACGACAGCACTGGTGGCCGGGCATGAAGAAAGTTGTGGCAGAGTTCGTTTCACGATGCCTCACCTGCCAGCAGGTGAAGGCAGAGCATCAGGTACCAGCAGGCTTGGTACAGCCCTTGGAGGTCCCGGAGTGGAAGTGGGACGGCATATCTATGGACTTCGTGACTGGACTTCCACGCACATCCAGAGGTCACGACTCCATTTGGGTGATTGTCGACCGACTCACCAAGTCGGCACACTTCTTACCCATCAGAGAGAAGGGCTCAGTGGAGAGCTTGGGACGTCTTTACGTCCAGGAGATCGTACGGCTTCACGGTGTGCCATCGTCTATCGTCTCCGATCGAGATGCTCGTTTCACTTCCCGGCTTTGGAAGGGGTTGCAGGAGGCGTTCGGGACGCGGCTCCATCTGAGCACAGCCTTCCACCCTCAGACGGATGGTCAGACGGAGAGGACCATACAGACACTCGAGGACATGCTCCGTGCATGTGTTCTCGACTTTGGTCGCAGCTGGGAGGACCACCTACCCTTGGTGGAGTTCGCGTACAACAACAGCTACCACTCCACCATCGGGATGGCACCATACGAGGCGTTGTACGGCAGACCCTGCAGATCACCGTTGTGCTGGACAGACCCTGGGGAGTCAGCACTCGTGGGACCAGAGATGGTCCGAGCCACGACAGAGAAGGTCCAGATCATCCAGGAGAGGATGAGGACAGCTCAGAGCCGGCAGAAGTCATATGCTGACAGGAGGCGGAGGCCACTAGAGTTCGAGGATGGCGACCACGTCTTTTTGCGTGTCTCACCTCGACGTGGTTTACGGAGATTTGGCCGAGGCGGCAAGTTGTCTCCACGCTTCATCGGGCCTTTCCAGGTCCTCAGCAGGATAGGAGAGGTGGCTTATCGCCTGGCTCTACCACCTCAGTTGCACCGGGTGCACGACGTCTTTCACGTGTCTCAGTTGAGGAGATACGTGCACGACCCGACGCACATCATCGACTTTAGGGAGATGGATGTGGACGATGGGGCGACTTTTGCGGAGGTCCCAGTGGAGATCGAGGATCGACAGGAGCGGGTCCTACGTGGGCGGTCGATTCCTCTTGTGCGCGTCAGATGGCAGCACGGGAACCTCCAGGAGAGCACTTGGGAGCGGGAGGATCAGATGCGTGCTCAGTACCCCCATTTGTTCCCCTAGTTTTTGATGTATCTTTACGGGGACGTAAATCCCTGAGGTGGGAGTAATGTAAAGACCCGCAAATTTCAAGGAAATTTTTTTTCTTAATTTTCTTTGGAATTTTACAAGAGCGTAGCTTCAGACGGCACCTGATTCCGAGGCCCGGTGTGCCCGGAATCAATTTCCGAAGTTTGGCTCGGGTACGTTCAGTGAACGGACGAGCGGGTTTTTCTATCTTTTGAACCGGTGCCCGGAATCGAATTCTGAGGGCACCGATGAAATCGCAGCGCCGGTATTTTCTTAGAAACGCCTCTTCCGGAGTTGCGTTTGCTCAGACGTGGTTTTTAAATTTTTGGGCTTTAAGTCGGAAATAAAATAAAGGTTGTGCGACAACTTTATTTTATTTCACTTAAGCCGCTTGGAAGTCACTTGGAAGCCACTTGGACTGAGTTAAAGCGGATAGGGTGCTATCCGGAAATATCCTACCCCTTGTTAGGATATTTGTGGGGTGGGGCCCGCACGAGCCCCGCCGTTTCTTTCGCTAAGTAACGCACCCGCGAAAACCCGTCAAAGTAACTGAAAAGTCAACCGACGTGTTTTCTTTAATTTCTTAACAGACCATTTAATTGGGCGGTTTATTTCGTGAATTAAATGGGATGTTTCATTCGTTGAATTAATTCAACGAATTTAATGGGTCGTTACTTACGCGTTTTGCGTTTGTTGGCAAAATAATAAAATAGACAAACTTGTCTATTTTGGAGGATTGCTATCGTTGTGCAATTCCTCTGAACCTCCACCCTCCCCGCGAAGAACGCGAAGAACGCGAAGAACGCGAAGAACGCGAAGAACGCCGGCGACCGGAACTCGACGACGCACACCGTAATCTGCGACGTCGACGAGCTCTACCCGCGACGTTCTTCGGCGACGCCTCTTCTTCCGCGGCCGATCCTCGTTCGGCAACTAAGGTGATAATCGGATCGTTTAATTCTCCTTTTTTTTAATTTCAATGAAAACGGATTTAATTAATTAAATCCGTTTGTCCTAGATCCGGAGATCGTCGGCGCGACGTTTTTCCCGCGGTGCGACGAACGTCTCTTCCGCGACGACGCGACGATCCCCTCCTTCCGCGATGAGCGATTCCGCGACGACCTCACGTCCGACGACGACTTCGAGGTAGGGGTTTATTTTCTTGATGATTCTTTCCCGTGTTTATTCTTTTAAAGTAAAGAACCTGATCTCCGAACAATTTTAATTTATTTAAAATTGTTGTTGATTATTTTCTTTTCCTCCCGTTGAGTTTATGACTAACGCGGAGGGTGCGGGTCTAACGAACAAGACCCAGCAACCCTCTGCCGATCTTTTTGTTGTGCGGATTTGGCGGACGACGACGAACCGCGCGGCAGGGGCGATCTGTTGATCCCGCAGTGAAGATCGGCCCCCGGGAGGAGCAACGGCGCAGACGGGAGGCAAAACGGGCCACCGGAGCAACTCCGGCGGCCCGCGGAAGGCGGCGGCGTGCCCGGCGCACCGCCGTGGAGGAAATCCGCCGCGGCTGAAGCCGCGGCGGCGGCGGCCGGTTCCGCGGCCGCGCGGAACCGGGGAGGGACGCGGCGGCCCGGCCGCGTCCGCGTGACAGGCGGCCCCCCGCGGGGCCGCGTTCCACCTAAGCCGCGGGTCAAACCCGCGGCGGTTACTTCGGCCGCTCGGCCGAAGCCGAGCCGGCCGGTCCGGTCGGCCGGGCCGCGCCCAGGCCGGGTCGGGCCGACCCGGTTCGGCCGACCCAGGGGGGGTTCGGGCCGGGTCGCCCCGGGCCCAGAACCCCGTTTTCGGACCCTCTTCGGTCTCTTGCCCATATCTTGGGCCTGGGACCTTCGATTGACGAACCGTCAGCGGCTACGCGATCCTTGGATCGACACGGTCGTTTAGGTATATTACACTCAAGTTTTCGGAAGACTTTGGGTTCGGCCGGGTTGGTTCGTACACGAAACCAACCGGGCCCTCGGAGCGGAAACGCTCATAACTTGAGCTACGGACGTCCGATCGACGTACCGTCATCTGTGGTAGTTTCCTCTAAGTGAGACGGAACTTTTGGCATACTCCGCCCGAGGATCGGACACAGGCGGAGTATGGTCGGGTTGGTTTTTCCCTAAAAACCAACCGGGCCCCTGGGACGAAAATGCCAATAACTCTCAGACCGGGCGTCCGATTGACGCGCCGTCTGTTGCGTTGAGATCCTGTTGTCGATACGGAACTTTTGGATACATCAACTTCGGACTACGTGTCAGTTGATGTATCAGCCTCTCGGCTCGTGGAGCGGACCCTCCTAAACGAGCTCGCTGTGTGCGGGAACCCTAGCGCTGGCTGTGACTTCGACGACAGAGCAGAGATCCTCCGTGGACTGCGACGACGGCAGAGCAGAGATCCTCCGTGGACTGCGACGACGGTAGAGCAGAGATCCTTCGTGGACTACGGCGACGACTGTGCAGAGATCCTCAGTGGACCGCGTCGACTACTGCACTCAGCGATCCTACGTGGATCAGTGCCCGATCCTGTGTGGGTCCTTACTACCGGTTCTGTGTGAGCCACTGCCTACAGGTTCTGTGTGAGCCTGATCCTGTGTGGGTCTTTTGCGGGGGTTAGTACCTATCGATCCTTCGTGGGTCCGACGACTTAGATGGATCAGTGATCATCTTTGACGTCATCTGAAAAAGTATACCTGGTTGAGCTGAATCTTATGTTACTCTCCTTTGTGGATTGTGTTGAACTATCCTATGTGGATTTACTGTTTACTCTCCTTGTGCATTTGAGTCTTGGATTGAGTTGTTCTTGAGCTCGTGAACAGAGCTAGAATTGGGGACTTAGGTATATGTATGGGCATATACCTAAGTCGAGTCAGATGTTACTTCGTGATTGCATCTTTCTTTTGTGCTATATCCTTTGTGGATTTCGGGAGACCTTCGGGGGTCTTGGGGTCCTTACTGAGTAGCTTATACTCACCCCTGCACGGGCTATGCCCGCACCTTGTTGTGTTGGATGCAGACGACGGACAGCGCTGATCGCGGTTGGGGCGTGGAGCAGGACGGTACCTGGAGGTGGACCACTGGGCGGTACGTGCTCGGAGCGGACGTGGGACCCGAGGAGCCTGGAGGCTATCTGTACCCACCCTTCAGGTGGGATTGCCAGTGGACGACACGAGGCCGCCGTCTTTTCTTCAGTTGCTGTTCTTTACTTTTTCAGTTGTACTTTCAGTTGGGCTTGTATTCCGGCCCCCTTTACTTTTCTGCACTTTGTAGTTACTTTCCGCTTGCTGACTCTGTGGTGGTTGTTACTTATAAAGGTAATGTCTTCCCTATTTACCGGGATTTTACGCCTTGGTGCTAGTCGCCAGCCCCTGGCCTATGGAAGGCGGGCTTGGGGTAGTCACGGCACGGGCCCCGAGGTCGGGTCGTGACATAATGGGAACAATTTACCCCAATATAAATAAATAAAATCAGTGGAAAATAATAAATAGAAACTCAAAATAACAAAATAAAAAAAAACTAAACAAGAACTGAAGAATATAAAACTAACCAAACTCGACGTCCGAACTAACTCCGTGTGACCCTACGGGTCACTCTCTGACTCAACGATCAAATTTCGCCCAAGGTGAGCGCACCCAAGATGGAGCATGCACAAACACTAAAAAAATAAAATAACTATATCTGTGAGTATTAAAACTTCATAGGCTATCCCGATATCTATTCCCAATGCACTACCTTTAAAAATAAGAAACATGAATTATAAGTTTGAACTAAAATATATTAAAGTATTCATTTATATAAATTTTACTAGAAAACAAAATAAAAACCATTGACCTTACTCATTTGAAAAACCAGAACAAAAGAGTTTGAAACACATTTTCTTTTGAAAAAAAATTCATAGGAGTTAAGAAACCAAAACTTCAATTTCCATGAAAAACACCACACAAGCGTACCATGGTAGATACGATAAGGGAAATGTAAATCGATATGAAAGTATCTCAGCAACAATTCAGTAGCTAAAAACCACTAGACATAGGTGAACCTGAGAGATCAAGAATAATCCAGACAACACTAATACCTACCACCCCATCTACAGTATCATACCACATACGATGAAATGTAATGCTCCAAAATGCTTGGCCATCCTTTCTCAGGCAGGCCAAGGGAAATCACATAGAAATAAAAACAAACATATCCACCTATTATGGGCCACTGGTCAGTACCATAACCTACCAATGCAGTACTCATCTCAAAAAATTCTCTCAATATGCCAGGTTCGTATGTCGCAAGTATAAAATGAGGTGAGTCAACAAATCCTGTCGACTATCAAATCACAACCCATACTTATAATAATAATTCATAGCAAGACTCACACTGAGTCTCCTCAAGGATGACTCCCATGCCTTAAATACAAGAGATATAAAGGGTTCCTAACCAAGGAACCCTATAACAGAACCCAATGATTTTATAATGAGTACATCTCAACCATACCATGTCAACAAGGCATAAGGAACATCCACGGGGGTTTTATGACAAACACTTTACATCATTTATTTCAAAGTGGCCAAACGGGCCCTTAAACTCTATTTAAAAAACCCACTTTTATCAAAGTTACAATTTGCACATTTCCAAAGGATGTGTAAACACATCATTTATCACATCCAAACATTGGTAAAACACTTTTTAATATAGTTAAAACTAGACACTCAATACCTAACCATTATTAATAAAATTCCAAAACATTCTAAAACACAACAAACACTTTTGTAAAACCCATACCACTTGGGAAACCAAAAAAATAACTAAAAACATTATTCTGCATGATGCTGACACATTTATAAACCCCAATAATTTATTTTACATTACACTTTACTCCTAAAATACAAATGGTCATTTTTATATAAAAAAGGACACAAGGCATGAAATATTTACCAAAATAATTTCTATTTAATAAAAATCAAATTATAGACACAAATTGAATGCCTTAATTTTATTTAAATTGTTAAACAATTTTTTAACATCACAGAACATCTGCGTAAAACACCCAGTGTTCAAAACACGAAAAAACATACCGCACGTTAAAATCAATTTTTAAAATAATACGCACCCCAGAAACACTCTATTTTATAATTCGCACTACCAAAATAATTTGAAAAATGTTTGAGAAATTTATACAACATTGACAAGAGGAACAATAAGGTTCTACATCAAAACACACCCAATTTTACACAAAAATACTACTTAAAAATTAAATGCACAATAAGACCATATCATTCAAGACTTTAAACATTGACTGCATACCAAACAAAAAACCAGAAGATTGCACAAAAAATATTTAACATGTATACGATGTGTGAAAAACATAGAATTAAAGTTTCTTAAATTAAAAAGGTTAAGTTCAAGGGGATTCGTACCTTGAGATCAAAGAGATACGACAATGTAACCTCAAAAATGATTCATATGGGTCTTAAAATATCAAACCTACCCCAAACAACACTTAATTAACCAAAACCTCTAATAAAACATGGTAAAACAAATATGAATCAAATGGAAATTAAAATGGAGTATGAAATAAATTAGTAAATGATGGTTTACCCATTGGATGGGAGTTGCGCACACTGGAAGGAGGGGTCAGATGGGGCTGGGGAAAGGGAAAAAGAAGGCTTGTTGTGGGAGAGGAGTTGCGCTACTAAACAGGGAGGAGTTCGGGAGGTTGGGGAGGTGGATGGTCGGTCGGGAAAAAATGCCAGTAAGTTGGGGGTCTGAGGACTGGTCGGGCGGAGTTTAGGTAGAAGGATGACAGCAAGGAGGCACTGGCTGGGGTTGTGCACACACCAAGTAGGGGGGTCTCGACCATAGGTCGGGCGCGCTAGCAAGGAGAGGGTGGTGGTTGGTTGTGCATTGATCCAGGGGGAGGGTTGCAGCCAAGAGCGATTCAGCCAAGAGCTGTGGCACTGATGGAGAACCGACTGGAGGAGGGAGCAGGCCAGATGAGGTAAGATCATGGGTAGTGATAAGAAGGAGGGTTTGCACAAGAGGTCACGTCTGGGTGCACTGGAAGGGAGTGTGCGCCGGAGGCACTGCTGTGAACAGAGGGGGAAAGCTGGCTGCTGCGCTGGGAGAGAATCGAGGGCCAAGAGGCATCTAGGATACCGGTCGCTGAAAAGGCAACGAGGAGTCCTATAGCGGTTGGTTTGAAGGAGGTAGGGATGGGGGCTTGTCTTGCTTGAGTGCCGCAAAGGGGAAAGGGGGTCGGGTCCCTGCTGCGTAAAGAAGGGAGGGAGGTAGGGAAATTATGGTTTTTTTCTCTTAAAAAACACCCTAAAATAAAACTAATTAAAAATTGATAAAAAATAAAATAATTTTAATAATAATAATATTAAAACATAATAATACTAATTTATAATGATAAAAATAAATATAGTAAAAGTATTTATTCCATTTTAATAATAATAAAATTAACAATTTTAGTTTTCATATAAAATAAAAATATTAAAATTCTTAATATCCATAAAATTTTAAATGACATAATAAATTAACATTTATTTACTCATTTTAATTCTTCAAAGATGAAAGGGCCACACAATTTCCTAGGCGAAGCCATGCAACATCGCGCTCTACCCGTGCATCCAATGACGTCGAACCCAAAACACAAACTTTTTAAGATAAACTTAGAAACTTCGTCTCAGACTCACCCCAGACCCCAGAAAAAATATTTAAATGTAGGAAAATAATTAAAATAAAATAATATCATAGGTTAGGGTGTGAAAATTCTCCCCACCATAACACTTTCCGCCATTGTAAATCCACCACACTATCCAATTGATCGATCAACGGCTAAGGATTCCACATAAACATGATACAACCTCTTAACACAAGGATATTTCATTGACCACTGACAGGACTGGACCCTATTTCCCGAAATAAATCACCTAGCAGAGGGGAGACCTGAACGGACTCCCCACCATAAGAAATCAACTAGCATCTGATAACAACTTAAGAGAAAACACAAAGAGACTCACGGTGGGTCTCCCCACCATAAAGAACCAACCTATAAATTGACAAATGGAAAAACTACTTAGGCCTGTATCGGGCCTTACTCAAGCTAGAAAGAACACAACAAGAACATTTTAAACCACTCAATATTGTCAGAAAAGGATAAGATATGAACTTTAAAACTCTGCAAAAACCATAAACCCTCACCCCATGGGCGGGGAGGGAGGTCCCAAAGATTGGACCAATGAAACTATGATGGGAAATTGATCCTGACTTACCACTTCGAGATGGCCACAAGCCAAAGCCGCAACTGTTTCACAGGGGTGGTCCACGCAAGGCCACTGATCAGAAACTCGCATTCAAAAAGGAACAATTACTGACTTTGCGTGAGGGATAAGTCCATCACACTCTTTGTAACAATAGGATAATTACAATGACAGAGAAACCACAATAGAAACACTGAAACTATCTCACCGCAACGATAGAGGCACAACCTTAACCAAAATCCTTAAAATTTCTTGGGGTTCCTGAAAATGTGATGGCTTCACTCTAAGGCCTTTTGGATAGAGGTCTAATGGATGAAGCATCACCTACCTCATAGTCAGGCTCTAATAATCCTAATAAGAACATACATATTTTGATTTGAAAAAATAAGGGACAATATTTCAAAATGAAAGCCACACTGGCATTGAAAACCAGAGTTCATCAAAAAACCCACGATATTCCCATACATTTCAAAACCCAAAACACCATCAGTACATTACAACAAAAAGAGATCCCTTACACTGGAAGGAAACATACACATGAATATTTAAACAAAAACCCAACAACACATCACTTCTGAGAACATTCTCTGCAATACTTTCTAGCAATTCCCCGACAGAATCACCGCAAGTGACCAAGGCACCCATACGCCTGGCATGGCTTTAGAGCATTTGCACATGAAAATTTTTTGTGACCTGTCTTGCCACATTGATAACACATGGGGATCTCTCGCTCTGAAGAGGTTGATGAAAGATCCTGGGGACTTTTTCTTCCACAACCTGCTCCATCCACATTCAATCGTTTCCTTGTCTCCTTGCCCAAATCTTCACCACTACTCATAGGAATTGAATGAGGGAGGAATACATCGAGCACTCCTGTTATCACAGTTTTGACGTGAAAATCATGTCTCGCCACATAGAAAAATGAAGTTAGGTTGGATGCTAACACCTTCATCTATAGATATTGGTGGAGACCCACCTTGAAGCGTCGAGCCTTCATAGAGTCATCTGTGGCATACCATGAATCATAAGGGACTAGCTCCACAAAGCACTGGAAATATTACAACACATATTTGTCGCTCTGCTATAGATAACACATCTCCATCCTCTTTCTAACCCTTTATTTCTTAGAGAAAAACTGACAAATAAGAAAATCCATGAAAAACTCCCAAGTATGATCCTAATGGAGCTTTCCCCGAGACACTGACTTCCACCACATCCACGGTGAACCTTCAATCATGAAGGTTTAAAACTTGACCTTCAACAACTCAGGAAACTCAACGGGGTTAAAGTCCCTTTCAATCTTCTGCATCCACTCCTCTTCTATGAAAGGGTCTGCTTGACCATAAAATAGAGGTGGATCAAGCTTCTGAAACTCAAGCATAAAATCCTTAGGTTGATCAACCGCACTATGATCACCCATCGAAGCTTCAAGGGGATAACCATTGGACAAGAAAATTCAATAAATCAATCAAGGCCAAATCAGAAAATAAAAATCCTCAAAATCAAACACTGCATAGGTGGAAATCTCGAAACAAAAGAAAATAAGGTATCATAACATTAAAAATTCCATTTTTTTAAAACATATTTAATTTAAAACAAGTTAGGTGAGTTAAATGCTTGCCATTGGTATTTCTAAGAGTCTCACTCACATGCATGTTTTTGTACCACCTTGGGTATCTATCCACCATACCAGACATATGTCCACATTCCCACATATCACTATGCATGTGATCACCCCAAGGAACAGCAAGGCCAAAAAAAACAAATTCATTTTCTGAAAATAAATCATTCTTCCCATTTCCTTTAAAACAATCCACAAATTAAACATTTCATTTCAAACAACCATTTTTTAAAACCAATTTTTCTGATTCAAACCACATTTAGAAGTCACGTGAGACTCAAAACATCTCAAATAGGGAACTAGTGTCAGTGGGTGACTTGGTCATATGGTTGGTGGCCATATTCAAAACACATCACCGGCACAAAGAGCCTTTTAGGACCATGCCCCTAGAACCACTTGGCTTTCCAGGCCATGTGGCTCATGAGGACTATTATCCCCTCTCCCATTGTCATATCCTAATTTCTAAACATACCATAAAAACCCAAAGAAACTAATTAAACCAGACTTCCCATGGAAACCCAAGGATCAAAACACGCAAGAGTTCGCAACGCTCTTCCCGCACCTACCCCTCGAGTCCGAACAATCCTACTCCATCTACCATGACATCAAAAATAACAAAAGGACGCTCTAAAAATGGAGGTCTGCTAAGATCTGACCTCCCCTGATACCATTTTTTCATGAACCAATCCAGGTTGACCCTGAACCGGTCACTCGAGTCGGCCCGCGACAAGGCCCGAGAGGCATTCCCGATCCTCTCAGGCTGGTGACAAGTGTCAGGGCATCTATAGAGATGATGGTAATGATTTCTCCCAATATAAATAAATAAAATCAGCATAAAATAATAAAGATCATCCCAAAATAACAAACCAAACAAACAACTAAACAATAACTAAAGAATATAAAACTAACCAAACTCGACGTCCGAACTAACTCCATGTGACCCCATAGGTCACTCTCAGACTCAACAATCAAACATCACCCAAGGGGAGCGCACCCATGTTGGAGACTACACAAACACTAAAAATAGAAAACAAATATAGGTGTGAGTATTAAAACTCAGTAGGCTAGCCTGATATATATTCCCAATGCACTACCTTTAAAAATAAGAAACATCAATTCAAATTCTGAACAAAAATATATTAAAGTATGCATTTCTACAATTTTTACTTGAAAACATAGTACAAACCATTTCCCTTACTCATTTGAAAAACCAGAACAAAAGAGTTTTAAACACATTTTAATTTGAAAAAAAAATCATAGGAGTTAAGAAACCAAAACGTCACTTTTCATGAAAAACACCACATAGGGGTACCATGGAAGATACGGCAAGGGAAATGTAAATTGGTATGCAAGTATCTCAATAATAGTTTAGTAGCTAAAAACCACTAGACATAGGTGAACCCGGGAGATCGAGAATAATCCAGACGATACTAATACCTGCGACCCCATCTATAGTAGTATGCCACATATGATGAAATCTAATACTCTAAAATGATCGACCATTCTTTCTTAGGCAGGCCAAGGGAAAATACCATAGCAATAAACCCAAAAATATCTGCCTACTATGGGCCACTGGTCAGTACCATAACCTACTAGTGTAGAACTCATCTTAGACAATTCTCTCAATATGCTAGGTTCGTATGTCGCAAGTATAAAATTAGGTGAGTAAACAGATGTCGCCAAGCATAAAATCACAACCCATACTTATAATAATAATTCACAGCAAGACTCACCCTGAGTCTCCCCAAGGACGACTCTCATTTCTTAAATACAATAGATACCAAGGGTTCCTAACCGAGGGACCCGTATAACGGAACCCGGGGATTTCATACTGGGGACATCCCAACCATCCCATGTCAACAAGGCACAAGGAACATCCATGGGGTTTTTATGAAAAACATTTTACATAATTTATTTCAAAGTGGCCAAACGGGCCCTTAAACACTATTTACAAAACCCACTTTTATAAAAGGTACAATTTCCAAATTTTCAAAGGAGTTGTAAACACATCATTTATCACATCCAAACATTGATAAAACTCTTTTAATATAGTTAGAATTAAACACTCAAGACCTGAACATTTTTAATAAAATTCCAAAACATGCTAAAACACAACACACACTTTTGTAAAACCCATACCACATGGGAAACCACAAAAAGAACTAAAAACATTATTCTACACATTGATGACACATTTGTAAACCCTAATAATTTATTTTACATTACACTTTACTCCTAAAAGTCAAATGGTCATTTTTTTATAAAAAAAGGACACAAGGAATGAAATATTTTCCAAAATAATTTCTATTTAATACAAAACAAATTATAGACACCAATTGCAAGCCTTAATTTTATTTAAATTTTTAAACAATGTTTTAACATCACAGACCATATTCGTAAAACACCTAGTGGTCACAACTCGACAAAACATACAGCACATTAAAATCAATTTTTAGAATAATACACACCCCAGAAACACTCTATTTTATAATTCACACTACAAAAATATTTTAATAAATGTTTGATAAATTTATAAAACACTGAAAATAGGCATAACAAGGTTCTACATCAAAATACACCCAATTTTACACAAAACTAATACTTAAAAAGTAACTTCACAATAAGAACATATCAAAAAAGACTTCAAATATCGACCCCATACCAAAAAACTAACCATAATATTGAACCAAAAATATTTAACATGTATACGAAGTGTGAAAAACACAGAATTAAAGTTTCTTAGATTAAAAAGGGCAAGTGCAAGGTGATTCCTACCTCAACATCAAAGCGCGACGACAACACATCCTCGGAAACACTTCATGTGGGTCTTAAAATATAAAACCTACCCTAAACAACACTTAATTAACCAAAACCTCTTATCAACCATGGTAAAAAAAATATAAATCAAATGGAAATATAAATGGAGTATGAAATAAATTGGTAAAAAATGGTTTACCCATCGGATGGGAGTTGCGTGTGCTGGAAGGAGGGGTCGGTTGGGGTTGAGGTAAGGGAAAAAGGAGGCTGGTTGGGGGAGAGGTGTTGTGTCGCTGAATATGGAGGATGGTCGGCAGCTTGGTGCACGATGGGGAGGCAACTGGCTGGTCGGGAAAAAATGCCGGGAAGCAGGGGGTCTGAGGGCTGGTCAGGCAGAGGTCGGGAAGGAGGATGAGGTCGAGGACACACCGGTTGGAGTTGTGTGCACACCGAGCAGGAGGGAGGGTCTCAACTGGAGGTTGGGAACGCAGGTATGGAGAGGGAAGCAGCTGGATGTGCACTGAGAAAGGGGGAGGGTTGTGGCCGGGAGAGGGTCGGTTGAGAGCTGCGGAACCGGTGGAGAACTGGGTGGAGGAGGGAGCAGTCAGGATGAGGCAGGACCGAGGGTAGTGAGGGTAGGTGGGGCCATGCCGTAGGTCACGTCTGGGTGTGTTAGAAGGGAGTGCGCATCAGCGGCATTGCTTTGAACGGAGGGCGGAAGCTGGATGCTATGCTGGGAGAGAACCGAGGACCAAGGGGCATCCGAGCTGCTGGTCATTAAGAAGGCAATGGGGAGTCCTGCAGTGGCTGGTTTGAAGGAGGCAGGGTTGGGGGATTTTCTTGCTCAAGCACCGCAAGGGGGAACGGGGGTTGGGTCTCTGCTGCATGAATAAGGGAGGGAGGTATGGCAATTAGGGTATTTTGTTTCTCTTAAAAAACACCCTAAAATAAAACTAATTAAAAATTGATAGAAAATAAAATAATTTTAATAATAATAATAATAGTAATATATAATTATACTAATGTATAATGATAAAAATAAAAATAGTAAAAGTATTTATTCTATTTTAATAATAATAAAATTAACAATTTTAGTTTTCATCTAAAATAAAAATATTAAAATTATTAATATCCAGAAAATTTTTAAATGACATAATAAATTAATATTTATTTATTAATTTTAATTCTTCAAAGATGAAAGGGTCACACAATTTCTTGGGTGAAGTTGTGCGACATCGCGCTCTGCCCGTGCGTCCAGTGATGTCGAACCCAAAACATGCACTTTTTAACGTAAACTTAGAAACTTCATCCGTGACTCACCCAGTACCCCAACAAAGATATTAAAAGGCATAAAAATAATTAAAATAAAATAATATCATAGGTCGGGGTGTGACACTAAAAGTATCAAGATACTCTTGGAAAAAATCATCAAATCCATAAAGACTATAGAAGTATTGGGTAGACCAGATGGCATGAAAAGGTACTCATAACTACTATACCTACTCATAAAGAAGGTTTTATGAACATTAGATTTTTTTTATTCTCAACTAATGGTAACCATATTGAAGATAAATCTTCGAGAACCACTTTTCTCATTTCAACTGGTAAAACAAATCATCAATCCATGGAAACAGATACTAGTTATTTAACGTAAATAGATTGAGTTTTTTGTAATCCACACAAAGGTGAAGTGACCCTTCATCTTTCTTAGAAAAGAGAACTAGTACCGCCCAAGGTGACATAATCAGGAATATAAAGCCTTTCTCTAAAAGATCATAAAACTGATTATTCATATCTTTTTATTTCATCTGGTACCATGTGGTAAGAAGGAATGGATATCTTCTAAGTAATCGACACTGAATTGATAGAGAACTCGACCTCCATTACCGGTGGAAAACTAAAGAAGTTGGAAGGGAAAACATCAGGAAACTCGATGACCAATAAGGGGAGATCTCCTATCAAGGATTCCTGCTCCAGATCAAAATTGAATGCTAATATTACTTTCACTAACTCTAGATAAGAAGGTTTATCTCTACTCAGTCTCGTGTCTATTCTCTATTAAAGATATTATATACATCATCAGGTGTAGTAAAGGAGATCTGTCAAAGATAAAAATCAATTCTGTAATTTATTTTCAATGAGGAAATACATCCCAAAAATAAATTCAAAAGGTTTCATGTGAAGAGAAAGAAATTACTAAGTGATCTCAATATCCAATAATGAGAAAACACAAGCAAGACAATAGTGACCCTACTCTCTCTTTATTCTGAGTGGTGTAGTAATAACCATCACATAAGATAAAATCTCCATATGAAGATTTATCAGACTCACAATATGGGTTGAAATGAATTAATGAGATGAACCGTTATAAAATAAATCAGTCACTAAAGATGAAGCAATAGTTATGGTACCTCTCATAGTCATTGGACTCCTATCTACTTCCTATAGAGACTCTTCTACTGTGTGAAGAGGCTTTGTTATGGATGCCTATGGTTGGAACCCCTTTATTCATGAATAATATGATTGAACTTTAGTTTTATTAGGATTTTAAGATTCAATTCCACTACATGGAGTATAAAATACATGGAATAATTTCTACAAGTGACCTGAGCATCCATAATAAACACATATTTTGGGTACCTCGGTACAAACCCGTTTTGAGTGCCCAAGTTTTCCACACTAGTAACAAATAAAAGGGCATTTTCTATGAACATAGGATGTTTGAAAAAACCCAAATGTTGATAACTACTAAAAGAATCATCATGATCAATATTCCCTTTAAATGAATTCACAAAATTGACACTAAGAGAAAAAGGAACTCCCATCAACCCTGACTTACCAGCCAATTCCATCTCAATAATTAACTCCCTATCCATCACATCATCATAATATGGTAGATTTAGTAAGAAAACATGAGAGTGAATATCAGATAAAATTCCCATCTTGAACTTTCGAGTCTTCATCTTCTCATTTGACACAATCTCATGTGAAAATTGTACAATCTCAACAAAACAATTTACATACTATGTCATGCTTATGTCATCCTTCTTGAGTTTGAATAACCCAATAGCCTTAACCAACACCATACACTCTAGATAGAATTGTATAGTGAAAATAACTTCCAATTATTTACACACTAATCCATCATGCTTATTTTATATAACCAACATGTCCTGGAAACTTCTACTAGATCCCTCTAGCTTGAAGGTGGCACATTTCACCCAAATTTCATCAGGCATTTCCACGAACTCAAAAAAAAGATTGATATTTCTCAAAAAAATACTCAACCATTTGAGTATTATTAGATCCTTAGAATGTTGGTGGATTTTGGTGAAGGAATTCATGAGCACAATTCTATAAAACATTCCTTTGAGGTTCCATAACTAAAGCCTGAACAAGATCTGGTGCAGGTGCTTGTCCCAGATCTTGGACAAGACACACAAAAACCTCAACCAGGTTCTGGTCCACTAGAGGATTTTCTCATTGTGGTTCACTAGAATCTTCCTCTTAGATATGATTTTCACATATTATTGGAGGCATGATACTACACAACATCAGTAAACAATATTGAAGACATCAAATTAACACTCAAAAAGAATAAAAAGTGAAATTAATCCCATCAGATAAGAAAACAATATTTATATTTCATCCTATCCAAATAAAAAGTAGTTAAAAGACTAAAACTAATCCTCAAGACATATTTCCCAAACTACCCCTAGTGAATTAAGGATAATTGCAATGAGATCTATCCAGGAACTCACTCACAACTACCACCTAAGTCTCAACAAGATTACTCAAACTAAATGATGAAATTAAGGAATGATGCTTAACCTTCACATTTGATACCACTTTGTCTCGAACCATCCCAGACACCCTAGTAACCTGAAACCCAATTCAGAACTAACATGGCCTGAAGGGAGTTCCCAATCCCCATGGTTTGGTGACTAGCACCTGGTATCATGCAAGATAAAGGACGGAATTATTTTTTCACATAAACAGTGGAAGAAAATATCTACAATCTAGTATTCCCAAAAGAAAAATCTATATTTTGAACAATAATAGAAGTTAAATAGGTATAAACAATCCAAATTATAGCCACAAAGTACCAAAAAACAGGAAGATGACAACCCTAGTCCCAACGGTCACATCTCTCCAAGAAACAAGGATCAACAACAAGAACAACCTTCAAGTGGTGTTTTACCCTTACTCAAACCTCGAATAAGATAATATAAAAACACTCAAAGGCACAGGTAGGGTGTGAGATAAAATATCATTAGGGTCTCGCTAAGGATTCTATAAGAATATTCCACATTAATTAACCAGATAAAGCTTTCAATTTTAAATAAATAGGAATGGAAGTATTAAATCATATTTAAAACAAATCATTATTTACATTTAAATTGATGGAAAATATTTCTAAACAATGGATTAATAATTTTTTTATATAAAATAGTTTATATAAATTCACAAGGCATGTATAAAACAGTTTATAAACAATGGACTATGTATCAAAATAATCACAAAGGAGAAACATGTTCATCTTTCAAAAGTTAGGATAGTTCTAGGTTATGGTATCCTCACACACTCATATGATGATAATGGTAATGTGAAAACACTTCTCTCTAACACTATCCAATGAAGAATAACCAATATCCCACAAGGGATAAGATCTTTTAATATGATTATGTTATAGTTGTAAAGCATTAATCAGTTACTAGGGAATTTCCATCCTAGCATGTTAGTCCCTAATAACTCACTAATAACCTAGGATTTCAAGTATACAAACAACAATCAATAATGGTAAATTTATTTCAAAGTTGTTTAAAATAAAATTAATCCATTTTCCATTTCAATATTCCAATTTCAATTTAAAAACCAAAATAGATTTTTAATCAATTCATTCATTTTTTAGGATAAAACCAATGGGTTATTATCAAAATAATTTAATCCATTTTTCTCAAATAAAAATTATAAATCAATTTCACAAATCAATTTCACAAGTTTCATCAAATTCCAAAATCACAACTGAATTCATTTGGAATTGGGGGTTTTCCCCAATTTTAATGCTAAAGAAAATACAGACCGTAATCCACACCAAATTTTTTGTTAACAATTTAATTAAAATAAATTTAATATTAATCAATCAATTTTTCAATCTTAAACAGAACCACCTACCTTTTTCATGGAAACACAATGCTCGAAAGAGAACCCTCCAAAAACAACAAAGGCACGTAAGATCTAGGAACTCAACCTAGAAACAAGATTCAACAACACGAAACTTAGATCCATCAATCCCAATATGATCTATCAAACTCCAAGGAGGGAAAGAGAAGTAGGTAGAGATATGGGGATACTACTTACATGGAGAGTCACACTACAACAGTAACAATGATCAACCACTAAACTAAATGACCCGAAAAGGTTGGAGGGATATAAAATTGTTATGGGATAGCTCTAGGTCAAGAGAAAGTAAACCTGGAGGAAATGGAATATAAATTTCAGCCAAGCCATTTGCTTAAAATTTACACTTGGGACTTTACATGGTGTCTAATCCAATTACACATCATGAAATTGACAAGTCCCATATATTCCATAAAACCTATCACACGTTTTTAAAAAAAATGTATTTATTAAATTTTAGAATTTAAACATCATGTAACCATATTACACGGAGTGTAAATCCTCAATAGGCTGCATAACTAGTAGGTTTTATGTTAAAAATTCCAAAAAATCCCTAACTTCACCATTTATTGATACTACCCAAACAACAAAAAAGAACAACCAAAAAAGGATCAAAACATACTTGAAAAAAAGGTAATGGGATGTTACATGAACTAGGTTAAAAGTTCAAGGACTCTTCTAGTATGAAAAACTATGGGTATCTTGTTCCACTCTTGAATTAGTTCAATTAGGTAAAGACTCATTCATGGTAGGTTAAGAATGATTAGAGTAAGTTGAGTGGGTTGTGTTGGTTTTCATAAATTTTATAAACTTTTATAAGTATGTATATTATCTTGGGACACTATTAGTAGTGTTCTACTAGGTTCATACTCACACCCTGCATAGACCCTCTGAAATGTGTGCAGACTTTATCTCTCATGATGTGGGTAAAGTCAAGGACCAAACAACTATAGTATAGTATTAAGTGGTTTTGTGGATGAAAATTATGGATGTTAATGGATGGATTTATATTTTCTATATCCTTGATGATATACTAGGGGTTTTATTTTTCTATTTTTATACCTTTTTGTATATGATCGATCTTATGTTGGTCTTGTTTACTATTGTATAACTACTATGAAATTGATGATATGAATTTTGTTTAGTATGTTCCATATGGTCGATTGTGCATGTGATTTTATGTTGTGTTTAATTGTTTATGTTTATTCTTTCACTTTGTTTTAATTTTTATATTCAAGGGGTATAGTCTCCCCACGGTCACATCTTAAACCCTCACTGCTAGTCGGCGGCCTCTGGTGTGTTGGGTGGAAATCCTGAGATCAGTGGGTCTCTATATTGGGAATTTCTTGAGTGATCCATTTTGGGGATTATATAATCATCAATTAGATAAAATATATAGAAAAATTAGTAATATTCTTTTCCCTTGGTTAGATCTAATTATCCACCACTAGAGACTGTTAACATATGCCATCATTGACCATCTCACCATTATTTTTCACCACCATTGACCAATGTTGACCACCTATGGTCACCTTCATATTTTATTTGTATGATCATATCAAGATAAAGATTCAAAAAATGAGTTTTTTTCATCATAAATCATATATTAAGGCCTCTAAAATATAGAGACAAGTTGAAATTCTCATTAACCTCTATCTAAGATTCCTCTCGGTCTATAACTTATATTGTCACAATATTTGTGTCTATGGACTCATCTTATTAATATAATATTTTTGATATATTATAATAGGTATGAATCAAACCAATTAAAATTAATTCGAATCCTAAACAAGAATGATGAAAATTCACATATAATGAGGGAGAATAGGGTTAGAATGAAATAATGAATCCTTGTCACATGATCCTAGTATACTCCATCCCAATCCATTATTATCTCATTCCTTAATTAGTGTCTACCTCTTAGAGATAAATAAGGAATTTGAGAGTTTATATCAAAAAAATTAATAAGATGAATTTATATAGTTTCTAATATTTTACCCATCAATAACCCAAAATATGATTATCTCATATCAACACCAAATTCTCACCAAAATAAAAATTCCCCATCCAAGTTTAAATAGAGAAATCCACTTCCTTATATGATACTTTGTTTAAGAAAAAAATTATATTTTTAACCTTTATGGATCTCAAAGATCAATAAAATCATTTCTTTTTCCAAACATCTTATCAAACTCAATTAAACCTTTAGGGGTGAAATTTAGTAAACCTGAGCATCAATAAATCTAATAGAATCAAAATAGATACCAAATATAAAGTAAAAGATAGGTTATTATAAGAAATAACTAAATATAATATATCCTCACTACCTTTTAACCACTAAAAATAAAACATACTCAAAGGAGAAATCATTTAATTCAATAATAAATCTAATTCTCTCATATTACCATTGAATATCTTCAATCAAGGTTCATCAAATATATATATATATTTTTGTGTGTGTGTTAGAATTGATTTTATACAAAATACCATATACATGGTAATCATACAACCATGATGACCTATCAATATTATTCTATTGGAACATCCATCAAGGATTATAATATTATAATAGAGTATAAAAGATCCTACCAAAAACTTAAGCAACTCTACCACAACTAAGTGCCAAAATATATACCTCAATTTGAATAAAAATTGTTATTACTCCTTACAAAAAATGATCCCAACTATATGAAATAATCTAATATATCTCATAAATCAAATATCATGAAAACATAGAGGACTAGATCAACCAATAAATGATCACATAGATTTCTTTGTGATTATTCATAATACACAAATGATTAGTCATAAAAAAACATCAATATAAAATTCCACTTCCATTATGAGAAAAACAAGGGGTAACTCATAACCCTATAGAATCACATAAATAAACCTTCACCTAATAACATGTAATGGTTTTAGAAACTAATAGATAAATAGTTCACATTCCCATTCAATGATATTTTTTATATCTCATGATAAAACCTCACAACACTTGAGAGAACCACCAACCAAAAGCTTTAAAACTTACCTAATAATTTTATTTCATATATCAACTAAATTTATCATCCATATTCATCCAAGAACATTAGGATCCATTCATTTAAGGAGAATCATTAATAAGAATCACATGATAATTCCTAAACATGATAGGCCTCACCATTAATGTATCCCGATATAAATTGTATAGGTACATAGATGATAGAAATTTCATAATTCCTAGAGAGTTATTCAAGTAATTTCTATAAGAGAAATTATATATTATTACCTTATCCACATCACTTAATGGAAAATATCAAAAATTTAATCATCTCACTTAAAATTCATAAAAAATTTATGGTTTTCATAGTTATCCTTGATAACCAACTTAGATAATTTGTAATGGTCCTTTATTTGACAATCCATCTAGGTAAATGATACCTACACATCACATGATAAAAATATAATACACTTTTAGATATTATTATAGTCATCTGTGATCGCCAATCAAGATGATCACATCAACAATTATAATATGTAATATGAAAAAAATAGTTTACTTATTTCATTAACCATTGTCTCACCTATAATGAAACATTTTTATCACCTCCCCATAATTTACTAAAATTATTTATAAGATTAAAATTTTCAACTACTTTCCTCAGTTGGTATTTCTTCTATTAATGGAAACATAGGTCCCAAGGTCAAATTGTTTCCACTCTACTGTGGAAGTTTTTGTTTAGGAAGATATTTTATTTATTAATCATGTTTATGCATCTTTTAGTCATCATGAAAAAATGGTTAACATCTTGTTGAGGACCCATAATGAAACATCCAAAGTGGATATCCCTAACTGTATGAAATTGACCATGATTTTCCTACTCCAATCCCGAAGATAACACTTGCCTAATCCAATGTGATGATGATCATGGTTGAAAATAATCACATATCTCAAAATTTTTGGGTCAGCTACAACACACTCATTGGTTTCTATGATGAGAAAGAATTGGAAAGAAGACATCTTTTTCAATCCATTACCATTATTCCTATAATTACACCATACCAATCCAACTCCTCATAAATAATTTACTAGAATTTCATTTTTTTTCACTTACATAAAAATCAAATAAAATTATAATGCTTGGAAGGTATTAATATTTCAACCAGGAAAAAACATAACCACTACTTAATAGTCAATCCATGACTCACTAAGATGATCTCAATTCAAATCACTCATTATGAAATATTGAAGTAAGTAAAGTGGTGATATTATTATCTAAATTTTCCCAAAATCAGTTCCTATATTGATTAGTTTTTATAATCTCATCTCTCAACACCACAAGAAAATAAAACAACATATTACATCAATAAACATGATCTATAAATATAAAAAATTAATAAAAAAAGTAATATCTCCTATAATATATCCATAATCAAATCCAAGGATTAATTCATATTGATCAAAATCTATATCTCTAAGCTAAACTACTAATCTCATGAGTCAAAATGATCATCATCCACTACCTTCCCACAAACTGTGAAACAAACTTTCCCTAAAAATAAGTACCATACATGCTCTATCTATCTATCTCTCTCACACACACACACTCACATATATATATATATACATATATATATATATGTGTGTGTCTTCTCCATATGAAACATACTTACAATATAATCTAATAAATGATTTTTTAGTCGACATAAAACTCACCCCAATACATGGGTGTCATCAAGATTTGAAACTCATGTAACATCTCATCAACATGAACTCTAGAATAATCTACAAAATATCCAATTCTCATAATAGATTTTGGTGTATGAGACCCTTAGACTCAATTCCCTATATTATTTCCTCATCATCCTCATAATTAAATATATGTGGAACTCTGATTAGTATCGAATTGGTTATTCCAACTCGTGAACTCTTATAAAAGTTTTCATATAATAATACACAATATTAAATTATTGAATTTTTTTAAATATAATTACCATAATAATGAAAAACATTTTCACTTTATAAACATCGAATAATAACACCACATTTAAATCCATTTTAGTATAATATAATATAATAATAATTAAAATAATAATAAAATTCTAATATTATATAACACACAATATTATTTTTATAAAAACACGAACAAAATTATCCAAAACACCATTGACCAATAAAAATCACTAAAAATTCCAGATAAAATACCCATATCTATAATGACCCGCATCATTGCAGGTTAATGGATCCAAAGTAAATTATAATTTTATAGATATAGAGTAGGGTTTTTTGGAATTTTTATATTTGTATTGGAATTTAAAATGTTAAGTATTAATTTTAGGGTGTTTTTATAGGTTTTTGGGGGATTCAATTGAAAAAGTGGAGATTTGGATGGAAGTAGGACCAAACGGTAAAATAAAAAAGAAAGATACAGTTTCCAATGGGTACCCAATGGGGTCTCTCTAGGTGCATGATAGTGTATACCGAGAGCATTAAATCAAGGGGGTCCACCATGTAACATCAAAAGTATTTCTAAGGTACATATTTGATTTAGTTTTGGTCAAATCATGTGTATTTTGACATATTATAGATGCAGAATAGATCTAAGGATCCTTAATATCAAAAACCAATACAACTAACAAAGTGGTAAAAATATATAAAAATTTCAATCTACCACTAGAAACCCAATGGAAGCCATCAGAATTATGTTTGCCTTGGTAGTGGGCCTAGGCTATTACCCACCCCACCGGAGCTCCGATGAGGCCCACCTAAGTTCCAGTGGGGTCCAATTCAGATTTAAAAATATTTTATTTATTTATTTATTTTTTTTAAATTGTAAATTAATTGAAACTTTTCTCATTATCCTCCCTAATAATGTGCATAAGCTCTCCCTCCCCCCCCCCCTCATGATTTCTTCTCCTCCCAAAGACAAATCTCCCTTATTTGGGATCTAATCAATGATTCATATATCCTATAGGGTCAAAAAAGTGTGTATATCATTATTTTTTCTTCTTTTAATGTTTCTTATTCTATTTTAGGGTGTTTCATTAGTTATTCCCTAATCTATGGATTTTTTTAGACTTTAGGGAAACTTATGGTTAGGGTTGATTTATCAATAGATAGTTAATGAGAGATATTTTGTTGGAATGATATAGGTGTTCATTAACCATTAAAATTTATTTTTATATTATTCATATGATATGTGATACATGGTCTTGCCACCCATGTATTATTGACCTAAAATTGATTTGTATTCCTTTTTATCACAACCAAAATGAGTCGTTCAAGAACATAATTTAAAACTTGATATAAAAATGAAGTGTAATAGTGTGGCTCATGTTGTATCATTAATAGGAAGTCATATTTAGTGTTTTTATTTGTTTATATGGATTAGGGTTATTTTATTTCAAATTTTAAAATTATATATAGTGGAGAAAAGTGTGTTTGAGTGTGTGTGTGTGTGTGTATGTATGTGTGTTTTAGAACAAGTGAAAAAAGAGTTTTAAGAATAAAATAGAACAAGTAGTATAGCCGTAGATATTCCCCAAACCAATCACTCTATCATAATTTCTATAAATAATAACTATCTTGTTTTCTAAATAATAGGTTGAGATACAAACCATTATCTCTCCCTCAGTGAGTTTAGATTTACCTAGGATATAAAAAAACACCAAATACTCTTCCTTCGCCTAACATATGTGATTAATAACCCTCAATCACTTCTTAACCAATCTCATAATTTTATAAAATATTAGTGGGGAAGATAAAGGGACTATAATTGTGAAAAACATATCAAGAGAAAAAACCTGATAAAATAGAAAAAAAATACAACCATCTACTGATTCATGCATCCTAACAGTTACTCATAAGACTAAAAAAGAGATAAATAAATACATTAATCATTATAATTAAAAAGTGTGGGTGGGGGAAGTATCCTAATATTGTCCACAAGGTTCTTATATTTCCATCATAATAGATAAAAAACTATAATCAACTAAAAATTTTCAACCAATGAAATATTATCTATAATTCATTTTCTTGGTAGGGACGAATTTCCGCAGTATTGTAGCAGTACTGTAGCTGGGCACTGTAGTAGTACTGTAGCAGCGGTGTACTATAGAAGTGACGACACTATAGCATCGGAGGCACTGTAGCAGGTACTGTAGCGGCGGCGGTACTGTAACAGGTACTGTAGCAATGCGGGTATTATAGTAGTATTGTTCACCAAGGGGTCCTTTGGGCCAAAAAATGAGATTTCAAGCCTTGTATTCAGACCACTTGGCCTTGGGCCTTTGGGATATGTAATGGGTCTCCCTCTACCCAGTCTTAAAGAAATTTTCTCTTTAAATAATAAATTGAGGATTCAGCCCCAACCTTTTAAAAAAATGACACTTGGAAGCCTTTTAGATTCCTTTTCCCACTTATTTTGAGTTTAAAACAACTTATATAAAATAAATATCTTTGTATGGGTTTGATGATCACCACATGGAAATCACACTACCTATTTTACTAATTTAGCTAAATCATGAAATGGTGAGGTTATTCTCATGCATCAACTCCTGCATATATAACACATGTGCATGAATCACATCAATAGATTCAAATGAGTGTATTGAACCTTAATTAGAACTTCTAATATTCTCTTTATGTATTATGAATAATGATTCAAGGGTTCACAACATTCTATGTTTTGTGTGGTGGATCAGGTCTTAGAATGCTTGAAAATAGGGAATCATAGAACTGACATCCCCAGTCATAACTGAAACCATATCCTTCTTTTATATAGTTACTCTACTGAATATTTGGAATATGTGGTTCATCACATGTCAATTCAAGTTACTCTTACATATAATTTGGATTAAAACATTTAATATTATGTATCTTTTAAAGCTATCATTTTAATCTTGCATGAGTGGGGATGTTTCATGATATTATTATATAGTAGTTTGATTATGAGGGTTATTCATTCATAGTAATTCCTCATTAATTATATTTCATATGTAGTGATATGATTTATAGATCTATTAATATGTAGGACTTCAATCACATAATTTACTCATAAACCAGTTTAAAATTTATAAGTTTAATCTTCCATAATGTTTTACCTAGCACTGGTTATTCATACGTAGATGTTCTACCATGGGAATTAATCTCACATATTTACTCACCTATGAGGATTAAACTATGTAGCCTTTGAAATCACATTTTATGATTCCTATTGACCATTCTATCTAGTTTTAGTCACAGGAAGAAAAAATAGAGTGATGCTTCCTTAAAAACTTACTCCTTTGGGAAATGGGTGTTGCGACCTACAACAAGATTTTCTCTAACTCTCACACCATTTTATTCCCTTCAGTTTTCATAACTTCTTAAATAAAAACAAAGTATGTTAAGATAAATGTAGTCTTAAGTTCATAAAAATTAAAGATGAATAAATTCATTTAAAATAAGATATTTAATCAAATTTTCAAACAATTTTCAAATTAAATAAATTTAAAAAAAATTCCCATTTATTTAGAATTAAGAGAAAAATTAGGGTATAAATACTATTAAACCAAAATGAAAAAAATGAAAAATGTGGCATGATCACTCTCACACACTTATTAAGAAAATTTTTCTCATGTTCACAAAGGTTCCATGTCCTATCAAGTTTAATACTTGGTTCAGTGAATTCCAAAATAATAGAGATTATTGGAATTAATATATAAAAAAGTGAAACCTTATTTAATCCCTTTCTCTTTAACTCCTTGTTCCACCAAACCTTTCACACTTCATTGGTACTTCCTATATGAAATTTTGATATATCATTTCCCTCTTATTTATCCAAGTTCTTAATTAATCAAATAAATCTATACTTATAACACTACAATATTTTATGGCATGTCTCTTTTTAAATTTAATCTCTTTGACAACTTATTTTCACACAACACCAAGTTTAAACGAATAATGATATATAATTAAATATCATTATTTTAACACAGCCGTTATAACCTAGTAATTATGTTGGTGGGAATTAATAGTATCAACCAAATTATGAAATTTATATATTATATATTCAATCAAATTTTTTTACATTCATCAAAATGATTTTATAGGAATAAGATAAGAATAAATCAAATTTTACGTATTAAAAGACTATTTTTCTAAAGGCAGTTTTACCACCTTTTGATGGCGCACTTGTTTTAAATTTAGTTTTTTATACTTTTATAAATTATATTTGACAAAATAAACTTATTTTTTAAATTCAGGGTATCAAAATTTAGTTTGGTTGAATTTTTTGAATTTTTCTGATAAGTTTCATGTTTTGATGAATAGTGAAAAAATAATGCATTTTAATTGAAAAATACATTTTCATCAAATTAATTTATAGTATTTAATTATATTTTTGAATGGTTTTAAAGTATAATTAGATAAAGTTTTTATAATTTAATACAATTTATGTTATTTGAATCAATTTCACATTGAAATTGGAAATAAAATCTTTGGGAATGTTTGAATGTTTTTACTTTAAAAACTCGTTTTCTCATTTCATCAACAGGATTAATTTTTAATTAATTTCTAAAAATTTTGTGTTTTGAATTTTTAAAAATGTATTTCATATTTTTAATCATATGATCTAAATTTATTAAATATTTCCCTTTTATTTTGGGATAATATGAATAGTAACTTAAGTAATGTTTTTTTATTACCACAGTTAAGGGTAAATCCAGTAATTAAAGGTAAAAATTATGTTATAAATATTAAAAAATTACCGCAAAACTTTTCCTAATTTCATTGGATGAGTGTGTTTCGACCAAAATCATCCTTGGGACAAAATTATAACCTTTATAATCCACTTGGATGAGATTATTACATTTATAATATTATATTCAAAGAAAAATCAATTTTGTCGCCATTTTATTTTTAATGAGTGAAATATTTTTAATATGGGATTATATAAGAGATATTTTTTACTATAAATAGTATTTATAAACATAATATTTTTATATATAATAAGGTAATTTATTTATAAATTTTAGTGATAAAATAATTACCTTAACTGGTGAAATAATAATGATTCAGTAACTATTTATTAATAGAAGAATAAAATAAATGATATTAAAAATATTAAAATAAATATAATTTTGATATAATTAGCCTTATTATACTAAAAATAATAAGATGTTTTTATATTACAGGTTCGACCTACACTTACATTCACTTCCATCTAATGGGTAATGAACTTATCATTCTTGTGTACGATGAACTATTGCCACACGAAATGATGTTGTTAGTTTTTCGTTTACCATCTATAATGGTTGGTAATTATGATGGAAACCCAATTTTTTTATGATATATGTGTTATTTTTGATGTATTTATTCTTAAGTAATTATTATATAACCAGGACCGGCTCGAACAATCATGTTGCCCGAGACAAATTATAAAAATGTTTCCCTTTAAATATGGATGGTTAGAGGATTAGGTCAAAGAAAACCAGATTAGAACTCAAAATTTTAAGACCTAAAATTATAAATCCATTTAATCCCACATTACATGTAGACTTCCAAAAAATAATTCATTCCACATGCAGGCCAATTCAAATGTTGTCTCGTATAATATTAAAAAGTAAAAAAACAATAGAAAAATATATGTTTAAAACTACACCTTTGTTGCTTGAAAACTACTAAAAAGGAACGTTAAAAAGGATTTAAATCATATTAAAACTTCAGTATTCTATTTATTTAAAAAAATAAAAACAACCCTTTTTGATAAAACAAAAAAACTGTACACTTTTTAACATTTTAAATTACTTTAAAACCAATCAAAAAAGGAATTAAAGTTTATAAAAACTGACCTATTAAGACTTTGAAAACAAGAATGAATCATATTCATCTTCATCTTCATCTTGATCACAAACTTCTTCTAAACTTATATAAATTTGAACCTAAAATTTTAAATTAACATAATATCTAAATTTAAAAACATACTTTTAAATACTTAAAAATATTATTGGTTGGTGTAAGACCATGAAGCCAACTTCATATAAAAATAAAGGATATAAATTTTTTTTGAAGAATGTGATGACTATATTTGTTTAACATGTCCTCAAATTCTAAAATTTGATTCATATTCCGTAATTATAATATAAATTCTTAATTAAACATATTAAATAATCCAATTCAAAGAAAATAAAAAATTACAAAGAAATAGATCATGACATACCAGAGCATGTTGCGGTAGTTCACGAACCTGATTATGGTACTTTATAATACAATTCAAAGTAAAACACTTCATCTTGCATTTATTGTTGAAAATTATATAATGAACTCATCGTAATTCAAACTATCAAAAATATCATTTTCAATTGAAATCTTTTCCAATGTGCATAATCTTTCTGGAGACATGGTAGTTTGAAGATAAGTTTTGATCAACTTTAGCTTAGAAAAACTTCTCTCTACTGATGCAACTATAATGGGTATAGTAAAAAAATTGATATTTCACCCATGTCATTTGAAACCCTACATTTATCCAATAAGTTTTGATAAAATTAAGGATAACAATTGATTTTTTCAGTTTGATGGGCAATATTGGCTTCAAATATCTGATCTCTTGAAATAATTCATCCCCACAAATATCATCATGTTCATTGTGTTTCAAAAAACATTGAAATTGATTTAAATGTTCCTATAATTGTTCTTTAGAGATATTTCTAAAATTTTCCTTCAACAAAAATCCAAATATTTCATCTAAGTATTCAAAATTTATAAAATGTTCCCTCAATGACATAAGATCTTGATCAATAATTTGACATAAATAATTTGTTCTAAATTTTTCCTCCATAGAAAAATTTCTAATAGCATCATCTTCAACATCCTCATCAAATTATTTCTTCCTGTGAACAGATATTTTTTCTTCAAATATTGGATCGATACCAACTTCATGTGCAAGTTTTTTTTCTTCATTCATTAAACCTTTAAAACCCACTGCTTAAAGTTCTTCAAAGAACAAAATCAACTCTTTTATTTTTGTACTTGCATATTTGATATCCATCTATTCCCTTTGAAGGATTTTATTGATATAATTGACTTTATATAAAAAAATTACAAAATTCATAAAGTAATGATGAATTCGAAATTCTATAATGCATTGGAAGATAATTCTTTAGCATCCAACATCACAACATCATCATGTTTATAAATATTGGTAATTTCAACCAATGCAATTCTTAACTTAGGTGTTTGTCTTCTTATAGCTCTAATACTCTTCATGTGACTTTCCCAACAAGTTATTAATAATGGTTTTGGTGTAAACCCCTTCAATTAAGTCCTTAAAACACCCCATCGATGTAGTGAACCTACAAAAAATGTATAAATCTTCTGCATATATGAAACAAAAATATGGCTTTCACACTAGATTTTTCCATTTCACATATAGCAAGATTTGGGCTATAACATCCACATGGAGTGTAAAATTCTCTATGATTTACATAGAAAATCCTTTTTTGGACACCTTGATGTTTACCTTTTATATTTGATCCATTATCATAACTTTGACCTCTTATGTCATCAATAATTAGTTTAAGATCAACCAAATCATCTTCAAGTGACTTGAAAATCCCACGACTTGATGTTTCATCAACATTTATAAATCCAAGAAAAAATTCATCCACCATAACTTTAAATTCTTCCTCAAAATACACATATCTTATAATAATTGACATTTATTCTTTATGAATTATATTCGGAGTGAAATCAAGGATAATCGAAAAATAATTTTTTCTTGTGATATTCTTCAATATTTTTTCTTTAATCACATTCCCCAAAAAAATTATCAATTCATTATAAATTTTATGACTAAGATAACGCTTTTGAATTTCATTATTAACCACATGATGAACATGATCTTTCATGGTTGGATCAAATTCAGCAACAAATTCAATAATTTTACAAAAAAATACAATTATCCTTCTTTTAAATATTCTCATTTGATCCATGAAATGGTAAGTTATTTTTTTCAAGTACCTTCACAACTCCAATTATTCTATTAAGTACCATATTCCAACAAACTCTTTCCTTCTCAATGATACATTCAATGTTTTTTTCAATTATTTTTTTATTTTTAAGTCCTCTGTGCAAGTCCACCCACTTCAAAACATTAGCAATGTGTTCAAAAAAAATTCATGATCCCTAAGACTTGTAGGAAGGTTGTACCAATAATTAGATCCTCCTTCAGTTAAATCACTTTTCATATATTTCGAATTAAATAATTAAAAAAACAAAATACCTTATCCAACTCATTAGAATACATAGGACACTTTCTCTAATGTTTTTCACCATTATGAAGTAGAAAAATAATAATAATTAGAAGTAAAGTGTCTCCAACGACCGGATTCCTTATAAAATACATCATTTTATTTTAATATTTTAATCAGGCCATGTTGAACCAACAAAGTTCTATTAACATCATTGATACTTCCTCGTAATCCTGGATCATAATTCACATCCACATCTTTTTCATGGTCAAGCATGCCTTGATCTCCAAGATCGTGAATCATATGAATAGTATTTTCATTGTCATCCTCCTTATAATCCACATCCACACCTTTATTTAACATATAAATAATTTGAGTCATGAGCTCATATGCATATTGTTCATTCACTTTAGAAACAATTTCACCCAGAGATTGATTATTAAATTGAATAGATGAACTCTCTTTTTCACTTCTTACACCAAAAAAATTAGTAATCGAACCCACTAGTGATTTTTCCATTTCATTATTTCTTTTCTTGATTTTTCTATTTTGAGATCCAAAATTTTGTATCACATTCATTATAGTACCTAAAGTTATAAATTATAATTTAAATAATTATAATTCATTTAGAGTTATAACATATTTAAAGTAAATAGTCGTATACTAAAAATAAAATCATATATTCCAACTCATTGATTTTTTATTTAATATTCAACAATTTATATGAATATTTCTATAATAAAACAAAAAAATATATAAATATATTAATACATATCACAACTAAAATTAGACAACTATAAACTCAAATTGTTATCAAATATATTAAAAAATTTAAATGAAGTTATTTAAAAGTAAAAAATTTACCATTAAAATGAGACAAGCAAGGAAATAATGAATTCATAATTTTATATAAATTATAAAAATTAAACAAAAAAATTAATAAAAATAAATAAAATAAAAATGATAATTAAAAAATATTATAAAAAACATTAATTATCTATATATATATATATCACAAATTGCAATTGAGATGAGGAAATTACAGTTGAGATGGACAAGTCACCGGTGAATCTGCAATTCCGATAATTTCTAAAAATGAAACCAAATAATTAATAAAAATAAAAATAAAAATAAAAATAAAAATGATAATTAAAAATGATTATAAAAAAACTAAATACCTAGAGGAAAAACACAAATTATAATTGAAATATCCAAATTACAATTGAGATGGGCAAGACAACCGTTAATTTCTAACTCAAATAATTTCTAGAAATAAAAAAACAATTAATATAATTAAAAATAAAAAATATAATTAAAATTGATCATTAGAAAAACCTAATTACCTATAAACATCGAATATAAAATTGAAATTGAGATGGGAATATTGCAATTGACACATACAATACACCGGTCAATCAAAAATTCATGCGCACAACTTCTGAAAATTAAAAAAACAATTAGTAAAAATAAAAAATAAAAAATATTTCATAATTATCAATCAAACTCAAAAAAAATCCTTGACTTATTGGAAGAAAGCTGGTAGTGAGGGGTATGGTCATGGCATCACCAAGCCGGCTGGAGGGGGGGTCGTTCACTGCAAGGGTGGGGAGGAGGCTCGCACGTCGGCTGTAAGCAACAGCAGTAGGGTGAGGTGAGGCAAGTGGGGAGGGAGGGAAGGAGGGAGGGAGGGAGGGGTGGGTATCTCAGCAAGCCCTGGGGACAATGTGAGTCAAGTCAAGGTGAGGTGACGAGGTGAGACAAGCCGCGATGGCGATGAGGTGAGGCTCTGCGACGAGGTGAGGGGGCGGGAGAGCGCTGCAGCAATGAGATCCTAAATTTTTTAGGGTTAGGGATTTTTTTGTTGCCACTTGTAGGCAGCATTTCCCAAGACCACGGGCTCATGGGGTCACCCATGGTCCAACCCTGTATATAACACACACCTTCATGCTTTCCATTTTGTGTAAATATTATAACATTGTTTGTGGACATGTGGACTATTGCCTCTTCAAAATGATGTGATTCATTCATGCTATATATGGAATGTGTTAGTGATGGTTTAAAATAAAAATATGTGGAATATATTACATAAATATGCTACTTAAATTATAATATAAATATATATCATTTACTTTTCATTCTTTTAAATATGATAAATAAATGAAAGTAGCGTTCTTGTGTACGTATGGCCTACCATCTCCCTGAATGATGAATTTAATTTATTATATCCAGATATTATGGATTATTCCATATATATATATATATATATTTAGAACACCCAAAAACAATGAACAAGTCAGAACATACTTGAAAAACTAGGCAATTAACACCCAGAATAGTGAAAATAATGGAAGATTATTAACAAATACGTAATGATATATTATAAAAAGTTAATATATGATATTATAAATATGATTATGGTTATGGTATAAGTTAATAAAATTATTAAAACCATTATACATGAGATTAAATAATTCTCAACTAAAGTAATGAAGAAGGTAAGTGGTTTCTTGTCTCACATTTACTTTTGTGAGATATTTGCCTTATTCACCACTTATTTTTGTTCTTTTGTGTATGTACTATTCATTTTACATGATATATAATCAATATACTTATTACCATGATATTATAAGTTTCATGGGGATTATAATTCAAATATTTCAAAGTGGTATGGGACACTTCGGAATGTTTAAAGATTATTTTCCTTAAGAATTTCCAAAGAAATCATTTAAATTATTTTCATCTATGTCAACATCCTTGGTTTAATCTTATGATAATTTGATGTTTATCACTTATGATACCTTACACCATATTTTATTGATGATTTATGATCATTTTTACTATGGGTGTGCTTTTTTTATACCATTCATGGTTCATGGTTAAAGTATTAACATTTCAAATACCAGTTTTTCAATACTAGTGTTTATGTTGTTTCTGTTTCACCCCATTCATATGTGGAAGGAATTGGACTTATTAAGTGATGGATGGGCCCACTATATCCCGTTTATACATCAGTAGGTCTCATGAGATGAAATATATAATGATTCATATTTTACTCCAATTTATTTTAATAAATTAATTGGGAAAATACTGAGACCAAGCACTAAGACAGCTTGAGATTTCAAGGCCTGGTGTGACTAGAATGAATATTTAAATAAATTTTAGTGTTTAAATTAAAAATTCTTGGTATATAAATTTGAACTTTAATAACTTCTAAATGGGTGCATGGATTGAAAATTTTATGGCACCGTTGCGTCTAGAACAACGGCTTTACCTTAGGCGGGGTCTAATCTCAATCAGTGTAGATCGAGGGTGAAAGTTAAATTTTAGACGTGAACATCATTAAAATATTCAATAAATATATTTTAATTTGTCATTGCGTAGTGGCACAGCTTTGTTTCCTTTTTTTAAAACCTAGAGGTAGGGGTATAAGGTTAGAATTCACAACCTTGGAATTCCCTGAGAGCTCTTGAGAGAAGCTAGAAGTTTTTCCTATCAACAAAGAATGACGATGGAGACACGGATTGAGATCATTATTCAATGGATAATCAATGACAACGAATCCATGATATTGAACGATCCAATCCCAGGTAGGGGTTTTATTTCTATGTTATTTCTCTTTCCCTGTTATTTCTTCCTAAATGATGAATGCAGATCAAAATACTAACAGGTTGATCTGCAGGTCGATCATCCATATGGGATGAGATTTATATTTTGGGTATTAAATGGTAATTAGATATTTGTGATTATTATTATTTTTTCATTCTTCTTGATCCTACTAATAATAATGAACTAAGTCTGACACGAAAAAAGGTATGGATTGTTCTTCTGGTGTTCTTATGCTTCTCATTTTTTCCCTGTTATTCACGTTCTTCATGATCTTGAGAGTGAGGGGTTGTTTCTCCTTTGATTAGTGGCACAACAACCCGAAATTGAGAATCTGATACCCAAACGATGTTGTCGAGGTGCAACAGCAAGCGCGGCATGAGACGAGGCTGTCAGCAGAGCGACTGGGGGCGAAAATGGCACTGACCCGGTGGCATGGTCGGGCTAGGCCGATGGCCGCCAACATGGTAGTCGGCGGTGGCGGTGACTCACGGTCAAAGGGGACCACAGAAGGGGGCTACGGGTGGTGGCGATGGAGGTCACCAACTCAATGACCGACAGTGATAGGGGGCCGTAGCGATGGGATCTATGGACAAGGTGGGGCACGACGGTGTGGACCGATAATGCATTGAGGCGCCGCGTCGTCCAGCTGGCATATGGTCCTGCAGAACACATATAGGAGGAGTGGTCAGTTCGTCAGTTGGCTGGATTGGTGAGGCGGGACGCAGCGTCCGTAGTGTCTGGGTGTACCAAACCGGCCTGCATCGGGTGGGTCAGGCTAGAGCTGGTGGACCAGGCCGGGCCTAGCGGGTCAGGTCAGGCTGGACACAGACCCAACCGGTCCCTTTTTACTAAAATTCCCATAACTTCTAAACCATATGTCTGTTTGATGAGATTTTTGCGGCATTGGGACCCTCATGATGAGGTATTCTTTTTGAGATACTTTAAGTGGGTTTTGTGGAATTTTAATTAAGATCTTAGGCTTGAGGAGTAGTTTCTCCTAGAATAAGCGCATTATGAAGGAAATATTATGGTTGTTTGTGATGCAAAGACTATGTGACTTGAAGACTATGTGACCTAAGGACTGCATGACCTTGAGGCTATGTGACTCACCAGGACTAAGTGTCTCATCAGGACTAAGTGTCTCATTGGTACTGAGTGTCTCATTGGTATTAAGTGTCCCATCGATACTGGGTGTTTTGTGGATTACGTATAATAATCTTTCTTTTAGTGTCATAGATTTATACTGGTGTGAGCTGAAAATACTTCATGTGTACTTTTCTTTGTGTTCTTTCCTTTATGATTTCAGGGTGTCCTGCTAAGTACTATTTTACTCACCCCTGCATGGGCTTTCCCTGCATGTGTCATGTCTTGTGCAGACAACCACCATTTTGACAGAGACCTAGGTGGTTCAGGACCAGGTGGTGATCAGTGAGATCATACAGACGAGGAATACTCCTACATCTCCAGGCAGTTTCCCTTCACCTACCCTTCAGGTAAGTTTTTCTATAGACAATCTTCAGCACTTGTGTTATAGACTCTTTCTTTTTGGGGGGCTTATATTCTAGCCTGGGTCACCCTCTTGTACTTTACTTTCTGCTTCACTCTAGTTGTGTTGTCCTTAGTGGTTTTCATGCATGGTTTAATTAGTGTTTTACATTTCATCATTTGTGGGATTGGAGATGTGTGCATGTGTATAGGTATATAGGAAATTCTTCCCATGTTAGTGATATGCCTACTCGGTGCTAGTCACCAGCCTCTGGCCTATTGGAGGTAGTCTTGGGGAGTTGCGACACAGACCCCTCTAGGATGGGTTATGAAAAAGTGGTAACAAAGGGGTTCAGTTCCATGTTGGTAATGGGAGTCCGTAATATTGGTTTGTGGAAATATTGTTAAGTGTTTCATGTTAGGCTTTCAGGATAGGGACTCTAGTGTTGGAGTGGCGGCCGACGTATCCATACACCAGGACTCTGGACACCTGATTTCTGACTCGGTACATGAAAACACTGGTTGTAGGGAAATAAATATTACATACATCATATATGATCTTTGAGTGTGTCCTTATGTCCTTGAGTCAACTCACCAGGTATATTCTATTGATCATGGTTCATCTTGATTTGTTTCATGATGCCTCCCCGTAGACAGCCAGCTAGGATTCCATTTCATAACCACAAGGATGGTATTACTAGTGATGAGGCATTAGTACAAGTAATAGTACTGTAGATAGCCCCACCGGGTGGTGTACTAGTGATACCACCACCCGTCGATCAACAGTTTCTATGAGTGCTACCGATAGAGGATGCATGAAGGCTCAGTGCATTACATGAGTTCCAGAGGAAGAGACCTCCCAGGTTCAGGAGTGAGACTGACCCCTAGGTATCTGAGGATTGGATGAAGGTGGTCACATGAATCTTCCTCCTTATGAGGACACCTCCTGACAAGATGGAATTCCTATCCATGAGACTTTTTTAGTTCTTAGTGGGATAGTGGTGGAGCTTATTGATCTAGATTCATGACAAGATGACCCTCTCTTGGGAAGACTTTGAATGAATATTTAGGGAGGAGTTCTTCCCAGATATGTTATGCTCAGTTTGTATACAGTATCTCCTACACCTATAGTAGGGCATCCAGATGGTAAAAAAGTACTCTAGGAGATTCACAAACATATCTAGCTACTCCACAGACATGGTGTGAGACTCTTTCTTCAAGGATCAGACCTTTGAGCAGGGGCTACATTGGGATATCAGGGTGTCAATGATATCCCTTAGCATAGCAAATTATGTTAGGGTACTAGAGTGAGTTCTTCTAGTGAAGAGATTTTTGGTGGAGTATGCGCTGATGGTGGGACCTACCAGCAGACACTAGATAGTTTAATCTTCAACATTGGGTAGATGACAGAAGACTTAGGGACCCAAGAGGGTCAAGAAATCTAGAATATGACCCTAGGAAATAGGGTCGATAGTATATGGATCCCAGGGTAGAGGGAGTCAGCTGGAGGAGAGGTTGTGATACATGTGCCACGGTTGGGGACACTTGGCTCGTGACTACCTAACTCGCCACATGGATGATCAAAAGGCAGTTGAGGGACCACCGAGGCAGAGTCAGATATTAGATCAGGGTGTTTCATGGGGGTGTGGACGTGGTAGGAGAGCGGTTAGAGCAGCAGGCGGTGGCCGGAGGTTCAAGGTACTACCACCACCACCAGGAGGTCCACCATGGGCTCCAAGATCTGGTAGACTAGGGTAGGCCCAACTTCAGGTGATAGAGGCTTATGATCCCAATGATCAAAATATTATTAGAGGTAAGATATTTTTCTTATCCACCCTACCTATAGTTATTATAGACATGGTTTCTATTCACTCTTTCCTTTCCACGAACCTTATTCAGATCTTGAAGATTTTGGTGGATATGTTGGCTCGATCCTTATGTTTAGAGGCTTCTATGGGAGGGGATTCGACGATAAAACACTGGTTCTAGCAGTGTGAGATTACTCTTAGAGTTGAATTATTTGACTGTGATCTCCTAGTTGTGATGTTGAGGCCTTATGACATCATTCTGGGTATAGACTTGTTATCTACAATCCATGCTTATATTGACTATTTTAGGTATCGAGGGTGGTATGTCCACGTAGATGGTACTATGTTTTCCTTTACTAGTGAAAAATAATTGCATTCAGTGTGGGATGGACTTTCTCATAGGAGGGTGTAGCCTATTACTCACCAGTCATCTAGTCTTACCCTCGGTGTGATGGATGATAGGAGTCCTCAATTTTCTGTAGTGGTGGACGAGTAGGAGGACATCTTCCCTGAGGATGTTCCAGGATTACCTTCTCACCAGGAGGTTGAATTTTTCATTGACTTGTACCCCAATAAGACACTAATATCCAAACCATCATATCATATGGCTCTCATGGAGCTTTGTGATTTGAGTTTATAGCTATAGGAATTATAGAGGAAGGGCTCTTTGTGGCCCAGGGTTTCATCCTGGGCGGCCCCAATTTTGTTTTCCAAGAACGCAGATGGGATTTTGAGGAAACGTGTAGACTTCAGGCACCTGAACTAGGTGACTATGAAGAACAAGTATCTGATGCCAAGAATTGATGACCTCTTCGACCATTTGAAGGGAGCAAGGTGGTTATCAAAGATAGACCTTAGGTCTGGCTATCATCAGCTTTGTGTATGGGATGTGGATGTACTGAAGACAACCTTCATATGTAGGTATGGACACTACGAGTACTTGGTGATGTTTTTAGGAATGACCAACACCCCATCAGTATTCTTAGGACTCATGAATAGGGTATTCTAGCTTTACCTTGACTGGTTCACTGTGGTCTTCATTGATGACACCCTGGTGTACTTGGCATCGGAGGGGGAGTATGCGACACACTTGAGGATGGTCCTAGATACAGTCTAAGAGAACCATATTTATGGGAATCTCTCAAAGTGTTAGTTCTAGATTCAGGAGGTCCACTTTTTAGGGCATGTCATTTTAGAGGCTGGAGTTATGGTGTATCTGGTGAAGATAGAGGTAATCCATGCTTGGGATCCACCCAGGAGCGTGAATGAGGTGCAAAGTTTCTTGGGTTTGTATGGATACTATCAGAGGTTCATGCCCAAATTTTCTAGGGTAGAGGCACCCTTATCGTCTTTGACATGAAAGGGGTATCCCTTCATATGGATGAATAAGTGCCAACAGAGTTTCCATGAGTTGAGGCAGAGGTTGATGAGCGCCCCCATCTTGAGACTACCAGAGGAGGTAATTGGCTATATAGAGTTCTTAGATACATCAGGGATCGTAATAGGTTGTGTCCTGATGTAGGGGAAAGTAGTGATTTCCTATGGTTCACGATAGATGAGGCAGTATGAGCAGAACTATGTGACCCATGATCTTGAGTTAATAGTAGTGTTCTTTATATTGAAATTTTGGTGGCACTACTTTATAGGTGTGCAATTTACCATCTACTATGACCACAAAAGTCTCAAGTATATCTTCTACCAGAAGGACCTGAACTTGAGATAGGGGAAGTGGTTAGAGTTATTCTAGGATTATGACTTTGATATTGTCTATACTCTTGGAAAAGGGAATATGGTGGTAGACATGCTCAGTATGAGATCTGGCTTGTATTTTCTGAGTGAGGCATCAGAGCAGTTAACCGTGATGAAAATATCATTTGTGGATAGTGATGGAGAAGCTTACCTCTAGTAAATTGTTGTCACTCCTCCACTCTTATAGAGAGTTCGGGAGGCACAGATTGGTGATGTTGACTACGAGACCCGACATGCTCAGTGATCCACAAGGAAATCCCCTGATGGATATTCGATAGGTGGGGAGCACGTCATCCTTTTCATAGGGTGCAACATTGTACTAGCAGCGTTATAAGAGGAGGTTTTGATAGAATTTCACACATCCCCTTTAGCAGTACATTTGGGTGTGGAAATGATGTACTAGGACCTCCGACGTTAGTTTTGGTGTCTGGGTATGAAGAAGGTAGTGGCAGAGTTCGTTTCTTGGTGCCTCACTTGTTAGCAAGTGAAGGAAGAGCATCAGGTTCCCGTAGGCTTGGCTCATCCACTTGAAGTGCCGGAGTGGAAGTGGGATGGAATATTGATGGTCTTTGTGACAGGTTTACCATGTACATCCAAGGTACATGATACCATCTAGGTGATCATTGACCAACTCCTCAAGTCGGCCTACTTCCTACCCATCTGAGAGTAGGGTTTTGAAGAGGGATTGGGACACCTCAACGTTCAGGAGATAGTTTGGATTCATAGGGTGACTTCAATGATTATTTCATACCATGATGATCACTTTACATCCTGAATGTGGAGGGGATTTTAGGAGGCATTCAGGAGTCAGTTGCGCTTGAGCACGACACTTCATCCCTAGACGGATGGCTAAATGGAGAGGACCATACGGGTTCTAGAGGACATTCTATGTTCTTGAATCTTGGAATTTGTTCATAGTTGGAAGAATAACTTAACTTTGGTGGAGTTTTCATACAACAAAAACTACCACTCCACCATTGGTATGGCTCTATTCAAGGTCTTTTATGGGCGACCTTGCAGATCACCGTTATGATGGACTGACCCTGGGGAGTCAGCACTTATGGGCCTAGAGTTGGTAAAGGATACCACTGAGAAGGTGCAGATCATCCAAGGGTGGATGAGGAATGAAAATAGTAGGCATAAGTTGTATACTGACAGGAGATAGAGGACCTTGGAGTTATATGGGGGAGACCATGTCTTCCTTCGGGTCTCACCTCGATAGGGATTGTAGATATTTGGTCGGGGTGGCAAGTTATCTCCAAGGTTCATTGGCCCTTTTTAGATTTTGAGTAGATTTGGTGAGGTGGTGTACTACCTAGCTCTACCCCCATAGTTGCACCAGGTGCATAATGTCTTTAACGTGTCATAGCTGAGGAGGTGCGTGCATGACCCATCACACGTTATCAGCTAGGGTGGGCTGGACATTGACGATGGATCAATGTTTGTAGAGTACCCAGTGGAGATCGAGGATCGATTGGAGTGGATATTTCATGGGTAGTCTATTCCCCTAGTGTGCATTCAGTGGTAGTACAAGAATCTCCAGGAGAGCAGATGGGACCAGGAGGCTCAATTGCGTGCTCAGTATCCTTATCTTTTTGTTGAGTAGCCATTATTTTGGATTTTGGGGACGTAAATCCCTAAGGTGGGGAGAATGTAATGACTTGAAATTTTCTCCAATTTATTTTAATAAATTAATTGGTAAAATACTGAGACCAACCGCTGAGACAACTCGAGATTATGAGGCCCGGTGTAACCAAAATAAATATTTAAATAATGATCATTCTTAAATTAAAAACGCTTGGAAGCTAACTTTAAACTTTAATAACATCTAAACGGGTTACTGAATAAAAACTATGAGGGAACCACTACGTCTAGAACAACAGCTTTACTTTAGGTAGGACCAAACCTTTAATGGAGCTGGTTGAGGGTGAATGTTAAATTTTGGACATGAATTTCATTAAAATACTCAATAAAAATATTTTAATTTGGATTTGTGTAGTGGTGCAGCTTTGTTTCCTTATTTTAAAACATAGAGGCAGGGGTCCAATGTTAGAATTCACATCTCTAGAATTCCCTAAGAGCTCTTGAGAGAAGCCTAAATTTTCCCCTCTCAATGACGATTGATGACAGAGACGCGGATCAAGATTGTTCTTCAACGGATCGTCAATGATAATGAATCAATGAAAACGAACGATCTAATACCGGGAAGGGGTTTTATTTCTATGTGATTTCTCTGTAACCATTATTTATTTCTAAATGAAAAACATAGATCAACCCACTAATAGTTTTATTCGTTGGTTGATCGTCCATGTGGGATGGAAGTTATCTTGTAGGGATTAAATGGGAATTAGATCTTTGTGATTATTGTTATTTTTTTATTTTTTGTGATCCTACTAACAAGAAAGAATTATGTTCAACATGAACAAAGGCCTGTATCATTCTTTGGGTGTTCTTGTGCTTCACTATTTTCCCTCGTTCTATACGTTTTTCATGATATTGAGAGAGAGCGGTTGTTGCGGCTTCTATTTGTGGTGAAACAACCCGAAACCGAGAATCTGACACCCAAATGATGCCATGGAGGTGCGAAGGCAGGTGCGGTGCGAGACGAGGCTACCAACAGAGCAACTAGTGGAGAAAATAGCATTGGCCCGATGGCGCAACTAGGCTAGGAGGATGGCCACCGACAGCAATGGAGACCTACGGTCTAATGGGACTACGGTGACGGTGACCCATGGTCCAATGGGACCACGGTGGTGGGACAACCTGCGGCAGGGGGTCATGGGTGGTAGAAATAGAGGTTTCCAGATTGAAGGTCGATGGAAGTAGGGGCCCATGGCAGCACGGCTGCAGGCAACAACGAGAGCCACGACTAGGGAAGGATGCGGCAGTGCGAACCAGCAACGCAGCAAGGCGTCGCATCGTCTGGATGGCACATGGTCCTGTAGACCGTGTCTGGGAGGATTGGTCGGCTCATCGACCGACCATGTCGGTGAGGTGGGACACGACATCTACTACATCCACATGGACTGAACCCACCTGCATCAAGTGGGTCGGGCCGACAGTGGGCCAGGTCAGTCGAACGGGTCAGGCCTAGCCGGGGCGGGCCCGGCCCGGCCAGTTGGGTCGAACCCGATGGGTTGGGTCTGACCTAGTGGTTTGGGTCAGACCCATTGGGTCAGGTCGGGCCGGGTCAAACCGGACTCGAACCCAACTAGCCCAATTTTACTAAAATGTCCATAACTTCTAAACCATATGTCTATTTGATGATATGTTTACAGCATTGGGTCCCTCGCAACAAGGTAGTCCTTTTGAGATACTCTATGTGGGTTTTGTGGAATTTTAATTATGACATTAGTCTTGAGAAGTATGTTATCCCAGAACTGGTGCACTGTGATTGGAATCATGTTGTTGGATGTGATTCAGAGACTATGTGACTTGAAGACTGTATGAATTTGAGGCTACATGACTCACCAGGAATAAGTGTCTCATCATGACTAAGTATCTCATCGGGATTGAGTGTCTCATCGGAACTAAGTGTCTCATCAATACTAGGTGTTTTTTGGACTACATCCAATAATCTTTATTTTATTTTCATGGATTTATATTGGTGTGAGCTGATAATACTTCATGTGTACTTTTCTTTATGGTCTTTCTTTTGCATTTTCAGAGCATCCTACTTAATACTGTTTTACTCAACCCTGCACGGGCTTTTCCCGCACGTGTTGTGGCTTGTGCAGACAACCGACATTTTAACAGAGACCTAGGTGGTCTAGGACCAGGTGGTGCCTAGTGAGATCATGTAGATGATGTGTACTCTTATGGCTTCATTCAGCTTCCCTTCATCAACCCTTTAGGTAGGATTTTCTATGGATGAGCTTCAATACTTGTGTTACAGGCTCTTTCTTTTTGGTTGGCTTGAATTCTGGATCAGGTCACCCACTTGTACTTTATATTATGTTTCACTTTGGTTTTGTTATCCTTTTTGGTTTCTATTAATGGTTTACTTATTGTTTTACAATTTAGAATTTGTGGTCTTAGAGATGTGTGCATGCGTACAACTATATAGGCAATGCCTCCCAATTTAGTGATATACCTACTCGGTGCCAGTCACTAGCCCCTAGCCTATTAGAGGCGGGCTTAGGGAGTCACAACACAGATCTCTCTAGCACAGGTCATGACAAAATTAGTTGGTGATAAAACCTTTACTTTTTTATTAAGCAGTTTTAAATTGTCAGGATGATAGATCTTCACAAAAACTAGATGTGTTTCTACCCATAGACTTAAACTGACATGCAGATAGATATTGATAGTGAATAAATACAATATTATTCATTCCATCATTATTATTTTTCCATGTGATTATTTGATTATTTAAAATATCAATGGTTAAGTTTCCTAGCTCATGTGATTATTTAAATGACATGTGTTTTAGTTATTTACCTTTCCATATTGTTTATGTCATATTTACTCATAGCTTCCACTATACGCTTACCCTTTCTGAGCATTTTATCTCACCCCTTTATTTTGTTTTATTTTATCCAGGATTCCAAGATGTATATTATGATTGATATGAATGGTTAAGTTAAGAGAATATAGATTATCTCAAAGTATTTATAATATTGTATTTAATAGTTTTAATTGTAATGTAATTCATATATGTAATCTGGTTTCCAAAATAGCTAAATTGGTCAGTCCTTTGGGATTTGAGTCTTTTATCAATGATAATGTAATAAACTGAGTCACTAGATTTGGGATACTAGGTTTGGGGTGTTACAGTTGGTATCAAAGGAAGTTTAGTATAAACCTTGGGAACTAGATTTAGGAAAATATAGGTTAAAGAACGAAACCCTGTGACAAAATTTATCAATATATCCAAATAAACTTAGCTTATGATTTATAAATTAGTTATAATTTAATTTTAAATTTATTTTATTTGATTAAATTCTTCTAAGATGATACATTATTTTACGTAATGTTATAATCTAATCTAGTGTATTCCATTTTTTAGAAATAGTGCCTAGTAGAAAGAATGGAAACCATATCAATGCATGTAATCCATATAGGGATTTCCTTCCTATGAAAGATAATGATGTTAGAGTAGAAACTAAAACTGGTACTGAATAACTTATAACTAAAGTGGGATAACTGACTTAGGTTATGAGAAATAACCTTACCTGTATGGATCAGTCTAATCCAAAATGTGGAGTAACAATGTTAGACCACTTCATGAGATAACAAACTCCATCATTCAATGGGAATAAAATCCATTTGTAGCTGAGAAATGGGTAAGTTTCTTAGAAAATATATTTCTCACTTTGGGAAGTAATGAAAGGGAGGAGGTTTTCATGGTAGTTTATTGCCTCTCAGAAGATATAGATCAATGGTGTTTATTGATTCAAAACATGAAGGAGGAGGAAAAAATATCAAACATGGAATAAAAGGAATTTAAGGAACTTCTCTTAGAAAAATATTTCTATCGAGAATAGCGAGGGGATATGGAGAGGCAATTTTTAAGTCTGAGAAAAAATGAGGATGAGAATTTTTCTAAGTATGAGTCCGACTTTACAAGGTTATAAAGGAATGTTGAGGACTATATAAATAACCCAAGGAGTAATATTGATTGTTTTTTTTTATGGGTTAAAGACATTCCTCTGAAGGGAACTAATCTCTCAAACATTTTCATCATAGGAGGATACTGTATCATTTTCTATCAAGATAGAGAAATAATTATCAAAGTTTTATGACTTCAAAAGGAAGAAAGAGAATAAGAGGATAATAGAGAAAAATCTAGATAAAGGGAAGAAGGAAAAAATGATTTTTCCCATATGTGATAATTGTGGAAAGAATCACCTTCAGAAGTGCTTGAAAGGATTGGGTGTTTGTTATAATTTTTGAGAAAAGGGTCACCAGGAAAAAGAATGCAAAGGGAAGAAATAAAAGAGTGATATTCACTATCTTAAGCATCAAGGAAATATACCTTAGATTAATAAAAGGGATTAAGGTCAATATTATGATGTTACTACAATTGAAGTGGAATAATTAAAGTATTTTTGTTCATAGCTTTAAGATTTATTTTTTAAAAGTATTTTATCAATGATACTTTTTTTATAAGAATAATGAGATATATAAGTATGGTACTTTAGTACTTTTTCTTTAAGGATTTGGAAGCATTCATGTTTTTATTAAGGTTTTAAGGAGATCAAGGTATTCATATATTTGGTATGTAATATTAGGAGTTACATTATGCTATTTGGGGATTCTAATTTTAGAAATTTAGTGATTTTTTACTAAATTTGTAGACTTTGAATTTGGACAGAAGTATTTTGAATGAGCCTTAATGAAAATAATTATGGAATGGATTAAGTTGAACTTTGGATATTATTTTTTGAGGTTAAAGTATGATTTATTGGATACTTTTTGCTAACATTTTTTGTTTTATTAAACATTTAAGATGATAAAGGAAATTATTTTGGACCCTATTATTCATTGGAAGTGATTTAGGCATACAAATTCATCTTTAATATCCATCTCTGGGTGTATGAAATGAAGTGAAAATAGATTAAAGCCCAACCAAAATATTCCATTATGACATGGAAAGAAATAAAGTGAGTTTTATTGAGTGCTTTATAAAGATAGTTAAATAATTCCTCAACTTTAGGAAAAGGATTTTGGAAAAAAATTATCATTTTACTTTTCTTTCTGAGAAATTAATGGCCATTTAACCCATCACAGATTTATAGTTTTGTGATGGTAGAATTTTTGATGACTATGTTCTCTGTCACTATCCATCAGAAAATGATGGGTAGATTTCTCTCCCATGTCCTAGTTTTCACTTATCACTAATGTTATCCTATTCTAAAGCCTACTCTTTTGTGACCTTCTAATTTTCCTTTCCCTCTTATTAAGTGGATATTTTATTAATCCTATTTTCAATTTGGGTTTCCTATAAGGGAATTTTCAAGTATCAACTATTGATTTTTGATGTGCAATTTCAAATTCTGAGGATGCAATTTATTGATAGACGGGATAATGTAACACCACAATATTTTATGGTATGTCACTTTCCAAATTTAATATCTTTGATATCTTATTTTCATGCAATGCCAAGTTTAAACAAAAATTGATATATAATTCAATATCATTATTTTAACACGTCTATTATAACCTAGCTGTTAAATTGGAATGAATGAATAGTATTAACCAAATTATAAAATTTATATATTATATATTTAATCAAATGTTTTTACATTCATCCAAATAATTTTATTGTAATAAGATAAGAATAAATCCAATTTTACGTATTAAAAGGCTATATTTTTCTAAATGTAGTTTTACTACCTTTTGATGGTGCACTTGTTTTAAATTTAGTTTTCGACACTTTTATAAATTATATTTGGAAAAATAAAATTCTTATTTGAAATTGGATTATCAAAATTTAGTTTGGTGGAATTTTTGGTATTTTTCTGATAAGTTTCATGTTTTGATGAATAGTAAAAAAATAATGCATTTCAATTGAAAACTAATTTTTCATAAAATTTATTTATGGTATTTAATTATATTCTTGAATTTTTTTAAGTATAATTAGATAAAGTTTTTATCATTTAATCCAATCTAGTTCATTGGAATCAATTTCACATTGAAATTGGATATAAAATCTTTGTGAACTTTTGAATGTTTTTACTTTAAAAAACATTTATCATTCCAAGTTATAGAGGATGGAAGCGGAACCCCGAGCGACTCTCCAAATGGCTACCTCACAAAACATAATTTCTCTAGATATTTGAGATGAATTGCATCTAGTTCTCTAGATCTATATATATGATATGGCATCCTTCGATCCAGAATGGGAATGATCCTTTGAAGGAGTCATTCTTGAAACAGAGAAGAAAGACCTCCCCGAAGTTGATTCGAATCGATAACTTCAATAAAAAACCAAGGTAATATATTTCTTAGAAGAACTTAAAGTCTCGTATCTACACAAAGTGATCATGTCAAAGACCCCCCCCCCCCCCCATTCAAAAAACTGGAAATGGTGTCTTCTCTGTTGATGCTGACCCTGATGCCCTACAAAAAAAACTAAACATGTGTAAGTACTATATATTGGGGTGAATTACTTATCTAAAGGGGGACAAGACCTGGTCTCCACCTGATCTCAAATCCCAAATTTCTCATTTTTGGGGAAAATCCAATTGGAAACTGGTTCCAATTGGAAAGGGGTATTATCACGTTATACTCAACTCCCAGGAGGATTTAAATTTCTTATGGAAAATAGGTAACCTCTAGATGCATCCTATTTTCCTTAGATTATCTAAGTGGGATATAGATTTTAATCCTCATATGCATAGGAATTCCATGGAACAAATTTAGATCAGATTACATGGGATAAATTGTATTTTATGGCATCCGAATATCTAAAATGATATAACCTCTTGTATTGGTGTCCCTTTGAAGATTGATCAATGCACACTTAATGGAGATCTAGGACTGTATAAAAGATTCATTTTAGGGGCTAATTTAGAGTCAAAATTACCATATGTCATTAGTTTCAATGATAAGGACTATCGAATAGATGTTAGAGTGGATTATGAGCACAGGCCTCCTTTTTGTGAATTATGTAAGATTATTGGGAACTCAATCTCCAACTATAGAGTGGTTCAAAAAAAAAGTTCTAACACCCAATGAAAAGGAATGGAAGGAGGTAAAAAGACACAAAAAAGTTAAGGGCCCTACACTAGAGAATTTTGAGCAATCAAATAAGAATAATGAGAACTGGGTGAAAAGCAAGGTGATCCAATCTCCTAAAAGGATACCCCTTGAAAATATTGGGATGATTTGGATGAAGAGGAAGAAAGTAACATTAAAGACCATGCTATTGTTGATGATGTTGTTGAATTTATCAAGGAAATTTTAAAACAATCACATCATGATCTCTCAGATGAAGAGTTAAAAACCGACAAAGAGACTATAGTTGTGGACCACAATGTTGTGTAAGACACTGATCTGGAAAGTCTTCATCACACTTCACTGCAAAATACCTCTACACAGGGGGATGGAGAAGGGGGTACAATTCACTATGAAGATAAACCTAAAGAAATGTACATTGAATTTCCACCACATCACTATAATACTCAAGGAAGATGAAACACTAATGATAGACCTGAGCATTTATAGACTATGATGGGGAAAAATGTCATCTTAGTTGAAGACTCAAAAGACAACAAGGAGAGTGTAGCTGTTGATCCTAGTACTATGGAAGACACTAACTTGGGAAGACAATATTAAATCCTTATTATTAATACCTCTACATAGGAAGCTATATATGGGGATACACTGCCCTGTGATAGGCCTAAAGATATGGTCATTGATGGTCCAACTAAAAAAAATGATGCTGAAGGTAGGGAAACTAGTAATGAAAGCCTTGAGCACTTATAGTCTACTATAAAGCAAACTGCCAAAGTGGTTGACACCAACAACACTGATGGAATGAAATTTCATAGTATGCATGATCAACCTCAATTGAGTTTCACTATTGCTGATGGGAACACTCTTAATTCAACATCTACAGGAGTCAACAGCATGCAACAGAGCAGTGATAAAGAACAAAGGACTCCCATGGACTCCAAGATAGGTAAATCTGAAACCATTACCTCTCTTAACTCTTCTTTGAACATGTAGAAAAAAGAGTCCTCTATCTCAAGTACAAATATTTCCAATCCAATTAGGAAATCAACAAGAAATAAGACCTCTGGAAAAAAAGGGGGTTCCAACTCCAAACACAGGTCCAAATGAATATTATATATTGGAATTGTCATGGTATTGAAAACACCGACACCATCAACACTTTAAAAAGATATATTTACACTCATAAACCCAAAATCATTGTTATTTCTAAGCCCAAAATTAACTTTGATTCTAATTTTATTTGTTTAAATCATTTTGGTTATGCCTTTATTGGTGTTACTACTAATAAATCTTCAATAGAATCTTTATGGTTATTTTCCCACTCTTCTAGGAACAATTTTAGTTTATAAAACACTAATGAAAAATTTGTCACTTGTGAAGTAACCTATCAAAACACTCATATTTTTTCACTTTTATTTATGCCAAAAATAGGTATCAATATAGGATAAGTCTCTGGCATAACTTTTATTCTCTAAACAATATAATTCATGATCCTTGGATCATCACCGGATACTTTAATGCCATCCTTGTCCGTAGTGAAAAGATGGGTCCTTCCCATTCTAATATCTCATCTAGGGAATTTAGATTATGTATTGAAGATAAAAATATTATTGAGATCAACCTACTAGGGGACAAATATACTTGGTTAGAAGACATTCCAATAGGGTAGTGTCTAGTAAACTTGATAGCGCTTTCTCCATCTTTCAATCCCTTGATAAATTTAATTCCATTTCTAGCATCACCCTTCCTATATTGAACTCATACCATCATTTAATTTTAGTAAGCCTCAATACTAGAAGCTCCAGAGCTATCCTCCCTTTAATATTTAATAATTCCAGGACCTCTATTATTGAATGTGATAACATTGTAAAAGATTCTTGGAACTCTATAAATTTTGGCAATGACACATTCACCTGTATCATGAAATTAAAATTCTTAAAAAAACTTAAGGGATTGTGTAAAGAAAAAACCAACCAAATTGATAAAGAAATCACCACTATAGAAGACAATATCAACCAAATTCAGATTGCCTATTCTAATACTGATTTCACTTTTGATCCTCAGTAAGAAATTAATATCTCTACCAAACTTAACTATATTATCTATTTAAAAGATAATATTCAAAAATAGACCTTTAAGATAAAGTACATAAAAGATGGTGATAGGAACACAAAGTTTTATAATGCTCTTCAAAGAACTAGAAAATATTGTAGGCTCCTTACTTTTCATAAATATGGGGATACTATAATTGATAATGAAGAGGGTATAACCCACCATATTGTCTTATATTTTAACATTATTTTTAATGGTCTTGACCTAAATAAAGACTTATTGTCGTATTTCAGTACTAACATGGTTAGAAACAATGATAATATTTCCCTATAAAGTTTCCCCCATGACCATGATATAAAATATGTTGTCTTTATCTTAAAGTCTGATAGTGATCCTAGGCATGACAATTTTACTAACTCCTTTTTCCAGCACTATTGGTATATGGTTCATATGGATGTCTGCAATTTGGTTAAATGTTTCTTTTTAATGGAATACTTCCCCATGGAATTAATCCCCAGTTCCTATCTCTAATTCCCAAAGTCTCTGAAATTAACCTCTTCAGACCCATTTCCCTCATAAACACACTCTATAAAATCATCTCCAAACTGCTATCTAATGGAACTTACCCCATTTCCAATAAAATCATATCTTGGGACCAGTTTGGATTTCTCAAGGGAAGAAACATCCAAGATTGCATCTGCCTTTCCCTCATGGCCATTGGGTTTGCTGGAATCCTCCGTCCTCAGGCTTGAAACTCAACACGGACGGCTCATACTCTACGGGCATTATGAAGGGAATCGGGGTCCTCTGAAACTCCAGGGGATATTTTGTGTTCGCATTCTCAGTCTTCCTTGGATGGGACTCTTCTCTCCTTGCGAAGTCACTTTCCATGCTTTCTGGGCTCACCCTCTGTGGACAAGGGGGAATGCATATAGAGGAAGTTGAAATCGATTCTCTGATTCTCTTCAACTTTCTACAAGGTTCTGATCAGGTCCCCTAGTCTATCTCTTACCCCATCTGGAAGTGCCGATCCATCCTCTCCAGTAACACCCAACTGAGTCACACCTAGAAGGAGGGAAATAAGATGGATGACCACATGGCTTCTCAAGATCCTCAAGCTAATGGCACCTCTTGCTACTACAATCTGAACCATTTCAAACCAGAGGGGGTTAGTATTATTAGAGTGGATGCCATCGGGCTGCACTATTTCCGGCCTCCCTAGGCCTCCTGGTCATTTGTTTGTTTTATGTTTGTTTCTTCCAGATTTCTTCTTCATATAAAAAATAATGATAATGATGATGATAAAGAAACGTTTTTCAAAAACATCAAAACCCTCTTTAATTATTCTCATATTTTTTTTAATCAATGGCTCACCAAAATGTTATTTCAATTTCAAAAAAGTGTTAGGCAAGGTGACCTGCTCTCTACAATAATTTTCTCTATTTCAGAGGACTACCTAAGCATACTTATCAAAAAATGGTAAATTAGGGTAAAATAAAGCCCATTATTGCCTCTAGAAACCTAAATGTTCCCTATCACCTTTTGTATGTAGATGAAATCTTTTTATTTTTATAAGGTGACAAAAGAAATATTCAAAACCTTAAAGATACCCTCACACACTATGAAGATGTGTCTGATCAATCCATAAATTGGAACAAATATTTCATTTTCTTTGGAAAAAGATTCCTTATAGCTAGAAAAAATTGTAATATGAATGCTCTTCGTATTAAATAAGGCTCCTTACCCTTCACATATCTTGGGATCCCTATCTTCTAGGGAAATACTAAAGATAGATACTTTTCCAATACAATTGATCAAATAAAAAATCATCTCTCCACTTGGAAAAAAAATCTATATCTATGGCTGATAGAATTTGTTGTGTTAAATATACTATTATTTTTAAAATGGTTTATTCCATGATTTTTTATAAATATACCACTAGTTTGATTAAAAATCTTAGTTTCAGTATCAAAAACTTTGTTTGGAGTGGAAGCATTCTTGAAATAAATCTGGTCACAGTTCCTTGGAATAATTGGTGAAAGCCTTTAGCCAATGGTGGGATGGGTATTAAAAACCTCAATCTTTTTAATTATGCCTTACAGGATAGACTCACTTGGAACCTGTTAAATAATAAATCTATGGCTTTTAATTTCCTTATAGGTAGTTTTCTGAAAAAACTGAAAAACGGAAATTTTCTCTACATGGACTCCTCTATCTGGCCATCTATCAAAAACTCCTTTAACAAAATTATGTCTCATTCTAGGTGGCTAGTTAATAGATAATCTTCTCTAAAGGTTTAGGTGGATAACTAGAATGGATTTCCTTTTATTGCTACGAATGACCCTATGCAATTACCTGTTGGCACTAGTATTTCTATAAATGATTGTTTGAATTATCCAGACTTGGATTTACCCAATGATATTAACACTATAATTAACAATTATACTTTTGTTAATACTAATGACTTTTCAGTTTGGGAACCCGCAAAAAATGGAATTTTAGACTCCAGATTTTTCTACAATTATAATTTCATTGATACCAATCAGGATTTTTCTTAGTTAAAGAACTATGATAAGCCATGGATTATACCCTCCAGGTTCACCATTTTCTAGAGAATACACCACAATCATGTTCCTACTGATTGTTGACTTTAGTTATTTGGGATCAAATTTTCTCCAAATGTTTTCTCTAAAACCAACATAGAGAGGATGTAGACCATCTACTTTTATCTTGTGATACTACTTATACTATATGGAAATACATTTTTGAAATTTTTGATCTGATATGGATAGTCTTGGACTCCATTCGGTTGAATCTCCAATGATACATTGTTGTGGATGTTTCTCAACAAATTAGACAACTCGTCATATTTTTTGTATTTGAGCTGATGCACACAGTCCGGTATGATAGAAACTTGATTATTCATCATAATAATACTATCAATTTTCATGCTACTCATGTGAATATGTTCACTATGATCAAAGAAGTTGGTATGATAAAAATTGGTACCTACCACAACTCTATCAAAGATCTTATTGCTCTTCATTGGTTTGGAATATGATGAAGGTACAGCCAACCGAAAGGCTTAATATAAGTCTTCTAGAAATCCCCTTTTCCCGACTGGACCAAGATCAATGTGGATGGTGCCTCAGAGGGAAATCTGGGCCCCTCAGGTTATAGAGTGGTGTGCAGATATCACAATGGTCATGTCCTTGGATGTTATTATGGTACTTCTGGCTTTGCTTCCTCTTTATAAGAATAGATGTATAACATCATTATTGTGGTTGAGATTATTAAACAAATAGGTTGGGATAACATTTGGATTAAAAGCGACTCCACCACCATCATTCAAGATCTCTAGAATGAAGTGGTTTAGTTTGATTGGCCTCTCACTACGAAATGGATGGAATTCCTACAACACCTTTTATAGATCAATCATATAATCACTCATGCTTATCACAAAAAGAATGTGGTGGCGGATGGTCTTTCCAACAAAGTAGTAAACAATGACGTCACGTGGTTGAACAACCACCCAACGGATCGTATTCCATTGCATGAAAAAAATTGTAATAAAATTCCTACTTTAATACTTTAACTATTTTTCTTTTTTTATATATTTTTTTGTGATTTGGTCTTTCAACCAAGGCATCACCATTTAAAAAAATGGTTTTCTCATTCCATCAAAGGGATTAATTTTTAATTAATTTATGAAATTTCTATGTTTTGAATTTTGAAAAATGAATTCCATATTTGTAATCTTAGGTTCCAAATTTATTAAATAGATCCCTTTTATTTTTGGACAATATGAATAGTAACTTTATTAATATTTTTTTATTACCATGATTAAGGGTAAATCGGGTAATTAAAGGTGATAATTATATTATAAATATTATAAAATTACCCTAACACTTATCCTAATTTCATAGTATGGGTTTATTTTTACCAAAATCATCCTTGGGTCGAAATTATAACCATTGGAAGACACTTGGATGAGATTATAACATTTATAATATTATATTCAAATAAAATTCAATTTTGTCACACTTTTATTTTTAACAAGTGAAATATTTTTAATATGGGGTTATATAAGGGATATTTTCAACTATAAATAGTATTTAAAAAGATAAAATTTGTATCTACAACATTTTAATTTATTTATTATTTTTAGTGATAAAATAATTACCTTAAAGGGTGACAAAATGATGATGTAGAAATTGTTTAATTAATGGAAGAATCCAATAAATGATATTAAAAATATTAAAATAAATATAATTTGATATAATTAATGTCATACATAAATTTTATGGATTATTTTGACATATTAGTGATGATTTTAAGTAGTTTTTTAAAGACATTATGTTGTTATGATATTTTTAAAAAGTCAAGTGACGAATAGTGGTCAAAATTGACATTAATGATATTTTAAAATAAATAATATTTTATTACATGATATAAAATTAATAAAAATATAAAATTTATCCAAATAATTAGGATAAGTCATTAAATTTCATAAATGACTCATTTATTTGTCTTTTTACATTTTATAGTAATTATATTAACCCTAAAAGTGTAAATTACATGATATCTTGGTAAGAGTTAAAAGGATTAAATAAGGGTTAAAACAAAATGATAAGGATTAAAAAATACTCAAAACTTATCTAATTTTAATTTCATAAATTTTATTATACCCAAAATCATCATATCTTATAAATTAATCACTTTTGAACCATTTGGAATATAAAAATAATTTATATTGATTTTTTATTTTGAAGATTTCCAAGAGTGTCCCTCCTCTCTCTTATAAAAGGGAACATATTCTTCGTTTTTGTACACACTTTAGAACCTATTTGGTTTGGAAAACTCCTATGAAAATATCCCCCCAACACCCCCTACTATAATCATTAATTTGGTAATAAATCCAACCAAATAAGTTCTTTTATGCAAATCAAAAAGAGATACCCAAAGAAGAGGTAATGTTCATCAACGAATGTTTCTATTTTATTTCTTCCTTAAACCCCCTTAAATTATTTTTATTTCATATTTATTTAATAACATAATTATACCCAATATACTGAGATGTTTTTATATAATTATTTCTACCTACACTTACACACACTTCCATCTAATGGGTAATGAACTTACCATTCTTGTGTACAATGAACTATCACCTCACGAAATGATGTTGTTGTTTTCTTCATTTACCACATCTCATGGTTGGGAATTATGATGTAAAATATATTTTTATATTATATATATGGTATTTATGATGTCTTTATGCTTATAGAATTATTATATAACACACACCTTCATGCTTTCCATTTTGTGTAAATATGATAACTTCGTTTGTGGACGTGTGGATTACCACCTCCTCAAAACAATGTGATTCGTTCACACTATATATAGAATTTATTAGGGATGGTTTTATATAAAAATATGTGAGATATATGAAATAAATATGATACTATAATTATAATGTACATATATATATCATTTGTTTTCATTATTTTAAATACAACAAAGAAATGGAAGTAGTGTTCGTGCGTACGCACGGCCTACCGTATCCATGAAAAGTGTATTTCATTTCTTATCTCTAAATATTATGGATTATTCTAAATATATATATACTAGATATATATATATATATATATAATATTTAAATCGTGGTTTATATTCTATATATGGTGAAATTGTGATATAATTAATAGTAACAACAATTAACAAGTGAAAACATACTTGAAAAACTAGGCAATTAACACCCAAAATAGTGAAAATAATGGAAGATTGTTAACAAATGGTTAATGAGATATTATAATAAGTTATTATATAATATTATAAATATGTTTATGTTTATTTTATAAGTTAATAAAATTCTTAAAACCATTATACTAGAGGTTAAAGGATGTTCAACTAAAGGAAAGAACAAGGCAAGGGGTTTCTTGTCTCACTTTTACTTCTATGAGATATGTGCCTTATTCACCATTTTTTTATGGTGTATATACTTATAATTTTACATATTATATCATAAATATAATTATTATCATGATATTATAAGTTTTATGGGTCTTATAATTCAAATATCTCAAATTATTATGGGACACTTTGGAATGTTTGATTATTTTCCTCAATGATTTTCAAAGAAATCATTTAAATTATTTTAATCTATGTCAATATACTATGTTGAATCTTATGTGTATTTTATGTTGATATCTTATGATATCATCTACCATATTTTATGAATATTTATGGTCATTTTAACTATGTATGTGATATTTTTATTCCATTAATGGTTAACGGTTAAAGTATTCACATTTTGTATACCAGTTTTTCAATACTGGTGTTTATATTGCTTATATTTCACCTCATTCATATGTGAAATTAATTGGACTCAATAAGTTATGGGAGGGACCTGATATATCCCCTAGATGAATTTTTAGGTCTCATGATATGAAATCAGTTGGTGAAAAACCCTTTTCATTTGTTTCCAAGTAGTTTTAAATTGTCAGGAGGGTAGATCTTGACAAAAAAAACCAGACGGGTTTCTACCCACACACTTGAAATGTCCTGAGGATAGATCTTGATAGTAACTATATTGATGATAGTTATTAATAGTGAAGATTTCCAATGTTATTAATTCTATCATTATTATTATTCCATGTGATTATTTGAGTAGTTATAATATTCATGGTTAAGTATCCTAGATCATCTCATTATTTAAATGGCATGTGTTTCAGTTTTTTACCTTTACATATTTTTTATGCCATATTTACTCATAGATTTTGTTGTAAGCTTACCCTTAATGAGAATTTGAGATCACCCATTTCATATTTTTTTTATTTTTTCCAGGATTCCAAGATATATATTATGATTGATATGCATAGTTAAGTTAGAAGAATATTGATGCTCTCAAAGGATTAAATATATTGTATTTAATAGATTAAATTATAATGTAAGGTTCATGTATATAATATGGTTTCCAAAAATGATAAACGGATTGTTCCTTTGGGGTTTTATTCTTATATCTATTCTAATGTAAAAAATTAAGGCACATTCTTTAGGCTACTGGGGTTGGGGCATTACAATTCCCTTAAACAGCTAATACTTATTGGATTTCCCAGACTTTTTTATATATAGAGCTTATTAAATGAGTTCATCTAACCTGGAACTAAACCATATAAAATAGCATGACCCCCTATGGTTATTTATGATATCTAGGGCATGGAAACAATGGTTGGGATGATAGATCTTAGGTCTATCTTTCTTTTGTTTATTTATTTAACTCTCACACACATGTGATTTGTCTAATTGGAAATATCTATAGATAAATCTAAATTTTTTCATTTTAGTTCATAAAATATGATCTATCAAAATGACATTCAGGGTGGCTTCCTAAGGTGTTAATTATTCATAGTGGACAATTCACCCAAGATTTAGTTCTATGACCTAGTTTCCTAGTTCAAAACTTTTTATTCGACTAAAATATTTTTCATTAACATTCATTTTCCCAATTCTAAAATAGGGGTACTCACGGTTCAAATGTGATAAATTTTTTAGTGAGGAGAGGGAAAAAATAATTTTTATTTTTATTTCAGTTTAAAGGAAAAAAACACACCAAAAAACCTAATAAAAGTATTTATATTATAGCTTATCAATTTCCCCCATAATTGAACTTAATTTTACTCCCAATTAAATTTAACATAAACATGCCAATGAAAAGTGTTCAAAATGATAGGGAGTGTCAAAAAAGGATTGAGGAAGGAGACAACCTGTTGAAATTATTCATATATGGTAAGGAGAAGAGTTGACTTCTCTATGGGATTTTTTAAAAGTTATTTATTAAATTTCACTAGTTGATGAAAATTTACCTTTAAAGGCCTTTGTGTTTGTCATTTTTTCATTTCAACTATACTAAATAGTAATACATTTGTGAAAATTTATGGACTAGTCTATTTGGAATGGAGATTACCTAGTATGAGTTTTAATCATGATGAGGAAAGTAACACTTTATCACCAACTTGGAAATCCTTATTTTAAATGATTTTATCATGGTTAGTTTGGATCCTTACTTTATATAATAAAGAGTTCTCATATAACTCTTACTAATATCATCCAACTCCAACATTTTATACCTCTTTTTCTCTCCAACATTACTCATCTCCATGTTTCAATTATTCACAGACCAGTATTCCTTATGTTGTAACTCAAAAATAAAGTAAAAATTATCATAAAAAATTTTGTAATAAGACATACTGGGGGGTTTAAATGTAGTTCTATATATCCATATCACATTATTTAGATTGCTGATCCAAGTTCAGTTGCACTATATTTTTCTAAGATATTTTTCATCAATGACAATTAGAATAATACTTTTTTTAGTCTAAGATATCATTAATCACATTAATATTAGATATAACTGATTATCCTATATCCTATACTAAACTAGGACCCAAAAGTGATATCTCTCCAAATTCCACCCAACACAACGACAATCGGCATAGTATTCTATACAATTATTCAAACAGATCTATATGAATCGATTCTTGATTGAATTATTATTGTAATAAAACTCTACTAATTCCACATGATCCTCCCATCATCTCCAAAAATACATCACGCAATCTTGAAGAATTACCTCAAAATTCAATATGTTTTTCTCTTTCTGGTCTTCTATCTGAGGGTGATACAATGTAATCATCTTCAACTAAAAACATAATTACTTAAGAAACCCTATCTAAAATCTCAAAGTAAACTAAGGATATTTTTCTAACATAATAGATAAATAAACTTCATGATTTCTAACTACCTCATCTATATATATCTTATCCAGTTCCTCAACTTATAACATCTTATAAATAGCTAAGAAGTGATCAAAATTTGTGAATCGATCCATAATCACCCATATTACATTGATCTTCCACAATAATTTTAGGAATCTAGTTATGAAATCTATTAAAATATCTTACCACTTTCATGTTGACATAGTAAAATTATAAAAAGGTCCCATAATTCATTACACACCTTCCTTTGTCTACAATAATTCATGCTTCGAGAGACAAAATCGTTAATATCCTTATTCACCTTGCCCACCAGATCAATCATTTGATGTCATAAAACATATTAGACACTCAAATAAGAATTTCCCAACTAGATTTATGGAATTCACCCATAATATCCTTCCTCATTATTAAAGTAACCACCAATCTATATTGGAATTATATCCTTGAGTCTTCCACTAGTGACCTCCCTTACATGGGGTCACTATCATATAAGGAATCACTTGTCTTCTTATGTTCAAAATCAATATTTTTCACTCCTTCACTTTGTCCAAAATAATAAAATTTAAATTCATTTGATGAAACTTTATTTAAATTCCATATTCATGATCCTCTATATACAAAATTTCTATCATTCCCATCATCTTCCACTGCTCCTTTGGTACCTTCACTACTTGATCTTTTTTATTTAGTCTATATGCTATAATATTACCCTTGTCTAGTGTATATTATAACTCAAAATAGAAATTTTAGAGATAATACAACCATATATTCTACCTTAGGTTCAAATCCCATTACGATATGATATAATTTAGACTCTTATAATCTAAATATATTGTGAACCTATCACTAAATAGGTAGTGTCTTCAACTCTTCAAGGAAGAAACCACTACCGTTAACTCTATATCATTAATGTAATAATTTTTACTATGTCGAAATGAATTCCTTGACCTATATGCAAAAAGCATATCCCCTTGAAAGAGAACACATACTATTCAGACTTATGATGCATCATAGTATATATAAAATCCTTCACTAGGCTTTGGAAAGATCAACATAGGTGCATATATCAACCTCTTATTCAACTCCTTAAATGCCCCATAGAAATTCCTATCCTATTCGAAATTCACTCCTTTTTTTATTCAACTCCATCATCAGATATGATAACATTGAAAAGTATTTAATAAAGAATCAATGGTATCCTACCATCCTAATGAAACTTTGAATATCAAATAATTTCCTGTATCATTCCTAAGATATCACTACCTAGACCTTCTCCAAGATCAATGAGATTCCCTTCTTAAAAGTTATGTTCCCCATAAACTTCACTTACTGTATCTAAAATTCATATTTGGATTTATTCTCATAAAAAATATTCTCTTAAATCATCTTAAATATAGTCTTCAAATTCTCCCCATGTCCTCCTCTGATCCAAAATAAACTATAATGTCATCCATAAACACCTTGATAGGCAAGTCAAGATATTTATTGAGAACATAATTGAACAAAAAAAACTCCACATTCATCCTCAACTAGTGATATCCTAATAAAAAAATAATTCTTTGAAAACTAATTAAATAAATTAAATTAATTAAACATATCAATGATATAAGGTAGAGGATATTTATTCTTCACTATCACCTGATTCAACTTTTGGTAGTAAATGCACAACTATAAGATACCATCATCCTTCTTGTAAAATATAACTAGAACTACTCAGGGATAAATATTTGGCCAAATAAATATTTTCCCCAAAAATTCCTTAAATTAAATATTTATATATCATGGATCCATATATTCCAAATGATATGATGTAAATGAGATCAAACTCGTCCATAAAAAAATTGATAGAGAACTCAACATACCTATCTAATGGAAGCCTAGAGAAATATTTCGTAAAAATTTAAAAGAATTCCTTCACCACAACTAGAAACTAAATCAATTTCTTGAATTCTACTAATATAAGAACAAACCAATAAATTCAACACATTAAAGACACATGGTCTTTAACTATCAATCCTCCCTGACTATAATGAATTCCTCACTCCTTTTAAAAGGTGAGAAACACTCCCATTGGGTGAAGTAAAGAAATCCTTCCACTCATAGCAGTCAACATAATCCTTGAACTTAACTATCCATTCAATTTTGATTATGAAACTATACATATACATCTATAGAACCAATAAGTTCCATAATACTCCCACATCATTGATCACAATGTAATAAGATGGAAAAATAAACCCCTAATCCATCCTCTCACCAATAGATTTCTCAATCCTCAAGGAATAATAAATTATCTACAAATGAAAATTAAATTGGTATACTAATCATGAAGATATTAATGAATTAGATACACTCATATCAAACATGATATAGAAAATAGTTTAATAAATAAAAAGAGTACCTCTCATTATTATAGGTCTTTCCTCAAACTCCTCCAGTACATGATCCATAAAAAATAGATTTCCCTGGACCTTTTGGGTCTAACCCTCATAAAGATTACCATCATTATTCACATAAAACTCATCTCATTCCTATTTAAACATCTCCATATAAATCTTTGATCCTTTTTTTTATTAGAACCTCAAATTCTAGCACCTCGAGAGAGAAAAGTTTATAACTTCTCCATATTCCTAAGATTTCCATACCTATGACATATCTCAGGTTCATTTAGACTATCTCACTTTAGATATTCCATGATACCACATTGGTAATAACCAAGACAGATCCTAACTTGAGAAAATCCCAAGATCGTTGATTTCTTCTGGCTACCTCACTACTTGGAATCATCTCGCTTCCTTTTTCCCCTCTTGAAAAAGACTTGCCTCCCTCATACTAAGGAATAAAAACATGGATGCCTTTTCATCAATCATGCCTACCTTAGTCATAACTTATTAATTTATCATTACCATATAAGTAGGTAAATCAAACAGAATCACCCTCAATTAAATATCAATTCTAAGAGACATCTTAAACCTTTAAACCTTAAGACTATCATTTATGATCAAATCCGGAACAAAAATCACCAACTTCATAAAATGATGCACATAATCCAACATCATAATGTTACCATGATCATACTCTAGAAACTCATGATATTTCCTTAACTTTAAGATTTTTGGATAGAAATACTAACTAAAAATATTCTATAACCCAAACCATATCAGATACTCATCAATATTCACATCTAAAATCATCCCCCTCCTCTTACATGATACTCCCTTGAGTATGTAAGTAGTGAACTCCACCTTCTATATCTCAAGGGTATGAAGAGACTGGAATATCTGGTTGATCATCTCCAACTAATACTTGTCTTATTTCACTCTATCATCACCCCTAAATATAGAAGTATTTTTCTTCAGGAACTCTAAACCAAAATCTACTTCCTTAGGTCTCTCTTGATCTATCCCCCTTCTATGTGCCTGAATCGCTTGAACAAGGGAATTAAATAATTTAGGAATTCTATCCATGTTCTTAGCTCCTACCTCAAATGAATTATCACATCCCAAATTTATAACCTATTTCTAATGAACAAAATATCTATATAGAGTCATCTAAATAACACCAAGATTCAAGAATGAAAATCACACAATGCACTATATATAAATTTTCTCTACCAAACCCATAATACACATAACAGATGATCTTGATTTTATGTCTAAGTCGATTTATTCACCGTATATAAATTACTTCAAAAATTAGGTTCAAATAAGAAACAATAATGAATTTCAACCAAATTCTTTTAAAATCAAAACATTTTCAAAAATACTTTTTAAATTTACCTTTTAAACCACTTTCAGTTAAGTAAACCATTTTTGAAAATCCAATTCATATGTATATCATCCTTACACATGTATATAGTGATGTTTGAATACATTGACCATCACAACCCATTATTGATGAAGATAATTATATAGAATAAAATACCAATATCCTATAAGTGATCATTTTAATCAATTGTCTTACCAAAACTCCTCACTAACTCAAGTTTCACTATAAAGTCGTTGGTTATTCCTATTTATGGGTACCTCTTATGTTTCATCCACCATATTCCTCATTCCCAAAAATATCCCAAGACTCAACCTTTAAATACCTACTCTAATAACAGTTTCTGACAACCCTGGCCTGGGATCCCAAATCCTAAGGCTGAGATGAGATATCCACTAAGCCTGATGTACATTCCTAGATCACCAAAGGATGGTAACTAGTGCTTAGTGATAAAAAAATTAGAGAATTATTTTCCCCCATATACACAACCAAATACATGAGGCAAGAATAAAGATTTTATTTAAAAACAAAATCCAACTTTAAAAACACCATTTAAAGTTAAAAAAAGTGATTTGGAAAATAGAAAAAAAATCATTCTCCAAAAAAACATGAAAACCTAAAAGACAATACCCATCCAATATGAATAGTCTAACTCTTCCTCTGATTAATATCCAAAAATCACCATGTTCACCAAGAACTCATATCCTAAGATCCATCTCCCAAGAAAATTGGATCCATGAACTTAACTGTATCAAGATATAAGATGTTGACAAGTACAATGAAATTTTTGGGTAGGGTTAAGTACAAATACTCGGTATGATTTTTCCAAATCACTCTCATGCAATCTCATCTATACTAATTCCAGAATGTGTAATAAATTCCATTTTAAATATTTTATCAGTTTCAAAATAAAACATCTTATCACATTTATAGATAAATCCAAAGTAGAATCCAAAGGTATAGAATTTCGGTCCCGTCTCTATGAGGTGGTAGTGAGGTCTCGTGTTCGAGTCTCGATGTGGCTTCCCCCATGACGGTTAATCATGTGGATCATGTAGGGCATGTGAGTTTATCCCCCACATGTAGTATGGTGGATCATAATTAAACCCTACATGAATTATCAATCCTGATCTATGTGGGTCATGGAATTGGAAATTTTACTCCACCCAACTTCAATTTTATAGCGAGACAGTGGCCTTTAGCTTTAGAGGATCTATTCAATTGGAAACCAACATGTGTATTGAGGGTTGGTGTTCCTATTCAAAAAAAGTAACAAATCAAATAATACAATTTATTATTTCCCAAAAAAAGTAAATCCTTATAGGTTTCACCCTAATATATATCCAAATAATAACCAATTTAACTAAAAAATACATTAGTAATAAATAAGCACATAACATAAATTTTTACAAATGATCATAGCATACACCTAATGAGGATCACCACCCACTAGAGTGGTTCCTAAATTTCATAACCCACAAAATATTTATCACAAATATGATGGAAATTTCTATCCATCTCAACTACCCAACCCTTCTTGTAACATCTAAGCTTCAAATATATTAAGTAATATTTTTATTATAAAGAAACTACAACATAATGCACATGTCTTTATTCATGAATGTGGTTAAAAACTAAATTCCCAAATTTTATAATTTTAATTTTATGAAATTAATTTCATTTTTAAATTCATCATATCAAAATTATCTTAGAATTACTTTTTTATATTTTTCAAAAATAGTTTATTTTTGGATGAATAGTGAAGAATATTGATTTTACAAATACTGTAAATTTTATGAAATTATCAGGATATAATAATGACTTGATAGTTTTTAAAAAAATCTATTTTAAAAATATAAATTTAAAAATTAATATGATTCATTTAAAAATATAATTTTGAACTTATAAATCAATGTTTAACATTTTAGAAATCTAAGTAATGTTTTTATTCAAATAAAAACTATTTTGGTTTTTCTATCTTAATTAAGTATTCAAAAGTTTAATTTTGTTTTTAATATAGTTTTAAATTAAAATAATTATCCCTTAAACTAACATTGTCCAATAAATTCTATGGAAATCTAAATTACACTTTATTTTGGTGTAAAATCGTTTTGATGCTTAAAAAATACATTTTTCTAAAAATGGTTTTCATTGAATTTTGTGAACGTATATTAAAATTAATTTTTACCAATTATATAAATTGAATATTGAAAAATGTATTTCATATTTTTAATCAAAATAATTAATATTAGGTAATAAATTTAACTTAATTTTTTTCTTATTTTATATAGTGTGTATAATAACCCATGGAATTATTATATCATGAATTAATATTTATTCCTTTTATTTAAATTTACAATTAAATTTTTACCTTTTAAGGGGTTTTAATTCAAAATTTATTAAAGCCGTAAAGGTTTATTTTACAATATCACTCTTATTTGAGACTATTCAGGTTTAAATTTACAATGGAAAAATTATATTATATTTATATTTTTATAACCCATCTATTTTCTCCACCTCTAGTTATTTCTAGGGTTTCCATGTTTTTATTCTAACTTTTCCTCTCTTGGGTACTAAAATATCAAAATAATGTTTTTAAGAAAAACAGACCTTATTTCCTCTTTTAGGTCAAGAATATTTTTCTTCCATATCCATATTTTTTAAATTATTTTATGGAAATTTTTATCTACTTTTAAATTATTCGTAAATTAATTTTTATAATACCATTGAATTTGTCTACAAAGTTTTAAAATAAATATTTTTAATTTTTTCTAAACAATAATTTTTTTCCTTTCTTTACAAAAGTGTGAAAGGAATGTTCTTTTTAATGTATATGGCATGAAAATATTTTCCCACCTCTATGACCATTTTTATCTATTTAGAATCCTATATAATTTTCTATGGTTTTTCGAAGAAAAAAACTTTTATATTATTCTTATATTATTATTTTTTATATTAAAATAAAAAATTAATTATTTTATAAAGGGTTTGAAAGAATATTGGAAATGATTTATAAATTCATTTTTACTACAAAGTTACAAAATATTAAACATTAACTTTTGGTTAATTGATGGTATTATATGATCCATTACTTATTTATGGATTATAACTAATTTTGAGATCATTTACTTTCTTGTAACACTATAATAAATCCACCACATAGAGGTGGTTTTTTTGTTATGGTGGCGGTTTAAACTGGTGTTATATGATTCTGTGGAAGTTTTATAAAACCGCCGCTAAATTGGGTGTCAGCGTTCAATATGTGGCGGTTTCTTCAATTTAGGGGTGGTTTCTAGAAACCATTGCTAAAAAATTCATTTTTTTGGGAAAACCACTACAAAAACAACACCAACTGCTGATAAATTATAACGGAAACTGAGAAGTGTTTAGCGAAGGTTAAAACTGCCACTAAAAAATATACATTTTTTGCACAAAAAACACCGTTAAATAAAAAAACTACTGCTAAAATATACTGTACATGTATTTAGTGGTGGTTATAACCACTGTAGATAATAAAATACCAAATTATAGTGGTGGTTTAAACCACCACTATATATGGTCCATTTACCTAGCAGTGGTTTAAACTATCGCTAAAGGTAGATTTACAAATAAAAATATGCTACTGATTTTGCCGCCCCAGTACCAGTACCCTGAAAAAAAACCTTGTGCAAAATTCATATAACACCTGGGATGGGTGGGGTATATATAGAAATCAAAATACACATACAATTCATATATATATATATATATATATATATCTACATATATTCCCATCCTATGGGTTCATAACAAAAGTTCCAACCAAATCAGAACATCACCACCAAAGTTAATATAACACCTAGGATGGGCGGGGTACAAATAAAAATCAAAAGAAACATACAATGCACATATATATATATATATATATATATATATATATATATATATATATATATATATCCACACACACTCCCATCCTATGGGTTCAAACCAAGAGCGCCAACCAACTCAAAACATCACCACCAAACCTCACAACCTCCACCACTTTTACAACCAATACTAAATTCATAACACCATAAAAGCAATACAAGATCCAAAATTTACATCCACCTTTCTTTTCAAGTTAACATCGCTTCACAATCTCCAATCATCATACGTAATCGTAAGAGAAACTAGATCCACGGCTAGTTGGCCTAGAATCTAGCCAAATAATCCTGCAGCGTCATCCGTAGGGACCCCATAATAATAAAATGGGATAATTATCTTCTCTTTAGTCAGATTCCATAAATTTGAACTCTTCATATTGTTCTCCATACTTTCATTGTTTCCATATTTTATGAACAAATAGTTAGTATAAAAAACGTATAATAAATTTATTCATATTAAAATTTGTACCTATAACATTCACCCTCCAGTATCCTCACGAAGAACTAAAAGTGGTGTCCCACATCCTCCTTAGAATTACTATCATTTAATCAAATAAAATTAAGGTCAAAACATATATTTTAAAAAAACTTATGTAGAAAAAAAATTAAAAATGATATTAGATGCACAGTACTAATAAACAAAATATACATAACAATGATAATGAATGACTACACAAATGAAATAAGTGGTTTCTAAATGAATGAATAACTGTACATACAATCATTTTCCCCTTCAATCATGTCAGTTTCTTGCTCCATTACTTCATCCACTTCATCCACCCTTTCTAGAATAATATTTTCAATATCATGATGGGAAAATAAGTCTTCTTATTCCTGTTGATTAGATTCAATGTTAGAGGTCAAATCTTCCACTTCATCACCCATATCATACAAATCTCTTTGTTTTACATGAGAAACTACACTCCACCCTTCATCCACAACATCATTCATATAATATACCATTTTTTTTGCGATGATAAGATATATGGATCATGCAGTTCACGATCACCAATATCCATCAAGTGAGAGAAGTTCACAGAAGTAAATTTCAAGGAATATCTTTTAACACTGCTGATAATATTGACCCAATTGCATTTGGATAAAACAACTAAAAAATTTCTGTGGTAGTTTAATTCAATAATATCAGTCAACTTTACAAAGTATCTCACTTCATAAAATGTAAATATACCACTATTCTGTGTTTTTAAACCCTCTTCTCAATCAACTGTAAGAAATCTAAATCTATTCACATTGTAAGAGTTGAACTTTCTAACTTATTTTAGAGGACCTTGAGCAATAAATTTTAAATATTCTAAAAACTCTTCTCGAGTATCAGTATTCATGATCTAAAAAAAGAAATATACATTATTATATTTAATAAATACATTTTTCAACCTAATATCTATATTTATTGCAATATTTATGAAATTACACATCGTGCAAACCATTCTACAAGCTCTTTATTAAGAAATTTCGTTATATCTTTCTCATTTCGTGTACAGACTCTCATTCATCTATTTTTTTTATCCTCAACTCTTCAATAAATGGATCTAAAATTTCACTATTCATCAGTATATATCTATGTGCCTGTAATAATTTCATTTCTTTCAGTATAAGATTTGAGGTCCTCCCAACTGATCGGCAAACAACAGGAAGTATTTTTAATTTCCCATGTATTTGATATTGATTAGATGTGTCCTCAACACATCCAACATGATTAAATCTTGTCTCAATATCATCCAAGTATCTAGAACAAAAGTTAATACACTACTCTTCCAAATAGACTTAAAAAATAGAGCCTTTAGGTTGAGCTTTATTTCTCACATATGACTTCAAATGCCCAAGATATCTATGAAATAAAATAAAAAAACATAATTATGTATTTAATTAAGTTCCAATAATTGTTTACTTAACTAAAAACATATAAATAAAGTACCTCTCAATTGGATACATCTATCGATAATGTACAGGACCTCCTAATTTATCTTCCTCAACCAAATGCACAGTTAAAGGTATCATAACAGTAAAAAATAACGTAGGAAAGATCATCTCTATTGGACAAAGTGTCAATACAAATATCTTCTGAAGGTTGTAAAGATAAAATGGATATAGATATTTCTAACATAGTTGTCTGAAAAATGTGCAAAATTGGAGTACAATAGCAGTAACCTTTTTAGGTAATAATGTACTCAATGCCAATGGTAGTAACTATTGTAACAAAATATGTGAATTGTGAATTCTCAATCCATATAACCTACGATGCTTTAAGTCAACACACCATGATATGTTACTTGAATACCCATCAAATACCTTCGCATGCTTTAAAATTTTAACTAATGTATCTTTATCTCTATTTTTAATTGAAAAAATTGTCGGAGCATAATTTTCATTCTCATATGGCCAGAGATCACGTTTTATGTTCATTGCTTGTAAGTTTTTTCAAGAATTGAGATGATCCTTTGACTTTACATGATCATTAAGCATTGTGAAGATCAAATTTTCACAAACATTCTGCTCAATATGCATCACATCAATATTATTCTGTAATAAATTAAATTCCTAATACATAAGTTTTAAGAATATACTTTTTTTATTCCATTGTTGCGTTCTAATTTCACTTGACGATGCACTTTGAACTCGTTTCCCACTATCATTCAAATGAAACACCTTCCCAAATTCTGTTTCAATATTTCGAAGTTATTTTAATATTTAAGAACCAGTTAACAACTTTGGAGGTGGTCTACGATCAATGAAACCATTGAATTTTGACATGTTCAGCCGAAATCTATGAGATGCATCGAGAAATCTTCGATGGTGCAAGAAGCACCATTTTCTACTTTGAGATAGTCATTTGTACTCAAAATCAAAGTTACAAACAGGACAATCCAAACCCATGTAAGTGTTCCAACCAGCTAAATTCCCAATTCCAAGGAAGTCACTAATGGTCCACATTAGAGAAACATGAATTTTGAACATTGTTTTAGAAGAAGCATCATATGTCTCAACATCGTTGCTCCATAACTCCTGTAATTATTCAATTAAAGGCTGCAAGTATACATCAATATCATTTCTAGGCATTTTTTTTCCAGGAATAATCATAAAAATGATAAAATATGTTTATTGCATACACATCCACATAGATAGATTGTAAGGGATAAAAACAACTATCCAAATGCTATAACTAGTACTCAAAGTACCAAATGGGTTAAATCCAATGGCAGCTAATCTCAATCGAACATTCCTAGGATCAGATGAGAAATTTGGATGTAATGAATCAAAATTATTCCATGATTTTTAATCTCTTAGATAACGCATTAACCCATCATTTTAATTATCTACAGAATTCCACTTCATTTTTTTAGCGGTTTTCGATGACATGAATAATCTTTGAAATCGAGGATTTAAAGGAATGTAACACAAAACCTTTATAGGTGTGTTCCTTTTCTTCTTCTTTATGGTAGTATATTGATTCAGACTTCCAACATTACCCATTGACACCATCTAGAATAAGAACATTTTTTCAATCCTATCTACTTGAATCCTCTCACCAATAAAGCATGAAATCATTGGGACACACATGTATTTTTGTATAATTTAGACCAATCCTATTAACAACTTTTTTTTGTATCATAAAAAGACTTGGGGGTGTTTGTCTTAGGAAATGAATCAAGAAAAAATTCCAATATCATGGAAATATCCTTATTTGTAATTCTACATAGGCATTTGACATGGTAAAAGTTTAGTAGAAAAGAAAGTTTCGAATATTTCAAACATCTGCTATAAAACTCTTGGTTTCCATCCTCAACTAAAAATTGAAATGCATTAATCTGTTCAGTGAAGTTTTCTCATACATTAGTCTCTACAGAATCAAGAGGAGGATCCAATGATATGTTATAATCTTGATATGGTTTTCCTACAGTCTCAAAAACATCACTTGTCACATTTTAATTTGTAACACCCTTAACTGGTTGTTCCTATATGTTTTGATGTTGATGTCGGAGTCTTGAAATACCTAATGCATAATTTATAAGGTTTTTCATTTCATTTTCCATTGAGAATGAATTTGGGAGATCATTCTGTGGATTGACATTAGTGCTCAACCTTTCTGTAACGTTCGATTCTCCATTCCAAATACAACACAAATATTGAGTAGGGAATTTATTTAATATAAATTGTTCATTAACTTTATTTCTCTTAAATTATCTTCTAAATTTATATTAGGACATGGAAATCTTATTCCCCCTTCAACGGATCGATTAGAAATTTCAAAATCTAAAAACTTTTCCAAACCCTCAGCATACTGAGGTGTGTTCCTCGGTAATGTGATCCAGCTTTTATCCATGTATATCATAATGTTCTTACACAATATTAAAAAAAATTAAAACACATAACTATTACTAAATAGGGAAATGGATTCATATATACTAGTGGAAAAAAATATGAATATGTTAAATAAGGTTTTCTTATATAAATACATATGGTAAATAATAAAGAATTTTAAAAGGGATAAATGAAATCCATAAAGTCTAGTTGTGAGGAAAATGATGTGTAAAAGAGTTAAATTTTTTATTTAAAATCCATTAAGAAACCCAAGAGGAAAAATTCATGTTGAAATCCATTTTTAATAAAAAAAATTCCTTTAAGAAATCATTGAAAAAGTATAACAATCCATTGTTAATAATTTATTAGAGGACCAGCATGGTTCTTAAAATTGTTAAGCTACTATCATGATACTCTTTTTTATTTAATAGATACATTTAGTAACATTTTTTCATTGAGTGAATTGGTGGATTGATGATGATAAAGGATGTGTTATCCAAATTGGATATAAGGGATGGATTGTTTAGTGGTTCTTATTTGGATAGAGTTTTTAGGTATAACAATTAATTGTATCAATATTGAAGTTATAGGTGGAGTTTTATTGTTTGTAATAAAGCCTATCAAAATTGTTTTAGCTACAGATATGCCAAATAGGATTTTGGTTTCAAGGTAATGCATTTAAGTAAATGTGTTCTTGGATCTACTTTAATACATTTTGATTTAGAAAAACTAGTTGAGATTCCTTTAGGAAGAGACTTATGAGCACGTTCCTATGTCTTATACTAAATCCATGAAGTCATAACATGTATATTCATTCTATAGTATATCATAAGGTGTAACCCGCATCATAACCAAACTCATGGTTAAATCAGGTGTTGTTAAAGGCACGCACCTTAGGGCGCCTTGGCGAGAGGTGCGGTGAGGCACAGCTGGAGTGCCTCATCACAGGTGAGGCAAGGAGACCTCACTGAGGTGTACCAAATTCATGTGCCATATTATGAGGAACTAAGTCATAAGGAACTATAATGATACACCCCCTGAAAAAAAAAGCAGACCTTTTTAAAATTCAACACAATTTCTTATTCATGGGTATTTTTACATTGTTTCTATATTAACACAGGAATCAAATTCATTGAAAAATATTCATATTAAGCCTTTTATGAACTATGTTTTTAAATAATAATTCAATTTAAGGGTTATCAAACCACAACAATAGTTTAAAATTCATAGAATCCATAACATTCATATCACAACATGTTAAAGTATTTGAGATAAAATAGTCAGAAATAAAGAGGAAATTGATAAACCCATGCAATTACACCCATTTACTTCTAATTAAATTTAATCTAGTTAATTAAAATCATTAGTTATTCCATATAACCCACCCACTAGAAAACCAAAGCATGAAAATTAAAAATATCCATAAAATAATTGGATAACAAGGATCCATCCCTGTAGTTTTTTGTATGTCGTGGTACACCAAAACAGATGGACAAACTAATGATTCCATAACCTTGATATCACTAAGGTAAGGGCTTGATAAATTTTATAATAATTGAATTGAAGTTAGTAATATGAAATAGAAATAAACTCTTACCTTAAACACGACTCTCTACTTTAGAAAATACATGGGGAACCAAGATGTAGAAATGCCAAGAATCATCAGGTGAAAGGATTCACGACTAGGGTAGGTGAATCCAAGGATTATGAGTAAGGTATTTGTTTTTCCAGACTCAAAGGAAACATGAAATTCCTAATATAAATGAAATCATGTATATTAAATTTCCCAAAATAGATCCTCGAATAACACTAAAAATTATTATTGTCAATATACCTTTTCAATTTCCATTTAATTTTGTTTCAATTATAAAAAGTGGGATAACCTATTAAATCCATATTTTTATGGAATTAAAATAAAATATTCAATCCCCAAAAAATAGATATTAAACTATTTATTTATGACTTTAATTGTTTATTTTACATTAATATCATTTTTAAAATAATTTTGTAAAAAATATTCTTATTTTGAAGAACTCTAAATTTTTACAAACTGTTGAACCAACCATGAGAATGGATCAACTAATTGGAGCCAATAAATTAACCAAATGAAGGTACTAACCAACCATAATAAATAACCATCCAACTATATTAAGTAGAAAGTTGATACAAGAAGAAATAAACCAACTACATGAAGGATCCAATCAACCGCAAGATGAAACAAACTGAATGAATGAACGAATAGGTGACTATAGGAAGAAACCAACCAACCTAAAAAAGGATCGAGTGACTAACAAAATAAATTAACCAACCATAATAAGGAACAAACTAACTGAATAAAAGAACCAAAAAACTGCAAGAAGAAACCAACCAACCACGTGAAGGAACCAATAAACCATAAGAAGGAACCAACAAACCGTACTAAAAAACCGACCGACCGTACCATGGAACAAACTAACCACACATAGGGTAAAGTGATAACACTATTTTTCAAGGGACCATGTATGAAAATCTATAAACATCAAGTGGTAATTTCCTTAAACTCCCCCTAGATACTTCCAAGCCTTGGTAAATCAGAAAGGAAAGGTTTTAGAAACCCATGATATTATAATGGAAAACATAAGAATTGAATAAGATCAAATTATTAGTAATCCAAAAACTTATCAATATACCATTATGGTTAGATCATAAGTATATTTTAAACATGATCATGTAATAAATAACTTATTAAAAATTTCATAGATTCATGATATTCGATCACATGTCATGATAGAAGGACATGTAATCTCAAATGACCAAACATATACCATAGTGTAAGATTACAGAAATATAATATAATAGAGATTATCCATTGATAATAACATAGTCATTTATGAGTGTGGAATAAAATTTTTACATGGAAATAATCATAGTAAATCATAACATCGTGGATCTGATATCACTACATATTTCCCATAATATAGTAGAGTATGCATTAACACTTTATTCCCATAACATAGTGGAGAAGACATCATTACTTAATATCATGATATAACCCAATATCATTAACTCAATACTCAAGAAACCAACTATAATTACTAATATTTACACAATCCATGGCATACATTTAGAAAGCATAAAAAATAAGGCACACATGAAACTTAACCAATTTCATTTTCAAAAATCATCTTTCAACCCATACGCACCTCGAAACCCTTTGAAAACATATTTTTATCCATTCACACAATTCATAAAACACAATTAAGAAGAATTTAAAGAATAATAAATTCATTTAATAATGTTAAATTATGGAATCACCTACCACAATCTTGTAAACTTCTAGAATCTTATGGAAAACCACAACCGCACCACAATGGGAACCTATAAATGCAAGATCATACCACAACCATCAAGATTGAAAAAAAATAACTAAGATTCAACCCACTTTAGAGAAACCAATCCAAGATCATACCAAAATCGCACCATAATGGTATAGAGACCAGTGTCAAGGGACGGCGCAGGTAGTGACCGGCGACGATGGGCCACGAGGCATGGTGAGGGGCAGCAAGACGTGTCAAGGGGCGGTGAGGGTCATGACCAATAGCAAGGGAGGCAATGTTCAGGACTCCTGGGGTTTTGGGGGTCGTGGGGGTCAGGGGTTCAGGGGGAGAAGTGTCAGGTCTATCAAAAAGAAAATAGGTTTAGCGGCGGTTTAATAAACCGCAGCTAAAGAACTGCCGCTAAAGGCTAATTATATTGTAGTGTAATCATGTTCTCTACCAATATTAACTATTAATTGGACATTTTCTTTCTCTTTAATATCCATATTAATTTTTATCATGGATATATTTATTATCTTAACTATATAATATTTCAATATATGATGCTACATGAAGGAAGATTATCAAGAAAGTTATTTTATTTATTGGGGAAATATTTATGTTCCTTATTCTTTATTCAATAAGTATATTTAATTATCTATAAGGAGTATTGATTATATATTAATTAATTTATTCGATTTATGAAGAATTCATTATACATATATATATATATATATGAAGGGTGGCATCTTGTTATAGATAGTCCCTTGATGCATCGACAAGTCTCATGAGAAAAATAGTTGTCTAAATTAAGTGGGTATTAATTGTATACCTAAACATTCATTGAAATGAAAAGAAATAAGGACTTGATGGTAAATTTAATGATTTATTGGCATGTGGACTTCATAGTAAGATCATGGAATATGATTGACTGAAAATTAAATTTTTATTTTTCAAAAACTTGTAAGGAAAAAGTGAGAAACCATGAGTTCAACCACAAAAGGATATAGTAAAATCATTAAAGGAAAATTTAATCCTACCAGAGTTAATCTCCCTAAATAATTTCCAATATATTTCATTTACTTGAGTGTCTGGTTCATGCATTAGAATATCTTTGAACTGGAAGTCCATCTTATCCCATGACTGGATATACTCCTCAAGACTGACCATCCCATTATTGAATCCCTCCACCAACATAAGGTCCTACTTGTTGATCCAGGCATATTTCTCCTCATTTAGATTCACCCTTAATGATATCCCCATCATTTTAGCAGCTTCTTCTTCAGAATCATTTAGAGATAAAACCTATTCAACCACTTCTTCTTCTGAGCTCATGAGAAATTCCAAGTATTTCTCAAGAACAACACCTAACTTAAACTGGTTGTTTGTCTTCTTTGATTTCAACTTCTTCAATGACCTTGTATCCATAGGAGGAGTAAAAAAGGATTAATCCTTACTCACTTTACGGATTCCCTTTCACCCATCTGTGGAGAGCCTGACAGAATCTCCTTCCAACTCCTGAACTGGATCATGAATCTCTTTATGATCATTATCATGTTGAACACTATAGTTGAGGCCACCATATTGTGGTTCTGAATCTGGATTCATGAACCCTCACCCCATAAGCATGGCCTCACCATCAACATGTTCAGCATGAACCTCATTCACCTTAACTACCTAGATGCCAGTAAGGTGATCTAAATAAGTTTTCTGTGTAACTATACCTGCAAAAGAAACCTACCTAACAGCAGAATCCCAAAACATTACCCCCTCTAAATCATATCTCAATTCATCAACCTCAAGAAACTCAAAACAATCACAAACTCTAACATTTGGACTGGTTCTCTCTAGTCTCACCCCACTTATTTCCTTCTCCCAACCCACGTTGTCTTCCCCGTGTACAGAAGACCTTGCATTCTTTTCACCAATATCCTTCCTCTTCTCAATATCTTCCTCTTCTCAATATCTTCCTCTGCATTAACTACTCCCATTGAAACCTCATTAGGTTCCTCCAAATTTTCACTCCTTGGTATCGCATACTCAGTTACACACCTTCCTCCAAGTTCAAGCTTCAATTTATGAAATATTTCAGCAACTTTAGATTCCTTTAGTTCTTATACAGCCTCCTTCTTTGAGTGGTTATCATTAATGGGTATAAGCCTAACCTTTGTTTGGAATTGGTCTCCTAAAAATTTTCATTATATGATGATATGCTATCATTTTCAATAAATATAGATAAATAATTTTTGAGTTATTATATATTCAAGGAAATTCAAGAGATGAATAGGTAGATTGGGGACCAAGGAAAAAATAAATGCATCAAAGAAGAAGAAAGGAAAGATGGTATTTCCATAATGTGATAATTATAGAATGAAACATCCTGGTAAATGATTAAAGAGAATGGAGTTTTTTTTACAAGTGTGGAGATAAGGTTAATCTAGCTCATGAATGAAATGGAATGAAAGAAACCACTATTATCAAGTGCTTAGACTATAGTGAAATGGTTCATTACTCAGATGAATGCCCCAAGTATCAATAAAACCTAATATAGAAGAGGTCAAGGGTGAAAGGCAAAGATTTTTTAATTATTACAGCTAAAGTTGTAGTTCCTAAAGATATAGTGGTGGGTAATTTTATTGTAAGGTTAAATTTTGATAATTCATTATTTTATTTTAGATCTTATCACTATTTTATATTATCCATGTTTTCTAAAAAAATCAAATCATTCCCTATCACATAAATAAGGGAGTTTTCAATCAAGACTCCAAGTGGAAATCTTATTGCAATAAGGATATGTTAGTAATTCCCCATATGATGTATAAACATACCCTATTTTCAAACTTAGTTACTATACCTATATTTGGATTTGATATAATCCTTGGTATTAATTTTATTTCAAAGAAAAATGAAAAAAAAAATATTTCTAAGAGAAGAATATTATGATTTGTGAAGGAGGTTTGGAATCCCTTGTATTTAGAGGGGAGACTTCACCATCTAAATCATCTCTAAATCCACCTACAGTGGCTCTCCTTAATTAAATTCATGGGTAAAAAGACTATATGAAGCCTATGGATGGGAAAGGTAGCCTTATATTAGAATATGTACCTCTTGTGCAGGAATAAATTGATGTGTTTCCAGAAGCGTTACCTAGAAAACCACCTGAGTGTTAAATTTCTTTTTATATTGATCTCTTCCCTAATGAAAAACTTGTATCTAAGACTCCCTATAAGATAAATATAATGGAATTAATGTAACTAAACAAACAACTACAAGAGTTTTTAAATAAGGGATTAATTCACCCTAGTGTTTCACTTTGGGTAAACCCTAATCTTTTTTTAAGAATAAGAATGGGTATGTGCAGTTTTTCATCGATCATAGGGAAATCAGTGTCATTAATATAAAGAAAAAATATCCACTACATCACATTAATGACTAATTTGATCTATTTCAAGGAGTTAAATATTTCTCAAAGACTAATCTCCATTATGGGTATCATCAATTGTGAGTATGGAAGTAATATATTCTAAATACAACATTTTACATGAGGTATTAACATTATGAGTTTACAGTAATGCCCTTTTGATTTACTAATACACCCTCTCTATTTATAGATATGATGAATAGTATATTTAGATATTATCTTGATAATTTCATTGTAGTATTATTAATGATATCTTGTTATACTCAAAACTCTATGAAGAGCACATAATCCATTTTAGAATCATTCTAGAAACTCTCATAGGGAATGAGTTAAATGGAAAATTAAATAAGTGAAAATTTTGGATTTATGGAGTTTCTTTTATTGGATATATCATCTACAAAGATGGAATATTAGTCAATCCTTTAAATAAAATGCAGTTAAATAATAGACTATACCGAAAAATGTAACTGAGATATAGAGATTCCTTGTATTATTAGGTTATTATCAGTACTTTTTTCAAAAAAAATCCATTAGCTAACCCATTAACCAAGTTGAAACGTAAAGGGTTTATGTTAATATAGTCAGAAGAATTTAAATAATGTTTCTAAGAACTAAAGAGTATATTTTTCAATGCATCGATGTTGAAATGACCATTGGGAAGGGATGTTTTGTGATATATATCAATGCATCAAATATTGGAATCAGATACATCCTTATGTATATTGATAGAGTTATTGTGTATGCATCAAGATAGTTAAAGATACATGAAAAAAATTCTCAAACCCATGATCTTGAGTTTGTATCCATAATATTTACCTTGAATATATGGAGTCATTATCTATATAATGAAATGTGTGAGATATATACTGATCAAAAAAGTTTGAAATACATATTTTCACAAAAAGTGATCAATATTAGACAAATGAGATGGCTAAAGCTACTCAAAGATTGGGATTACTCAATACACTACCACCCTTGGAATAAAAACAAGGTGGTCGATGCATTTAATAGAAAATATCATGTATTTTTTACTAAAATTATTATTTAGAAAGATCCTATAATCATGTATTTTGTAAATATGGATATAAGAATCATTATGGAAGAGGAAACATCACTCATTTTCGAAATTATTTCCAAACTATATTTATTGGATGAGATAAAAATTTCTTAGCTTGATGAAAATAGTTTAAAAAATAAAATTAACGTCATGAATGATATGAATATATAATACTTTGTTTATGAATATGGTGTGATTAAATTTGGAAATAGATTATGTGTTCCATCAATACTTGATCTTAAACATGGATTACTTGATGAATCTCATAGCTCAAATTTCTCTATACACTATAGTATCACAAAGATGTATAGGCATTTAAGAGAACATTTTTAGTGTAATAATATGAAGTGGTAAATTATTGACTATGTATCAAGATGCGTGGATTTTAAATAGGTAAAGTCTAATAGAAAATGTCCTAAAGGATTTATGAAACCTATCCCTATTACTATGTGAAAGTGGGATAATATTAATATATATATTATCATTATATTTCTAAATACTACTAAAATAAATGAATCCATATGGGTTATTATTGATATCCTTACCAATTATACACATTTCATCATTATAATGGAGGATTTGCCTCTTAAATTCATTATACGACTCTATATCAATAAAGTTGTGAAACTTCACAGTGCACCTCTTTCAATTATATCTGATCATGATCCATGATTTACATTAAAATTATAGAATTGATACCCAGTTGAATTTGAGAACTACTTATCATCCTTAGATATATGGATATTCTAAAAGGACTATTCCAATATAATAAGATACATTGAGGTTTTTCTCACTTGACTTTCAAGGTATGTGAGATCAGTATTTACATTTGGTAGAATTTATATATAATAATAGCTTCCATTCAAGAATTCAAATGGAATCATATAAATAATTGTATGGGAAAATATGTTTTACATCAACTTTTTATGATGAATCTGGTTAAAATAATCTTTTATGACATAAAATTTTTAAGGAGACAATGAAAAAAGTGAGAACTAATCATATTCATATCAATGATGTTCAAAGCAGACAAAAGAGTTATATCGATAACTAAAGGAAAGATCTGGAATTTCAAGTAGGGGATCGTATTTACTTGAAGGTTTATCCATGAAATGGAGTTATAATTTTTGGAAATAAAGGTAAACTAATTCACAGGTACATCGTCCTTTTGATATTTTGTAAAAAAATAGAATTGTGGCTTATAGTTTGGAAATGTCACACAACAACTCTAAAGTGCATGATGTGTTCCATATCCCATTATTGAAGAAGTATATACCAAACCAAATGAATGTAATAAACTCTAATTAAATGGAATTATAACATTATATATCTTATTTTAATGTGACTATCTATATTCTTGACAATAAAGATCAATTTTTTCAGAATGAGATAACTTGGTTGGTAAAGGTTCTTTAGAAAAATCATATGACAGAAGAGGAAATATGGGAACCTGAAGAAGTAATCATGAAGAAATACCCACAGTTTTTTACTAGGTGATATTATATAAATTTCAAGGATAAAATTTCTAAATTTTGGAGAGAGTTTAAGGTCTGAACATTAATTATAGTAAGTAAGCTTTTTATTCTAAAGAAACTATAATATAATTAACATGGCTTTATTCATGAATGCGATTAAAACCTAAATAAAAAAATTTATAATTTTAATTTGATGAAATTAATTTCATTTTTTAATTCATCATGTAAAAATTATATTAGGTTTCATTTTTTATATTTTTCAGAAATAATTTATTTTAGGTGAATAGTAAAAATACTGATTTTACAAATAATGTCACTTTTATGACATTATCAATATATAAGAATGACATGAAAGTTTTTTAAAAAAATTATATAAAAAATATATTTAAAAAGTGATATAAATCATTTAAAAATATAATTTTTAACTCATAAATCTATTTTTAACATTTTTTGAAATCTAATTAATTTTTTTATTCAAATAAAAACTATTTTTAGTTATTCTTTATTAATAAAGTATTCATTAGGTTAATTTAATTTTTGGTTTGGTTTTAAAGTAAAATAAGTATCATTTTATTCAAAATAATCCAATTAATTCCATTGTAATCAATATTATAATTTATTTTGGTGTAAAATCATTTTTATGCTTAAAAAGAACATTTTCCAAAATCATTTTTTGTTGAATTTTACGAACATATATTAAAAGTAATTTTTACCAAATTTGTAAATTTAATCTTGTAAAATGGATTAAATATTTTAAATAATCATAATTAATATTAGGTAATAATTTAAACATAACTTTTGGTCATAATGAATAATAATTTTGGTAAATATTTATCACCTCATTTAAGGGTAAAATGATTTAAAAGGGTTAAAATAAAGGGATAAGGCTTTAATATAACCCAAAAAAAATCTTAAATCTCATTATTTTTTTTATTTCAAAGTTAAAAGTCTCATATTTAAAACTATGAAAATTTATATCCACTTTACTTGAGTACTACATATATTATATAATAAATATTCATGTATTTACAAGTTTTACACTCACCTCACTTATAAAAGGGAACCTCCACCGCTATCTTATCCACAATTATTGAGCCACTTATCTAGACAGTTACCTATCCAAATACCTTCCCAATTTTATTTTCCTCAAACTATAAATTATGTTCTTCTCAAAATTCCACCTCAAGAAGGCTTGAGTTGTAGTCCAAAGGAAGTTACCAAAAGAAGAGGTATATGTTCTTACCAAGATTTTTCAAGTTCCTTTCTTATTAAAACTCTCAAAAACCTTCAATAAAATTATAAAAATAATTAAATTAGTATATTTACTATAATAATATGTTTTTATGTTAATTTAACATCCATTTTATACATCCTTTCAATCTTATAGAAAATTAAAATATCACTTGTGGATACGTACAGACTACCATCTCCACGTAGTGATGTAATTCGTTTTACATAATCGCTTCACATTGATGATTATAAAGATGTAATTAATGAATATAATGTAATTTATGACATAATTATGATTCTATAAATATAATATATCATCTACCTTCTTATCTTACCATCTGTTGGAAAATGATAATGTCGCTCATGCGTACATTTGGACTACCACCTCTACGAAACTATGTGACTCGTTTTCTATTAAAAAATTTCATAGATGGTTTTGAAATTGTATTTTATGAATGAAAAATATATTCATTAAATTTTTTAAATTATTTATATGATGTAACCTTTTCATAACACCTTTAACCATGGTCAATATAATGAATTAATTTTAGAGGAATTGACTGAACAACCTTAAGTAGTCAACATGAGCAAGAACTATTCAATGAATGGATTTCAAATGATTATAAAAGGACCTTAAAATTTTAATATATATGAAAAAAGTTATTAATAAATTATTTAATAAATTTAAATTGATTATTTATGAGGATATAACACATCTGATGAAATAGGAATCTAAGGTAAGGGTTTTTCATCTCAATTCCACTCCATTGAGATATATTTTATATTATACACCTGATTTATTTTATATAGTGTATATACTGATCCTTTGAAATATTATATCATGTATTTATATTTAATCATGTTATTTAAAGTTTAAATTCACTTTTCCCTTTTAAGGGGTGTTGATTCAAAAGTTATTAAATTCATAAAGGTTTATTTTACAATCTTGGTCTTATTTGGGACTGTTCAACTTTACATTTATGTTAGAAGAATAATATAATATTTATATTTATAAACCACATATATTTTATTCTTCTATAATTATTTCTAATATTTAAATATTTTTATTTCAAATTTTCCTCTCTTTGGTACTTAAATGTTTAATTATTTTTTTAATAAAACTGACCTTATTTCCTCTTTTAGGTTGGGAATATTTTTCTTCTATATCCAAATTTTTAAAATTATTTCATGTAAGTTTTTATCTAATTTTAAATTATTGGTAATGTTATTTTTATAATAACATTGAATTTATTTAAAAAATTTAAAACTAATCTTTTTTTTAATAATCCATTTTTTACTTTCTTTACAAAGGTGTGACGGGAATTTTATTTTTAATGTATATGGAATGAATGGATTTTCCAACTCCATAACCATTATTCACTATTTAGATTCCTCTATAAGTTTCTATGGTTTTTCAAAAGGATAATTTTTCAATTATTATAATAAGTTTTTAGTTTTTTTATTAAAATAAAACAGGAATTATTTTCTAAAATGTTGAAATGAATTTTGGAAATGATTTATAACTTCATTTTTACAAAAAAGTTACAAAACATTAAGGAAAGTTATTTTAAAAGTTTTGCTTCCATATTCCACTATAATTCTCAAAATACTTTACTTTATTTCAAACCTTCATTTCTAATGAATTTATGGCCTTATGTCATCTATTACTAATTTATGGATTATACCTTATTTTGAGATCATTCAATTTCTTTTGATCATGTTATATATCACTCTCTATTATTCATTGAAAATTGTATTTATCCTTTATATCCATATTATTTTTTATCATTGATATATTTATTATATTAACCATATACCATTTCAATATATATTTTTAGTTGAAGAAATATTATAAAGAAAGTTAATTCATTTACTGGGGAAATATTGATGTTCTGTATTCTTGATTAAATATGGATTTTTATTTATTGATAAGGCATATTTATTATGTATTATATTGTTGATTCAATATATGAGGAATGAATTGGACATATGTAAGTGATGTGTGGGTCCAGTTATAGATATTCCATTGATTCATTGACATGTCTCATGAGACAAATAATTTTCCAAATTAGTTGGGTATTTGGTGTATACCTACCCATTCATTGAAATGTCTTAGCATATGGACTTGACGGTATGGTTTATGGTGTCATGGAGTGAGGACCAAATGGTAATATCATGACCTCTAGCATTATACATTTCATTTATTAATATTTTATTTAATATTATCCATGTGATTTTTATGTTGATATTTTCCATGGATACATTTGAAGTTCATGTTTTTTTATTAAAAGGCATATTTATTGATTATCTATTTTTCCATATTTTTTATTCCCTATCTACTCATGATAGATTAATTATAAATTTTTCCTTATTGAGAATCTAAGATCACCTATTATTATGTTTTATTTTCCCCAGAATATGAAGAAGGAATATTTGAATGATCTTAAAGGATACAATAAAGTTTATAATGTTTTGTTTTATTTTTCCATTGTAATAAATCATGTATATATCTAGTATCTCAATACTACTAAACTGATCAATCCTAAATGGTGTGATACCTTATATCATGTTCCAATTTAATAAAGTATACATTAGTTATAGGTTACTAAATTTGGGGTCTTTACACTTATGACCATACTCAACACTTCTTGGTCGACTTTCATACGCAACATATTTAATTAGCTAAAATAGTTTTATTTCCCAAAAACAGTTTACCAAAACAACCCATTAAAACCAAGTCTTAAATATAAAAAAATTTAAGTCACCCAATATCCAATTTCAAAAACACCATTAAAACCCAACCCAAAGTTTAAATACAAACTTTATTCTAAACCAACTCCCATGGTTTAATTTAAAACCTCAAAACTCCCAAGGTTTTCCTAATCTATAAATAACTAGTCATCAAATAAATTTAAATAATTATTTGAAAATAAACACGTAGGTAAATAGATAAAAATAATATCAATCACACAATTACAAATCACAATCCCATATGGAATGAATAAGATCCGCTTACCTTAGATAAAAATTATCCAATGATCTTAAAACCCTAGATCAGATGGTAATAATCACAATCCAATCATCCAAACCCTAGAAACAATAACATGAGATCGTTAATGTTTTGTTCATGATTTAAATATACCAACCAAGTATTTGGATAAAATACAAAGATATAGATATATCCATTGAGAAGAAAATAAAAAATATAGACCAAGAGATAGGTTAAATAATACATGAGATCTTTAAGATTACTCCTCATATCCAATGTTGATCTGATTTATTCCAGAGATAATTTCATCATTTGATTATATAGAATCTTAAATTTCTCTCCCAAATAAATATAGGGTCTTCCCATGGAAATTTAGGGCATTTAATGAGTCTTATTATAGTATTATCATGTTTTTAAAAGTCAAATAATGAAATTAAAACCTGACTACAAGGTCATGTTGCACAGTTGTCTAAGATCATGCACTGATTGTGCTGGACCCCCTACCCACAAACCTTGTGTTTCATAGTCAACCTTCATGGTCACTTGGGATCTAAAAATTTATTATGAATTTCATAGATACCTATACAATCCTATTATATGATTCCCAAGATCATGTATCTCAATTTTTTGGTGTTCACTACACCTATAAAAAATCAAAATGAATACAAATACCACTACAACTCAAAAGGGGGATGACTATCAAACTTAAAACACCACAAGTAGGACCCTTTATCCTTATAATATGTTCTAAAACCTCATCATATAATTTAAATGAATATAATATCATGATAAAGTTTCAGATTAGAGATTAATCTTCACTTCTCATCCACACTACTCAAATTAGGTCCATAAACTCCATTATAAAGGAATCCTATATGGAATTAATGAGCTGGTTGGAGTCTAAAAATTTCCCATGTGATGAAACAGCCAACCTTTTTGATCCCCCATTATAACTATTACATTAATCCCTCATTTAATTAATGTGATTTTTAATTTCCTTTAATAAACAAAAAAGCATCTACACATGATAAGATGATGTGTCACAATCTAAATAAATCATGCTAATTAGTATGTTAGAGTTAGATGGATAATACCAATATCATTTAACATAAAAATAGTGATGTGAAATCAATAATCATGTGATAAAACAAACCACAACATGGTGGCTCTGACAACATAATGATTTATGAATTGGTGTATATTTTCAACAAGGTTTATTGTCTATATGTATGTATAGGGTTCTCTAAGATGATTAGTCATTCCCAACATGTACTTAGAATTAATTGAAAACATTAAAGTTTATGAATCACATTCCCATAACAAAGATCATATTAAGTTACAATTCTAAGATATTTCACTTACATAAATCAAATAATTCACCCACATCATAACCCACAAATCCAATATTTTCATATTGATATTACTTATCCAACTATCATTTTACTAATTTAATTTAATTAAAAATGATATTTAAAATAAGTTATGATGGTTATTATATGTAAATATTTGTATCATACATAAAAATAATAGTAATAAATCAAAGTTAGGCATACAAATTTCTTTTTATTTTTGAATAATTAATTAATTAATTAATTAATTATAAATTATAATATATATATATATATAATTTTATTTTAATCTATATATATGGATCTCCTTTCATTCTCTCACATCATCTTCATTCTTCCTTTAAGCAGTATCATTTTCATTTCCATTAAACCAATCAACCAATTCTCAGTATTTCCTTAACATTAAATAATAAATTAATCATACCTAGTGGTCCTCATTTATTTTTTCCTTCACAAAAACACATTTAAAATATTTAATATTTTTAATCATACCACTTTTCTTATTCTTCTCTATAATTCACCTTTTTCTTTCTTCATTAGAAATTTTTCTTCTTTTAATTCATAAATAGAATAAAGTTCTGAAAACTTTATATTTATTTACATATTTTATTCCTTTTAAACTTCAATATAATTTTTCATTTATTAATTCATATTAAATTTTAGTTGATATCCACAAACTCTCAATAAAAAATATATACTTTTCATTTCAATCAAAACTATTATCATTACTGAAAATAGTCTTCCCAATATGATGGGAATTTCTTCTTCTTCCATACAAAGATTTATGAAATCCATTAATAAATAAAACTTATACACCTTTAACAAAACATATTAAATAATCCTAGTGTATATCTCACTATCATATTCTCTGATTAAAATATAACTCTTATAGGTCTAATATCTTCCAAAAAAAATTTAACTATAAAATATGACATGATATTCACAAGTTCCCATAAATTATATAAATCTATTCAAAATTCAAAAGATTAAATATGAAATTGTATAGAAAAACTACCTAGATATTTTTGTTTATTCACTAAATTATTTGTCACCATAGCTAAAAATTCCCTTATAGGAGAAATAATACCAATATCCTCTCACTTCATCTTATTTATAACTATTTATTTCATGAAATTTTCATATGTGTCCATATTCACTAAAGTTTATATAGATTTAATGTTAATGAGAATTTTCTTGAAAATTTTTACAAATTTAAATTACATTTCTTCAATTTTCCATTACCTTAATCACTCATGTAATGATAAATTTGCTTTTTATAGTTTTGTTTATTCTCTAATATATTTCTCAAATTAATTTTATTTTTTATGTCATTATTTCCCCATCTATATTATCCTTTTCAACTTACTTTTTTCACCTTTTCCTATTATTTTAGCATCTTATTCAATCATTTTTTGCACACATTAAATTAATAAACTTAAATTTAGCTCTTTATTTAAAATTCATGTTAATCGATAATGTTCCCGTATCACTTTTACTCATTTTATTTGAAAATTTACCTATATAAAATTCTAGATTTTTTATTGTGATGAATTGATTCCTAAAATTCCCATTAGTTTTCATGATACTCTTTAAGGTTTCTTTTAACAAACAATTTTGATTGTTTTTGAAATTATGTATTTTTTGTTTTCGTAATACAAAAAATACTTATGTTAAAAAAGTTATTCATACCATCCTTGATTTTTTTTTACCACCATCCTTGATAATTATTTTTCCTATTAAAACTAATTTAATTTAAATATTCCATAGTCATACCTTGGGTTTTTTATATTAGAATCATTATGTCAAATTTATTCACAAGTACTTCCAATTAGAAAACTATAAATCCATTAGAATCAAAGATGTGAACCATTCACTTTTTTTTAAACTGCAAACAATATCCATTTAAAATTATTGATAAGCATTTCATCTAAAAATTCATATGAATTTTCTGGTAATTTATTTAACAACAATACTTTATTGGAAGTTTCCATGATTGACCTATTACTTTGAGACAAACCTTTATTGAATATTTTAATTAATAATAAAATATCTAAACAATGATGAGGAAACTTTCTTACCAACTCTTTAAACCTCTCACATACTTTACAGATTGACTCAATGTTATCTTGATTTAAATCTCAAAATATTATCTCAAATATTCATAGATCTAAAAGGAGGGTAAAATCATGTTAATAAATAAATTTATATATCATACCATGTAGTAAAGTAATGAATTATCATTATTTTAATCAAATTTAGACTATAGGATGCCCTGAGATGGGAGGGGTGAATCAAGGTGTCAAATTTTTCTTTAAATTGAACAGATCATGTCCCCACATTGGAACAAAATCATTAAACTTGTATGATGGAATTGTGTAATCACCCAACACACATGTATTGAAATAGAAACACAACATGACAATTTTACTTCATACACCGCTAAGGGATAGTCTAAGGTGAAAATGTTGATAGTGTGATATCCATGTCATAATACTCTAAGATTCACTAGTTTTTGTAGATTACATTTGTTCAGATAGGGTCACTCCATGCAAGTTCACTGAATTTACAAAAAATTAGCAACAAATCATTACCTCCCTTATATCACTTCCATACCCCCCCCCCCTCTCACTTCTATGGGTGAACTCTTCCCTTAGTTTATTTACTTGAAGGTCACTTCCATATCTAAGTACATATTGATGATTTTTTTCATCATTATGGTTAAAATATGATGTTTCAATGCATTCCAAAAACTTTTCCCAAGTGAAACTAAGTTCATGAAAGTACTTTCACAGATATTCTTTTTTTGAAAAACTTCCAATTCTCATGTAACCTCTAACTTTCATGAAATCCCCTTCACTAAAATCCATTTTATCCACTTAGTTATCAACTATAATTTTTGTGAAACATGTATTCTCATAAAGTTCTTGTTTCATGTAAGAAAATTGTTCTTGTAAGATTTATGGAAATTAAAAGTTATTAGTCATCCTCCAAAAACTTTGAACCTTAAAATGAAGATTATAGTCATATTTAAAGGTAAAACTCACCCTCTCACGAAACTCTATAACACCCAAAAAATGCATCACATTTGCATATGTTTTTTATATGAAACTAAAAATCTATAACATGGTCACAAAACTTCACTTTCACAAAACCACCCATCTTTCATGAAACTCTCTCACTTTCACAAAACTTATTCTTTTTATTTAAAAACTCTATAGAACTTCCATAACTTATCCTTCTTAAAAAATATAACTTTTATCGAGAATAAAATCCACACTTCCTCTAAATTATCACAACCAAAAGTTTTTTAAACATTAGTAAATGGAACCATTTACAAAAGAATTCTGAGCTTCCATATTTCTAAAAAAAACATATCAAGGCTTGAAAACTCTTTAAAACTACTTGATCAACCCAATGTGGACTGATAATAAACACAGGATACCAACAAATTGTAGCTTTAAAAAACTATTACTCCAATAATCTCCCCATTTGGTTTGTTAGAAATACAAATAGAAATTCAATAAATCATAAACCTTGAATAAACCTAATAGAAATTGAATTACTCATTCATCACTCTAAGTCTACATGATCAATGATTAATGAGGGAAAAAAGAGTTCAAGAGATAATTCCATGCCTTATGAAATTGAATTTCACTAAACTTTCTCCCCCTTCGTAAATAAATCCAAAGAAATAACATTTTCCCCTTAGAAAACAAAATAGCCCCTAGATCGTATCTCCACATAAAGCCTATACCACATTCAAAAACAATTAGAAATAGTTAAAAACACAGGGAGATGGGTAAAATTTAAGTCTCCTAAATCTATGGTAAGTGGTTAGAAATTGAGATTCAATCATTTTTTTCTCAAAAGTTAGTGTGTACAAAGTTTTAGTCATGATGTATTCAACTTTATAATTAGTTGCAACATGATATATTTTGATCACTCCATGTTCTACTTTTTCATTGATGAAGTGATATATAATCTCGATATGTTTGGTGAGAGAGTTTTAGACTAGATTTTTTATGATATAAATCATCAAATAATATCAATATCAGTTGTTTCACCTCATCCCCAATATCATCCAATTATTATTTCATCCACAACAACTAAGTTCATTACTTTTTCAAAAAGATACACTTCGCTTCATAAATTCAAAGAGAGGTTCTTACATGCTTCTTTCTCGACCAATCCACATGTTTATTAACAATGAATAATCCACCACCACTTATGAACATTCGATCCACCACATCACCATCCCATTAAGAATCATAAAAAGATAATAATTCATGATCCTTTCTTATTTCAATGCACAATCCAAAGTTTTGAGTACCTTGAATGCACCTCATGATTTTTTTAATATCTCTGAAATTATCTTCCTTCTAATTGATTTAAAAGTGAGTTGATAAACATGTTGTAAAGATGATATCTAGTCTTATTATAATCAAATACAACAAACTTATAATTATCCTCCCATATAAAGTGGGATTTATAGATTTCTAATTATCATGATTCCTAAGTTTTTTCTCAATAGTAATAAGAGTCTACATTAGTTTGGAATCATGCATGTTGAACTTCTTAAATAGATCTCTTTCATATATTTCCTGAGAAATGAAATTATATTTCTTCTTTTAGATCACCTACAGCCCCAAAAATTATGTGATTTCACTAATCATTAACATTTCAGATCATGATTTTATATGATTATAAAATTATTCCACTAATCCATTTATGCTTCCACAAAGTATGATATCATATATATATATAATCACCAAAAAAAATTCTTCCTTTGATGTATTCACATAGATATTATGGTTGAAACCACCCCTTTAAAATTACTCCTTCTTCAAATAAGAATCCAGTCAAGCATACCATTCTCATGTGTACGCTTTAGATCATATAAACCTTATTCAATATATAGAACTTTTTACTCATTTCTAATTAGAAATACCATTGTCTATTCAATGAAAACATATTCTTCAATAATTTCATTTAAGAATGTAATTTTTGAATCCATCTGATAAAATTTGTACACTATTTGAATTTCCATGCCTAAAAATATACTAATTGAATCTAGTTGAGAAACTGTAGAAAATATTTCTTCAACTTTAAATCCATAAATCTATGTGTATCTTTTATAAGATAAGTGTTACTTGTTTCTAAATACATTTAATTACTCATAAAATTTATTCTTGAATATCTAATTTGTTCTAATCACATATTTATTTTATGTCATCTTAACAAGATCCCAATTATGGTTTTTATCAATATGATCTAGGTCCTCATTCATGTCCTTAACCCTTGATTCATCCTTTAGTACTTCTTTAAACAAAGTTGGATACACAATTTATAGGAGAGAAGAATGCTCTACATTCCTCATTTTCTTTTTCTATATTGGTAGTAACCAATCCCCAATAATGTTAGATAGATCAATTTATGGTAATATTCTTCTCTTATGAGGTTCTGGTTGAGTTGTTTTAGTAATGGTTTACTCATATGATTACACTTCTAAATCATCATCATTTGAAGAACTCTAAATTTTACAGAATCCTTGCACATATTCTTCATTTGAACCTATTTCTTTCTCACCTTCTTATTCATCTTCAAATAAAACAATATATTATATCCTCAAGTTATTCATAATTTTATCCTCAATGATCTTGACATAATTACTCTCCATAGTTTTTCTAAGCCTATTATTGTAGAATTTATAGGATTTACTCTTCATTGAGTATCCTAGGAATATTCCTTCATTGATATAATCCTCACACTTTCCATTATTTCCTTCATTGTTTTAAATGAATCATTTACTTCCAAAAACTAAGAAATTCATTAGTGAGGACTTCCTTTCATGCCATATTTTTTTAGGGTGTCCTTTCCTATTCCATAATCATATATATATGGTTTTAATTATACACCATAACTTGAACAACCTCTTTCTGGTAGTGACAATAAATACTACTATCAATCAGTATACGTTTGGCCATATTTTTCACATGTTGATTTCTTCATTCAATGACCCTATTTTTTGAGGTGTTCTAACTGATGAAACCTCATGATTAATTCCATTTTTTTCAAGTTAATTGTCAAATTAAATGGATGTGTATTATGTTCCACTATCGGATTGTAATATTTTTATTGTCTATCCAGTTTCATTCTCAACTCTTAGGAGGTATCTATTTATTCATTTAATCACTTCTTAGTTACTCTACATAAAAAACACATGGGTCATTCTTCTATAGTCATTAAGAAAAAAATTATTTTTCTCTCTCTATGTGTTATAGCCATATCCATTGGACTACGCATATCATTGCGGACTACATCAAGCAAATTTGATGCCCTTTTTCCTATCTAAAAAGGATTTTTTACCATTTTTTCTCTCAAGTAAGCATCACATTTCTTATTTCGATCATGCTCCACATTGGTAATTTTCACTATACCCTTAAACTTGGATAAGATTTACATGCACTATTGATTAATGTGACCCATCCTCTAGTGCCATAAGTTTTTTTCCTCTTAAATTATTAAAAATCATATATTTTATTCATTTTCTACTTGGTATAAATTTTCATTCATCTTTTAGCTTTTCATGAGATAATTTTACTCCTTGCCTTTGATAGTGCATCCTTTATGATTAAATATCACCACAATTCCAGAGTTTCATAGTTAAATCACACTCAAGAAGTTGTGATATAGACCATCCATAGAGAGAAATTTTGTTTTCTTCATCTCATCACCCACCAAATGGGTATTTCCACTGCCTTTAATCTTTAAGGCACCATCATTACATAATTTCATTGTTTTTTTAAATATTTCCTTATCATTTTTCAATAAATTCACATTTCATGTCATGTGGGATGAACATCCACTATCAATAATCCAGGTTTTGTTGTTATTTGTAGATTTGAGTGTGATCTCTACTAGGTTTGATTTCTTAATCTTATTATTTTCCTTCCATGATATACCTATTTGAGTAGATCTATAAGATGGCCTCTCTAATTTATTCTTAACATGTGTAGTTAAATCATACTCTTCTTATTCTTCTTGAATAGAGTATAGATTTTATAGGGTGATTTTTATTGGTTGATTAGTATTCAATTGTATCTAAATTATATAGTTACTATTTCAACTTATTCATTGCCTCTAATACATGGCTTTATCCCTAAAGTTAGAACAACCAAAACAATACCCATATTAATTTTTTATTCTATATGATGAAGGGTATAACATCATTCTCCTTGGTTGATTGATGGTGATTCCCTATCTAGACAGATACTTACTTCTTCATATTACAATATGGTATGGCCCATAAAACTGTAGAATTGACATTTTATAGGAGGAAATATATTCTCACGTTCTTTCCTCTAAATGTACCCAGATATCATATAGATATTCAGTTGGATATTATCTCATGAAAATTGAGGATTATTTTAAACTCTCTCTTTTTTTGGTTCAAATATATCTCTATCATAACTTTAGGTGCCTTTATGTTTACATATCAATGACTAAATTTATACTTACAATTGTTTTTTCCAACACACTTCATTCCTTTGATGTTTCAATATCATATATAATTCCACTTTTACCCATAAAATTGGGTATTTGATCATTAAAAGCTTAATCTATGCCTTCATGGCCACATTTGACTCTTTCTAAAAGGTATACATCTAAGAATCAACAAAATTTTAGTTTCTTCTCCAGTTTAACTTATTATTTCAGTTACTAGATTACTCCTTAAGCTAATGAATTATTCTTAAAGAGCCTCAACTATGTTAGATTTCTCCTCCAAACATGAAGTAAGGTCATTAATAAACTTTCCCAACTGTTTAATATTTAGTTTAAACTTCAAAAACACTCGTGATATTTCATGAGTTATAAAATTATATTTTTCCCATCCTTGCATTTGATAAATATATGATTCAATTTAATCCAAATACTATGATGATTCTTTCAAAAAATCTCCAATATTTATATTTTTCTTTATTTTAATGTTAAACTCTTCAATTGCACCATAAAGTTTTACCTTGAGATAAAAAGCACCATCTAGATGATCGTCTTTCTCATTCATATGTTCTTTCTTTTCAATTTTATCCATCACAAAATATTTAACATCAGACTTAAACTTTTTTTCCATTTTCTCCAAAAAAACTCATTATCGTCATATTCTTCTTTTTTAATGAAGCTCTTTATCTAAAATTTATTTTCTAACTTGAAGTCCCCTTTTTGTGAGAACCTCCTTTAAAGCCTCTGTGTGATTTTTTATTTACTTCCATCATCATCAAATTGTCTTGAGTGCCTTGCAGTAATGTAACCTACTTTACCACATCAAAAAAATTCCATATGAAGCTTACCATTGAATATCCATTTTACTCTCTTGAATTCTAGGAAACAAGAGAAATAAATTCACCATCCAAATATTATCCTTCATTAATACCTTTATAAATTTCATGTTTCTTCATAGTTTTGAATATGATCTCCTTACTTTATTGAATTGGTGTCTCTTCTAGTTTGACTCTCATTTATTAGGCCACTAGAATGCTTAAAAGATTATCAATATAAAGTATAGATAGATCCATTTACTAAAGAGATAAATCTTTTGGATTGTATAGAGTTGAAACCTTCATAATATTTTCTTTACAATGTCAATATCCTTAATTTCTTCACCAAGACCTCAAATTCCACCAAACAATTCAGTGATTCGATTAAAAAAATATTTTCATTATCATCAGGATGAATTTTCATATCATTAAACTTATTATAAGGAACAAATAATTTTTCCTCCTTCACTTTTTTATCACCTTTATATATATTTTTTAGTTTCTCCCACATGAACTTTACTATAGTGTAACTCATCACCTTCATATAGATTTGATCTGATAAAGATCTTGTGATGTCTCGAATTTCTCCGTATTTTATTTTAATATTATATGGGACTTCTTTCGAGACCAGGTTCTGAGACGGCGTGCAGTTCTGAGGCCCAGTGATCCCAGAACAAATGTTTAAATTTAATTAAATTACACACGCGTGTGGTTTTCCTGAAAAAGTGGAATAACTCCTGAACGGGTACTCAGGTCGGAAATCTAAGGGCACCATTGCGTTCAGAGCAGTGAGTTTCCTTAGGCAAGGCCTAACATCGGCTGGCACAGGTCGGTGGTGAAATCTAGTTTTTGTACATGACTGTAATAAAATATTGGATAAAAATATTTTATTAAATCCTTGCTACAACGAAATATTTTAATCTTATTAAATAAGGATTTCACAGGGGATCAGGGTTACAGATCTCATAACCCTGAGTTTCCCCTGGAGGCTCTGGAAAGCTCTGAAGGAAACCTCCCAATGCGGCGACGACGTTCTTGACGAGTTTCACCGGCGAAGATGACGCGGCGACTGGATCTTCGCCAACGAATGCCGCGAATCTAGGTAGGATGTTTGATTTTGGTTTCTTTTCCCCGTTCTTGATTCCTACGATGAACGCGGACTAATCCATGAATAGATTAGCCATCGGATCGATCATATTCACGGGAAGGGATTTTTTCGGGGATTCTGGGGAAGATATTAATCCTTATAATCTAGATCTGATAATTGTTTAGAGAATCGTTCTTATGGGAGTGGATCGAGGCTGGAATGAACAATGGCCAAGGTTCGTTCCTCGGGTTGTTTCTTTGTGAATCCTTTTCCACATTATTCGCCTGTGCATTCTTCATTCTTCACAGGATAAGAACAATGATTGATTGTGCCTTAGATATGTAGCGTAATGATCCAAGATTGTAGATCCTCCCTCGGGATAATGGTCTGGAGCTGCGACGATGGTTTCAGCAGATGATTCGGAGCGGATCGAGAGATATGAGTTTTTGGGCGTTTTTCCTTCGGATTGATCGTTGGAGGTTTATGACCCAATATAAGGACCTAAAACACCTGATTTGGTGTTTGTGTGATGGGATGAACCAAGATCTGAAGTTTCACGGTAAATGTACAAGAGAAACGAAAACCAAAAGATCAGCCGAGGAGCAAGGAGGAAGACGATGATTCTTGAGAAATCCCGACTACCCGGCGTGTAGTATGGGATACACGGAATGTGTTTATCAGCAAACCACCTAGTGTGTACTCTGGGAGTACACAGACACAGGTTGGGTACATGGCCAAGGGCATGGCGTGTATACCCTTCCCTAGCCAGACCCGGCCAGATACACAGGATACCCCGTGTACTGGTACACGGGCAGGCGACACGGACAGAGACCGTGTACGGGCACATGGCCAGCATACACGAAGCGAACCCCAGGTGCTTGGACATAGTGTGTAATACTACTACACACTGTGTAGTTACTTTTATACGACAGGCCTAATGACATGGTCTATTTACACAGATAGTACCCGGAGTCAAGGAACACAGCGTTTGATCCTTTTACATGCCATGTAGTTGAGTTTTACACAGCTTGGACGGATGACACGGTCCGTTTACACGGGCAGTACCCGGAGTCAAGGAACACATCATGTAACCATACTACACACTGTGTATCTTGTTTTACATGGCTTGAGCCAGTTGTATTCTATGACTTGGACTATCTTTCTTAGGGTTCATACCCTTGGTCTTTCCCCTGAAGGTTTCTGGTATCATTTTCTATGTACACGAGTATGATCCCTTCAGCACGAATTCCTGAATAGAGTTGTTGGAATCCCCTCTATGAGACTTGGAGCTGGATCCTCTATTCCTTCCTGGTACCCTAGGTAGAGTTATTAGTATCAACATGACCAACTTTACTCGGGTGTCGATCCTCTGCTTAGCGGATTAGTTCAGAATGAGTTGTTGGAATCACCCCATGGCTATTGGTTGTGATCCTCATTTGAGCATCATATTATCAAGTACTTGTGGAGTGTGTTCTCCCAGAATGAGTACTTTTTATCTCTCTCTTCAGACCTAGGAGTGTGTTCTCCTTGTTATGTGCTTAGTGAAATCTTCAAGCTGGATCTTAGTGGTGGCTTCACGATAGTCGACCTTGTATGAGTATATCTGGATATTCTTGTTATATGTTCTATAAACATATACTGTGTAAAGCTGACTGTATCTTTCCTTTGTGGTATTTTACCATGTTGTGTTTCTTTATGGTTTCAGGGTGTCCTACTAGGTATTGTTATACTCACCCCTGCATGGGATTTGCCCACACGTGTCATGTCTTGTGCAGACGAGTGAGCCTTGGACAGGATTCTAGGTGAACGAGGACCGGACGGTGCATAGTGAGATCAGGTAGGCCGAGGTGTGTTCCTATGGCTACGGATTGCAGTCCCAATACCTTTCTTTATAGGTTGGACTTTGTTACAGACTCTCTTTTGGTGGGCTTGTACTTTTGGCCCAGGGTTTTACATTACTTCACTTCACTTTCCTATCGTACTCTGTTGGTTGGGATTTTAGTGTATGCATGCATTTCCATTTTTAGTAACCTTTACTTTTTTCAGCTTGTGGGCTTGGAGATGTTGTGTGCATGTGTACAGGTTTATAGGAAATTCATCCCATGTTAGTAACATGCCTACTCGAATTTAGTCACCAGCCCCTGGCCTATTGGAGGTGGGATTGGGGAGTTGCGGCTCAGGCCCCACTAGGATGGGTCGTGACAGAGTGGTATCAAAGGTGGTCAGTTTTACCTTAGGACCAAGAGTCTGTGAGTTGGTTTTGGTAAATAGTGTTAAGTGTTTCGAGTTTGGCTTTCAGGCCAGGGACCCCAATGTTGGTGCGGGCGGCTGATGTATCCATACACCAGGACTCTAATAACTTGCTTTTCAACTCGGAACATGAGAACACTAGTTTCAGGGGAAAATAATGGTACATGCATCATATAGGAATGGGTTGTGGTTTCCATGTCCTTCTTGAATCAGCTCTCCAGATATAATCACTAACGGTGATACATCTTGTTTCCTTATAGGATGCCTTCACGATACGCACCCTCTAGGATCCATCAGCTCGATCACAAATATGACCCCCTCGGTGATGAAGCTTTGATACAGGGACAAGATCTCCCAGTTTTACCTTCAGGTGGTTTTCTAGCTATTCCACCACATGTGGAGCAGTTTTTAGTGTCTGCTGTACCAGTGGAGGAGGAGCGTAGGCTGAGCGCACTCCATGAGTTTCAGATACAGAGACCCCTCAGGTTTCGAGGTGAGCCTGACCCTCAGGCAGTAGAGGATTGTCTTGAGGCAGTAGCCAGAGTCTTTCGTTTGGCCAGGACACCAGCAGACCAGATGGTGATCCTGGCAGCGAGCCTTCTGCAGGGATCGGCAGGATGATGGTGGAGTTTGGTTATCTAGACCCACGAAGAGGCGACTCTTGCATGATCAGAGTTTGAGCATCTCTTCAGAGAGGAGTTTTCACCAGTTACCCTGAGAGCAGTACGTATATAGAAGCTTCTTCAGCTTCAGCAGGGAACCATATCGGTGGATGACTATTCATCGAGGTTTACCGACCTCTCATGGTACTCGATGGATATGGTCAAGGATCAGTACTTTAGATCTCAGACTTTTGAGCAAGGCTTGCGCAAAGACATCTGAGCTAGCATCATCCCTATGAGAATTCCTACTTATGCTGGGGTGCTCAAGTGGGATTTGGTGGTCGAGAGCTTTTTGGCAGAGTAGAGACAGCCATCAATTGTCAGTACTGAGCAAGCTGGAGCAGAGACCTCGGTATTAGGGAGCCGACGTCAGGGACCCAGGCATGGGAGACGTTTTTAGAGGAGATCCCAGGATAGGGGATCTTCCGTACAGGGTTATTAGGGTGCATCCATCCATCCTTGAGAGAGGCGATGCTACTCTTATGATGGCAGGGCGCATCTCGCTCGAGATTATCCGACCTTTCATACTACTGACATGGGAGCGGTGGATGGACCACCGAGGCAGAGGAAACGTGTGGAGAATACAAATCCGCGGGGCGGCGGACGTGGTAGAAGAGTTGAGAGAGTAGCTGGAGGTGGTCGTCATTTTGACCATTTACCACCACCACCCCATGAGGTCCACACTAGGCTCAGGGATATGGTGGAAAGAGGTAGGGACAGCTGTAGGTAGCAGAGTCTTATGACCCAGGTACTCCCAGAATGAATAGAGGTACAATCTGTGTCTTTTCTACTTTGGCCACCATACTGATAGACACATGTGAAAGTCATTATTTTCTGGCTACTTATCATGTTCGATACCTTGAGATTCCAGTTGAGCCGTAGACTCTACCCTTACACTTAGAAACACTGATTGGAGAAGATTCAGAGATCACACACCTTTTCAGACAGTGTGACCTGGCCCTTGGAGGCGAGAGTTTCGGTTGAACCTCTTGGTGGTAGCGTTGAGGCCTTACGATGTCATTCCTGGTATGGATTGGATATCCATAGTTCATGCCTAGATTGACTATTTTATGATAAGGGTGTGGTGTGTCCGTAGTGATGGAACGAGGTTCTCCTTCGTTGGTGAAAATTAGACCCAGGCAGCGCAGGATGGAATCGTTCATAGGAAGGTACAGCCGATTTCACATCAGTTGGCTAGCATAGCCCTTGGCACAGGAGATGTTATGAGTTTCCAGCTTCTAGTAGTAGTGGCTGAGTATGAGGAAGTCTTTCCAGAGGATGTCCCCAGACTACCTCCCCGTCGAGAGATAGATTTCTGCATTGAGTTGCAACCCGGGACGATGCCAATATCAGCATCATCATATCGGATGGCTCCTGCAGAGCTTCGTGAGCTAAGAGTGCAGCTGGAAGACTTGCAGAGTAAGGGATTCGTGAGACCCAGTGTTTCACCCTGGGCGGCCCCAATATTGTTTTCCAATAAGGCAGACGGGAGCTTGAGGTTGTGTGTGGATTACCGGCGTTTGAATCAGGTGACCGTGAAGAATTGGTATCCACTACTGAGGATCGATGACCTCTTCGACCAGTTAAGAGGGGAATGATGGTTCTTGAAGGTTGATATACGATCATGTTATCACCAGTTGTGAGTACGAGATGAGGATATACCAAAGAAGGCTTTCAGATGTAACTACGGTCACTATGAGTACTTGGTGATGCCCTTCGGCAGTGTTTATGGGACTCATGAACCGGATCTTTCAGCCCTATCTAGATCGATTCATAGTGGTCTTCATCGATGACATCCTTGTGTACTCTATGTTCGAGGAGGAGCACTTGAGGCACCTAATAATGGTTATGGACACACTCTAAGAGCATCAGTTGTATGGGAAACTCTCGAAGTGTCAGTTCTGGATATAGGAGGTCCACTTTCTGGGACATGTTATCTCAGAAGATGGTGTAGCAGTGGACCCAGCCAAGGTAGAGGCAGTGTTAGCATGGGAGACACCCCGGAGCGTGATGGAGTTGCGGAGTTTCCTTGGGTTAGTAGGATACTATTGGAGATTCATTCCTGATTTCTCCAGGATTTCAGCACCCATGACAGCTTTGACCCGAAAGGAGTATCCTTTCGTGTGGACAGAGAGATGCCAGCAAGCTTTTTAGCTGTTGAGACAGAGTTTGACGAGTGCCCCGATATTGAGACTACCAGAAGAGGGTGTCAAGTACGTGGTGTTCTGTAACGCATCAGGAAACAGGCTTGGTTGTGTCCTGATGCAGAGGCAACCAGTGATTTCATATGGCTCACATCATTTGAGGCCACACGAGCAAAACTACGCGACCCATTATCTTGAGTTGGTAGCGGTAGTCTTTGCATTAAAGATGTGGCGGCACTACCTAATGGGTGAGCGGTTTATCTTCTAGTCTGATCACAAGAGTCTCATATATATATTTTATCAGAAGGATCTGAATCTGAGATAGAGGCGGTGGATTGAGTTCCTCCAGGATTACGACTTTTAGATCATTTATACTCCTGGGAAGGGGAACGTTGTGGTAGATACTCTCAGTAGGAAATCTAGTTTGCAGTTTCTGGATGAGGTGACGAGGCAGTTGTCCTCTTTATATTTATCCTTTATGGATAGAAATGAGGGAGTTTACCTTCAGTCGATGGTTGTTACCCCTCCACTCTTACACCGAGTCATAAAAGCATAGCTTGAGGATGCTAGCTGTGAGACTCTACATGCTCATCTATCTGCAGGTGATGATGTCGATGGATATTCGAAAGGTGGGGAGCGCATTGATCTTTTCAAAGGGCGCACAGTAGTACTAGTGACGTTGCGGGAGGAGTTTCTGAGGTAGTTCCATACATATCCTTTGGCGGTGCATCCAGGTGTGGAAAAGATGTACCAGGACCTCTGACGTCAGTTCTGGTGGCCAGGAATGAAGAAGAGTGTGGCATAATTTGTTTCTCGGTGCCTTACTTTATAGCAAGTAAAGGCTGAGCACCAGGTTCCAGCAGGTTTGACTTAGTCCCTTGAGGTGCCAGAATGGAAGTGGGATGGGATATCCATGGAATTCGTGACGGTTTTACCACGTACGTCTAGGGGAAACGATGCCATCTGGGTGATCGTTGACCGACTCACCAAGTCGGCCCACTTCCTAGCCATACGGGAGTATAGTTCAGTAGAGAGCTTGGAACGCCTCTACATATAGGAGATAGTCCGGATTCATGGAGTTCCATCAAAGATCATCTTAGATCATGATGCTCGTTTCACATCCCGTTTGTGGAAGGGATTGCAAGAAGATTTTGGGACTCGATTACGCTTGAGCACAGCGTTTCATCCTCAGACTGATGGTCAGACAGAGCGGGCCATCCAGGTTCTAGAGGATATTCTACGAGCTTGCATACTTGACTTTGGTTGAAGCTGGGAGGATCACCCACCATTGGTGGAGTTTTCTTATAACAACAGTTATTACTCCACTATTGGTATGGCACCATTCGAGGCTTTGTATGGGTGACCTTTCAAGTCACTACTTTTCTGGACTAACCCAGGAGAGTCACCACTCATGGTCCCAGAGATGGTGCGAGCTACTACGGAGAAGGTACAGGTCATCCAGGAGCGGATGAAGACTCTATAGAGTTGGCAGAAGTCTTATGCCGACAGAAGACGTAGGGCCTTGGAGTTTGAGGAGGGAGACCATGTGTTCCTTCGAGTCTCACCTCGATGGGGCTTGAGAATATTTGGCCGAGTTGGCAAGATATCTCTGAGGTTCGTCGGCCATTTTCAGATTCTGAGTAGAGTTGGCGAGGTGGCGTACCGCTTGGCTCTATGTCCTCAGATGGACCGGGTACACAACGTCTTCCATGTATCGCAGCTGCAGAGGTACGTGCATGATCCATCGCACATTATCGACTGGGGCGAGCTAGACATCGATGATCGAGCGACCTTTGCTGAGTACCCAGTGGAGATCGAGGATCGGCAGGAGAAGATCCTTCGTGGGTGAGTTATTCCCTTGGTGCGTGTCCGGTGGCAGCATGGGAATCTCCAGGAGAGCACGTGGGAGTGGGAGGCTCAGATTCCTGTGCATTACCCACATCTTTTTTAGTAGCCTTTGTTTTGGATTTATAGGGACGTAAAGACCTATGGTGGGAATGATGTAATGTCTCTAATTTCTACGTATTTTATTTTAATATTATATGGGACTTATTTAGAGAATAGGCGCTGAGACAGCGTGCAGTTATGAGGCCTGGTGAGCCCTGAAAAAATATTTAAATTTAATTAAATAATTAAATTACGTGTGTGTGTGGTTTTCCTGAAAAAGTGGAATAACTCCTGAACGGGTGCTCGGATTAGAAATCTGAGGGAACCATTTTGTTCAGAGTAGTGATTTTACCTTAGGCAAGGCCTAACATCGGCTGGTGTAGGTTGGTGGTGAAATCTAGTTTTTGGACGTAACCATAATAAAATATTGGATAAAAATATTTTATTAAATCCTTACTGCAGCAAAATCTTTTAATCTTCTTAAATAAGGATTTCACAGGGGATCAGGGTTACAGATCTCATAACCTTGAGTTTCCCCTGGAGGCTCTGGAAAGCTCTGAAGGAAACCTCCAAATGTGGTGACGACGTTCTTGACGAGTTTCACTGGTGATGATGACGTGGAGACCAGATCTTCGCCAACGAACGTCACGAATCCAGGTAGGACGTTTGATTTTTGTTTTCCTTTCCATGTTCTTGATTCCTACGATGAACGTGGACTAATACACGAATAGATTAGCCCATGGATTGATCGTATTCACGAGATGTGATTTTTGTGGGGATTTTGGGGAAGATCTTAATCCTTGTAATCTAGATCTGATGATTGTTTAGGGGATCGTTCTTATGGGAACGGATCGAGGCCGAAATGAACAATGGCCGAGGTTCGTTCCTCGGGTTGTTTCTTTGTGAATCCTTTTCCCCATTATTCTTCTATGCATTCTTCATTCTTCGCGGGATAAGAACAATGATTGATTGCACCTTCGATCTGCGGCATAACGATCCGAGATTGTAGATCCTCCCTCGGGATGACGGTATGGAGCTGCGATGACGGTTTCGGCGGACGATTTGGAGCAGATCGAGAGATATGAGTTTTTGGGCGTTTTTCCTTCGGATGGATCATTGGAGGTTTATGACCCGATCGAAGGACCTAAAACACCCGATTCGGTGTTTGTGTGATGGGATGAACCAAGATCTAAAGTTTCGCGGCAAATGGAAAAGAGAAACGGAAACCAAAAGATCGGTCGAGGCACGAGGAGGAAGACGGCGATTCTGGAGAAACCCCGACTACACGGCGTGTAGTATGGGCTACACGGTGTGTGTTCATCGGTGGACCACCTGGCATGTACTCCGGGAGTACACGGACATGGGTTGGGTACACGGCCAAGGGCAAGGCATGTATACCCTTCCCCGGACAGACCCGGTCAGATACATGGGATACTCCGAGTACTAGTGCACGGGCAGGTGACACGGATAGAGACCATGTACGGGCACATGGCCAGCATACACGAAGCAAACCCCAGGTGCTCAGACACGGCGTGTAATCTTACTACATGTCGTGTAGTTAATTTTATATAACAAGCCTAATGACACGGTACGTTTACACGGGCAGTACCTAGAGTCAAGGAACACGGCGTGTGATCCTTCTATACACCATGTCATTGAGTTTTACACAGCTTGGATGGATGACATGGGCCATTTACACGGGCAGTTCCCAGAGTCAAGGAACATGGTGTGTAACCATACTACACGCCATGTAACTTGTTTTACATATCCTGAGCCAATTTTCTTCTGTGACTTGGACTATATTTCTTAGGTTCGTACCCTTTCTCTTTCCCCTGAAGGTTTCTGGTATCATTTCCTATGTACAGGAGTTTGATCCCTTCAGCAGGACTTCCTGAATAGAGTTGTTGGAATCCCCTTTGTGAGACTTGGAGCCGGATCCTCTATTCCTTCCTGGTACCCGAGTTCTTGGTATCCACGTGACCAACTTTACCCAAGAACTGATCCTATTCTTAGCAGATTAGTTCAGACTGAGTTGTTGGAATCACCCCAAGGCTATTGGTTGTGATCCTCATCTGAGCATCATATTCTCAAGTACTTGTGGAGTGTGTTCTCCTAGAATGATTACTTCGTATATCTCTCTTCATACCTAGGATTTTGTTCTCCTTATTACGTGCTTAGTGTAATCTTCAAGATGGATCTTAGTGGTGGCTTCGCTATAGTCAAATGTGTATGAGTATATTTAGATATTCTTGTTATATGTTTTGTAAACATATACTATATAGAGCTAATTGTATCTTTCCTTTGTGGTATTTTCCCTTGTTGTTTTCCTTTGTGGTTTCAGAGTGTCCTACTGGGTATTTTTATACTCACATCTGCATAGTCTTTTCCCGCACGTGTCGTGTCTTTTGCAGACGAGCGAGCCTTGGATAGGATTCTAGGTGGACTAGGACCAGACGGTGCACAGTGAGATCAGGAAGGCCGAGGTGTGTTCCTACAACTACAGATTGCAGTCTCAGTACCTTTCTTTATAGGTTGGACTTTGTTACAAACTATCTTTTGGTGTGCTTGTACTTTTGGCCCAGGGTTTTACATTACTGTACTTTACTTTCCTGTCATACTCTATTGGTTGGGATTTTAGTGTATGCATGCATTTCCATTTTTATTAGCTTTTAATTTTTTTAGCTTGTGGGATTGGAGATTTTTTTTTCATGTGTACGGGTTTATATGAAATGCCTCCCATGTTATTAGCATGCCTACTCGGTGCTATTCCCCAACTGCTGGCCTATTGGAGGCGGGCTTGGGGATTTGCGGCTCGGGCCCCACTAGGACGGGTTGTGAAAGATCTAGTAATAGAATTTTCAGCTTTGGAAATTTTATCTATCATTTTTTAATCTGATTCAATCATAGATAGTCCTATTGTGTCACTAACCTAAACCCCTTGAACTGTAACAATGATAACTTCCATCCCAAGTGATTACAGAGGATATCTCATTTTGTTCTTCCAAACCTGGAAGTTTCTTCCATAAAATAGTGGGACTCGTGCAATGTTTACTATACTCTCCATCACAAAAAAAGACATTATGACTACTTTAATACCCACAACCTAATTTTTCTGATACCACTTATTAAATCCTAGTATTACCTGATAGGTAAGGGGTGAATTGGGGTGTCAAATTTTTCTTTGAATTGAAAAAATCTTATTCCCTCATTTCTATGAACTTGTTAAACCTATATGATGGAATTGTTTAATCACCCAACACACATATGTTGAAATAAAAACAAAGTACAATAATTTTACTTGTTTTTACACAAAGGGGTAGTCCAAGGATTATACACCAATAGTGTTTTAGTCATACCAGAATACACTAAGATTTGCCAGATTTTGTAGATTACAACTTTTCATTCATGATCACTCTATGCTAGGATTTCCGCCTTTACAAGAATTTAGGGATAGTAATCTTCCTCCATTGGATCACATCTATCAACTCCCCCATACTCAATTCTTTGGGTGAATTATTTCTTAGTTTATTGAATTAAAGACCACTTTTATATATAAGTACATGTTAATGGTTTTTTTCATCATTATCGCCCAAATATGATTCTTCAATTTATTTTAAAAACACTTCCCAAGTGAAACTAAGTTTATGAAAGTACTTTTACAAATATTAATTTTTGAAAAAACTTCCAATTTTCACATAACCTCTAACTTTCACCAAACCCCCTTCATTTAAATCTCTTTTCTCCACTTAGTTCTCAACTATAATTTTCACGAAACATATTTTTGCATAATGTTCCTCTTTTGAGTGAGAAATACATTCACGTAAGACTTGTGAATTCAAAGTGATTTGTCCTCCTCCAAAACATTGATCCTTTAATTGAATATTAGAATCATATTTATAGTTAAAACTCTCCCCATTATGAAACTCTATCACACTCACAAAATGAATCACATTCACATATGATTTTTACAAAAGACTATAAATCTGTAATATGTTCATGAAACTTCACTTCCAAAAAATCACCTAACTTTCATGATACTATATCACTTTTTTGAAACTTAATACTTTTCTTTAAAAACTCTACACAACTTTAAAAACTTAACCTTCGTGAAAAATATTCCTTTTCTCTATAATCACCTCCTCACTTCCTATAAAATTTCACACCTAAAGTTTTTACAAGAACCAGGAAATAGCACCATTTAAAAACGAATTTTGGGCTTCCATATTTCTAAAAATAACTTATAATGGCTTGAAAACTCTTAAAAAATCCTTTATCAACTCAGTTTGGATTGAAAAAAAACAAACATAACAAAAATTTCATGCTTTAAAAAATAACAGTTCTAACAATCTCCCCATTTTGGGTTTTTTGGAAATCCAAATTGATAATCAATAAAATCAAAATCCTCAAACAAACCTGATAGTATTGTAATAACTCATAAATTAATCTAATTTAGTGATAGAAATGCTTAGTGTAGAAAATAAGAGTTCAAGATAGAATGTCATGCCAATTTTATGCATCATGACATTGAATTTCACTATACTTTTTCCCCGTTTAACAATAAACCTAAATAAACATAATGTTTCTCCTGAGCACATAAAACACACACTAGATAATATATCTCATTGAATCATGTACCATGTTCAAAAACAGTTATATATTGTTAAAAACACGGTGTAGGTGTAAAATATAAGCCTTCCCAAGCTAGGGTAGGTAACTGAACATCGAGTTTTGACTGATGTTTCTCAAATGTTAGTGCATCCAAAGGCTATGTCATGATGTATTCAACTTGGTCATTATTTCCAACATGATCCATTTTCACCACTACTTCTTCCACTTTTTCTTTGATCATGTGATGTCTAATATTGATATGTTTGGTAATGAGATTTTTTAACCAAATTTTTCATGATCTTGATCATCACATAACATCACTATCATTTTTTCACCTCATCACTAATATTAGCCTACTATTTCTTCATCCACAATAACTAAGTAAATGAATTTTTCATAGAGATATACTCTACTTAATTTATATTAATAGAAGTGATTTACTACTTATTTATCAACTATCCCACATATTTATTTCTAATTAATAAGGCACCACTACTTGCATACTTTCAATACACCACAACATTATCCCAACCCACATAAAAAATCTAATAATTCATTATCCTTTCCTATTTCAAATCACAAGATAAAATTTTGAGTACCTTTAATATACCTCATAATTCATTTAATTGTTGTGAAATTATTCTCCTTCATATTTCTTTAAAATTGATCCTCTAATCATGTTGAAAATATGATATCTAATCATGTTGTATTAAAATAAAAAAAGATTCCAACTATCCTACTTTATAAGGAAGGATCAACAGATTTCACATCCTCATAATTCCCAAGTTTTGTCTCAACTAAAATTAGAGTCACTATTAGTTTGGAATAATGAATTTCTATCTTCTTCAGTAGCTCTATTGTATAATTTTACTAATAAATGAATGTGTATTCCTTCTTTTTGGATCACCTACAGCCTTAAAAAATATGTGACTTCACCAATCATTGGCATTTGAAATTATAATTTCATGTGATTATCAAATTCTTCCATTGATCTATGCATGATTACACCATATACGATATCATCCACATAAAAAATCACCATAAATTTCACTTACTTTGATGTATTTACATAGATATTATAATCAAATAAACCCCTTTTAAATTGTAACTTCTTCAAATAAGAATCCATTCGAGCATACCATGCTCATGGTGCCTACTTTATACCTTATAGAGTTAATATTTCCATTATTTTTCATGTATATTTCATTTAATTAATCCATTAAAATTTATCAATTTGAGCTTAATTTAATTTTTTTATTCTAATTATGTTTTGATCTTAAAAGCAAAAATCGATTAATTATGTAATTTTATCTATTTTCAATCACTTCCGTATTTCGATCATCAAAATTTTATATATTGATCTAAATTGGTTACATCCTTTTTTATGATCCTCTTGTACATGGGATATAAATTTTAAAAATAGGAAAAGTTTTTATTAAAACTTATTGACGGCCAAATAAATGTTTCAATGTATAAAATATTTTTGGATGACAGAATTTTCCCTCCTCATTAAATGATTCATATATCAAGATAAAATTTTCTAAATAAATTTATTCCAATTTTAGAGTAAATAAAATTTGATTTTACATGTATCTAGTAAATATAAAATTCAAATGCGGTCATTAAGATGGTATTTTAGCACGTGTAACATGATGAATTTGAAGACTCGCATTGGACATAAAAAAGAGGGCTTCATTAATTCAGATGTAAATTTTTTTAATGTTTCTAAATGACTTGAAATTTTTAGGGTCGATAGATAATTAAATTTAAAAAATATATAGAATAGATCTATTCTAGATTCATCCAGGAAAGAGGAAAAAATCAAGCTAACTTAGAACAGACAGAAACTGGATAACAGATTTCCACCCCTCCTCTTCTATATATTTCCATCTCCACAAATTTTCAAAGTTTTTTATGGTTAGTGAGAGAAATGAATGGTACATATTAGATAGATTTATGAAAATTCTTTGCATTAACATTTTAAAGGAACAAATTGATGATAAATATGTTGCTCAAGTGATGCAATGTTAAGAACTAAGTGGTTGTGGATGATATAAATCGATAGATACTCTCTTTTGAGTTTTGATCTTCATGTGTAATATATTTTTAATATCTCTTGGAAATGTATTTTTGAATGAAATAAGTAATTTTATTTCATGAATACATCATGAAATATTTTATTTTGTATTTTTTTCAATATATGGAATAAAATAATTGATTTCACAGTTTAAATTTTTTCATTGAGGTATTTCCATTGAGAATGGTGATTTCGATTAGGTTTGATTGATTGGATGTATTTAAGTAATTTAATTACTTATATAAAAGAGAAATCAATCATATTGAGTTCTTGATATGATATCCTTGCAAACATTAGTGTTTATCTAGAGTTATTTGGTGGGTATTGAGAAATCAAATTGGGAAATCATTTTAAACAAGGAAGAGGGGAGTGTCTAGAAGGTCTAATCATTTCCACAACTACTATTTCAATTATGGTCTCAAATCCCTTTTAATTTTTATAATTTTTCTATTTTTCTCATGATTTTTATTGTAATTTGTTTTTTATTTATTTTCTATATTTGAAATTTTAATCAAATACAAAAAAAAATTCTTCTTACAAAAACAAATGAAGAAAAAAGTGACAGTTTTGTAACTCAAATCACAACCTCCTAAATAGATAATTCGGGGACTTATATATTACATTTATCTTGGGTATAAATTGTTTGATTTTTTATTTCATGAAAAAAATGGTTGTATCAACTAGAACCATTTTCATAGAGGTTTCTTGAGTTTATTTTAAAAAAAATTACATGACACAAAATTATGACCCGAACATGTTACCATTAGATTATGAAATTGATAGAATTTATCACTTTGGGTTAAAGTTGTTATAAAAAACCCAATACCTAGTTGTGAATACTCCACTAACACACTTAAAAGGAACTTGTTTAAACCTGAAATTCAAATGGATGAAAACATCACTTTGAAATAATTGGCTTTATCATATGATGACAATCAACAAAACCCTATGGAATATCTTAATGCACCTTCTAGATTTGAAATTAAATCTTTTTTTATTCACAAAATATCAAAATTTAATGTATTTATTAGTGAATATCCACATAAACACCTTGAAAAAATCAGTTATCTTTGTGTCAACATGAAACCTCAAGGAGTTGATCCAAATAAAATGAAATTTAGTTCATTTAATTTTTCTTTTTAAAGGAGTTTCCAATGATTTGTTTTTATATTAAAATTAAAACTTGATTAGAGATTAAAATGAATTAAATAATCTTTTTCTTGAAAAAAAATCCCCTGATTTTAGAACTACTTTCATTAGAAAAGGAATTTGTGGGATTAAGAAAACTCAAGGTGAAATATTTCATGAGTACCATGAATGATTAAGAAGACTCTATTTTAGTTTCCCCCACTATAAAATTAGTGACCAAATATTGATTAAATATTTTTATAAATGATTGTGTATTTTTGATATGATAATTATTGATGTTGTTGTAGGGGGATTTAGTTGATAAAACATCAGTTGCTTCTAAGACTTTAATTTAAAACAAGGACCAAAATCCTAAATAATTGGGAACAAGAGGCCTTCTTTATGTGAAATTAGACCAATCAGTCCACACTTCTAGTCCTAAAAAATAATGATTGTGAGTAAACTTATCAATATTACCACCAAGGTGAGGTTGATTATTTTTTCAAACAACCCACCTACCCCACACAAACCTAAAACAACTTTTCATTTTCAATTCAATTTTCTAATTTGTTCATCTAATGAACATTTTTAGTGACCAATGACCACAAATTAAAGATCCTTTTGAGAATTTTAATTTTTTTCCTATAAATACCTTTCAATAAAATGAACAAAGAACTTTTCAATCTAAGAAAAATTTAAATTAGGGTTGTAACAACCACTAAAATGAAATATTTCAACAAACTGAACAACAAATAAACTTTTTTCAAGGTCAAGCAAGTGATTCTCAACCAAGATATTTCAATGATAAAGACAATTATAATTCTGGAAGAAACTTTCATCATTCCTAACCCTCTAAAAATTAATATAGTAAACTTGAAGAACTGGTGAGGAAACAACAAGAGGAAATGATATAAACACAATAAGAAATGAGGCAAACATGAGATCAACAATAGAACATGTTGAATTCCTTGATGACTCAAATGGGTCAACTGGCATATGATCTTAGTAACATGAGAAATAAAATGAGTGGAGTTTTTTCTTCACAACCCCAAGTGAATATGAGATATAAAGGTAAATAAAATGTTAGTGTTATTAAACATTAGATTGGAATAAGATTGAATAAACCTAAAACTGAGAAACTCAAACCTACTGTTGACATTGATAAAGATAATCCAACCACTGATGGAAATGATGAAAATTTTGAATTTTATTTGAATGAAAAAAACAAATTCAAAATATGAAGTTTTTGTGAAATAACTAAGAAGTATTGGAAGAGGATTTTAGGTCCTTATGTTTCTCAAAGAAGTGCTCAATATTTCCCAAAACCATTCAAACAACCATTGCCTTATCCAAGGAGTTAAACACTAGTGATACAAGTTCTTAAAAAGAGTTTTAAAATGTGGTTTAGAAACTTTTATGAAATTTCAATTCAACATACCTTTGATAGATATAGTAAAATAGATTCTATGGTATTCTATGTTTTTTAAAGAGATGTATACCCATAATAGAAAATTCAAAGGAGGTGAAAAAGTAAATTTAGGGAGGAATGTTTCATCCATGATTCAACATGATTTTCCTATCAAATATAAAGACTTTGAAAACTTTACAATTCCATAAACCATAGGGAAATGAAAATTCAAGGATTTAATAATGAATTTAATAGCTTCCATCAATATTATTCCATATCCCATATACTCATCTCTTTATGTTAAAGAATAGAAAACCTCTAGAATTATCATTCAACTTTCCAACTGAAGTACCACAAAGCTTAAAGGAGTTATAGAGGATGTTCTTATACCAGTGAGAGACATGATTTTACTATGGATACCTATGTCTTAGATATGGAAGATAATCAGTTTAGTACCCATGAACCTGTCATTCTAGGGAGACACTTTTTAAAAACTATTAAAGCAATCATTAATGTCCACAAAGGAACCATTTCACTCGATTTTGGAGGATATGTTATTTGCTTAAATATTTTTTTAGTATATTAAACACCCAATTTAGGAACATTCATCCCCTCATGTGAACATTACTGATTAGTACAATATTGGATTTGATGATTGTGAACCACCTAATTTTGGAAATTCTAAAACTGATATCAAAATAATTGTTGATAATATATAATCCAATCAAAAAAATCATTTCCAAACTATAAAATAAGTAAATTTCTTTTAAAATATATTTTTATAACCTATAGAGTGATCAAATTGATTTATGGAATGAATTTACTTCTAAATCTTTAATTTCACTAAAAACCACACCTTGAGCAGTATAGTGAACAAATTGATTATCCTAACTTTGATTTGAAATCTAATTTTTCTGATAATGAACTAAGAGATGAAATTTTTATCATTAAGTCACCTAAAATACCTTTAACCAATGAAAATACCCCACCTAAGTTAGATCTATAATCACTACTTGATAACCTCAAATATTATTTCTTCCCTATCATCATTTCAAAATATATTTCAAGAGACCAAGAGAAAAACTTTTATGAGTCCTTAAAACCAAAAAGAAATTCTTAAGATCGACTCTATCTGATTTAGTTAGAATTAGTCCCTTATTGTCCATGAATAGATTTTTTTTTAAGAAAATACTAATCTGGTGAGACAATTTCAATGAAAATTAAACCTAAAAATTTTAGAGGTTGTTAAGAAATAATTCACTACCCTATTAGCTACTGGAATTATTTTTCCCATATTTGATAGTGAATGGGTGATTCATGACCAAGTTGTTGCCAAAAAGGGTGGATTTACAATATCAACAAATGAATTTGGTGTTATTGTCCCTATTAGGCTTCCAAATAAATTTATAATGTGCATTGATTATAGAAAACATAATATTTTGACAAGTAAAGCCCACTTCCATTTTCTATTTCTTGATCAAGTCCTTAAAATACTAGTTGGGAAAACACACAATTTTTTTCTTGATGGGTTATCTGGTAATTTTCAAATTCATATTACACCATAGGATCAAGAGAAAACCACTTTCACGTGCCCCTTTGGAACCTTTACTTATAGGAGAATTTCCTTCGGTTTATGTAATGCTCTCGGAACTTTTCAAAGGTATATGATGAGAATTTTCTATAAATTTATAGAAACTTTCATAGAAGTTTTAATGGATTAATTCACTATTTATGCATCATTATTTTAATTTTTTTGAAAATTTTGACTCATGTTCTTAAAAATTTCATGGATATGAATCTTTTCCACAATTATGAAAGATGTCACTTCATGGTAGATAAGGGGATTTTTCTTGGTCATGTTATGTCTCTAGATGGAATTCAAATTAATCAATCCAAAGTTAAGGTAATTTCTTAATTCCCATACACAAAAAATAGTGAGATATGTGAGATCCTTCATTGGTTATATTGGTTTTTATATGATATTTATAAATTATTTTCGTAAGGTTGGACTTAATTTTTTCAAGTTTCTCAAAAAAAGACACATAATTTATCTTTTAAAATAATTTTAAATAATAATTTAGGGATCTAAAATAAAAATTAATAACCACTAACATTGTTCAACCACCCAAATGGGACATTCCCTTTGAAATCATGACTGATGTCTCCTACTTTTCTCTAGGGTAAGTTTTGATTCAAAGGCCAGAAAGGAAATCTCATGTGATTGATTATGCTTAAATAAATCTAGATTTGGATTAATCAAACTACACAAAAACTGAGAATGAACTAATGTATTTTGTCTTTGCTTTACACAAATGTAGGTGTTATCTACTATGATCTAAATGTTTTTTTTCACATACCATTCTATAATTAAATTTTTGATTAAGAAGCATGATGAAAAAAAATAAATTTATGATGGATCTTGTTGTTATGGAAGTTTTATGTTGTAATAAAGGATAAAAAAATAAATTAAAAACCTTTTTTCTAATCATTGGAGTAGGATACAATCTACTTTGAATGTAAATCTTCATATATGTCCACCAATTAAAAAAATTCCAGATGAGGAGTTGTATGATTTTAAGAGTGAAAGATAATGGTTTTATAATCTTGTAAATTATTTGGCTGCTAATGAAATTCCCCAATAGTTTTCCAAGAAAAAAATTGTTAAACTTTTCAATGATTTAAAGAATTACATTTGGTATGATCCTTAACTATGGCATGTTGGTAGTGATCAAATGATTCAGAGATGCATTCTGAATTCTAAAATTCAATCAGATCTATATTTTTTCACACATTGAGCTATGGAGGACACTTTGGAACACAAAGAAATATAATAAAAGTTCTTGATTCTGGTTTGTAATGGTCTAGTATTTTTAGATATTATTTTGATTTTTTAGAAAATGTAAAAATCTCCAATTTCAAGGAAACTTTTCCAAAAGGAATGAGATTACTTAATAACCAATTTTGTTTTAAGATGTGTTTGATGTATGGGTTATGGATTTAATTGGTCCTTTTCCCAATTATTATGGATATATTTATATATTTATTTCTATTTATTATGTGTTAAAGTGGGTAGAGTTTATTCCCATGAGAGATGATGATGCTAAAACTATATCCATGTTTTTAAAAGGAAACTTATTTTATATATTTATATTTCCAAATTTTATGATCACGGATCAAGGAAACCACTTTTTTAATAGGAAATTGGAATATATTTTGATGAAATATGGAGTTCATTATAGTATTTATGCCCTATTACCCTCAAAAAAATGGAATGATGATTTTTCAAGTAGATAAATCAAACAAATTCATGAAAAATTATGAACCCAAATAGAAAGGATTCGAGTTTGAGACTAGATAATGAACTATGGGCATATAAAACTGCATTAAAAACCTCAATTGGCATGTCACCATTTATATTAGTCTATGGAAATGCTTGTAACATGATATTTGAGTTATAAAACAAAGATTTTTGGGATGTTAGATCATGTAACATGGATCTTTTATATGTTATAAAAGAAAGAAAAATTTATTTACAAGAGCTAGAGGAGATTAGTAATAATGTATATGAGATATCCAAGTTGTAAAAATAAATAAAAAATCATTTTATTATGGGATGACTCTCAATAAAAAATTCAGGGAAGGAGATAAAGTTTTTCTTTTTTATTCCAGATTAAATTAATTCCCATGTAAATTTCATTCCAAATGGTATGGTCCTTTCATTGTTACTCATGTTTTTTCTTTTGGTGAAATATAGATAAAAGAATTATACAAAGGGAAACCATTAGCTGTTAATGGGAACATGTTAAAGTAGTTTAGATATAATTTTAAAGAGCCTATAGGGGAGGAGATCCATCTTTATAAAGATCAATATAAATGAATCTAGGTTGTGTCTTTCCTTCTCACTTATTTTTTATTATGTATTTAATTTATGGAATTTAATTTTATCTCATAAAACTATTTAAAAATGAGTAAATTTCACAATATAAGTGTGGTGGAGGAATATTCTGGGTATATTAGGATTTTTTTTCTTTTAAATGTTTTTTTCAATTTTTCTTTCAATTTTTAGTGTGTTTATTTTATTCCTCTTTTATTTTTTTCAATTTTTGTGTATTTTCCTTCTTTTTTTATGTGTTGTTAAACTTTTGAGATCAAATGATTATATTTTTCATTTTTTAAACCCATTTAAATTATTGAAATAATTTATCCTATGAAACTGAACATAAATGAGTACTGAAAATGACATTATTTCAAGTCCAAAACATTGATAATTTCATGAAAATGCCTCAGATTTTTTAATCTCATTCCACATATCACTATCTTATCACTAAAATCACATTACTATGAGGCTTTTTAACCCTTTTTTACATATTATTTACATTCCCCTCATTTATTAAGAGAACCAATCGATGCTTTCTTTAACCAGAATTTGATTTAATTCTTTCAAAATTTGAGGGTTGAGGTACTTGTGTTTCAAATGATTATGGAAATTATTTTAATTTAAAATCCCACTTTTTAAGAGAATCCTTTTTAATTTTTCATCCCCTATATATTTTATCTTTTTTTATACCTTATTATCCATGTACAACCTGTTACGTTATCCATATTGTAATTCATTTTTTCCTTTCCAACCTGCTCTGGAAGTGAAAGTGCATGATATAGTTGAACTTAAGTGTGGGAGGGGAGATAACATGTGGTGTGCTATATCATTTGGTTCTAATTTGGGTGGAAATTAAAATTTAGAAGAGTTTTTTTCTGATAAAATAATACTTTAATGAAAATTTGTGTCTTTCTAGAGCTTCCAAGGAAAAGGTAGTTGTGCCTTTTTAGAGCTTCCAATGAAAGAAATTTGTGCCTATCAAGAGCTTTCAAGAAAAAAATTATAGAAGATAATTTCATTTTTTTCTGCTGAAATATTTATGGTGTGGGATGTAAAATATATTTTCAAATATTATTAGATCTTATTTTCATATATGGGGTGAAGAGGAGTACAAACTTGAGTGAAAATTATAATCATGCATTTTTTCTTCAAAAAGAGCCTACCCTCCTTATTCAGCCTCATAATTTTTAACATATAAACCCTACTAACCAAAATCCATAGAAAAAACCTAAAAAATCCTTATGATAAACACTTATTCTTAACCCACATCAAGTGGAGATATATAAATTAATCAATCTTATCGTGATTCTTGCATTAGTTTGGATATGAAAACCCTTATTGAAAATCTATATGTGTGTGATGATAGAAAATCAATGTGAGTTAAGTGTTTTGTGTGCATAGAAGGAGAAAGGAAGTGGAAATGGATTGAATTATCCTAATGAACAAATTTCAAACATATTTATTTTAAGAGGTAGGACATTTTTTTCCTTGGTTCTAAAATGTTGGATCTCATGGGTATGTATTTTGAATTTTGTCTTGATTTGAGTTTGATTCTTACTTGTCCAGGATTCCAAGTGATAAGTGTGTGGGAATTGATAGAGATAATTTTTCCACTATTTTTCATGTGTATTTAAATGATTTAATCCCTTTGAATTTACCAATTTGAGCTAAATTGTGTTGTTTTTTTATTTTAGGGATGTTTTGAGCTTAAAAGTGAAAATTGATTAATTATGGGATTTTTTTTCAATCATTATTTTATTTAAATCATAAAATTTTCTATATTGATAAAAATTGAATAATTATTTTTTTTAGTATTCTCCATCATCACTACCTTTAGTAATTTCATTTTTTTACATAGCTTTGAATTTTATCTTCTTACTTGCTCGATTCGGTGTCTCTTTAAGTTTAACTCTCATTTCATAGGACATCATACAACTTATAAGATCACAAAGATAAACCATAGATAGACTCCTTTCCTAAAGAGTTGAAAATTTTAGATTTTTTAGAGGTGTAAACCTTCCAAATATTTTATTTATAATGTTAATATCATTAATTTCTTTACTAGAACTTGGAATCACTCCAAATATTTTAGTAATTTTGTTAAAGAAACTTTTTAAATTTTCATTGGGATGAATTTTCCAATCATAGAACTTATTTTATATAGATTTGATTTTTTCCTCCTTTACTTTTTTATCACCTTCATATATATTTTCCATTTTCTCTCACATGGACTTAGTTATAGTTAAACTCATAACATTCAAATAGATTTTATCTGATAGAGCTCTAGTAAGATAACTTTAAGCTTTTTCATTTATATATTTTATTTTCCTATTATATTCATCCATATATAGTCTTGTGTTGTCACTGAAATGATACCCTTGAACTATGGAAATGAGAACTTCCTTACCAAGTGATCACATATGATATATCATTTTGTTCATAAAAATCTAGAAGTTACTTCCATAAAATGGTGGGTCTTCCCTAGTGTATACTAAATTATCTATCACAAAAAAAGTCCTAGAGAAAAATTTAATTCCCACAACCTGATTGATCTGATACCACTTGTTAAACCTCAAGATCTCCTAAGAGGGGAGGGGGAATTAAGGTGTCAACTTTTTATTTGAATTGAACAGATCGTGTCCTCGTGTTGGTAGGAACTCATTAAAACTATTTGATGTGATTGTGAAATCACCTAATACACATATTCTAAAATTGAAACACAAAATAATAATTTTACTTGGTTCACCAATAAGGGTTATCCCAAGTAGAAAATGTAGATAGTGTTTCAATAATACTATAATCCACTAAGCTTCACTAGATTTTTTGAATTACAATTGTTTGGTCTTAGTTACTTGACCGAATTGTCGTGACACATCAAATTGATTATGATTTAAAGATTTATTTATAGTATAGGGAAGGACCTATTTCATCTCTAAAGGAGCGGTGGTAGATTATAGTGTGTATTTTTAATAAAGATTACTAAAAGAGGGGGTGATTTTGAAAAAAGTTTTATGAAAATAAATTAACTTAAAGAGTTTAATAGTTGACAAACCAACTGGATTTGGAAAAATATGATACAAATGGTTCATTGTGATTTCACTACACACATTTAAATTTCATTGTTCATGGGGACTCATTTAGGTTTGGAGTAATTATTTGGTTGAAATTAATTGGAATCTCGATTAATTCCTAAGCTTTTATTTCAATGTTTAAAGAACCAAAACTTGATGTAACAATCATATTATCAAGGTCCAGCACTTATTCATGGAATAAGAGCTTCCAAAGAAGATTTAAATCTCAAGAAGGTTGGTATGAAAAGGATTATTTTGTTTTCCAATCAGAACAACACAAGTCACGCACTCAAAACCACACACCGATCGGTTAGAAATTAAGGGCATAACATTCACATGTATTAAAACAATAATTCAAATATAAAATCATATATGGTAAATGGAATGAAATGTTTAAACACCAAAATTACTCCACACCAGTAGCTAAAATATGCATTGTAACTCCCTTGACATGTGTGTATCTCCCTCACAACGAATGCCCACCGTTTATCCCGACATCAAGAGGAGGAGGAGGAGGCTCAGGTGGAACTTCACCTTCATCCTTGATCCCCTTATTAGGATAAGGGCCTCCAGAACTTCTATTATGATGAGGAGACTCCTCTAGTACTCTAAAATGTTATATCTTTTCTTCTGGTTCGAACTCACAAATGAGGTGACCATGGTTCCTTTTTATATCCAAAATATGACATGGTTTTGAGAACCCTATTTTTGAGATACCACTTGTGTCTTGTTTTTAGAATATTTATAAGCCATATAAAGACTTTACCAAAAGCTAATATTTGTTTACCCGCCTCTTTAATATCTCCATGTCAAATTCGGCGGCCATTATACATCTGTATTGAGATATATGGTCAAAATACTGAACCAAACTTTTGAATTCAGGTAGATTATATCCCCTGGACATAGTGGTTTAGATGGGCCATCATATGTACTAATTGGGATTTGGTTCCTTGATATGGGTTTGGGAATATGAATTTTTGTAGTGGAACACAAATTTTCAACCCATTTGGATTCACAGAATTCTCGTAATTCCCAAAACAGTAGACATATGTCCATGGGATTTCATGTAGTTTGGCCCATTTTTCTTCTAGATCATCTTTGGGGACTCCAAATCACCTCCACCTTCAATAAAAATATCAAAACAATTATAATTTCAAATTTTAAAAGTGATAAAAACAAAATAAATTAATCAAAAATGTAGTGAAATTTGTTATTATTTCTATAATTCCCAATACAAAACAAGTTTAGCACAGTGGTGTAAGGGTGAAAATGAAATAGTGAATTGTGGTGTGATCACACCCCCACACCTAAACATTTAAACTCTTGGGAAAATTAGTATATCCTAACCAAGTCTCATTTATAAATCAAAGGTGATAAAAATTACAATATTATTCTGAAATTAAATTCATCATGTCTTGTTTATAAAATCAATTTTCCTATCATTTTCTTCTCTCACATTCAAATTTATTAAACTTAATTTGTTCATCCATGCAACATGTTGCAGCCTAACTCACATAGAACTTTTCCCTATTCTCTCAAGGAACATATGAAATGTCACGACCCGCCCTCGGGGCCTGTGCCGTGACTACCCCAAGCCCGCCTTCCATAGGCCAGGGGCTGGTGACTAGCACCAAGGCGTAATTCCCGGTAAAAAGGGAAGGCATTGCCTTTGTAAAGTAAACAAGCACCACAGAGTAAGCAAGCGGAAAAGTAAACACTAAGTAAAGACAGAGTACAACTGAAAGTGCGGAAAAGTAAATGGGCCAGTATACAAACCCAAACTGAAAGTAAAGTACAACTCGAAAGGGGAAAACAGCAACTGTAAAGTAAAAGCCGCTACACCGAGCTGTCCACTGGAAATCCCACCTGAAGGGTGGGTACAGATAGCTCCACTGCTCCTCGGGTCCTGCCGTCTGCTCCGAGCACGTCCCACCCAGTGGTCCACCTCCAGGTACCATCCTGCTCTGCAAGCCTCAACCACGATCAATGATGTCCGTCGTCTGCAACCAACACAACGTAGTGCGGGCATAGCCCGTGCAGGGGTGAGTATAAGCTACTCAGTAGGGACATCGAGACCCCCGAAGTTCTCCCAAAATCCACAAAGGATAAACCACAAAAAGAAGATACAAACACGAAGTAATAACTGACACTGCTTAGGTATATGCCCATACATATACCTAAGTCATCAATTCCAATACGCTCCAACCTCCGAGCCCAAGTACAACTCAGTACACACAGGAAAGTATACGTATTCCACACAGGAAAGAAAAATGAAAACCACACAGGATAGCACAACACAATCCACATAGGATGTTAAACAGGATTCAGCTCACACAGGTATACTTATTCGAAAGACGATAGAGATGATCATTGATCCATCTAAGTCGTCAGACCCACAAAGGATCAATAGGTACAAACCCCCGCAAAGACCCACGCAGGATCGGACCCACACAGGATCTGTAGGCGCCGGTTCACACAGGACCGCTGAGCGCAGACCCACACAGGATCGGACCCACTCAGGATCGGTAGCACTGATCCACACAGGATCGCTGAGTGTTGTAGTCGTCGTCATCAAATCCACTGAGGATCTCTGCACAGTCGTCGTCGCAGTCACAGTAGCAGTCGCAGCCAGCTCTAGGGTTCCCGCACACAGCAAGCTCATTCAAGAGGGTCCGCTCCACGAGCCGAGAGGCTGATACATCAACTGTCACAAAGTCCAGAGTTGATGTATCCAAAAGTTCTGTATCGTCAACAGGAACTCAACGCAACAGACGGCGCGTCAATCGGACGCCCGGTCTGAGAGTTATTGGCTTTTTCGTTCCAGGGGCCCGGTTGGTTTTTAAGGCAAAACCAACCCGAACGTACTCCACATGCGTCCAAACCTCGGGCAGAGTATGCCAAAAGATCCGTCTCAATAAGAGGAACTCAAAAAAGCTGACGGCACGTCTATCCCGGCCGGCCCGACCTGGTCGGCCGGCTCCCTCTCAACAGGACCTGCAAAGGCCGGTCCTCTTCTCCGGCTTCCGACACCGGCGGCCCGGCTGGCCGCCGGTCTTCTCGTTCCACCGCGGCCCAGAACTGGACGCGGCCTTCATCGTCCGGCGCGGTGCGACGGCACCGCGCCCCTCTGTCGCGGCCCCGCTTCAGTCGCGGCACCTTCGGTTTCTTTTGACGTGGCGCGACGGCGTCGCGTCCATGAAATTCTTTCCACGGCGCGGCGCGACGGCGCCGCGCAATAATTGCCGTGTGATTCCCGTGTGGTGCGACGGCACCACGCCATCTCGTTCCATCCGCAAGAAACAATCAAGAACAAAGGAGGGGGGGTTCGGCCGTGTTTGTGCGGTCCGGCCCCCCTCTCGTTAAACGATAACACTTAATCGTTTATCCTCAAAGTTCGTCATGTTAGAACCAAGAACGAGAAATAATTAAATAAAACAACAACAAACCCCTATCTCGGTTTCAAGTGTGGAGCACATCAACAAGCTGCGGAAGACAAGCGTCGCGGAGTTTGGGCGTCGCGGAAACCGAACGTCGTTTACGTTGACGTCGAGGTGCGTCCGAAGAGGTACGTCGCTGGAGAAGCTTCGTAAGCTGACGGAGAATGTCCGAGGAGGAAACGGCGTCTCCTTTCATTGACACAGGAAGAATATCGAAGATGCGGCGTCGTCGATCTTCGGAAACACACCGTCTACGAAGAAGAGAAGCGGCGTTCTTCGTCGGAGCTTAAGTGTTCTTCGTGTTCTTCGTCAAGGTTGAAGAAGATGGAGAGAACTTCCCAAATCCTCTCAAGGTGGCAAAGGATACCAACCAAAATAAAATAAGCTTAAAGATTATTTTATTTACACAATTAAACAACTTGAATTTCAAAAGTTTGAAATTAAACAACTCAACTCATTTAATTAAACAAGTTGTCAAGATTAATTAAAGAGGAGTTATAGGGAGTTTAAAGGGAAGATGAAGTGTTAGGGTTCGTGTGGACCCCACCACACTTAATCCTCTCAAGGGAGGTTAAGTGGATGTGGGTCCCACCCCTAACTCCCTTTTGGAGGTTATAACCAACTTGGATAAAAAAAATAAAATGTGTTTCCACATTTTATTTAACCTCATTTTAAAATCCCAAAAACTAACTCTCACCCCGCATAAAACGCAACCTCGGAAAAGGTCTCCTTAAGCGAATATCGGCGTTGCGAGTTCATCGGTGCCCTCAGAATTCGATTCCGGGCACCGGTTCAAAAGTTAGAAATTCCCGCTCGTTCGTTCACTGAATGTACCCGATCCAAACTTCGGAAATTGATTTCGGGCACTCCGGGCCTCGGAATCAGGTGCCGTCAGAAACCGCGTTCTTGTAAAATTCCAAAGAAAATTAAGAAAAAATTTCCCTTGAATTTTACAGGTCTTTACATGAAAATTGAGTTATTCTCTTTTCCTAGAGTTTATGTGATCTTACCATATGCTTTTCAAGATTCTAATTTCTCTACCAGCAGGAACTAGGGTGCTACTCAAGAGGACTTCCAACAGGTTATTTTTAGGTTCAAGGGTTGGTAGGATTTAATGTATAAAAAATTTGATGTAGAAGAGGAGTTTTTAATCTCTTAATTACAAAACATGTCAAAATTCAGAAAGTGTTCACAATGAATGTACACACTCATCCCCTCACAAAGTGTATCACTTCCAAATCACTATTCTCATTGTCTATTTATGTGGATCACAGCTAATTAATGAATAATAATAAATAAACTTCCTCTTTTATCCATTGGTTTTTTTCTTTTTTTTCTTTTTTTTCAATGTATAGAACTATTTTCTCTTTTTTTTACAATTTTAATTGGAGATAAATATTTAAAATTTGTAAAACAATGATAAAATATGGTATGTGAACCCACTTCCTTAGGAAAATGTAGGCACTCTTTCTATCAACCCATAACAATGATTCATTCCTGCTAATTCCCCTGGAAACACCCTTTCCCCCACACCTGCTAAAATTAAAACAAGAATGTACACAAGATATGGGTAAGTGATGATAAATAAGCTTGTAATGTGGCTACCTAACAGGCATTTCATGGTCTCTATGGCTTAAGAAGAGTAAAATGTCAAGGTCGACAAAAATAGAGGTTAATTTTACAAATGGATTTTTAATGAACAGTGGCCTCTATCATAAATGTAGAACAATTGAATCTTATGGCTTCAAATAGAATCAAGGAAAGTTCTAGTCTCTCTTCATGACCCGAGATTCTCAAGAAAGTTATTAAAAGGAAGAATATGTAATAAAGGGCTTAGAATGTATCTTGGGTAAGAGATTAAAATATTGGTCAGTGCTAATGAGGCATGGGTTTCAAAAATCCATTAAACACCTAATAATGATTTGAAAATATAAATTCTAGAAAATTATTCCATATCAACATTAATTTTAAAAACATTTTTCCAAAAATAATGTAATTTTCCACACAATCGACTCAAGAATGAAAAATTATTTGAAATTATTTTAAAGTGGGAATCTTTTTTCATGATAAAATTAATATTACATCACAAAAGTAAGGGATAAAACAAGAGGTTAAGTGATAATACTATTAAACAATAAAAAAGGATATAAATTCCTAACTAACCCAAGAATATACCCCCCCCCCCCCCACACACACACACACATATAGTGTGTAGTGTCATTACTGTATGGCATATTTTTAATTAAATGACAATAATAAAGTAAGTGTAAAGGCGAGGTATAACCTGGCTTATTGGAAGTGAAACATTGAGTTAATCTCCTAAATGTTGCTCGTTGAAAACCCTACATGAAAAAGTATAGAATATAAGAAATTTATTACTATAATGATAAAGGAAAAGAAAAGAAGGATAGATCTTGGATTAATCCCCCAAGTGGGGCCTAGATTTTGACTATCTCCAGATGGGTAGTTCCAGTGGATTATCCCCAATCTGATGGTGGGTTGAGTTTCTTTGATAGGAACCAATAGAAATTATTTTGTTCATACTTCAATTATTCCTTATTTTTGAGAACTCTAAGTATATAGTATTCTAAATCCACCCCCATTGTAATGAGATACAACTTACATGGTGGGGGTGGGGAAAAGAATGAGACATCCTCTTAAAACCCCTCAAATAAATGTTCAACATGTTCAGGGAGTAAATATGAAAGTGAGAGGCCATTGATCTGAGATAACTGCTTAATGGTAACATCATCATATTAGGAATGAGCTTTTACGAGCCTAGCAGTATCATCAATGGTCATGAGATCATACTATTCAATAAATCATTAATTAATAAGCATGCATGACATTTTTCTAGACCACTACAAAATTCAATGCTTGATTCAGTAAGTAGCATGTCTATCAATGATGAAAACTCAAGGAAGGTATCAGAGGAAATAAAATAATTTTTTCATCTATGTTATACATCTTGATTTCAGTTTCTAATTTTGTTCTATAAGAAGTGGGATTTAGAAAAGTTTCAAAGTTGTGGTGTGTCCTCCTTTAAAGGGTTGTCTTGTGTGTTTTAGTGTCATTGACATATGGTCCTCTCCGGTTAGGGTTCTAAATGATGTAAATATACCAGATAAGAACATTTCAGGCACTAAACCTACACCAAAAATAGATTATAACACAAAAGTATTGAAAAGTTAAATAAATATTCACAAAATTTACAAATATCTTATCAAAAACACGCACTACAAATCGAAGCGCTCCCCAAAAACAGTGCCAAAATTTGACCACATTGTTGTGAAAAATAAAATTGATTATGATTTTAAGATTTATTTATAGTATAGGGCAGACCCTAGGTCTTCTACCAAAGATTATTGGTATCTTATAGTGTGTATTCTTAATAAAGATTACTAAAAGAGGGGGTGATTTTGAAAAGAGTTTTAAGAAAATAACTTAACTTAAAGAGTTTAATAGATGAAAACCCAAGTGTATTTTGAAAAATATGAGACAAAGGGATCATTGTGATTTCACTACACACATTTCAAGTTCATTGTTCATCGGGATTCATTTAGGTTTGGAGTAATTCTTTGGTTGAAATTAATTGGAATCCCAATTAATTCCTAAACTTTTATTTCAATGTTTAAAGAACCAAACCTTGACGTAACAATCGTATTGTCAAGGTCCAGAACTTATGCATGGAATAAGAGATTCCAAATAATATTTAAATATCAAGAAGTTGGGTCTGAAAAGTATTCTTTTTCTTTCCAATCAAAACAACACAAGTCACATACTCAAAACCTCACACCAATCGGTTAGAAATTAAGAGCATAACATTCACATGTATTAAACAAGAATTAAAATATGAAATTGTGTAATCTACATGGAATGAAATGTTTAAACACTCAAATTACTCCAAACCAGTAGCTAATATATGCATCGGAACTCCCTTGACATGTGTGTAGCTCCCTCACAACAAACGCTCACCGTTTAGCCCGACATCGAGAGGAGGAGGAGGCACGGGTGGAACTTTGCCTTCATCCTTGATCCCCCTATGAGGATAGGAGCATCCATAACTTCTAGTATTAGGATGAGACTCCTATAGTAATCCAAAATGGCAGAGACTTTCTTCTGGTTCGAACTCAGAAATGAGGTTCCCATGGTTCTTTTTTATAGCCAAAATGGGACATGGTTTTGAGCACCCGGTTTTTGATATACCACTTGCGTCTCGGTTTTAGAATAGTATAAATCCTTATCACTACTTTCCAAAACGTGAAGAGTTTCTTATCAGTCTTTTTAATATCTCCATTTCAAATTTTGTGGCCATTATACATCTTTATTGAGATATATGGTCAACATACCAAACCAAACTTTTGAATTCGATCAGATTTTGTACCCTGGAGATAATGGTTCGTATGGTCCATCAGATGGACGAATTGGGATTTGGTTTCTTGATATGGGTGGTATAATATTAAGTTTTGGAGCGTTCCACAAAGTTTCAGACCATTTTGATGCACGTAATTATCTTAATTCCCAAAATAGTGGACATATGTCCATGGGATGTCGTGCAGTTTGGCCCATTTCTCTTCTAGATCATCTTTGAGGCCTCCAAATCACCTCCACCTTCAATGAAAATATCAAAACAAGTATAATTTCCCATTTTAATAGTGATAAACACAAAATAAATTAACCAAAAATGTATTGAAATTTGTTATTATTTATATAATTTTCAATACAAAATAAGTTTAGCACAATGGTGTAAGGGTGAAAATGAAACAGTGAATCGTGGTGCGATCATCACTCCATGCCAGGATCAATTCCTTTACAAGAATTTAGGGGCATTAAAATTCCTCCCTCAGATAACTTTTGTCAACTCCCCCTTTCTCAATGATTTGGGTGAAGACTTACTCATTTAACTGACTTGAATGTCACTTCCATATTTGAGTGTATGTTGATTATTTTTTACATCATTATGGTCTGAATGTGATTCTTTAATTCATTCCAAAAACTTTTTCCAAGTGAAACTAAGTTTTTGAAAACACTTTCATGAATCTTATTTCTTCACAAAACTTCACATTTTCACATAATCTTTAAATTTTTTTAAAATTCACTTCATTGAAATCCATATTCTCAAATTAGTTATCTATCATACTTTTCACAAAACATGTGTTCATATAAAGTTCATATTTTTCATAAGAAATGCATTCGTGTAAGAGTTATATGAATTCAAAGTGATTATTACTCCAAAAAAACATCAATACTTCAAATAAATATTAGTTTCATATTTATAGAAAAAAATAACCCTCTCAAAAAACTTTGTCATGCCAACAAAACACGTCACCTTTACATATTTTTTTCTCATGAGACTCCAAATATGTAATGTATTGAGGAAAATTCACTTTTTAAAAACCATATGACTCTTACGACACTGTCTAAATTTTGTGAAACTTATTAATTTGATTAAAAAACTCTACAAAAATTCTATAACTTATACTTCATGAAAAATCTTCCTTTATTCCAGAATCAACTCCACACTTCCTCTAAATTTTCACACCTAATAATTTAACAAAAACTCATAAATGGCTCCATTAAAAAAATAATTTTGGGCTTCCATATTTCTGTAAACAACCTATCATACACTAAAAACTCTTGAAAACTTTTTGATCAACCCAGTGTGGATTTAAAATAAACATAGAATACCAATAAATCCTAACTTTGAAAACCCATGGTTCCAATAATCTCCCCCTTTGAGTTTATTGTAAATCCAAATTTAAATTCAATAAATTAAAAACCTATAACAAAATTGGTTTTTTGTAAAATAATTGATTAATCACTATAATCATATGTAAGTAATGATCAATGTATAAAAAAAGAGTTCATGAGATAATTTCATGCATATTTCATGCCTTGTGACATTGAATTTTACCAAAATTTCTCCCCCTTTGGCAATAAACTCAAAGAAATGGAATTTTCCCCTTATTACACAAAACACCCCCAGGATTGTATTTACCAATGAAGCCTATACCAAATTCACAAACAATTAGATATAGTTAAAAACATGGAGAGAGGGGTATAATCTGAGCCTCCTCAAGCTATGGGTGGTGGTTAAACACCAAGTTACAACCAATGTTTCTCAAACTTTCGTGCAGCCAAAGGCTTAATCATGATGTCTTCCACTTGATAATTAGTTACAAAATGTTCCATTTTAATCAATTATTATTACACTTTTTATTTGATGAAGTGATATCTAATATTGATATGTTTAGTATGATATTATTGGAAAAAATCATGAAATTTATCATATATTTTTTTCATAGAATATCAACATTGGCTAGTTCACCACATCCCCATATCGGCCAACTGTTTCAATATCTACAACAACTGAGTGCATGCCTTTTTCACGGGGATATACTCTTCTTCATCTATACTAAGAGAAGTTTTTCCCTACTTCTTTCTCAACTAGACCACATGTTTATTTCTAATGAAGAAGGCACTTCGATCCACCACATCACCATCCCTACCGATATTTAAAAAATATGAAAATTCATGATCATTTCTTAATTAAAATCATAATCCAAAATCATGAATACCTTGAATATACCTCATGATTGATGTAACTACTAAAAAATTTTCTTAATTTATATTTCTTTGGAAGTGAACCACTAAAAATTTTGAAAATATAATATATTTTCACATTGTAATAAAATAAAACAATATTATAATTATCCTCCTTTGTAAGGTGGGATCCACAGATTTCCCATCCTCATGTTTCTTAATTTTTATCACGAAAGTAATCAGAGTCAAATTTGGTTTGGAATCATGCATGTTGAACTTATTCATTGGATCTATTACATTTTTTTCCAAAAAAATGAAAGTTTATTCCTTATTTTAGATCATCTATAGCCCTAAAAACTATATTATTTCACAAATCATTAGCACTTAAAATTCTAATATCATGTGATTAGAAAATTATTATAGTAATCCATTTATTCTACCACCAAATATGATATCATAAATGAATGATTCATTGTATGATTTCACACAGAGATTATGGTCTATACCTCCCCCTTTAAATTTCAGATTCTTCAAATAATAATCTATTCAATAATAACTTACTCATGGTGCCTTCTTTTGACCATATAGGGCCTTCTTTAATCTATAAACCTTTTTTCGTCATTTATAATTATAAATACCACTATTTTTTCAATGTAAATGTTTTATTCAAGAATTCCATTTATTAATGTCATTTTTATATCCATATTATAAACATTGTACCCTATTTTAATTTATATGGTTAAAAATATCCTAATTGACCCTAATCAAGTAGCTAGAGAAAAAATTTCTTTAACATAAACACCCTTAATCTTTTAATATCCTTTACAAGAAAATCATTCCTTATTTCTGATCACATTTCCATTCTCATCAAATTAATTATTTAAGATCCACTTTTGTCTAAAAAAATTGTGATTTTATGGCCTCTTAATAATCTTTCAAGTCTGGTTTTATAAATCTAATCAATCTCCTCATATATAGCCTTAACCCATGATTCATCATTTGATTCTTCTTCAAACAAGTTTTGTTCCTCCATTTATAGAAGATCATAATTATCTACATTTCTCATTTTATTTATCTATATAGGTGATGACCAATCTAAAATAATGTTGTATGGATCAACTTCTGCTCTTATTATTCTCTTATAAGGTCTCGGTTTAGTTTCTTTAGAAATTTTTTCCTCCTTCGACTCCACTTTTTAATCATATTTATTTAGAGGACCCTAAATTAAGGTGATACTTCAACACCTTATATATTTGAACATGTTTATTTCCCGCCTACTTTATCTATAAACTCATAAACATATGAACTCCTCAAGTTCTTTATAATTTTATCCTCAATGATCTTGACATCATTTCTCTCCATAATTTTTTTAAGCCTATTATGGTGATATTTATAGGCTTTATTATTCATTGAATATGCAAGGAACATTCCTTAATTGAAATCATCCTGATACTTTCCTTAATTTCCTTCTTTGCTTCTGATGTATCATTTACTTCAAAAACTCAAAAATTCCTTACTAGGGCCTTCCTTCTATGCCATATTTCATAGGGTTTCCATTACTCTTATATAATTATACCTATTTGGTTTTGAGTGTACACCCCAACATGAATAGCCTCATTATAGTAGTGACAAGAAACACTGCTCTTAATCATCATAGTTTTGGATATATTATTCACCTATCGATTTCATTATTCAACGACCACATTTTATTAATTTTCTATCACTTAAGAAACCCCATGCTTGATCCCATGCTTTTTAAGGTAATTATCAAATTCAATAGATGTATATTCTGTTCCATTTTCATATTTTAATATTTTGATTGTCCAACCCATTTCATTATCAACTCTTCAAAGGTATCTCTTCATGTATTCAATCACTTATTATTTACTTTGCATAAATATAACCCATTCCATTCTTCTATAATAATCAATAAAAATAATGAATCACCTCTATCCATATGACAAGCCATATCTTTTATATTTCTTATTTCATGATTTATTATATAAATATACACATCATACAATCCCAGAAGATTGAGAGTTCTAGTGTCTTTGTGAAATTAGATACATAGAATAATAACTTGAAATAGGGATACAAAGTCATTATTTAGAACTCTATAACATTTCCTTAAAATCCATTGATCTTCTAATACTGCATGGGATAACCTAGGGATATACAGAAGAAATGGGTGAGATATAAATCTAGGTAAGGGAATAATCAAAAAATAACATAATGAAAGTAATACATGTGAGTCAAGAGGCATATAAATGTGACATAAAATGGTGAGAATCATAAACATAAACATTGAAGAATGATATATGATTATAACATCAATGAAACATATGAATATAGAAACAACATAAAACATGATATCATAAGCATAATTCAAGGATAATCACCAGTACATAATAACATAGTGTTCTTATAATAACCTCTTATGCACCATACATGGTATCTAATGATATAAAAACAATACTCAATGCATTGATATGCTATATAATTCCAATCCCACCCATCACATTCATATCATGTAAATGATTTTTTGTGCCACATAGATTATATAACATAAGAATTTCTTTCATCACTTTTAATCCCATGATTAATAAGTGTGGGTTAGATACATGGGAGATCAAAATAAATAAAGGATAGATAAATCTAGGTGAATGATCTTGACTGGAAATGGGGATGGATAAACACAATACAAATATTTAGCATGGAAAATCATGGGATAATTTCAGCAGCATAATAGGTGTACATAAAAGTTCATTGAAGGGTCTAATGAGAGTAAAAGGTGTTCACTCATTACTTTTAAATTTTAATTATATTAAAGGTATGTGTAAAAATATATTCCAACATGAAAAAATTTAAATCAAAAGGTACAATACAAATATAGTACTTGAATAAAGAGGAGGAAGAGAATCCCTTAGGAAAAGTAATGGCTCAGGTAAATGTTATAATGAGATAGGATAAATGATGTATCAATTATATAATATCAATTTGATAGTAAATTGATTTTATAAATACATGAAAACATAATAATTTTAGATTCAAAAGGGTAAATACAAATAAGATTCTTGAATATAAAATAAGAGAGATAGATCTATTACCTTGAGAGGGCACTTCGAAAAGCTTGGGAGGAGCTTCATAAGAGATTGGGAACACCTTGATATTGATTTATAGAGGGATAGGGAGTATAAATTCATGATAAATGGGTTTTTAGTGAATATGAGTGGTAGGTTGGGTGGGTATTTATAGTAAAAGAGAGGATAATTCTTTATTGATTTCTAAACTCAAGTTTTAGACTCTATATAATAAAATAATCAAAACAACAAACCTTCCCATTGTTTTTCACAAAGGATTCTATAAAAAATGAGTGGTTTTAAATATTTTATAATTCCAATAACCTAACATAATAAAATAATAGCATTGGTGATGTGTAAGTGAGTCGTGTTTATAAAGATTTGATTTTAAAACCTTAAAATATAATATACGTTTTGGAGGATTCATTAAAGATTTATAAAATTAATAAAATAACTAAAAAATACATTATTTTAAATTTTATATCTATTTTCCCATGTATTCCCTTTATATTATTTATTACATCACTTTTGGGATATTATGATGTTATAATAGATAAGGTATATTTATACCATATTTAATGTTTACCAAAAAAATCATTTATCTTGGAAAAAATATGAAAATTTCACCATTGGAAAATTTCGACGTGATAATTCAAAAAATAAGATTTATTTTATCAAAATAATTCTATAAATATTATAATTTACACTTTTAAATAAAAATCATTATTTAATATAAAATACTTGTTTTTATGATACTAATATCTTTCTGTCCCTTACAAAAATTACATTGGACTTCATTAAATGATATTATCATTTATATATAAATAAATATTATTTACTAAGAATAATTTTTGAAAATAATATTTATTTCAAATGATCTTGAATTTATAAAAAATATTGTTTTAATTGAATCTATATATTTCTTAAAATACAATTTTTATTTCTTCATATCAAAATATAATTTTTATCAAACTCGTTATATAATCATTTATAAATAAATAATAAAAATGGATAAATATAATCATTATTTAATCAAAAATAAAATATATAAATTCATATTACTAGGGTCAAAATCCTTTAATACACTAGCATACTCCCTAATGGTAAGGTGTGTTATGGTGCTGCTTTCTTGGGGTGGTTTTGTAAACATGGTTTTGGTCATATTCTCAATAAGATTGAACTTCTCCTATGAATGGTTTTTAATGAGATTTATTTTTTGAATTTTGAATTGGGATTGGTTAAGGGTATGATCCTACTGGTCAAGACCATCACTTATTCTATTTGTTCAATCAACTCTTTCCTACATTTAAAAAAAATCATTTCTTGTCTTCTGGGATGATCATCCACTTTCAAGAATCCAAGTTCTACTATTCTTTGTATATTTGAGTGTGATATCAACTATGTTGGATTTCTCAATCTTCTTTTTTTCCTTTCATTAGATACCTAGATGACTAGAGGAATAATATGACCTCCCCAATTTATTCTTAACATATGTAGTTAAATCATACTCTTATTCTTCTTCTAGAGAAGAGTAACTATTTTCCAATGTGATTTTTCTTAGTTAACCGATATTCACATTTTTCTGAGTTCTATAATTACTATTTCCACTTATTCTTTTATTACAATGAATTGATTTATTCTCAAATTTATAACAAAAAAAAACAATACCCAAAGAATTTTATTCTTCTATATGATGAAGGATATTGCCTCATTCTTATTTTTTGAATTCATAGTGCTTCCCCATTTAGATATATCTTTGTTTCCCCATAGTAAAACATGGTATAAGATAGAAATTTATATAATTTAAATTTCTTACTAGGATATATCTTCTCACTTTCATTCCTCCATATGTACCCATCTTTTTTATAGATATCCAGTTCGATATTATCTCTTAATGATTGAAGATCATTTATAACTCTCTACTTCGTTTGTTTAGAAACTATCTTTATCATAACTTTAGGTGACTTTTATGAATATATGTATGACCAAATTTTTACTTCCCTTTGTTTTTTCCCATCATAATTCCTTCCTTTGATGTTTAATTATAACATCCAATTCCAATTTTTTCGATAAAATTGGGTCTTTAATCATTAAATGCTTTTTATATGCCTTTAGAGGCACATTTGACTCTTTTCAAAATATATGTATCTAAGAACCTACTAAATTATAGTTTATTATTCAGTTCCCCTTACTTTTTTCAGTTACTAACTTACTCATTAAGGTAAGTAATTCTTCTTCAAGAGCCTCAACTATCTTATTTTTCTCCTAAAAACTTTAAGTAAGGTCATGGATAACCTTTTCCTACTCTAAAATATTTAGTTTAAACTCAAAAACCTCTCATTATATTTCATGATTTTCCAAATTATTTTATGACTCTCCTTAAATTCAGACAATATATACTTCCATTTTATCAACATACTCTTATGATTCTGTCACAAATCTCCAGTATTTCTATTTTTATTTCTTTTAATGTTAATGTATTCAAGAAAACCATCAAGTTATACCTTGATATTGAAAACACCATATAGATGATTCTCTATCTATTTCATTGGTTCTTTGTTTTAAACTCTATCTATAATGGAAACTTCAATGTCAAACTTAAAATATATTTTTATTTCCTCTAAAAAGTATCTATCATCATTTTATTCTTTTCTAACAAAGATCTTCCTCTAAAATTTATTTCTTGATTTGAATTCTCAATTTTGTGAGAACCTCCTCCAAGGCATCTGCATGATTTTTACTTCACTTTTCTAGCCATAAAATTTCCTTTAAAACCTTGTAGTAATGTTCCCAACTTTACCACATTGAAAACATTCCATAGGTTTCTTGCCTTCAATTCTCCCTTTTCCTCTCTTGAATTTTCTATAAAAAAGAGAAAGAAATTCATCATCAATATCTTCTTTATCATAACTACCTCTAGAAATGTTAATTTTTTCTATAGATTTTAATTCCATATCCTTAATTTCTATAATTGGTGTGTCTTCTTATTTTACTCTAATGTCATAGGCTTCCAGACTACTTTAAATATCATCAATAGAATATATAGACAGATCCATTTCCTTAAGATTGGAATCTTTAAAATTTTATAGAGGTGGAAATATTTTCAAGGTTTTTTTTATAATGTAAATATCATTAATTTCATCACTAAGATCTCAAATTTCACCAAAAACTTTATTGATTCATTTAAATAAACTATCTTTATTTTCATTAGGATGCATTTTCATATCATCAAACTTACTGTTCCTAACTTGGATTTTTTCATCCTTCACTTTGTTATTACCTTTGTATATATTTTCTAGTTTCTCCCATATGGCCTTTATTGTAGTGTAACTCATCAAATTCAAATATATTTGATTTTATATATCTCTAGTAATATAATTTTGAGCTTTGAAATCCATATATATAATTTTCATATTAGATTCAGACATTGATAGTCCTGTTTTATCACTAACTTGAATCCCTTAAACTATGGAAATTAGAATTTCTAGCCTAAGTGAACTCAGATTAGATCTAATTTTGTTCTTAAAAATATTGAAGTTTATTCCATCAAATAAGGGGAATCCCCTATAATTCAAAGTATTCTCTATAACAAAACAATTCTTAGGGAAAAATTTAATACCCATAACCTGATTTCTCGGATACCACTTGTTAGACCTCGAGACACCGTAAGAGGGGAAGGGTGAATCAGGATGTTAAATTTTTATTTCAACTGAATGGATCTTTACCCCACATTGGTAATAGCTCGTTAAACCTATATTATGGAATTTTACAATCGCCTAATACACGTATACTGAAATATAAACACAAAAAAATAATTTCACTTGGTTCACTGCTAAGGACTGGTTCAAGGAGCATATGTTGATAGTGATTTGGTCATACCAGAATCTATTAATATTTACTAGATTTTGTGGATTAAAATTTTATAGTCATGGTCACTCTTTTATAGGCTCACTACCTTTACAAGAATTTTGGTACAGGACATTGTCTCCCTCAGATCACTTCTATCAACTCCCCCTTGTTTACTACTTTGGGTGAATTTTTCCTCAGTTTATCAACTTGAAGGTTGCTTTCATATCTGAGTATATGTTAATGATGTTTTACATCATTATGGTCCAAATATGATGATTCAATTCATTCCACAAACTTTTACTAAGTGAAACTATGTTCATGCAAGTATTTTCATGAATCTTCTTTTTTTGAAAAACTTACAATTTCACATAGCCTATAACTTTAACAAAACTCCTCTTAACTAAAATCCCTATATCCACTTAGTTATCAACCATAATTTTTGTAAAAAAAAATTTCACATAAATTTCATGTTTTACATATGAAATTAATTCACATAATACCTTCATGAATTCAAAGTGATTAAAAATTCTCCTAAACTTTGATCCTCTAAATAAATATTAGCTATATATTTATAGGAAAAACTCACCCTCTCACGAAACTCTATCATTCCCACAAAATTCATCAACTTTGCATACATATTTATCATAAAACTCTAAATATTAAATATAATATTATAAGATTAATAAGTTTACCTATAAGTGGGGGTGAATTTTTGTTAATAAAATAATAACCCGCAATTTACTTATCCTCTATATAAAGGTAATTTGGGGAAAACTTTGTCTGATTTATAAGAAAGTAATCAAAAAAACTTTTGTGCCAGAAGTTTATAAAATCATATTTCAGGAAAATTTTGTAGCATAAAATATAAAATTTCCTTAATACACACATAGTATAAATATAAAATTGTTAAAATAAATAAAGTAATAATTATAAAACAAGTAATAAAAACTTGTAGATGTTTTATAAAAAAGATATAAACTCTTTAACCTTAGAGTTAAGGAAGTAAATAACCCTGAATTTGGGTATCCATGGTTTTCACCAAATCATAAAGGATTATATTATTTAATTAAGGAATCCCTAGATATAAATATCATAGAGTATTTTATTTCCCTAGTCTCAGGAATCCTCAACTGGAAGTATCAGAATAACCTATGTCTTTCTATCCTCAGAATCCCTTGATCAAACACGATATCGAACAAATAATTACCAACACAAAATATATTAAGGTATTTACATTCCTCATATAGATTCATTTAGACAAAAAAATATCTAAATATTATAATGGAGTGAACTAGTAACAAGATGTTACAAAAGATTCAAAGTAACTTCAGATCATCAGTGATACAAAAGTATCCTCCTCCCCGAATGCTGCTTCTTTTTATAGAAATTTCTTCAATAGTCATATTTTTCATTTCTAAAAGGTGGTTTAAATGAATTTTTATGAATTTTTATTCACTTGATAAGATTTAGTAAATCTTCTTTATCCAATGGTCGATTCTGATCAATAACCGTAACAATTCTCGAAAGATTCTATTCGGTATAATGATTTTAGTTTTTCTAGAGAAATATATAGGGTTCATCCAGTACGTCTTTATAATGGATATTCTAAAAATTATTTCATCCTCTATATGATAAGGTTTGTCCAGTAGACTTTATATAACTTCATCTGGTGAGAGTTTTTTATACTGTTCCTTTTAGACTTTAAATACCTCCATTAGATTTTACTTGAAATCGCCCATCTGATGTATAATGTACAAGTCAATAAAAATTATAAGATTCCATATAGTTTGGTTCATTTGGAATACATAAAAAAATTCCATTTAATTTATAAATTATTATACATCTGAAAAAAAAAATATAGGTTTTCTATGAAAACATTATAAACATTTGGAAATTATAAATTTATTAAACTAAAGTATTTAAGGAATTATGTTGTGATTTTTAAAACTAAGTTTAGAAAATGTTGAAAGTAATCTTTTGACTAAAAAATCACACCCATTTTAAAAATAAAAAAAATCCCAAATAAAAAAATTAAATTTTAAATAATATTGAAAAAACTTACTCCTATTATCTTAAAATTTGAATCTTCACCCTTTTTTACTACTTTCTCTATTTCTCAGCCTTACTTTATTTATCCCCCTTTCTTGAACAAATATTTTTTGAAAGTTTTATTTGAAGATTAGTTTTTCTCATTATTTATCCCCCTTTATGGTTTTCAAAAAAAATAGAGAGGTGGGAAGTGTACAAGAAATTTTAGAGAGAGAAACATTTCTGTGAAAAAAATTATAAAAATGAATAAACATCCATCCAAAAAGTTTATGAATAGGTATTCATCTAAATAAATTGAAAAAAGTACATCCAAAAAAATATAGAGGAATATTAATTCAAAACATTCATAGAAAATGATTTTTATTTATTAAAAAACATTTCAATAGTTTAAGAGAATAGAATAAATATTTCTTTGAAAGCTTATTCACAAGAAATCTTAGCTTCTTGACATTATCTTAATACTTTTCTGATTCAATAACTACAAATTTGAGCATTATCATATCTTCTTAAAGAACTTGAAACTTTCTATTATCACTCTTTCACTTTATAACTTCTTCTTTTAAAGCTCGAATCTTATTTCATTGCTTTGAAATCTCATCATCTTTCTGCATTTCCAAATATTTGAGATTTTCAATTTCCCTTGTGCTTTCATTGACTTTAGAACTTATATATATTACAATCTTTTAAATTGATTTTGAATATTTTCTTATGAATTTAATTTTCTCATAATAGAACTTTATATCACCCTTAGTATGATTTATCCATATATTAATTTTTTTAATTAACTATACTTTTGAATTTCCTCTAAAATATTTCAACTTAACTTCATTCTTAATTACTGTCTCTGCAAGTTGTTTTAAAGAATTAAAATTTTCCAAAAAGTCAATCTTCCCTTGGATGTACTTGCATTGTTCTCGAATATTAGGGAAATAATTAAGAGCATGTTCAATATTCTTAATAAATTCATTGAAATAATTTATCCTCGTTTATATTCTCTAACTACTTATATTGGGGGAAGAATGAGTTAAATCAGATGAGACATCAAGAATGGATGAGACCGAAGGTCTTGAAGTATGATCTTCTTCTTTGCCTGAATGGCCCGAAGGCCTTCTTTTTTTATTTTATTATGGATAATCCCCCTTTTAAGGGTTGAAGGGGAACCTGAACATGACCCATAGGACCAAGGCATAAGGCCCGACAAACTCATAATACATGACCCGAAGGCCCAGAGGCATACCATGCCCAATACATGACCCATAGTCCCAGCCCACTTGAAATACCCCTCCCCAGCTTTCTACGTCATTGATCTCCTAGCACCCCACCTTGCATTGCTAATCGGCTAGCATTGCCTCGTACAAAGCTGCACGGTGCCCGGTTCCGATGGTGGCTGTCATACACTCTCATTCTTCCAATCCAGTTATATCTGCATCTGGTGGCTGCTACTCTTGTTGCTCTGATCCTCTTTTGGGGCATGTTCTATGTGAACTAGGCTAATCCATGGTCTACGTGACCCGAAGGCCCTGTGGCCCGAAGGCCTTTGATGACCCGAAGGCCCTGGAGACCCATAGGCACAAACTGGTGGCCCGAAGGCCCAAATCAGGTGAATAGTTCCGGATGCTACAGTACTGAATAGTAACTGCTACAGTAACTACTACAGTACTGCTACATTACTGCTACAGACTTAGTTTTTCCTTCAGAAACTTATACCACTTCAACTTGTCTATCAGACTTAGGTTTTTATGAAACCTTAGTTTTTGAATGTTGATCTTCTTATTCTGAAGTTTTATTTATGCCCAATACTTGTAGATCTGAATCCTTATGAGATTGAGTTTATAGAGAATTAGAAGACATGGTTTCACTCTCTTCAACTTCCATATATTTCTATAACTCTTTTGAAAGTTCTTATTCACTTCTAGAATTACCTTTTCTAGATTATTTAAGAACTTTCAAAAATTCATTTTCAATATCTTCATATTGATAATTTTTAATAACATCTATTTTTCTATTTTGATTTTCAACAGACATAGGAGATTCTGAAGGTTGAGGCACTACTACAAAACTCGCCTTTAACAGCACCAAAATTTATCAGCATTAGAAAAATGCACTAAGAAATTCCATCTTTATCTGCGCTAAAATAAACACTGATAAAGTGGGACCTTTATCAGCACTAAATAAAAGCGCTCATAAAGGGAACCCTTTATCAGTGCTTTCTATTTAGCATTGATAAAATGTCACCTTTATTAGTGCTTTATTTTAGCGCTGATAAAAAGTAACCTCTATGAGCACTAAAAACAAAGTGTTGATAAAGGTCCACAATAAAATGAAATAATTTAACAAATAACATTAATTTTTTTTAACAATTTCATTAATTAAATAATTATTGTTAAAAATGAATAAATTGAATATAAATATATATAAATTTTAAAAATTAATAAATATTATATATTAAATATATAGATATGTAAAATGAATAAAATGAAATAATTAAATAAATAAAAATTTCAAATGAGTAAATTAAGAAAAATATTAAACATTTTATTAATTAAATAATTATTGATAAAGATGAATAAATTTAATATACATATACATAGATTATAAATATTGATAAATAGTATATATTAAATGTGGATATATAAATGAATATATAATTAAAAAATTACAAATGAATAAATTAAAAATTTATTTAAAAATTTATTAATGAAATTATTATTATTAAAAATGAATAAGTATAATATATATATATATATATATTAATTATAAATAGTAATAAATAGTATATATTAAATATAAATATATATATTAAATAAAATGTTAATTAAAAACATATAAATGTCTTATTCATTTTTATGTTTTTTGATTTTTCAATTTAACATATATATATATCAAATTTCATGTATTACATTGATTTAACGTACATATATATATATGTAATTAATGCGGTTTTATATACAAATGCACAGACAGATATATTTATGCAATATATAGAAACGTATACACCTAATATTTGTGTAATTTATTCAAATTTCAGTATATTTTAGAATTTCATTATAACATGATACATTTAATATATTATGTTTTTAATCCGTCAATTTTATTTATTTATTTTTAATATTATTACAGTTTGGGCAATCATTTTTAATATTTTTTTATTTTTTATTTTATTTTTGAATTTAATCATTTTCTATTATTTATTTATATTTATTTATTTATTATGTTTTAGTATTTTCAATATGTATTCATATTACTTAAATATATATATATATATCCATATTTTTTTAATAATTATATTTAATTAATAAAACATATTCATTTTCTCAATATTTTTAAAGTGTACTCATATTGAATTATTTAATTTCACTCATTTTTAAAATGCATGTATTTAAGATTATATATCCAATAATAATGTTGAAAATATATTTGTAAATAAATATTTATAAATAAATATATTTATAAATCTATATTTACTATATTTATAAATTTATATATTTATAATTATTATAAATAAATAATAATTATTTTTTAAATAAGTATTTATATAATTATAAATAAATAATTATATATATTTAATAATTATAAAATTATAATAAATTTATTTAAATAAATCCTTTATCAGTGCTAAAATATTAGTGTTGATAAAGATGTTTTTTATCAGTGCTTTCTTAGCACTGATAAATCTCAAGATTTATCATCATTTTGTTTAGCACTGATAAATAACCCTTTTATCAGCTCTTATCAATTTAACACTGATAAAAGGTATATTTATCAGTGATTTCCTAAATCATTGTTAAAAGTATTCTTGATCTATTTAAAAGAACCTTAATCGGTACTTAGTCAGTTTCAGAACTCAAGCTCTCGCGAAACTCCTCTGTTTTCGGTGCAACTCCTCTATGTTCCATCGGAAAAATCAAGGCTAGAATCCAACGTATGTTATTTTTTACTTTTCCTCTATTTTTTTTGATCTTTTGGGTTCCAAGTTTTGTGTTTTACGTTTTTTGTTTTACGTTTTGTGTTGTTCTTAACCATGATGAACCCTACATCTCATCTCCTCATCACTACCGGCACGACTCCTCTAGGTTTATCTAAGGATCATAAATATGTACGATGATATTAGTCACTAGTTTTTGTAGCCTGTAATGATGAAATGAATCATAGTATTCCTCGCTAAATTGTTTACCTATAATGCGGTGAAGGAAAAATACAAAAAACCAATAATTACTCTTTCAATACTTTCTTTTCCTATTAAGAAATGGGATGAAATCATGATATATTTCTTGACCATTTTTTCAAGATCAACTAAATAGAAAGATGTACTATGTGTTATAGTGGATCACCTAACTAAGATGAAAAAATTATTAAATATTGAAGAGGCTTCCTTAATTGATGAACTCGGTTAATTGTACGTCAAAGAGATAACAATGCTTATAGGTGTCCCATCTAGTGTTGTATCTAATAGTGATATGATTTTTTTATCTTGGTTATAGTAAAGACATTAATTTTTAATGAGTTTATAGGTGAAATTTTATACTTCAATTATTCCACAGACTAAAGATCATTTGAATCTGACTATATTTATATTGGAGGATATTCTTTGATCCTTAATTCTGGACTTTAGTGAATCTTGAAAGGATTAACTTTACTTGGTGGAATTCTATTATAGAAATAGCTATCAATCACTTATCCATATGGACCCATATAGTGAATTATATTAAATACATTTTCACTCACCTTTATGTTGGAAAAAGATAGAAGAATCTCCTATAAATATCCCTAGTCTTTTCTAGGAAATAATATACTGAGTGATTTTAATTCAAAAACATTTTGAAACTACTCAAAGTCAACCAATGCCCTACAGTAACCATTAGATGTGACCCTTGTAATTTAATGTTAATGATCATGTGTTTATTTAGGTTTCCTTGATATTGGTTCTCTAATGGATTATAAAGAAGAGAAAATTGACCTTGAAATACATCAAGCCTTTTTAAATTATTAGAAAAGTCTAGGAAATTTCTTAATAGCTATCATTACATATATAAAAACCCAATGGTTGAATCTATTCCCTCAATAATATGGTTGAATCTTATTGAGTATGAAATGCTTGAGGCTGTGGAGGTTTTAAATTCTCCATTCGATCTAACCATGTAATCCCCTTTAATTTTAGTATCTTAGTCTCATTTTGGATGTATCTTGTGTTGAAGGGGAGTTAAAAGAGGGGTTAGAGGATTTGATAGGAGAGAGTGGTGAAGATATAGAGGTACCCTTGTGTGATAGACAATGAGTACCTGATGGAATGAAACCAGGTACCTGTTGATAGGATAGTGTAAGTGGGTCCACTATTAACACAACCAAGAACCCAGTAGCCTAGTATTATGTATATGGTGGTACTTTTAATATTTTATTAGTGTTATGGGTTTTTGATCTTTTTAATCATATTAAACTTGTATACTAAGTAAACTATATCCCACTAACATGTTGTCGGGTTAATCATGACTATTAATTTCTCATTCCAGTGGTTTAGCATTAATTATGTCTTGTTTTGGTCTTGGTTGTTGTGATTAAGATTTTAAAATGAAAAAAAAAATTGAAAATTAAAATGATTTCTTTCAAAGGGTCTCAGATTGGGAAAAATGAGTTTTAAAGGAAAATATTTTGGATTAAAAATTTGGTAAATTATTGGGTTTGGTGATAAAGTGGTAAGTGTGGTCCTCGGTATTCCTTATAAAAAATTTCATATGTGTGGGTATGTGAGGAATTGATTTTGAACCGGATTTTATGATTTTTGTTTTATTCAAAATATGTCACATAGAAAGGTCCCTAAAGTTTCTATTGGGTCTCACCCTATTTCTAGTTATCCTCAGTTGCTTCCCATCTTCTGTGGAAATTGTGGTTCGTTAAAGGTAGTGAAGTGGCTTGAGGAATTTGGGCATGTCTTCAGAGTGTTGGGAACTCCCAAATCCATTAGATTTTGTGCTATTCTGGAACTGTTTTGGGGTCTAGCTTTGGAAGAATGGTAGTTGTTTTCCCCGCCAACGATGCAAGTTGGGATGACATGGGAAGTTTTTATGTCTATATTTATCTAATGTTTTATATCATACGAGGTGAAGATAAAGAAAAGGTAAGATGTCATGAGTTTATAGAAAGTTCAATGGATGGCGAAGGCTTATGTTGAACACTTCAAAGAGCTAGTTTCCTTTTCTTCATAGGTGGTGTTGTAAGATCTATTGAAAGATTCTATTTTCATTGGGGGTCTCCATACAGCGATCAAGGATCATGTCCTATTCTACAAGGATCTTTATTTTTATAAGTTGGTGGAGTAAGTGTTTTTGGATGAGTTTTTGTAAAGGAAGCATATAACACATTGGATCAGTTATTGTCTCTCCTGTTGGGGTGAATACATTCAAAGTGTCCTCATTTTTCTTTTTTAGTTTTTGTAAGTTCATCTTTCATTATAAAAGTCTAATTAAATCATCTTTTCGTAGTTCAAATGGTTTTGTTTTTCTGAATGTGAACCTTTAAATGGTTATCATTTAATGAATTAGTTCCCCTCTTTCAATAATGCCTATTTTGAGATGTCTATTTTTGTGGAAATCACTCTTTGTGACTTTTGTATGGGTTCATTGTTTGGTTAGAGATATTTTATTTGTTTATTAAAAAAATATAGTCTTTTATAATATTGGAAAAATAGTTCGATGGAGGAATGTACTTCGTTTACACTTTGGGAAACGATCCATAAGTCATTTGAGACATGTAGAAATCAGTTGTATCTCAATTCGATGCATGGTATGATTGTTATGACTCAATGTGCCATGCCTTTGTAAGAATCAGATGCACCTCAAAACCAAAAAAAACATATTCATATTGTTTTGATATTTTATGATAACAATCCATAAGTGATTTAAGATGTTCATGAATCAGTCACACCTCAATCCGACGTAGAGTGTGACCAATATGACTTCAAGTACACGTTTTTATTTAAAATTGACATCAATTTTAGTAAAAAGGCCAACTGACCTACTCAAAACTGATAAAATGCATTCAAATTGTTTAAATACTTTATTACAATAATCTATAAGTCATTTGAGACATGTTTGAATCATCTGAACCTCAATCCTATGCACGGTGTGATTGGTATGACTCCAAGTGCATCTTTTTATTTAAAATTAAAATCAATTTTAGTAAAATTAACACTTTTTGTTAATTTATTTCTATATATTATTAATAAAATAACAATTGTTTTCTTATATAGGTGTGTTCTTTTGCTCGAGTAGGGGTGGTTTGTTTAGCAATATCATGAGTCAGTTCAGGATTAAAAGATAAAATAACATTGATGTTTTTGAATATATGTAATAATTTGTATTTATGTAATTGTATAAAACAATGTTTGAAATGTATATAATATAGTTTTTTTTTCTTGTGTTTGTGTTTTAAATTTCATTTCATTTAAATCTTGTATTGGGACTTGTTTTTGTTGATATCTGGTGTGTTTTTGGTGTTGTGGTATGCTATTACAGCACACTACAGTGGTGTTGCGGTGTACTATTACAACACACTGTAGTGGTGTTGCGGTGTGTTGTTACAACACACTATAGTGTTTTTGCAGTGTACTGTTATAGAACACTACAAAATGTCCCTTTATCATCACTTTTAAAAGAACTGATAAAGGCCACATTTATCATCACTTTTAAAAGAACTGATAAATATATACTTTATCAATGCTTTTATAAGAACTAATAAATGGTTTTTTTAGCAGCACTAACAAAGGTCTCATTTATCAGTTCTTTTTTAGCACTGATAAAGGACACCTTTATCAGTGCTTTTTCATTGCTGATAAAACACCATGCCTTTTAAACTTTCTCATGTAGTCAGTGCTTTTCTAGCACTGATAAAGGTCATTTCTAACATTGTTAAAGGGCTATTTTGTAGTAGTGAGCCTATTTTCCTTCAAATGGAATGGACTAATTAATTTCTAGTTGTATAAATAACAAGGGAGGAATAGACAATAGATATACTTGAATTTCCACTTAAAAAATAGAATAAAATTGTTCAACACCCTTTATAAAACTTTTAGCCACATTGGATTATTCATATTTTTTCATTTGTCTTTATTATTTTTCTATTCTCAAATATTCTTATAGGTTTTCTCTTTAATTACCAAAGTGTCATCCATATCCATCCCAAAACTATTATTATAAGTTTTTTCTCTTTTGTATTATTTAATAAGGCTACAAAGTCCTTATCAATCATGGTTTTAACTATCTTCTTTAGGAAATAAGGGAAAACTTCTCTTATCTTTCTCTTTTCCAACACCTTCTCTTTTAACTTCTTAGTTTCTACTTCAGGTACAGCTTTGTGTGACTTATAAATAAACTTTTTCAGATGAGGTACAAAAAAAATTCTCATTTTTTTAATAGTTTCCTCACTAATAAAAGATTCATTCTCCCTTGTCGGAGTTTCTTTTTAATTTATCTTTTGAACTTACATGAATTTTATTAAAAATATGCTTAAGAAACTTGGAAACAATAAAATCTTAAACTTTCCACACTTGAAAGCATCTGTATAAAGGAACCCAAACTTCATAATATTAAACTTTCCCATGTTTCACAAGAAATATATATATATATATATATATATATATATATATATATCTTTTTTTAGGGTATCTTTATCCCCGTTTATTGCTATGAAGAATTTCTACATCTAAATTGCTATTATTCTTTCATCTAGATAAATATAGTGAGACTTTATCACTTTTTCATAAGAAGAAAATAGTGAAGTTCCAGCTCTATATTATTCAAAAATTCACAACTTCTCAGGTAACATTTGGGTAATAAGATTACATTATCCTTCAAAAGGAATCCTGACCAACTCATCCACTTGTTGGAAATTCAGTTTATATAATTATCTAAATATAGAAAAATAAACAAATTTAATACTTTCTTATTCACTAAAAACAGTTGAAAAATAAAATTATATATCTATTTTTGGATAATGAATACCAAAATCTTCTTTCTCAACATAGATACTTTCCCAATATTGAAAAATAATATAATATTTTAGAAGATAGTCATACTTTTCATACCAATATCTTTCAATTAATCTTTTCTTAACTGGAGGTATGGTTTCTAAATCACTTGATAAGTCTATTTAACTGAATGGATGAAGCTTTAGAAAATGGAAAAACTAGAAAACCAACAGATGGATAAGAAATGGACTTGTGAGATATTTTGAGATAATTAAGCGGTAAAGAAAGGAGAGGTGGCCCACACCCATTTGTATAGTCTTAATAATATAGATGGTTAATCTTCTACTAGATCTAATGGATTATATTAAAAACCTTTTCCATATCAATAGCTAATAACTTTCTCAAAATATGAAAAGGATTCACTGAACTCTTGAAGTTTTTTATAAAATTTTGAGATGATTTTTATCAAACAAAAAATTATTCTAAAGTAAAAGCAAAAAAATTAAAAGTTTATAAAACTATTTATAAATATAAATTCAAAAAATTTATAAAAAACATAAAAAATATTATAAAATTTGATATTAAAAAATAAATATTTAGAAATTACTTCTCAGAGAAGAAGAAAATAAACTTTCATTGTAAATTTTTTTTGGTAATTGTGACTTATTGGTTTTCAAAAACAATCTTTTTTTGAATATTTTTAAGAAAATATTTTTCTAGAAACTTTATAGAACAGTTTTTATGGTGAATTTTTAGAAAAGTTTTGTCTAGAATGTTTTTGGAAAAGTTTTTTCCAGAAAAAAAGAGTAAATTTTAGAAAATTTTTAAAAAAATTTAGAAAACCTAAAATTTTAAAATAGGGAAAATAATATTTTACCCCTTTTTAAAGAGTTTATACCATAAAGAGATACTATAAACAAAAACTAGATATGAATGATCATTTTATGTTTACCATTTCTAGCTTTCATTTAATATATTCAAATTTATCTAAATTGAGTGGTTTTTTAATAATATCATCTAGTTAATCTATAGTTCTAATGAATTGTAAAATAATATCTCCATTTTTTGTGTTATCTTGAAGTAAATTTTGTCTTATATTTATTTTTTTAGCCCATGAGTGATGTGTGGAGTTTTTAATTAAGGGTATAGAACTTGTGTTATCACACAAAATAGAATTTTTTTCTAAAACTCATGCCAAAATCAGTGAGTGTATATTGCATCTACAAAACTTAATCACAGCAAATTCCAATTGCAACATATTCGACTTCAGTAGTGGAAATTTCTACTCAGTTTTGTTTCTTACAATACCATGAAACTAATACCTCTTCTAATAAATAAAAATTTCTATATGTGAGTTTTCTATCTATTTTATATCCATAAAAATTATCATCTAAAAAAACTTTTTAAATCAAAATTATTTCTAAAATTATAAAATAAACTAAGATCCATAGTTCCATTAAGGTAATGAAACTTATTTTTACAGCTTTAAGATGGGACACTTTTGGATTCTATTGATATCTTTAATATAATCATAAAGAAAACATTAAATCTAGTTTACTAGTTGTGAGATATAGTAAACTACTAATAATTCCTCTAAAAAGTTTTTGATCAACTAGTTTCCGAGATTCATCAAGATCAATAGTTTTTTACATCCTTATAGGAGAAATAATACTTTTATTATTTTTGTATCCAAAAATTTTAAGAATATATTTTATATAATTTTTTTGAGATATAAAAGTTCCTACTGGTTCTTAAAAATTTTAAAAACCAAGTAAAAAAATTAATTCACCCATCATGCTCATTTCAAACTTATATTTCATAATATATAAAAAGGAATCGATAAGACATTTTTGAGTTGAGAAAAATATAATTTTATTGACATAAATTTGAACAATGATGGTATCTTTGAAAACTTTTTTAATAAAAAGTGTTGGATCTACAGATCCCTTAACAAAATTGTTTTATAACAAAAATATGGTTAATCAATAATTCCAGGATCTTGGAGATTATTTGAGTCCATAAAGTGAATTAGTAAGTTTAAAAACATGAATTTGAGATTTTTTTGTTTTCAAAAATAGGATTTTGTTCTACATAAACATCCTCCTATACATATCCATTAAGGAAAGCATACTTTACATCCATTTGAAAACGATTGAAATTTAGAAATTTTCTATATGTTATAAGTATAAGAATAGATTCAAGTATATATATTAAAGCATAAGTTTCTTAATATTATTTTTTTTATTGTTGATTATAACCCTTTACAAAAAATCTAGCTTTATTTCTACCTTAACTCCATTTTCATCGCATTTATTTCATAAAACCCATTTTATACCAATTATATAAAAAACATTAGAATGCTCAATTAAATCCCAAACATGATTCCTTTCAAACTCATTGAGTTCATCCTAAATTTCTTTTTTCAATGAGTGTGGCCAAGTGGTAGAGGCCCCTTATTGTAATCTAAAAGATCCAGGATCAAATCCAGGTGGGGTAAATTTTTTGGTTACTATAGAAGTACTATAGTAGTTACTGTACCAAAACTATGTGGTAATATAGTAGTTGGAACTATTTATCTGATTTGGGCCTTCGGGTCATCGATTTTAGCCTATATGTCTCAGGGCCTTTGTGCCACAAAAGTCCTTTGGGACACCATTGGCCTTTAGTTCACTGGGCCTCTGAGACACAAAGGATCAAAAGTATCCTGTGAAGATCACATAGTATAAGGCCCTGTATGAGGATTCAGAGCAAGTAGCATCCACCAGTTCATAACTAACCAAATTAGAAGGATGAGATGGTATGGAAATCTCTATTGGTATCAGGCACCGTGAAACTCTACATAGAGTGATATTAGCTAATCATCCATGAGAGATGTGGAGATAGATTTCTTCAATTATGTAGATGCTGGTGAGGGGAAATTATTATAGTGTTAGGTCTTAGACCTTTGGGTCATGTATTAAGAAATGTTCCATAGGCAATCAAGTAATGTAATGGGCCCTACGGGTCATGTAAGGGTTCCCCCACAACCCATAAAATGTGGATTATCCAAAAATAAATAAAAAAATCAAAGGCCTTCGGGATGGTTTGACCACCATACTACATTTATTTTATCTAATATTTATCACCTAAAGCCTCATTAGGAGTTTTTTGTTTGAATTGTGATAAAAATTCAAAATGTTCACATTCATTTTTTAAAGAACTTCTAGTTTTAACTATTTATCCTACATCACCAATTGATATTATCACTAGAATGATTCCTAAGTATTGTCTATTTATTGGGTTTTTAAAAGGTTGTTCATCACTATCATGTTGAATTTATTCCTAAGGTAAAAAATCAGAAATATTTTCTTCAATTATTCTCTCATAAGAAAAATTTTATAACATGGGTAGAAAATCAATTTTAGTAACAACATCCAAAGATATGGTTTCAGGTTGTTTGAAAACAAAAGGATAAGTTTCATAAAATTTGACATGTATTGTTTATTCAATAGTTATTTTATTTTTATTAAAAATTCTATAAGCCTTACTTGTTGTAGAATAACTAAGAAAAATTCCTTTATCGGATTTTAGAGTGAATTTAGGTAAATTATATTTAGTATTCAAAATTAATAATTTCATCCAAAAAAAATGAAGTAATAAATTTTTGTTTTTCTTCCTACCCACAATTCATATGGTGTTTTATTAATAAAAGGTCAAAGTAAAACTTGATTTATAGTATATGAGCGGTATTAAATTCCTCATCCCAAAATTTTTTTGCAATTGAGTATTCACTCAACATGGTTCTAGTAATCTCCTGAATAACTCTATTTTTTCTTTCAACTACACCATTTTAATAAGGTTTTTAAGGATCTGAAAAGTTATGTATTATACCTTTTTTATGAAAAAACATTTTAGAATCAGAATTTAGAAATTATCAACCATGGTCATTATGAATAGTTACCAAGGTATAATTTTCTCATTTTTAATATGGGATACAATGTTTTTAAGACAAAAAAGGCTTCTAAATTTTTTACTAGAGAATATACACATGTGTATCTAGTGAAGTCATCAAATAAAACATATACATAATATTTTCCACCAATACTTCCATTTTTTGTTACACCAAATAAATCCATATGCACTAACTATAATGTATCAAAAGTTTAAACTTTACTAAGTAGATTTTAGAACTAACTTATGTTGATTTACAAATTAACAAGGATCATAAACTTTATAATAATTACACCTAAGCTCTAGTAAATATCTAAATATTCCTTTATTAAAAAGTTTGGATAAAGTTCTAACATTACCATGTCCTAGTCTTTTAATTTACACCAAAGATTGATCTTCTATTGCACTAATTCAAGGTAGATATTCGCTTATGAGGTCTTCTAAGTTAAGTGTGTAAACATTATCATTCCTATAAATGGAAATAATAACCTTACATTCATAACATTTAATAGTATATTTATCATTATTGAAGTTCACAAGGTAACCCTCATCACATAATTGACTTATGCTAATGATATTTTTCTTAACACCCATAATAAATAAAACATATGAAATTAATGTTTTTCCAAGAAGAACAATATTACCTATACCATATATTTCTCCAGGGAGATTATCACCAAAAGTGACTTTACCACCTTTCATCTTGAAAATACTCTGAAAAAATTTCTAGTTTCTAGTCCTATAACACGAACACCGACTATCCATGTACCAAATGTTATTTTATTAGTACTCTTCTTATTTTCATAAAAATAAAAAATTAGGCTTTTGGTACCCAAGATTTCGTGGGTCCAAGATTGTTAGAAAATAGTATATTAGAAATCTACATTTTTCCTACATTTTTTTATTGAATAGCTTCTAGTTCCATATAAATATATTCTTTATTAAAAAAACGATTTAATTTTATTCAAAGAAAAGTTTTTCTTCCAATGTCCACCAATTTGACATTTTTAAAAAAATTGAAAACTTTTAGGGACAAAATATTTGTTTTGAAAATGTGGTTTTTTGAGTAAAACTAAACCTAGAAGTATCTCTAGTATATTTTATTTGTCTATAAAGTTTGTCAAAATTTTCCTTCCTAGAAGTAAAATTTGATAAGAGTTTCTTTAGAATAAAGATCTCATAATTTAGCTGTGTAACCAAATATTTATCCTCACTATTTTTATTATAATTATATTTATTTTATAACTCAAATATAATATTTGAAATCTATGAAGTAAGTATAGAAATTCTTGAATTTTACTTGGAAATTTTTTCCTTAACATCTTCAAGTTTTTTTGAAATATTATAATTTTTTCAATAATTTATAAAATTTAGAAACTTATTTAAATATTGGTAAAGTATCCTCATATTTATAGGAAGTATATTTTTCTTCTTCTGAAGATGTGGAACTACACTCATCATCCAAATTGAGATAGTTTTAATTTAAATTTAATTTAGTAATGGATTCAACAGATAACTTATCCATGTAACATTCATTTATCTTGGTATTATAGTATAAAATGATATAACATTCTGACTATCATCACTATTGTAAAAATAAATTAGAAGAAATATATCCTCCACTAGAACTCTAAGTGTAAAAATATTTTAGACTTTTCTTACTCTTGTGTTTGTAGAACTTCTTAGAACTTATATCTTTATTATCCTTATTTTTTATCTTTGTAGAATCTAGCCTAATGTGAACATGATTTTTTCATTCATATAAAATCATTTTAGAATAATTATTCTTCTCATTTATGTCATTAGAACTTTTCTTATATTTGTAGTGAAAATATTTATTGACTACTATCTTGTTCATCCTCTTTCAAAGACTAGAAATTTAATTTTGACTCTATTCTAGAGAACAATTTTTTATCTCATATCTAACTTTCTTATTCTTTGAATATTTAGTAACTTTGTCAGCTGGTTTTATTTTCTTAACTATTATAGATGTGGAAGAAAGTTTTACTCCATTTTTCTTCTTATCTTTTCTAGCATTCCTTTTAGGTCAACCCTCATACTACATGAGAATACCAATAAAATCATTCATACTAATCTTTTTCAGATGTATAGTATTATCAATATTTATATATTTTACTCCCATTTTCTAGGAATAATATCAATAATTTTTTCAAAAAAATGTGAATCAGTTAAATTGTTATCTTCGGGATATTATAATCTATTCACAATGGTTATGAATATCTATTTCATCTTAGAAACATATTATCCTAGTAAAAAATTAAAGTCTTAATAATCATCTCTTAACATATATCTTCTTATTTCAATAACTTTGGTTATTAAAAATTTAGTAACCTCAACCATTTTCCAAATATTATTAGTAGCTTCACAAGATGAAATATGACTATATAAATTCCTTATAATATAAAATATAAAAGTATTTATGACATGATAAATCATCTAATATTTTGTTTTCTAATCTTTAGTAAAAGTGGTAATTTATTTTTTTGGAAAAATATAATTTATAGATAGCATCAAAAAGTTATCATCCCCAATATTGATCACAAAAGACTTCATTCCATCTCTCCAATATTCATAATTATCACAATAAAAAATTGGTGGTCTTCTATAATTCATATTTTATAATATACTAAAATTTAAACCTACCATATTTAAAAAAATAAATATTCTCTTTTATAAAATACACATTAGTGTGAAATTTTATAACAATTAGTAACCTACTATGATATAAAATGTAGTGGTTTATAACAAAGTATAAAATTAGAAACCTATTATGATACAAAATGAAATATCATAAGCATAATAAATTTACCTATAAGAGTGGGAGGTGAATTATTTTTTATAAAATAAAGACTTGTAATTTAATTATCCTCTATATAAAGGTAATTTAGAAAAAACTTTTTATGATTTATAAGAAAGTAATCAGAAAAAAAATTCTACTAAAACATTATAAAATTAGAGTTTCGGAAAAGTTTATAAAATACAATATAAAATCTCTGTAAGAAAAGCAGAGGGGAAATATAAACTTGTAAAAAAAAGTAAAGTAAACTTTATAAAACAAGTAATAAAAAATATAGAAATTTTATAACAAATATATCCACTATTTAATTTTAAGACTTAAGGAAGTCAATAACCCTGACTTTGGGTATCCACGATTTTCACCAAACTGTAAAGTTCTATCTTCCTTAATCAAGGAATCCCTTGATACAAAGATCAGACAATATTTTTTCCCCTAGATTTTGGAACCCTCGATTAGAAAGATCATAATACCCTTTTTCTTCCTATCCCTAGAATCCCCTGATCAAACAAAAATTGGAAAAACAATTACAAACAAAAAATATCATAAGGCATTTATAATACTCACATGAATTTCTTAAGACAAAAACTCTCTAAATATTATAATAGAGTGCATGAGTAATAAGATATTGCAAAAGCTTCAAATTAACTTCATATCAGTAGTGATGAAAAAGCTTCCTTCTCCTTGAATTTTACTTCTTTTTATAGGAATTTCTTCAAAAAACATATTTTTCATTTCTCATAGGTGGTTTAAACTACTTTAGATGAACTCATCTACACTTGATAAGATTCAGTACATCTTCTTTGTTGGATGGTAAATTCAGATTAATAACCATTACAATTATTGAAAGGTTATTTCTAATGGAATGATTTTATTTCATCCAAATAAATATATAATATTTATCTCATATTTCTTTATAAAGGATCATTTAAAGAGCATGCATTCCACCTTCTGATAAGGTTTGTTTGATAGAATATATATAACTTATTCTGGTGATACTTAGTACACCTTGTATTTTGGACTTTAAAAATCTCTTCCCAATTTACCTTTAAATCATTTTTCTGATGTACAAAGTAAAATTCCACCTAAATTATAATATTTTTTCTAATTTGGTTCATTTATAATACTTTAGAAAATTTCCACTCGATTTAAAAAGTATTCTATGTCCAGTCAAAATATAGGTTACTAAAAAAATATTCTAAATGCATAGAGAGTATAAATTTAGTAAACTAAAGTATTTAACAAAGTATGTTGTGATTTTCAAAACTAAGGTTATAAAGTTTTGAAAGTAAACTTTCAACTCAATATGAAATTTTTTCATGAAACTTCACTTTTTTGAAACCATAAAACTTTCATGAAATTGTATCACTTTAAAAAAACTTATTCCTTTTCTTGAAAAAATCTACAAAAATTCCAAATCTTTCTCTCTTAAAAAATATTTCTTTGATCCAGAATCAACTTCACACTTCCTATGAATTTTTATACCCAAAAAATTGGCAAACACTTGAAAATTGATTCATTTAAAAAAGACTTCAGGGATTCCATATTCCTCCAAACAACCTATCATGGATTGGAAACTCTTACAAAATCCTTGATCAACCCAGCATGGATTGAAAACAAACATAACATACCAAAAATTTCCAAATTTGAAAATTTTAGGTTCCAATAATCTACCTATGGGTTTTTTAGTAATCCAAATTGAAATTCAATAATGTGAAAACCTCAAAAAAAACATGATATTAGTGAAATTACTCATCCATCACTCTAATTCAACATGATCAATTCTTAGTGTAGAGAAAAAGAGTTCAAGTGAGTGTTTTATTCAAATGTAATTCCTTGTGACATTGAATTTCACCAAATTTTCTCACCCTTTGGAAATAAAACCAAAGAAATAGAATTTTTTTCATTAGTAAACAAAACATGCCTTAGATCATATCTCCCTATAAATACTATACCAAATTCAAAAATAGTTATAGATAGTTAAAAATATGGGGATATGGGTAAAATATAAGCTTCCTCAAGCTATGGTTGGTGGTTAAACACTGAATTTCAAGTGATTTTTTTAAAATGTTGGTGTGGCCAAAGTATTGGTCATGATATCTTCTAATTGATCATTAGTTCCAACATGATCTATTTTAATCAATAATTGTTCCCCATTTTATTTAATAAAACGATATCTGATCTTAATATACTTATTATGAGAGTGTTGTACCATATTTTTTATGAGATCGATCTCACTCTTATTATTACAGAATATCACCATCATTTATTTCACCTCATCAAAAATATTGGCCAACTTTTTCTTCATCCATAATAACTGAGTGCATTCCTTTTTCTTGGATATACACTTTACTTCATATGTACTAAGATAAGTTCTTTAATGATTCTATCCCAACCATCCCACACATTTATTTCCAATGAATAATATAATAGCCCATATTTTAATATAATTTAATTTAGGATTTATTACATTAAGATACACTTAATACAACCCCAAAAGATAATGAGTCCTTGTTTATTTGGGTAATTAGAAATATATCATAAAAATGAAAAAAAAATACAATAAAATTATTTAAAAAATACAAAACTTGTGCTTATATTCCATGTATCTTCTAAAACTTCATGGGATAACCCGGGGATGTACATAAGAAAAGGGGATCTATAAAGCCTGATAAGGGAATTAAAAAATCACGGGATAAGTTAAATCAGCACATATGATCCAAGAGGGATGTCAAGGTAATATAAAAGGTGTGAAAATCATAATCTTGAAGAATGAGGCATGATAAAGAATAATAACATAATGGTAACATATGAATGTGGCAACAACATAAAACATAGGATCATAAACATAATTCAAGGATAATTGCCAAGAAAATATAACATTGTGTGCTTAGGATAACCTCACCTGCACCATAAATGTCATCTCATTATATAAAAAAATTACCCAATGAATTTTAGGGCTATATAATCCTAATCCCAGCTGTCACTTTCATATCATAAATAAGTGTGCCACATATATCGTACAATATAATGATGTAATACATAAATATTAACCCCAATATCATGAAGGGTGAGTTAAATAGATGTAATTACCTAATAAATGAAGTATAGGTATAACTAGGTTAATAACCTTAACTATAAATGTATATAGGTATTCACTACACATATTTTTGGCATGGAAAATCATAGGATAATTTTGATAGCATAACGGGTGTACATAAAGGCTTATAGAAGGAATGAATGAGAGAAAATGGGTATATCATCACTTGGGAATCGTAATAATAGTAAGATTTATGTGTAAAAACAAAACTCAACTTGTACAATTGAAAATTAAAAGGCATGACATAAAGAAGGTGCTTGAATAAAGAGGAGAATGAGAGGATCCCTTACCTTTAGAGGGTGTTTCTAAAAGCTTGGGGGAGATTCTTAAGAGATTCGGGGAACCATGGGATGAATATAGAGAGAGAAGTTAAGAGTAAATTTATGATCAAAGGGTTTTTAGTGAAGAGGAATGGGATTTTGTGTGGGTTTATATAGAGAAAGAGAGGATAATTCTTTATTAATTTCTGAACTTAGATTTTGGACTCTATATGATAAAGTAATCAAAACCACAAAACTTATAATGGTTTTTCACATGGTTTCTAATAAAGAGGATAGTTTTTAATTACTTTATATGGCTACGAACCTAAATCATTAAAATAATACCCTTGGTGATGTGGAAGTAAGTCATGTTTATAAATAATTAATTTTAAACCCTTAAAATATAATATAGGGTTTTGAAGATTCATTTAGGATCAATAAAATTAATCTAATAACTTCAAAAACACATTATTTTAAATTAGAACCATAATTTTTGTTTCATATACTCTTTATAGTATTTATTAAATCAATTTTTGGATTTTATAAGATCATAATGCATATCAAATATTTATACCGTATTTAATTTTGACCCAAAGATTCGATTGTCTCAAAAAATTATGAAAATTAACTATTGGATAATTTTGATATGATGAATTCAAAAATAATATTTATTTTATCCAAATAAATCTCTAATTTTTATAATTTATACTTTTAAATCAAAAATCCACATTTATTGAAAAATATTGGGTTTTTTGACAATAACAGTTTTCTGACCCTTATAAAATTTATTTTTTGACTTCATAAAATTATATTATAATTTATATTTAATAAATATTATTTAATAATAATATTTTATTTCAATATGATTTATTTCAAAAAAACATAAATTCATTAAAATAGAGTGTCTTGATTAAAACTATATATTTCCCAAAAATACAATTTTTGTTTCATCATATCAAAATCTAATTTTTTTATAAAACTTATTATTTAATAATTATAAATTAATAAAAGATAAATATAGTAATTAATTTATTAAAAGTAAAAAATATATATAAAAAATCACAATTTTAGGGTCTAAATACATAGCTCTTTATTATACCAGTGAATTTCCTAAGGGTAAGGTGTGTGATGGTGAGATTTTCATGGGGTGGTTTGGAAAACATGGTTTGGGTTGTGATATCAATGATCTTTAACTTATCCCATAAATTTTTTCACTTGTGCTTTAGTTTTTGAATCTCAACTTGGGATTGGTCAAGGGAAAATCTCAATGATGTTATCTCTATCTAAAGATCTGATAGGTGGGCTTTACAGGGTATGATCATACTATTCAATCCCATCGCTTCCATTGTCTATATAAAATGGATTTTTCATAACCCAAAACACATACCAATATTAATGGTCATTGTACAATGTCTATAATATCAATAGTTATTATTCTTAATAGTATTTTAAATATAACATGATAAACTTATAATGGTCCAAAATAACTAAATTAGTGCATGTGTTTTCTATAGATAAATCACTTAATAATGAATTTATTAATTCAAAAAGTGAATTTTGTTTATAAAAGTTTGGTTCATTGCATTCTCCCCACTTCAGAAATTTTTCCCTCAAATTTTTTATTTCTTACACTAAAACAGATGAGGGTACTTCTATTTCATCAGCTCTTTTGATTCCCATGTCGTTTCATCAAACTTATGGTTCCGCCATAAAAAAAATTCATGTGAGTTGTCTTTTTTCATAGAATCTTGTCTCTAAAAACTAAAATCTTAACCTGATACTCCTCATATTAAAGATCATTCTCCAATGGTACCACCTTTGGATTTAGTACATGTGAGGGGTCTGGTATATACTTCCTCAAGAGGGATACATGGAACACATCATGAATTTTAGATATTTTAGGTCAGAGTGCTAGTAGATATTCCACCACTCTAATGTGATCAAGGATCTCAAAGGTAATGATGTATCTAGAAATAATACTTCACTTCTTACCAAACCTCGTGAGTTTCTTCTATAGTGATATATAAAGGAACACTTTATCTCCAACCTCAAACTCCAAGTTTTGTTGATGATTGTATACATATATTTTCTATTTAATTTTTATGGATTTCATATAATTTTGAATGGTTTAAACCTTCTATATCATCTTCTATATAAGATCAGGTCCCACCAACTTCTTCTCTCTAACTTCATCTCGGCATGTTGTAGTCGGACACCTATTCCCATACAGAGCCTCATAAGGTTCTATTTAAATGATATAATGGAAACTCTTGTTATATTAGAACTCCACTAAGGTAATGTTTTGATCCCAAGATCCTTATAAATCCATTGACTATGATCTCATCATATCATCTAGAGTTTTAATGGTTCATTCGAACTGACAATCCATCTGAAGGTGATAAGAAGTGCTGAAACTCAACTCTATATCCTATACTTACTAAAGGATTATCCAGAACCTTAAGGTAAACCTATAATATTGATTAGATATAATAGAGAGTGAACCTCCATATAGTCTCACCACTTCTCGTATATATATCTTGGTGAATTGGTCAAGAGATAAGTCTTTCTTGATATCAATGAAATGCACTGACTTGGTAAGGTGATCGAATACCACCCATATGGTGTAATTTTCTTTACGGGTCCTATAGAGTCCTATAATTAAATATATGGACATATTTACCATTTCTATACTAGTATGGGAAATGGTTTCATCATACCCATAGACTTCATCCATTCCTCCTTGAATTATAGGTATTCCAAGCATCAAGATACAAACTCTGTAATCTCCCTCTTCATGTTATACCACCAAAAAAATTCTTCAAATCTCTATACAAATTAGTGCTTACTGGATGAATAGAGAAGTATGATATATTGAAATCATCTAGAAGTTCCATATCTAGTTCTAGTTTTTATGGGATAATTATTCAGGTTCCAAACCATATAAATCCATCTTTAAAAAAGTTGAAACCTAGAATATTCATTTCCTTTTTTTGTAGTACTTCATAATCTTTTTGGGCTTCCTTAATCCTATCAAGAATTAATGGTTGAGAATTTATTTGATAAATTTAGGATAAATATACTTTTATTATTCCCAATTTCATCCTTTTCTTGTCCAGAAAAATTGGATCCCTTAAAATCCTCATCATGGATAGGGTTATGGGATCCTTTCTACTCAAAGCATCTTCCACTTTGTTTTCCTTACCAAGATGGTAATGGATTAAACAATAAAAAACCTTGATTAGATCTAACCACATTCATTGGTTCATATTAATCTCTTTTTGTGTGAATATATATTTTAGGATTTTATTATCTGTATATCTATCAAACTTTTCTCAATGGAGATAAGGTCACAAAATATTTAATGAAAAGATCACTACTGCCAATTCTAGATCATGTGTTGGGTAGTTATGTACATGTATATTTAATTTTTAGGAGGCATAAACTATAAATTTTTTATCTTTCATGAGTAAACAACCTGATATTTTTTGGATATATCATTATAGATCACAAATCAGTCCTCACTTATGGGTAATGTGAGCATAGGTGCAGTGATTAGCCTCTTCTTCAGCTCTTTAAAGCTTTCTTCTATTTCATCATTCTATAAAAACTTTACCCTATTCCAAGTAATATTGATTGGTGGGATTGAAAATAATAATAAGTTTCTCAAAAATTGATGATAGTACCCATATAATCCAAGGAAACTATAGATTTCCATCATAGATGTTGGAATGGTTCATCCTTTAATTTCCTCTATTTTTGACAGATCCACATATATATAATTTTTTTTCATAACATTCTCTAGTAAAGTTACTTTCTCTATATATAACTTTCGTTTACTTCAAAAATTAATTTTCCTTTCATAAATTCTTCAGTACATAATTCAAAATATACTCATGTTCCTCCTTAATTTTAGAGTAAATAAGAATATCATCTATAAATACTACCATAAATTTTTAAAGGTAATATCTAAAGACTCTATTCATCAAGTTCATGAATATTTTTTGGGTATTATTAATTACAAATGGAATCAATATGAACCCATGGTTCCCATTCCTTGTATAAAAATGTAATCTTGGGGATATCCTCCTTTTCCTTTACTTGATAATATCGTGACCAAATATCCACCTTATATAAGTATTGGGATATACATAGATGATCGAAAAAAATCATCAATCCATGGAAGAGGATACTTATTCTTTATCGTGATCTTTTTGATCTCATGATAATCAATACAAAGGCACATTGACCCATCCTTCTTATTTATGAATAGAACTGGTGCACCCCATGGTGAAGAACTTTGTAATATAATCCATTTATCCAAATTATCCTATAATTTTTTCTTCAGCTCCTCAAGTTCAAAAATGACCATTTTATATGGAGTCTTGGATATTAGAAAAGATCTATATGTGAGAATGATTGAAAACTAAACCAATCACCTAGGAGGAAGACCATGCAATTTTTTTGGAAACACATCAGTGAATTACATTACAATGGGAATTCCATCAAGTATGATCTTTTCATTAGTCTCAATCATTTAAGAAATATACTCTTTCCCTCAATGAAATAATATCTACACTTGAGATATTGATACCAAATAAAATTTATCCTCCTCCTAGAACTTGTATAGAATGGGAGGGAAATTTTTGATATGGAGGGTGATTTCCTTCTCTTGGAAATTAATTTTGTCTCTATTAAAGGAAATCCAATCCATGCCCAAAATAGAATTTAATTCCACTAAGGGAATTATCATAAGGTTTTTTGGGAAATTAATCCCAAAAATTTGTATAGGGGATAATTTATATACTTGGGATGAAACAATTGACCAATTTTCCATCTTCACTAATAACTTGACTTCCATTTTTTTAGGTGGTGTTTGAATAGTTATACTAAAATTTTGTGATATGAAATAATTCATATAACCATGGATGATAACTCTAACTTTCTCTATTTGATTTTGGTTATGATAATTTACTTCATCCAAAATAGAATTAGGGATGAGAATTTTTAAATTGTCAAACATATAAAATGGAAACTGTGAGCATTTAAGGGATAAATAATAAATGGCATATATTATTTTACCTATGACTTTCTAGGTTTCAATCTAAGTTATCCATGATCTATTTCCTAATAAAAAAATTTATGGGTGTTATTGTTCCCTTAATAATGGTTTGTAAAGAGATTTTTAATTTACCAAAGCATATCCCCTGTGAGTTTCAAACTAGGTGTGCAACAAGACCCATTGTCATGCACTAGGTGATGATCAAGTCCAACTCAATGTAGCCTTTTTAGGTTTATTGCCTATAGGTACAACTGTGTCAGAGCCACATCCATTTTTAGTATCTAGACAGGGATGTATTTTCTTAGAAACCACTTACTCAATATTTTACCAAAATTTAGGTATGTTTTCATATGTTTTGTACTATCCCAAAGGATTTCACTAAAGTTTTATAATCCTAATCTTAAAAATAACTAGACTTTTCTCTGATATTATCTATGATAACCCATGTTTTAATACACTTTAATCAATGATTTATTACATAAAAATACACTTAATACAAACCCAAACTATCATGAGGCCTAGTGTATTTGGGTAATGTAACGACCCGAAATTTTTTTAAATAAATTTTGTTTCCTAATTTTATGTGTTATTGTTATACTCAACAAAAATGTTTTATTGGATAAACATGATTATAATTAAAATGATATCAGTGGGTTTTGACTATTATATAACCATAGGTCAACATGACCGCTGTGAACAAAATGTTTTGATTATTGTCTCTAAATATAAGTAATCTTGGTTAATTATTATAGAAAGAAGATTCGATGGCCTCACCTAGTAGTCTTGGACCGATCGAAGCCCATCTAACAGAGCTTGGGAAGGAGGTAGCACCACTGGGCTTTGCTCTGGATCAAATCCAAGCCGAACTTCATCATGTGAAGCTGGAACGAAATCGCCTTCGTGAGAAGTTCAAACTGATAGAAATTACTACTCGGGCAATGTTGACTGAGCCGCCCCAAGCTTCTATCACCCTAGAACACCTTACTCTTAGGTCCTATGCTGGTATTATAAGGGGTTATGTAACGAGACCGTAACTACCTTGTGTAATCCTTGTTTGAAATAAAAATTGGGATTTCTTCTTATGATGAAGTTTATGAATTTTGAAATGACCGGATAAATATAGTATGCATATTTTTGATGAATTTTAGAAAAAGGATATTTTAAATATGTTTATGTAAACCCTAAATAATTAAAAATGTGTAATGATTTTCAAAAAATGGTCTTCTGCAATTATGTTCAGTACTAAATTTAGAGTCTAATAAGATCAACTTGATTTTTGATGAATAGTAAATTATGAATAGTGATTTTATGATTAGGATTAGTAATATGACCAAATGGATTAGTAATCTCACTTAAAGAAAGTTTTAAAATAATCTAGGCACCTTGATTAAGTAATGTGATTCAATAAAATAGTTAAATAACGGTTTCATTAATTATTATTCAAGTATTAGTTTTTCGGGTGAATAGTGTTTTTTTTAATTAAAAAATTAATTAAAAATAATTAGAAAATTATTTTTATAAAAATGACTTTATTTTTGAACTCAGAGCATCGATATTATGTTATGGTAATTTTTGGGGTTTTTTCTGAAAAAAATGAATTTTCGATGAATAGTGTTTTTATTTAAAAATTAAATTAAAAATATTTAGAAAATTATTTTTATAAAATGGATTTCATTTTTGAAATCAGAGCATTGATATTTGGTTAATGTGAAATTTTGGGATTTTTCTGAGAAAGTTGAATTTTCAGTGAATAGTAAAAATACAGTTTTAGGGTTTCGGTATGTTTAATGACATCATAACGGTGTCATGATGATGTCATGAGATCTTTTGAGGGTTGGCCAGCCAAGGGTGATGAATTATTGTTTTGGGGGCCCCATGTGGCCTAACTCCATGATAAATGACAAGGGAGAGCACATGAGTTTGAGAAAAGCACATGTGAGGTGTCCCTTGGCCATTAATGCCTTGTCCCCTCACTTTCCCTATAAATAACAAGCCCTCCTCTCATCCATTCGACTCCCCACTCATTCCCAACGAATTTATGGTCTCATTACCTCCCAAAGAGGCCTCCCAAGGTTCCCCCAAGCCCTCAAGGTCCCAACCTTTGAGGTTTAAGAGTTACATTTTAAGGTAAGGGATCCGACCCCTCTCTTTCTTTTCAAGTAATCTCTTTTATGTCATTTCTTTTATACTCCATTTTCTTATGTTGGAGGATGATATTTTATATTCATCCTACTTCCTATTTCATGTTCATATGATGAGAGACCCCCCTTTCTCTCATCAATTCGTTTTAATAATGTTTAAGTGACGTCGTTAGGCTGCCGAATTTTTAAGGGATTCTTTCACCTTCCTCGTTTTCAAGTTCTATTTTCATTAAAATCTTTCATGTTTCTTTTTATTATGTTGGGGTATGATCTCTAAATTATCATACTGATCTTTTATGATCATATGATGAGAGACCCCATTTTATCTCTTCAATTCAGTATTTTGATGTTTTAAGTGGCGCCGTTAGGCTGCCGAATTTTTTAGTGGTTCTTCACCCTTCTCGTTTTGAAGTTCTACTTTCATGTCAATTATTTCAAGTTCCTTTTTGTTATATTGGGGTATGATCTCTATATATATCATACTGGACTCTTATTTTAATATTATGAGAGACCCCATTTGATCTCTTCAATTCAGTATTTTGATGTTTTAAGTGGCGTCGTTAGGCTGCCGAATTTTTAAGTGGTTCTTCACCCTTCTCGTTTTGAAGTTCTACTTTCATGTCAATTATTTCAAGTTCCTTTTTGTTATATTGGGGTATGATCTCTATATATATCATACTGGACTCTTATGTTCATATGATGAGAGACCCCATTTGATCTCTTCAATTCAGTATTTTGATGTTTTAAGTGGCGCCGTTAGGCTGCCGAATTTTTAAGTGGTTCTTCACCTTTCTCATTTTGAAGTTCTACTTTCATGTCAATTATTTCAAGTTCTTTTTTGTTATATTGGGGTATTATCTCTATATATATCATACTGTACTCTTATTTTCATATGATTAGAGATCCCATTTGATCTCTTCAATTCAGTATTTTGATGTTTTAAGTGGCGCCGTTAGGCTGCCGAATTTTTTAGTGGTTCTTCACCCTTCTCGTTTTGAAGTTCTACTTTCATGTCAATTCTTTCAAGTTCCTTTTTGTTATGTTGGGGAATTATCTCTATATCTATCATACTGAACTCTTATGTTCACATGATGAGAGATACTATTTGATCTTTTCAAATCATTTTTTGTTGAGGTTTAAGTAACGTCGTTAGGCTGCCGAACTTTCATAAGAGAAATCTAATTTTTTTTCCTTCCATGTTTTTCATTTCAAATGGTATGTCCTTGAAATCTCATTACCATGATCATGTATCCTTCTTATTCTGTCCATGTACTATTTTATGGGTCATTTATGAATGTTTGACCCATTTTACCTCTCTTTTAATGTCTTCTAAAACCTCGGAACATTGCCGTTATGCTGCAGAATTTCTCTCTCAAAATGTCTATCTCTTTTTCTAAAGTCATTTTATTTTATTAAGTTAATACTCAAAGCTCTTTCTTCTAATGGGGTATTCACATATATACCAAAATTTTCTATTTTAAATTCTGGGATTCACATACATGAGACCCACCTTCCTTTTCTGTGGGTTTTAAAGTGACGTAAAGATCATGTCTTTAAAGCAGTTTTTAAAATGTTGTGATTATGAAATGAAACCCATTTATTTTATGCTATATGGGTTATTTATGAAATGTTTGATGATGATATATGTGGCTCACATTATAATAAAGGCAAATTTAATGGTGCGCCCTGATAGCGCTCCAATGCATTGGGTAATGATGTAACCACTAGAGATTACAATTTTCACGATACCTTGGTGAATAACCTTGGTAATTTTCAAATGACACCTTGGGGATGGACCTTGGTGATATGTTCATTATTGTCTATGTTAAATGATGTAGCCACATCTTCAAGTTATGAAAAAGTTTTATTTTTATTATGACATGCCTCATGATTTCATTTTCATGCATTAAAGTTCTTTTCATGACTTTATTGATGTATCTCAAGTTCATATGTAAAATGTTTCACTTGTTTCCCTTGCTGGGCCTTCTGCTCACCCTTCCTTTTGATGTATGTCCCCAGGTTATGAGATGCAGTAATGAGCCTAGGGTGAACATGAGGAGAAGCCTTTCAAGTGTTTAAGAAGAATGTTTTTTTTTGTTTCATGTTTTATATTCCTTGTTTCCAAGACACTAAACCTTAAAGATCCTCAGTTCCGTGTAATGGAATGAAAAGTTATGTTATAAAAAGACGGGATGCTATAGTTGGTATCAAAGGATGGTTTAGTTATTTGTGGAAATTAGGATATGAAAACTCTAGGAGGAACCCTATAGAAAAGTTTAATATAGGAAATCTTCCTGGTATTTTGGTGAGTATTGAGTAAGGGGTTGCCAAGCAAATACATCCCTGTCTGGATACGAGCAGGTAGAGGTGGCTCTGGCACAGATGTACATAGGGGTAAAACCCGAAAACACCGCTTTGAGCTAGACTCGAACGGGAACTGGTACACGACAACGGGCCTTGCTGCACTCTTGGTTACGACACTCCCGGGGGATATGCTTTGGTAAATTCATAAGCTTGGTATGAACCATTGTTAAAGGAACAAAGATAAAATAAAATAAAGGTTCACATAAGAATATATGATCATTCATAACCTAGATGGGAACCTAGGAGATCACAAGTTAGGGTATACCTTTCATATACAAGTTATCCTTATATGCTTTTAGTTCCTTTTCATGATTATTAGCTAAGTACTTAAGCCCCTAATTATGCTTTCTCTTCTTAGTTAATGGTAGGAAATGGAAGAACATGTTCCGAAAACCAATGTGATAGGAAATGAGACGATTTTCATATTAATATGACCGGGATGATTAGGGTATTAAAATATGATTATTATTTTGGAAGACGTTCATTATTTTGGGAACCATATTTGATCGAGGTAAATAGATTACTACGGTATTTTCATTGAGGAGTAAGGTTGACTTATATTTTGAAGAATCGATGAATTTAAGGTGAACTTATAGTAATTTAGGTTACTTATGGGAATGACTAACCTATCTTGGGTAAAATATTTTTAGGTTAGCTACTTTTTTATAAGATGTTAGGAGTGGTTGATGTTGTCTGTAGATGAACAATGAAGTTGTTTTGGAAGACTATGTTATCAAATCCATATTGTATTTGGGTTTAAATCTTAGTTTGGTTTGTTTTGAGGAATTTTAAGGACCGTTATTTATGGAATGGTCTATGATGAACTTTGGGTAGTACCATGGAACGTTGATGATTTAAAAGTAGTTTCCATTCCTATGGGATTCTTTCTTTTTGAAGAGTTGTTTTACCTTAACCTTTCTGTTTTTGGGATAATGTTTAAAGATAGAAGAAATAGATAGTTAATCTTTTGTAGATTATGTGATTCTATAGAAGATGATTCTTGTGCTTTTATGAGACCAAGGGTTTTTGAATTCTCATCATTTGGAGAAAAGATTAGTGTTGGTAGGGACTTGTTAAAGGATGAAACTCTACTTGAAGGTAGGTATATTTTCTTATGTTTTTGTTCTATGTAGTAAATAAAATCCTCAAAATTATGAAAAGAAACGTAAAACAAAAATGTTGTTGGTTTACGTTTCCTACTAGGTAATCAAAGACCGTTTACACACATCATAAGTTTGGGATTTTCTCATGGTTAACTTTCTCCTAATCATGTTCTCTATCACTCTCCCTCAGACCTTGACCCTTTGTTTTTTTCCTCCATGTCCATGTTTTCCTACATGGAACCCTAGTGTGGGTTAACTCGGGTGACCATTGTACTTCCCTTTATTTTAAAGTAATAGTTTTACTGACTCCTTTTCCGATGTGGGACTTTCAATGAAATTTCAAAACCCAATTTTAAAATTGCGAGGACGCAATTTCTTAAGGGGGGAAGATTGTAACGACCCGAATTTTTTTTAAATAAATTTTGTTTCCTAATTTTATGTGTTATTGTTATACTCAACAAAAATGTTTTATTGGATAAACATGATTATAATTAAAATGATATCAGTGGGTTTTGACTATTATATAACCATAGGTCAACATGACCGCTGTGAACAAAATGTTTTGATTATTGTCTCTAAATATAAGTAATCTTGGTTAATTATTATAGAAAGAAGATTCGATGGCCTCACCTAGTAGTCTTGGACCGATCGAAGCCCATCTAACAGAGCTTGGGAAGGAGGTAGCACCACTGGGCTTTGCTCTGGATCAAATCCAAGCCGAACTTCATCATGTGAAGCTGGAACGAAATCGCCTTCGTGAGAAGTTCAAACTGATAGAAATTACTACTCGGGCAATGTTGACTGAGCCGCCCCAAGCTTCTATCACCCTAGAACACCTTACTCTTAGGTCCTATGCTGGTATTATAAGGGGTTATGTAACGAGACCGTAACTACCTTGTGTAATCCTTGTTTGAAATAAAAATTGGGATTTCTTCTTATGATGAAGTTTATGAATTTTGAAATGACCGGATAAATATAGTATTCATATTTTTGATGAATTTTAGAAAAAGGATATTTTAAATATGTTTATGTAAACCCTAAATAATTAAAAATGTGTAATGATTTTCAAAAAATGGTCTTCTGCAATTATGTTCAGTACTAAATTTAGAGTCTAATAAGATCAACTTGATTTTTGATGAATAGTAAATTATGAATAGTGATTTTATGATTAGGATTAGTAATATGACCAAATGGATTAGTAATCTCACTTAAAGAAAGTTTTAAAATAATCTAGGCACCTTGATTAAGTAATGTGATTCAATAAAATAGTTAAATAACGGTTTCATTAATTATTATTCAAGTATTAGTTTTTCGGGTGAATAGTGTTTTTTTTAATTAAAAAATTAATTAAAAATAATTAGAAAATTATTTTTATAAAAATGACTTTATTTTTGAACTCAGAGCATCGATATTATGTTATGGTAATTTTTGGGGTTTTTTCTGAAAAAAATGAATTTTCGATGAATAGTGTTTTTATTTAAAAATTAAATTAAAAATATTTAGAAAATTATTTTTATAAAATGGATTTCATTTTTGAAATCAGAGCATTGATATTTGGTTAATGTGAAATTTTGGGATTTTTCTGAGAAAGTTGAATTTTCAGTGAATAGTAAAAATACAGTTTTAGGGTTTCGGTATGTTTAATGACATCATAACGGTGTCATGATGATGTCATGAGATCTTTTGAGGGTTGGCCGGCCAAGGGTGATGAATTATTGTTTTGGGGGCCCCATGTGGCCTAACTCCATGATAAATGACAAGGGAGAGCACATGAGTTTGAGAAAAGCACATGTGAGGTGTCCCTTGGCCATTAATGCCTTGTCCCCTCACTTTCCCTATAAATAACAAGCCCTCCTCTCATCCATTCGACTCCCCACTCATTCCCAACGAATTTCTGGTCTCATTACCTCCCAAAGAGGCCTCCCAAGGTTCCCCCAAGCCCTCAAGGTCCCAACCTTTGAGTTTTAAGAGTTACATTTTAAGGTAAGGGATCCGACCCCTCTCTTTCTTTTCAAGTAATCTCTTTTATGTCATTTCTTTTATACTCCATTTTCTTATGTTGGAGGATGATATTTTATATTCATCCTACTGCCTATTTCATGTTCATATGATGAGAGACCCCCCTTTCTCTCATCAATTCGTTTTAAGAATGTTTAAGTGACGCCGTTAGGCTGCCGAATTTTTAAGGGATTCTTTCACCTTCCTCGTTTTCAAGTTCTATTTTCATTCAAATCTTTCATGTTTCTTTTTATTATGTTGGGGTATGATCTCTAAATTATCATACTGATCTTTTATGATCATATGATGAGAGACCCCATTTTATCTCTTCAATTCAGTATTTTGATGTTTTAAGTGGCGCCGTTAGGCTGCCGAATTTTTAAGTGGTTCTTCACCCTTCTCGTTTTGAAGTTCTTCTTTCATGTCAATTATTTCAAGTTCCTTTTTGTTATATTGGGGTATGATCTCTATATATATCATACTGGACTCTTATTTTAATATTATGAGAGACCCCATTTGATCTCTTCAATTCAGTATTTTGATGTTTTAAGTGGCGTTGTTAGGCTGCCGAATTTTTAAGTGGTTCTTCACCCTTCTCGTTTTGAAGTTCTACTTTCATGTCAATTATTTCAAGTTCCTTTTTGTTATATTGGGGTATGATCTCTATATATATCATACTGGACTCTTATGTTCAAATGATGAGATACCCCATTTGATCTCTTCAATTCAGTATTTTGATGTTTTAAGTGGCGCCGTTAGGCTGCCGAATTTTTAAGTGGTTCTTCACCTTTCTCGTTTTGAAGTTCTACTTTCATGTCAATTATTTCAAGTTCTTTTTTGTTATATTGGGGTATTATCTCTATATATATCATACTGTACTCTTATTTTCATATGATGAGAGATCCCATTTGATCTCTTCAATTCAGTATTTTGATGTTTTAAGTGGCGTCGTTAGGCTGCCGAATTTTTTAGTGGTTCTTCACCCTTCTCGTTTTGAAGTTCTACTTTCATGTCAATTATTTCAAGTTCCTTTTTGTTATGTTGGGGAATTATCTCTATATCTATCATACTGAACTATTATGTTCACATGATGAGAGATACTATTTGATCTTTTCAAATCATTTTTTGTTGAGGTTTAATTAACGTCGTTAGGCTGCCGAACTTTCATAAGAGAAATCTAATTTTTTTTCCTTCCATGTTTTTCATTTCAAATGGTATGTCCTTGAAATCTCATTACCATGATCATGTATCCTTCTTATTCTGTCCATGTACTATTTTATGGGTCATTTATGAATGTTTGACCCATTTTACCTCTCTTTTAATGTCTTCTAAAACCTCGGAACATTGCCGTTATGCTGCAGAATTTCTCTCTCAAAATGTCTATCTCTTTTTCTAAGGTCCTTTTATTTTATTAAGTTAATACTCAAAGCTCTTTCTTCTAATGGTGTATTCACATATATACCAAAATTTTCTATTTTAAATTCTGGGATTCACATACATGAGACCCACCTTCCTTTTCTGTGGGTTTTAAAGTGACGTAAAGATCATGTCTTTAAAGCAGTTTTTAAAATGTTGTGATTATGAAATGAAACCCATTTATTTTATGCTATATGGGTTATTTATGAAATGTTTGATGATGATATATGTGGATCACATTATAATAAAGGAAAATTTAAGGGTGCGCCCTGATAGCGCTCCAATGCATTGGGTAATGATGTAACCACTAGAGATTACAATTTTCACGATACCTTGGTGAATAACCTTGGTAATTTTCAAATGACACCTTGGGGATGGACCTTGGTGATATGTTCATTATTGTCTATGTTAAATGATGTAGCCACATCTTCAAGTTATGAAAAAGTTTTATTTTTATTATGATATGCCTCATGATTTCATTTTCATGCATTAAAGTTCTTTTCATGACTTTATTGATGTATCTCAAGTTCATATGTAAAATGTTTCACTTGTTTCCCTTGTTGGGCCTTCTGCTCACCCTTCCTTTTGATGTATGTCCCCAGGTTATGAGATGCAGTAATGAGCCTAGGGTGAACATGAGGAGAAGCCTTTCAAGTGTTTAAGAAGAATGTTTTTTTTTGTTTCATGTTTTATATTCCTTGTTTCCAAGACACTAAACCTTAAAGATCCTCAGTTCCGTGTAATGGAATGAAAAGTTATGTTATAAAAAGACGGGATGCTATAGGTAATTAGGTACATATAATAATAACCTTCAAAATAAATAAAAATATGTTATTTAAAAACATTATGACATGTGTTTATATTCCATGGATCTTCTAAAACTACACGGGATAACCTCGGAGCATGCATTAGAAAGGGGTGAGATATAAATCCCAGTGAGAGAATAATCAAAGAATAAAATAAGGTAAATAAGTAAATGTGAGTAAATAGGCATATAAAGGTAACATAAAAGGGGTGAAAATCATAATCATTAATAATGATGCATGATATAACATGATAACGTAAAGGTAACATAGGAATGTAGAAACAACATAAAACATGGCATCATAAACATAATCAAAGAATAACCACAAAGAAAATATAAAATAGTATGCTTATTATAACCTCAAATTAACTATACATGGAATATCATGATATAAAAACATTACCCAATGCATTGGAGCATTATAATATTCTAGGATGACCTGTCACTTTCATATCATGTACATGCATAAGTGTGCCACATAGATCATACAACATAAGGATTTATTTAATAAATTTTAACCCCATAACTAATAATTTTGGTTTAAATACATGTAAATATATAATAAATAGAGTATATTTAAAACTAGTTTAACACACTTTAGTGGAAATGGAGATAGGTATTCACTACACAAATGTTTGTCATGGAAAATATTAGGAAAATTTCGGAATCATGAAAGGTGTACATAAATTTTTATAGAAGGGTTTAATTAGATTGAAAGGGGTGTTTAATTACTTGGTAATAATAATAATGGTTATAGGGATGTGTAAAAACATATCCTAACTTAAAAAAATAAAAATAAAAATGCATGACATGAACAAGGTGCTTGAATAAATAGAAGAAGGATAGGATCCCTTACCTTGAGAGGGTGCTTCTAAAAGCTTGGGAGGAGATTCTTAAGAGATTGGAGGGGACCTTGGTTGGGATATTGAGATATAAGGTATGATTAAATTCATTATCCAATGGTTTTGACTGAAGATCAATGGAAGTTTGGGTGGGTTTATAAGAAAACGAGTGGATAATTATTTATCAATTTTTAAACTTTTCTTTTAGACTCTATATGATAAAGTAATAAAAACAACAAACCTTACGATGGTTTTTTCCCATTTTTTCTACCAAATAGAAGTGGTGTTTGTTATTTTATAAGGCTAAGAACCTAATTCATTAAAATAATACCCTTGGTGATGTGGAAGTGAGTCATGTTTATAAAGAATTAATTTCAAACCCCTAAAATATAATATAGGTTTTGGAGGATTCATTAAAGATTTATAAAGTTGAAAAAAAGAAATTTAAAAAGAAATTATTTCAAATTGGAAACATAATTTCGGTCATGGATACTATTTATAGTATTTATTACATCACTTTTGGGGTTTTATGATGTCATAGTTCATACTGTATATTTATATCGTATTTTATTTTAGGCCGAAAATTCGACTGTATCATAAAATTATGAAAAAATAAATATTGGATAATTTTGACATGATAAATTCAAAAATAATATTTATTTTATCCAAATAAATATCTAGGTATGATACTTTACACTTAAATTAAAAATCCATATTTATTGAAAAATAATGGTTTTTTTGACAATAACAGTTTTCTAACCCATACAAAAAAAATTGACTTTGTAAAATTATATTATCATTTATATTTAATAAATAATTTTTTATAATAATATTTTATTAAAATAACTTTTATTTCAAGAATTCTTGAATTCATTAGAATAGAGTGTCTTGATTGAAACTGTATATTTAAAAAAATACAATTTTTGTTTCATCGTATCAAAATCTAATTTTTTATCAAACTTATGTTTAATAATTATAAAGTAATAAAAGATAAAGATAATAATTAATTTATTAAAATTAAAATATGTATAAAAAATCATACTATTAGGGTCATGATATATAGCCTTTTATTACACCAATGAATACCCTAAGGGTAAGGTGTATGATGGTGGGATTTTCATGGGGTGGTAAACGAACATGGTTTGGGTCATGATCTCGATGAGCTTGAACTTCTCCTATAAATGGTTTTGTTCCTGATTTAGTTGTTGAATATCAACTTGGGATTGGTCAAGGGTAAATCCCAGTGATGTTATCTCCCTCAGAAGCTCTGATAGGTGGGATTCATAGGGTATGATCCTACTGGTTGAGCCCATCGCTTCCTTTGTATGTGTAAAATGGATTTATCATAACACAAAATATATACTAATATTAATGGTCACTGTAAAATGGATAAAATATCAATGGTTATGATGCTTAAAAATATTTTAAATCTAATATGATATAAATTATAATGGTTCAAAATAACCAAATTAGTGCATGTGTTTTCTATAGCTACATCACTTAATAATGCATTTATTTATTCAAAAATGGAATTTCATTTATAAAATTTCATTTCATTACAATTAAGGCACCAACACTTGTGTAATTTTGATTCATAACATCACCATATAAGTCCCCATTAGAAAAATCTAACAATTCATGATTCGTTCCTGCTTCAAAGAACAAGACAAAATCATGAGTAGATCATGATTTGTTTAACTATTGTGAAATTATCTTCCATAAGATTTTTTGTAAGTGAGCCAATAAACATGTTTCAAAGATTATATTTGGTCATGTTGCAGTCAAAAACAACAAACTTCCAATTATCCTCATGTATAATATGTGATCCATATATTTCTCATCCTCATGATTCCCAGTTTTTGTCTCGACCATAATCAGTGTCAACATTTGTGTGAAATTATACATGTTAAACTTCTTTTGTATACTTTTCCTGAGAAATGAAAGTTTATTCCTTATTTTAGATCACCTCCATTTCCATAAAGTCATTGTGTTCACTAATCATTGAAATTTCAACTTCTAATTTCATGTTATTAGAAAATTATTCCACTGATTTTTGTGTGTTTTCATTAAATATGATATTATCCACATACACAGTAATTTTAAATCGGTCTTCATTGGATGTATTTAAATAGAGATTATGTTCTAAATATCACCTTTTAAATTATAGATTATTCAAATAAGAATCTATTCAATCATACCATAATCATGGTGCCGAATTTAGACCATATATAGCCTTATTTAATCTACAAACCTTTGTTTCATAGTTTCTAATAAAAAATACCATTGTTTGTTTAATATAAACTTATTATTTAAGAAGTCCATTTAATAATGTAATTTTACATCCATCTGATAAACTTTGTACCCTATTTGAATTCTCATGGATAAAAAGGTACTAATTGACTCTAGTTGATCAAATAGAGAAAAAATTTCTTCAACATCAGTGTCCTTAATCAGATCATATCTTTTACAAGCCAACTATGCCTTGTTTCCAATCACATTTCCCTATTCATCAAATTTATTCTTAAAGATTCACTTTGTTCTAATCACGTTGTGATTTTATTTCCTCTTAAAAAACTACCAAATATAGTTTTTATCAATTTGATCTAGTTCCTAATTCATGGACTTAACCAATGATTCATCATTTACTACTTATTTAAATGAGGTAGGTTCCACCATTGATAAGAGATAATAATACTCAGCATTCATTATTTTTATTGTCTATATAGGTCCTGAAAAATCCTCAATAATGTTGGATGGATCAAATTTTATTCTTCCGCTTCTTCTATGAGGTTTAGGTTGTGTTTCTTTAGAAATATTTTACTCTTATGACTCCAATCCTAAATCATCATCATTTAGATAACCCTAAATATTAGGTGATACTTCTATAACCTTTATATTTGAACCCGTTTCATTCTCACCTTCTTCTTCATCTTCAAACACGTCAATATATGATCTCCTAAAGTTCTTTATAATTTTATCCTCAATTATCCTGACATCATTGCACTCTATAATTTTTCCAAGCCTATTATAGTATCATTTATATGTTTTACTCTTCATTGAGTGTCTAAGGAATATTCCTTCATCTGCAGCATCCCTATACTTTACTTTATTTCCTAATTTATTTTGGATAAATCATTTACATACAAAAACTCATAAATGCATTAATGAGGGATTCCTTCCATGCCATATCTCGTAGGGTGTCTTTTACTCTCTTTGACTCGGCCATGCTTGATTTAAAATGCATACCACAACTTGAACAGCCTCTTTCTAGAAGTGATGAGAAAAAATATTATCAATCATCATAATTTTATCCATATTGTTCACCGATCAATTTCTTGATTCAATTAACCCATGTTTTCAACGTTTTCTCACTGATGACACCTCATTCTCAATCCCATGTTTTTCAAGGTAATTCTCAAATTCAATGGATGTCTACTCTATCCCATTTTCATATTATAATATTTTTATTGTATGACCCCTTTCATTATCAACTCTTTAGAGGTATCTCTTCATGAATTTAATCACTTCTCATTTACTCTTCATAAACATAACATGGTGAATTAGTCTATAATCATAAATAAATATAATTAAGTGCCACTTTTAATGTGTTTCAGCCACATTCATTAGACCACACACATCAGTATGGACCAGATCAAATAGATTTGATGCACTTTTTTCCTCATCTGATAAGGATTTATAACTATTTTTCCTCACATACAAGAATTATATGTCTTTTATCAATCAGACTTTAGATTGGAAATTACCACTACAAACATTATCTTGGTTAGGTTTTCCATTCCCTATTGATTGATGTGACCCATCCTCTAGTAACACATGTTTTTTCCTATTAAATGTTTAAGAATCATGTGTTTTATTTACTGTATACTTGGGGTAAATTGTCATTTTTCCTTCATACTTTCATGAGATAATTTCCTTACTTGCCTTTGATAGTTCATCATTTTTTATTAAATGTTACCACAAGTATTGAGTTATATATTTCACTCACACTAAATAGGTTGTGATACAAACCTTACATATAGAGAACTTCCATTTTCTTCATCTAATCACCCAATAATTGGATATTTCAACATCCTTTAATCTTCAAGGGAATTTTTTTGTCAAATATAATTATTCCATCAACTATTTGCATACAATTTTTTAAAAAAATAACATTTCCTATCATGTGGGAATTGAATCCACTATCAAGAATCTAAGTGATACTATTCATTTTAGCTCTGAGTGTGATCTATTCTAGTTTGTATTTCCCAGCCTTCTTTATTTTCATTCTATGAGATACCTGGTTGAGTGAAGTCATAAGATAGCCTCTAAAATTTATTCTCAATAGGCGTGGTTAAATCATACTCTTATTCTTATTCCAGAGGATATTACCTATTTTACAGGTTGATTTTTCTTGGTTGATTTGTATTCTCTTCTCTCTGAGATCTATTTTTATTAGTTTCACTTCTTCTTTTCCTATAATGAATAGCTTTATACCCAAAGTTAAAATAATTAAAATGATACCCATAGAAATTATTTCTTATATATAATGAAGGATATAGCCTCATTATTATTTTTTGAATATCTCATGCTTCACCATTCAGATAGCTCCATGATTATTCATATTATAAAATTGTATGACCTAGAAATCCACTTAATTGACATTTTATAAAAGGAAATATCTTCTCACTTTTATTTCTCCCCATGTCCCCAAATCTCATATATATATTTAGTTATAGATTATCTCTTGATGATTAAGTATTATTTTCAAATTTTTCTTTGTTTGGTTCAAATATATCTCTATCATAACTTTTAGTTCCTTTGTGCTGATATATGTATGACCAAATTTCTTCTTCACTTTGTTTTCTCCCATCAAAATTCTTGCCTTTGATGTTTTAGTATCACAACCAATTTCAATTTTTCCCATGAAATTGGGTATTTTATAATTTAAATCTTTCTCTATGCATTATGATCCATATTTGACTCTTTCTAAAAGATATGTATATATGAATATACCAATTATAGTTTCTTCTTTGGTTTCCTGGATTCCAATTACCACCTTACTTCTTAAGGTAATGAATTCTTCTTCAAGCACCTTAACTATATTGTATTTCTCCTCTAAACTCAAATTAAGTTCATTGATAACTTTTTACTTCCCTCCAATATTTATTTTAAACTCCACAACCACTCATGATCTTTCATGAGTTATTGTATTATTTTCTACCTCTCATTACAATCGATCAATCTCTACTTCTAATTGATCCCCATACTCTAATGATTCTTTCAAAAAATATCCAATATTTAAATTTTTATTTCTTTGAATTTAAATTTATTCAAGATCACTCTTAAGTTCTACCTTGAGATCAATAACACTATCTGGATGATTGTTTTCCTCTTTCATAGGTTAATTATTTTCAACTATAGCCATCACAGTATCTTTAAAATCTTACTTAAACACTATTTATAATTCCTCCAAAAATTCTATATCATTATGTTCTTCTTTACTAGTAAAGATATTTATCTATAATTTCTTTCCTAATATGAATTCTCATTTTTGTGAGAACCTCCTTAGAGTCCTCTACATTATTTTTCTTAACTTTCAAAATCATCAAATTTTCTTGAGTACCTTATAGTAATCTTCCATATTTTACCACATTGAAGAAATTCCATAGGAAGAATTCCTTCTAATATCTCTTTTCCTCTTTTGGATTTTCTAGTAACAGGAGAAATAAATTCATCATCCATATTCTCTCCATCATCACTATCTTTATAAATGTTAAGTTTTTTCATATCTTTTAATTTCATCTCTTTACTTTCTCTAATTAGTGTCTCTAATATTTTAACTATCATTTCATAAGCCACTGTATTTATTATTATTAACCAACCCATAATGCCATATAAACCAGTATTTAATCCAATTTTTCACTAACCCAAAGGGAATTCTTGATCCCCATGGGATGGAAATTAGCTCATGGGCATCTGAGAAAAAAAAATTGGGAATGATTTCACCTATAATAAAAGATAAAAATGATCTAAGTACACTATAGAAATTTCATCAGATGAACAAATAAATTTAACCACCTCAGGTACAAGGATATGATAAAAAAACTAGAAGAAAAATAAAACTAAAAAACCCATCTTCTGGTGGTCCACAACTACCCCACGTGACTAAAGTTACCTGACCTCAATCATCCATCTACAAACCCTAAAAGGAATATGATGAGAGCATAATAACCATCTATAAGAACATAAATTTTTTAAACACCAAATGGTACATGCAGGGTGTGATCTATAGATCCTGATAATATTTCACCAAAGATTATATGCAGTACTTCATAAGGTAATCCAAATATTCTAAAAGATGAGTAAAATAAAGTGGGTACCAAACTTTACAATTCAATATAGGAAAATAAATCTATAGGAATAATTTTATAATATATATAGGTTTAAAATAGAGGTTTAAACATTTCAAAATCATTTTTCAAACCAAAGTTGGAATATATACCATTCATCATTCAAAAACCAAAACTTTTCTTAAAAAAATTTGAAAAACATTTCAAAACCTAAAGTCGAATCAATCAAGAAAATTAATTACATGAACTTAATATCAAAAGTTTTACATTATTCAATAATATATAGTCAAAGTGCATCATATCAATAAATATATTAATCAAGAGTGGTGATCAATCAAGCAAGTCAAATCTAATTCCAAGTAGTGAAAACATACATTATCATGTGTCGAGTATTAAGTATAAGGATGTCATGGGTACAACCAAGATATAATAGTGACTCAAACATAGACAAGATAATAAATAAATCATTATGAGTAATCATTGGTCTTATATCTATTCTCACAGATCTCAATAAAACCAGTTATACACATGCCCACTTTTCTGGTTATATGTCTGTAGCCTAAGCCTGTTATGTTCTCTATGGATCTGCGAAAAGGGTTGTGATTACACTAGAAAAGAATAAATCTTGGTCATCTCATATAACTACCCAGGTTCCCATGACCAGTCAAATGATTTGAGTGATGTAATCAATTCATAGGGATCACAATGGGGATCCTCGTTAGTATTAACAGGGGTTCAAGACCTCAACATTTCAGTCAATCTCAATTCACATCTCACTCGTCCCCAAAATCCCTCAAGTGAATAATACCTTTTTTTTAAACCAATTAGTGGAAAGTAAAAGAATCCAGTAAATAATATCAAGGGATTACCATAATATAATATCATCACAAAGTTCCAATTGGGCCCTTAAGCATCATCAATTTCAATTCAAAACCTTTTCTTAAAATCAACATTCAAAAGGGGTCATCATCCACACTTCTTTTAACAAGTCATTATCAAAATTTTAAAAGGAACTTAAAACCAAGAATTATATTAAAAACATCCTTAAGGTATTCAAATTAAGTTTAATAATATAAAAAATTCTTGAATTCATTTTAAAAAATTGGTTAACACCCTTTTCCATGTGAACAGTAACTCATTTCAAATCACCCAAGAATTACCATTTTAAAAACAAGGTAAAAGTCATTCAAAGAGGTCTCTTGGTCATTTCACATATTAAATCATTTGAAATTATGTGGAAAGAATTACATATATTAAACCATTTCATTCGAATCAATAATTTCACTTTAGAAATCAAAATCGGGCCTACGACCTCACTTTCCACATAACATTATTAAAAATATATTTTAAAGGAAATTAAAATCAACATATAATTAATCAATTTATAAAGTTATGAGAAGAATCAAGATAATTATCAAATATATCCATGCCATGTTCAATTCATAGATATCAAAGAGACTTTCATGAGAAAATTTAAGATCAACATAAATATAACATGTATAGAAAAGAAGAAATACATGTCTTTGAATTATTAATCAATAATGAATTACAATAGGAAGTAAAAGAACAGAAACGCCTACTTGTAATATATTAAAATCCAACAACAATGAAATAAATATGTGTCTCTTATGATGTTGATCAGCGAATCAAGGAAGAGGGATCTTGATATAAGTGATAATAGATCCTAGATTCCCAATTCCATATCAACCATCCCTAATCCAACAAATCACAATGACACCATAGCCTCTAAGAAGAAAACATTAGAATAAGAGGAGAGATCGAAGGGTAATGGGACAAAAACATACTAGGATAGAATTATCAATTTTATTAGAACTTTTATCCACCAATATAGGAGGTTGGGAAAGCCAAAATTCCTCTAGAGGGATCCCAAAAAATCTAAAAGGTTGGAATAGGTTAGAAATAAGGAATTTGGAATTAATAGGGGAGTCTCGGGATTTTTAATTTTGGAAAAACGAGACTACATCATGGCCCCCCATAGTCGCGACATAGAAATGCTGAAAGAAGGCCAAACCATGGCACGTTGTAAGATATTGCACCACAGTTGTTGATCAAAACTGTATCTTGGAAAAGGGGAGACTCCACACTACATATCTGATAAACTAGAAAGGGGACATAGTAAAGGATGAACCACTACACCGGAGAACCCAACCTATAATAAGAAGATACACCACAGCCTCCATTCGATACCGTAGTGGTGACTAATATGGTAGAGGAATAGAAAACACACCTTGAGACTCACTATACTACAGCCTCCCATCTATGTCATAGAATTGATGAAAAAAGGAGGAGACACCAAAATCCTCCATTCCATAGTTGCATGTCTTATGCCACAACTACTCTCATTCCATGCCACATCCCTTATCCTCTATAGCATAGTCCCCTATACAAAACTCCAAAAATTCCAAAAATACTTGAAATAATAGGTTTTCAAAGATAAGGGATAAAAATCATATGAAATCTAGAAATGGGATGTTACATTCTCCTCACCATAAATTCTTTCTATCCTCATAAAGATTCTAGTTCAAAAGATAGAGAAATTTTAATACAAAATAACTTCATAACTCATCTTGTAAGTTGTAAGTACCTCAAACCAAAATAAATACTCACCCAAAAATTTGTAACCCAACACAACTCCAAGATCTACACATCTCAAAACATAGTATTAAAAACCTGAGAGGAACCAAAAAACAACCTGAGAGAATTGGAGACCTAGAATAGGTCTCCCTGCCATTTAAAGATTCCAAATTTTGGTGCAACATAAGAGAAAAACATCGCTTCTACCCCAAAGAATAAATTCAATCACTCTCTATGGAGAAATATCTATGAGTCAAAACCGAACTCATAATGGAAGGGCACAACAAAAACTCCTCAATGGTACCAGAAGAGACAATTCTCTGAAGATCCATCTATAATAAAACATCCCAAAGTAAATCATAGATTTGACAAGGATTTCTACCCCAGGAAAGTAATTTATGGTAACTTAGGAATTTTCAACACCAAAATCACCCCTCAATGAGCTCATCAAATCATCTACTAACACCTCCAAGTGCCTAGTCCATAAAGAATCCACATCATCCTAATTACCATAGTATAATCCCAATGTTTATCCAAGTCCATTCAAAAAGAGCTCAGAGTAACAAGGTAATTGAATAAATAGGGTACTACACTCTCACAAGGGAGATCATCCATCACATTAAGATCAAGCTTAAACCATCAAGGAAAAAATAAGAGGATACCAAGGAACAATAAACAACCCAAACAGAATACAACACCAACCATGGGAAGACACTAATGGAAGAAAGAAATGGGAGGGATCTAGAAGAACAATAACACCTTCATATAAAGGTCCTGAAAGAAATATTTCACTCCATTTCTAGGAGTATAAAAAACCTTAATGAATTTAAACTATTCAAGATTAAGGTTAACCATTTAAGAGTTCACATCCATAAGGAACAACCACATAGATCTCAAGAAAATGAAACCATAATCATAATAACAACTAATGTTTATAACAGATCATCCATAAAGATATTAAAACCATCCACCAAGGTCTATAAAACAAAATTATTTCAAAAAATAGATAATAAACAATAAGAAAAACTCAAACAGTTTCCACTACTATGTCAGAAAACAATAATTTGTGTCAACATCTATCACAGCTGACCACTCCTCCAATGCATGAAAAGATTCACTCCAAGTCCTATAGTTGGATCCCTATAATCTTGAATGATCTAATACCCTGCAGTCAGGAGATGATGATCCTTGATTAAAACTTCCCTTATATGTAACCCAACTTACAGAATCTCTTAAGGTTACCCAAGCGGCCACACTGTTAACAAAATTTTAAAGTTTTTAAACATGACTTCATAGAATGAATAGGTGTTCCACACTGGAAACACATGACATGACTCTTATTTCCATAAGAATATTGTCCCTAATTATCCAAATATTGTCCACAAATTGAAACATATTCTCCTAAACCCACTATGAATGAGGCATTTACCACTTTCTATCACTCTTCTAGCTCCATCTTAGCTGAAAAAATCCCTTTTAAGAATCATTAGATAGGATATTGAATAATCCATTGAGATAATAATTACAAGGTTTTTTTTAAGTCCTTCTCTAAAATAGATATCCATACATATGTTGTTATAAAAAAGTTTAGTTAATAAACATACCAAACTTGAGAATTTCATGGCATTCTCTACAACTGATAACTCATCTTGACTAAAACCCAAGAGATCATAAAATTTCTATTTCTTAACTTCCTCTGGATACTTCCACTAAATGAAGAATGAATTTAATAATTCCAAATACATTATTTCATGTAGATAGTAGGTAATCACAACATCCCACCACTCTTGTCCAGGTCCTGCAAACAAGGAGTTGATAGAAATGACCTTTATATCATTAGGAGTCTTGGTAGAAACAAAAATATATTCAACTTCTTCAATAATTCATTACTTCAGGGGAACCACAGTCACTTATGTAATAAGGTGTACAACAATCCAAGAAGTCTTGGATTGGGTCAAAGGATTTTAAAGGCTCTGACTCCACCACTCAATTCAAAAATTGTGTAGAGTCATCAATTAGAGATTTCAATTCCAGGGAATATGAAGGACTACTCTAAATACTGGATCAATGAATGAACTTTATATATTTTATAGAAAACTTTATGCGAAACTTTTTTTGACATAATGAAACAAGCTCGTCAACTCAAGCAAAAAGAAACACTAAAACAGAGCACAAATAAAATCTAAAATATTTCAAATAAGATTAAAAATCACTTTCTTAAAAACATTGCTACATTGAAACACACAATATTTACCTATTTATAAAACATGTCACTTAACTATAAAATAAGAAATCTTGATATAAATCAATCATAGTTTTAAAATTCCTTTAACAACTCATGTAAATTCTTCCATAGTTTCAAAATAATTAATCCAATTTTCCAATTTTCAAAACCATTTCCATTTCAAACCCATTACAAACCAAAATTTTCAATTAAAACATTTTGTTAATGAATCATCAAAGAGTATTTTCGAATTAGTTTTCTAAACCAAACATTTCATAAAACTCAATTTATGGTAATTGAAAAAAATTATCAAATAACCTAAGAAAACTTATTTTAAACCCCAATTTGTTTTCAAAAAAAACAACACTAAAGGGGTTAAAGTTGAAAAAAAAAAAGTAACAGCTTGATACAGACCACACTAAAAATGTATGCTAAAAAAATCCTATAAATTAACATCACACTAGTGAAGTAATTTTGTAAACAAATGGATGGAGAACAAAGTTTTTATTAGATTAAAACTATTCAGGGCTTGTTCACATGGGATGGTAAACCACAAACCAACCCCACAATAGTTCCTGGATTGACTCCCATATCATTCACATTGATTCCTCATAGTTTACCAAACTGTGAAGGTACAGTGTGACTATGGTCATCTTTCCGTTCTAACCCAAAACTTATAATAGATTCCAAAAATCAATGATAGTATCACTAGGAATATAAATCTCATTTATCATCAAGAAAAAAATAACTCAAAATAAATACTTAGGTCCCCACATTCCCTGGTAACTCAAGTCTCAACATAAGGAGGTGGTGATCAAGAACCCGTTCACAAACTACCTCTTGAGTCTCAACACATTCTTAATTCCCTTATATCATAACTCGTCATGAATAAAATTAGGTATTTAAAGTAAAAAGTGATATATTTTAAGTAAAAACTCCCTTTGATACAATTATTAATCAACCAACCTAGAGTACCATCTAAGTAGATATCTAATCCAATTTTCCATTGACCCAAAGGGCATTCCTGATCAATAAGGACTAGCAACTAGCACCTGGACATCCAGAAACAACCTTTGGGAATTATTTTTCCCATAATAAAAGATATAAATAATTAAAGTACACTAAGAAAACATTATTATATAAACAAATCAATACAACCATCATAAGTATAAGGAGATGATATAAAAACTAAAAGCAAAACAAAAACTTCCAAAACTTATCTCCTGGTGATCCATGAACACCCACCACAAATCAAGTTGCCTGACCTTAGATAACTATACACAAACCCATAAAGTAAGATGATAAGAGAATGAGAACCTATTATAATAACATAAAGGATATAAACACAAAATGGTACAAGTAGGGTGTGAGCTATAGAGCCTGGTAGGATTTCACCAAAGAGTCTATATAATTAATTTATAAGGTAATCCAAATATTCTAAAATATGAGTAAAATAAAGTGGTTACAATAATTTAAATTTTAGGATAGAAAAATAAGGTCATAGTAATCATGTTATAATGAATATAGGTTTAAAAGATAGGTTTAAACATTTCAAGATAATTTATCAAACCAAAGTTGGAAATAATTCCATTTAATAATCTAAAAACTAAATATTTTGTTGAAAAGATTTGAAAATCATTTTAAAAACAAAATTTGGATCAATCAATAAAAATTAAGGACATGCACTTGATATAAAATTATGTACAAGATTCAATATGATTGATTCAAGGTTTATTATCTCAATAAACAGATCAATTAAAAGAAGTAATCAATCAAGAAAGGAAACTTTAGTGATAAGTAGTGGTAATGAACACTATCATGTGTCAAGTATAAATTATAAGGATTCCATGGGTACAACCAAGATATGATAGTGAGTTCACCATAGACAAGATAATAAATAAGTCATTATGACTAATCATCAGGCTTATATCTAGTATCATAGGTCTCAAGAAAACCAATTCCATGCACACCCACTTTCTTGGTTGCACATCCATAGCCTGAACCTATTATGTTATCTATGGATCCAATAAACAGGGTGTTATCCTAGTAAAAAAGCATAAATATAGTCCATATCATTAAACTATCCAAGTTTCCATGACTAGTCAAAGGATGTGAGTGAGGTAATCAAGTTATACAGATCACAACAGTGGTACTCATTAGTATCAACATGGGATCAATCCCTCAACAATTCAGTCATTCTCATTTCACATCTCACTCACCCCTAAACTTTCTCAAGTAAATAATCCCTTTACTTCAACACCCATCAGTGGGAAGTATAAGATTTAAGTAAATCATATCAAGGGATTACCATAAGAGAGGATCATCACAAAGTGTCAACCATGTCATCAAGCATCATTAATTTAAATTCAAAACCTTTTCTTCAAATCAAAATTCAAAAGGGGTCATCATTATTACTTCATTTCATGAGTAATTATAAAAATTCAAAACGGTCCTTTAAACCAAGTGTTTTATTCAAAACAACCTTAAGTCATTCAGAGTAAGTTTCATAATATAAAGTCTTGAAGTCATTTTAAAACATGTTTCAAAAAACTTTTCCATGTGAATGGTCACTCATTTCAAATCACCCAAGAATTCCCATTTTAAAAACAATGTAAAATTAATTCAAATAGGGATCTTATTCATTTCAAATATTCAAGAATTTTGAAATTCTATGGAAATAATTACGTATATCAACTCATTTCATTCAAATAAATCATTTCACTTTAGAAATAAAAACTAGGCCTAAGACCTCACTTTCCGCATAACATTCTTAAAAATATCTTTGAAAATAAATCAAAATCAACATAAATATCCAACCATAATGAAAATACAATCACAACAAAACCAATATGTGTTTCATCTTATGGAAATTATTGAATCAAGGAAGAGAGATCTCAATATAAGTGAGAAGATATCATAGATAACTAATTCCACATAAAAATTACATGATCCAATGAATCAAAAGGCCACCATAGCCTCTATGAAGAACAAATCAGGATAAGAGGAGATATAAAAAGATAATAGGATAAGAACTTATTGGGAGAGGATCACTGCTTTGATCAACACTTCAATACACCAAGAGAGGAGGTTGGTATAGCCAAAAAACCTCTATAGGGCTCCCAAAAATCCAAAAAATTGGACTAGGTTTGAAATAAGTAAGTTTGAATTAAATAGGGGAGTCATGTTTTTTAAGTTTGGAAAACAAGATACTATGCCACATCCCCCCATGGACACAGTGTAGAAAGGTTGAAAAGAATTCCAGACCACAACATAGTGTAATATAATGTGTTGTAGTGGTTGTTCAAAACCTCATCCAAGAAAAGGGGTGACTCCACACTGAATATTTATAAATCTATAAAGGGGTCATGGAAAATAATGAATCACTACACCACGGAACCCAAGATACAACAAGGAGCTACGTCGCAGCCTCTAGTCCATGCCGCAGTGGTGCCTAAAATAGTAGAGGTGAAAAAAATGCACTACAAGCCTCACTATGTTCCATACTCTCATACATGTTTTATCCTTTCTAAAAAATTAATAAACACCAAAATCCTCAACACCATAACCACATGGCCTACACCGCATCCACTCTCACTCCACACCGCAACCCTTCTCCTCTACAGTGTAGTCCCCTATACATAACTCCAAAATTTTCAAAAAGACTTTGAAAAATAAGTGATAAAAGATAAGGGATAAAAACACCTGGAATATTATAATGGTATGTTACACTACTTAAAATATCATCAAAATAAATTATAGATAGATCCCTTTCCCTCGGGAGTTGAAACTTTAAAATTATATAGAGGTGTAAAACTTCTCAATATTTTCTTTACAATTTCAATATCCTTAATTTATTCAAAAAGAACATGAATTTATCCAAAAACTTCAGTAATTAAATTAAAGAAACTATCTTTATTTTCATCAAGATGCATTTTCATATCATAAAACTTATTGTGTAGAACTTGAAGTTTTTTCACCTTTACTTTTTTATCACCTTCGTATATATTTTCCAATTTTTTCCACATGGAATTTTTTACAGTGAAACTCATCACCTTCAAATTGATTTGATCTAAAAGAGATCTAGTAAGAGAAATTTGAGCTTTAGCAGCTGGATCTATCATTTTTTTATCATATTTGGTTATTGATAGTCCTCTTGCATCACTAACCTAAACCCCATTAACTATGGAAATGAGAGCTTCCATCCTAAGTGATCGCAAATAAGATATCCTTCTATTCTTTCAAGTTAGGAAGTTTCTTCCATCAAATTGGGGACTCCCATAATTTTTACCATATTCTCCTTCAAAAAACAGCACCTAATAATAAATTTAATTCCCATAACCTAATTTCTTTGATACTTATTGTTAGACCCCAGGATACCCTAAGAGGGGAGAGTAAATCATGGTTTCAACTTTTTATTTAAATTGAATGGATCTTTTACTGATGTTGGTAGGAACTTTTTAAATCTATCTGATTGAATTGTGAAATCACCCAATACACATATACTAAAATAGAAACACAGCACAAAAATTTTACATGGTTCACCACTAAGGACTAGTTTAAGGAGAATATTCTAATAGTGTTATGATTGTAATAGAATCCACTAAACTTCACTATATTTTTTGGATTATAATTTTCTAATCTAGTCACTCGGTTTCAAGTTCACTTTATTTAAAAAAAATCAATACAACGCACTACATCCCTCAGATAACTTTCATCAACTCCCCCTTGATCACTGATTTGGGTGAATTATTCCTTAGTTTATAGAATTGAAGGTAAATTCCATATCTAAGTATATGTTGATGATTTTTTGAATCGTTATGGTCCAAATATGTTGCATCAATGCATTTAGAAAGCTTTTCCCAAGAGAAACTAAGTTCGTGAAAGTAATTTCATAAATCTTCTTTTTTCACAAATATTTCAATTTTTATATAACCTCTAACTTTCAAAAAAAACCCACTATTGAAATACCTTTTATCCACTTGGTTATCAACTATAGTTTTCATAAAACATGTGTTCACATAAATTTTCTATTTCACGCAAGAAATATGTTCGCGTAAGACTTTCATGAATTCAAAGTGATTAGTCATCATCTAAAACTTTGATCCTAAAAATAAATATTAGTGGCATATTTATAGTAAAAACTTACACTATCATGAAACTTTATCATTCCCATAAAATATTTCACCTTCTCATATGTTTTTATCATGAAAATATAAATCTGTAGTGTGTTCATGAAACTTCACTTTCACAAAACCATATGACTTTCTTGAATCTATCTAACTTTCATGAAACTTATTCCTTGTCCTTAAAAATTCTTCAAAACTTCCAAAAATTGTAATTCACAAAAAAACTACATTTTCTCCATAAACAAATCCACACTTCTTATGAATTTACACACTAAAAATTTAGCAAACACTAGGAAATGGAATCATTTACAAAAGATTTCTAGGATTCTATATTTCTTTAAAAAAATATCATAGAAGGAAAACTCTTAAAAATTATTTAATAAACCCAGTTTGGATTGATAATAAAACAACATAACATAAAATTATATCTTTAAAAAACCATGGTTCCAAAAATCTCCTCCTTTGGGTTTGTTGGAAATATAAATTGAAATTCAACAAATCACAAACCAAAAAAAACTGATAGTAGTGAAATAAATCATCTGTAACTCTAATCCTACATAAGAAATGATTAGTGTAGAAAAACAAGAGTGTAAGTGAGAATTTCATGCCTTGTGACATTGAATTTCACCAAACTTTCTCCCCATTTGGAAATAAACCTGAAAAAATAGAATGTTTTCCATTCTCACACAAAGAACCCATTGGATCATATCTCCCCCTAAATCCTATACCACATTCACAAATAGTTAGATATTGTTAAAAAAATGGGGATAGGGGTAAAATCTGAGCCTCCTCAAGCTATATAAGGATGATGAACATTTAATTTCAACCAATGTTTCTCAAATTTTGGTATGTCCAAAGGATTATTCATGATGTATTCCACTTGATCATTTGTTCCAACATTATCCTATTTAATCACTCCTTGTTCTACTTTTTCTTTGAGTGATATTTTTGGACCAAATTTTTTTTCTATCTCAATCACACTCTTATTTTCATATAATATCACCATAGATTGCTTCATCTTATCACCAATATCATCCAATTGTTTCTTCATCCAAAAAAATGAGTGCATGCCTTTTTCATGGATATATACACTACTTCAAGTGTACCTAAATAATTAATTTACTTATTCATGATTAACCATCCCACACTTTTATTTATAATTAAGAATTCACCAAAACATGTATACTTCAATCAACTACATCACTAGAGAAGTCTGCATTGAAAAAATATAGAAATTTATATATTTTCCTACTTCAAAAAACAATCCAAAATCATGAGTACCTTGAATATTCCTTGGGATTCATAACTCCTAAAAAATTATGTTCCTTTATATTTATTTGGAAGTGGTCTGCTAAACATGTTACAAAGATGATATCTAGTCATGTAGTAGTAAAATAAAATAGTCTTGTAATTATATTATTATATAAGGAGGGATCCACATAGTTCTCATCCTCATGCTTACCAAGTTTTGTATAAATGGTAATTGAATTCAATATTGTTTTGGAATCATGCGTTTTAAACTTATTCAGTAGATATCTTGTATAAATTTCATGAGAAATGAAAGCGTATTCCTTCTTTTGGATCACATGTTTCCCAAAAAATTATATGATTATACCAATTGTTGATATTTCAAATTTTTATTTCATGTTATTAGAAAATTATTCAACTGATATCTATGTGCTTCCAGTAAATATTATATCATCCAAATACACAAGAACTATAAATTATTCTTCCTTGGATATCTTTACATAGTTATTATGGTCAGAACCACCCCTTTTATATTGCATCTTCTTCAAATAAGAATCTAATAGAGCATACCATGTTAATGGTTCCTACTTTAAACCATATAGATACTTTTTCAATATAAAGACCTTTGATTCATCATTTCCAATCAAAAATCCCTCTATATGTTCAATGTAAACTTCTTCTTCAATTATTACATTTAATAATTCCATTTTAACATCCATTTGATAAACTTTTTACACTCTTATGATTTTCATGGTTAAAGAGAGCCTAATTGAATCCAGTTGAGAAAATATAGGAAACATTCATTCAACATCAAACCCCTCAATCTGTGCATATCTTTTACAAGACAATAATTCATTGTTTCTGATCACATTTCTTTACTCATCAAATTTATTCTTGAGGAACCACTTTGTTCTAATCATGTTTTGATTTTATAGACTCCTAATAAGATCGCAAGTACGATTATTATCAAACTGATCTAGTTCCTCATTTAAGGTTGTAACCCGTGATTCGTTCATTTATACTTCTTTAAAAAAAAGGTTGGTTCCACCATTGTTATGAGAGTATAATTATTTTCATTCCTCATTTTACTTGTCTGTATAGGTGTTAACCAATCCCTAATAATTTTTTATGGATAAACTTCTACTCTTCTTATTCTCCTAGTAGGTTTTGGTTGAGTTTATTCAGCAATGGTTTCCTTCTCTAATTCTACTTCTGAATCATCATCATTTGGAGAACCCTAAATGTTAGGAAATCCTACCACACCTTCTATATTTGAACCTATTTCTTTCTCACCTTATTCTTCATCTTCAAAAACATTAACATATGATCTCTTCAAGTTCCTCATAATTTTATCCTTAGTGATCTTGACATCATTTCTCTCTATAATTTCTATAATATTGTTATTGTAGAATTTATAGGATTTACTCTTCATTAAGTATACAAGGAATATTCATTCATCAGCAACATCCTCATGATTTCCTCGAATTCCTTATTTTTTTTGGATGAATAATTTACTTCCAAAAACTCAGTAATGCCTTAGTGAGGGATTCCTTCTGTGCCATATTTCATAGGGTTCCATTTTCTATCCTGGACTCAGACTTGTTCGGTTTTGTGTGTACACCACAACTTTAACAACCACTTTTGAATAGTGATGAGAAACAATACTCTCAATTAGAATAGTTTTGGCCATATTGTTCACCCATTGATTCATTCATTCAATAACCCCATTTTTTTGAGGTGTTCTCACTGATGAAACATTATGATTGATCTCATGTTTTTTATGTAATTCTCAAATTAAATAGATGTGTATTCTATTCCATTTTCAAATTAAAATATTTTGATTATCTGAATCATTTTATTATCAACTTTTCAGATGTATCTCTCTGTACAATCAATCAATTATTATTTACTCTACATAATAATCACACAATAAATTATATTATAATCATCAAAAAAATAATTAAGTACCTATATCCATGTGTATTGGAAAAATTTATTATACCAAAAACATCATTGTGGACCAAATCAAGAATATTTGATTCCCTTTTTCTCCTTATTAGATAAATATTTCTAACTATTTTTCCTCATATTCAAGCATCACATGTCTTTTTTCGATCATGCTTTAGATTGGGAATATACGCTACGGCCTTTGTCTTGGATATGTTTTCCATTCCCAAACGATTAATGTGATTCATCATATGGTTCCATAAGTTTTTTCCATCTTCAATTATTAAGAAGTTATTTTTTTCTTAACTTGGTATAAATTTCCCTTCATTCTCCATGCATTCATGAGAAATTTTCCCATCTTTCCTTTGATAGTATATCCTTTTTTATTAAATTTCACCACAAGTCCTGAGTCATAGAGTTGAATCACACTAAAAATTTTGTAATGAATACCGTTCATATAGAGAACTTCATTTCTCTTCAGCTTATCACCCACCAATTAGGTATTTTCACTACCTTTGATCTTCAAGGTCCCATCATTATTGAATTAAATTGTTCCATTAACTATTTAATTAATATATTTGAACAAATTTTCATTTCCAATCATGTGGGATGAGCATAAAATATTATTAATATAGGTGGTAATGTTCTATGCATCTTTGAGTGTGATCTCTACCATGTTGGATTTCTCAATATTCTTTTTTTCCTTCCATGCAATACCTGGTTGAGTAGAGGCATAAGATGGACTCTCCAATTTCTTCTCAACATTCATGTTTAAATCATGATCATCTTCTTCTTCCAAAGAAGAGTACCTATTTTCTAGGGTGATTTTTCTTGGTTGATTTGTATCCACTTGTCTCTAAGTTTTGTAGTTACTGTGTCTACTTATTCTTTGCCTACAATGAATGTCTTTGTACCAAAAGTTAGAACAACAAAAACAATATATATATAAATTTATTCTTATATATAATGAATGATATTGCCTCGTTATCCTTTAATGACTGCCTAGTGATTTCCCATTTAGATAGCTCTATGATTCTTCATAGTACGGTATGGTATGACACAAAAATCCATAGAATTAACATTTCATAGGAGTAAATATCTTATCACTTTCATTACTCTACATGTCCCCATCTTTTATATATATATTTAGTTGGATATTATATCTTGATGATTGAGAACTATTTTTAACTCTCTAAATTATTTGGTTTTGAATTTATCTCTGTAATAACTTCATGTTCGTTTGTGTTGAAATATGTATAACTAACTTTCTACTTCCCCTTATTTTGGACCATTACACTTCCTTTTATGTTTTGGTATCATAGCCAATTCCACTTTTGACCATAAAATTGGGTCCTTAATCATTCAAAGATTTATTTATACCTTTATATCCACATTTGACACTTTCCAAAATATCTTCTTATGAGAACCTACAAAATTGAAGTTTCTTCTTCAGTTACCTTGATTTTTTTCCAGTTATAAACTTACTCCTTGAGGTAATAACTTCGTTTTAATAATCCTAAACTATCTTGGATTACTAAACCAAACTCAAATTAAGGTTTTCTTATCCTTTTACTGCTCTAAAAAATTATTTTAAACTCCACAACCTCTCATGATCATCATGATTTTTCAAATTATTTTCTACCACTCCTTGTAGTTGTTCAATCTATACTTCTACCTGATCCACATACTCTGATGATTCTTTTAACAAAGCTATGATATTTTGATTTTTCTTTCTTTAAATGTCAAATAACCTCAAGTTCACCCTCAAGTTATACCTTAAGACTAAAAACACCATCTATATGGTTGTATTCCTCTTTTATAGGTTTATTATTTTCAATTTTATCCATCATGGAATATTTGACATTAGAATTAAAATCTATTTTAACTTCCTCCAAAAAGTATCTATCATTGATTTCTTATTTTATAATGTAGCTCTTTCTCTGAAATTTCATTCATGATTTAAATTTACCTTTTTGTGATAACCTCCTTTGAGGCCTCATTGTGATTTTTTTTCACTTTCCCCATCAACAAATTTTCCTGAGAAACCTACAGGAACTTTACCTACCTTACCGCATCAAAAACATGACAAAGGAATCTTACCTTTGAATCTCCCCTTTCTTATCTTGAATTTTCTATCTATAAGATAAATAAATTCATCATCCACATCTTCTCCATTATCATTTTCTTTATAAATGATAATTTTTCCATATCTTTGAATGTAATCTCTTTACTTTATCTAATTGGTGTCTCTTATAGTTTAATTATCATTCCATAGGCAACCATACTACTTAGGAATAATTAAGAGAAATCTTGGAGAGATCCCATTCTTCAAGAGGCTAAACATTTGTATTTTACAAAGGTGGAAAACTTTTAAAAAATTTATTTACAATGTTAATATCCTTAATATTCACCAAGAACTCAAATTGTTCCAAATACATTAATAATTTGATTAAATAAACTATCATCATTTTCATCAGGATTCATTTTCATATCATCAAAATTATTTTGAAGAACTCGGAATTTTTTCCTCTTCACTTTGTTATCACCTTTTTATATATTTTCAAATTTCTACCACATGGACTTTTCAACAGTGTAACTCATCAGATTCAAATATATTTGGTCTAATAGACCTCCAGTAAGATAATTTTGATCTTTGGCATCTATATCTAGCATTTTTCTATCTGATTTGGTCATAGAAAATCTTGTTATATCATTAACATAAACCCATTAAATTGTAGAAATGAGAACATCCATCTCAAGTGATCATGAATAAGGTCTCATTTTTTTCTTCCAAATCTGGAAGTTTCTTCCATCAAATAGGGGGACTCCCCTAACATTTAATTTATTCTCCATCATCGAACAAGGCCTAATGAAAAATTTAATGCCCTGACCTAATTTCTATAAAACCACTTTTTAGATCCTAGTATGCCTTAAGATGGGATGGGTGAATCAGGGTGTCAACTTATTCTTTAAATTGAATAGGTCATGTTATAACATTGGTATGAACTCATTAAACCTATCTAATGGAATTGTGAAATCACCTAATACACAAATTTTGAAATAGAAACCCAAAACAATAGTTTTACTTATTTCACCACTAAGATCTAGTTCAAGGATCATATGTCAATAGTGTTTCCATCATAAAAATGTTCACTAATCTTCACTAGATTTTGGGGGTTACAGTTTTTCAGTCATGGTCACTCCATGTCAGGCTCACTACCTTTACAATAATTTAGGGATAGTGTGTTGTCTCCCTTTGATCACTTCCATATACTCCCCCTTACTCACTAATTTGGGTGAATTATTCATTAGTTTATTAACTTAAAGGTCACTTCCATATCTGAGTACATTTTGGTGATGGTTTACATCATTATGGTCTGAATATGATGCTTCAATGCATTCCATAAACTTTTCCCAAGTCTAATTAATTTCTTTAAGGTACTTTCACAAATCTTCTTTCTTCATGAAAATTCCTATTTTCTTATGACCTATAAATTTTATGAAACTCCCTTTATTGAAATCCTTTTTCTCTACTTATTTCTCACCCATACATTTCACAAAACATTTTTTTTCATAAGTTTTATGTTTCACATAAGGCTTATGTGAGTTCAAAATGATTGGTCCTCCTCTAAAACATTGATTCTTAAAATAAATATTATTGGAATATTTATAGTTAAAATTCACCCTATCATGAAACACTATAATTCACACAAAACATGTTACCTTTGTATATTTTTTTCTTTCAAAACTTAAAATCTACAATGTGTTCATGAAAATTCACTTTTGCAAAACCATCTGACTTTCACGACATGATCTCATTTTCATGAAGCTTATTATTTTTCTTTAAAAAGACTACAAAACTTCCAAAACTTGGCCTTTGTGAAAACTATTTCTTTTTTCCAGAATCAACTCTACACTTCCTCTGAATTTTTACACCAAATAATTTGGAAAACAATGGGAAATGATGTCATTTACAAAAGACTTTTTGGGTTCCATATTCCTAAAAATAACCTCTCATGGATTTAAAAGTCTTACAAAATTCTTGACAAACCTTGTGTGGATTGAAAACAAACAAAACATTCTATAAAATTATTTATTTGAAAAACTATGGTTCCAATAGTTTTTCCTATTCATGAAAATTTAAACAATGTAATCATTGTTATATAATTTAAGACATCATTAAACCAAAAAGTTTCAAAAATATAAATGAAAATTTTCAAGTTTTAATTAATAAATTCATGTGATAATATAAATAATTGAATATAATTTTTTATAATTTATATGATCACTAAATTTTAACATGAAATTGTTCATATCAACTAGTGGCATTAATATTTTTGGTCTTACCCAAAAAATTGAAGGTAAAACATACTCTATTAAATTTATTTTCTTTTTCTATCATCCTTGCATAAATTATTTAACTTTTTTATTTTGAGAAAATTAATTCATGTTTTATTCTCTTCTTTATCTTTGAAAAACTTTTCTTTATCTTGAAATCATAATCAAAGAGTTTCCTATGTGGTTTAGTGATTTTCTTATGATTTAAAGTTTTTTTTAATGAAGATATTCCAAAAACCCTATATATACATATGATGTATTTAGGAATATATCACAGTGTAAGATATATATTTCATATTGTATGGTATAGAGGAAACTAAGTTATATCATATTACATTGGTTTGGGTATATTATAAGGCATAAAATATAGATTTCATGCCACTTCCTATCATATGTATTGTATGACTAGACCATATCATAAGGAATAAATCATATTGTATAATTCATGTATCATCCTATGATTGAAAAAGGAAATCAAACATTAATAGTTAACATTCAGATTCTATTCCACATTTTTTATCATCTAACATTTTATAATATGGAATGTGTTGGAGAATTATATTAGTTGATGAATACAAAGAGTTTTTAATAGTATGTATAACTCATATGTGTCATACTGTATGAGTAAATGCATGATTGTTGAGGTATAATCTCAGAGGGATATATATGGAGGATTTTACCATTGATATGGGGACGTTATAGCATTCCAAGGATCCTATATATTCTCTTTGTTTCATTCTTTATCCACCTTCCTTCGAATTAGGAGATACCAATATATCATGGAAGAAAAGAGGGTCCTGGCCAATTTGTTATGTGATTAAGATCAGTCTTTGGGTACACTATGGAGGAGGTATTATATTGGATGTATCTAATGGATATTCATAATTCATGTGAACAAAGATAGTGTAAGTTTTTATCATTAGTTTAAGGTATGATTTCATGATATTTATTTTATATATATATAGTTTCAGTTTCATTCATGGTTTCTCTAGTATGTGAGGATTCTAATTACTCTCGTTATATTGAAAAAGTGTTTTTAGATCCTTAGAAAATCTTTAATGATATTAGATATTCACCGTGCTTCTTAATATTAAAAAAATATGTTTAAAAATGAAGAAATCATGTGTCGTTTTGTATATCATATTGAAAATCATAAGAAACAACTAATTTGTTATTCTACGGCTAACTATATTATATGAAATATCATAGGTCATGATATAGTCATGCCATATGATATGGAATATTATAGGCGATGACATAGATAAATCCTTTAGTTTTTCATTATATCATAGTGTATAGTATGGGAAGTTGTAGGATATGATAGAGAAAATATTAATTGTTGATGTGGATGAAAATAAAGCATCATATCACTATTACGATATACATGATATATTAAACTTGATTCCTAATCTCTTAAGTTTAATCTTGTGTAGGCCACCACATCTTGAAATAAGTGCTACTTATGATAATCATTGGGTTAATATTATGCATAGATAGGAACTATTGAGTTATTCTTACACAACCTACCCAGTGTTGGTTTTATGTTACACAGGTCATATATCAAAAATGATGATTTTCCAAGCACAAAGTTAATATTATGTACTCCATGTGATAGGATAATATAATGCAGTTTAGGCTGTTGCGGCCAACTATAAGGTGCATTATCAATTTTTAATTATCATTGATAGTCCAAAAGGTGTTTTTGAGCATTATGGATTATCATTCATTTTTTATGATATATATTATATCGTTAAATATGATATAGTAAAAAAATGTTTTCTAAATTTCAATTATGAATTAAATTTTATAACTTATAATTTTTTTATAAATTATAGAAAATTTTATTTTTTGTATATTTATTTAATTTATAAAGGTATTTATAAATTAATTAATTATAAAATGTTTATAATTAATTAATAAATTTTTATGAAACATTTTTTAAATAAATATATATAATGTTAATTATTAATATTAAATACCTCTTGAATTTTTATAGAAAGTCTTATAAATGTTTGTATTGAAATTATAATGGAAATTTATAAATTGTTTATAAATTAAAAAATATGGAAAAAATATAAAAGAGTTTATATTTTATATTATAAATTTTTTATAATAATTTATTTTAATAGTTCTAATTAAATATCTAGTTTGACAAATTATTTAAACCATATCGAAATTATTTTTGATAATTGATATAATCAAGGTTTAAATAATTTCAAATATTTGATATTCTAAATATTTACCTAAAATATTAATAGTTCATATATATGATTTTTATATTTAAATTATCATATATTTAAGTAAATTTCATATAAAAGGATAATATGAAAGAATTCATATTAAAGATAAATATAAAGTGTTTATATTTTTTAATTATGGAATGTCCATAATGTTTGGTTAAATTATAAAGTGTTTATAAATTATTTATTTATGAATTTTTCATAAATAATTTATCCCATGTTTAAATATATGAATTATTCATTTATTTAATTTATCCCATATTTTGTTCATGGATATAATTGTTTTATTATGAATATGTGTATAATTCAGTTTAAATTATTAAACTAATTTTATAATTTTTCATACATACATCTAAGGAGTTGCATGCCAAGTGTGATAATTGATCTAAGGAGGCTTATGCCTTTTCTAGAAAAGTGTGGGTTGTCTATCTATCACCCCAAGCTTACTCTTATAAGTATTTTTTATTTCATATGATTCTAAACCATTACATGAAAGGTATTCTTGTACCTTGTGCATGACATGAATTTTTTTGTGTATAAATATAGATTTCTTTTAATTTGGGATAGTAACACAATATATGATTTGTGTATATAGTTACACATCAATATAGTTTAAACATATTAATTTGTTACATGGAATAAAATTACAAACTAAATCATTATAATCATATATTCATGTAAATTGAATAAATTAAATAATATGGTGAGATTAACTCCCCTTTAAAAATACTGAGTGTCATATTCCTTCCAAAGCAAACAATTTTCAAGACCTCAATCATCCAACCAGGTAGGTTCTGCTAAAGAAAGGTCCCCCTGGATTATCTTGTGTGAGATAAGAAAATAATGAGGTGACTTTAAGAGTTGGGTTCCTAAATTTTTGGAATTTTATTTGGGTTATACCTATCTATGAAACCCTTTGGAAGGATATCAAAGGAATGGGGTTGAGTTTATCTATATGATTGATTGGGGAAAGAGTTATCAACTCATTCATAAAAGAATCATATATGATATGATTGGAATGATTTTCTATCTAGATAGCTAAGTTATGAGAGGAACACCAAAGAGAACTAAATTCTTAGTGAAATATAAATCTTATCCCACTAATGTATATGAAACATTTTAAAAGGGCTCATCATTTTAATGGGGACATATTTAATAAGATTACTTATTAAATTAATGTAAAAAATGATGCTCATATGATAAATTAGTTAGTTGTATATAAATATAACCATCATATTTTGACTTTACTTTGAGATCAATCCTAGATAATGGATAGTATTAATGTAAGAAACTTCTTAAAATGGTATAAAACTTAATAATTTCTCCTAATGAATAAAAATTATATGTTTTAAAGTAGTACCTTCCAAGGTAACCAAATATTGAAGTATTTCAATAAGTGAATCTAGATTCTATTGAATCATGGAGGGATCTACTTGAGGTTTCAAATTAATTAGATAAAAATGAATTAAGGGTCTTTAGTATCCACTCTTATACTTTATGTGATTGAGTATACCAAGGAGTTTGAGTCACTAGTGGATTCCTTTAAGAGTTTTTCTTGCTATGAAATTCATTATGGAATAATCATTGGGAATTTTATGATAATTTGAATGAGTTTAATAAAATTTTAAGCTATTTTATAAAATTATTGAGGATAGATGAACTATGTAACTATTGGGTTTAATGTAAAATCTTCAGTTTCACCGGATGAAGTTTTCAGGATGGAGATCACTGGATAGATTTTTTCTTATGGTACAGTTTTAGACTGGTCAAGGAAGAAAGGTTTTACTTGGAAAAATTAAATTGTATGAATTCCACCAGATGGGTTCATCATATATATATGATTAGATAGAGGAATCTTGTGGTGAATATTTGGTGTCATCGAACATATATGATCGGATGGAGTCATTGGATGGAGTTCTCATAAATGGTTTTTACTAGGGGTGGAAACTCAATACATGGGTTGTGTGCATTATGACCAGCTTTAGGAGGTTTAATAGGATGGTTAAATAGTTTATTAAAGGTTTCCTAGGTCAATGGGGGTTTATTGTTATTCTTGAAGGTCATTACAACATGTTCACTGGATACAAACCTCTATAAATAGTGGTGGTGGCCTAGCTCTGATGTGTGTGATTCTTTTGTGATCCCTATACTGAATAGAATAGAGTTCATGACTTAATTATCTGATACTTTATAAATAGATTGGAAGTGAGTGATGAGTTTTGTATTCACTTGCATCTTCTATAAGGAAAATGTTTATAGAGTTCTCCCATGGATGAGGAACATTTTTTCAAACCATGTAAATATTGTTTATCAGGTTGTTTTTTTGTTTGTATGTGAAGTGTGTTCATGGATTTTATATAGTTTTTAGGTGGGATCTCATCCAAGTTCCATACACAAACTTGAAAGAGATTTTCGATAAACCTTTTTACAGTAGAATTTTGGAGCTTTCTGATATACAGGATGAGGAAATCAAAAGAAAGTACATTCGATGTATATTGTGCTTGACAAGTTTTTTTATTAAAACTAATGGAGTTACTCCTTCGAATCCCAATAAGTGGTATCAAAGGTTTGGTTTTACTTAACTCATATCATTTAGGCTTCTCCTATTTGATTTTAGTTTGATTTACTATAATCACAAGAACGACTTCAGAGTAAGGGAAGGTTCATATTTATAAGTTCGATGGAATGTACTTTCACATTTATAGAATACAACTATATATTTTTATAAAAAAATATTTAGATACTCATTTTCCTAGTTAATTTCCTAAAATAAAGGACAAAATGAAATGGGTTCAGTTGGAAAGGAATACCTTAACCTTGATTAGGATTTCTCTTTCTCATAATGTTTCTTTCAATATTAGAGAGAAGAAAACTACTAAAGATATCATGAAATAATTATATGACATGAATAAGAATCCAACAAATCCTAAAAAAGTTTTCATGATGTGAAGGTTTTTCATCTTTAGGTTATCGGATATAAGACCTATAGCATATCACATGATTGGCTTTAATATGATATTAGGGAAGCTCTAATCGGTGAAGGTAACTTTCCTAGATGATATTTGGTATTTTATTCTTCTTTATTCACTCTTAAATATCTATTATGGTATGGTGATGGTAGTGAGAAAATTTAGTGGGAATATAGATCTTTTTTTGATGATATTTCAAAATTGATCATGAATGAAAATTTTAGGTGAAAGGAAGTTCAAAATATATCTGGAATTTCTCTTAATACTACCGAATGGGGATGGTCACCTAATTGGAAGGACCTCTAGAAGAGTAAATATTCATATCAAAAGTCCCAAAGAATAAGTTGTGGAAAATTTACTGTTCTAAGTCCTATATAATGGATTTTTGGATGGAAGGTAAATTTTAAGAAATATTATAGGAATCAGGTGGCGGTTTTAACTTCTAGACAAACAAACTCAGTAAGTATAATGGATAGAGGCTCTAGTTTGATATTGAGTATGATCATTCTATAGGATTCATGGGTGATTGAATTGGTTGCATATTTTCATTCAACTAGTGAGTATGGGTTCATGGATGATTATTTACCAAGAATATTGAGAAAAGTACATATTCTAGATGATGAATCTCTTGATATAGTTGGGAAAGGTGATTTTAACATTTGAATGAAAAACTAAATTGTATTGATACTAAAATATGTTAGACATAATAAAATCCTTTAAAATAACCTCATATAAGTGTGAAAACTTGACAATACAAGTTTCATAATTAATTTTTTGAATTTAGTATAAAAGATCAATAGAGGTTCCATGATGATTACTCATAGAGTGAAAATTAGAACCTTGTACTTGATCGGATGCAAGGATGGAGTTGTAGTGATCTAAAAAATTTCATTTAATAGTCTAGAAATGTGGAACTATAGGTTTTTTTACCTCGATGAAAATAATATGAAATTTTTATTGGTTAATGGAATACTTAAAATGATCATAGAAAACTTGGAAGATATGATATTTGTATGTTTGAAAAAAAAAGAGTTTCCTTCAACTTGGATGGAAGAAATACAAGTAATCAAAAGTTAAAACTTTTTCATCCCATTGTTTGGGTACCAAACACTATTCATTATAATGGAGAATCACTATAAATTTTGCCTTCATTGGTGATTTTACTTGGAAGGTATATATTTACTTCTTGAAGAATAAATTTTATGTATTTCATGCATTTATTCAGTGAAATGTTTTGGATGAAAAATAATGTGAATGAAAGTTGAAATGTTTCCACATAGAAAATAATGGGGAATACACCAAACACAAATTTCATAAATTTTTTCATAGGAAATTCATCAATCATGAGAACACTATTATAGGAACTCCACAAAAAAAATGGAGTAGCTAAAAGGATGAATCATACTCTATAATATAAATCTCAAAGTATGAGGTTTCACTCTAGAATGCCTAAGGGTATTTGGGTAGAGGCTATAAATACAATATATATTTTGTGAATAAGAGTCTAAATATAGTGGTGGGACAAGATCTTCTAGGATAAATTTAGTTTGGTAAGAAATTATAGGTAAACTATATAAAAGTCTTTGGAAGTATTGTGTATGTTCATATTGATGCTAAAGATAGGGATAAGTTGGAGGAAAAATCCAAGGTGTTATTTCTTGTCATATATGGTGATGAGAAATTTGGATATCTCCTATGATATGATAAAAAGAAACAACTCATCCAAATATGAGATATTATTTTCAATGAATAACTTATATGGAAAGATAAAAACTTGTCTAAGAAGAAAGTTGAGGTTATATCAACTATTGAAGTTCATGGTGATTAGAAAAATGGTAAATTGGTTTTAACTATTGAAATAGAAATTTGGTATGGATTTTATGACTTTTGTTGGTATCTTGGTTGTGTTGGATGGAAACCGGGTGGAAATAGCCCCAGGATGGTTTGGTTATCAATTTATGGTTAAAACCAAGGTGAATTTGGACTTTGGGTTGATTTTATTTGATGGTTAAACCCTGGGTAAATCCATCCCTCGAGTGGATACTGGGGCCTCGGGGATGGTTATATTACCCCTAAGTACCGATGATTTGGTTAGGGATGGGTTTATTTCCCCTTATGGGAGTTGGGTTGGCACAGTCATCATGATGTTCTCAGACACCCCATCATTATCTGAAGCAGATATATACCATTCATGGGGTGAATCCAACCTTCTAGTTCATTTTTTGTTTATGAATTTGGTTTTAAATGTTTTAAATGGTTATATTAGAACTGTTTACTTACAGAACTTATTAATACACTTTATATAGACTTGTAATTTTAGTAATTTCATTGGTGGTGGCCTACTGAGTTGTACTCACACCCTATTTGGGCTACCATAAAATTTGAGTACTTGAGAAAATGATACTTGATTTTAGGTATAGGTTCAATATAGGGTCCTGATGCTTGGTTATCACTTGGGATACTGGGATAGAGCATGGGAGTTGGGAATGGGTCAAGACTTGGAACCATTTTTAGGGATTTTTTCCAATTTCATCTTTCATTCTTTCGAGTTTTACAGTATGGCGGGATGACATGTATGGTATATAGTTTATCAACTATTACATGGTGTATTTTTATTATTTTCAACACTTTCATGTATTCCATTCCTTTTTTTCTTTATATGATTTTTATTATCTTCTATTATTGATATACATTGATATACGGGTATAGTCTCCCCATTGTACCACTATAGACCCGTGCTACTAGTTTTCAGCCTCTGGCATATGGGTAAGTGTTCCTGAGTTATTGTAGTATTCCACTGGTCTGAGCGTCAATCAATGATATGGGGCGGTGAGACATTACAAAGTGGCATCATATCAGTTTTTTTATTTTGTATTACTATTTAGGAAAGGTGGATAAGAGAATAGGAACATGTTGATACATGGTATATAACTTGTGTCTAAGACTTTCCACTCCAAGTATGAGGTAATTCCATGTTGTTAAGGATGGGATTGTTGTTCATGTTGTTTATTTTTAAAGTTGATCAGATTTTACCTTGAGTAATGCACTTTATTTTTGAGGTTATTGGTTTATGGGATTTTATCTCTTAGATTATTATGAAAAGAAATGATGTTTTCATGAATCATATCAAGAAATTATGATTCATGTGTGCGATTTTCTATGATTAATTATCTGATTACCAAGACTGTGACATGGGTTGGTTGTTTTCATCTGTTTATACTGTGTTTTCCTGTATAAGTGTATGGTGGAATCTTACATAATCGATCCCTTGAATGAATAAAATACCTATTTTGTGACCATTTGTATTTATTATCATGAGGATATAGATAAATAAAATGTCAATTATAACTTAAAGAGTGTTTTACGCTATAATTTATAATTGATATCTTATTTAACTAAGTTTTGGCTGTGAAAACTCCTGGTTAAAGTAAATTTTTAAAAATAAATTATGGGATGACTTGTTTAAGTTTTTACATGTAATGAACTAAATAAAATTTCAATTACAACTGATAAAGTTTTGTTCTCTATAAATTTCACTTGAAGTTTCATTTAATTTATCCCTTTCCTTCGAAAGTACTGGTTAATGAAAATAGAAGTGAAATTTTTTAAACCCTAAATATATGTATGAAATGGATCTTATAATGACCCCAACTCCACTAACCCAAATCCAATTTACTAATTTATTACATTGTCATAAATACAAGTTTCAAATCTCAAAGGACTGGTTATTTTATTAGTTTTGGAGAACCAGATACATACATGATACCCATTTTGTATTGGGAATAGAAAATAAAACATAATACATAACGAAAGAAATTGAACTGTATCCTTGAAAATTAATTCAAATATATCTTCTTCATATCCTGGGGAAAGGAAAAAATATAAGGGTGATATAAAATACTTGGTAAGGTTTAAGTAAAACAAAATATATCATGAATCAATATAGAATAATCAATATTGAATGGTAAATAACTGAACACGCATTCTAATTAATCAATAATCTGGGAATAAAATGAATAAAGAGATAATATCATTAAGAAAATATAATAGATAATAATAATAACTAATTTATAAATAAATTATTAATTATTAATTATTTTATATCATGATCTCAAGTGTTGTGATATATCTACCATCAAAACTTTTCATAAGACGGTTTAAAACTACAGGTAGAAACCTATTTAATTTGGTTAACTAATTTGTCTCATGAGACATACTAATACATAGAGGAATATATAATCCTAGGACCCACCCATAATTTTAGGTCCAAATCATTACTCATATATCTAATAATATATTTAATTCATGAATAAATATGCCTTAACATCAAATATTCTTATTGAGTAAAGGATACAAATTTATCAATATTTCCCCAGTTAATCAAATAACACTCAAAGTAAACACCATATATAAAAATATTATAATATTTAGAAAATAATAATATCTATTATACAAGAATATATATAATTAAGATAAATTTAATGTACACTAAAAATGATCATAAGAAAGTGTTTGCTTCAAGAGAAAGTTAACAATCACAAAATAAAGTGAGATTATGCAATAACTTTTACCACTTGGTAATTTTCAACTCAAATCCCATTAGATGAAATAAGTCAAATTGAAACATAAAATACCATTAAGTATTAATTAATCATTATATTACATTTCAAATGGTATTATATAAATCATATAAAATAAATTAGGTGTATAAAATTACAATATGCCTCAATGAAGGAAAATTGAGATGAATCTTATTACCTCACACTTCCTTTTGGTTAGATGTGATTTAACCACATGTATAGTGGTTTTAAAATTATTATTAACTTATAATATAACCATATTAATATTTATAGTATCATATATGATCCTTTTATTACATATTATCACCTATTTGTTAATAATATTTCATTATTTTTATTTTTTTGGGTGTTAATTACCTTGTTTTCTCATTCATGCTTGGTCATGAATGTTCTGGTTTTTAGGAATATTATATAATTAAATCACATAAATAATAATAATATTTACATAATTATAATATTTATACATAAATTATACTTTTAATACCAATCATTAATGGTTTTTTTGAAAAATAAAGTATGTTACAATCATGGAGACGATAGATTGTATATATGCATGGGTAACGTTTCCATTTTTCATTAATCATTATGGAAAGGAGGTAAGTAATATTTAATAATTATATAATGGTCATAATATCATAAATACCATATTATTTCTTTAAATTTACTTATATATATCATCCATATTGTTTGGTGATGAAAAGATAGATGCATCGCTTCATGAAGACGGTAGTCCACATGTACACGAATGATGATATCATCTTTAAGTGAGTGAAAAGGTAAGAAATAAAACGATATATTATCTTTACAGAATGATAAATATTCCATGAATATTATAATTATGTAATTTATATCACATATATACATTAAATATTTCCTTATTACCTTCCATGTAAAGAATTATTGAAAAATGAATCACATCGCTTCGTGAGGGGGTAGCCTGCCGTACACATGAGTAATGTTATCATATATCCTACAGAATGTAAAGTAAAAAATAAATATATGATATAAAGACTCTATAAATATAATTATGTTTATAAATATTATATATATACTTTAAATCCATCATCATATCCAAATATAATAGGTGGTAATGGAAAAACAAATAACATTAGTTCGCAAGGTGGCAGTCCGTCGTACACATTAATGATGATTTCATAACCCATTTGATATAATTGGGGATGGTGGTAGATCATTACCATAAAATAATAAAATCTAGGTATATGGGATATAATTTATTTATTATATAATAATAAATTAATAATATTTTAGGGAGGTGGAAGAAGAAATCAAATAAAAATGCTCGTTAAAGAATGTTACCTCTTTTTCGGGTAACCTCCTTAGGTTTGAATCAAAATCCTTCCTATATTGAATTTATGAAAAAAATAATGCTTCTAGGATGAGATTGTGGAATTTCGGAAGTTATTTTGGTAGGTATTTTTCAAATAAAAAGGGTTTTAAGGTGTGAAGAATATAGAAGAGTGTGTGGAATTTTATAAGTGATGTGAGTAGCACACTTGTAATTTTTGAAAAGAAAATAGTGTACCCATGTTTTTCACATGACAAAAGGGTCCAAATTAGATTATTTAATTTGACATTTTGGGGTTAAAATTTTCCATAAAATATATTTTAGGAAAGTTTATAGGTCATTTTAAACCTTATATTTTTAGTTTAATCCCCCTGTTAACCGTGTTAAATAATTTTTACTATTTTTACTATTAATTATGGTCAAAAATTAAGTTTACCTTATTACATGATATAAATTATTCTGATTAAAAATATATAATCCATTTTTTAAAATTCCATTCACATAATTTTCAACATTTAATTTAAAATTGATCACATATATGTGATGAGAAATCAGGTCTTCAAAGAGAAAATGTTCAATAGTTTACAAAATTTTTATATCGAAATTCAATATAAAAATGATTACAATGAAAACATTGGATTAATAGATATATAATAGAACTAATTTTACTTTAAAAAAATTAAAATATAATTTAACTTCATAAATAATTTAAATGAAAAGGCTATTTTCATTTAAAATTCAATAATTTTCATTATTCATCAACAAATGAAACATTTCCGAAAAATACCAAAAATTTACTCTAAGATAATTTTGATATACTTAAGTCAAAAATAAAGTTAATTTTATTAAATATTTTTTCTAAAATTGGTAAAAATTAATTCTATATTATGTGTGAAAATCATGACTAAACCGTCTTTTAGAAAATATACAGTTTTTCAAAAAACATTTCTTTTTCTTCCAAAAGATTTTTATTTTTATTTCTAATCAATAGATAAAAAATGAAAATGTTTAAACTATATATTTTTTAAAATTTTGTTAATTTATTCATACCTAATAATTTAATTTCTAGGTTATAATATTCATGTTTAAATAATATTTTAATAGAGTATCTCGTTTAGTTTAAATCTGATGTTGTGTGCATCACAAGATACTGACGAAATTAAATTTATTCTAAAAGAAATATATTGTAAATTATTTGGGTGTTACATTCTTCCCTCCTAAAAAAATTTCATCATATAAATTTCATGTATATTACCTTATAAACATATGAGGTTAGTTCTTCTTCATAATATCCTCTGTTTCCCGCGTTTCTTCCTCCATTTTTTTATTTCCCCATTCTACCTTTATCAATTGAGTTGTCTAATTCCTCAAAACTTTCTCTCTAGTATCAAGAATCTTGATGGGTTCTTCACAGTAAGATAAATCAATTTCCAATTATATTTCATCATTAGTGATAACATGTGTTCAGTCTAGAAATTACTTCTTTTATAATGATATATGGAACACATCATGTACTTTTGAGAGATTTGGTGGAATTTCCAAATGATAAGCCACAAATTTGATTCTTTCAAGGATTTCAAAGGATCTAATGTACCTACATCTTATTTTACCTTTATTACCGAAACTTATAACACCCTTCTAAGGAAATTCTTTCAAGAAAAAATGATCACCCACTTGGAATTACAAATCTTTCCTCTGATTATTGACATAAATATTTTTCCTACATTGAGATGCTTTAATGTGATCCTGAATAAACTTTACCTTTGTTGTTTTATCTTTAACAAGTTATGATCCTATGAGTTTCATTTCACTAACTTTATCCCAACAAGTTAGAGTATGACAACTCTTTCCATATAATCCTTTATATGGTGTCATTTGAATACTTAAATAGAAACTATTGTTATAGGAAAAATATACCATAGGTAAATATTGATCCCACATACCTTGAAAGTTAAGTGATCATGACCTCAACATGTCTTCCATTGTTTGAATAGTTTGTTCTGACTTTCCATTAGTTTGATGATGGTAGGTGGTGCTCAAATGAAGTTCGATATCAAGAGCCTTCTGAAGATTTTTCTATAATTTTAATGTAAAATAGATATCACAATCAGCCAAAATTTAAATAGGTGCACCATGAAGTCTTAAAAATTAATTAATATAGAGCATTGTGGGGAAATCAAGAGGTAAATCTTCTCTTATAGTAAGTAAATGTGCATATTTGGTTAGGCGGTCAATAATAACCCATATTGCATCATTCTTTCTAGGAGTATTTGGTAGTCCTATGAAAAATTCCATAGTAATTTCAACCCATTTCCGCATAGGAATAGGAAGAGGTTGCATGAATACTATAAGATTTTATGTCATATCTTTAACTTTTTGAAAAACTAAACATCTAGAAATATAATCAGAAATTTCTTGCTTCGTGTTATCACGGAAAAAATGTTTCCCCAAATCCCTATACATCTTTGTGCTACCATGGTGTATAGATAAATTTGAGCTATGAGATCCATCCAATAATTCTATTTTTAGCTTAGTTATAGATATAACACATGATATCTTTCTAAATTTTAGAACACCATCTTCACAAATTAATTATGTTAATTTCACGTCATTCACATATTTAATTTTCTTCTAAAATTTATCATCATCATATTGAGAAATATTTATCTTTTCTAGTAAATATAGTTTCAAAATCAATTTAAATGAGTGATTTATCCCATTCATTAATAATTCCCATATCCATGTTTGCTAGATCCATAAACATGTGACCTCTCTCAATAATCATTTGGGTCATAATTCCATGATCTTTTCTACTCAATGCATCTACTACCTTATTTTCTTTCCATGGTTTTGTATCAAACAATCATAATCCTTGAGTAGCTTGATCCATCGCCTTTGCCTCAGGTTGAGTTATTTCTTTCAAAAGATGTATTTTAGGATTCTATTATTCATGTATATCTCATATCTTTCACTATATAGATAATGTATCTGTATATTCAAAGGAAAGAATACAACTTCCAACTCTAGATCATGGTTTAGATATTTTTGTTCATAAGTATTAAATTTCCTTGATGTATATGCAATAACTTTATCATTTTTATTAGTACACAATCACGTAACTTCTTTGATGTATCACTATATATCAAAAACCTTTCATTTCTATATGGTAGAGTCAAAATCGTAGCATTGAAAAATCTTCTCTTTAGTTCATAAAAACATTATTCACATTCCATTTTCTAAACAAACTTAAATATTTTCCATGTAAGCTTTATTAATGGGTTAACTAATTGAAAAAAATTCTGAATTAATCACCGATAGTAGCATGCCAAACCAATGAAACTATATACCTTGGTTGTTTTCATTGGTATAGGTCATTATCTAAATGAATTAATCTTCACATAGTTAACTGAGATTCTATCCTTAGAGACAATATGTCCAATAAAAAGAAACTTCTTGAAGATAGAAATTACACTTACTAAGTTTCCCATATAACTATTTCCTTTTAAGAGTCTCAAGAATGATCTGCAAGTGATTCCCATGATCCTTTTAGATTTTATAATACACTAAAATTCCATTAATGAATACCACAAAAAAATCATCAATATATTCCTTGAATACTCTATTCATTAGATACATAAAAATAAATGGTGTATTAGTCAATCCAAATGGAATTAACGTGAACTCATAATGTCTATACCTCGTTTGAAAATATATCTTTGGAATTTATTCCTTCTTTACTTGCAATTGATGATACCCATAATGAAGGCCAATATTTGAAAAATATTAGGCTCTATGAAGTTGATTGAATAAGTCATCAATATGTGGTATAGGATACTTGTTCTTTATCGTAATAACATTTATTTACCTATAATCAATGAATAGCCTTATGGATCCTTCTTTCTTCTTAATGAAGAGAATAGGGGCTCCCCATGGTGAAACAATAGGGAGAATAAATCCCGTATCACCCAAATCCTCTAGTTTTTTATTCAACTCCACTAGTTACACAGTAGACATTTTATAGGGAGACATTGATATTGATATTGTATCAAGGATTAAATCAATGGAAAACTCAACTTCATACTCTGGGGATGTCCAGGTAATTCCTTAGGAAATACATCAATTTATTCATGTACAATAGGTACATCATCAATTTGAAGATTACCTTCTTCATCCTTAGATTTTTTTCTATTATTCCATAATAATCTCATTCAATAGATATAATTTGGGTGGATCTAGATATGAATTAGATGATAAATTCTTTACTCTAAAGATATTGAATTCTACATCTTCCTCACAAATCATAATTTCCTTCTTCTTACAATAAATTTTTGAATCATATTTTGAAATTCATTTTGTACTAAGGATTATATCAAATTAAATCATAGGTATAATAATAAGTTCATAAAATAAATCATTTTTATGTGTCATAATAGGGACTACCTAACACATCCTTGTTGTAGTGAGACTTCCCTTAGAAGTTTTGACTAAAAAATCACTTCTTAAATTAAAATTGAAATGTCTAATTTTCTTAGAAAATTGGGTATATATAAAGGAGAATAATGATCCAGAATAAAATAAAGAATTAGATAAATTTGAATATAGGATTAAAGTACTTTACACAACATCATTGGGTACTTACACCTCATTTTCAGTGATCGCATAAGCTTAGTCTTCTCCCCTTGTCCTCTTTTGTGGTGGATTACCTTGATGATTGGGACATTAGTGTGAATAATTCCACATTTATTTATAGCTAAAACATTGTATAACATTTATTTTTTTATTCCCCTTTCATTCATGAGCTATATTCTCCTTATCGCCACACTTGTAACACACTCCCATGCCCTTAAAGCACTTCCCATGAATTTTTCTTCCACAATTTTCACATGATGGAAATTTATCCATCCTCTTATTCTTTTTTGATTCATTCTCTTTATCTTAGTGCTCATAATACCTCTTATTCTCCTGATTCTACTTGAACATATTGGTTCTATAAATTTACTTCTCCATTTTGATGGTAAGTAAAACTATTTCATTATATGATGAAATAGTTTGAGAGACTATCTCCCTTCCGAAACTTGTCTTAAGACCTTAAAATAAATGGTAAATATTGTACTCTATGTTTCATATGTAATCCATATAATACTTGGATAACCTTGTAAAGGTAGCCTCATACTTAGCATCACTTTATTTTTTTCATTAAACTAAGGAACTTTCTCTTCATATTAATTTGTTTCTTGTGAGGAAAATATTTATAAAATATTTTCTATTTAAAATATTTCTACTCTATGAGTTATAGTTACTCTTCCTCCCTAGTGCTCTAGATCAATGACCACCATTTATTAGTATCACCTTTGAGAAAATACACTACAAGTATAACCTTTTCCTTTTAACTGCATATCCTAAGTCCAAAAGTATCTTCTCTAGAGACTTGATCTATTGCTCAGCTACAATTGGATTAGTATTCACATCAAATGATGGGGGATTTTGTCTTATAAAGTGATCAAAAATAGGAGAATATCATTGTGGAATAGGTTTCTCCATCCAGGAAAGGTTATTTTTCATAACCATATCAAACTACCCTAATATAGACATGATTTTCTCAGTTCTAATACCATTTGTATTGTATTACTTAGCAGGGAAATCTCTACATTGTACATGATAATTGATACCCATCTTCTTTCTAGTCACTATCTATAAACAATGGAATATACTAGATTAGATAATAAAATTATGAATTTTAAATCATAATTTATAATTAAAAATATGGTGTAACACTTAGCCTAAATTAAAATTTATGCATTGTTAATCATAGAATCATAAAATTGGTTTCTTCAAGGATATGTTTATTTTAAAATCCTTCGCAATGGTTTTTAAAGAAAATATAAATTATCCTAAGTGTATCCCCTAGGAATTTCAAACTACGTGCATAGTGGGACCTTTTTTCATGCACCAAGTGATGATCGGGTTAAGCCCAATGTGTCATTTTCAGAGTTATTATCCCTAGGTACCTTTGTTATAGAACCACACCCACTTATAGTATCCATAAAGGTATGTATTTCTAGGGAAAACAACATAATATATTTCTTAACAAAACTTTAGGATGTTATTCTATGCCTATCCTTTAATTCTATCATGAGGTTATGTTCTCTAATCTATGTTTTCCTTAATCTAGTCCCTGAGGTTTCTACTAAACTTACTCTAAGACCAATTATAATGACCCCAAATCTTGTAACCTAGAGTTAGTTTCCTAATTTATTACATTGTCATAGATATAAGGGTCAAATTATGAATGAATTATTAGTTTAGTAGTATTTAAGAACCATATACATACATGATACCCATTTTATATTGAGAATAGGAAATAAAACATAATATATAAAAAATAAAATAAAATTCATCCTTGAAAACTCATTAAAATATTTCTTCTTCATATCATTGGGAAAGGAAAAAAATAAGGGTAAGATCAAATTCTCTGTAAGGGTTAATTATAGAAGAATCTATTATGAATCAATTTATAATAATCAATATGGAATGATAAATAATTTAACACGCATCCCATTTAATCAATAATATGATAATGAAATTCATCCAGAGATAATATCATTATAAAAATATCATGGATAATAGTAATAAATGAATTATCAGTAAAGTAAATTCTTAATTATTATATTTCATGATCTCAGGAATCATGATACTTCTACCATCAAGACCTTTCACAAGATGGTTTAAAACTACAGGAAGAAACTCGTTTAATTTGGCCAACTAATTTATATGATGAGACCTACCGATGTATCAAGGGCTATATAATTCTAGGCTCCGCTCATCATTATAGTTACAAAGCATTCTTTATATATCAAATAATTTATTTAGTTCATGAATCAATATTCATTATCATTAAATATCTGTATTGATTAAAGGATACATATTTATCAATATTTTCCCAGTTAATCAAATAACTATAAAAGTAAACACCGTATGTAAAATTGGCATATAGTTTAGGAAATAATAATATTCATTATATAATAATATTTATATTTAATAGAAATTTAATTTACAATAAAAAATGACCATAATAAAGTTATGTTTTCAATAGAAAGTTAACAATCACAAAATAAAGTGGGATTATACAATAACTTTTACCACTTGGTAATTTTCAATTCAAATCTCCATGGATGAAATAAGTCAATTTGAAACTTAAAATTCTATAAGGTATTAATGAATCATGATATTACTTTTCAAAGAGGTATTATATACACTATTAAAATAAATTAGGTGCATAACATTACAATATGCCTCAATGAATGGAAATTGAGATGAAGTCCCTTACCTCACACTTCATTTGGGATGAAAGTGATTTAACATAATTTATAGTGGTTTTAAACATGTTATTAACTTATAAAAACCATATTAATATTTATAATATCATATATGATCCTTTTATTTCATCTTATCACATGTTCATTAATAATATTTCATTATTTTTATTGTTTCGGGTGTTAATTGTCTTTTCTCATTCATACTTTGTCATGAAGGTTCTAGTTCTTATACATATTATATAGTTTCAAAATATACAGAATAATAATAAGAAAATAATTATCATATTTATACATTAATTATACTTTTAATATTATTCATGAAATATGGTTTTGAAAAATTAAGTACGTTACGATCATGGAGACGATAGGTCGTACATATGCATGGGTAACCTTTCCATTTTTCATCGATCATTATGGAAATGAGGTAAGTAATATTTTATATTTATATAATGATAATAATATAATAAATACCATGTTATTTATTTAAATATACTTATATATATCATCCATTTTTTTTGGTGATGAAAAGAGAGTCACATCACTTCATGAAGGCGGTAGTCCACACGTACATGAACAATGTCATCATCTTTAAGTGAGTAAAATGGTAAGAAATTAAATGATGTATTATATTTCCATAATGATAAATATTTAATTAATATCATAATTATTTCATTTATATCACATATATTCATTATCTTTATCCTTATTACCTTCCATGTAAAGTGTTATTGAAAACGAATCTCATCGCTTCGCGAGGCGGTAGTATGTCGTACACGCGAGCGACGTTGTCATATATCCTAGAGAATGGAAATTAAAAAAATTATATATGATATAATGACTAAATAGGTATAATTATATTATAAATATAATGTATATACTTTATATCCATCATCACACCTAACCATGAGATGTGGTAATGGAAAAATGAATGACATTGATTCGTGAGGTGGTAGTCTGTCATACAGATGAATGATGATTTAGTAACTCATTTGATGGAAGTGGGGATGATTGTAGATCATGAAATTAACAAAATAAAATTTAATTATATGGTATATATTTTTGTTATTATATAATAATAAATTAATAATACTTTAGGTATGTGGAAGAAGAAATAAAATAAAAACGCTCGTTAAAGAATGTTACATCTTCTTCTGGTGACCTCATTAGGTTTGCACCAAAATCCTTCATATGTTGGATTTATTCATAAAATAATGATTCTATAATTATTTGGTGGAATTTTTTAAGTTATTTTTTCAGGTATTTGAAAAACTAAAAGGGTTTGAAGGTGTGAAGAAAAGAGAAGAGGGGTGGCCTTTTATAAGTGAGGTGAGTGTCACACTTGTAATTTTGGAAAAGAAAAAGGTGTACTCATGTTTTTCACATTCCAAAAGGGTATAAAATGGACTATTATAGATAATTAGACATTATAGGATCTAAATATGTACATATTATATATTTATACATGTTTTTATGCCATTTTAACCCATATCTTTTTAATTTAATCCCCCGGTAAATCCATTTTTACCTTAACTGTAGTAAATAATTTTTACTATTTTATTATTAATTATGGAAAAAAATTAAGTTGAAATTATTATATAATATAAATTATTATATTTAAAAATATTTAATCCATTTTTCAAAATTTCATTCAAAAAATTGGTAAATTTTAATTTAAAATTAATCCCCTAGATGCGATGAGAAAGCGGGTCTTCAGAGAGAAAATGTTCAAAAGTTTATAAAGATTTTATATCAAAATTCAACATAAAATGATTAAAATGACCTAAATTGGATTAATAGATATATAATTGGAATAATTTTACTTTAAAATCAATTTAAAATATAATTTAACTTTATAAATAATTTAAACAAAAATGTTGTTTTCAATTAAAACTCTATATTTTCACTATTCATTGAAAAATGAAACATTTCTAAAAAATCCCAAAAATTCACCCTAATATAATTTTTATATTATGATTTAAAAAATTAATTTAATTTTATTAAAAAAATCTAAAAGTGGTAAAAAAAATAATTTTATATTATGTGCATGAAGCATGACTAAACCACCTTTTAGAAAAAATACAGTTTTTTAGAAAATATTTTTTCCTTGCAAATGATTCTTATTTTTATTTCTAATAAATAAATAACAAATGAACATTTTTAAACTATATAATTTTTATAATTTAGTTGGTTTTATTAATACCCTTTAATTTAACAGTTAGTTTATAATGGTCGTGAAGTCTTGGGGAGTTACAGATCTAATGGGTGTTTGGTGTTTGACCCTGTATATGGGTAGTTGGGGATGTTAAGAGAGGTCGGGTTATATGATATCCTTTTTATGTTTTATACCTTGTTTTTATTGTAAATTTTTTCAATTATAGATCATAGTGAGCATGGTCTTATCTAGGAATTGGTGAAAAGATAGAGTGAGAGCCCGGGTTTAGGGGCCTTTTGATATGAGTTGTATGGGATATTGAAGTGTCTTACATATTGTAGTTTCATTTGGAGTTATGGTATTGAAATATGGTGTTTAGTGACTAATTTTGATCCTAGTTATTTGTGCCTAGCCCGTAGAATTGGTAGGATGGGTTAGATTAGAACCTATGGTCGAGGCCATATAGTGGGTGTTTGGAAGGGTGGATGTCATATAATATTGGAACAGGGGTGATGTCATCCTGGGGGTTGTGACTTGTGTGAGGATTGATGTGAAGTATAGGTAGGAGAGCCTAGTGGACTTCTTTAGGCATGATTTTAGGGTGTAGATTTGATGCCTTGTGACCTTTTAGGGTGACTCATTAAAGTTATTAGCTGAATCTGTGAGTGTTGCTTGGTACATACGGTGGGGGTATATGCTTTGGCATATAATATCGGTGCACAATAGGTGCTTACTAGTATGTGTTATAGGTATTTTTTATTCCTTTGGATTCTTTATATAAGAACTTATGTGCTAGTACCTTCAGTTTTGTGGTTAGTTTCAGTGAGGTTAGGCTCATTCATATGCCCAGCCCTGTTAACTTGCTAGTTTGGGTTTTGGAAGGTTGATCAATGAAAATCATGAATAGTAAACCTAAAACCAGTGAGGTGTGGATAAGTTCTCTATTAGAAAATAAATAACATGAGGTTATCGATGTTGTGTGGTTTTAGGCACATGAGATTCCTTGGGGAGACAATACAAATAAAATATTCTCGGTGGTTAAGAACTAGATTGAGAGTTAGGTGCTCTGTAAATGGAATACCCTTGTAAGGTTCTAGTGTAAACCATGTGGAAATTATTGGTACTATTGGAATTCAAATCACCATAAGATCTAGTGCTTTAGTAGTGAATACAGTTTTTGAGGTCAAGACTAGTTAGGTGCATAACCCTATCGACTTAGGATGCGCCTTCAGGAGTGCAATGAGAGTGTAAATGAATACTGGTGGAAATCCAAAATGATGCTCAAGTTATGAGTGGTAATGTGTATAGATTTGGATTAGTGATATTCCTCTAGTTTTAATAATTGTTGAGGGTGCTTAATTCTTGGTGAGAATAGCATGCAGGAGAGGTGTACCTAGTGGATTAAGTGTGTGGGCCTAGTTATGATCAAACATGAAATGTTGGAGTTTAGTTAGATACCCATATTGTGTTTAATAGGATCATGAAACTATTGAAATTTGGTAGGATCATTGGATGGAATTATTCATCTGTAGTGCACTGAGATGTTTGTCTTTTTGTTTGGGTGGTGTAGGAGTATATGCCTGTGATACTTAAATAATAAAGCAGTCGTGTGTGTTGGCATGGTGGCCTAGGGACATGGTTTAGAGTCATGGTGTCCCTATAGTATGGGATGAAATTTTGGATGGATTGGTTTTGATAACATGGTCGATCCATGGTTTAACCTCGTAGGAAGCATCAACAGTTGGTGTGATAGATACGGGGGTGTGGATCAAGAAGAGTGACACGCATGTGGTTTCGATGAGACCTATTTGTGGTCGGTGCTCTATGAGCAGTGAGGGATAAGTTGAATAGTGTGAAGCACACCATCGATCATTTAAACATGTAGACCTTGTTATCGGTGGGTTTTTCAATGAATCCTTGTGTAATTTTTCCATGAGCCTGGGTGGGTGATGGTTTGCCTTTGTAGTGGTGGTCAAGGGTGAGTAGTCTTGACCCCATCTAGCAATCATGTTCATTGATTGATGGAGTGTGGTACATGGAGATCGGGAAATGGTTTAGTGATTCAATTACTTGGATACTTCTATATTGGGTAGAAATATGCTGGTTTTGGTGATGCGACCCTTGTGCAAGGAGATCAAGGGTGCGTGAGATTGATCGATGGATGATTTTTATGTCATTTTGAGGTGAGGGGATAGATGAGGTAAATTTCAATGGAATCCTCAGTGAATTTTAGGTTTAGACTCATATTTTATATCGAATGGAGTATGATAATTGACCTTAGGCTCGGGTTGGTTGAGGTGATCCCAACCTGATTGGTCCAGTGGTGTGTCAATGTTCATGGTATGGCATGATGGTGTAAATGGATGGTTGATGGTTCGACCATAGAATTTCATTGGAAATTGGATACAGACTTCTATGGGCATGTTTAAATGATTACGGGATTCCTTAAGGGTTTATGTCATCATGTTTAGTTTAGTTAATGGCACATCGGTGGCTGAAGCCGAGAATTTTTTGGGAAAATGTAATTAGAGAAGGTTTGAATTGTGTTCTTTCATGTATTTGGATGTGGTGAGTCAAAAACCATAGTGGGTGAATCGCTTGGGTATGATGGGTAAGTTTAAAAAGTTGATTGGGGATTTTTTATGAAAAGTCTAACTTGTTGGAATGAAGCTTGGACGATAGGGGTCCATCTGGTTGTTTTGTAATTTGAGAATGACAAGGGGTATTGGCATTGGACCGGTGGTTTCACAAAAATTTGGGTGTAGTGGATTAAAAATTGCATCAGAGGCATCATCAAAACTTCTATATTGTGTTCCACCCATAAATTACAATAGTGGAGGGTGTCATTCTCAGAATTGGACCCTCTTGGATAATTCCTATATTGGGAAGTATCATAGGTCATTTGATTAATTTTATAAAGACACCTCGAGTGTCTCATGATAGATAGGTGCATGCGAGCATTGTCTCAGTGTTCTAGTAATGGTTTCAAATGGTGGCTTGTCTTTTAGTGGTTTAAGCACCTTAAAGTCAAGTTGTGCTCTAAAATCACATTGACTGTTCAGGTTCATAACGTAGTCGTTGAGTGAGAATTAGTAACTAACGTGGTTTGGGAGATCCAATGGGATGACCACTAATAATTCTTGGGAAAGAGAAGTGTTATGGTGGGGAGTTTGTAATATATCGTGTGTATGGATGGGTTAAATTTCAAGGGTGGGTTTGAACTTTATTTTAGTGGGTTGGTTATCACTAAAAAGATTATTTGGGATGATAATCTAGGAATTGAAATGTATTATAGGGTTATTTATGGATATATTATAAGGCTCAAGTGGTGTATCGGGTGCCCCAATAAGTCTTAGGATCATTGAGTTGAGTTTTAGAGGTTTTTAGAGTTTTTTGTCCAAGTTATGTGGTTTGGTGTGTATGATTTAAGAGAAGACGTGAAACACCTAGAGCGTGGGCTACTTTTTAGTTCAGTTTTCATAGGGTGCGGTTGAGTTTCGTAGTCAGTACATGGTTTTGGAAAAACTATACGGATTTCATAGGAAATCATGTGAGGTGGATTGGACCTAGGACTTAGTGCACGATTTGAAAAATTATACAGACAAACCATGAAATTTTTTATAGAGGGTTCTAGAGCTAATTCATATGGTTGGCGTGTGATTGGTAAACCATGTAGACCAATCGTGCGATGTGTTGTGTTGGGGACAGTTCTGACCACACATTTGGTGCACAATTTAGAAAACTGTATGGAAAAACCATGTTCCCCTTAAAAAGTTGAGTTTCACCCTTTTAATTTAGGATTTTATAACCCAAATCCACTCATTTTCTCCTCTCCCTTGACCCAGTAGCCCTGTATGATGCCCCTCCCTCTCCTCTATTCTCATGTTGATATTTCCTCTATCTCTTATTTGTTTCATCTGTCGTGGCTTGTAATCAAGAGCCTACATTAAGGCTACGGCTGCATTCCTATCCTCCTCCTCTCTCTAATTTTTTGTTCTCTTAGTTATATATTTGAGAGAAAATTCCACCAAAGTATGGTGGAATTGTCTCAAGAAGGTGTGTATTCCATATAACCTAGCTGGAGGGCAGCTTGAGACAACGTCTACACACCGTCGCTCATCATTTTAATTAAGGTATGTTGTTGTGTGAGTTTTCCAAGGGTTTTGGGTTAAATAAAACGTCATTACTTATGATCTTGGTTCTGATTGATAGGTATTTAGATCAGTTTAGTGTTGGGATCTTGGCACAAACCTTCAGAGAAGGGTTGGTCTCGTTTTAGGTGCAACGGGAGCATCTGATGAAAAAATGATCATTTATGAAAAAGTGAATTAACTTGGATAATTTTTTAAAAGTTATTAATTAATTATAATGTTATTATAATTAATTAGTCTTGGTTTTTTGTGTATGATATTGGTTTTTGGATGGTTGATTGTCGGTCTTTGATCTTAGATGAGCTCAGGCAACAGTTCCCGGATGAAGAATCAAGACAAGAGATTTCACACAAGATAGGTGGTCACTAGACTTGGACCATAGTCTTTGATATTTCTAATTGCACATGTTTTGTGTCCATGATTGTAAGATCCCAGTATCTTTATAGGTATTCACCTTTTGAGTTTCCTCCTTTTTCTAGTTTTAGAAGGTGTTTGATTTTGGTTTGGAAGGCTTTAGTGGTGGGTGGATCTTTTATACCCAAAAAAATTGGTTTCAAAAATTTTCTGAAGAAAATTTACACATTGTGTAATGATATTACACAGCATGTAATAGTATAAATTGGGATAAAATCACCCGAGGTGACATGTTTTTCAGCGTAAACTATTAAAAATAATTACACTATGTGTAATGGAATTACACGTCATGTAATTCTACAAGCATCATATTAAAGAGTGTCATGCGGTTAATTTTGGTTTATTTTCCTTCATGTAGCCTTCCTCCTCCAACCCTAGGGTGATTCTTAGTATATTTGAATTGATTTATTCATCTATAATCATTGAGGGTTGGTTTTGGATACCTGGTAATCCCTTTTTTATTCGGTTCCCTTCCATTACTCCTTTTCCTAATGAAGTGGTGGAACCTTTGATAGTTTTGGGTTTGGGGTTAATATTGATCATAGTTTTTAGTCTAGATCTATTTTTCCATTATTTATTCAACCATCTTATGTTAATTAGGGTTTTCCATTGGCGATTGTTCTTCAAAAATTTTGAGGTAAGTGGTCTACCATTCAAATCCCAAAGTCTTGATTTCGATTACATGTAAATAATTATAGAATTGATTTTGGATGATTGGTAATTGAGTTCCCAAATTTGAATTAATTAATTTGGTAGATTAATTAATTAAGGAATTGTGAAATTGTGGATATTGGGATTGTGGGTATTGATTAATTAATTGTAGAATTAATAAAGGGATATTGTTGTGATTTGTAAATTGATTGAATCGATTAATTAATTGTTAAATTAATTAATGGAATGGATGTAATCATTTAATTTTTGAATTAATTGAAGGGATTGACGTGATTAATTAATTTTTGAATTAATTAATGGAATTGATGTAATAAATTAATGGGTGTATTAATTTAACGGATTGTCATGATTAATTAATTATTGAATTAATTGATGTGATTGATGTGATTAATTGATTATTGAATTAATTAATGGATTAATGTGATTATTTAATTGTTGAATTTGATTAATTAATTGATTAATTAATTAATGTGATATTATGATACATGTGAAATTTTGATATTGTGATATATGTGTTAAATATGTGTGGGATAGGGACTAAGGCTCTAAATACCCATATGTGTTAAATGTGTGTGGGAAAGGGACTGAGGATCCAAATACCCATATGAGATAGTGAGTATGGGATAGGGACTGGGGTTCTAAATACCCATGTAACATTGAGATGCAGGATAGGGATTGAGGATCCAAATACCCAAAGGGTGTTAGACATGACGTTCTAATCCCATGAGTTAGCATTTGACTATGGTTCCAATTGGTCATGATGTGAAATGAGATGATGAATGGTAACAATGGAATTTGGATATATGATATTCCTTGGGGATAGTTTAGACTTCAGCATGGGTTGAAGCAGGTATTGAGGTTCAGGTGTCCTTGGGAACCTGGGGTTTTATATGGTTTTTTTACACTCTATTTTTATAAGGAGGATAAAAAGATTATGAATAACACATAAATTTTATTAAAGTGACAAAATACTCTAATAAAAATCATAGGTAATTTCCCAAATTTTCCTACACACACACCTACAAATTAGAAAACTAGCACGACCCCCTGAACGGCCCTGAATGGAAGGCTACCCCTATGTGAGGTATCTACATGGGGTGCCTATTCTTGAGACCTGAATGGGAAAACTCCTTCAACCAGGGTCCCCTTTTTGCCTATAAATAAGACCCTTAACCACCTTACTTTCACAACTATAAAATTGTAAGAATCCCTCAAGTTATCATCATATAGAACCTTCACCCAGGTCTCCAAAAGATCTCTAAGTATCTCTCCAAAACCCTATAAAATAAATAATTAAGGGGATAAGTGATATTAAAGTCCCTTCAGGTTCTCAAACACAAAAATCTTTCATGAGGACCCATTCTCCCCTAGTGATCACCACCTATGCGAGGCCCCTTTCCTTAACAAGGGACATGTATGAGATCCATCTAGGGACACTAGAGGAGACCCAGGGTTCCTAGGATAAATCATCACCCAAGTTTTTTTTCCCTGCTGTTTCATTGCCTAAGGAATACCCATATCATGTAGGCATGTTCCCCCCTACGTGAAGCACTTATAGTTACTCCCAAGCTCTGCATAAGTAACATATGCCCTATAATCCAGGACCTGTACAAACCCCTCTTTGATCCCTCTTCAAATCCATCAATGGTAGGGCCTCTCTTATTTTGGATTACTTGTCTAAAAGGTACCAAGATAAAACCTACACCAAAACCTATGGAGTTGAAAAACCATGAATTTGGGTACACCAGCATGTCTCCCATTTGGATTTTCATTCCTTCAGTCAGAGGTTTCCTGTAATTTTCCTACCAGATGGTTAGGTCCTTGGGATGAATGTGGTTTTTAATTCCCTCAGTCACGAGGACCCTTACCCTGGGGAAAGTTTCAGGGAGTTCTTAATCCCGGATACTAGGGTTAGGACCATGTCCTACCCTTATCATCTCTAAGACTTGGAGCCTCTATTTACAAGCAGGAAGGAAAATGATAACTCATGTGTTTCCTTTTAACATGGAATGAAATCCCACTCCCCTATTACAGGACCAATTTCAGGGAATCCTTCCTGGAGTAATCCCCTAGAATTTCTTACAGTATGTTGCATTCCTACTCCTCCTCATCCCCTTGGATACTAGGTCAAAAAGGGGATGGGCACTGAATACCTCTCCAATATTTCCCTACTTTATTCCTTCCTTGTTCTTCTTACCCTAGATCCAGTCTCGGGTAAATCAATGGGAAGGAATTGTCATAGCCCCAGACTCTTCCACCAGCGAAGGAGAAGAAGTGTGTGTTTTTTTGGATCTTATGCTTCCTCTTGTTTCCCATGTTCAAGAATAACTCATCATGACTTATGGGATTAGATTATGGCCATGACCAGATAACCTTTACACCCAGATGCATGTTTTGGAAGAGTTTTATTTTAAATATTCCTCTCACCTTCCTCCAAAGTGCCCCCATAGGCGTGGGTCCACAAGGCCATGTATCCAATCCTAGAGAAAAGTGTATTATGTGGTTTATAGGATCTTCGTTCACTACTAGAATTTTGGCTATTTGCAATGGGCCATTTTTAACAGTATCCCATCGCAAATACTCTTTTGTGACGGGGTCCCATCGCAAATAACCTATTGCAGAAAACGGCATCACAAATAGATCTCTGATTAAATACATTATATATACAAGAACCTATTGCGATGGGCCCATCGAAAAAACTAGTTGCGACGGGCCTGTCATCCCATCACAAATAGTTCTCTATTTATATATGTTATATATACATAAACCTTTTGTGATGGGCTCGTCGTAAAAAAAATATTTGCGATGGTAAAGTAACCCATCGCAAATAATTTTTAAAAAATATATATATAATCTATTTGTGACGGGGTCCCGTCACAAAAGGCCCCGCCCAAAATACTTAATAAAATAAAAATAATAATAAAATTATGATTAATGAAAAAATAATATTAATATTATTAAAAAAATAAAAATAAAATAAAAAATATTAAAATTCTCAATATTCACAAAAAATATAAAAAATCATAAAATATTATTATTATTATAATATTATTATTATTAGTAAAATAAAAAAACATTAAAAAATATAATACTAATAATAAATATTAAAATATTAAAATATTAAAAATATTAAAATAATAATAATAAATTATGAAATATTCGCACCAATATAAAAGACAAAAACTGTAAATAATTCATATTACATCAAATGTTGAATTCAAATGTTTTTAACAGAACAAAAAAATCACTGGGGGATAGTCTTCTAGAGGAGCTAGAGGAGATGATGGAGGAAACTCTATCCCTAAACTACGAGTCAGATGGCGCATGTACTCCATTTGCTCGTGCTGTTGCTGCTTCCATTGACGCATGTCCTCCTCGTGTTGTTGTTGCTGCTGCTGCTGACGCATCACTTCTTGCTGCTTCTGCAAACTCTCTATAAGCTCAATTTGAGCTCGCAACTGCTCCTGATATTGTGATCCAGAAGATGATGTCTCTCCACGAGCTCCTCTCGAGCTGGATGTCAACATCGCAGCAATACAATAATCCTAGTTAATCCTAGTTAATCCTAGTTAATCCTAGTTAATCCTAGTTAATTTTAGTTAATCCTATTTAATCCTACTTAATCCTATTTAATCCTACTTAATCCTAGTTAATCCTATTTAATCCTAGTTAATTCTAATTAATCCTAATTAATGCTAATTATTTCTAATTATTCCTAATTGATCCTAATTATTGATAATTATTCCTAATTAATTCTAATTATTGATAATTAATGCTAATTATTTATAATTATTCCTAATTAATCTTATTAGTCCTAATTAATCCTAATTAATGCTAATTAATCCGAATTAATCTTAATTAATGCTAATTATTGCTAATTATTGTTAATTATTTCAAATTAATGCTAATTATTCCTAATTAATGCTAACTAATGCTAATTATTCCTAATTAATGCTAATTAATGATAATTATTACTAATTAATGCTAATTATTGCTAATTATTTCTAATTATTGCTAATTATTCCTAATTATTGCTAATTATTGCTAATTATTTCTATTTATTTCTATTTATTACTAATTATTGCTAATTATTTCTAATTAATACTAATTATTGCTAATTATTTCTAATTAATTCTAATTATTGCTAATTATTGCTAATTATTGCTAAATATTGTTATTTATTGCTATTTATTCTTATTTATTCCTAATTATTACTATTTATTACTATTTATTACTATTTATTACTATTTATTACTATTTATTACTATTTATTACTATTGATTACTATTTGTTACTATTTATTACTATTTATTACCATTTATTACCATTTATTACTAATTATTACAATTTATTACTATCTATTATTATTGCTGATTATTGCTCATTATTGCTGATTATTGCTAATTATTATTAATTATTACTATTTATTACTATTTATTACTATTTGTTACTATTTGTTACTATTTATTACTATTTATTACTAATTATTACTAATTATTGCTAATTATTACTTATTATTACTAATTATTACTAATTATAACTATTTATTTCTATTTATTACTATTTATTACTATTTATTACTATTTATTACTATTTATTACTATTTATTACTATTTATTTGTATTTATTACTAATTATTAGTATTTATTACTAATTATTAGTATTTATTACTAAATATTAGTATTTATTACTAATTGTTACTAATTATTACTAATTATTAAAAATTGTTCCTAATTATTACTAATTATTACTAATTATTACTAATTATTACTAATTATTAGTATTTATTACTAATTATTTGTATTTATTACTAATTATTACTAATTATTACTATTTATTACTATTTATTACTATTTATTACTATTTATTACTATTTATTACTAGTTATTACTATTTATTAGTATTTATTACTATTTATTATTATTTATTAGTATTTATTACTATTTATTAGTAATAAATACTAATAATTAGTATTTATTACTAATTATTATTATTTATTACTAATTCTTAGTATTTATTACTATTTTTTCCTAATTATTACTATTTTTTCTAATTATTACTAATTAGTGTTAATTACTATTAATTACTACAAAATATAGCTACTAATTACTAATTACCGCTAATTATTTATATACATTACTAATTATCATTAATAATTATTAATTATTACTAATTACTAAGAATTAGTACTAATAATTTAATTTTTTTATTACAAATAAATACTGATGACAAAACAATTTAAATCTAACTTAATTACAACTAATCAACAATAATTAAAATTAATATAAAGAAATGAAATAAATACTAAATTAAATAAAACATAAATACCTTTAAACTTGATCTCTTATAATTGTAGACAGCTTCACAACTTCTTCGTAAAAAAAACTAACTCTGAAAAATTTTCACTCTAAAATTTGAGTTTGGAGAAGCAGAGAAAGAAGGAATTGAAGAGGCAATAAAAACGGATGGGGGTATATATAGGTTAGATTAGTTGCGACGAGGCTATTTGCGAAGGGAATCCCGTCGCAAATATCTTCGGCCGCATTAATTACTGTCGGCGGTTAAAAGGTTATTTGCGACATGTCCCGTCGCAAAAAGTAACCTGCCGACACAATATTTACGATGGGACAACATCCCGTCGCAAATAGGTTTTTACCGCCGCTGGTTATTTGCGACGAGTCCAATCGCAAATACCCTCTTGGGGTCGAACTAGTTGCGACGGGCGGTGCCTACCCGTCGCAAATACCCTTTCGCGCGGTTTGGCGTGCAAACCGCGTCTAACCGCGTGAAAGTTTTTGCGACGGGGCGCCTAGGCCCGTCGCAAATTACAGGTTATTTGCGACGGGTTGATTTTCTCGTCGCAAATAACCTCTTCGGCGGACTATTTGCGACGGGGTTTATTCCCGTCGCAAAAACCAGTTTTTCCCATAGTGAGTTTCATCTTGTTTCTCACACCAATCATGACTCACATGGGCTTAGAGGTTGATGTTGTTCATGGCATTCACATGATCCCAAACCTTCTAGTAATCCTTTTTAGGAGTAATCTCTGATCAAACCTATCAAAGGCAACCTTAGTGTGTGATCCCTAACCTTTTCTTGAACTATGAGAACTCTGATTCCTACTATAATCAGGATATATAGGATGCTTACCTAAGGTCTAAACTCAATGGGCCTCCTCCTTAGGTTTAAGCCCTAAAAAATCCTCCAAATCACCATGAGTCGAAACATCACTCATGGATCCCTTTTATAGGGATTCCTCTATAGAAGTAAACACCAACTTAATCCTATCAAAGGGACACACTCCCCTGTGAGACTAACCAAACTATGTGGGATTTGATTCCCATCTAAATGGGATACGTAGGAAGCCTCCTTAGGGTTCAAACCCAATATCCCAAATCAACCCTATTCTCTCAGAGACATGTTCCCAGTAAGTTCTAATTCCACCTGGAAATTCATATCGCTTCAAGGTTCCCTGGGCTACTTCAGCATAAGTCCTGCACTGAGCTTTGACTAGGCACCTTCTTCCTAGATGTCCTTTCCAAATGATGTTAAATTGTACAGTTAGGTCCTTATCACATGACCTTAAAAGGTATGATGTTCCCCATTAAGCGGCACCGAACTAAGTGGGTTATGATTCCTTTCACAAGGATATATATGAATCCCATCACATGGGTTTGATCCAATGGAATTTTACCAAATCCCATCAATGCATGCCCTGGCTACCCATAAATTTGGGTCTTCATCCACACAGAGGATGTCTTCACCAACCCGGGATATTCAATGCTGGGTCTCGAACTCATTGGTTTAGGAGTACCATCAAAATAGTATAAACCCTGACCCTAGTGGCCACCTGATAATCCCTCCACCTCAAAAATCCCCACCAATTTTTCGGTCAGTGATGACTGGTGGTCCTGACACAGATGGCTCCAACTGCCAACTTCAACCATTTTGAGAGACTATCCCCAGAATGAAACAACCAGCCCCTCCCTTATCATAGATAGGTGGATCAAGAGGCTACATATGGACTCATCTGAGAGGAAGAGGGATCTTTATCAAGGGATCCTACCAGAAATCTTCATCGCCAACGTTGTGTGGTAGTGAGCCCTTAACAGGATGAGGGTGTCATCCTCGGCTGACCGTCCCAGGTCATCCATGCTCAAGCACGCAAGACGGCCTACTGGGGGAAGAAATCAGTCAATAGGGAGCAAGTTTTCACCTTTACCCCTCCAGATAATCCCACCAACCTCATTTGGTGGAAAACTATGAGCATGAACATACACATTCCTGCCTTAATTTAGCTAGCCAGCAGACTTGTCTGGAAGCACCCAAGATAGCTTGTTGTTCAAATACAGCAGCATATCATGAGTAGGAACATACACATGCATACACCCACATCCTGACAGCACTCAAAGAAGCCTACTGACCAAGTTTAGTAGTAATCCATGATCAGGCACGCACACCTGCCTATATTCATTAATCCTACCAGAAATTTTATCTGGACGCATCTGGAGAAGTTAGTCAGAAAGTCATGATGATGAGTAGGGGTATACCCAACTCTCTTTCCCCACACACAAGTATTGTCAGTATCTATATATAGGAAAGGGAGGATAAGAGTTGTCACATACACCATCTCCAGATATGGAATGGGTATATATCCCTCTTATGACCACTGAAGTCACCAAGAATATACTGGAAATGGTGAAAGGGAAGAAAAAAATCCCTTCCCACATCCTACAGACTTTCCAAGATGTCATAACAGCGATGATAGTAGTTCCCAAGGGACAGGCACATGACTCTTTTAAAATAAGTGGGGCAGATCATCATAATTTCACCCCAGAGCAGACACACACCTCACCTCTCATCCAGGAGGCTCATGGGGAAAATCACTCATACTATATGGACAACCAGATTGGGAACATACACCTTCTCTAACTAGAGTTAATCGGCCTATCCTAATGGCCTATCCAAGGCAGGCACAAACAACTGCCCCGGAAGACCACCTCCCTCAGAAAAATGGCCCCATTCTCTCACAAGAAGGCATCCAAGAAGAAACCTCATCAAACATGATTGGAAAATCATAACTAGATCTACAATCCCAATTTACTTAATGTTGGATTTCTTGAAGACCTCAGATGCTTATATGTGCTATCTCAAGATCCTACTCTCTCATTTCCAAATTATGAGATCAATAATAGTAATTCTAAAGGCCCTCTCTAGAAACTTCACCATGAAGGATTGCTTCATGACCACAATCTGATCGATCTCAAGAGATCATCTCTTGATGAGAGTCACAGAAGCCCTCTGCATGGCCAAAAGATCAAGGAGTAAGAGGCTCTTCCACTTTCTATGATCCACTATGGTGTTCCTTCCCATGATGGTTTTTGCTATGAAAGTTATCTATGTAGTAGTATTTCACATTGTCAAGAGAATTGTCCAATTAGAAATGTAGTCATGATAAAGCCCTTTTATCGTGAGGTACTTGTAAAAATAAGGCTAGTCATGTCTTATTCCTTATCATTGGCAAGTGAAATTATTTCTCAACCAAAAGATAGCCCAAAGTGACTATCATTATCCAAACCTTCTTTGGATCACCTACCTTCCAAAATAACAAAGGAAGTCACAAGCAATATTGCCACTTATGATAAAGTGGTTAGGAAGTATCTGCTCTAGTCAGAACAAGTAGAGGAACCTCCAACAAAAGATAAATATGGCATGCTCAACATGACAAAATAACTAGACAAAGATGACATAATGATCATATTCTAGCCTTTATCCACTACTTGGAACAATATTCCTGAGTCACTATCAGAATATTGTGCGCACGAAATCTGCCTCAATATATGGAAAACTCTTCATCACTTGAAAGAAAAGTTATTACCTTACAATGAGTATTGAAGTCACATCAAAGTAATATAATGCTTGTAATCAAAAATTGACTTGGAATCACTCATGGATTCACAACATCCAAAGATTGAGAAATAGCAAGTATCCCTTCAATTTGCATGCCTCGGCGTATTAATGAGGTTGTGATAGCTAATAGTTGATGCCCCATCTGGTGTATGTATCAGAGGATGGGGTGCACACATAGTGTTACATTTCACTACACTCCCTATCTAGCAAATATTTCCAAAGGTTGTAGTGTTCAATGTTATAGACTCAAGTTAGCTCCAACAAACAAACTATGTCCACAACCAAAGATATGCTCAACCAAAACATGCCCCAATCAACTCTCACCAAAATCAAAAACAAGCCTCGACCGACTCTCACTAACACCAGGCTATAAGAGATCAAGATATTGAGATAATTTTACATCAATAATCTAAGAATATCGAGTTAGCTTCATCTTCTAGATGTCTAAATGAAGATTCCTCCCCTAACTCAGAAAATATTTCTTCATCACCTACCTCCCATGAAAAAGTGAAAGAAGTAAAGTGTGAGGAATAGTAAGAAGAGTAAGACCTTAGGGATTCCCCTCTAACATTTGAGGAAGGTTTCTCCATCACTTTTGATGAACTCTGAGAGATAAATATGGGTACATATGAAGATTCATGACCCACTTTGATCAGTGTGTCCATGACTTAGGAAGAATATGATGTATATACCTCCTCCTTAAAGAAACATCAGGATTTTTTTCCTGGAATTACATGGAGATGCTAGGTCTTGACCCTGATGTGTCCACCCATCACTTGGTTTTTCCAAAATACCATCGGGGGTACAAATAGGCAGCCAGACAAACACACCCAACTCATGCCTCCAAAATTGAGGCTAAAGTGGATAAACTCATCAAATCGGACTTCATTCGAGAGGTATAGTATCCAAAATGGCTAGAAAAAATTGTCCCTGTGAAGAAGGAAAATGGGAAAATTAGAGTTTACATCAACTTCTAGTATCTCAACCAACACTTTCTAAAGGATGAATTCCTAGTTCCAATCATAGAACTCCTGATTCATACAACGGCTAGTTATCAAGACCTATCCTTCATGGATGGATATTCAAGGTATAACCAAATTCATACGTCCCCATAAGATGAAGAATCCATATCCTTTAGAGACCCCCAAGGAGTATTTTGTTATCATTTAATACCCTTTGTCTTAAAGAATGTTGGTGTCACATAACAACGTTCTATGCACCACATCATCAAAACCTTTCTAGGGAAGTTTGTTAAATACTATTTTGATGATTTAGTGGCCAAGTACCAACAATGTTTTGATCACTTGAATGACCTAGATACTGTCTTCAACAAGCTACAACAACATATCTTGATGATGAATCTATTAAAATGTGATTTTGGGATAACCTCAGGGAAGTTACTCATACTTATTGTACGCCATCACGGCATCAAAGTTTACACTGATAAAAAAAAATATATACTAATCATTTCACATCCTAGAAACCTTAATGAGTTTAGAGGACTTCAAGGAAACTTAGCCTACATCTAATGATTCATAGCCAGCCTTGCAGGAAATTGTTTTCCCTTCACCAAACTAATGAACAACTGGGTCACATATCAGTGGACCAGTGACTACCAGGAGGCATGTGATAACCTCAAGAAGTACCTTTTGAGTCCACTGATATTAATTCCACATGTTGAACGAAATCCACTCATCCTATATGTGACATCCTTGGATCGATCTCTAGGTGATTTCCTTGTGCAAAAGAATGATGTCGAGAATGAAAACAGCCTCTATTACCTCATTCAAACCATGATCTATGCTAAGACTCATTATTAAAATATCAAAAAGAGACTAATGGAATAAATATTTTTAGTTTATAAATTAAGTAACTATCTGCAGCACTATGAAGTACAACTGGTCTCTCACAATAACCTGCTCATGTATATCCTCAGTAGTCATATTTTTTCAAGATGTTTGGCATTGGGGTATTTATTCTCTAGTAGTTTGATATACTATTTTTTCCTTAGAAAGTAGTGAAAGGATAGGCCTTAACATATTTCCTTTCAGAACAACCATCTACAGAAACAACATCATTAAATACTGAATTTCCTGATGAAGAGATATTTTCTATTTAGGGCAGCCCCCAAACATGGGAAATGTATTTTGATAGAACATCCAAGAGCTTAATGGGGAAAATAATGGAAGACCCTAAGCTTAAAAAAGTTGGTTTAGGTATTATGATTATCTCCATAACAAAGGCATTCTTACCTTACTACTTCCAACTATCATAAGGTTGTACCAATAATGAGGCAGAATATTAGGCCCTCATTGAACATCTAGAATTGGCACTCCAAATACTGGTGGAAAACCTGGAGGTGAAAGAAGACTCGAAGTTGTTCATCAAACATATCAATGGGTATTACACCATTATAAAATAAGAGTTAATCCCCCTTCTTGATTGTGTCTAAGGGTTGATGGTAGAGTTCCCCTTAGAACCAATATTGACTCACATATCGTGATCATAGAATACCTAAATAGATGCATTGTAAAATTCATCTATTACTCTGGAAGATCCAAACCAGGATAAAATAGGTATCTACATTGCCCATTGATGAATTTTATCACATTTTGTTCAAATCAGAATGGATAATATCAATGAAATCAGTCCCATCCCTAATCCATATGGTCTTACAATGGGATTTATGATGCCCATCATAGAATACCTCCAAAATGGAGTACTCCTGATGGATAGGGATGGGAGAGAGAAAATATGATAATGATCAACTAACTTCACCCTTTATGATGGCCCAAATCACCAGAAAGTCCTTTATAAATGAGTCTTTGATGGAGTCCTTCTCAGATGCATTGATGGATAAGAGACTAATGATGTCATAAATGAGGTGCACATCAAGGCATGCAATGCCCATCGGTTTGGATATAATATTTCCAACCAAATATGAAGACTTGGATACTTATAGCCTTCAATGACATAGGATTTCACAGAATTCACCAACAAGTTTCATCCCTTCCAAGTGCATTCCAACTTCATCCATCAACCCCTATATTTTCTACACACAGCCAAACACTCCTCGCCATTTTCCATATGGGGAATGGATGTTGTGGGGCCATACCCTCTATCTATGGACAAGTAGTTAAAATACATCCTGATTGCTACTGATTTTTTCTCTAAATGGTCTAAGGAAATACCCCTCAAAGAATTTGGGCCCAAAATCATTATTAGCTTCATAAAAGAAAACATTATTACTATATTTGGTGTCCCTCGTACAATATTGACTGACAACAGAACCAATTTCTATTCCTATGAGGTGGAAAATCTATATCAGGATTACAATATCAAATACAACCATTCATCCTACTGTTATGCAGTGACTAACGGGTAGATAGAGTGTTTCAACAAGACTCTATCAAACATACTCTATAAGATGGTGGAAAAAGATAAAAAGTCTTGGACTGAAAATCTATTTCATTCTTTATGGGATTACCGGAATACAACCCATACTGCTACATGGGAAACCCTATACTCACTGGTATATAGAATAGAAGTAGTCCTTCCCATTAAGGTCCAATTTCCATCACTTCGTATTACCATTTTTGACTAAATATCTACATATGAGAAATCCCAGAAATGAATGGATGAATTTGAGAAACTATATGAAAAAGTATTTCATACCTTGCATCACTTAGAGTCCTATAAAATTGAATAGTGTAAGACTTTGACAAGAAGGTGTGCCTCTTCTTCTTTCTCTAAGGAGAACTTGTATTGGTCATAATAACTCTGATGATACTAGGAAAGAAGCCTCCAAAGCTTGAACAAAAGTGGGAGGGATCTTACTTTATACACAAGGCCTACTCTGATGAATCTTATTCCTTGATCTCGATGTATGGGGAAATTATTACGACTCCAACCAATGCAATATTTCTTAAGAATTATTTCATGTAATCATGTGACATTCGTCCTAGTTGCAGGATGTTAAACTATATAGAGCCATATAATGTCCCATATTCAAGATGTTAAACTATGTAATTGGTCTTTGTCGCATGACCTTAAAATTCATGATGTAATTTCTATGCCACATGATGTTAAACTGCACAGAATCATCATCCTCATCACATGATGTTAAACTGCAGGACCTATGGCACTAGTCGTATGACCTAAAACTATAAGACATCATTCGTCCTCACCTCATGACATTAAACTACATGGATAACATCCCTCTAATTCAATTTTTAAAAAAAACTCAAAATACCATGATTTGAGATACACCTCGTGGTCCATTAAAAATGTGCCTCTATATCGGGTGTAAGTTCCAATCACACCCCTTTAAGTCATCAGAGGGTCGAGACGCCCTCTTAGACATACATGAGGAATAAAGGATGGGAAGATCCCATGCATAATCCCCACTCAGATCATTGGAACTCCATAATATCATTTGGGTTCCCTTTATAGGTATAATCCCTTGTATTATCATGTCATTACCACAAGACGGTAAACTACACAGCCAACATCCTCATCGCGTGATGATAAAATGCATGATCTTTCCAAGAACTACGTATGGATTGATTCTCATTACAATGGGATACATAGTGACATCCAGATATCCAATCCTAGGTCCAACCACAAAAAAAAAATATAGCCCATTTTCCTTGATTACAAATCAAACTGGCATAAGGGACCTTTTCAAGAACTACGTGTGGATTGATTCTTGCTCTAACAAGATACGTAATGACACTTGGGTCATATTCCTTGGTCCAGATGCAACATTTCTTTCATATCAAGTGACCCACGTCTTTACCACAAGATGATAAACTACACGGTCAATGTCCTTGTCACAGGACGTTAAACTACCTGGTTCTTCAAGAACTATGTGTGGCTTGATTATTATTCTAATGAGATACGTAGTGATGCCCAGATCTCTAATCTCAGATCTATCCATGACCACAAAAAAAATCCCATTTTACCTATGTAAGAACTAGATCTACACAAGGAACTTTTCCAGAACAAATGGCTTGATTCTCATTACAATGGGATATATAGTGACACTTGAACCTTATGTCTTGGGACCAACCATTATTCTGGAAAGTATTAAATCCCCTTTCTCTACATCAAAGCCTGATTTATGTGGAGGGAAATTTTAAAGAACTGTGTATGGCTTGATTCTAATCCTAATGAGATATGTAGTGATGCCCATATTTTCGTCCTTGGTCCCAGACACAACATTTCCGTTCTTTCATGATGGTTCATCTTTATCCTTACCACATGATGTTAAACTGCATGGGATTTCAAGAACTATGTATATATTTATTCTCATACTAATGATATATGTAGTGACACGTGAATCATATATCCTGGACCAGCCACCATAGAATCTAAATTCACATATCCTTAACTTATGTTGTCTTTGTGTCTTGGAAGAAACTTTTTCCACTCCTTGTTTCTCACACAGAGCATAGCTCATGTGGGCTTAGGATGTTTGGAAAAAATATTCTCTGCATAAGTAAGGCATATCAATTCACATTAGGGTTACCACAGTCTTGGATAAAACACCTTCAAAGGCACACCATGTGTCCTCATCTCATGAAAATAAACTACATGATTCCCTCAAGAACTACATGTGGCTTGATTCTCATTTCAATGAGATATGTAGTGACGTCCAGATCTTCAATCTTAGACCCATCCACAGCACAATACGGAAAATTCCCTCACTCTCTAATGTATGAATTAGATCTATATGAGAGGATCTAATATGGGTTCTCACCCTATTCAGGAGCCCATATTCAAAAAAACCCCATTTCCTCAATATATGAATTCAATTAATGTGGGGGTCTTCATTTTAGAACTACATGTGCCTTGATTATTTCCCCAATAAGATACATAGTAAAACTTGGGTCCCATGCCTTATCTCATCCATTTCATTCCTTCACTCTTCATGTTGAGACACTTTCTTTATTACTGCATAATGTTAAACTGCATGGCTAATGTCCTAACCACATGGTTTTAAACTGCATGGTACCTTAAAAACTATGTATGGATTGATTCTCATTCCAATGAGATACATAGTGATTATTAAGCCATATTTTCTAGTCTTATCCATAGTTTAAAATAAGATTACTCCCTCTCATATATATAAACAAAGATATATGCAAGATATTTTAACTTGGGTCCCCTCATCAAGGGGTCCTCTAAGGAAATAGAGATGTCCAACTTCAACATATGAGTCGGATCAAACTCCAAACTTCATGGTCCATATCAATCCAAACGTTTCCTTTATGCTCAGACAATATCCTTTCCACATGTGATAATCCTAATATTGGACACTTTCGTATCTTCAAAACCTTTCTCCATCTTCCAGTGATAGAATGTATAATACCCAAAGACTTCTTTGCCTAACTAGTTGTAACATTCCCCAGATGGATTTTTGTAAATTAGCCCAAAAACGGTTTTGTCAACTAAAGGGTGCCACTATTGACTATGTTGTAACATGCCCCAATTTTCTTTTCATAAAATATCACACAAAATGGGTTTGTCAATCAGCAGTAACTTCATCCTTGGGAGAATCCTCTTTTGTCTCTTCCAGATTTGATGACATTATGTTGGAACCCATGATTTGAATTCGAACTATGTTCATCCCCCGTATAATTTTCCCATATCCTTACTATTGATCTAAAAACCTCCAAGAATTTTGTTTACAACTTCCTCCTTCATGTCTAAAATATGTAGGAACAATCCAGGTCTGATAGGCCACATATCAACTTTCATTTTCATAATATTATGGTCCTAGTCATAGGACCTAAAACTATAGGCACCATATTCCCTATGCTTGGGTCATACCTATGTAGAGAACCTATTACCTTGATTATTTTGAAATTTTGACTTCAAATACACCTTCCATATTCAGGTAATTTCTTCCCATAAACCAAACTCCATGACTGGGGAAATCTGAATCTCCATAAACTTCCATCAGCTTTTAGCGATAGAATGTTAGAATTATTGAGGAATTCTTTGCCTGAATATGTTGTAACACACCACATATATCTTTTATAAATTATCCCATAGAATGGGTTTTCATCCAAGGGATTCCACTATTGACTATATTGTAAAACACTATAGTCGTATTTTCATAAAACAATCCACAAAATGGGTTTCTCAATCAGCGGTAAATTCTTCCTTGGGAGATAACTCCTCTAACATCATAAGAACTTTCCCCATACCACTCTTTAGACTCGGTGATCCCCAAATCAAAACTTACAACTTTCTCCTATGACACCTGAATATTATAGCACATTTCTGAATAGATTACCAAGAATGGTAGAATCATTAACCTTTTGATCAAAGATAAAGACCCTAAATTATAGTCCCTATAATGTCCTTGTTGTATGACTTTAAATTTAATATAATAATTTCCTTGCTATATAACTTTAAACTGCATAAAATAATATCATTGTATGACTTTAAACTATATTTCATAATGTCCTTGTTGTAATACTTTAAAATTCATATCATAATGTCCTTACTGTATGACTTTAAGCTGCATAGCATAATGTTCTTGATGTAAAAATTTAAACTACATAGCATAACATCCTTGTTGTACAACTTTAAATTTCACAAAGCAACATCCTCACTGTAAGATGATAAACTGCATGGTCAAAGTTTTGGTCGCACAAAATTAAATTGCATAATGTTTCAACCTCTATCAAGAATGGTCCTTCCACCATAACATTTATCATTTAACAAAAGTTACCCTCCTTCACTCAATCCAAATCCATGCAGGAGTGGTTTACCATTCTCGGACAATGCCAATACATATTTTCTCTTCATTCTCAGACACCTACCTTTGGAAAACCCGCTAATCATGGTCTTGATAAATACAAATATCTATAAAATTCTTTAAGCCATTAATAATAGAATTTTGTAATTCTTGAGAACTTCTTTTACTAACTATGTTGTAATATTCCCCAGTTTTATTTGCATAAAATATCCCACAAAATGGGTTTTTCAGCCAAAGGATAACACTATTCGACTATGTAGTAACATGCACCAGTTGTCTTTGCATAAAACAGCCCACAAAATGGGTTTTTCAACTAGTGGTTACTTCATCCTTAGGATACATCGGAGCAGGTTCAGCACATTCAGAAGTGTATGGCTAGATATCAGTGTAGACAGAAGCCGTATGCAAATAGACGTTGATAACCCCTAGAGTTTATATAGGGTGATCATGTATTCCTATGGGTGTCTCCTAGATTAGGTCACCACAAGATACGAAGGCAGGTCAAGCTGGAACCTAGGTTCTTTGGATCGTTTGAGATCGTGGAGACAATCAGTCTGGTGGTGTAATGATTGGATCTTCCGCAGGGATACAGTGTTATGCGTGACATTTTCTGTGTGTCACAACTTCAGCTATGTCATCCCTGTACCTTCTCATGTGATCTATGTGGATTATATTGAGCTTGAGACTGATATTCCCTTTGAGGATAATCTTATATGTGTGTTGGATTATAGTGATAAAGTGTTATAGGGAAACACAATGTTGATAGTTCAAGTATTGTGGCAACATGGGCATGTTCAAGAGGAAACATGGGAGAGATAAGTGGATATATGGGCTCAGTGGATCAATGTGAATGATATTGAGATTGAGACTATATGTCCTTTAAGGATAATCTGATATGTGTGTTGGATCATAGTGAGAAAGTGTTACGGGGATAGTCCATGTCGATAGTTCAATTATTGCGGCAACATGGGCATGTTCAGGAGGAAACATGGGAGAGAGAAGTGGATATGTGGGCTCAATGGCCCGATATTTTTTACCTCAAAGTCTTAGATATGCTTGGGATTATATCTTGAGGATGAGATTTTATAAGGTGGGGAGATTGAAAAATCCCATTATCTTTCTAGGTACATCCCTTTTGAGTTTCCTCCTTTTTTATAGGTTTGTAAGGTGTTTAATTTTGGTTTGGAAGGATTTAGAGATGGTTGGATCTTTTATAAAAACTATTTTGGGGATGAAAAACTATTTTTAGAAAAAATTTATATTGTGTAATGATATTACACATCATTTAATAGTTTTAATTAGGATAAAATCACCTGATTCGATGGGTTTTCTGTCATAAACCATTAAAAATAATTATATGATGTGTAATGGAATAACACATTCTGTAATTATCTGAGAAGTAGATTAAAAAGTGTCATGTAGTTAATTTTGGTTTATTTTCCTTCATAAAACCTTCCTCCTCTAGCCCTAGGGAGAATCTTAATGGATTTGGAGCGATTTATTCATCCCTAATCATTGCATATTGGTGTTGGATACCTGGTAATCCCTCTTTTCTTTGATTCCCTTTCATTCCTCCTTCCAAAGAGGTGTTGGAACCTTTGATAGTTGGGATTTTAGGTTTGATATTGATCCAAGGTTTTAGTCTAGATCTCTTTTTTTGTTATTGATTTGACCATCTTACATCAATTGGGGTTTTCCGTTAGTGAGTGTTCTTTATAAATTTTGAGGTGGGTGGTCTATTATTCAAATCACAAAGTCTTGATTTTGATTACGTGTATGTAATTATAGAATTTATTTTGGTTGATTAGAAATTGAGGTCCCAAATTTTAATTAATTAATTTGGTAGATTAATTAATTAAGGAATTTTGAAATTGGGGATATTGATATTGTGGGTATTGATCAATTAATTTTTGAATTAATTAAGAGATATTTATTGTGATTGATAAATTGATTGAATCGATTGATTAGTTGTTAAATTAATTAATGGAATGGATGTAATCAATTAATTGTTGATTTAATTTAAGGGATTTACATGATTAATTAATTTTTTAATTGATTAATGTAATTGATTTAATCAATTAATGGGTGGACTAATTGAATAGATTGTCATGATTAATTCATTGTTGAATTAATTCTTGGAATTGATGTGATTAATTAATTGTTGAATTAATTAATGGATTGATGTGATTATGAAATTATTGAATTTGATTAAATAATTTATGAATTAATTAATGTGATATTGTGAAACATGTAAAATTTTGATATTTTTATATATGAGTTAAACATATGTGGGATAGGGAATGAGGCTCTAAATACCCATATGTGTTAAATGTGTGTGGGATAGGGACTAAGACTCTAAATACCTATATGTGTTAAATTTTTGTGGGATACGGAATGGGGATCCAAATACCCATATTATATAGTGAGTATGGGATAGGGAGTGAGGCTCCAAATATTCATGTGACATTGAGGTGTGAGATAGGTACTGAAGCTTCAAATACCCATGGGGAGTTTAACACAGTGTTTTATGCCTAGGAGTTGGCATTGGACTATGGTTCCAATTAGTCATGATGTGAAACTATATGATGAATGGTAACAATGTAATTCAGATATATGATATTCCTTGGGGATAGTTCAGACTCCGGCATGGACCAAAGTAGGTATTGAGGTTCAGGTGTCCTAGGGAACCTGAGGGTTTATGTGGTTAAATAAAGAGTAATTGAATAAATGTAAATTGTTTACTTTATTTCTTGAATTTTATTATTTATAAAACTATATACACTACTATAGATTGGATATTGTTTTAGACTCTGTTGGTGGTGGCCGACTGAGTTATACTCATGCCCTAATTGGGATGCTTGATTGGTACTTGAATATATTTCATGTTTGCAGGACAGGATAAGGGAAAAGGCCTTGTATTAGATGGATGATTTGGGACAGAGCATGGATGAGGGAAACAGACATGGTTTAGGTCCCACTTGGTATTTGATGGTGTCTCTACTTTTGGGGTTTCATTTTGAAACTTTTCACATACTTTATTATGGCATGTCTACTGTTTAATTTTGATATTGTATTTCTAGTTTTGGTCATCTTGTGATACTGATATTTTCATGGTTATGTTACATATGTTGGTTATTCTTATTTATTTTTTTCATTGATCTACTTTTATAAAGAGGGTATAGTCTCCCCACTATTGACATTATACCCTTTCTACTATTCAATAGCCTCTAGCGTATGGGGAGGTGCGCTTGAGGTCATGTGACCGACCATCTCGAAGCACCGGTGTTTGGCACTCGGGTCGGTACGTTACAATGTCAGTCTTATCAGGAATTGACTTGATTTAAATTAAATGCTTTATAATTTCCTTACCTTAGTTAAACTCCCTTTATACATTCCTTAAGCATTATAGGAAGGTGGTTCCTAGTAGAACACCTTGGTAGCATTTATGACCTTGGAAATTAGCTAAATGAATGATATTTTCCTTTAAATTGGTATTATGAAATGATCATCATGAAAATAGGGATTTTGGATGGTAAATGGTATTTGAATTTGTAAGTTCCATTTGAAATGTTATTTTGGAAGTGGTTAATTATATTGGTTTTGAAATGGAGGTGTGAAATGATATTGATAGCATGTGTTTGTTATTTCTATGAAATTGGTTTTGGAAATGCTATTTTTGAAATGTTAATCAAAACCTGTATTTTTGAAATGAAAATAAAAAATCAAAAATGGTAAATTGGTTTTGGTTATTGAAATGGGAATGTGGTTTGTATTTAATTACTTATGTTAGTATCTTTGTTGGGTTGGGCATACCCAAACCCAAGGTGAATCTGGCCCCTGGGAGGATGTTGGGGCCTCGGTGATGGGTATATTACCCCTAGGTGCCAGTGGTTTGATAGAGGATGGGTATATTACCCCTAATGAGATTTAGGTTGGTATGGTAATCAAGACGTACTCAGACACACTCTGGTATTGGATAAATCAAGTATGTATCATTCCCAGGGTGAATTTTACCCTTAAGTTCAGTGTTTGTTTATGCATTTAGTTTTAAATGTTTTAAATGGTTGTATTGGAATTGTTTACTTGGATCACTTTCACTTGAACTTTATACAGACTATTTATTTTAGAGAAGTTTTTGGTGGTGATCTACTGAATTGTTCTCACATCCTTCTTAGGATACCATGGCACTTTGGTACCTAAGAAGATGCTACTTGATTTTAGGTACAGTTTTGGAGTTGGGGCCCAGTGCTTGGTTATTTCTTGGGTTGCTAGGATGTATCATATGAGTTGGTTTAGGTTTCATACATAGTGAAAGAACCTTGGATGGTATGACCAACTTGGATTTTAGCTTTAATTTATATGTAATCATTTTCTCACATGATTAAAATTTCATTTCCAATGAGAACCGTAGATTACTTGACTAGATAAAAAATAGAAACTAAAAGATGAGGATATTTACATGTAATTTATAATTAATTTATGAGTAGATATAGAATTACCACAACATGTAATTATTTATTCATTGATGATCTGGTTAACTAGATCTTGTCATACTATCATTGTGCTACAAGATCCAAGTATAGAATCCCTCTATAATTGATCCACATATGAGACACAATCTATGAACGTCGTCATAGAATCATCAGGTGTTAGAACAAATGATTATAATCACTTTCATTGTTCATGGTTGATTACAGCAGAATTCTTATTGAACAAGGAAGAACTCTCGATGTTCTATCAATGGCCTAAGAGAGGAGGAATAGAGAGCGTGTACTAGATCTCTAGATCTCTCTCTAGGGTTTGAAAGTATCTCTATATATGTTGTGTGTACCAAAAATGATTATGGAAAATGGTATAATTAGATATTTATAATGGTTGGTTTGGGGTTGGAAAATTACACACAAGCACTTTCCAATCTCCATAATTTTTTTTGACCTCATGTCCAATAATGATATTATTATTATTATTATTATTATTATTATTATTAATCGCTTCATATGAACAAAACTTTAAGAATATAAATAAATATCATTTATACCATTTCCAATCAGACTATTAAGCTCAATCCACTTTCCTTTATCAGCATTTATTGATTCTTGAATAATGACTGTTTATTTGTTAAATAAATATCACTGCATTATTCATCTATAAATTTAATAAATATTATATTAAAAAACCTTAAAAATAAAATTTTATTATTATTATTTAAGTCACTTATTCTTTCAAATAACTTTTGATTAAATCTTTATAATCAACTAAACCCAAATAAATATTATTTATTCTAACTTGTTAGATTAAATATTTGAATTTAACTGAGATTGTGGATACACTTAGTATGTGAGCCTCTAGGCCTGCTTCTCAATGGCATTAAGTATTATCGCCTTAAGTCCAAGGTTACAATCTAGCAACATATCAAGGGTTCCATAGAGAAATAAATTAATATCACAATGACATTCAATATCTTACGAACATTTTCCATGTAATATAATCTCTTTATCATGATATATCAAATCAAGAAGTTTTCATGCTGATATCATCAACTTATATGCTTGATGTATCTTTCTCTGACTTTTCGAAAATGAAATCACCCACCGGAAACCATGGTCATGGATTTATGTAGGTAGTTCCATTATCATCAAAGGGCCTGGGATATCAAATTCCATCAAGGGACAGAAGGGATAAATCATTTCTCACATTATTCATTACCTCACTATGAACATATATCGTTATGGTTTTCATAAATACGTCAAAGTATGTGAGTCAAGATATTCATTAATGATAATCTTAAATTAAGGATCAATGCACATGTCTATGGATAGAAATATCCAATGACAAATGGAAATGTGGATTTCCAATTAACATGTGTAACATACCAACCTAGGTCAACCAAACCATACACATGAGTCATCCATGAAATGTCAATTGTAAAAATACATTTCAAAACTATGGTCACAATTTTATAAAAGGATTTCCAAGTCAATCTAGTCTTCTTTGGTGTTTCAAACCCCATTTTCTAAATTAAGAAAATATGTTTTCAAAGAAAACCCCCTTTAAAAGTGTTTTCCTTTCCAAGAACCCATTTGAAACCACATATCACTTAAAATCAATGAAAAAACCATATGAATTTATCAAGAAAAACATGTAATTCATCAAATTAACTCATTATATAGAAACACTTACCTCAAAACGGTATAAATTGAGCTACCTTTGACAACGATGGTTGGAAACCAAGAGATCAACCTTTGAATGATAAGGCGTAACAAGGAACCAGAGAGGCACACTATAGAAAATACAAAAACCAATCATTGAATGAAAGATCCTAAGGGAGAGGAGATCCCTTAAAATTAATTGGGATCTATCTAGGTCATAAAAAGGGAGGCGGCGCATGGAATGAACCCTTAATCACTCGTACAGCGAGCTAAAAAGGCACTAATCCCAACAAGTACATGTGGTGTAAGGCTTCTATGCTATGTGTTTCCTGATTAAAAGGATTCACCAAAAAATTTGTCGCGATGGATAAATTTTAATTTCGATAAAAATTTAAATGACATGAACACTTTACACGGTGTGTAAAGTTTCAGGCTCTGAACCAGATTCATGGCTTCTTCCCGATGACTATTACACAATGTGTAATCCCTTTACACAACGTGTATTTTCCCAACAAACAAAAAATAGTCCAATTCTCAATTGGAAAACACCAAGGAACCTGGGACATTCTCCGAACTTGGGGAGAACCCATCAAAGACATTAACACATTTATACCCAGACTCCATTAATTTAAACAAACATACATCCCCAAAATTTAGTTCATTTCCCCAATAAAGCCTCTTTATTCCCGAGAATCCTGCAAACACACCCAAATAAGGATGACGAACAAATCATGATCAATGGAGTACCTAAAAAGCATAATGGGGTGTTACAATATCACCACTATAAATGTTTTTCCCCCAAAAATCCATCAGATCCTTGGACATTCAAAAAGTGAAGGACACTACCGCCTCATCAACAATTCCCTCTCCCACATATTGTGGTTATCCTGTCTACACTGCCATAGTACCCAGACCAAAGGGATGGTTTTACCACGTAGTACCTTCTCTCGGAGATCCATAATTTGAACTAGATTCTCAACCAAAGTGTTGTCAGTCTTAAGATCAATATCCTCTCATCCAATCACATGGGAAGGATCTAGTATATACCTCTTCATCCAAGAAATATGAAACACATTCTGGATAAAAGTCAAACCAGATGGAAAGTCCAACTAATAGGACACCTTCCCCAATATTCCAATGATCTCAAATGGGGACACAAACCTCAGTTCCAACTTACCTTTCTTACCCAACCAATGATGTCCTAGTGTGAAACTCTAAGAAAAAACCAATCATCAACCTCAAACTCTAGTAGCTGAAGATGATGGTCTGTATAAGATTTCTGATGACTCTGTGTCATGATCAATCTCCTCCTGATCAACTACACCATCTTCTTAATCTCCAAAAAAAAATACTCGACCCAACCAAGGACCGCTCTCCCAACTATGTCCAGCACAAGGGAGACCTACATGGCGGCCAATACAAATCCTCCTAGGGCTCCATCTTTATTGAATACTGATAAATATTTTTATATTAAAACTAGACTATAGGAAAATTATTTTCCCAAGATACTCCAAAATCAAGCACACAAGCCTAGAGCATATCCTCAATAACTTGGATAGCACTCTATGTTTGTCCATCTGTCTGTGGTTGATAATTTGTGCCCAATCTAATATGGGAACCTGTCGCCTCCTAAAAACCATTCCATAACCTGGATGTGAACCTCGGGTCCTTATTAGAAACAACCACAGAGGGAACCCCATGAAGTATCACAATCTCACATACATACAAGTCCCCAAACTATTCCACTTTATTCATCTCCTTGATAGGGAGGAAATGTGTTAATTTCATAAGTAAGTCAATGATCACCCAAATCACAGCCTTCCTACTAGTTTTCCATGGAAAAACAAAAATGAAATCCATGGAAATATCATCCCATTTCCATACGGTAATGGGTAAGGGATACAATAAACCCGCAGGTCTCTGGTGTTCCGCCTTAATTCTATGACAAGTAAGACACCGCAACACAAAATTTTTAATTGACCATCTCATCCCCTACTACCAATACCGACATCTCAAATCGTGATACATATTGGTAGCCTCAGGGTTTATGGACCAACAAGACCAGTGTCCATTTTCCATCAACTCCTACCTCAGGGAAAAAGAAACAATCAACCTACTACGAAAGCACAAGGTTCCACTGGGAGACCGAGACCACTCACCCAAGGTCTCCCCACCATAAAGGCTTTTACCCAAGCATTGAAACTCGGTGTATTTAACCTACTTGATCTGAACTCACTAATCAAATGATGATTTAGATTTCATCAAATCCAAGAACACCTGTCCACCAACCTATTTTACTCCCAAGCTCATCTCAGCAAAAAAAAACTCATCAGAGACCACTCCTCAACCAATTCTTTCAAAGCTTGTGTCGGTGATTTTCTTCTCAATGCATCAGAACCTACATTTCCCTTCCTAAGGGTGTACGTAATATCAAAATCAAAATTTTGAAGGTATTTCACCCATCGTATTTGTTGCAAGTTCATACCCCTCTGAGTAAAAATATATTTCAAGCTCTTATGATCAAAATACATAGTAAACCACTCCCCAAAGAGGTAGTGTCGCCACATTTTGAGTGCATGCATAACCACTACCAACTCAAGATCATGGGTAGGGTAATTCTTCTCATGAGGGAGTAACTGACATGAGCCATAGGCCAGCACCTATTTCCCTTGCATCAATACACATCCCAAACTCGTACTAGAATCATCACAGAAAACATCATAAACCCAACCTGATTTCAAAAGAATCAAAACTAGTGTTGAGGTCAACACACCTTCATCTCCTCAAAAGATCTCTGACACTTTTTGTTCCACTCAAAATTTACACCCTTACAGATTAAAGTAGTTATCAAATATGTGATCTTGGAAAAATCCTAAACAAATCATCTATAGTAACCAGCCAAACCCAAGAAGCTTTGGATATCAAACACGTTTATGAGCTGCTCGCAGGACATAACAACCTGTATCTTTTCAAGATACACTGAGACGTCCCTCTTAGATATCACATTCCCTAGAAATTTCACTTCCTGGATCCAAAACTCACATTTTGAAAGCTTAGGATAAAGATTATGTTCTTTCAATATTCGAAGAATGCTATCTAAATGGTCCAAGTGCTCCTACTCTATCTTGGAGTACACCAAAATATCATCCATGAACACAATAATAAAAGAGTTCAAAAATCAATGAAATATTTGGTTCATCAAATCCATAAACACCACAGGAGCATTAGTTAAACCGAATGGCATAACAAGAAACTCAAAATGCTTATACTAGCTCTTAAATATTTTCTTAGGTATATCCTCTTCTTAAACACTCCAATAGTGTCACCCTAACTGAAGTCCAATCTTTGAAAACCATCATGCCCCTCTAAGCTAGTCAAAAATATCATCAATCCTAGGAAAAGGATATTTGTTCTTAACAGTCACCTGATTTAACTTATAATGGTGAATACAAAGTATGAGGCTCTTTTTTGTCTTTTTAGTAAAGAGGAAAGGTAAATCCCACGGTGACATGCTAGGAAGAATAAATCATTTAGCCTCTAGGTCCTCAATATGGACCTTAAGATCCACCAACTCAGCAGGTTCCATTAAGTAATATGAAATAGAAATGGTCATCATATCAGGGAGTAGGTCAATAGTAAACTCGGCCTCTCTTTGTGGTGGTAAACTAGAAAAATCATTTGGAAAGATATCAGGGTACGCACACATCACTGCTAAAAGTCGACCACCAAAAAAATGGTCAACTGCATCTAGAGACATCTCTGTAAACTGGCATGAGATTACCCTGGTATAAGGAACAGTAGGCCATGCCCTTCTTGATCTAGAGTCTCACTCACCCTGAAAAACATGAGCGGCCCCATCAGTAGATAAGAATTGAACTCGGTGGCGATGAAATTCTATTTGTACCTTAACACTAATCATCCAATTCATATTGATAATCAAGTAAAATATGAAAATATAAAGAACTAAAAAGTCCCATACCGCCTCAAAGTCAGTTATCATCACCTGGCATGAAAGACACTTGAAACCTTGTTCAGACCTCTTTCCTAAAGGCATGGAAATATCCAACAAGTACGGAATAAGTTCCGAAGGCAATCCCAACATGCCAACCAACTTCGATGGTATAAAAGAATGAGTAACACATGTATCAAACAAAACTAGCACCATAGAAGTCAAAATAAACATCTTATCTCTAACTGTAGTTTGCCCTGCTTCAGATTCCTCTAGTGCATACTCCACTACATAAAGACGTCTGGTCTCAACTCCTTTATGAGATTTCTTAGCCATATGAACATCCCCCTTATCTTGAGGATAGTACCAACCACCCTTGGAAGCATCTGCATAAACCTGAAAACCCTTGGTGAATGTGGACCTTGCCTTAATACCCTGGGATATCTTGTCACATAAGCGTTTTAGATGCCCATATCTTCCACAAAGATAAAAAAAACTTGGTATATTCTGCATAATTAGTCTTGGTATGACCTTGCCTTCCACACTGGTAGCAGACAACCTACTATTGCCCTGATAAAGCTCTTGAAACTGGTCCTGAAGAAAACTGACCACCCTTACGCTTCCTCTTATGGCTAGAGGATACACCCTGGCTAACAATTGAACCAACTGAAGCTCCACCCAAACCTGTCTTCCCAGCTATGTGTGTCTCATCCAAAGCAGCTTTGTCAACTTCCCACTACAAATTCGAAAGGCACGTGATAATTAACATTAACCGAATATCAGGTCTCAATCCCAACTCAACCCTTTAAGCCTTTAGGTACTTGTTATTGACAAGATCTGGTTCCAGATGCACCAACTCAACAAAATGGGTGGAATACTCCAGAACATTACGCTCTCCCCACACCAACGTCAGAAACTCTTGGGTCTTTGTTGAACGTAACGTCTTGGGGTAAAACTGCTGATTAAATATTTTCTTGAAAGAAGATCAGGTAAGTTCATTGATGTTGTTAATATTTTCATGTCTTATTATATACTACCTTTACTGAATTTATATAAAATGTTCATAATTTGTGTGAAATATTAATGTTTTAATATTAAGTATAATTTTTGAGCATTTTTAGAAGTATTCCAATTGAATCAGTTTACCATTTTATTTATAAATCTCACCCTACTGATCATAATTGTGTGGTTACTGTTTTTTAGGATTCCTAATTCAATATAAAACATTTCATTAGAAGGGATCATGGGCCAATTCTGCCATTTGAAGGATCACATTTACCACACAAGATGACCTATGAATCTGTGAACAAACTGGACCAGCCTTGAAGATTGATTTACTGGGCTCAATCCAGAAGTACAAAAACACTAACTCTCCACCATAAAGTATGAGATGATGAATGGTAACAATGGAATTTGGATATATGATATTCCTTGGGGATAGTTTAGACTTCAGCATGGGTTGAAGCATGTATTGAGGTTCAGGTGTCCTTGGGAACCTGGGGTTTTATATGGTTTTTTTACACTCTATTTTTACAAGGAGGATAAAAAGATTATGAAGAACACATAAAGTTTATTAAAGTGCCAAAATACTCTAATAAAAATCATAGGTAATTTCCCAAATTTTCCTACACACACACCTACAAATTAGAAAATTGGCACAACCCCCTGAACGGCCCTGAATGGAAGGCTACCCCTATGTGAGGTATCTACATGGGGTACCTATTCTTGAGACCTGAATGGGAAAACTCCTTCAACCAGGGTCCCCTTTTTGCCTATAAATAAGACCCTTAACCACCTGATTTCACAACTATAAAATTGTAAGAATCCCTCAAGTTATCATCATATAGAACCTTCACCCAGGTCTCCAAAAGATCTCTAAGTATCTCTCCAAAACCCTATAAAATAAATAATTAAGGGGATAAGTGATATTAAAGTCCCTTCGGGTTCTCAAACACAAAAATATTTCATGAGGACCCATTCTCCCCTAGTGATCACCACCTATGCGAGACCCCTTTCCTTAACAAGGGACATGTATGAGATCCATCTAGGGACATCAGAGGAGACCCAGGGTTCCTAGGATAAATCATCACCCAAGTTTTTTTTCCCTGTTGTTTCATTGCCTAAGGCATACCCATATCATGTAGGCCAGTTCCCCCCTATGTGAAGCACTTCTAGTTACTCCCAAGCTCTGCATAAGTCACATATGCCCTATAATCCAGGACCTGTGAAAACCCCTCTTTGATCCCTCTTCAAATCCATCAATGGTAGGGCCTCTCTTATTTTGGATTACTTGTCTAAAAGGTACCAAGATAAAACCTACACCGAAACCTATGGAGTTGAAAAACCATGAATTTGGGTACACCAGCATGTCTCCCGTTTGGATTTTCATTCCTTCAGTCAGAGGTTTCCTGTAATTTTCCTACCAGATGGTTAGGTCCTTGGGATGAATGTGGTTTTTAATTCCCTCAGTCACGAGGACCCTTACCCTGGGGAAAGTTTCAGGGAGTTCTTAATCCCGGATACTAGGGTTAGGACCATGTCCTACCCTTATCGTCTCTAAGACTTGGAGCCTCTATTTACAAGCAGGATGGAAAATGATAACTCATGTGTTTCCTTTTAACATGGAATGAAATCCCACTCCCCTATTACAGGACCAATTTCAGGGAATCCTTCCTGGAGTAATCCCCTAGAATTTCTTGCAGTATGTTGCATTCCTACTCCTACTCATCCCCTTGGATACTGGGTCAAAAAGGGGATGGACACTAAAGACCTCTCCAATCTTTCCCTACTTTATTCCTTTCTCGTTCTTCTTACCCTAGATCCAGTCTCGGGTAAATCAATGGGAAGGAATTGTCATAGCCCCAGACTCTTCCACCAGCGAAGGAGAAGAAGTGTGTGTTTTTTTGGATCTTATGCTTCCTCTTGTTTCCCATGTTCAAGAATAACTCATCATGACTTATGGGATTAGATTATGGCCATGACCATAGAACCTTTACACCCAGATGCATGTTTTGGAAGAGTTTTATTTTAAATATTCCTCTCACCTTCCTCCAAAGTGCCCCCATAGGCGTGGGTCCACAAGGCCATGTATCCAATCCTAGAGAAAAGTGTATTATGTGGTTTATAGGATCTTCATTCACTACTAGAATTTTGGCTATTTGCAATGGGTCATTTTCAACAGTATCCCATCGCAAATACTCTTTTGTGACGGGGTCCCGTCGCAAATAACCTGTTGCAGAAAACGGCATCGCAAATAGATCTCTGATTAAATACATTATATATAAAAGAACCTGTTGCGACGGGCCCATAGAAAAAACTAGTTGCGACGGGCCTGTCGTCCCATCACAAATAGTTCTCTATTTATATATGTTATATATACATAAACCTTTTGTGATGGGCTCGTCGTAAAAAAATATTTGCGATGGTAAAGTAACCAATCGAAAATAATTTTTAAAAAATATATATATAATCTATTTGCGACGGGGTCCCGTCACAAAAGGCCCCGCCCCAAATACTTAATAAAATAAAAATAATAATAAAATTATGATTAATGAAAAAATAATATTAATATTATTAAAAAAATAAAAATAAAATAAAAAATATTAAAATTCTCAATATTCGCCCAAAATATAAAAAATCATAAAATATTATTATTATTAGTAAAATAAAAAAACATTAAAAAATATAATACTAATAATAAATAATAAAATATTAAAATATTAAAAATATTAAAATAATAATAATAAATTATGAAATATTCGCACCAATATAAAAGACAAAAACTGTAAATAATTCATATTACATCAAATGTTGAATTAAAATGTTTTTAACAGAACAAAAAAATCACTGGGGGATAGTCTTCTAGAGGAGCTGGAGGAGATGATGGAGGAAACTCTATCCCTAAACTACGAGTCAGATGGCGCATGTACTCCATTTGCTCATGTTGCTGCTGCTGTCATCAACGCATGTCCTCCTCGTGTTGTTGCTGTTGTTGCTGCTGACGCATCACTTCTTGCTGCTTCTGCAAACTTTCTATAAGCTCAATTTGAGCTCGCAACTGCTCCTGATATTGTGATCCAGAAGATGATGTCTCTCCACGAGCTCCTCTCGAGCTGGATGTCAACATCGCAGCAATACAATAATCCTAGTTAATCCTAGTTAATCCTAGTTAATCCTAGTTAATCCTAGTTAATCCTAGTTAATCCTAGTTAATTTTAGTTAATCCTATTTAATCCTAATTAATCCTACTTAATCCTACTTAATCCTAGTTAATCCTATTTAATCCTAGTTAATTCTAATTAATCCTAATTAATCCTAATTAATCTTAATTAATCCTAATTAATGCTAATTATTTCTAATTATTCCTAATTAATCCTAATTATTGATAATTATTCCTAATTAATTCTAATTATTAATAATTAATGCTAATTATTGATAATTATTCCTAATTAATCTTATTAGTCCTAATTAATCCTAATTAATCCTAATTAATGCTAATTAATCCTAATTAATCTTAATTAATGCTAATTATTGCTAATTATTGTTAATTGTTGCATATTAATGCTAATTATTCCTAATTAATGCTAACTAATGCTAATTATTCCTAATTAATGCTAATTAATGATAATTATTACTAATTAATGCTAATTATTGCTAATTATTTCAAATTATTTCGAATTATTCCTAATTATTACTAATTATTGCTAATTATTTCTATTTATTTCTATTTATTGCTATTTATTGCTAATTATTGCTAATTAATACTAATTATTGCTAATTATTTCTAATTAATTCTAATTATTGCTAATTATTGCTAATTATTGCTAAATATTGTTATTTATTGCTATTTATTCTTATTTATTCCTAATTATTACTATTTATTACTATTTATTACTATTTATTACTATTTATTACTATTTATTACTATTTATTACTATTTATTACTATTGATTACTATTGATTACTATTTGTTACTATTTATTACTATTTATTAGCATTTATTACTAATTATTACGATTTATTACTATCTATTACTAATTATTGCTGATTATTGCTGATTATTGCTAATTATTATTAATTATTACTATTTATTACTATTTATTACTATTTATTACTATTTGTTACTATTTGTTACTATTTATTACTATTTATTACTAATTATTACTAATTATTGCTAATTATTACTTATTATTACTAATTATTACTAATTATAACTATTTATTTCTGTTTATTACTATTTATTACTATTTATTACTATTTATTACTATTTATTACTATTTATTACTATTTATTACTAATTATTAGTATTTATTACTAATTATTATTATTTATTACTAATTATTAGTATTTATTACTAATTGTTACTAATTATTACTAATTATTAATAATTGTTCCTAATTATTACTAATTATTACTAATTATTACTAATTATTACTAATTATTAGTATTTATTACTAATTATTAGTATTTATTACTAATTATTACTAATTATTACTATTTATTACTATTTATTACTATTTATTACTATTTATTACTAGTTATTACTATTTATTAGTATTTATTACTATTTATTATTATTTATTAGTATTTATTACTATTTATTAGTAATAAATACTAATAATTAGTATTTATTACTAATTATTATTATTTATTACTAATTCTTAGTATTTATTACTAATTGTAAATATTTATTACTATTTTTTCCTATTTATTACTATTTTTTCTAATTATTACTAATTAGTGTTAATTACTATTAATTACTACAAAATAAAGATAATAATTACTAATTACCGCTAATTATTTATATACATTACTAATTATCGTTAATAATTGTTAATTATTACTAATTACTAAGAATTAGTACTAATAATTTAATTTTTTTATTACAAATAAATACTGATGACAAAACAATTTAAATCTAACTTAATTACAACTAATCAACAATAATTAAAATTAATATAAAGAAATGAAATAAATACTAAATTAAATAAAACATAAATACCTTTAAACTTGATCTCTTATAATTGTAGACAGCTTCACAACTTCTTCGTAAAAAAAACTAACTCTGAAAAATTTTCACTCTAAAATTTGAGTTTGGAGAAGCAGAGAAAGAAGGAATTGAAGAGGCAATAAAAACGGATGGGGGTATATATAGGTTAGATTAGTTGCGACGGGACTATTTGCGAAGGTAATCCCGTCGCAAATATCTTCGGCCGCATTAATTATTGTCGGCGGTTAAAAGGTTATTTGCGACAGGTCCCGTCGCAAAAAGTAACCTGCCAACACACTATTTACGATGGGACAACATCCCGTCGCAAATAGGTTTTTACCGCCGCTGGTTATTTGCGACGAGTCCAATCGCAAATACCCTCTGGGGGTCGAACTAGTTGCGACGGGCGGTGCCTACCCGTCGCAAATACCCTTTCGTGCGGTTTGGCGTGCAAACCGCGTCTAACCGCGTGTAAGTTTTTGCGACGGGGCGCCTAGGCCCGTCGCAAATTACGGGTTATTTGCGACGGGTTGATTTTCTCGTCGCAAATAACCTCTTCGGTGGACTATTTGCGACGGGGTTTATTCCCGTCGCAAAAACCAGTTTTTCCCATAGTGAGTTTCATCTTGTTTCTCACACCAATCATGACTCACATGGGCTTAGCGGTTGATGTTGTTCATGACATTCACATGATCCCAAACCTTCTAGTAATCCTTTTTAGGAGTAATCTCTGATCAAACCTATCAAAGGCAACCTTAGTGTGTGATCCCTAACCTTTTCTTGAACTATGAGAACTCTGATTCCTACTATAATCAGGATATATAGGATGCCTACCTAAGGTCTAAACTCAATGGGCCTCCTCCTTAGGTTTAAGCCCTAAAAAATCCTCCAAATCACCATGAGTCGAAACATCACTCATGGATCCCTTTCATAGGGATTCCTCTACAGAAGTAAACACCAACTTAATCCTATCAAAGGGACACACTCCCCTGTGAGACTAATCAAACTATGTGGGATTTGATTCCCATCTAAATGGGATACGTAGGAAGCCTCCTTAGGGTTCAAACCCAATATCCCAAATCAACCCTACTCTCTCAGAGACATGTTCCCAGTAAGTTATAATTCCACTTGGAAATTCATATCCCTTCTAGGTTCCCTGGGCTACTTCTGTATAAGTCCTGCACTGAGCTTTGACTAGGCACCTTCTTCCTAGATTTCCTTTCCAAATGATGTTAAATTGTACAGTTAGGTCCTTATCACATGACCTTAAAAGGTATGATGTTCCCCATTAAGTGGCACCGAACTAAGTGGGTTATGATTCCTTTCACAAGGATATATATGAATCCCATCACATGGGTTTGATCCAATGGAATTGTACCAAATCCCATCAATGCATGCCCTGGCTACCCATAAATTTGGGTCTTCATCCACACAGAGGATGTCTTCACCAACCCGGGATATTCAATGTTGGGTCTCGAACTCATTGGTTTAGGAGTACCATCAAAATAGTATAAACCCTGACCCTAGTGGCCACCTGATAATCCCTCCACCTCAAAAATCCCCACCAATTTTTCAGTCAGTGATGACTGGTGGTCCTGACACAGACGGCTCCAACTGCCAACTTCAACCATTTTGAGAGACTATCCCCAGAATGAAACAACCAGCCCCTCCCTTATCATAGATAGGTGGATCAAGAGGCCGCATATGGACTCATCTGAGAGGAAGAGGGATCTTTATCAAGGGATCCTACCAAAAATCTTCATCGCCAACATTGTGTGGTAGTGATCCCTTAACAGGATGAGGGTGTCATCCTCGGCTGACCGTCCCAGGTCATCCATGCTCAAGCACGCAAGATGGCCTACTGGGGGAAGAAATCGGTCAATAGGGAGCAAGTTTTCACCTTTACCCCTCCAGATAATCCCACCAACCTCATTTGGTGGAAAACTATGAGCATGAACATACACATTCCTGCCTTAATTTAGCTAGCCAGCAGACTTTTCTGGAAGCACCCAAGATAGCTTGTTGTTCAAATCCAGCGGCATATCATGAGTAGGAACATACACATGCATACACCCACATCCTGACACCACTCAAAGAATCCTACTGACCAAGTTTAGTAGTAATCCATGATCAGGCACGCACACCTGCCTATATTCATTAACCCTACCAGAAATTTTATCTGGCCGCATCTGGAGAAGTTAGTCAGAAAGTCACGATGATGAGTAGGGGTATACCCAATTCTCTTTCCCCACACACAAGTATTGTCAGTATCTATATATAGGAAAGGGAGGATAAGAGTTGTCACATACACCTTCTCCAGATATGGAATGGGTATATATCCCTCTTATGACCACTGAAGTCGCAAAGAATATACTGGAAATGGTGAAAGGGAAGAAACAAATACCTTCCCACATCCTACAGACTTTCCAAGATGTCATAACAGCGATGATAGTAGTTCCCAAGGGACAGGAACACGACTCTTTTAAAATAAGTGGGGCAGATCATCATAATTTCACCCCAGAGGAGACACACACCTCACCTCTCATCCAGGAGGCTCATGGGGAAAATCACTCATACTATATGGACAACCAGATTGGGAACATACACCTTCTCTAACTAGAGTTAATCGGCCTATCCTAATGGCCTATCCAAGGCAGGCACAAACAACTGCCCATGAAGACCACTTCCCTCAGAAAAATGGCCCCATTCTCTCACAAGAAGGCATCCAAGAAGAAACCTCATCAAACATGATTGGAAAATCATAACTACATCTACGATCCCAATTTACTTAATGTTGGATTTCTTGAAGACCTCATATGCTTATATGTGCTAGCTCAAGATCCTACTCTCTCATTTCCAAATTATGAGATCAATAACAGTAATTCTAAAGGCCCTCTCTAGAAACTTCACCATGAAGGATTTCTTCATGACCACAATCTGATCGATATCAAGAGATCATCTCCTGATGAGAGTCACAGAAGCCCTCTGCATGGCCAAAAGATCAAGGAGTAAGAGGCTCTTCCACTTTTTATGGTCCACTATGGTGTTCCTTCCCATGATGGTTTTTGCTATGAAAGTTATCTATGTAGTAGTATTTCACATTTTCAAGAGAATTGTCCAATTAGAAATGTAGTCATGATAAATCCCTTTTATCGTGAGGTACTTGTAAAAATAAGGCTAGTCATGTCTTATGCCTTATCATTGGCAAGTGAAATTATTTCTCAACCAAAAGATAGCCCAAAGTGACTATCATTATCCAAACCTTCTTTGGATCGCCTACCTTCCAAAATAACAAAGGAAGTCACAAGCAATATTTCCACTTATGATAAAGTGGTTAGGAAGTATCTGCTCTAGTCAGAACAAGTAGAGGAACCTCCAACAAAAGATAAATATGGCATGCTCAACATGAGAAAATAACTAGATAAAGATGACATAATGATCATATTCTAGCCTTTATCCACTACTTGGTACAATATTCCTGAGGCACTATCAGAATATTGTGCGCATGAAATCTGCCTCAATATATGGAAAACTCTTCATCACTTGAAAGAAAAGTTATTACCTTACAATGAGTATTGAAGTCACATCAAAGTAATATAATGGTTGTAATCAAAAATTGACTTGGAATCACTCATGGATTCACAACATCCAAAGATTGAGAAATAGCAAGTATCCCTTCAATGTGCATGCCTCGGCGTATTAATGAGGTTGTGATAGATAATAGTTGATGCCCCATCTAGTGTATGTATCATAGGATGGGGTGCACACATAGTGTTACATTTCACTACACTCCCTATCTAGCAAATATTTCCAAAGGTTGTAGTGTGCAATGTTATAGACTCAAGTCAGCTCCAACAAACAAACTATGTCCACAACCAAAGATATGCTCAACCAAAACATGCCCTAATAAACTCTCACCAAAATCAAAAACAAGCCTCGACCGACTCTCACTAACACCAGGCTAGAAGAGATCAAGATATCGAGATAATTTTACATCAATAATCTGAGAATATCGAGAAATCCTCCCATTTAGGGGAAGTCTATTTTCAGATAATGAAAATATTAGAAATTGTTCAATGATCTTTAGAAATGCTCGATCCAAGTGCATACCAAATGATGAACCCAGCCCATGTTCATAAAAAACTTTATAGAATCATAAGGGAAGCCACGATAGTTCAAGAGAAACCCTGGCCTATAGGGCTGGGGGATTTTTTAACCCAACACTCAAGGTTATCAAACCAGACCCAAAGGGTTGTGGAAATAGAATGGGAACAGACCAAACCCTTAGGGATGGGGGCTTTCTCACCTCAAAAACCCCCTCCTCGGTGGGAATTAGTCATCTCCCGATTAGGGAAAATTATATAGAATGGATCATCCCAGTTCATCCCATTTTTTGATTTAGTACCCTTACTAGGAACATGCATAACTAAACTGTCAGGAGATTCCATTTAGATTATTATCTTCTAAAAAGCTACCATAGAATCAATAAAGTGAAGGAAAAATCCTAATGGATGAAACATAATAATACAGACTCATAAAGACACTCTTGTAATGCATTTTTCATCAGTCAATATCATCAATGCCACCCTCATTGATTCTATAGAACATGAGGCCAATTTTTAGGGGTTATAAGAGGAAGTTTCAATTCATAATGCAGTCCACACCGGAAAAAGTAAAGGAGGTGTGCATACTTGGAACCATAATATTTCCCTAAATATGGGAATTACCTCAAACAATACATCATCACCACCTCTAAAGGCATTTAATAGGTAAAAGGGTAAGGATCAAATTTTACCTTACCTCCATCTTAGAGAGGTTAATCCTCTTTCTCTAGAAGAAATATTTGTTCAGCAGGAGGATGATATGAAATAATTGAGAATCAATATAGAACTACTTTGAGGTAGCCTTACTACTAGATATACTCTATAAGAAGATCCTCAAATCACATCCTCAGTCGGCATAACTCAGCAAAGAGAGCTTACTACAATGGCTGAAGTGGATTTGGAACTTCCGCTCAATGTGGGATACCAACCACTAATATACTTGGATATCGCGGTTGTCGATCAAGAGTTCCCCTCATTGGGTACATAGCTAGAATAGGGCCAGGCACATCCTTATAGGACTACCCCTATAGGATACCCATGGAAAGTACCATCAGTACCGCCACCAATGGCCCTACCGACCATTGTACCTATTTAGGCTCTCGCTCAGCCAGACATTCATCGAATTCTTATGAACACTATTGAGTCACTAATGGATCGATTAGAATTCATGGAGGAATGATGTCTGCTGATACATCTAGAAAAGAAACCTTATCCTCAATGGGTAGATCTGAATCTTCCCCCACCAAACATTGGGAATCTTTTATTTCCAATCTTCAATGGATCAGGAGACCTAGAGCAACACTTGATTCATTTCTTCTCTCACTGTGATCCCATGATGGGTACTTCTAAACAACATGAGGTGGTGAAACTCAGTTGATTCATGTAATCACTATAGGAACCAGCCTTTTTATGGTACATGAGTTTTCAGGCTCGGTCAATCATAGGGTGGGAAGACCTCTATCATAAGTTTCTCTTCAAGTTCAGCTCGACACTGTAGAAGACAACAGTCTTTGACCTCTCAAACTATAAGTAGTGGGAGAATGAAAGAAACTTATATTTCATTGCTCAGTGGAAAGGATTGGCATACTCCTTGAACCTACCACTCCCTCAAGAAGAGTTGTTGTCCATCTATATATTGAATCTTCATGATGAGTTTCACGTGCCTCTTATACCTATAAAATAAACAGGAAGGTTTTGGGACCTTGCAACAATTTCTAAAAGGGTGGAAGACTCCATCATAGAGACCAAATCCAAGTCCCAAGTAATTACAAAAATTCAAGGAAAGAGAGTAGGGAAAGCATAGGTTTTTACAGTTACACTTAAGAAAGCCCTTGTACCTGCTCCTACTTTAAATCTTACACCATATCATGCAGCCCCACCTCCTAAGCTTCATCTAGAATGCCCACCTCATCAGTATGATCAAATAGAACATAGTTGGAAATAGTTTTAGGAGATTAAAAACAAGTTCTATTCTTTTCAAAATGACCAAGTAGCTGGCTACTTCATCTCACCATTGAAAAACAACTTGGTCAGATTTCCAAATCCTAGTAATACTAGAAAAAAAGGTGATGAAGATATCTAAAATTATTTACCCTTCCATCAAGTAATAGGGTACCAAATTCTTGATTTTTTTTGTTTTCAAATACCTCCTATAAAATATAGTGGAATCTTGGCAAGTGAAGATGAAAAATTCACCTGCTCAGGTTGCGTATGTTTCTACCACTAATCCATAGGAGTAAAATAAATTGCAGGAAGTTAAAACAAAGGGTACATTAATGTTCATTAATTGAATAATTAGAAAAATGATCAATAAAAATCATGATATCCTATGAGAATAGCTACATCAGCTGACTGTGCCTTTGGATGCTTCCATTATAACACATACAACTTCATTAATAGCTTAGTCCTTGGAAATCTAGTCCTCCAAAAAGTGACATGACCAGAAGGGTAAGAAGAAAATTCGGGAATATGAGATCATGTTAAGGAAAAAATTATCCTTGACCTTGTAAAACTTCATCCTAATGGTCTTAAAGGCATAGGCATCACCCTACCAAATGACACAGTAAGGATCCATCCACCAGATGGAATATTCATAAGACAAAGAGTTGATTTTCGGTTTCATTAACGTTATTCACTTAATGGATGCCTTCACGGATGATGAGAATGATTATGAACCCAAATTCCCTATAATTGATTTGGGAAATGGGGGAATATGTCATTGGAGTTGAGGATACATGGGAAGATGTAGTTGTTCTAGAAGTCACTACTTTAACCATTCCCCTTCTTGAACTGTCTATGCGGATGAAACGCATGGGAGAGCTCCCCAACATGCCCAACAGAAGTAAGGAAGTCTTTCCCAACATGATAGGGTTTTCCCTAACATGATCATCCTTAAAGATCAATTATAGTACATGCCACCACCTAATCAACCTCAGCACATAGGAAAAACTAGTCGGGCCAATCCACTAAGAGTGGAAGCACCTTCGACTCTTATTTTAAGGACTAATCCATCAACATTAGGAACATCATCTCTAAAAACATCTATGAAATAACACCCCCACATTGGGAAGCGCAAACCTTTGGATAAGAAATATGATGTTTTTAAGAAATTATCCTTGGTACCAACCAATTTTTCAATCCTGGATTCTTTGATTCTATCAAAAGACCTCCAGGAAGCACTCATAGAGGCCTTATCGAGCCCCTAGGAGTTTGAAGTTGAGGTTTTTATTGCTGAAATTTATCATAAGGATAATGATCCTACATAATGAAACACAGTAATCTCTTTCACAGATCAAGATGAGGATGTCATCATACAAGTACATTTCAGGACCTTGTATATATCTGGTAGGATAAATGAAATTTATATTTTATGATCCTTCATTCATAAAGGCTTAGGAGTCAACCTTATCTCAATCCAAACACTTTTTTAACTGGGTTTCAATGAATCTCAATTTTCCTCCTCTACCCTAATGTTACAGGGTTATGAAAAGAATGAGCAAAATCCTCTCAGTGAAATCAAAACTCATGAATTGGTTTAAGGATCTCATGTTTGACTTAGAATTCATGGTTGTTCAGTAAGATAAATCCCTCAATGTCCTTCTAGGAAGACCTTATCTATATCAACATGCATCTGTTCCTTCATCATACCACCAATTCCTCAAATATTGTATCAATGGTAAAATTGGGATATTTCATGGTGAAAATCCCTATTAAAATATTGTGAGTCATAATACATTAATGTAGGGTTCTACCATAAGGTATGAAAACAGTCCATGGTTGATGATGTTTCTTGAATAAATTCCCTGAATGGATTAGAAATGATCCCAGCTAACCCTTTCAATTAGCTCAGTGCAGAGTACATGCTTCCCGTCAATCAAATCTAAGGGTTTGGCTCCAATTAAAGAACTCATTCAACAACTTCCATAATGTTAGTCATGAAAAATTAACCTGATAGCATAGGATAAGTTGTCAAATGTCCAATTAGTAATGAAATCCTGGATGAAAATGTCTTCATTCCATCCCCTGAGCTTCGACAAATCCCTATTCCATCAGCTAGGATAGAAGAAGTTATCACATTAATTGAAGAAGAAATAAATTCTCATTCTTAGTCCCTTTTCTCCCCTTCATATCTCCAAAAAGACCTCACACCATTGATTAAACTAGAAATGATTGCTTCATCTTCTAGATGTCTAAATGAAGATTCCTCCCCTAACTCAGAAAATATTTCTTCATCACCTACCTCCCATGAAAAAGTGAAAGAAGTAAAGTGTGAGGAATAGTAAGAAGAGTAAGACCTTAGGGATTCCCCTCTAACATTTGAGGAAGGTTTCTCCATCACTTTTGATGAACTCTGAGAGATAAATATGGGTACATATGAAGATTCATGACCCACTTTGATCAGTGTGTCCATGACTTAGGAAGAATATGATGTATATACCTCCTCCTTAAAGAAAAATCAGGATTTTTTTCCTGGAATTACATGGAGATGCTAGGTCTTGACCCTGATGTGTCCACCCATCACTTGGTTTTTCCAAAATACCATCGGGGGTACAAATAGGCAGCCAGACAAACACACCCAACTCATGCCTCCAAAATTGAGGCTAAAGTGGATAAACTCATCAAATCGGACTTCATTCGAGAGGTATAGTATCCAAAATGGCTAGACAAAATTGTCCCTGTGAAGAAGGAAAATGGGAAAATTAGAGTTTACATCAACTTCTAGTATCTCAACCAACACTTTCTAAAGGATGAATTCCTAGTTCCAATCATAGAACTCCTGATTCATACAATGGCTAGTTATCAAGACCTCTCCTTCATGGATGGATATTCAAGGTATAACCAAATTCATACGTCCCCATAAGATGAAGAATCTGTATCCTTTAGAGACCCCCAAGGAGTATTTTGTTATCATTTAATACCCTTTGTCTTAAAGAATGTTGGTGTCACATAACAACGTTCTATGCACCACATCATCAAAACCTTTCTAGGGGAGTTTGTTAAATACTATTTTGATGATCTAGTGGCCAAGTACCAACAATGTTTTGATCACTTGAATGACATATATACTGTCTTCAACAAGCTACAACAACATATCTTGATGATGAATCTATTAAAATGTGATTTTGGGATAACCTCAGGGAAGTTACTCATACTTATTGTACGCCATCACGGCATCAAATTTGACACTGATAAAACAAAATATATACTCATCATGTCACATCCTAGAAACCTTAAAGAGTTTAGAGGACTTCAAGGAAACTTAGCCTACATCTAATGATTCATAGCCAGCCTTTCAGGCAAGTGTTTTCCCTTCACCAAACTAATGAACAAGGGGGTCACATATCAGTGGACCAATGACTACCAGGAGGCATGTGATAACCTCAAGAAGTACCTTTTGATTCCACTGATATTAATTCCACATGTTGAAGGAAATCCACTCATCCTATATGTGACATCCTTGGATCGATCTCTAGGTGATTTCCTTGTGCAAAAGAATGATGTCGAGAATGAAAACAGCCTCTATTACCTCAGTCAAACCATGATCTATGCTAAGACTCATTATTCAAATATAAAAAAGAGACTAATGGAATTAATATTTTTAGTTTATAAATTAAGTAACTATCTGCAGCACTATGAAGTACAACTGGTCTCTCACAATAACCCTGTCATGTATATCCTCAGTAGTCATATTTTTTCAAGATGTCTGGCATTGGGGTAGTTATTCTGTAGTAGTTTGATATACTATTTTTGCCTTAGAAAGTAGTGAAAGGATAGGCCTTAAAATATTTCCTTTCAGAACAACCATCTACAGAAACAACATCATTAAATACTGAATTTCCTGATGAAGAGATATTTTCTATTTAGGGCAGCCCCCAAACATGGGAAATGTATTTTGACAGAACATCCAAGAGCTTAATGGGGAAAATAATGGAAGACCCTAAGCTTAACAAATTTGGTTTAGGTATTATGCTTATCTCCATAACAAAGTCATTCTTACCTTACTACTTCCAACTATCATAAGGTTGTACCAATAATGAGGCAGAATATTAGTCCCTCATTGAACATCTAGAATTGGCACTCCAAATACTGGTGGAAAACCTGGAGGTGAAATAAGACTCGAAGTTGTTCATCAAACATATCAATGGGTATTACACCATTATAAAAGAAGAGTTAATCCCCCTTCTTGATTGTGTCTAAGGGTTGATGGTAGAGTTCCCCTTAGAACCAATATTGACTCACAAATCGTGATCATAGAATACCTAAATAGATGCATTGTAAAATTCAGCTATTACTCTGGCAGATCCAAACCAGGACGAAATAGTTATCTATATTGCCCATTGATGAATTTTATCACATTTTGTTCAAATCAGAATGGATAAGATCAATGAAATCAGTCCCATCCCTAATCCATATGGTCTTACCATGGGATTTATGATGCCCATTATAGAATACCTCCAAAATGGAGTACTCCTGATGGATAGGGATGGGAGAGAGAAAATGTGATAATGAGCAACTAACTTCACCCTTTATGATGGCCCAAATCACCAGAAAGTCCTTTATAAATGAGGCTTTGATGGAGTCCTTCTCAGATGCATTAATGGATAAGAGACTAATGATGTCATAAATGAGGTGCACATCAAGGCATGAAATGCCCATCGGTTTGGATATAATATTTCCAACCAAATAAGAAGACTTGGATACTTATAGCCTTCAATGACATAGGATTTCACAAAATTCACCAAGAAGTTTCATCCCTTCCAAGTGCATTCCAACTTCATCCATCAACCCCTATATTTTCTACACACAGCCAAATACTCCTCGCCATTTTCCATATGGGGAATGGATGTTGTGGGGCCATACCCTCTATCTATGGACAAGTAGTTCAAATACATCCTGATTGCTACTGATTTCTTCTCTAAATGGTCTAAGGTAATACCCCTCAAAGAATCCGGGCCCAAAATCATTATTAGCTTCATAAAATCAAACATTATTACTATATTTAGTGTCCCTCGTACAATATTAACTGACAACGGAACCAATTTCTATTCCTATGAGGTGTAAAATCTATATCAGGATTACAATATCAAATCCAACCATTCATCCTGCTGTTATGCAGTGACTAATGGGTAGATAGAGTGTTTCAACAAGACTCTATCAAACATACTATATAAGATGGTGGAAAAAGATAAAAAGTATTGGACTGAAAATCTATTTCATTCTTTATGGGATTACCGGAATACAACCCATACTGCTACATGGGAAACCCTATACTCACTGGTATATAGAATAGAAGTAGTCCTTCCCATTAAGGTCCAATTTCCATCACTTCGTATTACCATTTTTGACTAACTATCTACATATGAGAAATCCCAGAAATTAATGGATGAATTGGAGAAACTATATGAAAAAGTATTTCATACCTTGCATCACTTAGAGTCCTATAAAAATTGAATAGTGCAAGCATTTAACAAGAAGTTGTGCCTCTTATTATTTCTCTAAGGAGAACTTGTATTGGTCATAAGAACTCTGATGATACTAGGAAAGAAGCCTCCAAAGCTTGAACAAAAGTGGGAGGGATCTTACTTTATACACAAGGCCTACTCTGATGAATCTTATTCCTTGATCTCGATGTATGGGGAAATTATTACGACTCCAACCAATGAAATATTTCTGAAGAATTATTTCATGTAATCATGTGACATTCGTCCTAGTTGCAGGATTTTAAAATACATAGCACCATATAATGTCCCATCTGCAAGATGTTAAACTATGTAATTGGTCTTTGTCGTGTGACCTTAAAATTCATGATGTAATGTCTATGCCACATGATGTTAAACTACACAGAATCATCATCCTCATCACATGATGTTAAACTGTAGGACCTATGGCACTAGTCGTATGACCTAAAACTATAATACATCATTCTTCCTCACCACATGACATTAAACTACATGGATAACATCCCTTTAATTCAATTTTTTAAAAAAAAACTCAAAATACCATGATTTGAGATACACCTCGTGGTCCATTAAAATTGTGCCTCTATATCGGGTGTAAGTTCCAATCACACCCCTTTAAGTCATCAGAGGTTCGAGACGCCATCTTAGACATACATTAGGAATAAAGGATGGGAAGATCCCATGCATAAGCCCCACTCACATCATTGGCACTCCATAATATCATTTGGGTTCCCTTTATAGGTATAAGACCTTGTATTATCATGTCATTACCACAATATGGTAAACTACACAGCCAACATCCTCATCACGTGATGATAAAATGCATGATCTTTCCAAGAACTACGTATGGATTGATTCTCATTACAATGGGATACATAGTGACATCCAGATATCCAATCCTAGGTCCAACCACAAAAAAAAATATAGCCCATTTTCCTTGATTACAAATCAAACTGGCATAAGGGACCTTTTCAAGAACTACGTGTGGATTGATTATTGCTCTAAAAAGATACGTAATGACACTCAGGTCCTATTCCTTGGTCCAGCTGCAACATTTCTTTCACATCAAGTGACCCATGTCTTTACCACAAGATGCTAAACTACACGGTCAATGTCCTTGTCACAGGACGTTAAACTACCTGGTTCTTCAAGAACTATGTGTGGCTTGATTATTATTCTAATGAGATACGTAGTGATGCCCATATCTCTAATCTAAGATCTATCCATGACCACAAAAAAAATCCCATTTTACCTATGTAATAACTAGATCTACACAAGGAACTTTTCCAGAACAAATGGCTTGATTCTCATTACGATGGGATATATAGTGACACTTGAACCTTATGTCTTGGGACCAACCATTATTATGGAAAGTATTAAATCCCCTTTCTCTGCATCAAAGCCTGATTTATGTGGGGGGAAATTTTCAAGAACTATGTATGTCTTGATTCTAATCCTAATGAGATATGTAGTGATTCCCATATTTTCGTACTTGGTCCCAGACACAACATTTCCGTTCTTTCGTGATGGTTCATCTTTATCCTTACCACATGATGTTAAACTGCATGGGATTTCAAGAACTATGTATAGATTTATTCTCATCCTAATGAGATATGTAGTGACACGTGAATCATATATCCTGGACCAGCCACCATAGAATCTAAATGCACATATCCTTAACTTATGTTGTCTTTGTGTCTTGGAAGAAACTTTTTCCACTCCTTGTTTCTCACACTGAGCATGGCTCATGTGGGCTTAGGATGTTTGGAAAAAATATTCTCTGCATAAGTAAGGCATATCAATTCACATTAGGGTTACCACAGTCTTGGATAAAATACCTTCAAAGGCACACCATGTGTCCTCGTCTCATGAAAATAAACTACATTATTCCCTCAAGAACTACATGTGGCTTGATTCTCATTTCAATGAGATATGTAGTGACGTCCAGATCTTCAAACTTAGACCCATCCACAGCACAATACAGAAAATTCCCCCACTCTCTAATGTATGAATTAGATCTATATGAGAGGATCTAATATGGGTTCTCACCCTATTCATGAGCCCATATTCAAAAAAACCCCATTTCCTCAATATATGAATTCAATTAATGTGGGGGTCTTCATTTTAGAACTACATGTGTCTTGATTATTTCCCCAATAAGATACATAGTAAAACTTGGGTCCCATGCCTTATCTCATCCATGTCATTCCTTCACTCTTCATGTTGAGACACTTTCTTTATTACTGCATAATGTTAAACTGCATGGCTAATGTCCTGACCACATGATTTTAAACTGCATGGTACCTTAAAATCTATGTATGGATTGATTCTCATTCCAATGAGATACATAGTGATTATTAAGCCTTATTTCCTAGTCTTATCCATAGTTTAAAATAAGATTACTCCCTCTCATATATATAAACAAAGATATATGTAAGAGATTTTAACTCGGGTCCCCTCATCAAGGGGTCCTCTAAGGAAATAGAGATGTCCAACTTCAACATATGAGTAGGATCAAACTCCAAACTTCATGGTCCATATCAATCCAAACGTTTCCTTTATGCTCAGATAATATCCTTTCCACATGTGATAATCCTAATATTGGACACCTTTGTATCTTCACAACCTTTCTCTATCTTCCAGTGATAGAATGTATAATACCCAAAGACTTCATTTCCTAACTAGTTGTAACATTCCCCAGATGGCTTTTCGTAAATTAGCCCAAAAAATGGTTTTGTCGACTAAAGGATTCCACTATTGACTATGTTGTAACATGCCCCAATTTTCTTTTCATAAAATATCACACAAAATGGGTTTGTCAATCATCAGTAACTTCATCCTTGGGAGAATCCTCTTTTGTCTCTTTCAGATTTGATGACATTATGTTGGAACCCATGATTTGAATTCGAACTATGTTCATCCCCCGTATAATTTTCCCATATCCTTACTATTGATCTAAAAACCTCCAATAATTTTGTTTACAACTTCCTCCTTCATGTCTGAAATATGTAGGAACAATCCAGGTCTGATAGGCCACATATCAACTTTCATTTTCATAATATTATGGTCCTAGTCATATGACCTAAAACTATAGGCGCCATATTCCCTATGCTTGGGTCATACCTATGTAGAGAACCTATTACCTTGATTATTTGGAAATTTTGACTTCAAATACACCTTCCATATTCAGGTAATTTCCTCCCATAAACCAAACTCCATGACTGGGGAAATCTGAATCTCCATAAACTTCCATCAGCTTTTAGCGATATAATGTTAGAATTATTGAGGAATTCTTTGCCTGAATATGTTGTAACACACCACATATATATTTTATAAATTATCCCATAGAACGGGTTTTCATCCAAGGGATCCCACTATTGACTATATTGTAAAACACCATAGTCGTATTTTCATAAAACAATCCACAAAATGGGTTTCTCAATCAGCGGTAAATTCTTCCTTGGGAGATAACTCCTCTAACATCATAAGAACTTTCCCCATACCACTCTTTAGACTCGGTGATCCCCAAATCACAACTTACAACTTTCTCCTATGACACCTGAATATTATAGCACATTTCTGAATAGATTACCAAGAATGGTAGAATCATTAACCTTTTGATCAAAGATAAAGACCCTAAATTATAGTCCCTATAATGTCCTTGTTGTATGACTTTAAATTTCATATAATAATTTCCTTGCTATATAACTTTAAACTTCATAAAATAATATCATTGTATGACTTTAAACTATATTTCATAATGTCCTTATTGTAATACTTTAAAATTCATATCATAATGTCCTTATTGTATGACTTTAAGCTTCATAGCATAATTTTCTTGATGTAAAACTTTAAACTACATATCATAACATCCTTGTTGTACAACTTTAAATTTCACAAAGCAACATCCTCACTGTAAGATGATAAACTGCATGGTCAAAGTTTTGGTCGCACAAAATTAAATTTCATAATGTTTCAACCTCTATCAAGAATGGTCCTTCCACCCTAACATTTATCATTTAACAAAACTTACCCTCCTTCACTCAATCCAAATCCATGCAGGAGTGGTTTACCATTCTTGGACAATGCCAATACATATTTTCTCTTCATTCTCAGACACCTACCTTTGGAAAAACCGCTAATCATGGTCTTGATAAATAAAAATATCTATAAAATTCTTTAAGTCATTAATAATAGAATTTTGTAATTCTTGAGAACTTCTTTTCCTAACTATGTTGTAATATTCCCCAGTTGTATTTGCATAAAATATCCCACAAAATGGGTTTTTCAGCCAAAGGATAACACTATTCGACTATGTAGTAACATGCACCAGTTGTCTTTGCATAAAACAGCCCACAAAATGGGTTTTTCAACTATTGGTTACTTCATCCTTAGGATACATCGGAGCAGGTTCAGCACATTCAGAAGTGTATGGCTAGATATCAGTGTAGACAGAAGCCGTATGCAAATAGACGTTGATAACCCCTAGAGTTTATATAGGGTGATCATTTATTCCTATGGGTGTCTCCTAGATTAGGTCACCACAAGATAAGAAGGCAGGTCAAGCTGGAACCTAGGTTCTTTGGATCGTTTGAGATCGTGGAGACAATCAGTCTGGTGGTGTAATGATTGGATCTTCCGCAGGGATACAGTGTTATGTGTGACATTTTCTGTGTGTCACAACTTCAGCTATATCATCCCCTTACCTTCTCATGTGATCGATGTGGATGATATTGAGCTTGAGACTGATATTCCCTTTGAGGAGAATCTTATATGTGTGTTGGATTATAGTGATAAAGTGTTATAGAGAAAGACAATGTTGATAGTTCAAGTATTGTGGCAACATGGGCATGTTCAAGAGGAAACATGGGAGAGATAAGTGGATATATGGGCTCAGTGGATCAATGTGAATGATATTTAGATTGAGACTATATGTCCTTTAAGGATAATCTGATATGTGTGTTGGATCGTAGTGAGAAAGTGTTACGGGGAAATTCCATGTCGATAGTTCAATTATTGCGGCAACATGGGCATGTTCAGGAGGAAACAAGGGAGAGAGAAGTGGATATGTGGGCTCAATGGCCCGATATTTTTTACCTCAAAGTCTTAGATAAGCTTGGTAGTATAGCTTGAGGATGAGATTTTATAAGGTGGGGAGATTGAAAAATCCCATTATCTTTCTAGGTACATCCCTTTTGAGTTTCCTCCTTTGTTATAGGTTTGTAAGGTGTTTAATTTTGGTTTGGAAGGATATAGAGGTGGTTGGATATTTTATAAAAAATCTTTTGGGGCTGAAAACTATTTGTAGAAAAATTTTATATTGTGTAATGATATTACACATCATTTAATAGTTTTAATTAGGATAAAATCACCTGATTCGATGGGTTTTCTGTCATAAACCATTAAAAATAATTATATGATGTGTAATGGAATAACACGTTGTGTAATTCTCTGAGAAGTAGATTAAAAAGTGTCATGTAGTTAACTTTGGTTTATTTTCCTTCATAAAACCTTCCTCCTCTAGCCCTAGGGAGAATCTTAATGGATTTTGAGCGATTTATTCATCCCTAATCATTGCATATTGGTGTTGGATACCTGGTAATCCCTCTTTTCTTTGATTCCCTTTCATTCCTCCTTCCAAAGAGGTGTTGGAACCTTTGATAGTTGGGATTTTAGGTTTGATATTGATCCAAGGTTTTGGTCTAGATCTCTTTTTTTGTTATTGATTTGACCATCTTACATCAATTGGGGTTTTCCGTTAGTGAGTGTTCTTCATAAATTTTGAGGTGGGTGGTCTATTATTCAAATCACAAAGTCTTGATTTTGATTACGTGTATTTAATTATAGAATTTATTTTGGATGATTAGAAATTGAGGTCCCAAATTTTAATTAATTAATTTGGTAGATTAATTAATTAAGGAATTGTGAAATTGGGGATATTGAGATTGTGGGTATTGATTAATTAATTTTTGAATTAATTAAGAGATATTTATTGTGATTGATAAATTGATTGAATCGATTGATTAATTGTTAAATAAATTAATGGAATGGATGTAATCAATTAATTGTTGAATTAATTTAAGGGATTTACATGATTAATTAATTTTTTAATTGATTAATGTAATTGATTTAATCAATTAATGGGTGGACTAATTGAATAGATTGTCATGATTAATTCATTGTTGAATTAATTATTGTAATTGATGTGATTAATTAATTGTTGAATTAATTAATAGATTGATGTGATTATGAAATTATTGAATTTGATTAAATAATTGATGAATTAATTAATGTGATATTGTGAAACATGTGAAATTTTGATATTTTTATATATGAGTTAAACATATGTGGGATAGGGAATGAGGCTCTAAATACCCATATGTGTTAAATGTGTGTGGGATAGGGACTAAGACTCTAAATACCTATATGTGTTAAATGTTTGTGGGATATGGAATGAGGATCCAAATACCCATATTATATAGTGAGTATGGGATAGGGAGTGAGGCTCCAAATATTCATGTGACATTGAGGTGCGAGATAGGTACTGAAGCTTCAAATACCCATGGGGAGTTTAACACAGTGTTTTATGCCTAGGAGTTGGCATTGGACTATGGTTCCAATTAGTCATGATGTGAAACTATATGATGAATGGTAACAATGTAATTCAGATATATGATATTCCTTGGGGATAGTTCAGACTCCGGCATGGACCAAAGTAGGTATTGAGGTTCAGGTTTCCTAGGGAACCTGGGGGTTTATGTGGTTAAATAAAGAGTAATTGAATAAATGTAAATTGTTTACTTTATTTCTTGAATTTTATTATTTATAAAACTATATACACTACTATATATTGGATATTGTTTTAGACTCTTTTGGTGGTGGCCTACTGAGTTATACTCATGCCCTAATTGGGATGCTTGATTGGTACTTGAATATATTTCATGTTTGCAGGACAGGATAAGGGAAAAGGCCTTGTATTAGATGGATGATTTGGGACAGAGCATGGATGAGGGAACCAGACATGGTTTAGGTCCCACTTGGTATTTGATGGTGTCTCTACTTTTGGGGTTTCATTTTTAAACTTGGCACATACTTTATCATGGCATTTCTACTGTTTAATTTTGATATTGTATTTCTAGTTTTGGTCATCTTGTGATACTGATATTTTCCTGGTTATGTTACATATGTTGGTTATTCTTATTTATTTTTTTCATTGATCTACTTTTATAAAGAGGGTATAGTCTCCCCACTATTGACATTATACCCTTGCTACTATTCAATAGCCTCTAGCGTATGGGGAGGTTCACTTGAGGTCATGTGACCGACCATCTCGGAGCACCGGTGTTTGGAACTCGGGTCGGTACGTTACAATGTCAGTCTTGTCAGGAATTGACTTGATTTAAATTAAATTCTTTATAATTTCCTTACCTTAGTTAAACTCCCTTTATACATTCCTTAAGCATTATAGGAAGGTGGTTCCTAGTAGAACACCTTGGTAGCATTTATGACCTTGGAAATTAGCTAAATGAATGATATTTTCCTTTAAATTGGTATTATGAAATGATCATCATGAAAACAGGGATTTTGGATGGTAAATGGTATTTGAATTTGTAAGTTCCATTTTAAATGTTATTTTGGAAGTGGTTAATTATATTAGTTTTGAAATGGAGGTGTGAAATGATATTGATAGCATGTGTTTGTTATTTCTATGAAATTGGTTTTGGAAATGCTATTTTTGAAATGTTAATCAAAAATTGTATTTTTGAAATGAAAATCAAAAATCAAAAATGGTAAATTGGTTTTGGTTATTGAAATGGGAATTTGGTGTGTATTTAATCATTTATGTTATTATCTTGGTTGGGTTGGGCATACCCAAACCCAAGGTGAATCTGGCCCCTGGGAGGATGTTGGGGCCTCGGTGATGGGTATATTACCCCTAGGTGCCAGTGGTTTGATAGAGGATGGGTATATTACCCCTAATGAGAGTTAGGTTGGTATGGTAATCAAGACGTACTCAGACACACTCTGGTATTGGATAAAGCAAGTATGTATCATTCCCAGGGTGAATTTGACCCTTAAGTTCAGTGTTTGTTTATGCATTTAGTTTTAAATGTTTTAAATGGTTGTATTGGAATTGTTTACTTCGATCACTTTCACTTGAACTTTATACAGACTGGTTATTTTAGAGAAGTTTTTGGTGGTGATCTACTGAATTGTTCTCACATCCTTCTTAGGATACTATAGCATCCCGCCTTCTTATAACAAAAACTTTCATTACATTACACAAATCTGAGGATCGTTAAGGTTTAGTGTCTTGGAAACAAGGATCATAATACATAAAAAAAACATAAAACATTCTTCTTAAACACTTGAAAGGCATCTCCTTAAGTTCATTCTAGGTTCATTACTGCATCTCATAACCTGGGGACATACATCAAAAGAATGGGTGAGCAGAAGGCCCAGTAAGGGAAACAAGAGGAACATTTTACATGTGAACTTGAGATACTTCAATAAGGACATGAAAAGAACTTTAAGGCATGAGAAAGAAATCATGAGGCATTTCATAATAAAAATAACATTTTTCATAACTTGAAGATGTGGCTACATCATTTAACATAGACAATCATGAACATATCACCAAGGTCCATCCCCAAGGTGTCATTTGAAAATTACCAAGGTTATTCACCAAGGTATCGTGAAAATTGTAATCTCTAGTGGTTACATCATTACCCAATGCATTGGAGCGCTATCAGGGCGCAACCTTAATTTGTCTTTATTATCATGTGATCCACATATATCATCATCAAACATTTCATAAATAACCCATATAACATAAAATAAATGGGTTTCATTTCATAATCATAACATTTTAAAAACTGCTTTAAAGACATGATCTTTAAGTCACTTTAAACCCACGGAAAGGGAATGAGGGTCTCATGTATGTAAATCCCAGAATTTAAAATGGAACATTTTGATATATATGTGAATACCCTTTTAGAAATAAGAGCTTTGAGTATTCACTTTATAACATAAAATAATTTTTGAGAAAAGATAGAGGCATTTTGAGGGGAAAATTCTGCAGCATAACGGCTAAGTTTCGGGGTTTTAGAAAACATTGAAATGAGAGGGGACATGGGTCACCCACTCATAAATGATCCATAAAACAGTAGGGTGAAAGAATAAGAAGGACATATGGACATGGTAATGAAATTTTAGGGACATACCATTTGAAATGAAAAACATGGAAGGAAAAAAGATTAGATTTCTCTTATGAAAATTCGGCAGCCTTACGGCGTCACTTAACTTCAAAAGAAAATGATTTGACAAGATCAAATAGGGTCCCTCATCATATGATCATAAGAGATCAGTATGATAGATATAGAGATCATACCCCAACATAATAAAAAGGAACTTGAAATACTTGACATGAAAATCGAACTTGAAAAATGAGAAGGGTGAAAGAATCCCTTAAAAATTCGGCAGCCTAACGGCGTCACTTAAACTTTCATAAAATGAAATGATGAGAGTAAGAGGGGATCTCTCATCATATAAACATGAAAGGGAAGTAATAGGAATATAAAAGAACATCCTCTCACATAAAAACAAGGAGCATAATAGGAATGACATAAAAGAGATTACATGAAAAGAAAGAGAGGGGTCGGATCCCTTACCTTAAAACGTGACTCTTGAAACTCAAAGGATTGGACCTTGAGGGCTTGGGGGCACCTTGGGAGGACTCTTTGGAAGGTAAGAAGACCAGAACTTCGTTGGGGGAGAGTTGGGAGTGAAAACTAAAGGAGGAAATGGTGGGTATTTATAGGGAAAGTGAGGGGACAAAGCATTAATGGTCAAAGGACACCTCACTAGTGGTTTTGGCAAAACCATGGGCTTGCCCATGGTATTGGCCACTTGGGACACCTCACACCTTATCTTACTATTCATAATTCGACCATATTGAATATATACTTAATACATCATTTAATGATGTCATTAAACACCCGTAACTTAAAAACTATACTTTCACTATTCACCGAAAATTCAACTTTCTCAGAATAATCCCAAAATTTCACCTTAACTAAATATCAATGCTATGACTTCAAAAATGAACTCCATTTTATAAAAATATTTTTCTAAATATTTTTAATTTTATTTTTAAATAAATACACTATTCATCGAAAATTCATTTTTTCAGAAAAATCCCCAAAAATTACCATAGCATAATATCGATGCTCTGAGTTCAAAAATAAAGTCATTTTTATAAAAATACTTTTCTAATTATTTTTAATTAAATTTTTAATTAAAAAACACTATTCATACGAAAAAACTAATACTTGAATAATAATTTATGAAACTATTATTTATCCATTTTATTGAATCACATTACTTAATCAAGGTGCCTAGATTATTTTAAAACTTTCTTTAAGTGAGATTACTAATCCATTTGGTCACATTACTAATCCTAAGCGTAAAATCACTATTCACTATTTACTATTCATCAAAAATTAAGTTGATCTTATTAGACTCCAAATTCCTTAATGAACACTTTTGTAGAAGACCATTTTTTGAAAATCATTACACATCATTAGTTATTTAGGGTTTACATAAATATTTCAAAATATCCCTTTTTCAAAATTCATGAATAAAATACATTCTAAAATTATCTAGACATTTGAAAATTCACAAACATCACTAAAGGAAGAAATATCAATTTATTCACCCGAAGGGATTACACAAGGAAGCTAGGGTCTCGTCACATAGCCCCTTATAACACTGGCATAAGGCCTAAGTGTAAGGTGTGCTATGGTGATAGAATCTGAGGGAGGCTCAGATAACATTGCCCTAGTAGTAATCTCTACTAACTTGAACTTCTCCCGTAGGCGTTTCCGTTCAAGCTTGACACGCTGGAGCTCGGCTTGGGCTTGGTCCAAAGCGAATCCCACAGATGCTACCTCCTTCCCAAGCTCTGATAAGTGGGCTTCATAAGGGTCGAGTCTACTGGATGAAGCCATCGACTCCTCTTTCTGCATTAACCATTAATATATTATTAAATCAATAAGAGTAAGTTAATATACTATTCAAAAAGATTGGGTCGTTACATTCTTCCCCCCTTAAGAAATTTCGTCCCCGAAATTTATACTTGAGGCCTAGTCGAAAAGGTGAGGGTACTTTTGCTTCATCGTTTCCTCAGGCTCCCAAGTCGCTTCTTCATATTTGTGATTCCTCCACAACACTTTCACAAGGTGGGTAGTCTTGTTTCGTAGGACCTTGTCTCTAGGGTCCAAGATCTCCACTGGCTGCTCCTCATAAGAGAGGTCATGTTCAAGTTGTACCACCTCTGGGTTCAGTACATGCGAAGGGTCGGGTATGTACTTCCTCAAGAGAGATACATGGAAGACATCATGAACTTGAGCTAGGTTCGGTGGAAGTGCTAGACGATAGGCCACTGCTCCTATGCGATCAAGGATTTCATAGGGGCCAATGTACCTAGGGCTGAGCTTCCCTTTCTTCCCAAACCGCATGACTCTCTTCCATGGAGAAATTCGAAGGAAGACTTTGTCACCAACACCAAACTCCAAGTCCCTTCGACGATTGTCAGCATAGCTATTTTGCCGACTTTGAGCAGCCTTTATGTGTTGTTGTATGGCATGAACTTGTTCTGTCATTTCTTGCACAAGATCGGGCCCAAGAAGCTTCCTCTCACCAGTTTCATCCCAACAAGTAGGAGTTCTACACCGCTTTCCATACAGAGCTTCATAGGGTGCCATCTGAATACTCGCATGGAAGCTGTTGTTATAGGAGAACTCCACTAATGGGAGGTGTTGATCCCATCCACCCTTAAATTCCATTGATCATAATCTCAACATGTCTTCGAGTGTCTGAATAGTCCTTTCAGATTGGCCATCAGTTTGAGGATGATAGGCCGTACTAAAATTCAATTCAGTATTCAGAGCATGCTGAAGACTTCTCCAGAATTTTGATGTGAATCTTGGGTCACGATCAGATACGATGGATAGTGGTACCCCATGCAGCCTTACCACCTCCTTCACGTATATCTTGGAAAGCTGATCCAGAGAGAAATCTTCCCGAATAGAGATAAAATGGGCTGTCTTGGTGAGACGGTCCACAATAACCCATATCGCATTGTTTCCTTTGGATTTTTTCGGGAGATCAGTTACAAAGTCCATAGTGATATTATCCCACTTCCATACTGGTATGGGTAGCGGTTGTAATACCCCCTTAGGAAGTTGTCGTTCTGCCTTTACTTGCTGACACACCAGGCACCTTGTAGTGTAATCGGCAATCTCCCTCTTCATGTTATCCCACCAATAATGATCACGAAGGTCTCTATACATCTTAGTGCTTCCCGGATGTATAGAGAAAGTAAAGTTATGAGCTTCATCCATCAGTTCTTTCTTTATCTCCGAAATAGATGGAACACATAGTCTTGTACGAAATTTCAATACACCTTCTTGATCAATATTGAAATCAGGGAACTTCCCATCCTTTACAGCCTCGAACTTCTCCTGCAGCAAAGGATCTTCTTTTTGAGCCTTCTTGATCTTCTCTAGTAATGAAGGTTGAGAAATCATTTGGGATAGGGTTGATGATGTCCCTTTCCTTATAATTCCCATGTCCAGTTTTACTAGATCTTTAATCAAGGGATCTCCCAGGATCCTCATTGTTTCCAGAACAACAGGATCTTTCCTGCTTAATGCATCCACGACTTTGTTTGCTCTTCCAGGGTGATAATGAATTGAACAATCATAGTCTTTAATAAGCTCCAACCATCTCCTTTGTCTCATGTTCAATTCTTTCTGAGTGAAAATATACTTTAGACTTTGGTGGTCAGTGTATATATCACATTTCTCCCCATAAAGATAGTGCCTCCATATCTTTAGAGCAAAAACAACTGCCGCCACCTCTAGATCATGCGTAGGATAATTCTGCTCATGAATCTTCAACTGTCGAGATGCATAAGCAATTACTTTGTCATTTTGCATGAGGACGCACCCAAGCCCTTTCAGAGATGCATCGCTAAAAATAACGAATCCTTCTCCGATAGAGGGTAGTGTTAATATAGGTGCAGTAACCAATCTCTTCTTCAGCTCTTGGAAACTTTCCTCGCATTCCTTTGTCCAGATGAACTTAACCCCTTTTCGAGTCAACTTGGTTAGTGGATTAGAAAGCCGTGAAAAGTTTTTCACAAACCTCCTATAATATCCCGCTAAACCAAGGAAACTACGAATCTTAGTTACTGTTGTGGGTTGAGGCCACTCCTCCACAACCATTGTCTTTGCAGGGTCAACCGAGATTCCTTCATTGGTTACGATGTGCCCCAAGAAAGACACTTGTTGTAACCAAAACTCACACTTGCTGAACTTCCCAAAGAGCCTCTCCTTTCGTAGAGTTTTCAAAATAACCCTCAGATGATTTTCATGCTCCTCACGACTTTTTGAATATATCAAAATATCATCAATAAAAACTACCACAAAGTTATCAAGGTAGTCCTTAAAGACTCTATTCATCAAATCCATGAAAATAGCAGGAGCATTAGTCAAGCCGAAGGGCATAACAGTAAACTCATAATGCCCATATCTTGATCGGAAGGCAGTCTTTGGAATATCTTCCTTCTTCACCCTCAGTTGATGATAACCAGATCGAAGGTCAATCTTAGAGAAGAATTGAGCCCCACGAAGTTGGTCAAATAAATCATCAATTCTTGGAAGAGGGTATCTTTTCTTCACTGTGATCCCGTTCAGTTCTCTATAATCAATGCATAGCCGCATTGATCCATCCTTCTTCTTCACAAAGAGAACTGGTGCTCCCCAAGGAGACACACTCGGTCGGATAAACCCCTTCTCCAACAAGTCTTGGAGTTGTTTCTTTAACTCCTCTAGCTACACATTTGCCATTCTATACGGAGTCTTTGATATCGGTTGAGACCCAGGTACGAGTTCAATGGAGAACTCTACCTCTCTTTCTGGGGGAGGTCCAGGTAACTCGAGTTCAATGGAGAACTCTACCTCTCTTTCTGGGGGAGGTCCAGGTAACTCCTCAGGAAATACATCCATGTATTCCTGAACAATCAGAACATCTTCAATTTGTATGCTCCCTTTCCCTTCTTCATCATCACCGATTAACTTCATAAAGAAAGCTATGGGAGGTGCTTCTAGATAGGGATCAGTTCGGGATATCTCTCCTCGGAAGATAACTGTAGGTCGTTCATTCAAGACTACTGATATTTCCTTACTTCTGCATTTGATCTTAGCATTATACTTTGAGAGCCAGTCCATCCCTAGTATAACGTCGAATTCCATCATGGGGATGACTACTAGATTTTCGATAAGATTGTTCTCACTAAAGTAAACACTAGAGTCTCTAAACACTGTTGATGCATGGATAATCCCACTTGGAGTCTTGACTGACAACTCTACCTCAAGAAATTCAGGGATTGATTCTATATTCTTTGCAAACTTGGAAGAAATAAAGGAATGCGTAGAACCAGAATCAAATAAAGCACTTGCTAGTTTTGAGAGGACAACAAGAGTACCTGCTACCACATCGTTCGGAACTTCAACTTCAGTTTTTGTGATAGCGAAAGCACGACCTTGCTCCCTTGGCCTCTGCTGAGGTTGATGGTGATTCCCCTCCACCGCCCTCGGATTTGGACATTGATTAGCAAAGTGCCCAAGATGTCCACACTTGAAGCATGTGACTTCGGGTAGGGCCAGAACCATCTTTCCTCTGTCGTTAGTGTTGGGAAGTTGAGGATTCACATCACCACGACAATTCCGAGAAATATGGCCTTCTTTTCCACACCTATAGCACTTGCCACTTCCGATCAAGCAGTTCCCCGGATGCTTCTTCCCACATTTATTGCATGTGGCATGTTGCATATGCTTTCCACCTCTTTCCTGATCAAAACTTCTTCCCAGGCTCGGTTCTAGAGTTCTCTTCTTCTCATTAGATTTGTGAGACCACTGTGTCTCCCCAAACTCTAGTTCAACTTTCATAGCACTTCGAACTATTTCTTCATAGCTATCGTAGTCCCTGTTGGCTAGATTCTTCCGCATATGTGGTCGTAGTCCGCCAAAGAATCTATCAACCTTCCCATTAGGGTCCATGACAAAGCTTGAGGTATAACGGGAAAGCCTTGTGAAGTTCATCTCATAGCTTCCGACAGATTCGTTCTCCTTCTGCTTCAGCTCGAGAAACTCTTTCTCCATTTTCGTCCTCATGGAACGAGGGAAATACTTGTTAAAGAAAATCCCCCGAAATTCTTTCCACTCCATAGCTTCCATCTCTCCTCGTGGCTTCGTGTTTTTGATCAGTGACCACCACTGATCAGCTTCTCCCTCTAGGCGGTAAACAGCAAGGGTGACTTTTTCTTGTTCCGAACAATGAAGTACAGAAAATATCTTTTCAATGGAGCTTATCCATTGTTCCGCAACCAATGGGTCAGTAGATCCACTGAATGTTGGCGGTCTTTGACGCATGAAGGACTCAACAGAGTGTTGTTCCCTTCGTGGTGAGGTCGGCCTCTCAGCTTGATTCAAGTTATTACTCATAACTTGAGTCAGTTGGTTCATCATTCGCATGAATGTTTCCATTCCGGCTTCCATCGGAGGTCCATCAGCACATTGTGCATTGCGGTCACCATCGGCACGGTTCCTCCTATTGCCCGCCATCTTCTAAAAGAATAAAACCTTAGTGAGAAACTTATTTCATTTATGAATCTTTTCACTAAGACTTCATGCTTAAACAATTATACTTCTCTATAATTCCTTCATAATGATTCATAAAAAGTTTGTGATTAATCAAACATATCCCCCGGGAGTGTCGTAACCAAGAGTACAGCAAGGCCCGTTATCGTGCACCAGTTCCCGTTCGAGTCTAGCTCAAAGCGGTGTTTTCGGGTTTTACCCCTATGTACATCTGTGCCAGAGCCGCCTCTACCTGCTCGTATCCAGACAGGGATGTATTTGTTTGATAGACCACTTACTCAATACTTACCAAAATACCAGGAAGTTTTCCTATATTTAAACTTTTCTATAGGGTTCTTCCTAAAGTTTTTATATCCTAATTTCCACAAATAACTAAACCATCCTTTGATACCAACTATAGCATCCCGCCTTCTTATAACAAAAACTTTCATTACATTACACAAATCTGAGGATCGTTAAGGTTTAGTGTCTTGGAAACAAGGATCATAATACATAAAAAAAACATAAAACATTCTTCTTAAACACTTGCAAGGCGTCTCCTTAAGTTCATTCTAGGTTCATTACTGCATCTCATAACCTGGGGACATACATCAAAAGAAAGGGTGAGCAGAAGGCCCAGTAAGGGAAACAAGAGGAACATTTTACATGTGAACTTGAGATACTTCAATAAGGACATGAAAAGAACTTTAAGGCATGAGAAAGAAATCATGAGGCATTTCATAATAAAAATAACATTTTTCATAACTTGAAGATGTGGCTACATCATTTAACATAGACAATCATGAACATATCACCAAGGTCCATCCCCAAGGTGTCATTTGAAAATTACCAAGGTTATTCACCAAGGTATCGTGAAAATTGTAATCTCTAGTGGTTACATCATTACCCAATGCATTGGAGCGCTATCAGGGAGAACCCTTAATTTGTCTTTATTATCATGTGAGCCACATATATCATCATCAAACATTTCATAAATAACCCATATAACATAAAATAAATGGGTTTCATTTCATAATCATAACATTTTAAAAACTGCTTTAAAGACATGATCTTTAAGTCACTTTAAACCCACGGAAAGGGAATGCGGGTCTCATGTATGTAAATCCCAGAATTTAAAATGTAACATTTTGATATATATGTGAATACCCTTTTAGAAATAAGAGCTTTGAGTATTCACTTTATAACATAAAATAATTTTTGAGAAAAGAGAGGGGCATTTTGAGGGGAAAATTCTGCAGCATAACGGCTAAGTTTCGGGGTTTTAGAAAACATTGAAATGAGAGGGGACATGGGTCACCCACTCATAAATGATCCATAAAACAGTAGGGTGAAAGAATAAGAAGGACATATGGACATGGTAATGAAATTTTAGGGACATACCATTTGAAATGAAAAACATGGAAGGAAAAAAGATTAGATTTCTCTTATGAAAATTCGGCAGCCTTACGGCGTCACTTAACTTCAAAAGAAAATGATTTGACAAGATCAAATAGGGTCCCTCATAATATGATCATAAGAGATCAGTATGATAGATATAGAGATCATACCCCAACATAATAAAAAGGAACTTGAAATACTTGACATGAAAATCGAACTTGAAAAATGAGAAGGGTGAAAGAATCCCTTAAAAATTCGGCAGCCTAACGGCGTCACTTAAACTTTCATAAAATGAAATGATGAGAGTAAGAGGGGATCTCTCATCATATAAACATGAAAGGGCAGTAAGAGTAATATAAAAGAACATCCTCTCACATAAAAACAAGGAGCATAATAGGAATGACATAAAAGAGATTACATGAAAAGAAAGAGAGGGGTCGGATCCCTTACCTTAAAACGTGACTCTTGAAACTCAAAGGATTGGACCTTGAGGGCTTGGGGGCACCTTGGGAGGACTCTTTGGAAGGTAAGAAGACCAGAACTTCGTTGGGGGAGAGTTGGGAGTGAAAACTAAAGGAGGAAATGGTGGGTATTTATAGGGAAAGTGAGGGGACAAAGCATTAATGGTCAAAGGACACCTCACTAGTGGTTTTGGCAAAACCATGGGCTTGCCCATGGTATTGGCCACTTGGGACACCTCACACCTTATCTTACTATTCATAATTCGACCATATTGAATATATACTTAATACATCATTTAATGATGTCATTAAACACCCGTAACTTAAAAACTATACTTTCACTATTCACCGAAAATTCAACTTTCTCAGAATAATCCCAAAATTTCACCTTAACTAAATATCAATGCTATGACTTCAAAAATGAACTCCATTTTATAAAAATAATTTTCTAAATATTTTTAATTTTATTTTTAAATAAATACACTATTCATCGAAAATTCATTTTTTCAGAAAAATCCCCAAAAATTACCATAGCATAATATCGATGCTCTGAGTTCAAAAATAAAGTCATTTTTATAAAAATAATTTTCTAATTATTTTTAATTAAATTTTTAATTAAAAACACTATTCATCTGAAAAAACTAATACTTGAATAGTAATTTATGAAACTATTATTTACCCATTTTATTGAATCACATTACTTAATCAAGGTGCCTAGATTATTTTAAAACTTTCTTTAAGTGAGATTACTAATCCATTTGGTCACATTACTAATCCTAAGCGTAAAATCACTATTCACTATTTACTATTCATCAAAAATTAAGTTGATCTTATTAGACTCCAAATTCCTTAATGAACACTTTTGTAGAAGACCATTTTTTGAAAATCATTACACATCATTAGTTATTTAGGGTTTACATAAATATTTCAAAATATCCCTTTTTCAAAATTCATGAATAAAATACATTCTAAAATTATCCGGACATTTGAAAATTCACAAACATCACTAAAGGAAGAAATCTAAATTTATTCACCCGAAGGGATTACACAAGGAAGCTAGGGTCTCGTCACATAGCCCCTTATAACACCGGCATAAGGCCTAAGTGTAAGGTGTGCTATGGTGAGAGAATCTGAGGGAGGCTCAGATAACATTGCCCTAGTAGTAATATCTACTAACTTGAACTTCTCCCGTAGGCGTTTCCGTTCAATCTTGACACGCTGGAGCTCGGCTTGGGCTTGGTCCAAAGCGAAGCCCACAGATGCTACCTCCTTCCCAAGCTCTGATAAGTGGGCTTCATAAGGGTCGAGTCTACTGGATGAAGCCATCGACTCCTCTTTCTGCATTAACCATTAATATATTATTAAATCAATAAGAGTAAGTTAATATACTATTCAAAAAGATTGGGTCGTTACAGATACCATGGCACTTTGGTACCTAAGAAGATGCTACTTGATTTTAGGTACAGTTTTGGAGCTGGGGCCCAGTGCTTGGTTATTTCTTGGGTTGCTAGGATGTATCATAGGAGTTGGTTTAGGTTTCATACATAGTGAAAGAACCTTGGATGGTATGACCAACTTGGATTTTAGCTTTAATTTATATGTAATCATTTTTTCACGTGATTAAAATTTCATTTCCAATGAGAACCGTAGATTACTTGACTAGATAGAAAAATAGAAACTAAAAGATGAGGATATTTACATGTAATTTATAATTAATTTATGAGTAGATATAGAATTACCACAACATGTAATTATTTATTCATTGATGATCTGGTTAACTAGATCTTGTCATACTATCATTGTGCTACAAGATCCAAGTATAGAATCCCTCTATCATTGATCCACATATGAGACACAATCTATGAACGTCGTCATAGAATCGTCAGGTGTTAGAACAAATGATTATAATCACTTTCATTGTTCATGGTTGATTGCAGTAGAATTCTTATTGAACAAGGAAGAACTCTCGATGTTCTATCAATGGCCTAAGAGAGGAGGAATAGAGAGCGTGTACTAGATCTCTAGATGTCTCTCTAGGGTTTGAAAGTCTCTCTATATATGTTGTGCGTACCAAAAATGATTATGGAAAGTGGTATAATTAGATATTTATAATGGTTGGTTTAGGGTTGGAAAATTACACACAAGCACTTTCCAATCTCCATAATTTTTTTTGACCTCATGTCCAATAATGATATTATTATTATTATTATTATTATTATTAATCGCTTCATATGAACAAAACTTTAAGAATATAAATAAATATCATTTATACCATTTCCAATCAGACTATTAAGCTCAGTCCACTTTCCTTTATCAGCATTTATTGATTCTTGAATAATGACTATTTATTTGTTAAATAAATATCACTGCATTATTCATCTATAAATTTAATAAATATTATATTAAAAAACCTTAAAAATAAAATTTTATTATTATTATTTAAGTCACTTATTCTTTCAAATAAATTTTGATTAAATCTTTATAATCAACTAAACCCAAATAAATATTATTTATTCTAACTTGTTAGATTAAATATTTGAATTTAACTGAGATTGTGGATACACTTAGTATGTGAGCCTCTAGGCCTGCTTCTCAATGGCATTAAGTATTATCGCCTTAAGTCAAAGGTTACAATCTAGCAACATATCAAGGGTTCCATAGAGAAATGAATTAATATCACAACGACATTCAATATCTTACGAACACTTTCCATGTAATATAATCTCTTTATCATGATATCTCAAATCAAGAAGTTTTCATGCTGATATCATCAACTTATATGCTCGATGTATCTTTCTCTGACTTTTCGAAAATGAAATCACCCACCGGAAACCATGGTCATGGATTTATGTAGGTAGTTCCATTATCATCAAAGGGCCCAGGATATCAAATTCCATCAAGGGATAGAAGGGATAAATCATTTCTCACATTATTCATTACCTCACTATGAACATATATCATTATGGTTTTCATAAATATGTCAAAGTATGTGAGTCAAGATATTCATTAATGATAATCTTAAATTAAGGATCAATGCACATGTCTATGGATAGAAATATCCAATGACAAATGCAAATGTGGATTTCCAATTAACATGTGTAACATACCAACCTAGGTCAACCAAACCATACACCTGAGTCGTCCATGAAATGTCAATTGTCAAAATACATTTCAAAACTATGGTCACAATTTTATAAAAGGATTTCCAAGTCAATCTAGTCTTCTTTGGTGTTTAAAACCCCATTTTCTAAATCAAGAAAATATGTTTTCAAAGAAAACCCCCTTTAAAAGCGTTTTCCTTTCCAAGAACCCATTTGAAACCACATATCACTTAAAATAAATGAAAAAACTATATGAATTTATCAAGAAAAACATGTAATTCATCAAATTAACTCATTATATAGAAACACTTACCTCAAAACGGTATAAATCAAGCCACCTTTGGCAACGATGGTTGGAAACCAAGAGATCAACCTTTGAATGATAAGGCGTAACAAGGAACCAGAGAGGCACACTATAGAAAATACAAAAACCAATCATTGAATGAAAGATCCTAAGGGAGAGGAGATCCCTTAAAATTAATTGGGATCTATCTAGGTCATAAAAAGGGAGGCGGTGCATGGAATGAACCCTTAATCACTCGTACAGCGAGCTAAAAAGGCACTAATCCCAACAAGTACATGTGCTGTAAGGCTTCTATGCTATGTGTTTCCTGATTAAAAAGATTCACCAAAAAACGTGTCGCCATGGATAAATTTTAATTTCGATAAAAATTTAAATGACATGAACACATTACATGGTGTGTAAAGTTTCAGGCTCTGAACCAGATTCATGGCTTCTTCCCGATGACTATTACACAATGTGTAATCCCTTTACACAACGTGTATTTTCCCAACAAACAAAAAACAGTTCAATTCTCAATTGGAAAACACCAAGGAACCTGGGACATTCTATGAACTTGGGGAGAACCCATCAAATACATTAACACATTTATACCCAGACTCCATTAATTTAAACAAACATACATCCCCAAAATTATTTCATTTCCCCAATAAAGCCTCTTTATTCCCAAGAATCCTGCAAACACACCCAAATAAGGATGACGAACAAATCATGATCAAGGGAGTACCTAAAAATCATAATGGGGTGTTACAATATCACCACTATAAATGTTTTTCCCCCAAAAATCCATCAGATTCTTGGAATTTCAAAAAGTGAAGGACACTACTGCCTCATCAACAATTCCCTCTCCCACATATTGTGGTTATCCTGTCTACACTGCCATAGTACCCAGACCAAAGGGATGGTTTTACCACGTAGTTCCTTCTCTCGGAGATCCATAATTTGAACTGGATTCTCAACCAAAGTGTTGTCAGTCTTAAGATCAATATCCTCCCATCCAATCACATGGGAAGGATCTAGTATATACCTCTTAATCCAAGAAATATGAAACACATTCTGGATAAAAGTCAAACCAGATGGAAAGTCCAACTAATAGGACACCTTCCTCAGTATTCCAATGATCTCAAAGGGGGACACAAACCTCAGTGCCAACTTACCTTGCTTACCCAACCAATGATGTCCTAGTGTGAAACTCTAAGAAAAAACCAATCGTCAACCTCAAACTCTAGTAGCCGAAGATGATGCTCTGTATAAGATTTATGATGACTCTGTGTCATGATCAATCTCCTCCTGATCAACTACACCATCTTCTTAATCTCCAAAAAAAATACTCGACCCAACCAAGGACCGCTCTCCCAACTATGTCCAGCACAAGGGAGACCTACATGGCGGCCAATACAAATCCTACTAGGGCTCCATCTTTATTGAATACTGATAACTATTTTTATATTAAAACTCGACTATAGGAAAATTATTTTCCCAAGATACTCCAAAATCAATCACACAATCCTAGAGCATATCCTCAATAACTTGGATAGCACTCTATGTCTGTCCATCTGTCTGTGGTTGATAATTCGTGCCCAATCTAATATGGGAACCTATCACCTCCTAAAAACCATTCCATAACCTGGATGTGAACCTCGGGTCCTTATTAGAAACAACCACAGAGGGAACCCCATGAAGTATCACAATCGCACATACATACAAGTCCCCAAACTATTCCAGTTTCTTCATCTCCTTGATAGGGAGGAAATGTGTTAATTTCATAAGTAAGTCAATGATCACCCAAATCACAGCCTTCCTACTAGTTTTCCATGGAAAAACAAAAATGAAATCCATGGAAATATCATCCCATTTCCATACGGTAATGGGTAAGGGATACAATAAACCCGCAGGTCTCTGGTGTTCCGCCTTAATTCTATGACAAGTAAGACACCGCAACACAAAATTTTTAATTGACCATCTCATCCCCTACTACCAATACCGACATCTAAAATCGTGATACATATTGGTAGCCTCAGGGTTTATGGACCAACAAGACCAGTGTCCATTTTCCATCCACTCCTACCTCAGGGAAAAAGAAACAATCAACCTACTACGAAAGCACAAGGTTCCACTGGGAGACCGAGACCACTCACCCAAGGTCTCCCCACCATAAAGGCTTTTACCCAAGCATTGAAACTCGGTGTATTTAACCTACTTGATCTGAACTTACTCATCAAATGATGATTTAGATTTCATCAAAGCCAAGAACACCTGTCCACCAACCTATTTTACTCCCAAGCTCATCTCAGCAAAAAAAACTCATCAGAGACCACTCCTCAACCAATTCTTTCACAGCTTGTGTCGGTGATTTTCTTCTCAATGCATCAGAACCTACATTTCCCTTCCTAAGGGTGTACGTAATATCAAAATCAAAATTTTGAAGGTATTTCACCCATCGTATTTGTTGCAATTTCATACCCCTCTGAGTAAAAATATATTTCAAGCTCTTATGATCAAAATACATAGTAAACCACTCCCCAAAGAGGTAGTGTCGCCACATTTTGAGTGCATGCATAACCACTACCAACTCAAGATCGTGGGTAGGGTAATTATTCTCATGAGGGAGTAACTGACATGAGCCATAGGCCAGCACCTATTTCCCTTTCATCAATACACATCCCAAACTCGTACTAGAATCATCACAGAAAACATCATAAACCCAACCTGATTTCAAAAGAATCAAAACTAGTGTTGAGGTCAACACACCTTCATCTCCTCAAAAGATCTCTGACACTTTTTGTTCCACTCAAACTTTACACCCTTACAGATTAAAGTAGTTATAAAAGATGTGATCTTGGAAAAATCCTAAACAAATCATCTATATTAACCAGCCAAACCCAAGAAGCTTTGGATCTCAAACACGTTTATGAGCTGCTCCCAGGACATAACAACCTGTATCTTTTCAGGACTCACTGAGACGTCCCTCTTAGATATCACATTCCCTAGAAATTTCACTTCCTGGATCCAAAACTCAAATTTTGAAAGCTTAGGATAAAGATGATGTTCTTTCAATATTCGAAGAATGCTATCTAAATGGTCCAAGTGCTCCTCCTCTATCTTGGAGTACACCAAAATATCATCCATGAACATAATAATAAAAGAGTTCAAAAATCAATGAAATATTTGGTTCATCAAATCCATAAACACCACAGGAGCATTAGTTAAACCGAATGGCATAACAAGAAACTCAAAATGCTCATACTAGCTCTTAAATATTGTCTTAGGTATATCCTCTTCTTAAACACTATAATAGTGTCACCCTAACTGAAGGCCAATCTTTGAAAACCATCACGCCGCTCTAAGCTAGTCAAAAATATCATCAATCCTAGGAAAAGGATATTTGTTCTTAACAGTCACTTGATTTAACTTATAATGGTGAATACAAAGTATGAGGCTTTTTTTTGTCTTTTTAGTAAAGAGGAAAGGTAAATCCCACAGTGACATGCTAGGAAGAATAAATCATTTAGCCTCTAGGTCCTCAATCTGGACCTTAAGATCCACCAACTCAGCAGGTTCCATTAAGTAATATGAAATAGAAATGGTCATCATATCAGGGAGTAGGTCAATAGTAAACTCGGCCTCTCTTTGTGGTGGTAAACTAGAAAAATCATTTGGAAAGATATCAGGGTACGCACACATCACTGCTAAAATTCGACCACCCAAAAAATGGTCAACTGCATCTAGAGACATCTCTGTAAACTGGCATGAGATTACCCTGGTATAAGGAACAGTAGGCCATGCCCTTCTTGATCTAGAGTCTCACTCACCCTGAAAAACATGAGCGGCCCCATCAGTAGATAAGAATTGAACTCGGTGGCGATGAAATTCTATTTGTACCTTAACACTAATCATCCAATTCATGTTTATAATCAAGTCAAATATGAAAATATAAAGAACTAAAAAGTCCCATACCGCCTCAAAGTCAGTTATCATCACCTGGCATGAAAGACACTTGAAACCTTGTTCAGACCTCTTTTCTAAAGGCATGGAAAGATCCAACAAGTATGGCATAAGTTCTGAAGACAATCCCAACACTCCAACCAACTTCGATGGTATAAAATAATGAGTAACACATGTATCAAACAAAACTAGCACCATAGAAGTCAAAATAAACATCTTATCTCTAACTGTAGTTTGCCCTGCTTCAGATTCCTCTAGTGCATACTCCACTACATAAAGACGTCTGGTCTCAACTCCTTTATGAGATTTCTTAGCCATATGAACATCCCCCTTAGCTTGAGGATAGTACCAACCACCCTTGGAAGCATCTGCATAAACCTGAAAACCCTTGGTGAATGTGGACCTTGCCTTAATACCCTAGGATATCTTGTCACATAAGCGTTTTAGATGCCCATATCTTCCAAAAAGATAAAAACAACTTGGTATATTCTGCATAATTAGTCTTGGTATGACCTTGCCTTCCACACTGGTAGCAGACAACCTACTATTGCCCTGATAAAGCTCTTGAAACTGGTCCTGAAGAAAACTGACCACCCTTACGCTTCCTCTTATGGCTAGAGGATACACCCTGGCTAACAATTGAACCAACTGAAGCTCCACCCAAACCTGTCTTCCCAGCTATGTGTGTCTCAGCCAAAGCAGCTTTGTCAACTTCCCACTACAAAGTCGAAAGGCACGTGATAATTAACATCAACCAAATATCAGGTATCAATCCCAACTCAACCCTTTAAGCCTTTAGGTACTTGTTATTGACAAGATCTGGTGCCAGATGCACCAACTCAACAAAATGGGTGGAATACTCCAGAACATTACGCTCTCCCCACACCAACGTCAGAAACTCTTGGGTCTTTGTTGAACGTAACGTCTTGGGGTAAAACTGCTGATTAAATATTTTCTTGAAAGAAGCTCAGGTAAGGTCATTGATGTTGTTAATATTTTCATGTCTTATTATATACTCCCTTTACTGAATTTATATAAAATGTTCATAATTTGTGTGAAATATTAATGTTTTAATATTAAGTATAATTTTTGAGCATTTTTAGAAGTAGTCCAATTGAGTCAGTTTACCATTTTATTTATAAATCTCACCCTACTGATCCGAATTGTGTGGTTACTATTTTTTAGGATTCCTAATTCAATATAAAACATTTCATTAGAAGGGATCATGGGCCAATTCTCCCATTTGAAGGATCACATTTACCACACAAGATGACCTATGAATCTGTGAACAAACTGGACCAGCCTTGAAGATTGATTTACTGGGCTCAATCCAGAAGTACAAAAACACTAACTCTCCACCATAATTTGGGGGACACTACATGTCATCTTGGATAAAAATTTCAAGGCCCAAATCCAAGTACATATTTTTCAGTGTCAGAGAGGAGATATAGGTGGCCGACTTTGTTGAAGAAGTAATTCGGATTTGAAGGCATATTCCTATTCCAAAATCCATTCACAATTTGGCCGTTGAAAAAGCATGGATAGAAATGGACAGTTTACCTTTGTTTAATAAAACTGCCATAACTTTGGCTCCACTTGTCCAAATGCCTCCAAATTTTGATAGTAATCGGAAAACATTATTATATACAACTTCTAATAAGGAGATATTTGAATATTCGGATGTCTGAATAGACAACTTGGTGATGAAAGTGGAATGACAGATTGTGAATGAAAACAATCCACTCCTTGGGCTATAAATACTCTCCCCTTCTCTCCTTGAGAGGGGTTGGCATTTCAGAAGAGAGAATAACATATTGGCACGACCAAAGATTTTCTAAAGGCTTGGGAGGACCTTCCATACTCAAGTTTTAACTTGAGAGACCTTTCCTCCTCTCTTTGTTTTCACTTACTTTCGTTTTCTTCATTTTTGTAATCTTGTAAGTCTCTTTGTTTGTAATTATGTTTTAATGCAAGTTTCTTCTTCAATATATATTATTCTTCTCCAACTTCTGTAGTTTAATATTAATGTTCTTAACATATTTTAAATTCAGTTGAATCCCCTTCCCTTATTTTTCTTCCCCATTCAATCAAAAATCCATTTTTAATTATCATCATTGTTCGTGTGTGTGTGTTTGACGTACCACTCTTTTCTAATTCCTTTCTTTTTCTTCTATTATTAATTTATCATCATAATTATTATAACTAGAATATTAAAAACCCAAATGGATGAGTAAATATCTCATTGGGGTGAGTTATAATTTAGGTATGTTAAGTGATTGAGAGTATTTGCTCGATGAGTATTCATTAAGTTAACATTGTGTATGTTGGACTTAATATGTCATGGATTAATGAAATATTTTGTTTAGAATGTGGTTTCCATGGATTATTGGAACCACAAATACACTACCATAAACATGTACTGATTGAGATTAGAATCCTAATTAAGTTAAGGCTTGTATTAAAGCTTTAATACTTAGTAATTCTAATCGACGTCAACTTGTGAAGTAGGTGTTAATTTAAATGCAATATAAAGCAAAGCTCAAGGATATCACAAGATTAACTACCTAATGGTGAACTCACCCCAATATTTATCAATTTGTTAAATCAATTATATACAATCAATCATTTCAATTAAGCTCTGCAAACAAACCCCCCTAATCAAAATACAATCAACTAAAAACAAACGACTATTACGAAGTACCATTGTCGAGGATTCGACCCGAGTGCTGCTATACACATTAGCATAGCACCGGAACCTTGACCGGTCGATAGGAGATAATTGGCCGTGCATTTCAAATGGCGCTATTTCCGGGGATGGTGCTTTATGTAGTCATTAGTTTCTGGTTATTGTAAAAAAAACAAAAAAAACAAAATTTTAAAAAATAAATTGAAAAAAAACACAAAGAAAAACCCGTCTTCTCATAAAAATCATAAACTGCAAAAAAAATACAAAGAAAAACCCGTCTTTCTATTTATTCCAAAATCTCTCTGAATGCCCCGTAGCCTTCCAAAAAATCCCTCAGATTTGTTTGACCCTGAAATTGAGTGAACACTTCGCCAAATTAGGAGGAACATAAGAGATAATCAACTCGTTCAAGAAACAGTCCTCATCCAACCAGTTGAATTTGAAATGGCCAATCCTAGGGAACAAACCCTTAAAGAACTCGCTACCCCTAATATGAATTACCAACCTCTTGGTATTCAATATCCAAACATAGAAGCTGACTTCGAACTCAAATCGGGTTTGATTCATCTTCTTCCTCATTTCCACGGGCTAGCTGGTGAGGATCCACATCTCCACCTTAAAGAGTTCCAAGTAGTGTGCTCTACCATGAAGCCTCAAGGGGTTTCTGAAGAACAAATCAAACTCTGAGAATTCCCTTTCTCCCTAGCTGACACTGCTAATTCATGGCTCTACTACCTTCCTCCTGGTTCCATAACCACATGGAATGACATGAAGCGACTCTTCTTAGAGAAATTCTTTCCTGCTTCTCGTACTGCTTCTATCCGAAAGGAAATAAGTGGTATCCGTCAATTCCCAAGTGAATCACTCCATGAGTACTGGGAGAGGTTCAAAAAGCTTGTTGCAACCTGCCCACATCACCAAATTCCTGACCAACTCTTGATCCAATACTTCTATGAGGGGTTATTGGCTATGGAGAGAACTCTCATAGATGCCTCAAGTGGCGGTGCTCTTGTTGATAAAACTCCTGTAGCAGAAAGAGATCTCATAAGTAACATGGCTAAAAACACACAACAATTCTATACTCGAGCACATGCTCAATTCAAACAAGCCCAAGATAATCAATCAATTGAGCCGAACAAGATGAACGAGAGGATGAGTGAACTTACAGGTCTTGTGCGACAGATAGTTGTGGCCACCAAATCCCCAACCTCGTCTTCTCCACAATCAATGTTTCCTGGACCTATCAAAAACTGTGGAATCTGCAACTCTCCATCTCATCCAACTGACACATGTCCACAACTGCAATAAGATCAATCCGCTAGACCAATGGAGCTCAATGTAGCATATGCTCAGTGGAACACCAATCCTGAACTATCAGGTCAGTTTGTTGGAAATTTCAACCAACCTCACTCTGATCCCTTCTCTTCTTCCTATAACCAAGGCTTGAGGTATGGTAATCCCATCTCTCATCCCCCTCAATTCCCTCCTCAAAACCCAAACCAATTCCAATATGGTCAAGGTGGTGGTAACTTCCATCAACCTTATCCTTTTGTTCCTCAACCTCAAAGGAACAATCATCCTCCTGGATTCCATTGTCCTAGTGAGCCTTCCCAATTCCAAAACCAATACAATCAATTTCCCAAGAACCAAAATCAAGGCAATCCCAACCAGGGACAAGCCTCTTCTTCCAAGAAACCATGGGAAAGTGTAGTGGAAGATATTGCCTCATTCACCCGTTCTAGCCTTAAAAACATTGAAACTCAAATAGGTCAACTTGCATCCCACCTGAGCCAACAACAGCAATCAAATTCTTCCCAACTCCCAGCTCAACCATTACCCAACCCCAAGGGTAATGTAAGTGTAATTGCACTTAGATCAGGAAAGAAACTTTCTATGCCTCAAGATAAATCCTCAAACCCTCCTTTGAATGTTGAACTAGAAAATGAAAAGAAAAAGAAACTTGAAAAGAAACCTGAAACCATTGCCTCTCCTCCTTCCATTCCACTTAGTAATCCAATTCCTTTTCCACAAGCTATCTCTAAGCCAAAGAAGTCATTTGAACCTAATCTTGAAATGCTCGATATGTTTAGATGTGTTGAAGTCAACATTCCTCTCTTAGATTCCATAAAACAAATTCCTAAGTATGCCAAGTTTCTTAAGTAATTGTGCACCCACAAGAGGCAACTTAGGACCTTTGAAAATGTTTCCACCCAGCAGTCTATTCCCATAAAGTGAAAAGATCCAGGAACCTTTATGGTTCCATGCCAAATTGGATGTTCTAACTTTGATGATGCACTCATAGACCTAGGAGCCTCAATTAATGTCATTCCCAAATCCATATTCTCCAACCTTGGTCTAGGTCCCTTGCACCCAACAGGTGTTGTCATCCAGTTAGCCAATCGAAGCACAGCTAGTCCCGAGGGAATAATTGAGGATGTCCTTGTCCGAGTTAATGATCTTATCTTCCCTGCTGATTTCTATGTCCTTGACATGGAAGGTGAGACGACCTCTTCTCGATCTCCCCTAATTCTAGAAAGACCATTCCTCATGACTGCAAGAACTAAAATTGATGTCCATTCAGGAATCTTATCCATGGAATTCGGTGACCAACTGGTCAAGTTTGACATTTTCCAAGCCATGCGATACCCATCTGAGGACCAGTTTGCATTCTCAATTCATGCTTCTGAGGACACTTCTAAGAGTCAATCGAACCCCAATCCACCATGTTCTTCATGTTCTAATGATAAAGGATCTTGTGAAATATTCACTATGATTAACCAAGTCATAAATGGTGATGTTGATGTGGACCTCTCATTCATAGACTCCATCAATCTAGAGGAACTTGAAAATTCTCTTGAATTCCACATCAATTCTGATCTCTACTGCTCCACCTTGGACAGTATTAAGGAAAATAAACCTGAAGCAACTGAAGTCCCTTCTTCCATTCCTGAGTTGTCGAGCCCAAAAGTGAAAAATGAGACTGATCTGAAACCTCTTCCTACACACCTGAAATATGCATTCCTCTTCCATGATCACTCATATCCTGTCATTATCTTTGCCACACTTACTGAAACCGAGGAGTCCAAACTTGTTCAAGTGTTAGAGGAAAACAAAAAGGCCTTAGGTTGGACCCTAGATGACATACCAGGAATCAACCCTGCCCTTTGCATGTATCACATCCATCTTGAGGAGTCATCCAAACCAATTAGACAACCACAAAGAAGACTCAATCCACTCATCCTTGAGGTAGTTAGGTAATAGATCACCAAGCTTCTTCAAGCTGGTATTATCTACTCAATTTCTGATAGTGAATGGGTTAGTCCAATTCAAGTTGTACCTAAGAAGGGTGGGATAACTGTTGTCACAAATGAACATGGGGAGGTAGTCACAACTCGAGTGAAGAACAAATGGCGTGTATGCATCGATTATCGAAAATTGAATGCTGAAACACGAAAATATCACTACCCTCTTCCATTACTTGATCAAATTCTAGAAATATTAGCTGGAAAGTCACACTATTTCTTTATTGATGGATACACCAGCTATTTTCAAATCCCAATCTCACCTCAGGACCAAGAAAAGACTACTTTCACATGCCCCTTTGGAACATATGCATATAGAAGAATGCCTTTTGGACTTTTCAATGCTCCTGCAACATTCTAGAGGTGTATGATGAGTATCTTTTCTGAATTCATTGAACACTGCATGGAAGTCTTCATGGATGACTTCACCATTTATGGTGAGTCATTTGAATCTTGTTTAAATTCACTCTCTCTTGTCCTCCAAAAGTGTGTCAAGTGCAACCTTGTGTTAAATTTTGAAAAATGTCACTTCATGGTTTCAAATGGGATTGTTCTAGGGCACATAGTTTCAAAAGATGGTATTGAAGTCAATCCTGCCAAAATTGAAGTGATCCAATCACTTCCTCCACCCACTTCTGTTTGATACATCCGTTCATTTCTTGGTCATGCCGGTTTCTATCAGAGATTCATTCATAAATTTAGTAGGATTTCCCTCCCACTCACTCACCTACTCCAAAAATGATGTCACATTCCATTTTGATGAGGCTTGCAAGAGAGCCTTCATTGAACTCAAAACTTCTCTTACATCTGCCCCAATAATCCAACCCCCATATTAGTTCTTACCCTTTGAGTTGATGTGTGATGCTTCTGATAGAGCTGTTGGAGCTGTTCTTAGTCAAAGAAGAGAAAATATTCCTCATATCATCTATTATTCCTCAAAAACATTGGATGAAACTCAATCTCACTACATTTCCATTGAAAAAGAACTTTTAGCAATGGTTTTTTCCTTAGATAAATTCCGGACCTATATCTTAGGTGCCAAAATCATCATCTTCACAGACCATTCTGCTATCAAGTTCTTACTCAAGAAAAGTGATTCCAAACCGAGGCTAATAAGATGGAGCCTAATGCTCCAAGAGTTTGACCTTGAAATCAAAGATAGACCTGGAAAATAAAACCCTATGGCTGATCACTTGAGTAGAATTTCTAATTCTTCGCATTCAGAAATTATTGATCCTGAATTCCCCATTGAGAACCTTTCGTCTCTCACTCCAAAGTTACCATGGTATTCCCCAATTGTAAATTATTTGGTTTCTGGTATTTTTCCTAAAAAGTTTTCAAAAGAACAAAAAATGAAGTTGAAAAGTGATTAAAAATACTATTTTTGGGAAGAAAATAAACTTTGGAAAACTGGGGCTAACATGGTAATAAGGAGATGTGTCGATGAAAAAGAACATTCTTCCATATTATAATTCTGTCACTCACTTCCCGGAGGTGGCCACTTTGGACCACAAAGGACCTCCCGAAAGTTCCTAGACTCTGGATTCTTCTGGCCTTCACTCTTCAAGGACTCACATGAGTTCTGTCAATCATGTCCCACTTTCCAAAAGTTTGGCACAATTTCCAAGAGAAATGAAATTCCCCAAAAGCCTTTAATTTTCTGCGAGATCTTCAATGTTTGGGGCATCGATTTCATGGGACCATTTCCCCCTTCTAATGGATTCTCATACATTCTTCTTGCAGTCGATTATGTTTCAAGGTGGTTTGAGGCTAAACCCACTAGAAAGGATGATTCACATATTGTTAGTTAGTTCCTAAAGACACACATCTTCCATAGATTTGGCACACCTCGTGCCTTGATAAGTGACTTAGGAACCCATTTTTGTAATAAAACCATGAAATCTCTTTTGAAAAAGAATGGGGTTATACATAAAACTTCAACTGCATATCACCCCCAAACAAATGGCATGGCTGAACTTTCTAATAGAGAAGTGAAAAGAGTGCTTGAGAGAATTGTAAAACCCACCAGAAAAGACTGGCCTGAAAGACTTGGTGAAGCACTTTGGGCTTATCGAACTGCCTATAAAATACCCATTGGGATGTCTCCTTTTAGGCTAGTTTTTGGTAAAGCATGTCATCTACCAGTTGAAATCCAACATAAGTCTTTTTGGGCTGTGAAAACCTGTAATTTTGATTGTCAAAAATCGGGTGAAGAAAGATTGTTGCAAATGGTTGAACTGGAGGAGCTTCGACTTGAATCCTATGAGAATTCCAATTTGTACAAAGAGAAGGCTAAGGTACTCCATGACAAACACATCCTAAGAAAGGTATTTCATGAAGGTGAAAAGTTAATGCTCTTCAATTCTCGATTTTGTCTTCACCCAGGTAAGCTTAATTCTCGTTGGGAAGGTCCTTTTATCACTAATGTTTACTCATTTTGTGCAGTGAAAGTCCAAGACCCCTCCTCCAAAAGGACATTTACGGTAAATGGACATCGGTTGAAAGATCATCATGAGAGGACATGCAATCATGGAACAACATCAACTTCCATTGGATCCACAATAGACCCACCACTGGATGGAGATGGCAACCCACCAAATCCAAACCAGGGGCACCTCTTTCCCTTTAACTCTCTCTCTATCTCTTCCTCTCTCTACCTCTTTCTTATTTTTCCTCTCTCTTTAATTTTTTTTACCACTTTCTTTATCAAAACCTTTCTTTTTCACTTTCTCTTTTGTGTGGGTGTATCTTTATAAAAAAACAAAAAAATATTTAAAAACCTAAAAAACTAAAAAAACAAGAAAACAATCACTTACAAAAATACAAAAAATTAAAGAGTCATGCTTACTCACCATCGAGTTTTGAAATTTTGTCCAACCATTTTGTAGAGTTAACAGACATGTTTTCATCTCAAAAATTTTGTATTTTCATCATGACTTTGGATAAATAATTTTGTGTCAAAATTAACAAATTTTTAATGCTCAATTTTTGATTTGGAAAATGTTTTTCCTGAACCGTGAGGAACAACATTTGATTTCATGTCAAGGCCAACTATGGCCATCTTTTCAAAATGTGTGTTTCCACCCCCATTTATGAGTCTTGAGTTTGTGGACCTTCGAGCTGAATTTCCTTCCTTAGTGTGCATTAATATGATAGAGGCATTTTCTAAACCACATGAGAATCACAATAGCCAAATAGCCTCCCATTTCCCTTACATTAATCCTCCTTTTGAAAGCCCCTTCGAGCCTATGAAAACCTTTTCTTTGATATCCACATTACAAGCCCAATACCTTTTCCCACCCAATATCAACATGGATTTTCATTGCATATTTTTTTGAAATTTAAGTGTGGGGGAATGGATTTCATTGTTTGGGTACCCTATTATTGATTTTCAACGAGTTATCATCTGCTTGAGGGAAAGCATCCATTTCAGTGTGGGGGATAGGTTGTCATTCAGTGTGTTTTGGGGAATGTAATGTACTCCCATTTATGTAATTTTTTAAATGTTATTGACAAGTGTTCAAAAAAATCAAAAATGATGAAAAAAATCAAAAAAAATGAAAAAATGGGTTGTGTCTTGGGTAGGTCAAAAATCACTATTTATCAGCCTTTGATATTGTTATAACTATTACAATTAGTATCGTGAGGAGATCAAACATGGGTTGGGATATGAGTGTGAGATCTGTTTCAAGGTCAACTTTCGAAAAAACAAAGGAAAAAAAAAAGAACACTTGCATTATATTCTTATATCATTGGGAGAAGTTTTGTGGTTTGTAAATATTTCATCTTCTCATCCCCTTCATATTTTATTCCTTTATTGTGTCTTTCTTCACACAATCATTCCCTTGTAAATATGTGTTTTCATTTCCTTCCATGTTTTATTTCAAAAAAAATGTGCATTGCTTTTTCTATGTTGGTGTTTTACCCCTCTTCTTCTCTCTTGGACATTATATTCCTACCGTCCCATAGCCACAGAAAAACCTCTTAAAAATACCTCTTGATTCTTGTGCACTTTGGATAGGGATTGTAAGCTGAGAGCTCTTTTCAAACTCTAAGATTTTCACTTTTGGTTGGTGAAAGAGTGAACCTCCACAAATAAATTTTATCATCTTGAGAGGTGTGAGTTTAGAGTGTCCACATTTTCCATTTCTAAATTTGAGCATGAAAAAATGAATTAGTTTTGGAACATTGTTTCTGTAACAACTTGTGATGGATTTCAAAATGGATGAGTGAAATAGTCTAAACCTCCCCTGATTGAAGAAAACAAAATTTTAATATTTGTTGGTGAGTGAAAATGATTTTTTTATGTTTTTATATTTGTTGAACATGAGGACATGCACAATACTAAGTGTGGGGGAGTTAATATTTTTGAGCATTTTTAGAAGTAGTCCAATTGAGTCAGTTTACTATTTTATTTATAAATATCACCCTACTGGTCAGAATTGTGTGGTTCCTATATTTTAGGATTCATAATTCAATATACAACATTTCATTAGAAGGGATCATGGGCCAATTCTTCCATTTGAAGGATCACATTTACCACACAAGATGACCTACAGAATCTGTGAACAAACTGGACCAGGCTTGAAGATTGATTTACTGGGCTCAATACAGAAGTCCAAAAACATTAACTCTCCACCATAATTCAGGGGACACTATATTTCATCTTAGATAAAAATTTCAAGGCCCAAATCTAAGTACAAGGGGCCCAAATGAAGCTTTGAAGTCCAGCCCACCATTCTGGACGAGAAATACAATTAGTATAGTATTTATGACATATCTCATGATGTAAGCATCAAATCGAGATGATATTTTTCAGTGTGAAAGAGGAGATATAGGCGTCCGACTTTGTTGAAGAAGTCATTCGGATTTGAAGGCATATTCATGTTCCAAAATCCATTCACATTTTGGACATCGAAAAAGCATGGATAGAAATGGACAGTTTACCTTTGTTTAATAAAACCGCCGTAACTTTGGCTCCACTTGTCCAAATGCCTCCAAATTTTGACAGTAGTCGGACAACTTTATTATATACAACTTCTAAGAAGGAGATATTTGAAGATTCGGATGTATGGATAGCCAACTTGGCGATGCAAGTGGAAGGACAGATTGGGAATGAAAACAGTCCACTCCTTGGGCTATAAATACTCTCCCCTTCTCTCTTTAAGAGGGGTTGGCATTTCAGAAGAGAGGATAACATATTGGAACGACCAAAGTCTTTCCAAAGGCTTGGGAGGACTATCATACTCAAGTTTTCACTTGATAGACCTTTCCTCCTCTCTTTGTTTTCACTTACTTTCGTTTTCTTCGTTTTTGTAATCTTGTAAGTCTCTTTGTTTGTAATTATGTTTTAATGCAAGTTTCTTCTTTAATATATCTTATTATTCTCCACCTTCTGTAGTTTAATATTAATGTTCTTAACATATTTTAAATTCAGTTGAATCCCCTTCCCTTATTTTGCTTCTTCATTCAATCGAAAATCCGTTTTTAATTATCATCATTGTTCGTGTGTATGTGTTCGACGTACCACTCTTTTCTAATCCCTTTTTTTTCTTCTATTCTTAATTTATCATCATAATTATTATAACCTGAATATTAAAAACCCAAATGGATGAGTAAATATCTCATTGGGGTGAGTTGTAATTTAGGAATGTTAAGTGATTGAGAGTATTTGCTCGATGAGTATTCGTTAATTTAACATTGTGTATGTTGGACTTAATATGTCATGGATTAATGACATATTTTGTTTAGCATGTGGTTTCCATGGATTATTGGAACCACAAATACACTACCATAAGCATGTACTGATTAAGATTAGAATCCTAATTAAGTTAAGGCTTGGATTAAAGTTTTAACACTTAGGAATTCTAATCGGCGTCAACTTGTGAAGTGGGTGTTAATTTAAATGCAATATAAAGCAAAGCTCAAGGATATCAAAAGTTTAACTACCTAATGATGAACTCACCCCAATATTTATCAATTTGTTAAATCAATTATATACAATCAATCATTTCAATTAAGCTCTGCAAACAGACTCCCCTAATCAAAATACAATCAACTAAAAACAAACGACTATTACAAAGTACCATCGCTGAGGATTCGACCCGAGTGCTGCTATACACATTAGCAGAGCACCGGAACCTTGACCGGTCGATAGGCGACAATCGTCTGTGCGTTTCAGTCATCGTGCAACTTTGCTTTCACAATAGATTATCACCATATCCTTCCCAATCTCTCGAGCATGTACGCGGAAAAACCCACCTTTGAGTCTTCAGGAGTCTTCAAGAAGTTGAAGATACTCTCAATCTGCTCAAGCCACTACTCAGATTCCTACAATCCTTTCTCACCACAGAAGATGGGTGGATGCTGCTTAGTGAACTCAAAGCCATGATCCATCACATATCTTGGGTTCCCAACACCCACTTGACGCGGAGTCTGAATGGTTCAAATTAATGCTTCAACGAAGAAGGGCTCATTGGAGGATTTGTCTGCGGATCCCATCACGCAACTTCCTCTCTCAGATTTGGAAGAGCTCTTCTCGAATGCATTGTCTAATAAACACAAGTCAATAACCAATTAGATCATGAGCGCGTTCCAAAATCTTAGGACCACTTTCAGAATTCAAACCAATGCTTTAAAACAACAAGATTTAAAGTAGTTCTGAATTATACCGATCAAAAGACCATACTTAAAGAAGGAACATGTCCATTTAAATAAACTTCTCATACAATTCATTCAAATGACCCCAAACTCCAAGTCTTGAACCTAGTAAAAAAATTTAGACCACCCATGGTAACTCAGGTTCAGTCACGGGAGTGAGCTGGTTAGGCCCCTTTTCTGCACTTACTATCTGAATTATGACGGTCGCAACTCCTGTCTACAGCATACCAACCCGGGTCAACCAAACCATACACTTGAGTCGGTCGTCACATGGTGAGGTATAACAAAGACAACTAAAACAAGTCTTGAATATATCCAAAACAAGACATACAACCAGAGTACAAAACAGAAGGAAAGAGATACAACCAGAAAGCATACAATCCAAGCCAAAACAGACTGAACCAGAAGGTATGACAAATCTCCATATGACCAACGGTCACCTCCAAACCAACCCGCTGCAAAGGTAAAGACCAAAGGAGAAGTTGGCAATCTACAAGATGTTCTTCCTTTTACATGTATCCTGCAATACAACATCTGCAACTGCCCAAAGGAAAGAGTAGGGAGTGAGCACAACGCCCGGTAGGATACCACCACAGAGTCTATACAAGTTCTAATATCAAGAATGCAACAATTCTAACTTTTAAAACAGAACAGTTTTACAAAACATTTTTCATAAATCCCAAATCCATTTATAAATCATTTTTCCTTTGAATTTCATAAAATCCTTTCATATTCTCAAACCAGAAATATGATAAGTAGAAGTGATAAAATCAGAAAGCACATCCATGCATCATAAGGTAAGCAAGTAAACACATATCCATGAAATACCATCATGCAATGCCATGTGATACAACCACATATAAAAGAAACCTTTGAGCGACAATCCATGGTAATGATAATCATGCGATAAATAACCATGAATGACAAAGCACCTCACATTAGGCCCAAGCCTATGGGAATATGTACCAGACACTAAAGACCCTAAACAGGCATAACGTTGGATCCAACCAATATCAAGTCATGTCACAGTCCATTGACATCCAAAAGGTTACCTCCTAATGGTGCCACACACACTAAGGCTACCCACGTCTATTTCTCAGGTTAGGCATAACGTTGGATCCAACCAATAAAGAGTCTTGTCACAGTCCATCGACATCCAAAAAAGGTTACCACCTAATGGTGTCAAACACACTAAGGCTACTCACGGCTTTTTCTCGATGCACCCAAGGTTCTCATGTGTCAATTGTTAAAATACATTTCAAACCCATGCTCACAATTTCATAAAACATTTTCAAAGTCAAACCAATCAGTTTCAGTGTTTGAAAACTCATTTTCCAAATCAAGCAAATCTGTTTTCAAAACAAAACCCCTTTAAAAACATTTGTCTTTCCAAGAAACCCTTTGAAACCACATACCACTTCAAATCAATGAACACCCCAAAGAAATTTATCAAGAACATGCAATTCATCAAATCAACTCATTGTATAGAAACAACCACCTCAAAACGGTATAAACCTAGCCGCCTTCAACAATGGTGGTTGGAAACTAATAAATCAGGCTTCAAACGACAAGGCACGACAAGGAACCGGAGAGACGCACCGCAACAAACACAATGACCAATCGTTGAACTAAAGATCAGGAGGGAGAGATCCCTCAAAATCGCATAGAAGCTCGCTTGGTAGCGCGAAGGGAGCCTGCACACTGAATAAACCCTTGATCACCTGTGCAACGCCCTAAGAAGGCACTAATCCCGACAAGTACACAGTGTGTAAAGCTTTCACATTGGGTATTTCCTTATTAAAAAGATCTGTCGAAAAATGTGTCGCCTCAGAAAAAATTTAATCTCGATCGACATTTACACGACGTGAACACTTTACACAGCGTGTAAAGTTTCACGCTCTGAACCTGATTCACGACTTCTGCCTGATGACCATTACACAGCGTGTAATCCCTTTACGGGGCGTGTATTCACCCAACAGAAAACAACCCAATTCTCAGCAGAAAAACACCAAGGCACCTTGGACGTTTTCCGAACTTGGGGAGAACCCCTCAGTCATTAACACATTTATATCCGGACACCATTAATTCAAACAAACATACATCCCTAAACTTTTAAGACATTTTCCTCAACAAAGGCTCTTCATCCCCGAAAAGCCCACACACTCTCAAACAAAGACGATTAACAAAGCATGAATACGAATATGTTCTCATAACCTTCTATCTTGGAGATTACCAAAGACGAACACCATGAGAAGGTGTCTCGATGTATGTCTCCTATATTGATAGCTCGTATCTTTTGTGTCTCGTCAGACAATATCATCCGACCAAAGAACATATATTCAAAATATTTTCATGACACCACCAGGTTCTTATCGCTATGACTTTTCAGTACAACGCATATTCTTAAAACATTATCACATACAAATATCATAATGTGATAAGAAACTTAATGAAAACATGTAATCAAGTACTAAAAGTCGATTATATGGCACCAACTCCAACAATTGAGACCAGGTCAGAACTCGAAAACATTGTCGGGGCTTTTTCCCAATTTCATCTTTAAATCTTTGGGCTTAAACAAGAGTCCCCTCTTTCTGCTTTATCTTATTGGTATCATTTTCCGTTGTAAATATACTCTGATATGCGGAGGGACGTTACACTCCCTCCTTTCAATAGACAATATCCATGGCATCACAATTAGGACCGGAAATCTATTCCGGTTCGTTTAAAGGTTTTGGTGAGATACCTCTACACACCGGGTCTAGAAATTTAAATTATAAACGCATAATTCATGTCACCGCATTATTTGCTCATTTTATATCTATAATAATTAATAATATAATATAAATTTAATGTAATTTTATGTATGTGTATCTTAATACAGGTCTACTGGGACCCAAACCCAACAACGATCGATCCAGGTCTGATCTGATATTTCAAGACCCTATAGGATCCGCATCCAAGTCCAGCACCCCCAGTCCAGGTCTGCAACAAGTAGTTCCAGACCCGTTTGGACCGTTAAAAACCCTAATGACAATAACCTTTAAACAATAAAAAAAAATCATAATTTATTATTATTGTTATGTGTGTATATCATTCAACACATTTCTATCATTTTTTCCATGCATATCAAACATACTGACCATGCCATCTACTTCAAATTCTCTATTTTTTTTTCATTTCCAACTGAAAGGTTTTCCTGCATAGCAAACACATTCTGATCCAAACACATTCTCATCCATTCCTTCCCATTAAAAACTCCTAAAACACATCCTTGAGACAGTATCCAGTTTTGAAAAAAGAAGGCCCTCTGCACCACGAAACCGTGTTTTTGCTCATGTTCAAGCTGTAAGTATCCGACAAACACACAATCCAATAGAAGCAAAGCATTACAGAAGATTTAAGGATGATGCAAATTGGCAACCACGAATAACTTACCTTTCTGGGTCTATAAGTAAAATGAATAATGAGTTCTATGTACAACAGAGGGAAGCAACAAACCCTTGTGCTGTGTTCCGCTGAACTTCAGTCGATTCAAGACACCATCTGCCCACAGAAGCAAAAAAGCTCCAAAACCATGAAGAGCCAGTAACAAACTCAGTAAAGCCGACCACGGCACTTGGCCGACCCACAGTGACACGGGCACCCTTCCCCGGGCAGCAGCTTGTACTGATAATCAAACGTCAATTCTTCACCTTCAGCAAGCTGCTCATAACACAGCAATTTCATCGATCAAATGAAAGCGACAGATTCTGTGTAAAGGGAAACAATGAGAGAGAGTTCTTACATCACAGCCTGCATAGAGACCAATGTGCGTGAGCGGGTAATCCATGCTTTCCACAAGAACTCGATGACTCACAAGATTTGGCAAGCAGCTATGAAAGTCAAGCATATGAAGATATAAATGAACAAAGAGCTCATCATGTCCAAGGCAAAGCATAAGCAGAATATCAATGGGGACTCCATGTTACAGGAAAACCAGACCTATAGCTTTATTGTTCATGGAAAACCCTGTATCAAGGTTCCATCCACACATTTTAAGTTGATGCTTCCAGCTATAGTTGAAAATGCATAAATGTCTCTTCAGGAGGGGAGGAGTCGGTGACATCCCCGGGTCGCTCTATTAAGGTCCATCGAATCATTGCAAAGACTGATTGTCTTTAACCCATGAGTTAGCCACATGGTGAGCATGACCAAGGTTACGTTTGACAGTAACTACTGAAAATTGCTTATAAAAAAGACTTCTTAGAGTGTGTTTGGGAGTACAATTTTTAATGGAATGGAATGGCTTAAGATGACGCGCCATCGTTTGAGAGATTTTTTTAAGACTGGAATGGCCTTTCCAAGCCATCACCATTGGAAAGTCCAGAACACAGACTAAAGAACAATATGAAACACACCCCTGAACAGCTAAATCACCAACCTACAAGGTCTGATCATAAGAATTTGCATTATAAACAACACAGCCCAATTTTGCTCACCTATGATTGATAAAACGTGAAACACTTCCATACTTAGTTGCATCAATCACATACGGAACCTGGCCTTCAATTTCATGGCCTTCAATTTCATACAAGTAGCTGCAGCCATCTTTACCATAACTGAAAATACCAAAAATAAGAGTCCGCCAGAACATTACACGTTATCCAAAGTAGCAAGAGAGGAGATAACAGAGAAGAAAATTCAAAACCTATTGCGCCTCTTATTAGCTTCATGCTCTGATAAAACTTCCCCCAAATATTCACAGATAAACATACCGCGAGAAATTGCCTTGCCTGCTCTTACAGCCCAACCCTGTGAATGCCCCGAAAAGTCATCTATAACGCACTCACAACAATAAGGGTCTGTTTGACACTAACTAAAAACTGATTAAAGCACTGGTGAGAAGCAGTTAGAAAAAATGGGTACTGTTTGTTCTGTTTCATAAGAAAGCCACTTGGATAAGTGCTATCAGCAGTGATGTCGAACGGAACCTAAGGGCATAGGAAGTTACCTTCTTTTCTGTTTTGAAGACTTCTAATTTAACATTCACTCCCTTCTGCAAAACCCTGTTTTTACAGGTGTTACCACAGCTGCATTTGTCATTACACTCATAGACTAAATAGCCCTCCTGCATGGATTTGTAAAAGGTAAATTAAAACCTATCTGCTTCGCCTATGATTGCCTGAAATCAAAGGACACTCGCAATGTATAATTTTTGCAGAGTGAAACAGCCATCGAAAGATGATGATGAATTCAGTCGGGACAAATTTTACGACAAAAATTTACCTCGAAGATAATCCGACCCAGATCATCATGCGGAAATCTGCCATGCATGGTTTTCCCGGAAATATCTCTTGCGTTTTCAAAGTCAGTGTTAAAAAGATAAACATGATCACATGTTTCTGGATGGCATGTTGAATGCTCACAAGCACATCCCAACTGTGGACACTGCAAATGAAGAGAGAACCAAATTTCCATCTACCCAGCCAAAGAAAATTTCTAAGAAACGTTTTTTCTAATTTCATGCTGTAAATATGACACCAGCACATCAAGACATGCCACAGTACAAAAATAAAAAAAAATACATATATAGCGTATGAACACACACACAAGGAGGAAATGATGGAATCCACAGTGCTTAAAATTTTCATTTGAAAGGTTCACAGTTAAAATGATGGGTTGAAACAGAAAGTAACAAGTGGATAAAAGGGAAAACAGCCCTAACTTACCGCAGCAATGGTTTCATGGAGGTCAGCAGAAAAATTTATAGCCTGTTAAAAAGGCAAACCTAAAAGTTCAACAGCTTTTCAGCAAAATAGTCACTTAACATGGCATTGAAGCCATGCCAGCTGCAATATCCACGATCAGGTATTGTTGCCTGCTGCCATTATATGAATAATTATTTTCATAGTCAACTAAAATTCTGTCAAAAATTAATCCTCCTCTAATCAGGTTGCACGTGATGGGGTGTCAAAGCCTAACATTTATTGTCCATCAACGACAAGCAGACTAATTTTCTAACAAGGAAAGCAGCAAAAGATTACCTCCATATCAAAATCAAGAGATCGATCAACCAAAGACTTCACAATATAAGTGAAGTTACCCCAAGGCATTGAGGATTGACCGATATCGCTAACGGTGCCAACTGAACTGACTGTTGTGAAATCTGTAAGTTCCTTATCCACCACACACACTATAGGAACTGATTCCTTTCCAAAACTTATATCACTGCACAAAATAACTGATTTTTGTACAAGCTCTTGTCCAAAATGGCATGAATCAATAACATAGTGGCACTCATCCATCTCCAACCCATCATTCAAACGATCCATTGAATGTGCTGAATTTTGGTGCACATAACCAGTAGAACGATGCAGCAAAGGAGATAAAATGTGCTGCTTTGTAACTGACTTGCATCTTTTAGGACAAAGGAAGCCCTCCTGGTGCCAGTTCACTTGAACATTATGTTCGCTGCATAGTTTGGCAGCTTTTAGGTACATGTGTTCTGGTGATACTCCATATTTTCCCTCCAATGAAACCCGAAGGTCTTCTCTGCAACAAGCAGAGCGAGCTACTGATAAAATTTCAAGATTACTCGGCCGCGGTCTTGTTTTGTGAATCTCAGAAAAAATGATCCTTGCAACAGCTGAGCACTGGGATTTTGATAGATTACCAAGACTCCCAGTGTCAGTTTTCAGAGACTGGGATCTTACTATCTCAGTACCACTGTCACCAGAATTTGACGCCTGGATACGTTTCTTCACTGTTGCGCTTATTCTGTTCCTAATTTTACATGACGCAGCTCCTAAAATTTTTTTATATCTAGGTCTGCTAAGTCTCCCTGACTTTAATCTATAAGCATATAAACGAATCCCACTCTTTCGACCAGCTGAATTTGGTCCCATATGGGCAGCCTGATGATGGCGCCCAAGGTCAGGCAGCAGATTAAACTTTAACCCACAAAACCTACACATGAACTTCCGGAGGCAGCCTTGAACCTCCAGATTGTTCGCCAAAGATGTTGAGTGATCTAGCTCAGGCTTGCGCATGGAATCTTCATCCACCATCCCTGTACGGCTATCATCAATGGTGGATTGCCTTAAATCAGCAAGATGGGACGATAGCACATGCACCCACAACTGATCGGTATTTCCAAAATGATTGCCACAAGGGATGCACTGGAAGAGCAAGCACTGTTCAACAAACTCAACATGATGCCTCTCTTGAACATGTGCCACCAAAACTTTTTTGTTTGTAAAGGAATCCAGACAAACCGCACAAACATAGCCTCTGAAAAGCCACTGTGCTTCTTTTTTATGATTTTCCATCCAGTGGGTGCCAAGACTTTGCTCGTCATGGAATTTCTCTGAGCATATTTTGCACCTGACATTGCTATCAATGTCATGCTCACTTTCAATAGCTAACGGCATGGGAAAAGTGGAGCGCTTTACATCAGTGTCAGCATTAAAGCCCCAAAGTCTCTTGAGTCTTGATTTTTCACTGCAAACCAGCTTTGTCAAGAATTCTCTGACATTCAGATCTTTAGAAGCTTCAGATATAGCCCACTGCATCTGAACTTCCTTCGGGACTGGATTTCTGAGAGACAGTATGCTTTTAAGGAGCCTGTAGAAGAGGTCACATGCTTGATGTAATTGCAGTTTCTGTTCCCAAGAACAGCAAACCTTTAAAAGGTCGACAAACACTTCTTTTGAAATTATCCTGCTCTTCCCATTCCTTGCACGCTTTAACCAGATTGGAAGGTGATTTTCACAGTATAATGAATGTCGTGTTGAACTTTCTAAGCAAAAATTATTGCCATCAGTTGTAAAAGAACCTATGCAATGTGTTATCTTTGACATTGATTGAAATTCAGACATCGCAGTTTCATTGAAAACTTCCCCCTCCATGAATGAGACTGGATCCACCTGTAATGGAGTTTCAGCCTTTTCCACCAATACTATATCTTTGCAAACAGTGGATTCAGAACCACAGATATTCTCCTCATGCTTTCTCTTGAGTTTATTATCAGGAGAATTTAAGGCCGCACTAAGATCACTCTTGGGACCGTGTTTCTTACAGAAAGAGGAGCCTGATAGAGATCGATGCTTACATCGATTACCAAAAATGGTGATGCCCTCACACAGTGGTGCATCAACACGCGGTGCCCCTTCCAATTTAGGTGAGCTGCTCACAAAACGAGAGGCCTGGTGCACACAACAGTAAACATCTCCATCACTAGCCCACCTGACACACTGCCTTCCCTTTGCTTCAATAAAAGCCATGCACTGACGATACCTATTTCCGCCATTGTTTAAGGGTTTCTTAGGAACCAATTCACTTACATGTGCCTTTCCAACATCATTGCTTAAAAGAGGAGGGCCCGATGGCACACGCCCCTCCCGGAAAATATTCTCTTTAGAAGGCTTGGAGCTGGAAGTAGCAAAACTCGCAGCATGTCGACCATCAAAAAACTGTGAATCAAACTTAGCAGGAAAAGTCTTCTGATGTGAAGCCTTCACATTTGGTTCTGCACGGCGAATTTCAAGCTTAGGCCTTTTCCTGCTAATATCAAGCGCTGAAGTTGTCGGACTGTCACTGCTTGGCTGAACCATGTTTCCACTACTAGATGAGGGATGATATGTAGAAAACCATTTCATGACTTCATGTTTCCATGTCTTCCACTCAGAATTCGAGTTGGGCTTCACATGTGCACTTGGGAGTGAATGAACTTCATTCCATAGTATAGAATCATTCAATTCCTGAGTAAAAAAATATTTTAAAAAAAACGCACCAGCAAATGTTAGATTGACACGTGTCCGATTGTAAAGGTAAGAATAAGTTAATATTAAATGGTAACATCTTCATTTCATTTCAGACCAAGCAAGACAACAAATTTTATATATTAATGAAAGGCTTGTTTAATAAAATCAACAAGTAAACAAATATTCCCTCAAAATATCAAAATAAAACTACTTTGATACGACAGCAGCACAGCAGTTGAAGACCGGTTTTAGGGGGAGAAAAACACGTCAATGTCCGTAGATAATGTTCAACCAAGTGATCAAGCAAATCATGACCAACTCCAAATATTATTATTCAAATGGCTACACTTATGGAAGAAAGCAGATTTAGTGGATTAAGATTATTATTTAGGATTTATTCTTAATTTAGTTTACTGGGAGAAAATCATGCATGTTTTTACATAAAAATGCACTGTAAGCACTTACATGGATGATCTTCGAGCAAGATTTCTACAAAGATTGATGATCATGAACTCCAACCAAATAAATCAAGACTCCTCTATTATCCACCGACGATATGAATCACAGCATATTTACTTAAGATCTACCGTAGGATTTTCTCTAGTGGCACAGAGTGCTAGTGGACTTGTACATGGGTCCAATGACCTGCCCGGCTGATTAACCCAGACGGAAAATTTTGTATTGCTCGCTTTTTTTTGTCAAAATAATAAATGAGTTGCTTTTAAAAGTCCAATTAATATTTGACCCATTTTGCTCGATAATAATATAATATGATATTACATATAAAAGAAATCATAATACCATGCATTTAATACTTAAAACAATTATTATTATATTTTTTAAATATGATAACATTTTAAAACCAAATTAATAATTAGGTTTGGCTTCAGGCCAAGGTATTTTAAAAATAGATCAGGTCAGGTTTCAAGCAATGAGTTATACACTTCCCTAAGTTAATAGTTTGGTCCGAACCCGACAAGCCTGGTCTGTGTACACCTCTAATGAATTAGTTTCTCCTCTCAGCAAAGATTGGGAGGATAAAGACCTGGCCTAATTTTGCTGGGAAAACCCAAGTGATCCAATACCACAGAAGGAACAAACGTCGCTAATATATAGTGAAGGTTGCATTCGTAACTGACACTTAAGGTAGTCAGACAGATCCATATCACTCCATACATTAACTTTTTTCCATGCATTGTCTAATAATGTAGAATGATAATGAGAAGATATTTCGGTCGACTCATGCATGTACAAACAAATGGTTTCTTCTATATTGTTAAAATATCACACATATTTCAACAATATCTCTGGCACATTACAAAAGCCAGATTTAACTCAAAACCCAAATACAAGTTGAGTTTTTCCATGCACGACAATTTCACGTGGGCTCGGTTAAATTTGTATTTGTCATTGATTGTGATTGTGGTGGGACAAATTGATTGTTTTTATTCTGTGAATTGTTATTGATCATTGATCATTGTTCAGCATTTACAGTTGATGTGTGATCATGATAGGAACAGTTTCCGTTGTGTGGTATGGTTGTGTTGATGTATGGTTTGTGGTTAAGTCTGAGATAGTTTGTGGTAAGAGTAATTAATCTCTATAAGAGGTTGAAATGTCATGGTTGTGGAGGAGTTATAAATTGTCAGTATTTGTGGAGGAGTTAGAAACAGTTGCCGTAGAGTGGTATGGTTCCGTGTTGCATGCATTATTCTATGATTTGTTGTTCTTCAACTGTAGCTTGGATCGACGGTTTGTTTTTCAAAGATGAGAGGATGAACATAAAGGAAGACTGAGTGCGCATGTCATGACGCAACCATGACTGAAAACCATGTTGAGGAAGTCACGTCATGCCAATTTTAAAGCCATGGCGTGGGATAGTGGCTGAGAAGGGAGGACATGGTCATGACCATGGCATCACGCCATGATGTTGAAGGGAGACGAGACAGCGTACAAATTCGTTCAAGGCATCACGGTCATCAAAATATCATCATGTTGTGTCATGTCTAATTTTTTCATGATGAAGACTCTCATGACACCAATTAAAAATCAATAATAATGAAAATAATTCAGGGACATTTTTACAATTATTAAAACGGGATTTCTGTTGCAAATTAGGAGATTCTTTTTGCATTAATTGAGCGAGCATTCACTGTATTGGGTAAGGTTGAAATCTGGAGGGTTTTGGAAATATGAAGAGATGGGGATATATGGGAGAACTTTGAGGATACGAAAAGCCAGTGGTGGAGGGTTTATATATAGGATGTAGGGTTGGGTCGTGGTGGGGGTGGAGAAGAAAGGGTGCACGCATGAGGAGGGGAAAAGACAGACGGATCTTAGGGAGACTCAGTTGCTTCTTGATGAAGGGATCACGGTGATATTTGAGCCCCATTTTTTCACATTAATTTCGCAACCCTTTTTCACACTTGTATCCATACAAATTCTCACGTCATTCTATCAATCCTTCCTATCTTTTCATGCGGTGTCAATAAGGGCATGTGTTTTCTGTGTCAAAGAAAGGTTATCTGTGATATATCATCTAAACTTTTTTGCTGTGCAGGGTATCTAAGATTGTAGCTGCATTTGGGCAAACCATGTAAAAATCTTCACATGTTCTGTGAGTCATTACTCTGGCTATTTTCCTTCTGTTGGTGTTCGTGTGAGTTCAGGTACAAATCCTTTAACATCTACTGGGCCTAAACCACCCCAAACCAAAGTTTTGTCATTGAACTTCAAACCAAAAGGCAATAAGGTAAAAGGGCACTGGGTAAGCACAAATCTGCACTGCTTACTGAATTTCTTATGCATAAGAAGCAACATGAAAGTGTGAGAACGAAGTCAGGGAAGACGGAACAGAAAAAATGGAGCATGCAAAGACATTCTCAGATAACACATGCTTAAGCAGGTTGAAAATTTTATGATGAAATTGGGAAATAAGCATTACCATATCATGAAATCGGTATCTATCATATAATTACTGATCTAAGCTCAGAAATGGCTTAAATGCAATCCTCCGTTCAATGAACCGCGATGCAGAAATAATTCATGTAGCATATTTACTATTCAGGAAGATAAAGCATATACCTCTACCAGAAATTCAATGGACTCAGCACTTTGGGCATTTTGACATTGTTGAGACCACAAATGAAGTGGATGCTGAAGCCAATCACGCTTTAAATAGCACTGCATTATCATCTGCAAGGAAAAGAAACTGGCTTCACAATGCGAGTAATAGGGGTAAAATAATGAAAGAACTAACCAAAAAAAGCCAGAAGTTGCCAAAAAAGAGTTTTCCAATAGATGCACCAACTAAAATTATGCATTTTCATAAGACAGCTCATCACAGAACTCAATTAAATCACCAAGACCCACTAATGCAACATTTACAGGAATAGGAGTTGGAATTACAAGAGATTTCATGCAATGTGTTTAATTATGCATCTAGCACATGGGTACATCCAGGTTCATTGAGTTTGACTAGGTCCATCCTATCTCCTTATCCCATGTGTTTAAATATTGAATTTTCGGCCTATCTCGAGTAATGTATATCTCATATTGATCTATAAAGGGAGGAACTCAATCTCGCTTGGGAGACACGGTTAAACAAAGCCTAGGAAGCATCTCTAGAGCAAGGCCCCTTTTTCCCCATAACCCTGGTCAGCACCCTCTCTCTCAGTCACCCAAAACAACCCCTTCTACTAGCATGCCCCGGGCCCTTGCCCCCCCCCCCACCCCACTTGGGAGGCACTACTGGAGGGGGGGCTCAAATCTGTGTTACATCGATCTCTCCTGCTTGGAAAGGACTTGCCCTCAAGTCTCGTTGGATAAGGATTGTCATCTAGGAAGACTGAAATGGTGTGATGATGCAAGCTTTTTAAAGGGGGAAACCTTGAAGGAAGTTCCTAGGATATGCAAACGAAGAACCACCGATCTCCGTCCTATGATGGTTGTTTCACATGGTCTGCCACGATGGATTGGTTACAATAAAGGCGGCGATTCAAGTCAAAGCTCTTGCTGTCATTAAAGAACGTTGATTTCTTCAAACTTCCATGCTTCATTTTCTCCAGGTTCAGTAGGCTTTTCCGGTCTACATTGGTGTCATTCGGGTGACCGCCTCCTTCCAACTTTAGCTCTGAGTCTGCATTAATCTCTCGAGTGAATTACGAACAACAATATATTCGGCCACTGACTGGATTCATGACACGTGGGGAGTCAGCGGAATACAGGCATCAAAGCTTACAGATGGTGCGCAAGCAGAGTCTGCAATCAATGGCACACAAACAGTGTCTCCAATCAATGGCATGTGAGCAGTAGCTTCACGAAGGGAATCAAGGACAACAACTCGGTCCCCATGCATCATCTAGGTCATTATCTTTGCATCCATGACTTCCTCATATTTCATGTTGGTATCCAAATCTAATGTCATCTCTATTGAGGGAGTTTGGACAACATCCCCATCAAAAACAAGGTCAGCAACAACATTGTGGCATAGGCACTATGCGAAGATCTCACAATGCCTAAGTGTTTAGTGCTGGTCTCTGGATTTTCCTGTTGTTGGCGGAGTTGTTCTAGAGATTGCGGCTGCTACGACTAATGTTACACCAAAAGTATTTGCATGGTCCGGTTCAAGAGAGAGAGAGATTACTTAATTCTACAGTTGTTGGTCATAACTGAAGGAGATGTTGAGGCCCTGTTCAACACATGATAGGTCAATTCCTCAAGCAAGGGGGGTTTCGTCCCTGGGTCCGATGCGAAAGGGAGGATGCACGTTGGTGGGTAGCGCGCAGGTGAGATTGTGCACAGCTGTACCCCTTCCCTTTTTTTGGTTTTTACTTTTTTTTACTTTCACCCTTTTTTCTTTTCTAGATTCTGGGCACGCAGGGCCCTAGATGTGGGCACACTCAGTGATGCGCAAGGGATCTGGAGTGTGCAGGTACCAAGGGAAAGTTTGGGCGTGTGAGTAGAATGAGCACATGAAGGTTGGGGCACACAAATGTTGGGCGCGTTGAGGCACTCACGAAGAGCTTGTATGCGGTGCTTGGGGCACGTATCTCTGGCAGAGCGAACAACACAAGGTGTTTGGGCACACTGTTTTTGGGCAGGTGAGGACAGTTGAGTGCACGGAGACCAGCGCGTGGATGCTGAGCTAGCTGAGGCTCGCACGGAGGTCTTGCACACAGGTCATGAGCGCACGGAGGGCTCGTGCGAAGGATGAGAGTGCGGGGCTTCGGGTGCACATATCAAGCGGGCAAATGTTGTGGTCATTCAAGCTACGAAACGTGGGGTGCAGTGATAAGTTTTTAAGTATCGATTGACACTCAATCAACACAATGGAAACAAGAAGAAACCCTTTTAACCAAGATCGACCATGTGTTGAAATCCGAAACCATGCATAAACTAAATGAAGAACGTGTGTACCTTTTTTCACCGTAGAGTTGTTGAATCACCCAACGTTTGAGTGGGATTCTCCTCACACCCACGATATGCTAATATCTCACTCAGGCAAAGGATGAGAAAGAAAGGGAGCTTGGGAGAATCAGCTGGAAACCCACACAAGGATTGCACACCATTCTCAAGGTGGTTGCTTCCTTAAAATAAGCCATCAAGACATTCCATAGTGATATTGCATTAACTCATGCATTACAAAACGCATGAGTGATGCAACGGTTATTTCTATTCTCTCATGTGTTTTCATCAAATGAAATGTTTATAATGATGATACCCAGCGTGGAAGAAGTGCTCAAATGATAACGCTTATCATTAAGCTGCCCAACAAATCGTAAGATGCATAACAATCGTAAGATGCATAACAATCGTACATTATGATTAATACAATACGATATAACCAAATCGCATTCTACGATTGGCCAAAGGCAGTGGTATGTCATCTAATGACATGCCTTACAATATACCTATATTGTTTCCTATAATATGGCCAAAATGCATCACATGCATAATGGCTTTAGCGCATATCACCTTCAATCCCCCACTAAATCTTCTCAAAGTTTGTGTCATTTCACTTTATGTTGTATCGTATGCAATAGCTTGTGAAATCGCATCTAAAACCCCTTTTTGATGTCTTCCAATACAATTCTAGAAAGTTATCATCAACTTCACCGTGTATCACATCATATGTGTAATACCTTGTGAATGACCATCCAAAACTCCTTTTTGGATAAACTCTAAAACACTTTTAGAGTTCTCTGAGTAAAACTCGAAGACAGTGCATATCCAACACCATGCACCTTCAGTATACCAAAGACAGTGTATGACACTCCATGTGGTACAATTTGTGGGTCATCTAGCGCACAAAAGTCATTTTGTGTTGCATGAGCATAATCCATATCAAAATTCAAGAATCGTACTCACGTTAACCTTAACATTTCGTCATAACCTATAATACTCCATGATGAACATCGGTTATGAATAACTCAAAGTCGTATTTGAGAGGTCAATTATTACTTCAATTCATGAAATGTATATCAATATATACATTCATACACTCAATATGAAAGAATGATAAAGTGGAAATTATATTTTGCATAACACGATATATTTTAAAATTTTAAGCACCTTTAAGAATACTTAACAAAGTCATACATAAGCACCTGTCTAACATATCATATATGACATACTGTCAGATCGGTCTTATGTTTGTTGCACTGTCAAGGGTTCTGTAAAACTCATTACATCTCTGTGACCACCTGATAAAACCTACCACTAAACTCTTTAGTGAGTAAAATCTATAAAGCAAGCTAGTTTGAATAATAGTGATACTTAGGAATCATATTCCTAAAGTTAACTCTTTGAACATATTCAAACTCTTTAACACCACAACATCAAATGCTACCATATTAATAACTTTTGTTGTCTACTAAAAACTTTTACATACACAACCTAAACTCCTTTAGAATATTAAGTGACATTCACTTTGTATTTTGACTAGCATAATCTTTTATTTGTTAACTTTGAACTTCTCTAAGTTCAAACATACTCTCACTAGGCTCTTTGACATTATTCTCTCTTCACAATATCATGTTAAGATACACACTCCTTTGTGTTTTTAGGAAATAACTCTTATATCCTCTTAGTGGGAATATTTAACAAATAAACTATTGTATTCATATCATATATGGTATTCTATGTATTTAGAGCATTTTTCTTAAAGAAGATTATTCTTTAAAATATGTCACTTCAATTCCTCATATTTTAACAAACATTTGGATAAACTCTTTTATCCTAGATAAAAGATTTGTATCTTTATCTTCTTCTCAAAACATATCATAGAATCCGATAAATTATAAACCGTGTGAATCTAATCCATCATCTCATATTGTTCATAACAATTATGTGTTGTAACCCAAGGTCCCCCCACTATACACCCTAAGAGGGGGTGAATTAGGGTGACTTGAAATTTCTTTTTATCTCAAATTAAACTGGATCTTGTCCGCATGTTTGCGAAGACACCTTAAATCTGCCACGATGATCACACACAAGCACAACTGAATGCAGAAAAATAAAGCACGGACGAAGCAAGGTCGGCCAAGACGGAATGGGTTCGAGTCAAACCTCCCTTCGGAAATCACGACTCAAATCCCCCCTATATCTCCCCCATTAACTCCCAGTCAAACCCTCGATCTGATAAAACTGAGGAAACGCCACGACAGAGCCGAGACACCACACCGCAGTGATCTCCAGATCAGCAGAGCCAAGGGTCCCGACCTTTAGGACTTCACGGCACAACACAAAGCACCACACCACAAGGACCCTTAAGAAGGGGTTCCACAACGCAGCTCGGGCGCCACGGCACAAGTGTCTACAAAATGGCAAAACCACCCAGTCAACCACCCAAGGCTCCGCGGCACAGAGGTCATGGCCACGCCGCAAGGGTCATTCACAGAAATTTAATGAACTCCCAAAAACTACACCACGCCGCAATCTACACAACCACGCCACAACACCCCTCCGACTGAATTTCCAGCTCCACCTACACTTCTACTCCATTTTTCCCCAATACCTCCAATCACCAAAAAACACAAAGGTCGGGCCCTTATATCTAATATCCCTCAATCAATTCTCTTCCTAGAGAATTAAACTAAAACTCAGGAAGGAAAAGGGGGCAAAACAACCACCCACGAGATATCATGTTCTAGCTATAACAAGAGCACAGCCAACACATCAGAGGAACAAGGCGTATAAACACGCAACATCAACAATTATCATAGATCAAGGGTCATACATATCATCTCAACAAAATCAAACAGTGAACAACTCAAGATATTGAGTGTGCATGTGCGACTCACGTTCTCAAGCATACTCCTCCAAGCCACTGAGTCGCCACAGAACACGAACCAAAGGAATAGCACGCTCGCGTAGCACCTTCTCATAACAATCCTGAATCTCAACAGGTCATTCTCAAAGGTCGTATCATCTTCAACTTTCAACTTACCCCAATCAATAACATGGGAATCATCATGAAGATACCGACGAAACTGACATGGAAGGTGTCATGGGTCTGGTCCATCTACAGGGGAGAAGTGCTAACTGATGCGCAGCAACTCCAACACGCATCAGCACCTCGAAAGGTCCAACAAATCGAGGAGAACACTTACTCACACAGTCGAACCTTCGCTGCTCACGACGAGAAAATACCTTCAAGAACACATGATCTCTAATATTAAACTTCAGAAGCCTCATCCTAAGATCAACATGGGACTTATAACGATCACGGGCAGCTTTCATCCACTCGCGAATTAACTGCACCTTCTCGACCATGTTTTGCATAAACTCTGGTCCGAGAATAGTTGACTCTCAATCCTCGATCCAACACAACAGAGATCTGCAAGGTCGGTCATACAACGGTTCGAACAAGGTCATACCAATAATAGAGTGATAATTGTTATTATAAGCGAATTTCATCAAGGCTAAGTGGCACTCACGAACCTCCAAAATCCAAAACACATGTGCGCGATGTCTTCTAAAGTGTGGATAGTCGGTTTTGTCCAACCATCTGTCTAAAGATGAAAAGCAATGTTAAGGCATAGCTTAGAGTCAAACAAAGATCGCGATCAGAGATGATCATCTTCAGAATCCTATGAAGCCTCGCCACCTCCTTCGGGTATCGCCTCGATAAAATATCCACTGCGCTCAACTACCTAATTGCTATGAAATGGGTTTCATCAAGCGGTCCAAGGTAACCCACATAGCATAATATCCTCCCTGAACTCAAAGCAAACCGGTGACGAAGTCCATCAAAATGTCCTTTACACTTCCACTAGGAAACATCAAGAGGCTGAAGCAAACCACCAAGAACATGATGCTTGTTAGGTCCACTGGGTTAGATACCCTGAGAGGGGGGGTGAATCAGGGTATGACAGATTAAAACAATTTCCCTTTTTGATCTTGTTTCGCTGTTAAGCAAAACTCTATTCTCACTTTCCTGTAGAAAAGTATAAACAGAAACTAAATCATGCACAGGACACAGCGATTTTTACTTGGTTCACTCTCACTAGGCTACGTCCAAAGAGCATACACCGGCAATGTGCCGATGTACCAAATTCACTAAAAGCGCACTGCAGTTTACAAAGTTCGGAACGGACTCACTGTCCCTCCTGGTTTACAACCACTCACAAATTCGCAATATGAAAGTTCACTGCTCTCTCAACTAAAGTATGCTCGCAGCTTCTTTAGAAGATCCACTCACAGTTTAAAGACTCGTAGGTCCCTTCATTATCACAAATGAATGTATATTCCTCTGTATGTAGATGCTCTGTTGAAGTTCCACTTTCATCCACTAATGAATATAACTTTACCACGGATGTAACAGGCAATGTTCCAACTTTCCGCGCAACCCTAGAATGATCGGCACGCTTCTCTATGCCTGGCGCACTTCTCTAATACCTGGCGCGCTTCTCCAAACCTGGCGCGCAAGTGTCACCAAACCACTTGCGCGACACCCCCTTCTTCAACTCTGAACTTGGGCGATCAAACCCTTTTACGCCCAAACCAATATTGGTGTGCAACTATCAACTGGCGCACAACTTCTGAGTATTTTTATACTTGCGCGACCAAACCACCACTTGCGTGACCGAACCACCTGCGCAACTGGAGCTCTAATTTTCTGTAAGTGTTGAACTAAGTTCATAATGAGGAGGGGTAGCCCTCTATTTATAGGCATTTTGGGTACCCTGAGCGTCAGCGCGCAAGTCTCCTCTCGACGCGCAAGTCCAGCTGCCTGAGTCTCTGTCGCCCTAGCCACTCGCGCGCCCAAACCGAAACTTGGGCGCCCCTCATTCCTTGGACATATTTTGATGTTCCGGTCATGAAAAACATATGGCACGCAAGTTTCCAAGATTCCAAGACACCGGCGTGTAAGTCCTTTTGCCAAAAACACTTTTCTCCATATGTCGATTTTGAGGCCCAAAAATTTGGCAAACACTGGAAAACGGCGCCACTCCAGATTTACATTCCTTTGTTGAGGTTCTTCAATCAATCATGGATTGTTAACAATATCCCTTGAACTCGACATGTCACCATGAAAACCCCATTTGTCAACAAATTTGTACATCGTGATCTGCTTTGTCAACAAACACAACATAAGATCCGCTTTGCCAACAAACACAATTACCTCAAAAATGCTTCAATGATACATTGAAGGATTTTTGCCCAACAATGCTCAATCTTCACCCACTAACAGACTAAACATCGAGATATGAACTCCCCAACAGACCTCCTCATACCTGACCACCAAAACTGAACTCTCAATGCATGATACATCTTAACCACACCAGGATGCACCGTCAAGGGCAAACTGTAGAACTCACGAAATACCACCCTACACATCACTGAAGGAATTGAAGAGCCTCCCCTGGAACAACACATGATGTTGTCCATCATCGGACCATCCCTCGAGTAGGGGTGGGCAAAAAAATCATTCGAACCAAACCAAACCACAAACCTAACCAAACCAAAATGGCAGTTTGAATAGACCTTTGTGGTTTTTGGTTTGCGGTCTGGTTTGTGGTGCAGATTGAATAGACCTTTGTGGTTTGGTTCAGGTGTCAAACCAAACCACGCTTGTCAAACCGAACCGCACCTGTTTAAAATAAACATATATTTTTAGTTTTATCCCATCCCATCTCCCCATCTGTCAAGTCCAATCTGCCCTAACCTTCCTGATCCACCCCCCCCCCCCCCCCTCCGTTCTAATCCCTCCCTATTTTGATATGATTCTCTCCACCTTCTTGATCCCCTCCTCATTCTCATCCTTCCCTGTTTATAGTCCCCTCCCTCTCCCCTATCAGTCTCAACGGGTGATAGACCCCTCACTTAATTTATGTGAAAAAATATTACAAATGCACCGACTCTTCAACCCAATAACCCCTCCACTCCAACCTCGCAACAGAGGTGCCTACACTCCAATGCCAACATCCCCAAATGACTCTTCTAGTTGTAGCGCACCATATCTTCACATAAGCATCAATGTTGAAATATCCTTTGGGGAACCGAATCTATAAATTTCATATTGATTTATCCTTCATTTAGTTACGAAGGATGTTAGAGATGATTTTGATGACCTGGAATTAAATGGGTTTTTAGATTTCCTATCATATCTAGATGTGTCAGGTACTTTTCTTGCTCAGCCTGTGTCCTAGCTTGTTGTTCCTTCTTGAGGTGTAGTGTTTCGGGTTTCTTGTTTCCGTAGCTGATGGGCATCCTACCATTGGTCTTCATGATGGCATTTTGGTGTGAGCCAGCATCATGCTTGGAGTGACTGAAAGCAGGTCTACAGGGTTCATGATAGAGTGAATGTTTGTAATATTTGTATTGCTACTAGGTGTTGCTACGGTTATTTTGTTGTCACTGCCTACGTGGAGATAGGTGTTGTGCACTTACTTACGTGGTTACATATTTTCTAAGTGAAAGGTTGTGCATTTGATTTGATCCAAAGCATTGTTTGGTTGCCTCATTTCCAAGGGAAATGAAGGAAAATGAGATTATTTTTAATTGATTATAACCCTCTTTTTATTACTATAATATTATTTTAATTATATTGGATAACTTTTCATCGCAAATCAAATATCATCTTTTTTTTCATTTCTTTCCATTGCACTCATTTCTTTTCAATCAATTTACTTTCCGTTAGCCAAACTGGGTAAGCCCTCTTTTGTAATCTTCCTTGTTTTTGTTTTTTCACCTGGACCAATCTAACACTATTTTTTGTCGTTCTTTCCACAACTTATCTTGGTTGGGCTTAAGAGCTATTACCAAAAAGCATGAATATGACAGGATAAATGAGAAGAAGATGATTACTCTCATAGATATATATTCTTACTAGCTTTTTTGCATGTGTTGCAAGAATACGACATCTTAGGTACTTTTTGATTTTGTTTTCAAAAAAAGTGTACCTTTGTCCATCAATTTTTAAAAAATTGAAAACATTAAAAATATGCTTTCAAAATTTTATTTTATATTTCAGGCACTATCTTATGTAAAAAAGTAGATTAAACTTTTAAAATCCTAAACCGCAAATTTAGTCATTGAAACCATTAATCATAGACATAATATCTAAAAACCTTGAACCATAAATTGCCATCTCCAACTTTCTTAAAATCTAAATCTTGAACTTTTACTCATGAAACCTCAATACTTTTTTATTTTGTTTTCAAAAAAGTGTACCTTTGTCCATCAATTTTTAAAAAATTGAAAACATTAAAAATATGCTTTCAAAATTTTATTTTATATTTCAGGCACCATCTTATGTAAAAAAGTAGATTAAACTTTTAAAATCCTCAACCGCAAATTTAGTCATTGAAACCATTAATCATAGACATAATATCTAAAAACCTTGAACCATAAATTGCCATCTTCAACTTTCTTAAAATCTAAATCTTGAACTTTTACTCATGAAACCTCAATCCTTTATTCACAATCATTAATAATGATTTGTTAAACCTAAAATGATATGATTAAATATATTTTAGCTCTCTTAACCTTGAAACATTGTTCAAAAAACATTATTTCTTAAACCGTAAGGCATACATGTGTTTTGAGGGTCCTTTATTCACAATCATATGTTTTGAGGGGGTTCTTTTGCTTGAATCATGTTCTCCTTTAGTTGTGGTTGGCTTTAGTCAGTCGTGTTTGTATTTAAAAAAAGGTTAATCTGCAATTTGAACCGAACCAAACCGAAATTAAATGGTTTAAAAAATTTCAACTCCAAACCAAACCGCGATTAAATGGTTTGGGTTTTTATGCATAAAAACTGAACATAAAATTGTGGTTTGGTTTGGTTTTTTAGTCAAAAGCCCAACCAAACCAATCTATGTCCACCCCTACCCATAGGAGCATCATTACAAACAACTCGATCTTGACAAACCTCCACCTCCAAATCCCCCAACTCGGACTCCTTCACCTGTTGCACTAAAGACGATTGCACTGTCATTTGATAAAGGAACCCTTTACCATCAACTGTTCCCATATCAAGGTGCATCGCAGAGAGTTCTCCATTTTTCAAGCATCTCCAGATTCACAAGCAGCATCACCACACAACTTCTTGCTTAGTGCATCAGCAATGACATTCTCATTCCCCGGTGTATAGGAAATTTCGAAGTCGTAATCTTAAAAGAATTTCATCCATTGTCGCAACCGCAAAATTCAAATTGTGTTGGGAGAAGACACACCTCAAATTCTTGTGACCTGTGAAGACCAAAAAATGTTCACCAATGAGGTAATGTCACACAACTTCAGAGCAAACACAACCGCATCAAGCTCAAGATCATGGGTGACGTAATTATGTTCATAAGGACGTAACTCTCGTAACCCATATGAGATAATTAATCTTTGCTGCATCAGAACACAACTGAAGCCAAGACGCAAAATGTCATTATAAACTTCAAACACAACACCCACCTCCAGCAAATGAAGAACAGGAGCACTAACCAAGTTCTCCTTCAAATACTCAAAAGCAACCCGGCACTGGTTACTCCACACAAGTCTGTCAAAGGAGTCGCAATTCGAGTGAAGACGGGTACGAACCTTCTGTAATAGCCTACAAGATCAAGAAAACTCTGCACTTCTGCAACATTTTTGGGGGATACCCAAGAAACAACTATCTTTATCTTCGAAAGATACACGGATACTCCCAACTGAGACACAACATGTTCCAAGAAATGGACCCCATGGGCCCAAAACTTACACTTCGATAACTTCCCAAACAGTTGATGATGCCAAAGAATCTTTAGAACAGCACACAAATGCTCTGCATGCTCCTTTTCCAACTCAGAATACACAAGGATGTCATCAATGAACACCCCCACAAACCAATCCAGAAATTCACGAAACACACAATTCATCAGTCCAATGAACACGACGAGAGCGTTCGTGACACCAAACGACATTACAACGAGCTCATAATGTCCATAATGACATTTGAAGGAAATCTTCAGAATATCTTCGTTTTTCACCCGCATTTGATGATTTTCTGACCGGAAACCGATCTTCGAGAACCAGCTAGCTCCCTTCAACTGATAGAACAAATCATCAATTCGTGGGAGGGGATAGTTGTTCTTTACTATCACCAGATTCAATCGACGATAATCGATGCATAATAGTAGATTGTCACTGCCTTCTTTGCAAACAAAATCGAGGCACCCCGAGGCAACACACTAGACCGAATAAAATCTCGCCACAAAAGATCGCCAATCTAAATCCATAGCTCTCGCAACTCAGAAGGCGTCATCTTATACAGGGGCATCGATATCAAAGCGACATCGGGCTGCAACTCTATCCCAAACTCAATCTCGTGTCGAGGGGTAGCATCACAACCTTTTCTGGAAAGACATCAGGGTATTCTTCTACAACCTTGGGAAACACCATCGGTTGATCCTCCACTGACTCAACATCAGCTCGCCCATCAATGAAGACAAGAACTCGACACACCTCTAGCGCCACAACCTTTTTTAGAAAGACAGCAGGGTATTCTTCTACAACCTTGGGAAATAGCATTGGCCGATCCTCCACTGAACTCAACATCAGCTGGGCCATCAAGGAAGGCAAGAACTCGATACTCCTCTTGTTAGAGAAAAGAGAGGAAAAGGGAGAAAATAGCGAACTTCTATTATTACAAGCAGCGGGGTATTCTTCTACAACCTTGGGAAATACCATCAGTCGATCCTCCACTGAACTAAGCATCAGCTTGGCCATCAAGGAAGACAAGAACTCGGCACGCCTCTTGTTAGAGAAAAGAGAGGGACAGGGAGAAAACATCGAACTTCTATTATTACAAGCAGCAGCTTAAGCAGGAATTAAGGGGCACAGATAAGAAGAAAATGAACTAAGAGGCACAGAGAAGAAGAAAAAGGAAGAAGAAAATGAAGAAATGTGGAAGGAGAATCTCTTGAAGGGGCCGCTTCCAAGAGCCTTAGGTCGTAGCCTCTAATCTGCACAACAAATTACTACTTTCAAACATCCATCTCATCTTTCTCCGACCAATCCCTTATTTAATACCCCTCCAACAACTAACAACCCCCCCCCACAACTAAAAGAGAAATTACAAAAACTGCCCCTGGGCAGTTACACACTACTACCAACCCCACCCTATGCTCCTATTAATTCCACCCTATTAAAACCACCTTGTCCTCAAGGTGATTTATTTGTTGGCTTCGGCAGTGGCCTCAGCAACCAACCAACGTAAGCAATAACAAGTGCAATCCTCGGGTAGTACCATTAGCCATGCAACGTGGTTATATCACAAGAATCTCCTTCGCGTGCTGCCCACGAACTGGCAGTCCTCTCGCAGTCAACCACCTTCCGGTGAGGTGGTTCAAGAACACCAATGCCGACCCTACAAACCCTAGCACCAACAATCTGCACTCACAGCACATTTAAACCACCACCCGTATTTGGAATAATTTACTCCACAATTCCAACAACAAACACTCATCGAACACTCATGGAACACTCATCGAACAATAAGTGTGGTTGTCTGAACCGGTGTGGTAACCATCTGCAACGTAAGCTCGGCAATGTCCTATGTATGTTGTTGCATCGCCAAGGGTCGTTCGTGATGTGTCCTCGGTATTTCTCGCAACTATAGACTGTCGGCGGTAGGGGTTTGTTGCAGCTGCTCCATACAGGCACACGCAGCGTCCATCCATCAATTGGAAGGCGCAACCCGAACCAAGGTCTGCACAGCTGCGATCAATGGTCGACACAATTTAGACGCTTGTGCAAGCTGCTCTGAGTGTCGTTTGTTGTTGCCATTCCAGACCGACCAAAGAGACCATCAAACCAGCGGATTCCATCGCCCGTTCCTGTTGTTCATTAGGCGTCTTGCACCACTGTGATCGTGTTGGCTCGGACTAAAGCTCCTCAAGCGGTTGTCGCCCCTTTTCATCTAGTTGTTCCAGCTGTGTCACCAGTGCCCCTCGGTACGGACGAACGGGATATCGTAAACTAACCTCCCTTACGAGGGTCCGGCACCGGAGAAGATAAGTACACAGCCCGAATGTTGGGAACTGGTTTTCACTAGGGGATCAAAGTTAGGTGGACGCTACACAAGCTAGGAGGACGCTCAAAGCTAAAAAGAAAGGGAAGATTATGAGGAAAAGACCACGGCAATTCCCAAGCAAGGTTATTAGCAACCACCTGATTCGCTGGAGCAGGTAGTTGCGCCTGCAGATTCAGCAACGACCCTTGCAGTTGTTGCGCGTTCACCACCAGTAGGACCTCGTTGTTCTCATCTGCGGTCCATTCTTCCTGAGCATGGCGTACTGACACTGCTCTGCTCGTTAGAGACTGCTTCAAGACATGCATCAGTGTCTTACAATGCTGAACTTGTTCCAAGAACCGCTGCAATGTCGTAGAATTGGAAGGATGTGGCTGATCATTCGATCCAACAGAGTCTTGCGCTTTCCCCGACACCTCATGCAACATCTCTCGTGCCATCTGTTCAAGACTAGAAAACATAGTGGAGGCATGCTTGGAACTGGTTCGCAGTGCCTCCTGATTCTTGGCGAGTTGCCCCACCGCTACCTTCATCTCCTGCGGTATATTTTCCAATCATTGCAGTCCTGCCTCCCGTCGTTTAAAACTGATCTTCAGTTCTGACACAGTCGATTCTAATATTATTACCCCACTCTCCATGTGTAGACAATCTGTCGTTGCGTCAATGTATATTTCCTCGTCTGCTTCGTCCTGCGTGAGTGGAAGTTCCTGCTACGTTGGCTTCGTCTACCTCAATCACGTTTGCTCTCCTAAGCGCGTCTTTGCTGCTTGACTCTCTCTCTCAATCGCGTCAATGTCTATTTCTCTCTCTCGCAAGAATCCTCTCAACGAGAGCACCAATCGTTAGAGAACAAAGAAGGAGAGAGAAGACAATGGACGTCTATTATTACTAGGAGCAGCATAGGTAGGAATTTCAGAGGAATAGAGAAAAAGGTGGAAAAAGAAAATGAAGAAATGAGGGAGAATCTCCAGAAGACGCTGCTCCCAAGAGCCCTAGGCCACAACCTCCAATTTATACAACATATTACTACTTCCAAACATTTGTCTCGTCCTTCCCAAGTCAATCCCTTATTTAACACCCCTCAAACAACTAACACCCCCTAACAGCTAAAATAGTAATTACAAAACTGTCGTTAGACAGTTACACACTACTATCAGCCCACCCAATGCGCTCCTATCACCTCTGACCCATCTGAGGGTCTCGCTCGCCAACAAATACAGCATACTTCCCGTTGGCAACATGGAATGGAACTTGCCTCCTAAAGCAATTAACAATAGGTTGTATCAAATACAATCAGTTCATGTTGAGGATGATACCGTATAGTTGTACCAGAAAACATAGAAAATCTCCCCAAGAACAATGTTGCTCTATAGCATCATCACACAATCTCTACACACATCATACAAGCTAACACAACCTCCAACTGGCATAGTCAACGCTAAGGGCATTGGAAGCCTCTCCACCTCAAGTCCCAGAGCATGGACTTTGGTGGGTACAATGAATGAGTGTGTAGCTCCCGAATCAAACAAGCATACACCCAAATATAATATAAGTAGATAATACCTTTCACAACGTTTGGCTTGTCTGGCACTGCCAACTCTAAGGCATGCATCTGACCACGTCCGACTCCGAAACCTCTCTGGCACTGATGGCAACCACTTCCACGGTCACGCTCTGCTTGTTGTCCTTGAGGACAAAGGGTATCACGGGGTTGTCCTCCACCAGCCCCTTCTCCTCTCTGATGATCATAAGTCGGAGCACCCTGCTGTTATTACTAGTTCAAAAAATACTTTTGCAACGACTGAGTTTGAAGAGGGTCGTTAGCTCCATGCTGACTGTCGATGAAGGTCGGGTACTCGAGCTTCCGATGGCCATGACCTCCGCATGAAAAACAAACCACGAACAATCTGCTGGCAAGGGTTCGAGAACTGCCAGCTCCGGTGAAACGGGATAAAGAAGACTGGAACTGACTCCATACTGTTTGAGACTTAATTTGACCAGGCAACTGAGAACTTCTGGCCACAGCTCTGCTCTGTAGAGAGTCCCAATGACTCTCCTTTCGTGACGATCTGATCCTAGCCAACATCATCTCAATAACCTTTGTTACACCAGCACCTCAAGATATGTCGGCAAGAACCGCCATTGTCGAGTAGCTCCACGCAGCATGTTAACACCCTACGGAATCCAATGCTCCCTCTAAGCACGGATCAAACTAAAGGCAATTTATAACTCCTCCAACCATGTTTCGATCTCCTAATTTAAAATGGAGCCCTCATACTTCTGCAGCCTTTAGCGCTGAAGCTCTCAAAGCGCCTTCCTTCAAGCGTTGTCGATGTCGATCTCAACTCTGTAGCAATTTGTTGTCGTGTCTTGCTAGACATCATTGACGCAAACATGATGAGGACATCAACTTGGAGCCATAACTACAAAACAGCAAACCGTTAGGTTCACTCTAAATCCGGACTATGGAATACTTAAGATTAATTAAATCATATCAATCCTGATTCTCATTGTCTGTCCACGTAGACAATCATGCTGCATGATCCTTACCAAGATCTACCCTACAAGAAACGCCACTTTGCTTAGTACATTCAGTAAACTTGAGATTTTCGTGTTGGATCACAGGGGGGTCTAAAATCCTGTGTCCTAACCAATCTCTCTAGCTTATAACACGTGTTAAGTCCAATAGGCCACGGGTTGCCAACAAGCACCGAGGGTATAGAATGCATAGAGACGGAAGGCATTACCCTCAATATATAATCAAGTACAAGAGATAAGATCCATCAATCAACTCCATAGCATGAATAATAGATAAATCACCCCTTTACATGAATGTAATGTCATACAAGCGAAAACAACTGAAAATACCAAGAACAAAAACTAGGCAGCGACCACGAACTCCAACAACTTCTAAACAGCCACCATGAGTTAGAAACGCCCAACTCGATCACCAAGCAACTCCTGCAAACCTGAAAAAAGGTTTTATATATGTATAGGGTGAGCATACGGTTATACTTAGTAGGATCCTTCCTGAAACCTCTTCTGAAAATGTGAAAAAAGTGTATTAAAGTCCAGTGAATAAACAGAGTAAACAAACTCATTACCTAAGCAGGTAAAACTATAAACCCTCCTCAAAAAGGCTCGCTCACCACGCAATTAAGCAATTCTATATCAAAAGCATATATATAAGAAAGGTGTTAGAGGTTAAGTAGTCTTGAGTACCACATCAAACTTAGGTATCATGTCATCTATTGTTATTCATTATAAATAAACATCAAGGGGGGTGGCTGCCCTCGACCCTAGGCCATCATCACAGTCGGTCTCCCCCTCGTCGGCCTCCTGCGTGTCGCCCTCCGTCCCACGACGGCCCCTCCCGATGCGCCCCTTCTACATCTATTCCCTACACGATCCCTTTCGCCCTGCGCTACTGCACGACACCCCCTCGCCGTCGAGTCCATCACAGTCAGCCGACGAGGACCACACCAGCGCCGCTTGTCTGTGTTGCGTCGCTCCTCCCTCATGCGTTACTGCATCCCGACCAAATCTAGGAGCCCCGATCGCCAGCCTGACCGGGTTCAGCGGAGCCAAATCACGCCTCCTCCCTCCTGCGACGTCGCCTCCCTGCTCGCCCTCCTCTTGCACCTTCAGCAAAACCAAGCAAGACACCCAAGCCACCCCTCGTTTCCCATCGCGAGCGTCCTCCACCCCAGTCCGCGCTTCCAAACGTTGCTCCATCAGGCACGTCTTCCCCTACGCAGCACAAGTCTCCTTTCACCTCTCCAAGGGTTGTGCCTCTAAAGGTGCACAACCCAGGCGTCGTGCCTGGTGCGCGAAACAAGCTCCAGGCACCCATCCTGCTCCAGCGGCACACAACTCCAAGCCTTCGCTGGACCTTTCTGTTGTTGCCCAACCCCTTTGTTACTGCAAGATGAAATCTTTGCCTCTATTATGCTCTTCATTGCTCCCTGCTGCAGACCATTGTTGTCAATTAGAATTTAAGGTTCGCAAAGTTAGACGTCGTTTCACCTCGGCATTTTAGGGTTCGCTAGACGGACGTCGTCTCACCTCAGCATTTTAGGATCCGCTAGTCGAGCGTCGTTTCACCTCGGCGTTTTGGGTCTGCAAAGTTGGACGTCTTATCACCCGGCCTTTTTGGGTCCGCAAAGTTGGACGCCGTATCACCTAGCCTTTTTGGGTCCCTCTAGTCGGGCGACGTTTCACCCAACCGTTTTTAAGCCATTTGTCAGTCATAGTTTCATCCGACCATGAAGCAAGGGTCGTCCTCAACAAGGGAGCATGAGAGTTCTACGATGGTCATCTTTCCTTCAACAGCCATGGGCGGGAGCGCAACAGGTGGAGCACAACCACGCAATGCATGACAGGCACTGTTCCTTGGTTAACACAATCTTTTTCGACGCCATCATCTATAAACTTCTTGAGGGGGAGCAGCAATCATGGTGGTTTATCTTTTCTTATATTTTGTCTTGTTATGTAAACAAGCTGGGTATGCTCAGCTTGAGGGGGAGTACTGAAAGTGTGTTTTGTTTTTTGTTTTGATTTGTTTTCTTTAATTATGTATCCAAGCTAGATATAAATAGACACCAAAACCTCCCTTAGAGAGGCATCTACCGTATTGGGTTAACCTCTCCTATCATTCTACATGGTATCAGAGCGGGTTCTCAAACCCTAACCCACCCTCCCGTCTCTTTTTTTTCTTCCATGGACTCCTACGTACTTCCCCCCATTGGGGGGGGGGCTGGCCCTTGGCCACCATTAGTGTCGCCCCCTTCCATCTTCCGAGTGCCCCCTCAGTGTCGCGCATCCCTCGCCGGCCCGACTCCTTCTGAGCCGCCCCCACTGCTTTTAGACGCGTCGACCCCCTCCGTCTTTGCGCTGGATCTGGCCACTCGCCCTAGCGTCGGCTCCCACGTAGTCCCTCCCGTCGCACCTCCCTCCCTGCGCCGGCTCCATTCCCATCACCCCTTCCATCCAACGCGACCCATGCGCGACGGCCCTCCCACAGCGCCGACTCCCTTCCCGTCACCACACCAGATCAGGTGCGCCACCCTTCTCCCGCGACAGGCCGCTCCTCCCTCCTATGGCATCAACTCCTTGCACGCTGACTTCGTCGCCCACCTATGTGAGAGCAATCAAAGCATGCGATGAAGGCAACGCTGGCACGCGATCTAGATCTGCTGCCATCCCTGGGCTGATCGCACCGCCCCCTTCCGCGTCGCCTCCTACGGCACCCCCGCCTCCACGCTGACCTCCTCCTACGGAAGCCCCGTCTTCCCTCGTCGGCGCTCCGTCGAACGGCCCTCTGCGACCTTTTGCGCGACGATCCCTACGTGCGACACCCGACGACCCTCAGCGGCCCTACGTGCGACGTCGTCTCTATCCCGACACCGGCCTCCTCCTACGAAAGCCATGTCTTCCCGACCTCTTGCAGACATCCCATCTCACATCACCCGTCACCGACCCTTCCTGCGAAAGCCCCATCTCCAGTCGTCGGCCTCTCTTCCGCGTCGCCTCCTGCGGCAGCCCCACCTCCACGTCGGCCTCCTCCTGCGGAAGCCCTGTCTTCCCTCGTCGGCGCTCCGTCGAACGGCCCTCTGCGACCTTGTGCACGACGATCCCTGTGTGCGATGCCCGACGGCCCTCTACGGCCCTACGTGCGACGTCGTCTCTATCCCAACACCGGCCTCCTCATGCGAAAGCCCTGTCTTCCGTCGCCGGCACCTCTTGCAGACGTCCCATCTCCCATCACCCGTCACCGACCCTTCCTGCGGAAGCCCCATCTCCAGTCGTCGACCTCTCTTACGCGGACGCACCTGCCTCCCGTTAGTGTCTATTTATAATGAATAACAAAAGATGGCATGATACCTAAGTCTGATGTGGGACTCGGGTCTACTTGAAATGGGCAGATTTTGACAAGCGATCCACCACTACTAAAACAACATCAAAGTCGTGCGACTTAGAAATGACAGAAATAAAGTCCATAGAAACTTCCTCCCAAATCAAGTCCGGAAGTGAAAGAGGTTGAAGGAGACTTTTGTCGAACGAACCATAAAATGGTTTGGGACATACCCCGCCAAAACAAACCCCCTTTCAACCGCTTGTATGTCTTCAGAAATCCCTTATGCCCACCTGCTGGGGAAGACTGAAAGTAATGAAGTAATTGGGGGATCAAAGAAATAGAACTGAAATAAGGGCTATGACTCAAGCGAATGACTCAAGCGAATGACAACTTGAGCCAACTGGTCCCGTACTTGTCGTTCTACCTCGTCTTTGAGGTGAGGCGCTAACTTGTACGGGCGCACATTAACAGGGGCAGCAGTACTAATCAAATTGATTGCATGATCTGTGGGTCGTTGTGGAGGTAACACCCTAGGCTCAGAAAATGTTTCTGCAAATTCAGAAAAAAATGGTTGGAGGTCCAGCTGTAACTTGGAAGCAGAAACATTGTCGGGCTCCTCAGCCCTAGTGCGAACACCCCACAGAGAACCAAAAAAGACTCTTACCGTCGAAAAAAAAATGTTGTAGGGAAGCCCATGTGACATCGCAAGGAGACTGCAGCCCCTATAAAAGAACAGGGTTTCGAGATAGTCAAAACTCATTGTTAATTTCTTCCAATGTATTGTAACATACCCCAAAGTCTCAAGCCAAGCGACACCAAGTATTAAATCAAAACCGAGAGTATGAAACAGTAAGGCTTCCGCCTCCATTGTGAGTGCAGCAACCTGTATGGGCAGTGCAGTGCAGTGCAGAACACTTACCACAAGAAAGGACACGATTCCCATCATCCAACCATATTCCAAAAGGGAAAGTTTGTTCCCCTAGTATCTCCAATTTCTGAATCAACGTCGAAGAAACAAAATTGTGACTAGCTCCACTTGTCAATTAATATCAGAATAGGTACCCCTCTAAGAAGTCCTTCTAAATACAAAATCTTTGACTTGCGGAAACATTGTTCCTCCTCGAAGTTTAACACCATAGCCTGACGAGACAGCTCTGATAACTCCTCAACAAGAACCTTTGCTTCCTTTATATTTCCGTCGTCAGTGGCCTCATGTTGTTGAGGAGCAACACATTCCAAACAATGACGTGCAACCCCTTGTCAGTACATCTATGTGCTAGTCCAAATTTATGACCATAAGAAAAACATAATCCCTTTGCTCATTGATTTTCATACTCCGCTCTAGAAAAGTTGCATACCCCTTTCCCTGGAAATGGCTTTCCTCCCCTCCTTGCCGCTCTGCGCCGTATCACTCATAGCAATCAGAAACTGAAAAAGGTCTACTAAACATTGGACGGGAATTTTGGTAAAGACACCCCGCACTCTCGCGCTCCGTGTAACAAATGACCCATGTAATCAGCACCTCGCGTTCCACATTCCGTGTTAGAGAAAGAATGTGTGTCTTCTCCTTCGGTTCATGTGTCATAACAGAACTTCCTATCTAAAGTCGTAAACCTCCCATAAAAAAACTAATATACCAAGACTCCTTAAGATCTGGAATCCGTAAAGCGACCTGTTCAGATTCTGTGATATAAGCATTTACCGTTCCTGTCTGGCGAACACTCTTCAGTTGTTTCAATGGATCAAACTCTTCCACAGAACCGAATCGACTAAGTAATTCAAACTTCAATTCGGCCCAGGACAACTATGGTCGAACCGGAAGTAGCAAAATAAGCCAATGTTGAACCGGTCCCTCCATACAAAGTTGGGCGATCGCCACGTGTAGGTCAGTCCGTGTGCGATGAATCATAAAATACGTCTTCGCTCGAGAAGTCGTAATGGTGATCGTACATCCTCGCCATCGGCAAAGAGTTCACGATCAAAAAAGAGGTGGCGAGACGAAAGTGCTTCCAACGTTTTCTTGTGTTCTCGTTGTACGCGAACAAGATCGGACTCGCCACAAATAAGCAAATCCACAAACGACTTTACTCCCGCCAACCGATCTTCATGTTTCTGAAGTGTCTCGATTTGTTGAATCGCATTTGCTGCGTGTGTTTGCAGCATTTTTTCCAAACCAAAATTGGCAGATTCTATAGACGCGACTCGCGTCTCCATCCTTGTTGACATCCGGCTTCAACTCAACGAGAGCACTAAATTGTTAGGACATAGATGTCGAAAGGAGAACTCCAGCAGAATCTTTATTGTTGCAAGAATCGAATCTACACTTCAGAAAGAAAAAACTCAAAAAGAAGGAAAGGACTTCTCTCTCCAAAGCCTCCCTCGACTTGAGTTCCCGAAAAAGATACTCAAACATACTCACCCAAAGTAAAAAAAAAATGTCCAAACTACCCCTAGGACAAATGCTCGAGCCGCTTCCTTCTTGAATAGGGTCTTCAAGGGACAAGGGGTAAAAATACCCACAGCCACATCTGCTGAAGGTAAGTCAGCCACTGCAGGTGACTCGACTACAATAGGTGAGGCGGCCCGCCTAACAGTCGGGAAGCAAAATCCAACATAAATATTCACCAAGACTTTGGTCCAGGAAAATCTGAGACAATATTTTGCCTTAGTGGAACTTGGGTGAACGGACAAAGAAGAAGACTGTTGCGAGGACGACGTTCATTTTTTGCCTGACTGTTGAAGAGTTGTCAAGGTTTTCCTTGAAACGGTCTTCAAGTAGAAAATCGTTAGGATTGTGAAGCCTGTTTCAATTTACTGAACGCACCGGAAGGAGAAACTCCAGATGACAGTTCAGCTTGATGTTCAGTGCAGCGGCAGCGAGGATCTTCAGCGGAGGCGGGTTGATCGAACAACACTTGTGTCTGATGGATGTGTACTGGTCACTGGTTCGGACAGGCAGAACGGAAGTTACAGCCTTCAGAGTAACTTGGAATGTTCACTGGCTTTAGCGGTCAGGTGTTAGATGCTACAAGAGATCGGCGGTCATCGGAATGCAATGATGGGTCGTTCGTGAAACTCGGATGGCGCTGCAACCGGGTTTTGTACTTGTGCTTGTGACATGGGACAAAGCAATTACCGGACAATATTTTCAATTGAGATTGTAAACCTTTGTATCGTCTAATATTTATAAAGATGGCAGCAGTGTTCTCCCGTGGACGTAGAACTTAATTGTGTGAACCACATAAAATCAAGTGTTCTTTTCTTTGCCTTTATTTCGCTTGCATGTTTGTGTTGAGTTCTATCGAGTGTGTGTGTCATGCGCGCGACTTAGTAGGGTGTGTAAACTTATCTTCCAGTGCATCAGGTTCGTGTGGTAACATCCGATCAAGGAGGCGTCCGAAGCTTGACTGTTTGTTGCACACAGCGTCCAAAGGAACTGCGTTCGGTGGATCGGTGGGGTGGCGCTACCCCAACATCCTTGAGGATCCTTGTACCTGTTGGCATCAAGGTACCCACAAGCTACAACTAACATAGGCACACGGGCCAAACAATCTTCTAGAATAAAATATAAAACACCAACCAAATAAATGTAGAACCAAACCATGCAACTTGTAAGAACATAAACCCCACGCGTATTACATTTCAGAACATTTAAAAAAACAGCATTGAGCTTCAGAATATGAACTAAAAATCCATTAAATAATTAAAAAATAGCATCACATGAGGCATGGGAACTGGTTCCAAAAACAAATAAATCAAATGATGGTGTCTGGAGAGCCTATGGAAAACATTAAACAAAAAACAAGACCAAGCAGACTCATAGTTCCACTTTCCTGCGGTAAAACAAGGTCAAGGAGCATACACTCTGAAGTTTCAGGAGCATCTTTCCAAGATCAGAATAACTTTTACAGCGAGAAGCATCTAGAGCAAACTCTTTCAATACCATCACGTTGCGAACACTCTTTGACAAAGCCTGAGAAAGTTTGGCCAAGTCCAAATTAAAAGAAAACACTCAATAAGAATACAATGAAGAGCATGCAAAAACATTGAACTATCAATCTCATACCTCAATGCGTAATTGATAGATGACATTCAGCATGCTAACAGAAATTTTTTGCATCATGAAACGACATGAAATGGTCAGATCCTTTACCATTTTCACCCCAACCTCATGTGAACTATATGGAATAGGCAGGGGAAGCTCACATATTGGACGGACCAGTAGCACATCTGCCCAGGAATAATTCCTCGTTCTTGGAAAAAATACGACAAAGAACTTCTTCCCATTGTGAGCTGGTTTTTCTTTTACAGTTGCTAATGGCCAGTCAGCCCTCGCACATCTGATTCCAGCCTGCCAAATCCCTTTACACTGCATTTGAAAATATAAAGAAACAAGGCAATAAAATCAAAGCATGCATTATTGATGATGAAAAATAAAAGATCACCATATGCATGCATGGAAAGGTGCTGAATAGATCTAATGGTTTCCAACCAGTGCATCAGGTAACTTACACATACATAACAGACAAAGCAGATTATTGTATTGACTGAGAAACCATGATACAGCAGAGATACCTTGACCCATACTGCCACAGGTTCATCTTTTTCAAACCATCCAGTTTCTGATAGAAATGGCTCTTCTTTCCCTTTGTTGCCTTGCAGATCACTGTCAATAGTATCCACTGTTATATGAGATCTTCCAGATGCTACGTCAGGTACCGAGCAGGGGCTCGGAGGATGCACCTTCCCATCTTCAAGCCCATGAAACTTGGGACATGCATTTTGGCCCTTGACCTCACGTTCAAAATATGAAAATCTGCTACAGTGACCTTCAGAAGTAGACATTTTATCAATTCTCTCTTTGCCATCGCCTAGCATTTCTTCTTGAAACCTTGCTGAATTCAGTGCCAAGCCACGGGGTCCTCCATCAGCCAACGGAACTTGTGTCCCATGTTCAGGAAAAGCAAAATTTCCATCAAATGTATGATCTGTTTTAGAGGTTTGTTGAGGGCGATCCAAATCTCCAACATACTGAATTCCTGAACAAGAAGGTGCTCGCATTTTAATCTATAACAAAACAATTAATGCTATATGGGGTCGATGCCCTTGTAGAATACAACCAACTCACCTCCCTTTTTCAAACATGGGGGATGGGTATGTATTGTCCATGTGACCTCAGCATTTTACTACCCCAGTCCATAGTATGAGGAAAATATAACCATTTTACAATAAATAAGGAAATCAGTTAAAAGTGGTTGGCCGCGTTGAATTCATCACAAATTATAACATATTCTCAAAAATATTCTTGATTCAACATTTACACTATTCTCTCGCATAATTCATGAAGGTCATTTGTGAAAAAATGAGATTAAATGCACTTTTTTTATATTTTGGGCCACAAATCATTCCAATTTTTTCTTATAAAGTGGGCCAGAGGTAGGATTGATTAATTTCAACATCAGTGAATACCTATGAGATTGTAATATCAAAAAAATTATATATTTGCCTGATATATTTATAGAAGCACAAGTGCATAATATGTACATGTGCATGCACATGCACATATATGCTCGAATACATGCTTCGACATAAGGAAATAAAGGAAGAAAGAAGGCGGGATCAGAAAATCCTTACCAATTAAAGCAGATGATACACTGAGGGGGAAATCATCCCCAGGAGAACAAACCACATAAGCTTACAAATAGTTGCAGACACAAAGCACTTGCATAACAAAAGAATTTATGTATGTTTCGGTACAAAATTTGAAGTGGCTTTTTGTTTAGTTTGATAGACACTAATACTGAAACTGTGAAAATTTTGCTGGATAAAAAGTTTCGAGAAGAAAAATGAAAAATGCAACAAAAACTGTAAAAAAACAGATAAACCCAAGGTTCATTTAGTTCAAAAAATTGTTATTGTTAGAATGGAACAAAACAAAATGAAATCTTATGAGAAAAGAATGGCATTTAAATAAATATTTTTTCAATTAAAAGTGACGTGATACAATATGAAGAAATATTCTTGTGAAGAATTATAACTTTTTGAGGGTAAATCAATTTTTGGTATTCAACATCAGTGGTTGGAATGGACATTCCTATCAATAAACTGATTGATTATGGCTACCAATTTTCAAAGAATTGAGTTTCTTTAGGAATCAAGATTCCGAGTTCTTAATACTAATGAAACAGAACTAAATCCATTATACAATCCTTACACCCAGAAATTGAGCTGCGGGCAAATGAATAAAACAAACAGTAAATTTGGCAAAGAAATGACTAAGAGAAACATTTTTTTTTTTTTTTGGAGGGGGGGGACAAGTGGCAAAACAACCAAGTACAAAAAACTGGGAAAAGAACCATGTTCCTCAAGTCGTAATAAAATACTTGATAGAGTGATTCCAGTATTTAGCCATGTATATGTGAATTCTAGATAATCATAGTACACAAAAAAATAATAAGAACAAATAACAAATAAAGCAATTAGCAGAAATTGAGCTCAACTTACATGGACACAATCCCAACGCAAGTGACATTTCCCCAATGACAAGCCAAAACAAAGTCCCGACAGTTTGGGTTCAGCTAGTAGTATTCTACATAATTTCCCTTGCTGATGAAGTTTCAAATAAAAACACATATATTTCACAAATTATTGCAGAACTTCCGGATCATTCTCAGGAAATTATAGCCTAATCAAAAATTCTGAATCTTCCATTTGTCTCCAATCAGTGCTGCGAACTTTGATGGACTATCCTTCCTAGTAATCCCAAAATTTAGAGCCAAACAAAGAAGTTTTAATTATTCCAAGTGACAGGAAATTATATTGCGTTTTGGTAGCTGGCACACCTACTCTTCCCAAATAATCAACTGAGCTCACAACGTCAAAAAGACAGACTGAGAACCAAGTAAAACCAATTAACCCAATTCATCTACCCAAAACATTAATCTAACCAGCATTGTGTGGAAGAAAAGTGAACCACGTCGAAAGCAAAAGTGCTATATATGTGCGTGTGTGTTTTTTATCTGTTTTTTTTTTTTTATAATGAGCATGTTTATTTATTCAACCGTTCACTTTTATGAGAAGTGCTAAAAGACGACCCGGGCTTGAGTTTTTCTAATAAGAATTAACCATCCATCGGGATTACCAAACAGACGATTTGAAAGCAAAATGCTGAATCGTTCCGGTTGAATCGAACCCCACAAAAATCCAAAATCCATTCTCATGTATTGCCGGAATGGATACAACTACCATCCAGGCAAGCGAAAATTGAAATTGAAAGACTGAATTGAACAGTCATGTTAATTCAGAAACCCTAGATTTGTTTTTGTTTTTTTTCCCCCTTCTAATTACAGGAAACCGATGGAGAGACGAGCGGGAAAAAGGCCCAGAAGCGTCGACAGTGTCGGAAACCAACACGCAGGGACCAACCAGTCCCACGAGCAGAACACGCCACAGGCGAGAAAAGCCCGGGTGGGGCCCGACCGGAAAAACCCACGATTCACAGAACCACCACCGCCACCCCGATCCCAATTAGCAGCCAGATATACCCTAATCCGCCGGAATAAGCGCGAAATCAACCGAGGGCTCGTGGTTCGGTGATGGGTTTTTTTATTTAATGTTTTTTGAGGGGGTTAATTCCGCATTTCCTGTTTGTTCGGCGTGGCGATTTAGGGAGGAAGGAGGAGGAGGCTGGGGGGGAGTCCCGCACGGACACACACAGGCACCAGAGCGACAAAAATGTAACATTTATGTCACGCCATGGCATTGCTAAGCAACACAACCAGAGATAGGGCAGATAGTAAGGAATGGAAAGGGGGAGAGGCGCGCAGTTGAATTGAAGTAGGCGTAGTTACCTTAATAAAGGAGAGCGCGGCGATTTCGTGGAGGGAGATGAACGTTTTTCCATTGTTTTGGGTTTAGGGATGGGTCGTGGAGACGGGACCTGGGCACGAAGGAGGTGGCGTGGGGGACGGTGAAATTGTCGTGCCTCTAGTTTCATTTGTATTCGGTTTTGATTTCTCCACCCACTTTATTTATTTCTCATGCCCAAGTCCACGGCTTAATCATATTTTTTTTTAGATCCAACTAAGCGTCAGGTGATTTTTAATTTAAAACATTAATTATATTTAGATTTTGATTATCTGATTCGGATTATCTTCCGGAACTTCTTCTCATGCGAAATTCAGCGGCCCAGACTTCTCGAAATTATGGTGTCGGGTTACAATTAAAAAAATATTTTTTTTCGAAAAAACTCAGTTTTTATTAAAAAAAAATTGTGTTTGAAAACGTAATAATATTTTTAAAGTCATAAAAATTTGTTTTCTTAAAGTCATGAGAAATGTTTATTTTAAATACAGAAAAAAAAAACATTGAATTGCTTTGCGCATTGTTCACAAAAGTTTAAGCGACGAAAAATCCGAGCGCCGATATTTTTTTACATTCACAGAAAAATAGTTTTTTTTTAATACATAAGAAATGTTTGTTTTAAATATTTTTTTTAATAGTAAAATATTTATTATACTATTAAAGTCTTACGAAACTTATTCTTGTCTAAAATACATAATTGATGTATTGTATTTTTATGAATCGACTTTTTTTTTTAAATATGAATACATATTTTTTAAAATTCTTCAAAAATTACTAATTGTAAGTATAAAAAATATTATGTCATGTAAACATAAATGAAGAGTTGTGCCAAACTCTTTTCACATGAGTTTGATGAAACTCCCCTGATGGCAAAAATATCTCTCCTCCAAAAACAACCCATGAATTGTTGTGAATCTCTCGGACCCCTCGGAAAGATTCACCTCTGATTCACAGTCTATTAGAATCTTTGTATTAAACGATGAGGGAGATAAGAGTTGTGACTTCAGAGTTTCACACATACTGTCGGACAGATCTTGTACAAACATTGCATGGTCACTGAATCGCATTAAATGGCCTCAAAGGGCGCTTCCTAATCTTTAAAACATCTCAAAACCATTTGACCATAATTTAAATGCATCGTAGATGTTTCAAAACACCAAAACTCTTTGTAATTTGTGATTCAACCTTCCATTGTTTCACTTTATGTTTAAACAGTCAATACAAGCGTTCAAACCCCTTAAACATCATCTAATGGTGTATTAGTCGATCGCGGATACCTTTCAATGGGTAAAAACAATAGTTGATATGCATTATCATATAATGTGTGTACTCTCATGCACAAAACCACAACACAGTGGATTTTACTATGTCGTGGTTCACTTTATCGCAAACCGCGACATTGCTAACATTGATGCTTAGTGATTAAGTCATATTTTTCACAAATAGTGATTATTATGGGACTTATTCCCTGACACCATTTACATCATTGCATTATATTTATATAACATGGTTCATTAGATGCCTCAAACCCGCTCTCTCAGATCTAGTGTTATAAATGCAGAGGACCCAATTTCTCTCAGTCCACTGGGGAACTAGATATGTTTTCAGGATGCATTTGGAAGAGGACGGTGGGATAAGAGAAGAATTTTGATGAACTTTTCAATTAACACGCAAATCACACCATGAGAGGGGGTGTTTGTCATGACCGCCCCTCTATTGGTAACCCTCTTGGGCCGACAGTGAAGAGGAGTGGCCCTCCGAGTCCCGCCTCCAGTGGGCCTCATGTTGGTGACTAGCACAGAGGGTGTGAAACACTCAAATGTGAGACATTACTCTAAATTCATGAAAATGGTTGACATAAAAGATGAACAACCACCAAACAACTCAATCAAATGAAAAAAATGAAACCAAACACCCCACTTGTGTATGAAAAACAATACATATAAAAGCCTCAGAAAAATAAAACCAAAGAGAAACCTACGGTATCAACTCCACAACAGCTCTACCATCCAAGCGAGTAATGTTCAACTCGGTCTTTGAAATCTCCTTGAAAATCTGAAAAATATTTTATATATACACAGGGTGAGCGTAACATGCATACTCAGTAGGATCATACCCCAAGTCTCCTGTGAAAATGTGAAAAGAGCTTACTAATACATCAGTGAACAGACAACAAAACCAACAAACACTTAAACAGGTCAACTATCATCCCAACCTCACAATGACTCATTCCCCAAATAACACAAACATGTAGTGAGATAATATCAAGAGATCATCAATAAAGGCGGCCTACATCCATTTTCCCCGCTGAGTTTCCACTTTCACCCCCAACTATAAACCCCACAACTTTGTAGGGTGTGAAATTATGGGGGAATTTGAATTTTTGAATTGGTGGACAATTTGTTTTGAGAGATGAGACTTATAATGAGTTTTTTTAGGGTTTGAACGTCCCAAAATGAGGTTTTTGGGTAGGGATTAAGGTTCAGTGGACGTCCCGAGGGTTTGGGTGAATGATGGAGAAGTGGTTGAGGGGTCAAACTGCTTAAAAATGCAGCAGTAGGTCTTTCACGGTGTGAATGGATCTTTCACACCGTGAAAGGGTTTCATGGTGTAACGTTCCAATCCGGGTGTCACACAATGGTGCCTGAGTCGGTCGGTCACATGACATCAAACACACCTCCCTGTACGTCAGAGGTAGCCGACTAACGGTGAGGGTCTGATAAGTCAATCATGGGAAGACCATACCATCTTTTTATCAGCGTAAACACCAGCAGAAATAACACACAATAGCGGAAACATAAATAATCAGAAGTAATACCCACATCTCAAGATAATCAATACAGGAAATATAATATCCAACTGAAACTGAAACAAGACAAGCTAATGTAAGTGTCAGGTGTCTAAACTGCAAATTGAAAACAAAGATGCTGACAACTCCCAAGTAGGTCCCGAACCATGTCTGGTTCCCACAACCAAACTCCACCCCCCAAATCAGCCATCTAACTCAGGGCCCTTGCCCTTTACTTGTCCTGCAATAATAAAGTCTATTCAGGTACCGATCAGGCAGCCCGAACAGGGTGTGAGTACGACTCAATAGGTCACCACCAATGGTATCTAGCCAATAATAGTGTATGTAATTATATAATAAATAAATACAATGCATAAATAAACAGTTTATCACATTATAAGATATTCTCTATTTAATCACATAAACCCTCGGATTTCTGAGAACACCTGAACCTCACTACCTGCTTCGGCCCATGCCGAAATCCATTCTATCCCAAGGGGGTATCACGATTGAATCACTACTACAAATATGGCTTTTATCAGCGCTAAAAACGACCCTTGTACAACGCTATTAATGCCGACGAAGATAAAGGGGTCCCCTTTATCAGCGCTCCAAAAAGCGTCGATGAAGACACCTTTTATCAACGCTCAAAAAAAGCGCTGATAAAAGTTAAAAAAAAAAAATCTTGCGCGCTCATGGGTGAATCGGGGGAGGGGGGCTTTTATAGCGCTTGAGCCCCCCTTTACAACGCTTTTCCGCCCCCTCCAGCGCCCGCATGCACCCCTCCATCCTTTATCATCGCTAGCCCCAGATTCACCCATGCACGCGCGTCCCTGCCTTTAATCGGATTTGATATCGAGACCTCCCCCCTACGCGCCTGAAGCCTTTGCCACTCCCTTATATTGATTTGTTCTCATATTAGTGATACATCTATTTGTTTATATATATATATATATTTAGTTATATTTATTCGTATAATAATATATATTTATATTAATATATATATATATAGTTATATTAATATAAATATATAGTTATATTAATATAAATATATAGTTATATTAATATAAATACATAGTTATATTAATATATATATATATATATATCTATAGTGATATTAATATATATATTTATAGTTATATCAATATATATATGTAGTTATATTAAAATATATATATATAGTTAGATTAATATATAGGTATATAAATATTCATATATTTGTATTTTAAATAAAATAGATATTAGTTATTATTTAGATAAAGCTAATATATTTTATATGTAAATATATTTTATTATTTATATTTATAATTAAATTTTTAGGTGTGAATATATAAAAAAATATGTTATATATTTGATTATAAATAGCAGTGCATTATAAAAAACGATAAAATTTCAAAGACATAATATCAATATGAATGTAATACCTTGGAATAAATTCAGTCCCCACCCAAAAAAGCAATAATACCCCCTTAAACGAGGCTGAAAATTCACAAAATGTTAAAAAATCGGGGTACCCCGACTAAAAACTCAGTTTTGGAGGCCTTATGGGCCTTTTTTGGCCTCGAAAAAACCTTGATCGGGGTTCTTCAATTATAATGGTGTAGAGCCCATCGCATGCTTCGATTTGATATGTGGTAGAGCTCAAACGGACACCCGGATCAAAAGTTATGACCGTTTGAAGTTTAAGTTGCGTTTTCAACATATTTTGGATATTTTTTTATTTTTTATTTATTTTTTTAGTCTTCAAATTGTTATTAAATGACTACTACTCCATGATAATTAGCAAATTATTAATTAAAAATATTTGTTTTAATTTTTTTATAAGTCATTTTCACTAAATATCTTATATATTAAGTGTAACTGTATATTTATACTTATCTAAAATATATTTAAAATTATATTTAAAAAATATATATTATATTTACATCAATATAACTATATCTATATATTTAAATATTAATATATTTTTTTTAATATTTTTTTTTGGAAGTAGACCCTTTATCAGCGCTACTAAAAAAAGCGCGATAAAGGGGTACGTTTATCAGCGCTGATAAAAGGTACCCTTTATCGGCGTTTTTTTTAGCGATGATAAAGGTACCCCCTTTATCAGCGCTTTTTCGTTAGCGCTGATAAAGGGTGGCACTGACCTTACCCAGTTTTGTGGTAGTGAATGTCCATGTTACCATTCTTAAGTACCTTGCTAAATGTCCATGTTACCACTCACAATTTAACGTTATATAATTGAATGAGCATGTTACCATTTACAATTTAATAATGCATAATTGAATGAGAATGTTACCATTCATAATACATGGCTAAATGACCATGTTACCATTTACCATTTAACAACAGTCAATTGAATGAACATGTTACCATCCACAATACTTGGTCAAATGACCATGTTACCATTTACCATTTAAAAACACACAATAAGAAACATCACAATATTACACGTATCTTAACCACCACTAAGTAATTCATCGATTAATTAGTCATACTCACAACTTCAATATCTCCATAACCATTCTACCATTAATTATCTCAGCTCATGACATCAATATCACATAATTAATCCACCATTAATTATCTCAAATCATATACCTTTATATTCCATAATTAATTCATCAATTAATTATCTAAAACCAATTATTTAAATCTCTCATAATTAATCCCCTGATTAATTTTCTAAATTGCATATCCTAAAATCTCATAATTAATTCACCCATTAATTATCTAAATGGGAAGCCCCTAAAACTCATAATTAATTCCCCAATTAACTATTTATATAGGCATCCCCCTTAGTCTCATAAGAAACTCCTCAATTAGTCATGTACTTCAAACGATTTATCCAACAATTCAACTGGCCATTATCTCAACCACGATTCCTTAAATCTCATAATTAATTCACCCATTATTTATCCAATTGGACAGACCCTTAATCCCATGATTAACTCTCCAATTAATCACCAAAATGGACAACCCTTAATCCTATGATTAACTCCCTAATTAATCATAAATTTTAGATAATAAACCAAATAATCAATTGGCCGCATCCAAAAATCGAATTTATCAATTTGAATCGATAAAGAACACTTGAAATCCAAAGTCATGCATACACATATCAATATCATGACTATGGGAAAAGAATATTAGACAACCTACCTCATTTTTTCAAAGACTAATCGCCCAATAGAAATCTCCAAAAGTTGAGCGGCACAACAACATAGATTTAGATCTGAATCTCAAAACCCTAAAATCAAGATTCAAGAAGATCAAGATCTTGCAACATTAGATCTAGATCTAGAATCATAGATCTATATCTCACCAAATTGACATAAATCTATCTAATACATTTAATTACATTGTTAAAAGAAAGTGGAATGGATGGAGGAAGAACGGGGGAAGAACGGGAGAAGAAATCACTTATCGGGAGAGAAGTGATCTTCGATTTGGGCTTTGATTCGCAAAGAACGGAGGTTGGGAGGTCCTAAAATCCATCCATAGAGCTCAAAAAATGTGAATGGGAACCTAGGTACGAATGGGGTCGATTTGGGGTTAATTAGGGGGGTCGGGAAATTTTAGAATTAATTTTTTTGAGCTTAATTAATTTCCGTGCACGTTTTCCTGTACAGTGGCACACAGTTTTCTCTAGCCACGTGTCAACCATGCACAACCCCCTTTTCATCATTTTTTCCACCAAAACACAACCCATGTTATAACCCAAACAAAAATTACTCAAAATTTAACAAAAGAGTAGCTGGAATTAAGCCCGAGATAACTCCAGAAATATCGGGATCCTACAATCTGCCCACCTTATAACAACTTGTCCCCAAGCTGCACTTCCAAGCTTCTCTAAGATTTCGAGTAAAAAAGATCAGGTCACTGAGCATGCATATCAAATTCTCTTTCTAATGTTTCCTCATTCACACTCCCATATTTCCACAGTACTCGAACTATAGACATGGTCTTTCCCCTCAACACTTTATTGCCGCGATCCAACACATGTATTAGATGCTCCTCATAGGATGCATCTACCTCAAGATCAACATCTTCCACATCGATCATATGAGAAGGGTCGGGGTGATACTTCCAAAGTTACGATACATGGAAAACATCATGCATAACACTATATTTATGTGGAAGAGCCAATCGGTACGACACCGGCCCAATTCTTTCCACAACCTCAAACGACCCAAAAAACTTGGGCGCTAACTGTCCCTGCTTCCGTATCCTACGGTGACCCAGCCTAGGTGACACCCAAAGGAATACACGACCACCCTCTACAAAATCTAGGGGTCATCTTCGTCTATCAACATACGAATTCTTCCTACTATGAGCTGTAGCCATATGTTTTTGGATCAATCGCACCTGTTCTGATGTCTCCTACACAAGGCTCAGTCCCAACAACCCTGACTCACTTTCCTCCATCCAGCATAGTGGTGATCTGCATAGCCTACCATAAAGAGCCTCATATGGTGCCATTTTTATAGTTTCCTGAAAATTGTTATTATAGGAAAACTCCACTAAGGCCAAGTGATTCTCCAATGACCCACCGAAGTCAAGAACACATGCTCTCAGCATATCCTCAAGTACCTATATAGTACGCTCCGACTTCCCATCTATGGGTGAAAGGCCATACTCAATAATAACTGTGTATCAAGAACCTTCTGCAAGCCCTGTAAGAAGTGTGAGTCACGATCTAAAACTATAATATGAGGTACCCCATGTAGACGAACTATCTTTTGAACATACAACTCTCCCAACTGCTCCATTGAGAAAGTCTCCTGTATAGGCAATAAATGCATTGCTTTTTTCAGTCGATCCACAATAACCCAGAAAATGTTATTCTTCCTAAGTGTATTTGGGAGACCCACCATGAAATCCATTTTCACATCATCCCACTTCCATTTTGGAATGGGCAATGGCTGCAACAAACCTCCAGGTTGTTGATGCTTTTCCTTCACCTAATGTCAGGTGTATCATCTTGTCACGAACCCTGCTATCTCCTTTTTCATGCCTAGACACCAGAACTGTCGTTGTAGGTCACGATACATTTTAGTCACCCCTAGATGTACCGCCCACTTTGAGGCATGAAATTCTCGTACGAGGTCCTCTCGCATGCTCATGGGCACCACAACCTGATTCTTGACGTAGATGATCCCATCCTCATCTATGCTTCAACCTAAAGGTGACTCCCCACCTTCAAGACTTTCTCTTAGGGTAAAAAATTATGGATCCTCATACTTTCTATCTTAGATCTATCTCAAAAGCGTAGACTCAACTGAAACTAATGTGAGAATCATCTTCTCCTAATTCTCTTGAACCACCACATGCATCTCAGCTAGCAAGGTCATCATCTTCCACTCAACACTTGACCTTTGAACTACTTGGGCCTGTGTTTTCCTACTCAAAGCATCAGCCACACAGTTTCCTTTCTTGGTCATATATGCTAGCTAAAAATCAAATGACTGCATATACTCCACCCACCTCCACCGCCAGAGATTTAAATCTCACTGTGAGAAGATATACATTAAGCTTCTATGATCAGTAAACACTGTAAACTTCTCGCCCAAAAGATAATGCCTCCAAAACTTCAAAGCATATACCACTGCTGCCAGATCAAGGTCATGTGCAAGGTTATTCCATTCATGTGGCCTCATCCATCAAGACCCATATGCCACAACATGATTTCCCTACATCAACACTGCTCCGAGTCCTATCCCAAATGCATCACAATACACAGTATACTCCTCAATTGGTTTGGGTAGGATCAAGATTAGCATCGATGTCAAGTGCTTCTTCAACTCCAGGAAGGCCTCCTTATATGCTTCCGACCAATCAAACTTTATCCTCTTCTTGGTAAAGCCTGAAAGCGATGCTTCCAATCGAGAAAAGTTTTGAATGAATCTCTGATAATATTCAGTTAACCCCAGAAAGATACAGATATAAAATATGTTATTGGGATTCTCCCAAGAGACTACAACCTGAACCATCTCTAGGTCCACTAACACACCTTTCTCTAAGATGATGTTCCCTAAGAAGTGTACATGATCAATCCAAAACTTACACTTATATAGCTTGGTGTATAGACAATGATTTCTCAGTGTACTTAGGACGATGCCAAGATGTTGGGCATGATAGTCGTGAGTCTTAGAGTACACCAAGATGTCATCAACGGACACTATAACAAACTAATCCAGGTATGTGTGGAAGATTCTATTCATCAAGGCCATAAACACTATTGGAACGTTCGTTAACCCAAACAGAATTACGATGAATTCATATAGGCCATACCTGCTTCTGAAGGCAGTCCTTGGTATATCAGAAGTCCAAACTCTCACATGATGATACCCAGACCTCAAGTCAATCTTCAAGAACATGCAATATCCTCTAAACTGGTCAAATAGGTCGTTGATACATGAAAGGATACTAGTTCTTCACAATCATCTGGTTCAACTTCTGATAATCAATGTACAAACGTAAAGTCCCATCAGCCTTCTTTTCAAACAAAAACAAAGAACCCTAAGGTGATGTACTCAGATGGATAAATCCCCTTTCCTCCAAATCCTCCAACTGAGTCTTGAGCTCTTGAAGCTCCGTTGGTGCCATTCTATATGGTGGAATAGAAACTAGTTCAACCCCCAACATGAGTTCAATAGTGAATTCCACATCTCTCTCAGATGGAAGCCCTGATAAGTCTTCAGGAAAATTTTCCTGAAATTGTTCAACTATAGGTGTAAAGATATTATGCGTAACACCCCCATCATCCAACAAAAGACTAGAAACCTGGGTTGTGATCTCTCCCAGTTGCTGAGTAATTATCCCTGCTCATCCTTCCTGGATATCCCAATCTCTGCAAAGGATATAATTTTCACCCTTAGGATACATAAATGTCACTCTCCTACGGTAACAATCAATCTGGGATCGGTATGCAACTAGCCAATCCATACCCATAATTAGGTCGAAGCTTAACATATCAAGAATATAGAGATTACATAGAAAACAATACTTCTTGATATCTAGAGATCATTCTCTACACAAACAGATGTCTTTAGACCATACTCCCAATGATGTATCTATTTTCATTGTCCTTCTCACAAACTCCACTGCCAGACTCAAACTGTTAACAAGTTTTGTAGATTTGAAGGAATGAGAGACACCTATATCAAATAAGGAACTAGCTAATGTAAAAGCTAAAAGAATAGTACCTATCACTGTCAATGGTCCAACCTCGCTATCCAAAAGTGTAGGTTTCACTGCATGCAGTTTTCCTACCCCTCTTTCATGTGATGCAATATGACTACCCTGAGTTACACCACTCTACTAACATGGGTGCTCTTGCCTAGAAGCACCACATCCACCGCCACTACTGTCTCAACCAGCAGAACTCCAGATGATCAACTAATAAGGTGGAGAAGTTCCCCTCCCCTAACCCTAGTTCTGTATAGTTCCAGCATCACTAACCTTTTGTCGTTGTGACCTGTAGAATTTCTGTAGATTCCCCATCTTGCCACAAGATCTGCACTCCACTGGTGGTCGGGGACAATGGTGACGATAATGGCATGGCCTACCACACTGGTAGAAAATCACTAGAGAAAAATCCTATGTAACTGACTTTTCCCCTTGCCACTATGTTTTCCACCACTATGGCTAAAGTTTTCATAGCGTCACTTCCTGCTCTTGGAATTCGTATCCCCTAATCATCCAGTTGAAACTACCTATCTTGCACTAGAATCCCCCCTCAGGTTCCCCTCAATAATGAGAGCCTGATCCACCACCTCATCAAACTTATTTAATCGAAATAGGTTGACTTGAGAATTAATCTCACACTTAATTCCATCCTGAAAGCATCTCGCCGTAGCTGTCTCATATCCTGTTAACGCTAGAGAAAAACACTGTAGATCAATGAAGCATCCAGCATAGTCCATCACAAACATGACCCCCTGAGTCAGCCGCATGAACTCTACTGTTCTGTCTCATCTCAATGTCTCTGGATAGAAGTGCTACAAGAAATTCTCCAAAAATTCATTCCATAGCATGCCATCTTCTTGTCGAGTCCATGCATGAATGTCCTACCAATGCTTTGCTGATCCTCGTAGCATATAAGTGGCCAAATTTACCCTCCTCTCAATAGGGGTCTCCAAATGTTCAAGTATTGTCTGGATAGACTCAACCCAAAACTCATCTCCCTCAGGTCCACCCTCTCTAGTAAAAGTTAGAGGGTGCTGCATGTGAAACTCCCTCGTTAGGTCACACATGCTCTTCTCAACCCACCCTGGGTTTCTCTCCATAAGTTACATAAAGCGAGTAAAGTTCTCCTGGAATTGCTCCCCTACTTCCTCACCCGATACTACCGGTGCCTCAGGTTCCACTGTTAGTAGATCATCTCTAGCCCCATCCTCTTGGCATTCTCTCAACAAGCATCATCATGGAGGCATAACTCTATAATTACAAACACACGTATTAGGATTCATAACACACATTAATCATGTTATATGTATAATAGGAATAATCACAACAAGTCATTCCCAAAACCCCACCACACGGTTAAAACTGAGGAGCTAACACTACCCTTAACCATCCTACACCTAGGTCTTGGTTAACAAGGGTAAACACATTATCATATAAAGTTTTTCATTTATACACCCATTTATTCAAATTTTACATCATTTACCATTCTATATTAGGCACCCCTTTTTTTCAATTCAAATTCACAAGCATGGAAAAAATAGTCTAAGTTCAACAACTTACCCATAACCCATTTTCCCATACGTGCCTAAAATGATGCATGTCACAATAATCCTAGGTTCCTAGAATGATGCATGCAGACTCAACTCTCATGTTATTTCGGGCCACAAATCGATACTCAAAATTTTCATAAATAACAATCACTTCACACAACAAGTATTTCGCTGAAGGTGAAATAATATTCAACTGTAACGACAAATAGAAATAATAATAATCCCATCCCGAGTACTTGGGTTTCCCCCCATACATGGGTTTACAACTCCCATGCATGAGCTCATTACCAAGCCCTTGACTCTTCCTAGTATCCTATCCACCTTTCCCAAAACACTAAGATAAGTGAAGAAGAAAAGAAAAATCATTTGATACCACTTCGTAATGTCCTAACTTGAGTACCAAACAATGGTTCCCAAGTCGATCGGTCACATGACCTCAAGCATGCCTCCCCGCATTCTAGAGGATGCTGAATAGAAGAGAGGGTCTGATAAGTCAATCATAGAGAGATTATACCCTATTTTTATCATAGTAAACACCAATAGAAATAACACAAAATAGAAGAAGCATAAATAAATAGAATAAATACCCATATCTCAAGATAATCAATACAGGAAATATAATATCCAACTGAAATAGAAACAAGACAAGCTAATGTAAGTGTCAAGTGTCTAAACTGTAAACTGAAAATAAAGACACTGATGGCTCTCAAGAAGGTCCCAAACCACATATGATTCCCTCAACCAAGCTCCATCCCCAAATCAACTATCTAACTCAGGGCCCTTTCCCTTTACCTATCCTGTAATAATAAAGTCTATTCAGGTACCAATCAGGCATCCCGAGTAGGGTTTGAGTACGACTCAGCAGGCCACCACCAACAATGTCTAAAATAATTCCAGTCAATAATAGTGTATGAAATTATATAATAAATAAATATAATGCATAAATAAATAGTTTATCACATTATAAGATATTCCCTACTTAATAACATAAACCCTTAGGTTCCTAAGAACACCCGAACCTCACTACCTGCTTCGGCCCATGCCAGAATCCATTCTATCCCAAGTGGGTATCATGATTTAATGTCCATGTTACCATTATTAAGTACCTTACTGAATGTCCATGTTATCATTCAAAATTTAATAATACACAATTGAATGATCATGTTACCATTCACAATTTAATAACACATAATTGAATGATCATGTTACCATTCACAATACATGGCTAAATGACCATGTTACCATTTACCATTTAACAACACTCAATTGAATTAACATGTTACCATTTACCATTTAGTAACACATAATAATAAACATCACAATATTATGCATATCTTAACCACCATTAAGTAATTCATCAATCAATTAATCATACTCACAACTTCAATATTTCCATAACTAATCTACCATTAATTATCTTAGCTCACGACATCAATATAACATAATTAATCTAACATTAATTATATCAAATCATATATCTTTATATTCCATAATTAATTCATCAATTAATTATCTAAAACCAATTATTTAAATCTCTTGTAATTAATCCCCTGATTAATTTTCTAAATCGCATATCCTAAAATCTCATAACTAATTCACCAATTAATTATCTAAATGGAAATCCACTAAACTTCATAATCAATTCCCTAATTAACTATATATATAGGCTGACCCCTTAGTCTCATAATAAACTCTCCAACTAGTCATGTACTTCAATGATTTATCCAACAATTCAATTGGCCATTATCTCAATCATGATTCCTTAAATTTCATAATTAATTCACCCATCATTTATCCAATTGGACATCCCCTTAATACCATGATTAACTTCCCAATTAATCACCAAAATGTTAATCCCTTAATCCTATGATCAACTCCCCAATTAATCATCAATTTTATATAATAAACCAATTAATCAATTGGATGCATTCAAAAATCTAATTTATCAATTTGAATTGCTAAATAACACTTACAATCCAAATTCATGCATACATATATCAATATCACGACTATGGGAAAATAATATTAGACCACCTACCTCATTTTTTCAAATACCAATCGTCCAATGGAAATCCCCAAAATTTGAGCGACATAACGATGTAGATTTAGATCCAAATCTTAAAACCCTAAAATCAAGATTCAAGAAGATCAAGATCTTGAAAGATCAGATCTAGATATATAATAATAGATCTATATCTCACCAAATTTAAATATATATATATATATAATATATTAGATTGAATTATTAAAATAAAGTGGAATGGATGAAGGAAGAACGAGGGAATAATGGGAGAAGAAATCACTTACCGGGAGAGAAGCAATCTTCGATTCGGGCTTCGATTCGCAAAGAACGGAGGTTGGGAGGGACTAAAATCCATACATAGAGATCTAAAAACATGAATGGGGACATAGTTAAGAATGGGGATAGATTTGGGGTTAATTAAGGGGTTCAAGAAATTTTAGAATTAATTTTTTTGAGCTTAATTAATTCCCACGCACGTTTTCCTGTACAGTGGTGCACAATTTTCTCTAACCATGTGCCAACCATGTAAAACACCTTTTTCATCCATTTTTTTCACCAAAACACACCCCATGTTATAACCCAGAAAAAAAGTACTCAAAATTTAACAAAAGAGTACCTGGAATTAAGCCCAAGATAACTCAAAAAATATCAGGATCTTACACATGGGGTGTGTTCTAGGTGCTTAAGGTGTGAAATAGTAGGGCAATCTAAGGGATAATGGGGCATTTCCTGAAAATTCATGGTGTGGACCTTATGGTTACACCTTGAAAGTTTCACAGGTGAATGTTTTTTTGAGTATGGTTAGTTTGGTATTTTTAAGGGACATGGTGTTTTAGTTTTTAGGAGGTTTGGGTTTCAGGAGAAGGTTGTTTCAACCGAACACACCTCCCCTTTTCCTCTCCTTTTATCCCCTTCAAGAGGGGATGGTTTTGTTATGATTTTGATGAGGATTCGAGGTAAGATTTTTTATCTTTGATTTTGACTTCCCCCTTTATACCCCTCTGATTTGGCTTGATTTTGGGTCAGTGTTTTTGATGATTTCCACCAAAGCATGGTGGAAATTTTCCCGTTTGATAAGGATTTTATGTAGCCTAGTGAGAGGGTGATGATGTCCGCATGTCATCGCATGTCGTTTTGATTATGTATGGAACCTAATGATTTTGATTAAATTAAATTATTTTAGACAATGGATTGATGTTATGCGTTAGGATTTTTTTCTAGAATGAGGTTGGAGGTAAGTCTTAAGGTGTTGGTGAGTTCTTGGTTGTTGTTTTAGTACGATAAGAGCGCCCGATGACTTTTAGGATTCATTCCTATTTAAATTAAGTTATTTAATTAATTATAAATTATTATAATTGATTTTTTTGGATGTTATGGCATGATTTAGGGCCTTACGTTAATAGGTGGTGTTCGTTCGAACTTAGATGATTTCGAGCGAGATTTTTCAGGTAGTGACTAAAGGTAATAACTTCGTTTTTGAGGTAGGTGGTCCTTCGTACATGCCTGATGGTAATTGCATTTTTTATTTATTCTTGACATATGATAAGTGTATTTCCATCAAGGGAGGTGAAATTTGATAAATAAAATATTTTATTTAAAATTAAATGCATGGATAAACTAAACAAAGTGTTAAGGACACAAGAGCCCTTAGGCACTTGCTTGATTACCTCGGTCATCGATGGATGAGGCCTTGATTAAAATGTATGCCTTGAGATGTATGGATCCCAAGGGGTTCCAACTATGTTAAGTGAGCATAATGTTGTTGTAATGTCTCAGATTTTCTATGTTTTTTTAAATATTATATGGATTAATTTCGAGACCAGGTGCTGAGACGGTGTGCGATTCTGAAGCCCGGTGTGCCCGAAATAAATGTTTGAATAATATTAAAATATTAAATAGCACACACATATAGTTTTCCTAAAAAAGTGGAATAACTTTTAAACGATTACCCGAATTAGAAATCTGAGGTCACTGTTGAGTTCAGAGTAGCGGTCTTACCTGAGGTGCAACCTAACATTGGTCGATGCGGGTCGGCTATAAAAAGTAGTTTCGAGCATTTTTAATGAATAAAATAAATTTAAGATTTATTTTATTTCTCTGTTTCTTCAATGTAGTGACGCTTCTTCTTTTAATAATCCTTTAGGTAAGGATCCAAGGTTAGGCTCATAACTCTATAATTCCCTAGAGGCTCTGGAGAGAAACCCTAGAGAATTTCTCTCGATAGCAACGATAGAGACTTGGATCAGAGATCGTTCTTGACAGATCTCACCAGCGAAAATTTATCTTCAATAGCGAATGATTCAATTCCTAGGTAGGAAGCATTATTTTGGATTTATTTCTCCATTTTTAGATTCAAAGATGAACACAGACCATCAACAGACAAGTTGATCCATAGTTCAATCGTTTCTTATGGGATGGGTTATTTGGTTGTGGGATCATCAGGGTTTGATTATTTGATAATTTATTTTATTTACTAATCGTTATTACGATAACAGATCGAGGCTGGAACAAAAAATGGTCAAGGTTCATTCCTCGAATTTGTTACTTGTGTTTTCTCTCCCCCACTTTCTACATGTGTTCTTTGTTCTTTGGAATTTTTATGAACAAACAATCATTGTGACTTCGTTTCTTGGAGAAATGATCTGAAATTGAATATCCAAAATCAGGAAGATCTGATAGAGGTGCGATGACGACAGTGATAGATGAATCAGAATGGTTTGGGAGAAACCGTTCTTCGAGTGGTTTGCGTCGGGATGAAAATAAACAGATTTTTGATCTGATTGAAGGCCCTAAACCCATTGATTTGATGTTGTATTGGTGAGATGAATTTAGATCTAGAGTTTCAAGGAAAATAGATCAACAAAATGAGATCTGGATAATCGATCGAGGCGTGCAGAGGAAGAACACGAGATTTTGAAAAAACCCTATGAACACGACGTGTAACCTGGGGTTACACAGCGTGTGGACCCCATTGAGCGGTGACTAGGGTTTCAAGAGATATTTAAATGTCACACAATGTGTGACCCCTATCAGAAGGCATATAGTCCCTTCCCAAGGACTTCATGTGTATCTTGGGAGATACATAAACACATGGTGGAGTACACGGGTTTCCTACGCGGTGTGTACTCCTCCACACAACTTGGCCTAGACTAATTACATAGAATACCCCGTGTACTGGTACACAAGAAGAGATACACGGGTTGACACCATGTACTGGCACACGTCTGGAGTACATGGGCAGACCCCAGATGTAAGACACGACGTGTGACTCATTCTACACATTGTGTACCCATATTCTACATGAAATAGTTTGGAATGATACATGCCATTGTACACAGGTAGTACCCGAGGTCAAGGGAAACAATGTGTGACCCTACTACATGCCATGTATACCTTTATACATGGATTGATTATATTATCCTCTGTATCTTAGACAAGTTTTGTTAGGGTTTGTTCCGTTATCACTTCTCTAAAGGCAGGTATGAATCATTTCTTACTCATAGGACTATGATCCCTTCAACATGACTTCCTAGATAGAGTTGTTGGAATCCCCTGAGAGTCCTAGAGTAGGATACTCTATTAATTCTTTGTGCCCTAGGTAGAGTCTTCAGTATTGATGTGACCAACTTCACCGGGCATTGATCCTATGCTTAGCAGGTTAATCCAGATAGAGTTGTTGGTATTATTCCATGGATCTGGCTATGATCCTCATCTATGGTATCGTATTCTCTTTAGATCTATCAGTGTATCTCTCTCATGATGGTTCCCAATGAAAAATACTTCTTGGACGGATTCCATCAGTGCTATCGGACTCAGGAGTGTGTTCTACCAGATGAGTGCTTTGTGGAATATTCAAACTGAATTCCTAGTGTTGGTATACAATGATTGTGACTTATCTCTAGACTTTGTGTCTTGGATTGAGTATATCTGGATGTTCTTGTTATATGTTTTGTAGATATATACCTATGTATAGATGACTATATCTTTCTTTATGTATTACTTTCTGGTTTCAGGGTGTCATACTGAGTATTGTTATACTCACCCCTGCACGATCTTTTCCCACACATGTCATGTCTTGTGTAGATGAGCTACCTTTTGACAGTCTTAGGTAGACCAGGACCAGACGGTGCCTTGTGATATCAGACAGGCTGAGGTGTGTTCCTATGGCTACAGACAACAGTCCCAATACCTTATTTTTACAGGTTGGACTTGTGGTTACAGACTTATTTTTCATGGGATTGTATTCTAACTCAGTTTACTTTACTGCACTTTACTTTCATATCGTACTATGGTAGGGATATAGTGGTATGAATGCATTTGGTTCTTAGTGGTTTTTACATTTTAGCATTTTGTGGACCTGAAGATGTGTGTGTGCATACAAGTACATATGCAATGTCTCCCATGTTAGTGATATACCTACTCAGTGCTAGTCACCAGCCCATGGCCTATTGAAGGCAGCCTTGAGGAGTCACGGCACGAGCCCCACTGGGACGAGTCGTGATAGTAGTGTCCCTAGTTTAGAAGCTTCTAGAGACCTCTAGGTATAGTTGAGTGATGAAAAAGGTTGATTATCTAGGGAAGTGTCCATGTAGACCATTGAGATTCTGTAAATCCTTCAAGCTTGAAAGATGCCCATAGGGTGAGTGTCCCCTCCCCACTGAGACGTGATTACCTTGGTGGGTAGGCCTTGGGTGGTTTGATGATAGTTCGGTGTTCAGACCAACCTTGGAATGACTTGGGTACTAAGATGGTCCTTGAGCCATATATTTAGAGAGACACCTATATCACTTTGCCTAGGAGGACATGGAGTCCTTGGAATGTTGTGATGATGCTAAGGGATGTGACACCCTCTAAGTGACGAGTGTTGAAACAAGTGACATGTTGAGATAAGAGGACCCATGACGGGTGGCCTAGCTATGATGAGACCTAAGGTACCTCGGTGGGTTCCCCCATGATGTTTTGACCTTAGCACAATAGTAAATATGGTAAATAAGTAGTGATGATTATGGATGTCACCTTAGTACCCAAATTGATGATTTGAGCCTGTGAGGGTCGTGAAGATGGAAGTTCATGCACCAAGAGGCTGACTATGGTCGGTAGGACAGGTTTAAGCATATGGTCAACCCATCGAGATGATATTTGTGTGATTTGGGTGGGATACATTACCCATTGTGATGTATTTGAGATACATGGGATGCCAGGGAAATACTCCTAGGATCTGACCTTCATTCCAGAAAAAACGGTTTGAGATGCTTTATACTAGGTCCTTGGATCCTAATGGTGGGATGTACAGTCCAACGAGATATCATGATTTGACCTTACATGTATTAGAGTCGAGATATACCATGATTTGGGCTGCCATGTATTGGAGTTGGGAGTGCCACGATTTGGGCTTCCATGTATTTGAGTTGCGAGTACTGCTATTTGAGCTGCCTTGGATTTGATCCTTAGAGTCAATAAAATGTGCCATGATTTGGGTTTTCATGGGTTTGGAGGTGGGATACCATGGTTTGGGATACCCTGGATTCGATCCTTGGAATCAAGTGGATACACCGGTTCTAGGGTTGGACGTAGATCCCTCCACAAGTTTGGGTTTTCATGGAATGGTTCCTTAGGACCGAGATGATACTTAGTTTGCATGATCGTGTGACATGATCAGAGACACTCAAATACTAGTTAAATAAGGTTTGGTTTGATCGAGGTTCTAAAATATAAACTAAGTATCAAAAGTGGTTATTTATTTAAACTTCCACAATTTTACTTATTTATTTAGATGTGCATGTCACATGCACATACACTACATTTACTGATTATGTATGAGACCACATTTGTGGCACCCAACTGAGTTGTACTCACACCATGTCTGGGCATATATTACACTTGGGTACCTGAGTAGACTTCACTGTTTGTAGGTTCAGGTTAGGCTAAGGCTCGAGATAACATGGTCAAGCAAGGTATCTTAGACGAGATCAGATATTGGGACGAGGTGAGGCTTAGGTATGCAGTGGCACCTATTGCACTTTTATTTATTTATGTATCTATATTGTATATGTGGTTGGGCTCAGTGGGCAGCTAGTGGGTTTGTATGACTACATTCATTTACTATTTATTAATATATTTATTTATTCCACATACTTTTATTATTTTACTATTTTGGATGTTTTTTATTTATTTCTATCTATTACTATTCACTCTGATATAAGGGTATAGTCTCTCCACGGTACCACCCTAGACCCCTGCTGGTAGTCAGCACCCTCTAGTGTATGAGGAGACATGTTTTAGGTCTAGTGGCGACTCCCCCAATTCAGGCACCGCTCAGTGGCCACAGACCAGGGGTGTGATGTTATAAAGTGGTATCAAAGATTTTATGTGACTTATACAATATAGAGTATCATAGTTTTTGTTTTTTTACTATTTTGGAAGATGTTAGATAGGTGACATGGGAATATGTTAGAGCTTCTGATGGATATCTAACTGGTGCATCATGAAAACCTTTTTTGATAGGAAGTACAAGTTACTAGGGATATGAGATTGTTGTTATTGGATTATAATGTTACAGTTGTATTATTTTAACCTAGCATAACATACATGGGTTTTGAGATTTATGATTTATTAGTTATTGGATTTTTGGATCTTGGCCCATTATAAAGAGGTCAGTTATTGGATTTTTGGATCGTGTCCCATTGGTGAGAGGCCACATACATGTATCATATTTGGCATGTAGGATTCACATGACATACGTTCACTACTTGTGACTGATATCACTGATGATGAGGGTTTAACTATTTAAAGTGTTAGAAATAACTTATATGTGTTTTCCCATATAACTTGGAATGAAATTCTACTCAGTTGAACCACAATGTATTTTTATTTTGATGAAAGATCATGTGGATCTATGATTAGATTCTTGAGGATGAAAAACATGAAATCCCTCAGTGTAAGGGATCTGTAGTAACCCTAGTAGGTAGTTACAAGCATTTTATGCCTTGATGATCAACCCCTTGGGTGTGATCTTGATATTGGTTTTGGAAAATAAAATGGGCTCAATTATTCAAAGTGTCAATAACAACCTATATAGAGTTTTCCCATATATCTTGGAATGAAATTCTACTCAACCGAACCATCTGAATATGGGATACTCAACACATATTGTGGCAGGGCGATGCTGTTATATACCAATATATACCTAGATGAGAATGTGATCTTTAAGGGGGGTGACTCCTATCTACAGAGGCCCAGTGAGTATCAACCTAATATTATAGATTTTTGAGGGTGTAATCTTGTATGTGGATGCCTGATGAGAATCAGTTCCCTAGTGGGTAGTGAGTTAGCATGTGATGTTGGATATAGATATGTGTAGATGAGACCCTAGAGTGGGCGGTTGGGCACGTGAGTTGTTGTGTGATGCTTGATATGGGAACGAAGAGGTGTTACCCACGAGTTACATTTTACATGAGATGTGACCTATATGTGAGGAGGAAAAGTATAGTGTTTTTGAGATAAAATTTAGGATCAGTGAGTTGGGTACTATGGAAGAAATGTGATGTGCATGAGGGTAACTCGAGTGAGGGTTGGGTTGGGCTTGTGAGTTCCCTAGATATATGAATCATAGGTATATGCTTCAAGTTATGAGATCGGTTCACGTGAGGTGATACCAATTATGGGATACACTCATGGTGATTTCTTAGATTTTGTGAATGTGGAAGGCACGAGCATGTGCCTTTCTTTTGATCAGATCACAAGAGGTGCTACTAGGGATATGGTATAGGCATTATCATGCCTTGTTTTTTCATGATAAAAACACCTTGAGTGGTAGATCTTTGTTATTGAAGTTCGGTTTTTGAGAGAAGGGCCGGTCAATTATCCGACCTTATTGATTTTGGATATGCTTACAATGACATGGTAGAGTGTAGATGGATTCTTACAATTTTGGAATGATTCCCATATGGTGGGTAATCATTAGATGAATTTTGGCACAGGTGAGATGCCTGATTTTGAAGAGGAGCACTAAGGGTGCTCCAAATTAGATGAGACTGACATGTCGAGTAGCATGGTTGATTGGTTAGGCACATGAGATGAGTCATGATGATGTGTGAATCATGATATTGTGAGTTAGGTTGTGTGACCATATGATACATTAGCATACACCCATTATGTTTGGATGTGATTGAGGTGGCATGCGCTGGTTATGTGCAGTTTTGTTGAATTATAAATCAATGAGCGACCATGAGGGGTTGAGGATTGATGAGGATTATGAATACTATGGGTATGGTTTCCCAGAAGTTATTATGAAATGGAAATGTCCCTTCATGGTAGATGATACATCAGAAATGGATTGAGTGTGATGGCATATTGATCTGGGGTTTGATTATGGACATGTGTTTCTTGGGATGAAATGAGTATGGCTCGGGAGGAGTGTCATAAGCAAATCCATATGATGGGGAGTGAACCATTAGCTGGTGTAGGGTATAACCATCGTATTATGATTAATTTTGGTTGTTGTTGAGGATGGAGTTCTCGTGAGTTGGGAACATGTGCTAATTGATGTTTTATGTTGGTGTTAAGGTGTGAGTAAGATGGTCACATCTAGTCATGGACAAAGTGAGAGCCATGAAGACATGAATCAGTGTCATGGGGCCATGGATGTGTATTAGGTCTGGTCATTGGATGAATGAGGTTTCATTTAGATACCAATTAGATATAAATCTGATTTATATGGTCCCTTATAAATATTGTATTTGAGATTCAGATGATATATTGGATAATTCAGTGCATTGACATTGGGCTCAGAATAGTTGTAGTATGATCAAAGGGAGATTCGTGGGATGTACTATGATTCGTGACATGGTTTGTAAAGACCCGTAAAATTCAAGGGAATTTTTTTCTTAATTTTCTTTGGAATTTTACAAGAGTGCGGTTTCTGACGACACCTGATTCCGAGGCCCGGTGTGCCCGGAATCAATTTCCGAAGTTTGGCTCGGGTACGTTCAGTGAACGAACGAGCGGGAATTCCTAACTTTTGATCCGGTGCTCGGAATTGAAATCCGAGGGCACAGATGAACTTGCAACGCCGATATTCGCTTTAGGAGACCTTTTCGGAAGTTGCGTTTTTTGCGGGACGAAAGTTAATTTTTGGGAGAATTATAAAAAGTTGAATAAAAATGTGGAACACTTTTTTTTTATGTTAGTTAACTTCTCCCAAAGGGAGATAAAGGTGGGACCCACATCCACTTAACCTCCCTTGGGAGGATTAAGTGTGGTGGGGCCCACACGAAACCCAACTTTTCAACTTCTCTCAAAACTCCCTTTAACCCCTCTTTAATTGTTTTGACAACTTAGCTTATTAATGAGATTGAGTTGTTTAAACTTTTTCAAACCTTTGAAATTCAAAAAGGTTTGGTTGAGTTAATAAAATAAGCTCTTAGCTTATTTTATTTGGTTAGATTTGTTTAGCCATCTTGAGAGCTTTGGGGTTCTTCTCCTTCTTCTTCAAACTTTGACGAAGAACTCTCAAGCTTGACGAAGAACGCTCAAGCTCCGACGAAGAACGCCGCTCCTCTCTTCTTCGTCTTCCCTGTCAACAAAAGGGAATGTCGCTTCCTCCTCGGACTTTCTTCGTCGGCTTACGAAGATTCGCCAACGACGCACCTCTTCGGACGTACCTCCTCGTCATCGGATTTGACGAATGTTTACCGCGACGCCCGACCTCCGTGACGTTGTCTTCCGCGGGTCGTTGGCAAATCTTCGAACCTATACCCAAGGTAGGGGTTGTTGTTAATTGTTTATTTATTTATCCTTGTTCGTGGTTCTAGCATGACTAACGTGAGGATTTTAAATATGTGTTATTGTTTAACGTGAGGGGGCCGGACCGCATGAACACGGCCGAACCCCCTCCTTTGTTCTTGATGATTTATATTGCGGATGAAACAAGATGGCGTGGTGCCGTCGCACCACGCGGATATTCGCACACTTATATTGCGCGGCGCCGTCGCGCCGCGTCGTGGAAGAATCATCAAGAACGCGACGCCGTCGCGCCGCGTCGAAGGGAATCAAAGGCGCGGTGCCGTCGCACCGCGCCGGACGACGAACACCGCGGCCGGTTCCGGGCCGCGGCGAGACGGGAAGACCGGCGGCACGCCGGGCCGCCGGCGTTGGAAACCGGAAGGGGACCGGCTTGCCGGTCCCGTTGGAGAAAAACCGGCCGGCCAGGTGGCCGGTCGGAAGGTCAAAGACTGGGGGAATAAATTCCCCCGGTCAACTCTCTAAACCCCCCCATTTATGAGGGGGGGGCGGTTTCCTTGAGGGGGGCAGGCGGCCCCCCCGGTCCTCTTCAAAGCAGGCCCCCCCACGAGGGGGGGGGGGGGGTTTCCAAATGGCGCGACTAAAAGCCGCATCGCCATGCTGGAAGCGGGGGCTTAGCCCCCCGCGCGTGACCCCAGTGGCGCCAGGCCGCGCCGGTCCGCGCCGCCGCGCCGGTCCGCCGCCGGCCGGTCCGGGTCGGACCCTGGTCGGGTCGACCCGGTTCGGGCTGACCCAGGGGGGGGGGGGGGGGGGTCGGGCCGGGTCGGCCCGGACCCGGACCCCCCGTTTTCGAGACAGTTTCGGTCTTTTGGCCATAACTTGAGCCACGGACCTCCGATCGACGAACCGTCTGCGGCATTGAGATCCTTGGATCAAGACGGTCGTTTCGGTATATCGCACTCAAAGTTTCGGAATACTTTGAGTTCGTCCGGGTTGGTTCGTTCACGAAACCAACCGGGCCTTCGGAGCGGAAACACTCATATCTTGAGCTACGGACGTACGATTGACGTGCCGTCAGCTTTGTTGAGTTCCTCTTAGTGAGACGGATCTTTTGGCATACTCCGCCTAACGTTTGGACGCAGGTGGTGTATGGTCGGGTTGGTTTTGCCTTAAAAACCAACCGGGCCCCGGGGACGAATGCCAATAACTCTCAGACCGGGCGTCCGATCGACGTGTCATCTGTTGCGTTGAGTTCCTGTTGATGATACAGAACTTTTGGATACATCAACTCTGGACTTTGTGATAGTTGATGTATCAGCCTCTCGGCTCGTGGATCGGACCCTCCGAACGAGCTTGCTGTGTGCGGGAACCCTAGTGCTGGCTGCGACTGTTACTGTGACTACTACTGCTACTACTGCTACTGTGACTGCGACGACGACAGTACAAAGATCCTGTGTGGATTCGATGACGAAGACTACATCACTCAGCGATCCTACGTGGATTAGTGCTACAGGTCCTGTGTGGGCCCGATCCTGTGTGGGTCCGATCCTGTGTGGGTCTTTGCGCTCAGCGGTCCTGTGTGAACCATCGCCTACAGGTCCTACGTGGGCCCGATCCTGTGTGAGTCTTTTGCGGGGGTTAGTTATCTATCGATCCTTCATGGGTCCGACGACTTAGATGGATCCGAGATCATCTTTATCGTCTTTCGAAGAAGTATACCTGTGTGAGCTGAATCCTGTTGCTTTCCTGTGTGGATTGTGTTGTGCTATCCTGTGTGGATTACGTTTTGCTTTCCTGTGTGGAATACGTTTACTTTCCTGTGTGGACTGAGTTGTACTTGGGCTCGGAGGTTGGAGCGTATTTGAAATTGATGACTTAGGTATATGTATGGGCATATACCTAAGCAGTGTCGGTTGTTACTTCGTGATTGTACCTTTCTTCGTGGTTTATCCTTTGTGGATTTGAGAGACCTTCAGGGGTCTCAGGGTCCCTACTGAGTAGCTTATACTCACCCCTGCACGGGATTTTCCCGCACTACGTTGTGTTGGTTGCAGACGACGGACATCGTTGATCTTAGCTGAGGCTTGCAGAGCAGGACGATACCTGGAGGTGGACCACTGGGCGGGACGTGCTCGGAGCGGACGGCGGGACCCGTGGAGCAGTGGAGCTATCTGTACCCACCCTTCAAGTGGGATTTCCTGTGGACAGCTCGGCATAGCGGCTTTTACTTTTCAGTTGCTATTTTACCTTTCGAGTTGTACTTTACTTTCAGTTTGGGTTTGTATACTGGCCCAATTATTTTTCCGCACTTTCAGTTGTACTCTGCTTTTACTTAGTGTTTACTTTCCGCTTGCTTACTCTGTGGTGTTTGTTTACTTTACAAAGGCAATGCCTTCCCTTTTTACCGAGATTTACGCCTTGGTGCTAGTCGCCAGCCCCTGGCCTATGGAAGGCGGGCTTGGGGTAGTCACGACCCGGACCCCGAGGGCGGGTCGTGACAAATTGGTATCAGAGGAGTTTGGTTCTACCGCGAGCTCTGATCTTTTCTATATGAAGCAATAATGTTTAGCGTATTGAGTGTGGTTATCAGTCCAGGGAGTCCAGTGTTGGTGCGGCGGCCGACGTATCCGTACACCAGGACCCTGACTTCTGATTTCCGACTTAATGCACGAAAACATTGATTGCGTGTGTGTTTCAAAGTTTTCTTTGTGAATACTTATATCAGCTCACCAGGTATACTGTTCTGACCGTGGCGCACCTGTTTCCTTTTCAGAGAGGCCCCACGACGGCAGCCAGCTAGGGTTCCGAGAGTCGAGCGTGACAACAGTCCACCGAGTGACGAGGCCTCGGTGCAGGGCCCTTTGTCAGCAGTGGCACCGGCGGTAGCACTACCCGCCGAGCCCCTGATGCTTCCAGTACCAGTCGCTGACGATGCACGTCGCCTCAGCGCACTGCATGAGTTTCAGCGCCAGCGACCGCCCAAGTTTCACGGGGAGACGGATCCCCAGACAGTAGAGGACTGGCTGGAGGCAGTAGTACGTGTGTTTAGGCTAGTGAGGACACCAGCAGACCTCATGGTGATCCTCGCTACGAGCCTACTACACGCAGCAGCAGGACGATGGTGGAGCTTGATGCTCCAGGTGCACGATGAGGCATCTCTAATTTGGATGGACTTTGAGAGCCTCTTCCGCTTGGAGTTCGTCCCAGCCACCCTTCGTGCGGTGCGTATCCAGGAGCTTCTTCAGCTGCGGCAGGGCAGCATGACGGTCGCTCAGTACTCGGCGAGATTTACCGATCTCTCGCGCTACTCGACCGACATGGTACGGGACCCATTATTCCGGGCCCGGACCTTCGAGCAGGGTTTGAGACACGAGATCAGGGCATCGCTGATCTCCCTCAGCATACCGACTCAGACAGGAGTATTGGAGCGGGCCCTTCTGATCGAGAGCTTCCTTGCTGAGTCTACACCAGCGCAGCGACCCACCGCAGGGCGGCACGTGGCAGAGTCATCTGCAGCAGGCAGTCGAAGGATGACTCAGGGGTCCAGGCAGACCAGACCTTCAGGCAGACGACCTCAGGACACTGGCTCAGCAGTGCGGAACACACAGCGTGGAGCCAGTCTTTCGAGAGTCAGATAGTTCTACTCGTGCGGCGGGCAGGGCCACATGGCTCGTGACTGCCCGACCCGCCGTGCCGAGGAGCAGCAGTCGGTTGAGGGACCACCGAGGCAGAAGCAGAGGGTTGACCGTGGAGGTCCGAAGGGAGGAGGTGGACGAGGCAGAGGAGCTGGCCGAGCAGCAGGTGGTGGGCGATGCTTTGAGGCTCTGCCACCACCACCACCAGGAGGTCCACCCCGACCACAGGGAGCTGGCGGGAAGAGACAGGCACAACTCCAGGCAGCAGAGGCCTACGACCACGGCGCACCCGAGATGATTCGAGGTACTATCTGTGTCTATTCCACCCTTGTTGCAGTTCTTATAGACACAGGAGCGAGTCACTCTTTCATAGTCGCTGCCCTTGTTCGGAGCTCGGAGATTCCGACAGAGCCGTTGGCTCGATCCTTACGGCTAGAGACTCCTACGGGAGCAGACTCGACGATTACGCACTGGTGCCGGCAGTGTGAGCTCACTCTAGGAGGTGAGAGCTTCGGCTGAGATCTTCTTGTAGCAGCGTCGAGGCCTTACGACGTCATCTTGGACATGGATTGGCTATCTACGGTCCATGCACAGATTGACTGTTTTAGGCGCAAGGTGCGATGTGTACGCACCGACGGGAGTAGGTTCACCTTCACCGGCAAGAAGGGAGCCTTAGCAGCACAAGATGGACTTCCGCAGAGGAGAGGACAACCCATTACTCATCAGTTGGCTAGCCTCATCCTTGGAGCAGTTGACGTACGGAGTCCTGGTTTTCCTGCAGTGGTGGATCAGTTTGCGGACGTTTTTCCCGATGACGTTCCAGGGCTACCTCCTCGTAGAGAGGTAGACTTTTATATTGACTTGTACCCCGGTACAGCCCCGATATCCACTCCATCATATCGGATGGCCCCCGCCGAGCTTCAAGAGCTACGGGTACAGTTGGAGGACTTGCAGGGCAAGGGGTTCATCCGACCCAGTGTTTCACCCTGGGCTTCCCCGATATTGTATGCCAAGAAGGCGGACGAGAGCTTGCGACTTTGTGTTGACTATCGTCGCCTAAACCAGGTGACAGTGAGGAACAAGTATCCGCTACCGAGGATTGATGACCTCTTTGATCAGCTCAAGGGAGCACGGTGGTTCTCGAAGATAGACCTCAGGTCAGGCTATCATCAGCTCAGAGTCAGAGACGAGGATGTGCAGAAGACGACATTCAGATGTCGGTATGGCCACTATTAGTTCTTGGTTATGCCTTTCGGTGTAACCAATGCTCCAGTAGTGTTCATGGCTCTCATGAACAGGATCTTTCAGCCATACCTCGATCGGTTTGTCGTCGTCTTCATCGACGAAATTCTGATTTACTCTACGACTGAGGAGGAGCACGCCTATCACTTGCGAGTTATACTAGACACACTCCGAGAGCACCAGCTTTATGGTAAGCTCTCGAAGTGCCAGTTATGGATATGTGAGGTCCACTTCTTGGGACACGTTATCTCTGAGGCGGGAGTTGCAGTGGATCATGCGAAGATCGAGGCTGTGTTAGCATGGGAGCCACACAGGAGCGTGACTGAGGTTCGGAGTTTCTTGAGACTAGCTGGATACTATCGGATATTCGTGCCAGACTTCTCTAGAGTTGTGGCACCACTCACATCTTTGACGAAGAAAGGGAAACCCTTCGTGTGGTCAGACAGATGTCAGCAAAGCTTCCAGGAGTTGAGACAGAGATTGACTAGCGCACCTATCTTGAGGTTGCCTGAGGAGGGAGTAGGGTACGTAGTCTACTGCGATGCATCAGGGACCAGACTCGGATGTGTTCTGATTCAGGAGCGGGCAGTGATCGCCTATGGATCACGTCAGTTGAGGCCGCATGAGCAGAACTACGCTACCCATGACCTGGAGTTAGCAGCAGTGGTCTTCGCTCTGAAGACATGGTGAAACTACCTGATGGGCGAGCGCTTTACAGTCTTTTCCGATCATCAGAGTCTCAGGTATATCTTCTCACAGAAGGACTTGAACCTGAGACAGCGGCGATGGCTCGAGTTCCTCCAGGACTATGACTTTGAGATAGTCTATACTCCTGGTAAGGGGAACGTAGTAGCCGATGCCCTCAGCAGGAGGACGGGCATTCAGCTACATGAGGAGGCGACGGAGCAGCTAGCCTCTTTACAGATATCCTTCGTGGATAGAGATGGATCAACCTTCCTCCAGTCTCTCACAGTCACCCCTCCACTACTGCAACGGGTCAGAGAGGCACAGCGTGAGGACGCTGACTGTGAGACACGGCGTGCACAGATATCCTCGGGACAGGCACCTGATGGTTTCTCCCTTGGAGCAGAGCACAACATCCTTTTCAGAGGACGTACCATGGTACCAGTTGCTTTGCGAGAGGAAGTGCTGAGAGAGTTTCACACTTCTCCTTTGGCGGTACATCCTGGAGTGGCGAAGATGTACCAGGACCTCAGGCGACAGCACTGGTGGCCGGGCATGAAGAAGGCTGTAGCAGAGTTCATTTCTCGATGCCTCACTTGCCAGCAGGTGAAGGCAGAGCATCAGGTACCAGCAGGCTTGGTACAGCCCTTGGAGGTTCCGGAGTGGAAGTGGGACGACATATCTATGGACTTCGTGACTGGACTTCCACACACTTCCAGAGGTCACGACTCCATCTGGGTGATTGTTGACCGACTCACCAAGTCGGCACACTTCTTACCCATCAGAGAGCAGGGCTCAGTGGAGAGCTTGGGACGTCTCTACGTTCAGGAGATTGTGCGGCTCCACGGTGTGCCATCATCTATCATCTCCGATCGAGATGCTCTCTTTACTTCCGGACTTTGGAAGGGGTTACAGGAGGCATTCGGGACGCAGCTATGTCTGAGCTCAGCCTTCCACCCTCAGACGGATGGTCAGACGGAGAGGACCATTCAGACTCTCGAGGACATGGTCCGCGCATGTGTCCTCAACTTTGGTCGTAGCTGGGAGGACCACCTACCCTTGGTGGAGTTTGCGTACAACAACAGCTACCACTCAACCATCGGGATGGCACCGTATGAGGCATTGTACGACCAACCTTGTAGATCTCCTTTGTGCTGGACAGACCCTGGGGAGTCAGCACTTGTGGGACCGGAGATGGTCCAGGCCACGACAGAGAAAGTCCAGGTCATCCAGGAGCAGATGAGGACAGCTCAGAGCCGGCAGAAGTCATACGCTGACAGGAGGCGGAGGCCACTAGAGTTCGAGGATGGCGACCACGTCTTCTTACGGGTCTCACCTCGACGTGGTATTCGGATATTTGGCTGAGGTGACAAGTTATATCCGCGCTTCATCGGACCTTTCCAGGTCCTCAGCAGGATTGGTGAGGTGGCTTATCGCCTGGCTTTTCCACCTCAGTTGCACCGGGTGCACGACGTCTTCCACGTATCTCAGCTGAGGAGATACGTGCACGACCCGACGCACATCATTGACCATGGGGAGCTTGACGTTGACGATGGGGTGACTTTTACGGAGGTCCTGGTGGAGATAGAGGATCGACAGGAGCGGGTCCTGCATGGGCGATCGATTCCTCTTGTGCGCATCAGATGGCAGCACGGAAATCTCCAGGAGAGCACATGGGAGCGGGAGGCTCAGATGCGTGCTCAGTACCCTCATTTGTTTCCCTAGTTTTTGATGTATCTTTACGGGGACGTAAAGCCCTGAGGTGGGAGTAATGTAAAGACCCATAAAATTCAAGGGAAATTTTTTCTTAATTTTCTTTGGAATTTTACAAGAGCGCGGTTTCTGACGGCACCTGATTCTGAGGCCCGGTGTGCCCGGAATCAATTTCCGAAGTTTGGCTCGGGTACGTTCAGTGAACAAACGAGCGGGAATTCCTAACTTTTGATCCGGTGCTCGGAATTGAAATTCGAGGGCACAAATGAACTCGTAGCGCTGATATTCGCTTAAAGAGACATTTTCAGAAGTTGCGTTTTTTGCGGGATGAAAGTTAATTTTTGGGAGAATTATAAAAAGTTGAATAAAAATGTGGAACACTTTTTATTTTATTTTTTTTATGTTAGTTAACTTCTCCCAAAGGGAGTTAAAGGTGGGACCCACATCCACTTAACCTCCCTTGGGAGGATTAAGTGTGGTGGGGCCCACACGAAACCCAACTTTTCAACTTCTCTCAAAACTCCCTTTAACCCCTCTTTAATTGTTTTGACAACTTAGCTTATTAATGAGATTGAGTTGTTTAAACTTTTTCAAACCTTTGAAATTCAAAAAGGTTTGGTTGAGTTAATAAAATAAGCTCTTAACTTATTTTATTTGGTTAGATTTGTTTAGCCATCTTGAGAGCTTTGGGGTTCTTCTCCTTCTTCTTCAAACTTTGACGAAGAACGCTCAAGCTTGACGAAGAACGCTCAAGCTCCGACGAAGAACGCCGCTCCTCTCTTCTTCGTCTTCCGTGTCAACAAAAGGGAATGCCGCTTCCTCCTCGGACTTTCTTCGTCGGCTTACGAAGATTCGCCAACGACGTACCTCTTCGGACGTACCTCCTCGTCATCGGATTTGACGAACGTTTACCGCGACGCCCGACCTCCGCGACGTTGTCTTCCGCGGGTCGTTGACAAATCTTCGAACCTATACCCAAGGTAGGGGTTGTTGTTAATTGTTTATTTATTTATCCTTGTTCGTGGTTCTAGCATGACTAACGTGAGGATTTTAAATATGTGTTATTGTTTAACGTGAGGGGGCCGGACCGCATGAACACGGCCGAACCCCCTCCTTTGTTCTTGATGATTTATATTGCGGATGAAACAAGATGGTGTGGTGCCGTCGCACCACGCGGATATTCGCACACTTATATTGCGCGACGCCGTCGCGCCGCGTCGTGGAAGAATCATCAAGAACGCGACGCCGTCGCGCCGCGTCGAAGGGAATCAAAGGCGCGGTGCCGTCGCACCGCGCCGGACGACGAACACCGCGGCCGGTTCCGGGCCGCGGCGAGACGGGAAGACCGGCGGCACGCCGGGCCGCCGGCGTTGGAAACCGGAAGGGGACCGGCTTGCCGGTCCCGTTGGAGAAAAACTGGCCGGCCAGGTGGCCGGCCGGAAGGTCAAAGACTGGGGGAATAAATTCCCCCGGTCAACTCTCTAAACCCCCCCCATTTATGAGGGGGGGCGGTTTCCTTGAGGGGGGCAGGCGGCCCCCCGGTCCTCTTCAAAGCAGGCCCCCCACGAGGGGGGGGGGGGTTTCCAAATGGCGCGGCTAAAAGCCGCGCCGCCATGCTGGAAGTGGGGGCTTAGCCCCCCGCGCGTGACCCCAGTGGCGCCAGGCCGCGCCGCCGCCGGCCGGGCCGCGCCAGACCGCGCCGCCGCGCCGGTCCGCGCCGCCGCGCCGGTCCGCGCCGCCGTGCCGGTCCGCCGCCGGCCGGGCCGGGTCGGCCCGGACCCGGACCCCCCGTTTTCGAGACGGTTTCGGTCTTTTGGCCATAACTTGAGCCATGGACCTCCGATCGACGAACCGTCTGCGGCATTGCGATCCTTGGATCGAGACGGTCGTTTCGGTATATTACACTCAAAGTTTTGGAATACTTTGAGTTCGTCCGGGTTGGTTCGTTCACGAAACCAACCGGGCCTTCGGAGCGGAAACACTCATATCTTGAGCTACGGACGTACGATTGACGTGCCGTCAGCTTTGTTGAGTTCCTCTTAGTGAGACGGATCTTTTGGAATACTCCGCCTGAGGTTTGGACGCAGGTGGAGTATGGTCGGGTTGGTTTTGCCTTAAAAACCAACCGGGCCCCGGGGACGAAAATGCCAATAACTCTCAGACCGGGCGTCCGATCGACGCGCCGTCTGTTGCGTTGAGTTCCTGTTGATGATACAGAACTTTTGGATACATCAACTCTGGACTTTGTGACAGTTGATGTATCAGCCTCTCGGCTCGTGGAGCGGACCCTCCGAACGAGCTTGCTGTGTGCGGGAACCCTAGTGCTGGCTGCGACTGTTACTGTGACTACTACTGCTACTGTGACTGCGACGACGACAGTACAAAGATCCTGTGTGGATTCGACGATGACGACTACAACACTCAGCGATCCTACGTGGATCAGTGGTACAGGTCCTGTGTGGGCCCGATCCTGTGTGGGTCTGATCCTGTGTGGGTCTTTGCGCTCAGCGGTCCTGTGTGAACCAGCGCCTATAGGTCCTACGTGGGCCCGATCCTGTGTGGGTCTTTTGCGGGGGTTAGTTACCTATTGATCCTTCGTGGGTCCGACGACTTAGATGGATCAGAGATCATCTTTATCGTCTTTCGAAGAAGTATACCTGTGTGAGCTGAATCCTGTTGCTTTCCTGTGTGGATTGTGTTGTGCTATCCTGTGTGGATTACGTTTTGCTTTCCTGTGTGGAATACGTTTACTTTCCTGTGTGGACTGAGTTGTACTTGGGCTCGGAGGTTGGAGCGTATTTGAAATTGATGACTTAGGTATATGTATGGGCATATACCTAAGCAGTGTCGGTTGTTACTTCGTGATTGTACCTTTCTTCGTGGTTTATCCTTTGTGGATTTGAGAGACCTTCAGGGGTCTCGGGGTCCCTACTGAGTAGCTTATACTCACCCCAGCACGGGCTTTGCCCGCACTACGTTGTGTTGGTTGCAGACGACGGACAACGTTGATCTTAGCTGAGGCTTGCAGAGCAGGACGGTACCTGGAGGTGGACCACTGGGCGGGACGTGCTCGGAGCGGACGGCGGGACCCGTGGAGCAATGGAGCTATCTGTACCCACCCTTCAGGTGGGATTTCTAGTGGATAGCTCGGCATAGCGGCTTTTACTTTTCAGTTTCTGTTTTCCCTTTCGAGTTGTACTTTACTTTCAGTTTGGGTTTGTATACTGGCCCAATTATTTTTCCGCACTTTCAGTTGTACTCTGCTTTTGCTTAGTGTTTACTTTCCGCTTGCTTACTCTGTGGTGTTTGTTTACTTTACAAAGGCAATGCCTTCCCTTTTTACCGGGATTTACGCCTTGGTGCTAGTCGCCAGCCCCTGGCCTATGGAAGGCGGGCTTGGGGTAGTCACGGCACGGACCCCGAGGGCGGGTCGTGACATGGTTCATGGGGTGAACCATATTTTTCACTTTGTTTAGGGGGTAAACCAGTGATTCTTTACATGGTTCAGGGGGTGAACCAACAATTCGTGACTTTATTCAGGCATGAACCTGGTTTATCGCATGATTTAGGGGGTGAATCATGTGGCAAAAAAATGACAGTTTTTTGTGGGAAATTGTATGTGATGGTTTGAAGACTGCATTTGTTACGTCATATTTGGTATGATGGGGGTATTCTGAGGTTTGTTCAAGACATTTCGAGGAAAGGTCGATGTATGCAAGCCCTGTGTACGGGCAGTGGTGACTCATCTGATTTCGTTCGGAATCGAAGATAATAAGTAGTATCATATTTTGAGTGGTTTTTTCATAAATATTTGAATGCATTGAGATGGAAACCACACTGAGTAGGTCATTGGACCACTAGAGAAAGCATTTTGGTGGGCGATTTTAGTGGTGGGGAACACCATGGATTAAGATCGACCACTATGAGATGAGGCTTATGATGTAGATCACCATACTCTTGATGATGAGGTTGTTGATGAAAACATGGTTTTTAGGGATAGAAAAGTGTGGGTACGAATTGTCTAAGTGATTTGGTGGTGCTAATGAGCAGTGTCTCGGTTTTTGATGGATAATGTTCCTTGCATTTGGAATTGCACAATAGGAGATCATTCGATATTTGAAGATGGAATGTGATGATTTGAGTATGTATTGGTGACCCATATAGTCTGGGTTTACTGATTATATGCTCGATGAGACTTCTTGGTGATGAGAATTACTAAGGCAGGGATTTGTACAATCGCACACCATTTCAAGAGGTGAAATTCTAGAGGAATTTGAATTTTTGAATTGGTGAATGGTTTGTTTTGAGAAATAGGACTCAAAATGAGTTTTGAGGGTTTAAACATCCCTAAATGAGGTTTTTGGATAGGGTTTAAGGTTCTGTGGAAGTCCTAAGGTTTCAGGTTAATGTTAGAGAAGTGGTCAGGGGCTCGGGATGCTAAAAAATGCAATAGAAAACCCTTCATGATGTGAATGTAACTTTCAAGCCATGAAAGGGTTTCATGGGGTGTGTTCCAAGAATTTAGGGTGTTAAAGAGGGTAGGATAAGGGATAAGGGAGAACTAATCTAAAATTCATTACATGAATCTTATGGTCATGCCGTGAAAGTTTACCAGGCGAATCTTTTTTGAGCATGGGAATTTTGGTCTTTTTAGGTTCAGAGTGTTTCAGTTTTTAAGGGGTTTGGGTGTTGAGATAAGGTCGTTTTAGTCATCCTCACCTCCCCTATTTATATCCTTTTATGCCCTTCAACAAGGTATGGTTATGATACAATTTCAACAATGATTTAAGGTAAAATCATTCATTCAAATTTAGTTTTGGTTCCCCCCTTCGAACCCTACTAATTTGGATCAATTTTAGGTTAGGGTTCTTGAATATTTCCATAAAATCATGGTGTAAATTATCCCTATTAATAGGTATTTTGTGTATTCTAGTGAGAGGGTTCCCCAAGATGATGTCTGCATGCCGTCACATGTCGTTTCGATGAGGTATGATACCATAACGAGTTTTACAATCTATTTGGATTAAATTTAATTATTTTGTCTAATGGATTGATGTTTCATGTTAATGATTTTTTTCTAGAATGAGGTTGGAGGTATGTCATGATGTGTTGGAAAGTTACTAGCCATAGTTTTGGTGTGATGAGAGTGCCCGACAAGTTTTAGGAATTTATTCCAATTTAAATTAATTTTTTTAATTAATTACAAATTATTATAATTAATTGTTCGGGATACTATGACATGAGTGAGGGACTCATGGTGATAGGTGGTGTCTAGTTAGATTTAGATGAGCTCAGGCGAGAGTTGTTAGGCGGTGATTGAATAGAATAAATTTGTTTTTGAGGTAGGTGGTCCCTTATATATATTTGATGGTAATTGTAATTATCTATTTATACTTGTCATGTGATATGTGGTCTCTCTACCAAGGGCAATGACCTTTGCTAAATAAAATGTTTTATTTAAAATGAAATGCCTTGATAGACTAAACAAAGTGACAAGGACAAAAGGGTCCTTGGGAACTGGGTTGATTGCCTTGGTCATCGATGACCAAATACTTGATTAAAATGTATTCCATGAGATTTATAGACCCCGAGGGATGCTAACTAAAGTGATCGTAATGTATAGCCCATAGTGTAGGATCCCTTAAAGTCCTCTAGGTAGAGGTGAGTAATGGAATGGGTGGTTGTTATAATGTCTCATATTTTCCATGTACTATTTTTATATATTATATAGATTGATTTCAAGACCAGGCACTAAGATGACGTGCGATTATGAGTCCCGGTGTGCCCGAAACAATTGTTTGAAAAATATGAAAACTTTTTAATAGCACGTGCACAGAGTTTTTTCTGAAAAAGTGGAATAACTCTTAAACAGGTGCCCATATCAAAAATTTGAGGGCACTGTTGAGATCAAAATGGTGGATTTACCCTATGTGAGACCTAACTTTGGTCGACGCAGGTCATCAGTAGAAAAAGTCACCAAGCACGTAACCGTAAATAAAATAATTAAATAAAATTATTTTATTTTTAAATCCTAATAACTCGTGAACGGTGACTCGGATTGGAAATCTGAAACCACTGTTGAGTTTTTAATGTGGTGTTTTCCCTAGGTGTGACTTAACTTTAGTCGGTGTGGGTTGTTTGTGAAAAATCTATCATGGGACGTATCATGAATAAAAATTATTATTTTTTGACACAACGGCTGAAAATCTTTGAAAAGATTATTAAGGAGAATTTTCAGTCTAGTCGCATAACCATGGAAACCTTGGATAAATGTTGGAGAGAGCTTTGAGGATTCTCTCTCAGGCGAAGGTGATAGATCGTGGATCGATGGCCGACACACCTCAAATTCAAAGGATCTTGCCTATGAAAACAACATGACAACCATTCTTCATCGGCGAGCGATCCGAATCGAGGTAAGGTGTGTGTTTCAATTGTTTATTTCTCCATTATTAATTTATACAATGAACATGAATCAATCGACAAACAGATTGATTCATGGATCGTGTGTATTGCGGGAAGGGAATTTTCTTTGTGAGGTTTTAACAGGAGATTAATCTTTGTGTTTATTTTTTTATTCAATTATCATTATAGTGGTGACAAATCAAGATCAACACAAACATTGATTGAGGTTCATTCCTCTATTTGATTCCTGTGTTTTTCTCCCCCGATTCATCATTCGTCATGAGCATTCTTCACTTGGCCCACGACTCAACACATCCCGATCGATTGATTGTTGCATACTCAATTCTTTGTGCAACGATCTGATATTATAGATATGGTATCGACACATCACGATGGAGGTGTGACGACAGAGATGGAGCGATTTAGATGATGGATGATTCTTGAATTTTCATTCTTCAACATTCTTCATCACACAATGAATAATGACGATTCGATCTATTTTGCGAGTAGATCGGAAGATGAAATGTGTTGATTTGGCGATGACATGAATTGATGATCTCAGATCTACAACCATTCAATTTTTCAGGCATTAGAGGAGGCGATGGTCTATGGAATGGACCACCGGTGTGGCACCAGCAGGTTGTGAGTGGTGGACATGGAGGCGTTGGAGGAGGAAAACACGGCGGAAATGGAACGAGCCAGGTCGGACCAGTGGGTCAGGTCAGATGAAGCAGACCCGAGTCAGATCCAAGGCGGCTGGGGTGGAGAATGGTCGTGGTAGACCACAGGTGCAGTGACCGCATGACTGATCATACAGTTAGCTAACCGATCACAATGGTTGACTACATAGGTTGACCGTGGTGGTAGGTTGGACCTACCATGGTGGTAGGTTCGTAGTCCCTAGTAGGCCTATGGGTGGTTTTGCTCAAATGAGCATATCTCCTAAACAGAATTCCCAATCAATGATCCATCTATGACGTTGAGACCCTGATGTTGAGATGGTCATTTTGGGATAAGTGGTGAGTTTTTAGTTTGGACCATTATTGGTTGAGAGTGTTCCCTTGGTATTTCCCTCGAGGGTTTGGTACGACATTACGTTCACATCACTAAATTGTAATCCCCTATAGAGGCTGAGTCCCAGATAGAGTATGGTATCCCTCAATGGGACTGGAGTATGATCCTTTATCACCCCTAGTGGATTTTTGTGGAATAAACATAACCACCGAGATATGGGAATTGGTCCTCCATCCAATGGGCTATATCAGTAGGGTTGGTGGTATTCCCTAATGTGTTTGGGAATGATGCTCTACGTTGCGGGTTGATCCATATTGGGTATGTGGTATTCCCCAATTTATCTAGGAAGGATCCCTTATCTATGTATTATAGTGTTCCTTAACCAATGATATCTCTTTGGGAGAGGCCCAAATGAGATAAACCTCTTTGTGAATGTCTCTGATGATATCATGGCTTGAGGAGTGAATTCTCCCAGAACGAGTGTGCTTTGACAAAAATCCCGTGTTTGGTAATTGGTTGTAGATTACCTCCAAACTTTGTGTCTTGGATTGAGTATATCCGAATATCCTTGTTATATGTGATTTAGAAATATTCCTGTGTAGATATAACTGTATATTCTTGTGTGGTATTCCTTTTTGGTAATCCTATGTGGTAATCCTATGTGGCATTCCTTTGTGGTAATCCTATACAGTATTCCTTTATGGTAATCCTTCATACTAATCCTGTGTGGTATTCATTTGTGGTAATATTGTGTGGTATTACTTTGTGGTAATCCTTTTTGGTAATCTTGTGTGGTATTCCTTTGTGTTAATCCTTTTTCATATCCCTTCATGGTAATCCTATGTGCTATTCCTTTATATTAATCATGTGTGGTATTCCTTTGTGGTAATCCTTTGTTGTAATTCTGTGTGGAATTCCTTTGTGGTATTCTGTCATGGTATTCCTTTGTGGTATTCCTTTATGGAATTCCTTTGTGGTAATACTTTATGGTAATCCTATGTGGTATTCCTTTATGGTAATCCTTTTTGGTATCCCTTCATGGTAATTCTGTGTGGTATTCCTTTGTGGTATTCCTTTGTGGTATTCCTTTGTGGTATTCCTTTGTGGTATTCCTTCATGGTATTCCTTTATGGAATTCCTTTGTGGTATTCCTTTTTTGTATCCCTTTGTGGTTTTTATTTGTGGTTTCAATATGTCCTACTGAGTATTGTTATACTCACCCCTGCACAGTCTTTTCCCAAACATGTTGTGTCTTATGCAGATGATCGACCCTTTGACGAATTCCTAGGTGGACCAGGACCAGATAGTGCTTAGTGAGACCAGATAGACCAAGGTGTTCCTACAAATTTCTAACAGTACCTTTACTTCCAAGTTGTACTTATGTTACAGACTCTTTGTGGTGTGCTTGTATTATGGAATCTCGCCTTTTTAATTACACAACTTTTCATTACATTTTACAAATAGAGGATCTTTAAAGTCTAGTGTCTTGGAAATTAGGAACAATATTCATGAAACAATTAAACGTTTTTATAATAAAATTTTAAGGATTCATCATAGGTTCATCCTAAGTACAATTACTGCATCTCATAACCTGGAGACATACATAAAAGGAAAGGGTGAGCAGAAGGCCCAGTAAGGAAAACAAGTGAAACAATTTACATGTGATGTTGAGCAATATCAATAAGAACACGAGGGATATCATAAAATAATTATAAAGAGGAATATAATAGAAATAAAAACATGAATAATAACTTGAAAATGTGGCTAAAACATTTAATTTATACATTCATGAACATATCACCAAGGTCCATCCCCAAGGTGTCATAAAAATTACCAAGGTTATTCACCAAGGTATCGTAAAACTTGTCATCTCTAGAGATTAAATTATTTACCCAATGCATTGGAACACTATTAGGGAACACCCTTAATATGTATTTATTTTCATTTTATCCACATAGATCATAATCATACATTTCATAAATAACCCAAAGAAAATAAAAGAAATGGGTTTCATATCAAAATCACGATGTTTTTAAAAAATGCTTAAAAACAAGATCATTATGTCATTTATAACCAATGGAAAGTAAATAAGGGTTATATGCATGCAAATTCAAGAATAAAATATATAAATTTTATGTCTTGACGAATAACCCTAGAAATGAAATAGGTTTGGGTATTCACATAAATAAAATAAGATAATTTCTTGAGAAAAAGAGAGAGATTTTGAGACAAAAACTCTGCATCATAACAGATATATAACATGGTTTTAGAAAACAATAAAAAGAGAAAGGATAAGGTTATCCCATCCATAAATGAATAATTTTATAGTATAGGGATAGAATAAAATATAAATAAGATCATGGTGTGGATATTTTAATGACATACCACATGAAAAGAAAACTTGAAAAAAAAGAAGATGCGATTTCTTTTACGAAAGTTTGGCAGCCTAACGACGTCACTTAAAAATTTAGAAAAACCAGTTGATGAGAGAGGAAAGGGTCTCTAATCAATTGTAAATGAAATTGATAGTAATAAGGATATATAATAACATACCCCCACATAATAAAATGGAAACTAGAAGGCATAACATAAAGGAAGTCATGACTAAAGGAGGAGGGTGAAAGGTTCCGTTACCTTGAAGAGTAACTTCAAAAACTCAAAGTTTGTGACCTTGGGGGGCTTGAGGGAACCTTGGGAGGACTCATTGGGAGGTAAAAATACCAGAGATTCATAGAGTAGGAATTTGGAATTAAATGGATGAAGGGATGACTTGGTATTTATAGCAAAAATGAGGGAATATTTTATTAATTTCCAAGGGACACCTCATCAGTGGTATTTACAAAACCATGGGCTTGCCCATGGTATTTTCCCATGGTATTGGCCAATTAGGACACCTCATAACATATCTTACTATACACAAGTCGACCAGAATTATGACATCATGATTACATCATTAATGATGTCATTAAACACACCGAAACTCAAAATTGTATTTTTACTATTCACCAAAAATTCAATTGTTTCAAAAAAATCTCAAAAATCCCCCCTAACCATTTTTCGATGTGTATAATCCAAAAGTGAACTCTATTTTATAAAAATTAATTTTATTTTAAATTAAATTAAATAAATAAAATACTAATACTTGGCTAATAATTTCTAAAACATTTATTTACTTATACTATGATATAATTATATCACATTACCACTTAAGATGACCAAAACATATTTATACCTCCATAGGTGATGTTACTATTCCATTGGTAAAATTACCATTCATAAGGGTAAAATTACTATTCAAAAGGGTGAAGTTACTATTCACCAAAAAATTATTTTGATCTTATTGAACCACATTTTTCACCCTGATTACAACCATGTATGTCAGATTTTTGAAAATCATTTCACAGAAAAAGTTATTTAATAATAAAATAATTTTTACTATTCATCAAAAAACACTATTCATACAACACTATTCATAAAAACACTATTCATAAAACTATTCATCAAATTGAAATTTAGAAAACTTCTAAAAATTCAGCCTAGGTTAGTTTTGACATTTGAAATTCAAAAATGATGTTTATTTTACCATAATAATTCTCTATGTATGAAAAATTTCTAAAAAGTAAAATTTTTTCTTTTAAAATCAATTTATAGATTTTTTCTTAATCAAACATATACTTTGTTAAGAAAAATATATTCCTAAAATAGGAAAGATGAAATAACAATTTTATTTATACCAAGGGATTGCAAAAAGTAACTAAGGCCCCATTACATAACCCCTTATAACGCCTACATAGGACCTAAGATTAAGGTGTGCTATGGTGATAAAATCTTGAGGCAGCTCGGACAACATTGCCTGAGTTGCGATTTCTATCAGCTTGAACTTCTCCCATAGGCAATTCCGTTCAAGCTTTACATATTGAAGCTCATCTTGGGCTTGGTCCAGAGCAAAGCATAGTGACACAACCTCCTTCCCAAACTTTGACAGATGGGCTTCACATGACCCGAGTCTTCTAGATGCGTCCATCAACTCTCCTTTCTGTATTAATTAACCACGATCACTTGTGTTTATAAACAATAATCATAACGTTAAGATTATAGTTTCCAATAGTCATATTGACCAACAATCATATAACAGTTGAAACCCAGTGATATTATTTTAATTATACTCACTTCATTAATTAAATGATATATTTTTATTGAGTATAAAATAAAATAATACAAAAATTTAAGAAACAAATATTATTCAAAAGTTTGGGTCGTTACATTCTTCCCCCCTTAAGAAACTTCGTTCTCTAAATTTTAACTCGTACCCTTAGAAGAGAAAAGGTGTGGGTACTTCTGCCTCATAGACTCCTCTGGTTCCCACATGGCTTCTTCATATTTGTGGTTCCTCCACAACACCTTAACTGGGTGGGTAGTCTTGTTGAATAAAACCTTGTCCCTATGATCCTAGATCTCCACTGGTTACTCCTCATAAGAGAGGTCATGTTCTAGTTGTACCACCTCTAGATTTAGTATATGTAAAGGGATAGGTATGTACTTCTTCAAGAGGGATACATGGAATACATCATGAACTTTTGCTAGATTTGGAGGAAGTGCAAGCCGATAGGCCACTACTCCCACGTGATCAAGGATTTCATATGGGCCAATGTACCTAGGGTTGAGCTTCCCTTTCTTCCCAAACCTCATGACTCTATTCCAAGGTGAAATTCAAAGAAATACTTTGTTACCAACATCAAACTCCAAGTCCTTTTGATGGTTGTCAGCATAGCTCTTTTTCCGACTCTGAGCAGACTTAATGTGTTGCTGGATGGCATGGAATTTTTCTGTCATCTCTTGCACAAGATCAGGCCCAAGAAGATTTCTCTCACCAGCTTCATCCCAACAAGTAAATTTTTTACTTCGCTTCCCATATATAGTTTCATAGGGTTCCATTTGAATTCTTGAGTGGAAGCTGTTGTTGTAAGAGAACTCAATTGATGGGAGATGTTGATCCCATCCACCTTTAAATTCCATTGAATATGTTCTCATTATGTTCTTGAGTTTTTTTATAGTACTTTCAGATTGTCCATCAGTTTGGGGGTGATAGGCCGTTCTAAAATTCAATTCAGTACTCAGAGAATGTTGAAGACTTCTCCAGAATTTTGATGTGAACCTTAGATCACGATCATATATGATAGAAAGTGGAAATCCATGTAGCCTTAGCACTTCATTCATGTAAATCTTGGAAATTTGATTAAGAGGGAAATCTTCCTGAATAGAGATAAAATGAGAATTCTTGGTGAGACGGTCCACAATAACCCATATCGCATTATTTCCTTTGGAAGTTCTCGGGAGACCAATGACAAAGTCTATAGTGATATTGTCCCACTTCCATGCTAGTATGGGTAGTGGTTGCAATACCCCTTTAGAAAGTTGTCGCTCTATCTTCACTTGCTGACATACTAGGCACCTTGAAGTGTAGTCAACAATCTCCCTTTTCATATTATCCCACCAATAATGATCATGAAGGTCTCTATACATTTTTGTGCTTCCCAGATGTATAGAGAAAGTAGAGCTATGAGCTTCATCCATCAACTCCTTCTTTATTTCCGGAATAGATGGAACACATAGTCTTGTATGAAATTTCAGTACACCTTCTTGATCAATATTGAACTCAGGAAACTTCCCATCCTTCACAGCCTCAAACTTCTTCTGTAACAAAGAATCTTATTTTTGAGCTTTCTTGATCTTATCTAGTAATGATAGTTGATAAATCATTTGGGTTAGAGTTGATGATGTCCCTTCCATTATAATTCCCATGTCTAGATTTACTAGGTCATTGATCAAAGGATCTCTTTGAATCATCATCATGGACATAACAACTGGGTCTTTCCTGCTTAATGCATCAATGACTTTGTTTTCTCTTCCAGGATGATAATGAATTAAAAAATCATAGTCTTTAAGAAGTTCCAACCATCTAATTTTTATCATGTTAAATTCCTTTTGTGTGAAAATATACTTCAAACTTTGATGGTTTGTGTATATATCACATTTATCCCCATAAAGATAGTTCCTCTATATCTTCAGATCAAAAATGACCGCAACCATCTCCAGATCATGTGTAGGATAGTTCTGCTCATGAGTATTCAACTATCGAGATGTATAAGTGATGACTTTGTAATTTTGCATGAGGACGCACCCAAGCCCTTTCAGAGATGCATCACTAAAAATAATGGATCCTTCTCCACTTGAGGGAAGAGTTATCATGGGTGAAGTAACCGATCTCTTCTTCAGATCTTGGAAACTTTCCTCACACTCCTTTGTCCAGATGAACTTGACTCCTTTTTGAGTTAACTTGGTTAATGGATTAGAAAGTCATGATTTTTTTTTCACAAACCTCTTATAATATCTCGCTAATCCAAGGAAACTATGAATCTCAGTTATTGTTGTAGGGTGAGGCCACTCCTCTATAACTTTTGTCTTTGTAGGGTCAACTATGATTCCTTTATTGGTTACAATGTGCCCCAAGAAATCAACTTTTTGTAACCAAAATTCACATTTACTGAACTTTCCAAAAATCCTCTCCTTCTATAGAGTTTAAAAAATAACCCTTAGATGATCCTCATGCTCCTCGAAACTTTTGGAATATATTAGAATATCATCAATAAAAACTACCACAAAGTTATTAAGGTAGTCCTTAAATACTCTATTCATCAAATCCATAAAAATAGCAGGTGAATTAGTCAGTCTGAAGGGCATAACAACAAACTCATAATGCCCATATCTTGATCGGAAGGAAGTTTTTGTAATATCTTCTTTATTCACCCTCAATTGATGATAACCAAATCAAAGATCAATCTTAGAGAAGAATTGAGCCCCATGAAGTTGGTCAAATAAGTCATCAATTCTTGGAAGAGGGTATTTTTTCTTCAATGTGATCCCATTCGGTTCTCTATAATCAATGCATAGCTGCATTGATCCATCCTTCTTCTTCATAAAGAGAACATGTGATCCCTAAAGAGACACACTTGATCAGATAAACCCATTCCCCAAAAGATATTGGAGTTATTTCTTCAATTCCTCCAGCTCCACATTTTCCATCCTATACGGGGTTTTTGATATTGGATGAGATCCAGGTATGAGTTTAATGGAGAACTCTACCTCTATTTCTGGGGGAGGTCTGAGTAATTCCTCAGTAAATACGTCAATGTATTCCTGGATGATGGGGAAATTTTCTATCCTTAAACTCTCTTTTACTTCTTATTCTTCACCGATCAACTCCATAAATAAGGATATAGGAGGTTCTTCTAGACATAGATTAGGTTGAGACATCTCTCCTTGGAAGATAACCATAGGTTTTCCATTCAAAACTACTAATATTTCCTTGCTTCTGAATTTGATCTTAGCATTATACTTTGAGATCCAGTCCATCCCTAGTATAATGTCAAATTCCAACATGGGAATGACTAATAGATTTGTGATAAGATTGTGCTCACTAAAGTAAATACTAGAGTTTCTAAATACCGACGATGCTTGGATAATCCCACCAGGAGTCTTGACTGATAAATCTACTTTTAGCATTTTAGGGGTTGATTCTAAATTCTTTGCAAACTTGGAGTAAATAAAGGAATTCTTAGAACCAGAATCAAACAAAGTACTTTCTAGATTTGAGAGAACAACAAGATTACCTACCACTACATCATTTAGCGCTTCAACTTCAGCCGTAGTGATAGAAAAATCACAACCTTGTTCCCTTAGCCTTTGCTGAGGCTAATGGTGGTTCCCCTCCACTGTCCTTAGATTTGGACAGTGATTAGAAAAGTTCCCAAGTTTTACACACTTATAGCATTGGACATCAGGTAGGTCCTACACCATCTTCCCCTTGTTTTTAGTGTTGGGAAGATGTGGCTTCACCTTAGTACGACAATTCTGTGCAATATGGCCATCTCTTCTACACTATTAGCACTTCCCACTCTCGAGTAGGTAGTTCCTGGAATGCTTCTTCCCATATTTATTACACGTGGGATGTTTCACTTTCTTGCCTCCTCTACCCCGATCAAAGATCCTCCCTAATCTTGTCTCCATTGATCTCTTCTTTTCATTGGATTTATGAGACCACTACATCTCACTGAACTTTAGTTCGACTTTCATAGAACTCCACATGATCTCATCATAGCTATCATAGTCTTAGTTGGCTAGATTATTTCGTAGATAAGGTCTTATTACACCAAAGAATCTATCAACCTTCCCATTAGGATCCATGAAAAAACTTGAGTTATAATGGAAAAGTCTTGTGAAGTTCATCTCATAGATTCCAACAGATTCATTATCCTTATACTTTAGCTCGAGAAACTCCTTCTCCATTCTTGTTCTCATAGAACAAGGGAAATACTTATTAAAGAAGATCCCTCTAAACTCTTAACATTCCATAGATTAAACCTCTACTCTTGGCCACATGTTTTTAATCAGTTACCACCACTAATCGGCTTCTCCCTCTAAATGGTCAATGTAAAACCTTGACCCCAGATACCTAGAGTTGGTGCATTATTACATAACATTGGCATGATTACAAAAGATCAAGTCTCAAAAGACTGATTAGTTTAGTAACCTTGGAAACACTAGATACATTCAAAAGTCTTATATTACATCATAAAGTGAAAAGCTACAACAACATAGTCTCCATAGTCCACACTCATATCCCCTCAGACTATCCCTACAGGTCAGTCATAAAATACTTATTCACATCCTGGGAAAAATAAAACATAGAAAGGGGTGAGCTTAGATGCTCAGTAAGGATAACAATATAGCGGAAACTTTCACAAATAAGCATAAACATTTGAGGCAATGTATAACTAAAACAAAATCCTTTTAAACTTGAACTTAAGAATAATATGGAAAAAATAAAATTAAATAATTCCATTTACTTATTAACATTGATATTCTACTATTTGAATAATCACATGCAATATCAATAACCACTTTCATAATGATGGAATGCATAATGCCAGACTATCATAACCACATAGTCAAGGCCTTGTGCCAAGACTACAAATAAGATTTTGTCAAGGCCTTGTGCCAAGACACTAGTTTTTCTTATGAGACCTACCAATGCATCAAGGAGCTATAGAGGGCTCCACCCATCACTTACCAAGTCCAATTCATTCCTCACATGAACAAGTTTAAACATAACATAAACATTCGTATTAAAACTATCATACGAAATGTCAATACTTTCTCTATAAACCATGAATGGTATAAAAATAACACATCCACAGTCAAACATATAACAAAACCTTCAATATAATATGGAAGTTTTGTATCATAATAAATCAACTTCAAATAATCTTAAAATCCATCAAATGATGTTGACATAGATGAAATCAAAACTATTTGAGAGAAATATATCTTTTTTTGAAATCATTTAAAAGTCACATAATTATAAAATAAAAAATTTACTTTGAAAATATTCTTATAATATTTTAAGGGAAGCTTCTATAATTTTATAACAGTTTAAAATAGCCTCATGTTCCGTATAAGTTTAAAAAGGCATTCCTACCTTAATTTTGTCAAAAAGGTTAAAAAAGACCTTTTTTGGAAAACGACAGAAAGATTACTTTATAAACATCTTATAAAAAGTAAAAAAAGGGTATAAATGTCTTTAACCCATAGTATATAAAATAGTAATAATGTTTTGAAATACATTTTTAAGAAATATGGATGTGGATGATAAAGAGGTCCCAGTAGATAATTACATATAAACAACCTCGGATAATGAAGAGATTATGAAATTAACCCTTAATTTGTAATTTTCCTTGGTTGAGGGCAAGTTAAAATCTTGTATAATGGTGAAATAATTGTTATTAAATTATACAAGAATCATATACATTAATATTATATCATATAAGATCTTTTAATATTGCTTTGTTAATAATATCTTAGTATTATCGTTGTTTCGGGTGTTAACAGATTCATTTTTCTTTACATTATTTGTTACGTGAGTCATATTTGTTATGGATGGGATGTATATTATTAATATAAAGAATTATATAAAGTCTTTAAACATTATTTTTAATAATCTAATGAAAATTAGTCTTGAATGGATACGATGAGGAATGAATCTCATCACGTTCGTGGAGACGGTAATCCGTACGTACACACGAGTGACAATATCATTCTTTTGATATTAAAATAATATATAATTGGATGGTATATCATATATATAGAATCATTATCATGTTATATTTATTATTTACATAAATTACACATCATTATTATACCTATCCAAATAATAATGTATTGAACAACAATTACACCACGACGTGGAGACGGTAATCCGTACGTACGCACGTATGGTGACATGTCATTCAAAGGATGGATATAATAATGAATATGGCTGTACCATATTTATAATAACATCACAGTATATAGAAGATACTGGATTTATTATTTTATAATTTAAATAACAAATAAAGAAGAAGTGGAAGAAGAAAAGAACTTGAAAGAGGGTGGTGAAATTATTACCTCTTCTTTGGGTTCTTCCTTTTGATTTGATCAAAAGGGCTCCTTAAGTTGAATTTCTGACCAAATGAGGGTCTCTAAGATTAAGGAAGTACATTTGAGATGGTATTTGGGTAGGGTTTGTCTAATCCAAAAAGCTTTGAAGGTGTGAATCAGAGAGAAGGGGGAGTGCCCTTTTATAAGAGGGGTGAGAGGCACCTTAGGAAAAGCTAGAAATATTATTTTATAATAAAATAATTTTCGGTTTATAATGGATCCAAAATGTATTATTTAAAGGATAAGGTGGTTATGGGTTGAAAACCACTCAAACAATAGGTTTTAGACAGGTTTGGGTCACTATATTAACCTTAACTTTTAGATTTAACTCTTAGTTAAATAGTTTGACATTTACCACGTCTCTTTGTATTTTTATATTATATGGTTAATAAACTTAATATATACTTCCAAGAGAACCCCAAGTGGTTCATTAATGATACAAATATCATTATATAAGTCATTTGTCCGAACCTTAGATTTTTAGGAATATAATATCAATTAATAATATAATATTTGTTTTAAAAAACTCTTTTATGTCAATTTTGACACTATTTGGTATTTTGTTTTTGCTAAATTTATAACAACATTATTACTTCGAACAAAATTCATCTAACCAACCCTAATATGTAATATTAACCTATAAAATTATTGGAATTCATAAAAGTCTCAAATTACATTTATTTGGATATTTATAATATCAATTATTTTAATATTTCATTAATTAGGTAATTACTGCATCACCATTGTATCATAAATAAATTAAATTATTTAATGTCTAAAAATTATAAATAAAATACCATTATGTAGGAAATATTTTTAGCTTTCTAATTAATATTTATAATCTAATTTATCTTATGTATAACCTTATATTAAAAATGTTTTATTTATTAAACTTTGATTTTAACTCTTTTAACTCTTCTTTGAATTAAATAATAATAAATGTCCTAATCTAATCCAAGTGGACCAAAGAGGTTCATATTTTATTCCTAAGTTTTTTTTGGGTCAAATTATACTTATCCAATAGAATTAGTACATGTGTTAGGGTAATAATAATATCATTTTTACCCTTAATTACCCTATTTATTTTTAACCGTGGTAAATAAAAGTAAAAAGTTACTATTCACCAAAAATTATTTTTATCTTATTGAACCACATTTTACTCCTTGATATTAACCGTTTCTCTTAGATTTTTGAAATTCCACTCACATAAGTGGTAAAATTAAGTTTTATGTGAATTTGCAAATTCTCCTAGGAGGTGGTAAAAGACGGTGAAAAGTTCAATAAAATTTTATATATCTAATATTATTACAAAATGACTCCAATTAATTACATTGAACATATATATGTATTATGTATCTATTATTACCTAAAATAAATTTAAATAAAATAAATAATTATTTAAATAATAACTTAGTGTTTTTCACTATTCATCAAAAATTGAAAGTTTTCAGAAAAATATCAAAAATTCACCCTAAGATAATTTTGATATTCCAAATTCAAAAATGAAGTCTATTTTACCAAATTCAAAACATATAAGTTGCATTTATTAATTTAAAATTAATTCCCATTGTCAAAATCAAAAGGCGTATTTTTAAGAAATAATATCTATCAAAAGATTGACACTTGTTTATGTCCAATATCAAAGTGAAATTAGTTACAATGACCAGAATTGGATTAAATGGTAAAAATGCAATCTATTTATACTTCCAAACTATTAAAATGAATAATTTAACACTAAATTAATTTGATTAAAAAAGTTGGTTTTAGTTAAAATATAGTATTTTTCACTATTCACCAAAATATGAAAGTTATCAGATTAACACCAAAAATTTATCGAAACTAAATTCTTATGTCCCTATTCTAAAGAAGAAGTTTATTTTTTCAAATAGAATATATAAAAGTTTCAAATATTGGATTTAAAAAGGGTTCATCATTAAAAGGCTGTAAAAGTGCATTTTTTTAAATAAATACTTCTTTTATCTGAAAAAAATGATTTTGTTCTTACATTATGTCTAAAAAACTCATAATATGGATTCTAAAATTATAATGATTATATATAGTTCAATATTCAGTTAATAATATTCATAACTGCTTTTGAACGGTTAGTTTGGTAATCTTACGGTGCGCTCGAACCCGGTGTTGCGTGTAGTGCAAGTTATTTAATTACTTTGAAGAAATAACGTACTATGAAATCTTGGGGTGTTACATTCTTACCTCCTTCAATAAATTGCGTCCTCAAAATTTTAAATTGTTCTTAGAAAAGAAAAGTTTGAAAATAGAAAATACCTTTGTGGGAAAACCCACATCGGAAATTGGGTTAATAAAATTTAGTCTTAATAAGAGGAAAAAGGGAATGAAAAAGTAACCACCAAATTATGATCTAAATCAGGAGAACATTGGTGGCAATTAGAGACACATAATTGGAGGGAAAATGTAAATATTTATAGTGAGTGATTGAGGTCATCAGTCACAAACAATTGTAGAATTGAGGACCTCAAAGCCATCAATCTATGATGATTTAAAATATCATTGGTTTCACAAAACATAAGGTATTAGGATAACACATTTTTAGTTTTAAGATATATTACCTAAAGTTTAAGAATTAATTTCTTCATAGAATAAGAGAAGAAAAAAAATATACTTGACAAGTATAGTTCCATCCTTTAACTAATTTCTACCACAAATTCATCTTTCACTCTAAAAGATAATAGAACTAAAAAATATATTCTATTTATCCTATTCGTATAGGGTTAAAAAAATGAATTTATAATTCATCTACCAGAACCTTTAAAAAAACTACATTATTTAATCCAGGACATCACGCGGATCAGTGGTAGGTGATACACCCTTGTCGCCCTTCGGTTGCGGGTTCAAGTCTCGCGGCCTTGTCGGACGCGACGGGTTGCCGCCCGACCTCTGGGTTGTCCTTTTTATGGAAATCCAAAAATAATCTCAAACTAGACTTATCCAAAATACTTATTTCCAAACTCACAGTCCAAAATTTATAGGGAAGTTAAACACAATGAAGATCCTTTTTTCCACGTAATAACATGTGAACACCTTCATCATGTATTCTTTTAAAACACTAAAACATCCTGAATTACCATAAAACCTTATTGATTACATTCATGCTCCATTATTCATTATAGAATACTGGATATAATCATTCTATCCAAAAATGTTGTAAACTCAAACAATGATGGAATATACAAATCATTAATCAGTTTCAAGGTAGTCAAGAATATCCAATATAATTTATCCAAATCAAACATGTATTATTCCAAAATCACTACCTCAATATCAGAACCATATTGTGGTTTATCTTTATCTCAACCATATATTTTCCAAAAATTTAACCTACTATTAAGTTACTTTTCTTGGTTCTACACAATCTCAAGTCCTTAATAAAATACTTCTGCAGTACAATCCTTATATACTTCATAATTATTATAACCGGTACATCATTGATACAACACTCAAATGACATAATTCTTTAATAATAACACAAGAACTCTAATAATTCCTCCTCATCTGTGGTAGTATCATAACTTGATTATTATCCAATAACACCATTTGGGGTATACTCTGATGATTTGGACATTGGTTCGCATAGTGTCCCAATTCCTTGCAGATGAAGCATTGTACATTTGAAACCTTTTTCTTACCCTTGCAGTCACGTACATGGTGTCCTTTTTCTCCACACTTATAACAAACTCCCATTCCCTTTAGGAAAGTTCTAGGGTGTTTCTTCCCACAATTATCACATATGGGAAAATTCTCCTTTTCCCTCTTCCCTTTATCCATATTTCTCTCTTATATCCTTTTCTTCTCTTGCTTCCCTTCAAATCCATAGGACTCAGAGAATTCTTTACTTATCTTTTTAACACATGATACTATTTATTCATATGTTGAGAATACATGGGAGACAATTTCCCTTCTAAATGTTGGCTTAATACCATGAAAGATATGATCCTTCTTACTCTTTGGATCATACGTATTGCTGGAGTTCACATTCCTTCTACTGGGCGCCATTTCTATACAATGGCATACACTAGGTCAGTTTATGAATTGCAATGAATAATTACAAACTTGGAAAATACCTAACATATATTGAATAGTTTATGGATATAATCCATAATCATAAAAATGTTTTCTTTGAGGAAGTATATACTCATAAACCCTTTATAATGGTTTGTAAAGAAAATGATAATTATCCTAAGCATATCCCCTAGGAGTGTCGTAACCAAGAGTGTAGCAAGACCCATTGTTGTGCACCAGTTCCCATTCAAGTCTAGCTCAAAGCGGTGTTTTCGGGTTTTACCCCTAGGTACATCTATGCCAGAGCCGCCTCTACCTGCTTGTATCCAGACAGGGATGTATTGCTCAGAAAACTCACAAAATCTCTACATTACCAAAATTCTAGGAAGTTCTTCTATAATAATCTTCAAAGTCTATCTTAGGGTAATGTGCTCTAATCAGAGTTTATCTAAATCTAGCTTCCAAGGTTTGTACTAAACTTTCTCTGATACCAACTATAACGCCCTGACCCCAGTTACCCAGAGTTGGTTCATTATTACATAAAATTGGCATGATCACAAAAGATCAAGTCTCGAAAGACCGATTAGTTTATTAGCCTTAGAAACACAAGATACATTCATAAGTCTTAAATTACATCATAAAGTAAAAAAATACAACAACATAGTATCCATAGTCCACACTCATATCCCCTTAGACTATCCCTACAGGTCATTCATAAAATACTTCTTCACATCTTGGAAAAAATAAAACATAGAAAGGGGTGAGCTCAGATGCTCAGTAAGGATAACAATATAGCAGAAACTTTCATAAATAAGCATAAACATTTGAGGCAATGTATAACTAAAACAAAAGCCTTTTAAACTTGAACTTCAGCATAATATGGCAAAAATAAAATGAAATAATTCCATTTACTTATTCACATGGATATTTTACTAGTCAAATAATCACATGTAATATCAATAACCACTTTCATAATGATGGAATACATAATGTCAGACTATCATAACCATATAGTTAAGGCCTTGTGCCAAGACTACAAATAAGATTTTGTCAAGGCCTTGTGCCAAGACACTAGTTTGTCTCATGAGACCTATCGATGCATCAAGGAGCTATAGCGGGCTCCACCCATCACTTACCAAGACCAATGCATTCCTCATATGAACAGGTTTAAACATAACATAAACATTCATATTAAAACTAGCATACGAAATGTCAATACTTTCTCCATAAACCATGAATGGTATAAAAATAACACATCTATAGTAAAACATATCACAAAACCTTCAATACAATATGGAAGTTTTTTATCATAATAAACCAACTTCAAATAAGCTTAAAATCCATCAAAGGATGTTGACATAGATGAAATCAAAACTATTTGAGAGAAATATATCTTTTTTCAAAATCATTTAAAAGTCAAATAATTATAAAAGAAAAAATTTACTTTGAAAATATTCTTATAATCTTGTAAGGGAAGCTTTGACAAATTTATAACGGTGGAAAATAGCCGCACCCTCCGTATAAGTTTAAAAAGACATTCTCACCTTAATTTTGTCGAAAAGGTTAAAAATGACCTTGTTTGAAAAAAAATGGAAATATTCCTTTATAAACATCTTATAAAAAGTCAAACAAGGGTATAAATGACTTTAAAACATAGTCTATAAAATAGTAATAATGTTTTGAAATACATTTTTAAGAAACATGGATGTGGATGATAAAGAGGTCCCAGTAGATAATTACATATAAACAACCTCGGATAATGAAGAGATTATGAAATTAACCCTTACCTTATACTTTTCCTTGGTCGAGGGTAGTTTAAACTCCTGTATAATGGTGAAATAATTGTTATTAAATTATAAAATAATCATATACATTAATATGATATCATATATGATCTTTTAACATTGCTTTGTTAATAATATCTTAGTATTATCATTGTTTTGGGTGTTAACGGATTCGTTTTCCTTTATATTCTTTGTTATGTGAGTCATATTTGTTATGTATGGGATGTATCTTATTCATATCCAGAATGATATCAAGTATTTAAACATTATTCTTAATCATCTAATGAAAATTAGTCTTGAATGGATACGATGGGGAATGAATCTCATCGCGTTCGTGGAGACGGTAATCCGTACGTACGCACTGACAAAAATATCATTCTTTTGATATTAAAATAATATATAATTGGATAGTATATCATATATACAGAATCATTATCATGTTATATATATTATTTATATGAATTACACATCATTATTATACCTATCCAAATAATAATGTATTGAATAACAATTACACCACGACGTGGAGACGGTAATCCGTACGTATGCACGTATGGTGACATGTCATTCAAAGGATGGATAGAATAATGAATATGGATGTACCAAATTTATAATAACATCACAGTATATATAATATAGTAGATTTATTATTTTATAATGGAAATAACAAATAAAGAATAAGTGGAAGAAGAAAAGAACTTGAAAGAGGGTCGTGAAATTATTACCTCTTCTTCAGGTTCTTCCTTTTGATTTGATCAAAAGGCTCCTTAAGTTGGATTTCTAACCAAAGGAGGGCCTCTAGGATGAAGGCAGGACAGTTGAGAGGGTATTTGGGCAGGGGTTGGCCAATCCAAAATGCTTTGAAGGTGTGAATTAGAGAGAATGGGGAGTGCCCTTTTATAAGAGGGGTGAGGGGCACCTTAGGAAAAGCTATAAATATTATTTTATAATAAAATCATTTTCGGTTTCTAATGGCTCCAAAATGGGTTATTTAAAGTCTAAGGTGGTTATGGGTCAAAAAACACTCAAACAATAGGTTTTAGATAGGTTTGGGTCACTATATGAACCTTAACTTTTAGATTTAACTCTTAGTTAAATAGTTTGACATTTATCATGTCTCTTTGTATTTTTATATTATATGGTTAATAAACTTACTATATACTTCCAAGAGAACCCCAATTGGTTCTTTAATGATACAAATATCATTATATAAGTCATTTGGCAGAATATTAGAATTTTAGGAATAGAATATCAATTAATAATATAATATTGTTTTTTTAAAAAACTCTTTTATGTCAATTTTGACACTATTTGGTATTTTGTTTTTGCTAAATTTATAACAACATTATTACTTCGAAAAAAATTCATATAACCAACCCTAATATGTCATATTAACCTAGAAAATTAGTGGAATTCATAAAAGTCTCAAATTACATTTATTTGGATATTATTATATCAATTATTTTAATATTTCATTAATTAGGTAATTACTGTATCATCATTGTGTCATAAATAAATTAAATTATTTAATGTCTAAAAATTATAAATAAAATAAAATAATTTATTAAATATTTTTATCTTTCTAATGAATATTTATAATCGAATTTATCTTATGTATAACTCTATATTAAAAATGTTTTAGTTATTAAACTTTGATTTTAACTCTTTTAACTCTTCTTTGAATTAAATAATAATAAATGTCATAATCTAATCCAAGTGGACCAAAGAGGTTCATATTTTATTCCTAAGTTTGTTTTTGGTCGAATTATACTTAGCCAATTGAATTAGGACATGTGTTAGGGTAATAATAATATCATTTTTATCCTTAATTACCCTATTTACTTTTAACCGTGGTAAATAAAAGTAAAAAGTTATTATTCACCAAAAATTATTTTTATCTTATTGAACCACATTTTACTCCTTGATATTAACCGTGTCTCTCGGATTTTCAAAATTCCACTCACATAAGTGGTAAAATTAAGTTTTATGTGAATTTGCAAATTCTCCTAGGAGGTGGGTAAAAGACGGTGAAAAGTTCAATAAAATTTTATATATCTAATATTATTACAAAATGACTCCAATAAATTACATTGAACATATATAGGTATTATGCATCTATTCTGACCTAAAATAAATTTAAATAAAAAGTCGGTTTTAAACAATAACTCAGTGTTTTTCACTATTCATCAGAAATTGAAAGTTTTTAAAAAAATATCAAAAATTAAACCTAAGCTAATTTTGATAATCCGAATTCAAAAATGAAGTCTATTTTACCAAATTAAAAACATAGAAGTTGTATTTATTAATTTAAAATTAATTCCCATTGTCAAAACCAAAAGCCGTATTTTTAAGAAACAATATTTATCAAAAGATTGACATTTGTTTATGTCCAATCTCAAAGTGAAATTACTTACAATGACCATCATTGAATTAAATGGTAAAAATATAATCTATTTATACTTAAAAACCATTAAAATGTATAATTTAACACTATAAATTATTTTGATTAAAAAAGTTGTTTTTAGTTAAAATATAGCATTTTCACTATTCACCTAAATATGAAAGTTATGAGAAAAACACCGAAAATTTATTGAAACTAAATTCTTATGTCCCGATTCTAAAGAAGAAGTTTATTTTGTCAAATAGAATATATAAAAGTTTCAAATATTGGATTTAAAAAGGGTTCATCATTAAAAGGCGGTAAAAGTGCATTTTTTTGAAATAAATACTTCTTTTATCTAAAAAAAATGAATTTGTTCTTACATTATGTCTAAGAAACTCATAATATGGATTCTAAAATTATAAGGATTATATATAGTTCAATATTCAATTGACACTATTCATAACCGCTTTTGAACGACTAGTTTGGTAATCTTGTGGTGCGCTCGAATCTGGTGTTGCGTGTAGTGCAAGTTATTGAATTACTTTGAAGAAATAACGTACTATGAAATCTTGAGGTGTTACAGTAAACAAACAGGGTGACCTTATATTGTTCAGAACAACAGAGCACATAAAAGATATTATCAATATAGCTAATCCATTGTTCAAAAATCAATGGTTCTGTAGATCCATTAAAGGTTGGTGGTCGTTGATGCATAAAGGACTCAATAGAATATTGTTCCCTTTGTGGTGAGATCGGTCTCTCAGCTTGATTCAAGTTATTTACCATAACTTGAGTTAATTGGTTCATTATTCTCATTAAAGTTTTCATTCGAACTTCCATCAGAGTGTCGTTAACACATGGTCCATTGCGGTCACCATTTGCACAGTTCCTCCTATTGCCTGACATTTTATAAAAGAATAAAACCTTAGTTATAAGATTATTTAATTTATGAATCTTTTAACTATAAAGAATTTTTATGTCTTAAAACTTCATGCTTAAACATAGTATTCTTTAAGAACAATTACATTTCTCTATAAATCCTTCATAATGATTCATAAAAAGCTTGTGATTAACCAAACTTATCCCCCAGGATTGTCAAACCAAGAGTACAGAAAGGCCCGTTGTTGTGTACAAGGATAGCCTGGGTCAAGCCCAAAACTCCTTGTCAAACTTTTCACTCCTAGGTACATATGTGCCAGAGCCACATCCACTTTTTCGTATCCAGACAAAGATTTATTTGTTCAGAAACCACTTACTCAATATTTCACCAAAATACTAGGAAGTTTTCCTGTATTTAAAATTTTCTATAAGGTTATTCCTAAAGTTTTCATAGCCTAATTTCCACAAATAACTAAACTATCCTTTGATACCAACTATGACATCCCACCTTTATAATTACATAACTTTTCATTACATTTTAAAAATAGAGGATCTTTAAAGTCTAGAGTCTTGGAAATTAGGAACAATATACATGAAAAATTAAACATTCTTATAATAAAATTGTAAGGATTCATCATAGGTTCATCCTAAGTACAATTACTGCATCTCATAACCTAGAGACATACATAAAAGGAAAGGGTGAGAAGAAGGCCCAGTAAGGAAAACAAGTGAAACATTTTACATGTGATCTTGGGCGATATCTATAAGGCCCCAGCCTTAAACCTTACTTAATCTTGAGTTATTACAAGATTACACATTGAGGATCTTTTCAGGTTTATAGTTTTAGAGAATTAGATCATGAAACTTGCATTACATTCCACATTTAAACAAAGTGGTTACATAAAAGACAGTATTCATTCTTCCCATCAACGGAAGCATATTTAAAATATAACACGGATTCTTTCTTGAAACATCCTTGACACTATCATCACATCATGTACCTTTCCCTTGACCTGTGAAAAACATTTCAAAAACTTGGGATGAGCATAAAAATCTCAGTAAGGGTTATAAAAATATGGAAAGGAAACATGAGTTCATATATACATAAGAATGAAATCATACTTTACCCATAAAACATAGGCACTTTAACATACCTCATCAAACCATGAATAAATCATAGAAAACATAAGGCATAAAGGTAACTTGAGGCATTCATAACATTCTTACGTAGGGAGTAACCCTCTTGGTTACGTTTGGAATACCCATCACAATATATTCCCTAAATCTCTTCGGAGAAACCTTAACGTTTCACTCCTTCGTGTTACCCAATGCATTGGAGAGCTATATCGGGCTCACCCGCCCTTAGTTTATCACGGAACCACCCGTTCTTCATAACAATGCCCAAGAACCATAACATAATTGTATCACATAAAACATGAATAAAGGAAACATAACATTTCCACATTTCAATCACAATATAACATTTTAGGATATTGAAATAATGAATCCATTCAAAAAGAAACCATTTCCAAAACCATTTAAAACATTTAATAAAGAGATTTTTGAATCAAAGTGTCCCATACCACCTTGAAGCTTTTAACATTTTAAACCATTAATATCCATATAAATAAATCCTTAAAACCATTTTGAAAACATGGATATTAATAAGAACAAATAATCAAAACATTTAAAACGGTATTTTGGTTAAAGGGGTTTTACCAAAATTAGAGACACTTGAATACAATAATCGAGGAATAACATTTAGTCAGAACTTTATAATATCATGAGAATAAAAGGATTCATGATATAATACTCCAAAGGACAGTATATACACCATATAAGAGTGAATTGGTGCATAACAATAATGAACCCTCAATAGAAATGTCAAATGTGATGAAATCCCTTATAAAGAAGGTATCCTTAAATTAAGGACAAATAAATCTCAAAAATATGTGTGACAAATATATATACACCCAATATAAGTGGATATTAAGTGTAAAAAAATAAAAGTTCATTCACACATATTCAATAGATGACATATTCAATGACTACAAGTTGAACCCAAAGAAATCGAAATTGGGTTAAAAAGATCCCTTGACAGCCTAACGGCATCACATCAAAATGAGTTGATGAGAGATAAAAAGTGTATCTCATCATTTGGACATAAAATTTACATCAATAAGGATGTATGAGAACATATCCCAACATAAAAATATGTAAATTAAAAGACCCAATAAAAGAAGTCTTTTAAAAAAGAGGAGGGTGAAAGGTTCCCTTACCGACTTGGGTATCTTTCAAAACATACACCCCATGAAAGAAAGACAATAGGTCATGGATGTAAATAATCATAAACGAAAGTATATTACACAAAGAGTAGAATAATGGGCAGTACATACTCCACTCAATGGAATTTGTGGCAAATGTATCATAAATCTCACGGGAATAAAAGTGAGATGAAAAATCCCTTACGAAAACTCGGCAGCCTAACGACGCCACATAAAACTTCCGAATATGGATTGATGAGATCAAATAGAGTATCCCATCATATTACAATAGAATTTATAGCAAGTGGAATATAAAAGAAAATCCCCCAACATTGCAAGGAGGAGTTTAAAAGAAGTGACATAAAGGAGAGTACTTAAAAAGAAAGAGAGAGGTTAGATCTCTTACAAAAGTTCGGCAGCCTAATGGCGCCACTCAAAACTTCCAAAATGGATTGATGAGAGAGAATAGGGTCTCTCATCACATGAACATAAAAATTACAGTAAATGTAATATAAAATAACATCCCAATCATAAGAAATATGAGCTTAAAATAAAAAGAGTGTACTTAAAAAGAAAGAGAGTTGTAGGATCCCTTACCTCGGGTCCGACTTGACTCGATCGTTCTTTAATCTCCTGAATAATAAACTTGAGTTAATTTATACTTAATTAAGAACCTTTTTCAAGCTTATTATTCCGTTTATATCACTTATTTCCTTGTTATAAACACTATGTAATCATTAAGTTAATAATGATTGTTTTTTCGATATTTTGTTCTTAAGTCGAAAGTGGACTTCTTACAATTACATGTTGTTCGTGTGGCCAAATGTTTATTATATCCAGAATTGTATTCATGATGTAGATATAATATATGTCATATATATCCAGTAAATGCATGCATTTATAACATTACATAATCATTTAGAGGTAAGAAATGAAATGCACCGTTCATGGAGACGGTAAGCCGTACGTACGCATGAGCGCTACTTTCATTTCTATTTCGTATTTTATAGAATGGAATAATAATGATATAAAGGTATATTATAATTCCAGTATAATATCATATATAATATCATATTTCCATCATTTATACATCCCACATATGGTATTTAACGAATCGAATCACTTTGAGGGGGCGGTAGTCCGCACTTCCTTAAATGAAGATATCGCGTATACCCATAATGGAAGCCATAAAGGTAATACAAAAATGAAAAATACAGAAGCATAAATAAAACATAAACATATTATATATCATATATAAAAATAGTGACATAATAATGGCCACCTTTGAAGGTGTTAAATGAGTATTGAACAATCATTGTTTCGGGAGGCACAATTTCGCCATCCACGGAAACCGTATGTTCTTTAACCATTTGATGTAGTTGTGTGAGAGTGTAGCTCGAATAAATCTTATAACAAAATCCTAGTATATTTAAGATACTGGTGTTGTTGCAAAATAAATAAATAAAAAGAGTTTAGGGGGTTGGAGAAGCAAAATAAAACAAATGAACATGAGAGAATGAATTACCTTTAAAAGTGTAACTCCTTTTGATTTGATCCTAAAGGCTTCCTTTGAAAGGATTCTGCCCAAAGGGAATCCTCTAGGATGAGGAGAGGGATGTGGAGAGAGTAAATGGGCAGGGGTTGGCCGATCCAAAGGCTTGATGAGTGTGTGAAAAGAGGTAGAGGTGGGGGCCTTTTATAAGAGGAGAGGAGGGGCACTTTTGGAAAGTAAAGAAATATTACTTTATTTGAAAATGTGTTTCGGTTTCAAAAGGTCCCACATTGATATAATTCGTGTATAAGGTGATAAGGCTTCGAAATCCACTCATCCAATAAGTTTTGGACATGTGTAGTTCATATATTTTACATTATCTTTCCATTTTATTTAAATCGTCAAATAATGATGTCATCGCTGCATCATTATTATGTCATAAATAATTTAATTTATTTAATATCTAAAAATTATAAAAAAAATACTATGATGTAGTAAATCTTTTTACCGTTCCAATGAATATTTATAATCAAAAATATGACTTGTATAACCCCACTTAAAAATTGTTTTAGTAAAACATATCATGTTTGTGTCAATTTTACTTTTACATTAAATAAAATGTTATTTATGTCATTTCCCAACCAAAGTGGATCCATGGGGTCCCCAAGTTGAAAAATGGCTTTTCTTGGTCGGCCATGATACAAAAAATGAGGGTAAGACATGTGTCAAGCTCATCTCATTTTATTAAAGCATTATTTTTACCTTAAACTACACTAATTACCACTAATCGCGATTAAAAACTTAATAAGTTACTATTCACCAAAAAATTATTTTAATCTCATTGAACCACATTTTACTTCTTAATGACAACCATGTATGTCGGATTTTTGAAAATCAAAACACAATGATGGAAAAATTTTATTTAAACGGAAAATCAGTTTTTATAAGTACCACTTAGTGGTTTCACTATTCATCAAAAATTGAAGTTTTTCAGAAAAATCCCAAAAATTCACCCTAAGCTATATTTGATATTCTGAATTCAAAAATGAAGTCCGTTTTACAAAATTCAAAACATATAAGTCACATTAATTAATTTAATAATTAATTCCCGCTGTCATGACAAATAGCGTGTTTTATGAAACAATAAGTATCAAAAGATTGACACTAGTTTAAGTCTGATTTCAAAGTGAAATTGATTCCAATGAACACTATTGGATTTAATGGTAAAAATATTTTCTAATTTCAATTTAAAACCAATTCAAAATATAATCTAATCATATAAATAAATTAGATTAAAAAGTGGTTTTGAATTAAAATACAACATTTTACACTATTCATTAAAAAAAATGAACTTTATCGGAAAGATACCAAAAATTTACACAAAGTAAATTTTGATGTCCCAATTCTTAAGAAGAGTTTTATTTGGTCCAATAGAATGTATAAGAGTGAACAAAACTATATTTAATGATGGTTCTCCATCAAAAGGCGATAAGTGAACCTTTAGTGAAAACTAGGGCATATATGCCTAAAATGGAATTCTTTCCTTATTTTAAGCCTCTATCCTTTATTGGATAAATGTAAAAACATTTAAAAACATATATAATCATATTTTAGTTATTTCTATCCATTCCCGCCATTACAACGGCTACATGTTAACTACCATTTGAAATAATATTATTTTATTATTAGTGTGCAACGTAAGATTCCCAAGAAACTCGTTGTTGCGTGTTGGGTACGCCATCGAGCATAGCGTCCCCTTTAAAGTTATTTAAATATTTTATTCACAAATATGGATAAATATGAAATGTCATATTCTTTATTTACCTGGGGTGTTACAATATCAATAAGAACACGAGGGATATCATAAAGGAATGATAAAGAGGAATATAATATCAATAAAAACTTGAATAAAAACTTGAAAATGTGGCTAAAAAATTTAATTTATACATTCATGAACATATCACCAAGGTCCATCCCCAAGGTGTCATTAAAATTACCAAGGTTATTCACCAAGGTATCATAAAACTTGTCATCTCTAGAGATTAAATTCTTTACCCAATGCATTGGAGTGCTATCAGGGCACACCCTTAATATGTCTTTATTTTCATGTGATCCACATAGATCATAATCATACATTTCATAAATAACCCAAAGAGAATAAAAGAAATGAGTTTCATATCAAAATCACGATGTTTTTAAAAAATGCTTAAAAACAAGATCATTATGTCATTTATAACCAATGGAAATTAAATAAGGGTTATATGTATGTAAATTCTATAATCAAATATATAAATTTTATGTCTTGATGAATAACCCTAGAAATGAACACTACCGGGAATCCATGTTTTCCCAACGGTTTTAAACCATTGGGAAAGACCCTCAAAATGTTGGGAAATCTTATCCCAACGGTTTCTAAAACCGTTGGGATGTGAGGCGTTGGGAAAGCCTTTTCCCAACGGTTCAATGTGAACTATTGGGAAAAGGCTGTTTGGATCCTGCTATACCAACGGTTCAGCTGAACCGTTGGGAAAATAAATAACCCAACGGTTTTAAAACCGTTGGAATAAACATATAGGGGGGTATAACCCAACGGTTTTGAACCATTGGGAAATGCAGCAACACAGGGGGGGGGGTATAACCCAACGGTTTTGAACTGTTGGGAAATTCAGCAGCGCACAACACAGGGGGGGTATAACCCAACAGTTTTGAACAATTGGGAAATGCAGCAGCGCACCTGTATAGCTCAACGGGTTTGAACCATTGGGAAATGCAGCAGTGCACAAGGGTATAACCCAACGGTTTTGAAACCGTTGGCTTAGACCCCCATTAATTTAAAATGAAACAGCCTGCAATCAACTGCAGGCTGCAATGAAAACTATGTGAAAAACGTTCCATCTCACAAAAATACACTACAATCACAAAAAAAAACACTCATTCTCTGTGTTTAGGAACACTTCAATATGCAAACATAGAAAACACACTGCACACATAAAAAACTCACAAAACCTCACTTCAATCACCTGCAATCACACAAAAAATACATAAGAAACACATAGAAATAATCATCTCATTTTTGAAGTCTTAATCACATCCCTTCCCCTTGTATAGTTCACATATTGATGTGGTAGAGAGACCAAGAACCAACAAAATGTTGTCTTCTTGATCAAATATGGAGGGGGATATTGGAAATTCAAGTTTATAACTCATATATGAAGAATCCCCTACCCCAATCCTGATCTATCATATAAGTGTTATCAGTTTTGATTACTCCAGGATAAATTTGATATTTTTTTGATGAATTTAATCATTCAATATACTAACCTAGAAGGATATTTACACTATGGCCATTATAATACTTTTATTCCTAGAGTATAATGATGGGGGAATCATATACTATGGGGAAATTAATTCTATAATGTCAAGAGATTTAGTTATATTGTTGCATTTATCAAGGTATTGGTTTGTGTTTAAGAGAGGGATATTGGTCAGGCTTCTGTGACACATAGATTCTATGGGGATAGATATTTACTTGATTCATGAGAGATATCACATGCCTAATTTTCAAGGGGATCTGCTATGATGACATCCAACATGGTGTTTGTTAGTGGTTATGAATCATTTACATCATCTGTTGGGATCACTTTGGAAATTTTCTATCATATTCTAATAGGATAAGATTACAAGGTAATATTATATCCACAATCTGTAATGAAAACATTCAGATAATCCTCCATGACAATCCAGTAGATTACTACATGAATTTTAGTATATACCTTCCATAGATGATTTTTGTATCCATTGAAATTTGAATGATGATCTATAGGGAGAATCATAAAAATTAACCATTTATCACATGGGATCATGGTCCTCATGGTGGTACACTAGATGGTGAGCTATGATATGGACCAAATTCCCTTGTTATTTCATACACATGTTGTCTGACAAATTCTAACTAGTATAGTGAAATATCTTAAGGAATGACAACACCTTGAGTGATTAGGTGTTGGAAGGACCCTTACTTGAGTGATAATGATTCTATCATATTATATAAATGATATCTAACACTAACATGATTGATAAGGTAGGGGTAATAGGTCCCGAGTGACTAGAACCTTGTACCTATCTGGTGAGCTATGATATGGACCAAATTCCCTTGTTGTTATTTCATACACATGTTGGGTGATAAATTCTAACAAGTATAGTGATTTATAATAAGGAATGACAACACCTTGAGTGATAAGGTTCTATAAGGACCCTTACTTGAGTGATAATGAAGTTATCATATTATAACATGATATCTAACCCTACCATGATTGATAAGGTAGTGGGAAATATAATGGACTCACCTTGAGTGATAAGGTTCTAGATGAACCCAACCATGAGTGATAATGGAGCATTTGGAATGTGATATTAGACCTACCATGGTTAATATGGTATTATTTTAGAAAATGGATTTACACTGATCATAATGTATTAACATGGATGTTTGTTGAGTGAGAAGGTTGGTATGTGATATATGGTTGTATGAGACACTACCTTTAGTAGTATGGAAGATTTTGAGAGTTGAGTGATGAGCTATATTGAGTGAGAAGTATTAGTCTAGGGATTTTATAAGGGTAAAAGTAGTGGATACATATAAATACGCTGGGCTAGAAAAGACATGTGTGAAGATAATTTACTATTTTGAAAGTGGTAAATTACTACTTGTGTAGAGGTAATAAAGAGGTACATGAGGGAAAATATTGATCCTTTCCATTTTTTACTTAGCAGTAATGAGACATGTGGAACTTTTTTAAGGACATGAATTGATTAGTTGAATGAATGTATATATATGATTTCGTATTACAAATGGTGTGAAAATTATTAAGGCATCTTCCATACATATCTTGACTTTACTTTCATGTTTAAAATTAATCCAATGGTGTTCATGGATCTCATGAATGAGATCTTCCATACATATCTCAACTCATTCATTGTGGTGCTTATTGATGATATCCTTATATACTCACCGACCATTTATATACACATTGGACACCTATAGATTTTTTTTGTACACTTTGACTACATTATATGTTTTATAAGATCTCAAAGTGTCACTTATGCTTCCATAAAGTATGTTTTCTTAGGCACGTAATCTATAATGTGGGAATTTATGTGGACCCAAAGAATGTATAGGTTGTGGTGTCATGAGAAGGCATGCGAAACATGTTTGATATTGTGGGTTTCCTTTGTTTATTAGGGTTTTACATATGGTTCATTTAAATATTTTCCCCTTTAGAAGTGACTATGACTAGGATTACTAAGAATGTAGTTATGTTTGAGTGGTCAGAAAAGTTTAAAGAGGACTTCCTAAAAAGTCAATGAAGTTTTGATCCTACTGAATTACTATAAATTATGATTCAGAAACGAGGTCTCCAAATTAATCCCTGAGCATGAATTGGACTTATGGACATTTCTTTCATTGGACACAGAGCTGTAGTATCTATGTGGAAGGTTCTATATTGTCCTCATCATATCACATATGAGAATGTGTCAACATTGGAATGATATTAAATCAAAAATCATAGTCAATGTAATATTTTCAAATATTGATAACATTTATCATTAAATACAAGTACAAGGGTCTGATGTTTCTCAACATAATGACATATTAATCTTGATCTATGATGGATATAACATTATTACATTCCATAGTAATTGTACCTGGTTGGATTATGCATGGGGGTTTTCCTTCTCCTACTAGACTCACTAAATGGGTCTTCCACAGTTTCTACAAAATTGATAGTCTAAGTAGGGACATGGATAGAATTATAGATTCTTCCACGAATGTGACTTATCCGATATACCCGAGTCCTAAGAAATTATTCTGCAGTTCCCTAATTGGGTTCAAGGAACTCAAGTTCATCTCCATACTCATCTATCTGCCCAACCCCCCCCACTACCCCACCTGCACAGCCACCACCCCACCTGCACAGCCCCCCTGCCCAGCTTCCTCCCCCTGCCTAGCCTAGCCTAACCCCCCTGCACATCCCACCCCATCCCCCATCCCCCACCTGCCCATCCCCCCTCCCCCATCTGCCCATCCCCCCCACCTGCACAACCCCCCCTGCCCAGCCCCCCTACCCCCTGCCTAACCTAGCCTACCCCCTGCACATCCCACCCCTCCCCCACCTACCCAGCCCCCCACTACCCCACCTGCACAACCACCACCCCACCTTCACAGCCCCCCCTACCCAGCCCCCTCCCCCTACCTAGACTAACCCCTTGCACATCCCCCCCACCTGCCCCCCCATCTGCCCAGCCCCCCACCTACATAGCCACCCCCTACACCTGCACAACCCCCCCTCCCCCCTACCCAGCCTACGCCCCACCCCCACCCCCTGCCCAGCCCACCCCTCCCCACAAAACCCCCTACATAGCCCCCCTCCCCACCTCACCCCCACCAAGCACCCCCGCCTCCCCCACAAATTCCCATAGGGTAGTTGATTTTAAGTTTTAATCGTATTTTTTGGGTTTTTGGTGACCCATTTAGGATTAAATCTATGGATACTTTGGAGAAATTATGTGTTTTGGGATATTTTTGGGGGGGTTTAGTTTGGGATAACTCATGTACATGATGTGTAGTTTTGAGAACACACATCATGTGTTCTTCGTACTTGGGAAAGATGGGTTTTGGGAACTAAAAGATTTATACAAGGGTGTGGGTTACACGCCATGTAGTGGTGACTCGGGGTGTGCTAGTGGCAGATGACCATGTAGGGTATAAAGCTACATCTAGTGTGAGGTACATGGATAGGCATTGTGTGTGGTTAGACCTTGTGTGGGGGGGATATATGGATAACTACATACATGGGAACCATATGTGGGGTAAAGATTGTGTATGGGGTGATACATTCCACGTAGTAGGGAATTTTTCATGCTAAGTGGGGCCTTGTATGTGAATATACCCAAATGGGGGTAAACATCATATACCGGAACACATGATGTGTACTTTGGAAAAGTACACACTGGGAAGTCTATGTCACATGGAACGAGGGGACATTTTGGGTTATATATCATGTACCTAAAGTATAGGTTGGGTAATTTTTTCTCCTCGTTGTGTTTACCCTATTTTAACCATGGAGTCAGAATTCAACTTATGAGTATTCAATTTTGATCAGTTTTTCATATAAATTTCCATGGTGGAATAATTTCCGTGTTTGAATGTGGTCTTTATGATGTTTTGGACTAAAAGAATTCTTTATCAGGATTTCTTCAAGGATTGGATTCAGAATCCTCCAGCAGGTTGGGTTGTGAGATGAGAATCATGTGTGAGGGTTATGAGATCATTAGTTGGAATGGATTGTGAAATATAAGCTAGTTTTGTTCAATGTTCTTTCATATAGATCTTGAAAATTATTATCAAGTATTATATATGAATAGATCTTGTTTTATCCTGACATGTTGGTACCTATTTCTCAAGGTTATAACAATTGAGGATTACCTCCTTTTTTTAGGATTGGAACTATTGGAACCATTGGGATGGGATGATGTTGTGAGATAGAAGTTATGGTCGAATTTCCTTAAGATATTTATATGCGTCAAAGGGACTCGTGAGGATACCATAGTGGGCTTGTTACTGATTGAGTGACCAGTGTTTTCTATAGCTGTTAATTAATAATGCCCATGTGGAGTGGTCAATCTTGTACTATAGAGCCCTTGTAAGGTAAAACTTTTATGATTGTCATGAAGACCATTGATAATTCATTGCCTATTCATTTCTTTTATATACCCCATTGGGTGCATTGTTGATAGATGATAGGGGTGTCCATGGGCCAGGTTTGACAATTTTTTTGACCCGACCCAAGCAAAAGTGGTCGGGTCGGGTCGGGTCAGATTGTGTCAATGATGTTTTTAAGTTCGGACCCGACCCGACCTGACCCGTATCAGATCGGGTTGGTTCGGGTTGGGTCGAACGGGTTATGAAAAAAAAACCAGTCACTACGCCTCTGGATAAAAAAATATCCCACGCCCACACAATTCCTTCCTCCCACTTCATCTTCCTCATCACGCCACGAATACCCCGCCGCCCAATGACAAATCGACCCTCCAGCTCGCCCTGAAAGTGCATCCTCCTTCTCTCTCACGGTGGCTGTCGGCTGTCGGCTTCGGCTCGGTGGATCTTCAGTGAGGGCACAAATTCTTCTGTATGGTGGTCGCGCTCGATCTTCGGTCAACCATGACAGATGTGTCTTAGGGTTAAGAGAAAAGGGGCGGTCATGGGTCATCTTCACTGGCGGAGTTCGGCGAACGACACAATGAGGGGAGGAGGTGTGGATGTTCATCCTCGAATCGGGCACGCTTCAATGGGCGATTCGAGGGTTTGGATTTGGGTTCACCAGCGACATTGAGCTTCATCGGGCACATGGTGGCCGATGAAGGTGGTTTCAATCGGTGTTCTTCACCAGTGGATCTCGGTGGCCCGCGGTGGGTTCAGGCAGTGCCGCTCGGTCCAGGCTCGGCGAGCTCTGTTGTATTAACATGTTTTGGATTTTCAGTGCGGTTCACGGAGGTCGGCGTCACCGCCGCTTGGTTTCTGGATGATGTAGGTGAGGCCCATAGAGAAGGACGTGGTGGCTGTGATCTTCATCGTGAACCTCCACCACCGGCTATTAAGATCCATAGACGTTCCCTCCCCCCAGTCAGAGTTCCGGGAATAGTTCACCCGATGCTGTATCAACTCTAAGATGTTCGACTAGTTGGAGGTGAGGCAGCTAGCGGTTGGGGTGCTGCCGGAGAAGGCAGCGGCATAGATGTTTGTAGCGAGATGTTGGTCGTCGTGAACTTCATCACGCAGGGGATCACGCATGGGGTAGTCGTCGAGTTCATTGGGCCGGGTCAGTTAATTTTTATTCTAACCCATGACCCGACCTAACTCGACCACAGGTCGACCTGAAAGAACCCTAACCGTGCATATATATTTTTGAACCTGACCCAATCCGACCCAACTCGGCCGGGTCGGTTCGGGTTGGTCGGGTTGGGTCGGGTCTGGACACCCCTAATAGATGATCAGTCGGAGATGTTGTTGATCGATGATCAGTTGGAGGCCATTTAGGGTCATTTGGGATATTTCTGCACTGGGTGTGTCTTGTGCTTTGGATGTACTAGAGGTACCCCTCATAGGGTGTATGTTCCTACTGTGGACTTTTCCCCATTTGAGGTTTTTTTGAATGGCTTGGGCCAATATTTTGGGTGCACCTGAGGATGCTATAGTTGGATATCACTTTATATTGTCACATTGAGGACCATGGGAACCCTGTGTTTTGGTTTGGCACTAAGGTGGGTCAAAGAGAGCCAATAGTGGTATTTTTTAGAGGATAATATCCCAGGGACTGTTATTAGAGAAGATTCTCGAATTCTGACAGGACTGCGAACCACCGCGGGGTGTCATCTTGGAATAGGGCCAAATCACGACGTGACCGCGGCGTGACCGCGGCGTGACCGCGGCGTGACCGCGGCGTGACCGCGACGTGACCCCAGCGTGACCGTAGTGTGACCGCGGTGTGTTGGCCCGGTCCAACGACATTTGCGGGGCAACATCTTCTAGCCAGGAGCGAAGGGAGCAGAAGGAAGCGGGAAAAAATTCTGGCCGTTGCCTCCCTCGCCATTAACTATGGGTGGGTAATGTATCTAAAAATATATCTATGTATCATACATCGAATTACGACAGGACTGCGAACCGCCATGGGGTATCGTCCTGAAGCAGGGCCAAATCACGGAATGACCGTGGCGTGACCGCGGTGTGACCGTGGCATGACCGCAACGTGTTGGCCTGATCCAGCAACATCCGCGGGGTAGCATCTTCCGGCCAGGATTCCAAATAACTCCTATGTAGTTGTCCTTCACATTATATAAACCGATCTTATGTTATAAAAAACAGACTCTTGATTCGGGATTGTGGTATGATAAAGATATATATTTTATATTCGTTGTTTTTAAAAGTGGTTTTATTATAAAAACATGAATTTATTTATCAAATGAAACAATTACATTAAAGAAAACTTATTCAAGATATGCAATTCAATATAATTAATCAGAATTAAGAAAGAAGTTAAATTCAATTTAAAGCATTCTTAAATTAAAGAGGCTATGAGAGGGACTCTACCTCAATGTGGAACCAAGCCATCCACTTCAGCTCTTGGAGCTTTCTAACTAAAAATTGCTACTCCCCCACTGGGTATACGCACCTTCACACACATGAAAGGACACCTAGCCCCTATGCACACACCCACATGGCCATGAGCATGTGCAAGGGGATCCTTACACATATGTTTATATGCATATACCAGTCTCCACTCACCTGCGTATGCATTTTTATATATATACATGGGCACACCTAGCCCCATACGTGTATAATCATTGCCATGGTTGACTATACACGTAACGGGGGAACCCACATACATATACTTACTTACCTATGCACACGCAGGTGAGTCACTCTTGACTTGGTAACTCGAAACCAACGAGCAAGGATCAACGCACTACACAAAGGATATTAAGAACCTTAAAAAACATAAAGGAACCTACATAACCAGAGAAAAACCAACCAACAACATTAAAGCCTTACCTCGATTTGAGAGAAAAAAATCCACTAGAACCAACACAAAATGATCCAACGCCCTACCAAAAACATAATATGGATTCAAAAACATTGAAATCCCCAAAATATATGAGGTGCGAGACAAGTAGTAATCATAGAATCTTACCTCGGATCAAAGCCAGCGGACTGAAACAATCTGAACCCCTTCTGGCCTCCTTCGTAGAATATAACTACTCCCTGTTCATAGAAACTAGTAAAAGACCTAAGTGGCCAATGCGATAAAGAAAATAAAATAAAAACTAAACTAAAAAATACCTGTCTCCTGTGACTATACATGTCACTGCCCAACATATAAGAACCACAACGCCACATGGGTCAAATCATGTTCCTGAAGCAAGGGGGAAACAAATCCATATTTCAAAATGATACTATCAAAAAGTAAATTACTATTAATTAAAAATTAATCTTCCTATAAATGGTATATAATTAGTTTGGATCGAGTTTCAGCTTAGTTTGGTTTTGTTCAATACAAGTTTGTTTGGGAAATTACATGGCTACACCATTACTAAAGGGTCAAGATAGGTTGTGGTGTAAATTTATTGTGGAATGGAAGGATGAAAACATTATTAGAAGTGATTCCAACCAATCTTCAATGACCAAAACTTCCTATATGAGCTTAAACAAGCTAGATCTTGAGATATCTTAGATATTGAGTAGGAAAAATTGTTAGTGATTGAATATGAATCAACATTCACTAATCTAGTAAGTATATGTAAAATAATATGATTAATATAAGGCTTAAGGCATGCAGATTTATGATGAAGCTATGACTAATGATGTGATCATGGACCAGTCTTCTGATTTTTCTCACCTATATATTTGTGGTTAGTATGATGTCTTTGGAAAATATAGGTTTTACATGAACATGGAAGGGGAGTTATTTAATTCCTCATTCAGGTGGAGGGAATACATCATTTAGCAGTTAGAAGATGAAGTATAATCACCTCCATGGGTGATCAACCATTACTTAAATTAATTGTTTCTTTAAATAAGAATTCTTATGTATATAAAGACAGTATTAAGAGCCTCGATAGACCCTTATACACTAACTTGATTATTCGATCATAGATTGACAAGGGATTGATTATAAATATGTTCCATGGGAGTCATGGAGTCTAAGGATGGTAAATGAAAGCAAATATATTAACATAGTAGACCTATAGATATGGTGTTCACAAGCTGCCAAGGTTTAGATAAAATTATTTAGTGATTATATGGAAATGAAATCACCCTTTCACTAGGTATCCAAGTGGATAAGATATCGATTGGGATATGAGTGGTCTAACATATGTCTTATAATTTGGATGATATGTGTATGGACTGGATGAGGGTTTAGATCAAGTAAAATATTCCTAAGAGGATTGGGACCTATGGTGATGGATGTGGAAATTTTACGTCTAGTGTTTGATGAGGAAATAATTATGAGGATGGATTGGGACTTATCTAGGTATCATACATCGAATTATGATAGGACTGCGAACCACCGTGGGGTGTCATCCTAGAGCAGGGCCAAATCAGGGTGTGACCACGGCGTGACCGCGGCGTGACCGCGACGTGTTGGCCCGGTCCAGCAACATCCGCGGGGCAGCATCTTCTGGCCAAGAGTGAAGGGAGCGGGAGGAGGCAGGGCAAAATTCTGGCCGTCGCCTCCCTCAAGGGGGAAACAGTTCCATTTAAGAACCGCCCCATGGGTCAAATCATGTTCCTGTAAGAAAGGGGGAAACAATTCCATTTAATAATCTCTTCATTTTTCATTATGTTCTTTATATAGCACGTTGTTGGAAACACCATACTAGTACACTTATCCATTGAATATGAACCTATGCTACATTAGTTGAGTTGAATATTGTGCACATAACCCTGCTAGAACCCCGTCACGTCGCACCGCGATCCGATATTGACTACAAAACCATGCGTATATTTAAGCAGTCAAACATCACAAAATCCCAAACCAAAATTAAGAAACAATTCTAATAGGAGAGGAGGTATTGAAGGAATTAGAGGGCCTTATCTGAGGTTCTATGTTGTTGGGTTCGCCAGTTCCATCACATTCTATAACAAATGGGGCCAATGATTAAAATGGATAGAAAATAATGACAGAGAAGAATTTATTAGATAAAATAATTTTCTGGAAGTTTTTTTATTGAGGGAATGAAATGACAAATAATGACATCCCAAGTCATCCAATGTCCTATTTCTTTGAGCCTCTAAATTAGGGTTGTAAACAACCTTGAGTGCTCGCAAGATAATTGGACTCGCTCGACAAATACTTGAATTCAGTTTGGATTTTTTCAAGCTCAAGCTGCGAGTAGTGAAGTCGAATTCAGTGTTATAATAACACAATCAAGTCAGTTGAAAAGGATAATCGAACATCTAATATTTTAACATGTTATTTTTATTCAATATATGTGTATTTAATTTCAAGCTCGAGCTCGAATTCAAGAAAGATCTTGTAATTAAAATTATGATAAAACATCTTAATCAAAACAAGTCGAGCCTAATTGAGTAGCTCGATCAAGCTCGAGGTCGAGCCGATAAATTGATGCTCAATCGAGCACTGATTATAATAAAACCATTTCATTTCACCATAACACAAACATTCAATTAAGTTCCATTCCATTGTATAAAATCTCTCAAACATAAATGAAGGTAAGATGGGAGTCATGGAGACATACCCATAAACAACACCCGGCCATCTCCGTGACATGTGAGGCATCTATTTACAGCATCCCTGGTGAGTTTAGAGGGTTCTCTCCCACAAGGAATACTATTGAGTTTTTTGTAGCATGCAGGAGTTCTGCACACATTATCCCATCTTCAGAGACACCTATCGTGGTCTATAATGATCATTGTAGATATAACAGAAATGATCATTGCAGATTAAACAACACTAAAACAACAAAAAATTCATTGTTTTACAGTGGAAAAAAATGTAGATACCAAAAATGTAGGGAAAAAGTATACATTTCACCCATTACAGTAGTACCAATAGAAGAAGAATCTCCCCAAAGCCAAGGTTGAGACCTCCCAATCAGCTAAAGATGAAAGCCACCCAGATTCGACTCCACCATAGCTACTCTAGCTCTTTGGGGGTAGGGGTCGGCCCTGACAATCTTATTGCCCAGGCGGGAGGAGAGGGAGCCGAGAGAGGGGGACGTCCCGCGGGGTGTTCGGCCATGGGGGGTCTCGCGCGCGACTGAAGAGGGGTCCAGGGGATGTCAGAGGAGGAGATTGAGCTCAGATGTCTCCAAGAGTGGGAGACGAGAGGGGAGGGGGGAACATCGCCGGTAGCCGATAGGGGAGGGGGACTTCGTCTTCAGAGAAGGAGCCGAGAGGGGAAGGGGAATGTCGTCGGAGGAGAGGGAGGGGGGCCAGGAGGCGGAGATGGAGGCAGAGCAGGGAGGCGGAGGCCAAGGCCGAGAGGAGGTCGAGGTCGGGGAGGGGAGGAGTGCGCGGGGATGAAATGTGTCTAGGGATGGAGCCCTAATTTGGGTCTAATATTTCCCAACGGTTAATAAAAACGATGGGTAATACATCTCTTTCCCAATGGTTCTCTTAAACCGTTGGGAAAACCCACCATAAAATAGACTATGCCAACAGTTCTAGTAAACCGTCGGCATGGGTTCTTTTTCCCAACGGGTTTTCTAAACTGTTGGGAACAAAGTGTTGGTATAGGTGATATTTACAATAGTGTAAATAGGTTTGGGTATTCACATAAATAAAATAAGATAATTTCTTGAGAAAAAGAGAGAGATTTTGAGACAAAAATTCTACATCATAGCGACTATATAACATGGTTTTAGAAAACAATAAAAAGAGAGGGGATAAGGGTATCCTATCCATAAATGAATCATTTTACAGTATAGGGACATAATAAAATAGAAATAAGATCACGGTGTGGATATTTTAATGACATACCATATGAAAAGAAAACTTGAAAAAAAGAAGATGCAATTTCTTTTACAAAAATTCGGCAGCCTAACGACGTCACTTAAAAATTCAGAAAAACCAGTTGATGAGAGAGGAAAGTGTCTCTCATAAATTGGACATGAAATGGACAGTAATAAGGATATATAATAACATACCCCCACATAATAAAATGGAATCTAGAAGACATAACATAAAGGAAGTCATGACTAAAAGAGGAGGGTGAAAGGTTCCCTTACCTTGAAGAGTAACTTCAAAAACTTGAAGTTTGTGACCTTGGGGGGCTTGAGGGAACCTTGGAAGTACTCATTGGGAGGTAAAAGGACCATATATTCATTGAGTAGGAATTTTGAATTAAATGGATTAAGGTATGGCTTGGTATTTATAGCAAAAGTGAGGGAATATTTTATTAATTTCCAAGGGACACCTCATCGGTGGTATTTGCAAAACAATGATCTTTCCCATGGTATTTTCGCATGGTATTGGCCACTTAGGACACCTCATAACATATCCTACTATACACAAGTCGACCAGAATTATGACATCATGATTACATCATTAATGATGTCATTAAACACATCGAAACTCAAAACTGTATTTTTAATATTCACCAAAAATTCAATTATTTCAAAAAAATATAAAAAATTCCCCCAACCATTTTTCTATGTGTATAATCCAAAAGTGAACTCTATTTTATAAAAATTAATTTCATTTTAAATTAAATTAAATAAATAAAATACTAATACTTGACTAATAATTTCTAAAACAGTTATTTACTTATATGATGATATAATTATTTCACATTACCACTTAAGATGACCAAAACATATTTATACCTCCTTAGGTGATGTTACTATTACATTGGTAAAATTACCATTCATAAGGGTAAAATTACTATTCCATAGGGTGAAGTTACTATTCACCAAAAAATTATTTTGATCTTATTGAACCACATTTTTCACCCTGATTACAACCATGTATGTCATATTTTTGAAAATCATTTCATAGAAAAAGTTATTTAATAATAAAATACTTTTTACTATTCATCAAAAAACACTATTCATAAAAACACTATTCATAAAAACTATTCATCAAATTGAAACTTAGAAAACTTCTAAAAATTCAGCCCAGGTTAATTTTGACATTTGAAATTCAAAAATGATGTTTATTTTACCATAATAATTCTTTATGTATGAAAAATCTCTAAAAAGTAAAATTTTTACTTCTAAAATCAATTTATAAATTTTTTCTTAATTAAACATATACTTTATTAAGAAAAGGATATTCCTAAAATAGGAAAGATGAAATAACAATTTTATTTATACCAAGGGATTACAAAAAAGTAACTAAGGCCTTATTATATAACCCCTTATAATTTCCACATAGGACCTAAGAGTAAGGTATGCTACGGTGATAGAATATTGGGGTGGCTCAGACAACATTGCCCGAGTGGTGATTTCTATCAGCTTGAACTTCTCTCGTAGGCGATTCTGTTCAAGCTTCACATGTTGAAGCTCAGCTTGGGCTTGGTCTAGAGCAAATCCTAGTGACGCAACCTTCTTCCTAATCTCTGATATATGGGCTTCGCATGACCCAAGTCTACTGGATGAGGCCATAAAATCCTCTTTCTATATTAATTAACCATGATCACTTGTATTTATAAACAATAATCATAAAGTTAAGATTATAGTTTCCAATGGTCATATTGACCAATGGTCATATAACAGTCGAAACCCAGTGGTCTTATTTTAATTATACTCACTTCATTAAATAAAGGATATAGTTTTGTTGAGTATAAAATAAAACAATACACAAATTTAGAAAACAAATATTATTCAAAAGCTCGGGTCATTACATGTATTTAGCCCTGTTTACTTTCCAGTACTTTTATTGTTGTACTATGTTGTGAGATCTTAGTGGTATGCATACATTGTTTTCTTTGTGGTTTTTAAATTTTAGTATGTTGTGGGCTTGGAGATGTGTGTATTTATACATGTACATAGGCAATGCCACCCATGTTAGTGATATGTATACTCGGTGCTAGTAACTAGCCCCTGACCTATTGGAGGTAGGCTTGGGGAGTCCCGACATGGGCCCCAATGGGATGGGTAGTGACAAAGTGGTATCAGAGGAGGTCGGTTCTACTTTAGGACCAGGAGTCTGTGAGATTGGTTTGGGGAAACAGTTTTAAGTGTTTCGAGTTCGGCTTTCAAGTCAGGGACTCTAGTGTTGGTGCAGCGACTAACATATCTATACACCAGGACTCCGATCACTTACTTTTTAACTTAGTACATGAGAATACTGGTTGAATGGAAAACAATGATACATGAATCATATAGGAATGGTTGTGTTTTCCATGTCCTTCTTGAGTCATATCTCCAGATATACTCAGTTGAATGTGGTACATCTTGTTTTATTTCAGGATGTCTCCACGTAGACAACCAGCTAGGATTACACCACGTGACCATGATGATGATCCTCCAGGTAATGAGGCATTGGTACGGGGATTTTTACCGAATATAACACCACGAGGTAGTGCACCAACCATACCACCACCTAGAGCATCACATAGTACTTGCAGTACTAGCGGATGAGGTGCGCAGGCTAAGCGCACTTCATGAGTTTCAGTAGAAGAGACCCCTTAGGTTCTGAGGTGAGACTGACACATAGGTGGCTAGGGGCCGGCTTGTGGTGATAACCCTAGTTTTTTGTCAAGTTAGGACACCAGCAGATTAGATGGTGGTCATGGCAGCGAGCCTTCTACATGACTCAATAGGGCGATAATGGGGTTTGGTTACCTGATCTTATGATGATATGACTCTTCCATAGATAGATTTTGAGAACCTTTTTAGTGAGGAGTTCTCACCTTATAAGATAAGGGCTATGTGTATCCAGGAGCTTCTACATCTCCAAAAGAATGACATGTCAGTATTTGAGTATTCATCGAGGTATACCAACCTCTCTAAATACTTGATGGATATGATACATGGTCCATAATTTAGGGATCATACCTTCGAGCGAGGTCTTCATTGGGACATCTGAGCCTATGTTATCCCTCTAAGCATTCCTACTTATGCTTGGGTGCTTGAGAAATCTTTGGTGGTTGAAAGTTTCTTGACTAATCAGATACTGGTAGTGATTGTCAGCAGTGGGAAAGCAGGAGTAGAGACCTCAAAAGTAGGTACCCGACATCATTATTAGGGACTTGGTCGTATAAGAAGTTTCAAGAGGAGGTACTGAGATAGAGGATATGCGATTTAGGGATCATAGGGTGGTTCCATTCATCCTATAGATAGGTAGTGTTATTCATGTGATGGTAGGGGAAATCTCGCCCAAGATTTTCCAATCCATCATACTACTAACAGGGAGACTGTAGATAGACCATCGAGGCAAAGACAACGACATGAGCAGATAGATCCATAGGGTGGTGGATGTGGAAGAGGATCTGGGAGAGCAGCAGGAGGTGGTCGACGTTTCTACATGTTACCACCACCACCCCTAGGTGGTCCACACCAGGCTCAGAGATCTAGAGGATAAGGGAGGGGACAACTTCATGCGGTCGAGGCATATGACCCAGGGGCTCCATGAATGATTTGAGGTATGATCTGTGTCTTGTCTACTTTGTCTACCATATTGATATACACAAGTTCTAGTCATTATTTTATTTCCATGGATCTTGTTAGAGACTCATAGATTCCAGTTGAACCGTTGAATTGACCCTCACGCTTGGAAACTCCTACTGGAGGATACCCAATGATCACACACTAGTGCTGATAGTGTGAACTGACTCTTGGAGGAGAGAGTTTCAATTGGGATCTCTTAGTAGTGGCATCAAGGCCTTATGATATCATTCTTGGTATAGATGGTTACCCACAGTTTATGCTCATATTGACTGTTTTAGGTGAAGAGTACAATGTGTCTTCAATGGTGGAATTTTGTTTTCCTTATTGGTGAAAAGGAAACCCCAAAAACACAGGATGGGCTCACACATAGGAGGGTGTAGCCGATTTGTCACACCCGATGTTTATTTATTTATTTATTTTATTAAATTTTTCGGGCATCGGGTAGTTCGGGTTGAAGCCCGACTTAATTCTTTGGGTTCTTATTTAAAAATGTGTGGTTTGTTCTTGACTGCATCCGACGCACCACAGTCGAAGCTAAGTGGCCTCGCATGGGTCTCCACACGACCTCGCCCGATTCACTGCATTCCCTACTTGATGGTCAACTAATTAAATAAAATGAAATAGTAATAAAGAAATAAAATTAAATGATTGGTAAAATAAAAATGAAATAAAATGAATTAGTAATGGTTTTAATAATAATAATATCAAAGTCACTTGAGATTATTATTATTATTATTATTATTATCTTGGATAATAATTTAATTGAGAGTATTATTTTTATTATTAGCATTTTATTATGTTGATTATTGTTTAGTTTACTATTTAGTTTATTAAGACTGTTGTTAACTTATTATCATCATCATTATTATTACAATTGTTATAACTTATTATTATTATTATTATTATTATTATTATTATTATTATTTAGATTGATTTCTATTTTTTTGGGTAGGTTTTTTCGCATCGCGTTGTAAGTCCTCCTGCGCACTGCGGGCCGCCGCTGGCTTCCCCCTCGTATCGAGCTCGCGACCCCATTTATCCTCCCCTCTCCAGTGTTGCGCCGGCCTCCCTTCACGCCTTCCACCTATGCTGATCCCTTTCGGCTCCCTCACATCACCGCCGTCATTCACCCAGCTCCCCAGACCAGCCTCCGACCCTTCTCCCCGTTACCCCATCACGCTATCCACTCACCCCCTGGCCTCTCCTTGGTCCGCCGCACCCTTCCATCCGATGAGCCCTATGCCACCTCGGCTTGCACCGCCACCCCCATCTCCTAGGTGCACAAATTTCCAGACCGCCAGCGACCCTTGCTCCCGACCAGCATTGTTGCACCACCCTCTTACACCCCTGGAACCTCGCCATGCCGCACCACCAAACTCACCTCACACCGTGCCCCCTTCCTCTCCCAACTAGCCTTCCCCTCGCGCCGACACCCCATTTTCCCTTGGACGACCTTCTCTCTGGAACGAAACTCCATATTCAATTAAGTTCTTTATTCTTCTTTTGAGTTTTATTCCTTTCGGTGGGTATAAGGTTCGTTAGGGGTTGTTGTTTAATCTCTATTTGGTTCTAATTCTTGTTTAGGGTCCAATTCAGTAAGCGTGTGGTGCATATTAGGTGCGATTGGATATTCACACAAGTTTTGGGAGTTCCTATTTCCGAGGTAGGTGGTTCTATGCCATATCATATTTAGATGATTTAAATTAATGCTTAATTAAATTATAATATGTTCTAATGATAAATTGCGTGGTACGAATTTTATTTTGGACGTGATTCGATATGCATATTTGATGAATTTGAATTGTTTTTAAGTAAATGCCAATGTTTTTCATGCACTCTGTATTATTGAAATCTTTAGACATATTTTAGTTAAATGTTTAAGGTGTGAAAATTGTGTTTTTAATAATGCTTGAGACGTGAATGTGATTAATTTGAGTTTTTCAAAAGAAGGTAAAATATTTTGATGTGTTGATTTTTATTATGAACCTTGAGTATGTTCTTGGGGTGAGAATGGGGTTTTATAAGGGTTGGAATGTGAGAGTGATTTTAAAATGGTTTTTTCATGTAAAAACTTGTGTGCTTTGAAGTGAGGTCTTGTGGTATGTGGTTGATATATATTTTTTATAAATTGAGAAATTGTTTATTTAAGTGGTGTTTTGGATATGAAACATGTTTGGAAGGATTTTTGGGGTTTTTTAGTAGGTGTGAAATGCATTTTCAAAGTCTTCTAGGTGAGTGTATATTTAGATGGAGATTTTCAAAGAAAAATGAATCACTTTGGGTGCGTTGCCTTGTTGTGCATATTTTAATTTAAATTGAAAATTGTTTGAATAATGGAAAACATGTTTTGATATTGTTACCTTGATCATTTGGTTCTAAAGTGACGTCCCTATATGGGATAAAGTGAATTTTGGTGTAAAGTTTTCTCGGTTTATTTTGAAATGATTTAACAAATAGTTTAAATGATTTATTGATTTATTTAGATGGTGCGAAAGTGGTGTTTTGGAAGATTTGTGTATGAGTTTTTTAAGTAGTATATTTATATAAAATGAGACATGTTTCTTTGTGTAAGCCCTATTTACGTCACTTGGTGGTGTTTTATTATGTCAAACCTTGTTGTGTAATTTAATATTATTTTCTAAGTTGTGCAAATTGTTTATGTTTCTCTTTGAGTGTTTCCAAATGGGGATTTACGAAATGATAAAGTAACAACAAATATGTTTTGTAAAGGTATTTTGGTGTGTGTGTGTTTGAAATAGTGTTTGGGTATGAAATTGGTGACTTTTGTGGTCGATGTCTTGTTTAGTTTGACATATGTGAAAGCAATATATATTATGTGAATGTGGAACTTGTTTCAGTACTCTTTTCTTTTCACTTTCAGTTTTTAAATATGTTCCTTAAAAGCGTTTTAAAAGTATGGTTTTAAATGACCATGTTAAATTATATTTTTGATGTTGTGGCTTGGAACCTTTTTATTTGGTGGTATCCTACTGGGATCTTGGCTCACACCCTACATACACCTTTGGGTGTATGTAGACCTTATTCTCTAAGTATCCGAGGTTGAGGAATTGTGCTCAGTGATGGTGGTTTCAGTCGTTGATGGTCTTCTCGTGCAGGTTGGTGTTTGTGGCATGTGGATATTGCACCTCTCTTGTTTCTTGGAGGTTTGAGTTAATGTTTTTGTTTCTTTTGTTGTCGTTTATTTCTGGATGTTGGTTCAAGTTGTAAACCCTTAAAATTTGATTTTACTTTAAGGGTCGGTTTGGTTGTCAGTTCACAATTTTATTTTATTTATATTATTAGTGGTTTTGTGTCTAATATCTTGGGCAAACCATTCCCACATGTTACTCCTGATACCCAGACACTTGTGCCAGCACGTGGGGATCGAGAATGCCCTTTGGGCCATGTTGCGGACCCGGTCGGGCACCGGGTTGGATGGTGACCCAGTTTGGTTCATGAAAAAATGGTATCATAGCAAGTTTTCTCTTTTGGGTCATGTTCCTTTGGGATAGAGTTAGGGTAGATCAAAGTTAAGGGTGTTGGAACTCGTCATTCTAGCTACGAGCAAGGTGCCTGGCCAACACACCTTGTGGCGGGACTCGAGTTACCAGAGTAAGTTGAGTTTTGTCCGAGTCTTTGGTCCTTGTGGTTAATCTTATTTAGAGTAAATGAAAAGGGAGTAGGTTCAGTGGTCCTAGTGAGATCATAGGGTCTATCAAGCCATGTGGAGTTGGAGACGCTGTCCTAGAATACTCTCTGTGGTGGTGACGTGATTAGTGTATGACTGCCAACCATATGTTCCAGTTACCCGCTGACACTAGTTTTCTCTTACACTGTTCCTCATTTCTTTGTTTTGGAATTGTGGAAATTTGGGTTTTAAGTAAAAATTATTTTTTCTTGGAAAATGTTTTGAAATGAACCACTTTAAAAAGGAAATTATGTATGAGGTTTGAAAGGTGTGGGTTGAATGTTTTGGTTTTGAAAAATGGAAAGGTTTGGTTTTGATCCTTGGTGTTCTCGTGGGAAACCACATGCATGAGTGTATATGGAAAGAGAAATGGTTAATGACACGAGCAGATGGGTGACTGGATGGACATGAGGTGGGTGCCGGTGTGGCATGGGAACATGCAGGTGTGCGACCCATGGGACACCATTGGTGTTTGTGCAACCCACCAACTGCGTTCATTTTCAAAAAGTTTTGTTAAGAAAAAAATTTGGTTTTTTAGTAACCGGTGATTGCGTGGTGTGTCCTTGTGTTTTTGAAATGTTTTATGTGAGGCATTTTGAGCTGAGAATCCTTTTTGAATGATTTGTGTCCTGATTTTGAATTCTTATCTGTAAGTTGGTGTGAAAGCGTGTGGTTAGTGGTTTCTTTTGAATAGCACTTCGGGAAGCCCTTGCAGTGGTTCCCCTGTACGTTTAGTGTTTACTTGCAGTATGTCTTGGCCAATGGACCAGTTTGATTGGGTCTATGGTTTTCTTTCTTGACTGGTGTACGCCCCCCATAAAGCTTTAGCATGCTATTGAAGTGCGACCATGATCAATTCACCATTTTCCGACCCTCCAGTTGATCGAAGAACTCTCTTATTGAATTCTAGTATTGAACCCACCTCTCCTTTTTACAACTAAGCAGATACTATCACAACGGGATGAAAGATGCGAGGGGAGTTAAACAGAGTTTTAGTCTCTTTTAGTTGTCTGAGTCTTCGGGTATGAAGTTTGACATCGTTGCGTCTGATGGTTCCCCTTGGATTTGGTGAAAGGAATTCCAGTGGGGAAGGGTGAAGGAAATTCAGAGTTATCAGTGGTTACAAATGTCTCGAATGGATTTTAGTTCTTTCATCAGCTGCGAGGGTCATGTTTGGTGATGCCTTGCGGTGTGAGTTATCTTCTAAGAGCAAAGGTAGAATTTGTAGGATCCGTCAGGAATCCCTCTTTTCATAGAAGTGTTGTAACACCCTGAGATTTTATGAAAAATATTTTTTTTAATTTCATTAATGTCTTGTGTTATACACTACACCAAAAGGAGCTTTCACAACACACATCTTTGACCTGGCTTGAATTACACACAATCGTGACCTTCCACGATAGCGTGTGTTGTACGCAACACCAAGTTTCGCTAAACAACGATATGCTATTAAGATATTATTAAAACTAGCTGTTATGAATAGTAATAACCACTTTTTGAAATTTTGTAAATTTTATTTTTCAAAATGGACTTCATTTATGTATTCGGAGTATCGAATTTAGCCTAAGGTGAAATTTTGGTACTTTTCGGATAACTTTCATATTCTGATGAATAGTGAAAATTACTAAATTTTAATTAAAAACTACTTTTTTAATCGAAATAATTAATAGTGATAAATTATTAATTTGAGTGGTTTTAAAGTATATTTAGAATATATTTTTAAAATTTAATACAATGTTGGTCATTGGATGTAATTTCACATTTAAACCAGTTATAAACAAGTGTCAATCTTTTGATAGTTATTATCTCTTAAAAACACGCTATTTGTTGTGACAACGAAAATTAATTATAAAATTAATTAATGCAAATTATATGTTGGGAATTTTGTAAAATAGAAATCATTTTTGAATTCGGAATATCAATTATAGCTTAGGGTGAAATTTTGGCATTTTTCTGAAAAACTTCAATTTTTGATGAATAGTGAAACCACTAAGTGGTAGGTTAAAAACTGAATTTTGCATAAAACTTAATTTTACCGTTTCTGTGAATGGAATTTCGAAAATCCGATAGACACGGTTGATATCAGTAAGTAAAATGTGGTTCAATGAGATAAAAATAATTTTTTTGGTGAATAGTAACTTTTTACTTTTTTTTACCACGGTTAATAGTAAATAGGGTAACTAAGGGTAAATATGATATTATTATTACCATAAAACATGTCCTAATTCTATTGGATAAGTGTAATTCGACCAAAAACAACCTTATGAATATAATATGACCATTTAGGTCCACTTGGATTAGATTATGACATTTAATATTATTTTATTTAATGAATAGTTAAAATAGTTAAAATCAAAGTTTAATAAGTAAATAAATTTTAATATGGGGTTATACATAAGATAAATTCGACTATAAATATTCATTAGAAATCTAAAAAGATTTAATATATAATGGTATTTTATTTGTAATTTTTAGACATTAAATAATTTGATTTATTTATGACACAATGATGATGCAGTAATTATCTTATTAATGAAATATTGACATAATTGATGTTATAAACACCAAAATAAATGTAATTTGAGACTTTTTATGAATTACACTAATTTTCTAGGTTACTATGATATATTAGTGTTGATTTAATCAACTTTGTTCGAACATATAATTCTGTTATGACTTTCACAAAAATCATATATCAAATAGTGTCAAAATTGACACAAAATAGTTTTTAAATCAAATATTATATTATTAATTGTTATTTTATTCCTAAAAATATAAGTTTTGGCCAAATGACTTAGATAAGGATATATATATTAATAATAAACAACTTGGGGTTCTTTTGTCTTGTTATGGTAACTTTATTAACCATAGAGTGTAAGAAAACAAAAAGACACGGTAAAAGTTAAATTATTTAACTTAGAGTTAAATCTAATTGATAAGGTTAAAATAATAACCTAAACTTGTCTAAATCCTATTGGATGAGATTATTTAGACCCATCCCCACTTTAGCTTCTAAATAAGACCCCTTGGAACCATTATAAACCGATTTTGACTTTAATATAAAATAATATTTTGAGATATTCCTAAGGTGCCCCTCTCCTCCCTTATAAAAGGACACCTCCCCCCCTCCTCCTCACACCAATTTGAGCACTCAAGCTCGGAAAAACCCTGCCAAAATCCCTTCTCCACTTCCCTAGAATAATCCTAGAGGTGCTGATCTTCTTCAAAGACCAATATTAGTTCCCTAAGTGGAGGATTCAAAGAGGCGTTTCAAAGAAGAGGTAATATCCATTACCGATCTTTTCAATTTCTTTCTTCTTCAACTTCTTCTTCTTTAGTTGTTTCATGACAAAGTAATAACATCAGTATTACTTACATAATGATATGTTATTATAAATATGAAACAACCCTAATTCACCTTCTATCCATCCTACGGAAAAATGAAATCACCGCGCGTGCGTACGTACGGAATACCGTCTCCACGCCGTGGTGTAATCTATTTTCCACCACCACCTTAATAGGATGGGTATAATGGTGTAATGAGTAAATATATATGATTATTATAAAGTGATATTGATACTGAAATATTCTACATACACTTCAACACAATTCCACGACCATGGGAACGATATCATCGCTCGTGCGTACGTACGGACTACCGTCTCCATGACGCGATGAGATTCATTCTCAATGATTAACCATTCATGAATGATTATAAAGTATATATAATAAGTACTAGTGAAATATATGACATAATAATGATACTGGATTTATGTAAGTTTATATGTATGTCATCTACTTAATTCCATTCACTTCAATAAGGAAACGAAAACAACGTTCATGCGTACGTACGGACTACCGTCTCCATGAACGGTGTATTTCATTCCATTTATCGATATATTATATATATATATATATATATATATATATATATTCTGAATATATATTATATATAAATCATGTTTTACATTCTGTATATAAGTAATCATGATCCAAGTAATCATATTAATAATTACAAGTTAAAAACACGAACGACAAATGAGATGATTTTACCCAAAACGCTACTTTAACATGAATTTACAAAAGAACGAGTAATATAAAGTCATAAGTGGACCATATATGATATAATAACAATTAATACGATTCTGGAATAAGTCAATAACATGATTTAAATCATTATACAGGAGGTTTAGACACTTACAAAGCAAGTCGGACCTAAGGTAAGGGAATATCACAATCTCATTTTTATCCGAGATTGTTTATACTTTGGTATTTACTGGGGTGTATTTTATCATCCACATCCATGTTTTCTCAATATGTAATATTATTTCCATCCACCTAAAATTGTTTAAATCCAATTTTACCCTTCGGTGAGTTTTTAGTAAAAGATATGAAAGGAATCTTTTGTCGTTTTTCGTACGAGGTACTTTTTGACTTTTCCGACAAAAGTACAAGAAGAATGTTTTTTAACTTATACGGCACGAACGGATTTTACGGTTTTATAAAGAATTATTTTCATAAAGATTCCTCCAAAAGATTTCATGACTATTTTCAACAAAATATCTTTCTTTTAAAATTGCATGACGTTTTGTGAAAAGAAATTGATTTTTGAAGCAGAAAGGATATTTTCCTCAAGAATGGAGTTTAAGTGTTTTATGAAAATTATTTTCCATCTAAGATAATAAAGGGTTCTGTTTCTATCCCTATTATTACATGGATTTGATTATGTTGTGATGGAAATATTTTTATGAACCCCTTTATCTTATATGAATTGTTTTATGATGTCATGTTGTTTAAGAATCTCATTTTTACTATATGGGTTATGCAATGATGTATGATATATGATTTTGTGGCACACATAAGAATGGTATCATTATGAGATGGGTGGGACCTATATCTCCCTCCAATGCATTGGGTAAAGATTTTATATCTCATGAGATAGACAGGGCTGGAACGGTAGGTTATACCGGTTCAGTGAAACAGGACTGGAACGAGGGTGACTCGGTTCAGAAAGGGACTTTGTCCACTAAGATAGTCTTGGAAATGAGTCTTGACTAACAAGAAAAGATTCTCTATGATTATGTGTGTATGCCAAAAAGTTTCATGTTTTATGTTATGATTATTGTGATTACATTTCACTGCCATGATTTATCCCATGTTATGAAATTATGATCTCTTTTGCAGGTTAAGATTTCCAAAAGTTATGTGCTTGTGTATACGATGAGATTTATATTTCTTTTGTTTACCCTTACTGAGAATTTGAGCTCACCCTTTTATGTTTTCTTTTCCCCAGGATATAAAGAAAGGTTTTAGGTAAAAAAAGGGAAGATCTTTATGGGAGATATTGGAGATCTTTCACCACGATTAGAAGATTACGTTCTGAGTTTCCAAAGACACTAAACTATTACGATCCTTGTGTGTGTATTTTTTGTTATGTACTAAGTATTCCGAAAATGTAATGTAATGTCCATGTAAATCAATATTAGGGTCTCTACAGTTGGTATCAGAGGAAAGGTTTAGTCAACCTTTGGAAACTAGGACGCGAAAACGTTAGTGAGATCCTTAGAGATATTTCTAAGGTATGTCTAGGGATGTCCCTAAGGGTAGGTATACATATAGGATATAGTCCTAGCACTACGGTAACGATCTTAGAATTTAACCTAAGATGTTAGATATTGAAGTTACTCCCCATTTATTATTATGTTTGCATCTCACACTATTCTTTTTGGGTTTTAGAAAATGGTTGGAAACAAGATGATTCACGATAATGGAGAATATGATGGACAATGGAATGATATTATTCATAATGAAATGGGATTTGGAAGTCCAAACATCATTATTGTGCCGAATCAGCAATCTCATAATATGATCGATAAAGTAAAATTTGGTAAGTTTCTTGACTCGACTAATAAGAGAAAGATGGAGTTTCATGATGATCATAGAGGAAAGAAAGTTCAATTTCCCCTATGTAAATCATGTGGGAAGAGGCATCAAGGAGAATGTTTCAAAGGAGATGGAAGATGCTTTGGGTGTGGAAAAGAAGGACACAAATCCAGTAATTGCAATGGAAAAGTTTCAGTTAACACCATGGATGAGGTTAATGGTATTGCTACGACATCAACAATGGGTAAATGTTTTAAATGTAGAATGTACGGGCATTATGCAAACCAATGCCCTAAGGGAATGTCTCATGAAGAGAATCGGTATGGTCGTATGGGTAGTATTTTTGTTGATGATGATGAAGAGACTACAAATGATATGTGAGATGAAAGAATTGTTGAAGCTCGGTCAATGGTTTAAGAAGGTAGTGGAATGATTACATGTTTATCAAGTGTAATGTTGTACTATAGAATAAAAAGACATCTAAGGATTGTTACACTGTTGTCTTTCCTTAAGTTTTGAAAGTTTATGATGAATGATATGAGTAACAATGAAAGGTTATTCAGATATTTTTTAGAAAGTGGATGATATGTTCATAATGAAGTGATAAAGAGAAAATGAAATGTTTGACAGTATTCATGAGCTCAAGATTGATATAAGGACTAAGTGATATCATGGTTTGAGTATATAGAATTTTTGGGTTTTGGTATGTGGAAAGAGTTAACTTTTGACAGCATTCATGTTTTCACTAAGGTTTAATTGGTATTCATTTTTCAAGAGAATACATGATTAAGGTATTCACATGATGGAAATGTGACCAACAAGACATATCTTATGATATATGGGGATCAACGATGGTATTAAATCTCTGGTAATTGTTTTCACTATATTATGAGAGTGGACTATAGTATTATGGATAAGCCTAAAGATTGGAATGGATTATGTTGGAAATAAGATAGTATTGTTTAAGGAAAGAAGTTTTTCGATATTATTGATGGGATGTTATAGTAATATAGTTTTAGAAAAAGGACAACCTGCAGGACGGGCGACAGCCCATCGCGTCGGACAAGGATGTGGGAATCGAACCCACAACCGAAGTGCAACTGGCCTTTATCGCCTACCACTGGCCTACAGGAAGTCCCTGTTTAGTAGAAACTAGTTTTATTATATTAAGCAGTATGATATATGAAGTACAAGTTCATTTTAGGAACCATATATCATTAATCTCACTATAGATGGACTTATGTATTTTTTGATAACTTTTCTAACCTTTTGAGACAGATGGAATGACCCATCATTCTATCACATGATCTGCTAACACATCACGAATGACAAATTCAACTTCATTTCTTTAAGAGATGAAGTAAAAATTGTCCAAAGAACGACAAACAGTGAGACTATACCAAAATCATGAAAGTATTTCTTCTAATTCCAATTTCATCAACTTTAGGGAACTGATCTTGAAAACCAAAAATGATGTCCTAGTGCTCTTATATCTGATTAATCAGATGGTACCTTAGATCGTCACAAATTTATGGATTTTTGATTGCTAGATTTTCCATAGCCATGTTCTCTACCACTCTCCATCAGAACATGATGGTTAGATTTATCTTCCATATCCATATTTTCACCTATGTGGAAACCCAGTGATTAGTTTATTTGGGTAACCATTAAGTTTCATACTTTTGTTTTTAAAGATTGGTTTTGGTATTCCTTTTTACGATGTGGGTTTCGATTAAAGAAACTTTCGAATAGTAAACCATTTATAACCCCGACGAATTTCGAGGGAGAAATTTATTTTAAGGGGGGTAGAATGTAACACCCCGAGATTTTATGAAAAATATTATTTTTAATTTCATTAATGTCTTGTGTTATACGCTACACCAAAAGGAGCTTTTACAACACACATCTTTGACCTGGCTTGAATTACACGCAATCGTGACCTTCCACGATAGCGTGTGTTGTACGCAACACCAAGTTTCGCTAAACAACGATATGCTATTAAGATATTATTAAAACTAGCCGTTATAAATATTAATAACCACTTTTTGAAATTTTGTAAATTTTATTTTTCAAAATGGAATTAATTTATGGATTCAGAGTATCAAATTTAGCCTAAGGTGAAATTTTGGTACTTTTCGGATAACTTTAATATTCTGATGAATAGTGAAAATTACTAAATTTTAATTAAAAAAAACTTTTTTAATCGAAATAATTAATAGTTATAAATTATTAACTTGAGTGGTTTTAAAGTATATTTAGAATATATTTTTACAATTTAATACAATGTTGGTCATTGGATGTAATTTCACATTTAAACCAGTTATAAACAAGTGTCAATCTTTTGATATTTATTATCTCTTAAAAACACGCTATTTGTTGTGACAGCGGAAATTAATTATAAAATTAATTAATGCAACTTATATGTTGGGAATTTTGTAAAATAGAAATTATTTTTGAATTCGGAATATCAATTATAGCTTAGGGTGAAATTTTGGCATTTTTCTGAAAAACATCAATTTTTGATGAATAGTGAAACCACTAAGTGGTAGGTTAAAAACTGAATTTTGCATGAAAATTAATTTTACCGCTTCTGTGAATGGAATTTAGAAAATCTTATAGACATGGTTGATATTAGTAAGTAAAATGTGGTTCAATGAGATAAAAATAATTTTTTGGTGAATAGAAACTTTTTACTTTTTTTTACCGCGGTTAATAGTAAATAGGGTAACTAAGGGTAAATATGATATTACTATTACCCTAACACATGTCCTAATTCTATTGGATAAATGTAATTCGACCAAAAACAACCTTATGAATATAATATGACCATTTAGGTCCACTTGGATTAGATTATGACATTTAATATTATTTTATTTAATGAATAGTTAAAATAGTTAAAATCAAAGTTTAATAAGTAAATTATTTTTAATATGGGGTTATACATAAGATAAATTCGACTATAAATATTCATTAGAAATATAAAAAGATTTCCTATATAATGGTATTTTATTTGTAATTTTTAGACATTAAATAATTTAATTTATTTATGACACAATGATGATGCAGTAATTATCTTATAAATGAAATATTGACATAATTGATGTTATAAACACCAAAATAAATGTAATTTGAGACTTTTTATGAATTCCACTAATTTTCTAGGTTACTATGATATATTAGTGTTGATTTAATCAACTTTGTTCGAACATATAATTCTGTTATGACTTTCACAAAAATCATATATCAAATAGTTTCAAAATTGACACAAAATAGTTTTTAAATAAAATATTATATTATTAATTGTTATTTTATTCCTAAAAATCTAAGGTTCGGCCAAATGACTTAGATAAGGATATATATATTAATAATAAACATCTTGGGGTTCGTTTGGCTTTTTATGGTAAGTTTATTAACCATAGAGTGTAAGAAAACAAAAAGACACGGTAAAAGTTAAATTATTTAACTTAGAGTTAAATCTAATTGATAAGGTTAAAATAATAACCTAAACTTGTCTAAATCCTATTGTATGAGAATATTGTGACCCATCCCCACTTTAGCTTCGAAATAAGACCCCTTGGAACCATTATTAACCGATTTTGACTTTAATATAAAATAATATTTTGAGATATTCCTAAGGTGCCCCTCTCCTCCCTTATAAAAGGACACCTCCTCCCCCTCCTCCTCACACCAATTTGAGCACTCAAGCTTGGACAAACCCTGCCGAAATCCCTTATCCACTTCCCTAGAATAATCCTAGAGGTCCTGGTCTTCTTCAAAGACCAATCTTAGTTCCCTAAGTGGAGGATTCAAAGAGGCGTTTCAAAGAAGAGGTAATATCCATTACCGATCTTTTCAATTTCTTTCTTCTTCAAATTCTTCTTCTTTAGTTGTTTCATGACAAAGTAAAAACATCAGTATTACTTACATACTGATATGTTATTATAAATATGAAACAACCCTAATTAACCTTCTATCCATCCTACGGAAAAATGAAATCACCGCGCGTGCGTACGTACGGAATACCGTCTCCACGCCGTGGTGTAATCTATTTTCCACCACCACCTTAATAGGATGGGTATAATGGTGTAATGAGTAACTATATATGATTATTATAAAGTGATATTGGTACTGAAATAGTCTACATACACTTCAACATAATTCCAAGACCATGAGAACGATATCATCGCTCGTGCGTACGTACGGACTACCGTCTCCACGACGCGATGAGATTCATTCTCAATGATTAACCATTCATGAATGATTATAAAGTATATATAATAAGTACTAATGAAATATATGACATAATAATGATACTGGATTTATGTAAATTTATATGTATGTCATCTACTTAATTCGATTCACTTCAATAATGAAACGAAAACAACGTTCATGCGTACGTACGGACTACCGTCTCCATGAACGGTGTATTTCATTCCATTTATCGATATATTATATATATATATATATATATTCTGAATATATATTATATATAAATCAAGTTTTACATTCTGGATATAAGTAATCATGATCCAAGTAATCATATTAATAATTACAAGTTAAAAACACGAACGACAAATGAGACGATTTTACCCAAAACGCTACTTTAACATGAATTTACAAAAGAACGGGTAATATAAAGTCATAAGTGGACCATATATGATATAATAACAATGAATACGATTCTGGAATAAGTCAATAACATGATTTAAATCATTATACAGGAGGTTCGGACACTTACAGAGCAAGTCGGACCTAAGGTAAGGGAATATCACAATCTCATTTTTATCCGAGATTGTTTATACTTTGGTATTTACTGGGGTGTATTTTATCATCCAAATCCATGTTTCCTCAATATGTAATATTATTTACATCCACCTAAAATTTTTTAAATCCAATTTTACCCTTCGGTGAGTTTTTAGTAAAAGATATGAAAGGAGTCTTTTGTCGTTTTTCGTACGAGGTACTTTTTGACTTTTCCGAAAAAAGTACGAGAAGAATGTTTTTTTAACTTATACGGCACGAACAGATTTTACGGTTTTATAAAGAATTATTTTCATAAAGATTCCTCCAAAAGATTTCATGACTATTTTCAACAAAATCTCTTTCTTTTAAAATTGCATGACGTTTTGTGAAAAGAAATTGATTTTTGAAGCAGAAAGGATATTTTCCTCAAGAATGGAGTTCAAGTGTTTTATCAAAATTATTTTCCATCTAAGATAATAAAGGGTTCTGTTTCTATCCCTATTATTACATGGATTTTATTATGTTGTGATGGAAATATTTTTATGAATTCCTTTATCTTATATGAATTGTTTTATGATGTCATGTTGTTTAAGAATCCCATTTTTACTATATGGGTTATGCAATGATGTATGATTTATGATTTTGTGGCACACATAAGAATGGTATAATTATGAGATGGGTGGGACCTATATCTCCCTCCAATGCATTGGGTAAAGATTTTATATCTCATGAGATAGACAGGGCTGGAACGGTAGGTTATACCGGTTCAGTGAAACAGGACTGGAACGAGGGTGACTCGGTTCAGAAAGGGACTTTGTCCACTAAGATAGTCTTGGCAATGAGTCTTGACTAACAAGAAAAGATTCTCTATGATTATGTGTGTATGCCACAAAGTTTCATGTTTTATGTTATGATTATTGTGATTACATTTCACTGCCATGATTTATCCCATGTTATGAAATTATGATCTCTTTTGCAGGTTAAGATTTCCAAAAGTTATCTGCTTGTGTATACGATGAGATTTATATTTCTTTTGTTTACCCTTACTGAGCATTTGAGCTCACCCTTTTATGTTTTCTTTTCCCCAGGATATAAATAAAGGTTTTAGGTAAAAAAATGGAAGATCTTTATGGGAGATATTGGAGATCTTTCACCACGATTAGAAGATTACGTTCCGAGTTTCCAAAGACACTAAACTATTACGATCCTTGTGTGTGTATTTTTTGTTATGTACTAAGTATTCCACAAATGTAATGTAATGTCCATGTACATCAAGCTTAGGGTATCTACAGTTGGTATCAGAGGAAAGGTTTAGTCAACCTTTGGAAACTAGGACGCGAAAACGTTAGTGAGATCCCTAGAGATATTTCTAAGGTATGTCTAGGGATGTCCCTAAGGGTAGGTATACATATAGGATATACTCCTAGCACTACGATAACGATCTTAGAATTTAACCTAAGATGTTAGATATTGAAGTTACTCCCCCTTTATTATTATGTTTGCATATCACACTATTCTTTTTGGGTTTTAGAAAATGGCTGGAAACAAGATGATTCATGATAATGGAGAATATGATGGACAATGGAATGATATTCTTCATAATGAAATGGGATTTGGAAGTCCAAACATCATTATTGTGCCGAATCAGCAATCTCATAATATGATCAATAAATTAAAATTTGGTAAGTTTCTTGACTCGACTAATAAGATAAAGATGGAGTTTCATGATGATCACAGAGGAAAGAAAGTTCAATTTCCCCTATGTAAATCATGTGGGAAGAGGCATCAAGGAGAATGTTTCAAAGAAACTGGAAGATGCTTTGGGTGTGGAAAAGAAGGACACAAATCCAGTAATTGCAATGGAAAAGTTTCAGTTAACACCATGGATGAGGTTAATGGTATTGCTACGACATCAACAATGGGTAAATGTTTTAAATGTGGAATGTACGAGCATTATGCAAACCAATGCCCTAAGGGAATGTCTCATGAAGAGAATCGGTATGGTCGTATGGGTAGTATTTTTGTTGATGATGACGAAGAGACTACAAATGATATGTGAGATGAAAGAATTGTTGAAGCTCGGTCAATGGTTTATGAAGGTGGTGGAATGATTACATGTTTATCAAGTGTAATGTTATACTATAGAATAAAAAGACATCTAAGGATTGTTACACTGTTGTCTTTCCTTAAGTTTTGAAAGTTTATGATGAATGGTATGAGTAACAATGAAAGGTTATTCAGATATTTTTTGGAAAGTGGATGATATGTGCATAATGAAGTGATAAAGAGAAAATGAAATGTTTGACAGTATTCATGAGCTCAAGATTGATATAAGGACTAAGTGATATCATGGTTTGAGTATATAGAATTTTTGGATTTTGGTATGTGGAAAGAGTTAACTTTTGACAGCATTCATGTTTTCACTAAGGTTTAATTGGTATTCATTTTTCAAGAGAATACATGATTAAGGTATTCACATGATTGGAATGTGACCAACAAGACATATCTTATGATATATGGGGATCAACGATGGTATTAAATCTCTGGTAATTGTTTTCACTATATTATGAGAGTGGACTGCAGTATTATGGATAAGCCTAAAGATTGGAATGGATTATGTTGGACATAAGATAGTATTGTTTAAGGAAAGAAGTTTTTCGATATTATTGATGGGATGTTATAGTAATATAGTTTTAGAAAAAGGACAACCCACAGGACGGGCGACAGCCCATCGCTTCGGACAAGGATGTGGGAATCGAACCCACAACCGAAGTGCAACTGGCCTTTATCGCCTACTACTGGCCTACAAGAAGTCCCTGTTTAGTAGAAACTAGTTTTATTATATTAAGCAGTATGATATATGAAGTATAAGTTCATTTTAGGAACCATATATCATTAATCTCACTATAGATGGACTTATGTATTTTTTGATAACTTTTCTAACCTTTTGAGACAGATGGAATGACCCATCATTCTATCACATGATCTGCTAACACATCACAAATGACAAATTCAACTTCATTTCTTTAAGATATGAAGTAGAAATTTTCCAAATAACGACAAACAGTGAGACTATACCAAAATCACGAAAGTATTTCTTCTAATTCCAATTTCATCAACTTTAGGGAAATGATCTTGAAAACCAAAAATGTTGTACTAGTGCTCTTATATCTGATTAATCAGATGGTACCTTAGATCGTCACAAATTTATGGATTTGTTATTGCTAGCTTTTCCATAGCCATGTTCTCTACCACTCTCCATCAGAACATGATGGTTAGATTTCTCTTCCATATCCATATTTTCACCTATGTGGAAACCCAGTGATTAGTTTATTTGGGTAACCGTTATGTTTCATACTTTTGTTTTTAAAGATTGGTTTTGGTATTCCTTTTTACGATGTGGGTTTCGATTAAAGAAACTTTCTAATAGTAAACCATTTATAACCCCGACGAATTTCGAGGGCGAAATTCATTTTAAGGGGGGTAGAATGTAACACCCCAAGATTTTATGAAAAATATTCTTTTTAATTTCATTAATGTCTTGTGTTATACGCTACACCAAAAGGAGCTTTCACAACAAACATCTTTGACCTGACTTGAATTACACGCAATCGTGACCTTCCACGATAGCGTGTGTTGTACGCAACACCAAGTTTCGCTAAACAACGATATGCTATTAAGATATTATTAAAACTAGCCGTTATGAATAGTAATAACCACTTTTTGAAATTTTGTAAATTTTATTTTTCAAAATGGACTTCATTTATGGATTCGGAGTATCGAATTTAGCCTAAGGTGAAATTTTGGTACTTTTCGGATAACTTTCATATTCTGATGAATAGTGAAAATTACTAAATTTTAATTAAAAACAAATTTTTTAATCGAAATAATTAATAGTGATAAATTATTAATTTGAGTGGTTTTAAAGTATATTTAGAATATATTTTTACAATTTAATACAATGTTGGTCATTGGATGTAATTTCACATTTAAACCAGTTATAAACAAGTGTCAATCTTTTGATAGTTATTATCTCTTAAAAACACGCTATTTGTCGTGACAACGGAAATTAATTATAAAATTAATTAATGCAACTTATATGTTTGGAATTTTTTAAAATAGAAATCATTTTTGAATTCGGAATATCAATTATAGCTTAGGGTGAAATTTTGGCATTTTTCTGAAAAACTTCAATTTTTGATGAATAGTAAAACCACTAAGTGGTAGGTTAAAAACTGAATTTTGCATAAAACTTAATTTTACCATTTCTGTGAATGGAATTTCAAAAATCCGACAGACACGATTGATATCAGTAAGTAAAATGTGGTTCAATGAGATAAAAATAATTTTTTGGTGAATAGTAACTTTTTACTTTTTTTTACCGCGATTAATAGTAAATAGGGTAACTAAGGGTAAATATGATATTACTATTACCCTAACACATGTCCTAATTCTATTGGATAAGTGTAATTCGACCAAAAACAACCTTATGAATATAATATGACCATTTAGGTCCACTTGGATTAGATTATGACATTTAATATTATTTTATTTAATGAATAGTTAAAATAGTTAAAATCAAAGTTTAATAAGTAAATCATTTTTAATATGGGTTTATACATAAGATAAATTCGACTATAAATATTCATTAGGAAGATAAAAAGATTTCCTATATAATGGTATTTTATTTGTAATTTTTAGACATTAAATAATTTAATTTATTTATGACACAATGATGATGCAGTAATTATCTTATTAATGAAATATTGACATAATTGATGTTATAAACACAAAAATAAATGTAATTTGAGACTTTTTATGAATTACACTAATTTTCTAGGTTACTATGATATATTAGTGTTGATTTAATAAACTTGTTTCGAACATTTAATTCTGTTATGACTTTCACAAAAATCATATATCAAATAGTGTCAAAATTGACACAAAATAGTTTTTAAATCAAATATTATATTATTAATTGTTATTTTATTCATAAAAATCTAAGGTTCGGCCAAATGACTTAGATAAGGATATATATATTAATAATAAAAATCTTGGGGTTCGTTTGGCTTGCTATGGTAAGTTTATTAACCATAGAGTGTAAGAAAACAAAAAGACACGATAAAAGTTAAATTATTTAACTTAGAGTTAAATCTAATTGATAAGGTTAAAATAATAACCTAAACTTGTCTAAATCATATTGGATGAGAGGATTTAGACCCATCCCAACTTTAGATTCGAAATAAGACCCCTTGGAACCATTATAAACTGATTTTGACTTTAATATAAAATAATATTTTGAGATATTCCTAAGGTGCCCCTCTCCTCCCTTATAAAAGGACACCTCCTCCCCCTCCTCATCACACCAATTTGAGCACTCAAGCTCGGACAACCCCTGAAAAAATCCCTTCTCCAGTTACCTAGAATAATCCTAGAGGTCCTGGTCTTCTTCAAAGACCAATCTTAGTTCCCTAAGTGGAGGATTCAAAGAGGCATTTCAAAGAAGAGGTAATATCCATTACCGATCTTTTCAATTTCTTTCTTCTTCAACTTCTTCTTCTTTAGTTGTTTCATGACAAAGTAATAACATCAGTATTAATTACATACTGATATGTTATTATAAATATGAAACAACCCTAATTCACCTTCTATCCATCCTACGGAAAAATGAAATCACCGCGCGTGCGTACGTACGGAATACCGTCTCCACGCCGTAGTGTAATCTATTTTCCACCACCACCTTAATAGGATGGGTATAATGGTGTAATTAGTAACTATATATGATTATTATAAAGTGATATTTATACTGAAATATTCTACATACATTTCAACACAATTCCACGACCATGGGAATGATATCATCGCTCGTGCGTACGTACGGACTACCGTCTCCACGACGCGATGAGATTCATTCTCAATGATTAACCATTCATGAATGATTATAAAGTATATATAATAAGTACTAATGAAATATATGACATAATAATGATACTATATTTATGTAAATTTATATGTATGTCATCTACTTAATTCTATTCACTTCAATAAGGAAACGAAAACAGCGTTCATGCGTACGTACGGACTACCGTCTCCATGAACGGTGTATTTCATTCCATTTATCGATATATTATATATATATATATTCTGAATATATATTATATATAAATCATGTTTTACATTCTGGATATAAGTAATCATGATCCAAGTAATCATATTAATAATTACAAGTTAAAAACACGAACGACAAATGAGACGATTTTACCCAAAACGCTACTTTAACATGAATTTACAAAAGAACGGGTAATATAAAGTCATAAGTGGACCATATATGATATAATAACAATGAATAAAATTCTGGAATAAGTCAATAACATGATTTAAATCATTATACAGGAGGTTCAGACACTTACAAAGCAAGTCGGACCTAAGGTAAGGGAATATCACAATCTCATTTTTATCCGAGATTGTTTATACTTTGGTATTTACTGGGGTGTATTTTATCATCCATATCCATGTTTCCTCAATATGTAATATTATTTCCATCCACCTAAAATTTTTTAAATCCAATTTTACCCTTCGGTGAGTTTTTAGTAAAAGATATGAAAGGAATCTTTTGTCGTTTTTCGTACAAGGTACTTTTTTACTTTTCCGACAAAAGTACGAGAAGAATGTTTTTTTAACTTATACGGCATGAACAGATTTTACGGTTTTATGAAGAATTATTTTCATAAAGACTCCTCCAAAAGATTTCATGACTATTTTCAACAAAATCTCTTTCTTTTAAAATTGCATGACGTTTTGTGAAAAGAAATTGATTTTGAGGCAGAAAGGATATTTTCCTCGAGAATGGAGTTCAAGTGTTTTATCAAAATTATTTTCCATCTAAGATAATAAAGGGTTCTGTTTCTATCCCTATTATTACATGGATTTGATTATGTTGTGATGGAAATATTTTTATGAATTCCTTTATCTTATATGAATTGTTTTATGATGTCATGTTGTTTAAGAATCCCATTTTTACTATATGGGTTATGCAATGATGTATGATTTATGATTTTGTGGCACACATAAGAATGGTATCATTATGAGATGGGTGGGACCTATATCTCCCTCCAATGCATTGGGTAAATATTTTATATCTAATGAGATAGACAGGGCTGGAACGGTAAGTTATACCGGTTCAGTGAAACAGGACTGGAACGAGGGTGACTCGGTTCAGAAAGGGACTTTGTCCACTAAGATAGTCTTGGCAATGAGTCTTGACTAACAAGAAAAGATTCTCTATGATTATGTGTGTATGCCACAAAGTTTCATGTTTTAAGTTATGATTATTGTGATTACATTTCACTACCATGATTTATCCCATGTTATGAAATTATGATCTCTTTTGCAGGTTAAGATTTCCAAAAGTTATGTGCTTGTGTATACGATGAGATTTATATTTCTTTTGTTTACCCTTACTGATCATTTGAGCTCACCCTTTTATGTTTTCTTTTCTCCAGGATATAAAGAAAGGTTTTAGGTAAAAAAAAGGGAAGATCTTTATGGGAGATATTGGAGATCTTTCACCACGATTAGAAGATTACGTTCCGAGTTTCCAAAGACACTAAACTATTACGATCCTTGTGTGTGTATTTTTTGTTATGTACTAAGTATTCCGTAAATGTAATGTAATGTCCATGTACATCAAGCTTAGGGTCTCTAAAAGTGTGTCCTCTCGAGGAGTTCTAATTTTTCTATTCAAATGGGAGTGTTTATTGTGCATCTATCCTTCTTATTTTTCATGGTGAAGGTGAATAGGTGATGCATGTGGATCATCTAAACCTCTGTTCTGGTGGATGTGACATGAGAAAGTAGTTGTATGTTGTGGTGTGTTGTGTTTGTTGGTGTTTTCTGGGTTGCGGTGGGGTTGTGTGTGACACCAAAGGGAGAATCTCTGTTCGGGAGTCTTCTATACCTGACTACGACGTAGGAGATGCTTCAAACATCTGAGCTCCATCCATAGGCCTCGGAGTGAAGTTGGCACGTGGTCAAGAACTTCGAGAGTGTATAAAACCCTAACTTTATTTCTGTAATCGGTGTTAAAAGTCAAAGCAGTTTAAATCATTTCCTATAGTTGTTCCATTCCGAACGAACCATCTGGTTACATGAGGTTTCATGTGGCTATGAGGAGGCATGATCGTCTCGTTACTTTAAAGTCTCGGGGGTGGCGTCTCACCAAATGTAATTGCTTTTAGTGGCCCTTATAGTGTATGTTGGGTAAATCGGTCACAAAGTTGAATGGTGATCATCCATGGATGTTGAGTTGTTGGTTTGACTTCGGATGTAGTTTTAATGCCCTATGTATGGGCCCCTACCTCCCCTCCCTTTTTTGGGGTGTTGAGTCAGTGCTGGGAAGCCTCTGAGTTTGCGTGTTTTCGTTGGTGCCAACGGTTGTGAGACCCATTGGGGGCATCACTGAAATTTCGCTAAAATAAACTAATATTACCCTATTATTATGGTGGGGAGTCTATTCAGGCCTCCCCGTTAGGTGATAAGAGTGCTCCTTGGACATGGTTGGTCTTGTTTTTCTGCTCTAATCAAACGATGTGGTTTTCGTTCAATGGTACTCGAGGTGTTTCAGTTTGTGAAGTTGGTTTCCATGGTTGAGAGAGTTCCTATCCTTGATTAAACAACAGAAGGTGTACTAGCTCTTTGGGGCGGGCGACACATAATGGAAAATCTTTTTACAAGTTTCTTGAAGTTGTCTTTTGAGTCACTTTCTCTGAGCATGGTTTATTTTACTCTTTTCACTTACTTTTCATAGAGGTCTATTTTGAACCCCAATGGGGTATCAGTTTCTACCTCGGGTTTCAGCCTTAGTTATGGATTTCCGGGGACAAAAAGATTTATGGTGGAGAGAATTTTCACACCCACTTTTTATTTATTTATTTATTTTGTTAAATTTTTTGGGAATCAGGTAGTCTGTGTTGAAGACCAACTTATTTTTTTGGGTTCTTATTTAAAAACGTGTGGTTTGTCCTTGACTGCATCCGGTGCACTACGGTCGAAGCTGAGCGGCCTCGCATGGGTCTCCGTGCAACCTCACCCGGTTCACTGCATGCCCTGCCCGATGGTCAACTAATTAAATAAAAAGAAATAGTAATAAAGAAATAAAATTAAATGATTGGTAAAATAAAAAATGAAATAAAATTAATTAGGAATGGTTTTGATAATAATAATAATATCAAAGTCACTTGAGAATATTATTATTATTATTATTATCTTGGATAATAATTTAATTGAGAGTATTATTTTTATTATTATCATTTTATTATGTTGATTATTATTTAGTTTAGTATCTAGTTTATTATGATTTTTGTTACCTTATTATTATTATTATTATTATTACAATTTTTATAACTTATTATTATTTTATATTGATTTCTCTTTTTTTTGGGTAGGGTTTTCCCCATCGCGTTGTAGGTCCTCCTGCACACTGTGGGCCACCACTAGCTTCCCCCTCATACTAAGCTCGTGACCCCATTGTTCCTCCCATATCTAGTGTTTCTATGACCTCCCTTCACGCCTTCCACCTACGCTGATCCCTTCCGGCTCCCTCACTTCGCCGCTATCGCTCGCCCAGCTCCCCGAACCAGCCACCGACCCTTCTCCCCATGACCCTGTCATGCAATCCAGTCACCCCCTGGACTCTCCTCGGTCCGCTACACCCTTCCGTACGGAGAGCCCCGCATCGCCCCAGCTTGCACCGCCACCCCCATCTCCTAGGCACACAGCTTTCCAGACCGTTGGTGACCCTTGCTCCCGGCTAGCATTGTTGCACCACCCTCTTACACCCCTGGAACCCCACTATTCCACACCACCAAACTCACCTCACACCATGCCCCCTTCCTCTCCCAACCAGCCTTCCCCTCACGCCGACACCCCATTTTCCCTTGGTCGACCTTCTCTTCATAATGCAACTCCCTATTCAGTTAAGTTATTTATTCTTCTTTTGAGTTTTATTCCTTCCGGTGGGTATAAGGTTCATCAGGGGTCATTGTTTAATCTCTATTTGGTTCGAATTCATTTTTAGGGTCCAATTTAGTTAGCATGGGGTGCATATTAGGTGCGATTGGAGATTTGCACAAGTTTTGAGACTTCCTATTTCCGAGGTAGGTGGTTCTATGCCATATCAGATTTAGATGATTTTAATTGATGCTTAATTAAATTATAATTTGTTCTAATGATAAATTGCGTGGTGCGAATTTTATTTTTGATGTGATTTGATATGAATATTTGATGAATTTGAATTTTTTTAAGTAAATGCCAATGTTTTTCATGTGCATTGTGTTGTTGAAATCCTTAGACGTGTTTTAGTTAAATGTTTAAGGTGTGAAAATTGTGTTTTCAATAACGCTTGAGGTGCGGATGTGATTAATTTGAGTTTTTCAAAATAAGGTAAACTATTTTGATGTGTCGATTTTTATTATGAACCTTGAGTATGTTCTAGGGGTGCGAATGGGGTTTTATAAGGGTTGGGATGTGCGAGTGATTTTAAAATAGTTTTTGCATATAAAAACTTGTGTGCTTTGAAGTGAAGTCTCGTGGCATGTGGTTGATTTTTTTTTATAAATTGAGAAATGGTTTATTTAAGTGGTGTTTTGGATGAGAAACATGGTTGGAAGGATTTTTGGGGTTTTTTTGGTAGGTGTGAAATACGTTTTCAAAGTCTTCAAGGTGCGTGTATATTTAGATGGTGATTTACAAAGAAAAACGAGTCACTTTGGGTGTGTTGCCTTGTTGTGCACATTTGAATTTAAATTGAAAATTGTTTAAATAATGGAAAACAAGTTTTGATATCGTTACCTTGAGCATTTGGTTCTAAAGTGACGTTTCTATATGAGATAAAGTGGATTTTGGTGTAAAATTTTATTGGTTTATTTTGAAATGATTTAACAAATAGTTTAAATGATTTATTGATTTATTTAGATGGTGCGAAAGTGGTGTTTTGGAAGATTTGTGTATGCATTTTTTAAAGTAGCATGTTTATATAAAATGAGACATCTTTCTTAGTGTAAGCCCTCTTTGCGTCACTTGGTGGTGTTTTATTATATCAACCCTTGTTGTGTAATTTAATATTATTTTATAAGTTTTGCAAATTTTTTATGTTCCTCTTTGAGTGTTTCCAAATGGGGATTTTCGAAATGATAAAGTAAGAACAAATATGTTTTGGAAAGGTATTTTTGTGTGAGTGTGTTTTTGAAATGGTGATTGGGTATGCAAGTGGTGACTTTTGTGGTTAATGTCTTGTTTGGTTTGAGATTTGTGAAAGCGATATATATTATGTGAATGTCAAACTTGTTTGAGCACAAGGGAAAACCCGAGTATCTAGGTGGGAGGACTAGAACTAGTGCGCTAGTGATCCGAAGTGGTATCGTTGCTGTATCACTTATCTGGATTGACGATTGCAACACTAACTAAACAAATGAATTACTAAGGGTCGTGGTATTCTAAGCCATGTTTTCTGAGGGTCGTGGTCTTCTAAGCCACATTTTCTAAGGGTCTTAGTTTCTAAGACACGTTTCACCGAGACACGAGGTTCTAGGGTCCCACTCGAGCTAGATAACCCTTAGGGGATTTACCCACAGTGCTCTACTATTCATGACGTTGTGCCTTCCGTCAACATATGGAGGACCACTTGAGTCTGTGCATGTTCTTTATAAATTTCCTCTTCCGTTTTAAAGTAGTATTGTGAAATGGTTTTTCTTTCAGTATGCTTTTATTTTCACTTTCAGTTTTAAAAGTGTTCCCTAAAAGCGTTTTAAAAGTATGGTTTTAAATGAGCATGTTAAATTATCTTTTTGATGTTGGGGCATGAAACCTTTTTATTTGGTGGTATCCAACTGGGCTCTTGGATCATGTGCTACATACACCTTTGGGTGTATGCAGACCTTGTTCTCTATGTATCCCAGGTTGAGGCATCATGCTCAGTGATGGTGGTTTCAATCATTGATGGTCTTCTTGTGCAGTTTGGTGTTTGTGTCATGTGGATGTTGCACCTCTCTTGTTTCTTGGAGGTTTGAGTTAGAGTTTTTTTTTATCGTTTATTTATGGATGTTGGTTCACGTTGTAAACCCTTAAAATTTAATTTTAGTTTACGGGTCGATTTGATTGTCAGTTCATAGTTTTATTTTATTTATATTGTTAGTGGTCTTAGGTCTAATATCTCAGGTAAACCATTCCCACATGTTACTCTTGATACCCGGGCACTTGTGTCAGCCTGTGGGGATCGGGAAATCCCTTCAGGACATATCGTGGACCGGGTCGGGCGTCGGGTTGGATGGTGACCTGACTTCTTTTGTGACACGATTACTCATCAATTGTATGGACTAACCCTCAGTGTAGTGGATGTTATGAGTCCTCAGTTTCCTACAGTGATGGTGGAGTTGCAGTTGATCCAGCAAAGGTTTAGTCAAAGGCGTTGGCTAGAGTTCCTCCAAGACCATGACTTTGTGATTGTATATACTCCTAGGAAGGGGAAAATGCTGACAGATTCTCTCAGTAGGAGATCTAGTTTGTAGTTTTTGAATGAGGTATCAGAGAATTTGGACTCATTGTAGATATCTTTTGTGGATGGAGATGGAGCAGCTTACCTCCAGTTGATGATTTTCACCCCTCCACGCTTACAGCGAGTCAAAGAGGCACAACTTGGGGATGCCAACTATGAGACCCTCCATACTCAGATATAACGACCCAAAGATTTACGTACATAGACATTAAATTACTTTCACGGAATACTTAATACATAATAAAAATAGACACCCATATACCGTATTAGTTTAATGTCTTTGGAAACTCAGAACATAATCTTCTAATCATGGTGAAAGATCTTCAACATCTCCCATAAAGATCTTAACCTTTTGTTTTCTTACCTAAAACCTTTATTTATATCCTGGGGAAAAGAAAACATAAAAAGGGTGAGCTCCAATGCTCAGTAAGGGTAAACATGGAGAACATAAAATAATCCATAAACATTTGAATGTAAAAACATGAACCTAAAACATCAAAATCATGAGTAATGACATAAATCTTGGAAGTACATAAGGCATAGATCATAAAGGAACATTAATCATGATAAAATAGCATGTGAATAAAACATGTAATTGTTGAAAACCATTAATCACATGATATTATTTCCATAGTATCCAAGGCATTGCTGCAAAGACCATCATAGTGGACAAAGTTCATTACTGAACCGGGTTTACTTGCCATTCCAACCCTATAACACTGAACCAGATTTACTTTCCGTACCAGCCATGTCTATCTCATGAGATATAAATATTTACCCAATTCATTGGAGGGAGATATAGGTCCCACCCATATCATATTGAAATCATTCTTACGTGTTACACAAAAAATCATAAATCATTCATCATAACCCAAAGAATAAAATGGGTTTCATAAACATCATCCCTTCATAACATAATCCATATAAAACAAATGGATATAATTTTATCATAAGAAAAATAAAACCATGTAAATAATAGAGACATTATACTTGAAACATAAACATACTAAATAATTTCATATTATATGGAAAATAGTTTTGATAAAACACTTGAAATGAATTCTTTAGGAAAATATTCTCTCTTATTCAAAATCATTTTCTTTTCACAAAATGCCACACAATTTTAAAAGAAAGGTATTTTTTTGAAAATAATCATGAAATATTATAGAGGAAACTTCATGAAAATAAGGCATTATGAAACCGTAAAAATCCATTCACGCTGTATAAGTTAAAAAAAACACTCTCCTCGTACTTTTGCTGGAAAAGTCAAAAAGTACCTCGTATGGTAAACAAAAGAAATATTCCTTCCATACCTTGTGGTAAAAGTCAAAAAGGGTAAAAATGAATTTAAACATAAATGGAAGAATAGTAAATATTTTATGAAAACATTTTTAGAAAGATGGACATGGATGATAAACATAACCCCAATAAATACTTACGAATAAACAATCTCAGATAAAAACGAGATTGGAATAATTATACCTCACCTTATGTCCAATTTATTTCGTATGTGTCCGAGAATCCTATATAGTGGGTTTAAAAATATTATTAACTTATAAAATAACCATAATAATATTTATGATATCATATATGATTCACTTATGACTTTATATTACCCGTTCATTTGTCAATTCCACGTGAAATAAGCATTTTGGGTAAAATCATTTCATTTATCATATGTGATTTGACTTGTAATTATTCATATAATTACTTAGATCATGATTAATTAATTCTATAATTTAAAACATGATTTATGTATAATATATATTCATAATATAAATATATATAGTAGATCGATAAATGAAATGAAATACACCGTTCATGGAGACGGTAGGCCGTACGTACGCATGAACGTTGTTTTCGTTTCCTTATTAAATTGAATGGAAGTAAGTAAATAACATATACATAAATCCAGTATCATTATTATGTCATATATTTCATGATTATTTATTATATATACTTTATAATAATTCTAGAATGGTTAACATGGATAATGAATCTCATCAGGTTGTGGAGACGGTAATCCGTACGTACGCACAAGCGATGATATCATTCCCATAATTATTGAATGGAATTGGAGTGGATGATATAATATCTCAGAATTAGTATGATGATATAATAATCATATATAGTTATTATTTCCACTATTATACCCATCCAAGTAAGGTGGTGGTGTAAAAAAATATTACACCACGGCGTGGAGACGGTAAGCCGTACGTACGCACGAGCGGTGATTTCAGTTTTCATAGGATGGATAAATGGTGAAATAGGGTTGTTTCATATTTATAATAACATATAAGTATATTAGTGATACTTATGTTATTAATTTATAATGAAACAAATAAAGAATAGGAAGTATAAGAAGAAAGAAACTTGGAAGAATCGGTAGAAGAGATTACCTCTTCCTCGACGTGCCTCTTTTAAACTTCCTCTCAGGGCACTAGAGTTGGCCTTTTGAGAAGACCAGAACCTCTATAATATAACTATAGATATTTAGAATAGGAATTTTCATGGTTTGTCCTAGATTTAAGGCTTAAAATGTATTGAAGAGAAGAGGGAGGAGGTACCCTTTTATAAGAGAGGAGAGGGGCACTTTTGGAAACCTCAAAAATATTAATTTATAATAAACACAAAACCCACTTAAAAACTTCCAAAATGACTTAAATTATAAGATGAGATGATATATGGTTTTAATCTAATCATTAAATAAAATTTAGACATGTTGGTTAATTATTTTAAACCTTATTAATTTGATTTATCCTTATTTAATCTTATTTAATCTTATTTGTGTTAATAATTTTCTAAATTTTAAATTGTTATAAATACTTACTTATGTGTTGTGAATTGTCCATAAATGGATACTTTATGAAATTTTAGACCATTTAAATTTAAATTTATAATTTTTAAATATTTTTGTGATTTTTAAACAATTTAATAATATGTTATTTTTATAAAATATCAATAGTGTCAATTTTGACACTATTCATTTATTTGAATTTAAATAAAATCCACACAAAAGATATGTTCGAACCAAAATATTTATTATATTTATAACATGTCATATTCATATAGAAAATTTATGGAGCACACTAATTAGTTCATATAATATTTATTTTAATATTTTTAAAACCATTTATTTGATATTTCTCTTAATAAAATAATTACTACAACATTTTTGTATGATTATTTAATATACTGATTTTTTCATAAAAATTAAAAATAAAATAAAATGATTAAGATAAATCTAATACATTTCATAATAATACTTTTAGTCGAATTTATCTTCTAAAACAACCAACTTTTAAAATTTTATCTTTATTAAAGTATGAAGGTGACAAATTTGACATCATTTAAAATAAAATAATATAATGGCCATAATCTGTTTTATAAGGATCCAAATGGTCTAAAAGTCGACCCTTGGATGCTTCGGGTATATATATACTCTACCAATATGGTTTGGTCAAGTTTCTGGTCCTTTTGATGGGTATTATTATTTTAATAAAAACTATATTATTGATTTTTCACTAAATAAATAATTTCTGCATCATCAATGTATAAGCTATGAAGGTAAATATATATTTCTTAAAAATCACAAATAAATTAGCATGATGAAGAAAAGCATTTTATATTTAAAATTATTATTTATAATTGAATTTATATTATATATAACCTTATATTAAAAATACTTTAATTATTAAAGTTTGAGTGAGATATATTTCACTTTCTTTAAATAAAATAAATCAAAGGTCTTAATCACATCCCAGTGGGTTCCAAAAGATACAATTTATACCCAAGTATATTTTAGGAAAAAATATAATCATCCAATTTTATTAATACAAGTGTCATGGTAAATTTATAATATTATTTTTACCCTTAATTACCTGATTTACCTTTAACTGTAGTAAATAAAATTTACCGTAGTTACTATTCATAATGTCTAAAAATAAAAAGTAGCCTATTAACATAATTTGGACATACTGATTCCAAATACGGAATCCATTTTTACAAATTCAAAACACAGAAGTTGCAGTATTTAATTTAAAATTAATCCCGCTGTTGAGAAAATGGGTTTTAAAAGTTAAAACATTGCAAAAGATTGAAATGTTTTTACCTATGAATTCAATGTAAAATTAATGATAATGACATACATAATATTAAATGGTTAAAATATATTCTATTTATACTTTAAAACCATTTAATATTATATTTTAACCATATAAATTATCTTGATTAAAAGAGTTGTTTTTAATTAAAATTTAGCGTATTTTTACTATTCATCAAAATATGAAAGTTAACAGAAAAATATTAAAAAATTATCCAAAGTTAATTTTTATATACTTATTAAAATTAATAAGTTTTTTTGTCAAATTGAACTTATAAATGTGTCAAAAACTAGATTTAAAGTGGGTGCGCCATCAAAAGGTGGCAAAACTGCATTTTCTTGAAAAATACTTATTTTACCCGAAAAAATTATTTTCTTCTCATACCATGTTATAGAATATGTGTAAGATGAATGATAATGTTATAAAATTCAAAATTTGGTTAATACTATTCATAAAAACTACTTCATAATAATATTATAACAATATATCGTTGTTTAGTGAAACTCGGTATTGCGTACAACACAAGCTGTTGAGGAAGGTCGTTCTTGCGTGCAACACAATCCAAGAATAGTGTTTGCATATACTAAAAGATAATACGGTGTTGCGTATAGAATAATATAATCTTGGTGTAGCGTACAACACATGACATCAAAGAAATTAAAAAAAACATTTCTCATAAAATCTCGGGATGTTACATTCTACCCCCCTTAAAATGAATTTCGCCCTTGAAATTCATCAGGGTTATAAATCGTTTACTACTTGAAAGTTTCTTTCATAGAATCCCAAATCGTAAAAAGGAATATTAAAACATAATTTTAAAAACTAAAGTATGAAATGTAATAGTTACCCAAATTAACTCATCACTAGGTTTCCACATAGGAGAACATAGGTGAAAATATGGATATGGAAGAGAAATCTAACCATCAAGTTCTGATGGATAGTGGTAGAGAACATGGATATTAAAAAGCCAAAAATCACAAAGCCATAAATTTATGATGATCTAAGGTACCATCTGATTAATTGGATAAGAGGGTACTAGGACAACATTTTTGTTTTCATGATCCTTTCCATAAATTTGAAAATTTTGAATTAGAAGAAATACTTACTTGATTTTTGGTACAATCTCACCATTGGTCGTTCATTGAACAATTTACACTTCATATCTTAAATAAATGAAGTTGAATTTTTCATTTGTGAAGTGTTAGAAGATCATGTGATAGAATGATGGGTCATTCCATCTGTCTCAAACAAAAGGTTAGCAAAAGTTATTAAATATACATAAGACTATATATGGTGATATTAATCATATATGGATCCAAAAATGGACTTATAATTCATATATCATACCAATTAATAAAATAAAACTAATTTCTACTAACCAGGGACTTCATGTAGGCCAGTGGTAGGCAATAAAGGCCTGTCGCACTTCTGTTGTGGGTTCGATTCCCGCATCCTTGTCCGCCCCGACGGGTTGTCGCCCCTCCCACGAGTTGTCCTTTTTCTAAAACTATACTATTATAACATTTTAGAAATAATATCAAAATGTTCTAGCCTTAAATAATACTATCTGATGTCTAACTTAATCCATTCCAATCTTTAGGCTTGTCCAAAATACTTCTGTCCAAATCTCATAGTACAAAGAAAAATATTACCAGAGAGGTCATATACCAAGCATGTGATTACCATAATTTATCCCCCATATATCATAAGATGTATCTAGTTGGTCATATTCCAAAAATGTGAATACCTTAATCATGTATTCTCTTAAAACATGAATTACAATAGAAACTTAGTGAAAACATGAATTCTGTCAAAAGTTAATTATTTCCACATACCAAAATCCTGAAATATCTATATACTCAAACCATGATGTCACTTTGTCCTTATATCAGTCATGCAATCATTAATACTATTGAACATATTATTTTCTCCATATCCCTTCATTATGCGCATATCATCTTCTTTCCAAACATATTTCAATCACTTTTCATGGTTATCGGTACCATACAATTATTGAATACCAATACATAGATATTCCAATATTCCACAATACTATAAATGAGATTCCATAACACTATTTTGGAATCCCGTTATATATACACTTAATCATTCCACCACTTCATTTTCATATTCAAAATCACCAATAGTGATCGCATATGACTTTCCTTTTTCCTTTTCATTAAGAGGTTGTTGATTTCGATCATCATTAACCCTTGGATTAGGGCATTGGTTAGCATAATGCCCCATTTCCTTGCACTTGTAGCATTGAAGTGTTGGTGGTGCGTTCTCTATAGTCTTTTCTATATTCACATCATTAGCTACCTTTTTCCCATTACTTCAGCACTCAGTTGCTCGATGACCTTCTTTTCCACACTTAAAACATTTTCTAGTCCCTTTAAGACAATCTCCACCAAGCTTATTTCCACACTTTGAGCATAAAGAAACATTTGTCTTTTTTCACCATTGTTTTGAGATTTTTCCTTGAACTACATCTTTCATTTCTTGTCAAAACCATGAGATGGATATGTAACCCCAACTTCCAGTTCTACCTTGATAGCACAATGCACAATTTCTTGATAGATACTGAAGTCTCTTATAGCTAATGCCCTTAGAAGACTTCGTTTTAAGCCATTGAAGAATCGATCAACTTTACTTTCAGGTTCGATGATAAATCGAGATGCATACCTTGCAAGCCTTGTAAAATTCGCCTCATATATACCAATAGATTCATCATCCATTTTATTAAGATCAAGTAACTCCTTTTCTATCTTTGTTCAAAGAATATGAGGGAAGTACTTATTGAAAAAAAAGTTCTTGAACTCATCCCATTCCATGGATTCAATTTCATCTTGGGGCCTTGTATTCTTAATTAGAGTCCACCACTAGTCTACTTCACCTTCTAAATGGTAAACATTCAAAATGAATTTTTCATTTTCTGAACAGTGAAGTATGGAAAATATCTTTTCAATGGAACTAATCCATTGTTCAACAATAAGAGGATCAAAAGACCCATTGAAAGAAGGTGGATGTTGCCTCATGAAGGACTCAATAGAATATTGTTCCCTTCTCTGCTCATTTGGAAGTCGAGAATGATTCATAGCTTGTGTAAGTATAACAATAATATTTTTCACTCCATTTCCCATAACATTTGGTTGTTCAGGAGGAAAATCATTGCATTACCCAGTGCATTGATTATTAACATGGTTTCTTCGGGTTCCATCCATTATCTAAAACCCAAAAAGAATAGCGTGAGAGGCAAAATCATACTAGGAAAACAACATAATCAAGGGGAGTACTTTAAATATCTAACATCTTAGGTTTAATCCTAGGTTATTCATGATTGTTATCATAATTCTAGGACTTTAACCTATACATATACTTAACCTTAGGGACATCCCTAGACATACCTTAGAAATATCTCTAGGGATCTCACTAAAATTTTCACATCCTAGTTTCCAAAGGTTGACTAAACCTTTGCTCTGATACCAACTATAATGACCCAAAGCTTTACGTACATAGACATTACATGAATTTCATGGAATACTTAATACATAACAAAAACAGACACCCAAAGACCATATTAGTTTAGTGTCTTTGGAAACTCAGAACATAATCTTTTAATCATGGTGAAAGATCTTCAACATCTCCCATAAAGATCTTCCCATTTTTTTCTTACCTGAAACCTTTATTTATATCCTGGGGAAAAGAAAACATAAAAAGGGTGAGCTCCAATGCTCAGTAAGGGTAAACATGGAGAACATAAAACAATTGATAAACATTTGAATGTAAAAACATGAACTTAAAACATCAAAATCATGAGTAATGACATAAATCTTGAAGTACATAAGGCATAGATCATAAAGGAACATTAATCATGATAAAATAGCATGGGAATAAAACATTTAATTGTTTAAAACCATTAATCACATGATATTATTTCCATAGTAGCCAAGGCATTGCTTCCAAGACCATCATAGTGGACAAAGTCCATTACTGAACGGGTTTACTTTCTGTTCTAGCCCTGTAATACTGAACCGGATTTACTTTCCATTCTAGCCATGTCTATCTCATGAGATATAAATCTTTACCCAATGAATTGGAGGGATATATAGGTCCCACCCATCTCATATTGAAATCATTCTTACATGTGCCACAAAACAATCATAAATCATTCATCATAACCCAAAGAATAAAATGGGTTTCATAAACATCATCCCTTCATAACATAATCCATATAAAATAAATGGATATCATTTCATCATAAGAAAAATCAAACCATGTAAATAATAGAGACATTATACTTGAAACATAAACATACTAAATAATTTCATCTTATATGGAAAATAGTTTTGATAAAACACTTGAAATGAATTATTGAGGAAAATATCCTTTCTTCTTCAAAATCATTTTCTTTTTACAAAATGCCACAAAATTTTAAAAGAAATGTATTTTGTTGAAAATAATCATGAAATATTGTAGAGGAAGATTCCTGAAAATAAGGCGTTATGAAACCGTAAAAATCCATTCACTCCGTATAAGTTAAAAAAACATTCTCATCGTACTTTTTCCGGAAAAGTCAAAAAGTACCACGTATGGTAAACAAAAGAAATATTCCTTCCATACCTTGTGGTAAAAGTAAAAAAAGAGTAAAAATGACTTTAAACAAACATGGAAGAATAGTAAACATTTTATGAAAACATTTTGAGAAAACTTGGACATGGATGATAAACATAACCCCAATAAATACTTACGAATAAACAATCTCAGATAAGAACGGGATTGGAATAATTATCCCTTACCTTATGTCCAATTTATTCCATATGTGTCCGAGACTCCTGTATAGTGGGTTTAAACATATTATTAACTTATAATAGAACCATAATAATATTTATGATATCATATATGATTCACTTACGACTTTATATTACCCGTTCATTTTTCAATTCCATGTTAAAGCAGCGTTTTGGGTAAAATCGTTTCATTTATCGTATGTGTTTTGACTTGTAATTATTCATATAATTAATTAGATCATGATTAATTAATTCCAGAATGTAAAACACGATTTATTTATAATATATATTCATAATATAAATATATATAGTATATCGATAAATGAAATTAAATACACCGTTCATGGAGACGGTAGGCTGTACGTACGCATGAACGTTGTTTTCGTTTCCTTATTAAATTGAATAGAAGTAAGTAAATAACATATACATAAATCTAGTATAATTATTATGTCATATATTTCATGATTATTTATTATATATACTTTATAATCATTCTATAATGGTTAACATGGAGAATGAATATCATCACGTCATGGAGACGGTAATCCCACCACTACAAAAAACGGGCAAGGGAAGCGCTACCCCTTTATCAGCGCTAAAAAAAAGCACTTATAAAGGGGGGCTTTATCAGCATTGACAAAATTTATATTTCAAAAAAAATTCATGAAAAATAAATTATTGTTATATAAGTATATTTATTCATATATAAATATAATATATATTTTTTAAATATGTTTTAGATACGTATAAATAGACTATTACATTTAATATATAAGAAATTTAGTGAAAATGGATTTAAAATATTTTAAAAAATATTATTAATTAATAATTTTCTAATTATTATCGATTAAAAATCATTTAATAACAATTTGAAGACACAAAAAATCAAAACAATTAATAAAAGATCTAAAATAAGTTGAAAATGTAACTCAAACTTCAAACAGACATAACTTTTGATCTGGGTGTTCGTTTGATCTCTACAGCATATCAAATCGAATCTTGAGATGAGCTCTACGCGCTAGTAACTAAAGAAAAGCTTCTGTAAGATTTTTTAAGGCCAAAAAAGGCCCAGAAGGCCTCCAAAACTGAGTTTTTAGTCGGGATACACCGATTTGTTAACATTCAAACAGGTATAACTTCTGATCCGAATGTCCGTTAGCCTTGTACCACATATCATATTGAATATTGTTTCATTTTATTATATTTTAATGTTTGTGAAGTTGAAACGGGATTATTTATTATAAGTTATGGTTGTTTTAACATTCTATGGCTTTTTAAATACACATATATATGTATTTATTTGTAAATATATGTGTGGGTGTGTGTGTATGTATGTTGTATATATGTATGCATGTCTTTATTTATTTATTTATAAACACACATAAAAAACATATTTTTTCATAAATGTATTTAAAACTAATCTTATAAGTATATATTAATATACAAATAAATATTCGGATAAAAAATTATAACTAAATATATATATATATATAAATAAATATAAATATATATTAATATACGAATGAATATATATATACTAATATATGAATTAATATATTTATATTAATATGAATCTATATCAACATATGAATAAATATAACTATATATATTGTAACATCCCGAACCCGGGTGCCACGCAACGGGTGCCCCGAGCCCGGTTCGCCACAAGACCTCAAGCACATTTCCCCAAACGCCAGCGGCTACCGACTAGCAGTGAGGGACCAGGTCTGATAGTGGGGAAACTATGCCCTCATTTGTCAAAGTGTAGCGCAGCGGAATGCAAAATAAAACATACAACAAACAGCGGAAGTAGTAAACATACAAAACTGAAATAACTACAGTAGTGGATATAACCAACAATATATAAGTGATGATGCTACATGTTTCAAGTTCTAAGAAAACAGCCAGAACATGTTATACATCAATACAGTACAACAGAAAACAGAGTACATCAAAACAAGCAAACTGCTGGCAGCGGCATCACAAGCCTAGGCTCGGTCCCATGCCCTCTTACTCCTCAGCAACAGTCGAGTACCTATATAGGGACTCTTTCCCCTATCTACACCTGCCACAACATAATTTGTTTGGGCCGAAAAGCGTGACCCAAATAGGGTGTGAGAAATATATCTCAGTAGGCACCCACCAAAGGCCCGTGCCCAACTGCGTGTAAGAATGCAACAATAGCGTGAAATAGTAAAATGCAATAAAGTAAGCAGTACTGACAAGTAACTAACTTAACAATTAAATTTACATTTTATTATTCATTTAATTCATTTAACTTAGTAACATTCTTGTGCTCAACAGCACCAAGCCCTCAGGCCAACCAGAAGCTTGCCCTCAGGCTAATATAGTAAAACCACGCCCTCAGGCTTGCCCTCAAGCTATCCAGAATCCAACTCGCAGGTATTTCCCTCAGGCATAACAGAAATTTCCCTCAGGCGTAGGAAGTGTCACCCTCAGGCACAGAAGTCAAGACCTCAGGCACAAAAGGTTTCCCTTAGGCGGAATAACGACAGCCCTCGGGCTAAAACAGTCACGCCCTCAGGCTAATACAGTACAGTGCCCACAGACTAATCACAACAACGCCCTCAGGCTAAACAAGTAACCGGGCCATGCCCAATAGGTAAACAAGCAGTAAAAAGAAATTCCTCTCAAGGAAATTCTACAATTACTACTTTAAAGGAATACCCTTAGATATCCTGGCCAAATGGATAAACAGTGAAACACACCCCGGGGGTGGTTCCGGATCCAAGCAACGATCCCAACCAGCATTTTAATATCATAACTAAATACCTAATCAAATATAGGTGTTTAATATAGCAACGACCTCAGCCACATGACACCCCAACATGGGTTCATGGCACAAAAACGCACAAAACACACATCAGTTGGAAAACTAAACACCAAGCCACCTACCTTATACATCAACGAGCGTTATACCCGAATGCCGATTCCAGAAACGCCCAAGAACGACATAGATCTGACGAAGAAAAAAACTCATTCAAACGTAAATAACTTACGTTAGGAGAAGAATTGGCAAGAACGATACCAGGAGAGGAGAGAGCTTACCCGTGCGGTTCCAACGAGATCGTCCGAAGCCGAATCGGATTCCAGACAAACGCCCGGTGGATCTTCAAAGATCCGGCCTCCTCCTTTGGCTCCAAAATGGCTCAAGTGCCTCCTCTGCCAAATGAGGAGGCTACTGCCTGTTTTAAGCCGAAAAAACAAAGTACACGACGTGTACTCCCTTCATTTAACTGTTTAAAAGGCGGCACCGCCACACTGTTCACTCGTCGACCTGAGTACACGACATGTACTCCTGAGTACACGGTGTGTACTGTCACCCAGCTGACAGCGACTCCACCGCCATACTATTCAAGCCTGCCGACTGACTACACGGTGTGTAAGGTACCACTACCCGGCGTGTAGTCGGTTCCTACACCCCTCGTCGTCGACAAGGATACACGCCCCGTGTATTCATCCCAACAGGGCCAAAAGTACACGATGTGTGGATAAAGTACACGGATTGTAGTTCCAAAATTCAGGATTTTTCCCCATTTTCCATATTTTCTCAAAAACACTTAGGGAAAAGGAAAAGAATAAGCCCGTACCTCTAAAACAAGAACCGGGTTCTTACAAACTTCCCCCTTATAGCAATTCTTACCTGAATTTCCCTTCCAAGGGTGGTGAAGAGAAAGCTCAGAACAGCTCTGGCCACTGAGCACGTACGTCGGCCTCCCGCTCCCAGGTCTCGTCCTGCACTCGACCATGCTTCCATAGCACCCGCACGAGAGGAACTGACTGGCCTCAGAGAACCTTCATGATCTTGTCAACAATACGGATCAGATGCTCCTGAAAAGACGCATCATGCTGTAGCTCAACCTCCTCTGGCTGAATGGTGTGAGATGGGTCTAAATGGTAGCGACGTAACTGAGACACGTGGAAGATGTCGTGCATGGCTCGGTACCGCTGCGGTAACTGCAACCGATAGGCAACCAACCCGACTCTCTCCAGAATCTCAAATGGTCCCACATACCTTGGTGAAAGCTTACCCTATCTCCTGATCCGTTTGTGTCCCAGCCTCGGCGAAACATGCAAGAGAACCTGATCTCCGACCACGAACTCCAAAGGTCATCTGCGGTGATCATCATAAGACTTCTGACGAGACTGCACGGTATCCATCCACTTCCGAATCAACTAGACCTGCTCAGATGTCTCCTACACGAGATGTGGCCCCAGTAAAGCTGCCTCACTTGCCTCTAACCAGCAGAAAGGTGATCGGCATGGCCTACCATATAAATCCTCGTATGGTTCCATATCAATAGTCGCCTGAAAACTATTGTTATAGGAAAACTCGACTAAGGGTATATGCTTCTCCCAAGAGCCCCCAAAGTCTAGGACGCATGCACACAACATGCCCTCAAGCACCTGTATCGTATGCTCTGACTGACCATCTATCTGAGGGTGGTATGATGTGCTCAAAATCACCTGTGTACCTAGATCCCTCTGAAAAATCTTCCAGAAACAAGACGTAAAGCGGGCGTCCCTATCTGAAACGATAGAACGAGGGGCCCCATGAAGACGTACGATCTCTCGGATATACAGCCTTCCGAGCTCGTCCACACCGAAGGTCTCCTTAATCGGCAAGAAGTGAGCTACCTTCGTGAGTCTGTCCACAACAACCCTCACGGCGTCATTGCCTCGAGGAGACCTCGGTAATCCCGTCACGAAATCCATCGCGACATCATCCCATTTCCACTCCGGAATGGGCAACTGCTGTAACAGCCCAACTGGTCTCTGATGCTCTGCCTTCACCTGTTGACAGGTGGAACACCTCGTAACAAAACCAGCTATCTCTCTCTTCATACCCGGCCACCAGTACTGACGTCTCAAGTCTCGGTACATCTTGGTAACCCCGGGATGAACTGCCCAAGCTGAAGCATGAAACTCCCGCATCAGCTCCTCGCGTATATCCCTTGGAACCCATACACGTCCATGGAAACGCAAAACCTCATAATTGACTATCGTCCAACTGGGAGGAGGGTCCTAACTTGCCACTGAATCCCGTAGAACTAGGCCTTCTGAATCCGATAGCTGCCTCATCCTCACTCTGTCCAGGAGGGTAGAAGTCACAGCTAACGAGGAAAGATAAGTTTGCCCCTGACTGTCATGCACCTCCAGATGCATCTCAGAGAACAAAGCCATAAGCTGCCACTTACCACTGGCCTCCTGCACTGCCTGTATCTGAGTCTTCCTGCTCAGTGCATCAGCTACTGCATTACCATTACCAGGTGTATAGGCAAGCTCAAAATCGAAGGACTGTAGGTACTCGACCCACCTTCTCTTCCTCAGATTCATGTCATGCTGAGTAAATATATACTTGAGGCTTTTGTGGTCGGTGAAAACCACAAAATGATCTCCCAACAGATAATGTCCCCAACAGCGCAACGCCTGCACAACTGCAGCCAACTCGAGATCATGCGTCGGGTAATTCCTCTCATGTGGCCTCAACTGCCGAGACCCGTACGCCACAACTCAGTCACCCTACATCAAAACGGCTCCCAGCCCAATCCCTGATGCATCATAGTAAACTGCATAGCTCTTCCCCTGCTTTGGGAGTATCAGGATCGGTGCTGATGTCAGCCTTCCCTTCAGGTCCTGAAAAGTTGTCTCACAAGCTTATGACCAAACGAACTTCACACCCTTCTTAGTCAGACCTTTCAACGGTGCTGCTAAGTGGGAGAAGTCCTGTATGAAGCGCCTGTAGTAACCATCCAGCCCTAAGAAACTCTGTATCTCAAACACGTTCTTGGGCTACTCCCAGGAAACTACTGCTCTCACCTTCTCTGGGTCTACTGCAACTCCTGCCTCTGAGATGATATGACCCAGGAAGTGAATCTAGTCCATCCAAAAGTGGCACTTCGAGATCTTAGCATATAGGCGATGCTCTCTTAGTGTACTCAATACGATCTCAAGATGGGTGGCATGGTCGTGTCGAGTGTGAGAGTACACCAAGATGTCTTCCATGAATACTACCACAAATGAATCAAGATACGGATAGAACACACGATTCATCAGAGCCATGAAAACTGCTGGTGCGTTCGTGAGTCCGAATGGCATAACCGTATACTCATATAGACCATACCTACTCCGAAAAGCTGTAAGCAGTATATCTGATGGTCTAACGCGCAACTAATGATATCCCGATCTCAAGTCAATATTCAAGAACACTCGTGCTCCACGAAGCTGATCAAACAGATCATCTATCCTCGGTAAGGGATATCGGTTCTTAACCGTCAACTGGTTCAGCTTCCGATAATCCACACAAAGTCTGAGGGTACCATCCGCCTTCTTCGCAAAAAGGACCGGAGAACCCCAAGGAGATGTTCTGGGTCAGATAAAACCCTTTGCCTGCAACTCCTCTAACTACCTCTTGAGCTCCTGCAACTTAGGTGTGGCCATCCTATAAGGAGGAATGGACACCGGTGCTGCTCCTGGCACTAGCTCGATAGAGAAATCCACCTCACGCACCGGAGGTAGACCTGAAAAGTTATATGGGAAGACATCCCTGAAACGATCAACAACCAAAGGGAAATCCGTCTGACAAGTCCCCTGGTCATCCAGATATAAGCTCGCCATCTGGGATGTGACTCTACCTCGCCCATGATGCTCTGGTCCAGCTCGAATCACCTGAACATCCCACTCACCCTTGTATAGAAACTCCCCACCCTCTGGTGACGTGAAACGCACCCTACGATGATAGAAGTCTACAAAGGCTCGAAAGGGAACCAACCAGTCCATCCCGAGAATGACGTCATAGCTCGTCATCTCCAGGACATAGAGGTCCCAAAGGAAGTGACACCCACCAACCTCAAGGGGGAACTCCTTGTACTGACGCACACCGACTGTCCTAGTCCCCAACGGAGTGTCTAGCGTCAAGATATCAGAAGAAGTAGAAAAACCGAGCCCAAGGCTCTCCACAACGGGTACAGATATGAAACTATGTGTAACACCCGTATCAAAAAGTACTGAAGACAAGACAGAAGCTACTAGAATAGTACCTCTGACTGTCGAAGGTCCGGGATCCTGCTCCTGCTAGGTCTGTTGCACTGTATATGCCTGTCCAGTGCCGCGGCCCTGCGACACAGCCTGGCTACCCTGAGCTGTCCTGCCCTGCTGCCTCAGTGATCCTGGTGTCTGGCTACCACGAACATGACCACCATCTCTGCCTGCATGCCCTGACGTATTCTAGTTCCCTGACTGGTAAGAAGCCACTAGTCCTACTCCAACACGCGGAGTCTGCACAGAACCCCTCTCACTAGCCACTGGTAGAAACACCCTGCAAAAGCGCTGCAGATGACCCATCTTGCTGCAAGCTCGGCACTCCACTGGGTCTTGTGGACACTGTGGCCTCTTGTTCCTCTCTCTGCCACACTGGTAGCACCTGATTGGGCCACCTGAAGAAGCTGCCTGGCTGGTACTGCCACCCTGAGAGAAGTCCATTTGTCTCTTCCTCTTGCCAGCAGAAATAGTACTAGTAACTGGTGCTGAACTGCCCTGGCCCACACCACTCGATTCCCGTAGGTTCCTCTCTGTAATCAGCGCCTGATTCACAATCGCGTGTACAATAGGTAACCTGAAAACATTTACCAGCGCTCGGATGTCATACCGAAGACCATCCTCAAAACTTCTAGCTCTCAACGTCTCATCACCCACCAGCATGGGTGAAAAACGCTGAAGCTCTGTAAAACAAGCAGAGTAGTCCATCACCGACATAGTGCCCTGCTGTAGATTCATGAACTCTCGAGCTCTATCTGCCCACAGCGTCTTGGGAAAGAAGAAGTCATAGAAGACTACCTGAAAATATTCCCACGCCATGTCCCTGTGATGCTCTGACTAGGTGGTAACATCCCACCACCTCTTGGTGGAATCACGCAGCATGTAAGTCGCGAGCTTGACCCTCCGACCTGGAGGCGTCTCAAGATGCTCGAAAATAGTCTACATAGATCCTAGCCAAGACTCTACAGCCTATGGTCCACCATCCCCTGAAAACGTAGCTGGATGCTGCTGCTGAAAGATACGCGTCAGCTCGACCATAGATGTGGCAGCCTGCGGTGCTCCCTGAAAGGTCTACATGAACCATAATAAGCCTTCCCGAAACTGCGCCTCCGCGCCTATGTCTGGTATAACAGCTGGTGCCGCATCTGGATCTGCTGGTGGATCAACTGGTATCCCATGAACCACCATCTCCGGAGTATAATCGTCATCGCTCTCCTGGCGAACAAATCGCGGTCGTCTAGGCGGCATGACTCTACAAGGTCAAAAGCATGCCTTAGATTCCAGATTATTAAGACTGAAATGAAGGAACCACAAAGGAACAAGAGGAAGAAGGCGTTTCAAAATTTTCAAAACAAGACTACACGGTGTGTACAATGACTACACGGTGTGTACTTGACTTCCTTTCCCCTGCCTGGGTCCTTCTACACGGCTAAGCCACACGACTTCTGTTCAACAAAACTACACGGCATGTATAATATATACACGGCGTGTACAATGTTATTTTCCAACTGCCCGTGTCATCTGTGACACGGCTGACTACTCGGATTTACTTCACACGGTGTGTTACACCCGTACACGGTGTGTACAACACCCCGTTTCCCAGCCACACGACTAACTCCACACGGTCTGTCCTCGGACAAGATTACACGGCGTGTCCCACAGGTACACGGCGTGTTCAGGGAGAGGTGACACCGGCCCATGTTGTTAGTTACACAGCCGAGTCCCCAGGTCATACTACACGGTGTGTTCATCATTGACACGGCATGCTGTACAGGAGTTCACCGACCCGTGTTGTTAGTTACACGGACGGACTCCGGGTCACAATACACGGCGTGCACATCATTGACACGGCGTGCTGTACAAGATTTCACTGAACTGTTTTGTTAGTTACATGGCCGGACTCCGGGTCACACTACACGACGTGCACAAAACTACACGACGTGTTTTACCCAAGCCCTTACCTACCCCGTGTCGCCACCCACACAGTTTGTGACACGGGAAGAGACTACACAGCGTGTACTCGGGGTACACGGAGTGTACTCAAAAAGTTCATTTTTCTTCCCGAACAGAAGAACACACACGGCGTGTATGAGGTCCTACACGACGTGTATTCTGGGTTTTCTGGACAGTATGCCTCAGAAACTTCCCCAGAACCCAGAAAATACTAAAAACCAACACCTAAGTGTCAAATTCCAACACGTGGGGTCCCATACTCCCCACGAATCAAAGTTTGACATCTTATCTGTGTTATAACCAATAACAGTCGATGATCCACCAAATTACGGTCAATGGGGGCCCATACTCCCCAAAAACCAAAGTTTGGCATCCATTCTATAAACAAGCTCAAACAAACATACCATATCACAAGGCAGGTATTTATCAAGAAGCTATCACAACAGCATGCTTTATTAGCACAACAACTATCACAACAACATGCAAATTCTAATGCACCTACATGGCATGGAAACTATGCATGGCATGTGATATCTAGCATGTGCCTATATGATGCATGAGACGACATACCCTCATCTCATCGGGTTGCAACTAAACAGAACCCACAGATAAAATATAAACAGCACAATCCAAGTGTGTCACCCAACGGTGAAAACATATCAACTGTAAAATTGAAAAATCAAAATAATGAAAAATACGAGGTGGACTGGATTTTCCCTGTACACGGGTTAGCTACACCCGGGCACAACTTATTACCAACTACTGTTCCGTCCTATCCCTGACTATGGCTCCAAATAGTAAGTCAAAGAAAAGAAACTCCTTTGATACCACTTTGTAACATCTCAGACTCGGGTGCCACACAACGGGTGCCCCGAGCCCGATTCGCCACAAGACCTCAAGCGCATTTCCCCAAACGCCAGAGGGTGCCTACTAGTAGCGAGGGCCCATGTCTGATAGTGGGGAAACTATGCCCTCATTTGTCAAAGTGTAGCGCAGCGGAATGTAAAATAAAACATACAACAAACAACGGAAGTAGTAAACATACACAACTGAAATAACTACAGTAGTGGATATAACCAATAGTATGTAAGTGATGATGCTACATGTTTTAAGTTCTAATAAAACAGCCAGAACATGTTATACATCAATACAGTACAACATAAAATAGAGTACAGCAAAACAAGCAAACTGCTGGCAACGACATCGTGAGCCTAGGCTTGGTCCCATGCCCTCTTACTCCTCAGCAACAGTAAAGTACCTGTATAGAGACTCTTGCCCCTATCTACACCTGCAACAATGTAATCTGTTTGGGCTGAAAAGCGTGACCCAAACAGGGTGCGAGAAATATATCTCAGTAGGCACCCACCAAAGGCCCGTGCCCAACTACGTGTAAGCATGCAACAATAGCATGAAATAGTAAAATGCAATAAAGTAAGCAGTACTGACAAGTAACTAACTTAACAATTAAATTTCCATTTTATTATTCATTTAATTCATTTAACTTAGTAACATTCTTGTGCTCAACAGCACTAAGCCCTCAGGCCAACCAGAAGCTTGCCCTCAAGCTAATATAGTAAAACCACGCCCTCAGGCTTGCCCTCAGGCTATCCAGAATCCAACCCGCAGGTATTTCCCTTAGGCATAATAGAAATTTCCCTCAGGCGTAGGAAGTGTCTCCCTTAGGCACAGAAGTCAAGCCCTCAGGCACGAAAGGTTTCCCTCAGGCGGAATAACGACAACCCTCAGGCTAAAACAGTCACGCCCTCAGGCTAATACAGTACAGTGCCCACAGGCTAATCACAACAAAGCCCTCAGGCTAAACAGGTAACCGGGCCATGCCCAACAGGTAAACAAACAGTAACAAGAAATTCCTCTCAAGGCAATTCTACAATTACTACTTTAAAGGCATACCCTCTTGTATCTTGGCCAAACGGCTAAACAGTGAAACACACCCCGGGGGTGGTTCCATATCCAAGAAACGATCCCAACCAGAATTTTAATATCATAACTAAATACCTAATCAAATATAGGTGTTTAATATAGCAACAACCTCATCCACACGACACCCAAACATGGGTTTGTGGCACAAAAACACACAAAACACACAGCAGTTGGAAAACTAAACACCAAGCCACCTACCTTATACGTCAACAAGCGTTATACCCAAACGCCGATTCCAGAAACACCCAAGAACGGCATAGATCTGACTAAGAACAAAACTCATTCAAACATAAATAAATTAAATTAGGAGAATAATTGGCAAGAACAGTACCAGGAGAGGAGAGAGCTTACCCGTGCGGTTCCAACGAGATCGTCCGAAGCCGAATCGGGTTCCAGACGAACTCCCGGTGGATCTTCAAAGATTCGGCCTCCTTCTTTGGCTCCAAAACGGCTCAAGTGCCTCCTCTTCCAAATGAGGAGGCTACTGCCTATTTTAAGCCGAAAAAACAAAGTACACGGCGTGTACTTCAAAGTACACGGCGTGTACTCCCTTCATTTAACTGTTCAAAAGGCGGCACCGCCACACTGTTCACTCGTCGACCTGAGTACACGACATGTACTCCTGAGTACACAGCGTGTACTGTCGCCCAGCTGGCGGCGACTCCACCGCCTTACTATTCAAGCCTGCCGACTGAATACACTGCATGTAAGGTACCACTACACGGCGTGTAGTCGGTTCCTACACCCCTCGTCGCTGACAAGGCTACACACCCCGTGTACTCATTCCAACATGACCAAAAGTACACGACGTGTGGATAAAGTACACAGTGTGTAGTTCCAAAATTCAAGATTTTTCCCCATTTTCCATATTTTCTCAAAAACACTTAGGGAAAAGGAAAAGAAGAAGCCCATACCTCTAAAACAAGAACCAGGTTCTTACATATATATATATATAAATAAATAGATATATTATTAAATAGAGAAAAAATTAAATAACTCAGTGGTAAAGGTGTAGCTGCGAAAGGGGGAGGTTGCGGGTTCGAGTTTGGGTGGAAGCAAAGTGGTGCGCGTGTGTTCGGATGCTTGGTAAGGGCAGTGCGCAGGAGACCTCCTAGCGCTGATAAACGGGGTCAAGTGCTGATAAAATCTCTCCCCGCATTTTTTAATTTTTTTTAATTTTTTTTAATTTTTATTGACTTTTATCAGTGCTTTTTAAAAGTGCTGATAAAAGGGACCCCCCTATATTAGAACTGATCTTTACAGTGCTTTTTTAGCGCTGTTAAAGCCCGTTTTGAGCACTGATATAGGTTGTTTTTGTAGTAGTGTCCATACGTACGCACGAGCGATGATATAGTTCCTATAATTATTGAATGGAATTGGAGTGGATGATATAATATCTCAGAATCAGTATGATATTATAATAATCATATATAGTTATTATTTCAACCATTATACCCATCCAATTAAGGTGGTGGTGGAAAAACATATTACACCACGGCGTAGAGACGGTAAGCCGTACGTACGCACGCGCAGTGATTTTGTTTTTCGTAGGATAGATAGAAGGTGAAATAGGGTTGTTTCATATTTATAATAACATATCAGTATACTAGTGATACTGATGTTATTACTTTATAACGAAACAACTAAATAATAAGAAGTAGAAGAAGAAATAAACTTGAAAGAATCGGTAGAAGATATTACCTCTTCCTCGACGTGCCTCTTTTAAACTTCCTCTTAGGGCACTAGAGTTGGCCTTTTGAGAAGACCAAAACCTTTATAATATAACTAGAGAGGTTGAGAAGAGGAATTGACAGGGTATGTCTGATCTTGAAGGATTAAAATGGAGTGAAGAGAAGAGGGAGGAGGTGCCCTTTTATAAGAGAGGAGAGGAGCACTTTTGGAAACCTAAAAAATATTAATTTATAATAAACTCAAACCCCACTTAAAAACTTCAAAAATGACTCAAATTAAAATATGAGATGAGATAGTGTTGTAATCTCATCATCCAATAGAATTTAGACATGTTGGCAAATTATTTTAAACCTTATCAATTTGATTTATCCTTATTTAATCTTATTTAATCTTATTTGTGGTAATAATTTTCTAAATTTTAAATTGTTATAAATACTTACTTATGTGTTGTTAATTGTCCATAATTGGATACTTTATGACATTGTAGACCATATAAATTTCAATTTATAATTTTTAAATATTTTTGTGATTTTTAAACAATTTAATAATATGTTATTTTTATAAAATATCAATAGTGTCAATTTTGACACTATTCATTTATTTGAATTTAAATAAAATCCACACAATATATTTCTAACATGTCATATTCATCTAGAAAATTTATTTAGAACACTAATTAGTTCATATAATATTTATTTTAATATTTTTAAAACCATTTATTTGATATTTCTCTTAATAAAATAATTACTACAACATTTTTGTATGATTATTTAATATACTGATTTGTTGCAAAAAACATTAAAAATAAAATACTATGATTAAGATAAATCTAATAGCTTTCATAATAATAATTTTAGTCGAATTTATCTTCTAAAACAACCAACTTTTAAAATTTTATCTTTATTAAAGTATGAAGGTGAAAACTTTGACATCATTTAAAATAAAATAATATACAGGTCATAATCTATTTTATAAGGATCCAAATGGTCCAAAGGTCGAACCTTGGATGATTAGGGTATAGATATACTCGACCAATAAGTTTTGGTCCTTTTGATGGGTATTATTATTTTAATAAAAACTATATTATTGATTTTTCACTAAATAAATAATTTCTACATCATCAATGTATAAGCTATTAAGGTAATTATATATTTCTTAAAAATCAAAAATAAATTATCATGATGAAGAAAAACATTTTATATTTCCAATTAGTTTTTATAATTGAATTTATATTCTGTAGAACCTTATCTTAAAAATACTTTAATTATTAAAGTTTGAGTGAGATATATTTCACATTCTTTAAATAAAATAAATTGAAGGTCTTAATCACATCCAAGTGGGTTCCAAAAGATACCATTTCGACCCAAGTATATTTTAGGAAAAAATATAATCATCCAATTATATTAATACAAGTGTTAGGGTAATTTTATTATATTATTTTTACCCTTAATTACCCGATTTACCATTAACTGTAGTAAATAAAATTTAACGCAGTTACTATTCATAATGTCTAAAAATAAAAATTAGCCTATTAACATAATTTGGACCTACTGATTCCAAATATGGAATCCAGTTTTTCAAAATCAAAACACATAAGTTGCAGTATTTAATTTAAAATTAATCCCGCTATTGAGAAAACGAGTTTTAAAAGTTAAAACATTGCAAAAGATTGAAATGTTTTTACCTATGAATTCAATGTAAAATTAATGATAATGACATAAATAATATTAAATGGTTAAAATATATTCTATTTATACTTTAAAACCATTCAATATTATAATTTAACCATATAACTTATCTTGATGAAAAAAGTTGTTTTATTTAAAATTTAGCGTATTTTTACTATTCATCAAAATATGAAAGTTAACAAAAAAATATTAAAAAATTATCCAAAGTAAATTTTTATATCCTTATTAAAATCAATAAGTTTATTTTGTCAAATTGAACTTATAAATGTGTCAAAAACTAGATTTAAAGTGGTGCGCCATCAAAAGGCGGCAAAACTGCATTTTTTTGAAAAATACTTATTTTACCCCAAAAATTTATTTTGTTATCATACCATGTTCAATAATATGTGTAAGATGAATTATAATGTTATAAAATTCAAAATGTGGTTAATAATATTCATAATGGCTAGTTTATAATAATATTATAACAATTTATCGTTGTTTAGTGAAACTCGGTATTGCGTACAACAAAAGCTATTGAGGAAGGTCGTTCTTGCATGAAACACAAGCCAAGAATAGTGTTTGCATATACTAAAAGATAATAAGGTGTTGTGTATAATGCAAGATAATCTTGGCGTAGCGTACAACACAAGACATCAAATAAATTAAAAATAATATTTCTCATAAAATCTCGGGGTGTTACATTCTACCCCCCTTAAAATGAATTTCGCCCTCAAAATTCGTCGGGGTTATAAATCGTTTACTACTTGAAAGTTTCTTTCATAGAAAACCACATCATAAAAAGGAATACTAAAACTTAATTTTAAAAACTAAAGTATGAAATGTATCGGTTACCCAAATTAACTCATTACCGGGTTTCCACATAGGAGAACATAGGTGAAAATATGGATATGGAAGAGAAATATAACCATAAAGTTTTGATGGATAGTGGTAGAGAACATGGATATGAATAATCCAAAAATCAAAAAGTCATAAATTTGTGATGATCTAAGGTACCATCTGATTAATCAGATATGAGGGTACTAGGACAACATTTTTGGTTTTCAAGATCCTTTCCATAAATTTGAAAATTTTGAATTAGAAGAAATACTTACTTGATTTTGGTACAATCTCACCATTGGTAATTCCTTGAACAATTTCCACTTCATATCTTAAAGAAATGAAGTTGAATTTGTCATTCGTGAAGTGTTAGCAGATCATGTGATAGAATGATGAGTCATTCCATCTGTCTCAAACAAAAGGTTAAAAAAAGTTATTAAATATACATAAGTCCATATATGGTGATATTAATTGTATATGGCTCCAAAAATGGACTTATTCTTCATATATCATACCAATTAATAAAATAAAACTAATTTATACTAACCAGAGACTTCATGTAGGCCAGTGGTTGGCGATAAAGGCCTGTCGCACTTCAGTTATGGGTTCGATTCCCGCATCCTTGTCCGACACGACGGGTTGTCGCCCATCCTACGAGTTGTCATTTTTCTAAAACTATACTATTATTACATTTCAGAAATAATATCAAAAAGTTATAGCCTTAAACAATACTATCTGGTATCTAACTTAATCCATTCCAATATTTAGGCTTATCCAAAATACTTCTGTCCAAATCTCATAGTACAAAGAAAAATATTACTAGAGAGGTCATCAACAAAGCACATGATTACCATAATTTACCCCCATAAATCATAAGATATATCTTGTTGGTCATATTCCAAACATGTGAATACCTTAATCATGTATTCTCTTAAAACATGAATTACAATAGAACCTCAGTGAAAACATGAATTCTGTCAAAAGTTAATTATTTCCACATACCAAAATCCCAAAATTTCTATATACTCAAACCATGATGTCACTTTGTCCTTATATCAGTCATGAGCTCATTAATACTATCAAACATATTATTTTCTCCATATCCCTTCATTATGCGCATATCACCTTCTTTCCAAAAATATTTGATGTTATTAATATTTTCATATCTTTTTACGTACTCACTTTACTGATTTTATATGAAATGTTCATAATTTGTGTGAAATATTAATGTTTAAATATTAAATATAATTTTTGAGCACTATTTGAATTTATCCAGATTAAAGCCTGTTTAATGTTTTAACAATAATGATCACCCTAATTATCCAAATTTCATGATTTTTGTTTTGTAGGGTTCCCAATTACAATTCCAAAATTTAATTACAAGTCACCTTTGGCAAATTCGTCCATTTAGAGGGTCATATGGACCACACAGGAAGGCCCAAGGAAACTGTGAAGGAACTGGACCATATATGAAGGTTGAATTAATGGGCTCAATCAAGAAGTCAAAATACCCTAATTCTCCTCCCAAGTTCGGATGACATTTCAAGGAGTCCATGATAAAAATTTCAGAACCCAATCACAAATACAAGGGGCCCAACTGATGTATTGAAGTCCAACCCACCATTCTGGATGGGAATTAAAAACAGTACACTAATATTGCAATTTATCTTGCTGTAGAAATTAATTCTATCTGATATTTTTCAGTGTGAAATAGGAGATTCTGGGGGCCAACTTTGTTTAAGAAATGATTTTTATTTGAGAGAATATTCCTATTAAAAAACCCATTCACATTATGGACTTTGAAAAAGTATGTATTGAAATGGACAGATCATAATTGTTTATTAAAACCGCCATAAATTTGGCTCAATCAGTCCAATGGTCACCAAAGTTTCACAGTAGACAGAAGAAATTTTGATCTACAACTTTTAAGAAGGAGATTTCTCAAGATTCGGCTTTATGGATGTACATATCAGCGAGCCAATTGGAGGGGTATTTCTGGAATATAAACAGTCTACCACCTTGGGCTATAAATACATCCCCTCCTCTCATTTCAAAAGGGTTGGAATTTCAGAGAAAAATAGGATTGATTGGAAGTACCAAGGCCCTACCAAAGGCTTGGGAGGATCTTCCAAACTCAAGTTTTCACTTGAGAATCCCTTTCTCCTCTCTTTGTTTTCATTTACTTTTGCATTTTTATTCGTTGTAATTTTGCAAGTGTTTGTCTTTGTAATTCTGTTTTAATGCAATTTTCTTCTTCTTAATTTCTTATTCTCATCCACCTTCTGTAGTTTAATATTAATGTTCTTATTGTAGTTTAAATCAATTTGAAATCCATAATCTTCTTTTACTTTATTATTAAATAAAAAAGTCCGTTTTTTTTACTCTCATCATCGTTCGTGTGTGTGTTCGGCGCACAACTCTTTTCTTATCCCTTTCTTTTTCTTCTCTTTGTAATTCAACACATTAAACATAATAGACCAGATTACTAATAATTTAAATGGCTGAGTAAATATCTCATTTGGGTGAGTTATAATTTAGGGATGTTAAGTGATTGAAAGGTTTTGCTTGATGAGTATTCTTTAATTTAGCATTGTGTATGTTGGACTTAACATGTCATGGATTATTGACATATTCTGTTCAACGTGTGGTTTCCATGGATTATTGGGACCATAAATACACTTCCAAAATCAAGCACTGATTGAGATTAGAACCCTAAGTAAAGTTAAGGCTTGGATTAAAGGCTTAACACTTGGTAATTCCAATCAACATCAACTTGTGATGTGGGTGTTAATTTAATGCAATATAAAGCAAAGCTCAAGGATATCACATGCTTAACTCCCTAATGATGAAATCACCCCAATCTTTATCAACTTGTTAAATTAAACATAATCCATTAAACATTTCAATTAAGCTCTGCAAACAAACCCCCCCAATCAAAATACAATCAAATAAAATCAATCGACTATTACGAAGTACCATCGCCGAGGATTCAACCCGAGTGCTGCTATACACATTAGTAGAGCACCAGAACCTTGACCAGTCGATAAGAGACAATCATCTGTGCATTTCAAATGGTTCCGTTTCTGGGGATGGTGCTTTATGTAGTCATTATTTTCTAGTTATTGTAAAAAAATCCAAAAAAAAACCCGTCTTCCTCTTAAAAATCATAAACTGAAAAAAATTCAAAGAAAAACATGTCTTCCTATTTCTTCCAAAATCTCTCTGAATGACCCATATCCTTCCAAACAATCCCTCAGATTTGTTTCACCCTGAAATTGAGCGAACACTTCACCAACTTAGGAGGAACATAAGAGATAATCAAATAATTCAAGAAATAGTCCTTGTCCAACCAGTTGAATTAGATATGGCCAATATTAGGGAACAAACACTTAATGAACCTGCTTCCCCTGATATGAATTACCAACCTCTTGGTATTCAATATCCAAACATAGAGGCTGAGGATCCACATCTCCACCTTAAAGAGTTCCAAGTAGTGTGCTCTACTATGAAGCCTCAAGGGGTTTCTGAAGAAAAAATCAAGCTTCGAGCATTCCCTTTCTCCCTAGATGACACTGTTAAGTCCTGGCTCTACTACCTTCCTCCTGGTTCCATGACCACATGGAATGACATGAAGCGACTCTTCTTAGAAAAATTCTTTCCTGCTTCTCATACTACTTCTATCCGAAAGGAAATAAGTGGTATCTGTCAATTCCCAAGTGAATCACTCCATGAGTACTGGGAGAGGTTCAAAAATCTTGTTGCAACCTGTCCACATCACCAAATCCCTAACCAACTCTTGATCCAATACTTCTATGAGGGGTTATTGGATATGGAGAGAACTCTCATTGATGCCGCAAGTGGTGGTGCTCTTGTTGATAAAACTCCTGCAGCTGCAAGAGATCTCATAAGTAACATGGCTGCAAACACACAAAAATTCCATACTCGAGCACATGCTCAAGTCAAACAATCCCAAGATAATCAATCAATTGGGCCGAACAAGATGACCGAGTGGATGAGTGAACTTACAGGTCTTGTGCGACAACTAGCTGTGGCCACCAAATCCCCAACATCGTCTTCTCCACAATCAATGTTTCCTAGACCTATCAAAAACTGTGGAATCTGCAACTCTCCATCTCATCCAACTGACAAATGTCCACAAATTCAGGAGGATCAATCCGATTTATCTGGACCAATGGAGCTCAATGCAGCATATGCTCAGCGGAACACCAACCCTCAACTATCAGGTCAGTTTGTTAGAAACTTCAACCAACCTCACTCTGAGCCCTTATCTTCTTCCTATAACCAAGGCCATAGGTATGGTAATCCCATATCTCATCCTCCTCAATTCCCTCCTCAAAAACCAAACCAATTCCAATATGGTCAAGGTGGTGGTAACTTACATCAAACTTATCCTTTTATTCCTCAACCTCAAAGGAACAATCCTCCTCCTGGATTCCATTATCCTAGTGAGCCTTTCCAATTCCAAAACCAATACAATCGATTTCCCAAGAACCAAAATCAAGGCAATCCCAATCCGGGACAAACCTCTTCTTCCAAGCAACCATGGGAAAGTGCAGTGGAAGATCTTGCCTCCTTCACCCGTTCTAGCCTTAAAAACATTGAAACTCAAATAGGTCAACTTGCATCCCACCTGAGCCAGAAACATCAATCCAATTCTTCCCAACTTCTATCTCAACCATTACCCAACCCCAAGGGTAATGCAAGTGCAATTGCACTTAGATCGGGAAAGCAAATTGCTATGCATCAAGATAAGTCTTCCAACCCTCCTTTGAATGTTGAACTAGAAAATGAAAAGAAAAAGATACTTGAAAAGGAACCTGAATCCATTCCCTCACCTCCTTCTATTCCACATAAGAACCCAATTCCATTTCCTCAAGCTATTTCTAAACCAAGGAAGTCCTTTGAACCTGATCCTGAAATGCTCGACATGTTTAGACGTGTTGAAGTAAACATTCCCCTCTTAGATTCCATAAAACAAATTCCTAAGTATGAAAAGTTTCTTAAGGAATTGTGTACCCACAAGAGGAAACTTAGGACCTTTGAAAATGTTTCCACCCAGCAGTCTATTCCCATAATGTGCAAAGATCCAGGGACCTTTACGGTTCCATGCCAAATTGGATGTTCGAACTTTGATGATGCACTTATAGACATAGGAGCCTCAATTAATGTCATGCCCAAATATATATTCTCCAACATTGGTCTAGTTCCCTTACATCCAACAGGTGTTGTAATTCAATTATCCAATCGAAGCACAACCAGTCCTGAGGGAATAATTGAGGATGTCCTTGTCCGAGTCAATGATCTTATCTTCCCTGCTGATTTCTATGTCCTTGACATGGAAGGTGAGACGAACTCTTCTAGATATCCCCTAATTCTAGGAAGACCATTCCTCATGACTGCGATAACCAAGATTGATGTCCATTCAGGCATCCTATCCATGGAATTCGGTGACCAACTGGTCAAGTTCAACATTTTCCAAGCCATGCGATACCCATATGAGGATCACTCTACATTCTCAATCCATGCTTCTGAGGACACTTCTAAGAGTCAATTGAACCCCATTCCATTATGCTCATCCTGTTTTGAAGAGATAGGATCTTGTGAAATCTGCACTAGGATTAACCAAGTCATAAATGGTGAAGTTGATGTAGACCTTTAATTCATAGACTCCATCAATTTAGAGGATCTTGAAAACTCTCTTGAATCCCATCTCAACTCTGATCAAAACTACTCCACCTTGGACAGTATTGGGAAAAATGAATCTGAAGCAACTGAAGTCCCATCCTCCATTTCTGAGTTTCCTAACCCAAAAATGAATGATGAGACTAATCTGAAACCCCTTCCTGCACACCTGAAATATGCATTCCTCTTCCACGACCACTCATATCCTGTAATTATCTCTGCCACACTTACTAAAACCGAGGAGTCCAAACTTGTTAAAGTGTTAGAGGAAAACAAAAAGGCCTTAGGTTGGACCCTAGATGACATAATAGGAATCAACCCTGCCCTTTTCATGCATCACGTCCATCTGGAGGAGTCATCCAAACCAATTAGACAACCACAAAGAAGACTCAATCCACTCATACTTGAGGTAGTTAGGGAAGAGATCACCAAGCTTCTTCAAGATGGTATTATCTACCCAATTTCTGATAGTGAATGGGTTAGTCCAATTCAGGTTGTACCAAAGAAGGGTGGGATAACTGTTGTCACAAATGAACATGGGGAGGTAGTCACAACTCGAGTGAAGAACAAATTGCATGCGTGCATTGACTATAGAAAATTGAATGCTGAAACACGAAAAGATCACTACCCTCTTCCATTCCTTGATCAAATGCTAGAAAGATTAGCCGAAAAGTAACACTATTGCTTTCTTTATGGATACACCGACTATTTTCAAATCCCAATCTCACCTCAGGACCAAGAAAATACTAATTTCACATGCCCCTTTAGAACATATGCATATAGAAGAATGCCTTTTGGACTTTGCAATGCTCCGAAAACATTCCAGAGGTGTATGATGAGTATCTTTTCTGAATTCATTGAACACTGTATGGAAGTCTTCATGGATGACTTCACCATTTATGGTGAGTCATTTGAATCTTGTTTGAATTCACTCTCTCTTGTCCTCCAAAAGTGTGTCAAGTGAAACTGTGTGTTAAATTTTGAAAAATGTCACTTCATGGTTTCAAATGGGATTGTTCTAGGGCACATAGTTTCAAAAGATGGTATTGAAGTGGATCCTGCCAAAATTGAAGTGATCCAATCACTTCCTCCACCCACTTCTGTTCAAGACATCCGTTCATTTCTCGGTTATGCTGGTTTCTATCGGAGATTCATTCATAAATTTAGTAGGATTTCCCTCCCACTCACTCACCTACTCCAAAATGATGTCACATTATATTTTGACAAGGCTTACAAGAGAGCCTTCATATATGCCCCAATAATCCAACCCCCAGTTTGGTCCTTACCCTTTGAGTTAATGTGTGATGCTTATGACAGAGCCGTTGGGGCTGTTCTTGGTAAAAGAAGAGAAAAAATCCCTCATGTCATCTATTATGCCTCAAAAACATTGGATGAAACTCAATATCACTACACTGTGACTGAAAAGGAACTTCTAGTAGTGGTTTTTGCCTTAGATAAATTCCAGTCCTATCTCTTAGGTGCTAAAATCATCATCTTCATAGAACATTCTGCTATTAAGTTCTTACTCAAGAAAAGTGATTCCAAACCGAGGCTAATAAGATGGATCCTAATGCTTCAAGAGTTTTACCTTGAAATAAAAGATAGACCTGGAAAAGAAAATCCTGTGGCTGATCACTTGAGTAGAATTTCTAATTATTCTCATTCAGAAATTATTGATCCTAAATTCCCCATTGATAACCTTTCGTCTCTCACTCCAAAGTTACCATGGTATGCCCCAATTGTAAATCATTTGGTTTATGGTGTTTTTCCTGAAAAGTTTTCAAAAGAAAAAAATGAAGTTGAAAAGTGATTCAAAATACTATTTTTGGGAAGAAAATAAACTTTGGAAAACTGGGGCAGACATGGTAATTAGGAGATGTGTTTAAGAAAATGAGCATTCTTCCATCTTAGAATTCTGTCACTCACTTCCCAGAGGTGGCCACTTTGGACAACAAAGGACCTCCCGAAAGGTCCTAGAATCTGGATTCTTCTGGCCTTCACTCTTCAAGGACTCACATGAGTTCTGTCAATCATGTCCCACTTGAAAAAAGTTCAGCACAATCTCCAAAAGAAATGAAATGCCCCCAAATCCCTTAATCTTTTGTGAAATCTTCGATGTTTGGGGCATCGATTTCATGGGACTATTTCCCCCTTCCAATGGATTCTCATAAATTCTTCTTACAGTCGATTATGTTTCAAGGTGGGTTGAGTCCAAACCCACTAGGAAGGATGATGCTCATACTGTTACCGAGTTCCTCAAAACCCACATCTTTCAAAGATTTGGCACTCCTCGTGCCTTGATCAGTGACTTAGGAACCCATTTCTGTAATAGAACCATGGAATCTATTTTGAAAAATAATGGGGTTATACATAAAACTTCAATTGCATATCACCCCCAAACAAATGGCATGGCTGAACTTTCTAATAGAGAAGTGAAAAGAGTGCTTGAGAGAATTTTAAAACCCACTAGAAAAGACTGGCCTGAAAGACTTGGTGAAGCACTTTGGGCTTATCGAACTGCCTATAAAACACCCATTGGGATGTCTTCTTTTAGGCTAGTTTTTGGTAAAGCATGTCATCTACCAGTTGAAATCCAACATAAGTCTTTTTGGGCTATGAAAACCTGTAATTTTGATTGTCAAAAATCTGGTGAAGAAATATTATTGCAATTGGCTGAACTAGAGGAGCTTCGACTTGAATCCTATGAGAATTCCAATCTGTACAAAGAGAAGGCTAAGGTAATCCATGACAAACATATCCTGAGAAAGGTATTTCATGAATGTGAAAAGGTAATGCTCTTCAATTCTCGATTTCGTCTTCACCCAGGTAAGATTAATTCTTGTTGGGAAGGTCCTTTTATTATCACTAGTGTTTACCCATTTGGTGCAGTGAAAGTCCAAGACCCCTCCTCCAAAAGGACATTTACGGTAAATGGACATCGGTTGAAACATCACCATGAGAGGACATGCAATCCTGGAACAACATCAACTTCCATTGGATCCACAGTAGACCCACCACTAGATGGAGATGGAAACCCACCAAATCCAAACCAGGGGGCACCTCTTTCCCTTTGAATATTCTTCTCCCTCTCTCCCTATCTCTCTATTTCTTCTTCCTCCCTCATTCTCATTTTGTTTTTCTTACCACTTTCCTCATCACATTTTTTCCCTTTTACTCTTTCTCTTTTGTGTGGGTGTGTCTTTATAAAAAACTAAAAAAACATAAAAAAAAACAAAAAAACAAAAACAAAGACTCATAATTACTCACCATTTAATTTTTAAATTTTTTCCAACCATTTTAGGGAGTCAATAGATATGTTTCATCTCAAAAATTTTGTGTTTTCATCATAAAATTGGATAAAGAATCTTGTGTCAAAACCAACAAATTTTGAATGCTCTATTTTTGATTTGGAAAATGGTTTTCCCAAACCATGAGGAACAACATTTTCCTTCATGCCAAGGCCACCTATGGAAATCTTTTCAAAATGTGTGTTTTTCACCACCATTTGTGAGTCTTGAGTTTGTGGACCTCCGAGCTAAATTTCCTACTTTAGTGTGCATTAATATGATAGAGGAATTGTTTTGAACAGCATGAGAATCATAATAGCCAAATAGCCTCTCATTACCCTTACATTAATCCTCATTTTGAAAGCCCCTTCAAGCCTATGAAAACCTTTTCTTTGATAGCCACATTACAAGCCCAATACCTTATCCCACCCAATATCAATATGGATTTTCATTGCATAAGTTTTTGAAATTTAAGTGTGGGGGGGAATGGATTTCATTTTTGGGTATCACTTCCTTACTTTTCGGTGTGTTATAATATGCTTGAGGGAAAGCATCCATTTTAGTGTGGGGGGGAGGTTGTCATTCAGTGGGATTTGGGAATGTATTGTACAAATGATATTGAAAAGTTTTCAAAAAAAAAAAATTCAAAAAAAAAAATTCAAAAAAAAAATGAATATAAGAATGGGTTGTGTCTTGGATGGGTCAAAAATCACTCTTACTCAACCTTTTATCTTATTATAACTATTAAAATTAGTATCGTGAGGAGATAAAACATGGGTTGGGAGATGAGTGTGAGATATTTTTCAAGTTCAACTTTCGAAAAAAAATACAAAAAAAAGAACACTTTCTATATATATTCTTATGTCATTGGGAGAAGTTGTTGTGTTTTGTAAATATTCCATCTTCACATTCCCATCACATTTTTTTCCTCTTTTGTGTCTTGATTCACACAATCATGCCCTTGTAAATATTTGTTTCCATGTACTTCCATGTTTTATTTCATAAAATTTGTGCATTGCTTTTCTCGTGTTGGTATTTTACCCCTCTTTCCACTCTTTTGAATACAATATTCCTACCGTCCCATAGCTAAAGAAAAACCCCTAAAAAGAACTCTTGATTTTTGAGCACTTTAGGATGGGGAATAGAATCTGAGATCTCTTATAAACTCTTAGATTTTTCACTTTTGGTTGGTGAAAGAGTGAACCTCCATAAATGAATTTTATCATCTTGAGAGGAGTAAGTTTTGAGTGCCACCATTTTCAATGTCTAAAGTTGAGCATGAAAAAATGAATTGTTTTTGTAACATTATTTTTGAAAAAATTTGTGGTGGAATTCAATATGGATGAGTGAAATAGTCTAAACCTCCCCTGATTTGGGAAAACAAAATTTTAATATTTGTTGGTGAGTGAAAATGAGTTTGTCTTATTTTTATATTTATTGCCCATGAGGACATGCACAAGAATAAGTGTGGGGGATTTGATGTTATTAATATTTTCATATCTTTTTACATACTCCCTTTACTTATTTTATATGAAATGTGCATAATTTGTGTGAAATATTAATGTTTAAATATTAAATATAATTTTGAACACTATTTGAATTTATCCAGATTCAAGTCTGTTTAATGTTTTAACAATAACGATCACCCTACTTATCCAAATTGCATGATTCTTGTTTTTTAGGGTTCCCAATTACAATTACAACATTTCATTATAAGTCACCTTTGGAAAATTCGTTCATTTAGAGGGTCATATGGACCACACAAGAAGGCCTAAGGAAACTATGAAGAAACTAGACCATATATGAAGGTTGAATTACTGGGCTCAATCCAGAAGTCCATATACCTTAATTATCCTCCCAAGTTCGGAGAACATTTCAAGGATTCCATGATAAAAATTTCAGAACCCAATCACAAATACAAGGGGCCCAACTGATGTATTAAAGTCCAGCCCACCATTCAGGCTGGGAATTGAAAATAGTACACTAATACTGCAATTTCTCTTGATTTAGACGTCCATTAGAGCTGAGATTTTTTAGTGTGAAAGAGGAGATTTTGGCGGACAACTTTGTTGAAGAAATAATATTTATTTGAGGACATATTCCTATTCAAAAACCCATTCAAATTATGGACTTTGAAAAGGTCTATATTGAAATGGACAAATCCGAATTGTTTACTAAAACCGCCATAAATTTGGCTAAATAAGTCCAATGGCCGCCAAATTTTCACAGTAGATAGAAGACATTTTTATATAAAATTTTTAAGAAGTATATTTCTCAAGATTCATCTTTCTGGATGTCCATATCGGCGAGCCAAGTGGAGGGGTATTTCTGGAATATAAACAGTCCACCACCTTGGGCTATAAATACATCCCCTTCTCTCTTTTCAAAAGGGTTGGAATTTAAGAGCAAATGAGGATTCATTGGAAGTACCAAGTCCCTTCCAAAGGCTTGGTAGGATCTTACAAACTCAAGTTTTAACTTGAGAATCCCTTTCTCCTCTCTTTGTTTTCATTTACTTTTGCATTTTTCTTCGTTGTAATTTTGCAAGTGTTTGTCTTTGTAATTATGTTTTAATGAAATTTTATTCTTATTAATTTCTTATTCTCATACACCTTATGTAGTTTAATATTAATTTTATTATTTTAGTTTAAATCAATCTGAAATCCATAATCTTCTTTTACTTTATTATTCAATAAAAAGTTCGATTTTTTTTACTCTCATCATCGTTCGTGTGTGTGTTCGGTGCACAACTCTTTTCTTATCCCTTTATTTTTATTCTATTTGTAATTCATCACCTTAAACATAATAGACTAGATTACTAATAATTTAAATGGATGAGTAATTATCTCATTGGGGTGAGTTTTAATTTATGGATGTTAAGTGATTGAGAGGTTTTGCTCGATGAGTATTCTTTAATGTAACATTGTGTATGTTGGACTTAACATGTCATGGATTATTGACATATTCTGTTCAACGTGTCGTTTCCATGGATTATTGGGACCATAAATACACTTCCATAATCAAGCACTGATTGATATTAGAACCCTACGTAAAGTTAAGGCTTGGATTAAAGGCTTAATACTTGGGAATTCCAATCAACATCAACTTGTGATGTGGGTGTTAATTTAATGCAATATAAAGAAAAGCTCAAGGATATCACATGCTTAACTCCATAATGATGAACTCACCCCAATCTTTATCAACTTGTTAAATTAAACATCATACATTAAACATTTTAATTTAGCTCTGCAAAAAAACCCCCCCAATCAAAATACAATCAACTAAAAACAATTGACTATTATGAAGTACCATCGCCGAGGATTCGACCCGAGTGCTGCTATACACATTAGGAGAGCACCAGAACCTTGACCGGTCAATAGAAGACAATCAGCCATGCGTTTCAATATTTAAATCACTTTTCATGGTTACCAAAACCATATAATTATTGAAAACCAATACATAGATATTCCAATATTCCATAATACTATAAATGAGATTCCATAACACTATTTTGGAATCCCGTTACATATACACTTAATTATTCCACCACTTCGTTGTCATATTCAAAATCACCAATAGTGATCGCATGTGACTTTTCTTTGTCCTTTTCCTTAAGAGGTTATTGATGTCGATCATCATTAACCCTTGGATTAGGGAATTGGTTAGCATAATGCCCCATTTCCTTACACTTGTAGCATTGAAGTGTTGGTGGTGTGTTCTCTGTAGTCTTTTCTCTATTTACATAATTAGCTACTTTTTTCCCATTAATCCGACACTCATATGCTCGATTACCTTATTTTCCACACTTAAAACATTTTCTAGTCCCTTTAAGACAATCTCCACCATGCTTCTTTCCACACTTTGAGCATAAAGAAACATTCGTCTTTTTTTCACCATTGTTTTGAGATTTTTTCTTGAACTCCATCTTTCGTTTCTTGTCAAAACCATGAGATGGATATGTAACACGAAATTCCAGTTCTGCCTTGATAGCACAACTCACAATTTCTTCATAGCTACTGAAGTCTCTTATTGTTAATGCCCTTCGAAGACTTGGTTTTAAGCCACTGAATAATCGATCAACTTTACTTTTAGGTTGGATGATAAATCCAGATTCATACCTTACAAGCCTTGTTAAATTCACCTCATATATACTGATAGATTCATCATCCCTTTGCTTAAGATCAAGGAACTCCTTTTCCATCTCTGTTTGAATAATACAAGGGAAGTACTTATTGAAAAACAAGTTCTTGAACTCGTCCCATTCCATGGATTCAATTTCATCTTGGGGCCTTGTATTCTTAATTAGAGTCCACCACTGGTCTGCTTCACCTTCTAAATGGTAAACAACCAAAATTACTTCTTCATGTTTTGAACATCGATGTATGGAAACTATATTTTCAATGGTACTGATTCATTGTTCTGCAATAAGTGGATCAAAATACCCATTGAAAGAAGGTGGACGTTGCCTCATGAAGGACTCAATAGAATATTGTTCCCTTCTCTTCTCATTAGGAAGTCCAAAATGATTCATAGATTGTGTAAGTATAGAAATAAGATTTTTCACTCCATTTCCCATAACATTTGGTTGTTCAGGAGGAAAATCAATGCATTGCCTAGTGCATTGATCATTAACACGGTTCCTTCAGGTTCCATCCATTATCTAAAACCCAAAAAGAATCGTGTGAGAGGCAAAATCATACTAGGAAAACAACATAATCAAGGGGAGTAATTTCAATATATAACATCTTAGGTTTAATCCTAGGTTATTCATGATCATTTTCATAATTCTAGGTCTTTAAACTATACTTATAATTAACCTTAGGGACATCCCTATACATACCTTAGAAATATCTCTAGGGATCTCACTAAAATTTTCACATCCTAGTTTCCAAAGGTTGACTAAACCTTCGCTTTGATACCAACTATAACGACCCAAAGCTTTACGTATACAGACATTACATTAATTTCACAGAATACTTAATACATAACAAAAACAAACGCCCAAATACCATATTAGTTTAGTGTCTTTGGAAACTCAGAAAAAAATATTCTAATCATGGTGAAAGATCTTCAACATCTCCCATAAAGATCTTCCCCTTTTGTTTTCTTACCTAAAACCTTTATTTATATCATGGGGAAAAGAAAACATAAAAAGGGTGAGCTCCAATGCTCAGTAAGGGTAAACATGGAGAACATAAAACAATCGATAAACATTTGAATGTAAAAACATGAACCTAAAACATCAAAATCATGAGTAATGACATAAATCTTGGAATTACATAAGGCATAGATCATAAAGAAACATTAATCATGATAAAATAGCATGGGAATAAAACATGTAATTGTTTCAAACTATTTAGCACATGATATGACTTCCATAGTATCCAAGGCATTGCTACCAAGACCATCATAGTGGACAAAGTCCATTTCTGAACCGGGTTTACTTGCCGTTCCATCCCTGTAATACTGAACCAAATTTACTTTACGTTCCATCCATGTATATCTATGAGATATAAATCTTTACCCAATGAATTTTAGGGAGATATAAGTCCCACCCATCTAATATTGAAATCATTCTTACGTGTGCCACAAAACAATCATAAATCATTCATCATAACCCAAAGAATAAAATGGTTTTCATAAACATCATCCCTTCATAACATAATCCATATAAAACAAATGGATATCATTTCATCATAAGAAAAATGAAACCATGTAAATAATAGAGACATTATACTTGAAACATAAACATACTAAATAATTTCATCTTATATGGAAAATAGTTTTGATAAAACACTTGAAATGAATTCTTGAGGAAAATATCCTTTCTTCTTCAAAATCATTTTCTTTTCACAAAATTCCATACAATTTTAAAAGAAAGGTATTTTTTTGAAAATAATCATGAAATATTGTAGAGGAAGATTCCTGAAAATAAGGTGTTATAAAACCGTAAAAATCCATTCAGGCCGTATAATTTAAAAAAAAACATTCACACCGTACTTTTGCCGGAAAAGTCAAAAAGTACCTCGTATGGTAAACAAAAGAAAGATTCCTTCCATACCTTGTGGTAAAAGTCAAAAAAGGGTAAAAAATGACTTTAAAAATAAATGGAATAATAGTAAACATTTTATGATTTTTTTTGAGAAAACATGGACATGGATGATAAACATAACCCCGGTAAATACTTACGAATAAACAATCTTAGATAAGAACGAGATTGGAATAATTATCCCTTACCTTATGTACAATTTATTCCATATGTTTCCCAAACTCCTGTATAGTGGGTTTAAACATATTATTAACTTATAACATAACCATAATAATATTTATGATATCATATATGATTCACTTATGACTTTATATTACCCGTTCATTTTTCAATTCCATGTTAAAGCAACATTTTGGGTAAAATCGTTTCATTTAACGTATGTGTTTTGACTTGTAATTATTAATATAATTAATTAGATCATGATTACATAATTATATAATGTAAAACATGATTTATTTATAATATATATTCATAATATAAATATATATAGTAGATCGATAAATGAAATGAAATACACCGTTCATGGAGACGGTAGGCCGTACGTAAGCATGAACGCTATTTTCGTTTCCTTATTAAATTGAATGGAAGTAAGTAAATAACATATACATAAATAAAGTATCATTATTATGTCATATATTTCATGATTATTTATTATATTTACTTTATAATCATTCTAGAATGGTTAACATGGAGAATGAATCTCATCGCGTCGTGAAGACGGTAATCCGTACGTATGCAGGAGCGATGATATCGTTCCCATAATTATTGAATGGAATTGGAGTGGATGATATAATATCTCAGAATCAGTATAATGTTATAATAATCATATATAGTTATTATTTCCACCATTATACCCATCCAAGTAAGGTGGTGGTGGAAAAACAGATTACACCACGACATGGAGACGGTAAGCCGTATGTACGCACGCGCATTGATTTCATTTTTCGTAAGATGGATAGAAGGTGAAATAGAGTTGTTTAATATTTATAATAACATATCTGTATATTATTGATACTGATGTTATTACTTTATAATGAAACAACTAAAGAAGAGGAAGTAGAAGAAGAAATAAACTTGAAAGAATCGGTAGAAGAGATTACGTCTTCCTCGATGTGCCTTTTAAACTTCCTCTCTGGGCACTAGAGTTAGCCTTTTGAGAAGACCAAAACCTATATAATATGACTAGATAGGTTTAGAAGAGGAATTGGTAGAGGTTTTATGAGCTTTAAGTCTTAAAATGTAGTTAAGAAAAGAGGGAGGAGGTGCCCTTTTATAAGAGAGGAGAGGGGAACTTTTGGAAACCTCAAAAATATTAATTTATAATAAACTCAAACCCCACTTAAAATCTTCCAAAATGACTCAAATTAGAAAATAATATGAGATAGGGTTGTAATATCATTATACAATAAAATTTATACATGTTGGGAAATTATTTTAAACCTTATCAATTTGATTTATCCTTATTTAATCTTATTTAATCTTATTTGTGGTAATAATTTTATAAATTTCAAATTATTATAAATACTTACTTATATGTTGTGAATTGTTCATAATTGGATACTTTATAAAATTTGAGACCATATAAATTTCAATTTATAATTTTTAAATATTTTTGTGATTTTTAAACAATTTAATAATATGTTATTTTTATAAAATATCAATATTGTCAATTTTGACACAATTCATTTATTTGAATTTAAATAAAATCCACACAGTAGATATGTTTGAAAAAAAAACATTTAATATTCATCTATAAATTTTTTGTATCACACTAATTAGTTCATATAATATTTATTTTAATATTTTTAAAACCATTTATTTTATATTTCTCTTAATAAAATAATTACTACAACATTTTTATATGATTATTTAATATACTGATTTGTTGCATAAAAATTAAATATAAAATACTATTATTAAGATAAATCTAATATATTTCATAATAATACTTTTAGTCTAATTTATCTTCTAAAACAACCAACTTTTAAAATTCTATCTTTATTAAAGTATGAAGGTGACAACTTTGACATCATTTAAAATAAAATAATATAAAGGTCATATTCTGTTTTATAAGGCTCTAAATGGTCCACAAATCGACCCTTAGATTATTAGGGTATAGATATACTCTAAAAATAAGTTTTGGTCAAGTTTCTGGCCCTTTTGATGGGTATTATTATTTTAATAAAAACTATATTATTTATTTTTCCCTAAATAAATAATTTATGCACCATCAATGTATAAGCTATTAAGGTAATTATATATTTCTTAAAAATCACAAATAAATTACCATGATGAAGAAAAAATTTTTATCTTTCAAATTAGTATTTATAATTGAATTTATATTATGTACAACCTTATATTAAAAATACTTTAATTATTAAAGTTTGAGTGAGATATATTTCACTTTCTTTAAATAAAATAAATTAAAGGTCTTAATCACATCCAAGTGGGTTCCAAAGATAACATTTAGACCCAAGTATATTTTAGGACGAAATATAATCATCCAATTATATTAATACAAGTGTTAGGGTAATTTTATAATATTATTTTTACCCTTAATTATCTTATTTACCATTAACTGTAGTAAATAAAATTCACCGTATTTACTATTCATAATGTATAATAATAAAAAGTAGCCGATTAACATAATTTGGACCTACTGATTCCAAATATGGAATCTAGTTTTCCAAATTCAAAACACAGAAGTTGCAATATTTAATTTAAAATTAATCCCGCTGTTGAGAAAACGGGTTTTAAAAGTTAAAACATTGCAAAAGATTAAAATGTTTTTACCTATGAATTCAATGTAAAATTAATGATAATGATATACATAATATTAAATGGATAAAATATATTCTATTTATACTTTAAGACCATTAAATATTATAATTTAACCATATAAATTATCTTTATGAAAAAAGTTGTTTTTAATTAAAATTTAGCGTATTTTTACTATTCATCAAAATATGAAAGTTAACAGAAATATATTAAAAAATTATCCAAAGTTAATATTTATATCCTTATTGAAATTCATAAGTTTATTTTGGCTAATTTAACTTATAAATGTGTCAAAAACTAGATTTAAAGTGGGTGCGCCATCGAAAGGCGGCAAAACTGCATTTTTTGAAAAATACTTATTTTACCCGAAAAATTTATTTTGTTCTCATACCATGTTCTAGAATATGTGTAAGATGAATGATAATGTTATAAAATTCAAAATTTGGTTAATACTATTCATAACTTCTATTTCATAATAATATTATAACAATATATCGTTGTTTAGTGAAACTCGGTATTGCGTACAACACAAGCTGTTGAGGAAGATCATTCTTGTGTGCAACACAAGCCAAGAATAGTGTTTGTGTATACTAAAAGATAATATGTTGTTGCGTATAGAACAAGATAATCTTGGTGTATCGTACAACACAAGACATCAAAGAAATTAAAAATAATATTTCTCATAAAATCTCGGGGTGTTACATTCTACCCCCCCTTAAAATGAATTTCGCCGTCGAAATTCATCGGGGTTTTAAATCATTTACTACTTTAAAATTTCTTTCATAGAAACTGACATCGTAAAAAGGAATACTAAAACTTAATTTTAAAAACTAAAGTATGAAATGTAACGGTTACCCAAATTAACTCATCACTGGGTTTCCACATAGGAGAACATAGGTGAAAATATGGATATGGAAGAGAAATCTAATCATCAAGTTCTGATGAATAGTGGTAGAGAATATGGCTATGAAAAATCCAACAATCACAAAGCCATAAATTTGTGATGATCTAAGGTACCATCTAATTCATCGGATATGAGGGTACTAGGACAACATTTTTGGTTTTCAAGATCCTTTCCATAAATTTGAAAATTTTGAATTAGAATAAATACTTACTTGATTTTGGTACAATCTCACCATTGGTCGTTCCTTGAACAATTTCCACTTCATTCTTAAAGAAATAAAGTTCAATTTGTCATTTGTGAAGTGTTAGCAGATCATGTGATATAATGATGGGTTATTCCATCTGTCTCAAACAAAAGGTTAGAAAAAGTTATTAAATATACATAAGGCCATATATGGTGATATTAATCGTATATGGATCCAAAAATGGACTTATACTTCATATATCATACCAATTAATAAAATAAAACTAATTTCTACAAACCAGGGACTTCATGTAGGCCAGTGGTATGTGATAAAGGCCTGTCGCACTTCGGTTGTGGGTTCGATTCCTGCATCCTTGTCCGACGTGATAGGTTGTCGCCCATCCTAAGGGTTGTCCTTTTTCTAAAAATATACTATTATAACATTTTTGAAATAATATCTAAAAGTTATAGCCTTAAACAATACTATATGACATCTAACTTAATCCATTCCAATCTTTAGGCTTATCCAAAATATTTCTGTCCAAGTCTCATAGTATAAAGAAAAAGATTACTAGAGAGGTCATTTACCAAGCATGTGATTACCATAATTTATCCCCCATATATCATAAGATATATCTTCTTGTTCATATTCCAAACATTTTAATACCTTAATCATATATTCTCTTAAAACATGAATTACAATAGAACCTTAGTGAAAACATGAATTCTGTCAAAAGTTAATTATTTCCACATACAAAATCCCAAAATTTCTATATACTCAAACCATGATGTCACTTTGTCCTTATATTAGTCATGAGCTCATTAATACTATCAAACAAATTATTTTCTCCTTATCCCTCTATTATATGCATATCATCTTCTTTCCAAAAATATTTCAATCACTTTTCATGGTTACCAGTACCATACAATTATTGAAAACCAATACATAGATATTCCAATATTCCATTATACTATAAATGAGATTGCATAACACTATTTTGGAATCCCGTTACATATACACTTAATCATTCCACCACTTTGTCGTCATATTCAAAATCACAAATAGTGATCACATGTGACTTTCCTTTGTCCTTTTCCTTAAGAGGTTATTGATGTAGATCATCATTAACCCTTGGATTAGGGCATTGGTTAGCATAATGCCCCATTTCCTTGCACTTGTAGCATTGAAGTGTTGGTGGTGCGTTCTCTATAGTCTTTTCTCTATTCACATCATTAGCTACCTTTTTTCCCATTACTTCGGCACCCAGAGGCTTGATGACCTTCTTTTCCACACTTAAAACATTTCTAGTCCCTTTAAGACAATCTCCACCATACTTCTTTCCACACTTTGAGCATAAAGAAACATTCTTTTTTTTTTCACCATTGTTTTGAGATTTTCCCTTGAACTCCATCTTTTGTTTCTTGTCAAAACCATGAGATGGATATGTAACACCGGCTTTCAGTTCTACCTTGATAGAAAAATTCACAATTTATTCATAGCCACTGAAGTCTCTTATATCTAATGACCTTCAAAGACTTGGTTTTAAGACACTGAAGAATCGATCAACTTTACTTTCAGGTTGGATGATAAATCCAGATGCATACCTTGTAAGCCTTGTAAAATTCGCCTCATATATACCAATAGATTCATCATCCCTTTTCTTAATATCAAGGAACTCCTTTTACATATTTGTTCGAAGAATATGAGGGAATTACTTATTGAAAAACAAGTTCTTGAACTCGTCCCATTCCATGGATTTGATTTCATCTTGGGGCCTTGTATTCTTAATTAGAGTCCACAACTAGTCTGCTTCACCTTCTAAATGGTAAACAACCAAAATGAATTTTTCATGTTCTGAACAACGAAGTATGGAAAATATCTTTTCAATGGTACTGATCTATTGTTCAACAATAAGTTTATCAAAAGACCCATTGAAAGAAGGTGGACATTGCCTCATTAAGGACTCAATAGAATATTGTTCCCTTCTCTGCTCATTTGGAAGTCCAGAATGATTAATAGCTTGTGTAAGTATAGCAATAAGATTTTTCACTCCATTTACCATAACATTTGGTTGTTCATGAGGAAAATCATTGCACTGACCAGTGCATTGATCATTAACACGTTTCCTTTGGGTTCCAACCATTATCTAAAACCCAAAAAGAATAGTGTGAGAGGAAAAATCATACTAGGAAAACAACATAATCAAGGGGAGTACTTTCAATATATAACATCTTAGGTTTAATCCTAAATTATTCATGATCGTTATCATAATTCTAGGACTATAACCTATACTTATACTTAACCTTAGGGACATCCCTAGACATACCTTAGAAATATCTCTAGGGATCTCACTAAAATTTTCACATCCTAGTTTCCAAAGGTTGACTAAACCTTCGCTCTGATACAGACTATAATGACCCAAAGATTTACATACATAGAAATTACATTAATTTTGTGGAATAATTAATACATAACAAAAACAGACTCCCAAATATCATATTAGTTTAGTGCCTTTGGAAACTCGGAACATAATCTTCTAATCTTGGTGAAAGATTTTCAACATCTCTCGTAAATATCTTCCCCTTTTGTTTTCTAACCTAAAACCTTTATTTATATCCTGGGGAAAAGAAAACATAAAAAGGGTGAGATCCAATGCTCAGTAAGGGTAAACATGGAGAACATAAAACAATCGATAAACATTTGAACGTAAAAAAATGAACCTAAAACATCAAAATCATGAGTAATGACATAAATCTTGGAAGTACATAAGGAATAGATCATAAAGGAACATTAATCATGATAAAATATCATGGGAAGAAAATATGTAATTGTTTCAAACCATTAATCACATGATATTATTTCCATAGTATCCAAGACATTGCTTCCAAGACTATCATAGTGGACAAAGTCCATTACTGAACTGGGTTTACTTGCCGTTCTAGCCTTGTAATACTGAACCAGATTTACTTTCCATTCTAGCCATGTATATCTCATGAGATATAAATCTTTACCCAATTAATTCGAGGGATATATAGGTCCCAACCATCTTATACTTAAATCATTCTTACATGTGCCACAAAAAAAATCATAAATCATTCATCATAACCCAAAGAATAAAATGGGTTTCATAAACATCATCCCTTCATAACATAATCCATATAAAACAAATGGATATCATTTCATCATAAGAAAAATCAAACCATGCAAATAATAGAGAAATTATACTTGAAACATAAACATACTAAATAATTTCATCTTATATGGAAAATAGTTTTGATAAAATACTTGAAATGAATTCTTGAGGAAAATATCCTTTCTTCTTCAAAATAATTTTCTTTTTACAAAATTCCACACAATTTTAAAAGAAGAGGATTTTTTTGAAAATAAACATGAAATCTTGTGGAGGAATCTTCATGAAAATAAGGAATTATGAAACCGTAAAAATCCATTCATGCTGTATAAGTTAAAAAAAACATTCTCCTCGTACTTTTGTTGGAAAAGTTAAAAAGTACCTTGTATGGTAAACAAAAAACAGATTCCTTCCATACCTTGTGGTAAAAGTCAAAAAAGGGTAAAAATGAATTTAAACAAACATGGAAGAATAATAAACATTTTATGAAAACATTTTGAGAAAACATGGACATGGATGATAAACATAACCCCAGTAAATACTTACAAATAAACAATCTCAGATAAGAATGAGATTGGAATAATTATCCCTTACCTTATGTCCAATTTCTTCCGTATGTGTCCGAGACTCCTGTATAGTGGGTTTAAACATATTATTAACTTATAAAATAACCATAATAATATTTATAATATCATATATGATTCACTTACGACTTTATATTACCCATTCATTTGTCAATTCCATGTTAAAGCAGTGTTTTGGGTAAAATCGTTTCATTTATCGTATGTGTTTTGACTTGTAATTATTCATATAATTACTTAGATCATGATTACTTAATTCCAGAATGTAAAAGATGATTTATTTATAATATATATTCAGAATATAAATATATATATTAGATCAATAAATGAAATGAAATACACCGTTCATGGAGACGGTAGGCCGTACGTATGCATGAACGTTGTTTTCGTTTCCTTATTAAATTGAATGGAAGTAAGTAAATAACATATACATAAATCCAGTTTCATTATTATGTCATATATTTCAGGATTATTTATTATATATACTTTATAATAATTCTAGAATGGTTAACATGGAGAATGAATCTCATCGCGTCGTGGAGACGGTAATCTGTACGTACGCACGAGCGATGATATCGTTCCCATAATTATTGAATGGAATTGGAGTGGATGATATAATATCTCAGAATCATTATCATGCTATAATAATCATATATTGTTATTATTTCATACATTATACCCATCCAAGTAAGGTGGTGGTGGAAAAACATATTACACCACAACGTGGAGACGATAAGCCTTACGTACGCATGCGCGGTGATTTCATTTTTCGTAGGATGGATAGAAGGTGAAATATGGTAGTTTCATATTTATAATAACATATCAGTATATTAGTGATACTTATGTTATTACTTTATAATGAAACAACTAAATAATAGGAAGTATAAGAAGAAAGAAACTTGAAAGAATCGGTAAAAGAGATTACCTCTTCCTCGACGTGCCTATTTTAAACTTCCTCTTAGGGCACTAGATTTGGCCTTTTGAGAAGACCATAACCTCTATAATATAACTAGAGAGGTTGGGAAGAGTAATTTTCAGGTTTTTTTGAGCTTTAAGGCTTAAAATAGAGTGAATAGAAGAGGGAGGAGGTTCCCTTTTATAAGAGCGGAGAGGGACACTTTTGGAAACCTCAAAAATATTAATTTATAATAAACTCAAACCCCACTTAAAAACTTTCAAAATGACTCAAATTAGAATATGAGATGAGATAGGGTTGTAATCTCATCATCCAATAAAATTTAGACATGTTGGGAAATTATTTTAAACCTTATCAATTTGATTTATCCTTAATTAATCTTATTTAATCTTATTTGTGGTAATAATTTTCTAAATTTTAAATTGTTATAAATACTTACTTATGTGTTGTGAATTGTCTATAATTGGATTCTTTATGACATTTTAGACCATATAAATTTCAATTTATAATTTTTAAATATTTTTTTGATTTTTAAACAATTTAATAATATGTTATTTTTATAAAATATTAATAGTGTCAATTTTGACACTATTCATTTATTTGAATTTAAATAAAATCTACATAGAAGATATGTTCAAACCAAAATATTTAATAGATTTATAACATTTCATATTCATCTAGAAAATTTATGGATCATACTAATTAGTTCATATAATATTTATTTTAATATTTTTAAAACCATTTATTTGATATTTCTCTTAATAAAATAATTACTACAAAATTTTTGTATGATTATTTAATATACTGATTTGTTGCATAAGAATTAAAAATAAAATACCATGATTAATATAAATCTAATATCTTTCATAATAATACTTTTAGTCGAATTTATCTTCTAAAAAAACAAACTTTTAAAATTTTATCTTTATTAAAGTATGAAGGTGACAACTTTGACATCATTTAAAATAAAATAATAAAAAGGTCATAATCTGTTTTATAAGGCTCCAAATGGTACACAGGTCGACCCTTGTATTATTATGGTATATATATACTCGACCAATAAGGTTTGGTCAAGTTTATTGTCCCTTTTATGGGTATTATTATTTTAATAAAAACTATATTATTGATTTTTCACTAAATAAATAATTTCTGCATCATCAGTGTATAAGCTATTAAGGTAATTATATATTTCTTAAAAATCACAAATAAATTACCATGATGAAGAAAAACATTTTATCTTTAAAATTAGTATTTATAATTGAATTTATATTCTATATAACCTTATATTAAAAATACTTTAATTATTAAAGTTTGAGTGAGATATATTTCACTTTATTTAAATAAAATAAATTATAGGTCTTAATCACATCCAAGTGGGTTTAAAAAGATACCATTTCGACCCAAGTATATTTTAGGACGAAATATAATCATAAAATTATATTAATACAAGTGTTAAGGTAATTTTATAATATTATTTTTACCCTTAATTACCTGATTAACCTTTAACTGCAGTAAATAAAATTTACCGTAGTTACTATTCATAATGTCTAAAAATAAAAAGTAGCCTATTAACATAATTTGGACCTACTAATTCCAAATATGGAATCCATTTTTCTAAATTCAAAATACATAAGTTGTAGTATTTAATTTAAAATTAATCCCGCTGTTGAGAAAACGAGTTTTAAAAGTTAAAACATTGCAAAAGATTGAAATGTTTTTACCTATGAATTCAATGTAAAATTAATGATAATGACATAAATAATATTAAATGGTTAAAATATATTCTATTTATACTTTAAAACAATTCAATATTATAATTTAACCATATAAATTATCTTGATGAAAAAAGTTATTTTAATTAAAATTTAGCGTATTTTTACTATTTATCAAAATATGAAAGTTAACAGAAAAATATTAAAAAATTATCCAAAGTTAATTTTTATATCATTATTAAAATGAATAAGTTTATTTTTTCAAATTGAACTTATAAATGTGTCAAAAATTATATTTAAAGTGGGTGCTCCATCAAAAGGCTACAAAACTGCATTTTTTTGAAAAATACTTATTTTACCCGAAAAATTTATTATGTTCTCATACCATGTTCTAGAATACGTGTAAGATGAATGATAATGTTATAAAATTTAAAATGTGGTTAATACTATTCCTAACGGATAGTTGATAATAATATTATAAAAATATGTCGTTGTTTAGTGAAACTCGGTATTGCGTACAACACAAGCTATTGAGGAAGGTCATTCTTGCGTGCAACACAAGCCAAGAATAGTGTTTGTGTATACTTAAAGATAATACGGTGTTGCATATAGTGCAAGCTAATCTTGGTGTAGCGTACAACACAAGACATCAAATAAATTAAAAAGAATATTTCTCATAAAATCTCGGGGTGTTACATCAGATATCCATAGGGTATGCTTCTAATGGATATTCGAAAGGTGGGGAGCATATCATTCTTTTCATAGGATGCATAGTAGTACCAGCATCATTGCGGGAGGAGATTTTGAGGGAGTTTCATACATCCCTTTTGGTGGTACATCCAGGTGTGGTGAAGATGTACGAGGACATACGACATCAGTTTTGGTGGTCATGGATAAAGAAACTAGTTGTAGAGTTTGTCTCTCGATGCCTTACTTGTCAGCAGGTGAAGGTTGAGCACTAGGTTCCAGCAGGTTTAGCTAAACCCCTTGAGGAACTGGAATGGGATTGGTATGGGATATCAATGGAATTCATGATGGGTTTACCACATACTTCTAGGGGACACGATGCCATCTGGATGATCATTGAACAACTTACCACGTTAGCCTACTTCCTAACTATCTTTGAGATTCATCATCCCTTTCCATATTCTGCATAGAGTTGATGAGGTGGTGTACCGCTTGGATCTACCACCACAGCTATAAAGGGTACACAATGTCTTCTATGTGTCGCATATGAGGGGATACGTTCATGACCCATCGCACATCATCGACTGAGGTGAGATAGACATTGAGTATGGTGCGACTTATGCTGAATACCCAATGGATATTGAGGATAGACATGAGAGGATCCTTCGAGGGCAATCAATTCCCTTGGTGCGTGTCTGGTGGCAGCACAAGAATCTTTAGGAGAGCACATGGGAGTGAGATTCTCATTTTTTTTCTCAGTACCCTCATCTATTTGAGTATCCCTTGTTTTGGATTTTAGGGATGTAAATTCCCAAGGTGGTGAGAATGTAACATCTCATATTTTCTATGTACTATTTTTATATATTATATGAATTTATTTCAAGACCAGGCATTGAGACTACGTGCAATTTCGAGGCTCGGTGTTCCTGGAACAATTTTTTGAAAAATATTAAAAAAAATTAATATCACATGCATGTGGTTTTTCTGAAAAAGTGGAATAACTCTTAAAAGGGTGCCCATATCATAAATATGAGGGAACTGTTGATCTCAGAATGGAGGCTTTACCCTAGGAGTGACCTAACTTTGGTCGGCACGAGTCATCTGTAGAAAAATACACCAAGGACGTAACTGTAAATAAAATAATTAAATTAAATTATTTTATTTTTGAATCCTAATAACTCATGAATAGTGAATCATATTAGAAATACAAGACCATTGTTGAGTTCATAATGTGGTGTTTTCCCTAGACGCGACTTAACTTTAGTCGGTGCAGGTCATTTGCGAAAAAGCTATCGTGAGATGTAACATGAATAAAAATTATTTAATAAAAATTATTTTTGTTGACATAGCAACTAAAAATATTTAAAAACATTATAAAGGAGAATTTCTAGTGTTGGTCACATAACCCTAGAAACCTTATAGAACCATTGGAGAGAGATTTTAGGATTCTCTCTCAGGCGACGATGACAGATCATGGATCGATGACCAATGCACATCGGATTTAAAGAATCTTGCCTAAGATAATGACGCGACGATAGTTCTTCATTAGTGAGCGACCCAAATCAAGGCAGGGTGTGTGTTTCAATTATTTATTTCCCCATTATTAATTTCTACAATGAATGTGAATCAATCAAAAAATGTATTGATTTAGAGATCGTGTGTATTGCGGGAAGGGAATTATATTTGCAGGGTTTTAACAATAGATTAATATTTGTGTTTATTTGTTTATTAAATTTTCATTCTAACAATGAAGGATTGAGTTTAACATAAACATCAATTGAGGTTTGTTCCTCTCTTTAGTTCTTCTTCTTTTCTCCCCTGATTCATCATTCATCACGGGCGTTCTTCGCTTGGCCTGTGACTCAACACATCTTGATCAATAATTGCACACTCAATTCTTGGTGCAATGATTTGATATCATAGATCTGGGATTACCATGACATAATGGAGGTGTGATGAAGGAGATGGAGTGATTCAAATGATGGATGATTCTCAAATTCGTGTTCTTCGACGTTCTTTGTCACACAATGAATAACGACAATTCAATCCATTTTGCGAGTAGTTTGGAAGAAGAACACGTTGATCTGGTGATAACATGACTCGACACACTCATATCTACAACTGTTTGGATTTTTGGGAATTGAAGGAGGTGCGTTGGTCTATAGAAGGGACCACCAGTACGACACCGATGATCGACAACGACTGCGGGAGATAAAAGCGATGGCGAGTGCACGACAGCGGCGGCGGGCCACGGGCGATGGATGTAGAGGTTTCGGCAGAGGTGAATGTAGAGGTGATGGAATAGGATAGGCTGGGCTGGGTCAGGTCAGACCAGTGGGTCGGGTCAGTCCGGTGGGCCAGGTCGGATGAAGCGGATTCGGGTCAGATCTAGGGTGGCCGAGGTGGAGACCGGTCAGGGTCAACCACAATGGTTGACCGTGATGGTCAACTGTGAAAATTGACCATGATGATTGACCATGAAAAATGAATGTTGGTGCAGCGATCGTGGTGGTCGACTGCGGCAGTAGGTCCGCAGGCCCCGGTAGGCCTGTGGGCGGTTTTCCTCAAACAAGCATATCTTCTAAAAAAATTTCCCAATAGACAAGTCGTCTACTACGTTGAGACCCTAACATTGAGACGATCATTTTGGGACAATTAGTGAGTTTTTAGTTTGGACCAGTATAGGTTGAGAGTGTTCCATTTTTCCTTCCCTCGAGGGTTTAGTATGGTATTACGTCCACATCACTGGATTGAAATCCCCTATAGAGGCTGAGTCCTAGATAGAGTATGGTATCCCTCCATGGGACTTAAGTGCAATATTATATCACCCCTAATAGATTTTTGTGGAATTGATGTAACCACCGAGAGTTGGGCATTGGTCCTCTATATAACGGGCCACATCAGTAGGATCAGTGGTATTCCCCAATGCGTCTGGGCAGGATCCTCTATATTGTGGGTTGATCTATATTGGGTACATGGTATTCCCCAATGTGTTTGGGTAGGATCCCCTCTCCATGTATCATATTATTCCTTTACCAATGTGTTCTCTTTGTGTAGGGACCAAATGAGCTAGACCTCTTCGTGAGTGTCTCTGACTATATCATGACTCAAGGAGTGAGTTATCCCAGAAAGAGCATGCTTAGAGAAGAATCCTATGGCTGGTAATTGGTTGTGGATTACCTATAGACTTGTTATCTTGGATTGAGTATATCTGGAAATACTTGTTATATGTTCTTTAGACATATACCTATGTAGAGATGACTGTATATTTCTTTGTGGTATTCCTTTATGGTAATCCTGTGTGGTAATCATGTGTGGTATTCCTTTGTGGAAATCTTGTATGGTATTCCTTTATGGTAATCCTTCATGGTAATTTTGTATGGTATTCTTTTGTGGAAATCCTGTGTGGTATTCCTTTGTGGTAATCCTGTGTGGTATTCCTTTGTGGTAATCCTTTGTGGTATCTATTCATGGTAATCTTGTGTGTTAATCCTTCATGGTAATCCTGTGTGGTATTCCTTTGCGGTAATCCCATGTGGTATTCCTTTATGTTAATCCTTTATGGTAATTCTGTGTGGTATTCCTTTGTGGTATTTCTTCGTGGAATTCCTTTGTGGTATTATTTCATGGTATTCCTTTGTGGCAATCATTTGTGGTAATCCCGTGCAGTATTCCTTTGTGGTAATCCTTTTTGGTATCCCATCATGGTAATTCTGTGTGGTATTCTTTTGTGGTATTCCTTCATGGTATTCCTTTGTAGTATTCCTTCATGGTATTCATTTATGGTATTCCTTTATGGTATTCCTTTATGGAATTAATTTGTGGTATCCCTTTATGGTTTTGATTTGTGGTTTTAGAATGTCCTACTGAGTATTATTATACTCACCCTACATGGGCTTTGCCTGTACATGTCATGTCTTGTGCATACGATCAACCCTTTGATGGAGTCCTAGGCAGACCAGGACTAGACAATTCTTAGTGATACTAGAAAGACCGAGGTGTTACTATAGCTTTCAGATAGAAGTTCTAGTACCTTTACTTCCAGGTTGGACTTATGTTATATACTCTTTGTGGTGGGCTTGTATTTGGCCCTGTTTACTTTCCAATACTTTTACTGTTGTAATCTGTTGTGAGATCTTGGTGGTATTCATGCATTATTTACTTAATGGTTTTTACATTTTAGCATTTTTTTTGGATTGGAGATGTGTGCGTTTATATAGGTACATTGGAAATTCCTCCCATGTTAGTGATATGCCTAATTGGTGCTATTCATCATCCCCTAGCCTATTGGAGGTGGGCTTAGAAAGTCACAAAATGATCCCCACTAGGACGGGTCGTGAAAGTTGTCTAGGGAAGTGTTTATGTTGACTGTTGATATATTATAAAGCCTTAGGTCTAGAAATACGGTTGTGGGGTGAGTGTTCCTCCCCCACCGAGATGTGATTACTGGCCTTGGGTGGTTTAACAATAGTTCAGGTGTTCAGAGCAACCTTGGTGTAAGAACCCGATTCTTATTTTTGAGGTACGGGCTTCTTCTTTTTCCTTTTCCTTAAGTGTTTTGAGAAAATATGTAAAATGGGGAAAAATCCTGAATTTTGGAACTACACGCCGTGTACTTTTCCACACGCCGTGTATTTTTGGCCGTGTTGGGATGAGTACACGGGGCGTGTAGCCATGCCGGCGATGAAGGGTGTAGGAACAGACTACATGCCGTGTAGTGGTACCTTACACGCCGTGTAGTCAGTCGACAGGCTTAAACCGTAAGGCGGAGGAGTCGCCGCCAGCTGGGCGACAGTAAATGCCGTGTACTTAGGAGTACATGCCATGTACTCATGTCGACGTATGAATAGTGTGGCGGTGCCGCCAAGTGAACAGTTAAATGAAAGAAGTACACGCCGTGTACTCATAAGTACACGCCGTGTACTTTGTTTTTTCAGCTTAAAACAGGCAGTAGCCTCCTCATTTGGTAGAGGAGGCACTTGAGCCATTTTGGAGCCAAAGGAGGAGGCCGGATCTTTGAATATCCACCGGGCATTCTTCTGGAATCCGATTCGGCTTCGGACGATCTCGTTGGAACCGCACAGGTAATCCCTCTCCTCTCCTGGTACCGTTCTTACCAATTCTTCTCCTAACATAAGTTATTTACGTTTGTTTGGTTTTTATTCTTCGTCAGATCTATGCCATTAATGGGTGTTTCTGGAGTCGGCGTTCGGGTATAACACTCGTTGATGTATAAGGTAGGTGGCTTGGTGTTTAGTTTTCCAACTGCAGTGTGTTTTGTGCGTTTTTGTGCCACGAAACCATGTTGGGGTGTCGTGTGGCTGAGGCCGTTGCTATATTTTAATACCTATAATTGATTAGGTAGTTAATTGTGATAATAATATGCTGGTTGGGATCATTTCTTGGATCTGGAACCACCCTAGGGGTGTGTTTCACTGTTTAGCCGTTTGGCCAGGATACCCGAGGGTGTGCTTTAAAAGTAGTAATTGTAGAATTTCCTTGAGAGGAATTGCTTGTTACTACTTGTTTACCTATTGGGCATGGCCCTGTTACCTGTATAGCCTGAGGGAGTGGTTTACTATTTTATCCTGAGGGCGTGACTGTTTGAGCCTGAGGGAGACATTCTATTCTGCCTAAGGGAAACCTTTCATGCCTAAGGGCTTGACTTCTGTGCCTGAGGGCGACACTTTGTATGCCTGAGGGAGAGAATTCTATTACAATGCCCGAGGGAGAGATTCTGTATAGCCTGAGGGTGTGGTTCACTATATTAGCTTGAGGGAGAGATATTGGTTGGCCTGAGGGCGTGGTGCTGTTGAGCACAGAACGATACTAAATTAAATAAATTAAATGAATAATAAAATGGAAATTTAATTGTTAAGTTAGTTACTATTTAGTACTGCTTACTTTATTGCATTTTACTATTTCACACTGTTGTTGCACGCTTACACGCAGTTGGGCATGAGCCTTTGGTGGGTGCCTACTGAGATATATTTCTCACACCCTGTTTGGGTCATGCTTTTCGGCCCAAACAGATTATTTTGCTGCAGGTGTAGATAGGGGAAAGAGTCCCTATACAAGTACTTGATTGTTGCTGAGGAGTAAGAGGGCATGGGACCGAGCCTAGGCTCACGATGCCGCTGCCAGCTATTTTTCTTGTTTGCTGTACTCTGTATTTTGTTGTACTGTATTGATGTATAACATTTTCTGAATGATTTCTTAGAACTTGAAACATGTATCATCATCATTTATATACTGTTGGTTATATCCACTACTGTAGTTTATTTCAGTTGTGTATGTTTACTACTTCCGCTATCGTTGTATGTTTTATTTTGTATTCCGCTGCGCTACACTTTGACAAATGAGGGCATAGTTTCCCCACTATCAGACCTGGGCCCTCGCTGCTAGTCGGCAGCCTCTGGCATTTGGGGAAATGTGCTTGAGGTCATGTGGCGAACCAGGCTCGGGGCACCCGTTGCATGGAAACCGGGTCCGGGACGTTACAAAGTGGTATCAAAGGCATTTCTTTTCTTTGACTTACTATTTGGAGCCGTAGTCAGGGATAGGACGGAACGGTAGTTGGTAATAAGATGTGCCCGGGCGTAGCTAACCCGTGTACAAGGAAAAGCCAGTCTACCTCGTACTTACATTCTTTTGATCTTGAAATTTTACGGTTGATATGTTTTCACCGTTGGGTGACGCACTTGGATTGTGCTGTTTATATTTTATCTGTGGGTTCTATTTAGTTGCAACCCGATGAGATGAGGGTATGTCGTCTCATGCATCATATAGGCACATGCTAGATATCACATGCCATGCATAGTTTCCATGCCATGTAAGTGCATTAGAATTTGCATGTTGTTGTGTTAGTTGTTGTTCTAATAAATCATGCTGTTGTGATAGCCGCTCTGATAAAATACCTGCTATGTGATAGGGTAATTTTAGGTGAGAATGTTTATCGAATGAACGCCAAACTTCGGTTTTTGGGGAGTATGGGCCCCCATTGACCAGAATTTGGCGGATCATTGACTGTTTATTGGTTATAACACATATAAGATGTCAAAATTTGATTCGTGGGGAGTATGGGCCCTCACGGGTAAGAATTTGACACTTAGGTGTTGTTTTTTTCAGTATCTCTTAGTTCCGGAGAAGTTTTTGAGGCATACTATCCAGAAACCCAGTATACACGCCGTGTGGTATTTTTATACATGCCGTGTATGTTCTTCTGTTCGGGAAGAAAAATGAACTTTTTGAGTACACGCCGTGTAGTCTCTTCCCGTGTCACAAACCATGTGGGCGGTGACACGGGGTAGGGAAGGGCTTGGGTAAAACACGCCGTGTAGTTTTTGTGCACGCCGTGTAGTTTTGACCCGGAGTCCGACCATGTAACTAACAACACGGGTCGGTGAACTCCTTGACAGAACACGCCGTGTCAGTTATAGACACACCGTGTAGTGTGACCTGGGGACTCGGCCGTGTAGCTAACAACACGGGCCAAGAGGTGGTGGGATGTTACCACCCAGTCAGAGCATCATAGGGACATGACGTGGGCAGATTTTCAGGCAGTCTTCTATGACTTCTTCTTTCCCGAGACATTGAGGGCAGATAGAGATCGAGAGTTCATGAACCTACAATAGGGCGCTATATTGGTGATGGACTATTATGCTCGTTTTACAGAGCTTTAGTGTTTTTCACCCGTGCTGGTGGGTGATGAGACGTTGAGAGCCAGACGTTTTGAGGATGGTCTTCGATATGAAATCCGAGCGCTAATGAATGTTTTCAGGTTTCCTACTGTACACGCGATCATGAACCAGGCATTGATTTCATAGAGGAACCTGCGGGAATCTTGTGGTGTGGGCCAGGGTGGTTCAACACCAGTTACTCGTACTATTTCTGCTGGCAAGAGGAAGAGACAGATGGACTTCTCTCAGGGCGGCAGTACCAGCCAGACATCTTCTTCAGGTGGTCCGGTCAGGTGCTACTAGTGTGGTAGAGAGGGCCACAAGAGACCGCAGTGTCCACGAGACCCAGTGGAGTGCCGAACTTGGGGTAAGATGGGTCATCTACAACGCTTTTGTAGGGCGTTACCACCAGTGGCTAGTGAGAGGGGTTCTGTGTAGACTCTGCATGCGGGAGCAGGATGAGTGACTTCTTACCAGTCTGGGAACTGGAATACGTCAGGGCGTGTAGGCAGAGATGGCGGTCGTGGCCGTGGTAGCCAGACACCAGGATCGTAGAGGCAGCAGGGCCGGACAGCTCAGGGGAGCCAGGCTGTGTCACAGGGCCGCGGCACTGGGCAGGAATATGCAGTGCAACAGACCCAGCAGGAGCAGGATCCCAGACCTTCTACAGTCAGAGGTACTATTCTAGTAGCTTCTGTTTTATCTTTGGTACTTTTTGATACGGGTGCTACGCATAGTTTCATATCTATACCCGTAGTGGAGATCCTTGAGCTTGGTGTTTCTACTTCTTCCGATATCTTGACGCTAGACACTCCATTGGGGACTAGGACGGTTGGTGTACGTTAGTGCAAGGAGTACCCCCTTGAGGTTGGAGGGTGTCATTTCCTTTGGGACCTCTATATCTTGGAGATGATGAGCTATGACGTCATTCTCAGAATGGACTGGTTGGTTCCCTTCCAAGCCTTCGTAAACTGCTACTGTCACAGGGTGCGTTTCACGTCACCAGAGGGCGGGGATTTTCTATACAAGAGCGAGTGGGATGTTTAGGCGAGTCGAGCTGGACCAGAGCATCATGGGCAAGGTGGAGTCATAGCCTAGAGTGCAGGTTTATATCTGGATGACCAGGGGACTTGTCAGACGGATTTCCCTCCAGTTGTCGATCGTTTCAGGGATGTCTTCCCAGACAACTTTTTTAGGTCTACCTCCAGTGCGTGAGGTGGATTTCTCTATCGAGCTAGTGCCAGGAGCAGCACTGGTGTCCATTCCTCCTTATAGGATGACCATGCCTGAGTTGTAAGATCTCAAGAGGCAGTTAGAGGAGCTATAGGCGAAGGGTTTTATCTGACCCAGTACTTCTCCTTGGGGTTCTCCAGTCCTTTTTTCAAAGAAGGCGGATGGTACCCTCAGACTTTGTGTGGATTATCGGAAGCTGAACCAGTTGACGGTTAAGAACTGATATCCCTTTCCAAGGATAGATGATCTGTTTTATCAGCTTCATGGAGCACGAGTGTTCTCTAAGATTGAATTGAGATCCGGATATCATCAGCTGCGCGTTAGACCATCTGATATATCTCTCACATCTTTCAGGAGTAGGTATGGTCTATATGAGTATACGGTTATGCCGTTCGGACTGACGAATGCGCCAACGGTTTTCATGGCTCTGATGAATCGTGTGTCCCATCCATATCTTGATTCCTTTGTGGTAGTATTCATGGACGACATCTTGGTGTACTCTCACACTCGACACGACCATGCCACACATCTTGAGATCGTATTGAGTACACTAAGAGAGCATCGGCTATATGCCAAGATCTCAAAGTGCCACTTTTGGATGGACCAGATTCACTTCCTGGGTCACATTATCTCGGAGGAAAGAGTTGCAGTAGACCCAGAGAAGGTGAGAGAAGTAGTTTCCTAGGAGCATCCTAAGAACGTGTTTGAGATACGAAGTTTCTTAGGGATGAATGGTTACTACAGATGCTTCATACAGGTCTTCTACCGCTTAGCAGCACCGTTGACAGGTCTGACTAAGAAGGGTGTGAATTTCATTTGGTCAGAAGCTTGCGAGACAGATTTTCAGGACCTGAAGAGAAGGTTGACATCAACACCGATCTTGATACTCCCAGATCAGGGAAATAGCTATATAGTTTACTGTGATGCATCAGGGATTGGGCTGGGGTCCGTTTTGATGCAGGGAGACTGAGTTGTTGCGTATGGGTCTCAACAGTTGAGGCCACATGAGAGAAATCACCCGACGCATGATCTCGAGTTGGCTGCAGTTGTTCATGCATTGCACTGTTGGAGACATTATCTGTTGGGAGAGCATTTTTTGGTTTTCACCGACCACAGAAGCCTCAAGTATATCTTTACTCAGCGTGACATGAATCTGAGGCAGAGAAGGTGGGTCGAGTACCTACAATCCTTCGATTTTGATCTTGCCTATACACCTGGTAAATGTAATGCAGTAGCTGATGCACTGAGCAGGAAGAATTAGATACAGGCAGTGCAGGAGGCCAGTGGTGAGTGGGAGCTCATGGATTTGTTCTCTGAGATGCATCTAGAGGTGCATGAAAGTTAGGGGAAGACTTATCTTTCCTCGTTAGCTGTGGCTTCTACCCTCCTGGACAGATTTAGGATGAGGCAGCTATCGGATTCAGAAGGCCTAGTTCTAAGGGAGTCGGTAGCAAGTGAGGACCCTCCTCCCAGTTGGACGATATGCGATGATGAGGTCCTGCGTTTCCATGGACGTGTATGGGTTCCAAGGGATATACGTGAGGAGCTGATGTGGGAGTTTCATTCTTCGACTTGGACAGTTCATCCCGGGGTTACCAAGATGTACCGAGACTTGAAAAGTCAGTACTGGTGGCCGGGTATGAAGATCGAGATAGCTGGTTTTGTTACAAGGTGTTCCAACTGTCAGCAGGTGAAAACAGAGCATCAGAGACTAGCTGGACTGTTACAGTATTTACCCATTCCCGAGTGGAAATGGGATGATGTCGTGATGGATTTCATGATGGGATTGCCGAGGTCACCTTGGGGAAATGACGCCGTGTGTGTTGTTGTGGACAGACTCACGAAGGTATCTCACTTCTTGCAGATCAAGGAGACCTTCGGTGTGGACGAGCTCGGAAGGCTGTATATCCGAGAGATCGTACATCTTCATGGGGTCCCTCGTTCTTTCGTTTCAGATAGGGATGCCTGCTTTACGTCTCGTTTCTGGCAGAGTTTGCAGAGGGCGCTGGGTACACAGGTGCTTCTAAGCACAACATACCACCCACAGACAGATGGACAGTCAGAGCGAATGATATAGGTGCTAGAGGACATGCTGAGCGCATGCGTCCTAGAATTTGGGGGCTCTTGGGAGAAGCATATACCCTTAGTCGAGTTTGCCTATAACAATAGTTTTCAGGCGACTATTGAGATGGAACCTTACGAGGATTTATATGGTAGGCCATGCCGATCACCTTTGTGCTGGTTAGAGGCAGGTGATGCAGCTTTACTAGGGCCACAGCTCGTACAGGAGACATCTGAGCAGGTCCAGTTGATTTAGAAGCGGATGGCTACTGCGCAGTCTCGTCAGAAGTCTTACGCTGATCGCTGCAGACAACCTTTGGAGTTCGTGGTTGGGGATCAGGTTTTCTTGCGTGTTTCGCTGAGTCTGGGACACAAACGGATCAGGAGACAGGGCAAGCTTTCACTGAGGTATGTGGGACCATTTGAGATTCTGGAGAGAGTCGGGCTGGTTGCCTATCGGTTGTAGTTACCACAACGGTACCGAGCCATGCACGACGTCTTCAACGTGTCTTAGTTGCGTCGCTACCATCCAAACCCGTCTCACACATTTCATCTAGAGGAGGTTGAGCTTCAGCATGATGCATCCTTTGAGGAGCATCCGATCTGTATCATTGACAAGAGCACGAAGGTTCTCTGAGGCCAGTCAGTTCCTCTCGTACGGGTGCTATGGCAGCATGGTCAAGTGCAGGACGAGACCTGGGAGCAGGAGGCCAACGTATGTGCTCAGTGGCCAAAGATGTTCTGAGCTTTATCTTCGCCACCCTTAGAAGGGCAATTTGGGGACAAATTTCTATAAGGGGGGAAGTTTGTAAGAACCCGGTTCTTATTTTTGAGGTACGAGCTTCTTCTTTTTCCTTTTCCTTAAGTGTTTTGAGAAAATATGGAAAATGGGAAAAAATTCTGAATTTTGGAACTACATGCCGTGTACTTTTCCACACACCGTGTATTTTTGGCCGTGTTGGGATGAGTACACAGGGCGTGTAGCCATGCCAGTGACGAAGGGTGTAGGCACCGACTACATGCCATGTAGTGGTACCTTACATGCCGTGTAGTCAGTCGATAGGCTTAAACCGTAAGGCGGAGGAGTCGCTGCCAGCTGGGCGACAGTACATGCCATGTACTTAGGAGTACATGCCATGTACTCATGTCGACGGATGAACAGTGTGGTGGTGCTACCAAGTGAACAGTTAAATGAAAGAAGTACACGTCGTGTACTCAGAATTAAACGCCGTGTACTTTGTTTTTTCGGCTTAAAACAGGCAGTAGCTTCCTCATTTGGCAGAGGAGGCACTTGAGCCATTTTGGAGCCCAAGGAGGAGGCCGGATCTTTGAAGATCCACCGGGCGTTCGTCTGGAATCCGATTCGGCTTCAGACGATCTCGTTGGAACCGCACGGGTAAGCCCTCTCCTCTCCTAGTATCGTTATTACCAATTATTCTCCAAATGTAAGTTATTTACATTTGTTTGGTTTTTGTTCTTCATTAGATCTACGACGTTATTGGGCGTTTCTGGAGTCGGCATTTGGGTATAACGCTCGTTGACGTATATGGTAGGTGGCTTGGTGTTTAGTTTTCCAACTGCAGTGTGTTTTGTGCATTTTTGTGCCACGAACCCATGTTGGGGTGTCATGTGGCTGAGGCTATTGCTATATTTTAATACCTAGAATTTATTAGGTAGTTAATTGTGATAATAATATGCTGGTTGGGATCGTTTCTTGGATCTGGAACCACCCCGGGGGTGTGTTTCACTATTTAGTCGTTTGGACAGGATACCCGAGGGTGTGCTTTAAAAGTAGTAATTGTAGAATTGCCTTGAGAGGAATTTCTTGTTACTGCTTGTTTACCTGTTGGGCATGGCTCGATTACCTGTATAGACTAAGGGCGTGGTTTACTATTATAGCCTGAGGACATGACTGTTTGAGCCTGAGGGCAATGTTCTATTCCGCCAGAGGGAAACCTTTCGTGCCTGAGGGCTTGACTTCTGTTATAATGCCTGAGGGCGAGATTCTATATAGCCTGAGGGTGTGGTTCACTATATTAGCCTGAGGGAGAGATACTGGTTGTCCTGAGGGCGTGGTGCTGTTAAGCACAGAACGATACTAAATTAAATAATTTAAATGAATAATAAAATGGCAATTTAATTGTTAAGTTAGTTACTTTTTAGTACTGCTTACTTTATTGCATTTTACTATTTCACACTATTGTTACACGCTTACATGCAGTTGGGAATGAGCCTTTGGTGGGTGCCTACTGAGATATATTTCTCACACCCTGTTTGGGTCACGCTTTTTGGCCCAAATAGATTACGTTGCTGCAGGTGTAGATAGGGGCAAGAGTCCCGATATAGGTACTTGACTGTTGCTGAGGAGTAGGAGGGCATGGGACCGAGCCTAGGCTCGCGATGCCACTGCCAGCTGTTTTGCTTGTTTGCTGTACTCTGTATTTTGTTGTACTGTATTGATGTATAACAAGTTCTGGATGCTTTCTTAGAACTTTAAACATGTAGTATCATCATTTATATACTATTGGTTATATCCACTACTGTAGTTTATTTCAGTTGTGTATGTTTAATACTTCCGCTATCATTGTATGTTTTATTTTGTATTCTGCTGTGATACACTTTGACAAATGAGGGCATAGTTTTCCCACTATCAGACCTGGGCCCTCGCTGCTAGTCGGCAGCCTCTGGCATTTTGGGGCTTGAGGTCACGTGGCGAACCGGGCTCCGGGCACCCGTTGCGTGGCACCCGGGTCCGGGACGTTACACTTGGGATGACTTAGGTATAGATAAGGGCCTTTATCCTTAGAGAGGTGCTTGCATGACTTTTCCTAGGAGGCTAAGGAGGCCTTTGGATGTTGTAATGATGCTAAGGGATGTGATTCCCTCTGAGTGACAAGTATTGAACTAATTGATACATTGAGATAAGAGGACCCATGAAGGTTGTAATGGATATGATGAGAACTAGGGGACCCCCGTGGGTGCCCCTGTAATGTGTTTAACATAGATAGAGGTTGTATATGGGAAATGGGTATTGATGATTGTGGGTATCACCTTGGAACCTGAATCAATGCTTTGAACCTATGAGGGCTGTGATGGTGGAAGGTTGTGCACAAGATAGACCAACCTATGTTGGTAAGACATGTTTATGTAGATGACCAACCCATAAAAATGAAATAGGTGAGATTTGGGTGGGATTAACGTGATGTATTTGAGATACATGGGATGCCTGAGACATGCCGCTGGGATCCAAACTTCATGACAGACACACGATTTAAGATTCCTTGGACTGGGTCCTTAGATCCAAATGGTGGGATGTACAATCCATTGATATATTGCGATTCGAGTTTCCATGTATTGGTTCCAAGATGTACCATGATTTGGGTTGTTATCTATTAGATACAAGAGTACCATAATTTGGGATACCATGTATTGGAGTTAGGAAAATCAAAATTTGGGCTGCCTTGGATATGATCCTTGGAGTTAGATGAGGCTTACAAGCATGTTTTGGGCTACCTTGGATTTGATCCTTGGAGTATAGATGATGTACCATGATTTGGGTTTGCATGGATTTGCATCCAAGATACCATGATTTGGGTTGCCTTGGATTTGATCCTTAGAGTCAAGAGGATACACTGGTTTCAAGATTGGATATAGATCCCCACATAGGTTGAGGTCACCATGGACTGGTTCCTTGGGTACCAAGATAATACTTTGTTGGCATGATTATGTGATGTTCTTAGAGATACTCTGGAACTAGATGTACCAAGTTTGGGTCTATCAAGGTTCTATAGTATAACTTGAGGACCAAAAGTGGTTATTTATTTACACTTCTATAGTTTCACTTATTTATTCAGTTGAGCATGTCACATGCACATTCATTGTATTTAATGGTTATATACGGGACCACATTGGCAGTTCCCTATTATGTTGTACTCACACCTTGCTTAGGTAGCCATGACACTTGGGTACCCAAGAAGACTTCACTGGTTGCAGGTTCAGGTTGGGAGGAGGCCTATGATAACTTGGTTGATCAGGATAACTCATATGGGATTAGCTTTTGGGATGAGGTGAGTTTTGAGGATATAGTAGAACCTCTTGTAATTTTATTTATTTTTGTATTCATTTTGTATATGTGGTCAGCCCGATGGGCAGCCGGTGGGTCTGTATGATTGCATTCATTTATTATTGATGGATATGTTTATTTATTTTGTGTACTCTAATTATTTTACTATTTTGGATGTTTTTAGTTATTTTTATCTGTTATTATACACTATGATATGGGGGTATAGTCTCCATAATGTATTAACCTAGAGCCCTACTGCTAGTCGACAGACTCTGGCATATGAGGAGGTGCACTTGAGGTATATTGGTGACTCCCTCGGTCTGGGCACCAATCAATGAACATAGAACGGGGGTTGGATGTTACACCAATGTAAAACATCATGTGATTCCATTACTTCCTTGCTATTTAATCACCATGCATTTGTCCATCTCTGACATGGGTTAGGTCACAACCCTACCTACCCCTGTCTCGTACAGGGCCTAATATTTTGTACTATCATCAATGTCATCATTCACATCTTGCATGCCACTACTTCATCATTATACATCCATATACAACCTTATATATAGGGAAGTAGGGAATCATGAACATGAAGGAAATCATCCTCATTCACTCCTCTTACTACACATGTCCCCCACTAAATATTACATCCTCTCATCATTAGGAATCTCCACCGACTGTTCCATCATCACTTGGTACTCACCACCAAATGGGTGTTGCCGCCATTTACTATTGCCGAAGGAAGAGTGGGGAAACGGGGGTAATCAACCATCTATTCCACACTAATTTAATATTGGGGAAAACACCCCTTAAAACAATTGGGTGTTAGTACGTAGTACTCAACATGGGTGGGGTGTGTATAAAAGTAACATGAAAATATAAGCATGCACACACACACACAAAAAAAGACCAACCTAAATGTTTTACATCAATACTTTATCATATCCATATTATCATCAACACCATACTATTGTTACCGCACACTAACACTACTAAAGACAACTCCACAACACCAAATTTCCACACATAGCCCATAGATTCCTTTCAAAAAAAATATATTTATTTTTTCTGATTATTACATTACCTACCACTATTCATTAATTAAGTAATTTAACCTCATATTTAATAACAAAATCTATAGACAATATCCACATTTAATTACTATTTAATTCCATCCCCTTTATTAACATTCCATTTGTTAATTCATTTTCCACACATGAATTTATAGCCTACATTTATTAATTTCTAGCCATTCCCTTTTCAATTTAATTGTCAACACTTTCATATTCCAATAATAATAGGAAACTACCATAAGGAATCACACAACAAATCATTAACACTACTATATTAACCATCACATCTCTCTCCAAATCCAACAACACAACCCAACCATCTTACCACAATAACCACAAGTCAACCACCACACATCCATTGCCCACAACACATACTTCATATCAATTAGTCACTACCATCACTACAAAAAACACCACACCCACCACAAAATTAAAGGGCCAACAAAAAACATACCAAAATCACACAAAATTATATTATAGTTCACAAAAAAAATCCACAATTCATTTAAAGGGGGATTTCATAATATTATATTATTTCTTGTACTGGTATTTTCACACAACTTCTAGGTTTTCACACAAATTTTTTGTTAGCCATATATAAGTTTTTATCATTTTATGAGTATTAGGTTCAAACAACAATCACAACAAGGGCTATTAATCTACAACATGGGTTAATTATTTCACAATAGTCACAACATACACATGACAACAAATTAAAAGATCAAATATGAATCATTACTAAGAAATAATGAGAAAACTAGTAAAGAATGTGAATACACCCCATAAACTTCAATTTAATTTAAATATGATTCATTATATTCATTAGTTAATCCTTCTATCCACTCAAAGAAAAACATAAATATGATAGTTTCATAGATTCATAAAATAAGAGAGAAAACATATCCCCTACTTGGAATTGAAGTTTAAAAATACACTACATCGAAAAAAAGGGAAAAGGAAGATGATTTTTTCACTTTTATATCATGAAGGCAAGGGCTTGATAAACAACACCGCACATACATAGAAGGAAGGAATATGAAATAGGAATAAGATCCTACCTCAATCATGATACATTACTATACAAAATGGAGAGGGAACCAAGCTGTTGAACACACATGGAATCATGAGCAAGAAGGCTTTGGGTCCAAGGCATATTACTCCAAGGATGAAGAGAAAGGATTTGGGATCACCCAAATTCAAAGGAAACAAGAATATTTGAATAGTAAGAAATATTATATTTTAAGATTCCATATAAAGATCCTAGAATAACACTAAAGATTAAAATGGTCAACTTTCCTTTTCTTCTATCTCATTAACTTGGTTCATTAAAACATGCTAATGACCTATTTAAAACTCTAAGAGTCAAGTAATTCGAAGATACATGAGCAGTTGGAAAATAACACCGTACACACCGTGTAGATATTATACACACCGTGTAGTTTTGTTGAACGAAAGCCGTGTGTCTTAGCCGTGTAGAAGGACCCGGGCAGGGGAAGGGGAGTCAAGTACACGCCATGTAGTCAGTGTACACGCCGTGTAGTCTTGTTTTGCAAATTTTGAATGCTTTCTTCCTCTTGTTTCCATTGTGGTTCCTTCGCTTTCAGTCTTCATAATCTTGAATCTGAGGCGTGATTTTGAACTTGTATTGTCATGCCGCCGAGACGACCGCGAGTTGTTCATCAGGAAAGCATCGACGATTATACTCCAGAGATGGTGGGCCATGGGCTACCCGTAGATCCTCCAGCAGAGCCAGATGCGGCACCAATTGCTATACCGGACACAGGCGTAGAGGTGCAGTTCCGTGAAGGCTTTATGCGGTTTATGCAGACCTTTCAGGGAGCACCGCAGGCTGCCACATCTATGGCCGAGCTGACACGTATCTTTCAGCAGCAGCATCCACCTATATTTTCAGGGGATGGCGGACCACAGGATGCAAAGTCTTGGTTGGGGTCGATGCAGACTATTTTTGAGCATCTTGAGATGCCTCCAGGGCGGAGGATCAAGCTCGCAACATATATGCTGCGTGATTCCGCCAAGAGGTGGTGGGATGTTACCACCCAGTCAGAGCATCATAGGGACATGATGTGGGAAGATTTTCAAGCAGTCTTCTATGACTTCTTCTTTCCCGAGACGCTGAGGACAGATAGAGCTTGAGAGTTCATGAACCTACAGTAGGGCGCTATATTGGTGATGGACTATTCTGCTCGTTTTACAGAGCTTCAGCGTTTTTCACCCGTGCTGGTGGGTGATGAGACGTTGAGGGCCAAACGTTTTGAGGATGGTCTTCGATATGAAATCTGAGCGCTGGTGAATGTTTTCAGGTTTCCTACTGTACACGCGATCGTGAACCAGGCGTTGATTTCATAGAGGAACCTGCGGGAATCCTGTGGTGTGGGCCAGGGCGGTTCAACACCAGTTACTGGTACTATTTCTGCTGGCAAGAGGAAGAGACAGATGGACTTCTCTCAGGGCGGCAGTACCAGCCAGGCAGCTTCTTCAGGTGGTCCGGTCAGGTGCTACTAGTGTGGTAGAGAGGGGCACAAGAGACCGCAGTGTCCACGAGACCCAGTGGAGTGCCGAGCTGGCGGCAAGATGGGTCATCTACAACGCTTTTGTAGGGCGTTACCACCAGTGGATAGTGAGAGGGGTTCTGTGTAGACTCCGCATGTGGGAGCAGGATGAGTGACTTCTTACTAGTCTGCGAACTGGAATACATCAGGGCGTGTAGGCAGAGATGGCGGTCGTGGCCGTGGTAGCCAGACACCGGGATCGTAGAGGTAGCAGGGCCGGACAGCTCAGGGTAGCCAGGCTGTGTCATAGGGCCGCGACACTGGGCAGGCATATGTAGTGCAACATACCCAGCAGGAGCAGGATCCTGGACCTTCTACAGTCAGAGGTACTATTCTAGTAGCTTCTATTTTATCTTCGATACTTTTTGATATGGGTGATATGCATAGTTTCATATCTATACCCGTAGTGGAGAGCCTTGGGCTTGGTGTTTCTACTTCTTCCGATATCTTGACGCTAGACACTCCGTTGGGGACTAGGATGGTTAGTGTACATCAGTGCAAGGAGTGCCCCTTTAGGTTGGAGGGTGTCATTTCCTTTGGTACCTCTATATCTTGGAGATGATGAGCTATGGCGTCATTCTCAGAATGGACTAGCTGGTTCCCTTCCAAGCCTTCATAAACTGCTATTGTCGCAGGGTGAATTTCACATCACCAGAGGGCGGGGATTTTCTATACAAGGGCGATTGGGATGTTCAGGCGAGTCGAGCTGGACCAGAGCATCATGGGCGAGGTGGAGTCATAGCCTAGAGTGCGAGCTTATTTCTGGATGACTAGGGGAATTCTCAGACGGATTTCCCTCCAGTTGTAGATCATTTCAGGGATGTCTTCCCAGACAACTTTTTAGGTCTACCTCCAGTGCGTGAGGTGGATTTCTCTATCGAGCTAGTGCCAGGAGCAGCACCGGTGTCCATTCCTCCTTATAGGATGGCCACGCCTGAGTTGTAGGAGCTCAAGAGGCAGTTAGAGGAGCTATAGGCCAAGGGTTTTATCTGACCCAGTACTTCTCCTTGGGGTTCTCCGGTCCTTTTTGCAAAGAAGGCGGATGGTACCCTCAGACTTTGTGTGGATTATCGGAAGCTGAACCAGTTGACGGTTAAGAACCGATATCCCTTGCCGAGGATAGATGATCTGTTTTATCAGCTTCATGGAGCACGAGTGTTCTCTAAGATTGAATTGAGATCCGAATATCATCAGCTGCACGTTAGACCATCTGATATACCTCTCACAGCTTTCAGGAGTAGGTATGGTCTATATGAGTATACGGTTATGCCGTTCGGACTGACGAATGCGCCATCAGTTTTCATGGCTCTGATGAATCTTGTGTCCCATCCGTATCTTGATTCCTTTGTGGTAGTATTAGTGGATGTCATCTTGGTTTACTCTCACACTCGACACGACCATGCCACACATCTTGAGATCGTATTGAGTACACTAAGAGAGCATCGGCTATATGCCAAGATCTCAAAGTGCCACTTTTGGATAGACCAGATTCACTTCCTGGGTCACATTATCTCAGAGGAAAGAGTTGCAATAGACCCAGAAAAGGTGAGAGAAGTAGTTTCCTAGGAGCATCCTAAGAACGTGTTTGAGATACGGAGTTTCTTAGGGCTGGATGGTTACTACAGATGCTTCATACAGGACTTCTACCGCTTAGCAGCACCGTTGACAGGTCTGACTAAGAAGGGTGTGAATTTCATTTGGTCAGAAGCTTGCGAGATAGATTTTCAGGACCTGAAGAGAAGGTTGACATCAACACCGATCCTAATACTCCTGAATCAGGTAAATAGCTATACAGTTTATTGTGATACATCAGGGATTGGGCTGGGGTCCGTTTTGATGCAGGGCAACTGAGTTGTTGCGTATGGGTCTCAGGAGTTGAGGCCACATGAGAGAAATTACCCGATGCATGATCTCGAGTTGGCTGCAGTTGTTCATGCATTGCACTATTGGACAAATTATCTGTTGGGAGAGCATTTTGTGGTTTTCACTGACCACAAAAGCCTCAAGTATATCTTTACTCAGCGTGACATGAATCTGAGGCAGAGAAGGTGGGTCGAGTACCTACAGTCCTTCGATTTTGAGCTTGCCTATACACCTGGTAAATGTAATGCAGTAGCTGATGCACTAAGCAAGAAGACTCAGATATAGGCAGTGCAGGAGGCCAGTGGTGAGTGGGAGCTCAGGGATTTGTTCTCTGAGATGCATCTGGAGGTGCATGACAGTCAGGGGAAGACTTATCTTTCCTCGTTAGCTGTGGCTTCTACCTTCCTGGACAGATTTAGGATGAGGCCGCTATCAGATTCAGAAGGCCTAGTTCTACGGGAGTCGGTAGCAAGTTAGGACCCTCCTCCCAGTTGGACGATAGGCGATGATGAGGTCCTGCGTTTCCATGGACGTGTATGGGTTCCAAGGGATATACGTGAGGAGATGATGCGGGAGTTTCATGCTTCGACTTGGGCAGTTCAGCCTGGGGTTACCAAGATGTACTGAGACTTGAGACATTAGTACTGGTGGCCGGGTATGAAGATCGAGATATCTGGTTTTGTTACGAGGTGTTCCAACTGTCAGCAGGTGAAAGCAGAGCATCAGAGACTAGCTGGACTGTTGCAGCAGTTACCCATTCCAGAGTGGAAATGGGATGATGTCTTGATGTATTTCATGACGGGATTGCTGAGGTCACCTCGGGGCAATGACGCCGTGTGGGTTGTTGTGGACAGACTCAAGAAGGTAGATCACTTCTTGCAGATCAAGGAGACCTTCGGTGTGGACGAGCTCAGAAGGCTGTATATCCGAGAGATCGTACATCTTCATGGGGTCCCTCATTCTTTCGTTTCAGATAGGGACGCCTGCTTTACGTCTCGTTTCTGGCAGAGTTTGCAGAGGGAGCTGGGTACACAGGTGCTTCTAAGCACAACATACCACCCTCAGACAGATGGACAGTCAGAGCGGATGATATAGGTGCTAGAGGACATGCTGAGCGCATGCGTCCTAGACTTTGGGGGCTCTTGGGAGAAGCATATACCCTTAGTCGAGTTTGCCTTTAACAATAGTTTTCAGGAAACTTTTGAGATGGTGCATTACGAGGATTTATATGGTAGGCCATGCCGATCACCTTTGTGCTAGTTAGAGGCAGGTGAGGCAGCTTTACTGGGGCCACAGCTCATACAGGAGACATCTGAGCAGGTCCAGTTGATTCAGAAGCGGATTTCTAATGCGCAGTCTCATCAAAAGTCTTATGCTGATCGCTGCAGAAGACCTTTGGAGTTCATGGTCGGGGATTAGGTTTTCTTGCGTGTTTCACCGAGGCTGGGACACAAACGGATCAGGAGACAGGGTAAGCTTTCAACGAGGTATGTGGGACCATTTGAGATTCTGGAGAGAGTCGGGCTGGTTGCCTATCGGTTGTAGTTACCACAACGGTACCCAGCCATGCACGACGTCTTCCACGTGTCTTAGTTACGTCGCTACCATCCAGAACCGTCTCACACATTTCATCTAGAGGAGGTTGAGCTTCAGTATGATGCATCCTTTGAGGAGCATCCGATCTATATCGTTGATAAGAGCACGAAGTTTCTCCGAGGCCAGTCAGTTCCTCTCGTACGGGTGCTATGGCAGCATGGTCAAGTGCAGGATGATACTTGGGAGCAGGAGGCCAACATACGTGCTCAGTGGCCAAAGCTGTTCTGAGCTTTATCTTCGCCACCCTTGGAAGGGCAATTCAGGGACGAATTTCTATAAGGGGGGAAGTTTGTAAGAACCCGGTTCTTATTTTTGAGGTACGGGCTTCTTCTTTTTCCTTTTCCTTAAGTGTTTTGATAAAATATGGAAAATGGGGAAAAATCCTGAATTTTGGAACTACACGCTGTGTACTTTTCCACACGCCGTGTATTTTTGGCCGAGTTGGGATGAGTACACGGGGCGTGTAGCCATGCTGGTGACGAAGGGTGTAGGCACCGACTACATGCCGTGTAGTGGTACCTTACACGCCGTGTAGTCAATCGATAGGCTTAAACCGTAAGGCGGAGGAGTCGCTTCCAGTTGGGCGATAGTACACGCCATGTACTTAGGAGTACATGCCATGTACTCATGTCGACAAATGAACAGTGTGGCGGTGCTGCCAAGTGAACAGTTAAATGAAAGAAGTACACGCCGTGTACTCAGAAGTACACGCCGTGTACTTTGTTTTTTCGGCTTAAAACAGGCAGTATCTTCCTCATTTGGCAGAGGAGGCACTTGAGCCATTTTGGAGCCAAAGGAGGAGGCCATATCTTTGAAGATCCACTGGGCGTTTGTCTGGAATCCGATTCGGCTTCGGACGATCTCGTTGGAACCGCACGGGTAAGCCCTCTCCTCTCCTGGTACCGTTCTTACCAATTATTCTCCTAATGTAAGTTATTTACATTTGTTTGGTTTTTGTTCTTCATTAGATCTACGACGTTATTGGGCGTTTCTGGAGTCGGCGTTTGGGTATAACGATTGTTGACGTATATGGTAGGTGGCTTGGTGTTTAGTTTTCCAACTACAGTGTGTTTTGTGCATTTTTGTGCCACAAACCCATGTTGGGGTGTCGTGTGGCTGAGGCCATTGCTATATTTTAATACCTAGAATTGATTTGGTAGTTAATTGTGATAATAATATGCTGGTTGGGATCGTTTCTTGGATCTAGAACCACCCCGGGGGTGTGTTTCACTATTTAGTCGTTTGGACAGGATACCCGAGGGTGTGCTTTAAAAGTAGTAATTGTAGAATTGCCTTGAGAGGAATTGCTTGTTACTGCTTGTTTACCTGTTGGGCATGGCCCGATTACCTGTATAGACTAAGGGCGTGGTTTACTATTATAGCCTGAGGGTGTGACTGTTTGAGCCTGAGGGCAACGTTCTATTCCACCTGAGGGCAACCTTTCGTGCCTGAGGGCTTGACTTCTGTTACAATTCCCGAGGGAGAGATTCTGTATAGCCTGAGGGTGTGGTTCACTATATTAGCCTGAGGGCGAGATACTGGTTTGCCTGAGGGCGTGGTGCTGTTGAGCACAGAACGATACTAAATTAAATAATTTAAATGAATAATAAAATGGCAATTTAATTGTTAAGTTAGTTACTTTTTAGTACTGCTTACTTTATTGCATTTTACTATTTCACACTGTTGTTACACGCTTACACGCAGTTGGGCACGAGTCTTTGGTGGGTGCCTACTGAGATATATTTCTCACACCCTGTTTGGGTCACGCTTTTCGGCCCAAATAGATTACGTTGCTGCAGGTGTAGATAGGGGCAAGAGTCCCGATACAGGTACTTGACTGTTGCTGAGGAGTAGGAGGGCATGGGACCGAGCCTAGGCCCGCGATGCCGTTGCCAGCTGTTTTGCTTGTTTGCTGTACTCTGTATTTTGTTGTACTGTATTGATGTATAACATGTTCTGGCTGCTTTCTTAGAACTTGGAACATGTAGCATCATCATTTATATACTGTTGGTTATATCCAATACTGTAGTTTATTTCAGTTGTGTATGTTTACTACTTCCGCTATCATTTTATGTTTTATTTTGTATTTCGCTGTGATACACTTTGACAAATGAGGGCATAGTTTCCCCACTATCAGACCTAGGCCCTCGCTACTAGTCGGCAGCCTCTGGCGTTTGGGGGCTTGAGGTCACGTGGCAAACCGGGCTCCGGGCACCCGTTGCGTGGCACCTGGGTCCGGGACGTTACACTTGGGATGACTTAGGTATAGATAAGGTCCTTTATCCTTAGAGAGGTGCCTGCATGACTTTTCCTAGGAGGCTAAGGAGGCCTTTGGATGTTGTAATGATGCTAAGGGATGTGATTCCCTCTGAGTGACAAGTATTGAACTAATTGATACATTGAGATAAGAGGACCCATGAAGGTTGTAATGGATATGATGAGAACTAGGGGACCCCAGTGGGTGCCCCTGTAATGTGTTTAACATAGAGAGAGGTTGTATATGGGAAATGGGTATTGATGATTGTGGGTATCACCTTGGAACCTGAATCAATGCTTTGAACCTATGAGGGCTGTGATGGTGGAAGGTTGTGCACAAGATAGACCAACCTATGTTGGTAAGACATGTTTATGTAGATGACCAACCCATCAAAATGAAATTGGTGAGATTTGGGTGGGATTAACGTGATGTATTTGAGATACATGGGATGCCTGAGACATGCCCCGGGGATCCAAACTTCATGACAGACACACGATTTAAGATTCCTTGGACTGGGTCCTTAGATCCAAATGGTGGGATGTACAATCCATTGATATATCGCGATTCGAGTTTCCATGTATTGGTTCCAAGATGTACCATGATTTGGGTTGTTATCTATTAGATCCAAGAGTACCATAATTTGGGATACCATGTATTGGAGTTAGGAAAATCAAAATTTGGGCTGCCTTGGATATGATCCTTGGAGTTAGATGAGGCTTACAAGCATGTTTTGGGCTACCTTGGATTTGATCCTTGGAGTATAGATGATGTACCATGATTTGGGTTTGCATGGATTTGCATCCAAGATACCATGATTTGGGTTGCCTTGGATTTGATCCTTAGAGTCAAGAGGATATACTGGTTTCAAGGTTGGATATAGATCCCCACATAGGTTGAGGTCACCATGGACTGGTTCCTTGGGTACCAAGATAATACTTTGTTGGCATGATTATGTGATGTTCTTAGAGATACTCTGGAACTAGATGTACCAAGTTTGGGTCGATCAAGGTTCTATAGTATAACTTGAGGACCAAAAGTGGTTATTTATTTACAATTCTATAGTTTCACTTATTTATTCAGTTGAGCATGTCACCTGCACATTCATTGTATTTAATGGTTATATACGGGACCACATTGGCAGTTCCCTATTATGTTGTACTCACACCTTGCTCAGGTAGCCATGACACTTGGGTACCCAAGCAGACTTCACTGGTTGCAGGTTCAGGTTGGGAGGAGGCCTATGATAACTTGGTTGATCAGGATAACTCATATGGGATTAGCTTTTGGGATGAGGTGAGTTTTGAGGATATAGTAGAGCCTCTTGTAATTTTATTTATTTTTTATTCATTTTGTATATGTGGTCAGTCCGATGGGCAGCCAGTGGGTCTGTATGATTGCATTCATTTATTATTGATGGATATGTTTATTTATTTTGTGTACTCTAATTATTTTACTATTTTGGATGTTTTTAGTTATTTTTATCTGTTATTATACACTATGATATGGGGGTATAGTCTCCATAATGTATTAACCTAGAGCCCTACTGCTAGTCGACAGACTCTGGCATATGAGGAGGTGCACTTGAGGTATATTGGTGACTCCCTCGGTTTGGGCACCAATCAATGAACATAGAACGGGGGTAGGATGTTACACCAATGTAAAACATCATGTGATTCCATTACTTCCTTGTTATTTCATCACCATGTATTTGTCCATCTCTGACATGGGTTAGGTCACAACCCTACCTACCCCTGTCTCGTACAAGGCCTAATATTTTGTACTATCATCAATGTCATCATTCACATCTTGCATGCCACTACTTTATCATTATACATCCATATACAACCTTATATATAGGGAATTAGGGAATCATGAACATGAAGGAAATCATCCTCATTCACTCCTCTTACTACACATGTACCCCACTAAATATTACATCCTCTCATCATTAAAAATCTCCACCGACTGTGCCATCATCACTTGGTACTCACCACCAAATGGGTGTTGCCGACATGTACTATTGCCGAAGGAAGAGTGGGGAAAAGGGGGTAATCAACCATCTATTCCACACTAATTTAATATCGGGGAAAACACCCCTTAAAACAATTGGGTGTTAGTACATAGTACTCAACATGGGTGGGGTGTGTATAAAAGTAACATGAAAATATAAGCATGCACACACACACACAAAAAAATCCCAACCTAAATGTTTTACATCAATACTTTATCATATCCATATTATCATCAACACCACACTATTGTTACCCCACATTACCACTACTAAAGACAACTCCACCACACCAAATGGCCACACATAGCCCATAGATTCCTTTCAAAAAATATATATTTATTTTTTCTGATTATTACATTACCTACCACTATTCATTAATTAAGTCATTTAACCTCATATTTAATAACAAAATCTATAGCCAATATCCACATTTGATTACTATTTAATTCCATCCCCTTTATTAACATTCCATTTGTTAATTCATTTTCCACACATGAATTTATAGCCTACATTTATTAATTTCTAGCCATTCCCTTTTCAATTTAATTGTCAACACTTTCATATTCCAATAATAATAGGAAACTACCATAAGGAATCACACAAAAACTCATTAACACTACTATATTAACCATCACATCTCTCTCCAAATCCAACAACACAACCCAACAATCTTACCACAATAACCACAAGTCAACCACCACACATCCATTGCCCACAACACATACTTCATATCAATTAGTCACTACCATCACTATACAAAACACCACACCCACCACAAAATTAAAATGCCAACAAAAAACATACCAAAATCACACAAAATTATATTATAGTTCACAAAAAAAATCCACAATTCATTTAAAGGGGGATTTCATAATATTATATTATTTCTTGTACTGGTATTTTCACACAACTTCTAGGTTTTCACACAAATTTTTTGTTAGCCATATATACGTTTTTATCATTTTATGAGTATTAGGTTCAAACAACAATCACAACAAGGGCTCTTAATCTACAACATGGGTTAATTATTTCACAATAGTCACAACATACACATGACAACAAATTAAAAGATCAAATATGAATCATTACTAAGAAATAATGAGAAAACTAGTAAAGCATGTGAATACACCCCATAAACTTCAATTTAATTTAAATATGATTCATTATATTCATTAGTTAATCCTTCTATCCACTCAAAGAAAAACATAAATATGATAGTTTCATAGATTCATAAAATAAGAGAGAAAACATATCCCCTACTTGGAATTGAAGTTTAAAAATACACTACATCGAAAACAAGGGAAAAGGAAGATGATTTTTTCACTTGTATATCATGAAGGCAAGGGCTTGATAAACAACACCGCACTTACATAGAAGGAAGGAATATTAAATAGGAATAAGATCCTACCTCAATCATGATACATTACTATACAAAATGGAGAGGGAACCAAGCTGTTGAACACACATGGAATCATGAGCAAGAAGGCTTTGGGTCCAAGGCATATTACTCCAAGGATGAAGAGAAAGGATTTGGGATCACCCAAATTCAAAGGAAACAAGAATATTTGAATGGTAAGAAATATTATATTTTAAGATTCCATATAAAGATCCTAGAATAACACTAAATATTAAAATGGTCAACTTTCCTTTTCTTCTATCTCATTAACTTGGTTCATTAAAACATGCAAATGACCTATTTAAAACTCTAAGAGTCAAGTAATTAAAAGATACATGAGCAGTTGGAAAATAACACCGTACACGCCGTGTAGATATTATACACGCAATGTAGTTTTGTTGAACGGAAGCCGTGTGGCTTAGCTGTGTAGAAGGACCCGGGAAGGGGAAGGGGAGTCAAGTACACGCCGTGTAGTCAGTGTACACGCCGTGTAGTCTTGTTTTGAAAATTTTGAATGATTTCTTCCTCTTGTTTCCGTTGTGGTTCCTTCGCTTTCAGTCTTCATAATCTTGAATCTGAGGTGTGATTTTGACCTTGTATTGTCATGCCGCCGAGACGACCGCGAGTTGTTCATTAGGAAAGCATTGACGATTATACTCCTAAGATGGTGGGCTATGGGCTACCAGTAGATCCTCCAGCGGAGCCAGATGCGGCACCAGTTGCTATACCGGACACAGGCGTAGAGGCGCAGTTCCATGAAGGCTTTATGCGGTTTATGCAGACCTTTCAGGAAGCACCGCAGGCTGCCGCATCTATGGCCGAGCTGACACGTATCTTTCAGCAGCAGCATCCTCCTATGTTTTCAGGGGATGGCGGACCACAGGCTGCAAAGTCTTGGTTGGTGTCGATGCAGACTATTTTTGAGCATCTTGAGATGCCTCCAGGGCGGAGGATCAAGATCGCAACATATATGCTGCGTGATTCCGCCAAGAGGTGGTGGGATGTTACCACCCAGTCAGAGCATCACAGGGACATGACGTGGGAAGATTTTCAGGCAGTCTTCTATGACTTCTTATTTCCCGAGACGCTGAGGTCAGATAGAGATCGAGAGTTCATGAACCTACATTAGGGCGCTATATTGGTGATGGACTATTCTGCTCGTTTTACAGAGCTTTAGCATTTTTCACCCGTGCTGGTGGGTGATGAGACGTTGAGGGCCAGACGTTTTGAGGATGGTCTTCGATATGAAATCCAAGCGCTGGTGAATGTTTTCAGGTTTCCTACTATACACGCGATCGTGAACCAGACATTGATTTCATAGAGGAACCTGCAGGAATCTTGTGGTGTGGGCCAGGGCGGTTCAGCACCAGTTACTGGTACTATTTCTGCTGGCAAGAGGAAGAGACAGATGGACTTCTCTCAGGGTGGCAGTACCAGCCAGGCAGCTTCTTCAGGTGGTCCGGTCAGGTGCTAATAGTGTAGTAGAGAGGGGCACAAGAGGCCGCAGTGTCCATAAGACCCAGTGGAGTGCCGAGCTTGCGGCAAGATGGGTCATCTACAACGCTTTTGTAGGGCGTTACCACCAGTGGCTAGTGAGAGGGGTTCTGTGTAGACTCTGCATGTGGGAGTAGGATGAGTGACTTCTTACCAGTATGGGAACTGGAATACATCAGGGCGTGTAGGCAGAGATGGCGGTCGTGGCCGTGGTAGCCAGACAGCAGGATCGTAGAGGCAGCAGGGCCGGACAGCTCAGGGTAGCCAGGCTGTGTCACAGGGCCGCGACACTGGGCAGGCATATGTAGTGCAACAGACCCAGCAGGAGCAGGATCCCGGACCTTCTACAGTCAGAGGTACTATTCTAGTAGCTTCTGTTTTATCTTCGGTACTTTTTGATATGGGTGCTACGCATAGTTTCATATCTATACCCGTAGTGGAGAGCCTTGGGCTTGGTGTTTCTACTTCTTCCGATATCTTGACGCTAGACACTCCGTTGGGGACTAGGACGGTTGGTGTACATCAGTGCAAGGAGTGCCCCCTTGAGTTTGGAGGGTGTCATTTCCTTTGGGACCTCTATATCTTGGAGATGATGAGCTATGACATCATTCTCAGAATGGACTGGTTGGTTCCCTTCCAAGCCTTCGTAAACTGCTACTGTCACAGGGTGAATTTCACGTCACCAGAGGGCGGGGATTTTCTATACAAGGGCGAGTGGGATGTTCAGGCGAGTCGAGATGGACCAGATCATTATGGGAGAGGTGGAGTCATAGCCTAGAGTGCGAGTTTATATCTGGATGACCAGGGGAATTCTCAGATGGATTTCCCTCCAGTTGTCGATCATTTCAGGGATGTCTTCCCAGACAACTTTTTAGGTCTACCTCCAGTGCGTGAGGTGTATTTCTCTATCGAGCTAGTTCCAGGAGCAGCACCAATGTCCATTCATCCTTATAGGATGGCCACGCCTGAGTTGTAGGAGCTCAAGAGGCAGTTAGAGGAGCTATAGGAGAAGGGTTTTATCTGACCCAGTACTTCTCCTTGGGGTTCTCCGGTCCTTTTTTCAAAGAAGGCGGATGGTACCCTCAGACTTTGTGTGGATTATCGGAAGCTGAACCAGTTGACGGTTAAGAACCGATATCCCTTGCCGAGGATAGATGATCTGTTTTATCAGCTTCGGGGAGCACGAGTGTTCTCTAAGATTGACTTGAGATCCTAATATCATCAACTGCGCGTTAGACCATCTGATATACCTCTCACACCTTTCAGGAGTAGGTATGGTCTATATGAGTATACGGTTATGCCGTTTGGACTGACGAATGCGCCAGCGGTTTTCATGGCTCTAATGAATCGTGTGTCCCATCCGTATCTTGATTCCTTTATGGTTGTATTAGTGGACGACATCTTGGTGTACTCTCACACTCGACACGACCATGCCACACATCTTGATATCGTATTGAGTACACTAAGAGAGCATCAGCTATATGCCAAGATCTCAAAGTGCCACTTTTGGATGGACCAGATTCACTTCCTAGGTCGCATTATCTCAGAGGAAAGAGTTGCAATAGACCCAGAGAAGGTGAGAGAAGTAGTTTCCTAGGAGAATCCTAAGAACGTGTTTGAGATACGGAGTTTCTTAGGGCTGGCTGGTTACTACAGATTCTTCATACTGGACTTCTACCGCTTAGCAGCACCGTTGACAGGTCTGACTAAGAAGGGTGTGAATTTCATTTGGTCAGAAGCCTGCGGGACAGATTTTCAGGACCTGAAGAGAAGGTTGACATCAACACCGATCCTGATACTCCTGGATCAGGGAAATAGCTATACAGTTTACTGTGATACATCAGGGATTGGGCTGGGGTCCGTTTTGATGCAGGGCAACTGAGTTGTTGCGTATGGGTCTCAGGAGTTGAGGCCAGATGATAGAAATTACCCGACGCATGATCTCGAGTTGGCTGCAGTTGTTCATGCATTGCACTATTGGAGACATTATCTGTTGGGAGAGCATTTTGTGGTTTTCACTGACCACAAAAGCCTCAAGTATATCTTTACTCAGCGTGACATGAATCTGAGGCAGAGAAGGTGGGTCGAGTACCTACAGTCCTTCGATTTTGAGCTTGCCTATACACCTGGTAAATGTAATGCAGTAGCTGATGCACTGAGCAGGAAGACTCAGATATAGGCAGTGCAGGAGGCCAGTGGTGAGTGGGAGCTCAGGGATTTGTTCTCTGAGATGCATCTGGAGGTGCATGACAGTCAGGGGCAGACTTATCTTTCCTCGTTAGCTGTGGCTTCTACCCTCCTGGACAGATTTAGGATGAGGCAACTATCGGATTCAGAAGGCCTAGTTCTACGGGAGTCGGTAGCAATTGAGGAACCTCCTCCCAGTTGGATGATAGGCGATGATGAGGCCCTACATTTCCATGGACGTGTATGGGTTCCAAGGGATATACGTGAGGAGCTGATGCGGGAGTTTCATGCTTCTACTTGGGCAGTTCATCCCGGGGTTACCAAGATGTATCGAGACTTGAGACGTCAGTACTGGTGGCCGGGTATGAAGATCGAGATATCTGGTTTTGTTACGAGGTGTTCCAACTGTCAGCAGGTGAAAGCAGAGCATCAGAGACTAGCTGGACTGTTGCAGCAGTTACCCATTCCAGAGTGGAAATGGGATGCTGTCGTGATGTATTTCATGACGGGATTGCCGAGGTCACCTCGGGGCAATGACGCCGTGTGGGTTGTTGTGGAGAGACTCACGAAGGTAGCTCACTTCTTGCAGATCAAGGAGACCTTCGGTGTGGACGAGCTCGGAAGGCTGTATATCCGAGAGATCGTACATCTTCATGGGGTCCCTCGTTCTTTCGTTTCAGATAGGGACGCCTGCTTTACGTCTCGTTTCTGGAAGAGTTTGCAGAGGGCGCTGGGTACACAGGTGCTTCTAAGCACAACATACCACCCTCAGACAGATGGACAGTCAGAGCGGATGATATAGGTGCTAGAGGACATGCTGAGCGCATGCGTCCTAGAATTTTGGGGCTCTTGGGAGAAGCATATACCCTTAGTCGAGTTTGCCTATAACAATAGTTTTCAGGAAACTATTGAGATGGGAACTTATGAGGATTTATATGGTAGGCCATGCCGATCACCTTTGTGCTGGTTAGAGGCAGGTGAGGCAGCTTTACTGGGGCCACAACTCATACAGGAGACATCTGAGCAGGTCCAGTTGATTCAGAAGCGGATGGCTACTGCGCAGTCTCGTCAAAAGTCTTATGCTGATCGCTGCAGAAGACCTTTGGAGTTTGTGGTCGGGGATCAGGTTTTCTTGCGTGTTTCACCGAGGCTGGGACACAAACGGATCAGGAGACAGGGTAAGCTTTCACCGAGGTATGTGGGACCATTTGAGATTCTGGAGAGAGTCGGGCTGGTTGCCTATCGGTTGTAGTTACCACAACGGTACTGAGCCATGCACGACGTCTTCAACGTGTCTTAGTTGCGTCGCTACCATCCAGACCCGTCTCACACATTTCATCCAGAGGAGGTTGAGCTTCAGCATGATGCATCCTTTGAGGAGCATCCGATCTGTATCGTTGACAAGAGCACGAAGGTTCTCCAAGGCCAGTCAATTCCTCTCGTACGGGTGCTATGGCAGCATGGTCAAGTGCAGGACGAGACCTGGGAGCAGGAGGCCAACATACGTGCTCAGTGGCCAAAGCTGTTTTGAGCTTTATCTTCACCACCCTTGGAAGGGCAATTCGGGGATGAATTGCTATAAGGGGGGAAGTTTGTAAGAACCCGGTTCTTATTTTTGAGGTACGAGCTTCTTCTTTTTCCTTTTCCTTAAGTGTTTTGAGAAAATATGGAAAATGGGAAAAAATCCGGAATTTTGGAACTACACGCCGTGTACTTTTCCACACGTCGTGTATTTTTGGCCGTCTTGGGATGAGTACACGGGGCGTGTAGCCATGCCGGTGAAGAAGGGTGTAGGCACCGACTACATGCCGTGTAGTGGTACCTTACACGCCGTGTAGTCAATCGATAGGCTTAAACCGTAAGGTGGAGGATTCACTGCCAGCTGGGCGACAGTACACGCCATGTACTTAGGTGTACATGCCATGTACTCATGTCGACGGATGAACAGTGTGGCGGTGCTGCCAAGTGAACAGTTAAATGAAAGAAGTACACGCCGTGTACTCAGAAGTACACGCCGTGTACTTTGTTTTTTCGGCTTAAAATAGGCATTAGCTTCCTCATTTCGCAGAGGAGGCACTTGAGCCATTTTGGAGCCAAAGGAGGAGGCCGGATCTTTGAAGATCCACCGGGTGTTCGTCTGGAATCCGATTTGGCTTCGGACGATCTCGTTGGAACCGCACGGGTAAGCCCTCTCCTCTCCTGGTACCGTTCTTACCAATTATTCTCCTAATGTAAGTTATTTACATTTGTTTGGTTTTTGTTCTTCATTAGATCTACGACTTTATTGGGCGTTTCTGGAGTCGGCGTTTGGGTATAACACTCGTTGACGTATATGGTAGGTGGATTGGTGTTTAGTTTTCCAACTGAAGTGTGTTTTGTGCATTTTTGTGCCACGAACCCATGTTGGGGTGTCGTGTGGATGAGGCCATTGCTATATTTTAATACCTAGAATTGATTAGGTAGTTAAATGTGATAATAATATGCTGATTGGGATCGTTTCTTGGATCTGGAACCACCCCGGGGGTGTGTTTCACTATTTAGTTGTTTGGACAGGATACCCGAGGGTGTGCTTTAAAAGTAGTAATTGTAGAATTTCCTTGAGAGGAATTGCTTGTTACTGCTTGTTTACCTGTTGGGCATGACCCGATTACCTGTATAGCCTAAGGGCGTGGTTTACTATTATAGCCTGAGGGCGTGACTGTTTGAGCCTGAGGGAAACATTCTATTCCGCCTGAGGGCAACCTTTCATGCCTGAGGGCTTGACTTCTGTTACAATGCCTGAGGGAGAGATTCTGTATAGCCTGAGGGTGTGGTTCACTATATTAGCCTGAGGGCGAGATACTGGTTTGCCTGAGGGCGTGGTGCTGTTGAGAACAGAACGATACTAAATTAAATAATTTAAATGAATAATAAAATGGAAATTTAATTGTTAAGTTAGTTACTTTTTAGTACTACTTACTTTATTGCATTTTACTATTTCACACTGTTGTTACACGCTTACACGCAGTTGGGCACGAGTCTTTGGTGGGTGCCTACTGAGATATATTTCTCACACCCTGTTTGGGTCACACTTTTCGGCCCAAATAGATTACGTTGCTGCAGGTGTAAATAGGGGCAAGAGTCCCGATACAGGTACTTGACTGTTGCTGAGGAGTAGGAGGGCATGGGACCGAGCCTAGGCTCGCGATGCCGCTGCCAGCTGTTTTTCTTGTTTGCTGTACTCTATATTTTGTTGTACTGTATTGATGTATAACATGTTCTGGCTGCTTTCTTAGAACTTGAAACATGTAGCATCATCATTTATATACTGTTGGTTATATCCACTACTGTAGTTTATTTCAGTTGTGTATGTTTACTACTTCCGCTATCATTTTATGTTTTATTTTGTATTCCGCTGTGATACACTTTGACAAATGAGGGAATAGTTTCCCCACTATCAGACCTGGGACCTCGCTACTAGTCGGCATCCTCTGGCGTTTGGGGGCTTGAGGTCACGTGGCGAACCGGGCTCCGGGCACCCGTTGCGTGGCACCCGGGTCCGGGACGTTACACTTGGGATGACTTAGGTATAGATAAGGGCCTTTATCCTTAGAGAGGTGCCTGCATGACTTTTCCTAGGAGGCTAAGGAGGCCTTTAGATGTTGTAATGATGCTAAGGGATGTGATACCCTCTGAGTGACAAGTATTGAACTAATTGATACATTGAGATAAGAGGACCCATGAAGGTTGTAATGGATATGATGAGAACTAGGGGACCCCAGTGGGTGCCCCTGTAATGTGTTTAACATAGAGAGAGGTTGTATATGGGAAGTGGGTATTGATGATTGTGGGTATCACTGTGGAACCTGAATCAATGCTTTGAACCTATGAGGGCTGTGATGGTGGAAGTTTGTGCACAAGATAGACCAACCTATATTGGTAAGACATGTTTATGTAGATGAACAACCCATAAAAATGAAATTGGTGAGATTTGGGTGGGATTAACGTGATATATTTGAGATACATGGGATGCCTGAGACATGCCCCTGGGATCCAAACTTCATGACAGACACACGATTTAAGATTCCTTGGACTGGGTCCTTAGATCCAAATAGTGGGATGTACAATCCATTTATATATCGCGATTCAAGTTTCCATGTATTGGTTCCAAGATGTACCATGATTTGGGTTGTTATCTATTAGATCCAAGAGTACCATAATTTGGGATACCATGTATTGGAGTTAGGAAAATCAAAATTTGGGCTACCTTAGATATGATCCTTGGAGTTAGATGAGGCTTACAAGCATGTTTTGGGATACCTTGGATTTGATCCTTGGAGTATAAATGATGTACCATGATTTGGGTTTGCATGGATTTTCATCCAAGATACCATGATTTGGGTTTCCTTGGATGTGATCCTTAGAGTCAAGAGGATACACTGGTTTCAAGGTTGGATATAGATCCCCACATAGGTTGATGTCACCATGGACTGGTTCCTTGGGTACCAAGATAATACTTTGTTGGCATGATTATGTGATGTTCTTAGAGATACTCTGGAACTAGATGTACCAAGTTTGGGTCGATCAAGGTTCTATAGTATAACTTGAGGACCAAAAGTGGTTATTTATTTACACTTCTATAGTTTCACTTATTTATTCAGTTGATCATGTCACATGCACATTCATTGTATTTAATGGTTATATACAGGACCACATTGGCAGTTCCCTATTATGTTGTACTCACACCTTGTTCAGGTAGCCATGACACTTGGGTACCCAAGAAGACTTCACTGGTTGTAGGTTCAGGTTGGGAGGAGGCCTATGATAACATGGTTGATCAGGATAACTCATTTGGGATTAGATTTTGGTATGAGGTGAGTTTTGAGGATATAGTAGAGCCTCTTGTAATTTAATTTATTTTTGTATTCATTTTGTATATGTGGTCAGCCCGATGGGTAGCCGGTGGGTCTGTATGATTGCATTCATTTATTATTGATGGATATGTTTATTTATTTTGTGTACTCTAATTATTTTACTATTTTGGATGTTTTTAGTTATTTTTATCTGTTATTATACACTATGATATGGGGGTATAGTCTCCATAATGTATTAACCTAGAGCCCTACTGCTATTCGACAGACTCTGGCGTATGAGGAGGTGCACTTGAGGTATATTGGTGATTCCCTCGGTCTGGGCACCAATCAATGAACATAGAACATGGGTAGGATGTTACACCAATGTAAAACATCATGTGATTCCATTACTTCCTTGCTATTTCATCACCATGTATTTGTCCATCTCTGACATGGGTTAGGTCACAACCCTACCTACCCCTGTCTCGTATAGGGACTAATATTTTTTACTATCATCAATGTCATCATTCACATCTTGCATGCCACTACTTCGTCATTATACATCCATATAAAACCTTATATATAGGGAAGTAGGGAATCATGAACATGAAGGAAATCATCCTCATTTACTCCTCTTACTACACATGTCCCCCACTAAATATTACATCCTCTCATCATTAGGAATCTCCACCGACTGTGCCATCATCACTTGGTACTCACCACAAAATGGGTGTTGCCGCCATGTACTATTGCCGAAGGAAGAGTGGGGAAAAGGGGGTAATCAACCATCTATTCCACACTAATTTAATATTGGGGAAAACAACCCTTAAAACAATTGGGTGTTAGTACGTAGTACTCAACATGGGTGGGGTGTGTATAAAATTAACATGAAAATATAAGTGTGCACACACACACACAAAAAAAGCCCAACCTAAATGTTTTACATCAATACTTTATCATATCCATATTATCATCAACACCATACTATTGTTACCCCACACTACCACTACTAAAGACAACTCCACCACACCAAATGGCCACACATAGCCCATAGATTCCTTTCAAAAAAAATATATTTATTTTTTCTGATTGTTACATTACCTACCACTATTCATTAATTAAGTCATTTAACCTCATATTTAATAAAAAAATCTATAGCCAATATCCACATTTAATTACTATTTAATTCCATCCCCTTTATTAACACTCCATTTGTTAATTCATTTTCCACACATGAATTTATAGCCTACATTTATTAATTTCTAGCCATTCCCCTTTCAATTTAATTGTCAACACTTTCATATTACAATAATAATAGGAAACTACCATAAGGAATCACACAAAAACTCATTAACACTACTATATTAACTGTCACATCTCTCTCCAAATCCAACAACACAACCCAACCATCTTACCACAATAACCACAAGTCAACCACCACACATCCATTGCCCACAACACATACTTCATATCAATTAGTCACTACCATCACTATACAAAACACCACACCCACCACAAAATTAAAAGGTCAACAAAAAACATACCAAAATCACACAAAATTATATTATAGTTCACAAAAAAAATCCACAATTCATTTAAAGGGGGATTTCATAATATTATATTATTTCTTGTACTGGTATTTTCACACAACTTCTAGGTTTTCACACAAATTTTTTGTTAGCCATATATAAGTTTTTATCATTTTATGAGTATTAGGTTCAAACAACAATCACAACAAGGGATCTTAATCTACAACATGGGTTAATTATTTCACAATAGTCACAACATACACATGACAACAAATTAAAAGATCAAATATGAATCATTACTAAGAAATAATGAGAAAACTAGTAAAGCATGTGAATACACCCCATAAACTTCAATTTAATTTAAATATGATTCATTATATTCATTAGTTAATCCTTCTATCCACTCAAAGAAAAACATAAATATGATAGTTTCATAGATTCATAAAATAAGAGAGAAAACATATCCCCTACTTGGAATTGATGTTTAAAAATACACTACATCAAAAACAAGGGAAAAGGAAGATGATTTTTTCACTTGTATATCATGAAGGCAAGGGCTTGATAAACAACACCACACTTACATAGAAGGAAGGAATATTAAATAGGAATAAGATCCTACCTCAATCATGATACATTACTATACAAAATGGAGAGGGAACCAAGCTGTTGAACACACATGGAATCATGAGCAAGAAGGCTTTGGGTCCAAGGCATATTACTCTAAGGATGAAGAGAAAGGATTTGGGATCACCCAAATTCAAAGGAAACAAGAATATTTGAATGGTAAGAAATATTATATTTTAAGATTCCATATAAAGATCCTAGAATAACACTAAAGATTAAAATGGTCAACTTTCCTTTTCTTCTATCTCATTAACTTGGTTCATTAAAACATGCAAATGACCTATTTAAAACTCTAAGAGTCAAGTAATTCAAAGATACATTTAAACCCCCACTTAATAGTTTAAACATGTTTATTTAACCATTTAATTCATTATTTTCTGTTAAAAATAATTTTTACATCATTCTAGAAAAATCTTGGCATTTTAAATTTTTTGAGATTTTCCAAACTATTGAAGCTACCACACAAAGGGATCGACCACACAAAGACAAGGAACCTTATATATTGGTCGTATGAAGAAGTGGATTGAATGAATGACCCAAAAAATTGACCACACGACTAATCCAAGTGACTATACAAATGAACAAGTGACCCCACATATAGACTGACCTACTACATGACCAAACCAAGCGACCATACAACCAACCCAAGTGACCAAACGACCGACCCAAGCGACCACATAAAGGAAAAAGTGACCACATGACCATACGAATTGAATAAATGACCAATCCAAGCAACCTAATGACCAAACCAAGTGACCAAACAAAGGAACAAGTGGCCGCATGTTCAACCCAAGCGACTGTATGACCAACCCAAGTGACCACACAAACAAACTTAGAAACTTTAAATGGAAAAAGACCCAATCTCCCTCTTAATACCTCAAGGAATTGGGAAAACAAAAAGTAAAGGTTTTATAAATCTGAAAATTACAATATATACCTATCAAATAATTATCATCCTCAAGAATTAAAACAAAAGTCAAAAATAAAAGTGAAAGGGGGTTCAGACAACCACCTGTGAGATACCTCTTAAGGATCTCACTATAACAAGAAGAAAACCACAAAACCAGGAGACATCATCAAAACGGAAGAGATTCAAACTCATATAACAACATAAAATTAAACAAATTGTTTAAATAGAAATTAAATAAACAAGCACCTCAAAATAACTTGGGGTATTGAGTGCACATATGTGATTCCCGCTCCCATGTGGTCTCCTCCAAAACCACCATGCCTAAAAAAAACATGAACCAAGGAGATAAATCACCCACACAACATATTATCTTGATGGTAATAGATCTCAAATAACCTATAATTCCCTAAATCAGATGCCACTAAACTAGTTCTCCAAGCTAATTCACCATAAGACCTCAAACATGCCTCCTCGTATGCCAGAGGCTACTAACCAGTAGTGGGGGTCTAAGGTAAAACTATGAGGAGACTATACCCCCATATTAGATTGCACAAATAGAAGTAAATAACCAAACATCATACACATAATGGTATGTATAAATAATAAATAAACTAAAATAGAATAATGATGTAATAAAATGAAATATAGTAAAGGCCCGAACAACTATACCACACATATAACATCGATCACCCACTAAGATGACCACATATAAAAAATAAACAACTAAAAAATAAATACATTAGGATATAATAATAACTTTGAGCCATATAATATACACAGTCTCTAGTAACATGTCAAGATTCTATAGCCCAATCATCAGACTCCACACAAGCAAACCACTCAATCATGGAATTTCGAGCCTTCACCCTATCCATCATGCATTTTTTCTCAACCTGAAAGTAGGAATAAGGTTTGTATACACACCAAGGTGCACATACAGGGGGTTATAAATAAATATCAGCAGCCCACCCCCAATGGTGAACCTATACCCTACTACCATAAGTGCATTCTCATGCAATATACTTAGCCTAACCAAAACATAACTGAAATAAATACAAATAAAACCATCATCGATCCCTAGTCCTATGAATCCAATCAACCCTACCTAAACTATCCAATTTTAGGGTGTCTTTAAGAATATATTGATGATCATGTATCATAACATACAAGTGTCACATCTAAGGACTCTCTGACCATTTCTCTTGACACTAGTAACCTTTCCCATGAAAGACCTATGATAAGAGTTCCTAATCAAAGGAATCCCCTACCATGTCCTCACAAATCCATTAATTATCTCATTATAGGTACCTATATGAATCTTTCCATGGTAATCATGTCATTCTAGAGTAGAACTAGTACATGGAACATCTTCCTAACATCTGAACCACATATCATAAACAATAGTGCCCGAAGCATTAGTCCGAAAACCTAAACCATACGTAAAAAAAATAATGCTAGGAGCATCATTATAGAAACTAAACCATGGATACTGAGTATTAGTCTAATATCCCATTCCAATTGGTATAACATCATTGAATAGAGTCCTAGTCTTTCACTTAAACCATAAAGTATACTATTAGTGTTTAGAGCCTCAATCTGACACCCTATCCATATAATATACTACCCATGCCTGGAGTATCATCTCAAAATATAACCTCATATGTGGAATTCCATGTCCGTTAACCTCAACCATATAAAAAGAACAAATATTCCTATAACCTCAGTCCAAAACCCAACCATAAACAAAACTATCATTATAGATATAGAACATCAGGTCAATCATCATATCCTATGGGTGTGGAGCATAATGTCCAACCTCTCTAAATGATAAAAACCCATATCACATCAAAACAGACCCTTGAGCATGAACCAAGTCTCAATCTTAACAAACACGGGAAAACATATCAAGGTCTGGTTAAATTTCTATGCTCTTCATAAATATATTAGACCCATCAACTCATACATTGACTTGGTTCCCAATGGGACACCCACAACCTAAAACTACCCAAACACACATACCTACTTGTAGGTCCCAGGCATAGTGAAATATCATGGGTGGATGTGCCCACTTGACCTTTTGTCATTAGCAATGATCAATCCGGGATCAATACGATGATAAATTCCAGAATCCATGGATCGAATCACAGAAATAGACAAAGAAGAAGAATAGTCCCAGAACCACAAAGGAGGATCATCACATGTTGATTATAATTAATTTAATTAATTGACAAGAAGTAACTTTTATGGCGTTATTTCTTCATTGATATTTCTTATCACGTTCCAATGTGATTCATCATTGCATCGTAGAAGACAAGTGTAGACTTCCTCTAGTGGTGATCCATACGTGCACCATGTATCTCTAGACGTCACCAAAGGAATCTCCGGGTGCTAGTGTGGAGAATCTTTTTCTTGCGTTGTCCACCTTAGATCTTCTTGATCCGATGGAGGAGGACCTCTCTCGGTCTTGAGAGCATTCTTAGAGGAAGGAGTTCTTTCGGACTTCAGAGATTTCTCCAGAATTGTTGTGCACAATGATTAAAGAAAAGTGTTGGGGTTGTGAGGATATTTATAATCAGGTTTGAGGTTATAGAGTTATGACAATAAATAAACACGTTACGCATTTTATTTATTTCATTAACTATTATTAAAAACCCCCATGTTGAATCATTAATTCCTTGACATGCACCCATACTGATTATAATAAATATCATTTAATAAAATGATATTATTTCCTCAAAATACCGACTGGAAAAACTACACGACATTTAATCATTAATACACAGCATGTACTTGTTTTTCATTTTCTTTCCAAAATGAAAACTACACGGCGTGTACATTCAATGTACACAGTGTGTATCTTGTTTTCATTTTATTCTTCCTTCAACATTAAAATGATTTAGACTTACTTGAATAATTATTAAACCAGATACAAGAATAATCTTTATTCTACTTGAGATACTTGGATACACTTAGTGTGTGACCCTCTAGGCCTCTTTCTTGTTAGCATTAGGTGGGCTTGCCTAAAGTCCAATATTATTGTCTAGTAACGGGCCAAGGCACCAAAGAGAAAGAAGTTGACACCGCATTGACGTGTCACCTCATACGAATGATTATTATGTAATTTAATCCCTTTGTCTCAATATCTCATCAAGAAGGTTTCATGGTAGTGTCATAAACCTATATGCTTGATCCGCCATTCTTTGAATTCCAGAAATAAACTCATCCTGACACCATGGACATTGAATTTGGGCGACAGTTCTATTTCAATCAAAGGCCCCGAGATATATACTTCCATAAATATGGAAGGGAAAAATCCTTCCTTGACTTATCCATTAACAACATGTCATTTGTGACGTACCCAACGTACCCTACTTCCCGCCAACTATATTCATGATGATTTTCGTCAGAAAATCTAAGTGTGTGAGTCATGACATGAGTTAATGATAATCTTCCAGTCTAAGGACCATTACACACGCTCGTAGATAGCAATGTACGGTGACACCAAGACATGTGGAATTACTACTGGCGGGTCTATTATCATAATCTCCCATCTTGGAGATTACCAAGTGCGAACTTTATGAGAGAGAGTCTCATCTTCTTACGAGTACTCGCACATGATGGTCTGTATACCATGTGTCCTATTATAATATGTCATCCAACTGTAGAAATTTATTTAAGAAAATTGTTATAGCATTTCAAGTTTCTCATCATAGTGGATATCTTCCCTGACCTTATTAATGCAACAAATATTCCAGGACATTATTATATTATAGTCATGTAGAAAAATGAACAATATATAATAAGTGTACATTCATGTAATCAAAGTATAAGTAGTTGGTTCTCAGGACACCAACTCTAACAAACTCCCACTTGGACTAGAGCCAACTGCCTATGGATTATAGTCTTCTAGACCTCACATGATGATCATGTTTCTGCTGAGTCAAAGATTTAGTCAAGGGGTATACTACATTGTCTTCTGTGGAAATACTTCTCACTTTAACTTCACCTCTCTATGAAAAATCCCTCAAGAGATGATACTTTTGAAGTATGTGCTTTGTTTGCTGACGTGACCTTGGCTCTTTTGAAAGTTCCACCACTACAATATTATCAAAATAGAGTGTGATATGATCTTTACTGCTAGGTACTACATCCAGATCTTGGAAGAATCTTCACATCCATACTACTTCTTTAGCTGCCTCAGAAGTTGTGATATACTTGGAATCTACTGTAGAGTTTGCGACCACACCTTGCTTTGAGCTCTTCCAGCTCACTGCACCTCCATTCAAACTGAAGATGTATCCAGTCTGTGACTTCATGTCATCTTGATCAGTCTATAAACTAGTATATACATGTACTCTGATGACTAGTTCCTCATCTCCTCCATAAACTAGGAACATATCCTTAGTACGCTTCAGATACTTAAGGATAGTCTTGACTTCCATCCAATGAAAATCTCCTGGACCAGCTTGATATCTGCCTACCACACTTAATGCGTAAGCAAAATCTAGCCTTGTACATAGAATAACATACATGACTAACCCAATCACAGATGCGTAAGGGATCCTTGCCATTTTATTTCTTTACTCATGTGTCTGACGACACATTTTCTTGGAAAGATGAATGCCATGTGACACTGGAAACAATCCCCTCTTGAACTATTCCATACTTAATCTCTTCAGTATCTTGTCAATGTATGTACTTTGACTCAGGCCCAACATTCTATTGGATCTATCTCGATGGATCTTGATCCCAAGAATATATAATTCCGTGTCCAAGTCTTTCATAGAGAAGAATTTATCCAACCATGCCTTTACTGACTGTAAGACAGGTACTTCATTTCCAATTAGTAATATGTCATCAACATATACTATTAGGAAAATGACTACACTTCCTCTAAACCTTTTCTAGACACAAGTCTCACATTCATTCTTAACAAATCCAAATTCCATTATGGCTTCATCAAAACAAATGTTCCATGACCTTGATGCTTTCTTTAATCTATAAATGAATTTCTGAAACTTGCACACCTTGTTGGCATCCTTTGGAGCCACAAACCCTTCAGGTTGTGTCATGTAGACATCTTCCCGAAGGTTACTATTAAGGAATGCAGTTTTGACATCTATTTTTCAAATTTCATAGTCATGGTAAGTGAAAATGACCAATAGGATTCTGATGGATTTCAGCATCACAACCGGTGAAAAGGTTTCATCATATTCAATTCCTTGATGCTTTCTAAAACATTTTGCAACCAGTCATGCCTTATAGGCGCTGAATTGTCCCTCCATGTCCAGTTTCTTCTTGAATACCCATTTATTACCAACAGGATTTACATCAACTGGAGGATCTACCAAAATACAGACTTGGTTTTGGTACATGGAATCCATTTCATAATTCATGGCTTCTTGAAATTTGGTAACATCTGTGCCTTCAAATGCTTCCTTGTAGGTAATAGGATCATCATTGTCAACCCATAATGAGTTACCATGCTTGGTGACAAGAAAACCATATCATTCTGGTTCTCTCACCTCTCTCGTTCTCCTATGTAGTTCTTGTGTCTCTAGAACAGATTGTTCTTCCACGGGGATTTGTAGAATATATTCTTGTACTAACTCCTGTGTATCTTGAGCCTCGACTTCATCGAAGTCTATCTCGCTCCCACTATCGCTTTTGGAGATGTGATCCCTCTCAAGGAATATGGCGTGTCTTTCCACTATAACCTTTTTATATGATGGGTTGTATATGAAATATCCCCTTGTTTCCTTGGGATATCCTATAAAGGTACACTTTGTGCCTTGGGGTGTAAGTTTGTTACCTGAAGAGGCCTTAAAAAATGCTTCACTACCCCACACATGTAAATTTGATAACATGGATTTGCGTCCACTCCATAACTCATATGGAATACCATTTATCGATTTAGTTGGTATTTGGTTTAGTATGTGTGCTGCTATTTGTAATGCATATCCCCAAAAGGATAATGTAAGAATCACATGACTCATCATTGATCTCACCATGTCCAATAGGGTGTGGTTCCTCCTTTCACTTACACCATTCCACTGAGGCATGTAAGGAGGAGTGAGTTGAGATATAATCCCAAACTCCCATAAGAAATCAATGAAGTCCTAATTAAGATATTCTCCTCCTCTATCTGAGTGTAGTTTCTTAATCTTCTTACCAAGCTGGTTCTCAACTTCATTCTTGTATTATTTGAACCGATCAAAAGAATCTGACTTATACCTCATTAAGTAAATATATCCATATCTACTAAAATCACCAGTAAAAGTTATGAAATACAAGAACCCACCCCTTGCTTCAATTGGAAATGGTCCACACACATATGTGTGAACTAATTCTAGAAGCTCTTTAGCCCTTTCAACTTTCCCACTAAATGGGGCTTTGGTCATTTTTCCTTGTAGAAACACATGACATACACCAAGTGGTTTTAGTTCAAAAGAATCTAAATACCCATCTTGATGTAATTTTGTCAAAAGTTTCTCATTGACATGACCTAGCCGGTGATGCCAAAGTTGGGTGTGCTATGATTCATGTGAATTAACTTTGTCATCAATTTCCATTACTTGATTTGTGTAGTCTAACACATAAAGGCCGTTATATAAATGTGCCCTACAAAAAAAGCTATATTTATAAAAGTTGCAACATTTATTTCCAAAATTGAAGATGAATCCATCAGTATCTAATCTAGATACTGAAATAATGTTTTTTTGTTACAGAGGGTACATAATAACATCCTTTTAATACCAAGACCATCCCAGTAGGCAATGTGAGATGGTAGTCTCTGACAGCTACAACAGCGATTCTGGCTCCGTTGGATGCTTGCAGATCCGCCTCACCTCAGTTAATCTTTCTGAATCTACATGGTTCCTGTATTTGGATACATATGTGAGCACCACAAGTAGTATCTAATACCAAATTGGTATAAATAGATAGATTTAATTCGATAAAAAATGCACCTGAAGCTTCCCCTTTCTTCCTTGGCTGGGTGTATTTTTTCTTCCAGTGGCCCTTCTTTCCACATGCGAAACAAACAGCCTCCTATTCTCTTGCCTCCCCTTTGATATTACTTTTCTTAGAAGGCCTTGAAGAAGCATTGGTCTTAAATCTCTTTTCCTTCCCTTTCCTTTTATTTACCATAAGTAAAGAAGGATTTTCACGCTTCATATCATTTCACACTTGGAGAATGAGGATAATAAGATCAGATAGAGACTTCTCAATGTTGTTCATGTTGAAATTTTCAATAAAGTTATAGAAGCTCTGGGGGAGTGATGCAAGAATGAGATTGGTACCCAGTTCTTCGGGGAGTTTAAACCCTAGAACCTCCAAGTGCTCAATGTAGCCAATGAGCTTGACTACATGAGACCCAGCTGGGGAACCCTCTCCAATCTTGCTCTGAAATAGAGCCTTGGAGATCTCAAACCTTTCCTATCTTTCTCTCTCCTGGTATAGACCACGGAGGTGCTCGAGCATGCTATAGGCATCCATGTCTTCATGAGACTTCATGAGCTCACTATACATTGATGACAACATCAAACATTGAACATCAAGTTCATCATTCAAATGTTGATTATAGACCAGGAAATCTTCACCACTCGCCCCTTGGGAAGGTGAATTAGGAAGTGAGGACTCCAACACGTAAAACTTTCATTCATGGTGTAGGATAACCCAAAGGTGCCTAAACCATTCCTAAAAGTTACTGTTGGTGAGGATATTGTCTTTATCAAGAATTGATCTTAGAGAAAATGTGGTTGATGAGTTTGTCATATCGATTCTACAAATTCAAAGAGCAGATTTATCAGTGCCTTTTGATTACATTTTATGAAAAATAATAAATAAATTTAATAATTCTCCAACTATTTTATCATGTCCCAAAGACCCCCACCATTGAACTTGGAATTCCTAGTTACTATGACATTCTAGTGGAAAGGATCCATATTCCCCTTAGCATAACCCCAACAAGGGTTGGTCAAGCTATTTAAAGGTATTTAGGCAGGCATGTCTTTGCTAATAGTGAGCTTACAGTTCCTTGATCTATTGAGTGGACTCCCCAATCCTAAAATCCTGACTTGTATTTCCTTAACACTTGCCTCTATTTTACAAAAAGTCTAGAAAGGGGTACTCCTCTTGATGTAAAATGTTTAAGTAAACCCGAAACTTTCATAAGAGCTTCCTTTATAAAAGTAAGTGTCCCAACAAGGGTTGGTCAAACACATAGTTTTATTGAGTCTTTCCCTTAATCAAGTAACTGAAGGCTTGGTCTGACTTAATATGGTATTTGAGGAATTTCAATCCTTTATGCGTAGTTTCGCATTATCACATGCTTGTTAATATTAAGTGATGCTTGCTTAAGTGATTAACCATGTTCTTATAATGTTTACACATAGTATGATTTTTATTTTATTCCATCTTTGCATGCTTGTTTATTTCATTACCTATGTGATTGTGACAACACATACATAATAAATAAACCATGAAATCAGATAGAAATAAAATAAGATGGAATGATCATGAGCTTCTATTGGTTAACTTATCTAGTAGTTTCGATAAGCTAACCCTGACCTAGGGAAAAAACCTTGAACCCGATGGTTCGTGTTTTGAATCTCCCACCTGTCCAACTTTGTATCTTCTTGGGTTGGTTTTGCCTCAGATTCAGATTTTGAACCGTCTCCTCTGGCTTGGGAGATCCTCCATTACATGGGGTTTAAATTAAAGAAACCATGGGCATGCAGGCCCTACATTTTATTGGAAGAAGGCTCGTAGGCCAACGAATTTAAATTAAATAAATTTAAATGAAACCATACACACACAAAGGTCTTTAGTCTAGCTCATTATCATCCATAGCATTCAACGACATTTATGCATATTTAGTATTCAAATTCTTTTAATCATTATTTTATTCAAGATAAGTCGCGCTTGAATTAAATTAATTATGATCTTATAATTAATCAATTCTTTATCTTAAATTCCTTTTTGAATTTCCTAGAGATTATTCTCATCCATATTCCTTGTATGGGTCTTTGTACTTTGGAGGAAACCTGGTGAAATTCCATTTCTGGAAAGTACATGGCATGTAGGCTATATTACACGACATGTATTTTTTTCACCCTTTATCCAAAGTACACACCGGGGGCTTTGGCATGTTTTCTGTACTTTGAAAATTTTGGAGTACACGGCGTGTAGATTAATATAACATAACATGTACTTCCTTGTTATGTGGTTACTGGCCTAGAAATACCATGTACGCTGTTACACATATTCTCCTTATACATGGTTTCACTTGGGCCAGATCGGACTACACGACGTGTTTATTCAACATGCATGTTGTGTATTCCGGTTTCCACACGCCCTTCAATTCTGGTCAAAACGGTGTATTAAAAAACTTAGGTATGCTCAATTCACACAACATGGTTTGGCGGACCAGTATCGGTTTGTTGAACCTAAGTACACGACGTGTAGATTTCACTACACGCCGTGTATTCCTGTGTTGTACAGACAGAATGAGCAGCTCCTCCGGATGAGTTCCTCATTTTTATTTTAATCAAAATCAAAATTAAAAGGTTGTTTCTGTGATATGAATAAAGAAACTAAGGAGGAAGAACAAATATCATTCATTCCGTTTTATAGAACGAATTATCTTGAATTGAATCAAATATAAATTCATAAATTATCAACGAAAATTAAATAAATATAATCAATGTTGTGACCCCTCTGATACCACTTGTAGGTCCTAGGTGCAGTAGAATCTCGTGGGTGGATGTGCCCACTTGACTTTTTGTCATTATCAATGATCAATCTGGGATCAATATGACAATAAACTCCAGACTCCACAGATCTAATCACAGAAATAGACAAAGAAGAAGAATAGTCCCGGAACCACAAAGGAGGATCATCATAGGTTGATTATAATTAATTTAATTAATTGATAAGAAGTACCTTTTATGGCGTTCTTTCTTCGTTGATATTTATGATTACGTTCCGATGTGATTTGTCATTGCGTCGTAGAATCCAAGTGTAGAATTCCTCTAGTGGTGATCCACACATGCACCACATATCTCTAGATGTCGCCAAAGGAATCTCCGAGTGCTAGCATGGAGAAGCCTTTGCTTGTGTTTTCCTCCTTAGATCACCTTGATCAGATGGATAAGGATCTCTCTCGATCTTGAGAGCGTTCTTGGAGGAAGGAGTTATTTTGGCCATGAAAAAATTCTCCAGAATTGTTGTGCACAACGATTTAGGAAAAGTATTGGGGTTGTGAGGATATTTATAACCAGGTTTGAGGTTATAGATTTATGATAATAAATAAACGCGTTATTAATTTTATTTATTTCATTAACTCTTATTGAAAACCCCCATGTCGAATCATTAATTCCTTAACACCCGCCCATTATGATTATAATACATATCATTTAATAAAATGATATTATTTTCTCAAAATCCTGACTGGAAAAACTATACGGCGTGTAATCATTAATACATGGAGTGTACTCGTTTTTCATTTCCTTTCCAAAATGAAAACTACACAGCATGTACATTCAATGTACACAACGTGTATATCTTTTTTTCATTTTATTCTTCCACTAACATTAAAATGATTTAGGCTTCCTTTAATAATTATTAAACCGCATATGAGAATAATCTTTATTCTACTTGAGATACTTGGATACACTTAGTGTGTGACCCTCTAGGCCTCTTTATCGTTGGCATTAGGCGGGCTTTCCTAAAGTCCAAGATTACTGTCTAGCAACGGGTCAAGGAACCCAAGAAAAATAAGTTGACACTGCATTCATGTGTCACCTTATATGAATTCTTACCCTATAATTTAATCCCTTTGTCTCAATATCTCATCAAGCAGGTTTCATGGTAGTGTCATAAACCTATATGCTTGATCCGTCATTCTTCGACTTCCAGAAATAAACTCGTCGTGACACCATGGCCATGGAATTTGGGCGACAGTTCTATTTCAATCAAAGGGCCCAAGATATCTACTTCCATAAATATAGAAGGTAAAAATCCTTCCTTGACTTATCCATTAACAACATGTCATTCGTGACGCACCCAATGTACCCTACTTCCCGCCAACTGTCTTCGTGACGGTTTTCGTCAGCAAATCTAAGTGCGTGAGTCATGACATGAGTTAATGATAATATTCCAGTCCAAGGACCATTACACATGCTTTTAGATAGCAATGTTTGATGACACCAAGACATGCGGAATTACTACTGGCCGGTCTGTTCTCATAATATCCCATCTTGGAGATTACCAAGTGCGAACTCCATGAGAGAGAGTCTCATCTTCTTACGAGTACTCGCACATGATGGTATGTATACTATGTGTCCTATCATAGTATGTCATCCAACCATAGAACTTTATTTAAGAATATTGTTATAGAATTTCAAGGTTATCATAATAGCGGGGATCTTCCATGACCTTATTAATGCAACAAATATTCCAGGACATTATTATATTATAGTCATGCAGAACAATGAACAATATATAATAAGTGTACATTAATGTAATAAAAGTATAAACAATTAGTTCTCAGGACACCAACTCTAACACTTCTTAGGGTTAGTTTATAAATCGATCACCCACTTAACCCTATGGGTTAACTCATAAATAGTTTCACCCTTCTTGGGATCCTCAGAACTGCTACATAAGCAGAGGAAACCCTCTTGGGATTCTCGAGGTCAAAACATAAGTAGAGACATACCTATCCAAATCCTTGATCACAACTAATCTCTTGAGGTAATGAATGTATCTTGGGGTAACACATCCCACAACCTAGTATTTGGCATCTCATGCCCTCATAATCCTAAAATAGGGTAAATATCACAAGGGATATAGCCTCAATCCCACCCCTTTCCAGGTCACCCTAGTTTGGTCTATACACCCAACCTATCCACCACATTGAGTCACAACTCAATCCCGTTAACTAGGGATAATCCCATTCCAACACCAATAAAGGTCTTCAACGAACCCATACTACATCCTCTAATCATTATCATGACCCTCACTTGGGTATCATCCCATGTATCACTCTCTGGATATAGTGAACTCACTTTCAAGAGGAAAACATCTCTTTCATAACTTACTCACCCTAAAACAACACTTAGAAGTCATCAAAACGCCCTAAGGGATCCACCATCATGTTTTATGTGAAAAAAACTCAAAATTGACTCCTCTTGTGTCCCATTCCAACTATGGGGTGAAAAATCACCCAAAACCCTCAAAAGGGTAACAATGGGACAATATATTGCATGTAACCCTAGTATAACATGTGTACTAAAAAATATACCACCAAGATATGTACTTCTACATGACCTAGGTACACCAGATATCTGGATGTGTAATACTATATAGACACAACATACATGGGGTATGGCCATGTACTACTACACAACCATGTCACACCTGGGGTCTGGTCATGTACTCCTACACGACCATGCCCCCCTTAAATGGGGAATCTACCCATGTACCTGACAACACGACCATGTCTCACTACACATCGTGTACCTCAACTACATAGTGTGTAGTACCAAAATTCTTTCTTCCCAAGTACATGGCCACATTTACATGCATCACTACACAACATGTACTCCAAGTACACGATGTGCAGTTCTAAAAAGTTCATTTTCCCAGCTATATGACCACATGGCCATGTACTGTCACATGGACATGTACCACTACACAGTGTGTACTCTCAATACAAAATGTGTAATTCTAAAATCCCATCTTCCCTGGATGAGAAGAACACATGGTGTGTGTTCTTAAAACCACATGATGTGTGATCTGGATTTCAGATCGAGAAACCCCTACGAAACTCCTGAAATCCCTATTTTCCCTAATTAAGCATAGAATGACCCCCATGGGGTCCTTGGTAGTCTTAATAGGATTTAATTTTTTTAAAAAACACATTTATGGGGACCAGGTAATAAAACTAAAAAACTAGCCTACCTCATTAAAAAAACCCGAAGCTTTAGGTCCAAATCCTCTCTCGGAAGCTGCTACACCTCGATCTGGTCTCAACCGTCACCATCAACAAAGTCCGATGATATACACCCCTTATCCTATTGATCTATCCATTTTATGCAATGGATGAACCTTCTCCCCTTCTTATCATGCATAGGAATCCCAAAATTGAGGGGGGGTGTTTTATCTAATTTAATTAATTAAATTCCCATTTAACACCTGCATTGAGTCCTAGAACCCGAAGTGGGTTTATACCTCACATAAGAAAAATCCCATGTTTTTTACTCAAATGTGGATTCATAATCTTAATCTGATGCTTTGTTTAAATGATATATCCACCCAAACCCACATGAATAATTTAATATTTAATTAATTAAATATTAAATATTTTTCCAAGACTCAAACAGTTTGGAATTACACTAAACTCATGTCCTAGGGTAAATTACCTATTCCAGGACCAATAGAGTGGTAAAAAAACTACAAGATATTTTATTCTATGGGAAATGAACATTTTACCCCTTATAAGCACTCAAAAGTAAAAAATTTAAATTTCTACTCAAATTCAGAATCTAGGGAAGAAAGAGTCTTTACAACCACCCCACCATAAAACTTATCATCTTCGAGAAGCCTTATGGGTCTTAAAAACACACCTATTGACCCAACACGTTCATCATTTCATGCTCAAATCATTGCGTTCTACTTTAGGATGATAACTGAGTCCATCCGCATCACTCCAAAATAAGGCACACAACCCACCAAAGGTCAAGCCACCACTTTCCACCATACACAAACTACCAAGACGATGCATGACTGTATCCATTCATCCTAAGACGTATCAACATCATCCAACACTAATCATCAAGTTTATGGCACTCCCCACCATAAAACCCAACCTACAATGGCCAATTCCAATCCACGACATTTCTCACCGTTAAAGTTTCCTATCAAAACACATCCTTTATATTCCACTGACCTACTTGATGTGGTTATTACTACATCCTCAACCCTACCCGCACAAGGGTCACATCTCCACAACTTACCTGATACTCCCCACCATAGGATCATCCTTATTATCACCTTATAACTGAGCACATACTCCATGAACCATGCTCCAATCACTATCAAACCTCAGAACTTGACATATTCGTCTTACTCCCACTAGAGAGACAAAACAAAACATCAACTATCACCCATTATCAACATCTAAGAAAATCACCCATTTTATTCACCTAAATCTATCCCATCATAAGGACCTCACTCAAAAATTTCCAATGGTTCACTCAAACCATATGAATTCACATACACTTCCCCATGAGCGCAACCTACCAGGAGGCCCTTTATTAAACCAAAGAGACATATATATAGCATGGAATATAGTAAAAACTATCTCATAATACTCAATATGATGTCAAGATATTAGGAATGATCATATCTAGATTGGGAGTACACTAAGATTCCATTTATGGATACTACCAAAAACTCATCCATTCCCAAAACATCACAGTTCTATCCCAAGGGCCTTAGGTTACCCTTCCCACAAGCCTATCATCATACTCACAATGATTCTTAGCTTACTCATGGATGCCTTCTCAATTCAATCCCCAGAGGCATATACTTCCATAGAGCCCAATCCATAATCCAACTGAAACAACACGTCACTAACACTTGTGTCTCCAAGATCCCATTAATACTTAACCATTACACGCTCTTGTGTAACCTAAACAAAAAACTTATGCTAACTCTAATGAGTCATACCCCACAAAAAAATAAGCTCACAAGCCCTAACCATATACCCTTGAGCACCTCCTATGATCCCTATCTAGACCATAACCACTAGGTTTATCCTATATGCACAACCATTCCATGGGCTAGGCACCTAAACAAACATGCCCCTCTTGAAACCAACCATAAGTCTGAATCACTAGTACACAAGTGCCCCTTATTCAAAACAAAATACGCCCAACATGCCCAAAACTCACACTAGAACAAGTTGGTAATAAGTTGTTTTTGGAAGATGGAATAATTTTTTTCTAAAGTTATTGTCTTTTTTTTTCAAAGAAAATACATCAATTCACTTTGTAAGTTTTGTCAATTGGATGAAAATGATGAAAGGTTTCATCGTAATAAGAAGATCTGACACAAAATGCTTAAGAAAGTCTATCTGTTTGTGAAGAAGTTTTCTGTGAGAACTGGTTCATCATACTCAACCTGGGTAAAAAATGAAAGGTTGAATCAGAATGAGAAAAAGTATCAGGGTCTGGATAACTCCAATATAAAACTAATGGTGATTTTATGATATTAGAGTTATCATAAATCATAAGTTGGTTGGAAAAATTATGATTCTATACTTATGAAGGAAATGAGGAGAATAAGCGCTGATAATTTATTTGAGGTTTGATTGGAAATAAGGAAGTGTTGAAAGGATGGTAGATAATAATAATTTATAATATAAGTTATATGATTCTATGCTGATCTTAATTGTTCTCAAATTCATGAGAAAGTCATGATTACAAGCAAGAGTTTGTGGAATAAGAAAGTTTAAGGAAGTCAAGATTTCTAGTATTAGTTCATCAGTGTGAGATCACTGGACATAGAATTATTTAAAAGATGAGAGGTTTTGTTTGAAACATAATAATATGAAGATTCTAGTTTTTAGTTAGACCAATAATCCACAAGATACAAATCTTTGGTGAAAGAATTCAGTGAATGAAGGAAGTTTTTTTGTACTATAATCAAAAAAAGGAAAGAAGATATTACTAAAAATAGTATATGGAATGTGGTGTTACACCAATAAATAATAGGCATAATTGTTTTTTTGAGAGTTTTTGGTACTAATGAAAAATAAAATAAGTGGTGTTTGTTGGGACTTATGAGTTTAAGTAAGTCAGAGATCGATCAACTGGATGAAGATCAACAATGCAGTCAACCATTTTTACCAGGTTGAATTGTTTTTCAATTGGGTAAAGAATGAAAGAAAAACTCTAATATGTTTTCAATTGAGTTAATAAAAAAAACTCATGCTTTGTTTTCTTTCAATTGGGTCAAGAGAAAAAGAACAAAAGTATTGATTGTTTCTCAATATGTGGTTCTGACTCATTAGACTGAAGGTGACACCAATCCATCATAGTGAAGAATAGACCTATATATTATATATAGGTTAATACCAATAACTTCATCAGACACAAGATCATTGGTTCGAGGAAAAGAAGAAAATATGAAATGTTATGAAGTAGTTGAAAAAGTTTTGTCAAAGGAGGTTTTGAAGCTATTGTTGAAGTGCTGGCAAGAATTGTTGATATCTTTAGAAGTTGAGACTATGTTTATTGTAGAATGGTTTCAAAGATTTTTTGTCTTTTAGTTGGTACTAAGCATCATAAAAGGAATTAATTTGTTTATCATCTAGTTAATTAGTATGGAGAAACATAATGAACAATCTAATGTTGTGCATATGTATTCATTGTAATGAAGGAATCATAATGAAAATCAAAATCATACTGAATAATGTTTATAAAATTTGAATCCAATTGAAGTTGTGAGAATATTCAAGAAGTTTCGAGAAGAATTGAGAATAGTAGAGAATAACTGAAGAAGTCAAAGATGGATATTAAATTAAGGGGAAATAAAAGTTTTGGGAATTTTGGTCAAGCAGAAAAACATTTCAGATTCCTACCTAAACCATTTTTGATGCACCTATAAAGGGAAGAGAATACATTGTAATTTATGACAGATCAATACACTATTCACGTGTGGATGAAGAGAGATAATCTATGAAGTTTTAGTGAGAATAGGTTTCCAAACAGAGTTTTCTTGAGTAAGATTTATAGATAGAAGAATAAGAAGGAAGATCATATTCAATGGTTCTAGATCTGACTGGGAAATCAGATTGGAATTTCTAGACTAAGGTAGAAGCAGTTCAGAATTATTTTAGTGATATTCGGGTAGACTTATATTTCCAGACCGACCAATCGGACCGAGGAATCAGACTGGGATATTAGACAGAGTATTATTATGAAGTCCAGAGAAGTTCTTACTTGCTGTTGGGTAGGAAAGTGAAGAATTTTTTTGATGATTATATTTATGAAATTTGACAAGGAATCACAATAACTTGTGTTTAATTAGTTGGAAAAAGTTTCTTAACTTATTATAAAAACTTTTATTACATCATTTTGTACTATATGAATCACATGAACTATTTTATTAAACATAGTGCTACACAAGTCTAAGGGTATATCCCACTTATTGCATCCACACAAAAGGATTGTTTTCTAGTGGATTTTGTGGTATTGTATTATTTATAAACCATACCAAGGACATAGCTACTCTTGTTGAGTAGTGAACCTTGTAAATTATTGTGTTCCTATGGATGTGTTATTGTTTTGTTTTTAGAAAAGTGATAAATATTTAATAGAAGGTGAATGTTGTTTCAAAAGGAAGGAAAATTAAAAATAAAAAGATATCACTTATTCACCCCCTTCCCCTCTCAGTGATACATTTATCCCGAAAGGGCAATATCAATTGGTATGAAAGGGAAGGTTCCCTTTGCTTACTCTTTGCTGAAGTTTTTGAAAGAGAAGTTATGATGGATAATTTGAATTGTGTGAACAGTAAGGGGGTTCTGGTCATTGGTGGTAAGAACTATCATATCTAAAAATATAGAATGTTGCCTTATCTTATGTCTCTTGGGTATAATGTCCTTGAAGCCGTAACATATGGATTTCCTCCTATTGATGAAAAATTCCCTCTTACATCAGTTGATAAGAAGAATCTTGAGAATGATGGAAGAGATAATAATGCTTTACTTTCATCACTTTCTGAAATTGATTTTTTAAGAGTAAAGGGTGTTTCCACTACCAAAGGTATCTGGTATAAGATGAAGAACGTTTATTAAGGAAATAAAAAACCGAAGAAGGAAAAGTTACAAATCTATAGGCTGGAGTATGAAGATCTGAAAATGGGTGAGTATGAATATGTTGGTGACTTCTTTACAAGGTTGAATGTTATTTTTATCACCATTATATGTATTGGTGAAAATTTGGAAGACTCAACTATTGTTGAAAATATATTTATAATTCTTCCTGATAAGTTTGATGCCAAATTTTCCTCATTAGAAGATAGAGATCTAAAAACATTATCTATGGATGATTTTCATAGTACCCTCATCACTTATGAAATGAGAAGGGATAAAGTTATGAAATTAAAAAAATTGATAGAGAAATCTATTTCAAGGATACCAAGAAAGTAAATCCTAATAACATTCTTAAATAAAAAGAAGTTGAATATTATGATTCCAAAAATTATTTATATAAAAATATTGATGAATTTTTATCCTTTTTTTATAAAAATGTGAAAATAGGTACATGAAATTATAAAAGGAAATTTCCCTTAAAATTATTTGAATGTGGAGATTTTGGAAATTTTGATGCAAATTTCCCGTAAAGAATGAATGAAGAAAACTATGATGAAGATGATAGAAGGTAGAGAATATCATGGAAGAAAAAGGGTGATAAGGCTAAATCTTATTCCAAAGGTAAATTTAAAAAGTTCTCTAAATCCAAAAGGAGAAGTTTTTTGTCTAAAGATGATGAAGAAGAAGAAATTTAATATGAATCCAAAAATTCTACTAATCATGATAGAGATAATACTTTCATTTCAATAGTTAACAATGAAGAGTTTAGAAGCAGCAGTTCTGAAGAAGAAAAAACTCAATTGGAATTTCATCTGAAAGAATAATTGAAAGAATGCTTGAGAAATTTTGGAAGTCTAGAGAAAGAAATTAGGAAATTGAAAAATGAAAGTTCTTCAAAAAACAATCAATAATGTTTTCTTGATGATAAATTTAAGCCTCTAGATAATATTTATGACTTAATGAAATATATTGAGAAAGAAAGGAATTGGAATGAACATCTGAAAGCTAAGATGAAAGAAAAATAAGAAGAATTAAAACTTATCCAATAAAAACTTTCTAAAGCTGAACAGAGGGTTAAAAGTTTCAATAAATCTATCTCTAAAGTTGGTGACATTTCTAGAAAGTGTGTACCTGATAATGATAAAAAATTACCTTCAAAGGTTGAAAATAAATTTGAAATTGTTTATGAAAATAATAAAGTTGGGAAAGTTATATATGTGGCCAAAACCAAAAAATTAGAGAAGTTGGAAGTTTCTAAAAATTATTAGCCCAAAAAAGTTTTTAACACTTCTAATTATGATAAGGCTAGAAATAAATCAGATTTGAAAAATAATATTTCTGGTGATAATAGAAAATTTTGTGGTCAACAATGTTATGATGTTAAAGATAAGAAGGTTTCTGAGAAACATGATCACAACTCCAGAAAGTATGGAAGTTACAGAGGTAAATATTATTTCTATGGATATTACTAGTATTTTGGTGGATTCAAGCATATAAAAAATATGTGTTGGTTTAATCAACAACTTTAAAGCTATTTCATATATTACAGAAGGAAAAGTTTGAGGGGGAGTCAATCCTCTCAAAGGAAGAAAACTGAGAAGGATGTTTTGAAGAAACTTGATAAGGTTGATGTGAAAGTTGAAGATAGATTCCAACCTTTGGAAACTATTTGTGAAAGATGTGAACAACCTAGAAACCTTGTAAAAGGATCTCTTATTTTTTTACTGGAACAAAAAAAGGTTTTTAACTATTCTTAGAGGCCGTATATGAATAAAGATAAAGGGAAGGAAAAGGATATTGTTAATGAAATCTCTCTTAAAGATGAAAAAAGAGAATGACCTTGGGTATTGGATAGTGGGTGTTATTCTCATATGGCAGGAGACTTGAAAATTTTGAATAATGTGAAAGATTTAAAATAAGGAATAATAACATTTGGTAATGATGAATCCCTCAAAATCAGTGGTGTTGGATCAACCATCATTGGGGAAGAAAAGTTGAAATCCAAGAAATATTTTCTTGTTGATGGGCTGAAGAACAACCTACTAAGTGTTTTACAACTTTGTGATAAAGGAAACAAAGTTATTTTCAGGAAATATGGAATTGTTGTGAAAATTTAGGAAGATAGAAAATTTGTTACAAGAAGTGAATGTATTAAAGGGAACTTATTCCAAGTAGGTGAAGTTCAAAACTCTTGTTACTTAAGTATGATTAAATACAATCAGTTGTGGAATAAAAGGTTGGGACACATGTGTTATAGAAACAAAAACAATTTATCAAAGAGATACAGTTTATGTGGAATTCCTAATATATCAAGAAGAAGAGATTGGTGTTGAAAAATTTTTCAAAAAGGAAAGATTACAAATTCTGTGCATAATAAAGTTTATATTTGTTCAAAATGACCCTTGGAACTTATTCATTATGATATATTTGGGCCAATGAGAAAACAATAAAATCATATAGATAAGTAATTCATTACTTTCATTGATGACTTTACTTGTATTACTTGTGTTATGTATATGAAACATAAGTCATATTCTTTAAAAATGTTTAAAAGTTTCTGGTGGAAAGTTGAGAAGGAATGTGAGTATTCAATAAAGAAGTTGAGAACATACAATAGTGTTGAATAAAAAAAATGGAGAGTTTGAAAGTTATCTTAAGAAGCATGGAATTCAAAATAAGTTCAGTACATCATACACTCCTCAACAAAATGGTGTTTCTAAAAAGAAAAATATAAATCTGGTTGAAATGGGATGAAATATGTTACTTGAACATGGTCTCTCTTATTACTTTTGGAGGTAATCCATGAGGACTGTTATTTATATTCAAAATCAATTTTTTCTATAGGCCAAGTTTAGATATGACTCAATATGAAATGTTTTATGACAAATCTCTAAGTTTGAAACACTTAAGAGTTTTTGGGAGTCCAAAAATCATAAAGAAGAAAGGTGGAAACCTTGTAAAGTTTGATTAGAGAGGTGAAGATGGAAATTTTATTATCTATGATATGAAAAAAGAGGATATAGTTATTTCAACAAAGAGATAGGAAGATTAGTTGACTATACTAATGTGAAAGTTATTGAAAAATATGAGGAATATGATAAACAAACTCATGCAGATAAGGAAGATGAATATGATGAAAGAATTTTTGTTAAGAGTTCTGATAAAGAAAAAAATAATTGAAATCCTACTCAAGAAGAAGAATTAGACTCAGCTATTTCTAGTGATGAGGAAGAATCTCAAAAATCTCATCCTAGGCTAAGGAAGCAAGTGGAAGCTCAAAACATAATTGATGATCAATATCAAAAGGTTCAAATAAGAAGAACATCAAAATATATTACACACTTATTTATATTCAAAAGTTTAGTTGAAAACTGTGAATGAAGCTTTTGAGCATCCGAAATGGGTTTAGGTTATGAATGAAGAGTTGGACTTGATAAAAAAATAGTTAGAAAATATTTCCTAATCCAAATGAAAAAAATATTATCTATACAAAGTGGGTTTTTTGAAAAAATATGAATGAAGATGGTGGAGTGATAAGAAGAAAAAAGTGTGCAAAGGTTACTCATAAATATAGGGCATTTACTTTGATGAGACTTTTGTTCCAGTGGAAAGGTTATAAACAATCAAAATATTTCTTTCTATTTCTGTACAACGAAGTTGATTTTTTTCCAGATGGATGTGAAATCAACATTTTTGAATGGTGAGCTTGATGAAGAAGTTTATATTGAAAAACCATGTGGGTTTTTTTGGGAAATATGAATGCTATGTGCGATAGTTGAAGAAATAATAGTATGAGCTAAAATAATCTCTAAGGACATGGTATTCCAAATTGGATACTAGATTAAGAAATATGAGTTTTAAGAAAAGAAGATTTGATAATAACCTTCACATCAAAGAAATCCAAGAAATGTCCCTCATTGTAATTTTTTATATTTATGACATTATCTTTGCTGAGAATGATGAAAGAAGTTGTGAAAGATTCACCGAAGAGATGAAAAAGTCATTTGAAATGTCTATGCTGGGTGAAATGAAATACTTTCTTGGGTTACAAATCTCACAAAATAAGAAACACATATTTATTTATCAAGAAAAGTATTCTAAGTAACTTCTTAATAAGTTTGTCATGGAGAATTATAAACTAGTTTCCACACCAATTTCAGTGGGAACCAAGTTGAATAAAGATAGATGAGGTAAGGAAGTTGAATCTAAAGTGTTTTGGAAGCTGATTGGAAGTTTGTTATATTTGACTTCCTCAAGACCGTACATTGTCTATACTGTTACCTCATGTGAAATATTTTAGAGCACTCTGAAATAATAACATATATTAGATGAAAAATTAATTCTAAGATATATAAAAGGCACAACATATTTTGGAATCTGGTATGATAGCTCAAAAAGTATTGGCTTGTTTGGATATTCAGATGCTGATTGGGCAGGAAATGTTGATGATAGAAGATTCATATCTAGTGGAGTTTTCTTTTTGGAAAAAAGTTGTGTTGGCATACTAAGAAACAAAATTAAGTAACTCTTAGCATGGATAAATCTGAGTATGTTGCTTCCACCCATGTTGCTACCCAAATTATGTGGATGAAGACTCAGTTGGAATACTTACTTGTTGAAGTGAAGTTACCCTTTCTCTTGGGTTGGGATAATCAAAGTTCCATCAAACTTACAAGAAATATGGTACAAAATTCTTATTCAAAACATATTGACATCAAATAACACTACACCAAAGAGCATGTGGAGAAGAATGAATTAAATCTGGAGTATATTACTACATCATAAAAAGTTGCTAACATTTTCATAAAACCTTTACTAAAGGAATGTTTTTACAAACTGAGGTTGAACATGGGTGTCCAAACTCTTTCTCATAAAACTGGGGTATTTTTTCTATCCCCTCTCCCATATTGTATTTGGATAGTGTTATCAAGGGGATAATGTTTTATAAATATATTCATTGATATGTACTAAACCTTTTAAGGAATCATGTATGTAGGGGGAGTTGTGGGTAAGCTGTGAACTCAACATTTAAGTGTGTGAACTATTCTAAATTTTTTTTGGAGTTACTATATAAAACTTGTGTTTATAGGTAAGTGAAATAAGTAAATCAAGAAATGAAGAAATATGAAAGGAAAGTTGGAAAGATGAAGAAGTTTCATTAGTAATTCCTTTTGGACAAAAAAGTTTTACTATCAATGATTCTTGTTTCCTACAATGAGTTAGATCACATAGTATTAGAATTAATTGATAAGTAATCCATAGCTTAAGGTTACAAAGTTCAGTGATTTATGAACCTTGGTTGAAAAAAAAATCCAAAAGGGGGAGATTATTGGGACCAAGTTGGAAATAAGTTGTTTTTAGAAGCTAGAAGAAGTTTGTGATGAAAGTATTTCATTTTGTTTTCAAAGAAAATAAATAAATTCACTTTGTAAGTTTTGTTGATCAAATGAGAAGGAATAAAGGTTGCATCATAATTAGAATATTAGATGCAAAATGCTTAATAAATTCCACACGTTTTTAAAGAAGTTTTTTGAGAGAAAAGGTTCATCAGACTCACCTTGGGTCTAAAATGAAAGGTTGAATTAGAATGAGGAAAACTACCAGGGTATGGATGACTCTAATGTAAAATTGATGATGCTTTTCTGATCTTGGAGTTCTCATAAATCATAAGTTATCTAGAAAAATTGTGATGGTAGCCTTATGAAGGAAAGAGGGAGAACAAGTTCTTCCAATAGGTTTGAGGTTTGATTGGAAAGAAAGAAGTGATGAAAGAATGGGAAGTTATAATAATTTATAATATAATTCAAATGGTTCTATGTTGATCTTAATTGTTCTCAAATTCATGAGGAAGTCATGATTACAAGCAGGAGTTTGTGGAAGAATAAATTTTAAGGAAGTCAAGATTTCTGGTCTCAATTCATCAGTGTGAGATCACTAGATGCAGAATTGTTTAGGGAAGTTTTTTTGAAATGTGAGAAGATGAAGATGTTGGTTTCAAGTTAGACCAATAAGCCATAAGAAACAAATATTTACATAAAGAAGTTTGTAAATGTTGGAGGTTTGTTTGTACTATAATCAGAAAAGGAAAGAAGATGTTGCTGATACCGGTCCATCGTAGATGGTGTGCCACCAATAAATCAGAGGTAGAATTTTTTTTTTGGGAGTTTTTGGGACCAATGAAAAAGAAAATAAGTGGAGTTTTTTGGGATTTATGTGTGTAATAAATTCAGAGACCGATCAAACAGATTAAGGTCAACAATGTAGTTAACCATTTTCATTAGGTTAAATTGTTTTTCAATTAGGTCAAGAAAGAAAGAATAACTATGATATGTTTTTAATTGAGTTAAGATAAAAACAAGTCATACTTTGTTTTATTTCAATTGGTTCAAGAGAAAAAGAAAAAAAGTATTGATTGTTTCTCAATATGTGGTGCCAACTAATCAGACTGGAGGTGACACTGATCCATCAAAGTGAAGAAAAGACTGATCCATTATACACAGCTTGATACTGATAACTTTATCAGACACAAGATCTTTGGTTTGAGGAAAATAAGAAAAATGAAATGTTATGAAGTAACTAAAAAAGTTTTTTCAAAGGAGTTTTTGAAGTTGTTGTTAAAGTGTTGCCAAGAAGTGCTGATATATTTAGAAATTGTGACTATGTTTATAGCAGAATAGTTTCCAAGGTTATTTGTATTTCAGTTGGTACTGAGAACTGAAATAAGATTTTTTTGTTTTTCATATGGTTAATTGGTATGGAGAAACATAATTAAGAATCTATTGTTGTACATATGTCTTCATCATAATGAAGAAATCAGAATGAAAATCAGAATTGAACTGAAGAATGGTTAGAAAGTTTGAAGCCAACCAAATTTTTGAGAATATTTGAGATGTTTTGAGAAGAATCGAGAAGATTAGATAATCTCTATAGAATTCAAAGTTGGAGACAAAATTAAGGATAATTTTAAGTTTCAAGAATTTTTGTTAAACGGAAAAACTTTTCAGATTCCCTCCTAAACCATTTTTGGTGAACCTATAAAAGGAGGAGAATACATTGTATTTTCTGATGTATCAGTACACTGTTCAGATACAGATGAAGACATATAATATCTGAAATTTTAGTGGTAAGAGGTTTCTGGATAGAGTTTTCCTATGGAATATTTTCAGATAGAATAAAAAGGAAGATCATATTTAGTGTTTCTAGATCAAACCAAGAAATCAGACTAGAATTTATGGACTATGGTAGAAGCAGTTCAGAATTGTTTTAGTGATATTATAGTTGAATAATATTTTCAGACTGAGCAATTAGACTAAATAATCAGACTGAGTTATTAGATTGAGAAATATTATGAAGTCTAGAGAAGTTCTTACCTGCTACTATGTAGAAAAGTGAAGAATTGTTTTGAAGATTATATTTATGAAAGTTAACAAGGAATCATAATAAATTATTTTTAAGTAATTGGTGAAAATTTCTCAACTTGTTACATAAAATTTCATTGCATTATTTTGTGCTACTTGAAGCACATGAACTGTTGTATTGAACATAGTGCTACACAAGTGTAGGGGTATATCCTACTTGTTTTATCCACACAAAAGGATTATTTTCTATTGAATTGTGTGGTATTGGATTGTTTCTAAACCATACTAAGGGTTTATCTACTTTTGTTGAGCAGTGAACCTTGTAAATTCCTATGTTCCTATGGATGTGTGAATGTTTTTCTTTCAGAAAAGTGATAAATCTTTAACAGGAGATGAAGGTTGTTTCAAATGAAAGGAAACTAAAAAGAAAAATATATCACTGATTCACCTCCTCCCCCTCTTAGTGACACATTAATCCTAGATGTGAAATATCACCCTTCATGCATCATTTTTAAAAGGACACAAAACATCCACCTATGACTTATACACTCAAAGGCACACATAACTCGATTAACCTCTCTCACGGGTCACCCTTGAATATCACAGGGCACCAACTCCCTAAACTGGAGTCACATTGAAGAAGGTCACTAGGATATCCCACCTAGGTCTAAGAAAACTAATATAAGGACATAAATCATGGGACATACAACACACTCTCATCCCAATATTTCCTAACATCGATAGGTTTAAACACCCATATCTAGGTTCTCACATACAAAGGAATTCATTTACAAAACCAACCACTCATAATTAGGGCACCTGTCCTCTCTGAGCTTCTGCACATCAGACCACTCCCTGGAGGACCAGGCCACACAACCAATCTCGAACAACAACCACCCAAAAGGGTACAATGGTTATATATATATACCATACCGAACCACCGGGGTCACTGTACCAACTATGATGAGGACCACACCAACTTCCTCAACATCGAGCATCTCACCACAAATCCAAATAACCTTCCATAAGAAAGAGAACCATATACAAGTTGGCCTAGATAAGTATAATGACACTAACTAATTATATGAGGTAACACTGTAAGAGAAGTTGTTGGAACTTTAAACAACTAAGCCTCTTTCATCAGTAAAGTCACACACTAGCAGACCTATAACATGTGGATCCTACATGCCTACCATGATGCATGGTATACCTCTTGCCACTATAGGATAAGATTAAAAACCAAATAATAGGCCTCTTTACAATGGTCCAAGAGACAAAAATACATCATAAGCTAAAAAATTTAAACCACATGCGTATCACCCAAGGTAAAAATCATATAAAACCATAACAACAAAATTAGAATAGTAATCCCATTAGTGGTAACCTAGAATTCCCACTGGAATAGGTGTCTGTGATCCACTAGTACAATATCCACCACAAGCTTCGACACTGTTAATGATCCCTTTTTTAATTGAGGATGAAAAGTTTCAAAGGAAAATATCCTAAGTATAGAGAGGATGAAAAGGCATGAAATATGAAAAAACCATTTTCCCATATATTTTCCCAATGTAATCACACACAATTCCAACCTATTAGGTCTAATATACATGACCAAATCCTCATGTAGGTCACACCTACACAAACGACCCACGCTAGTGATCCATGTGAGCCACCTCATTCACCTAGGGTCTCAATATTTCCTATAAATAGGACCCTTGGGTTCCTCATTTGGGGGAATCAGAAGACCAAAAGATGGTTCGAAGCTCTTCTCACCCTATTCCTTCACCCAAGTCCTAAAAACCTTCTAGGTAGCTCCATAACCTTAAAAAGAAGAGGTAATTAATGATATTATAGGGTTTAGAGTTCCTCCAAGGTCTAAAACACTAAATACTAACATGAGGATCCACTTCCCCCTAGTCCAAAAGTACTAGGGAGAAGGCCCCTTCCCAAGATTGGGACTTACATGAGAGCTTTCTAGGAGTACCTACCTTTGTAAGTATGAGTGATGTCTCTCAAAAGTGTCATTTCTTAGGTTTTTATTCTCCCAAGTAACACATGGGTGAAGTACCTCCCATCTCTCCAAGGTATCACCCGGGTGAAGCCAGATCCATCTTGCCCAGGTATCACCTAAGAAATGCTAGAGCCAACTCGGTCAGGTATCACCTGGGAAAATCTAGAGCCATATCACCTAGGTATCACCTAGATTAATCACTTTATGATCCTTCTATCATACCATAAATGACAAGGCCCTCCCCTTGGGACCACCATTTGAAGGAAACTAATTCAAAACCTCCACGAAGGCCACCGAATTTTCACAATCTGAGCACATGAAACATCAGCATGTATCCCATTAGATTGTGCATTCCCTTAGTAAAATATCTACCACACTTATCTTGCCTAATAGTTAGGGTCCTTGGGGTGTTTAAAATTGTGCATCCACTCAGTAAATAGAACCCCAATTTTAGATGAAATTATAGGGACCTCTCTATTTCAAATAATGAAGAGAACCACTTTATTTTCCCTTTGATGAAGACCAATTTTGTATTCTTATCCCCTCCTCTCTGAATCCAGGAATTGGGTATCTCTCCTGGATTAATCCACTAGTATTTCTTACAGGATATCTATTGCCTTCCATACCCTCACCCTAATCTACTAGTAGATGAAGGAGATCATGTGAAGTTCTATATCTTCCATTTCCTCTTATTTATCACACTGAGCATGACTTACATAGTATTAGATCTCAATGATGATAATATCACTAGTATGATAAAACATTATCAAATGGGACTCCTACCTAGGTGTAATCCCCAAACAAATGTTACCATACCCTCAAAGGGACACATTCCCTGTGAGACAAACCTTAAAATGACCATATTCTCGATGAAGCAACCAAATGGGCCTCCTCTGTAGGTGTAAGCCCCAACCCTTTTGAACTACATCAACATTGATTCCTATCCAAATGGGATATGTAGGAATCCTCCTTGAGGTTCAATCCCAACACCCCAAACTCACCCTAATATTCTTTGGACCATATTTCCAATAGGGTCATATCCAACCTGAAGGGACATATTCCTTATGGGTACCTTCATCACTATCCTTATTATGCTTTATTCCTAGTAAGATCATTCCCCCACCTGGGATGCTATATCTCTTCTAGGTCCTTTTTATCTCATCCTCACCAGCCCAAATTCCTGGTGAAGGTCATCTCATGATAGGGCCATATTCCTTATTAGATCAACCACAAAGGTCTGTTTTGACATAAGTCCCACACCAACCTTGAATAGACACCTTTTTCCTAGACACCCTTGTCACACGATATTAAATTACATGGTTGGGTCCTTGTCATATCAACTTAAAAGGTATGATGCGTCCTGTTAAGTGGCACCAAAATACATGTGTTCTGATTCATCTCATAAGAATGTGTAGGAATCCCCTCTCATAGGCTCGATACCAACATCAAAACAACCCCTGTATCCCTAGACAATGATAAATTCTAAAGCACCTAACTGTGTGGTTTAAAACCATCATCACAAAACAAAAAACTTAACCAAGATAGATAACCTCTAATACATACAAATGATTACATATATAGAGAACCTATGATACATATAGATGGGTCTATTGATGGAGAACCTTAGATATATACACATGGTTTCCCATTAATACACATCTATAATTTATTATTAGGGGTGAATAGTTCCATATTTGGAATTTAAAAGTGATTCATGAATATGTCATAAATCTATAAGAGAGTCTCAGAGTAGGCAATAATTCCTCCCAAAAGGGTGTGATGAGACCAAAATTCCATCCTCTCAACCAATATGAGTTCTTAATCATTGTTGGTTAAGTTCCCCAATGACTATTTGTTTTTGGAAAATAATACCATGAACCATCATGAATATGAGAGTCGTTGGGTGTTTCTGGTTCCATGAATAAACCACGTTGGAAACTGACCTGCTACGAGTGGGTGTGAAATAAAAATGGTGAACCTAATGTGAATCCTTTTATATTTGTGTCACCCACATACTAGGCCCATTTTATACCACTAAAAAATGAAAGAGGTCCATACATGGATTTTCTTTTAAGATAATCAGTTTCACATGTGTTTATGTATTGTCATGCTACTTTGAAAAGTTTACTTGTTTTTGTTTTCCATGTATACCTCCAGGAACATTCACCATAACTTTATTCAATACAATGATGTCCTTCCAACTAAAAAAACATATGCTTTATATATTGAACAAGATAGATCCTCATCTAACCTAAGGACACCGTTTCCAACTCAATGTCTTAAACATTGGGTTTTGAATGCACTGGTTCGGGAGTACCATCTCAATGTTACTATCTCAACCTTAGAGGTTTCATGTGTATCCCTCCAAGATATAAAGTCCCACCAACCATATAATCAAATAAAATTGGTGGATGAAAATAATATGACACCCATCACCATCTCAAACCATTTTGGGAGCCTTTCCCTAGAATGTAACAATAGGTTCCTCCCTTACCTTAAGGAAGCAGACTAATAGGTTAGCGATGGCCTCATCTCAACAGAACAAGAGTCACCATGAAGGGATCCTACCAACAACTGCTACCTCTAATACCGCATGACTCCAAGTCCTTAACATAATGAAGACGTCACCCTATGAGATCCGACTTAGGTCACTCAGACTTGAGTGCCTAGGACAACCCACCAAGGGTTGCGATCAAACAACTGGAAACAAGCTCACATTCATATTCCAAATAGATAATCTCACTAAAAAAGATGTTGGTGGAACCTACAAGTAGACCCAAATACCTGCTCGTGCACATCAAGCCTTCCAGTACAATTTGGTAGCAACCAAAGAAACCTACCAGCATGCCTCGACAACAAACAGGGGGTACAACCTTGTCTCTACCCCGACACATGACAATTATAAATATATATCAGAAATAAATAGAGGAAAGGAGTAGGGAAACATCCATTTTACAACTAAAGAATGTGAATATATCCCCATTCCAACTACAAAAGTCACCCCTTACATCTTGGAAATGATTAAAGGATAGACATATATTCCGGTCCACATTCACTATAAAAAAGAACCATATTAGAAGGGGTTATTTTTTAGATTAGAGGGGGTTAAACCCCCTATAAAGGAATTAGTTATGGTTGTCAAAAACCACTGCTAATGTTATCAAAACATCCTGTTAGAGGCAATTGTGATAAAACACTGGTAAATTATGAGTAAAATTAGAGGTGGTTATTTTATAGGGGGTTTAAATCCCCTATAATTTCTCATAAAAATGCCAGAAATAGCTCAGTTAGAGGTGGTTCAAATTGACTCTAATTTGTGTACCGGTTTAGGGGGGGGGGGGGGTTAAAACCCCTATAACATTAGATAAAAATTATCAAATTAGACTTTAAAGGTGGTTGAAAACTGCCTCTAAATGAGCAATTTTTTTTTTCATTTTGGATTTTTTAGAAATCACATCCTGTATCCCTCTCCTCCTAGAGGACGCCTCCACCTGTACCCCACTCCCTCCTACACTCCACTCTAGTTCCTACCATTTTATAGAAACAATATATGTTAATGTACACATTCTATGATTATATTTATGTATATATATAAATACGATTAAATATAATCATATAATTTATTTATATAAATATATTTATATAATATGTTTATATAATGTATTTAAATACATTTATATATTGTGTTATATATATATATATGTATATATATTAAGAAATTTGTTTTTTAAGAAAATAGTTGGGGTTCAGAACCCCCTCTAATTTAAGATATTAGAGGAGATTTTGAACCGCCAATATTTCCTAAAAAAATCCATATTATATATGTAACACATCTAAAATACAACCATATATATATAATTCCACTAATTATTATATTAGTGGATGTTTTGATATAACCTCCTCTAAAATCCAACTAAATATTAAAAAAATAATGATAAAAAATTTAGAGGGGTTCAAAACCCCCTCTAAATTCAATGATTAGTGGGGGTTGTGCATAACCCCCTTTAATTTATATAGAAAATTAATTTAGAGGGGTTTGTATATAACCCCCTCTAAAAAATCATCGTTAATATGCTGTTTTTTGTAGTGATTTTACAAGTCTTTTAGGATATAATGATTTCATCGGTAGTGATGAGGAGTCAGGAACATGACCCTACCATCACATATGAAGTGACACATCAACACGATAAAATGGGAACTTAGGATCCAATGCATATTCCTGCTCCCTTATAGGAGATTCATCTACAAAATTCCATGATAAATGGATAACAAGACCAGGCACACACACCCATTCCATCTGGAGACCACTGGTCTACTTCAATAGCCACTCCAGGGCAAGAATATATCCTTGTTAAAAATCCAAAATCCCATCAGAATATTCTAGTAGCAGCATGAGAGACGCTCAGGTAATCTTCTACACATGGAAATCATTGTCTACAACATGTGACTCCAACCGCCCAATGAAGAACATATAAAAGGAAATCTCACCCAAAGCGATCATAAATAAAAGAGTAGACCCACAACCATTCTCTACTCAAGGATGGTGTTTTTTGTGGACATCAAACATATATCAATAGTGGCCTAGGATCCTGCTAATTCATTACCAAATTACAGAAGCAACAACTACAATTACAAAGGTCCTCCTCGCAACATTGCTATCAGCAACCCTAGAGGTCCTCCCCAGAATAACTACCATGAAGGCTTACTTCATGGTCTTAAAATGATCAATCATGAGAACCCTTATCCTAACGAGTACCATGAAAACCCTCATTATGGTCAAAATATCAAACAATAAGAAGGTCCCCTCCTTACCATCATATTCCTTGAAGTTCCTCCCCATTGTATACACCATAGGATTTCTCCCTATAGTCAGACGCCAATCCATAGTTGTAGTCCTCCCCATGATAGAATTCACTATGAATGTCCTCCCCTTAGTGATATTTTACTTTGATAAGAAGGTCATCCCCTTTCTGAATCAATTATGAGAAAGTTCTCATATCATGAGGCACTTGGGAAGATTATGCGAGTCATGCCTGATGCCTTGTGATTGAAAAATGATATCCTTTCTAAACTGGAAGATATTTCAAGACAATAATATTTCTCTAAACCACCCTTGGATTATCTACCTTACAACATAGAAAAAGAGATTCCCTCTAATCCTACCATTTACAATAAGGAAGATGGAAAACATCCACTTTGGTCAGACAAGGTGAAGGAATCTCCTACAAAAGATGAAGCAGACTCATTTCTTATAATGAAGCAATTGGCTAAAGATAATATAACCGTCATGTTTTGGACCTTATCCAATCCTCAATATAGTGTTCTAGAAGAATTGTTAGAAGAATGTGTGCATGAAATTTTCCTGAACATATGGATGACTCTTCATCACCTAAGGGCTAAATTCTTACCTTACAAAGGATATGAAGATCATGTTAAGGTAATCGAATTACTACGTCATCAAATTGAATTAGCTACCCTTCTAGCTATGCGATGCCATAAATCGAGGAAACAATGAGAGGGTATCCAATATGAATGACTTAACAAATTAATAAATCTATGCCAGTTGATCTCCAAAACCCTAGTCGATGTCCGAATCAGAGGATGGGGTGAGCATGAATCATTGCGTTTTACCCCGGTCCCCAGTCAGCAGAGCCCACCAGAAGTAACATAGTGAAATGCTATTACTTATAGTCATATCTCATAAGAAAAATCTTCTTGTGATAGATGGTATGCTCAGATAGAAATGATCCTAAACAAATATCATAAGTATAGGGCTTGATGAGAGAGAGCTATTGAAAGACTCTTTCAAAAATCATCAGAGAAGGTTATGAAGACTTCTCAATTAAAATAAAGTAAATCATAAAACAAAAACAACTACTTTAGAATAAATTATCTTACATGTAGATCATATAATGAACTTGGATCATGCTCGAACAAAGAATTTCAAGATCAAGAGAGAATCCATATTAGCTGCAACTACAGTGATACGGGAGCATCCCCAGCCCTACGGGCTGGGGGAATTTTTAATCCAACCCATCCCCACAAGGAAGAAAAATCTAGTTTGAAATGTTATAATATTGGAGTAGAAACATCCCTATCCTATAGGGATGGAGGAATTTCTACCTCATTCTCCTCCCTCATGGAGGTCAACCATTTCCCGATTAAAAGAAATGTTGAAAGGAGAACCTTACTAATTTTTCCCATTTTGTGATCCGACTTACTCGATCAGAACATGCATGATAAAACTCTCAGGAGATTCCCTTCAGGTTTACCTTTTCTAGACGAATCCAAGAGGATTGTTGAAGGAGGATATAATTCCCTGTAGAGGGAACAAACAAGATTGATCTATCAAGGATACAACCCCTCATGAAGATCAAAGTTATTTAAGTAGATATTCTCATGGAAACCATACCTCCTATTATTACAATGCTAATATAACACCTCCAATGTATTATGCATTAGTGAACATCATCAGCACCACCCCTATGAATGCTAAAGAACATGAAGCCTATATAGGGGGAAAAGATGAGTTTTTTTGGTCTAAAATATAGTCCATATGGAAATTACTAGAAAAGGTGCACATAATAGGAACCATAGGCTCACTAAAAATTTGGGGAATCCCTCAAATGCTCCACTACCACCTCCTTGGTGAGCATCTACCAAGGAAAATGGTAAAGGTGTAGTCATATATCACCTAATACCCGAAGATATTGAAACTCTCACACTTGAGGAAATATTTTCTTAGTATGAAGAAGATATGAAAGAGTTGAAAAAGTTTAATGTAGAACTACTCTGAGAAAACATCCCTATGGATATATTCTTCAAGAAAAACCTCATATCGTGCTCCCAACCGACATACCTCAGCAAAGAGGATTCGTCGTAATAATCAAAGTAGAGTAAAAAAATATACAAATGTGGGATACTGAAAACCAATATACTTTTAAACCATGATGGTGAGATATTAGGAGTTACCTCTGTTGGGGACACAACCAGATTTAGGTCAGACGTATCCTCACAGACTTACCCCTACAGGTTACCCATCATAAGTACATGCAAAATTACTATAGTTGGCTCAACTCGTTGTTCCCCCTGTTTAGGCTCCTGCTTAATTGGATATTTCTCCCCATCTCATCAAAAGCATTGAGTCATTTTTGGGTCAATTGGAAGTTGTGAAAAGATGATGTGAATTGGTATAAATAGAAAGGAATCCATACCCTGAATGGGTGGATGTGACTCCTCCCTTGCCAAACTTTGGGAATCCTACACTCCCAACATTTAATGGCTCAGGGGATCCAGAAAAATATCTCATGCACTTAATGTCTTGGTGTAGTCCCATGATGGAAACCATAAAACAACAAGATTCAACCAATATTAGGTGTTTCTTTTAGATTTTAGAGGGACCAACCTTCATATGGTACACTCGTTTACTAGTTGGATTGATCAAGGGGTGGGAATATCTTCATCAAAAATTCCTATATCAATTTATCTCAACATAGTAGAAAAAAACAATCCTCTAACTCTAAAGTTATAAGAAATTAGGGAATGAGCGGGTCTTAGATTTTATTTCTAGGTGGAAGGGTTTGAACCACTCCTCGTACCTACAACTTTTTTAAGAGGACTTGTTGAGTCTTTACATTGATAACCTTTATGATGAGATATGAACAACACTCATCACAATAAAGTATCTGGGTGGGTTTTTGGATCTTGTTGTAGTTTAAAAAATTCGAAAGAATCTACTTTTTAGATCAGAGTCAAATCCAGGCCAATGTTAGTAGCTCAGGGAAAGAGAACAAGAAAATTGGAAACTGAGGCTGTCACCTTAAGACTGACCTCTACGCTACCTCCATATCTAAAGCCCATACCTTGACAGGTTGAAAGGGTGTTATTATTTCCCTATGAGTCTAATCAAAATACAAAATTTATAAAACTCAGACTAGTGAAATCAATCAATTAAAACTTAGTATGAAACAGTTTGAGGTATACCCCACAGAGACATTGAAACTATTTTAATTAGGTTTTTAAAAGAAAATGATTTTATTTTATTTGTTTTGAGGAAATAAATAAATAAATTATATTCAAAGTTTTGAAAATATTTTAGAAAAAATGATAGATGAAGGTATATTAGTTTGTTTGAAATCAAGTTGGATTAAAGGTGTATTGGGGTTCTGTAGTTTCGAGATTTGGGTATAATCAAATTTAATAAATTAAATAAATTAATTCATGTGTGGTGTTGAAATCAATATGAGATGGATCCAATGATCATGGTATCCCTTCCTTGATGCTACAATCCCTTATTTCCATTGTCCTGGTAATTCGCCGAATCAAGTTTTTATCGATACCATTTTTAAATCTTGGTACCCTAAATGTGACAATGGTTATACCTAATTTAGGGTAACTGGTTGCATAATTAAAAGGGTCCTTTTAGATTAAAATATCAATGGTAATGATATAAAGAAAAGAAAGGGATTAAAATTGGATAAATAAATTATAGAAAACAAATTACATGAATATAATAAAAGAAATATATCCAAGGAAAAGTTCCCCCTTGACTACATAACCCTAGAACAAGGTAGGTTTTACCCCCTCATTCTAGTGATGATAGAGTAAAAGGGAAGGAAATAAATAAAATAAAACATGAAAGAAAATTGGAGAGAAAGTTGTGGAGGACCCTAAAAAAACATAACTTATTTCCCTATACTTTGGTCTCTGGATCCTATCCCTAGAAGCATCATCCTAGGTTTTTATTTATAGACATAGATTGATCCCAGTATTCGGGTAATGAATCATCTTTTAAGTTATCCCAACATTATGCGTGGAATTCCATTGTAAAAAATCCACAAATCTTGTAAAATATCATAAGTTTGAATTGTTTGTAATTTCCTATTTGATGATGGTTTCATGATGTGAACTATATTTATGTCATGAATCATATGAATCAATTTCTTGAAAAAATAACTTTATCAATGATAAACATGATGCAAATTCCATTTATGCAGTCTTTGTACAAGTTGTGAATATGCATGGCCTCCAAAATCTATGTTAACAAACACATGACATGAATGGGTATCATGAAATGAAAATTTCTATGTCTTGATTCTGTAGATGCGTTCCAGCTTAAATTTTCCAGTGTTGTGTCACACCATTTTGTGTCATGGTTTAAAGTGTCTTTAACTAACTAGATTCGAATTTTTTTATTTATTTTCCAAATGTTGGTTGTATCCTACCATAAATCATAAAACTAGTTAAATAGTTTATATATTGGTAAGAATATAAATTATATTTCATAAATCAATGTATTAAAACATCCTAAAATATATGCATGTAATAAATGTATCACACCTTCTCATGCGATGCCTCCTCCTAAATGACAACATCAGAAACAAAACCCACATCAGGATGATATAATAGAACCTAAATGATCTCAATTTTAGGACTAGAAGAATAAATTTTATTTCTCCTGAGATGAGAAAGTTCCGAGTTACATTATCGAAACTATGGAAAATAATCTACTAAAATTTTCAGATACTATGAGGCCCAATCAAGTTGTTCTCAATGATTTCCCAAATTATTTCACCTTTAACCAAAGGTTGGGCCATAGCATCTAATATTGTTTTGTTTTTAAAGACGTCTTATAAAAGATGATTTATTCGGAGCAAGTGAAGCTGGGTAAACCACCAGCATAAGTGGCATGTGTTTCTACCTAAACTTCTGAAGAAGTAAAATAGAAAGAATTTATGAGCAAGAGATTATAAAAGTTCAATGATTAGATGACCATGAAAACAATCAAATGAACTCATGCTATCCTTTGGAAATAATTAACTCAACCAACTGCACCCTTAGTTTCCTATTCCACAATACAACCAACTTCATTGGCACCACAGTCCTCCAAAAGTCAATGTTCTAGGAAATGATATGGTCGAAAAAATAGGTACAGGAAGATGATCCTATAAATACTCCAAAGATAGTCCTAACTCTCTCATATTTCATGCCTCCATCCTTGATAGCACGAGCACTATCCTACCAAATGGTGCCATAGGAATTGTCTTTCCAGATGAAATAATCATCAGAAGAACTATTATTTGGTTCCATTAATATCATACACTTAATGGACCCCTTATCTGATGATGATAAATTTTATAAATCTAAGTTCATTGTGCTAAAAAAGGGAATCATAACTAGAGGACATAGAATCCAATGAAGTATGGGAAGATGTAGTCATGATTGAACCCAATATTCTGGCCACACCCTTTCCAGATCCATTTATGCTACTAAGACTAATAGAAGGGCCCTTCAGCAAGCATATGAAGAACAGGTATGTGAACCCACATTTATTAAGAGTCTTTTAGAACCAATTATTTTAAAAGACCGATTGGAAGGGGTGAAATAGTCTCATCAGACCAGATAGGTAGGTAGGTCAAGATGACCTGATCCATTAGTAGAAAAAGTGCCCTCAACTTCTGATCAATCATCTAATTTGTTTTCCCTAGACACTTCAACTTCTAAAGTGCCTATTAGGGAATAGATACCCATTGGAATATGTTAAACTTTGACTCAAAAGTAAGACATCCTGAAATAGTAGGTCATAGTTACAGTAAAACATTCAATACTGGATGCTTTTAACTTGTCAAAGGATCTCCAAGAAGCACTTGTAGAGGCCCTATTAAGCCCTCAAGAGTTAGAATTTGAGGTCACTGTTGCTGAGGTATACCATACAAAGATAGAACCCATGGAATGTCATGCAGTTATCTATTTTATATAACAGGACAAGGATTATATGATACAAGGACACATCAGCCCCCCATATGTGTCTGGAAGGCTAGATGGCATTGATATTCATTGAGATTTGATAAATTGAATTTATATATATTTATTGGATAAATTCCTTTATGGTTTAATCATTCTTTATTTGATAATACGCCGAGTTTTTTGGTTTGTTTTTGAAAGGATTAGGAATTCAAGACTCAAAGGAGTAATAATGAAGAAACAAAAAAATTGATCATTACACATTTTGAATCTAAAGTACACAATGTGCACTCCTCGAGTAGACCACCTATTGGCCATTTGAAAGGCGTGAATCCAAATTATAAGGTATAAACCAAGTACACGATGTGAATTTAGTTTACATAGTGTGAAATACCCAAATTTTAAACCTGATGAGATACATGATGTGAGATCAATACATGATGAGAAAAGTTTTAATTGAGAATCCCACCAAAGATATAGGCCATAAATCTATGTGATACATGATATTCATATATTATTGAAGATATGAAGTACATGATGTGAAATACAATTACACTCCATGAAATAATCGATAAAAAATTCACTTAAAGTATGTTCACGGTGTTAATTAGTGACACGTCTTGAACCACTCAGGCTCTATATATATGTAGTGACCTCAATGTGTAGAGAGAGCTTCAATGCCCAAAACTATTTTCCTATATTTTTTCGTTGTTTCTTTCTTGTTTTCTTTATAGTTTCTTTTTATTATTTTCTTTTATTATTTTATTCATTCTATTGTTTCCACTTTTGATTATAATACCCCTTCTTTGCACGTTTCTTACCAACACTTGAATCCAATTCCATTTTCTGGTCAAAATTCAACTGTCGTTGCATTATTCATTGTTTATTCCTTCAAGTTAGTATTTGATTTCTTGCATATGATTTCAATTGTGGAGTGCTTTGATTTAAACTATTTATTCATCATGTAGAGTGTGTTTCCTGTTTTACTACTATCATTTAATACCATCATGCATAGCTAATCCACTTAGGATTAGGGGTTAAGAGTAGGGGTGTATTTAAATGAAATGAATCTATGAATCAAAACTTGGTAACCCTATGGATAGTAATTAAGTTAAAAACAATTGTTAATATCATTTTTTCGCTACTACCCTGACCATCAAAGGAGAAAAATGAAGGATCCTTGACCTAATTGGAGTTCATAAGGCTAGGACCAATAACCTTTGACCCTTTATTCCTAGAATCTAAGCTTTCTATACATAGGTTATTCACTATCCTTAGACCATAGAGTAGTTTTCAGCTTAGGTAGATCCAATTGGTTGGATCAAAACCAATTAGTGAACTTTGAACCACTTTGAAGCCTAATCCATAGGTCTATCCCAAAATAGATTCAGGATTATATTCTACCTAAACCCTAAAATTTACCTTGAACCCTTCCTTAATCTGATTAAATCCCAAGATACATAGTTTTATGAAACCTAAACACATAAGAGAGATCATGAGGACTCCTAACCAAATGATTCTTTCTACTAAGTTTCATACCGACAATCTATCCTTGTGGGTATGAACCTGCACTGCTACTTTACTAAGACTTAGTAGCTTAATGTAGAGTTGGTTTATAGGTGTACTTCCAAAAATTTTAAATTTTAAAATTTTAAATTTAAATATCAAAAAAAAAAACAAAAATCACATCGTGTGAAAAAATTCATGATGTGAAAGTTCCGATCTCGAAAAAATAAAAAACCCCCGATATTTACATGTTTTTTATTAAATACATGATATGAAAACTTAGTGCGACTTTAAAATTCATGAGTTAGGGTTTATGGCCGAAACACCCCCTCCCCTTCTCCGCCTGTTCCTCTCCCGTGACCACACCCCCTCCTCCCGATTTTCGGCCCCCTCCTCCAATACTCTTCCTCATCTCTTATTCTATCCTATTTCCAAATATATTACTCTACCTTGATTTGTATCTTCCTTCCATTATAAATGGGCCACACCAAAACCATGAAGCGTGCGGCCCAACAGGGCGGTGATGCACCTCCACCCAAGCGCCCGACGTTGGAACCTCTATCGCCGCCCATAGATCCCACCCCCTCACCATACACATATAGTTCTACCACTTCATACAACTATATCTAGTCCAAGGCCTCATCTATCCCATATTAGGGTTCTTCCTCATGCTCGCACCTGCATCCATGCCTTCATTTATCTACACTTGAGCATATGATTCACTTGGTATATTTTCAGGCCAAGTTAATGAGGTCCAACAAGACCCTATACCTAGACTTAATCTAGAATATTCATGTGCATGAGGGGGTTCTTAATCTTCTAGAATTCATGCACCTCTCAAACACCATGGAGGTGCATGGGGAGACATTCTAGGAGATCTTCCTTGAGTTATTAGGCACATTGGACCTCGATGTGGTGCATGTCACCTTCCACCTTAGTGGGAGGCCTTGGGAGCTCACTCTAGGATACTTTGGCACCAGTCTTGATATCTACACCGAGTATTTCACTACTTACCCTATTTATGCTACCATACGACTGGATATGAGCAAGGGGGATGCAATGGGGAGTTGGAAAATAGTCACCTGAGATCCACAAAGAATTCATGGTCCACATACGGTGAAGAGAACCTAGCTATGAGGTGCCACTCTTTGAATTCTCCAACAGGATATAGCTCATGTATAGCTATCCAGAGAAGATTCACATGGGAGAATCAGTCAGATTTAGGTGCTCATTCTCTTCTTAGACATGGGTGGCCCTACTGTCAACATGGTTCTCCATTTCGCTTTGTACTACTAGACCCAGGTACAGCGGGCCTAGGGTACTCTCATGGGGGAAAGTTTCACTAACCACTTTTCACACCATCTTGGACTCTTTGATGTTACTCAACCTCTTTCTTCACTTGGAAAGATGGAGGTGATCAACCTCCTCATGATCCACAAGATGAGGCTCCTGAGGAAGGTTGAGGGGAGATACCAGTGGGACCTAGAGTACTTGGATAATTTAGTTGTGGATCCAGCTCAGCCATCCCCATCCCCAACCCCTACTCATGATCCTTATACCCCTGCTGACCCATCCTCAACCACTACTTCCACTTTTTACCCACCTTCCTCCGATAATTTGGCTGCACCATCCCCTACCACCCCTAAACCTTCCCCACCTGTACCATCTATCATCTGGTTGGTTCTCTAGTGTCTTATGGAGAACTAGTGATAGATTTTCCTTCACCTTGACCTCCGTTTCACTAAGACATCATAGATAAACACCCTAACCCCAACACTATCCCTTTCATTTTCCCACCCACCCCCATGTGATGTCACAGACCCCACATTATTCTCCATTGCCTCCCTGCCACCGTCCTGACCAACCCAGCTACTAGCATCATGACACCCAACACGATGATTGATCCACCTGCCCCAACATCCATAGTTGACATAGATAGGTAAGAGAGTATTCAGGAACCCACCAATTATTATGGGTATACCAATTAACATATAGGTGACACTATCTATACTGTTTAGTTTTTTCCATGTACCCCTCCCCTTTTTTATACTATTTTAGGTGTCTAATTTTTGTATTTCCATTATATTCCCTATTCAATGATGTATCATTTATCATATATATGGATGATATATGGTTTTTACCTCACTAATTTCTTTCTTATTTTCATTAATTTATCCATGTATAGCTTTGATTCATCCTCTATGGTTATTGACGATACTGTCAGGACACCATCTGGCCTTTTTCATGACATGTATCAATATTTTGATGACATAAAAAGACATATTGAGGATCTCCATCTCCAGATCCATACTCACTATGGGGAACCTCCATGATGTTCAAGGAATTTACTAATTTCACTTGAGAATTTTGGGTGACCCTTTTCTGAGGTGGTTAACCCCACCAAGTTCCCCCGTGAGCTCTATGACACCACCACCAATTCCTACAAGAGGCGGAGGATATATGAGCTGATGAAAGACAAAAAATAATTATTTTGTCCATCCATCTAGATAATGACTTCATAGATAGTTATTTATGGGAATCAAACCATATTTTTTTGTTTTCTATATTTTCTTTGTGTTCATGGGACCTTTGTTTTCATTTTTATAATTTTCTGTTCATCGGTCATCTAAAGATTCTTTTTAGACACTTCTTGAATTTATTTGAGTTGTTTTATCTTGGTATTGACTGTGTTCTCTTACCCATTATTCTACATACATATTGATTAATACCTATATACTAATGGTTTATCTAGTTTAGGTATTTTGTTTATGATTTTTTTTGTAGGTAGCACAATTTCTCATTACCATCCAACAATTTCCCCCATGGCATGAATTTCACTATATGGAGCTCTTGATTCCCTATTTTAAAATTATTAATTTCTATTTCAGTCTGTCTATTATTCTATTGAAATCTATCCCATAATGATTTCCAAAACTATGTGATCACTTTATCGTTTTAAGTGTGGGGGAATCTTTATCGAGCTTTATTGTAAATAGACTTGAATTATTGCTTGTTTTAATGATTCTAGGAGACATTTTTCATTAAAATCATGATTTTAAACTTAAAATCTCATTACACCCATTTAAATAAAAGAAAAATATTGGTTGGAGAATATTGAAATACATTTTTATTCTTATTTATAATTTTAGCATGATTTTTGAGTTGATTAATTCAATTCTAATTCTATATTCTTGAAATTTATTTTGATTGAATTATTACTAGATACTATGCCCTGAGTGATTACTAGTTATTTTTTTATACTCCCATTCACAAGAGGATTTTAGACCTATATTTCCATATTCTTTTCTGAGTATATTTCTTGAGATATACTTAGGGCATGTAAACCTATTGAAACTTGCATTAGAATCTTATATAGGATATGATTGAACAAATACACTGTTAAAATGATTGAGAAAATATTTTTTGAGCCATTTTTCTTGAGACCCACTTATACATTTATTATTCTTTAGCCCATAGTATCCATGAATAACCTTGTTAGGATGAAGTGATTTAAAACCTATTATCCCTTACTACCCTACTCTTGGTACTATGCATAATTTTCTTTTAAATAAGTGTGGGGGATTTTTCATCTATTCCATAAATGCGATCTTCATTGCTAAGGAGATCGACATTGGTATTTTCACCAAATCGATATGACATGGTTCATGATTTCCTTTTTCTTTTTCTATACATAATTTATTCCTTAAATATATATATATATATATATATATATATAGGGTTGTGTATTAGGAAGGTAAAAAGTCACCATTACCAAACCAATTCATCTTATGATGGATCATATTTGGTTAGGTGATGTATGTGATATCTTCCCTATACATGACTTTTGAAAAATAAATAAAATGAATAAAGAAAGAAAAGGGAAAAAAGAACATTATTTATGCTTTCTTGACATATTTATGGACCCACTTTGATCTGTTTTTAGAATGAAGACTTTTTTTCTAGAAGGAATTGCTTCATTGAAATTTTTATAATTATCATGAATTATATTTTAGATCTTAACCATATTTTTGATCTTGATTTGTATCATCTACCCATCTTCCCTCAGCCTTAGAGACATGTGAACCATATTACTTAAGCCCTTATGATTAATTTTTTATCTATATTTATGAATTCGAGATGTTATAACTAATTTAAACCTATGGTTATGAATGTGTATTCAGGGTATGAGTATAACTCTAGTTTTATTTTACCATGAGTAATGAGAGAAAATTCATTGTGAGGTAAATTGAAAAATGGGTATAACTTATGAGGAACAGTTATGAAATTGTAATTAAAGGAATAAAGAATCTAAATAAAGAACTTAACTATGAGGCATGAAAAATTTTATCTATAGGATTGATTCTAGAGTACTTAATTTTTCTTCTTACACATAGTTTTAATTTCCTAGTTTTAATACATGTTTCCTATTAAAATTGTTTGATTTAAAATCCCCACTAAGATGATTTTTTCTTGAGGTCAAAAAATTATTCAAGTGTGGGGGAATTTTATATGCCAAATTTATATATATTTATTGGATAAATTTATTTAAGGTTTAATTATGATTTATTTGATAATACACTGGGTTTTTAGTTTGTTTTTCAAGTATTAATAATTTAAGACTCAAAAGAAGAAATGTTGGAAAAATAGAAAAATTGATCATTACACATCGTGAATCTAAAGTAAATGATATGTACTTCTCAAGGAGACCACGTTCCAACCATTTATAATATGCGAATACAAATTATAAGGCATGAACTAAGTACATTACCTAAATCCAGTTTACATAGTGTGAAAGTGTTAGATCCCATATTTTCTAGGTGCACCTCTCTTTGAGTTTTTCATTTGAGCCTTAGTGGCCAAGTCTTGTTCGGAGTCAGAGAGCCCTTATTGAGGAAAATGAAATAATATTCAAGGATATATTTTTGTTTGAATTAATGGAGTTTGGGTATAAATTTTTTAAATGGGTTTATGATGGTTTTATATGCTTTGGATGGCTTCAGAGATGGTTCGGGTTTTTTCTATGGGAAACAGGCTGAAGGCTCTCTGTAGAGCAATTGCATGTCATGTAATGATGTTACATGATGTGTAACTGTTTCCATAAACAAGCCATTATCCTATTTTATGACATGAAATGATTACACACTGTGAAACTATTACATGTCTTGTAAGGTTTGGGTGGTGTTAAAAATCACCTGAGGCGACACATTTTTCGGCATATCTATCTAAAAATAAATACATGACATGTAACTGAATTACACACCATGTAATTTCCTGAGAAGGTTTTTAAAAAGTATCATGTGGATGATTTTTTTCTCATTCATTCATACAACCTCTTCCTCTTGACCCTAGGGTATATTCTAGGTGATTTTGGATCACCTCTCTTGATTCCATATATCTTTTTTGTGTCAATCCCTAGTAATTATTTTTGTTTAGGTTTTCCCTTATCTTATGTTGTTCTTAGGAAATTATAGTGTAATTATATTGACCATAGTCATTGTTGATTTTTATTTTGATAGGTTATGATCTAGGAACCTTCTTGCAATCATTTTCACCTTCTTCTTCGTGGGTTTTTTCCATTGGAAGTATTTTTTGATTTTTGGTTAAAGGTACGAGGTCTAAACCTTAACCCTATGGTTTGATAATTGTCAATTATGTGAAATATTGAAACTATTCCAACATATATGCACTTGAAATAATTAAATTACGAATTGGATTATTCCTTAGTGTCCCTCCAATTGGTATTGACATGGATTATGGTTAACATTCGAGTGAGAGAACCCTTGATTATAAATGAATTGTTTAATGGATTAAAGTGTGTTTAGCATGAAATGGGATTTGGGTGATTGCTTGATATAGATTCACCTCATCTTGGACTGATTATTAAAGTGACTTACTTTTTATTCTTTTAATACCAAATTATAAATAAAATGTGTAATTTTAAGATAATGGTAATTTTCATAATTATCCATTGAGATCGAGGATGTGATATTGTGATATCTATGTTTCTATGAAATGTGCTGTGATTTAAATGTTGTAATGCTTATATAGGGAATTAGCCTAGTTTACACGATGAAATGTTTATATACTGGGCTATGCCCTGAGATATGCTAAAATGATTATATAGTGGGCTATGGCCAGTGAAACATGTTGAAATTTTTATATACCGGGATTGTCCTAGAGATATGTTGAAATGATTATATACCAAGCTTGGCCCTAGCACATGATGAAATTATTATATACCAATCTTAGCCCTGATTAAATGTTGAAAATATTATATAGAAGGTTTTGAAATATATTTGGGTAATTTATACATTGGTTATAAGGTTATGTTTTACCATGGTTATATGGTTATGGTTGGCATGATTGTGAGGCATACTCAGAAACATTTTGGCATGGAGCCAAGCACTAATAAAAAATGGTCTTTAATGTCGATATTTTAATATTAGTCCTTAGAGACCAACATTAATATTATTCCAAAAAGAATTTTGGAATTGGTTTTTTATAAAAATGATGCTAAATAATTTTGACCACTAATTTTTGGCATCAGTTTTATCTAAAATAGACACCAAAATTTCAATAAACATATCTTTTGGCGTCAGTTTTTATAAAAACCAAATACAAAAGATAAATAAAATACCTTTTGGTGTAAGTTTTTTTCCCAAAAACCATCATCAAATACGATTACCAAAATTTAATATTTTTTCTAAGCTTTGAATTAACTGGTCTTGGAGCTAAAACGAACTTACAAATCAAAGTTATGGATGTTAGAAGTTGAACTTCTCTAAGATAAGTCTTAGTGAAATCCAACTTTCAAAGGTCACAACTTTTGATCTATAACTCTTTTTGATATAAATTACCACTCAAATTGAATATCATAATATGGGATACAACTTGGAAATCCTTTTTGACATCAGTTTTGAAAAAAAAATGACGCCAAAAGACAAAAAATACCTTTTAGCATCAGTTTTTTTCGAAAAATCGAAATCAAATATGATTACCAAAATTTATTATTTTTCTTAAAATTTGAATTAACTGGTCTTGGAGATAAAACGGACCTATTAATCAAATTTTATGGATGTTGGATGTTGAAATTCTCTAAGACAAGTCTTAGATACATCCAACTTTAAAAGGTCATAACTTTTGATATATAACTCTGTTTGAGCTCAATGACCACTTCAAATGAATATTAAAATACATAATACAACTTGGTAATCCTTTTTGATGTTGGTTTTTGGAAAAATATTACTCCAAAAGCTAGTTTTTTAACTTTTTGTGTTGGTTTTCTTAGAAACTGACACCAAAATAAAAAAAAATACCTTTTGAATTTGAATTTTTACAAAAATCAATGTCAAAAATGTATTACCTAGATTTAGTATGTTTTCTAATATTAAAATTTATTATAATTGGAGCTAAAACAGACTTACAGATCAAATGTTATGGATGTCAGAAGTTGAACTTCTCTAAGAGAAGTCTTAGAGACATCCAAATTTCAAAGGTCATAACATTTGATCTGTAACTCTGTTTGAGTTCAATGAACACTAAAAACGAATATTAGAATAAAAAATACAACTTTATAAACCTTTTTAATGTTGTTTTATGAAAAAAATAATAATTCAAAATGGTATTTTTTTTTAAATTTTTGCTTCATTTTTAATAAAAACCAATGTTAAAACTAAAATTTCAAATATACAGGACTGGTAATTGATTTTTTTTCATAATGCACATTTAAATTTTCAAAATACCTCATAAATTTTAATAGAAAGACTTTGAAAATATTTTCGTTTACTATATATATATATCCATATTCTATTTCTTTCTTCATTTTCGACATCTTCAATTCAATCAAACTTTCAATGTGTATTTAATTGATGATTTGAACATGGTATGTATTCTAATAATTTAATTTATTTATTATTATTTTCTTTCATTTCTAAACATATTTATGAATTTCTTTATAATGATTCATTATTCTTATGATTGAGTTATGAATATAAAACATTCGGATGAGATTTAGCAACCAAGGTACAAAATTCATTATCGATCACTAGTTTCATTACTGCATGAGTTCTACCCTAAAAACAAGAGAAATGATGATAAAAAAATATCAATTTGATGGAAAATTCTAAGAGCATTGAAATATTTTTGAATAATTATGTTTTTTTTCATTTGGTGATTTTCATTCATGTTTCTCATCTTTTCTTTGTAATGATTTGTATCTATCAAAACTTAGAGAATTCCAACTTTCGACAACCATAACTTTTAATTTGTAACTCTATTTTAGCTCCAAAACTAGTCAAATCAAAGTATATGAAATTATCTAAAACTTGATAGTCATTTTTGGAATTGGTTTTTTAAATAACAGATTCAAAAAATTACTTTTAACATTGGTTCCTGAAAAAACCGATGTTAAAAGTCTTTTATGAAGGTTTTAGCATCAGTTTTTCATGAAATGATGTTAAAAAAGGATTTTAACAATGATTAATAAATAAATTAAGTTAAAATACTTCCATGAGGACATTTAATGTTTGTTTATATAAAAAAACATTAAAAATCTTATGTAATCAGACATTCAACATCATATTTAAAAAAAACCAACATCCAAAGTTAAAAATTTTAATTTTTAACATCAGCTAATAAAAAATAACATTGAAAATCTCATTTTTTACGTCAGTGTCTTAGAAACTAGTTAAAAATTGATGTTAAAATTAAAAAAACAATGTTAAATACCATTTTTATACTAGTGGAGGCAAGTTATGTTTTACCAGGGATATATGGTTGAGGTTGGCATGGTTCTGAAGCATGCTTAGAGATATTCTAGCATGGTGTCAAAGTGGGTTGATGTAATATTAATTTAATTGTTTAATTAATTAATTTGATTGTTTATTGCATTATTTCAAACACTTATTATCATACTAATTATGTTTAGACATGGTGGTGTCGACCTACTAAGTTATACTCACACCCTACTCAGGTTGTCATTTGGTACCTGAGAAGATTACATGGATGCAGGATTGGACAAGGGAAAATGACCTTACTGTTGATTGTTTTCTTGATGGATGGGCTAGAGTTTGGAGATGGAACCAACATGGGGTTTGGGATAAGGGACTTTTGTGTCTTTTTTTGAATCTAATAGTATTTTATTTATATTATATCTAGCATTAAATTTAGTTATATTTCAGACTGCCGTTACATTATTCCTTTATTATTTATTGGATTATTTAGTTGGATTTTATTGTTGTATTTTCCACTGTATTGAATCATTTCCATTATTTTCATACTCTGATATTTATTTATTATTTTGATATGATTTTTCTACTGTGTTGTAACTCTCTAACCAAAGGGTATAGTCTCCGAACTATATATATCACACCCCCACTGCTAGTTGGTAGCCTCTAGTGTATGGGGAGGCTCACTTGAGGTCTCATAACCAACTCGTTTCGGCCACCTGAGAGAGTGCTAGATCAGGGGACATTACAAAGTGGTATAATATAACACTGATATTTTTTCCTATTTCTTTACTATTTATGAAATGTATAAATGAGACTAGGATGTGTTGAGACTTGGTAATGATCTTGTGCATGAGATTAGTTAATCCATGTACAGGGGAAAATTCAAGTGCTCGGGGGTGGGTTTCTTTTTATACTGTTTGCTTGTTATAGTTGATGTTATTTCACCTAGAGTGATTCACATGTTGTGTGAGGTTATTTTTCTATGATGTTATTGGTTCTTGAGATTTATACTCATGGCCTAGTATGGCATGGTATGAGTATTCATGCATCATGATAGACACATAGGGATATATATTAGTGTGATTTTTTCATGATATAGATATATCTATTTCATGTGATATATAATTTCCTATTTTTACTATGATATGAGATACCTATTATATCTGAGAAATAAAATAAGTAAACTGACATGTCATGATAAAACACTTTTAATCTATGTTTAGAGAGACTGGGAGTCAGTGGTTCTCACTTATTATCACCTATTGAGGTTGACCCTATTGTTATAACTAGTGTTCTAAGGGATGTGTTTGTGTTATAGATAAAATGACTCCTCTCTGTCTTTGATTTAAGCATCAATATAGTGAAAATCAGAATGCTCCTAACGTAGATGAACCAGAGCTTCCTGTAGTTCATGAGGATCAGATGGATTTTCAGCTTCACAAAATATTCTTGGGAGTCATAAGATCCATAGAAAGGGGAACTGTTCGCACCATGCCTTCGATGTTTGAGCTAACGAGAGAGTTCCAGCTGCAGCATCTACCTATGTTCATTGGGGAGGGAGGCCTCTAGATTTCTAAGTTCTGGATCGATCCATTCTAGAAAATCTTTAATAATCTTGAAAAAACCATAGATAGGAGGGTTAATCTTACTATGTATATTCTTTATGGACCATCCAAGAAATGGTGGGAAATTTTTGAGTAGGCAGGGTAGGAGGAGGAGTTATCTTGGAAGGACTTTGAGATCAAGTTCCTGGTCCATTTCTACCCCGAGATGTTGAGGGATTAGAAGGATCATGAGTTCATTCATTTGGCACAAGCGGTCATTTTAGTGTTGGAATACGCTAAACATTTCACTGACCTATAGTGTTTTTCAATATCTTTGGTAGATGATGTGATCTCTAGAGTGAGACATTTTTATAATGGTCTCTACTATGAGATTAGGTTATAGGTGAACGTGTTCCATCTGGGAATTTTTATAGATGTGATGAATTAGACACTCATTATGTAAGGGAATCTGAGAGAGACACCGAGAAACATCCAGGATGTTTTAGTCAGAAAAAATGTGAATTCTTCTTCTAGTTTAAATAAGCATCACTATGATAGTTTTCACCAATGTAGAATTAGTTAGAGAAGTCAGGGAATTGGGAATCCATCTCAAGATCAGGTTTTGTTGTAGTTCTATTAGTGTGGAAAGATGGGACACAAATGACCTTAGTGTTTATAATCCACTTTGGAGTGTCATGATTATGGTAGATTGGGCCACTTACAGAGGTTTTATAGGGGCATACAATAGCAGAGAAGTGGCAGGGGAATAAGACAAACACAAGAGTCCAGGAAGGGCTCAGCTAATCCTCAATAGATAGGTAAATATAGTTTTAAAATACATTCTAGTTGAGGTAGGGGATGTGGTACCCCAATGAAGGAATGAAAGTATCAGGAAGAGGTAATATCTTAGGGGATTCAAGCTATATCTTGGGGAAGAGGGGTTGGTCAGCAGCACATTATGTAGACTACTTTGACTGTTGTGGATACAAGACTGTCTACCATTAGAGGTATGATTATTATATCATCAACCCTTATTTGTTTTTTTGATATAGGAGCATAAAGTTTATTTTTATCCACTCTTTTTGTAAATGGTTTGGGATTTAATGTGAAAATATTGGATTGTGTTTTGACCATCGATACACCATTGAGAGTTCATTAAGATAATATCAAACATTGCAAGGCGTTTTCTCTAAAGATTGGTGGTTATCGTTTCTTTTGGGAGCTTCTCATGCTAGAGATGATAGGTTTGAATTTGATTCTTATAATGGATTAGTTAGTTCTATACTAGAATCATATCGAATATTACCAAAGTAGAGTTACCTTTATATCTCCATAAGGAGGCAACTATTCTCACCAGGGTGGGTGGGATCTTTAAGATGGTCATATAGGACCAGATCAGTGTAGATTAAATTGTCTCATTGATCAGATAACTATTCTTTCTCTATATAATGGTGGAATGTAGCACGATTATTTTCCTCTAGAGGTAGACCATTTTCAGGATGTCTTTATAGACAAGTTCTATGACTTACCGCCTGAGCAAGAGATCGAGTTTACGAGTGAGTTGGTGATGAGAGAAGATACAATTTCTATCCCACATAATAAAATGTCACCAACAGAGATTCAAGAGTTGAAAGTTTAATTATAAGATTTGGAATCTAAAGATTTCATATAGCCTAGTACATCTCTTTGGTCTTCTCCAGTTCTCTTCACCAAGAAGGCTGATGGGTCTTTGCGCTTATGTGTAGATTATCAAAGATTAAACCAGTTGATGGTCAAGAACCAATATCCTCTTCCATGAATTCGACGATCTCTTTGATTGGTTTAGAGGTGATAAGATCTTCTCCAATAACTATTTGAGATCAGGATACCATCAATTGAGGGTGAGACCATCATACATACCTCAAACTAATTTTAGGAGTAGGTATGGATTTTATGAGTTCATAGTGATGTCATTTGGTTTTACTAATGCATTGATTGTATTCATAGCCTTAATGAATAGGATCTTTCATCCTTTTCTAGACTATTTTCTGGTGTTTTTTATTGAATAAATCTTAGTGTAATCCTAGTCAACAGACAATAATTCCCAACATTTTGACTTCATCCTGAGTACTTTTAGAGAGAATCAGTTTTACGCCAAGCTAACCAATGCAGTTTCTATATTGATAAAGTGAACTTCTTAGGCCATATCATCTCAGAGGTAGGAGTGCCAGAAGACCTAGATAAAGTTACAACAATGATTTATTAAGGGTATCCCAAGAATTTATTAGATATTTGGAGATATATGGGCTTATCAGTTTATTATGAGCACTTTATCCAGAACTTCTCCCATACTGAAAAGGCGTAGGCCTAGGAGAAAATGCCCAGTCCTCCAAATTTATTAAATAAAAAGAGAGCACAAGTAAAAAGGTTCAAACCGATACAACATTCCCAACAAAGTCAAAAGGGATCATATTCCTCACCAGTTTCAACATCTGAAGCCACCTCCGGATCAGATAATTCCCACCCAGATTGCGAATTATAGGAATTGATAATTTTGACGTACTTCTCCCTTAGTCACGGTTTCTCTATAGTCAATGGCTCCCTGGAAAACTTCTTGTTGACCCGCCCACACTTCGGATCCATCTCTTTCCATTTTAAATCCTTGAAGGAGGATCTGGTAGACACCGTCTTTGGCATGTTAGAGTAATCCTTTTGTGGCTTCCTCTTTGGTGGGTCAGTGAACGTCCCCACATTATCATTTCCTTTCTTCCTCCCATTCTTGAGTATATCACTATAAGATGTCTTGACATGGCTACTGGGAGAGTTTTCTTTATTCTCATCAGATACACCACCCTACTTACTTGGTAACTCCAATAAGCCATTGTCCTTCCGATGATTCTCAAGCACTAAACCAGGTCTCACACGAGAAGATTGCCTATTATTTTCTATCAATGCCATGAATTGACCATGTTCCCCATTTCCCTACCCCTCATCAAAATCAACATCCCCACAATAAACATGTTCCGCTCCCACTATATAATTCTGCTGCAATCCTGACTGTTCAGGGGGTAACTCCTTGTGCCCCATAGCTTCCTATCCATCCAGAGCCATCTCCCTCGATGCTTCCTCTTCCAGACCAGCCTCCTCGTTCATTAGAACTTCAAAATTATTATCAACCTCAATACCCGGTACCTCCTTTATAGAAATCACCAAACCCCTAGAATCCATTCCCACTCCGCCATTGCAACCATCAGCAGAGGGGACTTGAGGAACCACAACATCCCCATTTTCAACATCCAGATTCAGGTTTCCCACTGCTGCCCCTACCCCCATAGTAGACACCACAACCAGGTTACAGTACAACCTTCTGAAGACCTCAGCCATAGTCGGGTTAGAGGGTTTATCCATGTTCTTATTCAGAGGCTCCTGGACATCCTGTTGCGTAGTACCATCATCATGGCCATGAGGCTCACGACTTTCTGGAGGTGCAGGAACTTGAGCCGCAGAGTCATCCTCCCTTGGATCTTCAATGTATTACTCTGGTCCAACACAAGTATGAGAGACTTCACCACAGCGTCCCTACACCCCATCACGGGCTGAGACTCCGCCAGCAAGCTATAAGCTACTCTTATCATGATGACACAGCGGATCCATATGCCCCAAACGACAACAGTTCACGCAGAAAGGGACCTAGGATTCTAAGTAGACCAATTGATGCCACCAGAGCTCACCTTTAATATCGCCGCAGATTGACACAATCGGTGCCTTAGACACATCAATATCAACACAAATCCTAGAAGCAATTGGATGGTGGAGAGAGAAAGTGCGAGAGTCCGTGCATAAAAAACGACCAATAATATTCCCAATCAGACGTAGAATCACCAAATTTTGAAAAGGTAGTGGAAGACCCGAAAGGGTGATCCAAATCGCCGTTTTTGGAGGATCACGATGCATATGAAACCAAAAAGACCACCGGAAAATAGAAAAAAGAGCACCTTCCACAGAACGTGCGGAAGAGGACCAGACATAAATTAAATCATCTTCATTGCTAAAGTGGATTTGAAAATTCCTCACATCCAGAAGACCGACTACCGCTTTTTTACAAAGCTTCCAGGAAGAAGAATCATACCTGTCAAACAATGAAACTGAGGGATGATTTCTTCCAAAGTGAGCAACCAAAGTCAGACCCACCAGCGACGAATCCTTTTCGAACTCTAGCCGAGAAATCGGAACAGAAATCACACCGTTGACCCGCTGTAGAACCTTAGGGAAAATCTCGATCTCCGAATGATCAGGTGGGAAGGAGGGATCAGAAGCAAGAGAGGAGGAGCGAATAAGGGATCGTGGAAGATGGAGAAACCACATGAGAGTAATTATCCTACTCATGATTTCAAGTTAGTGAAAATGGTACATTCCCCGAGATTATAGAGGTATTATCTCATGGGTGATAGGTTTGTGGTATAAACGAACCATAAGAGCCTCATATATATATTTTCTCAATAGGACCTAAACCTTTAGTAGAAGAGGTGGGTCAAGTATCTATGGTCTTTCAACATCGATTTGTCTTATACAATGGGTAAGGGAAACATAATTACTGATGCATTGAGCCGAAATATGTATAAATAAGCAGTATAAGAGCCTTAAGATGAGTGGAAGATGATTATCTCTCTGCAGATATCCATCTAGATGTTTATAAGTCTTAGGGTTGAGTAGCTTTGACTTCCAAATCTGTTATACCTATTCTTTTAGACCAGATCAAAACTAAGTAGTTATCTAATTCAGAGGGATTAGTTCTGAGTGAATGATTATATGGTGGGGAGACACCATCAGGATGGTGTCTTGGATGTGACAATTATCTTTTTTTTTTGTGGTTGAGTATGAGTTCCTACGGGCTTACAAAAGGAGATGATGAAATAGTTTCATGCTTCTATATGGGAGTTACATCCTAGTTTGGAAAAGATGTATTGTGATATTCATAAAAAATACTAGTGGTCATGAATGAAGAAGGAAGTAGTAGGCTTCGTGGCTAGATACTTCACTTGTCAGTAGGTGAGATCCAAATATCAGGGGCCCACTGGGATTTTTCATCCTTTTCCCATTACTGAGTGAAAATGGGATGATGTAACTATGGATTTTGTGAACGTTTTACCCAGGAAAACTCATAAGAATGATGTTGTATGGGTGATTGTGGATCGACTAACAAAGGAATCCCACCTCTTTCCTATCAGGGAGACCTTCACAGTTGATTATATGAGTATTCTTTATGTGCATGAGGTAGTTTGACTGCACAATGTTCTAAAGAGTATCATTTTAGATAGGGATACTCATTTCACATCGTGATTCTGGAAGGGTATTCAGAAGGCTCTAGGATCATATGTTATTTTGAGTATGACCTATCATCCTCAGATTTATGGTCAATCTAAGAGGACTATTCATGTTTTGGAGGATATGTTACGAGCCTGTGTTTTGGATTTTGGTGGTTCATGGGAGAAAAATATGGCACTCATGGAGTTTTTATATAATAACATCTTCCTAGAATCTATCCATATAGAACCTTTCAAGAATTTGTATGGAAGACCATTATGTTTACCTATTTGTTGGCTAGAGGTAGGTGAGTTAGTGCTTGTTGCGACTAGTCTCTTATAAGAGTTATCTGGGCAAGTTTAGTTGATCAGATAGTGGTTTGTGACCATTCATAGAAGGCAGAAGTACTATGCTTACCATTATATATGACCTTTGAAGTTTGAGTTTGGTTACTGTATTTTCCTTTGGGTGTCACCTAGGCTAGGGAAATGTTGTATCAGGAAATAGTGAAATCTAGTGCCTAGGTTTGGCCGACCATTTAATATAGTGTATAGGATTGGTCCATTTACATACCTATTAGCCCTTCCACAGTACTAAAGTTCCATGAATGGTGTGTTTCACATGTCGCAACTTCAAAGATATTATCTAGACCCATCTCATGTTATAGACGTAGCATACATTGAACTTAGTGCTGATACGTAATTTAAGAAGCATCTGATATGAATTATGGACAATAGTGAGAAGTAACTCCAAGGTAGGACTATACCTTTGGTTCGAGTGCAGTGGCAACATGATCATGTTAAGAAGGAGACCTATGATAAGAAGTCTGATATGCAAGAAAATTGACTAGAATTGTTTTCTAAAACTCCATAATGATGATTGGATCAACTCAAGGATGAACTGATATATGTTGGGGAGGCTATAAGATCCCATATTTTTTAGGTGCATCCCTCTTTGAGTTTTTTGTTTGATCCTTGGCGGCCCAGTCTTATTCCGAGATAGAGATCCTTTATTGGGTAAAATGACCTAATGTTTAGGGATATATGTTTAGTTGAATTAATAGAGTCTAATTATAAATGTGTTAAATGGGTTTATAAGGATTTTCAATGCTTTGGATGGATTATAATATGGTTTGAGTTATTTCTATAGGAAATAGGATGAAGGCTATCTGTAGAGAAATTACACACCAAGTAATGAAATTACATGAAATGTAACTATTTCTAGACACAATCCATGATCCTGGTTCATGACATGAAATGAGTACACTATGTGAAATTATTACACATCATGTAATGTTCGAGTAGTGTTAAAAATCACCTGAGGTGACATGTTTTGTAGAGTATCTATCTAAAAAGAAATACACAAAGTTTAACAGAATTAAATGCCTTTTAATTTCCCAAAAAGGTTTTTAAAAAGTGTCATGTGGATGATTTGTTTCTCATTCCTTCATGAAACCTATTCCTCTCGACACTAGGGAATCTTCTAGGAGATTTTAGAGTGCCCCTCTTGATTCTGAACATCCCATTTGTCCAATCAATCCCTGATAAGTCATTTTGTTTAGGTTTTCCATTCTCTTTCACTATTCAATAGCTGTTACAGAGTAATTATATTGAATGTAATCATTGTTGGTTTTAAACTTAATCAGTTATGATTTAGGAACCTTCCTACAATCATATTTCCATTCTTCCTCGTGTGAATTTTCCATTAGAAGTCTTGTTTTGTCACGAACCAAGTCGGGTCGCCATCCGAACCGACGCCTAACCTGGCCTGCGGCAAGGCCCGAAGGGCGTTCCCAATCCCCATGGGCTGGCACAAGTGCCCGGGTATCAAGATAAACTTTGGGAATGATTTACCCGAGTAAAAAAATGTAAAGTAGCCAACAAAATAAACCAAACAAAAGTAAAAGTTGCAGCCAAACAAGTATTTAACCAAAAACAGGTTTTTGAGTCACATGTAAAACCAAAAACCAAATAATAATAAAAGCAAGGTGACCAAAAACCAACCTAAGAACTGTCACCCAGTGTGAGGACACCTCCCTCAAGCTTCCACCACAACACCACGTCAAGAGTCCTACTAACAACCTGAACCACCGCTTCCAAATGCTGGACCCTTACCTGTATCAGACGTAAACAAATCTACTTACACCCAAGGGTGTAAGTAGTACTACTGGAAAACTAACCTATACCAACGGTTTGGAACCGTTGGTATAGGCCTCCAAACCGTTGGTATAGCCTATACCAACGGTTTGGAGAACCGTGGCGAAGTAAGCCGTTGGGATAGGTCTATACCAACGGTTTTGGGAAAACCGTTGGTATAGACCTATCCCAACAGTTTTGAAAACCGTTGGCATAGGTAATATGAAAATCTATTCTAACGGTTATAAAACCGCTGGTATATGTATTTCAAAAAAAATACATTCGGTGTGATTTGATCCCTGAACCCTTCGTTTATAATAGAACGACTTAACCACTAACCTAATATGACTTTTTTGAACATAATTTCATAAATATATATATGTATTATAATAATTATTTAAAATTTATATTTATATAATGTTCTCGGGCAGTAGACCTGGAAAAAAAATCGAAGAACCTATCCCAACGGTTCGCAAAACCGTTGGGATAGGTGCATATTTTTTTTCGGAGTGTATGCTGAATTTTGGGACACCCTTTCCCAACGGTTTTGGAGAACCGTTGGGAAAGGGTTGGGTCTTTCCCAACGGTTCTCCAAAACCGTTGGGAAAGGGGTGTTTTGAGCTCCCTTTCCCAACGGTTTGGGAGAACCATTGGGAAAGACCCACCCCTTTCCCAACGGTTCTCCAAAACCGTTGGGAAAGGGGTGTTTTGAGCTCCCTTTCCCAACGGTTTGGGGGAACCGTTGGGAAAGACCCACCCCTTTCCCAACGGTTCTCCAAAACCGTTGGGAAAGGGGTGTTTTGAGCTCCCTTTCCCAACGGTTTGGGAGAACCGTTGGGAAAGACCCACCCCTTTCCCAACGGTTCTCCAAAACCGTTGGGAAAGAGGTGTTTTGAGCTCCCTTTCCCAACGGTTTGGGAGAACCGTTGGTAAAGGGTGCCTATACCAACGGTTTTTACAAACCGTTGGTATAGAAGTGTTGGGAAAGATCCGATTTCCAGTAGTGTAGGGTGTGAGAAATCTCCCAGCAGGACGCCACCAAGAAAATATTCCACACACAATTATTAAAAGACAATACATTTTCAATGATAAATAAAAGAAAACAAGAAATGCTTAACCATGTTAGTGAAAACAGTTTTTATAAAACGACTTTAAAGAAAAGCAGTTTAAGGAAACCACATGTTTGGGCAGTAACTAAAATGACATAACATGTATCATTGTGCGCGCAAGTAACCGATAGCACCAAAGGATGGGAGAGGCCCTATGGGAACTAGAAACGGGTGGGACCCTAGAACGTTGTGTCTCGGTGAAATGTGGCTTAGAAGGCCATGAATTTCAGAAAACATGGCTTAGAAGGCCACGACCCTCAGAAAACATGGCTTAAAAGGCCACGACCCTCAGATGTCATATGTTTAGTTAGTGTGGCAATCGTCAATCCTTACAGTGAAACTGGGACAATTCATCTCCGAAACACTATCTCACTAGTCCTAGTCCCCCACCTATTACCCCGAATTCCCTCCTTGTTCTCACCTAAATTCAAAGTTCACATAACATGTCACTCTCACACTGATATCCTTTTTGAAAACCACATGCACACCAAAACGTTTTAAAACTTAGCCTGCACCGCTAGCACATTAAATTAAACCAGCTGCATAGTTTTATAAAAAAACACTTTTTATAACCGGGAAAACCATTAAAATAATTAAGCAGTTTCGAAACATGTTGCAAAATATTCAAAGGGAAAAAGTCACTCAAAATATTTTCCAAGACAACCACATTTTTAATACTACTCCAAAACATAACTACACCAACCACATTTCCCTAACACACATGCTGCACAGTTTACAAACAATAATAAATAGTCCAAAGTGAGTTTTCACAATAAAATTCACCAGAATCACTTGAACATAGCTCTAACTAAATAAATGCACAATAAATCTCAGTCAAAGACAATTCCGCAGCATGTAAACAAATAGACAAAATCACTAAATTAATTAAATAAGCAAGAAAATGATTGTAAATTAATACTCGTGTGCAGAACCACCTACCGACGTGTCGTAATCTTGGCACAATTGATGCGAAAAAACCATCGCACCTCAAACAAGATCAAAACACACCCTAAAAACAAATCACAACATGAACGCATCAAAAATGAATCAAACACAAACTAAAACCCATTCACAACAACACCAAAGCAGTAGAAAAATCAGCTGAAGTGTTCCGCACCTACGACAATGGTTTTGAAAGGCTGGGCAGATAGAATTTGGGTTGCCGGAAGGCTGTCCGATGGTGGGAGGTGGAGTGGCGCAGCTGTCCAGAAGAGGAGAGGTGGAGTGGCTATCGACTCAAGGCAGTAGGAGATAGCGGGGCGACCGGTTGATCATGAGGACATCATAGGGATGCTGCCTGGCGCAGCGGAGGAGGAAGGATGGAGGTGCGGCTTCAGATAGGCAAGACGGACATGAGGTAGGAGGGCGCAACACCGAACAGGTTTGGCTGGGCTGGGATGTGCGGGCGATAGTAGGCAGCAGGGGGAGAGGCCAGTGCGAGGCAAGTTGGAGTGCGGCAGGAGAGTGGTCCGACGGGGAGGAAGCGACCACCATGTGGGACTCCAGCCGAGGAAGGGAGCTACAACCGGTCCGTAAGAGGAGAAATGTGAGGTGGCTAGGGTTCGACGCGACACAAGGTGGGAGGCGGATGAACTGTAACCCGCGGGAGATAGAGATAGAAAAAGTGGGAGGAAAAAAATAAAAGAAAATAGAAAAGAAAGGATAAAATAAAAAAAAGAAATAAATAAAAATAAAAGAAGATAAGAGAATAAAAATAAAAGTAGAGGAGGGATAAAATAAAATAAGAATAAGGGGATGGGGAAAAAAATAAAAATAAATTAAAACCTAAAAATAAAATCTAACCTAAACTAATAATGATAATATTAATGACCACAATAACCTTAATAATTAAGATAACTAAAATTATAATAATTTTTTTTATTTTTATTTGGTTATTAAACTATTCACACATCGGGCCGACCGCACGTTCAACTGGCGAAGCAACACGCCTTCCCTCGTGCCCTGCCCGCGCATCGGGCGATGATAAGATGACGCTCATTTATTAGCGCAAAAACACAGAACTCATATCGGCTTAGCTCACATTTCAACCAAACAATTAAATAAAGGAAAATAAAATCACGGGATAAAAATTAAAAATTAAAATCATACCTCAAACGAAGTCCGGGTGTTATAATTCTCCCCACCATGAAAACTTCCACCCTTAGAAAGTCAATTCGAATCCTGATTAGAGAATAGAAATGGGTACTCCTACTCAACCCAAGACTTCCGATCCAAAGTCTCATGCTCTTCATTTCCATGCTGCCAAAGAAAGCGAACCAAAGGAATGGACTTTCCACGAAGCACCCTCTCCTGAGAATCCACTATCCGCACTGGCCGCTCAAACACTGATAAGTCTAGGTCAATCTCCAACTCTTCCCAATTCAACACATGTGACAGATCGGGGTTATACTTTTTCAGTTGGGAGACATGAAATACGCCGTGAATTAACGTCAACTGTGAAGGCAGAGCTAACCTGTAAGCCACCTTTCCAATCCGCTCAGTAATTTGGAAAGGCCCAACATACCTCGGTGTCAGCTTCCCCTGCTTCCCCAAACGACAGTGACCCAAACGAGGGACCACCCTCAAGAACACTCTATCCCCCACTGAAAACACAAGATCCCGATGCCTCTAGTCTGCATAAGATTTGTGGTGACTCTGAGCTGTCAACAACTGCTGTCTAATCAGCTTGACCTTCTCAGATGTCTCCTGAACAAGGATCGGTTCCAAAAGTGAGGTCTCTCCCACCTCAGCCTAACACAAAGGAGACCGAAAAGGCCAACCGTAGAGTGCCTCAAAGGGTGCCATTCTAATATAGGATTGGTAACTGTTATTATAAGTAAACTCGACCAATCCCAAATGGCTATCCCATGAACCTCCGAAATCCAACACACATGCGCAGAGCATGTCCTCCCAAATCTGATTCGCCCGCTCCGTCTGGACATCTGTCTGAGGATGGTATTCTGTGCTCATCCTAATCTGTGACCCCAAAGCCTTATCGAGGCCTCCCCAAAACCGAGATGTAAAGCGGGGGTCCCTGTCAGAAACAATTTCTAATGGCACACCATGAAGTCTGACCACCTCCTGAATATACAAACGAACCAGCTCATCCACCTTCGTTGTATCTCTGATTGGGATAAAGTGAGATGACTTGGTCAAGCAGTCAATCACTACCCAGATAGCATTCCTCCCCCAATGAGTATGAGTCAATCCAATAATGAAGTCCATGGCGACCTCATCCCACTTCTAAGTAGGAATGGGTAATGGCTGAAGTAGGCCATATGGTCTCTAATGCTCTGCTTTCACCTGCTGACAGGTGTAGCATCTCGATACAAAGTCGGATATGTCCCGCCTCATACCTGGCCACCAGAACTAGCGACGAACATCATAAAACATCTTGGTGGCACCAGGATGGACGACCCACTGATATTGGTGGCTATCCTGCATCACCACCTTCCGTAGAGACAACGACACCACAACACGACCCTTGAAGCACAAGATCCCCTCGGGAGACAAAGACCAATCAGAAGGAGTCTCCCCACCATGAAGCGACTGCATAGATCGCTGACACAGCTCATCACCGGGATGCTCCCGTTGAATCAACTCTAGAAGAGTGGGATTCAACTGAATGCTAGCTAAGAAAGTACCTCCGCTGTGCTCCCTGCTCTCCAAGTGCATCTGGGCGAAGATCCCCATCAAGGTCCACTCATCGTTGGACTTCCTCAATGCCTACACTGGTACCTTCCTGCTCAAAGCGTCCACCACCACATTACCCTTACCTGGGGTATAGAAAATGTCAAAGTTGAAACCCTACAGGTACTCGATCCAACGACGCTGCCTCAGATTGAGATCCTTTTGAGAGAAAATATAGGCCAAACTCTTGTGGTCAGAATAAACCAAAAATTTCTCCCCAAAGAGATAGTGATGCCAAGTCTTCAGGGCATTAATCACTGATGCTAACTCTAAGTCGTGAGTCGGATAATTCTTCTCACGCGGCTGGAGCTGGTGAGAACCATAAGCCACCACATGGTCATCCTGCATGAGCACACACCCAAGGCCCGTACCTAATGCATCACAATAAACCACATAGACCTTCCCAGACTCTGGTAAGATAAACACAGGTGCGGTGGTCAGCTGTTGATTCAACTCCTCAAAAGATTCTTGGCACTATGGGCTCCATTCAAACTTCACCCCTTTCCGGGTGAGTGCGGTCATGAAGGAGGCAAGACGTGAGAAATCTTGAACAAATCACATGTAATAACCTGCCAGGACAAGAAAACTCCTGATATCAAACACAGTCCTCGGCTATTCCCATGACATCACTACACTGATCTTCTCCGGATCCACTGAAACCCCTTGTTCTGAGATGACATGACCCAGAAACTTCACTTCTCTGATCCAGAACGTGCACTTCGAGAGTTTTCCATATAGGCGATGGTCCCTCAAAGTGCTCAAAACAATACACAGGTGATTCTCATGATCCTCCTTAGATCCAAAATAAACCAAGATATCATCCACAAATACCACAACAAAGGAGTCGAGATATTGGTGGAACACTCTATTCATGAGTGCCATAAAAAATTCCGGAGCATTCATCAATCCGAAAGTCATGACTAGGTACTCGAAGTGACCATACCTACTTCAAAAATACGTCTTCGGAATGTCTGCTTCTCTGACCCTAAGATGGTGGTATCCTGAACGCAAGTCGATTTTGGAGAACCACTTTTCCCCATTCAGCTGTTCAAACAAATCGTCAATCCGAGGAAAAGGGTATTTATTTTTGATGGTCACATTATTATATTTCCGGTAATTAATGCACAATCGGAGGGTTCCATCAGCCTTCTTCACGAATAAAACTAGGGCGGCCCAAGGAGAGAAGCTCGGGCGAATGAATCCTTTGGATTCCAAATCGTCCAACTGTATCTTTAATTCCCTCAATTAGGTGGGGTCCATGCGATATGAGGGAAGAGATATAGGTTGTGTTCTCGGTGCCAACTCAATTGAGAACTCCACGTCTCACTCTGGAGGTAAGCCTGAAAATCATCTGGGAAGACCTCTGGAAAATCATCCACTACATGAGGTAACCCTCCCTGAGAAACACCACCATCGTCCCCTAGTGCGAGCGATGACAACTGATAAGCAAGATTCCCCAACTCAGGGAGTGTAGGTCCCACGCGACCCGACTGAGGATCCCATTCTCCATGAAATAACCGAAGACTCTCATCTGGTGCCATAAAGCTGACTCAGCGCCGATAGCAGTCAATATGCACTTGGAAACGCACCAGCCAGTCCATGCCAAAGATCGCATCAAATAGGTCTATATCAAGGACCAAAAAGTCCCACTCCATCTCGACTCCTGACACAGAGAGTGCGCACGACGGGCACCTAAGACCCTACTCCTTTTTCTTTCCCAGTGGTGTCACTAACTCCATTGCAACATATAAAAGCTCGGTTGGAAGGCTCAACAAGTTCACAAGTTGGGAAGATATAAAAGAAACTGAAGCACCGGTATCAAATAAAACTGCAGCTATAGAAGATGAAATCAGAATGGTACCTCGAACAGTCGAAGGTCATAAATCAGATCCCGCCGGTACCTGATCCACATCATGCAAATGTCTGGTCCCTGCCTAAAAATGACCGCTCGCCTGAGGCTCTGCCCTGAAGACGATCTGGTCCTACCACCACGACCACCGAACCGAGATCCTGTCGTCCTGGCCGGCTCTTACTGAACTGATACCCCTCTGGAAGCCACAGATCTAGCCCCACTATGGTAAGGGCGTGAAGTCCTGCAGAAGCGCTGTAAATGTTCCACAACTCCACACCCATGGCATGGTCTGGGAGGGTATGGACAATCAGGTCGGATGTGCCCTACCCTTCCGCACTGATGGCACAGTATAGACCCTGCACCAGAATCCCCAAATGAAGTCTGCCTGGGAGGATGACCTGAGTTGCCACCACTCTTCTTCCATTGCTCATCACGCTTCCTCTTCTTCTCGGATGAACTGCCACTGCCAAACCCAGATACTGATCCAGAAAACCCTAAATTTCCTCTCTGGTCAATCTCGACCATGCAAGCACGATCGACCACCACGACATAAGTTCCCATCTTGAACAAGAACACTTGAGAGTGGATTTTTGGTCAAAGGCCCTTCTCGAACTTCCGAGCTTTCAAATATTCACTTGAAACAATTTCAGGTGCGTACCACACTAACTCAGCAAAGCAGTTTTGCATACTCTCTCACTATCCGATCCCCTTGGGAAAGATCCATGAACTCCTGGGATCTGGTGTAGGATAGGAACTCGGGACAGTACTACTCGTTGAAGATAGCTTTGAAATCCTTCTAACTCATCTGCTCATGATTCCCATCCTGAATCACTGATTCCCACCACTTGCAACTGGATCCATCTAGCTAGAAATAGGCACACTTTACCCTGACTTCCTATGGAGTGTCAAGGAACTCTAACATACACTCTATCTTTTCAAGCCATTCCTCTGCCTCTTGAGGTTCTGAACTACCTCGGAATGAAGGGGGTTTATTCTTTATAAATTCCTGAGCTTTATCCCGCTTGGAGCCAAACTCATCTCCTCTAGCTAGAATAGGAGCAGGGGTAGGAGTCTCCCCTTATCCTAAAGCCTGAACAGATCATACCACAGCTTGTACCAATCTCAGATCAAGCAGCGAGGGAGAACTCTCCCCAGCTTCCTCTCATGGGTGCGTATAAGCTCTCCGAGGAGGCATCTTGCTGCAAAAAGCAACAGTCATAAAAGAACATCATCAATACATCATATCCAAAGAAAAGTCAAATTTTCAGCAAAATAAGTAATCCTTAGTAAACCAAATATGCAAAAATAACATCATGACCAAACTCTTCTTCCCCACCTGATGTCCATGCACAGTCTGCAGCCTACACGTCCCACCTGGAAGAGAAGTCAACCCAGCATCCCGACATCCCATGGAGACTCATGGTTTGTCACGAGGTGTGCTGACCAGGCACCCTACTCGCAACCAGAATTCTGAGCCCCAAAAATCCTAACTCCTATCTAACCAGACTCTTCCCAAATAAAATAACTCGGATGACAAAAGAAACCTCCATCTGATACCATTTTGTCATGAACCAATTCGGGTCGCCATCCGAACCGACGCCCAACCCGGCCCACGGTAAGGCCCGAAGGGCGTTCCTGATCCCCACGGGCTGGCACAAGTGCCCGAGTATCAAGATAAACTTTGGGAATGATTTACCCGAGTAAACAAATGTAAAGTAGCCAACAAAATAAACCAAACAAAAGTAAAAGTTGCATCCAAACAAGTCTTTAACCCAAAACCGGTTTTTGAGTCACATGTAAAACCAAAACCCAAATAATACTAAAAGAAAGGTGACCAAAAACCAACCTAAGAACTATCACCCGGCGTGAGGACACCTCCCTCAAGACGCCACCACAACACCACGTCAAGAGGCCTACTAACAACCTGAACCACCGCTTACAAATGTAGGACCCTTACCTGTATCAGACGTAAACAAATCTACTTACACCCAAGGGTGTAAGTAGGGTGTGACCAATCGCCCAATAGGATGTCACCAAGAAAAGATTCCACACACAATTATTAAAAGACAATACATTTGCAATGATAAATAAAAGAAAACAAGAAATTCTTAACCATGTTAGTGAAACCAGTTTTTATAAAACGACTTTAAAGAAAAGCAGTTTAAGGCAACCACATGTTTGGGCAGTAACTAAAATGACATCACATGTATCATTGTGCACGCAAGTAACCGGTATCACCAAAGGATGTGAGAGGCCCTATGGGAACTAGAAACAGGTGGGACCCTAGAATGTCGTGTCTCGGTGAAACGTGGCCTAGAAGTCCACAACTCTCAGAAAACGTGGCTTAGAAGGACAAAACCCTCAGAAAATGTGGCTTAGAAGTCCACGACCCTCAGATGTCATATGTTTAGTTAGTGTTTCAATCGTCAATCCTGCCAGTGAAACCGGGCCAAGTCATCTCCGGAACACTAGATCACTAGTCCTAGTCCCCCCCACCTATTATCTCGGCTTCCTTCCTTGTGCTCACCTAAATTCAAAGTTCACATAACATGTCACTCTAACACTGATATCCTTTTTGAAAACCACACGCACACCAAAACGTTTTAAAACTTAGCCTACACCGCTATCACATTAAATTAAAATAGCTGCTTAGTTTTATAAAAAAACACTTTTTATAACCAGGAAAACCATTAAAATAATTAAGTAGTTTCGAAACATGTTTCAAAATATTCAAAGGGAAAAAGTCACTCAAAATATTTCCAAGACAAACACATTTTTAATACTATGCCAAAACATAACTACACCAACCACATTTCCCTAACACACACGCTGCACAGTTTGCAAAAAATAATAAACGGTCCAAAGTGAGTTTTCACAATAAAATTCACAAGAATCACTTGAACATAGCTCTAAATAAATAAACGCACAATAACTCTCAGTCAAAGACAATTCCGCAGCATGTAAACAAATAGACAAAAGCACTAAATTAATTAAATAAGCAAGAAAATGATTGTAAATTAATAATCATGTGCGGAACCACCTACCGACGTGTCGCAAGATTGGCACAATTGATGCGCAAAAACCACCACACCTCAAATAAGATCAAAAAACACCCTAAAAACAAAGCACATCATGAACACATCAAAAATTAGTCAAACACAAACTAAAACCCATTCGCAACAACACCAAAGTAGTAGAAAAATCATCCGAAGTGTTCCACACCTACGAAAATGGTTTCAAAAGGCTAGGCATATGGAATTTGGGTTGCCGGAAGGTTGTCCGGTGGTGGGAGGTGGAGTGGTGCGGCTGTCCGGAAGAGGAGAGGTGGAGTGGTGCGGCTGTCTGAAAGAGGAGAGGTGTAGTGGCTATCAGTTCAAGACAGCAGGAGATGGCGGGGAGACCGGTTGAGCAAGATGATAGTAGAGGGATGCGGCCTGGAGCAGTGGAGGAGGAAGGATGGAGGTGCGGCTCCGGCTGGGCAAGACAGATGGGAGGTAGGAGGGCGCAGCGCCGGACAGGTTCAGCTGGGTTGGGATGTGCGGGAGATAGCAGGCAGCAGGGGGAGAGGCCAGTGCGAGGAAGGTTGGATTGCGGCAGGAGAGTGGTCCGACGGGGAGGAGGTGGGCACCATGTGGGACTACGGCCGAGGAAGGGAGCTACAGCCGGTCCGCAAGAGGATAGATGTGAGGCAGCTAGGTTTAGATGCATCACAAGGTGGGAGGTGGATGAAAAGTAACCTGTGGGAGATAGAGGGAGCAAAAGTGGGAGAAAAAAAAAGAAAATAGAAAAGAAAGGATAAAATAAAAAAAGAGATAAATAAAAATAAAAGAAGATAAGGGAATAAAAAGAAAAGTAGAGGAGGGATAAAATAAAATAAGAATAAGGGGATGGGGAAAAAATAATAATAAATTAAAACCTAAAATAAAAATGAATTAAAACCTAAAAATAAAATCTAACCTAAATTAATAATGATAATAGTAATGACCACAATAACCTTAATAATTAAGATAAATAAAATTATAATAATTTTTTTTTTATTTGGTTATTAAACTATTCGTGCACCGGGTCGGCCGCACGTTCAACTGGCAAAGCAACACGCCTTCTCTCGTGCCCTGCCCGCGCATCGGTGATGACAAGATGACACTCGTTTATTAGTGCAAAAACACAGAACTCATATCGGGTAAGCTCACATTTCAGACAAACAATTAAATAATGGAAAATAAAATTACGGGATAAAAATTAAAAATTAAAATCATACCTCAAACGAAGTCCGGGTGTTACATGTTTGATCGATAGTTAAAGGTAGTGGGTATAAACCTTAACCCTATGATTTGATAATTGTCAAGTATGTACAATATTGAATCTACGCCAACATATGAATTCCTAAAATAATTAAATGATGAATTATATTATTCCTTGGAGTGCCTTTGGATCCAATTGGTATTTACTTGGATTATGGATTCCGTTCGAGTGAGCGAACCCTTGATTATAAATTAATTGTTTAATGGATTAAATTTTAGTTAACATGACATGGGATTTGGGTAATTTATTAATATAGATGAACCTTGGCTTGGCCTTATTATTGAAGTGATTGACATGCTATTTGTTTAAGACCAAATGATAAATGAAATGTGTAATTGAAAGATAATGGTAATTTTCATAATTAACCATTGATCCTTAAGATGTGATATTATGATATCCTTGTTGCTATGAAATGTGTTGTTATTTAAATTTTGTAATGATTATATGGGGAATTGTCCTAGTTTTCATACTGTAATACTTATATATCAGGCTATTTCTTGAGACATGATGAAATGATTATATAAAGGGCTATGCCTAGTGACACATGCTGAAATGATTATATACCAATATTATCTCTGAGATATGATAAAATGATTATATATAGAGCTTGGCCTTAACACATGATGAAATGAGTATATACGGGGCTTGACCCTGATTAAATTCTAAAATGCTTATATAGAAAGTTTTAACCCATATTTGGGTGATTTATACCTTGTTTATAAGGTCATGTTTTACCGTGGTTATATGGTTATTGTTGGAATGGTTGTGAGACATCCTTAGAGGCATTCCAGCATGGCGCTGAGGTATATTATATTTTACCATGGATATATGGTTGAGGTTGGAATGGTTGTGAGACATGATCAAATATATTCTAGCATGATGTTGAAGCAGGTTGACGCGATATTAATTTAATTATTTAATTAATTAATACACTTGTTTATTTAATTATTACATAAACTTATTATCAGACTATTTATGTTTAGACAGAGTGGTGTTGACCTACTGAGTTATACTCACACCCTACTTGGGCCACCATTTTGTACCCAAGTAGGTTTCATGGATATAGGACTGGACATGGGAAAATGACCTTGCTATTGATTGTTTACTTACTAGATGGGATGGAGTTTGGATATGGGATTGACATGGAGTTCAAGATTGGGGAAATCTAAGTATTTGTTTGAGAAAGATAGTATTTTATTTGTATTACTTATAGAATGAAATTTAGTTACATTTTATCCCATCATTATATTATTCATTTTTTATTTATCAGATTATTCAATTGGATTTTATTGTCGGCTTTTTCGCTATATTTTATCATTTATATTATTTCCATACTCTAATATTTATTTATTATTGTAATATTATTTTTACATTGTGTTGAAACTCTGTACTATGGGTATAGTCTCCCCACTATACATATCACACCACCGCTACTAGTCAACAACCTCTGACATATGGAAAGGCATGCTTGAGGTCTCATAATCAACCCGTTTTGGCCACATGAGAGAGTTCTGGATTGGGGGATGTTATAGAAAGAATAAAATTTCAAACCTAATGAGATACATGATGTGGGCTCAATACACGAGATGAAAATTTCAATTTGAGAATCCTGCTGAAGATATAGGTCATGAATCCATTAGATCCAAGATATTCATAGATTATTACAGATTTGAAGTACATGGTGTGAAAGAAAATTACACACCATGAAAGCCTTGATGAAAAATCCACTTAAATCATGTTCACGATGTGAATCAGTTACAGATCATGAATCACTCGAGATCTATATATATGTAGCAACTCTAACGCACAAATAGAGATCTAATTCCCAAAACTCCTTTCCTCTATTATTCTTCATTTCTTTCCTATTTTCTTTCTAGTTTGTTTCTATTTATTTATTTTATTGTTTTAATCATTCCGTTGTTTCCACTTTCAATTCTATGACTTGTTCTTTATGTGATGCTTCCCAAAGCTTGAATCCAATTTCATTTGTTGGTCAAATTTTAACTATCACTGCATTCTTCATTGTTTCTTCATTAAAGTTAGTATTTAATTGATTTCATATGATTTAAATTGTGGATTTATTTGATTTAAACTATTTATTCATTATGTCAAGAATGTTTCCCATTTTACTATTTCATTTAATACCATCATGCATGGACAATCCACTTAGGGTTAGGGGCTGAGAGTAGGGGTGGTTTTAAACATAATGAATATGTGAATCAAAACTTGGTAACCCTATGGATAATAATTAGGTTAATTTTTTTTAATATCATTATTTTTAAATTACCCTAACCATCATAGGTGAAAAATAAAGGATCCTTGAAATAATTGGAGTTGAGTAGGCTAAGAAAAATAGCCTGTGATTCTTTCTGTCTAGAAGCTAAGTTTCCTTCACTTAGGTTATTGACTATCTATGTACTAAGGAGTAGTTTCTAGCATAGGTAAATCCAATTGGTTGGACCAAGACTAATTTTTGACCTTTGCACCTCTTTTAAACATAATTCATGGGTCTATTCCAATATAGATTTAGGATTATCTTCCACCTAAACCCTAAAATTAAACCTAAAATCTTCCTTAATCTGATTAAATCCCAAGCTATGTAGTTTTATAAAACCCAAACATAGAAGAGAGATTGTGGGGACTCCTACCCAAATGGTTTTTACTGCTACGTTTCCTACCTAAAAGTTATCCCTATAGGTTCGAACCTACACCTCCATTTTACTTTTCCTTAGTAGATGAGTGTAGTTTGAGAAATAAAAATTCTAATTTGATTAATGGCCATGCGTAATCAATGATTCCGTGTGGACCAATAAATATTTCATCGATAATGGCTTGTGATTCAATCTCCTTCCAATACGAAAACTTCATTAGTTATGATACAGTGAAGCCAATCTGTCTCCCTTGCCTATGAAACTTTAGGAGTATGAAAAAAGAAAAAAAAACCCTCATCTGGATCAAGATCAAAACTCAATTTGGGGACCTAATATATGACTTTTAATTCCTAGTTATCTGGTAGTATACATCCTTCAATGTACTATTAGAAGGTCCTTGGTTACACCAACCCGCGACAATATCTTCATCATTTCACCAATGTATCAAGTAATACATCAATGGAAAAAGTGGGACGTTATATGGCGATAAATATCTATTTGAATCTTGTGAGGATCAATACATTGATGTAGGATTTTATCACATATAAGGGAATTAACCCATGACTGATGATATTGCCTGGGTTACCACCCCAAATGAGCTAGAAATTACCTCGACCAATCCATTCAAAAATCTCAGTGATGAATATGGGTTACCCATCAACCAGATTGAAGATATCAGTTTAGAATTGGCATATATTCATCAACCCTCATGATATCAGTTATGTCACATGAACCCAAAAGTTATAAAAAGTCTTCTAATACTTCTATCTATGGTGACTCTTCAGGTGAAAATATGAATATGAATCAATTTTCATATCACTACTGGTGAATAGAGATATCTTTACCTATGAATCTTATAATATCATTCTTTCTGTTAAATCTAAATATTACCTTTCATAATTTTTCTATCCTAAAAAAGGAATGAAAGGAGTAGGAGATGAATAGGAATATGAAGATAAATAGGAATAGGAAGAGGAGGATGACCTCAAAGATGCTCCTCCAATATTTGGGGAAGGTGTCTCTACCACTGTCGATGAACTTTGATAGGTAAATATGGTCATATAAGAAGATCTTCAACCTATGATGATCAGTGAATCTATTACCATTGAATAACAATAGGTATATACCTCTTTCCTAAATCAACATAAAGATTTATTTTCTTGGAATTACATAGAAATTCCAAGCCTTGGTCTCGATCTAGCCGCACGCCACCTGGGTTTTCTAGATGATCATTGTGTCTACAAATATGCATCCATGAGAACACATTCGACCCATGTTTCCAAAATCGAAGCTGAAGTTGATAAGATCAAAAAATATAAATTCATTTTGTAAGTCCATTACCCAAAATGGATCTCCAATATAGTCCTAGTCAAGAATAAAAATGGTCATATCATAGTTTTCATATATTTTAGGAATCTCAACCGACACTATCCAAAAGATGACTTACTAGTTCCAATTACAAAACTTCTGATTGATTCAACAGTTGGTTACCAAGACCTCTCCATCATGGATGGATACTCAGGATATAACCAAATTATAATGGACCTTGAAAATGAATAATTCATTTCCTTTATGAAACCCCAAGGAGTATGTTGCTATTGGGTGATTCCCATTGGCATAAAGAATTTTTGTGCTACAAATTAGCATTACATTCACCATATATTCAAAACCTTTCTAGGAAAATTTATTGAGTGTTATTTTGATGATCTGGTGGTGAATTCATGATAACATTTTGACCATATTTTCGACCTTGAGATATTTTTTCAACTAACTATGACAAAATATCCTAAAAATGAACCCCCTAAAATGTTCTTTTGGTGTAACCTCATCAAAGTTTCTTGTATTTTTAGTATTCCATAATGGAATTGAAGTCGATACTGATAAGAAAATGGAAATACTTGACATGTTACCTCCTAAAAACCTCAAAGAGTTAATAGGACTATACAGATTCCTTATCTACATTTGATTATTTTTAGTAAATCTTGCTTGCAAGTGCTTTCCCTTAACCAAGTTGATGAAAAAAGGGGTCACGTATTAGTGGATTGATGACTATTAAGAATTTTTTGATATTCTTAAGAATTATTTATTGATTCTTCTAGTACCAATGATTACTATAAAATGAAATATTCTCATCTTATATGATACAAATTTAGAGTGATCATCGAGTGCTTTACTCACACAAAATAATGACGTTGAAAATTAAAACAATCTCTATTATCTCATATGAACCATGATCGATACTGAGACTCATTATTAAGATATCAAGAAGAACTATCTATAATTAATAGTTGTGGTTTAGAAATTGAGGAATTACTTGTAGCATTATGAGGTCTATTTAGTCTCTTGAAGTGACCATTCAATGCATCCTCAACTTCCATATATTGATCGGTTGTTTAGCATGATGGGTGGTAATACTTTAGAGGTTTGACATCCAGTTTATACCATATAAAGAAATAAAGGGTAAAGATTTGATAAATTTCCTCATTAAGTATCCTTCTTTAGAAAAAATTCCCATGAGTACCAAACTGCTATAAAAATAAATATTCTCTTCCCAAGACCCCTCTAAAACTTGGGAGATGTATTCTAATGGTGCTTCCAGAATCCCAACAAAAAAAGGATGGAAGACCCCTTGCTTAATAAAATTGGTTTTCGAGTTATCCTTATCTCTCTAGAAAAGATAGTTCTACCTTATTCTTTCATATTTTTAGAAGGTTTCACCAACAATGAGGTAGAATGAAAGGCCCTCATTGTAGGATTATAAATCACATCGCAAATACCAATGACCTATATGAACATAAATAGTGATTCAAAGATAGTAATCAAGAAGGTCAATGATGATTATGATATCAGGAAAGAATAGATGACCCCCCATCTTGATTATATGTGAGGATTTATAGAAGAATTCCCCTTATATCCAACATTTACTCATATCCCACACTTGTAGAATGCTCAGGAATATGCGTTGGAGAATGCTGCTATAAATTTGGAAAATCCAGATAGATAAGAAATAGTCATCAACATTTCCCATTGTAGAATGGTATCGACATTTATTCAGAGTATCATAGAAGGGATCAATGAGATAAATTATACCCTTAAACCAGATAATCCTAAAAATGGTTAGATGAATCCCATCCCGAACTACCTCCAGAGCATGATTCTTCCACCATAAAGAGCTAGGAAAGAGAAAATTTAATGATAGGAAGTCAAGTTCATCATCTATGACAACCCGAGTCATCAGAAAGCCCTGTATAAACAAGGTTTTAATGGAATCCTCCTTAGATTCATTAATGGAGAGGAGACTATCGCCATTATGTGAGAATTCCATGCTAGTACCAGTGGCTCCCATCATCAAGGAACCATGTTTTCTTATCAAATCATAAGGATAAAATATTTCTAGTCTCTGATGATTCAAGATTGTACACAATTCACCAAAAAGTGTTATCCCTATCAAGTTCATAATTATTTTATCCATCAACCCCTGAAGTTATTGCATACTACCAAATACTCCTGACCATTTTCCATGAGGGGAATGGATGTTGCGGGAACATAACCTCCCTACTATATCCAAACAATTTAAATACATATTCACTGCTACCAAATTCTTCTCCAAATGGGATAAATCAATAACCCTCAAAGAATTTTGGACAAAAATCATTATTAGTTTCATGAAGTACAATATCATCACCAGGTTTGGTGTCCCTCATACAATACTGATAGGAAATGGCACCAAATTTTATTCTTAAAAATTGAAAAGGTTGTACCAGGAATATAATAGTGAGTCCAACCATTTATCACACCATTATGCAATGGAAAATGGAAATATAGAGTATTTAAACAAAAAAATATTGAACATACTCTTGAAAATGGTGGACAAGTAAAATAAATCCTATCCTGAAAAGATTCTATATGCCTTGTGGTCCTACTGTACCACAACCCATACTACTACACAGTCGACCCTGTATTAACTAGTATATGAGATAGAAGCAATTTTTCCCATCAATGTCTAATTTCATTCACTATGAATTGCCATTTGTGATCAGTTGTCCATAGACTAGCAGTCCCTAAAGAATTTGGATGAATTGGAATGACTTGATGAGAAGATACTGCGCATATTGCATCATTTAGAGGTTCACCAAAATAGAATGGATCTATATTTCAACAAGAAAGTATACCTTTTTTAATTACTACAAGGGGAACTAGTTTTATTCCTAAGGACCCTAATGATACATGGTAAGAAACCTCTAAATCTTGAACACAAATGGGAAGAAACTTTTTCTATCCATAAGGTCTTTTCCAATGGAGAACTATGGACGATGAGTGTATTACACCCCTACCAATGAAAGATTTATAAAGAAATATTTCATGTTATTAATGACATATGGTCCAATTCATATGACCTAAAACTACAAGACACCATTTATCCTCACCGCACGATGCTAAATTGAACAAAATAATCATTGACACACAACCCTAAAAGGCACAAACCATATCATCATAGTCACAAGATGTTGATTTATAAAACAATGTATTCAGAACATGACTTTAAAAATATAGTATTACCCTATGAACTAAGAATAGGATGATTTGGGTGAAAATCCTAGGAAGCCTCATGTGAAGAGAATGAGATACCTCTTATGAGATGATTTTTAAAATGCTTGGTCAAATCCTATTATGAGATTATTTCAGGAATTCCTAGGTAAATCCTCTTATGATATGATTTCCTAAACACTTGGATAACTCCTCTTATGATATTATTCCAAGAATTCCTAGGATAAGTTTAATGCAAAAGCCCCACATACCTTATCATAACTCCTTACATGGCATAAGTGTCCTTACTACATGAAATTAAACTACATGGAATGATGAGAACTATGTGTGACTTGATTCTCTTTTTGATGAAATACATAGTGATTCTCGAGTCCCACATTCTAGACCTAGCCATGAAACACAAAATAAATGATGTTCGATTCCTTGCATATGATTCAGATCAGTGTAGGGAATCTTTACACATAACTATGCATGACTTGATTCCTATTGCCATAGGATATGTAGTGATGCCTAAACCTTCTATCTCAGGCCCAACCACAAATTCCAAACTAGGGTATGATTTTAATCACCAGTGTTTGACTCCATGCCATTCATTCACATAAAATTCCTCCTCAATAGCTAATTAAGACACTCTATACCCTATGGTGTTAATCAGTCACTACAAAATATTTCTTCGAATCACCCCACGAGATAAAGTAATCTCTCACCATTCCTTGTTTCTCACACTAAGAATAGCTAATGTGGGCTTAGAAATCTTGTTAAGGGAATCCTTGCATGGTCATGTCACTTCTCAGTCCAAATACCATGACCTTAAATTATGTGTACTTCATTCTAGAGGCATTTGTGTAATGAAAGACCTCATAATTCCTCTTTTCATCAACTAAACTACATCCTTTCCATATGATGTTAAAAAACATGGTTGACATCCTTTTTATATGATGTTAGATTTTCCATTATTGTGGCCCTCACTTGATAGAACCACCAATACCGGTGCGGGTCCCCTACCATACCTATATCTTAGAATTATGTGTGGATTTATCTCATCCTAATGAGGTACATAGTGATTCCAAGATTCTACATCTTGGCGTAACTGTAAAATGATTAAATTACACCTCCCCACATTAAAACTCGATTAGTGTGGGAAATATGTCCTATAACTACGTGTGACTTGATTCTCATATCAATAAGATTCACAGTGATGACTAGATTCTCCAACCTGGGCCTAGCAAAAAAAATGATTCTCTCACTCTCCTGTATATTATTTAGATCAGCATGAGAGAGAGTCCATGGAGGGTTCTCATTTCATTCGTGAACCTTTATTCAAAAATTTCCCCTCCTTATATATAGATCATACTTGTGTAGAGAACTTTGTTTAGAACTATGTGTGGCTTGATTCCTATTACCACAAGATACATAGTGACACCCAAATCTCAAATCCTAAGTCCATTCACAAATGTTACCTTAATTACATATGAGTCAGACCTGTGTAAGGAACACTATACCCATTCCTAGCCAATTATGGCCCAAATGATCCCTTCATACTTAGGCATGTTCCTTTCACAAAACATACTTCTTGACATGGGAAATTTGGATCTCCATTATCTTTCCTTTGTCTATCGGTAATAAGATCATATAACCTCGAAGGACACCTTTGTTTTGACCATGAATAATATGCCTCCAAACAAAGATTTTCATTATACACCTCTAAATACGGCATGTAAATAAAATGAATTTTCATCTATATGAGAAAATCCTCTTATATCTATATGCTTTGATGACATTGTAATGGAAACCGCTTTTTGAACATGGTTCACAGTCATCCATTACAAGCCTGTCCCATACCACTCCTTAAAATATGGGAACCCTAAGGCCATGGATTATAACCTTCCCCTTCATTCCTAGAGAATGTCAAAGCATTATTGGCTAGATCACCATGAAATAGCTGGTCCTGGATACGAGAACTTAAAAGGAACACTAGATGTCCTTGTTTCATGATATTAAACTATAAGGAAACATACTCACTCAAATATATTAAAATACATGGTTCACATCAGCATCATATGATATAAAACTCTGCATTGTTGTGGACCTCACCTAAGAGGACCGCCATTCTAGGTGTTAGTCTCCTATCACACCTTTATGTTAGAACTACGTGAGGATTTATTTTCATACCAATGAGATACATAGTGATTCTTGAATCCTTCATCCCATTCCTAATCACGAACACAAAACTAATCTACATATCCTAGATATGATCTAGGACTTTATATAATATCCTACACTCGGTCAAAGATAATACAATTCTAAATTCCTCCATCATAATCCAGCCACCTTCCTTTTACAAATCACACTTCATATCTTGGAAGACTCAGATCCCCATAAAATTTATTTAGATATTGGTAATAAGAAAATACAACTTCGAAGGACACATTTACTTTGACTATGCATAATATGCCTCAAACGGAGCTTTGTATAATATGCCTCAAAATATGACCAATCAATCAAAGGAATTTTTATCCCTAGGGGAAAGTCCTCTCATGCTCATATGCTTTGATGACATCATAATGAAAACCTATTTACAGACATAGTCTACAACCATCCCTTACGTGCCTGTCCCATCCCACTCCTTTATATTTGAGAACCCCAAGGACTAGATTTATGAATTCCCTCACATCCCAATGTCTAGAATCTACTGGGATATACTTTTCTAATACCCCTGAAACCATTTAGTCTATGGAATGGTGTCTCCACCATAGGATTGGTACACCCTTCATGAACTTAAACTATTCAGATAGGCTTCCTATGTGCAGTATCTCCTTAAATATGGGAAATATCTAAATAGTGAATCTATATCCTATAACTATGTGTGGCTTTATTATCATCCCATCGATATATGTAGTGATTCATGCATCTCTCATAATTGGACTAACTTCCATAGTAAAAATGTCCCACCCCTCTCTCTCACACATGGTCCTAATTCGTGTCAGGAATTCCAGTGTGAGTCTCTTAATCAAAAAAACATGATTGGAATAAAATTAACCTCCCTTATTCATATACAATTCTAATATAAATGTTTCCTTTATCCCTTTATGTATTCATTTTTGAAACCACACTTCATGGTTTCAGAAAACCCAGACCGTCAAAAACCTCCCATGACCATTGGTAATAAGAGCATCCAACTTTGAATAACAACTTTGTTTTGACTATTCATAATACACATCAAACATGTATTTTCATAATATGCCTCCAAATATGGTATGTCAATCAAGTTTTATTTCATTCCTAGAAGAAAATCCACTTATCTCTGTATGCCCCAAAAATGTCGCAATGGAAGTTACTTTTTGAACATGGTCTGCAATCATTCCTTGCATATTTGTCCCATGTAATCTATTAAAATCTAAAAATTCCCAGATCATGACTTTAAAACATCCCTCTTTATATCTGGAAAATATTAGGGAATTATTTACCTACACGTTTTGCTTGTGTCATTATTACCATAACTCATGGTCAAAGCTGTTTGAACTAAAACATCAGTTTCATTGGTTCGAATTGTAAGAACTTAAGCTACCAATTAAATAGACAATGATCTCTAGGATAAAAACCCATAAAGGTATCCTTGATAAAAAGTTGATTTTAAGCTCACTAGACATGAACTTCACATGATTTAGGAAAATGATAGCAATTGAAATAAAAAAGGCACGAAACTTGTTAGGTCAAAAACCCATAAAGGGTGGCCTAATAAAAAGTTGATTCTTGCTCACTAATTCATCTTTATATATGACTTAGAAAAAAATTAGGGTGATGATACAAAATAAAAAAAGTTTTTAGGGCATGTAACATGGCTCTAACAATAGTAAGAATACACTTGTAGGATCCCAAGACCTTTCCAAAACTTATAGCATATTTCTGTTCGTATCATTGTAATTAAAACACATTAACAAAAGGGAGTTTGGTCAAAAAATCCATATTTAGTGTTATGTTATAATTATAGGGAAAATAGGGACAAATATATAGATGGTTGAGGAAAAAATTATTTCCATTCATGGAGAAAAAGTCATAGGAGAATCCACAAGTTGGAGTCTCTCTATCATACTTTACAAAAGACCATAAATATAACATTTTCATTGTTATAGGGCTTCTCGAGCCTTATCAAAATATTGTTAAAGCCTAGATAGCTCAAGAGTATTAGCCTCCTCATCAATGAGGATCTCCCCCACCATGACCGTAATCAAAGTATTTCCCTCATCCTGCACCTCTTCCAGTGAATGATGAAGTTGTATGAGCTCCCCTCTAGAGGTATCCACATCTTGTTGGAGACATAATATTTTAAGGGATTTCTCATCAACCTATTTCATTCACCTCCAACTTTTTGGCATGATTAAGCTCTACTTGGTACAATGTAGCTTATAGATAATTGGTTTTTGTGTGCATTTTTTCTTTAGCGGGGAGCTGTTGTGACTTATGTTCTCACTCCCATCAGCAAACAATTTCCTTCACAGTATATTATATCACATGGTAGTTGAATCCACCATATCCCAATATAAAAAACATGCTCTTGTGATGATTAAGTTGTGAGGGTAGATCTGCCATATGTTTCTTTGATACTAACTCCCAGATATCTTTCCATATGAACTGATGACATACCTGAAGAGAATCTCGAACCCCATAGTTTACCAAAGATCTAGTCTCAAGAGCAAAGGTATACTATGAGATTAAATTTCTTATGGAATGAACTCATGTTGTACTTTATGGAGTAATTTCATCCCCACCTTTCACCATTTGTTTGGTTGGGGTGGAGGATTTCCCTTCAGGTTTGACCAATATATCTAATGTCGCTAAAAGGAGAATGAAAAGAGTCATAAACATTGGAAGATAGAAAATCTAAAGATAAAAGGTGATCAAAGTGGTTGATGAAACCCACTCATTGATAGATAAAACAATTGGATTGATTCCTCTCTAGAATCCCTAGACTTAATGGTTTGAATCGGGATATTCTAATGAGGATCATCTTACCGATATTGTTCGTGAATCTCTATGAAAGGTTCATGATAATTCCATGCTTCAGAACCTTGATCCAGTGTTCCCTCAGTAATGGGAATACCAGATACCTTAGTTCCTTGGTTATGTATTTACTTGGAAATTTTTTCAATAAAAAAGGTTACAAAAGTCAATATTTTAATTTAATACATCATAAGGAGGTTGACCATCTGTGAAAACATAAAAATGGAAAAAATCATGTCTATACAATTACTTATAAAAGTCCCCAAACTCTTCCAGATAGGAAGGAATATTAATTTGTTCAAAAAAATCATTAAATTAGTTCATTAAATAATGCATCACATCTCATAGAATCCTCACCATTAGGGATATCCAAGACACTTGGATCAGGACCCAAATTGGCTCTATCATCAACTCCATCCTCTAGATTCTCAATAGGCTCAACCTTTTCAGGACCCACGAAATTAGGATCAACACTGATACCTTCATTGGACAACCTAAGATCCCTGCCAACCTCTTCTGGGGTGGTGGAAGGGATAAAAGTGGTTATTGTAGGGTCCTCCAGTGTATACGGTGGATTTAAAACACCATAAGGAGAACGATTCAATGATTTAAACATAACACATTATAATAAACATTTTACATTACTAGAATTCTCATTCCATTCTATAGTAACATGAAATTATGTGGTCTCATCCCTTGACACTCTTAATGAGGGGGTATAATCACCAAAAAGAATTTATACCTCATCTGGAGTATCCAATTTAGTTCTCAGAGGATCATCTCTAAGCCCCCTAAGAGAATAGAGGGGATGAGATTATGTAATACATAAGAATGATCAAACACATGTTCTTGAAAAATTTAGAACCAATGTTGTGGTGAAACACCAAAATGAATAGAGATGAAAATTTCTAATGTCTTTATTCTCTATCACCCCTTCACCATAGACTGGGAAGGGTTTCCACTTGCTCCCAGAAACTTTGATACTAGAAGAGGAAATAGAGAACTTACCCCCACCATCTCCTCCTCCATGAGTCTTTAGACCGAGGATAATTACTATGAATTAAGGGTGGATACCTAAACCATAATAGGGGTTAACATTGGAATATATCTTGGAGACTCCAACAATAGTTCCTCTTTATCCCCCCTTTGAAAATCAAATTTACATACTTCTTCAGAAAAAGTCCCTTATTTTAAAATAAAAATGAGGAAAGAGAGAAGTAAGAGAAAATAATAGAGTATACATCACCAATGTTGATGAATTTATCCCATTTGTTGGTGTACTGTTCATCCATCCACTCAATGGAACCCCAACGAATCATATCGTTCACTCACTTTGTAGTAGGAATCTGGTAATCAGTATCATATATGATCATTTCCAAATCTGGGATATACTTCCCAACCTTGACATGGATAGCATCATAATGGAGTTCAGGGGGTGTTTGAATGTCCCTAATATGTGGAATTTGTAATCCAATGTGAATAAATGACCTCAAATATTTTGAATTAGAATTATTTTCCTACTATAATTGAGTTACCTCAGGCCTCACATAGTTTGAGGTTACCCCATATGGTTTTGAATCAAACCCAACATCTCTCGACTTCACAGGTTTTCCAAGCCTCTCAACTTTAGAGGGAGGCTAGGAAACTAGAGCCTAATCTCCCTCCTAGAAATGATCGATATACCATATTATATTATATTTAAAATCCCCATCATAGTGATTATTTCTATATTACCTTGGATTAGCTCATACTGGGGGAAATGTTTTAGTTCTGGCTCACCGAGTGGCTCAGTATCGGGACTATGGAGGAACTTCATCACTATCACTCTCAGAGTGATCCCATTTTCCCTATTGTAATCATATAGAAATAGTTTCTTTAACATTAGGGACGTCCTTTTCCAACACACCTTGGGGATATAAGGAAATACATAAGGTTACATATGTATAGGTTAACCAGGTGGGGCTATTCAGTTGAGTAAACTCGATTACCACCTCAGATGCTTCTTGAACCATGAGTACCCAGGGTTTCCTAGCCACCACTTGATGTTTCTCTAACTGAACATCCATAGGAGGAGAGATGGTAGGTTTTTGCAGAAATTTTAATTATAATGAAAATCTTTAGTGAACATAGGATTCATAGATAATTCTACTATCAATCCTTGTCGCCAATACACAATCTCTGAAAGACATCATGTATGATCTGATCTTATAACCATTACTACCATTATCAGTGATTGTTTTGGTAGACATATCACTATATGAGAAGAATTTAAAATCATTAGATACACTTATAGTCTTTGAAGCTACCCCATATTTCAATGTTAAGGTATTAATACCAGAGACGTCTAGGAAAATGGGCTAGAATCGATACCCTAGAATTCTAACCCCACTTAACACCTAATATGAGAAAAAATGCAACATGATCTACCCCTATAACACTTGGAGTGGACATGAAATACTTAAGGGAGACTTCCCTGTATAAACATGCATCATGAACTGGTGGATCTTTTCCAGAGTAGGATATAGAAACCTTATATACTCCCCTATAACTAGTTTGTCCATAATTAAAAATGTTTTTCCAGCCTTACCACACCACTGGAATCACACACTAATAGCATATAAGTGCTCATCCACATAGCTAGGAACTCAGTAAGGTAGGTCTTAGAAAAAAATGTAGATTTTATGGAATACCCCCATGTGGTGTACTTGATTAGATCTAATATGGGCTAATACTTTCCTAGGATTACTCACTTCTCAATTGAAGGACACCCCATCAGATGTTTATATGTAGGACCCTTCCCCTTGGGCTCTAAGAATATATTCATCCACACCTCAGGATGAACGTCACCCCAAGGGTGAGGGTTCTCCTGTATGACCTCCTAAGTTATATCCAATAACTAATGGGCTAGTGAAGGTGTTTTTTAAGGTCCCACCATGACACATTTGGTGGGATGAATTCATCACACATCGCTCTGAGGACAAGTGCTCCCAAAATCTTATAAATATCCCACAAACTGATGCTAACCAATCCATGAGTTAGGTGAAACATATTGGTATGTGGGATCCAATTACTTTTAAACTCTAAAAATTATATTAGAATGTTTATAAACATACATTTTCACCATCCAAATGGATTCATAAATACCAATATATTTTATCTTGGTTTTAAATTCAATGTAAGTATTACGCACTCAATAAGACCATATCTATTCAGAATTAGCCAGAAAAAAATTTCTAGTCTTCCTTCCATACCTTTGAGTATATCATTGATTGTTGAAAAATGGATTCTTAGTAGTGGGGTTTTGGCTCAAGAGTATGAGGTTACAAATTTGGAGTACTTGAATTATGGTATATAAAACACACTGAGGGTTGTTTTCCTTCATTTATGTACACACCCTTGGAAGAAATTTTAGCAATGGTGATGTTTTTATATTCCTTTAACTAGGAATTCAACATGTAATATGGCATCCTCAGGATGAGAAAATATCCTAGAATTCCACAACCATGCATTGAAAATAGGTCACTCTCAAGATATTCAAAATGATTCTTTTTCAATTTTTTTGCAAGGTTCAGAAGCACGAGGTAATATAATGTTTGATATATTGGACTAATGATACCTAACACCCCCTGATGCGCTCAAAACCTTGCACATTATAAATGTGAACTATATGAGTATCCATTGTAATTATACAAGGAAACACTAATATTTTCATTAGATCAAAGTTTTTAGTTTGGAAGGTTCTAAGGGATTTTTTTTTCAAAGGAAGGACCTTGCACAGGTCACTTCACCAAAGTGATATCACGCATGTCGCTTCTCCCAAGTTACCTTTCTCATATCACTTCACCCAAGTGACCTCACTCAGATCACTTTGCCTAGGTTACTGGGTATAGGTTCCTAGCTAAAGTCACACCATGGATGATTCTCACACAAGTGAATTTATACCATGAGTATGTGAGGAGAACATTCAAAAAAGGCTTTCATGAATGACTCACATGACGAGCGTGTCCAGGTGTCCAAACAATGTGAATGGGTGGGGGGGTGGGGGTGGGGGGGGGGGGGCTCTAGGAATTCAATGATATTTATAGACGAGCAAGTACCTATGTGGTCTCTCTACGTGACCAACCTATGCGACTAACCTACATGGTCCACCTATGTGGCTAACCTACGTAGTCCACCCGCTCACTTATCCTTTGTGCGATACACAAGCCATAATGTTTTCCAAAACTGAGAATGAATGTATAAAAACATACAGAGGTCAGTGAATGAAGGATCTGTAAATTCCCATGTTTCTCTCTACCTCATGATTAGATCCTATTCTTCTAGTCAGATCTAATACCAGGGGGAATTTGTTGAAACTCCCTTTTTCACTTGATTATGAAATGTTTCAAAGGAAAATATCCTAAGTATTGGGAGGATGAAAATGCATGAAAGGTGAAAATTACCTTTTCCCATATGTTATCCCAATGGAATCTCATTCAAGTCCAACCTCTATGGACCAACATGTATGAACAACTCCTCACGCAGGTAACATCTGCGTGAGGAACTGTGAGAGTGACTTGTGCAAGCCACCTCCTTCACATCAGGTCCTAATATTTCCTATAAATAGGACCCTTAGGCTCCTCATTTATGGGTACTAGATGAACATAATATGGTTTTAATATTTTCTCTCCCTAGTCTTTCACCCAAGTCCTCAAAACCTTCTAGGTAGTTCTCTAATCTTCAAAAGAAGAGGGAATTAACAATATTATAGGGATTATAGTTTCTACAATGTATAAAACAAGAAATAACTATGCAAGTATCCACTTAACCAAGTCTTAAAGTAATAGGTTTAAGGACCCCTCCCAAGCTTGGGACTTGCACGAGACCCTTCCAGGAGCACCTGAGGATACCTTTGGAAGTCTGAGTGAAGTATCTTATAAGTTTCATTTCCTAGGTTATTCTTATCCCAAGTAAAACATGGGAAAAGAATCACCCATATCACCTAGGTATCACATGGGAAAAACTAGATATATATCACCAAGTAATCACATAGTAAAATCTAGAGCTAGCTCATCCAGGTATCACTTGGGTGGAGCCATAACCATATCACCTAGGGATCACCTGGGAAAAGCTAGAGCCAACTTGCCCAGTTATCACCTGGGTGAATCGCCCTTTGGACCCTCTCTCATAAAATCAATGATAGGTCCCACCCCTTTGGACTATAATTTTAAGGAAACCAAGTAAAAACCTCCATTGAGGCCCCCTAATTTTCATAATCAGAGCACATGAGACATCATCATATCTCCAATTCAATTATGCATTACCTCGATAAAAGATGCCCCTCACTTATCCTACCTAATAGGTAGGGTCCTATTGGTGTTTAGAATTGTGAATCCCCTCAGTAATGAGGACCCAAACCTTAGAGGTAGTGTTAAGGACCTCTTTATTTCATATAGTGAGGAAAATCACTTTCTTTTCCCTTTTATGAGGACTAGTGATGCATTATTCTCCCCTAATCTATGAAACCGAGAATTGGGAATCAATCATAGAGTAAGAACCTAGTCTTTATTATGAAATATCTCCTACCTTCTATACCCTAACCCTTATCTACCAACAGATGAAGGAGATCATGAAAAGTTAAAGATCTTCTACTTCCTCTTGTTTCTCACACCAAGCATGAAATATATAGGATTAGAGTTTAGTGATGATCATATCACTAGTATGATAAAATATTCTCAAATGGTACTCCTACCTAGGTTTAATGATATGATACCATATTGGGTGTGCGATATTTTTTGGAGAAAATGCGAAAACACAAGGGTTTAAATGGGAGAAACTGATAAAAAATAAATGAAGAGGAAATTAAAGTGGTAAGGGGGGTGATCAATTAGGACCCCAAGGATACTTTCCCCTTAAAACCCTAATTATAAAGCACCAAAAAGGTTGATAAATCCTTTGATAATCCTTACTATAATTTATTTAAAAGAACAAGAAACACAAGCATAACAATGCTAGAAAACACTCAAACTTGTAATCAAATGTGGAGGAAATTAAAGGGGGAAGAGGGATGATCAATTAGGACCCCAAGGAGAATTTACCCTTAAAACCATAATTATAAATCACCACAAAGTTTGATAACTACTTTTATAATACTTACTTGAATTAATTCAAGAACACAAGAAACACAAGCATAATAATGCTAGAAAAAGCTCAGATTTGTAGTCAACCATCAAGGGGTACAAGAAGGTGGCTATATATAGCCAAATGAGAGGGATACATGTAAAAATACCTATACCACAAAATTATAAAGCCTATACCAAGATTTTGACTTTGTTTACACATGTCCATGAATTTAAGGGACAATATATCCACCAAGAAGAATTTTTGAAACCACCCCAAAGACTTTGAAGATTCCCACCATGGATTTGGAGACAAGGCCCCCACCAATTTTTAATTTGGATATTTCATTCATGCAAGTGGATTTAAATTCGTGGGATATCTTGGGTGGGAAATTTAGGTCCACTTTTGGGATTTAATAAGAGTGATTAAAGGCCCATTTTCTCCTCCCATGCATTCATTTTAGGCCTCCACTTATAGTTTTAAAATTAAGTCCATGTAAAGACTCTTTAATTATCCTCATTATTCCTCTTGTAATTGGTCCCCAATCCCATGCAATGGGTCTTGTACATCTATGAGCCTTCCAAAATCCATGTCAGGATCACTCTCAAATCATCTATACATATGTGTGCCAAGATTCTCATCATCCCCACCCACTTCAAAAGGATTTTTCCTCAAATATATATATTCAAGGGGAGTGAAATTAGTATCATTTATGGTATCAATCACATTTGTATACCTTTCACGTAAGTTAGTCTTGTAATCATTATCTAAAATATGGAAAGGAATATCTTCTAGATATGAGGGCTTTGAATTTATTTGTTCCACAAATATTCCTTTTAATAGGTATTTCCATTCTAAACTATCTGGATCAAATGGAACTTGTTTCTAAAAATTATTTACTTGATCACCATATTCCTATACTAAATAAAAAACACAAGAGAGAAAATAATGATGAAATTTTTTAGTTGCAAGGTAATCATCCCTAGAAATGAGTAAGAACACTTTCTTGCTCAAAAAATCTATTTTCACATCACTTTTTCTAGAAAACAAACTCACCTTTTTCTCAACACTCTTATTTTCAACTCTTTGGTTTCCCTCATTTATTTTTAGGTAACTCTTCTATCCTTTTTCACTCTAAATTTTTCCACTCTTAAAATTTTATCTATTTCTTTATCTCTTTTATTTTCCCCTCAACTCATCACACTCTTTTTTATAACTCTCATTTTTACCTACCCATGTTCACTTTCACTATTTTCTTTTCGATTTTTTTATTCTTCCTCTATCCTCACTTGATCATTATATGCTTTTATGGGACTGAGTAGACTTCAAAAAATATTTACACCACTAAAAACAAAGTAGAAATAGTTAGTATGACTGTTGTATATAATCCTCCCATCAAACTTCCATGGACTTCTAAGTAGTAAATGTTTGGCATGCATTGGAGAAACATCACAAATCACCTTATCATGATATTTTCCTATGGAAAAAGAAACCATGTACTCTTTTTTTTACTTTCACTTCTCCACCATCATTCAAACACTGAAAACTATAAGTTCTAGGATACTTTAAAGTAGGAAAACTCAACTTCTCCACAAACAAGGTATTGGAAACATTATTACAACTTCCACTATAAATGATTATGATACATAACTTCTCTTATATGTGGCATCTCATATGAAAAATGTGCTCACACTGATCATCACCATGATTAATTCCCCCTTTTGGGCATTTAGAGATGATATGTCCATGTCCTAGGAAAATAAAACACTCTATATCATAGGATTTAGAGGGGAAATTTGTTTCATATTTTCCTTTCGAATCATAATTGAAAAACTTGATTTTGGACTCTTCTCCTTATTCTGGTAAAATCCCAAAACCCTTGGTTTTGTCCCCTTCCACTTAGAAGTCAATTTTGTCTCTTTTCTATCATATTTCCAAAAATTAAGGGAACTTACTTGAATCATTTTAGAATATAGTTGTTTTATACCTTCACCTCCTTATGAAGAAACTCCTCCATGTCAATATAGGTTTGAAGTTCCACCACATATTGAATTTCCAGATTTAATCCATTGACAAAACTTTCTATTGTGGAATCTCAATCCTCATCTAAATTGGCTTGAATCATTGATATTTTCATTTAATTCTATTACTACTCCACACAAATGGATCCTTGCACAAGACTTTGTAACTTAAAATGTAAATCTCTATAGTAATGAATATAAATGTACATTTTATGCATTACTAGATTCATTTCTTCCCAAGTTTTAATTAGCCTTTGTCCATTTCATTGTCGAATCACTTGTAATTGGTCTCACCAAACACTTGTATAGTCGTTGAACTCAAGCACTTCCAACTTTAAATTATTCTCCTCCAGGTAGTTGTCACGTTCAAACACATGTTTGACATTCCACTTCCACTTTAAATAAAGCTCTGGACCACTCTTCCCTTAAAAGTATGCAAGTGTCATTTTGATTCTTCCCAATCCACTTTCTATTCTTTCACAATGTTTCCTTCACTTAGTAAATAATTTTTAAATATCTAATTATCTATCCTCACGTTCATGAAATTCTTGCCTTTGTGGTGCCCTTGAAATCGAGGATTTTTTTAAATTATCAAACCTATCATTCAACCTTGTAAATTGGCCAGTAAAAGATTTCATGAATAACTTGATTTCAATCCCATTTATTTCACATTCATTCACCATTTTTTTAAATTCCTCACACATTATTTATCTTTTTTTAATCTCTCAAAATTTTCCTCGCACTTTCTAATAAAAAAAATTGGTTACTACAAGTGTTCTTAAATACAATAAAAAAGAAAACTAGTAAGAATCAATCAATTCATTGAAAAATTTAAAAATCATAAATTTTAAAAGGGGTTTGAATCAATGGATTCTAAGAAATATGGGAGGTAAAGTGAAATTAGAGAAATGTTTATGGTTAAAGGTTGGAAATTGATGAAGGAAATAAGATGGTTTATAAGAAAAAATGAAATCAAATTTGTGAATAAATGAGCAAACACAATGTTTCAAATGAGCAGTTTTTTTTTTAATTTTTTGATTTTTTTTGATTTTTTTACTGCTAAATAATCAAGAAATGAGATACAAAGAGTGAGTTTGTGGTGTTCAATGTAAAATAGATGAAAAATGTCACAATTCTCTAATTTTATTGTAATGATGTAAAATGGAGAGATAAATTGAACTTCAAACTCGATTGGAATCCATTTTGGTGATAGTTAGATTTCACAAGAGTGAATCTGTAGCATGAATTGATTCATCTATATCTCCAAACATATGTGCTAGATTTTAGTGTTTCCAAATTGAGAGGAATTGAACTATTAAAATGATATATTATACATCTAGAAACTCAAAGAAAAAGTAGAATAAAAGTATGAATAAATTTGTGTCTAGAATTGGTGATGGCCGAAAATGGTAGAAGGTGATGAAAAAGGTGGGAGAAATAGAAAAATGAAAGAACATGGTTTCCATTTCTGATATCTAATACCAAATGATATGATACTATATTGGTCATGTAGTATTCATTGGTGAAAATTCAGAAACACAAGGGTTGAAATGGGAGAAATGGATAACCAATAAACGCAGAGGAAATTAATGGGGGAATGGGGATGATCAATTAGAACCCTAAGAAGACTTTCCCCTTAAAACCATAATTATAAAGTTCCACAAAGGATGATCACTCATTTGATAATACTTACTTCCATTAGTTTAAATATACATGAAACATTGGCATAATAATGATAGAAAACACTCAAATTCGTAATTAACCTTCAAGGGGTATAAAGAGGTGGCTATTTATATCCAAATGAGAGAGATACATGTCAAAATACCTAGCCCACAAAATTCTAAATCCTATCCCACGATTTTGACCTTTTTTACACATTTACATGGCTTTAGGGGACAAGATATCCACCAAGAAGACTTTTTGGAACCACTTAAAAGACTTTGAAGATTCCCACCATGAATTTGGAGACAAGGGCCCCACCATTTTTGAATTTGAAGATTTCATTAATGAAAGAGGATTTAAATTAGCGGGATCACCTAGGAGGGCTATTTAGGTTCACTTTTGGGCTTTAATAAGAGCAATTAAAGGCCCATTTTCTCCTCCCATGCATGCATGTTGGGCCTCCACTTGTAGTTTTAAAAGTAAGTCCATGTAAATCCTCTTTAATTATCCTCATTATAACTCTTGTCATTGGGCCACCGATCCCATGCAATGGGTCTTGTCCTTCTATACGCCTTCCAAACTCCATGTCACGATCACTCTAAAATTTTCAATACATATATGCACTATGATTCTCATCATGTAAGCCCCAAAACCATATTAATATCCTCTCAAATGGCTATATTCCATGCATGAAAAACCTTCAATGGGACATATTCCTAATGAAGAAACCAAATGGGACTCCTATATAGGTGTAAGCCCCAACCCTTCTAAACTATGTGGGCTTTAATTTCTATCCAAATGGGATATGTAGGAAGTCTCCCTAAGGTTCAATCGAAACACCCCAAACTCACTCTAATCTTCTTTGGGGCATATTCCATGTAGGGTCATATCCAACCTATACAACCATATTCATTCTAGGTCCCTCCATTGTTATCCTTATTTGGCCATATTCCTAGTAAGATCACACCCACCTAAGAGGCTATATCTCTTCCGGGTCTTTTTAATCTCATCCTCATTGCCCCAAATTCACAGTGAAGGCCATATCATCATAGGGTCATATTCCATACCAGATCGAACACAAGGGTCATTTTAGTTTATGTCCCACATCGTCCTTGAATAGGAACCTTTTTTTATAGATTTTATTACCGTATGACATTAAAAAACATGGTCTGGTCCTTTTCACATGACCTTAAAAGGTATTACATGTCCTGTTAAGTTTCACCAAACTACATGGTTTATGATTCTACTCACAAGGATATGTAGGAAGCCCCTCCCATAGGGCCAATCCCAACAACAAAACAACCCCACCTGCCTAGATAATAATAAATTACAGAGCACCTAACTATGTGCCTTAAAACCAACATCACAAAAAAGTAACCAAGATGGAGAACCTATGATACATATAGACGGTTCAATCAATAGAGAAACTAAGATAAATATAATTGGGTCCATTGATGGATAACATTAGATACATACAAATAGTTCCCATAAAAGAATTTCTATAATTGATTGTTATGGGTTATCAGTTCCATATTTAGGATTTAAAATTTATTTATGAATGTGTATTAAATCTATAATAGATTCCTAGAGTTGGAAATAATTTCCCCAAAAAGTGTGTTATGATCCCAACATCCTATCATCTCGACCAATGTAAGTTATTAAGCGTTGTTGGTTAAGTAATCCAATGGACCCTACCTTTGGAAAGGAGGCCCATGAGACATTATGGATATGAGAGACATTGAGTGTTTTTGGTTCCATGAATAAACCTAGTTAGAAATTGACTCACCATGAGCAGGTGTGAAAAAAAAACATTATTATATCTCTAGTCTACCAAATACTAAAGAGTAAAATAGGGTAGTAACTACTATGATAACACTTTGTAACACCCCAACTGAGATTCCACTAAACTGATGACTTGATCCAGTTCTCTATAAAACCTTAATAGAACCTCTTCACACTCTAGAGGTTATTGACTACAAGTGGAGGTCTAAGGTAGAACTATGAGGAGACCATACCCTTATATCAGAGTACACAACCAACATTACACAACCAAACATCATACACATCAGATTACACAAAAATAATAAATAAACTAAAATAGAATCATGCTATAATAAAATGAAATATAACAAATCCCAAAACATCCTTTCTATAGATATAACATCGATCACCCACTATTCTAATCACATATAAAAAATAAACAACTGAAAAATAAAAACATCAGGCTATACTGCTAACTTTGAGCCACATCACATATCTGGTCTCTTGTACCCTATCGAGATGCTCTAGCATGATCATCAGACTCCACACAAAAAAACTTGCTCAATCATGAAATCTAAATCCTTCTTAATATCCATAATGAATCCATTATTAACCTGAAATAATACAAAAGGTCTTCATACACATTGAGTTTCATGTATAAGGGCTGATAAATAAATCTCAACAGGCCACCCCCAATGGTGAACCTATAACCTACTTCTATAAGTGTATGTTCAAAAAATATGCTCAAATAAGATGAAACATAACTGAAATAAATACAAATAAAGCCATTATTGATATTTGGGTCTATGACTATGATCAAACATACCTTCTTTGGAAAACACTATCATGTCTATGAGCATGTCTCAATGAATGTGCCTTGCAGGAAATATATAAGAACCATATAAAAGGTCTCCCTAACCATTTATATCAACACTTGGAACCTTCCCCATGACAAGAATACCATTAAAGTTCATAATAAAAAAAGAATCCCCTATAATTTATTCATTAATTCATTAGTTATATCATTCTTGGTACCTATATGAATCGGTCCTCGGTACTCAGATCATGCTAGAATATAACTAATACCCGAAACATCAGTTTGACATCTAACCCATGTATCATAACCAATAGTTCCTAGAGAATCAGTCTGACATCTAAACCATACTTTAAAACAATATTTATTCAAGCATCAGTTATAAATACCCATACTTTTCATACATATATATCACATCTTTTTAGGTGAATATTCAATAAATTTCATAAACACATGCGCTAAGATCATAAAGTTTTAGTGTCTTTAGAGACTAGGTAAACAATATTCTTATCGCATGAAAGATCTTCAACATCTTCCAAAAAGAGATTCCCATTTAGTACTCTTTATAGAAAAACTCTATTTAAAATCATTTCTTTATAACCTAGGGAAATTAAACATAAGAAAGGGTGATATCAAATGCTCAAAAAGGGTAAACATGGGAGATATCAATTAATGATTATATGAAATCATAAGATAGGCATAAGGGTATGATATCATAACTATAAATTAAAATTTTTATACCAAATCTATAAAATATCGTAAACAATAGTCATGGAATAAATCTTTATTAATTAAAAACACTTGATTTATAAGAGCGAGAAAACATCATAAATCAACCATGAACCATAAGTTCATTCCATATAAGTGAGTCACCATCATAGGTATAGAAACAATTTCATATGTTAAGGTTAACTACAAAGAACATCAAATAAAAAAGGATCAGGTTGCAACACATATTTCCTATAGTGGGCCAAGAACATCAACTTGTTTCTCGTAATGGATTAAGCACATTAACTTGTTTCCCGTAATGGATAAAGCACATTGACTTATTTCACATAGTCATATTATGAGATAAAAAACTTTACCCAATGCATAATAGGGATATATAATTCTGGACCCACCTATAACATAAAGAAAAATAGGCATATGTGTACCAAAAGATCATAATAACATTCATTATATCATCTCATCATAACCCTTAAAAATAAAATAGGTTTCATAAATATTTCATCAATTCAACATAGCACAACCCATGAAAATAAATGGGTTTCATAAGCATCTCATCATTATAATCATAAAATACCCATAAAAAGAATAAATATGGTATCATTTGATTATATACCAAGTAAATCATAAGTAATATCAAAGGATTTTATCACAGACAAATAAATCCTTTAAAGGATCACTATAAAGTATCTTGAGGAAAATATCCTTTTCACTTTGAAATAATTTTTTTAAAACATAGAAATTTACCAAATATAAGGAAAATATTTTCTTTGAAAATAGCCTTGAAAAATTTTAATGTAACCTTCAAATCATTGATTGATCATGAAATCTAGAAATTCAGTTCTTACCGTATATGTTAAAATAAAACATCCCTTTCATATTTTTATAGAAAAATTCAAATAGTACCTCATTAAGAAAATGAAAAGAAGATTCATTTTAAAAAATTTTTAAAAAGTAAAACATGAGTAAAAATGACTTTAAAAAATCATTAGAGAATATTAAAAACCTTATTAAAAATATTTTTAAAAAACATGGATATGGAAGAAAAAAATTTTTCGACCGAAGAGAGAAATAAAGTCGATTTTCCTTGAAAAAATATTTTCAATCTCTTAAGAAATTAAAGTGAGATAATGAAAGGAAAAAATATATTATGAATAAATAACCATAGGAGATGAAAATTTATGAGTTTATTGATAGGAATATCACAATAATTCATCATAAAAAACTTAATCATAAACAATCCTGATAAACAATGAGACCGTAACAGAAAAACCGTACCACTTTGGTAACTTTTGAATCATAATCCCCATGAAAAAAAGTACATTATATGGATATGTAAATCCATATAAAATTAATAATAAGCATCATAAAATATATTCATTAGTATTATATACACCACATAAAATAAAAAAATGGTGAATATGACATGTGTCTCATAGAAATAAAAGTGAGACGAAAATCCCTTACATCGAGATCGAATTGCTTTGAAAGTTCTTTAAACACCTATATAATAAATTTAAATTTACTATAATCATATACCAGAATCATGAAAATGATTATTATATCATATATCTTCATTATATATATTTATATTTATCCATAAAGGTAGAGATAGAAAAATGAATTACACTGTTCATGGAGATGGTAGGTCGTACATACACATGAACACTGTTTTCATTTTTTGACAGATGGAATAGAGAAAGGTAAATAATATTTCACACTTAAAAAATAATTAATATATCATATAAATCATATATATTAATTAAATAAATCCTTTTTACCATCCATGAAAAATGGAGACAAAAAATGAATCACATCACTTTGTGGAGGTGGTAGTCCACACATACGCACGAGCGTCGTTATCGTTTTCCAACAGTTTGGAAGGTAAAAAGTTAGATAAGATATTATCATTAAAAAATAATAATTAGGTCATAAATATCATATATAAACTTTAAACCCATCATAATACCAATGCATAAAAGAAGGCATTGAACAATGAATTGTATCGCTATGTGGGGACGGTAAGCCATACATACACACGAGCGATACTATCATTTCCAATTTGATGGAAAAGAGGATGAAATAATAGTGGTTTAATAATCATAATAACATTTCAGTATATTTAGAATACTAAATTTATTATTTAATTAATACTATAACATATTTATATGAGGTAAAATAATAATTAAAACAAAAGTGATTAGTTAATGTGATTACATCTTTTTTGAAACAACTCCTTTAGATCTCCTTTTAAGAACACCAGGGTTGGTCATTTTGGAGGAAAAAAACCTATAGAATATGGATAAGGGATATGAGAATGGATTTTTTCAAGTTATAGTCGATCTAGAAAGATCAAAGTGGTGAAAATAATAGAAAGAAGGTATGCCTCTTTATAATTGAGGGGAGGAACACTCTTGGAATTTCTTAAAAGATTAAAATATAAAAAAATAATTATCTAGACCAAATTCCTAAAAAAGGATCGGGATTCAAAGATAACATAGGATGAGGTTTAAATACCATCAACCTTGGATAGATTTAGTTGGTGTTTTGAACCTTACCTTTTTCTTTAACCCCTTAGTTAACCTATTTTAACCTTAACCACGATAACATGTTCTTCACTCTTAAATGGTTATAATTTTAATTATAAGGTAAAAGTTGACTCATAAATGGCCAATATATAAAATTGTAGATCATATATCATCCACATTTTCCTATTTTAATATTTTTTATGATTTTTAAATAATTTAATAAAATTTTAGTTTTATAAAATATCAGTAATATAAATTTTAACAATATTCATTTAATTTGACTTAAAGGACATAAATACAATGTTAAAATTAGAATATAATCCTCAAAACTATATATAAGGCCTTTAAAATCATTAAAATAGGCCTTTGTTAGCACAAAAAATGATGAAAATTAGAGCACAATTAAAATCTCTAGGCCTTTATCAGCGCTAGAAAAGCACTGATAAAAGATCCCCTTAGTCAGTGATTTTATTTAGTGCTAATAAAGTATCCCTTTATCAGTGCTAAAAATTGTATTGATAAATGTGGTCCATCATCGATTCTAGTTTAGTTATGATAAAGGATATCTTTATTAGCACCGTTACTAGAGATGATAAAGGGGCATACTGTTGCAGTGTGCTATTAAAATTACAACACTTTATTGTATAAAATACAAGAGAAAATACAGGAGAAAATATAGAATTTAATTGAAATAAAATTTACATAAAGGATACAAGAAAAAAAATATTATAGACATTTAAAATATTAGTTCTTACAATTACATGAGTAAGTACAAATTATCACAGACAATTAAAAACATCAATGTTATTTTGTATTTGTCCATTGACCCCCATTCATGCTATTAGTTGTAAAAAAAACAACCCCAGATCAAGAAAAAGAATGTACCTATATAATATAAAAATTATTATGTCAGTAATACTATACAAAAATAAATTAAACACCATGTAAAATTAAAACTAAAAAAATATAATTTGAGTCATAAAGATATATCATGTATCATATTGAGTTTCGGTTGATTCTTACATGTCAAAAAATTTCTTTTTGTTCTAAAAAGTAGGTGATATTGAATTGAATCTCATCTATGGTGTTAAAAAACTCACTATGGATGGGATCCAATTCAAAAGGAATTACTTTTTGAGAATAAGACTTCAACTGCTACATCATTTCTTGTTAATATTCAAGCATTATGTCTATGAAAATTAACTAAATAAGTATAAGATAAAAATGATAAAGAAATTAATTAATTAATAGAAAATAAAATTATGAGAAAAAAATTGGAGCACATTTTTCTCAGTTTTGCCGATGTGACGAGTGTTTTAAACTAAAATGACACTTATATATTGAAAACATGTACTTAGAGTCATACCGACCACATCATGCATCAGATTGGCATGTGATTAATTTATATATGTCACAAATTAATTATGGATCATTTTCCTAAATTTGGAAAACAATCTTATCTAGTTTTATCAGTTTTGGCTAGTGACATGCATTTTAAACTAAAATGAAACCTTTATATTAAAAACACAAACTTTGAGTCATGTAGGTTGTATTGTGTGTCATATTTATGTGTGGTCAATTATTACATGTCAAAAATGAATTATGGATCTTTTTACTAAAGTTTGAAAACAATATGATCTTATTTTCTCAGATTTGGCTATTTTATGTGTGTTTTAAACTAAAATGACACTTTTGTATTGAAAACATGAACTTAGAGTCATATCGATGACATCACATATCAGATTGATGTGTGGTCAAATCCCACATGTGATAAATTAATTATAGACCATTTTAATAAAATTTGAAAATAATTTGAGCTCTTTTTCTTGGTTTTGGTGATGTGACACACATTCTAAACTAAAATGACACATTTCTATTGAAAATGGGAACTTTGAGTGATATCAGTTACATCGTGTGTTGGATTTATGTGAGTTCAATTATTACAAGTCAAAAATGTATTATGGACCATTTTACTACATCTTGAAAACAGTTCAAGCTCATTTTATTGGTTTTGGATATTTGATGGATGTTTTAAACTAAAATGAAACTTTATTGAAAACATGCACTTCGAGTAATAACAACCAAATCAGGTGTCATATTGACATGTGATCAATTCTTATAGGTAAAAAATAAAGTATACACTTTTTATTAAAGTTTTATAACAATATGAGATCATTTTATAGGTTTTGTCTATGTGATGAATTTTAAACTAAAATGACGGTTTTATATTGAAAACACATACTTCAAGTCATATCAAGCACATCGTGTGTCAGATTGGCATGCAATAAATTATTACATGTTAAAAATTAATTATGGATATTTTTCCTAAATTTTGAAAACAATACAAGCTCATTTAATTAGTTTTGATGATGTGACATGTGTTTTAAACTAAAATGACACCTTTCTATTGAAAACATACACTTTGAGTCATATCAGTCACATATTATGTCTAATTAATGTGTGGTCGATTATTACACATCATAAATGAATTATAGACTTTTCCCTAAAGTTTGAAGATAATCCAAGCCCGTTTTATTTGTTTTTTCTATTTGATGTGTATTTTAAACTAAAATGACACTTTTGTATTGAAAACATTCCCTTAGAGTCATACTGACTATATTAGGTGTCAGATTAATGTGTGGTTGTTTTCTATAGGATAAAAATTAATTATGGACCATTTTACTAAATTTTAAAAATAATATGTTCTCATTTTCTTGAATTTGGTTATGTGATGAGTTTTAAACTAAAATGACACTTTTTGTATTGAAAACACACACTTCAAGTCATATCGACCATATCGTGGGTCATATTTATGTAAATTCAATTCCTACATGTGAAAATGAATTAAAGATATTTTTTCCTAAAGTTTGAAAATAATTTGAGCTTATTTTCTTAGTTTTGGCGATGTGATACCAATTTTAAACTAAAATGGAACCATTCTATTGAGAACACACAATTTAAATCATATCAGTCACATCATGTGTTAGATTGATGTATTGTCAATTCTTATATGTCAAAAATGAATTATGTACCATTTTACTAAAGTTTGAAAACAATATGAGTTTTCTCTCTCAGTTTTGTCTATTTGATACGCTTTTTAAACTAAAATGACACTTTTGTATTGAAAACACAGACTTAGAGTCATACCGACCACATCAGGTGTCAGATTGATGTGTGGTTGATTTCTAGAGGTCACAAATAAATTGTCGGCCATTTTTCTAATGTTTGAAAACAATCTGATATCATTTTATTAGTTTTGGATATGTGATGCCTTTTAAACTAAAATGACAATTTTATATTAAAAACACATACTTTGAGTCATATTGACCACATCACATGTTAGATTGGTCTAAAGTAAATTCCTACACATGAAAAATGAATCATGGATCGATTTCCTAAGGTTTTAAATTAAGATGGGCTATTTTTCTTAGTTTTGGTGATGTGACATGAATTTTAAACTAAAATTGCACCTTTCTATTAAAAACACACACTTTGAGTCATATTGGTCACATCACATGTCAGATTTATGTGAGGTCAATTATAACACATCAAAAATGAATCAAGGAATTTTTTATTAAAGTTTTAAAACAATCAAAGCTTATTTTCTCAGTTTTGAAAATTTGATGCATGTTTTAAACTAAAATGACACCTTTGTATTGAAAACACGCACTTCGAGTCATCCCAAACACATCGGGTTTCAGATTGATGTGTGGTCAATTCCTATAGGTAAAAAATGAATTATGGAATATTTTCCTAGAGTTGGAAACAATATGATCTCATTTTATTTATTTTGGCTATGTGATGAATTTTAAACTAAAATGAAAGTTTTATATTGAAAACACGTACTTCAAGTCATATCAAACACATCGTGTGTCAGATTAGCATGCGATCAATTACTACATGTGAAAAATGAATTATAGATAATTTTACTAACGTTTGAAAACAATATTAGATTTTTTCTTGGTTTTGGTGATGTGACATGTGTTTTAAACTAAAATATATCATTTTTATTAAAAACACAAACTTGGAGTCATATCAATAACATTATGTGTTGGATTGATGTGCAGTCAATTATTACACATCAAAAATGAATTATGAACCATTTTTTCTAAAGTTTGAAAACAATTAGAGCTTGTTTTATTAGTTTTGTATATTTGATGTGTGTTTTAAACTAAAATGATAGGTTTATATTGAAAACATTAACATTGAGTCATATTGACCACATCGAGTGTCAGATTGATGTGAGGTCAATTATTACATGTTAAAAATGAATTATGGACCTTTTTTGTAATGTTTGAAAACAATATGAGTTCATTTTCTCAGTTTTGTCTATGTGAGTCATTTTAAACTAAAATGAAACTTTTATATTAAAAACACGTACTTTGAGTCACATCAACCACATCATGTGTCAGATTGACAAGAGATCAATTTATACACATGAAAAATGAATTATGGATCATTTTCCTAAATTTTGAAAACAATATTTTATCGTTTTCTCAATTTTGGTGATGTGAAACACGTTTTAAACTAAAATAACACCTGTCTATCAAAAATTGACATATTGAGGTACATCGATCACATCATGTCTCAGATTGATGTGTGATCGATTCTTACAAATCCAAAATTAATTATGGACTATTTTCCTAATGTTTCAAAACCATCATATCTAGTTTTCTTGGGTTTGGATATTTAGTGGGTGTTTTAAACTAAAATAACTCATTTGTATTGAAAACACACACTTTAAGTCATACTGGCCACAACGGGTGTCAGATTGATGTGTGGTTTATTCCTATAAGTCATGAATGAATTATGGACTATTTTACTAATGTTTGAAAATAAACTGATCCCATTTTCTTAGTTTTGGATATGTGATGTGTTTTAAACTAAAATGACACTTTTATATTGAAAACAAATATTTTGAGTCATATTGACCACATCGTGTGTCAAATTAGCATGCGATCAATTATTATATGCGAAAAATTATTTATGGATCATTTTTATTAAATTTTAAAATAATATGATCTTGTTTGATCAGTTTTGGTGATGTAACATGCGTTTTAAACTAAAATGGAACCTTTCTACTGAAAACATGCACTTTGAGTCATATTGATCACATCATATCTTAGATTGAAGTGAGGTCTATTTGTACACATAAAAAATGAATTATGGAATATTTTTATAATTTTTTAAAATAATCTAAGCTTGTTTTCTCAGTTTTGGATCTTTGATGCGTGTTTTATACTAAAATGAAACTTTTGTATTGAAGACACGTACTTAGAGTCATACCAAAACATCAAGTGTTAGATTGATGTTTTCTCGATTATTAAAAATGAAAAATTAATTATATATTATTTTCCTAATATTTTAAAACAACTAGATCTCATTTGATCAGTTTTGGCTATGCAACACGCATTCTAAACTAAAATGACACTTTTATATTAAAAAAATGTAATTTGGGTTATACTGACCACAACATGTGTTATATTTGCATGAGGTTAATTCATACGTGTCACAAATAAATTATGGATCATTTTCCTAAATTTTAAAAACAATACGATCTCATTTTATTAGTTTTGGCTATGTGAAATGTGTTTCAAACTAAAATGACACTTTTGTATTGAAAACATGGACTTCTATTCATACTAAACACATTGTTTTTCAAATTGATGTGAAATAAATTCCTACATGTCAAAAATGAATTATAGATCACTATAAAAGTGTATCAAAAAAATATGATTTTTTCTTTATTTTGAGCGTTTGATGTGTTTTTTGAACTAATGTGTAAATTTAACAAATTAAGTATCAGATAAAAAGATAAAGAAATTACGTAAAAAACTAGATAAAATAATGAGAAAATTAACTAAATAAGTAGTAGGAAGTCAATTTTTCATGATGTCTATATATATTCTGACACCATTTATTCCTTACATTCATTTCTAAAACAAATTGATTTCCTCCATTATACTTATCCTTAAGAAACATATCAAAAATAATATATAAGAATTATAATACTAATTCTTCACACCCCAAATATATTTCTAAGTTCATATCCAATAATAGATAAAAAAATAGTATGTAACCACATAAATTTGATGTTATAAAACATTTTGACACCATGTACACTACCCACTCATCTATAAACAAATTTACTTCTTCTTTTGAGTACACATATTGTTGAAGATCATGGTAGTATTGATAAAATATAGACAAAAAATGATTAATAAACATTTTTAATGAAATTTTAATTACATTTAGAAATTACTTGTTTGAGGATGCTAGTATTTTGATGGTATATGATATCTCTCATAAATTTTCAAACATAATATCCACAATCCTTATTGTTATCTTGCTTCAGAAAATGAAGAAATATTTACCAAAATAAAAAAATTGTTTTGAATTATGTTTTGATAGTTAAATATTTATATATATACCTTAATTTTTTCCATTTGAAGTAATCCACAGGATTTTTATTTTTAGTCACTAACCACATACCATGATTTAGCCTATATTTATAGATCACCTTATCATAAAAAAATTATTTTTAAAACTCAAACTAAAACATATAATTCTAAGTTTATCTATAAAATGTTGATTTGAGTGCATTATAAATTCATAATACACATCATGCATGGTTGGTTTGATGTAAATCCATTCATTGGATCCAAAAAATAAATATTAAGGGTATAAAAACTTATTGTGATCAACATCCAATACATCATAAAAAAACAAAAACAAATAAGTAATGAAAAAAATAATAAAATATTTTATAAGATTAGATTGTATAGTTTTAGCTCTATATTATAGAAATTAAAAAGAGTCTATCATCAATTATTTTCTTCTCAAATTACTTATTTAAATCATCTTTTTTCTTATCAAATTCTTTCAAATATAAAGAAATTTCATCTTTAGAAATTATAAAGGTATTAATGAATCCAAATCGTGATTTGTAGTGTTTTCCATTTATATAGTATTAATATAAACTTCTGTAGAAAATATGAATAGTTATTAACTTTAATGACCATATTAGATAATTTTTTGGAGAAACATATTATGAAAATGTAACTTATGCACGCATTCAAAATTGAGACTCCCATCCATTCAAACTTGAGAATCACATTTATACTCTTGAGAAAAAACATGTCTATAATGATAGTTCCAAATATTTATTCTTCATATGTAATGTAAGACACATCTATGTATTTGAATGTGGTGTCTACATGATTTTTTAATGATTATATATGTTTTAGGGGAACTAGTGGGGAGAAGATACTTCTGGAAGGTCTTTGTTTCCTGGTCGATTCACTAGATTTTCTTGATCTGGCCTTTTGTTTCCCTATTGTTTTATGCATATATAATACCACACCTCACTTTAGAATTTTTTAATCAACTGCTATAGGTTTTTCATTTGAAAAAATTTGTTAAGAACATGCCTCATGTATATTTATAAGATATATAACCATGCTATGAAAGTTCCTATAACAACATTGATTGTTGTAATATCTGGATCATCAAGTAGAATAGGAAACTCGGTGCTTGGCTCTTGAGATACTTTAATCCCCAATATCATGTGATCTTTTGGGAGTTATTTTTTTGTATAGCATATGTACTAAGTTATTATATACTTTACCCCTCGTAACAAGGTGGAATGTGGGTGTTGATAGATAAAAATCACATACAACTTTACTCTATAGAATTTTAGTAATATAAAGTTATTAGAAGTTGTTTGATTCACATTTAAGTTAAATATTAAGGAAAAATTTTATTACCTCAGGTAAGGTATAAGGTTGATGGGAATTTCTAGCCTAAAATCTAGTGGGGTTATTTGGTTGTTTATGTAATGATATTTTTTCACTTCCAGTTCACTTTGATCCATTCACATATATTGGTATTCCAAACCAGTCCAAACAATAATATATTATAAATAATCTATTTGATTCTATAATCCTTTCATAATCTGATATGTATCTTCTTACAATTTTGTCTTATCAAAATATGTTCATAGAGTGACTCCGAAACCTACAACTCTAATGCGACCATATCATTCTGACCGCTTCAAATATACTAAAAGTAGTTTTTCTTCCAGTATGATCACTGCTGATTCTTGTTTCTAAACCATATAAAAATCATATGAACATAAATTGATATTTTTATGTAATACTATTATAAATCATAACGAATTACTATTATGTCATACTTACACATGTTTCCCATACTTATTTTGTATTTTCATCAACTAGTTTACCATTTTTATTTACATGGGCCTCCTTTTATAGAATATGATGTGGGATGTAAGTGTATTTGGATTATAATTCACCAATATATATATAAGCATAGGAACATATGTTTTTTCATATCACATAGAACTTTTATTATTGGTTTAAAACACATACCATTTTCTTCTCTAATTAAGCATACGCTATCCTTACTTTGTGATATGGATATATTGTTTTTGATGCACATTTTTTATTTTTAGTACTCAATTTATATTTCATAAATCATTAGTTTTTAATAAAATTGGATAAAATAAATAATTTCAAATAATATATTATCGACCACAATTCACCTAAAATGATTTCTCATCATGAATACTGATGAAATAATTCCATGTTTCCTACTTTATAATGTGTGTATAAGCAACTGATGGGTGGGGATTTACTTTCCCCTCAACATCCCTAAGATGAAACTTGGTAAAAAGAGTCTAGAAGCCTCTATAGTATTTTTCATCGGCAATTAAGACATATTTATTATAGATATAATTTTAAATAAATGAACTCTACAAGGGATAAAGAAAATTAAATCAATGCTTCATATATAATTTTTCAGTAAAATATAGAAAGTATATCATAACATTATCTTAATATCTTCCCAAAGGGTTTTCTTCATTACATGATGGAAATGGTGCCATAAATCTATATCAATTGGAACAATCATTCTTATTGTGAACCCAACAAAACTAATGAACATTGAATTATTGGGGTCAGCTGGTTGGTCGTGTTGATTCTATCTAACATCAAATTTTATACCCTTTCTTCTTACCTTTATAATCTTAGTTAACATAGTGATGCTACATTGTTCTTAATTTTTTTCATCATCATGTTGTTAATCCCCAAATAATTCTATAGTTTCAATATAAATTACCTATTATTCCTAGAGATTGGTAACATCATTATGTGAATAATTCATTTTTTGTATAATTAGTCAAAAATTTAATTTATATTATGTTAATATAGTATATAACACATAATATTATGAGTAAAAGAATAGTATATTAAAACAACTTTAATCTACTCATTTAGATTCCTTTATTTTCTTTAATGGTTAAGGGGATTTGGTTCCTCTATCAAGAATCCAAATACCCTATTTTTAGTCCCATCTAACATACAAGGCATTTTCTATATTGGGACCTCCATGAAATTATTGTGATCTCCCAATGAAAGGTTTATCCTCAGTTGAATTTTTATCTAACCCTACAATTGTTTTAGTTTCCAGAAGGATAATTGACCAATTCTTGTTTTTATGGGTATAAGACATAAAATATCTGCATTTTTTGTGATGCAATTATGAATAAATATTCTTTTTCCCCTTCCACACTAAAATTCACCTTCAAAAATACCATTTAATCAACTTTCTCTTCACTTCTATTGTCAACCCATTTGCAAAGAAAAATCGTCACTTGAAATGTTATATAATCCAAATCATATATCTATTAGATGATGTTGAAATATGACACATTTTCATAAATTAGATTTATATCCTTAGAACTAGATATGTTAATCACTTCTTCCATAAGTATAACTCTACTATTTTTTATCATAATGCGGTTATCATGTTATTTTTTATAAAAAATATAACCATTAATTACAAAAATAATATAAGATATAAAATTTGTATTTGGTCCCCTATCTAGTCATCGAATCCCTTCAATAATTGAATTTTTTATTTTTAGATAACTTCTTATAAATATGATATCAGAACCATCATATAAACTATTGATTATGTGTATTTGATATACATCTTTCTACCCTTGATGGATTAAAATGTCTAAGAATTGCTTTGTGGGATTTAACATATGGATCAACATATTTACTATTATAAAAAATTAAAAAGGTGATATTTCTCCCACTATGTGATGGTAATTGTAACAACAACTCTTATGGAAATCCATTTTCACATAAGGTGTCCACTGTGAATTTGGGATACCAATGATATCAACATCTAATAGGTAATTAGTACAGAATTCAACAACTTCTTCAACAATATATCATTACACAATACAAATTTCTATCTGACTTTGATTCAGATGTAACTTTTCAAAATATTAATATACCATTCAAATGGGTACATCCATTTGTAATGGATAATTACACATAGTTTAACCTATCTAACCAAGTGAACCATTAGGTGGACCATTATATCAAAGAATTGTGGTGGGAAGAACATCTCTAATTTACATAATATGACTGCAACCTCATTCTTAATGATTGAAAACTTTACCAGGTCTATAAATTTACTTCACATGGCATTGAAAAATAAGCAATTTCTATTTAATGAATGTCATACATTTTTATTTAGAATGAAATGTAAAGCGATATGCATCAAACCTTGTGTAAAAACATATAATTTTTGTGATTTTAGTCCCTATAACTTCTAATTAGTCATTTAAATGACATTATTGATATTTTATGAACATACCTCTGGAACTTTTATAACATTAAGGAAAATGAAAATCAATAATTTTTCTTGTTTTGATATAGTGTAAGATGATGGAGGAATAAAATTCCTAATTTTACCCTTCACCAATGCCAACTCTTCCCTCATACCCATGTCAATCATGTCCAACCTAGCCTTGATGCCATATTTTTTTTTCTAGGAATAATTAGTAACGTGCCAATAAAATTATCAAATATATTTTTTCTACATTTATAACATCATGAAAATTTCTAACATGAAAACAATTTAATAATGATAATTTAAATAAAATTGATCACTTTTTACAACTTAATTTTTTAATGTTTTTCAAAAATGGTTTATCAAAAATAGTGTCGATATCTTTTAATTTATTGAACATTTGATAACCTATTAGTGGAGATGATGTTGTACCTTATTTGGTATTCCCATCAAATGTTGTTGTCTATGATTGGTATTTATGCCATCGAGGTAAAAATTTTTGATGCCCTAAAAACATAGTCTTTGAGGAATGTTTTAACCGAACTGAGTGTGTGCATTCTTCACAAATAGGACACCCTAACATTCCTTTAATGTTATATCCTGAAAAATTTCCTTAATAAGGAATTTCATTTATCATCTCATAGAATATATAATTCAATATGAATTCTTCACTTATATGAGAACCATACATTTTAACACCTATATCCCACATCAATTTTAGATATTTGATCAATGGATCCAAATAGACATCAATATCATTACCGAGTTGTTTTGGTCCAGATATAAGTAGATACAATATAATGTATTTGTGCTTCATGTATAACCATGGTGGAAAATTATAATTTACCAACATAACTAGCCATGTATTGTGAGTACTACTCTGTAAACCAAAAGGATTTATTCCACATATATATAATAAAATATAAAAGTTTCTTGGATTATTTATAAATTTAGGACACTCATAATTAATTTTCTTTCTCCGAGGAGAGTTTACTAGATGACATAGTTTCTTATATTTAATTCTTGTATCTGCATGCCATATCAACTGTATCACAGTTTCTTAAGATCTATACAGTCTTATAAACTATATAATTATAGGAATGTACCAAAAAACATTTTAAGTACTTGATTCATATTTCTTGTATTGATTCAAACTACACATAGGGTATTTTATGAATGATTCATGGTCTTTGTAAAACAATATGAAATCATTTGGAAAATCACACATTTTTTTAAATATCATTCCCATTGAATGTAAAATTCGTTTAGTGTCATATGTTGGACAAGGAAGTTCATTTTCTTCTAGTATCATATCATTTAGAAGACCAAGTAGTTCTGTAAAACTGGTGTCACTCTATCAGCTACCAACTTTCAAATTATATAACTTTAATACATCTAGAAATGTTGTGTATTTAGTATAACTAGTATACAATAGTATCTTAGAATGACTATTTAAATTATCAATTTTTTTTGTAAAATCATGAAGGTCATCTTCAATTTACATTATCATTTATTCCGTATGATCTCCATTATCATTTACATTGGTATTTATATCAAATGATCCTTAAATTGAAGTATCATCCCAATAGGTTTGTATGTTCATTTTTTCACCATTTTTAGTCAAACATGTATAGCTATGATCTATTTTTTGGAAAATAAAATATTATTCTAACTCTTCTGGACTAATTTGTCTTGAATAATAAAAATGTAAACATGGAAAAAGGATTTGAAAAGGGTAGTATTCATGCTCTATTGAAAAATTGATAAACTCTTTAACTCCATCTCCATACTCTTTTATCATAAGATTAACATGTATCCATTTTCAATTCATATTCATCCTATTAGGTTAATTAATTTTTCATTTTGAAAAATAAATAAATTAATACACATAATATATTCATAATCAAAGGAGTAAGTTATAGATAATTCTAATAAGTGGAACCAAACATTTGAATGCCATTAGTTATGATTCCTGACAAGTTATCATTTTACACAAGGGTGACATAAAAAGAAAAAAACTGGGGTAAACATGTGGTTGTTGGTCTATTTTCTTAAACTGATGTTGTGTGGGACAAAAAATGCGGTAATAAATATATTGGTAAACAAAATTTATTTATTATTGGATGGAATAATTCCCTTGGAAATTATTTTCCTTTCTTTTATTTTAATTGTGACATGGATTTATAAATTTGGGAAAAAAATCTTTCCTTGAAATATACAAGGTTATGTAATCATTGGATTTTGACACAGGGTCAGGGATCTTGGAATTTACTGAAATGAATGGATGAAATTGTTATTGATGATAGAAGTAAATTTTGATTCCTTGTTACAGTCTTTTTCTATAGATTATTCTAGACCATGTATTGTAGGAATACCAACAAATATATTTATACTATAACCCATTGAAGAAACCCTATTTATAAAATAATATAGTTATCAATATTAGGTATATTTCACATATACTATAATATCCAAAACCTCTATTTAATTTCCTTAAAAAAAACCAAAAATACTTTCCATTAATAAAAAATTCAATCGGCATGGATTTCACACCATTGAGATCCAAAACATTTTGATTCCACCTCTAACAATGACACAAATCACTATAAGCTATATCCCACATATAGTAGTCAAAACATTTACAGGTATATCCCAAAGAGTATACCATTTCTTAATAAAATCCATACCACATGTATGTTTTGGGAGATTATAATAAACTTTAAAAATTCTTTCACTATCTTCTAATTGTATATGTGTCTGAGATAAATATGTTTTAAATTAGAAATTTTTATGGGTGAAACTCAAACTATTCCTAATGGTACACAATAGATCAAAATAATAATAATATCATGTACATGGATTAATTGAAATAAATAATGTAAACCAACTATGAATTTTTTCCAATAAACCAATCATCTACTATAAATACCCATTTAATGCCCGTATTTCATAATTCTAAATTTAAAATATTCTAAGAAACTTTATACACTAAAAACCACCCATTTTAGGTGTGATTTATCTTATAGAAACATGTTTTAATGAGTTTTACTCATTCTATCACTTGTTTCTTTATAAAACGTCTTAAATTTTATGGAAATTCAACAACTAAATATTCCATTTTCATAATTCATAAGAAAAATCAATCAAACCCATGCCCAATATTCCCATTTAATCTTATTACACGCGGTTTAAACTTGAATTATTGGTTTTAAATCCATATGACAGTTGAAAAAATATATACCCCTCAAACATCATGCAACTAATTTAACATAAGAAATTCCATACTAAATTCAATAACCCAAAAACATTATAACTCAAATATTTATCATACATAATAGAAATCCTTAACAAAACCTAACAATTTAATAATGAATGAAATCATAACCAAAAACATTTTTATATTACTAAATAAATCACAACCCAATTATATTAACCCAAAACAAAAGGTGTTTAAAATTATAATATCATAAAATGATTTTTTTAAAAATATATAATCAACCAAACAAGAAGTTAAACTTAAAATGGGTCAACAAAAATCACATTTGTTTCTTAAAATATAAGGAAACTCATTTATTTCCAAGAAAACCTTTGAAACCAAATAAACAAAGAAAATTTTAGCTTCAAAATACTTAAAACCTTTTTATTCTAAATAAAAATTACCAAACAAGAAATACAACCATAAATTTAATTTATAAACACCTTACAACTCATTAAAATGTCCCATTAGATAAAAATCTGTGTATATATGAAAATATTAATTAGTTTAATATGCATAAATGAGACTTTATTCAATAATAATAACTTTTTCTTACCTTAAAAAGCCAATTTATAATTTAACTCACGAAACAACCAACTTCAACTCTTTATTTAAAACACTCCATTGTATAATAATAATCATGTAATAAATAATTTAAGTTTCCTTTATACACTAGAAAGTAACAGTTTTCGAAATCAATATACATGGAAATCATAAAATTTAGATATATACATGAAAAATATAAATATATATTAATCAAAAACTTATAAACATTTAAATATGGAAAGGTGTAGTTACATGCATTGATGTGTTCCTTATGCACTTATAATTAAATAAAAAAATTATACTTGAACTATAGATTATGGACACAACATTCCTTATCAATTAATTATAATTTCTGGACATGATGTTCCTCATTAATTATTATAATTATTATATAGGATGTTCCATATATTTTATTTATAATTATTGGACAAGATATTCAATATCATTTATTTTTAATTTTTGGATAAGATTTTCCATTTATTTTATTTATAATTATTGTAAAATATTTTCCATATCTTTTATTTATAACTATTGGAAATGATGTTCCTTATCATTATTTGAATCTCTTGACATGAAATTACTTACTATTATTTGTATCATTAGACATGAAATTACATTTTCATCATCCTTTAATTAAATAGTTGGACATGATGTTCCACATCATTATTATTTACTTGAAATTATTAGACATAGAATTCCACATCGATTATTGGATAGGGTTGGAAATGATGCTTCACATCCCCTGAGTTAGATTCTTGGGCAGATGACCTTATTTAAAATATGGCACCCTTATTTAAAATATGATTCCCATATTCTTATCATTGTACATGGATGCATTGGTTATATACTATGCGTCTTAGGTCTATTTATAATAAATGTAAATGATTAGAGACATTCTGGATTAGGATGAAGCAGGTAGAGTCGACTGAGTGTTTCATGAGGAACCCGAGCTAATAGGTTTACCATTTATTTCACTAATTTTTTTATTATACCTAAACACTATATTATTTTATATTCACATACTGTATCATGAATTAAATTCCATTGGTGGTAGTCTACTAAGTTTTACTCACACTCTGTTTGGGGCACCTATTGGTACCCAGACAGATCTTCTAACTATAGGATAGGATCTGTCTCATGCTTCCTTTTTTGTCATATCTTCGGGTCTAAGAATTTGTGTGGGAGAAGTGGCTGATGATGTACTCAGGATGCCTTTAGGACTTGTAGTCATTTATTAATTTTTTCCTTATTAATTTAGACATGTATTATGTATTACCTACTTTATGATTGAATACTTTTTTATTTATGGATTATCTTGTTCATGCATGGATATTTATTTAGAACTGGTCAGGTTATTAATGATTTTATTCCTACATTATTTGTTTTATTAATTATTTCCATTACTATTCACCACTATGATTATGAGGGTATAATATTCCCACTGTACCACTATAGAATCTTGCTAATAGTCAATAGCCTCTAGTATACAGTGAGATGTGCTTGAGGCCATGTGAGCCACTGGTTTAGGTTACTTCTGAGTAAACTAAGCCCGATTATAATAACCCAGACATTTTATACACATTCTTACATGATTTTAAGCATAATTATTATCCATGAAATAAATACCAAGGATTAAAAAGTCTAGCGTCTTTGGAAGATTGGGTACATGATTAAAAAACATGTAACTAGAATAAAACATAATTTTATTAATCTCCATAATGATATTATAAATACCTTTTATCTCCTATAACTTCATATAGAAACCTAGGGAATACATAGACAAAATGTATGATCTAAAAATCCTAGTAAGAGAATAAAAATGGGAATAAATCATAGCCTATGAGTTAGAAGGCATAACATGATAACATAAAAGGCATGGATCATGAATAAATATATAGAATCATAAAATATAGAACATGGAATCATATGATCATAGAAATATTGGAATGTGGTAGAAACATATAACATGGCATAAGCACGAGTCAAAGCTAGCTGCCAAGACTATATCACATGGCAGAAAAAGTCCATTAATGGATTAGGTTTACTCCATAATCCCATATATGACATATCGTGAGACTAAAACTTCCCCAATGCATTGGATAACTATCTGGGTGCAACCATCCTAACATGTAAATGCATATGTGTTCCACATAAAGAAATCAAACATAATTAATAATCATAAGGTTACCCATGGAAAGAAATGGGTTTTGTAATCATGTCATAAGGCATAACTGAAGGGTGTATCAAAATGGTATCTATGAAATATAGGATTGAATAATTTATGGATAATAATAAAGTAAAAATAAGAATAGATCATGAATAATTATTCCTAACTAAAGTGAATACATGAAAAATAGTGTTTAGGAAACTTTAGAAATGAGCCACATTTGTGCAGTTTAAGGGAAAATATTAAAGAGTCTTTAAAGAGGATAAAGTCATAACTATTTGTATAGTACCATAAATGAAATAAAATAGTTTTTCATGAAAAAATTAGATATTTTAGAAAAATATTTGTTTCTTAAAATAGTTTATGGAGTATGAAATCCCACCTTTTTATTACATAACTTTTCATTACATTTTACAAATAAAGGATCTTTTAAAGTTTAGTTTCTTGGAAATAAGGTACATAATACATAAAAACTTAAAAAAATCTTCTAATCCACTTGAAAGGATTCTTAATTGGTTCATACTAAGTACATTTACTACATCTCATAACATGGGTACATACATTAAAGAAAAGGGTGAGCATAAGGTCCAGTAAGGGAAAGCAAGGGAAACCATTTACAAGTGATCTTGAGGAATATCAATAAGAACATAAGGAATATCATTATGGAATGAGAAATGGAAAAAGAGACATATAATAATAAAAATAAAATTAATAATAACATGAATTTTTTTCTACAACATTTAAATGCAACATTTATAAGTATATCACAAAGGTTTGTCACCAAGGTGTCATAAAAATTACCAAGGTTATTTATTAAGGCATCACAAAACATGTCATCTATAGAGATTAAATTATTTACCCAATATATTGAAGATCTATCAGGGTGAAAAATTTATATGTATTAATTAATTTGACCCATATATATCATAATAAAAAAATTTATAAATAACCCATGGAGAATAAAAAAATAGGTTTCATATCAAAATCATGGCATTTCAAAAGTTCTTAAAAACATGATTATTGTGTAATTTTCAACTAAAAAATAAGGAATGTAGGTTTCATGTATGTTAATACCAGAATAAAATAAATCATTTTTTACATATAGTTAAATACACTTGGAAAATAAATAGACTTTTATATTAACAAAAATAAAATAAAAGATAATTTCTTGAGGAGAAGAGGGAAATCTTGAGAAGTAAATTCGGTAGCATAACGGGTATAAAACGAAGTTTTGAAAAATGGTAAAATGAGTGGGGAAAAGGGTATCCCATTGATAAAAAATAAGTTAGAAGGAATAGTATGATCAAAATGGTAATATAATATAGTAATCACAACAATTATAATACACTTATAAAAAACGGTTCTTGAATTGAAGGGAAAGGAATGAGAATTCCCTTACCTTGAAAAGTTACTCCTAAAACATGAAGATTGGGACCTTGGGTGTTTGAGGAAAACTTCATAGGAATCATTGGGAGTTAAAAAATATCATATATTCATGTATTATGTATTTTTAGTGAAAGTAAATGGATAAATGGGTGGGTATTTATAGCAAAAGTGGAGGATTTGTTTATTAATTTCTAAATACATGCCTTGGAAACCTAGGTCATGGAAAATGAAAAACCATGGGATTGATAATGGGTTTTAACATATTTTTAAACACTTGGGTAATATTTTATGTTATTTTAACCCACAAGAGTCTACCATAGTTTTATTTTACTTCTTTTGTTATAGGAAAGTGAAGTTTCCACAAAAATAATGTTTTTAATGTTAAAGTTTCTATTTTAGACTTTGGAAAGTAAACTATAGGTTTGGAAATTTATTAAAATATAATAAAATAATTTATATTAATAAAATAACATATTTTTATTCCTGGAATTTTTTAATCTAATTATTACATCATTATGACATAATTATGAAGTCATTAAACATACTGAAAACTCAAAATTGTATCATTACTATTCACAGAAAAACAAAATATTTTAGAAAATTATCCTAAATTCACCCTAACATAATTTTCACATGTTTATTTAAATAATTATGTTTGTTTTATCATAATAATTCTCTAAATAATAGAATTTGAACTTTTAAATATAAAAATCCTTATTAAAAATAATAGCGGGTTGAAAATGCGTTGTAAAATTTCAAACACTTAAAATTTTTTAAAAGTAATAATAAAATTATCTTATAATTTATATTTACATAAGAGTAATTTTATCATAATATTTCATTAAAATATATATTATTAATAATATCTTAGTATATTATGAAAGATTTATATCCTTTCTGAAAAGTACACTTTGTGTTTGAAAAAAATCAATTTATCAAAACTATTATTAAAATAGAATTGATGGAATAAAATTTTTTTATAAAAAGGAATTAAACTTTAAGTAACTACGTTCTAGACACATAACCCCTTATTACACCCCCATACATCCTAAGAGTAAGTTATGTGATGGTGTTAGTTTCATGGGGTGTCTTAGCTAACATTGACTGAGTGGTAATATCCACTAACTTCAACTTCTCCCATATGAAATTTCATTCAAGTTTTACTTATTAAAGCTCAGAATGGGTTTCTTCAAGGGAAAACCCCAGTGATGATACCTCCCTCCCAAGTTCTGACAAATGAGATTCAGATAGAACAACTCTACTGGCTGAGGCCATTAACTCTTTTTTCTGTATCAATTATCCTTTATCAAATTTTACTTATAAACACTAATTATAATGTTAAAATTGTTATCAAGTGTATAGTTCCAAATGGTCATATTGACCAAATATCATAGTTGACCAATAGTTATATAACAGTTGAATCCATATGGTCACATTTCCCTTTTATATTTACTTTATTATTAACGATATATGATTTTGTTGTGTATAATATAATATAACACACATTTTTTAGGAAATAATTATCATTAAAAAAGTCTTGGTTCATTACATTCCCCCCCCAAGAAATGTTTTCCCTCAAATTTCAACTCGTTCTCTCAATTGAGAAAATGTGTCGATACTTCTGTCTCATTATTTCCTTTGGTTCCTATGTCACTTATTCATATTTATGGTTCCTCCATGTTGGACTCCTCTTGTGTTAATCAAGTTTTAATGATCACAAATCCTATAAATTCTGTAAATATGGTTAATCCTGTTTAATCTATCTCAAATCATGTGTACATATGGTTGGTTTATTTATGATTTAAATAAACCTATCCAAGATCTCAAGTGCTATGTTTGATTATTGTAAACTATTTTTAATTTGTATTATAATGGATCTCCTTGATAAATGATTAATTATAATCCTTTATAAGAATATAACTGTTTAAGTCTGTGTAAAAATATTTGGATAAGTATGAGAAACCGTGAGTCTGCCACTGGTTATGTTTTTTTTGGCAAAGAACCCAGACACCGTGACCAGACACCATGACGAGACACCATGACGAGACACCGTGACCAGACACCGTGATCAGACACTATGACCAGACACCGTGACCTAGACACCATGACCCAGACATCGTAACCAAACACCGTGACCCATACATCATGACCCAGACACCATGACCCAAACACCGTGACCCAGACACCGTAACCCAGACACCTTGACCTAGACACTGTGACCCAGACAACTAGACACTGAGAACCAGACACCATGAACAGACACTATATCTGTGCTACCAGTTCTTGATCTCTATACAACTATACCATCACAAATATCTCAACACTCAAAATGCAAAGAAGGAGACACCGTTTCATGGAGACACTGTTTCCAGAAATACTGTGACACCATTCTTTAATCTATTTTGTTGTTTTCAATTTAATTTCTAATGGTCATATTTGAGTCTTTTAAATACACTGACATAATTAATATTTATTTGTAGACATGTCACCTAACAGTATGAGGTATGAGGTGTATAATACATGCATCTTGTCAGATCCAACACATGCACTCCAATAATAATAAGATAAGTGTGGCACAACAATAACAAGCATGCGAAAACGAAGAAGCATGACCGTTATTGAGAAAAGAACCGACACATGAAACTCAATACATATGAAGAAAACATGAATCATTATCAAATCCAAAGAGCTGAGATACCATATATCAGAGTCAAGAACATCTTCACATTACCAACTCCATGAAGAAAACGAGCCAGATCTAACTGGAAACTAGAGCATCAGACCTACGATACTCTGTTTCTCGCAAGAGGACCTGATTCTTACATCTTCTTCATCCTAGAAGTCTAGATCTATATAGACTAACACTAAGAGAACTTCTAACCTTATCTCATCATTTTTTCTCTCTTGTGTATTGTTTTTATCATTCGAGAAGTGTGTGTGTGTCTGTATAAAAACACACACTGTCTCCTACATTAAACTGGAGGATACAAGATATATTTCCTATCACATATTTTTACACTTGTTTTTTCCCACAAATAAGTGTGGAAGAGGTCCCTATGTGACCTAGTAGTTTTTACCCACAAAGAACTATGGAAGAGGTCGTGTGACCCGGACAGTCCTGTGCACTTTTGTTTACCCCAATCCAGGGTGTGGATCAGGTTTATTAATATAAACTGCTTGGTGGCAGGTGATCGCTAAGTGGAGTGGATTATGTCTCAGCTTGAGACTGAACCACTTGTTTTATATCTACTGTGTTGTTTAAAATTATCTTTCTCTATTTTACTGTATAATTCATAAATCACTAAATTTTATTTGATAATTAATCTTGGAAATAAGTTATAATTGTTTTTCCTTATTATAATAGCTTTAAAAGTAATATTAATAACTGATATTAAGATTACTGAGAATTAATCAATCTTTTAAGAAGTTATTTAAATAGTAAAACTTTCATAACTATATTACTTTGATTAACTAGGCTGCATTTAATTTATTGGGGAACTTTTTAAGTATAATTTTCAAATAGAAATTTTTACAGATACTCAATTCACCCCCTATTGAGTACTCTACTCCGTCCAATATTTGGTATCAAAGGTTGTTATTATTATTAAGACTATGTTTTTAACCCTATTAAACTATGATTTTGGTTTTACTTTAAAGATCTTTAAATTTCTTTTAATTAAATTTTTTTAGTTCTTTTAAAGTATTTCTTTATTATGGATAATAGACTGGAAGATGTTGCAACAAATAGACCACCATTCTTTAATGTAACCAATTATTCCCAATGGAAAATTAAAATGAAAATGCATTTAGAAAGTATGGGTTTTGAAATTTGGTCTTCAGTTATAGATGGGTATAAGATTCCTTCCATTGATATAATCACTTGAGATGACCCAATCAAGACACCCTACAATAACAATTGAAAAGCCAGGAATGCTTTGTATTGCTCTTTAGGAGATGAGGAATTCAATATAATTTATGCAAGTGAGACTGACCATGAAATTTGGGATACTTTGTTTGTTCCACATGAAGGAACTTCTAGTGTGAAAGAAATGAGACTTAATACCTATACTGTTAAATATGATAACTTGAAAATTAAACCCGATGAACCTATTTCTAACATGTATCTTAGGTTAAATGAAATTTTAAACACAATGATTTCTCTTAGAAGAGAAGTCACTGCCAAGGAATAGATTATGAGGATTCTTAGATGTCTACCTGACAAATGGAGAGGAACCTCTATCTCTATTAGAGAGTCATGTGATATCAGCAAGTTACATGTAAAAGAACTCATTTGGAAACTAATGTTATATGAAGAGGAGTTGAAAGTCAACAAGGAAGAAGAGGATTAACCTAAAAGAAATTTTTTGCATTTAAGACCACCACCTATAAACACAAAGAGAAAGGGAAATTGGAAGTCTCTATAGAAATCTCCAGCAGTGAACAATAATCACCTGAAAGTGATGAGGAGATGGATCAATTAACAAGAAGGTTTAAGAGATTTTACAAGAATAATAAATTTTTCAGAAAACCTAACTTCAAGGGAATATATGATCAAAAAGGAAGTTGGAAGAAATATTGGAAAAGAAGTGACAAGTCTAATGAGATAGTATGCTATGAATGTAAGCGAAAGGGACATATAAATGCTTACTGTACCAAGCTCAAGTACAAAAAGAAATATGAGGACAAAGATAGAAATTATAAAAAGGAAATGAAAGCAACATGGAGTGCTTATGATTATAGTTCAAGTGACTCAAAATCTTCACATAATGAACATTCTAACAAAGCCAATATGTTTTTTTTATGAAAAACACATCTGAGGTAACATTGGAATATCCTACACACAATTCCTATTATTCTGGAGATGAGAGTGACTATGAAAATACATCTAATGAAGAAATGTTTGAATATTGTAATATGATTGAAGATACATATAATGAACTAAAAGATAAATACAAATATTTAAAGAAACAACATGATCTTACCTCAACTGTTAAAACTTAACTTACTACATAAAGGGAGAAAAATAATCAATTACTTAAAATTAAACAATGAACTAAATATATCTAATGAGAAATTGAAAAAGTATATTTAAAGGTATAGTAATGGTAAATATACTTTGGTACAAATTCTAGGTAAACAGATATCTCCTAAATATACTACTGGTATTGGCTATCAACCTGGTAAAAGAAATTTTGTAAGAACTAATTTTGTTTCTAAGTCTAGGACATACATCTTTACTCCTAGTTTTGGAAAACATTCAGCTAGTTCAAGTTATGATACGCTCTCTACTATTTCAAGATTTTCTGGACCAAATAGAGTTTATTTATCAAGTACTTTACATAATGCATATATGAAGCCTATAAGTTAGATGAGGGTTCCTAAAGCACCAATCACTAATATTACTAGACCCAAAAAAATATGGGTACCAGAGTCTATTTTTGTTTGACTTTTTTGTAGGAAAGATGCTTAAAGAGATCCTGTAAAATCTTATGGTACTTGGATAGTGGGTGTTCAAGACACATGATAATAGACTATTCATTCTTCAAGAATTTAATAAAAATTGATGGTGGACATGTCATCTTTGGTGAAAATGCCAAAGGAAAGATCATTGGCTTTGGCCAAATCGGTAACTCTAACTCAGTTTTAATTTTCAAAGTAATTTTTGTTGATGGATTGAAATATAATTTGCTTAGTATTTCACAACTATGTGATGATGGATTTCATATTAAATTAGAAAATGATGCTTTCAATGTTTCCAATTCTAAAAATGAATTAGTATTTTCTGCATTAAGAAATGAAAATGTATATTCTGTTAACTTAGATTCTTTAGTCTCTCAAAATGCTTCATGTTTAAGTGTATTTCACAAAGAGTCTTGGCTTTGGAATATGAGACTAGGACACTGTAATATTCACTCCCTTAGAAAATTAACTAGAAAAATCTTAGTCAAAGACCTACCCAAACTTGAGTTTCCAAATGATAAAGTGTGTAATCCAGGTCAAAAGGGAAAACAACAAAGAATTTTCTTCAAACCAAAGAAAGAAGTATCAACTTCTAAAACTCTCAAATTGGTTCACATGGATTTTTTGGACCATCTAGAGTTCCTAGTTTAAATGGGAATAACTATGTTTATTTTCTTGTAGATGACTTTTCTAGATATACTTGAACTTTTTTTGGATCACGAAAGTGATGCCTACTCTCATTTTATCAAATATGCCAAATCTGTAGAAAATATTAGTGGACTTAGAATTAAATCCTTAAGATGTTATCATGGTCGTGAGTTTGAAAATCAAGAGTTTGAATCCTTTTTCTCACAAAAATGGCTATAGTCATAATTTCTCTGCCCCTAGAACACCTCAACAGAATGGAGTTGTAGAAAGAAGAAATAGAACCTTGCAAGAGATTACTAGAACCATGCTTAGTGAAAATGACTTGCCTATTTATTTTTTGGATGAAGCTGTGAATACAACATGCTATATTATCAATAGAGTATTGATTTGACCCATTCTTAAAATAACTCTATATGGGTTATAGAACAATAAAAAACCCTAAGTTAGCATTTCAAAGTATTTTGTTGCAAAGCATATATCCTTAATACTAAGGAAAATTTTGAAAAATTTTCATCCCAGAGTAATGAAGGAATATTTATAGGATATTAAATCTATAGTAAATCCTAAAAAGTGTTTAACAAAAGAACTAAATGTGTGGAAGAATCTATCCATGTCAAATTTGATGAAACAGATCCACATGAGCCTAAGACCACTCTAGAGAAACTGGAGGATGATGTATAAAATATGGACATTAATTCAAAATCCTCTAACCATCCTGTAAAGGAATCTGTGGAAACTTCAAGTTCTGAAAATTCTTTAGATTCGAGTCATAATGAACCCGAACCTATTGAAGAACCTGAAATCATTACTCCTTTTTTTAGAGCTGTTAAAACTCTTAAGAAACATCCTTTATATGCTGTTGTAGGATATTTAGATAAAGGAACTCAAACTAGAGATTCTCTTAGAAATTGGGTTGAACATCAAGTCTTCTTGTCACAACTTGAACCTAAAAATATTAATGATGCTATCAATGATGAATTTTGGGTGATGGCTATGCAAGAAGAGCTTAATAAATTTTAAACGAACAAAGTATGGAAACTTTTTGACAATCCTAAAGACACATTTACCATAGGCACTAAGTGGGTGTTTAGAAATAAAGTAGATGAAGCTAGTAACATAGTTAGAAACAAGGTTAGATCGGTAGCGCAAGTCTATAGTCAAGAAGAAGGAATTGACTATGAAGATACCTTTTCACCAGTATCTCGACTTGAAGCCATCATAATTCTGCTTTCTTATACTGCACATCTAAATTTCAAACTATATCAAATGGATGTTAAAATTGCATTCCTAAATGGGTATATATCTGAGGATGTCTTTTTTGAGAAACCCCCTAGTTTTACAAATCCCCATTTTCCAAATCATATTTTTAAATTATCAAAAGATTTATATGGTTTAAAACAAGATCCATGATCTTGGTATGATAGATTAAGTACTTTTCTTATTTAAAAAGGTTTTATAAAAAGAATAGCTGATCCTACCCTTTTTATAAAATGAATTTCCAATTATGTTTTAGTAGTTCAAATCTATGCAGATGAAATTATCTTTGGATCTTTAAGAAATTATTTATGCATTGAATTTTCTAAAATGATGAAAAAAAAATTTGAAATGAGTTTAATGGGGTAACTAAAATTCTTTATTGGATTTCAAAGCTTTCAAAATAATGACGGTATTATTTTAAATAACATAAAATATACTAGAGATATTCTAAAACATTTTGTCTTAGATAGCAATAAAATTAGTGACACTCCAATGAGTACTACTTGTAAGTTTGATCTTGATGAATATGGAAAATCTATTTATCAAACCACTTACAGAGGAATTATTGGAAGTCTACTTTACTTAACTGCTAGCTGACTTGACATTATGTTTAGTGTATGTATGTGTGCTCGTTTTCATGCAAACCCTAAGGAATATCATTTAAATGATGTTAAGAGAATTTTCAAATACCTCAAGCATACAACCAATCTAGGGGTGTTCTATCCTAGAGGACAATCATTTGAGTTAGTTAGTTATTCTGATGCTGACTTTAGTTGTTGTAAGTTAGATAGAAAAAGAACCTCTAGAACATGTAACTTTTTAAGCAATTCACTAGTATCATGGTGTAGTATGAAACAAAACTCTGTTGTATTATCTACTATAGAATCTGAATACATAGCTGCTGGTAGTTTTTGTGAACAAATTTTTTAGATGAAAGACACATTAATAGATTATGGATATCAATTCAGGTATGTACCTATAAATTGTGATAATAAAAGTGTTATTAACATCTCAAAAAATCACACTTCACACTCTAGGGAAAAACATATTGTTGTAAGACATAACTTTTTGAGAGAGCATTATCAAAAAGGTGATATCACTTTGGGATTTATTGGAACTGAATATCAACTTGCTGATATATTCACCAAAACATTAAATTATGAAAGAATAGATTACATCATACATGATTTGGGAATGATAAATCTTAAGTAGTAAGTATACTATTTCGCAGCTTACTGTTTCACAGTTTATGGTTCCACAAGTCACTATCTCAAGATTATTGTCTAACTCTAACAATTCTATAGTTTAACTGTCTTAAAAGTTGCTATTTCATGTTTACAGTTTCACAGTTTCTATCTCTCAGTTACTGTCTGGAACTTACTGTCTCAAAAAATACGGTCATAAAGTTTAGAAATCACACAGTTATGGTCTCACTGTGAAAGCCTGTTACGGTCTCACCGTGAAAGCCCGTTACAGTCTCATAGTGAAATCCAGTTCCGGTCTCACCATAAAATTCTTTCACAGTCTCACCTTAAATATGCTTTATTATTTTATTTACATACTATAACCTGTATCTCGATAATTAATTATTTTATTTTTACTTTCCCACTATTTTGTTTTTGCGATGCTTGGTATCCATAAATGATAAAAATGAAAGAAGTTTCACTCCTTTCTTCACCCGAGATCTCTTCTCTCAAACTGTAACCCATATTTCAACCTTTCCCTCTCTCAAACCTTCGTTGAATGCAAAAAATGAAACATACTTCCTCATCAACCCCTGAGAAGATTAGTTTAAATAAGAAGATGAAAATAGCACTGAAGTTAGTACCCAAAGGTTTGTTGAATCTGAACATGGTGAATAGAACAGTGGTACCTGAAAAAGAAATTTTCCCTAAGTGGATGCTATCAAGTAGGTCTTTATTATTGAAAGTACTAAATGAGAAAGGATATATGGATTGGTTCACAAAGGAGGATAGGTCGATATACCCAATGCTAGTTGCACAATTTTATCAGTTCGTTCAATTTTCTTTTGATACAAAAGATGGTTTTGTTATGAGAATCTGGATCAATGGGAAAAGATGTACTTTTTCTTTGATTTTATAGGTTTCATGCCTAAGGATACCTCATGAGGGTATTTTTGAGGACTACCAGAGAGGTCCTCCACCTCCAAGTGAGATATTTGTATTGGAATAAGCCTTGAGAATCTTAACTAGGAATGAAACAAAGAGAAGAGTTATAGCTTCTGAGCTAGATGGGGAAACCATACTTTGGTTTAAATTTGTTTAGAATATGATCAGCCCCAAAAAAGGTGATTTTTCTACACTCAAGTATTAGGATGTATTTTTGATACATCTTATGAAGAATATACACAAGATAAACCTATGAATGTATGTTATCCTCCACATGTTTGAGTTGATAAAGAAAACCTCCAAGTCAACCTCCCTGTTCTACTCAAGATTAATCTCAGTTATGCTTCATACAAAAGGGTTGGTTGAACCAGATGAAGAAGTCATTAAAGATTATGAATATTGTATTTCAAAATTTAAAGTCAAGAGAATGAAAATCAGCTGGAATCCATGGAGAAAAGCATGGGTAGAAGATAATGAGAGGGTCTATGAAAAGTTCAACCCGATTGGAAACTCTTCAAGACCTAAGGATATTTATGATCCTGGTTTGGAACCAGATGAAATAATGGACAATTATGATGAGGAATAAGAGGAAGAGGCAGTTTTACCTATAAGGAAAACTATCCTGGATGAGGAAGACTGTGAATCTTCTCCTCAAGTATTAATTGAGAAGGAAGTACTTGTCTCTGAACATATTATTGATATGGAAGAACCTATATCTAAAGAAGAATCTGTTTCTATTGAAAGAGAAAAGGCTGTTCTGGAAGAACATTTAGAAGAAGATCTGTCTCTTGAGAAAGAAGTTGCTTATGAGGAACACCTAGAGGAACAAGCTGTTCCTGAAGTTATCTCATCTACTGAAGAGAGAATGGAGTAAGCCTTTTAATTATCTAGAAAGGAAATTGGTGAGGCTATTGGGGATGAAATCTTATAATCAGACCAAGTATCTAAATCTCTTAGTCCTGAGAAATATTCACATGTTGAGGGGGAGCAGCACCTACATCTGGAAAGTGTTGAAGTGACAAATCTAGTAGATTCAAGATCTGTGGATACGTGGTATAAATTTACTAGATATTTTGATGTAAATGACTCCCAGGAAGCCTCAATTAAAGGTATAGATCTGTCTACTGTGTTTCAATTGAAACCAGTATCTTCTCTTGATGTTATAGCTGCAAAGGAACCTGAGCCTCTCCTATTTCCAAACCATCACAAGAACCTTCAAACTTGGTGAGTAAGGATGATTTAAAATCATTTGATGCTACCCTATTGGCTAGGGTTGAGAAGATCATGAATACTCAACCTGCTCCTGTGACAAACTTGAGTGAGAGATATGCTTCCCTATTGTTAGATAATATTATTTGGTAGATTTAACCAAAAATACTTCATGAAATTCAAGAAGTCAGAGTTGAGAACAAACAATTAAGTGATAAAGTGAAGTCTCTTATAGGCATGGTTGAAGAAATGTAGAGAGTGATGAACTCAAGACCAGAACCTGTTGCTCATCCTATTGAGGATGTTAGTGGTCAGATTCCATAGGAAGTAGCTTCCCTAATTCAACCTAAACTAACTTCCTTAGCTGAAAAAGTGGCTGAAAGAAATAAGAAAATTGTTCGAGAGATGCGTGAGCTTGTTATTGGACTTAACAAGTTGACTAATGAGTATAAGGGTTGTATCTATAAAGTTACGAATCAACTGAAGTCTCTTAATTTAGTTGTTATAGTTTCTAGTGCCTCTGGACACTCATCTCAATCTTCCTTGGAAAATGATGTACTCAAAATAGTTGTCAAAGAATAACTTCAGTCTGTGCTCAGTGGATTTGAAAAAGAGTCTCTATTTTTGGTTGTCAATAAAAGTGAAAGAGTTCTTGATTTGGTGAGAATTCATTCCAAGATTGATAATTATGCTCAAGAGGAAATTAATAAGAAGGTGTACTTATACTTCAATAGGATCTTCTCTAAACATGATATGACAAACCATTTCAAGTACCTTGTAGAGAATCTGAGAATTTCTCATGTCACTCAAGCATTCAAAACTCAAGTCCTGAAGCTCAAAAGATTTCCCCCCTTTGTTGGAGAAGTTCATGGAGAACAAGGATGACTTTGAGAAAGAGGTGTAGTATGGTGGTGATATCATTGTTGACTTCATCAATATTTTGAGGCCTTATCTTCATGTGTAGATCACCGCTATTTTGGCTCCTGTAGCTCCACCCTTGAGACCTGTTTTTCCTACCTTCTCATCCTCTGCCCTTGCCTCAACTTCTAGGTATGTATCTCTGGCTCGGAGTCAGATCAGACCTGTTATCCTTTGAGGAATACCTTTACCTTCTCTATAAGTTGGTTCAATTACCTCTTCCACTTCTACTTCTGCTCCTGTGGCTTCTCCTAATGCTGTTGCCAAGGGCAAGGAGAAGACAGCCAGTGCTGAAGAAAAATGAACACTATCTTTTGACAGGGATGATTTCTGTATTTCTATTGATTACTATTTTTAATGACACTTTTTTATCTATCTAATTTATTTTGAAATCTTATTATCTATTCTCTTATTTACTTTTGTACTCTTTTTGATAATCCCAAAAGGGGGAGAGACATGCATACTAAGGGAGAGACACATTCACTAAGATTTGATCTCTCGCTCACATGATTTTTGATCATCAAAAGGGGGATATTATTAGACTCCTCATGCGTTAATCATGTTTTAATGATAAAAAATCCTATACATTCTTTAAATATTGTTAATCCTATTTAATATGTCTCAAATCATGTGTACAGATGGTTGGTTTCTTTATGCTTTAAATAAACCTATCCAAGATCTCAAGTGCTATGTTTGATTATTGTAAACTATTTTTAATTTATGTTATTATAGATTTACTTGATAAATGATTAAGTCTAATCCATTCTATGAATATCACTATTTAAGTCTGTATACAAATATTTGGCTAAGTCTGAGAAACCATGAGTCTGTCATCGATTATGTTTTTCTAGAAAAGGACCCAGACACCGTGACCAGACACCGTGGCCAGACACCTTGACTAGACACCGTGACCAGACACCATGACCCAGACACTGTGACCCAGACACCGTGACCAGACACCGTGACCTAGACACCGCGACCCAAACACTGTGACCGAGACACTGTGACCGAGACACTGTGACCGAGACACTGTGACCGAGACACTGTGACCAGACACCATGAACAGACACCGAGAACCAGACATTGTGACCAAACACCGCATCTATGCTACCGGTTCCTAATCTCTATACAACTATTCCATTATAACTATCTCATTGCTCAAAAGGAAAAGAAGAAGAAGAAGACACAATTTCATGGAGATACCGTTTCATGGATACACCGTTTCGAAACATACTATGACACCATTATTTAATCTGTTTGTCATTTTCAATTTAATTTCTAATGGTTATATTTGAGTCTTTTAAATGCACTAACATAATTAATATTTCTTTATAGACATTTTACCTAATAGTAATAGGTATGAGGTGCATAATACATGCATCTTGTCAGCTCCAACACATGCACTCTAAGAATAAAAAGAGAAGTGTGGCCTAGAAACAACAAGCGTGCGATAAAGAAGAAGCACAAGCATTATTGAGAAAATAACTGACACATGACACTCAATACATATGAAGAACACATGAAGAATTCTAAAATACAAATAGTTGAGATAACATAGACCAGAGTCAAGAATATCTTCTCATTACCAAATCCATGAAGAACACAATCTAGATCTAACTGTAAACTAGATCATCAGACCTGTGATACTTTATTTCTCGCAAGAGGACCCAATTCTTACATCTTCTTCATACTAGAAGTCTATAGCTACATAGAATAACACTCAGAGTAGTTCTAACATTGTCTCATCATTTTTTCTCTATTTTGTATTGTTTTTAGCTTTCGAATAGTGTGTGTGTGTGTTTGTATAAAAACACACACTGTCTCATGCATTAAAATGGAGGATACAAGATATCCTTCTTATCACATCTTTTTACACTTGTTTATTCCCACAGATAAGTGTGGAAGAGGTCCCTGTGTGACCTGGTATTTTTTACCCACAAATAACTATGGAAGAGTTCGTGTGACCTTGAAAGTTCTTTGCACTGTTGTTTACCCTGATCTAAGATGTGGATCAAGTTTATTAATATAAACTTCTTTTGTGGCAGATGATCACCATGTAGAGTGGATTAAGTCTTATCTTGAGACTGAACCACTTGTTTTATATCCGCTATTTTGTTTAAAATTATTTTTCTCTATTTTACTGTATAATTCAGAAATCACTAAATTTACTTTGATAGTTAATCTTGGAAAGAAGTTATAATTGTTTTTCCTTATTAGAATAGCTTTAAAAGTAATATTAATAACTGATATTAAGATTACTGAGAATTAATCAATCTTTTGAGAAGTTATTTATACAGTAAAACTTTTATAACCGTATTACTTTGATTAATTGGGCTGTATTTAATTTATTAGGGAAATTTTTAAGAATACTTTTCAAACAGAATTTTTTATTGATACTCAATTCACCCCTCTCTTGAGTACTCTACTCCAAACAACACTCCAAAACACTTTGATGAGGTGGGTAATATTATTACATATAACCTTTTATCTATGGTCTAAGATCTCCACCATATTCTTCTAATAAGAGAGGCCACATCCATTTGTACCACATCCAGATTCAGTACATGTGAAGGGTCAGGTATGTACTTCCTCAAGAGAGATACATGTAATACATCATGAACTTGAGCTAGATTTTTTGTAAGTGAAAACCGATAGGAAACTTTTCCTATGAGATCAAGAATTTTATAGGGGACAATGTACCTAGGGCTAAGCTTCCCTTTCTTACCAAACCACATGACTCACTTCCACGGTGATATTTGAAGGAACAATTTTTCACCAACATCAAACTACAAGTCCCTTTAACAGTTTTGAGCATAGATATTCTTCCAACTCTGAGCATCCTTTATGTGTTGTTGGATGGAATAAATCTTTTCCATCATCTCTTGAACAAGACCAGGCCCAAGAAGCTTTCTCTCACCAAATTTATCCCAAAAAGTAAGAGTTCTACACTGCTTACCATATAGAGCTTTATAGGGTGCCATTTTGAATACTTTAATGGACACTATCGTTGTATGAGAACTCAACCAAAGGGATATCTTTATCCTATCCACCTTTAAGTTTCATTGATCATGTTATTAGCATGTCCTCGAGTGCTTGAATAGTTCTTTTAGACTGGACATCAGTTTGGGGGTGATTTTCCATACTGAAATTCAATTAGGTACTCAAGTAATGTTGGATAATTCTCCAGAATTTTGATTAAAACATTGGATCATGATCATAAATGATAGAAAGTGGCACTCTTTTCAACCTCACCACTTCCTTTACGTAAATATTGGAATTTTTTTCAAGAGATAAATTATCCCGAATAGCGATGAAATGGGAAGTCTTAGTGAGTCAGACCACTATAATCCATTTCGCATTGTTTCCTTTGGATGTTCTCAAGAGATGAGTGACAAATTAAATAGTGATATTGTCCCACTTTCATGATGGTATGGGTAGTGGTTGTGATACCTCTTTTTAAATTTTTCACTCTTCCTTCACTTGTTGACACAACAAGATCCTTACAGTGTATTTAACAATCTCCCTTTTCATGTTATCCCACTAATAATGATCACAAAGGTCCCTATAAATTTTAGGGCTTCCAGGATGTATAGATAATGTAGATCTATAATCTTAATCCATCAGATCCTTCTTTATTTTTGGAATAGATGGGACACATAGCCTTGTATAAAATTTTAGTACACCTTCTTGATCAATATTGAACTCAGGAAACTTCCCATTATTCACATCCTCTGTCTTCTTTTATAACAAATGTTTTTATATTTGAGATTTCTTGATCTTATCTAGTAATGATGGTTGTGAAATCATTTGGGATAGGTTTGATGATGTACCTTCCCTTATGATTCTCATGTCAAGTTCTACTAGGTCTTTGATCAAAGTATCTCCTTGAATCCTCCTCACCGACAACATAAAAATGTATTTCATAATTAATGCATCAGTGACTTTGTTTTCTCTTCTAGGGTGATAATGAATTGAACCATCATAAACTTTAATAAGTTAAAACCATATTATATATATCATGTTCAATTCCTTTTTTCATGAAAATATACTTAAAACTTTAGTGGTCTATGTATATATCACATTTCTCCCCATAAATATAGTGCCTCTATATCTTTAGAGAAAAAATAACCACAACTAGCTCTGGGTCATGCATAGGATAATTCTTCTCATGAGGCTTTAACTATCGAGATGCATAAGCAATCACCTTTTCATTTTCATGAGGATGCAACCAAGCCCTTTCAGATATGAATTGCTAAAAATAATTAAACCTTCTCCGATAGAGGGTAGATTTAACATGGTTGTAGTCACCAATATCTTCTTCATCTCTTGGAAGATTTATTCAAACTCCTTTTTTCATATGAACTTAGCCCATTTTTGAGTTAACTTGGTTAGTGTATTATAAAGTCACGAAATTTTTTTCACAAACCTCCTATAATATCCTGCTAAACCAAGGAAACTACGAATCTCAATTATTATTATAGGATGAGGACACTCTTCCATAACCTTTGTATTGGAAGGACCAACTGAGATTCCTTCATTGGTTACAATGTTCCCCAAGAAAGAAACTTGTTATAACCAAAATTTACATTTTTTGAACTTTCCAAACAACCTCTCCTTCCTTAGATTTTCCAATATAACCCTTAGATGATCCACATGTTCCTCGTGACTTTTGTAATATATTAAAATATCATCAATAAAAACTACTAAAAATTTATCAAGGTAGTTATTAAATGCTCTATTAATAAAATCCATAAATATAGTAGGATCATTAGTCAGGAAAAAGGGAATATAAAAAAACTCATATTGCCCATATCTTGATTGGATGGTAGTCTTTGTAAAATCTTATTTCTTCAACATAAATTGATGATAACGAAATTGAAGATCAATGTTAGTTAAGAATTGAGCCCCATGAAGCTGGTCAAATAAATCATCAATCCTTGGCAGAGGGTACTTGTTCTTTACTATGATCCCATTAAGTTCTCTATAATCAATTTTTAGACACATTGATCCATATTTATTCTTCACAAATAGAACAAGTGGTCCCTTAGGAGACACACTTGGTCAGACAAACCCCTTATCCAAAATATCTTAAAGTTGTTTATTTAATTCCCCCAACTCCACATTTTCCATTATATATAGGGTATTTGATATTAGATTAGATCCAGGTATGATTTCAATAGAGAAATCTACCTCTCTTTATATGGTAGGTCCAGGTAACTCAGGAAATACGTCAATGTATTCAGGAATTATGGGGAAATTTTCTATTCTTACACTTTCATTTCCCTCCTCCTCCTCCTCAATAATCATCTCCATAAAGAAGGAAATGAGAGGTGCTTCTAGAAAAAAACTTGGTTTGGAATATCTCTCTTATGAAAATAATTATAGGTTTTCCATTAGAGACTATTGATATTTCCTTGCTTCTTCAGTTGATCTTAGCATTATACTTTGACAGCCAGTCCATCCCAAGTATAATGTCGAATTCCAACATGGGAATGACTACTAGATTTATGATGAGATTGTGCTTATAAAAGTCAATACTAGATTTTCTATACACTATTGATGCTTGGATAATACCTCTAGGAGTCTTGACTGATTACTCTACTTCTAGTAGTTCAGGGATAGATTATATATTCTTTGAAAACTTGGATGTAATAAAGGAATGCATAGAACTATAATCAAACAAAATATTTTCTAGTTTTGAGAGAATAATGAGAATACCTGCCACCACATCATTTATAGCCTTTACTTTAGCCATTGTGATAGAAAATTCCCAGTCTTTCTCCCTTGTCCTATTCTGAGGTTGATGGTGATTCCCCTCTATTACCTTATGATTTGAATAGTGATTAGAAAAATTCTAAAGCTGTCCACACTTATAGCATTGGACTTCAGGCTGGGACTGCACCATCTTCACTTTTTCATTAGTGTTGAAAAGTTGTGGCTTCACCTCGCTATGATAGTTCAAAGCTATATGAACATATCTTCCACACTTGTAAAATTTTCCACTCCCAAGAATGAAGGTCCCCAAATGATTCTTCCGACTTTTTTACATGGGGGGAGTTACACTTGTTTTACTCCTTTTCCATGATCAAAGTTTCTCCCTAAGTTTTCCTCCAAATATCTCATATTTTCCTTTGATTTATGTGACCACTACATATCTACAAAATCCAGTTCAACCTTTATAGAACTTTGCACTATATCCTCATAGCTATCATAGTCTTGATTGGATATATTCCTCCATATATAGAGTTTTAGGCCACAAAAAGCTACCAACCTTTCAATTAGAATCTATAATAAATCTAGAGGTGTAACAAGAAATTCCTGTAAATTTCATCTCATATATTCTTAAGAATTAATTTTCCTTCTGATTTAGCTCTAGGAATTCGTTCTTCATTTTTGGTCACATCGAAGAGTAGAAATATTTATTGAAAAAGGATCCCCTAAACTATTCCCACTCCATAACATCAATATCCCTTATTGTATTCGTGTTTTTAATCAGTGTCCACCATTGATCAACTTCTCCCTATAGTAGGTACATAGTTATGGTGACTTTATCTTCTTACAAATAATAGATTATATAAAAGATATTTTCTATAGAGTATATCCATTGTTTAATAATCAATGGGTCAGTAGATCCACTAAAATAAGGTGGTCGTTGATGCATAAAGGACTCAATGGAAAGTTTTTCTATTTGAGGTGAAGCCAGTATCACAGCTTGATTCAAGTTATTGTTTATAACTCAAATTAGTTGATTCATCATTCTCATGAAGTTTTCCATTCCGGATTCCATCAGAGTGCCATCAGTGCATGGTCCATTGTGCTCACCATTTATATGGTTCCTCATATTTACATCCATCTTCTAAAAGAAGAAAACCTTAGTGTGATACGTGTTTATTTTAAGAATATTATAAATCTAAAGGAATTTTATGTCTTAAAAACATCATTCTTAAATATGTTATTATTGAACAACAATTAAATTTTCTTTATATATCATTAATAATGGTTTATAAAAAGATTGTGATTAACCAAACATATACCCCATGAGTGTCAAACTAGGAGTGCAACATGACCCATTATCATGCACTAGTTCCTGTTCGAGTCTATATCAAAGTAGTTTTTTTGGGTGTTACCCCTAGATACATCTATGATAGAGCTACATCCACTTGTTTGTATCTAGATAGAGATTTATTTTCTTAGAAACCACTTACTTAATACTTCACTAAAATACCAAGATTTTTTCATTTATTTAAACTTGTACCTAGGGTTATTCATAAAGTTTTAAAATCACAATTTCCATAAATAATTAAACCTTTATTTGATTACAATTATGGAATCCCTCCTTTTTATTAATAACTTTTCATTACATTGTAAAAACATAAAATCTTTTAAAGTTTAGTTTATTGGAAATAAGTTATATAATACATGAAAACTTAAACCATTATTCTAATAAACCTAAAATGATTATTCATTGGTTCATCTTAATTTCATTTATTTAATATCATAACCTGGGGAAATACATCAAAGGAAAGGGTGATCATAACACCTAGTAAGGGAAAACAAGAGAAACAATTTACAAGTGATCTTGATGAATATCAATAAGAACAAGAGGAATATCATTATGGAATTAGAAAGGGAACACGAGGCATATAATAATAAAAATAACAATAATCATAACATGAAAATGTGGATACGACATTTAAATAATACATTCATAATCATATTACTGAGGTTTTTCATCGAGGTGTCATAAAAATTACCAAGGTTATTCACCAAGGTATCATAAAATATGTCATCTCTAGAGATTACAGTTTTTACCCAATGCATTGGAGAGATATCAGATAACCATTAATATATCTTAATTAATTTTATCTACATATATAATAATAAAATATTTCATAAATAACTTGTGTAGAATAAAAAAATGGGTTTAATATCAAAATCACGGTGTTTCAAAAGTGATTAAAAACATGATCATTATGTCATTTTCAACCCAAGTGTAATGAATGCGGGTTTCATGTATGTTAATAATAGAATAAAATAAATCATTTTTACATTTAGGAGATTACACTTGGAAAAGAAAGAGGCTTGGTTATTCACAAAAATAAAATAAAAGATAATTTATTGAGGAGAAGAGGGAAATTTTGAAAAGTAAATTCGACAACATAATGGGTATAAAGAATGGTTTTAAAAAATGGTAAAATGAATGGGGAAAAGGGTATACCATTGATAAAACATAATTTGGAAGTAAGTGTATGATCAAAAGTGTAATATAAGAGATTAACCATAACAATTATATGACACTTACAAAAAATGGTTCCGGAATTGAAGGGAAAGGAAGAAGAATTCTCTTACCTTGAAGAGTTACTCCTAAAACTTTAATATTGGGACCTTGGGGGATTGAAGACACATTGGAAGGAATAATTTAGAGGTAAAAATTATAGATATATGTGGAGGATGGACTGTGAGTGAAATTAAATTGAGAAATGGGTGGGTATTTATTGAAAAAGTGGATGATTTGTTTATTAATTTCCAAATACAGGCCTTGGAAACCTAAGTTTTGGAAAATGAAAAACCATGGTATTTCCCATGGTTTTTGCCCATGTTTTTGGACACTTGTTTCATATTTTATGTTATTTTAACCCAAAAGATTCAAACATAATTTTGTATTACTTATTTTGTCATGGGAAAGTAAAGTTTCTACAAAAATAATGTTTTTAATGGTAAAGTTTTCATTTTAGACTTTGAAAAGTAAATTATATTTTTGAAAATTAATTAAGAACTATTAAAATAATTTATATTAATAAAATAAAATATTTTGAGTTTGTTTATTTTTTTATATAATTATTAAATCATTATGACATAATTATGAAGTCATTAAACATACCGAAAACTCAAAATTGTATTTTTACTATTCACAGAAAAACAAAATATTTTAGAAAATTATCATAAATTCACCCTAACATAATTTCAATGTGATTATTTAAAACATTATTCTTATTTTATCATAATAATAATTCTAAATATTAGAATTTTAACTTTTAAATATAAAAACCCTTATTTATTAAAAATAATAGCGGGTTGAAAATGTATAGTAAAATTCACTACACTTAATTCTTTTTCAAAGTCATAATAAAATTATCTTGTCATTTATATTTGAATAATATTGTTTTTATCATTATATTTCATTAAGATAAAAAATATTCATAATAATTTAGTTTATTATGAAATATTTACATCCTTTTTGAAAAGTACACTCTGTGTCTAAAAAATAAATTTATCAAAACTATTATTAAAATGAAATTTATAGAATAAAAATTTTATTTATACCAAGGAATTTCACTTTAAGTAACTAATTACTAGAAAATTAACCCATTATTACACCCACATGCTCCCTAAGAGTAAGGTGTGCGATGATGGTAGTTTCATGGGGTGCGTCGACTAACATCGACCGAGTGGTAATCTCCACCAACTTGAACTTCTCTCGTAGGTTATTTCATTCAAAATTCACTTGTTGAAGATCTACTTGGGATTAGTCAATGGTAAACTCCACTGATGACACCTCCCCAAGTTTTGATAGATGAGCTTCAAATGGAATGAATATACTAGTTGAGTCCATCTAATCTTCTTTCTATATCAATTATCCTTTGTAAAATTTTACTTATAAATAATAATTATAATGTTAAAATTATAATGTTAAAATTATTATCAAGATTGTAGTTCCCAATGATCATATTGACCAACAATCATAATTGACCAATGATCATATAACAGTCGAATCCAGATGGTCATATTTTACTTTATATTTACTTTATTATTAAAGATATATGGTTTTGTTGTGTGTAATATAATATAACACACATTTTCATAAAAAAATTATCATTCAAAAAGTATGGGTCATTACATTTAGTGTACTTGAAAATGGATATTAACTGGAGAAGTTCCCTTTAATCGGGCTTGCTTATTGAGAGGAATTGAGAAGGGAACCTTTTTAAACATGTATTTTCTCATAAAATAAAGATGAATTGAGGTATATACACATGTCTAGAACATATAAAAATAATTTAAGAGAAGTATATAATAATAATGAAAAAATACATTGTGTTAATGAGTGATAAAGCGTAACCCAATGGAAAAGTGGAAGTTTAGAGAGATACCTTACCTTATGTCCGAATGCGTTCTATACTTGAACTTAATGAACCTGATAATAAATTTATATTCATTAATGAATTATTTTATAACCTATTATATATTTATTTTCTTTATTATAATTTCATTAAGTTTATTTATGTCCATTACGATGAGTTATAAAGTTCATGTTCGTCGTTCTAGGAGAGTTCGTTTTCTGGGTTTTATGGTCGATTTACTTGTGTATAATTATGGAAGTTGTTATAAAATGGGAAAAATTCTATAGAAATAAAGTTATATAGTATCAATGCACTTAAATTAGTTTAAATGACCCCATACATTGTTTTATTATATAAGGATGATTTATTTGATAAGATATTAATGATAAATGTTTAGTTTATTTTGGCATGTTTTCAGTCATTATGAACTAGTTTCATTTTATTTAATATTATATATATATATATTAGTTCTAGAACATGAAATAATTTTTAATATAAATATTAAAATATTATTTAACCATAATAATTATTTTATGACCAGCCTTGAAGGTGGTGATAAAAAATGAAAAATCAGTATCCATGGAGATGGTTAACCGCCATAATTTGGACAATGATTTCGGTTCTTTGAATAGGAGGAGATGAAAAAAGTTGTGTAAAAAATATATTACTTTATAAATATAACATTAAATTATATACATGATGCTGTATTTATTAATATTTTGTGGATGAAGGAGGTGATGACAAGGTATAAGAAGAAATGAAATTAAAAGAGATGGTCTGAGAAAGTTACCTCTTGAATATCACCTTCTTGAAGGACCCCTTAAGGAAATTGGAATTATTTTTTTATTGAGAAAAAAGATATTAGATGTGTGGAAGAGGATTGGGAATGTAATTGGGTATAATATTGAAAATATACAAGGCTTATAAGGTGTCAGGAGAAGGGGCTGTGAGGGGTGATATTTATAGGGGGAGGAGAGGGGTGTTTTTTATTATTATATTCATTAGTTTATTATTTTAGATCAAGACTGCCAATAGTGTTGATTCATATGACTAAATAAAGTAAATTTTGAAGTAGGATTCAAGATAATGGGTTCTTACATCAGTTATGACCCAAAAATTCATGTAATTATCTTATAATGTTAAATATCGTAAATTATCATATTTCATTATTCACAAAAAAATTAAACTATTTTAGAAAAATCCAAAAAATTCACCCTAACAATTTTTCTACATATAGATTTAAAAAATGTAATCAATTTTATGAAAATAGTTTTCTAAATATTATAAATTTATTTTTTAATTAAAATCATCACTTATTTTAAAAATAACAATTTTAATATTATAATTTATTTTTACCCTTTGAAAAATTAATTATGGTAAAATAAAACTATATTATAATCATAATAAGACATAATATTAATTTATGAATCTATTTTATGAAAATAAATTTTATTTGAAATATATATATTAATTATAAAATTATAAATAAACATTTACATTTTATAAAAATACCAACACCTAATTTATCATTTTAAAACATTTATTTACTTTACTAATGATTGAAAAGGTTCCATATGGTTATTCAAGAAACATATCAAAATGGGTCAATAAAAGAGAGGTGAAACTGAAATATCAATAAATTCATGACCATCACATCCTTTTACATGATCTTATTCTAATATCCATCCAACATTCCCAATTAAATAATGTTTTAATGACAGTTATTTGATTATGATAATTTTATAGAGATGTGTGTGCTAAAATTTTGGGAAAAAATTTATTGAGAGAATTATAAAAAGGGGAACCATTAATTATTTGTTTTATAGTGAAAAATTTCCTCCATATTTGTTCACTTGTATTCGATATGTAATAAACCACCTTCTCATTTATGTTCTTCTTGGGATACATATTAGTTTTTATTAGTTATAACAAATTAAATGAAATATGTCCATAGTTATGTTTTATGTTAGGAATAGGAATCATGATGAAGGATTCATTGGGAGAGATTATTTATCTTAAGAATGTATAAATATCCATTCAATGTATAAGTGATTATGATATGTAACCTACCAATGATGAATGAAGATGAGAAATCTGAGATAATTGAGTCTAATTTTCCATCACTTCCCTAAATAGGTGGAATTACTGGATCATATACATTGGTCACTTTGATCTTTGAATAGTGTAAGATAGCACATTTCAAGGTCTTATTAAACTGGGATTTGTTCTATGACTACATCAAGTAAGTAATTTGAATATATATATGCTATCTCTTGTGTAATTCTATATATATCATTAAGTTTTAATTTCATATTAGGTAGGGATGATACTTAAATTATAAGTAGAAATCATTATTCATTTCCTTTGAGATGGTGAGATATTTTCATAGTAAAGAGTTTCCTTCTTGGTTGAAGTTGATGATAAAACCATTAGTGTTATAAAATAAATAATTAATAGTCATTCTTAATTTTAATATGCTTATATATTGTAGGTATTTATTTTACTGACTGATTGTGTCTCTCTAGAAATAATATCATTATATTTTGGTCCTAATAAGTGATTTGTAAATGTAAATAACAAGTGATAAATGGGTATAATTTTTTTAAAAATATTTAAGTAGTGAAAATGAGAAAACATCATGATGGTGTAATGGTAATAACAATGATATATTTTTATTCTAGTGTATTGGATAAATTAACATGATATAAAAATGTATCTTATTATGGATTTGTATAGAAAATACTAATATTGGATTATTACTCTCATGGTTGAGTCATAATGATGAAATGAAACTAGTTTGATTCAATGACTTGAAAGGGAACATATATAGATACTTTTTTATTTAAGTTCATTAGGATGAATCATTTATATCCTACAAATGAGCCACATATTATGGAATCTATTTCAAAATAAGTTTTTATTGTAAAAGATCCTATAAAACCTCAATGTAGTGTTGTTATTATAGTAATCCAAAGATATATATTCGATTATGGTGAAAAAGAAATTGACACCATGAATTCCCCTATTATTCTATACCAAAATAATGGATATAATGATTCAAATATTTCAATTGTTAGAGTTTATCAAAAACAAAAATTAACAATGGGAAATTTATTAAAACAATGATATGTTGTCTCTGAAAGCTCCAGGACCTTTGGTATTACTGTTTTAATAATTGTAAAACACTCTTATTCTCATATTTCATATCTGGTTTCTGTTTTTTCATTTTAGTAAACGTTATTACCATGGGTTTTTTTACTTTAAATAATAATCTAATTATTTATATATTTTTTAAATTTTTATTTCAATTATATATAAATAAATGTAAAAGCATGAGTTTCTTTATCAATATATTATGTTAAAAAAATTCTATATTTTTATGTTTTTCATACCTTTTATTTTTTAACAATATATAGATTTAAAAATATCATAATTGGGTGGTTATTATCACATTATATAGCTAAAAACTTACCTATAAATTATTAAACTATACCCAAATCTAGTTCAACCATATATATATTAAATTTTTTCTCTCAAATCCATAATGTTTTTCTAATATAAAAATATAGTTTTTCATATAGTTTTGCCTATGTGTTTTTATGTATATATATAATTAAATATATTATAATTGGGTGATTATTATCATATTATAAATATAATAAAATTATATAAAAATAATTCAACTACCCCAAAACTTGGTTCAACCGTTTATACATTCAAAAATTTCCTTCGAATCCCTAGTGTTTTTCAGCTAAAAAATGACAAGATTTTATATTGGGTTCCTTCTATTTTTTACGATATATTGAGTTAATGTTGTTGAAATAGGGTGATTATAATTTCATTATAAATATAACAAAATTATATATAAATCACCATACTACACCTATACATGGTTCAATCATTTAGATATTCAAAATTTTTCTAACAGTTTCTGATGTTTTTTACTATAAAACTACAGGTTTTAGATTTGATCCCTTATATTTTTAGACTATATCAATAGTTATATATATTTTAAATAGGTAATTATTATATGATTTTATATATAAAAATATTATTTAAAAATAATTAAATTACACCCAAACTTGGTTTAGTAATTTAGATATTCAAAAATTCCATCAAATTCACTGAATGTTTTCTATTATAAAACTGTTGATTTTCATATCTGTTTACTTCTTTTTTTATTTAATTATTAAGTTTTACTAATCATATTTTATTGTTATTTATAGTTTTGTAAACATAAATAAATCTTTAATTTTTTTAACTGGATAAAAGGATGATTCAGATGTTTTAAAACCCAAAAGGTGTAGAAAAATGGATACATATATCCTCTTAAACTGGTACCCGATCCAAATTTCTATATACCCAAAGGGTATTAACGATCACCACTAGCTAGATACTAGAACCTGAGCATCAAAAACACACATAGTTAATGATTTCACCCAACCTGAAGTAGATAATATGGAATATATATACATACCTGATGGAAATAAACAACATAAGAAGAAACAAGTATATATGTCATAGTAAAAAGTGAACAAAATAAGTGATACAACTCAAAAGTAACTAAATAGTCTCCAAGAGACAATTCTAATAGAAAAGTAAAAAAAGATTCAAAGTAAATACTCTATGTAATAGCATGGGAAAACTCCCACCATCTCACCATGAGGTACCCAAATTCAACTGATAGAAACCTCGCTGACTCAATACAATGCCTTTCCATTACTTGCATCGAAAGACATAAAAAGGTTTATACACTATTGAAGGAGTGTATAGGGTATGAGCAAATTAGCTCAGCAGGATCCAACCCAGTTGTTCCATAAAACGGCTCTGTACAAAAATCTAAACATGTTCAACTTTAAAGAAAGAAAGGCATGATAAATAGTTTAACATTTTTATATCAAAATCATTATAAAACATTTAATTTAACCTTTTCTAAAATTACCAATTTAAGACAGGTAAAAGAGTTTCAAATCATATTATATACATCAAAAAAGTCAATTAAAAAAAATTGTATCACACATCATATCAATTCCATGGTATTACAATCTAAAATGATACAAAATAGAGCATAGGTAACATCATTCCAAGGATCACTATAGGTCAAGTTATCTAGGAAAATCATACCAAATCAAAGAAAATCACAAGCATCAAGTCTTTAGATATATGTATAAAATATTTAAAAAAGAGTAGTAACATAGAAAGTGAATCCCCCAACAGGTCTACTAAGTCCCTAGATCAACGGGCCTAGGGAGAATATGAACACCCCATGACTAAAACCTCAACAAATGGATTAGGCCTATTACTACGCCTTCCACCTAAGTACCCAAGGCTTCACATGTGCAATATTTTTCAAACCATTTCATAAAAAACATGCATTGAAAACATTTCATAAATCCATTTCACAATGATTTAAAAATAACTTTTCTTTTACCAAAACAAGATGAAACCATATTTTCTTAAAAACCCATTTCCCCACATACAAATCAATCAATAAATATTTAAATTTCATTTATAAAACAATTTATCAAAACTAGAGAAATACAGTTCATCCAACATAGGCTAAAAATGGAGCCACATACCTTAAACTTGGGTTTCACACTCCCACAATGTAATCCAACAACCAAAAAGGAACACAAGGTAAACAAAAGAGGCCCTAAGATTAATTATCTTGTCTTATAATCACATTCCAAAAAAAAGTAGATGGTGGAAAGTGTAGATCAGGAAAGAACTCAAAGAACACACACCCACTGTATAACAACCAAAAAAGGATCGAACCCTGGAATAAGGTTCATGAAAGGAATCTAGAAAGGATAAAGAAGATTAAAATAATAGATCAATGTATCCAATAACATGAAATAATGGTGCTACCACAATCAATGAAAAAAAAAGAAGTAGAAGGACTAATCACCTGGAGGGATGCAGTGCAACAACTATGATGATCAATCATAGAATGAAGCAATATGGAAGGAGAAGAGGTTCCCTAAATTTCCTAGGAGAGCTCCTAGGTCAAGAGAGAAGAGGCCTACAGTTGAATAAGAAAATAAATCATCCCTGAAGTTCCCTAGAAAGTAGTGACCATGAGAATTACACGACATTTATTAGTTTCATGTTTTCTAATCCATGATTAAGATGTCCCACTAAAAAACATGTCATCTCAGATTAAAAATTTGATTTTTTACCTTTTTATAATGTGAAACATATTCATAGTGTGTAATCCTTTCACGCCTTGTACTGGTTTATGACATCTTTCCAAAAACTAATACACGACGTGAACAATTTTCACAATATGTAAAAAATTCATAGTGTGTAAAATTTTCGTGCTCTGAACCAAAATCAAAACATATGTATGATGAACAATACATGACATGAACGCTTTTCACATAATGTTAACTTTTCACTCCTTGAACATATATCACTAAATCTAACCAACAAACAATACACGATATGTAAACTTTTCATGGTGTGTAAATATTTCATGAAGTGTAATAAATTCACGATGTGAAATTCCCTAGTAGAAAACAAAAACTCTAGATTCTCCTAAAAAATCCCAACCAAAATTAGCATTATCTAAACTCATGTAGAACCCCCCAAAAAATTTAACACATTTATACCCAGACACCATTAATTTAAACAAATATACACCCTCTAAATTTTTGTCATTTCAACCCGTGAGCGATCTTTATCCTTAGGAGTCCCAAAACACACCCAAATAAAGAGTAAAATGAAAAGTGATAAGAGAATTAATTTAAAGGGGCTAACAGGATGTTAAAAACTTCCCACCATATGACTTTCCATCCCTAGGAAGTCATCTAGAAGAATAATATTCAAAAAAAGGTGAGGCCACTGTTCCATCATTGATGACTTATGCTCCTAAGTCTCATGAGAATCTGACCAATGTCTTCATAACACCCTGAACAATGGAATAAAATTCCTACACAAGACTTTCACATGAGAGTCAACATTCTCCACTAGATTCTCCAGAACAAAAACATCTAACTCCAACTTAATATTTTCCAAAATCAAAACATTTGATTGATTAGGATGGTATTTATTGAGCTATGATATGTGGAAAACACCATGAATACCCATAAAATAAATTGGTAATGACAACCAATAATCAACCTGACCAAGCCACTCAGTGACCTCAAATGGTCCAACATATCTCAGAGTTAACTCTCCATATTTTATAAACCAATGGTTACAAAACCAAGGTGAAACTTTCAAGAAAACCAGGTCACCTATAGAAAAAACCAAATGATGACAACTCTAATACACATACGATTTTTGTATACTTTGAGATATAAATATATACCGATATATATCTTGAATCCTCGATAATGTCTCCTAAATAAGACTTGGTACCACCAAAGAGGCCTCACTCACTTCCACCCAACAAAGAGGTGATCTACATGGGTGACCATACAAAGCTTCAAAGGGATCCATTATCATTTATGATTAATAACTATTGTTATAAGAAAACTCAAATAGTCCTAGATAGCTATCCCAAGTCCCACCAAAAACCAAGACATAGGCATGGATCATATAATCCAGGATCTGAATAGCATAGTTTTTTTGAACATCTATTTATGGATTTTAAGCTGTATTTATCCCGACCTAAGTCCCCATCACCTCTTGGATACTCCTCAAGAACCTTGAAGTAAACCTAGGATCCCTATATGAATTAATGGAAGAAGAAACCCCATGTAACCTCAAAATCTCCTGAATATACAACTTACCAGATCTTCAACTTTAGCGGTGTCCTTGATCAGAATGAAATGAGATGACTTTTTAAACTGATAAATCACCACCCAGATAACATTCCTTTCTCATGGAGTCTATGGTAATCCAAAAACAAAGTCCATGGACACCTCATCTCATTTCTAAACTAGTATCAGAAGAGGCTAGAGAAATCCAGAAGGTTTCAAATGCTTTGACTTTATCTGTTGGAAGGTGTAACAACGAGACACATAATCTTCAATGTCATGCTTCATACCCAGCCACTAGAATCACCATATAATGTCATAATACATCTTCATAGTTTCCAAATGAATGACCCATGAAGAACTAGGACAATAAAAAAACTATGCTCCTCATAAATGATGGGACAACAAATCGATACCCAAAACGAAGAATACCATTTGAAGTGAGAGACTAACCAGAAATGGTCACCCCACCATATAAGGTTTCTTGGATTCCTATGAACTTATCGTCATATTGTTGAACCAATACAATAAACTCAAGGAGAGATGATGATAATTAAAAACTATTCAAAACCATACCTAAAAAATCCTCCTAAGCATCCAGGTGTAACTGAGTGAAAATCCCCATAAGGTTCAACTATTCCTTCGATTATAGAATTGCCTATGATGTTACTTTCCTACTAAGAGTATTCATAATGACATTACCCTTTCCTGAGGTGTAGGTGATATTGAATTGAAACGTTTGATGGTATTCCACCCACCTCCTCTGTTTGAGATTCAAGTATTTCTAAGAAAATATATATCTCAAAATATTATAGTAAAATAAGACTATGGACCTCTTCCCAAAAAGATATTGTTACAAACAATTAAGCGCATTCATAACTGCAATAAGATCTAAATCATGAGTGGGGTAATTATTCTCATGAATTTGAAGATGGAAAGATCCATAATCCAACACATGATTATCCTACATAAGCATGAAACCCATAACATCACGAGAAGAATCAAATAAAATAACATACCCCTTACCAGGCTTTGGTAAGGTCAGAATATGACCCAATTTCAAAAGTCATTTTACCTCACCAAAAGAAGATTGTCACTTTTCATCCCATATTAATTTCACCCCTTTCTGGGTAAGAGTAGTAAAAAGTGATGCCAACTTTGATAAATCCTTGATGAACCATCGATAATATCCATCAACACCTTGAAAACTTTGAATCTCAAATATTTTATGTGGATTTTATCAAGAAAAAAACCTTAAAATTATTAGGATCAACTGATATTTCATGCTCAGAAATAACATTCCCCAAGAATGTAACTTCTTAGATATAGAAATTGAATTTCAAAATCTTTATATACAAATGGTGACTCCTTAATATTTCCATAACCAAACCCAAATAGTTCCTATGCTCATGCTGATATTTTTAATAAACCAAAACATCATCCATGAACATGAACAAAAAAGTGTCAAGATAATGATGAAATATTTGATAAATCAAATCCATAAAAACTATAGGATCATTAGTTATAATAAATGAAATCACAAGATATTCATAATGGTCATACATTCTCCTAAAATAAGTATTTAGTATATCAGACTTCTAAACTCTGAGATGATGATAACCAGACCAAATATCGATCTTCAAAAACCACTTTCTACCCTTAAATAATCAAAAAAATAATCCACATGAGGAAAATGATACTTATTATTAACTATTTTTTTGGTTCAAATTCTGATAGTCCACACACAATCAGATTGAACCATAGAACTTCTTGGAAAAGATCACTAGGGCTGCCCAAGGTGAAACATTAGGTAAAACAAAACCTTTCACCATTAGGTAATCCAAATGAATATTGATATATTTCAGCTTCTTTGGTTCCATACAATAAGAGGGTATTGAAATTAGATGCATACCAGGAACCAGTTCAATCATAAAATATACATCCCTATCTGAAGTAAAACTAGAGAAATCATCTAGGAAAATTCCAGGAAACTCTTGAAAAATATATAAAAGGTTAAAAATAGAATAAAAATCATTAGGATAAACTACTACAATAGAAAAAAAACTCCCAAGCTGTGGGATGTAAGGTCCTGCATGACCTAAACTCAGATCCCACTCTCCCCGAAACACTTGAGAGATCCCATAGGCCACTAGAAACCAGGAATGACTATGACAAAAATCAACCTTATCATGATGAGAAACAATTCAATCCATCCCACTGATGAAGTCAAATAGATCAAGATCAAGAATGGAGAAATCCTAGACTAACTCTGCATTCGCTATCAATAGAGAACAAGAGGGACTTTGAAACCCCCTCTCTTTATTATTTCTAAGATATATCACTAACTCTATAACAAAATACATGAGATATATTGGAATTTTAAGCATATCAAAAAAATATCTAGATATAAATGAGTGGGAAACACCAATATTAAATAAAACAATCGCTACTAAAGATGAAATAAAGTTGACGCCTCTCACTATCACCAGACCCACCTCCACCTCCACCAAAAACTCATCTACTGCGTAAAGGTTATTCACTCCTAAGTCTTGTGGTTGTAGCCCTATAGTATTTGAAGCATTGATTTAACCATAGTATCCATTAGAGCTGATGATCCTTGGCCATAAAAATGTGTAGAAAATGCTTGATAGAAATTTTATAGATGAACATAACGTCCAAAACTGTTACATATATGTGTAGGTGTAGAAAAATAATGTCAGTTTTGTACAACCTTTCCACACTGATATAAATTCAGAGGCACACTACTAGTTGTAACTGAAGGTTCATAGGAGGCCCACTGATGAGAATCACATTCACCACTCCTACGATGATATTTCTACTTACTGTTTTCCCCCTACATTCCACTAAAGCTGCCATTAGGTAGAAGAGAAGGGCAAGAATAACCAAACTTTCCATCCATATTCATATTTTATATAATTTACCTATTTACCATCTCTTCATAGGTAAAAATATTTAGTATAAATACCTAAGATCTAATATCTAGTTGTAAACCCTATAGGTACTTCTGAAACATTAACTGGCCATTCTTTACTACCTCTGGAGTAAAATGAACTATCTCTGGAAAAAATTAGTTTATGTAGACACTAAATGAACTCCATGCTGTAAGGAGTGTAACTATAGAGATTTCTCCATCATCAAAGACTCTAGAAAAAATTACTTTAAGAATAGAGTCTTGAAACCTTTCCTGTCCAATCTCACATATTTATCTACCTGTACCATGGAATGCCACCATCGCTTGCTGGAACCCTTAAGTCTGAACACCACACACTTCACCTTGATAATATCAGGTGTATCTAGGAAGTTAAATAACTGATTGATATTGTTCATAAATTACTCCACCTCTTTATGTTCGTTCTAACCATTATAGGATGGTGAATTCTCAAGTAAGAACTCCTATGACCAATCCCTTTCTCCTCCAACTCTTGGATATACCTCAACAACTGTGTTATGGACTTGTAGTACATTTTGATAAATATAAAAAACTACCCACATGATATCCTTGATAATATTTTTATATATAGATGGATTCCCTTGAGGATTATCTATTTCACCCTCCTACAGAACCCATGGAAGATGTCTTAGAGGCATACAATTGCACACCGAAACAAAAAATGATAATATCATAGAATAATATTATTTTAATCTAGAAAACCATAGGAAAAAATTGAGATTAATATCAAGAACTCAAAATAGGTGACACACATCCTAATATCCCATGGTAACTTGAGTCTCGACACAGTAAGAGTTGATTAGACAATCACCGTAACCAACCTATCAAGTCCGAACATTCCTATCTCTAGTCTATCAAATGTCCCAAGATAAGGACTCTTGAGGAAACCCGTTTATTTGATACGATACTATGGTAAAACTGACTCAGATACCCTCTCATACTGGTACCCGAAATAAATTTTCACATACCCAAAGGGAGTTCCCCATCCTCATAGGCTGGCGACTAGCACCCGAGCATAAAAAACAACCGTAGGGAATTATTTCACCAAACATGAAGTAGAAAACATGATATATATATATATATATACATTACAGAAAGAAATAGAATAAGAAGAAATAAGTATATATTTCATAAAAAAAAGAAATAACAGAAGCGATACAACTTAAAAGTAACTAAAAAATATATAATAAACAAGTCGAATAACAAAGAACAACAAAAGAAAAAACATTCACTCAATGTGATAGTGTGGGAAACTCCCACCATCTCACCACCAGTTTCCTAGACTCAGCTAACAGAAACCTCCTTGAATCACTGAATCACCTTTCCTTTATATACATAGAAATACATTCAAATTTCTACTCACTATCGAAGGGGTTCATAGGGTGTGAGCTAATAGGATCAGTAGGATCCCACCCAGGTGTTCCATAAAAATTCTCTATACAACAATATAAAAATGATCAAATTTAAATAAAAAAGGAATGATAAATATATTAGTAGTTTTTATATCTAAATAATGGAAAAACATTCAATTTACCCCTTTTCTACATTTCTAAAATAAACCAGGTAAAATATTTTCAAAGCATTTCATATACATCAAATCTGTCAAATAAAAACACATATCATATCACCCATTATATAAAATCCATGGAAATACAAGCTAAAATAGTATAAGTAAAATAACATGTATTATTATGCTAAGGATCACTATAGGTCAGGATATCTAGGATAATTGTACCTAATTATAGATAATCAAATACATTAAGTCTCTAGTTATATGCATCAAATATAGAGAGCAGAAAACACCCTAGAAAGTGACCCCCCATACAGGTCTATCAAGTCCCTAGCTCAATAGGCCTAGGGAGTGTAGGAACACCCAATGAGTAAACCCCCTGAAAAATAGATGATGCCTATGACTACACCTTCCTCCTAAGTACCCAAGGATTCCCATGTACTCTATCGTCCAAACCATTTCATCAAAACCATTTTTTTAAAACATTTTATAAATCCATTTAAAAATGTTTTGAAAACACCTTCTCTTTTATCAAAATAAGGGGAAACCCATATTTTCTAAAAAACCCATTTCCACACATATAAATCAATTAATAAATCATTTAATTTCTTTTATAAAACAATTTATCAAAACCATAGAAATATAATTAATTCAATATAGACTAGAGAAGAAACCACCTACCTCAATCTTGAGTCACACATTTTTTTTAATGGTGGATCTTTGGTCAAAATAACAAAGCAATTATATTTGCAAAAAATAAATGTTACATGAGTCAAAAATACGGAATAAAATCACAATCTTTAACATGAAAAGGAATCAGGTTTTCTGGGAGCTCCTCCAGCCAGGTTATGACCTGAGAAACTCCTTTATTATCGAGAGCATCTGCAACCATATTTTCTTCTCGATAAGTATGAGTTGCAATGTAGTTGACATAATGAAGAGATTGAAGAAAATTCATCCAGCACATAGTAAGCGGTCAAGTTAGATGAACCCCCCTTTCAAATGGCCTGCACTATAGTAGTTGAATCACTTTCAATCCAGAATTTGTTCTATCCTTGGAGTAATGCGAAAGATATGGCATGAATCACACTCAACATGTCAGCTTCTAGAGAGGTTGCAGTACCACAACCTCCAAAAAAGCACCCAACGATGTGACCAAGATGATTTCTGAAGACGGCACCACACCCAGAGGCTCCTGGATTTCCTTTAGAGGCTCCATACATGTTGATTTTAATCCAACCTGAAAGTGGAGGTCTCCAGAAAACCATAAAAGTGTGTTTCGGTTGAATGAAAATGGTATCAACTCAAATACGTTAAAGGACCATAAAGTCTGCCACAGATTTGTTGCAATTTCCTTTCTGAATCAATGCGGCTTCCTAAATAGTGTTGAGAATTCTCATTTTACCTGCATTAATGTTGTGTGATAAATTATTGTGAAGAATTGTATTTCTATCATACCAAATCACATGAAGCAGCTCTGCAACCCCAAAAAGGAACAAGTTTCTGATTTGTTGTGAGTTATCCATTGCAACACAATGATTAAGCTTCTCACCACAACCAACAAAGGATCAACCCCCAAAAGAAGATCACACAATAGATCTATAAAGGATAAATAAGATTAAAATCATAGATCAATGAATCCAATAACATGACATAAAATTTCTACTATGATCAAAATAAATGAATAAGAAAAATAATTACTCACCTAGAGAGATGCAGTGCAATAACCTTGATGATATATTACTGAATGAAGCGATCTAGAAGGAGCAGAGGTCACCAAAATCAACTGGGGGAGCTCCTAGGTCAAGAGAGAAGAGGCCTATGGTCAAATAAGAAAACAAAAAATCCCTATTATTCCCTAAAAATAACTGAATGTAATAATTACATGGTTTATATTTATTTTATGTTGTGTAATTCACATTTAATAATTCATCCCAAAAAACACTTCTCCTCGAATAAAAAATCCAGATTTTTACCTCTTCACGATGTGAAACATATTTATGTAATGTAATCCTTTCATGAATTATATTGGTTCAAAAAATTTACCAAGAAACCAATACATTATGTGATTACTTTTCATGATGTGTAAACAGTTCACATAGTGTAACCTTTTCATGCTCTGAACTGAAATCATGACAGCTTACTGATGACCAATACATGATGTAAACACTTTTCACGGCATGAAAAATTTTCATTCCTTGAACCCAACTCATGATATCAAGCCTAAAAAAAATACAAAAAGCGTAAAATTTTTATGGTGTGTAAATATTTCATGATGTGTAGTCATTTCATAATGTGAAATCGCCTATAAGACATAAAAAACTCCAGATTCTCCTGAAAAACCCAAACCAACACCAACATTATCCAAACTAATCAAGAACCACTTAAAACATTTAAAATATTTATACCTAGACTCCATTAATTAAAAAAAAATATACATACCCTAACTTAATGTCATTTTCCTTAAAAAATTATCTCCATTCTTGGGAGTTCCAAAGCACATCCAAATAAAGATGGAAATGAAAAGAGAGAATAGAATTACTTGAAAGTGGGTAAAAAAATGTTACAAAATGTGTCTTGATGATACTATTATGGTGTTAATATAATTGGTACTAGACACCCTAATGGGTTTATAATAGTTTTTAAAGATTAATTATGAACATGGTTTTCAAAAAATAAATTAATTTTTTTAAAACCTCTTGAAAAATACTATGCCTTGATTATGTTATTCCCTATTTTATGCCTTTCTTAAATTGAAACTAATATTATTTCATTATGTTATACCAAATATTATACCATGTTTTTTATGATTTGAATTATGAATTTACGATGTTATTCTACCTCTTATTCCTTGTTTTCCTTTCTAATTATTATTTATTGATTTTACACCACTTATTCCTTATTTAGATTTACGATTATTATAACTTGATTATATTATCACAATTTTTATGTCTTGTTTGTATTATCTATTTGTATTGTATTTTTTAAGAAATATTCACTAAATTACATAACTACAACATGGTGTAATAGAAAATTCATTGGCATATGTCATAATCCACCACGATGTAATGAGGGCTATTAAGCCTTATTGGTGTGATTGGACATGCATGTTATGTGATACCATGCTAGTTCCTTTGATCTTACATTACAATTGCTACCATTATCAGTTATTTATCATATAATAAATATTTTAATTAGTTTTAAACATATAGATGCATTTTTTTAAATGTTAAATAATAAATAGACAATCAATGATTCATAAGTTACAACCATTGTAACTTGTACAACATGTCTCCATTAACGCTCAGATTCTTAGGGTGTCATTTAATGGCCAATATAAGGAGGGTATTAGTTTTTTGATTTTATGGATTTACATTATGTATAAATTCTATATAGAAATCATAAAAATTGATATCATTCAAGCTCTAGAATATCTCTATTATTTAAACTCATAGTTATAATATACTATGAAAATGAGATATAAGCATTGGGTGATTCCCCAAACCCATGGTTACCCTAGGAGAGAGGAATCCTTTGAACAATATTTTTGTGATATCAATCAATCTCATGTAAATATTTGATAGTTTAGATCATAAAGGTTTAAGGTACACCTTTTATTCTTTATTTCATTATTCATTCTAAACATATAGATAGATTCTGGGTTTGTGGTTTTTTGGAGTGTTCTTTAGCTGCGTTTAAAATATTAGACATCCCTACAAAAACCTTTTTTCAAATAAAATATATATTTTATTTTATTATATAAAATATGGAAAATATTAAAGTTTTTTATAGGAAAATATTTCATTATAATGATCAATGAATTCAAGATTTGGGATTGAAACTTCTGATGTGCTCTATGAGTATAGTATATCAACATTATATATTAAATATATAATTTAAAATTATTTTTTTATTAATAATTTTTAAATTTAAATCATGAACCAACATTCAAGAGTAAAATGTTATATGTTTGTACTAGTGAAATTGTTTACAAACATGACTGGTCAAGGGGGAATCTTAATAAAGGTTCTCAGAACAACAATCATACCCAATCATAACTAGAACCTTCACTGCATATCCTACCTTCCAAACTTTCTTATACCATAGTTATACTCTAGGAACTAAGGATATTCATACCACCTAAATTTTCACCACTATTTTATCTAGGCCCTTATTTTCATATACATTTTCCCTATCTGACGATGGATCCCCACCCCTATAATCTGTTTCCACCAATTTTAAAGTTGTCTCTATTTCTTACTTCTCCTATCTCTATGGGATTTTATATGCGTTCTCCTTTAACTTACATTGTAGATAATTTTAATCATACAGAGGATACTAATCATCAAAATAATACATTTTAGTATACTAACCCTATATAGGGTACTAATCCTCCACAACCTACTGATCCATCAGATCTTGTTGATATTATTACATTTTTAAAATTTTATTTAATTTATTCAAAACATTTTTATTTTAGTTGTAATGTATTCATATTTAATATTTTTTTAATATTTTATAAGTGTATATATTAATTATTGGTTTATTCATACCAAATTCTGAAATGTGTGGATTATATATACACAAGTAATAACCAAATACAATGAATACAATCAAATGATTGGGTAACTTAGTAGATAATGTACAAGTTTTATGGTGATGGTTACAAAATATAGTGTTATCATTACTGTGAAACCAATCACTTAGAGACATGTTAATTATCATATCAAAGACAATTAATGGTCTAATATATGTCTAAGAAAAGTTTTTAGATTATATTATAAATTATTATTATATTATATAAATCAATATTTTGGTTGCAACTTCACTATAATTTTCCCGATGGTCAATCTATGAGGGATGGATAGTTGATAGAATTAGGGGAATTATGGACAAAATATAATGATGGATTGTATGTTTATAAGACCAGTAAATTGGGCATATGGTAATAGGGTATACTATCCCTCAATTATTATTTAGTTATACAGTACTAGGAGATGATTTACTACTATAAGAGTGACAGGTTTATGGTATTATTTAAATTTAATTATTTTGATTAGAAATGATTTCAATTTTTACTATTATATTAATGATTATTATTGAATTTTAATTTTTAGTATTATTCACAAATAAAAGAATAAAATTTTGTTATGAAGTATCTTAAAACTTTTGGATAAACTATAATGTGAAAAAATATGAGTGTGACAAATTATTTTTTAAGTACATTTGAGTTTTATTATATTTATTTGGAATTTAGATATAAATAATATGCATCATTATGTTGAAAATAAATTTGAGTATATTTAAGTTTCTATAATTAATTTATTATTTATGAATATTACTTTCTTATATCTATTCTTTTAATCACTTAAAGTGGGTGGTGTTAAACATTGAAGGAAATGTACCTCAAGAATAATTGTTTTCCTCAAGGGAAAAAGGTACATAGAAGTGTTGTTAATACTAAGATATAAGAAAAGGTTGTAATATTTTTTCAGATACTTTAAAATTTAAATATCACTTTATTATATTTATATCTAATATATATTATCAACTAAATTCTATGGATTAACTTAACATGAAAAAAGATGACAATTTCAACCCAAATGATCATTCATGATAGGAATTTTATGAGAATCACCAGTGAAGGGTTTGTTGTCAACATGAAAAGACTACTATTCTCACTAGTTATTTACCTACATCAAATAATTTAAACACTTATACTAGTATCGATAAATAGTTGGTAGAGTCCTATTCAAAAGAAAAAAAGTAAAGAAATTTGATAGTTGATGAGTGTGAAAGAAGTCAAGAGATCATAAATCATTTCATGAAAACAATAATGAATATGGGTTTATAAATTTTTATAGATACTACTTTAGTTTTTTATATATGTATATTGATGATGTGCTCACTATTTGATGATTTAGGTGATGGTGATAATGGTCCTAGTGGTGATTAGGGTGATGAACTTCCCGGTGCTGATAGTGATGAATTTTTTAGAGACAATGATCCTAATGATGAGGTTTGTGGTCAGAAGTATAACAGTGGGGACCCAGAAGGTAGTAGTGACCATTATTTTGACTATTTAGAGTGATATAATGATCCAATCCATTTCTGGATTCATTTTTATGACACTTTGGTTATTATGGATGACATCTTCAAACTTATTAAAACTAATTTTATATGTATGTTATCATTTTATCTTCAAGATATTTACTACTTAAAGGTAATATATATATTAATTTTCTAATTTTTAAAGTTTATTGTTACTAGAACTAGTACATTGGTTAGCTTCTACTCCTACTATTTTAAGTGTCCTTGTAGGAGGTGTTGGTGTAAAAGGTTTGTTGTAAGGATACTATAGTGGATTTTTTGGAGGCCTATACCCATGATTCATTTGAATCATGGGTGTATCATTACATTGTTTTTTTGAACTATTTCTATTGGAATTTTCTAATGGTTGTAATAACAAAAGTTCTAGAAAAAGTTAGTATAGAATATACTAATGGTTTATTAGGATATACCCATGGTTTAAAACCATGGGTATAGGTCTTCTTTCCAGTAGTTCACTCATGAAAGGATATCCTTATGACATGGTTTTAGTAGGATTAAATCTCAAATTTAAGATATAATGAGTTTATACTATTTTTTAACCCAACACATCGTGGTGATGAAGGATTTTAAGGAAGAAAGTGTGAAATCTTAGAGATATTTTAGGATATTTTAAAGACAATTTTAAAGGATTAAAATGGTTAATTCTAGTTAAATTAAGTTTATAATGATTTTTTGGGACCCTTGTAAATTTTTAAGCAAATTAAGGCCATTATAGTGAGGTTTATAGGACTTTAAAAATGAACCCTAGCTCTGCTATGTGGTGAAAACCATTTTTGAAGTGATAATGGCCATTTATTTTATGTTTTTACCTCTGTCTACCATGAAGAAGTGCACCATAGTATTTTGAATTCATAAAATATATTTTACAATATATTTTTCTAATTTATATTGTTTTATATATGTGAAAGATATTTAAAATTAGAGGAAACTTTTTGGAGATACCTGGCATACCCCACTTGAATTTTATGTCTTATTTTTAGTGTTATTGGTATATAGTTAAAATAAAAAATATTTGGGATATATAAAGAGATATTAGATATATATTTATATATAAAAGAAGGTTTTTGTATTATAGAAAGAGTCAACACATCAACTCAAGTTGAATAGACTTTGGTCGGAGGTTCTGTGAGATTGAAGGGTGTCATTATATTTTAGTTTAAGGTTTTTATTTTCACCTTTCATGTATAACATGGATCAAAACCATGGTTATTATGAAAACATGAAAGTGGGAGACATTGTGTTGAGTTGAGTAATAAATGGTTGTTGAATGGTTGGATTCTTTTTTTTTTAATTTTAATTCTTTTTGGGTTCGTGATTTAATATATTCTTCTACATATATTCATATATCTCAGTGCATGATCAATGTTTATTTATTAATGGATTTCTTTTTAAATCGTGAACAAGTTCTTAGATTCCTTATTAATTAGGGAATTATTTTAATTTACTTTGACTAAAAATGGTTTTGGATCACATATTCATTAAATAAAATGAAGTATATTACTATAATAAAAGAGTATTTTTATTATAAATTAAATTAAAACACCAAGGATTTACTTAGACCCAATTCAGACATCAATAACATTATTCATTGAAATTATTAGAGTCTCAATTATCTCATGAACCAATTTTTATAATTTTTTTTACAATATCATTCATTTAAAGTTATTTAAAGTAGTTTTATATTTACTTTAAATCATTCAAATTATAATCCTTAACTTTTGAATCAAAGTTTCATGCTAGGGATCACAAAAATACAGGGGTTTGACCTTAGACTATCCATAAATCATAACATGGTAGAAAGTTATTAAAATAGAAAAATTATAAATTATAAACTTGAATCCTACTTGAAATTAACAATTCTTGATAACCAACTTTCAAAAAACTTATTTCTATGATTTTTCCATACTAAACATAAAACTTAGAATCATAAGATACTAAGAGTATTATCATCATAATAAAATGAATAAAAGTATTATAACATAAAATAGTGATAATATAAGAATTACTCTTTATAATGATACATGTGATGCTTATATTTCTCCAAAATATAAATCATTGATTGAACTATAGGGAAAAAAATTCCAATAGGTACCAATTATAATAAACTAATTTTCCAAGTATCCCATACCTATAAATCATACATCAACCTAAAAATTGTCTTATATATAGAGATCATTCCTAGTCCTCATGATTCTATATTATAATTAGTTTAGTTGTAATTTATACTATAATAGTAACTTTTCAAATCCATATATTTATTAATTTATAAACTCACAGTAGGGATGAAATCATATAAGGATACATCTATATTACTTGTGATATTTTGGTTCCTTGGATTGTAAAACAAACCCATTAATACACAATTATCGTGCCACCTAGATTTTAATATAAACTTCATAATATAAACATCATCCTTCATTTTATTGTATAATATAATATATTTGTCTTCAATTATAGAATCAACCATCATTTTTTATGGAAATTTTCCCACTAGCAATGCTTCTATTAGGCATAACACATACATAAAATATGTTTTCAAATATCAATATCAGTTTAAAATATTACATCCCTGTGACCCTTTACAACAATATTTCCATATCCTCATATAAAAAGAATGAATCCTTAGTTATTTAAGTGCAATTATTGATATTCTTGATGAAAATATAGTTACATTCACCGATATTATATTGGTTTCCCATCATCAAGATCTAGGAAAAAAGAGACATTTAGACATATACATAATATGTTATCATTACAAAGTTTATTTTATCTATAACTAATTAAATATTATACCAATTTATATATCCTGGTTTAATTAAACAATCTCCATTAATTTATCTATATTGATCTTTATACTGATCCTTTACTTATATTGTATGAACCTATGTTTTTACAGGTTGTAAAAGTGAGTAGAAATTTGAATTTTTGATTTTAGATGTCCATAAGGGGTAAAATGGTAATTTTACCCTACCTCATGATCTTGGATAACTTTTCTAACCACTCTATTAGTCTCAGAATAGTGTTTTAACCTAGTATAGGAGTTTGGTATAATTTTCACATAATAATTAGTATTTAAAATTTAATCATTTTAATAATAATATATTCATGCATGTTTAATTGGTGATATATTTTGAATGGAGAATTAGATTTAGATTATATCTAATAGATTTAGTTTGTAATTTGGGGTTCTCCCTAGGTTAGGTACAACCTTATATCGAACATTGGGCTAGGGCTCGAGCCCCTTTTTTTATTTTCATTTATTTTCTTTTTTCATTTTTCATTTTCCATTTTTTCTCATTTCATTCCTCCTCCCTAATTATTTTAACTTATTACTAATAGGAATTACACTTTTAGAACTTTGGATAAGATGAAAAAATGGGTATAAGATAGGGGATCACATCCAGGAGCCACTATGGATCTAGATCGAGCATTGTTGGGCGCATCTAGTGGATCAGGGACTGAAGCATCAATATTTTACACATGGAGGTAAGATATATTTTTAGTTTTATGCCCCAATACCCAAATTGTTTACATTTTTAAATTTCAAATCCCTCTCATGACTACTAATTACACCCTAGGGGTCATTATTAATCATGAAAAATGGGTTTTTTAGCGGTTTGTAGGGTTTTCTGCTTGAGAAAACTCATTCACACAACATGTGGTTTTGAGAACACATGTATTGTTTTATTTTTGTTCATGGAAGATAAGTTTTTAGAACTAAAAACTATGAAATTTTATTTATCTCCATTTAGTGGGACATGTCCATTTGTCCAGGTACTCAGACAGACACACCATGTAAGGGGGACATGGTCATGTAGTAGTACACGACTAGACCCTAGGTGTGCCCTAGCTGTGTAATAGTACATGGTCAGACTCCATGTGTACCCTATAAATGTTTTAGTACATGAAAAGAACCTAGGGGTACCAATTCCATGCATAATTACATGACCATTGATGAGGTTTTATAGAACACATCGTGTACTAGGGGGATACATTGTGTACTTCTCCCATGTTACCCATTTGAGGGTTTTAGGATGTTTTGTTCCATAGATATAGGATAAGATAAAATAGGAGTCCATTATGATGATTTTTCTATGTAGAAAATTATTTTGGATCCCTTGGGGTGTTTTTAGGACTTCTAAGAGTTTATTCGAGGTGATTAAGCAATGAAAAATAGGTTCTTCCATTAGTAAGAGAAACCAGATGTCTCCTAAGGGAGACATTACATGAGACCTAGATGAGGACTATGATAATGACTAGAGTACTTGGAATGGAAGTTACAAGGTATTCATTGGGTTTTTTATGGGAAAATACCTAGTTATCAATACTGGTTTGTGATTCAAAGAGGTATATAGTTTGGGTGCTCGGGCCAACCCTGAGTGTCTTGAAAAGGAGAAAATCTTGGGTCCATCTCCATTGTGGGTTTTGTTAGCCTAGATAGTTAGAACGTATGATAGAATGAGATTAGGTTGGGTGAGTGGAATAACTAATTGGGATATAGGGGACCTCAATGGGTAACACAATGAATATTTTATCTTGTTGGAAAGTGTCTTACCCCTGAGAAATTGGCGTTGGTATGAGAGACTATTTATGACCAAGGATCTAAAGAGGGATAATTCTATTTGTACTCTGACTTAGAGGATACCAAGTGGGATGCCTATACCTTCATACAATTCCTAGGATCACAAGAGGTATTAATCCCCTTATTTGTTAGCCTAGAGGTCCAACTGGTTGACCAATGGATAAACTAACCCTGAGAAGGTGCATGAGTTTGGGTATATATGGTTGTGGGTGTCACCCTAGAACTCGAACCCGTGTGTAAGGTTGATGGGGTTGAGATTATAATGGTAAAATGGGTATTTTTCACCCCTTAATTTATTTTATTTTATTTTATTTATGTTTTATATTATTTTATGACCTTAGGGATGATGTGATATGGTTGGGTTTCAATGTTTTGGAGTCAGATTCATGAACGAGAGATTCCATGGAGATAGAGCCCAATAATAGGGAGACCATGGATTTGGGGATCAAATATGATATGGTATTCCATGGATTTCAATACTAGATTAACAATAGGGGATTCTATGGATTTAGATTCTAGATGATTGGGTTATCCCAAGTTCTGTCCCCAGATTCATGAGGATGATAGGGTCTGGCCAAGATTTGGATCCCGGATGATTGGTCTTCCACAAGTTCTATCCCTAGATTCATGAGAATGTTAATAGGGGATACCATGGATTTATATCAAAGATGATATGACTTCCTCAACTTATATCCCTAGATTCATGAGGAAACTTATAGGAGTTACCATTGATTTAGATTTTATGTGATAGGATTATCATGGGATGGGTCCTCAAAATTATGAGTATTGGATGGGGAAACCATGGATTTGAATCCCACATGTTACATGGGATTCATGATCATTAACAAGTGATTAGAGACACCCTTAAACTAGCTAAAGAAGGTATGTTCTATCAGATTCATGGAAATAAGGGTCATTAGTGGTTTTATTTTATTTTTATTCCATTTGTATCTCATCTAGGTTGAGAACTACATGGTAAGCTTCACCGTTAGAGGTGTCGTACTAAAATTTATTTCACACCCACTATGTGTACACCTCAGTATGCATGTATAACTTATGTATTCTTTCAAGTTGAGCATATATGCATGATATACATGGAATATTCCTAGGGTTTCATGATTGAGTAGAGCCGCTCGCATGGAGTCTTAAGATCAGGTTAGAGTAGTTTGGTATCCATTGATACTGGGTATGTGGTTTGGATCAAAGATGTAGTGGATCCATTTTATTTGTTTTCTTTATTTATGTTTTTTATATGTGGCCAGCCTAGTGGGTGATCAACTATTTCATGTATTATGTGGTAGTTAGAGCCTTTACTACATCTCATTTATTATATCCTTGTTTATATTTAATTATTCCACATTTAGTTTATTGTGATATATTATTTTTAGTTATTATTTTGTTATTTTTGTACTCTAATATAGGGGGTATACTCTACCCATAGTAACACCTTAGATCTATGATGGTATTCGAAAAACTTTAGTGTATAGGGAGGCATGCCTGAGGTCATGTAACAAATTAGTCCAGCTACCGTTCGTAGAGTGAGCTGATGATGGTCATTAAAAAGTGTTATTAGATATTTATTTTATTTTTTATTATGGTTTGGGGAATTAGTTTCCAATATTTATAGTAATATGTCAGAGCCGGTGATGGAAGTCCAGGTTTTAAGGTATGACATTGATCTTTTTGTTTTTCTATGTTATGGTTGATTTAATTTCAACCTTTTGTGACACACATGGTGTTTGTATTTATGAGTTCATTGATTTTTGAATCTAATAACATTGGAAGAAGTCAATTTATGGATTTGAATCTTGTCCCATAGAGGTAAGAGGTAGACCATGTATCATTATTATCATGTAGGATTCACATTACATGTAGGCACCTGATAGTTTTATTTGTATCACTAATTACTGAGGCTTATCTATTTAAAGTGCCATGAACTACTCATATGTCATTATCCTATATAAGTACTAGGTGTAATTCTACTTAGTATGGAAAAATTGTATTTCAGTTAATTCTAATGAACATTCATGCAGAACTATACTTAAATGATTCTTTGGTGATGATGGTATAGTCCCTTGGTGTATAGGACATGTAGTGACTCTAGTAGGTAAATGAGGCATTTTTTTCCATCGGGGGAAACCCATTTGGGGTTTTTGTCATCCTGTTTTGGTTTCATAAAGTGCCAATAACAACCTATATAATGTTTTAACATATAGCTTGGAATAACACTCTACTCAACTATACTATGTGATTGTATTATATTGGATATAGATATCTATAAGGCAACATTAGTTGAGTGTACCATGTAGGTTCAGTTATTTTAATTTCTAATAAAAAATTATAAGGTATTTTCACATATATCTTGTAATGATATCTTACTTAATTGATAAAGTGGTTAAAGTTTTATTGGTATAGATCATCTAGGATGATTTCATTGGTTATGGTAGTGGTGATTAATAATATCACAATTCATGAGGGAGTAGTACCATAGGTGGAGTCTCAGAAAAAAATCAATATGTGGATATTCTATTGAGTTATCATGAGATTCTGTTATGGATATGAGACCCTATAGTGGTTGGTTGTTCATGTGGTGCCATGATAAATTTTTGAAAGTTTTCGTAAGTATTTTTTAGTGATGCGTAACCTTAGGGGATACTTGACCTTTGGGATAGGTAAGAGACATAGATAACTTTAGATATAACTCAGTGTTTAGTGATTCAGAGATTTTATGATAATCTAGGGAAACCTGTGTGAGGGATTATTTTGGGGTTTCAGGTACCTTTGAGATAGGAATCTTAGATATGTGATGGATTTTGAGAACATTTCATGGGAGGTGCAATTGATTTTATGGTTTGGACATGGTGATGCCTTAGATTTATTTTTCTTTACAACCACCTTGAGTGATATAAACTTATAATGTATGGCACTGGGAGTTCCTTGGTATCAAGGTGAGATTTAGAGGGTATTACTAGATGGTTTTATAAACCTATTATTGGTTTTCATTTTAGTATGTGAGTGATAACATGGATGAATTCTCATGACATGGAATGTTGGTAGATAATGGATAATAGTGTGGTTATGTTTGACATAGGTGCAATGTCTGATATTAAATTGGGATGTTGATATTGCTCCGAATTATTGGAACTGACTTGTATGAGGATCATGGTTAGTTATTTATACATGTTATCCTAGGATCTTAGTTTATGGATCATGTGAGTATGAGAGTCTATGGTATGTTCTTTATAAATCACTCTTACTTAAAGAGGATAGTGGTTGTTGGAAAGGTTTTTTAGGATAATGTTTTTGTGTGTGAAGGAATGTGTGCACATGTTATCTACAATGTTAGTTGGATCATGTTTGGGTCCTCTACATTTTTTCAGGTCTTAAGAAAACCCGAGTGGTGTAGCCATAGTGGACATGTTGAGGTTGGTTCTCGAGAAATGGTATAATTTATCCTTATGGTGGGCATCAACTCATAGGTAATTATGGGATGCAATTATCCTTTTAAGTGGTTTGTAAATCACTGAGGTTTCCATTCTTAGTGAATCGGAAATGGGTGGTTGATATTTTTTTACTAACTCTCTAGTGTGAGTGCTTTGGCCACAACTATTCATTATGTTTAATGATGAATGAAGTGTGGGAAATGGAACTCAAATTTTAGTTTCAAGGTGAATATATGGATACTACTTTGATGGGGACTACCATTTCAGTAATGGTTGAATATCTCTAGAGTTAGGAGAGTTTTGGATGTTGTTAGACCAATCAGAGGATAATCAAGATATGATTGGTTATGTAGATTCTCAAGGTTAAATCATAGAAGATCATTGTCTATTGATACTTCTAAAGGGAAATTAGTTTTTCAGTGGGGAGATTGTAAGACCACATGTTTTTCCGTAAAATAATCAAAAATTTTAATTTTTGGTTTTAGATTCTCATGAAAGGTAAAATGGTAATGTTCCCTTTACTGATGATCTCGGATAATTTTTATAACTATTTTATTGGTATGTGAATATGATTTTTATCCTATGATATGAGTTTAGTGGAATTATAAGATGCTCAATTTTGTGTGTGGAATAATTGGTATTTAATTTTTAATTAATTAAATATTAATGTTTTCGTGCATGTTCAGGTGCTGATATCTTTTAAATAGATCGTTGTATTTAGATTCTATCTCCTCAATTGAGTTTTTAATGATGGGTTTTTCCTAGGCGAGGCACAACCTCATGTCGGGCATCGGGGTTGGGCCTAGACCCCCTTTTTTCTATTAATTTCCTTTTCTTCTTTATTTTTCTTATTTTTATCCTTTATTTTATCCTCCCTCCTTATTTTTTTGTAAACCTATTGGGATTTCCACTTTTTGGTATTCAAATAAGAGATATATACAAGGATAAGAGAGGGGATTATATCGGGGAGCCACTTTGGAGCCAGACTGGGCATTAGTGGGTGCATCCAGTGGATTCAGGACTGAAGCATCAATGTTTTACAATCAGAGGTAGAATTGTTTTTGAGTTTTATGTACCTATCCCCATATTTTTGTCATTTGTAATTTTTGAAACCCTATTATGAATAAAAAGGATTCCATAAGGGGTTGATCTATGCTTAATCGAGAAAAATCTAGGGTTTTAGGAGGTTTATAGGGGTTTCTATTCTAGAAATCCTGATCTCACGACATGTATATTTAATAAGACACATTGTGTATTATTTATATCCAGATTAGATAATTTTTTTGGAACTAGGAAACATTTAATTTTATTTCTCACCATTTAGTGGGATAAGTCCATGTGAATTGGTACTTGGAAAGACACCCCATGTAAGGAGGACATGGTCATGTACTAGTATATGGACAGACCCCAGGTGTTCCATGGACATGTAGTAATACACAAATAAACCCTATGTGTGCCTTGGATATATTGTAGTAGATAAAAATACCTGGGGGTTCCTAGTCCATGTAGAAGTACATGGATAGGTTGGAGTTTTTGGAGTACACATCATGTACTTTAGGTACACACCATGTATTTCTCCCTTGTTACCCATTTTAGGGTTTTTGTTTTTTTTCTCCCTAGAGCCCAAATTAGACAAAAGTAGAGTCTATTCTAACAATTTTCAATATAGAACATAGTGGTGGATACCTTGGATTGTTTTTAGTAGTTCTCATAAGTTATTTTGGGTGATCAAGCTATGAATGAGAGGTTCTTCATCCAGTAAGGAAACTAGAGATATCCTGAAGGAGACATGGGATGAGACCTAGATGTGGGTTGTCAGAATGGCTGGAGGAAATAGTATGAGATAGAAAAGGTATTTATTATGTTTCATCTTGGTATAATCTCTAGTTATCAGGGTTGTGTTGTGATTCAAATAAGTAGATAATTTGCATGTTCTGTCCAACTTAGAGTGTCTTGTAAATGGGATGAGCTTGGGGACATCTCCCCTATGAGTTTTTTCTACCTAGATAGTTATACCTTAGGCTGTAATGAGATCAAGTTGGATGAATGGACCACCTAAGTGGGACCTAGTGTACCTCGGTGGGTGCCTTAGTGACTAGTTGACATTTCGAGGAAGTGTCTTACCCCCAAGAGACATGCATCATCTAGAGAGACTAGTTGTGACTGAGGATCCCAAATAGAGATAACATTGCTCATTTTAGGACCTAGAGGATTATAAGTGGGATTACTCCACCTACATATAATTATGAGGATCCCAATAGGATGCCTCCTCTTAACTATTAACATTAAGGACTAAGTGGGTTCCCTATGGATAGAACTAACTTAATAGGGAGCATCTATTTGGGTAGATATGGTTATAAGAGTCACCCTATAACCCAAAAAAATGTCAAAGCCTGATTGGGATGAGATTTTCATGACATGCGTGGGTGTTTATCCATCCATTTATATGTTATATGCTATTTTATTTATGTTTTAACTTGTTTTATTCCATTAGGGATGCTGTGATACATTTGGGATACCTCTTTTTGAATCCAGATTCATAGATGGGATCTTCCATGTAGATAGGGCTCGATGCTGGAGCCACTATGAATTTGGGGATCAGATACACTAAGTGATTCCATGTATTTGGATCCTAGATTATATATAGGGGATGCCGTGGATTTGGGGCCCGAATGATATGGCTACCGCAGGTTCTTTACCTAGAGTCATGAAGATGTTTATAGGGTCTTCCATAGATTTGGAGCCCAGATGATAGGACCGTTGTTTGTCACATCACCAGAATCATCTGGAAACTGATAGGATATTCCATGGATTTGGAGCTCAGATGATATGACTAGAATGATATGGGACCCTAGAGTTGTGAGGATTATCTAGGGATACCTTGGATTTGAATTTCACATGTTGCTTATGATGCACAGTTATAAGGACGTGCTCAGAGACACCTCAACACTGAACGAAAAAGTTATATTCAATCGTGGTCTTATACTTAAGAATCAATGATGGTTTTATTTTATTTTTATTCCATTTGTTTCTTGGATATGTTGGGTATACTTCATGAGCATAAACTTATGAGAACAGGTTATAGGTTCACTATTGGGGGTGGCCTATTGAGATTCATCTTGCACTCCATGTGTGTTAACCTTAGTGTGCGTACAGACCTTATATCTTAAATCAGGTTTATCATAGATGCATGATGGATATGGAAGAGTAATAGGGTTGTATGACTGTGCAGAGCCACTCATGTAATGTATTAGGATCATGCCATAATAGTTTGGCAGTCATGGAGACCGATCTTATGGTATTTCTTACAGATGCAGTGGATCCCTTTTGTTTGTTTTATTTATTTTTTGTATTTATATGTGTATATCCTAGTGGGTGTTAGTTTTTATATGTATTATATGGTTGTTCGGGCCTTTACTTCATCTCATTTATTATAGCCTTGTTTATATTTATTGTGACTACTATCTATTTTTTATGATTGATGATGTTTTATTATTATTATGTTATTGTTGCACTATGGTATTGGGGGTATAATCTTCCCACAATACCACCTTAGACCCCTAATACTAGTTGTAAGGATCTTATTTATGGGGAGGTGTGATTAGGGTCACATAGAGAACCAGCCCAACTACTATTCATAAAGTTAGTTGGGGTGGTACGTTACATAAGTATTTTTTTCAAGAAGTTTTTCCTATGTCAATCCTCTCAATAATATATATATATATATATAGGGATGATCCCAATTTATAGAATCCTATTTAAATACATAAATAGATATTTTAAACATACCTTTATAACATTATTTAGACCAAAAAAATTCTCATATTATATCATATACACATCCTTGAATATTTTCCAATTAATTTTTTTTCATGTCCATTTGATATATTTCATAATAATAAAATGCTATAATGGAAGGAATGATTCTAATTAAATTTATTATCATAACAAGGGGATGTTTTTATTGTGAATTCCATGAATTTTCTCATAACTTTCAAAGATAATAATGATTTATTAGTATATTCTCTACCAATCATGCCAATAATTCACTACTAGAAAAATAGGTATTTGCGACAGGATCCCGTCGCAAATGGATTTTTGCGACGGGGTCCCATCGCAAATAGCCCGTTGCTGAAAACGGCGTCGCAACAACACTTATTTGCAATGGGCCCGTCGCTAAAGCCTTTTTTTGCGACGATCATTCTCCCCGTCGCAAATAGTATTCCGTATTTTTGTAAAAACCTTTTAAAATAGTTTTTGCGACGATATCGTCGCAAAAACTATTTGTTTAAAAAAAATAAAAAACTATTAATAATACTAGTATTTGAGACGGGCATAGTATCCCGTTGCAAATACGATTTATAGTATTTGCGACGGGTCCCGTCGCAAAAACTATTTTTTATAAAAAAATAAAAACTATTAATAATACTAGTATTTGCGACGGGCATAGTATCCCGTCGCAAATACTATAAAAAAATAAAAAAAATAAATTATTAATAAATTATTTTAATTAATACAATAATAGAATTATAATTCACAAATAAAAATAATTAATTATTTTAATTAATATAATAATAATAGAATTATAATTCAAAAATAAAAAATAATAGAATATTAATAAATGATTTAATTAATATAATAATATTAGAATTATAATTCATAAATAAAAAAAATATTAATAAGTTATTTTAATTAATATAAAAATAATAGAATTATTTTACATTCAAATATTAAAATAATTCAAGTATTACAAAAAATATAATTAAATTATAATATTATAAAATTTTAATATATATATATATATTAATATTATAAAATATAAATAATATTATTATTCATATTAATATTGTTATTTAGAAATATAATATTATTAATATTTTATAATGAGACAAAAACTAAGAATAGAAAAAAAAATATTTTTATTTCCCAAATTTTATAACATAAATACAAACTCTAATCTGAAGGAGGGGGGGAGGGGGGAGGGGGGGGGGATCTGCAGATGGTGGTGGAGGAAACTCCATCCCTAAAGCATGAGTGAGTCGGCGCATGTACTCCATCTGCTCCTGATGCTGCTGCTGCCACCGACTCGTCTGCTCCTCGTACAACTGCTGCTGGCGTCGACGCTCCTCCTCATGCTGCTGACGCATCTGCTCCTGCTCCTGTCGGAGACTCTCTATCTGTGCAGTCTGAGATCGCAACTGATCCTCATACTGTGTAGTAGAAGAAGATGCACGAGCTCCTCTCGAGCTGGACGCCGACATCGCAGCACTGCCATAATAATCTCTGGGAGTCAGTCGAGAGCCGATACCAACTACCCGGCCCTTCTCGAAGGCATACTGGGTGGCCTGCATCCATGCCGCCTCATCAAACTGACGGGCAGTGGTCTGATATGATGACTCGGCCTGACTCTCAGGCCGGGCCTGTGACGCTGCGGCCTCATATGACTCCTATAGTTGCAATTTAAAATTAAAATTGTGAATATATTATATGCAGTTAATTTTTAAACTTGAAAACAAATAATACTGACCACGATGTGATGCTGACGATCACCTCTGAGCTCCCCAGTAGCAGGATCACTATACATCCTCCGATATACGTCGTACTCTGTAATATCGGGGTGCTCGACAGCCTATAAGAATAAAAAATAAACTGTTAATATTTATAGTTATATAAAATATTTATAAATAATGTACGTACCAGATGCTGTCTATGAGTACTGAAAGAACGACTCCCAGCTCGATGAGTCACCTCCTGTCTCCCCCGATTCTGCCTCTCTACCGATGATCTCCTCTGAAAGGCACCACTCAACCAGTGCGCACATAATCCATCCCATACATGGGATGAAATATACTCTGGTCGGTGTGATCTACATGACTCCTCAAAATCTGACACTCCTGCTTTATTCATCGCAGCTTTTCTTAAATTGTGCAAAAACTGACGAAGGCGATCACGCATGGCCACCTCCCATGCCTCGTGGATGGCGTCACGCATGGTATCCTCGATCGGATACCATAAACGCTACAAATAAATCAAAATATCAAGTTAGAAATGAAATAATTTTCAAAATAAAAATTATTTATTTACGTACGTACCAACCAATGGCCGAACATGGCCTGCTGGACATCAATGGGAATCTGCTCCCATGTGGTCCACGGCTGAGAGAAATAGTTGCGCAAAATAGCACTGCCCTGTCCGACTGCTATATGCGGAAAACTGAAAAAATAATAAACATTTATTATGTGAATAGATTAATGAAATCTTAGTCAAATCCACAGGTTATCACACAGGTTATCACACCTCCGTGTGCGTGGATCAAACCCAAGACGTGGACGTCGCTCGGGGACGGGGTCAGGAATCATCAATCGTGCAAGACCGCGCCCCCTCCGCGTACTCCCTGGAGCGCCTGCAGGCTGAGGGTCATCTGTCAGCAACGCATCCGCATCGAAAGTCAGGTCAGCATCCGCCAACTCACGAAATGTGGCCTCGTCCATCTGAAACAGAAAATGTTAATGTTAGCAAATAATTGATAATTACTATTATATATACATATATACATATATACATATTATGATTGTATATAAATACCATGGAATGCTATCAGTGTTCATCTTCATCATCATCTTCATATATGTCAATGTCATCTTCATATTCCTCCTCAACATCATCGATATCCATTCGAGTTACAGTTGCTTCATCTCTTACCATTTCAAATTCATACGTGACATCATTAACATCATCATCATCACCGACTCTTAAATGTGGGGTGTCGTCATCGATACTCATGTCTCTTTGTAAAAAATATTGATTTTGAGTACTCTCTTGAAAAACTTCAATTATTTTCACATCAGTGAAAGCACATTCACTTTGACTAAACTGATTGTCTCGAATTTTGATTTTTATTATACTCCACCAATCAGTCAAGTCTCTTGATGTTGCACAGTACTTTGCATAATAAACTTGATATGCCTGTTGAGCCGATAAGAATGGTTCATTTACTGCGAGAACACTTTTACATTTAATATCGATGATTCCATGAGTCGGATGAACACACGCGCCTATCTCTGTATCCAACCACCGACATTTGAACCTGGTTATGTAATGTTGTCCAAGATAACAGAGTTCAATGATTTCATCAAGTATGCCATAAAAGTCAACTTCATTTTCTCAATGATGAGATCCTCTCAAGCTAACTCCACTGTTCATTGTTTTTTTCGATTCCCCATATGCATGTGTGTGGAATTGAAATCCATTCACCACATATGCATTATAAGTTTTAACAAGTTTGGAAGGTGGGTTACTCAATACACACAGCCGTTTGTCAATTTTATCAGCATGTCGAGACACCTGAAAATTTGTGAAATAATTATCAATATAGTAAACTATACATTGAATGAGTTGCTAAAAGATAAAGAATTTATGTTACCAGTTTTTGAAACCACTGAGAGAAATTTTTCAGTCGACGTTCTTCGAGAGCAGCTGCTGTAATTTGTGGAATTTTTTTCTTGATATGATTATCATACAACCTATAAAAACTAAAGTTATTTACTGTAACAAAAATGATAGAATAAGTGATATAAACACTTACAGTACAACTGATGTCAACTCTTCACAGTTGAGCAGAACATACGTATGAGCTCTCTGATGTTCATCATCTGAAAGCCAGCGTTCATAAACTCCACCAAAACCAAGCTCTGACTGGTTGAAAATAGATAATTGATTGTCGATTTCATCAATATTCCTCCCGTTCCATCCCATTCGGTTGTGTTTTGAAGGATACTCAGATTCAAAATAATGGGAGCAGAAAAAAGATATTTCCTCTTGAAAATAAGCTTCTGCAATAGATCCTTCAACGGATGCTTTGTTACGTACTTTTATTTTAAATTTTTGCATGCATCTTTCAAATGGGTACATCCATCGAAATTGTACCGGACCTCCACATTTGGCTTCATATGGCAAATGTAACATCAAATGTTCCATTGAGTCGAAGAAAGACGGTGGAAATATTTTTTCCAGTTTACATATAATTACAACAACATCTTTTTCAAGTTTTCCTAGAGCATCATAATCTGCCGTAGCCGCACAAATTTACCGAAAAAAATGAGACATGTCTGTTATGGAATCCAAAATCACAGAATTCAACAGACCTCTTAATCCAATGGGTAGAAGTCTCTCCATTATAACATGAAAATCATGACTTTTTAATCCAGTAATATGACCATTCTTTACACATCTACCCAAATTAGAAGCACAGCCATCTGGAAGTCTCAAATCTGCAATCCACTGACAAAATAATAAACGGTTTTCTTTAGATAGTGTATAAGCTGCTTTTGGTTTCAGTAACCTTTCTGTTCTGACATTCTCAAATAGTTCCAATTCTGGACGCCTGCAAATTTGGGCAAGATCTAAACGTGCATTTACATTGTATTTTCTCTTTCCTGGCATATCCAAAACTATATGAAACAAATTATCAAAACAGTTCTTCTCAATATGCATGACATCTAACATGTGTCGGACCAACAGATCAGACCAATATGGCAAATCCCAAAATATGCTACGTTTAATCCAATTGTGTTCTTTCCCAAAACCAGAAATTTTCTGTTGATTTATTGTGGGACCAAAAGTGATGGGAGGTAATGAAAATACAACTGATTTTAACTCCGAACCTGATAGCATTTTTGGAGGTCCATCCCTTTCAACTGTTCCTTTTCTGAAATGAGATCTGTTTCTGCAAAAAGGATGATCAGCTGGAAGAAATCTGCGATGACAGTCAAAATAACAAGGTTTCTTTCCATGAATGAGCATAAATGCTTTGTTCTCTCCCATACAGTAAGGACATGATTTCTGACCATGTGTACTCCAGCCAGATAACATCTCATAAGCCGGGAAGTCACTTATTGTCCACATCAATACTGCTCTCAGTATGAAATTCTGTTTCGTTGCAACATCATATGTACTGACACCAGTACTCCACAATAAATTTAATTCATCAATCAATGGATTCAAATAAACATCAATATTTTTCTTCGGATGTCCTGGAATTAGTAAAGTCAAAAATATATATGGCTCCTTCATCAACATCCATGGAGGTAAATTGTACGGAGTTAAAAAAACAGGCCAACATGAATATTGACTACCATAAGATCCAAACGGACAGAAACCATCAGTGGAAAGGCCCAGTCGAACATTTCTAGCTTCTAAAGTAAAGGATGGATGCACTCTATCAAAATGTTTCCATGAATCACCATCGGCTGGATGATTCAAGCTTTTATCAGTTGAAATATTCTCTTTATGCCATGACATCATTGTCGCTGTATTTTTAGACATGAATAAACGCTGAAGTCTGGATGTAAGCGGAAAATATCTCAACTGTTTTACAGGAATCAAACCAGACTTCCCGTGTTGTCCTTCTTTATATCTCAGTTGCCCACATGTAGAAAAACTATCCAACGACTCATTTTCCCCAGAATATAAAATACAGTCATTTGAACATGCATGAATCTTCTGACAAGTAAGTCCCAAATTTCGAAACAGCCTCTTACTCTCATAGTAATTTGCAGGTAAAACATTTCCTTCGGGTAACAGTGTTTTCAGCAAAGTAAATATCTGGTCAAAACAGGTGTTTGACATTCTGTTATCTGATTTGATAGCCATAAATTTTGCAACTGCTTCTAATTTGCTCATCATGCAGCCAGGATATAATGCATCCTCAGCAGATTTCAACAACTCATAAAATTCAGACGGTGCCAACTCAGGATTTGAAGCTATATCAGCCGGAGTTTCTGTATGTTGAACAGATGAACCCGCAACATCATGTACTAAATCTTGAAACCAGGATGGATCCGGAATCAAGTTGGTATCAACTGCTCTGGAACTACGTTCACCGTGTTGATACCAAAAAACATAATCTGATTGAAAACCAAAACGCAAGAGATGTTCTCCCACTTTGTCAAACGTGTCAAACGTTCTCAATGCACATTTTCTGCAAGGTCATTTTATTTTTCCTTCTGAAACAAATTCTGAATTTGATTCCGCAAATGATAAAAAAGTCTCCACACCCTCAACATATACTGGATTTAAACCAGAACCGTTTGGATTTCTACGTTGATTTATCCATATGCGGTCACCTAATAATTATTGTTGACGACCTCATTGTTCCATATTTCTCTATAAAATATAAAAGCATTACTAGTTTTGAATAATTTTTTAGAAAAAACACTCAAGTAAAGATTGAATATATAGAGAATAAAGAAAAACATGTTACAAATATTGATAATTTTAATATTATATTGATTTTTTATTATTTTAATAATACTAATATAATTTTTTCATAAACATTAATTATATAATAATAACATTATTACATTATTAGTATATTTTATTATTAATATTAAAATAACATAATTTTTTATATTATATACAATTCTCCTTTCATCTGTGTGTTTAACATTCTGTCTCCACATGTAATATTTGCATTCACTTTCATCTCTCCATTGGCGAGTAGGTTGATAATTTTGAAAAAGAATGCGAATATTACATGTGGAGACAGAAAACACACAGATGAAAAGAGAATTGTATATAATATAGAAAATTATATAATTTTAATATTAATAATAAAATTTACAAATAATGTACTAATTATTGGTAATTATTACTAATTATTACTAATTATTGGTAATTATTACTAATTATTGGTAATTATTACTAATTATTGGAAATTATTACTAATTATTGGTAATTAATACTAATTATTGGTAATTAATACTAATTATTGGTAATTATTACTAATTATTGTTAATTATTACTAATTATTGGTAATTATTACTAATTATTGGTAATTATTACTAATTATTGGTAATTATTACTAATTATTGGTAATTATTACTAATTATTGGTAATTATTACTAATTATTGGTAATTATTACTAATTATTACTAATTATTGGTAATTATTACAAATTATTACTAATTATTGGTAATTATTACTAATTATTACTAATTATTGGTAATTATTACTAATTATTACTAATTATTGGTAATTATTACTAATTATTACTAATTATGGGTAATTATTACTAATTATTGGTAATTATTACTAATTATTGGTAATTAATACTAATTATTGGTAATTAATACTAATTATTAGTAATTATTACCAATTATTGTTAATTATTACCAATTATTGGTAATTATTACCAATTATTGGTAATTATTACCAATTATTGGTAATTATTACCAATTATTGGTAATTATTACCAATTATTGGTAATTATTACCAATTATTGGTAATTATTACCAATTATTGGTAATTATTACCAATTATTGGTAATTATTACCAATTATTGGTAATTATTACCAATTATTGGTAATTATTACCAATTATTGGTAATTATTACTAATTATTGGTAATTAATACTAATTATTGGTAATTATTGATAATTATTGTTAATTATTGGTAATTATTACTGATTATTGGTAATTATTGCTAATTATTACTAATTATTACTGATTATTGGTAATTATTATTAATTATTGGTAATTATTACTAATTATTGGTAATTAATACTAATTATTGGTAATTAATACTAATTATTACTAATTATTGTTAATTATTACTAATTATTACTAATTATTGGTAATTATTGTTAATTATTACTAATTATTGGTAATTATTACTAATTATTGGTAATTATTACGAATTATTGGTAATTATTACTAATTATTACTAATTATTACTAATTATTACTAATTATTGGTAATTATTACTAATTATTGGTAATTATTACTAATTATTGGTAATTATTCCTAATTATTGGTAATTATTACTAATTATTGGTAATTATTACTAATTATTCGTAATTATTGGTAATTATTAATAATTATTGGTAATTATTACTAATTATTACTAATTATTGGTAATTATTACTAATTATTGATAATTAATACTAATTATTGGTAATTGTTCCTAATTATTGGTAATTAATACTAATTATTGGTAATTAATACTAATTATTGGTAATAAATACTAATAATTGGTAATAAATACTAATTATTGGTAATTAATACTAATTATTGGTAATTATTGGTAATTATTGTTAATTATTGGTAATTATTACTAATTATTGGTAATTATTGCTAATTATTACTAATTATTGGTAATTATTGCTAATTATTACTAATTATTGGTAATTATTACTAATTATTGGTAATTATTACTAATTATTGGTAATTATTACTAATTATTGGTAATTATTACTAATTATTGGTAATTATTACTAATTATTGGTAATTATTACTAATTATTGGTAATTATTACTAATTATTGGTAATTATTACGAATTATTCCTAATTATTGATAATTATTGGTAACTGTTCCTAATTATTAGTAATTAAATGAATAATTACTAATAATTAGGAATAATTACCAATAATTACAAATAATATCATTATTAGTATATTTTATTGTTAATATTAAAATAATATAATTTTTTAATTTATATACAATTCTCCTTTCATCTGTGCGTTTTCTATCTCCACATACAAATAATACATGTGAAGACAGCAAACACACAGATGAAAAGAGAACTGTATATATATAAAAAATTATATTATTTTAATATTAATAATAAAATAGACTAATAATGTAATGATGTTATTATCCCTAATTATTGGTATTTATTACTAATTATTAATATTTATTCTTAATTATTAAAAATTATTACTAATTATTCCTAATTACCATTAACTATGAACAATACTAATAATTTAAATTTATTAAGTAATAAAACAATATAAACATAATTAAATTACAACTAATTAAGAATAATTGAAACTAATAAAAAATTAAAAATAAATATTAAATTAAATTGAACATAAATACCTTGAAAATTGATCTGCTCTGATCGTTCTTCAAAACTTTAATATCAGCTCCGGAGAAAAAAATTAAACTGAAGAAAAACTGAATTTTAGAAATATAACTTTGAGAGAAGAAGAAGATGAAATTTGAGAATGTTTTGAAAAAACGGATGGGGGTATTTATAGGTTAGATTATTTGCGACGGGAATCCCGTCGCAAATAGTATTATTTGCGACGGGTCCCGTCGCAAATACCTTAGCCGACATTTATTACGGTCAACGGGTAAATAGTTATTTGCGACGGGACCCGTCGCAAATAACCACCTGCCGACATACTATTTGCGACGGGGGAATATTCCCGTCGCAAATACCTTTTACCGCCACCGGTTATTTGCGACGGGAATATTCCCCCGTCGCAAATAGTTTTCCCGCGATTTGGCGCGCAACGCGCGCTAGTTCTTTTGCGACGGGGAAAGCAATCCCGTCGCAAAAGCCTACATATTTGTGACGGGTAAATACCCCCGTCGCAAATAAGTTTTTAACAGGACTATTTGCGACGGGATTTATTCCCGTCGCAAATAACCCGTCGCAATTGCTCATTTTTCCCGTAGTGATTTTCTTAAAGAACCATTTTCACACTTTAGGTGTTGACCCATTGATTAAATAAACTAAATTAAAAACATAGTTTGTTTACATGGATTCTATATCTTAATTTATGAATCCTAACCCTTTAAATAAATTTTAACTAATAATATCTTAATTTAATGTGTTTGAATCATCAATAATGACCACACCCTCATCGCCATTTTCTATAAGAATTTATAATACTTAGGTTCATGATGAATCCTAATGAATTTTTTTATTTATGTATATAATGAGTCAAATTTTCCCTTCACAACCTTTCATAGAGCTAACTCATCTATATCATGTATAAATTTATCATGTTGGTTTATAATTTCACTGAGTTATACTTTATTCCCAATATTTTCATGAAAATAATATCTTTTTAAAAACTAATTAGTATAAAAATAAAAAAAACTTTTTGATCTATAAGATTATAAAAATAATAACCCATTTTTATTGTTGAATAACCAACAAAGATTTAGGTATGTATTTGGTTTAATTTAGACACTTCATATACATATGACAACCCCAAACCAACATAAAGGAAAAAATAGAATATTTTAAAATCCATATGTCATCTGAAATCATTTAAAAACCTTATATTGATAATGATTAGAGAAAAAGATCAGAACTTTATAAAAGATATCAAAAGATTGATGAAAATAGGTTATTAGGACTAATCCTAAATTGAACTATATATAACAAAGTTTTATTTCTATTCTAATAAACACTATTACACTATGTCATTCCAGAATCATTTAATTGCATTAAAATATCACAATCTTTAAGATAGTCACAAAATTATTATCTTAAGTATTTTTTATAGTGACCTAATTGAAGGGTTGTAATTATTTTTCAAATTTCATTCATTTTCTATTATATATTATATTTTTAATATATAAAAAATTTAAATAATTCTATAATACAACACCATCATAATATATTACCATTTTTTCTTAAATACAATTTTTTTTTATTTTTCAAAGAATAAATTTAAATTGAAATTTTATTGGATATAGGTACGTGGTTATAGTTATCCAACTTGAGAAGTAATCTGGATAGAAGAAGTATCTCATAAATTTATATAAATACTTTTATAATATTTTCATCATTACTAGTGTGGAGATCCACTTATACCTTCTTAAATTCAATTCTATTTAGATTTTATTGCACATTTACATAATTTTTTTTCTACAAATGGAATCTAATAATAATGAATTATTTTAAGATAAATTTATTTTTATAACACAAATATCTAAGTGAAATTCACATCATTAATTTTCCATCTTTCTTATGATTTTGAATGCATGAGAAGAAAGTTTGGACATTATGAACTAATCCTAATTAACCCTTATCATTCTTTATTTTACTAAAATAAAAAAAATATATTACAATTTTTATTTTCAATTCTTATTTAATAGTCCTCAAAAAATTGAGAAGTTCGGTTAAGGTTATATTACAATTAATAATGAATATATTTAATGGACCCCTTAACATTTGTAAAATCAATGAAATGCCAAGTTTTTTCAGGAATGGGAACTAAAAGTTTTTAAAAATAAATTATGTACCCAAAATTTTTGAGTGTGTGAATAGAGACATATGTTTTAATAGACAATATTATGTATATTTTATAACTTTTATACCTAGATAAATATTGATTTATATGTTATAGTTGTTTTATTATTTAAAAATCTTCCATGTATTTTTGTTTCTTTATAATATCTAAATTCATGGTAGCCAACATAAGGCATGAAATATTAAAATCATTTACTTGATGCATCTCATAAACATATTTATTAGTTTTGAATACTTTAATTATATAATATTTTTATGAATAAAATGATATATAACATAAAACTTCCTTTCTTTTTTGTGGTAATTACACAAATTATGATACCAATTAATATAATTTATTCCTTAAAACTTATCCTTATTAAGGATAAACCACTTAAAGTGGTCTAGGTTTATGTTTTTTATTGCTAATTTTCTATAGGTGAAGTTTATATGTTTTATTTGTTCCATGTTTTAAGATATTCAACATGATTTTTTATTGAATACACTCACTAGATTATCTCCACCATGATTAGTGAACCAAAATCCATATTTCACTATACCTTGAGTAAAATTTATATTTTCGTTCATATCACAACTATTTATGTGGACAAAATTTATTGATTGTATCATATTAAACTATTGGATGGTTGAGTTGAAAGTTCCATTTCTTATATTCATAATATAAATCATCAAACCATACTTATATGAAATAGTGTAAATGGGTCACCAATTTAAGTGTTAACACAATGTTCACTATGAATAATTTTTATCCGACATGTTATTCTAATGATCTAGGTAGTTATATTTGAAAACATTGGAAAAATATTTTTAAATTGATATTTTTTAATGTGTTATAATTAAATTTATATCATCATTTAAAATTATGCATCACATACAGTAATTTAATGTCTCAATTTAATGTATAATAATTATGCATCAAATTAATATCCCTAAAAACATTAATATTCATCTTATTCATATCATATATACACCGAAAATTTATTCTCATTCTAAGTTAGATCTTATATTGATTTATTTATAGAACACATTCAACAATTTCTCTGGTGGAGTTTGAATTGTGAGCAAATAATGTTCAATACTATTTTACACAGAGTAAGATCCCAATAAGGTCAAATATGACAAGTCAAAACCTACTTATCTAGTGTCTCCCAATGAAAAAAGTCATTATAAAATATAAAAAATAATCAACATAAATAATAAACATGACTGTTTCATGTTTGTATAAATGTTTTGATTATTGATTTAATTAAAAAAAATTATTCACTGAATATTTATGATGCATTGATTTATTTTGAGCTTTAATTTAATTCTATAATATTTCTCTCAAAATGAGATTCAATTTAACTATTTTAATGCCATGAAACTCTTTATGGTTTGAATGTTATGGATATTTTAATATTAAAATAACAAGTGAATAATATAAAAACATTAAATATCATCATTATATATAAATATTACTTTCTAGGATAGTGGTAATTGATAATACCTTAGTAATAAAGGTTTTGAACATAAATTTTATTATTCATAATTTTGAAAATATTTTTTATCATTTCTAAAGGCATTAATTATTTAAAAAATAATAAAAAATTAAAGAGTGGAAAAAGTGAAACACACCCAAAAAATATACTTTCAACTTTAATAATGAAAATTCTGACCTTAACTCATCATATCTCTATTTTTCCCCAATATTAGCCTTTTTTAGTGAAATTCTTATCCAGTTGATTAACTTGGAACACTTGAGTTCCACTATTACTATATATCTTTCCAAAGAGTGTAGGATAGGGTTTTAATTATCTTCCAAAATATTATTTTTATTGGGGCTTGAGTATAGCACTAGGTCAATAGGGAAATAGAGGTTTTGTTCTAATGATTAATGAAGGTGGCCTCACATTCATCCAAACAAGGTGAATACATGGTTACTCAAGGGAAAATCCAAATCAAACCTATAAGAACCTTAATCATATCCATGGGTGGATAAAAGAATTGGATTGATTCAATAGTTGGAAAATAAGTGGAATGGTTCAATTATATTTTTCAACTAAAATATTATGAGAATTAAAATTTGGTAGATGAAATAAGTGTAGGGAATTTTCTATTATGAAAGTGTAGAGTACCAGAGAATAAGGAAGTGTAAGTATAATAATTTAAAGTAGATAATGAATAATTATAAAAATAATAAAAAGAAGGGATACCATGATAACCACTTGATGGACATCTATTATTAGTGAATAATCTCTTGTTGTTAAAATTTAAATTAAATATATTTTTTGTGTGTGGAAGAACATTACAGAAGTTGAGAGACCACTATGTATCATAGTTTCAAATATAATCCTTGCACATTTATATTCTACATGGTGATTCGAGTGTAATGTGTGATCATAGATTTTATATGATCATGCCAAGGACACAACTTCTCTTTTTGAGTAGTGAACCCTATAAAAATCCATTATGCCTACTATGTTTGTGCTTTAGAATTTATTATTTGAGTATATAATTTTATTATCATTTATAATTATAGGTTTTGAAGTTTCTTTGAGGTAGAATTGAAAAATGAAGTGAATTCACTAATTTATGCCCCTTATTATAGTGAAATATCACTATTTATGTGGGACCCTTTAAAGTGGTATAATATCTCTCGAGTTTTATTTGAAGATAATGAACAATTTTTCAGTTTGGATAGGGGAGAGTGATCCATGGGTTCTAAATTTTTATGTTGGTTATGGATCATATTAATTTAGTTAACAATAATGGGATTCCCACTTTTAATACGAAGAATTGTTATATTTTGAAAGATATGATGTTGTCATATCTTTTGTTAATTAGTATAGAAGTATTGAAATCTACTATAGATAGTTTTATTCCTTGTTCTAAAGGTGCTACTATGATGATAATGGATAAAAGAATTTAGGGAATTATGGTCATGCTTGAAGTGACATATTATCATCTCTTTTAGAAAAGTAGTTTTAAAAAGTTAAATAGATCAATATAGTGAATGTAATTTGGGATAATTTTAAAATATTTATGAGGGTAATGTGAAGGTTAATAAAGAAAAGATAAAATTTTATATATTAAAGTATGAAGTTCTTAATATTAATGATGATGAAATAATAGATTAATTATTCACTAGAGTTAATGAAGTTGTGAGTACCAATAGAGGTTTTGGTGAAAATATAGATAATTATATTATTTTAGAAAAGTTAATATATATTTCCAAATAAATTTGATTCAAATTTCTTGGTTATTAAAGACCATGATCCAAATTAACTTCCATTGAATTATTTGTATATCATTCTAATCGCATATGAAATGAGAAAATTAAGTGTCTTCTAGAATAAGAAGAGTAATAATGATAGGGAAATATACTTTAAAGACTCTAATAAAGAGGATAAACAAAAAATAAGCTACAACATATAAAGAGGATTCTAATTAAGAAGAGGATGTTGAAATAAAATTTGAAAAACTCTTTCCATTCATTTCAGTAATTGTAAAATTAAAATGAAAGTATTGAGAAAATATTTTATTGAATTGTTTTACTTGTAGAGATATTGGACATTTTTTATCAAATTTCCCAAGGTTAAATAAATATTATGATTGTGAAGATGAAGATTATAATCTAAATAGTTCCTCAAATAAAAAAATTCATGATTTTAAAAGTATTTTTTTTATTCAAAAGGTAAAGGTAATAATTTTTCTAAATCCCAAAAGGATAAATTTATTATCTAAGTATATAGGATATGAAAAAATTGAGGATGAAGAGGGAGTCAATATTTCTATTCTGGTTAGGGAAAATTTTCTTATTTCTAAATTGAAAGAAGAAGATATTACCCATAATGAGAAAAAATGGAATCAAATAAGAATAAACCCAAATGGAGTTCATGCTAAAGTGGGGTCTTAAGTAATTTATTTAAAATGTTTAAAAACTAGATAAAGAGAGAAATAATATGAAGAAATATGGTTAATTATAAATAAATAGCAATATATAACATGATTATAATGATTAAAGGTTGATAAACAACACTAAAATCTTGAATAAGTTTCTCTCCCAAGAGAAGAAATTGAATGTTGATATAGAAGTGAAGTATAAAGAAAAAGGAAATGAGCTTAAAACTGCTCAACATAAATTGATGGAAGTAGAGAAGAACTATAAATTTTAAAATAAAAATTTAGAATTTTATTTATGAATTTCGAGAAAGATCAAAGAATAAAGTTACTGAAATTTTCGATGTAAAGACACAAGTAGAGAAAGATGGTTTTTTTTAAAAGAAAAACAACTCTCAAAGATAAAAAAAATTAGGGAAATTTTTTTGAAATAAAATTATACTAGAAATGGTGATCCAAAAATGAAATAAAATAAAAATAGGATGAAAAATAAGGTGTTGTTAATTTAATATTATTTTAGTTTGGATAAAGGCTCTAAGGTTGATGGGAAAAAGGCATAAGAATAATAGGAGTCTACTTCTAGGTAAAAATTAGTGTTTAAAGGTAAGTAATCATTTTATGGATACTTATTGTATTTTAAAAGATTTATGAAAATTAAAAGGATATTTTTATTAAATTAAAAGTATTTCAATGATTATAGAGGATATTGGATGTGGAGTTTGAGTGGGAGTCATCTCAATCAAAGAAAAAAGTTCAAAAATAATAAAAAAATTCTAGAGTGTAGGTTAAAAACAAGTTTCAATAATTTGAATAAGTTTGTGAAAGATGTAACCAAATGGGTCAATTCATTGAATATTGTATCACTATAGTTCATATCTAATTTATTATAATTTAATATGTTCAAAATTATGAAAATAAGAATGAGAATGAAAATAGAATGAATTGGTCATTGATGTTTCACAAAAAGAATCTCAAAATAAATGTCCATGGGTCTTGAATAATAAATTATCCTCACATATAACACGTTATTTAAATATTATGAAAGATATTGATAAGTGAAATAAAGGATCAATTACCTTTTTTCCTGATGGGTTACTCAAGATAAAAGTATTTGGTTTAGTGGCTATTGGATAAGACAAGATGAAATCAAAGAACATGCCATTTGTTAATGGATTAAAACAAAATTTATTAAGTATGGATTTGTTGTGGGATGAATGAAATTATATAGTTTTTTGAAAAGATAAATGTTGGGTGAATAGGTTAAAATATTTATGTGTATTTACCAGATTATTGTGAATAAATTTAATGTTCCAAACATTCTAGATGGGGAATATTTCAAATTATTTACATAATAACGTGGAAATTCAACCATCTCACCCATTAGAGCTCATTCATTTAAATGTTTTTGGGCCTTTGTGAATGAAAAAAATAATTTGTTTTTATTTTATTGATCGATTCACTAATATTACATTTATTATGTTTAGGATATATTAGTCGGATTCCTTGAAGATGGTTAATAATTTTAAAAGAAGTGAAAAAATGGAGTATGGTATATCCTTGAAGAAGTTATAGATGGAAAATGGTACTGAATTAATAAGTGGAAAATTTGAATCATATCATATAAATCATGGTATTAATCTTGAATTTATTAAACCATATACCCCACAAAAAATGATGTTTCATAATGAATAATAAGATCTTAGTTGTAATGTTTTTCACTATGTTGGTGGAGCGTGATACAACTTGATTTCTCTAGAGGAAAGAAATTAACATAATGGTTCAGATTCAAAACCATTGTTTCTATGGACATAATTAAAATATTATTCTATGCGAGATGTATTACAACAATTCCCTAATATTTAAATACTTTATGGTATTTTTAAGCCCTTGTATTATCCAATTTAAAGGTAAAATCTTAAGAAGTTTGAGGAAAGAGTATTTGAAGGTATCTTCCTTGGTTATCCACCAAATACAAGAGGATATAATTAATACAAAAAAGGCAAGGAATATTATATATAGTGTTGTTGTGATGGTTTTGGAAAATTCAAGGAATGATGTCACACACAATGAAGAGATATTTATAAGTGAATATGATAAATAAAAAGTTTTTGAGAAGTAGGATAGATATTATGGAAATAATGGGAATTTAATATAATTGAAGGTTGATAATAATAATTCAATTATTTCTAGTGAAAAATAATTTTTTTTCTACTCATACAATGCTAAGATAAAAGGTGGATACCCAAAATATATTTGTATATTAAGAAAATATTATTCAAATTGGGATAAATCCAAGGACAACAACACATACCTTATATTTTTCTCAGGTTGAACCAAACAATGCGAAATAATCTTTGGAGCATCATAAGTAATCGATGTTATGAATTTGGAGTCAGATCAGATAAAAAATAATGATACTTGGTAGTTTTTACCCAAGAAAGAAAATAATAATATCAATATAATAAAGTCAGTGTTCTGTAATAAGATTAATGAAATAATATATATGATGAGAAATGAGGAAAGAATCATGTGAAAAGTATACTTATAGTTGGATGGAATTGATTTTAAAGACACTTTTACACTAGTTTATATCCTTGAGACCATTAAAATTTTTATTGTAAGTGTGGGAAAAATGTGATACTATGTATTTTAAATGGATGTTAATTATACCTTCCTTAATGGATAATTGGAAGAGGAAATATACAATGAGAAACTTGAATGATTTTTTCTTTGAGAAGATTAAGGATATTTTTTCAAGTTAAAAAAAGTGGTGTACTGTTTAAAGTAACACCTAGGGGGAATGATACTGAAATCTAGATTCATGATTTAAGGCATTTAAATTCAATAAGTTATGGGTGGACAACATCCTCTACATAAAAGTAGAGAAATAGGTATCATGAATTATTATTGTCTATGAAGACGATATTATATTTTTTGAAATGAAGTTTTTGTATGTAAATATTTTTCTTTAGAGATAAATAATATGTTTTAAATATCCATTATTAGAGATATGAAGTACTTCTTGGGTTTGAAAATTTCTTAAGAGAATGATCGTATTTTCCATTATCATAAGAAGTATGCTTGTAAAAATTTGAATATATTTATAATAGATAATTCAAAGTAGTTTTATACCAAAATTTAAATGGGAATCAAGATATGAAAGGAAAAATTTTATAAGGGAGTTTATTCTTGAGAGTTCAAAAATATTATTGGGAGTTTACTCTACATGGATTCTTCAAGACCAAATATTGTGTACATATTTACACTTTTTTCAAGATTTAAAATTGTTCTAAAATAAATAAATATTGTGGATGAACATAGATATATCATATATATAAAATGCATGGTGTATTATGGGTTTAAATATAATATAAAAGGAAATCTTGATAACTTTGGATTTATATATTCATATTGGGATGAAAATGTATATAATAAAAGATTTGTTTATGGTGGAGTTTTATTTCTGAGAGAGAAGTGTGTTTCATGGAATGAAATAAATCTTTTATAACATTTAGTATTTCCAAGGTGGTGTGTATTTCTACAACTCAAGTGAATACCCAATTGACGCAGATGAAAACTCAATTATAAGATCTTCAAGTTTATATAAAGTTTCCACTATAGGTGGGATACGATAATCAAAGTGCAATAAAGTTATTGAGAAATATAGTTCAATATTCTCAATCTAATAACATCGATATCAAATAACAATTTATTATATATCTGGTGGAGTAAGGACCATTGAGAAAGTAGTTTATGCCAATGAAGTATAAAATAGTAGATAGGTTCACTAATCCATTTCCAAAGGATTCATTTTAGAAAATGAGGGTTGTGATGGGAGTTCAAACTTAATCCATTCAAGGCTAGGGTTTGGTTATTATGTCTCCTCTAGTATTTTATTTTATTTTTTTTGTAAAATTTTGAGTGAAACAATATAAATTCAATTAATATGTTTTACTTAAGGAGATAATGTATATATGAGGATTTTTTTAATGGAAAAGTTATGAACTCAGTGAGAGAGAGATAGAGAGTAAGTGAAGTGGGTAAACTATTCTTGATTTTTTGTTGAAAAATTTTTATGAGCATTTCATACATGAGTTTAATGGGGAAATTTTTAAGAAGTTTAATAATAGATTTTTTATAAATTTTATCTCAATTGGAATCAAAAGTTTTAAAGAAGTGGATGTAAGTCACTTTAATGGAAGACATGAAGTTATTATTTAGCGTTATTTTTTAACACATTGAGTTTTATCACATTGGATTATAATTATTGAATGATGATTTATTTATAAGTTTTTTTGAGTTTAAAAAGTTATTTATATTATGGGTCTGATAAAAAAAATCCAAATGGGGAGTTTTTGTGACCAAGAGATGGTTAAGAGAGATTTTGAGATTAGGATATGTTTTGACCTTGGGGGTCTGTTGAGACCCATGAAAGGTTTTTTAAGTTTATAATTTAAAGAAGGATGACCTGACATTGTGATTTTTTATAAGGGTGAATAATTGGAGAAGATATAAAGTTGATTTGTTTTTTTGTTATCTTTTTTTTTCAGAAAAATAATGTTCAAACTCATGTGTTATACTATATTTCATTTTTGGTGAAGTTTATTCCATGGTTTGGGAGTGGTTGGAAGTGGTTTTAAGGTGTTATGATTTGGAAATATGGATTTTTAGATAATTTATAGAGCTATATATAAAATCATTCCACAATATCAGGAGTCACACCACAATGCATGTTTCATGAGAATAAATTAGTGATGTATTTTATTAAAATATTATTACAAAAGAATAACTCCATAGGTGTAATATTAAGTCACACAAAAAAATTGGGTTTATTCCATCATTGATGTTTAAATATAGAGATGATCTAAGATGATATTTTGTGATATTGAATTTATGCCACAATGAAAAGCTACGATTTTTTTTCACCATTATGAGAATAAAAAGTGGTTGCACTATGTAAGATCCCATATTTTCTATGTACATCCCTATTTATGTTTTTTTTAAACCTCCTTGAGTTCGATATTTTTGGTTACGCCTAAGTTATCAAGATGTTGTGATGGTTTGAATGGTTCTAGATAGACACCATGAACTCAATTAATTCTTTGAATAGTTATGTGTAGACCAAATGAACTTAATTTACACCTTGAAAAGTTCTAAGAAGATCCCATGAATTTCATTTATGACCTGAATGGTTCTAGGTAGACCCCATGAACTCCATTAACACCATGACTGGTTTTAGACAAACCCCATGAACTTTATTCATGCCTTGAATGTTTCTAGTTAGACCCCATGAACTTCATTCATGCACTGAATGGTTATGAGAAGAACCAAATAATTTCATTCACCAACAGAACATACCCCATGAATCGAAAAAATCATGATGTAAAATGTATTTTATGGGTTTTTTGGACGAGGTGATAGATTTTTAGCATAAATTTAAAACTAAGGAATTCACAAAATGAATACCATATTAACTTCATGAATGTATCATACCCAAAAAATCTTTTAAAATCTAGTGTCATACTGCTTTGATCTCACGTACCCTTCCTCTTAACTGCAACCCTTCCAGATGACCCCCTGAGTTTCCTTTCCAAAACTGAAGCACATTTCATTGGATATTGTCATTCCAAATTTAAAGTTTAAAGGTAAGACTTCATATCTTATTATTATTATCCTCCATGATCTATTAGTTTTACTTTTGATAATTGTAGTACAGGATGACTGAATAGGATCGAGATATCAAGTCTTGTGTTGGAAAGAATTTAGGTCTTTATTGGAGGGAATGTCGTAGGAACCCGATTTTACCTTATACATGAAAATATTCCTATGTCTACTATTCTTTGGAAGTGGGTAGTCTGAAACAACTACCTATGTCTGTTTATATTCTTCTAGTATGTGTAATAAGTGTGATCGTACCTACATTCCATGTGTGTGACCTAATTAATAATTGGTTAATTCACTGTCTAATGAATTTCACATACTTAGACCTCTCATAGATCTATCCAGGTCTATTGGAATTGAGAATGGACTTGTGTCTACGTGATAGGCGATCCTATCCTTGAATTTTTGATAAACATAAATCCTTTATTAATATAAATTTAACATAACAAGTGAATTGTGATAATTTCAAACTTGGAAGGATGTAATGAAAATGATTCATCCTATTACAAGAGAACCCACAAATTGAGAATAAATGGATATTAAATTAGTAATTAGAATAATTAACAAACCTAGATTATGTTAACTTGATAACATGTTGATGTTTTGTTACTTGATGCATACCATTGATTATTCATCTTGATGTAGGGAAATCCACCAAATTAGTAGTTATACACTTTTGTCTTGTAAGGACTGGGTGATTATTACATGATACTTGATTTACCTTGGTTTGGAAGTGCGTCATGGGAAAACATAAGTGGATATTGCATATTCTAAGATTCCAGTATGATATGTCATGACATTTTTTATTTCCCTTGGTTTAGAGGTTATCCATGGAAACATGTAAGTGGATCTAGTATAACCTAAGGGTTTAGTATGGTATGATTAGTTTACCCTTGGTGACATGTCCCTGGGAAGATGTAAGTATATCTATCATATTTTAAGAGTCTATTATGATATGGTTACTAGATAAATGATACTAGTAATTAATCATAACTTAGGAGAATCTGCTAGCGGTTTGGGTAATCTATCTTGATGAAGGAGGATCCACTACTTAACAAAGATATCCGACATATGGAGAAAGTAGGTTTGGATGACCAAGGTTGTCAACCCAGAGCCTGAGGGTCAATATGTTTATTTAATGTTTTGTATAAATTTATCAACTAATACCCCTATTTATCATATTAATCCCTAAAATATATATTTTAGGCTGGGTTTTTTAGACACTGCGCATATTAGATTACTGTGTTTTACTCACACACTATTCGAGCTATTGATCAGTACCCATGAAGATTTAATGGTTTCAGGTTTGGACAAGGGAAAGGGGCCCAACATTGGTTGATTTCTTGTTAGATGGATTAGATCATGGATACAGGGATATTACGGGGTTCGAAATTGTGGCATTTTGATTCTTTTATTGATTATGTTTAGTCTTTTATTTGTATGAGTTATAACACATCATTTAGTTACATTCATCTTGTCATTAAATTGTTTTTATTATTATTTAGATTAGTCATTTTACCTTATTTTTATTGGATTTATGTTTGATTATTTACATTATTTATACTATTATTGAAACTCTATACCAGTGGGTATATTATCCCCACTATATTTCTTACACCCTCTCTACTTATCAGCAACCTCTGGCATATAGGGAGATGCACCGAAGGTCATGTGACCCACTCGACTTAGTCAAGAGAGGGAGTACCAATATGGGGATGTTGCACACTATGAAACACCCTGAATTTATATGAGGTATTAATTCCTTTAAAATTTCTCCAATACTCTCTATTTTGGGTGATTATGAGTGTTTGATGTGTTTACGGGGGTTCAGGAGTTCGTTTTGGGAAAATATATTGGGATTGGGAAAATTTTCTTTTAATTTATTCCACCAGGTACTCAGTTGAATGGTACTGTGTATTAGGTGGGTCATGAAATGATCTTGTAGCTCCAAGTGGGTCATCGGCCACCCATTGACGTAGGAGTGGGAAAGTGATGGGGTGTTGAGTACCCAGTGATGAGTGATCAAGTACCCAATCCCCACCTATTTTTTTTTCTTAGATTTTAAATTAAATCAAACAATTATTTTAATTATTTACTTAATGTGAGACTCTTCTCTCATTTCTTTAGCCATATTTGAAATGTCCCTTATCATTTTCATCTCCTACTTGACTCCCCTATGATAGTTCTCTCTCATTTATTACTAATTTCAAGAGTCTTCAGTCCAAGAAAATCACCTATGATAAGGATACAACCCCTCTATAATATATTCACTATTTCTCTTTTAATTTTTGGGTGTTCTATTATTTACTCCCTAAATTAGGGTTTTTATATATTTTTTAAATCTACCGATCGAAGCCAATTCATCTGAAGTTGTTCAATGAGTGGGATCCTAGTGGGTTGTGTTAGGTGGCACCTAACCATTCTTTATGGTTTATGAATTCTTCCTAACATAGTGTGATATATGTTATCAATTCCCTTGAGATAATGAGCTAAAAGTAATCTAAATTTTCTTTATTTTACCCTTGTTGAGTAGTAAAAGGTTACCTAGGTCTACAGTGAGAGTTCCCAGTAGGATCAATGTATCATTGAGATGGGGAGGGATGAATCAGTGATATATTTTTCTTTTATGTTTCTTTTCTTTTGAAACAACCTTCACCTCAAATTAAAGAGTTGTTACCTTGATAAAAAAAAACCAAACACACATCCACATGAACAAAATAATTTACAAGGTTCAATACTCAACAAGAGTAGATACATCCTTAGTAAGGTATAAAAACAATCTAATATCCCACAATCAATTAGAAAACAATCATTTTGTGTTGAATAAAATGAGTACGATATTCCCTTACAATCATGTATAAATATGTTCAATACAACAGTGTATGTTCTCTCTCGATCAAAAATGATGTAATAATTTTTTTTGTAAAAAGGTAAGAAACATGTTACTGTGATGCTTTTTCAACTTTCACAAATAAGATCTTCAAAACAAATCTTTACTTACTTACCCATAAGTAGTAAAGAACTTCTTATAGACTTCATAATGATACTCAGTCTGATTTCCTATTCTAATTCCCAGTTTTAATTCTCAATATGATAAAACAATCTACCAGAATATGGATGAAACAAATCTAAAATTCTTCTTGATAAGTTTGGAAACTCTAGTCTGATTTCTCCGTCTGATTCTAGAAACCCTGATTACGATATTATCTCTTCTGCTTTCTAATTCTATCAGAAAAACCTTCCTTAGGAATACTACTTCCATAAACTTCTTGTCCCTATAAATTCAAAGATTTTCTATCTTACTTATGAATAATAATTCTATTAGTAAAGTATAAAGTACATCCTCATTTTATAGGTGAGAAAAAAATAGTTTGGGTGGGATTCTAAATTTTTTTCCTACTCAACCAAATTTCCATAAACTTCATTTTCCATTATTTGTTTTGGAATATATTTGACTCTTTTAGAGCTTCTCAACTCTTTTCAAATATTCTCGAATCTTCTCACAACTTCAACTCACTTTATACTTTCTTCTAATATTTATTCTAATTCTGATTTCCCATTATGATTCATTCAATATAATGAAGATAATGGATTCCTCATTACATTTATTTGTATAAAAAACTCAAAACCAATTGAAAAATGAATAAGAAAACATATCATCATCATCACTTATTTATTTATAAATAAAAGCGGGGGAAGGATAGAAAATAACAAACACCTCCTGGGATAAAGTAAAAATAGGCACAAGTCTAAGGAGGTCTGAAGTAATGTAACGCAAGGGAATCCCCCCTTATGAGATCCACACCATCCAGTTTCAAGAGGTTCACATTCGAGACGTAGTAGATGTTGGATTTGGGCTCAGCCAAGGAGGAAAGATGGTCTGCCACTTTTTTCTCTCCACGCCACGTGTGAAGCACTTTGATATTGTTATTGGGAAGAATAGCTAGGAACTTTCTAATGTATTCTCATTAAGATTATAAAAACCAACTACTCAATCTGATTTCTTCATTACAATGGATTCAAGAGATTCTTCTTCTCCTAGACCGATGATCTTGATGATGTTATCAATTACAACCCATATTTGATGGATCAATCATTTATTTATTCTGATAATTGGTTTCATGCCTAGTATAATGGATCTTGAACCAATTAAAAATAACAAGGAAAAATGTAATCTATCTCATGAACCAAAGGAAAACATATCAGAGTTATTATTTTCTATTGACCCACTTGTTAAGGAAAATAATCAAAAATTTATCGTGATGAAAATGGTTGACTATATTATTGATTGATCTATGATTTTCTTATTCATATTGGTCACGATAAAATTTTCTCCTTTTCTGCATTCATCAGTCCCAATAACTTCCAATTTATTTTATTTTTAATTGGCCCCAAAAAATTCCCACAAAAAAAATTATTCCTCCATTAAAACTCTGAATCCTATATACAAAATATACCAATAATATGAATCAATGTCAGAATCCATTACGATGGATCGGTGGCATACTACGTCAGATGGACCGGTTCCCGCATCTTCAACTTCAAAATGTTCCTTTCTTATATAATTTTGATACCAATGAAATTTTTTCACTCAAATTATTTCTTTAAATATTTATATCTTGTGGATTATTGGTCATACTGAAAACCAGTATCCGCATGCTCTGATAAACCTTTTTAGCCTTTAAATAACTTTGTGTCCGGTGATCTCACACCGATGGAATGATACCATAAATCTTATACTTCATCAAATTCCTTATTTCACAAACATCTTCTTGTATCATTAATTCCTTATGACTTTGAATACATTTAAGATCATATTCAATATCATATGACTTATAATTGAAAATTTTGTAACTTCCCATCCTTTTCAGCAAACATCTTTCTTTCCAACCCTCAATATGATTGGCATTACTACCATTTTCTTATGTAAAGATTGCATCATAAGTTTTTCAAAAACTTAAGATTTATGAGTACTCCAAGATCATAAAATAATATTCATATTTTCATTATATTCAATCTGAATCTGATTCTCTTCCTCATTACAATCAGAACCTCATTTCATACCCAAGGTGAGTCTGATGAAACTTTTCTTCCAGAAAAACTTATTCCCAATATGATGATCTTTCTTAAGCAATGTTAGTAATATATTATGAATATGATGGTATATCTAATCCCCAAAAAATAAATATTTTATGTGATTTATTTCCTTTGATATAAAAAGACAATTTTCTTAAAAACAATTTCATTCAGCATCTGAAAACCTTCTCCAGTCAACTTGGTCCCAACAATCCCTCTGGATTTTTTTGTCAACCATAATTCATAAATACCTAAAATTTGTAACCTCAAGCTATGGATTACTTATAGAGAATTCTAAGCCCATTTGAGATAACTCATTGTAGGAAACAATAACTATTGATAGTAGAGCCTTACTGTCCAAAAGTAGTGACTCATGAAAAACTCCTCAGTTTTTCTTCAACTCTTTATTTTCTTCATACAGTTTCCTGTAACAAAATTTTTCTATAACCACTCCAATAAACATTTAGAAATATTTTATAAACTTACATGTTGGATTAAAAACTTACCCATAAATCCCCTTTTTACACACTTACTTAAAGTTTTTATCACATAAAAATGAATATATTTATGAAACATTCTCCCAAATTTGACCACACTATACAAAGAAAAGATGAGAGAGGGGACACAAACACATAACTTAACCTTGATGAGAAGAAGTTTGGATGCCAATGTTAAAACTTAGTTTATGAAAAAGGTTCCTTCATTAAAGGTTTTTTTAAAATGTCAGAAACTTGTTCCAATGTAGGAATATACTACATCTTCAATTAATTCTTCTCCACATGATATTTTATGAAATGATATTTTATATCAATATGTTTTGAATTATAATTTTGTACCAGATTTATGGTAAGTTTGATTTCACTCGGATTATCACAACCCAAGAGCAAGGGTATCTTCACATAAAAAAGTAAGTCTTCCAGTTGAGTTTTCATCCATAGAAGTTGAGTATTAGCTTAATTTTAAGAAACAGGCTCATCTTCTTCCATGATAAGAGTTACTGATTTTTTTTCTTTGTATGCCAACTAACACAAATTTTTCATAGAAAGAAAACTCAACCAAATATGTATCATCTATCATCAACATTTCCTACCCAATCAGAATTTGAATACCCAAACAACTCAATACTTTCTAAGCTATCATACCTGATTCCAAAATTTGATGATCCTTTGATATATCTGAGAATTATTTTTCCATCCAATAAATGTGATTCTTTTATAGAAATTTGAAATCTTGTACATAAGGTAATGACATAAAAAATATTGGGTATTATGGTAGTAAAATACAAAAAAAATTTCCTATCAACATTCGAAACCCTTTTTGATCAACTTCCTTACCTTCTCCATCTTTATTAAATTTGGTTCCCAATTAAATCGGTGTAGAAATAGGTTTATAATTCTCTATGACAATATTCTTAATAAGTTTCTTAGCATACATTTCTTGGGAAAGAAAAATGGGGGTTTTTAGAATTTCTAACCCAAGAAAGTATTTTATTTCTCCTAGCATGGACATCTTAAATAACCTTTTTATTCCTTCATCAAATCTTTCACAAGTTCTTTCATCATTATCAGCAAAGATAATGTCATCAACATAAACAACTACTATGAGGAAAAAACTATGATTTTTTTAAATTATATATTTCTATCAACTCTTCATTTCTTAAAACTATTCTTCCTTAATAAAGTATCCAATTTGGAATAGTATTCCCTCATATCTTATTTTGTTCTATAAAAGGATTTCTTCAACCTGCACATATAACTTTCATATTATCCAACAACAAATTCACATGGTTGTTCAATGTAAACTTCCTCCTCAATATCACCATTCAAAAATTATTATTTCATGTCCATTTAATTTTTTTAACTTCATTGTGAAAAAATATAATGTAAGATTATGATTGTTTTAACCTTTAAACTAGAGAAAAAGTCTCATCAAAATCAATGCCTTCAATCTGTGAGTAACCTTTTCACTCTAAACTTTCTTTGTTCCTTATCACTTCACCATCTTCATTAATTTTTTTTCAAAAAACCCATTTTGTACCAATATCATTTTTATCTAGATTAGGTATGAGCTCCCACGTTTCATTCTTTTAAATATGGTCAAGCTCTTCATTCATAGTATGAACCCATTCTGGATGCTTAAAAGCTTCATTCACATCTTTCAGCTCAATTTCTGAATACAAAGAAGTATTTGCAATTGCTCTTCTTGTTTTAACCCTTTGATTTTGATCACTAATAATGTTTTAAGCTTCCACCTGCTTCCTCATACTAGTATGAGGTTTTTTAGATTCATCCTCATTACTAGATTTAACTGAGTTCGATTCATCTTCTTGAGTAGGATTACAAATGTCTTCATACTTATCATAAATTCTTTCACCCTATTCATCTTCCTTATCTGCTCGAGTCTATTTATCTTCCTTATATTTTTCAATAACTTTCACATCAACAAAGTCAAATAATATTCCTAACTCTTTATTGAAACATATATATCCTATTCCATCTGAATTATAGCAAAGAAAAATTCAATCATCACCTCTCTTATCAAACTTTCCAAGGTTTCCACCTTTGTTCTTAATGATGCATGGACTCCCAAAAAATATAAGTGTTTCAAACATGGATTTTTTTTAAAACATTTCATATGGATTCATATATAAAATTTTATTATAGAAACATCACTTTTGAATATACACAACAATGATCATGGCATGAAACCAAAAGTAATGAGAAATACCATGTTCCAGAAGCATAGTTCTTCCCATTTCAACTAGACTTATATTCATTGTTTCTAAAAAACCACTTTATTGGGGAGTATATAGGGTACTGAACTCAGGTCGAATTTTATGATTATCAAGATAACATTAAAATTATTTATTTTTTGTATTCACCACCATTGTCAGTTCTCAAATTCTTTATGAAATACTCACATTCCTTCTTAGTTTTCCTCTTGAAACTTTTAAACATTTTTAGATCATCTGACTTATGTTTCATATAAATAACAAAAGTAATGAAAGTAAAATCATAAATGAAAGTGATGAAGTAATTATCTCTATGATTTTATTTTTTTCTCATTGGACTATATATATTATAATGAATAAGTTATAGTGTTTTTAAAAAAAAATCAACTTTCTTATGCAAAAAATTAGTGATCCTTCCTTTCTAGAAAATTGTGTAGCACCAATCTCTCCTTATTTACATATCATGAATTACCTAGAAACATTCTCAAATTGATAACTTTATCATGTTTCTCTAACAAATGTGTCTCATCCTTTTATTCCAAAACTAATTTTCTTCTACCATTCTAAAATAACAAGAGTTTTTTATTTATCTAACTTGGAACAAGTTTCCTTTTGTGTGTTGACCTGTTGTAACTATTTTTCCATCTTGATCGATCTTCAAAACAGACCTATCCTTTATGAAAATAAATTTTTTACCTTCATCAATTTTTTTTGAAACACTTAGAAAGTTTTGTTTCAGCCCATCAATAAACAAATCCTTTTTGGATTTCAACTTTTCTTTCCCAATGATGGCTGATCAAAAACCTTTAATACCAAGTGATTCTTTATTGAAAAATTTCACTGTTCCTCCTTTGAAATCTTTCACATTCTTTAAAAATTTTAAATATCCTCTCATACGAGAAGAAAACCCACTATTTAGAATCCAAGGTCATTCTCATTTTATTTCTTTGAAAGTGGTTTCAACAATAAGATCTATCTCTTTCCCTTTATATTTCTTATCTTCCATCTTCTGAGAATTGTTAACAAAATTATATTGTGCTAAAAACAAAAAAAGACATCCTTTTATAAGGTTTATAGCTTGTTCACATCTTTCACAAATAGTTTATAGGGGTTGGAACATATTTCCAATTTTTACACTAACCTTGTTAGGTTTCTTCCAAACATACTTCTCAAACTTCTTCCTTTGAGGGGATTAACCCCCCCCCCCCCCTCAAACTTTTCCTTTTGTAGTTTTTGGAAAAATAGTAAATTTGTTGATTAAAAAAAACCTATTAATCATGTATCTGAATCCACCACAATACCATCAGTATATATAGAAAGAATATTTCCTTTGAAACTTCCATACTAACCAGAGTTGTGAGCATGTTTCTCATAAACAATCTTATCATAATTTTGTTGACCACCATAATTTCTATGATCAACAAAAATATTAATTTTCAAATAAGTTTTATTTTCATCCTTACCAATAAGAAATAGAAATTTTTTTAGACTTAGGATTTTTATTATCTATTAACTTCTCAATTTTTTGGGCTTGTCCATATACAAAACTTTCCGAACTTTCTTCTTCTGAGAAAAAATTTCAACTTTCTTCTCAACATTTGAAGGTAATTTTTATCCTTATTAGGTTTAACCTTTCCATATTTAACCAAATTTAGAGGTATAATTATTGAAACTTTTAACCCTATGTTCATTTTTAGAAAGTGTTTACTGCAAAAGTTCCAACTCCTCTTCTTTTTTCCTTCAACTTTACTTCTAGATGGTCATTACAGTTTTTTTATTTCTCAAGAAATTTCTTCAAATCATTAATCTATTATAGAATCTTGAAATTATCATCAGGAAAAACTTGTTGATTATTTATTTAAGATTATTTACTTTTTATCTTCCTTATTTCTTTATAAATCCTCCTAATCATTCTCAAAAAATATTTCAATCCTTCTTTAAGATGAAATTCTAATTTAGTTTCTTCTTCTTCGGAACCGTTGCTTCTGAAATCCTCATTGTTAACTATTACAATAAAAGTATTCTCAACATTATTAATAGTAGTTTTGGATTCATCTTCTTTTCCATATTCTTATTCATCTTTATAAAATAAACTTCTACTTTTGGATTTGGATAATTTTTTATCCTTTCTTTGAAATAACATTTAGCCTTATCACCCTTTTTTTCTATGATGTCCTATATCTTATATTATCTTCCTAACTATTTTATTATTTATTTATTTAAGGATAATTGGCCTCAAAGTTCCCAATGGATCCACATTCAAAACATTTCAAGGGAAGTTTTCCCTTACACTTTCCTATACCTATTCTAACATTTTTTGAAAACAAGTATAAAAATTCACCAAGCTTTTTACACACCTCATTTTCAGAGTTAGAATAAGCAAAATGTTCTTCCTCAAGAACCTTCTTAGAATTTTCTTTCTTCGCATCTTTAAAGGAAATTTAATGATCAATTTTTATTTTTCCTCTAATAAATTTATTCCTTCTCATATCATAAGTGATGATAGTACTATATAAATCATCCATAGATAATGTTTTCTAGATATCTATCTTCTAAAGAGGAAATTGTATCGTAAAATATTTTAGGAAGAATTATCAAGATCTTTTAAAAAACAGTGGTATCTTATAACTTTTAACCATAAAATATGATAGTAATAGAATCTTAATTCACCCTATTGAAGAAATCAACAATAGATTTGTATTCATCCATCTTTATATCTTCATACTTCAGCCTCCATATTTGTAAATTTTCCTTCTTTACTTTTTCATTTCCTTCATAAATATTTTCAGCTTATCCCAAATACCCTTGGTGGTGGAATCACCCTTCACTCTTAAAAACTCACATTCAGAAAGTGATGACAGTAAATAATTCTTAGATCTTCCATCATTATCAAGAATCTTCTTGTAAAAAGCTGTAAGAGGAACTTTATCATAAATAGAAGGGAATCCATCTATTTCATCTTCAAGAATATCATACATAATAGAAATAAGATAAGTTAGTATTCTATCTTTCCAGATATTATAGTTCTTACCATCGAAGACCAAAATCCTCTTACTATTCACACAATTAAAATTCTTCATCATAACTTTCTCCTTTAAAACTTCAGCAAAGCGGAAATGAAGGGAGCCTTCCTTCTGATACCAATTGAGAATACCTAGAAGGATCAATGTATTACTAAGAGGGGGAGGGGGTTGAATTAGTGTTATATTTATATTTTAAGTTTCCTTTCTTTTAAAACAAAATTCACCTCCTATTAATGGGTTTTTACCTTTCTGAAAATAAATCCAAACACTAATTTATAGGATCGCAATAATTTAAAGGTTTACTACTCAACAAGAGTAGATATGTCCTTATTATGGTATGGAAACAATCTGATACCACATAATCCATTAGAAAATAACCCTTTTGTGTGGAATAAAATGAGTAGGATATGACCTTACACCCATATAGCACTATGTTCAATAAAATAGTGAATGTTCTCTCTCTAGAATAAATGATGTAATAATTTTTTTAACAAGTTAAGAAACATGTTACTAGGTGCCTTTTCAACTTTCACAAATAATATCTTAAAAAAAATATACACCTTCATGCCTAGCAGCATGTAAGAACTTATTTGGAACTTCATAATGACACTCAGTCTGATTTATTAGTCCTATTCATAGTATGATTTATCAATATGATAAAATAATTTTCCATAATACGGCTGAAAATAATCTAATATTATTCTTTCTCAGTCTAGAAACTCCAGTCCTATTTCTCAATCTAATTTCAAAAACCCTGATTATAATCTTGTCTCTTCTCCTTTCTTATCATGTCCAGAAAAACATCACTAGGAATACTCAATCTGGAAAATTCTTCTCCCTAGAAAATTTGAGATTCTCTCTATTCTTTATTAAGAGTAATTATATCAGTAAAGTAAAAAGTACTTCCTCCTTTTATAAATGAGCAATAAATGGTTTGGGCGGGGTTCTGAAAATGTTTCCCGCTTAACCAAATTTCCATAAACTTCAATTTACCTTAAAATTTAGGAACATACTTGTAAAATATTCTCAAATATTATTTAATATTTTCAGAACTTAAGATCGCTTCAACTTTCTTATAATATTTAGTCCAATTCTGATTTCTCATTCCGTTTCCTTCAATATGATGAAATCATTGGATTCTTCATTACACTTATCTATATCAAAAACTCAACACTAATTAAAAAAACAAGAAAACTTATGAAAAATAAATGTCTTCTCATTATGATTATTATAACCAACTACTCAATATGATTTCTCAATTTCAATGGAGTTAGCAGATTCATTATTACATTTCTCTACATAAAATGAAATATATGAAAACCATTATTCAAACTTCTCCCATCGATTCTATGACCCCCTTGATAAAACTTTGACAAGATTCAAGTAATTATCCTTTTCTTATTTTTCTAGATTAATGATCTTGATGATGTTATCGACGCCAACCTATGTCTAATGGATCAATCTCTTCTTCATTCCGATAATCGGTTTCATCGCCGGTCCAATGGCTCTTGACCTAATAAAAAATCACGAGGAAAAATATAATTTCTCTCAAGTACCAAAGGAAAACATATGAGAGTTATTATTTTCTACTGATCCACTTTTTTTTAAAAAATAATCAATAATTTATCTTGATTTAAATTGTTGACTACATTATTGATTGGTCTCTGATTTTCTTCTTCATATTGGTTAAAATAAACTTTTCTTCTTTTCTTCATTCATCGGTCCCAATAACTTCCAATTTATTTTATTTTTGACTAGTCCTAAGAAATTACCCCAAAAAAATTATTCCTCTGATAAAACTCTGTATCTGACATAAAAAAGATACCCATAATTTGAATCAGTGTCAGAATTCATTACGATGGATCAGTGGCATACCGCATTGGATGGACCGATTCCATCAACTTCGAATTCAAGAACAAATTTTCTTCTCTAATTATGATAACAATGAACTTTCATCACTCAAATTATTTCTCTAAAGATTTATATATTGTGGATTATTGGTCTAACAGAAAACCAATATCTTTATGATCCAATAAAACTTCTCATCCTTCAAACATTTTTTGTGTTTAGTGATCTCACACTGATGGACTAAGACCAGAAATATTTAACTTCAATCAATTTCTTATTTCACAAACTTCTGATTGTATAATGACTTCCTCATGACTTTGAATATGTTTATGATCATATTTAACATCATTTGACTTATAATGTAATGCTTTGAAACTTTTCATCCTTTCCAGCAAACATCATTCTTTCCAACCATCAATACGATTGAGAGCAACCCCTTTCTTACATAAATATTGTATCAAAAAGTTTTTCAAAAACTTATGATTTATGAGAACTCCAAGATTAGAAAAGCATCATTATATTTTTCAAAAAATCCAATATTTATCTTATTATCTTCCTCATTATGATCAGAACCTCATTCTGAACCTAAGGTGATTTCATCGAACCTTTTCTTCTAGAAAATCTTCTTCCTAATATGATGTACTTTATTAAGAATTGTCAGTCCTATCTTTTAAATATGATGGTCAGTCAGATCACCAAAAAATAAAAAGTGTTTCTAATTATTTTCCTTAAAAAAAAGACAATTCTCTTAAAAATAACTTCATTAAGCATCTGAAAACCTTCTCTGGCCAACTTGGTCTGAACATATGTTGATTCCTATAATTATTAATCCTTGAAACCATGGTCATTTATGGTCACATGATTGAGTTGAGGTTGGTTAGATCATATACATGGATTCTAACGAGGGTTTTATTATGTTTTTTAGGGCTTAATTTGGTGACTTTAACCTCTATTGATCATGAAATTTTGTGTTTGTCCTCATGGTTTCCATGGGTGGACCTTAAAGAGATATTTTGAGTTATTCCAACCACTTTTCATCGGTACTACATATGATTATAAAGTTTCACCCTCTTTATTTAAATAGATCATATGGGTAGAGACTATGTGTTTAGATTATGAGGAAGTGGTTTGTGAGTGAGGATAGTTCTAGCATTGTATCATTGAGGCATGGATATTTTTCCTAAATTTAAATGGATTATTTGATCATGTAGTATTGTAAACCTTAATGGGTGAATATTAGGTGTCAATAAACTTTCGGTTTGAGACATATATAAACTTAAGATACCCCTCCCATGGGTTTTGGTAGTTTTTTGCTAGATCAGTTTACTTTTCAGTTGATATCACTATAGGTCAGGGTCTCAATTCACCATTATCCTTTTATTGATGTGGGTTGGGATCAAGATTTCTAAATATTGAGATCATTTTGGACCTAGGATAATTTCTTATTTTTTTTTCATAGTATAGATTAAGGGAAACTTCTCTAATTTATCTAATGTTACCATTCCATGGTTGAGATTCCCATGGTGTTAGACCATATGGAAAGGGGTTACCATACCCCTTCATCTGATGTTTCTATGTCATGGTCGAGATACTCATCATGTGAGACCATATAGATAGGGTATATTTCTACCCTTCGTCAGTTTTTATGATTGAGATATCATTAGGTTGAGATCCCTAGATTCATGGTATAACTTCCCATTATGAATACACTAGTTGAGTGGGGACAAAGATTCCATATGGCTGGGATCATATAGTCAAAGTACTCCTTTCCCCTTGGCATTGCATTATTCTATGGTGGTCGAGATACTTTGAGTTGAGTCCTTACAAGTATGGGAATGCAATACCCCATTAGCCTTATGATTTAACATGATATATTCAGAGAAACATCTATACTAGACAAAGCATGTATAATCTCACCTAGGGTGGCTAACCGAGCACTAGAGGGGGTGAATTTTATTACAGTTGTTAATTTTTGATCATTATTATAACAAAAAACTTTAAGAATTCACTAATTTTGTTAGATATGTTTAGAAAAAAATTGGTGGTGGACTAATGAGTTGTACTCTTTCCATGCTCAGGCACCCTAATACCTGAGCATACTTGATAGTTTTTTATCCATGTAGGGTAAAGGGACTTTATATATATGGTAAAGTCACGGAGATGGTAATAGTTAAGAGATAGGTCCAATCATGGAATCAAGATTGGTTTTCTATCAACTCTTATATTTTTCTCACCTTTGGGACTTCTAATATATGATTTTTATGCAAGATATCTTGTTTATATCTATATGTTGGTGTGAAATTATAATTACTGATTTTTATAACATGTGTTATGTTACTAATATAATTGAAATTTATATATGATTTTATTTTTTATTCTACTTTTATGTTTTGATGGTTGTATATATATATTTTTTCACTATTATTCATGGATATCTATACAAAAGTGGGTATAGTATCCTCATTTTATTCATATACATTCATCACTAGTCAGTAGCCTGTGGCTTACGAGGAGGCACACATGAAGTATGTGAAACTTGGTTCAGTAATAATAGATTTGAATCAGATTGGGGATACCAAAAAGTGATACCAAAGCCTTGTTTTTCTTTTATCTTACTATTTATTCTATTTTAGAAAGAATATAGAATATTGTTGAAATATGAAATGTAGTTTATACCAAGGAATAGTTGATAGAGACCAGATTGTTATTCTTTATTTTCAATTTTATAGTTGGGATATTTTTATTGAATATGATGTATTGGATTATTTATTTATAAATTTTGGTTTTACTCATGTCCTAGGGTGGAAAGATATCATATTTTGATGCATCATTTTTAGCATATAGTATTCACCTAAAAATCATGTGCTTTCCTATATTTGAGCACTCTAATTTTGATATGAAGTCCAGTTATTGAATGCGTTGGAAAAAACCTATATAGTATTTTACTTTATCACTTGATAGTTTAATTCTAATAAATTAAGCCATTATTATGTTCTTTTGTTATTAAATTGATAAATATAATCCTACTTATATCTGATTCTACCCTTGAGAGAGAGAGTGTGGGTTTTTTGGGATATAGAGAGAGATCCCAAGGTTATAACATACCTGTTGTATATAGGGTGTTTGTATGGTATAACATGATGATTTTCCTAGTAATTATTATTATGACTATTATATTCCAACATGTTATATATATAATTCTTATTCATATGTTTGGAATTATATATACATGCCACTATGATGAAAACTTTTTTAGTGTTAAGAGTACAATCATAAGCATGTCATACCGGTTGTTTATCCAAAACCCTTAGTTTTTATTATACCTACTTTTGATTATAAAGAGTGTGAGAGTTATGTTTATGTTATTTAGTTTGTGGGAGAATGAACCTTCAAGAGGAAATCTTTCCATATCTAATCTAAAACTGGATTTTCAGTTGTAGTATTCATCTCTATTAATTAGAGTGGTCAAACCTCAATCTAAAAAGATATATATTGAATCTCTACAATTTATATTTGATTATTTAGAGACACCTCTTTAGAGGTGCGTAAGGATTTTAGTGTATACACTTTAAGGATAAGTGATTCATTCATGGGGTGTCCTTGTCTAAGAAGATCATCATGGGGGGTTTTCTTGGATGGACTTTTAGAATTGGTTTTTTGATAATTTTCTTCCCAATATTCCAAGGGATGAATTGACATGAGAGTTTAATAATTTGAATTAGTGTATCATGTAGGTGATGTATTATTCTGATTGTTTTACTAAGTTACTTCATTTTTATCCTTCACTAGTGACTGATAAGACTGATAGGGTTCACTGATTTTAGAATTGACTGAGATTATTGATTCATTCATAGGTGAACATATTTTGGCTTATATCTTTTTTTAGTACATGAATCATGAATTTATTATATGAGTGGAACCTATCTAAGGATATACATTTGGGGTATTCGGTTCATATGCTAGGTTTAGGGGTGGATCTTCAGTTAGATAAAAACCATGTTTTTAGGATTCTTACTAAAGTATTAATAGACAGGCCAACCAAGGTCATGGATTATATTCTTCGCAAAACGGAAGATTTACTCATATGTATTATGAGTGCAATAGAGTGGGGTATATGAAGGACCCTGGAACAACTTGAGAAGGGAGGGGTGAATCAGGGAGTTAAATTTTTATATTTAAAGTTGTGGATCTTGTTCCCACCTTGGTAGGAACTTGTTAAACCTGTCAAACAAATGAAAGTAGGATGTTGACACAACACTATTACTTGGTTCAACACAAAGGGATACGTCCAATGAGCATATGTCGATAGGTTGTTGGTCATACCTAATTACACTAAACTTCACTGGCTGCAGATTACAATGTTCAAGTACAATCACTCTGTCCCAGGCACACTACCTTTACAAAAGCTTAGAGATAGCTCACTGCATCCCTCGGGTCACTCCCGTTGACTCCCGCTGGCTCACTGCCTTTGGTGAAGTCCTAGTCAGTTTATAGATGTGAGGGTCTCTTCAATAGGTTTGCATTGAAGTCTTTTCCTCTGCTTAGCACGAGACTCTACTTGCATCTAGTTCCAGAAATTATGCACTTTAATGCACCGAACCACTGAACCAGATAATCAGAAAGTGCAAACAGGATACACAGATGATTTTGCGCAGCAACTACCCTTTGCGCGCAAGTTCTCACTTTTAAGCGCAATACCTGATTTTCGCACGGAAAAATATTTCACGCAATTTCATCTTTTTACGCACAACCTCTCATTTTTCACGTAGCTCCAAATTTTCTGCGCAAGTCGGAATTTTTCGTGCAGCTCAGACTTTTTCGGGCATCTCATACTTTTTTGCGCAGCTCAGCCTTTTTCGCACAACTCCCTTTACGCGAACCTTTTACATGCATCATACCTCGGATCTTTTGTGAGTCTTAAACCACTCGGAATGAGGGGGGTCACCTCTTATTTATAGGCGTCTCAGACCCCCGCACGTAAAACCCCCTGTGGCGCGAAATACTTTCATCTGACGCGTAATATTTCGCACAACCATTGTTTTTCGCGCACTTAATCAGATTTTTCGCACAACCCATGCCTTTTCCACTTTTTGACGTTCTGATTCCAAAACACTATTCACGTGAAAAACCTCAATACACTATTTCCCACACCACTCTATTTTTTTCACGCCCAGTTCAAATATTTCATGCACATCCGCTGTTTTTTGCGCCCGCCGCTGTTTTTTGCGCACACCACTGTTTTTCGCGCATGCCTCCTTTATTTCACGCACCACTTCCTTTTTGCGCGCACCTCTTCTTGCCATCCACCCATGTCTTCATTTTCCGATTTTCACACCCAAAAATTTGGCAATCACTAGAGAACAGCACCACCTTCAAAATTATTGTCTACTTGAACTATATGATCACTTTACTGGAACACATTCTGAACTTCCACTGAGGATTGACAACAAACACAAACCATAATCCAATTCATGCATAGAACGACCATGGTTCCAACAGTATACTCAACATTTATGTCAATGGGGACATATTTAGTGTCACTCTTATGGGGATATATAGTATCTAAACCATTTTTACATTGGGTTTGTCCACCAACAATTGTCTGTTTTGATGTACAGTCTCAGAGATCAGTAGTAGGACCTGATACATCACCATAGGGTGGTAGTTAGAGTTCTTTTTACCATCTAGGTTAAAAAGGTATTAATGGTTATCTAGGTCATTAGAGGTATTATAGTGGTTCTACTTAGGGAATTAAAGGATCTGGAGCCCTGGGTAGAGGCTTTGGGATATACTAGCATTTATTTGACACCTATTGACCATGATAAGGGAACTTCATTTACTTGAGGTACAATATTTGTGTCATATACTTTTGCTTAAACTTTATCTGATGTAGATTCATCACATTAATTTATATTTTATTAGTATGATGATAATATTGGGATGAGTATAGAGTACCTATATGTAGTGATTACTATCAACACACCGTTTGGGGAGTGATCTGAGAGTATTCATCAACATTTTGAGTGTGTCCTTAATCCTAATGGTTATCAAAATATTTGGAAATTTTTAATGTAAGATATGGATAGTTTTTTTGTGATCCTAGGTATAGAGTGGTTCTCTCAGTATCAAGCACACATCGAATGATATATTTAGTGGGTATCATTTATGTCATTTTAGGATGATATTTGTACCCTTTCTAATGAGTGGTATGTGTAGGTAGGTCATTTGGGACATGACCATCGATAGTTGTTCATGCATTCAGTCTAATTGGCCTATGTTGTTCAGGATGATGAGGATATTTATTTTATAGAGAAAATATTTACATTATTTTTAATGTGTATTTAAATTAATTAATCCCTTAAAATTTACCAATTTTATTTTAATTTCATTGTTCTTGGATTTTAGGGATGTTTTGATCTTAAAAGTGAAAATTTCTTAATTTTGAAATTTTAACTCTTTTAAATAACTTATGTATTTTGAGTATAATTTTTTTTTATATTTATCCAAATTGAGTAATTATTTTTTTTGGATTCTATTATTCATGGGATACTACTTTTCCAACTTATCCAAGTGTTTATTCAAATTTATTGAGGCCCAAATAAATCTGTCAAGGTAGAAAATATTTTTGGCCTAAAGAATTGACCACTCCTCATTAAATGAGGTATATCTCGAGATTAAATTTTCCAAATGAATTGATAAAAAATGGATAGGAAATATAATTCAATTATTCACCTCTTTGTTAAATTTAAAATTCAAATTTGTTCATTAAGATGGTCATTGAGTGTGTGAAACATGAAGAATTTGAAGAGTCTATTAGCATATAAAAAGAAGTATTCATTAATTTGGATATAACATAGTTTAGACATATCCAAATGACTTGAAATTTCTTTTTTAGGATAGATAATTCAATTTCACACAACATTATAGAAGAACTCTAGTCTAGATTCATCCATTAAGGATGAAAACATTGAGCCACATTTAAACAAACAGAAACTGGACAACAGATTTCCACCCCTCCTCTTCAATATATTTCCATCTCTACACATTTTAAAAGTTATTGGTGGTTAGTGAGATAAAGGAAAGATATTTTTTGATATATTTTGGAATATTATGTGAATTCACATTGGAAAGGAAATAATGGAGAAGAAATATGATTCTAATGTGATGAAAGTCTAAGAACCAAGTGGTTGTGGACAATGACGACTGATTAATACTCTATTCTGAGTTTTGATATTCATGTGTAATATCTTTTGAATATATTTTGAAATTATATTTTTAAATTAAAGAGTTAATTTTATTTATTTAATTAATTTTAAGTATATTTTTATGGTTGTTCAATCTATGGCGTAAAATAATTGATTTCATTATTTAAATTTATTCGGTGAGGTCTTGCGGTTGAGAATAGAGATTTTGATCAGGTTTGATTTCTTGAAGGTCTTAGAGTAATTGAATCACTTTTATAGGAGATAAAACAATAATATTTAGGTCTTTATATGATATCCTTGCAAACTAGTGTGTTCATATAGAGTTCATTAGGTGGGCATCAATAAATCCAATTGAAAAATCATTTTAAACAAGGAAGAGAGGAGTGTCTAGAAGGTCTAAGAATATACAAAACTACTATTTCAATTATTGTTTCAAATAAATTATAATTTTATTTCAATATTATATTTTTCTCTTTAATTTATTTAACTTTGTTTCTAATTTATTTTATTTGTTTGAAATTTTAACCAAATACCAAAAATTTTTATTCTTAAAAAAACAAAAAAAAGAAAAAGTTAATGTTTTGAAACTGAAATTGAAAAATCCTTGAGATATAATCTAGGTACCACTATATTTTTTTCACTTGTGGATAAATTTTTTGATTGGGGTTTTCATGAAAAAATTCCTATATAAAATGGAACCATTTTTGTGGAGGTTTCTTGAATTGATTTTTTTCCATGACCCATAATTATAACCTAAACTTGTTACCATTGGATTATAAAATTGATAGTACATATCACTACAGAGTTTGATATATTTTAAATACCCCTATCCCTAGTTGTGAATCATCCTCTAACACACTTAGAAGGAACTTTTTTGAACCTTAAATTCAAATGGTTGATAATAGAACTTTCAGATAATTAGCTTCATCTAATGATGACGATCAATAAAACCTTATGGAATATACCGATTCTCAAACTGGGTTTGAAATAAAATCTAGTTTTATTCACTAACTACCAAAATTTAAAGGACTACCAAGTAAATATTCACATAAACATCTTAAATAATTTAGTAATCTTTATGTTAACATGAAACCTCAAGGTGTAGATGTAAATAAAATTAAATTGAGATCATTTTCTTTTTCTACTTTAGAAGGAGTAACCAAATAATGGTTCTTCTATTCACATTCAACTTTTATTATAGATTGGAATGAATTAAAGAATATTTCTCATGAATTTTTTCCCTATTTCCATAACTTATTCCATTTTAAAATATATTTGGGGGATTAGGAAAACTCAAGGTGAAACATTTCATGAGTATTGGGAATGATTCAAAAGGCTTCATTTTAGTTTTCACCACCATAAAATCAATGACCAACTGTTGAATAAATATTTTAACTAAGGATTTTGTCTTACTGATAGGAGCATGATTGATATTTATACAGGAGGGGCTTCAGCTATAATACACCAGCTGATGCTAGGACTTTAATTGCAACATGGCCCAAAATGCTCAACAATGTGAAACAAAAATCCATATTCATATGAAATCATCCCAAGAATTCCACACTACTAGTCTTGAAAATAACATGATTGTGAGTCAAATTATTAATCTTAACACCATGATGAGGTTAATGATGTTGTCCAATAACCCCCCAACCCCACCAAAACCCACAGAAACTTTTCAAATGAAAGTCTATGTGGGATTTGTTCTTCCAATGAACATTTTAGTGACCAATTCCCAAAAATGAATAATCACTTTGATAATTATAATGCAATTTTACCTAAAAATACCTTTTAATCAAACCAAAAAATAACTTTTTTATCTAACCAAAATTTTAATCAAGGTTTAAAAAATCACTAAAATGAAATATTTTGATAACTTGAACAATAAAGAAACTGTTTTCAATGGAAAACAAGTAATTATCAACCAAGATATTTCAATGAGGATGCTAATTATAATTTCAAAAGAAAATTTTTGCCTATCTTACCCACTAAAAATTAATAAAGTAACTTGAATAAGTAATGAGGTAATAACAAGTGGTAACAAGATAAACACAAGAAGTAATGATACAAACCTAAGATCCACAATGCAACATGCGGAATACCTTGATGACTCAAATGGGTTATCTGACCTATGATCTTAGTAGCATGAGAAATAAAATGATTTGAGGTTAAAATTCAATACCAAAGTAAATATGAGAGATACATGGAAATAAAATGATAATTATATTGAACTTAGGAGTGGAACAAGATTGAATAACCCTCAAACTAAGAAACTCAAACTTGCTGTTGAAACTGTTAAATAGAATCCCACTATAGATAGAAATTATGAAAATTATGAATTTTATTTGAATCAAAACACAAATTAAAAAGAAAAAATTTTGTTTGAAATAACCAAGAAAGATTTTAAGAAGATTTTTGGTCATTATTTTTCTCAAAGAAGTGCTAAAATTATCCATAACCATTCAAACAACCACTACCTTATCCTTGGAGTGAACCACCAATGAAGACAAGTGCTGAAAAAGAGTTAGATAAGGAGGTTTTAGAAAATTTTAAGAAATTTCAAGTCAATATACATTTTCTAGATTTTATGAAATAGATTCAAACGTATGATAAGTTTTTAAAAGAGATGTGTACCCTCAAGAGGAAATTCAAAGGAGGTGAAAAAGTCAATTTAGGGAGGAATGTTTCATCCATGATTCAACAAGATTTTCCTATCAAATGTAAAGACACCAGAACCTTTACCATTACCTACACCATAGGGTATTGAGAATTAAATTATTTAATTATTGATTTAGAATCTTACATTAATGTTATTCGACATTCTATTTAGTTATCTCTTTAGTTTGGAGAATCAAAACCCTCTAGTATTATCATTCCACTTTCCAAATGATGTTCCACCAAGCTTATGGGATTTATAAAGGATATTATTGTTTAGGTGAGATATATGATTTTTCATATAGATTTTTATGACTTAGATATAGAAGATGGTCAGTTAAGTACCCATGAACCTCTCATTATAGGGAGGCCCTTTTTGAAAACTGTTAAAGTAATCATTAATGTTCACACAATAACTATTTCACTTGAATTTGGAGGAGATGTTGTTAACTTCAATATTTTTAAATCCATGAAGTAGTCAATTTAAGAACATTCATCACATCATGTTAAAATTATTAATTGGTCATATAATAGAATTTATGAGTGTGAACTATATGATTTTGGAAATATTGAAATTAATTCCATAACAATTTTTGATAATCATGAATCTGATATCGAAAAAATCATTTCCAACCTAGAAAATAAGGAAATTACTTGTAAAGAAAATATTGAGAACCTAGAGAGTTATAAAATTTATTTAGGAAATGAATATCCTTAAAAATATATAATTTATTTGAATAAACACACCTTTGATAAGTATATAGAACAACACGATTATCCTCACTTTGATGTGAAATCTACTTGTCTGGAGAGTAAACTAGGAGATGAAATAGTTTTCATTGAGTCACCTAAACCTCCTTTGACCAATGAAAATAACCCACCAAAGTTAAATCTACAACCACTACTTGAGGACAAGAAATATTATTTCTTATATGAGAATGAATAATTACATGTCATAATTTCAGAAGATATTTCAAGATACCAAGAGAACCAACTTTTATAAATTCATAAAACCTAAAAAAAATACATAGGATGGAATCTATATAATTTAAATGGAATTAGTACCTCATTGTGCATGCATATACATTTTTTGGAATAAAACGCTAAGTTGGTGAGAAAATTTCAAAGAAGACTAAACCCAAAAATTTGAGAGGTTGTTAAGAAAGAAGTCACCACCTTGTTGGATACTGGAATTATTTTTCCCTTCTCTGATAGTCAATGGGGGAGTCTTTTCCAAGTTGTTCCCAAAAAGGGTGGCTTTAAAATCTCAAGGAATAAATTTGGTGAGATTATCCTTGTTATAAATCTAAATAAATGGATAATTTTCATTGATTATAGGAAAATAATCTTCTGATAAGGAAATACCACTTCTTATTTCCATTTATTCATCAAGTCCTTGAAATAATAGCTGGGAAAACCCACTATTGATTTCTTGATGGATCATCTAGTTATTTATAAATTCATATTTTATTGGAGTATAAATATTATACTAATTTCACATGATCCTTTATAACATTTTCTTATAGGATAATTACCTTTATTTTATATAATTCTCTTGGAATTGTTAAAATGTGTAAGATGATCATTTTCTTTGAATTTATAGAAACTTTAATAGAAGTTTTTATAGATGAATTCACCATTTATGGATCATCATTTGAAAGGTTTTTGAAAAGTTTGACACATGTTATTGAAACTTTCATTGATAATAATCTTGTACTAAATTATGAAAAATGTAATTTTATGACATATAAGGGGATCGTGCTTGGTCATGTTGTGTCTATAGATGAAATTCATGTTGATCAATCCAAATTTGAGGTCATTTGTTCATTTTAATTTTCAAAAATAGTAAGATATATGATATCCTTCCTTATTCATGCTGGTTTTATAGGATATTTATGAATGATTTTAGTAAGGTTGTGCTTTCTTAGCCTAATTTTCACAAAAAATACTCCCAATTTTTCTTTGATTATAATTGTAAACAAGAATTTAAGGAGTTGAAACAGAAAATTGACAATCCCTCCCATTTTAGACGACTGATGTTGAAATAAAGGATAAAAAGGAAGTGAAAACCCTGTTGTTGATCATTTGAGTAGGATACCTTCTGTTTTGAATGGAAAGCATCATATCTTTCCACTAATTAAAGAACCCTTTCCAAATGTAGAGTTTTATGATTTTAAGAGTGAATGAACATGGTTTTATTATCATGTAAATTGTTTGGATAGTGATGAAGTTCCCCATTGGTTTTTAATGAAATAAATTTCTAAACTTTTGAGTGGTTAAAATAATTACATCTGAGTTGATACTTACCTATGACATGTTGGAAGTGATCAAATGATTAGAAGATGCATTCCAAATTCTGAATTTCAATAATTCCTACATTTTTTTCACACTTTGATCTATATAGGAAACTTGGGACCACAAATAACTACAATAAAATTTCTTTATTTTGTTTTTTATTTACCCACTATTTTTAGAGATTATTTTGAAATTTATAGAATATGTAAATTTTTTCAATTTTATAGAAATATTTCCAAAATGAATAAGATGCCTCAGTAACCACTTTTGTTTTATTATGTATTTGATGTATGGGTTATGAATTTAATGGGACATTTTCCAAATTATTTTGGATATATTTACATATTGATTATTTTTTATTATGTTTCCATGTGGGTAAAGGATATTTCCCTGAGATCTGATGATGAAAAAATTGTATCCAAGTTTGTGAAAGGAAATTTGTATTATAGATTTGAATTTCCAAAGTTTTTTTTCAATGATCAAGGTAGCCGATTTTTTAATAGGGAATTGGAATATATTTTAAATAAATATGGATTTAATTATATGGTCTCTATGCCATATCACCCTCAAACAAATGGAATGGATGAGTTATAAAATAGAGAAATAAAAAAAATTATAGAAAAAACCGGAACCCAAGTAAAAAGGATTGAAGTTTGAGACTAGATGATTCACTGTGGGATTATCATACTAAATTAAAAACCACAGAGTTCATCATCTATTCTCAAACTCTAATCCTTTCTATTTTGGTTCATAGTTTTTGTAAGGACCTATGTTTTTCTGGACTAAATTTTTGGGCAGAAAATTGAATTTTTTCTTTTAGATCCTTATAATGGGTAAAATGGTAATTTAACTATAGAATATGATATCAGATAATTTTTTGACCACTCCATTTGTTCTAGAATGGGGTTTTCACCCTAGGAAAGGAGAGTGGTGGAATTATTAGCTGTTTGAATTTTAGGAGAATAATTAATAGTTAATAATTAATTAAATTAATATTAAATTATTCCCATAGGTTCATTCAGAAAATTATTTTGAATGGAGCATAATGTTGATATTCCATCTACACCATTGATTATAAAATGATTATTTTTTCTAGGTGGGGAATAAACTCAAGTCCGGCATTGGGGCCGGCCGGGGCCCCCTTTTCTTTTCTTTTTTTCCCTCTTATTTATTTTCTTTTAATTTTTCCCTTTTTTCCTCTCGATTCTCACGCACACCCTACAACTTACCCATTCATGCGACCTAAGATTTAAATGCGATAGGTATATAGAAATACGGAGAGGGAGGAAGAGAGTTACCAATGCAGAGCTCTCAACGCACTGGATTGACATGAGGAAACTGTGGACCGTAGACTAGAGCAAAGATTCAAAAGTTTCTACCCAAAGGTAGTAATTTTTTAGTTTTCATCATATATCCTTGTAGATTTTCCTTTTTATAAATTTAAATCCCTATTATTTTTTCTTATGGACACTTGAGTCCCGATCTGTTGATTTGGTGGTAAAAACAGGGGTTTCGGGTGATCCGGAGGTTTTTCATTTTAGAAAACTAGGCTACATGGCATGTGGTTCAGGGTGACATGATGTTCATTCTTCCTGTTTGGGGAAGATTATGTTTTTTAAGTACACACCATGTACTAGGTTATACACGCCATGCACTGGGTCTTAGTTGTGTAGCTAAGTATCTAACGTCCCGAATCAGATGCCACTAAACTGGTGCTCTGATCCAGTGCACCAAATGGCCTCAAGGATGCCTCCTCATATGCCAGAGGCTATTTAATAGAAGCAAGGTCCTAGGAGGTGATCATGGGGAGACTATTAACTCATATCAGAGTAAGCGAACAACGATAATATTCAAGTATCATACACAACAGAAAGTAAACAGAGTGCAAAAGCAATAAACTGAAATAGAAATCTGTAATATTAAAATGCTGTAAAAAGCCTGAATAGCTATGCAATACAATAAAACACTAGTAACCTACTGGGACAACCATATAGATACAAGTACAAAGAAAATGAAAGAATAAGTACAAGGCTCAACTACTAACTCTGATCCAACTCATGTACCTGATCTATAAACACTGTCAAACTGTACTAGCTCGATTAGTAGAACCACTCGAGCAGCTCTGATCGATCATGAAACACTGGGCCTCAACCCTATCCACCATGAAACTCATTCTCAACTTGAAAAGTAGACATAATTTTTACACGTACACCGAGGTTCACGTGTAGGGGTGATAAAGAATCTCAGTAGGCCACCCCGACAAGCAACCTATAACTGTGATCCTAAAGTGTATTTAAAAGAAACGTGCTCAGCCAATATGAGACACAAACAAAAGGTAGTAAAAACCAAATGTGAAACCACAATCGAACTGAGGGTCTATAATCCCTATTAACTAGGCAAGTGAAACCATGGATGTCCATATCTATATATGTACACATGTATAGTCCCATACCTATACATATATACATAAATATGAATATTCATTGTTATGTGTATCAATCAACATGAAACCACAAAAATAGTTGATCCTTGAGTCCATAAGCCCGATCTTCTCGACATTCTATGCAAGGTCATTGAGCTGGATGTCATGCCACTCAAGCCATGTATCATTAATTCAAGCTCTGGGACTGTAATCCCATCGACATGTACCTACTTTGGCCAATGCCAGAATTATATCTCTAATCAAGATACATCACCACAGGGGGATACTCATCTTACACTTGGGTTCACATGTACTCGCCTCTAATCACAAAGTAGGATGCCACTTACCAACGGTCAATCCTATAAACAAGGCTACCGTATACTGACAATCAATCCCGTAAGTCGCTGGTCAGCAAAAATGGAGCATAATCCCATGAATTCAACTGAGACTCAGAAAAACTCCCCCAGTTGTCAAATTTCTTAGACTCACCCATAGGCATATAAAAACCCCTCTTTTAGGCATAGAAAAACCTCACCCATATTCATAACCAATCCTGGTCCACAAGCATAAAAAATCCTTGCCCACTGACATAAAAATTCTTCACCCACAAGCATAACAAATCCTCACCCGCAGGCATAACAACCAAACAGGGTCGATCCCAGTATATTTTCATTTCAATATAATTGAAAACACATGTAAATTACACTATTACAAGGTTAAAATAATAAAAACTAACTTGGGAAAACATTTATATAACCAAATACATCAAGTAAGGATTAACAGCTGGATACCAAGAAACACCTCTGGTCATCGCAACAATATATATATATACTACAATATATTTATATATATATATATATAAATAGGCTCAAAAACCAACTCCTAGGTAATACCTTTGTGTATACCAGTAAATTTCAGAAATAACATGGATCAAAAGCCAGATACCAGGAAATAACGTCTAGCATCCCAATAAGAAAACAATCCTAGGAAGAACATCCAGGCATCCCAATAGAAAGGAAGAAGCCTCACATTAGGCTCGATATCCACCCACCAAGAAGAACCTCTGGTGAACATAACTACATCATCAATAGACAAGTGAAACATAACAAGGAGTGAGGGTGGCCCGTACACCCAACCCAACACTACAGTCATAGCCCCATGGGAATACTAGTTCGACACAAGTTCTAGGTGACACTGAACACCATCTCTACCCAAAACCGGTGTACAAATCAAGGTCAGTCAAACCACGGGCACCTGCTGGGTCCCTCAGGTCAAACACAAAGATGCATCCTACTTGGGATCCTCTAGGTAAAAATGAGCGAAGGAATCCTACACAATATCCTTAGAAAGAATAAAGGGAGGAATCCTACGTGAGATCCTAAAATTAAGAACAACATAGGAATACTACAATAGGGATCCTTTCAAAGTAAAATATGAGAGAGATCCTATAAGGGACTCCCTAGGTTAGCACATAAGCAAAGGAATCCCTTAGAGGATCCTTGGAAGCATACAGTCTCACAACCTCATAGGATAGATGAGAACATATCACAAGTGGAATGTCCTCAAAATCACAATTCATGGGATATATCTCATATCTCATCTCAGATCAAAGGTCTCAACTAGGTTGGTCCAAACACCCAACATATCATCCACGCAAATTCACACTCTCAGGTGACAATTGAACTCGATAACTGGAGGAAGAACCTATCCATTTAGATATAACCCCCCAAAAACCATTTAAATGACCTCTAAATGTCAAGAGGATTCCACCACTGTGATCTACATGAAAAAACACTTAGAATGGAGTACTCACATGCCTAATTCTGACTTCCAGGGCACAAAATACCCTGAACCTCTAAGCTAGAAAAGTAAACAGTGTGTACTTTAGAGTAAATGATATATACTCTAATCACTCCCAGTAGTTGTGTACTTATACATGGATAGAACAACATGGGGTCTGCCTGTGTAAAAGTGCACGATGTGTACATCAATGTACATGGTGTCTACTATCAACAAACAAAAAACCCGTGTTCTTTTTCACATGGCTGGACACACGACCATGTAGCACCACATGACCTGTACTCAGAGTACATGGCATGTACTTAAGAAAACTTCTTCTTCCTCAAATGGGAATAACACACAGAGTGTTCCCCCAGAACATACATCGTGTAACCTGGGTTTCCTGTCAGGAAAACCCTCAGATCGCCCAAAACCACCGTTTTCACCCCTGAAACAACAGATCGGGCCTCAAGAGGCCACAAATAAGAAATATATGGATATAAAAACTTGAAACAACCAATTTAAAGTGAATATATAGTGAAAACATAAATGAGACTATATTTAGGCAGAAATCACCAAAGCTTCACTTGATTTCACCATCCACGGTCGTTATACGCCAACTCAGCGCGTCAAGGGCTTCACAAAGGTACCTCTCTTTCCTTCTCTATCTATCTATTTCTCCCTTCCCCATTTCTCTCTTATGTCACATCCAAGTAGGAGCACACAGAAGGCATGTGTAAGAAAGAGTAAGGAAGAGAAAAGAAAGAAAATAAAAAGAAAAGAAAAAGAAGAAAAAGGGGCTCGGTCCGACCCTTGTGCCTGACGCATGTTTATGCCTTTTCTAGGATAAAATACCAATTATGGACTCAGTGGCGGAGATAGAATCTCAATACGATGCTCCATTTAAAATTTATCTACGAATGAAACTGCATGAATAAATTAATATTTAATTTAATAATATTAAATATTAATTATTCTGCTAAAATTTGAACATATTATATTTCCACAAAACTCCTATCCTAGGGTAAACACACTATTTTGGGACCAATAAAGTGGTCAGAAAAATTATTCAATATCCTATTCTAGGTAAAAGACCATTTTACCCCTTTAGAAGGATGTGAAAATTAAAATTAAAATTTATGATCAAAACTGTATTTCCGAAAAACACAATTCCTTACAGAGTAGACGGCTAGGCTACCCATGTAGTGGTACATGGCCGTGTAGAGTACACGAATAGACACCATGTGGGAAGCGTTCCATGTAAAAGTACTTGACTTGTCCTAGAATATGGTCAGGCTAGTTAAAGGACATGGGATGGTACCCTATCTAGGGTACATTCCATGTACCCATTTCACATGCTGTGTAATTGGGGTTTTTACATGCCCTGGTTAGCGGAAGTACACACCCATGTGGGGCTTCAGAAGCATACATCATATACCCATGGGGACATGCTGTTTACTGCCACATGTAACCCTTTGAGGGGTTTTTGTATCTTTCTACCCATGAGTCAGAATTAGACCCATGAGTAGTCCATTCTGAGTATATTTTCATATTGATAACAATGGTAAGACTATTATGGTGTTTTGAGGACTCCTATGTGGTGTTTTTGGAGTTTCATGAACATAGAGGGGTTCTTCCTCTAGTACTTGAATCTAGTAGTCTCCTAAGAGTGAAACATTCAATTTGAGATGATCCATGAGATATCTCTCTAGACTGATAAATTTGAATTTAATTCTTTGAGGATGTATCCCTTGTGATATGTTCCCATATAGCCTATGAGGCTGATAGATCAGTTGACCCAAGGATCCCCTCTAGGATTCCTTTATTTACATTTTGACCTATAGGATCTCGTGTAGGATACCTCTATCTTCTATCTAGTTACCAAGGATCCCCTGAGGGATTTCTTTGATTATATGATGACTTAGGGAGTCCCTTGTAGGATCCCTTTACCTGTGGAATGTTCTAAGGATCCCATGTAGGATTTATATATTTTTATGCCATCTTGAGGATCCTTGTGTAGGAAACCATTTCCTAAGTACCATTTTGAGGATCCCATGTAGGATGAATTTGTTTACTTTCCATTAGAGGATCCCATGTAGGATCCCTCCTTTACCTTTCAGCTAAGGATACCAAGTAGAATTCATTTTATTAAGTGTTTTCTGAGAGGATCCCATGTAGGATGCCTCTCTATGATGACTTGAGGGACCCAATAGGTGCCCGTTGTATGGAAGACACTGAGTTAGTATGTCAGGTTTGGGTATAGATGGTAGAGGGTGTCACCTTAGAACTCGTGATTAAGTTGTGAGCCCGCGAAGCTATGGTTTCAGTGTTAGGTTTAGGCATTCGACCACCCTCACTCTTTTGTTTATCCTTTCACATGTTTATTGCTGATGCAATGATGTTTACTCGAGGTGCTTCCTAGTTGGTGGTTTTTGAGATTGATGGGAGGCATCTTTATTTATTTTGGGACGGTCGAATGTTCTTATTGTGATATATATTTCTTATTAGGATTACTAGATTTTATTTCCTAGGATCTGTATTTTAAGACATGTTATTATGATATTTATTTTCATACCCAAAGGTACTACATGGGACTTGGCTGTTGAGACTATATATTTAATTATATATTGTTGGTATGTCTATAGGCACTTCCTGGAATCTGGCTGTTGAGCCTACTACTATGATATAAGAGTATAGAACCCTAGAAATGATACTTTGGATTATTCTACTTTCCAAAGTGATTAGGATTATTACACTCTCCTATGTCGAAATGTGATGAGGATGATTATATTCTACTCGATCTAATGAGACTCATGGATGATTATGTTGTACCGAGGTATATGGATGATTACTCTCTCCCTAATTGGTTACTTGACTACAATGTTGAGTATAGAATCTCACATCACTGGATACCTGGAATTAATATAATCTTCTATATTATAGGGATGATTACATTATCCCTTATTAGAGACTCTAGGTGTGAGTATGGAATCTCACTGGTGATTTATTCTTATAGATCGCCTAAGGGTCATACCCTTAGGGATTATCTGAGTTTCAAATGTCGTGACTGCTTACCGGTTGGGAATCAGGGCTTAGACATTAGATTGGATTTACATAGTCTGGGTAACATGGAATCTAGATCAGTGACCATTTATAGGATGTCCGAATATACATCCCTATAATTCTATTTTTCAGTGATTGGAGGTGAGTATTGGTGAACCCAGGTGTATGATGAGTATCCCCATATGGTGATGTTTTTTTCTTAGAGATATTTATGGCATTGGAAGAAGCAGGTACATGTTGATTAGGATTACAAACCTATATATTGACTTAATGATACATTTCTTATGTGGTACAAAATCCAACTCAATTCCCTTACATAGGATTTCCAGGCGATTGAGATTATGGACCCAAGGATCAACAGCTGGTTGGTTTTATGTTATTTCATTAAATTACTCATGAATATTCATATTTATGTATACATTTATAGGTATGGGACTATATATGTATATGTATATAGATATGGACATCCATGGTGGAACTATTCTAGTTGGCCGGGATTACATACCCAAGGTTTGATTGTGGTTTCATGTTTTGGTTTGGCTTACCTTTTTAGTTGTGTCTCAGCTAGGCAGAGCACTTTTTTTTGCATACAATTATAGTAGGGTATTTATAGGCTCCTCATTGGGGGTGTCCTACTACGATTATTTATCACCCCTACACATGAACCTTAGTGCATGTGTAGATTGTATGTATGCCTTTCAAGTTGAGCATGAGTTTCACGGTGGATAAGGATAAGACCGAGAGTTTCACGATTGAGCAGATATTCTTGTGTGGGTTCTTCTATTTAGACATGTTCTATTTGAAAATGTTTTTAGATCAGATATGTGGTATGGATTGAAGTTATTAGTTGGTCCTTGTACTTTTATTTTAGTTTCTTTTGTACTTATGTATCTGTATGGTCAGCCCAGTGGGTGACCAATGTTGTAATGTATGGAATAAATCTTTGGGATTTTATAGATTTTTATTTTATTATTATAACATATTTTATCTCAGTTTATTTATTTCTTTCGAACACTATTTTTTACTGCTATGTATGATACTTAGCTATTTCCATTGTTTCTTACTCTGATATAGGGCATAGTCAGTATTAGAAATGTGTCGAAACCTATAATGGATATCATACTGGTGCGTTGAGAAAACTTGTTTCGGTAAGAATTCCTAGTTTCCAAGTATATGAGATTGTTGTTTTGATCTATGATGTTATAGTTGTATATGATTTTCACCTTGAGTAACTCACATGTTGTGTAGATGTTATGATTTACTATGGATCTATGGATCTTGGACATCAACAAGAGGCTAGTGATGAATTTTTAATCTTGGTCGATAAAGGAAAGAGGTGTCTCATGTATCATATTTGGCACATAGTATTCACATCATATAGTCCTAATAGTGTGTGATTTTATTTAAGACTAAGGCCTATTTATTTGGGTCTACTTATTTATAGACATTTCTTTCTGATGGTAGGTTATTTGAATCTATGTTAAGGAATTGTTTTTAGGTTGATGACCCAGTCCTCATACAAAGAAGGTGAAGTGACTCTAGTAGTTTGATATGGAACATGATGACCTTCTATTGTACCCCTTGTGGGGTGTTGTTTCTCAAATCATGGAGACCTAGTTGGATTTTTGAGTACGATGTCGATAGGTACCAGGACTTATCTAATTAACTGGAAATAGAGGTGTTATTACCATATAAAGATTTCGGATGAGTGTTAGTTTATTTTCTATTATTTGTTGGTATTGTGAAAAATATGGAGAAGTTCCTTATGAGGATGCTTAGTGAGGATCAGGCCCTTGTAGGCCATATTTTTAGTTTCGACCCTCGTAGGTTATTGTGATAATCACCTTATCTAGGGAGAGGTTTGATATCTTGGGATAGGGGGTTAGTCCTTGTGCCCTAGTTGTGAGATGTTTTCTTTTGAGATTGGTTGGAGACCTAGAGGCCCTTAGTTTTGGTTCAGAACCTTATAGGCCAATGTCCATTTTTTTCGAAGGCAACCTGTGTGAGAGAGGCTGGCCTCTGTTTTCATATGCCTTTTTAGTCAGTGATCTTGTTTCTACAATCATTCTATGATCGAGGAACTGTGGGTGCTCAAGTTTTCATTATAGTAATGTCGATTACTTCGACTTTTGATGAAGCAGCTCATGTTCTTGTGTTATTCAAGAGTGTCATATACGGGCATGGATATTCAGGTGCTTGGCCCGGTTGACCAGTGTTTCCGCTTTTTATAATGTTGTTAGAGTGCAGGAAGATTCTCATGACTAGAATGAATCCATGTAATGGGAATTTTTGGAATACATAATGGAACATGTGAAGTGCCTGATTTTGAAGAGGATTTCTGTGGGAGATTATGGACTGTGAAAATTTTGTGTCGTGTAGTACAACCAGCTTAGCCTTATAGGGGGAGACTCAATGAAGTATGATATGGGTGATAAAGGTATAAAATGTTTTTGTGTTGTACCGTTTAGTTGAAAATCAGTGAGTTGTTGAGTGTGTTCATAGGATTTATGTTTTCATGACTTTCCATGGGATTTGGTACCCATGAGTTGTGGTTAAATGACAAATATACCTCTGTGGTACAAGTTACATTGATAATGAAATGGGTACCATGAAATGGTTGACCCGTATTGAAACTAGAGATAATCATGATATATCCTGAAGTTTTCTCAATTACATTGATATATAATCAACCCTACATCAAGATCCTTTTCTTTTCAAATGTTTTACCTAGTTGGATGAAGGTACTTATTGAGGTTGCACTGGAGGAGTGGTGTAAGGTAAACTATATGGTGGGGAGTGAAACATTGGCTATTTGAGGGTGGAAAATCTCATTTTCTGATTTAAATCAATTTTTCCATGGGATGTTGGGATCATAGTTTGGTTTTGAGATGATAATAAGAGTATTCCTATGGTGGGGAGTACCTGATCAGTCACATTTTAATGTATCCCATATAGGAGGAAATTGCTGACTCTATGAGGATAGTCTTTGGAAAATCTAGATATCTTGTTGTGCAGATTCCCAGGTTGAGAGCATGGCTAGTAGTTTTTTCCCCAGGCTTCTCAGGTACAAGAAGGGTTATGGTGGGAAGGTTGTAAGGACTCATGTTTTTCTAGATTTATTTTTTGATTATAAATTTTATTTTTTGATTTCAGTTGCTTTTAAGGGGAAAATGGTAATTTTACCCTAGTAGATGATCTAGGATAATTTTTAGACCACTCTATTGGTCCTAGAATAGGGTTTTTTACCCTAGTAAAAGAGTTTGGTGGAATTCCAATCCATTTTAATTTTAGCAATATAACTAATAATTAATAATTAATTAAATAGATTTTAAATTATTCATTCAGGTTCATTCAGACATATCTTCTGAATGAAGTATCAAATTGAAATTTATTCTCTATAGTTTAGTCTGAAACAGGGAGTTTTCTTAGATGGGGTATAAACTCAATTCGGGCACTAGGGACCACTGAGGCCTCATTTTATTTTTTTTCTTTTTGTTTTCTTTGTTTTCTTTTATTTATGTTTCTTTATTCCCTTTGGATTCTTGAGAAAACCTATGGCTTCCCCCATCATGTGACCTAATTGATAAAGGGTATATGAATATAGACAGAGAGATATGGAGGAAGATAGGTACCGACATGGATCTCTCGATGCGCTAGATCGACATGCAAAAACTGCGGACCGTAGATTTGAGCAAAGATTTGGTGGTTTATTCCCAAATGTAGGCCTTTTAAGTGTTTTTTTCCGTATATACCATTAATTTTTTCAATTTTCTAAATTTAAAGCCCTATTATTCTTTCTTATGACCCCTTGAGGCCCGATCTATTGATTTGGGTGTGAAAATAGGGGTTTCGGGTGGTCTAGAGGTTTTCTATTTGGGAAAATCAGGCTACATGATATGTGGTTCTGGGTGACAGGCTGAGTGTTCTTTCCATTTTTGGAGGATTAATTTTTTGTAAGTACACTCCATGTACTAGGGTGTACACATAGTGTACACCGTCTTGACCATGTAGCCGAGTAACTAGTCAGGCTACTCGTGTAGGGGTACATGACTATGTAGAGTACAAGACCAAACCCTGTGTGGGAAGCATGCGTGGTAAAAGTATAAAACCTAGCCAAGTACATGGCCAGGTCGATTGAGGGACATGGTAAGGTACCCAATGTAGAAAAAATGTCGTATAGTCATTTCACACACTGTGTACTTGGGGCATTTACACACCCAGTATGGTGGGAGTACATGCCCTTGTGGGGCTTCGGAAGTACAAGTCGTGTAACCATGGGGACACACCATGTACTTGACCCATGTAACCCTTTTAGGGTTTTTCATATCTTTACACATAGGAGTTGGAATTAGACCCATGAGTACTCCATTATGAGTATCTTTTTTCATTTATTGCAATGGTAAGACCCGTGAGGTGTTATGAGGAATCCTAGGTAGTGTTTCTAGAATTTCATGAATGGAGAGGGGTTATTCCTATGGTACTTGAATCCAGTAGTCTTCTAAGAGTAAGACATTTGATATGAGATGATCCATAAGATATATCTGTAGACCATTGAATTTTAAGTTCTTTATTTGAGGTTTTTACCCTTATGATATGTTCCCTTCTAGTCTATGAGGTTGAGAGATCAGTTGACTCAAGGATCCCCTATAGGATTCCTCTATTAACATTTAGACCTAGAGGATCCCATGTAAGATTACTCTATCTTCTATCTATTTACTAAAGATCCCCCAAGGGATTACTTTGCTTATATTCTGACTTAGAGAGTTTCTTTTAGGATCCCTTTATCTGTGGATTGTTCCGAGGATCCCATGTAGGATGCTTCTTCTTCTTATAGTATCTTGAGGGTACTCTTTAGAACACCATTTACTAAGTAACATTTTGAGGTTACCTTGTAGGATTACTCTGTTTAATTAATGTCATAGGATTTCATGTAGGATTCCTCCCTTACCTTTCAGCCAAGGATCCCAAGTAGGATGCCTTCACTTATGTGTTTATTGAGAGGATCCCATGTAGGATGAATCTCCATGTTGACTTGAGGAACCTAATGGGTGCCCATTATTTGGATGACTGTGAGTAAGTACGATGGGTTTGGGTAGATATGGAAGTGGGTATAACATTATAACCCATGCCGAAATTTTAATCCCATGGAGATATGGTTTCAGTGTTGGGTTTATGTGTTTGGACACCCTATTTTATTTATCCTTTCACATGTTTATTTCTGATGAAACAATGTTTACCAGAGGTGATTTCTAGTTAGTAGATGTTGATCCTAACACGAAACATCATTCCTTATTTTGTGATTCCCGAACATTCATACTGGGATCCTTCTTTCTTGTTAGAATTCCCAAACATGTTTTCCTAGGATTAGGATTCTGATCCATTTTATTCTAATATTTATTTGTATACCCGGAGGTACTACCCAAGACTTGGATGTAGAGCCTATATATTTCATTATATATTTCTTGGGATGTTCAGAGGTGTTTCCTAGAATCTAGCTGTTGACCCTACTACTATTATATATGGGTATGACACCCTAGAAATTATACTTGTGGATGATTCCACTCTCTTGAGTGATAAGGATTACTATTCTATTCTTTGTTTATATGTGACGAGGATGATTATTATCTCCTCTATATAATGATTTTCATGAATGATTACACTCTCCCGAGGGATATGGACGATTACTCTCTCCTTGATTGGTTGCTTAACCATGGTGTTGATAATAGAATATCACATTTTTGGATACATAGAATGATTACGCTCTTCTGGATGATAGGGATGATTATGATCTCCCTTATTAGAGACTCCATGGGTGAGTATGGAATCTCACCAGTGAGTTATCCTTACAGATCACCTAAGGGTTCGACCCTTAGGTATTATCTAAGTTCCAAATGTCATGATCGCCTACATACTGAAAACTAGGGATAATACATTGGACTATATTTACGTGGAATGGGAAGCATGGAGCTTATCTCAGTGACCATTTATAATATGTATAAATATACTTCCTGGAATCCTATTTTATAGGGATTGGAGGCAAGTACGGGTGAACCCAGGTGTAGGATGAGTATCCCCCTATGGTAATGTAGCTTGCTCAGAGATATTTTTGGCATTTGATGAAGTAGGTATATGTCGATTGGGATTATGGACCCATATATCGTCTTAATGATACACATATTGAGTGGTATAAAATCCAGATCAATGCCCTTACACACGATATCAAATCAATTGAGATTATGGACCCAAGGATCGACTGTTAGTTGGTTTTATTTTATTTCATTCACTTACTCATTAATATTCATATTTATGTATATATGTATAGGTATGGTACTATACATGTATACATATATAGATATGGTCATCAATGGTGGAACTTCCTAGTCAGCCAGGATTACATAACCAAGGTTCAACTACAGTTTCATGTTTTTATTTTACTTACCTTTTCAGTTGTGTCTCTACTAGGTTGATCATTTTTCTTTTTTATACAATTATAAAAGCATATTTATAGGTTCCTCATTAGGGTGGCCTAATGAGATTATTTCTCACCCCTACATGTGCACCTTGGTGTATGTGTAGACCATTTATATTCTTTTCATGTTGAGCATGAGTTTCATAGTGGATAAGGTTGAGGCCCAAAGCTATATGATCAAGTAGAGCTACTCATTTGGGTTATTCTGTTCAAGCTAGTGTAGTTAAATAGTGTCTAGAGACAACGTATGTGGTCTAGATTGAAGTTATTAGTAGAGCCCTGTATTTTATTTCAGCTTATTTAATACTTCTATATCTATATAGTCAGACCAGTGGGTGGCCATTATTGTATTGTATGACACAATTTCCTAAGATTTTATAACCTTTTCTTTTATTATTACGACATGTTCTATTTAAGTTTATTTATTTATTTCTCACATTGTTTGTTTACTTGTGTGTATGAAAACTTACCTATTTCCACCGTTTCTTACTCTGATATGAGGGAATAGTCTCCCCACTATCACACCCTAGGCCCTCAATTCTTTTTGTAAGCCTTCAGTGTATGGGGATGTTCACTTCAGGGCTTGTAACCCACCAAATTGGAACACTGGTTTAGTGACATCCGAGTAAGGTCATTATAATTTTTTCTATAATTTGATTTATTTCTCCATTTGGAAACTCATCCATTCCATTTTTTGAGGGTGATAAGGAATATAGGCCCTATAATGAACTCTATATTTCTTAAAAATCAATTCCAATGTCCTATTAAAAAGGTTTTTTCCTCGATTAGTGATTGAAAACTTTGGCAATCAAAATTTATAAAACAAATTCCTTTTACAAACTTGGATATAGTTTTGTCATCATCAGCTCTTGTCATAATATCATCTACCCACTTGAAAAAATAATCAATAAAAATCAATGTGTAGATATATCAAAAAGAATTGGAAAAAGTTACCACAAAATACATACCACATACATAAAAGACATCACAAAACAAAAGTGGTTTTTGAGGCATCTTATTTCTTTGGTAAATATTTACATGAAATTGAAAATTTTTATATATTCTAAAAAATTCAAAAGAATATATAAAAATATTAGGGAAATAAAAAGTAGATTCAATCACTTTTATTGTAGTTATTTGTGGTTTGAAGTTTCCTACACAGCTAAAAGGGTGAAAAATAATTTATTTTACTATTTAAATTTCTTCAGCGAGGTCTTGTCTTTGAGAATAGTGATTTCAACTATGTTATATTAATTGGAGGTATTTGAGTAATTGAATCACTTCTATATGAGGGAAAACATTAAATTTAGTTCCTGATATGATATCCTTATAGGATAGGGTGTTCATCTAGAGGTCTTTGGGTGGGCATTGAGAAATCCAATTGGGAAATCATTTGAAACAATGAAGAGGGGAGTGTATGGAAGGTCTAAGATTTTATATAACCACTGTTTCAATTTTGGTTTCAAATAAATTTTAATTTTTTTTATCAATTTTATATTTTTATATTGATTTTTATTTAATTTTGGTTTCTATTTATTTTTTATATTTTAAATTATAATCAAATCCCAAGAAACTCTTCTTCTTGAAAAAATAAATGAAAAAAGTGATAGTTTTATAACTAAGATTACAACCTCCTAGAGAGAAAATTTTGGGACTTCTATATTTCATTTATCTTGGGAATAAGGTTTTTATTGGGTTTTTTGAAAAAAAAATTCCTAAATCAATATTATACAATCCTTCCTCATATTTTTGACCAATTCCAATAAGTTTTTACAAAGTACTTCCTCCAAAAAGATAGGTCTAGTTTACAATCAATCTTATACCATATATAAATTCTATTTCCATTCATCATTATAGGATGGATCATATAGTTCTTCAAGATCCAAAGGCTTAGTTAGGGGTTATTGAGGTTAATTGTTTTTTTATCCTCATCATGTCAACTTGGGGTGATCTTATTTTGCTCACCAAGAAGGAAATTGGATTGTTACACCTTTGCGTGGATTATCATGGTTAAAATCAAGGGATAGTCAAGAAAAAATATACTATCCATTATATTTATGATATATTTAACTAGTTAATGTGATCCAAGTGGTTCCCCAAGATCATCTCGAGGTTGGTTTATCATCATATGCATGTGAGGCCTTCTGATATACCCCATACTACATTCAAGAGTAGGTATGACCAATATGTTGTGATAACATTTGGATTAAAGAATTCCCTATCCATGTTTATGGACCTAATGAAATTAGTGTTTCATTCATATTTGGAATTGTTTTTAGTGATCTTCATAAATTATATTCATGTGTAATCCGAGCCATGTTAAGACTATTACCAACATTTAGAGATCAATATATGTACACTAAGAGAGAATCATCTTTATAAAAACCTTTAAAAGTGTTGGTTATGGATCAATGATATCCAATTTTTGAGGCATGTGATATCTAAGACAAGAATATCAGTGGAACCAAGGAAGATTGAGAACATAGTTTATTATGAGTGACCCAATAATTTTTTTAGATCTATAACTTTGTTTTTTTGGAATTGTATTTTAGACGGTTCATTCAAGACTTATCCTGATAGGAAGCACCGATTATAGATCTGACCAAGGAAGAGGAGGATTTATTATGGACTAATATTTTCAAGAGAGTCTTCCTGGAGTTATAGTAGAGATTTTTTTCTTTATTAGTCTTTTATTTACCTAAGATGGGTAAGAAGTATACTCCCTATTGTGATGCATCAGGAATAGGCCATTGGGTGGTCCTAGTGGGGAATAGTTATATAATTGTCTATGGTTCTAGGTATTTGATTTTATATAGGAGGAATTATCTGACTCAAGATCATGAGTTGGTAGTGGTGGTGTACACTTTGAGATACCAACATCACTATATATAATAAAGGGGTTCTTTATATATACATACTATTTCGACCCCGTGGGTGTGGGATGACATGTGCTGCCCGATGATTGATTAGAGAAGGTTAGGTCCTGCTTAATCACCCACATCAGGTGCACCGTTCTTGTTTCAAAACACCCAATGGTTCCATATACAATGATACGCGGACCTTCTTTCCAAAGGAAGATGTTCGCTGGGTGATTTGGCCAGCAATGCTTAAGAACTCACATTGCTCGAGAGGATGGGAAGTCGGGCTCATCACACCCTTTTTGGGGGGAATTATTTCCTGTTACGGGACTCTCTTATAGATTTAAGAAGTATTCATATGTTTTAGAATCTTTGGTTTATACCCAAGAATAGTATCCATAGATTACTCCTGGTTGGCAATGGTCAGCTGAAGGTAGGGATTTAGAATCATTTAGGCTCGAGGTTTACCATCCCTCATTGGATTAATGGCTCCAAGGATTTTGGAATCATTGAGACGACACTGGTTTGAAGCCTCATAACTGGGCGCTCTGGAGTTTATTATTATCCATGGGGGACAGATAACAACTTGAGTGTTAGATCGAACCCGTGATACAGGCTTCCTACGTATCCTCGTGAGAGGAATCAGAATCCACGTAGTTCAGTGCCACTTGACGGGACACATCACCTCATAAGTTCGGGCGATAAGGACCTAATCGTACAGTTTAACGTCATGTGTCAAGGACTTCCAGGTTATAGATTCCCGATCAAAGTTGGTGTGGGACTTATGCCGAAGCGGCCTGGAAGACCAAAGGGAAGTGATTTTCTAGGCCCGAAGATGGTCCTGGTAGAGTATAGGGACATGGTCTGATAGGGAAAGATGTGTATCAGACTTAGATATCGGGCTTTCACCTCAGGGAGGTTTTCTACGTATCTCAGTTGGTCAGGAATCAGAGTCCACGTAGTTCTTGGAAGATTAGGGCTTACACGTGAGAGTTGCCTATTGTTGGGATTGAACCTCGAGGAGGCTTCCTACGTACCCTACTTAAGATACAGGGATCAAAACCCACATAGTTCGTTCTAAGGGGAGTCATTGTGTAGACGCCGTGACCATCACAAATCTCTAAGCCCACATGATTCATGCTCGGTGTGAGAAATAAGAGAATGCGACGAACTTGGCAAGTCTCGCACATTCTTCCTACCGAGGGAAGGGGAGGAAGATGACAGGTGGAGCAGAAGGTAGGGACCACTAGACTCTCTTTCACCCTAATGTTTGAGGAATGTAGGAGTCACGCAACAGATCAATGAACCTTCCGTGATGAGAGGGGAAGGGCCATTCGCTTCCGGCGAGGATGGTGTGGGGCTTACTACAGGAGGGATGCCCCGAATTTTATATGAGGTTTAGGTGTGCTACAGTTTAAAGTCATATAGCTTGGATAAAGACATAATAGTTTAGTTTCGTGTTTTAGGGAATATTTCCATATAGTTTAATCGTCATATGGATAGGACGGGGGCCATACAATTTAACGCCATGTGGTCAGGGTGACTAGGTAGGAGATACCTAGCAACAGTTGGTGTGGGACTTACGAAAGGGCGTCCCGTTCTAGATGAACATAGAAAAAGGAGCTAGGTAATGGGGTTATAAGAGATTCATGAGGATTAGCTCAACTCATGGAATTTATAGGAAGGATGTTGGTGTGGCGTAAGGGTGGAATGTAAAATACCGTTGACCCGACCTGAAAAGTTCACAGAGAGGCTATCCGCGGAGGATCTGGCCGCGTAGGAGCTGGCCACATAGGAGATGGCTGCAGAGGGTATCCACGGAGGATCTGGCCGCGTAGGAGCAGCCGCGGAGAGGCTATCCGTGAAGGGTGTTCGCGGATGAGATGACCCTAGAGGAGCTGGCCGCATGTGGTTCACGGTTTGGTTTCTCCTCTATGCGGAATGGTGCATCTGCGGATGATATGGGGTCCACGGATGGTCACAAAACTTTACCACTGGGAGTGATTTCTCTAGCGTCTCCCCTCATTTTTTTACCTGTCCTTTCATCCCCCCATTTTTGGTGCCCCTCAGTGACTATTTATAGAGTCGCGAAGAGGCTGTATTGATGGGAACACGACACTTTTTTCGGAGGCCCATGAAGGAATCCCCACCCGCAGACGACTTGGTCAACTAGGGATTTTTGGAACCGAGATTCATGGGTTTTCTACATGGTCGCATAACTCTCTGCTTCTATTCCGTGAATGATGAGGTTCGCAGCCACATACGTCTTCCGCCTCCGTTTCGCGAGTGATGAGGTTCACGGCCGCATACGGCTTCCGCCTCCGTTTCACGAGTGACACGGTGCATGGGATTGAGGTTTGCCGAACCGGCCACGTACTATTGCTGGGAGCCAGTACGTGGACTGGTTCGGTTTTTTCCCAAGTCTTGGGGTAATTGGATTTCCCCCTTGCAGAATTTTTAGGACCCTACACATATCATAATAGCCTTTGATATATCTTTTCACAACATGACATACAATTTTAATATATGAGGTTGGTTGAGTATATTTTTAATTTGAACTTCTTGATGGTGTATACCCCAGGGAAGGGGAAAATTGTTATTGTTTGTTAGGACCAAAAGGGGTCTAGATACCCTAAGAGGGGGGGGGGATGAATCAGGGTATGTATATTCTATCTTTAAAATTATTCATGCCTCACTAGATCTTGACCTCTATATTATAAGGGTAACTTTGTTTTCATTTATGTTGTACTGTTGATATTATTCTTTCCTTCTTTATCTGATGATGATGCTTTAAATGCAATGCAGATAAGCAAGCAGGTAGACACAAAGATTTTTACTTGGTTCACACTCACTGGGCTACGTCAAAGGAGCATACAACGACGATGTGCCGATTTACCAAATCCACTAAATCTCACTGCTAATTTAAAAGGTTTAGGATAGATCACTTCTATGCCTAGGATCACTTCCTTTACAAAGTTTAGGGTTAGCTTACTTCTTTCCGAAGGGTCACTCCCTGTGTCTCTCTCTCTGGCTCACTACCAGTGGAGAGGATCACCTTCTTCCTCTTCTTTTTCTCACTGCTCTAAAAAGGATCCACTCATGGTTTATGGACTTGTAGGTCCCTTCATTATCACAAATGAAAGAATCTTCCTTTGTATATAGATGAAATGTTGAAGTTACAATTTCATCCACTAATGAATATAACTTTACCATGGGTGTACCAGGTAATCTTCCAACTTTCACGCATCACTAGAATGACCGACACACTTATCCAAGCCTGGCATGCTTCACTTTTCCTTGGCGCACTTCTCCTAGCCTAGCACGCAAGTTTCACCTTACCACTTGCGTGAAACTCCCTTCACCAACCTAGAACTTTGGAGACTCACACCCTTTTATTCCTAGACCAATATTGGTGCAAAACTATAAATTGTCTTGCAACTTATAAATAACTTTATACTTACGCAACCAAACCACCACTTGCACAACCAACCCTACTTGTGCGATTGGAGCTCAAATTTTATCTAAGTGTTGAACTCCATGATGAATGAGAAAGTTTGGACCTCTATTTATAGGCATTTTGGACACCCTGGGAACCAACGCGCAAGTCTCCTCTTAGAGCACAAGTCTAGCCGCCCTAGTCTCGGTCGCCCTAGTCACCTTGCACACCCAAATCAAAACTTTGGAACCCCTCTTTCCTTTGCCATATTTTTATGTTCTAATATTGAAAAAAAAATATGTCGCGCAACTTTCCAATCTTCCAAGACACCAACGTGAAGGTCCCTTTTCCAAAAACACTTTTCTCCATTTGTCGATTTTGAGGCCTTAAAATTTGGCACACTGGAAGACGATGCCACCTTGTATATACTCTTTTTATACCACCTCCAGATCATCCATTCATTTTTTGATGTTCTTCAATAAATCATGTATTGTTAACAAAATCCCTTGAACTCGACATTTCACCATGAAAACCCCCTTTGTCAACAAATTTGTACATCGTGGTCTGCTTTGTCAACAAACACAACACGGAGGCCCGCTTTGTCAACAAACACAATGACCTCAAAAATGCTTCAATGATACCTTGAGGTATTTTTTCCCCACATTGTTGTTGTTGTTGTATTGAGTAGGAAGACTTAGGTGTAGGTGGATAATAAAAAGTAGTAGATGACACGCCTCTTTTCTAAGATTCACATTGAAATTATAGAGAATCACAGAAGAGAATCATTGATATATTTGAGTATTTAATATTCATTCCTTGAGGGATTAAAAAAGAGTTAATATCTCACAACAAGAAAAAATACATATGGTGACGATGCTATAACCATGAGCATCCTACTCATGGTAGTAGGTTAGCTTATAGCCTCGAGTGAAAAAATAACATGGAAATGGGGCCTTTACTACCATGGGAGATCATTACCATGGAAATAGACACTCATAGACATGGTCTATAGTTATGGAAACTAGTGCTTATGGCTGAGAGGAATCACAAGAAAGACAACCCCACACCGGAACATCATGGGATGAGCATGTGAAGTGACTATAGCCATGAGTGTTAGCTACCCATCATGGGAACCCCATGGGGGCAAGGACAACCACCATGGGTAGGCATTCCTATAGAGGAAAGCCTATGAGGTCCATGTCTACCGCCATGGGAATGGTATCCCATGGAAGGATCCTTATGAGGTCCTCATGTACAGCCATGATCATGCCTACCCTTGGTGAGATCGGTTCTCTAAATTCCTAGGATCAACAACCCTATGGTTGAGGAATCTTCCATGTGGAACTATTATAATTAAAAAATATTATAATTAATATTATAATAATGGTAATATATATTAAAAAATTATTATATATACAACACACACACACACATAAATGTCAATGTGTTGTAGTGGTAGAGTATGTTCCACTTTATTATAGGGTGTCCAGGTTCAAAACTCTATGAAGATTGTTCTTTAAATCTTCTAAAACATATGGACACATGTATGGAGTTATTAAAATAGGTTCCACATAGATGAGCCTATGACCACATGCACATAGCTCGTTGTAATAGGTTCACTATAACCACAAGTGATGCTTGTTTCTCTAGTCATGGGATATGGATGCATGCATCACCTTTGGAAATAACCATGACTATATTGTCTTGGGATACACATATTTCAATAATCATAGAATATAAAAACATTTGGTTTATATCTATAGGTCATTTTCCAACCCAATCGACTAAAAATACTATCCCCATGGACATAGACCATATTTATACTTATGTATGTCTCGAATGGCTTAGTCATAAGGGAAAATTTATATGGAGGGGAGACAAACATGATTGGTATCTTGATTCTTATGAGGTCCTTTAAATCTAAGGTTAAGTTGTGGCCCCTACTATCATGAATGAGGAGCGATGTGGTTTGGTTTATCATCGACCAATTTACTATGGTATCACATTTCATACCTATCCATGATATTTTCTCTACTAATGAGTTGGGATAATTATATGATTGTGAGATTTTTCATCTTCACAATGTGCCTCATGGTATCATTTAAAAATGTGATTCTCATTTTATTTAACACTTATAAAAGGATCTATAGAATAATCTTGATGTGAAGGTTCACTTGAGTATTACTTACCATCCTTAGACCAATGGGTAGTTTGAGCATTATACATAGATTCTAGAGGACATACTATGAGAAAGTGACCTTAATTTTAGTAATTATTGGGAGAGTTATCCCTTCTAACCTAAGATCATAGATAATAATTATCATAAATAAATTTATATGGTTCCATTTGAGGATTTATATGGTAGATCATTCAAATTACCTCTATATTGGCTATAAGTTGAGGAGTCAATAGTTGTTGGTCCAAGTTTTGTTTAAGAGACATAAAAAAACATTCAAATAATCAAGAATCCATTAATGATATCTCAAAGTAGGTAGATATTTTCTATCAACTGGTGACCCTGACCTCATCAGTTAGAGGTTGGAAACTAGGTTTTTTTGTGAGTGTCTCCATGTTTAAGACACTATCATATTCAAAAGAAATAGAAACTGGTGCCTAGGTATATAAGGTTGTTTGACATTATTTAAAGGATAAGTACTGTGGAATACCAATTAATTCATCCTCATTATCTCTATATAATACATAATTTATTTCATCTTTATTATCTCAGAAGATACTGTTTCGGTGCGGATGTGCGCCGGGTTTCTGTTCCGACGCTGTTCCGCCAGGACGCGTTCGCGCGTGCGCCCGTCGACCCGAGGGGATAGGCGCGCGGCTTGTGGCCCCGCAGTCCCGCTTTCCAAAGGCGGGCGGCATCCGTCCCTTATTCAGGGGCGTCTGGTCCTTGAACGAAACCGGGATGATGGGATGTCGGCTCCTCCTTCCGTGGAAGTCTCCTCGGAACTCGTCGCCTAATCCGGGTCTGCCTCATAGATTTAAGACGTGCTCGTGAATCTCGTTCCCGGCGCCATGTCTCCATGGACACCGGTTAATTACGCTGCTTCCGCCCGGATGCTCCAAGGAGTCTGGTCGGGGCAGCAACCTGCGGTGAGGAGACCGGGTGGCTCTGGGTGTTGGGGGCGTACCTTAACACTGCGGCTCTGCATGTCTACCTTCCGTCCCTAATAGGGCTTCTCGAAGGCATTATGGCCTGAGGCATCCCGCGCTGGGTGCGAGGAACTGTGTTACCTGAGGTTTTCCTCAGCTTCCCATGTTTAACACGGGGTATGCCGCGAGTTTAACGTCCAGCGGGGATGGCATCGGACTGATCAACACGAGAAGTGGATCAGATGACAGAACCCCTTGCGGGGAACCTCCGACGCTGGGGCCATCACATGGGCAGCTTCCCAAGTGAAGTGGAGTGGAATGAAATGGCATGACCCCACCAGGATGTGGCGGCCCGGGTAAGGATCAGGATGGACGACGGAGTGAAGAGCTTGGAACTCGTAGAGGCTTCCTACGTACTGCGCGTTAGTGCGGATCAAAGTCAGCGTAGTTCGGATATACAGTTTAACGTCATGCTGGACGATGGCAATCCGACTCACGAAGAGGTCGAGGCTGCCGAGCGGAGGATTGAACCGAACCACCTCGCACAGAGGGGGATGGAACGGCCGGGTGGATCATAGTTTCACGTCATGCTGGACGCTGAAAATAGAAAAAGGCAGTGGGGAATCACAATGGAGATACACACGTGCAGTCTCCCACAGGGGCGGATTCATAGGTGAATCGACACAAGTGTGAGACCGGGAGGGGTCCACTGATGGACGAACCGACGTGAATACGACCGGGACGACCAGGTGGTGGGCTTGAACCTCGGAGAGGCTTCCTACGTACCCTGTTCAGGAGACAGGGATCAAAGTCCACGTAGTTCATTCGATTTGTGACACTCTACCCCCGTGGGTGAAGGCCACTCCAATCCCGACATCCCTGCAGAGACGAGCGGGTGGGGGCCACATCCAAACCGGGAGGACCCTGCATACGGGGCACGAGATCGGGTGATGCGGACGGTTTAACGTCTTGCCGGACGAAGTACAGTTTAATGTCGTGTGTTGAGGACGAAGAGGACGGTTTAACGTCTTGCCGGACGAAGTACAGTTTAACGTCGTGTGTTGAGGACGAAGCGGACGGTTTAACGTCTTGCCGGACGAAGTACAGTTTAACGTCGTGTGTTGAGGACGAAGCGGACGGTTTAACGTCTTGCCGGACGAAGTACAGTTTAACGTCGTGTGTTGAGGACGAAGCGGACGGTTTAACGTCTTGCCGGACGAAGTACAGTTTAACGTCGTGTGTTGAGGATGAAGATGCTTGACAGTTTAACGTCTTGCAGCGCGGACGTGGTGCAGTTTAGCGTCATGCAGGACGAATGCTGAACAGTTTAACGTCTTGTAGCTCGGACGATATGCTAGGCAGTTTAACGTCGTGCAGCTTGGACGTGGTGCAGTTTAGCGTCATGCAGGACGAATGCTGAATAGTTTAACGTTTTGTAGCTCGGACGATATGCTAGGCAGTTTAACGTCGTGCAGCTTGGACGTGGTGCAGTTTAGCGTCATGCAGGACGAATGCTGAATAGTTTAACGTCTTGTAGCTCGGACGATATGCTAGGCAGTTTAACGTCGTGCAGCTTGGACGTGGTGCAGTTTAGCGTCATGCAGGACAAATGCTGAACAGTTTAATGTCTTGTAGCTCGGACGATATGCTAGGCAGTTTAACGTCGTGCATCTTGGACATAGATGGTGCCGCCGATGGGTCTGTGTCACTTCGCGCGAGCCTGGAGGGCCGCACAGGAAGACAACGCACGGTGCGGGCACCCGGGATGAAGATCATTGGGCGCCACGCAGGCGGGTACCCTCAGGGGGTCAAAGGGGGCGACCCTGGCGATTTGCGCGCAAAAGAGGAACTTGGCGCGCAATACCGCAGGTCGGTGCGCAAATGGGCGGGATGGCGCGCAATTGGGCCAGCGCTTTGCGCGCAGATGATTGAGATTGCGCGCACCGGGCTTCAGATAGCGCGCGGGGGCAACAGCTCATTCTTTAACGAATGGCCACTTTGAAAGGGGGGGGGGTGCGCGCAATCGGGCTGGATTGCGCGTACCTGGGGGGCAATTGCGCGCAGGAGGCTTCTTTTGCGCGCGAAGGCCTTTGGGTGAAGAGTTGTTCAAAGGAAAGGAGCCAAAGGGATTGCGCGTGAAGGCAAACCCCGAGGCTTTCTTGCGCGAAAGAAAGGAGGTTACCTGAAGATCGGCATTGCGCGCGGAGGGGTTTGGATTGAGCGAACGAGCGCCTCTTCGAATTCCGGCCACCTTCAAAACGTCGGGGGTCGCCTTATATTTATAGGCAACCCCGGGCGTGGAATACGGCTCGCAGGCGCGCAAATTCCTTCGCGGGCGCGGAATCGGGCCCGGCGTGCAAGGGAGTCGCGCGGGCCATGGGCGCGCAAAATTGCGCGCCGGCCCAGCGCATTGCGCGCATCCCGGGAGGTTTGCGCGCGGCACTACAACTTTGCACGCGGGTCTCCAAATTTCCGCGCAAGGCCTCCGGGCCTTCCGAAACGGGCTTCCGACTCCAAATATGACCTCTCTTTCTGCATCCGGAGCTTCATTTGGGAACAACGGACTTTTCCGGCGTCTACAAAAGCCCCCCCTCGGAATCTGATCGGTCGAGAGGTCGCAACGATCGGGTTCCGAGGGAGACGCCGGAATGCCGAAGTCCTGGGTGGCACGGGACTGTGGCGCGCAAAAAAAGGCGTCGGGCGCGAAATTCGCTGTCTCGGTCGGCACGCCAGCAGGACAAGGCGGGGGGCCAGACGCCCATTATTGAATTGACAAGCGCTGAGGGGTCCCCTGCTGCAATTGCTTCTGCGGCGGCCGGGATAGAGGAAGATGACGCTTTGGATTCCCGTAAGTCTCCTTACCTTACTGTCGGTGCTTGCCGTTGACGATCCGTGACTAACCACGGCATGCCCTGCACAGTGATCTCAATACTGGAGGCTCGTCGGGCTGCCGAACCCGGGCCATCCACGAGTGAACAAGTGGCAGACATGCCGCCTGCTCCGGAACAGACTTCCCACACCGAGCCGGCCCCACCAACTGCTGATCAAGGGGCTGCGGACGCCAGCGGTGCTGCCATCGGAGAGAGGTCAGGGGCTGACGAGGGTGTCAATGCCGCTGGGGCGAGAGAAGAAGGTCGCCCAGATGTTGGGGAACCTATCCCCCGTGAGGACATCCCAGGGGCGGACCCTGCAGCAGACCTGCTGGCTGCCTTCCCTACCTACCGGCCTGCCGACCCCGAGGAGATGGATGACTCGGACGCGGAGGCGGTCGAGGAGAGCCGGATAACGCGCCGCAGGGGGTGGAAGTGCATCCAGCGCTTCCTCAAGCGAGACCCATCGGAGTGGTTGGGGCGCGTGGGATCCCTTCAAACCTGGCTGCGCTTCCTGTGTGCCGGGGGAGCTGATGCTCAACGCCTCCATCTGACGGTCCGTGACTTCATGGCCGAAAAGATGCGTGAGAGCCGCCGGCGTGCCGACGTCGCACAATGTCGGGACATGTCGAAGAACACGCGGGCGCTCCTCATGGCAGAGCAGGATGTCCGGCGCCTCGAAGGGCAGGCGGCAGAGAAGGAGGCCTTCTTCGCAGCGTGCACTGAGCTTGTGGAGCAACTAATGGCCCAGCTGGTTGACGCCCAGGTACAGATGACGGAGGCGGGCCAACAGATGGTCATACTTCAAGTCGAGCGGGAGCGTGCACAGGCCAGGATCGGCAAGCTGCGTGCTGCGACCGCCGACGAAGAGAGGGTGCGCAGAGAGCGAGAAGCAGCTCTGGAGGCCGCCAGCCAAAGGGTAGCGGCGTTGGAAAGACTCATTCAGCACGCTAATCCCTAAGGGCTTCGTTTTTGCCATTCCCGGAACATTTTGCTTCCGCTACTCAATACTTCGATCCATTTGTATGAATCAATATATTTATCTGCATCTTTTGGCTTAACATGCTCAACCACAATTCATTGTCTCGCGGGAGCGTTAACCAAGCTTCAGGCATCCACAATTGGGCCTGGATTTCTAAAGAAGAGAGGGAGGTCATCCCTAGGAAGGGAGACCTCAGACCTAATCAATGTACCATCCCCCCAACTTGTTCCAACACACGAGCGGGACAACGCTAGGGGCGTTGAGATTTTATCCGAACATAGGGAAATGAGAAAGGGTGAATCGCGTGTACCGAATTCAGAAATCCACGACGTTCGGCCTTCCAGGAAATGCCCAAGACGGCAAGCGGACAATGGATCAATCGACCATACTACTGCAATAGACGGACCGAAGGTCATCATTCATATTGCAGGAGGCGGATCACATGTCATCATCAATGCCGCTTTGGGGGTTCCTTCAGGCACAAGGGTGGAAATCCGGATCAACAGGGCATGCGAAGCGTGGGGCGAAGTTATGATTTGTTCGGACAGAATCTAACACTCCCAAAATTGCGCCACCGTGGGGAAAGCGTATTAGGCAGATGCACTAATCTGGCCGTGAATCACCCCAATTCTCAGACAGAACCTCTTTGACGAGGAAACTGTCGCTTCCCATCATTACAATGGGGCATCCCGAGCTGAATCGGGGAGAATATCACAATCACACCACTCTACCAGAATCCAGGCCAAACGACCGGCGACGAGGAGGGGCGGGACTTAGCGATCCCTGAGGCTGGACCCGAGTCGATATGCCCGGGCGTTCCTACGTACTCCATCAGGCTGGAGATCAAGCCACACGTAGTTATGAAAGTGCAATTTAACGTCATGCGGGACGTAGAACCCTGATTAGGGAGATCTTAGTTTAAGGTCGTAGAGCTTGGACCATAGGGGCAGATCTTAGTTTAAGGTCCTAGAGCTCGGACCATAAGAACCTCAAAGTACGCCACATCGTGGTCCTATCCCCTGGATATGCGAAGATGCACTGAGGGATAGTGTCAAGGGTGTCGAGGTTTTTCCTGGTCAGAATGGGAGGTGGAAAATGTAATGTGAATCATGCGGCCATTCACTCAAGGACTGGGGGCACCGGCGTAACGATATGAGAGTACTGCCGACCGTGGCGGAAAAGAAGCATCCATATCGCACTGACCGTTGATGGAATGAGGCAGAAAACGAGCATCAACCGCTCAAGCGCAGGATTCATATCGATTTGCTACCCGAGGCCCTTGGGGGCACCAGCCTAAGTCGGTGGGAGAGCACTGAGGCGTTGTGTCCAGACCGCTCACAGGGGCTCCACCTAGGGCGTAGGCGATGGGTCCGAATGAAAGGGAGCACGAAGCCTGAAAAGTGGAAGAAACCTGACCAAGCTGAACCTGACCCTCCTGGCAATAAACCAGAGTACTCTTGACATCGGTGGACCACTGCAAGGGGTCGAGGGACACGCCTTGAGGGTGACCTGAAGGCGGCGGATTCCCCAGAGAAGGGGGAATCTCTAAGAGGTGGGGGGCTGGACCCGAAGTTTCAAACATCCGGGCGTTCCTACGTATCCCATAAGGATGGGAATCAAGCCACACGTAGTTCTTGAAGCGCGGCGCAACACAATCGGGCACCAGCGCGGGGAGGGGTGCGGGTCTAGCCCTCGCACCCAGAAGCGGCATTTGATATTTCTTGTTTGTCCTTAAAGATGGATGGTTTTTCTTTGTGCAGCGACATGCCTGTGATTAAAGAATCCCTGGCATTGCCACAATAATCAAGCCATGAAAGGCATTGATAAATGGCGTGGTTATTAACCAGCGCCCAATGTGAGTGTCCCCTGAGGAGAACATCACGATGCTGTGCCGTTTCTCGTCGGGCAGCCAAGACGATCACAGTTTATGGTCGTGTGGTAGGACCAGACAACACAGTTTAAGGTCGTGTGGTTCGGACCATGGAGGAATCCGCTTATTGCGATATGGCGGACCCAGTGGAGGTGGGAACATACCCAGCCCTGCGGTCACGCACTATTCCAGGAGAAGGATCCTGGGATTGGGGCATGCGTATGTCCATCACCCGAGGGGCAGAGATGCTAGCCTCCAGCTATACTGGGCCTAGAACACGATTGTTCGGGCGACTCCTTCCTCCTTATGGGGACGAGGGTCCAGCTACACATGGCCCTTAGGGAGGACATAGTCATATATCCTTGGTGCTCAGATCGTGGGAGCCTCGAAAGACTCCATTACCCTGGTTGGCCTGCCTAACGTGTAGAGGTGTACTGAAGGTCAGTATGAAGAGAGTGTCGAGATTCCACTACAACGCACAAAGGCGGAGTGTGATGAGGACTGCGCAACCAATGTTCAGAGCCTGAAAGAGCCGACATGGTGATCAAGGATGTTGCTGACCATATTCGCAACACAACATCCGATCGCGTCAGCCTAGGATGGGGCAAGCAAACGAGCATCAACCGCTCAAGCGCAGGATTCATATCGATTTGCGGCCTAGGACTCGCCGGTAAATCGACCCGGAGCGGTAGGAGAGCACTGAGGCATCGTACCCAAACTGCTAACGAGGATCCCTTTGAGTGAAGGCTCGAACAAGAGGAAGCGCGAGGCCCGACAAGCAACACAGGACTTGTCGGGATTGAATCCGACACTACGGGTCATAGACCGAAGTACCCAAAACATGTTAACAGATCACCGGAAAGGGTCGGAGGACTCACCCTGAGAGCAACCAAAAGACGGCAGATCCCCGTGATTAACCAAGAGACGGGGCTGGACCTGAAACACAAGCGTCCAGGCGGTCCTACGTATCCCATAAGGATGAGAATCAAGCCGCACGTAGTTCTTGAGAGGCAGTTTAACGTCATGCAGGACGATGAGGGGTGTGAGGTAGTCCCACACACGGGGGAGGCGTACGGCGCGGCCAGTAGACCAACGTGAATGAGGACATAATCCCCCGCTCACGCCACACGCCTCGCACAAAAAGGAGGGGAACTTGGGCCAGAGGCCCAACGCGGGATAGAGATTCCCGGGAAATGGGGATGGGCCTGAAACATGAATGTTCAGGCGGTCCTACGTATCCCATAAGAATGGGAATCAAGCTGGATGTAGTTCTTGAAGTGCAGTTTAACGTCATGCAGGACGAAAAAGGAAAGGGGGAGCGGAAGGCATCCCCAACCGTGGGGGGCGTACAGCGTGACGAGCAAATAGCCCCGCGTTCACACCATATGCCGCATACCCAGAGGCAACTGGGCCAAGGGCCCGAGATGGGATGGAAATTCCCGAAGGATGGGGCTGGTCCTGAAACATGAATGTTCAGGCGGTCCTACGTATCCCATAAGGATGGGAATCAAGCCGCACGTAGTTCTTGAGGTGCAGTTTTGCGTCATGCGGGATGAATGCTGAACAGTTTAACGTCTTGTAGCTCGGACGTGGTGCAGTTTAGCGTCATACAGAACGAAGATGCTTGACAGTTTTAACGTCTTGCAGCGCGGACGTGGTACAGTTTAACGTCATGTTGGACGAATGCTGAACAGTTTAACGTCTTGTAGCTTGGACGAAGTGCACTCAGGCAAAGTACTACTTGAGGAACCTAGCGTCGGTGGGAGGAGTGACACGCTCACCTTCCATAGTTGCTAGGGAGTACGCGCCATTGGGATAGACCTTGTGGACAACAAAAGGTCCCTCCCACTTGGGCTCCAACTTGGGCGGCTTCCTGCCGGGGATCATTGGTGCTCTTAGGGCTAATACTAGGTCACCCTGCAGGAAGGAGCGGAGGCGAACCTTCTTATTGAAATCTCGAGCCATTCTGCTTTGATGCCTCTCCAAGTTGTGCAAAGCGCGAAGTCTATTCTCATTCAGTGCTTCCAACTCGACTAGACGGGCTTCAGCAGCTCTGTCCGGCGCTTGCTGGTCATAGACCGCAGTGCGCAAGGACGGTAACTGGATCTCGATGGGCAGGACGACCTCAGCTCCATACACCAGGGAATAAGGGGTCATCTGGGTGGAATTGCGAGTCGTCGTCCGATAAGCCCAGAGGGCGTTGGGGAGCTTGTCCGGCCAACTCTTCTTGTTCTGACCAACCATCTTTTGCAGAATGTTAGAGAGGGTCTTGTTAAACGCCTCAATCTGTCCATTCGCCTGCACATGATAGCGAGATGTATGGTTCGAGCGAATGTTATACTTGGCGTACAACTTCTTCAACTCGGCTGCTCGGAAATTGGCTCCGTTATCCGTGAGGATAGCGTGAGGCACTCCAAATCGATAAATGATGTTGGAGGTCACGAAGTCAGCGATAGAACAGGATTTGACCTCTCTGAGCGGAATCACCTCCGCCCATTTGGAGAAGAAGTCCGTGGCGGTCAGAATGAACCGGCACTGGCGAGCCGTCGCCGGCGGGTAAGGTCCCACAACGTCCAGACCCCAGACTGCAAAGGGCCAAGAATACCTGGTGGTATGGAGAGGCTCCGGCGGCCGATGCACAAAGTTCGCATGAACCTGGAACGCATGGCACTTCCTGGCATACTCGATGCAGTCATGGATCATGGAGGGCCAGAAGTATCCCAACCTCCGAATCTGGTGGGACAGCTTCGGCCCAGTCTGATGGGCACCACATGAACCAGCATGAACCTCTTGCATGACTCGTGGAATCTCAACCCCCTGAAGGCAACAGAGGAGAACACCATCAAATCTGCGTCTATAGAGGATCTGCTCCAGGCCAGGACTGCTCTGGAGGACAAACTGCGATGCGCGGCGTCGAACTCGCTCGCGCTCGGCCCGATCCGACGGGAGAATTCCATGTTGGAGGTACTCAACCAAAGGCGTCCTCCAATCAGGGGCTGATTCGACTGCCATATCTGGGGTACTCGGGGCTCCGGGCATAGGGGCAACCGTGGTGAGATTACTTACCGACGGGCCGCGATCTCCCTCCGGGATAACGGGAGCGATGAGCCTGCGGTGCGTCATGCGGACGTTCAGGTTGTCCTGTTCAGGCTCTGCGAGTGACGCAGCAAGGCTGGCCAAAGCATCTGCTCGACCGTTCTGCGACCGGGGAATATGGACAATTTCTGGCCGAGAAGGGAACTGGGCCATCAGAAGGAGGGTGCACTCCAGCAATGGCACAAGTTCCGGCTTCCTGACAACATAGTCGCCATTGATCTGCTTAACGACCAGCTCGGAGTCCCCTTTCACACACAGATGGGGCACGTCGATCTCGAGAGCCAACTCGAGGCCAGTGATGAGGGCATGATATTCCGCCTCATTGTTGGTACAGCCCTCTGACAACAGGAAAGAGTATGGAAGCACGGCTTGCTCCGGGGTAATGAAGACGATACCCAAGACCACTCTGTTGAGCTTAGGATTATCGAGTCTTCTACCAGTGGGGCTCTCGGAGGCACCGTCAAAGTGCATCTGCCAGCATGGATCGGCACGATCGACCGAGAGAATGGACTCATCAGGAAAGCCTAGATCCAGCGGCTGATTCGCGGAGGTCGGGTGAGCAGCCAGAAAGTCTGCCAATGCTTGCCCTTTGATGGCCTTCTAAGACACATACCTGATGTCGAACTGCTGGAGAATCACAGCCCACCGTGCTAGATGGACAGTCAACATAGGCCGGCTCAGGATATACTTCAACGGGTCTACCCGAGAAACCAACTGTACCTCATGGTGCTGCAAGTAGTGCCGTAATTTCTGTACGGCAAATACGAGCGCCAGGCAGCTCTTCTCGATGGGGGAATACCTAACTTCCGCATCAAGGAGCATGCGACTGAGGTAATAGAGGCTATTCTCTGTTCCCTCGTTGTTCTTCTGGGCGAGAAGGGCACCCAAGGACCGTTCCAGGGCGGTCACATAGAGGACCAGCGGCTTCTCGGATACAGGCGGCATCAGAACCGGAGGTTGAAGCAAGTACTTCTTGATTTCCTCGAAAGCGGTCTGACACTCTTTATCCCATACATAGGTGGCACCTTTCTTCATGAGCCGAGAAAAGGGCTTACACTTGCCGGCCAGATTCGCGATGAATCGGCGTATATAGGCTAAGTGGCCTTGGAACCCTTGCAGTTCCCGGATGTTACCTGGGGGAGGCATCTGGCTAATCGCCCTGATCTTCTCTGGGTCGATCTCAATACCCCGGTATCTTACCACAAATCCAAGGAACTTTCCAGAGGTGACCCCGAAGGCACACTTCAACGGGTTCATCTTCAGGCAGCGAGATCGGAGGAAGCCGAACACTTTCTCAAGATCTTTGAGATGGTCCTGACGCTGGCGCGATTTGACCACCAAGTCGTCGACGTAGCATTCCACCAGTGTGCCGAGGATTGGCTTGAATATGCGGTGCATCGCCCGTTGATAGGTGGCACCTGCATTCTTCAGGCCGAAGGGCATGACCTGGTAACAAAAGATACCTTGGGGTGCCCTGAAGGCAGTGAACTCCTCATCCTCAGGGGCCATCCGGATTTGGTTGTATCCGGAGTATCCATCCATGAAGGAGATGGCTTGGAACCCTGCCGTGGAGTCAATCAACAGCTCTGTCACTGGAAGGGGAAAATCATCCTTCGGACAATGGCGGTTGAGATCGCGGAAGTCGATGCAGACTCTGATCTGCCCGTTCTTCTTCCTGACCGGCACAATGTTGGCCAGCCATCCGGGGTACTGAACTTCCCTCACGAAGTTGACTTTGATAAGCTTGTCAACTTCGGCCTCAACCATGGCACCGTGGAATGGGTGCATCTTCCTGGGAGGCTGCTTGAACCCGCGATGGTTCGCCGGGAGACCAAGGCGGTGGACGGCTACCTGAGGATCTAGCCCCGACATCTCGTCATAGCCCCAAGCGAACACATCACGGTGCTGTCTGAGGAAGTCCACGTACTGCTGCCGCTCCTCAGAGGGCATGGTGGCACTGACCAATGTGGGTCTTGGATCTGCTTCGGTTCCAAGGTTCACCTGTACTAACTCATCAACCGTGGCGGAGACGCCCTCCTCAAAGGCTGGGGGTGCGTCTTCCACGTCCTATCCACTCGGGGAGGGATCGTCCACGAGAGAGACAGCGTTGGAAACTGCATTGGGGCTACCAGATCCTACTAGGCCGCTGGTGCTGGCATGGGCGGTCGCGGTCATCTCATCAGGAGACTCACAGGCCGTCGAGACCATGGCTACGCCCAACCGATGGATCGGGAGGACGTAAGCGTCATCCAAACTTGCCCAGGGATCACCTCCAACAGCGACAGGCTCAACCTCACCTGCCAGGATCTGCTTATCCTTGCTCTTGTAATAGTCCGCGTCCAGATAGCGGGCTTCACATGAGGCAAAAGGAGAGGCGTCTCCCTGAAGCACGCCTACTCGACCATTAAGGGAGTATTTGAGGCATTGGTGGTATGATGAGGGAACCGCCGCATGAAGGTGGAGCCATGGCCTGCCCATCAATGCGTTATACGCAGTGTCCTGAGAGACTACCATGAATTCGGTGTTGGAAACCAGGTCACTGAACTGGGTCTTCAAACGTATCTTGCCGACCGGGGTTTGCTCGATGCGGTCGTACCCCTGGATCCTGAGGTCGGAGGGAATCAAGTCATCCTCAGACAACCCCAATCTCCGGAGCGTCCGAGTGGGAATCAAGTTAATCCCGGACCCCGTGTCGACAAGACAGCGCCGGACTTCAAGGCCATTGAACTGGCCAGTAACATACAGCAGACGAATGTGCCCCTATATAGGAGGGTCTTCATCCTTACCAGAGAACGAGATAACTGCCTGACATTCGGCGTCCTCAATCGTTTCGGCGTGAAAGGCCTCTGCAGCCGCAACCTCTGCCTCAAACTGGAGGGGGCTCTTCAGGGCTTCAACGAGTGCCTCGCGCATCTCAGATGACATGCGCAGAGCCTCAAGGATGGAGAGCCTTGCTGGGATGTCGGCCAAGTGCTTCAGGACATCATACTTTTTGGCCAAGCGCGAGCCCCTGGTTGCAGGAGGTTGCTCTGCGGTTGGAGGCATGACGGGCCTTGCCGGTTGGACCGGCGGCCGACTGGTACTTGGCACATCTCGCTGTTCATTGGTTAAAGCCCGGGAAGTAGTCACCGTACTGGGGTCAGGAGGCCGGGATGGACTCGTGGCAGGGCGGAGCTGATCGCGACGCGGCTGAGGCGGTTCTGCCTGGTCCCACACCACAAACAGTGGCGGAGGCGAATCCGTCATCCCCGGATGGGGGGGCTGCGCACGCTGGGCTCGGTTTTGAGCCTACTTCCTAGTCTCAGTGGTGTGCACGGCCTGGCTGGAGGTACCAACTGCTGTGCCCCGGCGACTCCTGTTGTTGCAGTTCCTCCGACGGTGGCGACGACCGGGGACACTAGGGAGGTCCACCTGGTGTTCTTCAACGTCGGGAACCGAAAAGGGATTTACCAGCTTGACGGTATTAACCGAAGCATACCCAAAACTGTCATCGGACGAATCATCCATCACTGGACGGATCCGAGGAGGGATCCCCATCTCCGGGGGCATGAAGTCGCCGAGAGTGCGGGATAGTGGCGGAACTGGCGGGGCACGCTCTTCCTTCTTGCGCCGCCGCCGTTTGCTCTTCTCGGAAGAGGCAGGCTGGGATGACGATGCTGAAGCAGCACCAGCAGATTCCGGGGGTTCAGGCTAATTCAAGCGCGCACGGATGATTCCATGGGTGCGAATGGTCGTCTTGCGGGCCATCCAGTTATTATACTTCTGGGATCCGCGGTCGGAGACCAGCTGCCATTCGTCCTCGTTGCCACTATCGTCATCTGATCCCACGAACACGCCCGCCACTTGTGCTGGAGCTGGGCCCAACCTGATTACATTGTTGTTAATCTGGTCTTGGAGCCAGTCCTTAAACACATAGCACCGATGGATGGTGTGCCCCAGGGCCCGATGGTAAGGGCAGTAGCGGGGGTTATCCGTGAGATGTGCCTCCTCTGGCCTCCAACACTCAGGCAGTCGCACAATCCTCTGCTCCAGGGCGCTCCGGAAATAACCGGGGACCTGATCCTCGTGAAATGAGTAAGTCAGGTACCGCGGGCCCCTGGTAGAGTGGTCTTGACGAGGGGATGGAGGGGCCTGCCGAGGAGGTGGACCCTGATTATCTCGCCTGGGTTGTGGCGGTACATTACGCGGAGGGGCCGGCCGGTTCTGGGGCTGCCGCTGCTAGGCCGGGAACTGAGCTCGTGGAGGCGGATTCCTGTGAGGCTGTGGAGCTGGCCTCGCCGGCAGCAGCTCCAACGGCCTGGGGGCCTCTATCGGGGCAACAACAGCGGGCTCAACCCTGCTGACTCTCCTTGCAGGAATCATAGGGGGCAGCGGGTGTGCCTGACTGGACTGTTGCAGGGCTTCCTCAAGACGTTGAGCTTTGTCTGAGAAGTCCCTGAACCCTCCGGGGTAATTCTGAGTGATCAAGGAAGGGACCAGCTCGGTCTTGACGTTCCCGACGCACATTGTCAGCAACTGCTCCTGAGTCAATGGCATGTCAAGGGAATACGTGAGACCCTTCCATCGGGCGACGAAATCCGCGACTCGCTCATCAGGCCTCTGCTTGCACTTGAAGAGGTCTGCGATACTCGTCTTCCGGGTCGTGGAACTGAACTGGTAGAGGAATTGTCTACGAAGGTCCTCCCAGCTAGTTATCGACCCGACGGGGAGCTGGCTGTACCAGACAAATGCTGGCCCTTCCAGCGTCTGGACAAAGCAACGAAGCTTAGCGGCCTCTTGCTGCGCCGGAGTTCCAAACATAGGCCTGCACCTCGAGTTGAAATGGGCCAAATGCTCTGGCGGATCTCCAGTCCCATTGAATGGGGCGAAAGTGGGATTCCCGAATCCCGGAGGTGCCGACATGTCATCCACCCATGCTGGGTATGGCTTGCCGTCCGGTGGGATTGCCACTTGACGAGTCTCCAAGGCTTCCAAGCGGGTGATGAGTGCCGCCATCGGATCGTCCGGACATGGGTTCCAGTCCTGGCGAGGATCTCTAACCACGAGCGCATTGCATGGCCCTTCAATCGGGTCATCGACCGGGTCGTCGAACTCGGCAGCTCGTGGGATGGCGGGCGGAGCGGCCCTTGGGGCAGCGGGAGGAATCCGAGCGGGGTCTCTCAGGTAGTCACGCCGCTCGGGAGGGTGTGGTGAAACATACCGCGCCCTCTTTCCATAGGCAATGGCCTCTCCCCTGTCGGCGAACACGACGTAATCACGGTTGCCCGGGAGAGTCTCGTCGAGGAGCGGTTGTTCCAGCCCCTGCTGTCCTGGCCTAGGATCACCGTAGTCAGGCCGCTGCTCTGCAGCGCGCTCGGCGAGGAGCTGGTCAACTAGCTTCTTCTGCTCGGCGAGATGTTGACGTAGCATAGCCTTCTCGGGATCCTCCTCTGCCCTCTACATGGAGGCAGATGGGTCGGCGGGCTTTACAGCCCCGCCGTGCTCTTTACCTTTGCTGACGTTTCAGCTCAACGTCAGTGCTTCAGTGGGTGTGGGGAGACCCAAGAGGTTCCTCTGGTGACAAGTAACTCTCACCGATGGATCCAACAACGGCTTGTCTTCGGGGGGAGAGCCCCCGTCGAGAAGATCCAAGTCGTTTCCCTCCCCCGACAGGTCAGCCATATTGACTGTTTCCGTCCCTGGGGATATACCCTCAGGGCCACCCAGTAAATCGGGCTGTCAGCGGATCGCACTGAAGCGTAGGGCAGCGTACTGCCCCCATCCACGGATATACAAGTGGGGAGTGGCTTCCTCGATAACCTTGCAGAGTACTTTAAAACACTCAACGCATCGTTGTTGGAGGGCCTCGTGGTGCCCAAATGACCCGGGGTGCCGAACCGCGGAGAGCGTGGCCAGGTCAATCTGACGGCACTTCTCACCAATATCCTCCAGGTGCACTTGACTCCCGGGATATGGCATTTATAGGTGGTGAAGACGGGAGTGAGTCTCCCGGAGAGTTCGGCGGAAGCATTCGAACTCATCCGGGGTGAGTGATTCGGGTGCATCAAAGTCCGGTCCTGCGACTGGCCAAAACTTCTCAGGGAAGTGGACCTCTGCAAGGACGGTCCAGAAGCTCCACGACTCAAACTCGAGACCCAGGTCTCCTTGGTTTTCTTCAACGACTGGGAATGGACGGGGAACCGGCAGTGGTGCCGAGGCGGGCCGCCGGGCCGACGGGCTGGCCGGCGGTAAATACGGCGAGCAGGCCGATTGGCCTCCATATCCCGGGCCGCCCTCTGAGGGTGGCGGTGCCCCAGCTACCACATCACGATAGGACGGGCCGGCGAGCGAACATCCTGCCGTAGCGTCGGTGCTCGCCGAGGGTGCACTAAATCGTGGTTCGACCGTCGGTCCCCAGAAAAAGTCTCCGGCTTCTCCGATCGAGGCAGAAGGCGCTTCCGGAGGGGCCGGTACCAACCACAAGCTTGACCCTTGGGGCTCTACCAGGCCTTCGCTACTCTGTATATACCTTCGGAGAGAAGCGGGGATCATATCGATCTCGCTCTCAGGGAGTACGAGGCTGACGTGCCGCATTCCTACCCCTGCCCCTAACTGGCGGGATCGGGGGGAGGGCTCCGTCGCCGAATCATACTCCGCCTCTGTATCAGAGAAACGAACCGGTCAGATCTCTGTCCGGAATTCCCTAACATTCTTCCCTCGACGTCGACGCCTCGCCTTCCTTCCCCTGGGTGGTTCTTCGGGGCGTGGCTGATCTCTGTCCTGGCGTCCTCCGGCCGCACCGGTGCTGGGGCCAAGAGGACTGGAAACCAAGGTGCGAGGAGCACCGGGACAGATATCAAAGGGGACGCGGGGAGAGATGATTCCGGGCAGGCCTCCGGGCCAGGATCGGAAGGTGGGGTGACCCATGCCTCTTGGATCGGCCACACGGAGTAGACCCTGTTGGTGAATAACGCTACCGCGAGGTGGTCCGCGGTGGCTATTGCCTGTACCAGCAACCAGGAGAGTCAACCCAACCTGCCTTTGGGGCGGTCGGGGCCTCGATCCAGGTCGGGCATAGAAGTGCCCCTGCTCAGGATGCGCAGGGGCCTAGTGACTGGAGCCAGCAGTGGCTTGAGCCAACGCGGCCGCTGTTGCTAGGGCCCCAAGGTGGGCATCCTCTTCCGCTCGTGCCCGACGTTGGCGTCGGGACAAACGAGTCGGGATCAGCGGCGCGGGCAGGTGGAGAGCCCGTTCTTCGACTTGAGAGGCCTGGCGGTGGTGTCGTCGTGGCCTGACAGGAGCCCTTATCGTGGATCCCTGGAGCGAATCTCGGATAGGGTGGTCCCGAGCATCTTCCACCTCATCCGCATAGGGGAAGGAGCTGTAGGAGCGTTCCGGGGATAAACTCCCGAAGCGGTTGGACGTCGTGGTAGGCAGCGGTGCCTCCCTGCGCGGCCCTCGGGGGCGGCGTTGGTGGCGAGGTGCAGCTTCCTCGAGGTCTAGGAGAGCCATGTCCCTGGTGGGGATGACTCCCTCTTCCTCATATCTCCGCACCAAGTTGTTGATCACCCTTCTCTGGATGACCTCTGAGGGGGAGAGAGGGCGTGGTTGCCCCGCAGCTGCGGCTGCTGGGACGGCTGTGGAACGGGCGGGACCGCGCGGAGTAGCCGCGTCGGTGTTTCCCCTACCCCTACGCCAGTGGGCGGGTGGCGATCGGGCACTGGATTGGGCGACTTGATTCCTGAAAGCAGGGAGAAAAACCCATCAACACTGACAGGAAAAGGAATCGACAACCAACCATTAGTGCCATGACGCCTTCCGTGGGGGGAACCCAGGCCATCGACGTCGTGAGACGGAGTGCCCGATTTCCATTCCCCAGCCCTTGGCGGGTTCCGTGCCCCAGTTCTGAATGCTTGGTCGAGCAGCATGCTGGTCTTCCAACACCTCTGAAAGCCATCGGTCTTCGTATTGAGGAGAAGAGATTCACGTCGGGTTCACCATTTTTCTGTTTCGGTGCGGATGTGCGCCGGGTTTCTGTTCCGACGCTGTTCCGCCAGGACGCGTTCGCGCGTGCGCCCGTCGACCCGAGGGGATAGGCGCGCGGATTGTGGCCCCGTAGTCCCGCTTTCCAAAGGCGGGCGACATCCGTCCCTTATTCAGGGGCGTCTGCTCCTTGATCGAAACCGGGATGATGGGATGTCGGCTCCTCCTTCCATGGACGTCTCCTCGGAACTCATCGCCTAATCCGGGTCTCCCTCATAGATTTAAGACGTGCTCGTGAATCTCATTCCCGGCGCCATGTCTCCATGGACACCGGTTAATTACGCTGCTTCCGCCCGGACGCTCCAAGGAGTCTAGTCGGGGCAGCAACCAGCGGTGAGGAGACCGGGTGGCTCTGGGTGTTGGGGGCGTGCCTTAACACTGCGGCTCTGCATGTCTACCTTCCGTCCCTAATAGGGCTTCTCGAAGGAATGATGGCCTGAGGCATCCCGCACTGGGTGCGGGGAACTGTGTTACCTGAGGTTTTCCTCAGCTTCCCATGTTTAACATGAGGTATGCCGCGAGTTTAACGTCCAGCGGGGACGACATCGGACTGATCAACACGAGAAGTGGATCAGATGACAGAACCCCTTGCGGGGAACCTCCGACGCTGGGGCCAGCACATGGGCGGCTTCCCGAGTGAAGTGGAGTGTAATGAAATGGCATGACCCCACCGGGATGTGGCGGCCTGGGTAAGGATCAGGATGGACGACGGAGTGAAGAGCTTGGACCTTGTAGAGGCTTCCTACGTACCACGCGTTAGCGCGGGTCAAAGTCAGCGTAGTTCGGATATACAGTTTAACGTCATGCTGGATGATGGAAAGCCGACTCACGAAGAGGTCGAGGCTGCCGAGCGGAGGATTGAACCGAACCACCTCGCACAGAGGGGGATGGAACGGCCGGGTGGATCACAGTTTCACATCATGCTGGACGCTGAAAATAGAAAAAGGCAGTGGGGAAGCACAATGGAGATACACACGTGCAGTCTCCCACAGGGGCGGATTCATAGGTGAATCGACGCAAGTGTGAACCCGGGAGGGGTCCACTGATGGACGAACCGACGTGAATACGACCGGGACGACCAGGTGGTGGGCTTGAACCTCGGAGAGGCTTCCTACGTACCCTGTTCAGGAGATAGGGATCAAAGTCCACGTAGTTCATTCGGTTTGTGACACTCTACCCCCATGGGAGAAGGCCACTCCAATCCCGACATCCCTGCAGAGACGAGCGGGTGGGGGCCACATCCAAACTGGGAGTACCCTGTGTGCGGGGCACGGGATCGGGTGATGCGGACGGTTTAACATCTTGCCGGATGAATTACAGTTTAATGTCGTGTGTTGAGGACGAAGCGGACGGTTTAACGTCTTGCCGGACGAAGTACAGTTTAACGTCGTGTGTTGAGGACGAAGCGGGCGGTTTAACGTCTTGCCGGACGAAGTACAGTTTAACGTCATGTGTTGAGGACGAAGCGGACGGTTTAACGTCTTGCCGGACGAAGTACAGTTTAACGTCGTGTGTTGAGGACGAAGCGGACGGTTTAACGTCTTGCCGGACGAAGTACAGTTTAATGTCGTGTGTTGAGGACGAAGATGCTTGGCAGTTTAACGTCTTGCAGCGCGGACGTGGTGCAGTTTAGCATCATGCAGGACGAATGCTGAACAGTTTAACGTCTTGTAGCTCGGACGATATGCTAGGCAGTTTAACGTCGTGCAGCTTGGATGTGGTGCAGTTTAGCGTCATGCAGGACGAATGCTGAATAGTTTAACGTCTTGTAGCTCGGAAGATATGCTAGGCAGTTTAACGTCGTGCAGCTTGGACGTGGTGCAGTTTAGCGTCATGCAGGACGAATGCTGAATAGTTTAACGTCTTGTAGCTCGGACGATATGCTAGGCAGTTTAACGTCGTGCAGCTTGGACGTGGTGCAGTTTAGCGTCATGCAGGATGAATGTTGAACAGTTTAACGTCTTGTAGCTTAGACGATATGCTAGGCAGTTTAACGTCGTGCATCTTGGACGTAGATGGTGCCACCGATGGTTCCGTGTCACTTCGCGCGAGCCTGGAGGGCCGCACAGGAAGACAACGCACGGTGCGGGCACCCGGGATGAAGATCATCGGGCGCCACGCAGGCGGGTACCCTCAGGGGGTCAAAGGGGGCGACCCTGGCGATTTGTACGCAAAAGAGGAACTTGGCGCGCAATACCGCAGGTCGGCGCGCAAATGGGCGGGCTGGCGCGCAATTGGGCCAGCGCTTTGCGCATAGATGATTGAGATTGCGCGCACCGGGTTTCGGAAAGCGCGTGGGGGCAACGGCTCATTCTTTAACGAATGGCCACTTTGAAAGGGGGGGTGCGCGCAATCGGGCTGGATTGCGCGCACCCGGGGGCAATTGCGTGCAAGAGGCTTCTTTTGCGCGTGAAGGCCTTTGGGTGAAGAGTTGTTCAAAGGAAAGGAGCCAAAGGGATTGCGCGCGAAGGCGAACCCCGAGGCTTTCTTGCGCGAAAGAAAGGAGGTTACCTGAAGATCGGCATTGCGCGCGGAGGGGGTTGGATTGCGCGAACGAGCGCCTCTTCTAATTCTGGCCACCTTCAAAACGTCGGGGGTCGCCTTATATTTATAGGCAACCCCGGGCGCGAAATCCGGCTCGCGGGCGCGCAAATTCCTTCGCGGGCCTGGAATCGGGCTCGGCGTGCAAGGGAGTCGCGCGGGCCATGGGTGCGCAAAATTGCGCGCCGGCCCAGCACATTGCGCGCATCCCGGGAGGTTTGCGCGCGGCACTACAACTTTGCGCGCGGGTCTCCAAATTTCCGCGCAAGGCCTCCGGGCCTTCCGAAACGGGCTTCCGACTCCAAATATGACCTCGCTTTCCGCATTCGGAGCTTCGTTTGGGAACAATGGACTTTTCCGGCGTCTACAGATACCATATTGAAACCTCTCATGTTATCAATTTCATGAATGTTGAGTTGGAGCCACATGCGTTGTTGGTGAAATAACTTATTCATATTATGGACCAAAGTGATAAGAATTTAGATAGAAATATGGTTTATCTAGTATGTTTTCATTGACATTATGAGAATATATAAGGGAATAAAAGGAAGCTAGAGTTTGTTTTTTAGTAATGGTAGACAGATTGTTTTGTTGGCAAGGATCAATGACACATTACAAGGATGCTATACCCTATGGTGGTAAGGTTGTAACACCCAACATCTATACGAGTTGTAATGTTTTTTAATTGTTTTCCAAAATTCATTTATTTTGTATGATTATGAATATTTTTGGTTTTGGAAGGGAATCAGGGGGGGTTTATTTCAGAAATATAGGATCAAGTCCAAGACATCTTCATTTTAATAAATTCCACTAGCTACCTAGTGGACTGATACTTAGGATACAGTGGGGTGTGAAATGATCCTATAGCTTCAAGTGGGTCACCGATCACCCTATGCCCATAGAGTATATACTCAGTGGGGTACTAGGTACCTATTGATGGGTTCCTGGGTACGTGGTGGAATTCTATTTGTTTTATTTATATTTTAAATGAAATAAATTAATTGTTTTAATTAATTATATAAAATTTTATTATCTAGTCATATTTATAGGAATACTTATGAGATCCCTTCTCCCTATATTATTTTTTTCAAATTATAAGTTAGGTTCTCTCTTTATTTATATTGGTTTTAGGCGTAGTTAATCTCAGTGAGTCACATATGGTAAGACTATGACTCATATTCAACCTATTTTATATTTATATTATGATTTTAGTATGTTTTATTATTTATATACTAAATTGTATGATTTATTAAAATTTGTAAAATATACTAATTAGAGTCATTTCATTCGAAGTTATTCGATGATCAGGATTCTAGTGGATCTAGGTTTGTTGTCTATAACCATTCCATAAAGTGTTTTTAATTAACTGTGTTATATATAGTCTCTCCTCTCTTAAGAGATTGACCTAAAATAAATCTAAACTATATTTATTTTACCCATATTAAGTAGGGAAAGGTTTCCTAGGTCCATGAAGTTTCCTTTTATTTTTACACCTTGACATTGTGGTCATTGATACTTATGTTCTTGAGTTATGGTGTGTTGATCTTTACACTCAAAGTTTAATGAGGGATCTCTTGAGTAGTATTTTTATATGATAGACCTAGTTAGGTTCCTTTATACTCAATTTATCATGTAGCTGTATTTATATCCTAGGGGTTAACCCATGTGGGCCTCAAGGTATGATTTTGAACTATTCCATCCACTTTTTCTTGGAGTTACATGTGAGCGATGAGTGTTATCCTCTATATTTAAATAGTTACAAGGTATAGAGACCTTGGGTTTGTATTATTGGTAATGGGTTGGTGAGTGAGGACCAACCTAAAACTATATCATAGAGTTACGTATTTTATGACCATCCTTAAATTTTTTATTTGATAATCTTATGTTATAAATATTAGTGGGTTAATATGAGGGGTTGACAAAACTAAAGGTTGATACCAATATAGACTTGGGATTCCATTGATTAATGAATTATCACGGGGCCACCAATAAATAAATTTTTAACATGATGTTAATTTAGAAATATTGAACTCGGATTATCTTTAGTGTGGAGAGTCTTTTTTGTGTTTTTTTATCTTGTATAACGGGTTATTTGTGTGTAAAGTAAGTGATTGAATTGGATTAAAATATGGTTTAAAATAAAGTGTCTTGACCTTGGATATCCCCACTCCTATTAAATCATGATTTCATTATTTTACTCTAATATTTTCCCTCTAACCAAGTAAAACCTTACTTGATTATCTTTAAAAAGAAGTTTTTTATTGATTAAAGGGATGTAATGATCATTAAATTCTCTAATATCACCTGAAATGGTGATTGAATATCACCAATCACCCTTAGGTTGATCCATTGATCGTATTTTTAAGTAGTGGAGATAGAATAGGTGGAAAGTTTTTGCAATACAGTGAAAGAGGGAGGATTAATCTAAAGTGAAAATAAATAAGTAAATCTCCTAATGATAATACAGTTTAAATAAACATTGAGATATTAAAAAAAGGGATATATTCAATTAAAATTTGAAATTCATTGGTAGGGGAAATGATGGAAGTCTCCTCATCTTATACACTTATGGATTATTATTCCATAATAGAAGAATTATAGTAATTTTAAATAGAAGTAATCTTGAAATAAATAGTATTAGAAACTCTAGTCTATCAAAAAATCACAAGGAAAAAATGATCTCTATCCCATTGAATAGTTCCCACTCTTATAGAAAAATGATCATAGGTTCTTAGTGCTTCAACAAATTCCCTCACATCCCTAGAATGGATCAATTTTTCCATTGATTTTATTTCTTTATATAATATTTCAAAATTTGTATTTTGAGCCCCTTTTCATCGATTCATTAAGTTCCATATGTTTTTATGAATAATCAGTGGTGAAATTCTCTCCTACTTTGTGGATCCAGTGGAAGATGAGTGTTTATAGTTTCTTATACAAACCTCACATGAGGAAGATGATACATGAATAAACCTATTTGGTTTCCAGTGTAAGTAAGATTGGTCCTGAAAATAGTATTAAAAAATGAGCTTCCAATATCTATCAAGTGGGCTAGTCATTATCTTAGACAGAGCTGGGGTAAGCCCTATTGTGGGATTCAAAAGACATTAGACATGTTGAGTTATGAGACTTAATTGGATATGGAATTTGATCATGTAATCAGTTACTTAGGAGTGTATGAAACCTATTAATCTTCATCACTGCAAAGGAAACACACCAAGAAATTGAGATCATAATCTTCTACAATGGTTTGAACATCAAGCACAAACAATCTTCATCTTTAACATGATCATAATGAACTATACATCAAAGCACAAAAACTATGGTATTGATATCCCCACTCATAAAGTATAAATAGGACATCAAGGATAAAATATGATATAAAAACTCACCAACTACCAAATTTAGCATCATCAACCTCATATTTTAGATCATTAATAGCGACTGAGTCTCTTATAAATCAATTAATCATGTTCAAGATTAGACCTCATTCCTCTATCTCTTCATCTGGTTTGAAAGTTCACTGAGGTAATTTATCAAGATTAAATCATTAAAAATTATTTAATAATGATATTATATCACTAATAAGTGATTATTTCCTACCATTTCTTTAATTATCTTTTGAGATCAAGCTTCTATAGGACACCCAAACTGAGTAAAGTTTGAATTCATAGACCCAACATGTCTAATATTCATTTGAAATCCAATTGTATATTGGTTCACCTTATTAATATGATTCATCAAGATATTACTTCTCTAATTATAATATCATCAAGTATTTCCTTATTATTAATATTACTATTTGAACACCACTAGTTTGATCAAAGATACTTTGAATTTATCAATTGGTAGGATAGAGCTCAAATCAATCTCCCCAGAAAAAGTTGAGTTTAAATTCATATAGTTAAACCACCAGGATAGGTTTAGATCTTATCATGTCATATTATATGGCCTTTTAGTAGTTTTTATGGCCTTGATGTAGTTTGGAGTGAAGAATCACGCAAAATTCAATAATAATGCATGGTTGATGGATCAGCCATGGGAGGGATAATTTTGGTGGATAGAGCTACCATGAAGGGGGTCTAAGGTGGGTTGATAGTGATGAGAAAACATGGAGGCGAATATGAGGAATAAATGGTGGGGAGTTTTTCTTACAATAGCTTGAATTAGGCACAAACATTTGATTCTTTTATGGTAGGTTGAGGTGTGAATTCATATGATTAGTTAACTAATAGTGATCACTTGAATGAACATGAGTGGCATGGTATGTTCAAGACTATTCTTATGGGAGGTGATGAATGGTATTAATATATCTTAAATATTTTAATATGGAAACTTATCGAATTTGATAATTTTTTTTCATGCATGTTCCCTTGATCAACTAAAGGGAATCTTCTTATAGTCGCTTTCCTTCTCAACATATTGTCGATTACCACGATCGATCAACTGATCACACAGCCACTACATTACATGGCCATTCTAGACCTGAAAATTTTTCACCTTCAAACTATATAATTTAAAATCAAAACTCAGTGTAGGCTATGTCTATTTTTTCATAGAACAAAATAAACAATTAAATTGATTTCATAATTCAATTGAAAAAATTATAAATCAAATTTTGAGTTTTTTTACAGTTAAATTTGAATAAAAACAATAAAAACAATAAAAACAATGGAAGATAGAATTAAAAAACTTGTTATTAGTTTAATTAAAAAATTATGGTTGGATCAATAAAAGACAAAGAGTATAATTTAGTTAAAAACCAGGATATTTATCCATTTAAAAAATTAAATTTCTATTATTAAAAAGTAATAAAAAGTGAATTAATTACATGGTTTCAGATTGGTTTAAGGGAAATTTTCATTGAAAAATTAAATAAAAATTTGAATTATTTGTCTTTCATCACTATCCCACACTTAAAATATTGCACTACTGGGTAATTCAGTAAATTCAATTATTTGAAGAGATGGTCCTACCTAAACTTAAGTATATAATCTAGAGAAGAATGTAATCAAACAATTCTCTATTGTATAAATTATCATGCCTCCTTAATGAATTTTAGTAACCATTTCACTTCAATTCACACAAAATTTCTAGTTTTTAGGTTGTAAAGGGAATTTATCCTAATGGAATCATGGTTTTTTCAAGTGGAACCTTCCCGATTCCTTCTATCCCAATATTTCTATTCAAGGGTTTATTTTCAAACTTAATTGATACTTACTAAATAAAATTAAAATAAATCATCTATCACTAATTTATCTATGTCCATAATTCCCCAAATATTTCTATCCCATTTTTTAATTACCAATAATTGAATTTATCCCATCCATATTTGTGAAAAAACAATATAGAGAAATCATTGAATGACTGTAGATAAACCTTGAACTAAACTATCCCAATATTGTAGTTAACCTTAGAGAATAATTGTAATATTCAAAGATTAGAAGAAATACTTGGGTAGTTTTAACTCACATCACTCTAACTATTATTTAACGGAAATAACACACAAATGTGTATTTATATGGACTTATAAAGATTTCTTGATCAGATCTAATTTTCTTGTTTTACTTTAGTTCTTGAAAGCTATTCAATTTTCATTTAGTGATTCTCCCTAAGGCGCTACTCAATCACTAAGGTATGGATACTGAGATTTGATTTCATCAGTCTAGTTATCTCAAGTTATAATTAAGGTTCCATTAAATTGTTTTTCATTTTAAACCTTTTTACTAGTTCTAAATCAAATAATTACATAAAATCATTAGTAATTTTACTCAGTAATCATTTATTTTTAATTTTTTTTGAAACCAATGAACTTCCTCCACTATAGAATTGAATTTTTCCTAGGAATAACATCAATTATATAATGTTTTTGTAGCCTAAATTAACTCAATATTTAAAAATAGAAGAAAAAATATTTTATGTACAAGTTTTGAAAATAGATTTTGAACATTATGTTTTATTTTATTTTAATCCATAAGCACTCAGAAACAAAAGAAAACAAAAAAATGTATTTACATTCCAAGAAAATTTTTCCTATTCCCCATAAATATCTAAGACATAATTCCAATTTATTCAAGCATTAATTTATCAAAAAATAAAATAAAAACCATATAGACTATTGTGAAGGAAAGATACAACCTGATTGTTCTTGATTTAGTGTAATCAAGGATGAGTTTGGAATCCTTCATCGGTTATTTTCAGAAGTCTTTATGGAACATATTTACATGATGTCAATTCACCTTAAATGGATTCTTTTAATATTATACTTTGATCTCAACTTCAAAAAATGGGAAATTATTAGTCACTTTATATGGGCCAGTCCATGTGGAATGATGTTTAACAAACATGGGCTTCATCCTTGAGGAGAATAATAACACTTTTCTTTTAATCTAAAATACTATTTTTTGGATGATATTTTCATTGGATGTTTTTTACTTCTACATATACCTTAGTGAATTATCATAATCTTCCCTTATGATTTCTTATAGTTCCATCATCTTCAACTTCCTTTATTTCCCAGATTTTGTAAATTCTAAATTTACCTTCTTGATAACCTAGTAGCCCATGTGTTTCAACTAAATAGGTAATACATAGTATTTTACATAAACAATGACTTAAGGTTACATACCTAAGGATGTTTTAGGTTGTTTTGTACACTTGTAATGCATTCTAAAGGTTCTTACTCTAGTTTTCTTGGTGTTTTTTACTATATTCTAAAAAACCCTTTTAATCCCTCTATTGGACACCTTTTCTTCCACATTTATCTAGGGTTTCTACACATTTAAGGTCTTAAAATTCACCCATACTTATTCATAAGAGCTTCTATAATGTTTTTCAAAACGTTTTCCTTGGTTGATGATAATTTATTAAGGTACTCCAAACAAATAGATAATATTTTTTTAAATTCAATGAAAACCTTAAAATCATAAATTCAAGTGATTTTTTTCTTCAATTCATGTAGAAACATAGACCACTACTAATAATATGCAGGAGAAACTAAATGAGGTATGAAAAAAACCCATAAAATATAATCCCAAACATCAAATATTGCAAAACAAATCATTGGATTTTGGTTAATTTCATTTCATTTTGAAATTTCACCTATAAAATGGAAGTTTTTTCATTCTTTACAAATTTATATGAATCTTTAAAAATTAAAGGACAAAATAATCCATCTTTTAAGAACTTTCTAGAAGTTCTATGAGGTCCAAAATTGCATCGACATGCAAGTGTGTAACATAATGTAATCACAAACTAAATTTCATCCTCAAGGGTTAATATTTTAATTAATTTCTCATTAAAAATATTCAATAAATATATATCCTCAAAAACATAATAGTTTCACTCATATTTCAATTTAGAATTTTGATTCTTGGTGAATAAGTTAGGAACCTTTATTGTGACAAGATAATTGACCAGTTCAATGTGACACGACACTTGAGTGACCTCACACAATTTCTCACCAGGGAAGGAATCATACAAGTTCATCTTAGTGGGTGGTTTTACCTTAGAATTGTATGTAAATATACTGATGTGGTTGTCAACCATATTTTCACAGCCCATTTTTTCCTCAAATTCCAAGTTAAACTCTTACATCACCAACATCCAAATCACTAGTATTTGATTTACATCACCTTTCTTGATTAGATATCTCAATGATACATGATTATATTAAATAGTTATCATAATTTCTAATAGGTAAGACCAAATTTTTTTCTAAAGAAACTATAATTGAAGAAAAATATTTTTCTATTTTTGTGTAATTTAGTTAGGCTGTGTATAGGGTCTGAGAATTTTATTTTATTAATTTTGTGTACCTATTAATTTTTTAGTAAAACAATGCTCTTATAACATTATTAGATGCATCACATGATATCTAAAAGTTGAAATTATAGCCTAGTGGTAGGATTATGCAGTCTGTTATTAGAATCTCTTTTATCTTATTAAAATCTATTAGTGGTTGGGTAAGGAAGTATAGAAATCAGAAAAATTTTGGTATTGTTTACTTTAATCACATCCATATAAATTATATGGCCTAGAAAATTTCATTTTTCTACCATAAAATGGATTTTTTTTCAAATTTATAAACTATTATTTTCTCAATTAATTTTCCTAAAAAAATCTATACACTCTTAAGACATGTTCCAAAACATGTTCCATAAATAATAAAATCATCAAGGGAAATTACCAAAAAGTTATTAACAAAATTTTAGAAGATACTCAACATACACAATTGAAAAGTTCCGATGGAATTAAAAATACCAAATGAAATCATATAATAAGAGAATATACTAAAAGGATAGGTGAATGTGGTATTATCTTAGTCATTTTAAGCTATTGGAACCTAGAAAGACTTAAAAAAATCCATTAAGGAAAAATTAATTACCATTCCCCACTAGTATCTCTAACATTTGGTCTATAAAAGAAATATTTATGTGGTCCTTCAAGGAAACATGGTTCAATTTCGTATATTCAGTGAAAAATCTCTAGTTATTTTGAATTATGTTGTGTACTAACACATTATTCTCATTTTTTACAATTTTTATCTAGTTTTATTTGATTTTTAATAGGAGTTACCGATTTAGAGTTTGAGATTGGAAATATGATTAAAAATACGAAAATTATTTCTCCTTCATTTTTTTAAACTACCAAAATGGCCAGGTTAAGGCTCTTTTAGGGTTGTCTCACTGGTTTAGAGTCATTTTCTATAATAATCATATGCATACGGATGGTGGGGATAATCCCTAGAATGCATATGAGTGTCTATACTATTGCCCTAATGTTTTAAAAAAAGTGTTTTTCTTGGTTGGGTTTAGATTATTTGAAAGTCTTATTGGAATGTTTTCCTTTTTTTTCCAATAAAATCATATTTTAGGTTGGATAGAAGAAACTTCAATTCTTGTTCATGGGGTTTTCTTATGTTTTTAGCTCAGTATTATATATAATAGAAAACTGAACATGTAAAGAAGAATTTTCATTGATAGTTTTGAGAAAATGTTTAAAATTACTATCATAAAAATAACTTTCATTAGAACACATCACAATTTCCAGATTGAGTTCATTTTCAAAACTAGATTCAGCAAAGAAATCAGGTGTTTATCCTCATGGGAATATTTGTTTGAATCAATATTGTTAAAATTCACTTTATGTTATACAAATTCATTGAAATAGTTCCCTCAATAAAATTTATTATTATTTTGGTAGTCTTTTGAAATGAACCACCTAGAATGATGGTGGAATTAACTTTACCTATTTTTTCCTCCAATTTTAAAATGTAAAATCTAATAGGGAATGAAAATCCTATGATTATTTCCTAAATACCATCTAAAACTCTAATTTTATAGGTTATGGTTCGGTGAGAAATTTTTATAGCCTTTCAAAATGGTTTGAGTTCACCTATTTGTAAAGAAAAATAAATTGAAAAAGGAATAAATTTAATGTATGATCCCATGTCACACTGTGCATTTTAAAAACTAATCTACCATATTGCGCAAGGTATAGTGAATAGGATTTTATTTTCACATATCTTAGGTATTTTAGGGGTAATAAGGGAAAAACATTTCTACCTATATTTACCTTTTAATTACCCTGTAGTCACATTTTCCTAGTACAATGTCTTTGATAAATTTTTCATAACATGGGATTCATCAAATGGTTTCCAACAAATGGGTGATTATTTCCAACTTTTTGAATATTTCCAAAATCTATTCTTGTATATTGTATTCACTTTTTCCATCGTTGGTTTTACTCTTTAAGGGGAGGGAGGTTGGGGTTGATTTAGGTCATCCATATTGTCATTTCCCTTATCCCTTTTTGATTGGGGTGTCTCCACTGGTACTTAATCTAGGGGTTACATCTCTGGGATAAATTCTTTAATTTCAACAGGAAATCCACTTCAATATTCATCTTGATATTAGGGTTCTTCACTGTTATTAAGCTCATTTCCACTCCACAGAAAAATGTAACTAACATTTTCTCTAGGGTTATGAATTTAATGAGTAAGAAGATTACCCGAAACATATTTTTCATTTCATTTATAAGGGACATGACTTAGCTATACAATCCATGTAGCCTCTTTAGTGTTAATCCATAAATAATGATATTGGTTTTTTGAGTAGTGTGAGACTCCATAAGTTTTTTTGTAAAGTACTTCATGAATGGTTCTTGAGTATGTCCTTATCGATAGATTATAGAGTGTTGGGAGTTACCAATTTAGATAGGTGGTGGTTGGAAGTGTTTTTGGAATGGTGGTATTAGTTGTTATTGGTTCCCAACTCTAAATTTAAGATTATAATATTCTATGAATACTAGATTTATTTTTTATTGTTGTTCATATGGTATTTGTTACATGTAATCATAGCTTTTAGTTCCTTGAACTTGACAATAGCCATCAGTTTAGTGGTCTTGAGAGAAGAAAAGTTGGCACACCTAAATAGGTGTAGGTATATTTTTATCTTATACCTTATTCAGAACTTGTTTTCTCACATGAGATGATAGTTCCTTAATTTTATTTTCAATTAGAGGTGATTTTTAACATTTTAACTCATGCAATCCCCCTATGGTAGCTCTTATATAGAATTCTTGGGAATTTTTAGATATCATCTCAATCAGTCATCTGAATTTATCATGAAACTTCTCAATTAGTTCCCCTCTAGACGAATCATCTAGTATCTTCCATTAATTTTCTATCAATACTTGGTAGATGAATACCATGAAATATTTGTCTTTGAAAGTATGTATGAGTAGGAGGTGGTCATCCACTTGAATCTTTCCTAGATTTTTTGAGGGTTTCTCTACTAGATTAATTGATTCTATAAATTTCTTTCTTAAACTGAGTACTCCTAAAGATAGTTAATTATTTTTGGAGGAATGCTTCTGTATCTCATCCCAAGTGGTGACTTATCTAGTCTATAGGTTTTAGAGCTACTACTTGGGAAATCGTTCAAGAGAGATGAGGAACTTTTTCTAGTTAATTTGATCCTCAATGAATCCTCTAGGTCTAAAGCTATTGAAAGATTCTCTAAATTTCCTCAAGTTTTTTTTTGGGTATTCTCCTAAAAAATCATTAAATTCAGGCAATAAACTAACCATCCTTGTTCAAAGTTCACAATCCCATTGATCATTTGATTATTTAAGTAGATTATCATTTTTAAAATTGGGTGTATAAAGTTATATCAAGGTTCTATTTAATTGAGATAAATTGTCTCCCATGTTTTCCCTTACTATAGTAAGCCTAGTCAAAGAAGTGGATGGGTAGGGAGAATTTATCAATGGGATAATGATAATATCTCTTTACTCTTGTTTAGTGATTTTTATGTCCTGAGTATTTCCATCATAGTTTGTTCAATATATAGATCAAAACAAGTGAGGTGAGATGAATTATATCTGGCCATGTGTTGATTTTATTTTTAAACAAAAGTAAAAACAAAAAAATTACTCCATAAAAATGACACTAGGTTGATGAATGTCCTATAATGGGTTCATCAAAAAATAAAATTTTGAACCTAAATTTAATGTAGAAATAATGGACTCAGGTTCTCTCTACTGAGGAGAGTGTATTGGGTGTGTTTTTATCTTGTTTAATGGGTTCAATATGTATAGGTAGTGATTATATTGGATTTAAATTCAGTTTATAATGAACTAGTATAACCTTTTATATCCTTTATATCCTCTTGTTAAATCATGATTCCATTATTTTGCACTCAGGTTTTCTCTCTATCCAAGTGAAACCTCGATTGATTATCCTCACCTCAAAGTTTTGGCTTGATTAAAGGGGTTCAATGATCACTGTATTTTATAACCTCACATATCTCAGTAATTATAGATATCCAATCAACCTTAGGTCAATCCACTGCACATGATCACTAGAAATAAATAGATCCTATGTGGCATTTTTGTGAATCTAGTGAAAGTGGGAAGATGAATTTAAAGTGAAAAAATAATGAAATATATTAATGTTATATCAATACAAATAAATCTAAATAGATTGAAATAAATAGATATTCAATTTCTATTTAAAATTAATTAAAAATATAAATGAATGGATACCTTTAATCTCATCTAGTAATAGATTACGGTGACTTCATGAGAGAATTATAGTAATTAGAAATGGAAGGAATTCAGAAAGAAACAAAACCAAAAACTCTATTAGATTGAGAAATCATAGAAAAAATAGTCCTTATCCCTATTAAAGGCCCCCTATTATAGAATAATGATCACATGTTCCTTACAATTCAATAGTTCCTCTCATGTGTGTATCATGAATCACATTTTCTAATTATTTCAATACCTTCTAGAATATTCTAAAATTTCTATGCCAATAATATTTCCATTAATTTATCTAGTTTTTTTTCCATAAATAATAATATGAGGCCAAATGATCCACTATTAATGGATCTAGTAGATGAAGAGTTTTAGGAGTTACTTATGCAAGCCTTACATAAGAAATATGATGCATGTTCTGGTTTATTTGTTTTTTACTAGAATCATTTTCAGGACTAAAATGGGATTTGAAACTAGGATTATAACATCTATCAATTGGATTTGTACTTTTCTTAGATAGAGCCGAGGTAGGCCTTGAAGTGGGATTCAAAATATTTTGGACAATCTGAGTTACAGTCCTGTCTTATATATAACCTCTAATTATCCTACCAGTTCCTTGGAAGTGTATGAGGCCTCATTGTATTCATTATTTCACAGGTAAGGAGCCAAAAAATAAAGATCATTATATATGAAAAATGTTGGAATAATGAGAAAAAATGATCCTTAACTTCAACTTGATAATAATGAACTCCACAACACAATCCACAAACTTTGGGCTTGGTATCCCCACTCATAGAATTTCTATAGGTCATCAAGTATAAAGCCTACTTCGCGACCTCATAAAATCATAAAGATCACATCTTTAACCCCATATTTAATATCTTTATTGGATAATAAATCTCTAAAAAACCAATTCATCATGTTATTCTTTAACCTCATTGTGTCATCCCTTTATATGGTGTGGAAGTTCAGTAATGAAGTTGATTGAACAAAAATCATGAACTCTTCTTTAATATTGATGTTGTATCACTTGAAAGTGATGATGGAACAAAATTTATTTATTTTAATTTTGAGATTAATCTTCCTTATGATTCCCTTGCCTATCATAGGTCGAGTTCATAGAACCAACACATTTATTTTTCATTCATAATCCAATTTCATATTGGTTTGTCTTCTTTATTATATTCATCAAGCTCATCCTTCTCTGAATATGATATCATTAGGTCCCACTTTAGTCTTCTTCACAAGGATCATTCACCACAAGTTTGAACAAATATCCATTCAATTTATCATTTATTTTAGTGGAGATTGAATCAAAATACTTGATAATAGTTGAGTCTAACTTCACATGGTTGAACAACCATGGTAGGTTGAGATTTTCTCGTGACAGTTTGGATGGACTTGCGGCAGTTTGGATGACCTTCCACAAATTTTAAGTGAAGAGGTACAGTATATTGAATGTTAAAAAATGTTCAATGGATCAACCATGGAAGGTAGATTTATATTCTATAGGGATACCATACATAGGGTTTATCATAGGTTGATGGTGGTTTTGTGCCTTGGATTTGAGGAGGAGGCACAGTCAGTGGAGATGTCCTCTTGTAGTAACTTTAATAAGGCACATATGGTTTATTACTACATGGTAGTTAAAGGTTTGACTTCATGTGGGCAGTTAACTAAGCACGAGAAGGATGTGGTATCTTGGTGGAGGTTCACTTGTAGTTTCTTTACTTAATCTTAGTGGAAAGGTAGATTCAAGATTCTTATTATGGATGGTAAGGAATGGTATTATGTTATCTTGATTTTTTTTCACGTGTAATCTTCTTTCCTTAGCCATTTTTTTCATATATAGTCACACGATTGACCACATGATCTCTTCTTATTGTATCTTTCCTTCTCAACATGTGATCAAATGTCATTGTAGATTGAATGACCACATGACCACTTTATTGCATGGCCAATCTATCCTTGTAAATTTTTTTAACTTCAACATGTACAATTGAAAATTGAAACTTAGTGTTGGCTCTGCCAATATTTTCATAGAATAAAATAAAAAATTAAATAAATTTTATAGTTGAATTTAAAAAAGTAAAAATTCAATTTCAAGGATTTTAACAGTTAAATTAAAAAATATATATTAAAACAATGGGAGATAAAATTTAGAAACTAGTTATCAGCTTAATTACAAAATTATCAATGTCTCAATAAAATATTAACAATGAGAAATCCAGTTAAAAACAAGATTTTTATCCATTTAAAAAGTTAAGTTACAGTTTTAAAAAATTAATAAAAAGTGAATTAATTATCTAGTTTTAAATTGTTTTTAGGGTATTTATCATTGAAAATTGAAATGAAAATTTGAAATATTAGGATCACATCAACCTCTTCCATTGTTTTATAGTTGTTTTTCATTATGGATTGATTATTTGTTAGTTGATATAACTATGTGTTGGTCCACCATTCCCAATTTTTTTAAAAAATTGATATAAGTTAGGATCAAGACACATGTGGGTTGAAATCATTTTGCCCCTGTGAACATTTATCATTTTCCATCATGGTCTTGATCATATGCCACGTATCCCTTTTATTTGATATTTCCATTCCAGGGTTGAGATTCCCATGGCATGAGATATTATGGATATGGTATGACTCTACCCTTTATTTGATGTTTTTATGCCATGATCAAGAATACCATGGAGCAAGAATGAAGTTTCTAGGGAATAGAAGAAGTGGTTGGGCCCATTCCCAATAATTTTATTATCTATTTTCATTATATTAAATCATCATAACTATATGGAGAAAAACTAGAATATTAAAAGATATGATATGTTCACATATAATTTAAAATTAATTTATATAAATAATAATTTACCTTTCTTATAATTCTTTATTCATTTTCAAATTGGTTAACCTCACTTGTCATACCGTCATTGTGATAAAGGATCCAAGTTTATAATACCTCTAGTGGTTTTCACACATGCTACATGAACCTCATAACACTATCATTGAAACATAAAGTGATAGTGTGAAAGAATTAAATAACTTGGATTATTCATCATTGATCATAATAAGAATCCCTTATGGTCTCAAAGGATTCATTTTAGTCTTCGCGGTCTTAATAGGGAGTATGAGGATCAATTCTATTTATTATTGAAAGAATTATTGAGAATGTTCTCTCTTAGTATTGAGATAATTATATAGAGATAATTTTTGTTCATAAAAAAATCCTTATCCTAGAAAAGGCATAAATAATTTTATATACTTAGATCAGAGAATAATTTATTACACAAAGGCCCTTAAACAATATGTTAATTCTATGTAATCACCATGTCTAATAAAAATATTATTAGTATTATTTCTTCCTTAACGAGAAATAAAATGATAGATATTTAAATATCATTTCTTATGAACCTATAATTGAGCCCATTAATCCTCCTCGACATTTATCAAACCTTATGTAATAAATATTTATTTATATAAATATATATCACTATACTATTCATTTGATAAATATTTATATGATCAACAATACCTCAATAATTATTTTTCTTTGGAACTTGAGAATAATATTTACTCTAATATTAAATTCAAATAGAATTTAATTGTGTTACTAAATAAACTTAGAGTGTTCCCCTCTAGGCCTATTTCTCAGTGGCATTAAGTGAGTCTTTTCCAAAGTCTAATATTAGCATCTAGTAACATGTAAAGACATCCATAGAGAAATATGCTAATGTTACAATGACAAATACCTTCTATAAACTTTCATTGCATAATATAATCCCTTTATCTTTATATCACATCAAGAATGTTTCATATTATTAGTATCGACCTATATGGTTGAATAAATTTCTTTGACATTCTTGAAATGAACTCATTAATAAACGTTACATGGACTTTGGCTTAGTTAAAAAGATATATTCTAATAAAAAAGATTGAGATATCAACTTCCATTAAATTAGAAGTGATAAATAATTTCTTGAACTATTCATTAATGTCACATCACTTATAAAACACCCATCATACCCAACCTTTCTATGAGCATATATCATCATTGTTTTGATCAATACATAAAAGTATACAATTTATGATATACATTAATAATAATCTCAGGTATAAGGATCAACACTCATATAAGAATATAGGAATATCTAAAGAAACACTATACATGTGTAATTTATATAGGAGGGTCTATTCTCATAACCTCTTATCTTGGAGATTACTAAGCGAGATGACATCTCAATTTATGACAAGCCTCCAAAACTAGATAGAAAAACATCATATATTCCCCTTCATATTGATTTCATCCAGCAATAGAACATATATTTAATAATATCATCACCGCACCTCAAGGTTCTCACCATAAAGGGGAACTGTTATAGCCTTTTGATGTGATATATACTCTAAGAACACCACCCATTAATGTTACATTGCATATTACTCACAATGTGATAATATATTTATTCATATTAAAAACTATTAATGCAAAAGTAATCAAAAGTTCAAAGTAGTCAGTTCTAAGGAACCAACTCCAAAATAATCACACTTTAACTAAAAAAACTACTAATTACTCTCAATATATAAGATCTCATATTATACTCATAATTTTTCTGATATAAGGCTTTATTCAGCGGGTCTTCCATAATCTCTTTCGTGGAAACTATTCTTACTACAAACTCATCCCTTTGAGAAAAACCCATAAAGAGGTGATACTTCCTAAGTATACGCTTTTTCCATTGATTTGATTTTTTATTTTTGGAAAGGACCACTACTGTAATATTATAATAATACAATATGATATGATATTTACTATTAGGAAACCCATAAAGATTCAAAATAAAGTTTCCAAACAACATTGTTTATTTTTCTACATCAAAATCCATAATATACTTGGACTATACTATATAATCATTAACTACTAGCTTCTTTGTCTTCTTCTAACTCATATTACTATATTAAGATATAATACATATACTGATTATGATTTTAGATCATCCTAGTCTATATAGAAACTAGAATGTGTATATCCCCTAATGACTAGTTCCTCATCTCCTCCATAATCTAGAAATATACCATTACTACACCACATATACTTAAATATATTCTTCACAGTAGTCCAAGGTTGTTCTCTAGGCCTTATTTATATATTTTTCCACTCTCAAGGTACATGAAATGTCAATATTGATAAAAAGTGTGACATACATGATAAATCCTATCCCAAAATCAAAAATAAACATATTTATCCTCTCCCTTTCCTCTTATGTTTGGGGACACAATTTCATGGAATGATGTATACCATGTGAAATTTATAAAATTACCATCGTGGATTATTATTGAATAAATCTATTTAGTGCCTTATCATTGTAAATACCCTAACTTATTCTAAGTAGCCTCTTATATTTATCATGAATGATCTTGATCAATGAGAAAGTAGGGTACTTCACATATGTAATTCATAGAGAAGTACTTGTTAAACCATTTCTTAACTGACTAAATTAATGGAATCTCATTTTCTATAAGTAATATATCATCAAAATATTATGTAAGGAAAGTGACTCCACTCCAACTAACATTTTTTAGGAAAAATTAGTGGGTTTATTATTTATGTTTTTTATTATGGATTCATAAAATTCAATTTTCCATGATATTAATTCTTTATTTGACACATAAATGGATCTCTATAACTTTCATTCCATTTTATATCACTTATAGTCAAAACAACTTCAAGGTTTTTAATATAGAAATCTTTAATAAGTATATCATTATGGAAATCTATTTTAGCATCCATTTTATCAATCTCATAATCCTGGTAAGATATTATGGTAAGATAAAATTTGATGGATTTATGTTTAGATACTGGTGAAAAGTTTTTATCATAGTTTATTCATTTATTTTTCTTATACCCTTTAGCAACTAGTATTACATCATCAGTATTAATTTTACCTTCCATGTACAGTTTCTTCACTATAAATTAATAATGATTTATTACCCTCAGTGACTAGAAAAACACATCTCTTTGGTTTTTGAGCCTTTCAATGATCTTACATTATAATTGTGTCTCTAGAACAATCTCATCCAAGTATACTTATAGAATTTTTTCATGTTCCAATTATTTAATATCTTGAGGATTGACTGTATTGAAGTCAATATCTCTCCCACTATCACTTTTAGAGATGTCCTCCCTATCAAGGAATATGGCATTCCATGTTACTTTTAACTTTTTGTTTGAGGGATAATATAAATAACGTCCCCTTGTTTCCTTGGGTTATCCTATAAAGATACACTTTGTGACATGGGGTGATTGTTTGTTTACATAGATAGACTCAACAAACACTCTATATCCCCATATATGTATATGTGACAAAATATATTTCTTCCCATACATTAACTCGTATGAAATTTTGTGTTCCAACTTAGTTGGAACTTGGTTTTGTATGTCTATCGCACCCCATAATGCATATCCACACAAGTTTAATGGAAGGTCTACACGACTCATCATTGATCTGACCATGTCGATCAAGGTGTGGTTACTCCTTTCACTAACACCATTCCATTTTAGCATATGAGGAGGAGTTAGTTGAGATAAAATCTCAAACTCCATTATATAATTTAAAAACCATTAGTTGAGATATTATCCACCATGATCTGAGCAAAGTTTCTTTGTCATCTTACAGATATAATTCTCTACATTATTATTAAACTCCATAAATTTATCAAAGGATTTAGATTTATAACTCATTAAGTAAACATATCCATATCTACTTAAGCTATTAGTAAAATTTATGAAGTAAAATTTCCCACCTATATTTTCAACTAGAAAAGTTACACACACATTTGTGTGAACTAATTAAATAAGATATATATCCCTTTATCCCTTCTCACTAAATGGTGGTTTGGTCATTTTCCTCTAATGTTTTAGGACACAATTCCATGGAAGTATGTATACCATGTGGCATTTATAAAAATACCCTCTGGGATTATTCTAGACTAAATCTCTTTAGTGAATTATCATTGTGAATACCATAACTTAATTCCATGTAGCGTCTTATATTTATCATGAATGATCTTGATCAATGAGAAAGTAGGGTACTTAACCTATGCAATTTATGGAGAAGTACTTGTTAAAAAATTTATTAACTGATTAAATTAATGGAATCTCATTTTATATAAGTAATATATCATCAAAATATAATGTAAGAAAAATAAATTCACTCCCACTAAACCTTTTTTAGGAACAAGTCCTGGGATTATTATTTATGTTTTTTATTATGGATTCATAAAAGTGAATGTTCCATGATCTTAATTATTTATTTGACACATGAATGGATCTCTATAACTTGCATACCATTTTATACCACATATAGTAAAAAAAATTCTAGGTTTTTAATATAGAAATATATAATAAGTATATCATTAAGGAAATATATTTTAACATCCATTTCATCAATCTCATAATCACGATAAGCTATTATGGTAAGATAAAATTTGATGGATTTATGTTTCGATACTGCTGAAAAGGTTTTATCATATTTTATTCCATGATGATTATTAAACCCTTTAGTAACTAGTATTACATCATAGGTATTGACTTTACCTTCCATGAAAAGTTTCTTATTGAATAACCATTTTCACCCAATATGAATTATATTTTCTAGATAATCTTACAAATCCCAGACATGGTTTTGGTATATAGGATCCATCTCATAATTCATATATTATTTCCATTATGAAAATCATGAGATTATTACCACCTAGTTTTAGGATAAAGGTTCTTCATTATCAATTAATAATTATTTATTACCCTCAGTGACAAGAAAACCATATCTCTTTGGTTTTCGAGCCTTTCAATGATCTTACATTATACTTGTGTCTCTAGAACAATCTCATCCAAGTGGACTTATATAATTTATTCATGTTCAAATTCTTTTATATATTGAGAATTGACTTTATTAAAGTAAATATCTCTTCTAGTATCAATTTTTGAGATGTACTCACTCTCAAGGAATATGGAATTCCTTATTACTATTAACTTTTTTTTGAGGGATAATATAGATAATTTCCCCTTGTTTCCTTTGGTTATCCCATAAAGTTACACTTTGTGACATGGGGTGCTTGTTTGTTTCCATACATAGCCTCAAAAAACACTATGTATCCCCATATATGTATATGTGAAAAAATATATTTCTTCCCATACATTAAATCATATGAAATTTTGTGTTTCGTCTTAGTTGGAACTCTGTTTAGTATGTCTTTCGCATCCTGTAATGAATATCCACACAAGGTTAATGGAAGATCTACATGACTCATCATTTATCTCACCATGTAGATCAAGGTGTGGTTCCTCCTTTCACCAAAACCATTCAATTTTAGCATATGAGAAGGAGTGAGTTGATATAAAATATCAAACTCCATATAATTAACAAACTATTAGTTGAGATATTCTCCACCTTGATTTGAGAAAAGTTTTTTTGTCATATTACCAATATGATTATCTACTTCATTCTAAAACTCCTTAAATTTATAAAAGGATTTATATTTATACCTCATTAAGTAAAAATATCCATATATACTTAAGCTATTATAAAAATTTATGAAGTAAAATTTCCCACCTATAGATTCAACAAGAAAAGTTCCACGTACATCTGGGTGAAATAATTAAAGAAGATATATATCCCTTTCACCCTTCTCACTAAATGGTGGTTTGGTCATTTTACAATGTATATAAGCACACCAAATAATAAGTGTTTTTAGTTCAAAAGAATCTAAATACCCATATTAATAAATCATTTTCATGTTCTTCTCATTTAAATGACCAAGTTAGTGATGCCAAAATTATTGTGAAATAAGTCATGGGAACTTGATTCATTATTGATTTCTGAAAATTGGTTTTATATTCTTTTACATAAAGACCATTAGTTTGATATGTCATACCATAAAAAATGAAATCTTTATAAAAGTAGCTTTTTTTATCCCAAAATTTGATTATAAATCAATACATGTCTAAACTAGACACATATACAATGTTCTTGGTAAAACTAGGAATATAATAATAGCTCTTTATGACTAAAATTAATCTCATGAATAAAGGTAGTAGTCCCCTACTACCAATGTATCCAGTATTGCTCTACTTGAAGCTTGAAGATCCACCTAACCTCTTAAAACCTCCCATAATATACTTGGTTCCTGTATTTGGATACAAATGTGACCATCATGAGATATATCTAATACCCAAATGGTAGAAATAGATAGGTTACATTTGACAATAAATGCACCTTGAGATTCCTCGTAATTCTTCACCGAGCTACATTTCTTCTGGAAGAATTTCTTGTCACATGAAAAAAATTATATATCTTGTTCCTTAGACTACCTTTGTATATTTATTATCTTTGTTAGGTGATGTAAATAATTCAATTATATAGAATAAATATTAGTCCCCTTTCCCTTTCCATTCCTCTTGTTCACCATAAATATTGTAGGTTTCTCAGGCCTTATTTTTTTATCTTCCCAGTGAATCAAATTAAGAATTTAAAGAGTTAATTCTCAATATTTTTCATAATATAATTCACAATAAAAATAGAAAAAGTCTAAGCAAGGAAATAATTAGGTCATTGCACACCTCATCAGGTAGCTTAAAAGCTAAGATGTCCAAATGCTCAATATATCCAATTATCTTGACTAAATTAGGTCATACTAGGACACCCTATCTAATATTACATGTGAAAAGTGACTTATAAATCTTATGCCTATCCTGTCTATATTTATCTAGATAAATATATTGGAGGCTGAACAACATCATTAATGCATCCATGTTTTCCTAATTTTTTTGGAACTCACTAGACATAGATGACAACATGAGGCACTGGGCATCTAATAAATCATCCAAATTTTTACTAAATATAGAATTTTCCCCTTTATATTACTCTTTATAAGTCAATTTATCTAGGAAAAGAGACTCTAACATGTATAATTTTTTCTCCTAGCATAGTATAATTCATAAGTTCCTATACCACTCCTAGAAATTTGTGCTGGTGAGGTGATTATTTTTCTCCAATATTGATCACAAGGATAATGTTGAGGTTAGATGACTTTATATTTTCTATAAAAAATCAATATCATGTTTTTTATATTATCTTGTTTACTAAAATTTGATGAAATGAATTTTATTTATCAATTTTCTACTATTTTATCAAATCTAAATATCCCTCACCATTGGATTTAGAATATTCTTCCATGTGTATATTCTAGTGGAAAATATCCATATTTCCCATATCATAACCCAGTTGGGGTCTGAGAAGTTATTTGAAGGTATTTAGTTAAGAGGTATTTCTAGTTGCATTAACTCATGGTTCCTTGATCCGTTGAGTGGACTTCCCAATCCTAAAATCCTAGAGTTTAATTTCCTCAACACTTTCCTCATAGTTTCACTGAGTCTTATAGAGGTAATAAACCCTTTATTCAAACTATGTTAAGTTAAACCAAAATGTTTTTTAAAACACCCTTATAATTAAAGGCACCTTGATGGAGGCCACACAACTACTTTGAAATATGGTTTATATTAACTCAAGTAATGGATGCCTTATCTGAATTAATATTTACACAATGGATTTTTACCTTATGCATATATATTAAATATTTTATCCTTTTACATTAATGTTAATATAATTTTTATTTTATATAATTAATTAATCAGGTCACAACAAAACAATTTATGCATAATACATTTATTTTATTATATTTTTCATGAATGTGAATTCATTTACTTTATGTGATCACATTTAACAACCAATAAACATTCACCTCATAAAAAAATAATTAACCATGAACATTATAAAAATAAAATAAATATGTGGTATGATCATGATATTTACAAATGGTTGGATTATTGAGAAGATGATAAAATATCCATTGTCCCTAGGGGAATAACACCTAGAGATGAAATTGGTTTGAGTTGTAGAATTCAACCCATTTAACCATGTATCTGTTTGTCTAGTTTCACCTTGATTCCATCATAAATTGACTTCATTTATCTGGGATATCCTTTCTTTACATATGTTTACACACACAAAAGTGAGGGTAAATAGGGGTATGGGATTACATAAAATAAATTGGGGAAACACATGCCCATACATAATAAAGAAGAGGGGGTGATTCACATATCCTCATTTTAAAGTAATAATAATAAGAAAACACATGCAGTAATAATTAAACTAAAATAAACCAAAAAGATACATAGGTCAATCAATCTCATGATCATCCACACATTCAACATGCACATATTTAAAACTAGCTAGAATTAATTTCAATTCCTTATTTATAAAGACAAAACTACTGAATTAATAAATTAATTATCTTATTAATTAATTAATAATTTTATCTTAATTTTCTATCTAAATAGTCCTTGATATTTACTTATAAGATAATTTTAAATAAATTAAATAATTAATTTAATTAAAATTAAAAATTTACCTGGTGTGTACTATCAATGAATGAAATGTGAACCCTTCTGGTAAGTTTTAAACTAAGTCTTGAATTTAATATATCATGTAATTTAGGTAACATTGAATGTAATGTAACTCAAAAGGTGCATGACTACACTCTATATGGTCCTTTTTGTATACCATATACTTATATAACATGTAGCAAACATGGTGTGTCATGATGTTACACTACACGTAGTTATGTGAGTCAATCAACAAAGTTAACAAGACATTTATAACCATAAAACATGACATTAATATAAGTAATGCATATCACTAGCACTGCCTTTTAAGTACATATATTTTATAATGACCATACACATCGTGTAGTTCTAAAAAATAGAAAAAAACAATTATTTTAAGCATTGAATTCCACAAAATATGCTAAAATAAATTATCATTGATTTTGTATAGAAAAAACTTATCAGATAATGTGTAAATTAGTGTGAATAAATATGAGTTATATGGAATGTAATTCCTACCACACACCATACATCTCATTCTTTGTTCTTTTAAAACACATGCTTAGGGTTTCTGCATGTATCATGTGAACAATGTTATGTTCTTCATAATGTGTATACTATCTACATTCCATGTAATTGAATATGGATCATGTTAATCAGATGTTAGTCAATACATGATGCGTAATTAATACATGTTATATACTTTGACCACAAAACATTCATAATTCCCATGAGACCAAAATGTGTGAGGTTAGATGACGTGAACTCCAATTACACATCATACACACCCTATCAAATCATGTTCCAAATGTTAGTCAATATGAAGTGTATACTGACATCATGTATTGTTATCCCACATGACATGCCACTATGTTCACAACTCATCATAGTGTGGTGAACATGGGTATACATTGTTTATTTTTTCCAGTTGCAGGCTGTGTATTCATGTTTCAAGATAGAATCTCCAGCACCTCTGGATAGGAACTTTGAACAGTGTTCATCTGTTATTGGCATGTTCTTTGTCATATGAAACTAAATTAAAATTTTATTTAAACTATAAAATTATTAAAAAAATGAAAAATTACCATCAAATGTATAATTTGATTAATGATAAATGACAAATTATAAATTAATATTTGTTTTCTCTAATAGTACATGAAAGTTCTAAGGCGTAATAGGAGTAGTTGGTCTCCTTACTAATACTAATTTTCATCCTTATATTTGGATTAAATCTTCATAATTCAATGAATCATCCTTGAAATATTCTAAGATAATAAATTTTCACATATAGTTTATAATTAATTTATATAAATTATAATTACCTTTGCCTACAATTCTTTCTTCATTGCTGAATCAGTTGACCTCACTTGTCATAGAATCATTACGATGAAAAATACAAGGGTAGAATCCCTATGGAGGCATCCAAATGTTCTCAAGAAACCTCATAACATCATTGTTGGAACTCTAGGTGCTAGTGTGGAAGAACAAAATAACCCGTGTCATTCACCATTGATAAGAAACAATTCCTTTTAGTCTTGTGAGGGAGGAGGAGGATTGATACTCTCCATTATTGAGATTATTCTTGAGAAAGTTCTCTCTTAGTATTGAGATAATTCTATAAATAGAATTTTTATGCATAACAAAAACCCTTATCCTAGAAATGAAATAAATAAAGTTATATATATAGGTCATAAAATTAGTTATTAAATAAATTACCTTAACAAATCTCTTAATTCTAATTAAACTCCATGTAAATTATTATTATTATTATTTTTAATAATTCCTTAACATGTGCTAAAATAATGAATAATTAAATATATTTTATTCTAGACCTATAAATCATGTTTTAAATCCTCCTCAAAATTTATAAAAAAATAAATAATAACTATTTATTTAAATATATAAATATAATTTTATTATTTTTTTGAAAAATATTTATCTAATAAACACAACATGAATAATTATTATACCTCATAAAATCAGAATAATATTTATTATAATATCAAATTCAAATATAATTTAACTAAGGTTCTAGATAATCTTAGTGTGTGATCCTATAGGCCACTTTCTCAGTTCCATTAGGTATATCTTAACTAAAGACCAAGATTAACATCTAAAAATAAATCAAAGAATCTATAGAGAAAACAAAAATTTCACAATTATAAAACCTCCTATGGATTATCACTATATAATATAATCACTTTGTCTTGATATCTAATCATGAAATTTGTATACTAGTTTCATAAAATTATATACTTGGATATATTTCCTTGGATTTCTTGAATTGAATTTGTCAATAAATCCACAATATCCATTTACTTAATTAGACAATTCCATTTCAATAAAATTTCTTATAATATCTAGATCCAATAAATTCGAAATGAAAAATCATTTCTTAACTTATTTATTAAAGTCATATCACTTACAATGCACCCAATTTACCCCACCTAATCATAAAAATATGTCATCATAGTTTTCATCAATACATCAAAGTACACAATTCATTATATAAATTTATAATAATATCAAATCAAAGGACCAATACATGCATCCACATATAGGAATATCCAATGAAACATAAAACATATATAATTCCCATTGGTGGGACTGTTCTCATAACCTCCTCTCTTAAGGATTACCAAGTGATAACTTTATGATAAAATGTTTTAGTGTGTTATAAGCCTCCAAGACATGATTAAAAAACATAATATCTATCCCATCATATAGATTTCATCCATTTATAAAACATATATTTAAGAATATTATCATAGCACCTCAAGGTTATCATTATAGTAGGGAACTGTCATGACATTTTGATTTCATAAATAATATAAGTAAAATATCATATTAAAGTTATGCAAATAATATTCAATATTTGATAAGATAATTATTCATATTCAAGTCTTTGAATATACAGGTAATACAAAATGAAAAGTAGTTGGTTCTCGGGAACCAACTTCAATAGTGACCATACAAACATGGCTCACTTCTCCCCTTTATCAGTTCTTGTGAATGAGAAACCATTGGGATGGGATTTCAATATCCATTGTCCAATTTCACATTCATATTACAGTAGTTTAGATAATATCAAGATTTCATAGGGTTGAGATCATATAAGAAGGGGACACCTCTTCCCTTAGACTTGTGTTGTTCTACAATGTTCAAGATACTTTTAGTTGATAACTTACAATAATTGGAACATGCAACCCCATTTTACTTAAGATTTGTAGTGACATATTCAGATACACCTTGTAATTAGTTGAGGTAGGCATGGCCAAGTGGCTAGCTGAGCACTTAAGGGAATGAATTTTATTATTATGACATATCACAATGATCATGCATGATATTTTATGGGATATATTTAGGAACACCATTGGATGTAAATAATATGTTTTATTCACACATTTATCTGGTGATAGGGTACCCAAGAATAATTTAGGGTTTGTGATCTAGGTAGAGGGAATAACTCTATTGTTGATGTTTGAGCCATACAGTAGGTAAAAGCTAGGAGATGGAACCAGACATGGACTTGGGATAGATTTTCTATCATCTCTATTCTTTTTTTAACTTTTTTGAATTTAGCTATATAATCTACCCCTGAGAATTATATTTTATATGTATATAACTATATGACATCATAACTTCTCATTTTATTAAACATGGATGGTATTATTAGTGTAGTTGACATTTAGCTATGATGTCCTCTTTTATTATACTTTTATATAATGATAAATGGCTATATATTTTTATTCCACTATTATTTATGTCTATCTATACCAAAGAGTGTATAGTATACCCAATTCAAATATATACCCTCACCACTAGATGGAATACTCTAGAATATGGGGAGGTGCTCATAAGATATGTGGAACATGATTCAGTTATAGTTTAAGTGATTTAGATAAGGGATGCAATACACTATGACACACCAATGTCACATTATAAAGAATTTGGACGAGGATTTTAAGTTAAATGAAAAAAGGATAATATTCCATAAAGGAGGAAAGTATACCAAAACCAATCTCATATAAGAGTTGACTTATACTATATAAGAATAATCTGGAGTGCAATATTTAGATTTCATCATGAAGGAAAAAATAACATTGTAGAGGGTCTTGTGTGGGAATAAAACTCAAGCTACATAACTATTATTTCATGATGGCCATACCATAGTGGAGTTTTCCATGATATAATGGAAGATACAATTTTCAATCAGTTGGAGAAAAACTGATTCGTTGGGTTGTAATGGTATGTTTCACAATGTGATCAAAGAAAAATCCAGAATTCCCGTTATGCTTATGTGGACCACTTAATGATTTAATGGAAAATACAAATCAAAAAATTAATCCACTAAATCATATACAAGGGTGTATATAAGGCCTAGATTGATATAATATATGGAAAATAAGTGGGAATGATTGAAGTGAAAGTTATCACCAAAAATTACATGGGAATAAAGACATGGTAGAAAATAGATGTGTATAAAACTTACTATTATGAATGTGTAGTGTATCAAAGAGGAAAGAAGAATAATAATAATAAGAATTGTAAGAATTATAAGAAAAATAAGAATAAGGTAAAAAAAATTAACTTAATGAAAGTTTATTCTTGGTGATGAATATCTTGTTTCTAAAATCTAGATTCAATATCTTTTTTTGGGTGAGAGTACATTACCCAAGTTGAGAGACACATTATGTATCATAGGTTCGAGGATAATCCATTATCATTTGTAATACACATGGTTATTCTAGTGTAATGTGTGATTATAGTTTTTAGTGGATCATTCCAGGGTTTTAGTTGTTCATTTTCATAGTGAACCTTGTTAAAATATATTGTGCTTGATATATTGAGTTTTTGGAGTTTTTTGGTGTGTTTACAGTGATCATGCTTTTCATTTTATCTTATGTCAATGGTTTATTGAGGGATAAAAATAAAATAATTAAATTCAATGATTAAAACCCCCAATTTAACTCTCTTTATTCACATAGGTCCCTTTCAATAATATAGCAAGAGTTTTTAGGGTGACTCTAACATCTAGATTAATATTAGACTCATGCAAAATTGATTTCTGGGATTGTGAAAATAATCACTACATATGGGATCTGATTGTATGTTTGTAATGCCTTTATAGATATGTTTCCTGACTAAAGGATGGTCATGGGACGTGATGGGTCTCTTCTTGTGGGGATTGGCTTAGGATTTTGTGTTTTTATTGTGTTTTTTGGTTTAGGTGGGGGTTATTGTTTGGATATAAAAAGAAAATTATTATTTAAAAAATTATAAAATACATTTAATATTGTAAAAAGTGAATATCATAAGAAATAGATCATTCTAAACCACTAATTAAGGAACTTTATTAATTTTAATATATATATTTAAACACCTCGAACATGAGTCAACAACTTTTTTTATTTTATATTATACAATGTTATCAATTTATTTTATTTAATTTTATAAATTGTTAACACTTAAACACATTTTAAGAAAATGTTTTCATAATTATATATATATATATATATTTCTAGATCTTTTACATTAAATAATTTGAAGTCAAAATGTTTTCAAAAAACTTTAATACATATATTTATAAATAAAACATTTTTAATTATATATATATAATGAGCATGATGTAAACATTTCATAATAAATAATTCATGAAATGTTTATTATAAAAAATTTATTATAAATTGTTTTTAAATATTTATAAATATATATTGATCGTGATATTTATGATATTTATGAATTAAATTTTAATATATTTTTCAAAGATTATATATTAATCTACAATGACTCTGTTACCATTGAAGGAATCCAGGGATATTTTAAATATCCAAATCAATAATAGAAATAATATAAGGATTTAAATTACCAAAATATACAAGAGTTTAAATAATATAATCTTTAAAAAAATATCATATTATATAATATAGTGATATTCTATTACATCAACATTAACTATCTTCAATTTACATAGTTCTTCATTATACTCTAAATATTTCCATTCTAGAAGAGTTTTTTAAGAGGTGGATAGTGGTAAAAATTTGGAGAGGATTATTAATAAAACTCTATACCTTTCTAATTGTTATGATATAATGATACCTCGACACCCTCCTTTTATGGGCTTCTAAATCCAAAGCATTAGGCTACAAAAATTCGATCTAATTCAATTAACTATTGAAAATATATTGTGATAAATTCTAATTCAGTATTCAATAAAAAATTAAGATGGTCAACTTATTTGAAACCATAAATATGTAACTTTTACACTTTTAGAATAGTAGAATAAATATTAATCATACATGTGTCATATGATTATAGATGATTATAGTAGAATTATGATATAAATCCAACGTATCAGGCATGACCATTCAATTTCTCAGTCTTACCCAATTAAAGGCCATGATATCTAACATGTCTCACAAGTGAAAATATATTTTCTTAGATCTCAGCGATGTAATGACATGATCAGTAACATACCCAATAACCATTTTTTTTAGTTTGATCTTGGAATGATATAAAATAGACTCTAAAGCATCAAAATTTTCATATAAATCATACCACAAATCTTCCAATCAAAGGATAAATATTGAAAATTTCATTGTGGAAAACAAAAATAAATTAATGGGGCTATCCATGTTGTGATTATATAGACATTGAATTATAGTTTTATGGGTAAAACTTCTAACCTATGTGAACAATTTTTATAACTAGTTGTATATAACTCCTTGACATGCTAAAATCACATCACAACCCTTACATCTATGATTGTTTTTAACTAGGGATAGAAAACTGTATCATAAGATATCAAAAATATTTTTATAATAGTATAATATATAAAATAAAGAGATCAAAAAGTAGTTATAATAGTATAATTAATATTTATAAAGTGACATGTGATAATTATATTTCCCCAAACCATAAACTATTGACCATCCTCAAAGGCACAAATTTCAACAGAAAATTGTTTTAAAATCTATAATTATTACATACCTTAACACTTCTCAATATTTGAAAAGTGAATATGTTGGATTTTTATCTTAAGTGTGGTTAAATAAATTATGAAATTACAATAGTTGAAAAGTGGATAATGTTAGAAATTTGTAAATATAAATACTTTTCTTATTTATTTATGAGGATTTAGATTTTATGTTTGGTATTCCATAGACAGATGTTAATTGAAACTAATTTCAAGTATTTTCATCAATTTCATACCTAATTTCTTAATTGTTTTGGTTAATAACACATATTTACTTAGGAAATTTCACTTTCAATTAGTTCAAGGATATGCCTTACTAATTTGTATTAATTGAATGATTCTATAAAACCATATACCCATTGATATATATTGGTCATTCCAAATATATAGTCAATCATATTTAATAGATTTTTTATATATTCCCATGCACATAATGTTTTATTATTTTTTTGATTCTATTTTTCATCAATTTTTTTTTAAAAACATATGTTATTTTTATATAATTGATAAAATGAGGTTGAAAAATTGATTTCATAGAATTTGAAAAGCCCAAAATATCTGAACTAATTTAATACCCCTTCAATTTATTTTGATCACACCTATGTAACCTTTTACTTGGTATGAGAAAATAGTCCTGGTTACATTGAAAGATGCGTTGTTTATTGTTTTGGATTATAGTTGTTTGAAGAAGTCAGTTTGTAGAAGATTTGTGCTATGGAATTGATATTTTTAATGTATAATATTAATTCAACAAACAATTAAGGTGTTCCCACATTTTATAATAAGAACTATGAATTCTGTAAAGAGTAGGTATTATCACATATATTTTTGGATAATCTTGGATGTTCTTGATATTGTTCCTATTACGGAATATGTTGCAACAAGATGTGTTGATAAAAGAAATATTGAAAATTAAGTTTTTATAAGGAATTAAGTTTTGGCCTCACATTAAAATAATGATTTTACAAAGGTTATGAGGATCAAGATATCAAAAGGAATATGGGACTACATTAAAACATATATGAAGATGACAATAAAGTCAATAGAGATAAGCTACTAATTTGGAGAGAGAAATTTGAAGATATTCACATGTTTTAAGAGAAAATAGTGGATGAATTATTTACTCAATTTAATGAGGTTTTTACCTCCTTTATAGGATTTAAAGAGACATTAAAAGATCAAATCATTGTTAAGAAGATACTTTGTACCGTTTTGTACATATTTGATATAGTTGAAGATCATAACTTATATTTTTCCCATTGTATGATTTATGTTGTGTATTGATAGAATATGAGATGAAAAATAATGGCGTGATAGAGAATAAATACATGGTAGTGAAAACATATTTTAAAGCTAAAAATCATGTGAATAAATAAAATAAGTTTAAGAAAGGATAAAGGTTAGATTCCGCTAAAGATGATATTTATTAAAAATTTGATAAAACATTGTCCATAAAATAAAGTAATGGTGAAAAAGGAAAGGGTAAGTATCAAATTAAGAATCCATTAAAGTGTTTCAGCTGTAATGTAGTTGATAAAACTATCCAATATTTATATATTAATTAGGATAATGGAGAATAAGTTGTACCTTTTTTCAAATAAATTTTATTTGGATTTTATAAAAGGGTTACATATGGCTATATATAACCTGAAACAAAAATATTTATACCCAAAAAATGTATAAATTAAGTGTCTATAGAACAAGTTTGACTAATTAAAAAAAATCTAGTATATTGAAACAATAAATGGTTGGAAACTAGCTGAACACCTTTGTCTATACAGAAAAGTAATTCAAAGCTCCTTTCCCACCTCTTAAACGAAAAAACCATATACACAGGAAAATGAGATTCTTTAGAGAACATAAATTACCATCAATAGAGGCTAGAGTATCCTATCTTGTTACAGAGGGAGAACTAAGTGTAAAAAACATATAAAAATACTGGGGTTAGGTAGGGGGCCCCTTCTATGGGAGCTCAACATTCTCGTTTTAGGAAGAGGAGAACATAATATATGATGCAGTCATCAAAATTTATGTGGTATATGCAGTTGAGGTTTATTTGATATAATATTTTATTTTAAAAATATAAGAAAATAAAATTAGGTTAATTTTTTTGAAACAATATGTAAAAAATGTGCCAATCACCCTAACACCTTTTCCCTAGATTAATGACATGGAAAGAGAGGCATTGACGTTTCCACCCAAAAAATATTTTTCCTTTTTTTAGGTGAATGGCGTTTAAGATGAAAATTCCTTTCACCTAAAAAATTTGAATGTCATTTTTGGTGGTAACGTCTTTCACCCCACCCCTTATAAAATCCACCCCACTCCCTTTATTTTATTTTGGCCTCCCTATCACTAAATATAACCCCCCCCCTCTATGTTTTCTTGTTTTTTTTCTCCCTTACCTGTGACTTTTTTTTGTGGCCTTAAAGGAGTGTAATATTTTTGAAGCAGCATTTAAAGCTATTTTTTCTAATTTATTTTAAATATAATTATTTTGTTAGTTGTTTAGTTTTAGTTAGTTTTAAATATTTTATATGCTCAATTGATTATTTAGTTAGATATAATTTATAAATAATAGTTAATATTAGTAAGGTAATTATTATTATTATTTAATTATGACTATTTAGTAATTAATTAATAATTAGTCTTAGTAATGGAAAAATTATTCTAAAATTATTGTTATTTAGTATAAAATAGTAGTTTTTATAAATGAGTGACATAATTATTTACTAATTGAAAATCAACAAAGTAATAATTATGAACATAAAATTAAATAATAAATAAATACTAAGTAAATATATAGTAATTAATAAATAATTTTAATTATATGATGAATAAATATTAGTCAAATAATGATTAACTAGTAATAAACTAATAAATAACTATTAAATAACTAATAATTAACAAATTATTATCAAATAATTATTAAATAATTATCGAATGATTACCTAATGATTATCTTAGGATTAAATAATAATAATGATTAAAAAATAATTAACTATTAATTAACTATTAATTAAGTATAAATTAACTTCTTGATAACTATTAAAAATTGAATGATTAACTAATGATTAACTAATGATAAAATAATGATTAAGTATTGATTAAATAAGGAATAACTTAAGAATAAATAATTATTAGACAATGATTAGCATTGGATTAACATATGATTAAATCGAGATTAAATAATGATTAACTTATGTCAAACTAATAATGAACTAATGATTAACTAATGATTAACTAATAACAAATTAATTATTAACTATTAATTAACTAATGGTTAACTATAAACTAACTACTTAATAACTATTAATTAACTAATGATTAACGAGTGATTAATTAATCATTAAAAAATTATTAAGACCTGATTAACTTAGGATTAACTAATTCTTAACTAATTATTAAGTAATTATTAATTAATGATTAACTAAGGAATAAGTAATTATTAACTAATTTTTAACTAATGATTAAGTAATGATTGACCAATAATTACCCAATTATTAATAACTAATTAACAATAAACTAACTACCTAATAAATATTAATTAACAAATGATTAACAAGTGATTAAAGAATGATTAATCGATTAATAACTAATTATTAACTTAATATTAACTAATGCTTAAGTAATGATGAAATAATGAAAAACTATGATTAAAAAATAATTAATTAATGATTAACCATTGATTTACTAGAAACTAAATACTTAATAACTATTAATTAATAAATGATCAATTAGTGATTAATGAATGATTAAGGAATGAGTAACTTAAGATTTAGTAATTCTTAACTTAGGATTAAGTAATGATTAACTACTAATTATGTAAGGATTAATGATTAACCCGTTATTAAATAATATTTAACTAATGATGAACTAACTATCAACTAATTATTGACCAATAATTAATTAATTATTATCTATTAATTAACTATTAATTAACTATAAACTAACTAATTAAAAACTATTAATTACTGAATAATTAATTAATGATTAACTAATGATTAATGAGTTATTTTTCAAGGATTAAGGAATGATTAAATCAGGATCAACTAATTATTAACTAAGGAATAAGTAATAATTAACTAATGATTAATTGAAGATTAAATAATGATTTTATACTGATTAAATTTGAATTAATATTGTATTAACTTGGGATCAAAGAGGGATAACTGCACGACAAAGAGGCTTAACAGTACACCTGATTTTTCACTCCTCCAATTTTTACTGATGTTGAGGAGATATGACGGTGATGACATGGAACACATCATGATGACCATGAGGTCTTACATGTTCCATAGGAAAAGGTTTAAACTCTAGAATTCTGGCCTCAACCGATTGTGGATGTGCACCTACATGCACGATATCCATTTTTTCATCATATCCATAGTTTTTATCAGGTATAGTTGATCTGAGATCATATCAGGAGTCATTTATCATGCCTCCATATTTTGTGACCAAACCTTTACAAGCTATATGGTCCCCCCCTCAGATGGTGTTAGGTACTTACACTTACATAGTGGGAGAATGATCAAGTACACATCATAAAATCTTGATGACACTTACCCACAATGATTCATAGATAGAGATGTTGGAACCACTCTGTGTATAAGGTTGTATTTGTTGTCAATAGTTGTCAATGCAGATCAAAATGAAGGTGATCATGAAGTACTCCGATGAAGTAGAGGAGTGGTGATTCAGACAATTGTTGTATTGATCGGAAGTTCAAAGAACATGTGTCAAAGGTGATACATTGTTTACAACAATGCAGAATGTGAGGTATAAGCCATCCAAGGATGATCAAAGAAGAATGAGGTTTTTGGATGAAGTTCATGCAATTACTCATGATTGCATGAGAACCATGCAAGAGACTTCCTGACGAATTGAATCGGTTTGCATGAAGTACATCATACCGGTTGATGAAGAAGACAATGTGCAATGATTGGACTTCTGAGATAGTCATGAACATAACATTGTCATAGACGATGATGATGCTAAAGCTGTTCCTTCAAAGACTACATATCACAATAGTGGAGGTTGTGATAAAAGCAGAAGAGTTGTTGAAGTATACAGATCACCAAGATGAAGCGCTGTTGAGGTGATCGTCCTTGTCGACAAAGCAAATAAATGACATACAAATTTGTTGGCAAAAGAGTTTCTATGGAGGCAGGTCGAGTTCGAGGACTGTGGAATAATGATCTATGTTTTTATTCAAGGAACGTCGACAAAGGAATAGATGATCTGGAGGTGGACTTAAAGAGCAGATACAAGGTGGTGCCGTTTTCCAGTGTTTGCCAAATTTTTGGGCCTCAAAATCGGAAAATGAAGACATGGATTTTCTGCAAAAGGAGGTTCGCACAAAAAGGAAGTGGTGCGCGAAATATAAGAGGCTTGCGCGAAATACTTAAGTTAGGCGCGAAAAACAGCGGGATGCGCGAAATAGTTTTTTCGCGCAAACAGTGTTTCGAAATCAGAGAGGTGAAAAATGGCAAAGGCATGGGCTGCGCGGAAAATCCGGGATGTGCGCGAAATACTTAAGTTGGCCGCGGAAAACAGCGGGATGCGCGAAATAGTTTTTCGCGCAAATGATGTTTCAGAATCAGAACGTTGAAAAATGGTAAAGGCATGGGTTGCGCGAAAAACCAGAGCTGTGCGCGGAAAAATGGGAAGGTGCGCGTAATTCAAAGAACTGAGAGACAGTTTTACGCGCAAGAAAGAGGGTTTTACGCGCAGGATAAAAATCGTCTATAAATATGAGGTGAACCCCTCTCATTCGGAGAGGCTCGACACTTAGACAAATCCTGAGCTCCGGTGCGCGGAAAAGTTAAGGTCCAGAGGGTTGCGCGAAAAAGAAGGTGTTGCGCGAAAAAGGAAAGTTTTGCGCGAAAAAGAAGAGTTGCGCGAAAAGCCTTTTACGCGAAAAAAGTTATTTTTACGCGCAAGGTTTGAATTTTACGCGCAAGCCCTCGGGAAGGGTGCGCGGAAAATTTGGGGGTCCCGCAAGCTTTTTGACTGGTGCTTAGCACTCTCAAACCTGCTTTGCGAAGAGAAGAAGAACGATCGTGCAACCAAAATCTGATCTGCACAGAGAGAGAAATATATCGATACACTCAGGTTTCAGAATTGGGAATTGAAGGAAGAGAAGGAGTTTTAGTGCATTCAGGTATTGCACTGAAGTAGAAGATTGATTTCAAAAGAGAATCAACTCAGGACTCTGATGCAAGCAAAGTCTCATGCTGAACAGGAGACAAAGACTTCAATGCATATTTATTGAAAAGACCTTCACGTCTATAAACTGAGTGAGACTTCACCACCGGCAGTGAGCCAGGGGGAGTCAACGGGAGTGACCCGAGGGACGCAGTGAGCTATCCCTAAACAATTGTAAAGGCAGTGAGCCTGGGACAGAGTGTCTGTACCCGAACATTTGTATCCGCAGCTAGTGAAGCATAGTGGATTTAGGTACGACCGGCAACCTGTCGGCGTATACTCCTTGGACGTAGCCCTTAGTGGTGAACCAAGTAAAAATAGCTGTGTCATCTGTCTCTGCATGTGAATGTTTAATTGCTGATCATATCCATCATACAGGTTTATGTAGTTCCTACCAACGTGGGAACAAGATCCACAACTAAAAGAAGAAAAAGTTGCCACCCTGATTCACCCCTCCCCTCTCAGGGTGTCCCGGGGTCCTACAAGTGGTATCAGAGGGAAAGGTTAACGTATGTTGGATATTCTCCAGTAATTCTATTGAGAAGAGGATTTGAGTTTCTTTCCTAAAGTCAACAATGAAGAGCAGTCTTGATGAAGTTTCTGAGCAGACGTCTACATCTAGCAAGACCATGACAAACAGGAAAAAGAAAGAGAAAAAGCAGCTGAAGAAGTCCCTCATATCCAAAGAAGATGCAATGTCTTGTTCTCCATGCCATTCCAATAATGAAGAAACATCGGGCTTGGAAAGTATCGAGCAGGTGGCTCAGAATTCTTCCAGAGGAAAGGATGACACCCCCTATTCAAGCTTTCAGGAAAAACTCAGAACATATCTGCATGATATTCCAGAAGAAAGGGTTGCTATTATCTGTAGCCTATTTCAATCTATGCAGGTTGAGATCACTAGACTTGAAAGAGAAGCAGACAATATGGAAAAGGGGCTGGAAGGAAAAATTATGGAAAGTATGAAGCTCACCAAACGGGTGAAAGCCCTTGAAGAAAAAGGCGAAGTCAGCAATACTCTGGAAGAACGGATCCATGCACTTGAAGCTGAGTTGAAGAAGAGCAATGAAGTAAAGAATTTTTGTTTGGAAGAAACTTCCATTAAATTCAGGGAACTTGACTCTTTGTTACAAAACAAAGTTAAGATGCATGAAGATGAGGTTGAAAGGTTGAAGAAGACCTGTGAAGAGAAGATGATCACTATTGAAGATCAGAAGATCATCCTCAATATTGTGAGTCAAAAATTGGAAGCTCAGTTGACCAAGATTGAGAACACACATATTGAGACTTCACAAAAGAATGAAATGAGTGATGCTTGCACTCAATGTTTGATGGAGGAGTCTAAAGCTGAAATGCCTCCAACATGTGATAAGAAGATTATGACAACTCTTGATTATCCACATCAAGAATCAGTTACTGTCGGTACTCAATGCTCAATGGAGGATTCTATTTTCAAAAGACCTCCAACATGTGATAAGAAGATCATGACTTCTCTCATCGATCTATCACAGACAACTGAGAAAGTGAAGGTACCATCCAGACCATCTTGCACTCATGTTTCTAAATACAGTCCGACAATCAGTGCAGGTGGGAAGAAAAGCTCTAAACAAGTATGGATGAGGATAGGTGAGAAGAAGAAACCTACCACCATGACTAGGGTGGATGGGAAGAAAAAGGAGGAAGCTTCTTCCTCAAATAGAGCACAAACAACTAAGCAAATGGCCCAACAACTTAATACAGAAGACACAAAGAAGAAAAGATTTGTGGGTCAATGTTGGTGCTGCAATAGATTTGGGCACTGTGCACTGGATTGTTTTTATAATCCCTTTCATGGAAAATCACAGGGAAAGCCTATATCAAAGGGGAGGAAGCCGGAGAAGAAGAAGCAACATCCACAGGTCCAGAAGCATCTGTTTACAGCAAACAGATTTGGAATTCTTGATAACATCTGTGATGCATGCAATGGCAGTGGTCACAAGAATGGTGCATGCCTAGGTCAACAGATATCCAGAGCTGATAAGAACAGAAGACCACACAAACCATCCAAGTACGAAGAAAGTACCTTGGGAAGAAATCAGAAGAATATGGCGAACACACCTCTCCCCAAGAAGATATCAAGTAGGCAAGCTGAGAAGACCCAGGATTTTAGATCCATGAAATTGAAGGGTCATTCATCCAAAGGAAACACTAAGTGGGATGAATCTCAGATGAACCCATGTGGAAGACCTAAACCAGCTGCAAAAGTTCCACATGACATATTGGTCATCTGGCCAGAAGATTTGAAAAGAATAAGGAAATTTGAAGATGAGATGGCCAAGGCTGCTGACAAAGGAAAAGGAAAACTTTCACATGATGAAGACACAGTGCAGGAGAGATTGCAAACAAAGAGAAACACACGTGTCAAAGAAGTTCTGTGTGAGAGATGCAAGAAATCTGGTCACATTGCAAAAGGTTGCCTAACCTTAATACCAGAGCAAGAAGTAGTCCTTAAGAGGAGTAAGAATGTATCATTCATGATGGCTGCTAAGCAGAACAATTCTCAACACAAAGCAGAAGAGAATGTGAATAGAGCCATGCCACACCGACAGATGTCAGAACACATGTTCAAATGTGCAGGCATGAAGACTGGAGTGAACAGAGGAACTTGGTTGAGAAAAGAACCTCAACCAAGCAAGTCTTCTTGATGAAGAAAGAAGGATCCACCTTATTCCCGTAATCATTTGTGTATTGTATTTGTGCTAACAATGCAGGGAATTGAAGGTGAGGCATACTCTCAGGGGGAGAACCTGAGAAGTAGTGAATACTGTCAACTCTTGATATTCAAGGATTATGATGATTAAGGATAACTCTTGATGAAGATGATGAGGAGTGTTTCCCTTGAGGGGGAGAAAAATGAAGAAGCTTCCATAATCATTGTTTCAATCAATATCAACTCCAGGTGGACTCAAAAGTAGTTATTCTGTGAATTTCTTGAAGAACACACCACTGGAGAAGGTATGTCATTTCTCAATCTCTATCCCTTGGTTTCTCAGATTAAATATTATTTTACAGAGGGGGAGTAACTGAATTGATCAGTGACATAAAGAGAATGGAAGTGCCCCGAGGTCACTTATCCTGTCGATTGCACTTGAATGTTTTTGATCTATTTGCTGAAGTGAGTGCAGGAGTTTCAGGTTGATTATTATCTATCATATTTGATCTTCTTTTACCTTGAATTAAAGTGGTAAACCCTTGAAGACAAGATAAATGAGTTATCATCTCATGTTGGTATCATGATCTGTGGGTAATGGACAGCCTTGTTGACTTAATCAAATCCTCTTGTTTTCTACATCGAGCATTGCTCAAGTAGACTTAGAGTGAAATGATTAATGAAACTTTGCTTAAGTGAGGATTGATACCCTCCCTACCATGCGCTTTGTATTTCTTGTCAATAAGGGGGAGAGAGTGAAATGCAGAAGATTCTAATTTTGACATTGACGAGTTCATTTCAGAAGATGTTTAAGGTATTGAAAACAAAATACAAAGGGGGAGATTGTTGGAACCACTCTGTGTATAAGGTTGTATTTGTTGTCAATAGTTGTCAATGCAGATCAAAATGAAGGTGATCATGAAGTACTCCGATGAAGTAGAGGAGTGGTGATTCAGACAATTGTTGTATTGATCGGAAGTTCAAAGAACATGTGTCAAAGGTGATACATTGTTTACAACAATGCAGAATGTGAGGTATAAGCCATCCAAGGATGATCAAAGAAGAATGAGGTTTTTGGATGAAGTTCATGCAATTACTCATGATTGCATGAGAACCATGCAAGAGACTTCCTGACGAATTGAATCGGTTTGCATGAAGTACATCATACCGGTTGATGAAGAAGACAATGTGCAATGATTGGACTTCTGAGATAGTCATGAACATAACATTGTCATAGACGATGATGATGCTAAAGCTGTTCCTTCAAAGACTACATATCACAATAGTGGAGGTTGTGATAAAAGCAGAAGAGTTGTTGAAGTATACAGATCACCAAGATGAAGCGCTGTTGAGGTGATCGTCCTTGTCGACAAAGCAAATAAATGACATACAAATTTGTTGGCAAAAGAGTTTCTATGGAGGCAGGTCGAGTTCGAGGACTGTGGAATAATGATCTATGTTTTTATTCAAGGAACGTCGACAAAGGAATGGATGATCTGGAGGTGGACTTAAAGAGCAGATACAAGGTGGTGCCGTTTTCCAGTGTTTGCCAAATTTTTGGGCCTCAAAATCGGAAAATGAAGACATGGATTTTCTGCAAAAGGAGGTTCGCACAAAAAGGAAGTGGTGCGCGAAATATAAGAGGCTTGCGCGAAATACTTAAGTTAGGCGCGAAAAACAGCGGGATGCGCGAAATAGTTTTTTCGCGCAAACAGTGTTTCGAAATCAGAGAGGTGAAAAATGGCAAAGGCATGGGCTGCGCGGAAAATCCGGGATGTGCGCGAAATACTTAAGTTGGCCGCGGAAAACAGCGGGATGCGCGAAATAGTTTTTCGCGCAAATGATGTTTCAGAATCAGAACATTGAAAAATGGTAAAGGCATGGGTTGCGCGAAAAACCAGAGCTGTGCGCGGAAAAATGGGAAGGTGCGCGTAATTCAAAGAACTGAGAGACAGTTTTACGCGCAAGAAAGAGGGTTTTACGCGCAGGATAAAAATCGTCTATAAATATGAGGTGAACCCCTCTCATTCGGAGAGGCTCGACACTTAGACAAATCCTGAGCTCCGGTGCGCGGAAAAGTTAAGGTCCAGAGGGTTGCGCGAAAAAGAAGGTGTTGCGCGAAAAAGGAAAGTTTTGCGCGAAAAAGAAGAGTTGCGCGAAAAGCCTTTTACGCGAAAAAAGTTATTTTTACGCGCAAGGTTTGAATTTTACGCGCAAGCCCTCGGGAAGGGTGCGCGGAAAATTTGGGGGTCCCGCAAGCTTTTTGACTGGTGCTTAGCACTCTCAAACCTGCTTTGCGAAGAGAAGAAGAACGATTGTGCAACCAAAATCTGATCTGCACAGAGAGAGAAATATATCGATACACTCAGGTTTCAGAATTGGGAATTGAAGGAAGAGAAGGAGTTTTAGTGCATTCAGGTATTGCACTGAAGTAGAAGATTGATTTCAAAAGAGCATCAACTCAGGACTCTGATGCAAGCAAAGTCTCATGCTGAACAGGAGACAAAGACTTCAATGCATATTTATTGAAAAGACCTTCACGTCTATAAACTGAGTGAGACTTCACCACCGGCAGTGAGCCAGGGGGAGTCAACGGGAGTGACCCGAGGGACGCAGTGAGCTATCCCTAAACAATTGTAAAGGCAGTGAGCCTGGGACAGAGTGTCTGTACCCGAACATTTGTATCCGCAGCTAGTGAAGCATAGTGGATTTAGGTACGACCGGCAACCTGTCGGCGTATACTCCTTGGACGTAGCCCTTAGTGGTGAACCAAGTAAAAATAGCTGTGTCATCTGTCTCTGCATGTGAATGTTTAATTGCTGATCATATCCATCATACAGGTTTATGTAGTTCCTACCAACGTGGGAACAAGGTCCACAACTAAAAGAAGAAAAAGTTGCCACCCTGATTCACCCCTCCCCTCTCAGGGTGTCCCGGGGTCCTACAAGAGAATCATACATTTGAGATTTGAACATCTAAGTATGATCCCCATGTAGCTCATCACATTCCATCCCAGCAGATAGGTTGACAATCTCGATATGGGCGTCCCATTTGTACACCAGATTTTCGGACATGGCCTCATTAAAGACAGTTATTGCAATAATCTATTTATATTTTTTCTATTTTTCTTAATGGATTTGAAACAACAATTTTTACTACCATATATCTTATTTTTCTATATTATATTGATGATGTTATTTTTTTTTACTTTCAACTATTTTTTATATTTTAGCCTTTTTTTTAATTTTAATTTATATTATACTTATAATATAAATTTTATAATCTTTTAAACTCGACTACTTGATATAATGAAAAATTAATAATTTCAATTACGTAACTTTAAAATCATAAAAAAGAAAAACTATAAAACAATATAATTAAAACTAAAAAATAGAATAAATATCTAAAAATAGCTGAAAATAAAAATAATTTCATCAAAATAATAAAACAAAATGAATTTACATGATTCAAAAATTATTGATTTATAATATTTACATATTAAAAAATATATTCACATAAATTATAGTATAACTAAAACCTAATTCAAATTTAGAACATTGAATAAACAAATATAAAATAATTGAAAATAAAAGGAATGTCAAAAAAATTATAAATAAAAATATAATGTAAAAAATATATTTTGTGCCATTGAAATTAATTTTCATCAATTAATTTTATGAAATTATCATTATTCTCAATTATTTTTTATATGTTTAGTAAGTGTGTTATATTTCATTTAGATTGTATTTATACTTTATAATTTATAATATTTGAAAGTCACATACTTTAAGCATTATTATGTTTCATGTATGTGACTTTAAAAACGTATAAATTATAAAGTATAAATACAATCTAAATGAAATTTAACAAAAATTTTAAACATATAAAAAATAATTAAAAAAATATCATAAACATAATAAAAATAATATAATTCACATGTCACAAACTTTATTGCTTAAAAACATAACATTTATACAAAAATTAATGGATATAATTATTATTAAGAATTATATTATTAATTACATTATTATGAAGTATGATTAATTATGTTATTATAGTAAAATTACAATAATTACATTATTAATAAATAATAATTATATTATTAAATATATAAAATAATTAAAATATTAAATATTAATAATGATATAAATAATATACTTATTTATGTAACTAATAAACTAGTTAATAATATAATTTTAAAATATATATTAATTAAATCAGTAATATGGAAAATATTATTATTAACAAAATATTATACAATTAATAGTAATTTATAATAATTATAAAAGTCATAATTATATATATATATATATATATGTATTAAAAAAAATAAAATATAAAAAAATATAATTTAAATATACAAACACACACACACATATATATATATATGAAATTTATTAATTGTTTTTTTGCCTTGGGGAAAAGGCATTACGACCCTTAACACCTTTTCCCAATGTTTCTGGCAAAGGCGTTAAGGGCCATTAAGCCTTTTCCTTAAGAAAAAAATGGCTAAAGGCATGAAGGTTCATGACACATTTTTGACTGATTTTAAAAAAAAAATTAACCAAGGTTTATTTTCATATTTTTTTCAAAAAAAAAATTATATATATAAAATTCGAAATTTGATGACCATGGGATCACTGTATAAGTAAAATAAGGGTGAGGAGTTATAATCATATAACTATAAGTGATAAAACCAATGGATTAGTTTTGAAGACCTCTATAACTCACAAACCTAGAAAATTGAAAAACTAACTAAAGAAAAAGGAGAAAGATCCAAGGAGAGGCTTCATCGATGGGAAAAAAGTATATGAGATCTACCGTCACCCTCTAGAGAGAAATATTATCCTGATGGAAAACCCTATACAATTCCAGTGATGACAATGATAAGTTATTACCCCAAGTTAAAGTTTCCTTTGAAAAGGAAAGATAAGAGTTTCTATAGGATAAATAAAAATTATTATTTCAAATGGGGAATAAGTGTTCACAGTAGGAGTGAAGGTGGTGCATTGAGTGAACCATATGAGAAGTTTTTCACTATAAAAGGGAATAAAGTGGAGTTTTTAAGTGATAATGATGACAATGGAAATGATATATAAGTATAATTTAAAAAATTAAAAAATTTAAAGGATAAAAATAGATGGAAGAATATTTGTTAAACATTAAGAAATAATGATGTCGTTTATATTTAAATAAGATCCAATTTGTTTAAGGAAATTTAAAAATAGAAGATGTCACTTATAGAGGAGAAAATAATTAATTATATTTTAGAATATTAATTTAATCATAAGGATAAGAAACTTGAAATTACTTAATAAAGGGTTATTTGATGCTAAAAAACATATGAATAAGTTCATGTTTATATTTTATTTTTTTTAAAATTATAGAGAGTTAGAGGAGAAAAATTAAGGTCATCAAAGCTTAAAAAATTATTGATCAAGGATTTAATTGTAAAATCACTCAATCAAAAGGTAAAAATGGTATTTTTATGTTGAAGAATTTTTTTAATATGATAGGAGAAGAAAAAGGTGATTTTTTTTCTTTAAATCAAAAAATCTAGAACTATGTTTTATATTGAAATGCTAACTTTTTGGTAAACAATTATATAAGTGGGGAACTAAAACAAAATGCTAAAATTATCTACTATTCATAGGGATACGATTATAATATCATATAATTTTGATTTGAAAAAATAATCCCATTATAATGTTCAAATAAGTGAAAATAATTAAGGTACTATGACTTGATAGAACAAAAGTTTTAGGAAACAATTATCTTTTATAGTTACAGTTTGTGTTATATAGGTGTGCGTAAAAGATATTTTGGTTCAATGTAATACTTTATTAGAATATTAAAATTTTTTTAAGGATATATTATGGATACAAAACCCACTCAAATACAACAAGTAAAAATAAAACTTTCTAATTTAAAAGTAAAGTTGGATAGAAAATTTCAATTATTAAATAACTTACATGTAATATGTGACCTATTGGGGCACGTTGATGGAAATTTTCATACAATATTCACAAATTAGTGGATTTTAAAAAATATTAATCAAAATATTCATTATAAGTGAAAAGTAAAATAAACTCTATATGTTGTGGAAGTTTCATTGAAACATTAATAAAATAAGGACCTTGAATATTGGACAATAACTATTCATCCCATATGATATCTTATTTGAAGTTATTGAGATATTTTGAAAATTAAAATGATTAGTTACATTATTAGATAATATCAATATTATTGTAATGGGAGTTGGACCATATAAAATATATGATAAGAGGTTGAAGTCATTGAACATATTTTCCATTAATGGTTTAAATCAGCATATATAATTTTTGTATCTTGAATTTGTGTTGAATAAAATAAAATTTTCTTCTTAAAATATGAATTACAGATGAAGATATTGATATATAAAAAAGTTTTTCTACAACCTAATAAACATAAGGTAATATTTTTTATGTAAGAGGTTTTGAAAAATGATGTAACCTAAGAATAATCGATGAAAATAAATTATGGCATAGATTACTTAGTCACATTAGCTAAAATATAAAAACAAGATAATTGATGAAAATGTTTTTTGTAATGTTCCTCATCTGAAAAAGATATTTAATGTGGGTTTATGACACATATATAAATGGTAAAGTGGTTAATTCTTTATAAAACAAGTAAAATATTTAATCATCAAAACCATTGGAGCCTGTCCACTATGATATATTTGAACCCATAAAGAAAACGTCTATAAATAGAGATGTAATTTATCTCATTCACTGATTCATTGACTGAAATCAATTGTATAACATTTCTCAATGAGTTAATAAATTTTCACTAGAGTATTATAAAATAAAGTGGTTATCTATTAAAGGGGCCTATATTGAACAATGTGGGTGAATATAATAGTAGATCATTTTAATCTTACCGTGAAAGAAATTTTATTCAACATGATAATAATGTATTGTATATCCAAAAATAGAGTAGTGTCACTGAAGTAAATAAGATATGTTTTATTGTGAAGGATCATACGATGTTGGACAAGCATGTGACCTTAAATTTCATTTGGAGACAAGAAATTGGTACTATAGTACTAATTTTAAATCATTTTTTTACATTATAATTAATATATGTCCCATTATAATATTTTATTATTATAATAATACAAAAAAATTTAACTACTTTGGGGAGTTTTCATGTCTTTTTGTTTTTAAAATAAAAGTTACAAACAAGGGTAAGTATGAGCAATGGTGATTTTATGGTATTTTCGTGGGATATCCATAGAAAAAGTGGTTATTGGTCTTCAAAAAAATAATATTGGAATATCATTAATAGTGATATTGTAAAGTGGATTAAACACTCTTTTTATGATTGTTAACAACAGGAAGTGTCCATAGAAGGTGATGAATTACTCACTAAATTTTCGGGATAACAAGTGTATAGTTAAAAATATAGAAAATAGATTTGAACAATAAGGCTAGGATAAATATCAGACTTTATCAAGTGATGAAGATTAACATAATTCAGTTAATCCAAGATTTATATATCAAGTGTAGTCTCAGTATATCATTATAAAAAATGGATCATCAATCATAAGAAGTATATTATTTAGGAAAACAACTCACACTTCTTTATTTTCTCAGGTTGAAACTAGGAGTGTAGAGGAGTATTTAAGAAAAAGGAATGGGTTGATGCAATGATTGTGAAATTAAATCATATTTATAAGAATCACACATTGAATTTTGTTCACAATACATAGAACAAGACCCTCATTGGAATAAAGTGGGTCTTCCAAAATAAAATAAATGAAAAAGGAGAAGTGGAAAGGAATAAATCATGACTTTGGTTCAAGGGACATTAAAATAAGAAAGGGGTTAATTTTTATGAGGTATTTTCACCTATACCAAGTCTTGAAATAATTAGAACATTTATTTCTATTTTCACAAAAAAAATATACAATATCTTTCAAATGGATATTAAGTCAACATTTATAAATAGTGAATTTGAAAAAAAAATATATTGAGGAACCCGATGAATTTATTCTTCTTTAAGATGTATAATATATTTATAAGTTGAAAAAGGACTCGTGTGGACTGAAAAAATATTTTATATTTTGGAAGTTTAGGTTAAATTCATGCTTGAGGTTTTTTAATTTTTAAAAATGAATAGTGAACTATAAATTTTACCTTAAAGAAAATTGAAATATATTTTTTATTATTGCATTTTTAGATGATATAATTTTTTATAAGAAATGAGTAAAAAATTCCATGGAGACTTCTATATAAATTAAGGATATTTTTGTAGATTTATATCCTCATTGAAATGATATATTTCTTGGGTCTTCTAATTACCCAAAAAAAAGATCAGATATTCTTATCTCAAGAGATGTATTCTTAGGAATTTTTGAAGAAGTATAACATAAAGGATTGAATGAATGTTTCTCGTGCAATATTAATGGGGAAAAAATTAAAAGATAATTAAGGAAACAATTTAATGAAATATATTTAAAATATTGAATGGAATTCATTTAAACTTAACATTTTCAAGGATAGAGATTATGTATACTATTACATTGTATTCTCATTATTAATTTATACTATATTATTATTAATTAATTACAAAGAGGGGATTATTAAGTATATTAAAATTACAATAGAATATAAATTATTTTAATAAAATAATTGGAATATTTATTTTTATGGTTTTACTGATCTAGATTGGGTTAAAACAATAATTATTTAAAGTCAAATTTATGATGAGTTTTATTTTTTGTATAAATATATGATTATTGACACATGAAGAAGAAAAATTCAGAGTGCTTAAGTACAATGGATATAGATAGTTATTTTTTTACTCTAGAGACAATATGTGGATGATGAATTGGATTAAGGGAATTATGGTTGAAGAGAATCTATCTTTACTTATGGGTCAGGTTAATCAGAGTGTTATAAATATTTTAAAGAATAAAATTTATCATTATTTATTGATTCACATAGATATCAAGTAAAATTTTATTAAATAGAAACTAAATAAAGGTTTATATGGGTGGTGTTTATTCCAACAAAGTAAAAAATGATATGCATATTTGAAAAACCACAACCAAAGGATTACCTTTGAAAATCGAGGTTGATGATGTGTGTTCAAACTATATTTACTCATGATTGTTTGATTTATTTTTTACCTTACATTTTTCTATTTAGATCATTTTTGTGAAATGGGGAGAATGGAATAAATATTAATTCAATTTTAATATCTTCTTAGAAGATGAGAAACATTTAAAGTAAGGAATCTATTAAAAGGGATAAAAATAAAGTGGATAGTTATGACTTCACCACATATATTAATTAGTATTGAAATGTTTGATTCATTTATTAAATCATGTATAGAAAAAGTGATTAAAATCAATAGAAGTTATTTTTTTAAAAAAAATTAATGAGATGAATAATGAAGTATTATAGAATACTGAGAATTGGTTAGGATGTTTTTATAGAATATTTTAATATATAATTAATAATTATTATTTTTAACATTGATTTAACTCATGAAGTATTTCAATTGATTAACTGAAAATTCAAAACTTATAAATGAAAGACATGAAAATTAATTCCATTTTTAAAAAAAGTGTAATAGTTAAGGATTGGTATTAGCATATTTGAAATTGGTATTCAATTGTAAGATATTTTAAATTTATTTAGAGAGTTTATTAAGTGAATTATATCTAATTTACTCACTTTTGGTTTCATTATTGTCAAATAAGTTAATATTTAAATAGATATATTTATTTTAATTTGAGATATTTATAGTTTACAAAAAAATTCAAAGGGGGTGATTATTGAAAAAATGTTGAATGAAATAAAGATATGAGAGTGAAACGTTTAGATTTTCCTTATATTATTAAAGGTAATAGTATTAATTTTGTTTCCTTTTTTTTTTCAACTCATGTGAACATTTTTCATCATGTGAAGGAAGAGATATTGATTTTTAATTAATCTATTTAAGAAATATTATAATGTTTTATAAAATATTTTGGAAGGTTTAGAACACTTTATAAGGATGTTAGGATGAAGAAGAAATGGTTTTAGAGGTGACACTCATAGCTTAACCAGTGAAATTATAATGGTTACCCATTTTATATGAAAATGGGTAGAGAAAACAGATTTTTTGTTGACCGACTACTCAGTGGTTCACACAAGATACCTGATGGATCATTGGTTACCTGGTATCTCTCAATATGTACTTTATTGTTGTTATAGAGATGTAGTTTTATTTTGTTATACCTAGTGGGTACCCAATGGTTAATAAGGGGTACATAATGCGGTTTTGATATAAAATTATATATTTTATGTTTTGATGATGTGGCTATGTTTTTTCCATATAAGATGGCCTATAAGCATTCCATCATATCCAAGGACACTATATAAGGTGATTTTAAGATTATTTTTTGAGGGAAAATTTACATTGAAATAATAATTTTTGGAAGTTGAAAGATATTTAGTTTTTTGAAATTTGAAATTCGAATTTGAAAGTGTTATATCTTGTGGTAGTGGGTGCTACTATGACTTATAAATTTAAAATAGTAGATAGAAGAGCATAAAATCATTAACAAACTATAAAAAATAATATTAAATGATATAAATATATTGATTCAATTGTTTAAGTGTAATTACCAAGATTTTAATACATAATTCATTCCCTGAAATTTATAATGATACATTGGTTGATGTAATATTATTTGGTGGAATAAATTTTTATTTAATGATTTATACTTATTTTATAATTCATGAATTAACAAAATTTAAAAACTGAAGATTCCGTTTTGTTATCTTGAGTAAAGGATTATTGAATTATAACATTTTAGTGATTTAAGTGGCAATGAAGTTCTAAATTTTTAAAGAGAAGGAATTTTGTTTTCATTCATGAATATTTAAATTTATTAATGGATGTTTTATAAATTATTGGTAATTATAAATGATTTCAAGGATATATACATCACTATATGACCTTGTTTTATCATTTTATTTGTATAGTAGAACATATTCATCCATTTTTCTTTTCTTGTAACAAGTTTAAGGATATAAGTTTCTCATTTGTATTCATTGTATGATTCTAGTGGATCAGGTGGCCATGGATTACGACAAGCCATGAAAAGAATAAATTCATTCATATTAGATGATGAGACTTAAAAATTATCATGATCCTAATATTTGATTGTATTTATTTATACAATATTATATTAAAAATTATAAAAAAATATATCTTATTTTTATCTAATTGAAAAAGGGAGTAAGAACTTATTGTGTGTATAAAATTTGAGAAGCCGAATAGATGTAAATTTATTAATTAACATATTAGTGTATTAGATTCTAACCAAAGAACCATTTTAATTTTTCCATAGGGATTTTTTTTTATTTTTTATCATTCATTCTAGTTATTTCATATTTAACTTTCTCCTTTGACCCATGATGAGTTTTTTCACATCTTACTGACATACTTCCTATGAAATAATGAATTTTTTTTAATTTTTCAATGTATCTCATGAGAAACTCAATATATTTTTTATTTTAATGATTCATTATTCACTTTAAATGTTATTTATTGTGTTTTATAATATTTTAAGATATTTTTTACATTTTCTTCAACCTCAAAACCATTTTCAACCAAAAAATTAAATCTATTTATCAAGAGAATAAATTTTACTTTCATTGAATAGTAATTTACTTTATGTTTCTAATATAAAATATCCTTTATTAATAATTGGAAGCTCATATATACGGTCTTTCAACTTCAAAGCTTCTGTTAAACTATATTACACGGCTACAGATTCTTATTTCACATCCATGAATACCATAAAAATAATAAAAGTCTTCATATATCCTTATTTTTATTTCTTTGTCAAAATATATAGTAATATTATTATTTATATTGTAATTATACTATGTTATCCCTTTAGTCTAATGTTTTTAATTAAAGTTAACAAGTGACTTATTTTTCTTTTTTTAACATTATTACATCATAATAAAAAATTATTTTTACCATAAAAATAAAATTTTAATTCCCTAAAGAAATACCATGGTGTGGTGAAAGTCATTATGATGTGGTTTTAATTATATCATGATTTATTATTTCACATCATGGTATCTGATACTATTATAAATTCATTCAAACTCTCATATTTTGTTGTCATTTTTGTGCATAATTGATGATATATCTATGTGTTATATCAATAATGAAGATTTAAACATTAGTTATCGGTTGTTAAAGAGTTTAACATCAACAAAATATCAATGTATTTGTTATAAATGTTATAAGGGTTTAATATTAATTAATATATTTATTGTTTATCAAAATACTAAGCTCCAAGGAGTCAACTTCATTAATTTAAGTAGTGTTGTTAAAGGAGACCAATCCTTTCATATAGAGAATGAGTGATACAAGTGTAATAACACCATACAAATTGAAGATCTATTAATTGTTTTTATCCATTTTATATAAAGGTTATAGAAGAATGTGGGAGTAAAGAGTCACATATAGATATGATATATGGTTATTATATTTGGTAAAATATTTTAGGAGGTGTGATCCCTTTAACAAGCACTGAGTAGTACTTATCAAACACATCTAAAAAGAAAGTCTTCATATATGAACTATATGTTCTTACAATACGTGTTTTTTATTTATATTCTTCCTGTATCCTATCATAGTATATCTTTTTTTTGGGTTTTTTATTTTCTTACACTACTTATAGAAATTTTAGATACCTGAAAAACCCATTAGTTGTATAAGTGAGAGTGTTGATGAAAAATAAATATGATAAATATTTGGAAAATCGATGTTGGAAAAGTGTTTTTACAAAACTACAACATTTAATATCCAAAATTTCATGGTTTAGGTTGAATTTTATAAAATAATGGCGTGTTTATAGAACAATACCAAGGAAATTCATAATGAAAATAAATCATAATAAAATTGGCATTCTTCTAGATCATGGTTTGACTAAAATGACTATGGATTGAAAATTCTATTTCCATAAAATGATGTGGTTTTATAAAACAAAATGGTATACAATATAATGAATGATATGAATGAAAAAAATTAAATATTGTATGAATAATATCATCTTAAGCATCATGAAAACCCATTTTCATGATTAAATAACAATTTCATGGTGATGGAAAACATGAAGTTATTTTATGTTAATAAAATATTTATATATTTTTTTATTTTTCCCATAAAAACCTTCGTTGATATTGACCATGGATTTAGACTATAAAAAAATCATGTTTTGAAAATAGGATAATTTTATATAGTGGATTTATTATGTTATATATGTGAAGTTTTCATTTATATATTCTCAATTTAATAACAATGAATATGAATTATTCATATTGTGAATGTTTGTATGCTTATATTTAAATTAGTTCTTATAATTTTTACATCATTAATTTTAGAAGATTCATGTTACATACTACATAAATATTTAACTTAGTTCAATAAAATTAATAATTTATCTTGTTATATTCCTAAATAAAAAATTCATTATAAATATTTATGCATATTTTTAGTTAAAATTTTATTGGAATTTAAAATCCCTCTTAGGTAATGATCTATAGATAAAAGGGAATTGGGTAGGACTTATCATTTACAAAATAAAATTATCCATGTGTAAGAAAAGATGGGGTTTATAACCCATTTAAGAATAAATTCACCTAAGTAATATTATTATTTTATGTGATTTTTAATCCAAAACAAAATGAGTTTCATGTACTTTTTATATATTATGAATTTAAAAATGTTTTTTATATGTTAATTAGTTTTTTTAACATGGTTACATAAAAAGGAATTATTTTTGTAGGATTTAAATATTAATGTAAATAAAAATGTTAATTTAGTTAAATACATAAGATACATAAATTAAATTGTTAGAAACAAGCATATAATTATATAGGGATTTCATGAGATGCAATATTCTTGAGATTCATATAAGATATGGTGAGATTTTTAGAACCTTAAAAATACCAATGAATTAGATGATGGAAAATATTCACTTAAACCCATATCACATGGTGTGATATGGGTCCTATCACTTCCCACAATATGTATAGTTATATATTAGTTTATTTAGTGATTTAAGATATCACTTGGATAATTCAAGGGTTTTATACTTCCATATATGCTACTAGTTAGTTTGAAAATTAAATTATTCAATGATATGTTTAATAGGAATTTAACAATTCATAATAAATATTAAAATAGATTTTAATATTTATAGATCATTTAATAATATGTTAAAAACAATATAATGTTCTGTCCTAATTCAACTTAACACTTAAGTACCTAATAAAATCATTGAATTTTTATTTTGTTATTAACTAAGAGATAGATGTTATGAAGGACTATTGAAAATATTCATGGAGTGTTTTTGTGTTATTTTAAGATGTCCTAAAATGCCTGGATGTAGATATATGATTTTTTGTGTAAAGTATAGAATTTATACTAAGATATAAAAATAGTTTAAGCCATTTCATCAGGAGAGTTATTTTACTCTTACAAAATACTACTTGGTAGAAAAAATGGAAAAGGAAAATCTTTGAAAGAGTACTCAATTACTACTTAAGGGTACTTATTGACATCATAAAATTATTTAGTAAGATCAGAAGAGTACTCAATATGTTCTGAAGATTAATCGGGGAAATATAAATAGATCCTAATAACTTGGTAAGGGAAATTGCTGATTTTAAAAAAATTACAGAAACTTCAAAAGAGTAAGTTTTATGTTGAGTAGAGTACTCAAAACTTCATAAGAGTAATGAACAACTTTATAATAGTAAGAAGATTTTGGTAGAGTAAATGGAAACTTTAGAAGAGTAGTATATAAGTTTTAAAAGGTTAAAATGAACTTCATAGGATTATTCTACTCACTTTGGAAAAGTAACTCAACACTTGAACTTTATAAAAGCGTATTTTATAATTTGTAAGAATAAATTTTTTTCCAGTTGTTTGGGAAAATTTTGAATTATTTTAGGGCAGAAAAGCTGATAAATTTTAGAATAAATATTTTGAAGGGAAATTAAATTGGAATGATCGTATATTGATCCTAATTATATAAACATCACAATTAATTTAATGACTTATGATTCAAAATGGGAATGGAGAATTAACTAAGTAAATTCTATGAAGATTAAAGCCCATTGTGTTGAAAGTTGAGTTTCCATTTCACAAGTATATTTGAATGGAAACATGCAAACTAATGTAGTGTGTTATTAAAATTATTTCATATTTTTTGAGCTTTTGAAGGATTAAAATATCCTAAGTTCCTTAATAATTTAAATGGAAATTATCAGCTGAGATTAAATGATCTTGAATCATTCCCACTTGTATGTTTTATGATTCTAGTTGATAGTCACCAACCCGTGGGGATTGTGAATGTCCTTAGAGACATATCAGGGCCGGATCAATTATCGGGTTACCAGGGTTCCCAGGCAGGTTCATGAAAAATTGGTATCATGGGAGGCTATTGAACTTTTTTTGAAGTTAGTATGCATTTTTGAAATCTTGTAAGGACATAGGTGGTAGTTTTAATTGGGTTCCTGGCTAGCTCTCATCGCAATGAACCTCAAGTTGTCATGGGTGGTTAGAGAAATAAGTCTTATGATTAGTTCTAGTCTTTTAACTATGGATATTTGGATAGATTTAAATCCAAATATTGTTGTTCCTTCTATAGAGAATATTTTCAATTATTAATCAGTTTGATTTTTTATCTAATGTCTTCCTTTTATCTACTGATATTGTGTAGCATCATGCCTCCAATAAGTTGTGCGAATTAGATTCATGAAGAGGCTACTACTGAACCTTAGGAAGAAAATTCTACTATTGATCTGAATTTGGTTGAGTTGACTGTGTGCACTGTCCAAGCTCTATAACATGAATCATCTTCAGTTTCTACTCAGGTTCTAACTATTGATCCTAAGGGGGATGTTCTTTGGAATATTTCCCAAGTGTTCCTTCTCTAGAATCCTACAATATTAAAATTCTCCACTGATCCTCAACATACTGATGAATGGTTGAGAAAGATAGAATGTCTATTTGAGTTATTGGAGACGCCTGATGTGATTAAGGTGATGTGTTCCACCTTTGTACTGGAGGGACCAAGAAGGAGATGGTGGGACACGATGGTGATGGTAGGGAAGCATGAGGGCTTAGAGTGGAAGTACTTCAATGCTTTTTTCACTAATTAGTTCTATTCAGAGTGAATGGTGTTGGCCAAGGATTTGGAGTTTTTCAAGCTTGAGTTGTTCAAAAAAACCATGACTGAGTATTCAAATCGCTTTACTAAGACAGTGTAGTTTTCACATGAGATAGTATCTAATGAGAAGATGAAGGCTCGATGGTTTGAGTTGGGACTTCAATCAGATATCCATTCATTGGTTTTCTTGTTGAATCTTCCCACTTATGCTAATGTGTTATATAGGGTGATAATGGTTGAGAGGGACTTGGATGGAAAGTCAGTGTTTATCGGAGTTCCCTTTTCTCCTAGTGGAAGCATTGGTTCATTCGAAGGAAAATGAAATTTTTATGATTCTCAAGATAGTTCTTGATGGAAGAGTCATTCCAAACCTCCTATAACTCCAGAATGAAGTTTATTGACTTTATATCAGTGTGGAAAGCTAGGAAATTCTAGGAGGTTTTTCACTAAGGCACCCAAGAACTATAGCACATACGGATATTCAAGACACTTATAGAGGTTCTTCCATCACTTTTTTACTCCACATAGTGGTACATGATAATAATCTCTTCCTAAAACTATAGAGCCTTCAAATTCTTCCATGATAAATGGGTTCTAGCCATAGGCATATAGAAATAATCTTCTTCAGGCAGTGGAAGAGTCTCTAGAGGAAGCAAACATGGGTCCAACAACTATGAGAGGTTCCATTAACATTGCATCATTATTAGTGATTTCTTTTTCTGATGCTGGTGCATCCCACACTTTTATTTCAATCCATATTTTTAATCTTCTTAATCTTCCAATCGATAAACTATCTTGTGTAATGTATATTAATAAACCCCTCAGTATGAAGAGAGAGAATGGTCTCTATAGGCCTACTTGTTTCTTCTCTTTATCATATTTCCTGCTTGCTTGGAGTTTTCTAGTTCTTGATATAAAATCTTTTGATGTCATATTTGGTATGGATTATATAATTTCTAAAAAATCATGGATTGATTGTTATCTCTAATGGGTCTAATTTACTACCCCTAGTGGTTTGTATCTTATCTTTCAAGGAGAATGAGACCCAAGGTCGAGTAGAGATGGACCTTCTTATCCAGAGTTGTAGAAAGTCATATCCTTTTTTTATTTTGACATGGAGAAAGATTCAATGGGTGGTGATCTTACTCAAGTATTTATCAAGTTTTCAAATGTGTTTTATTCAAATTTTACTAGTCAACCACCGGTGAGAGAGGTTGAGTTTTCTATTGAAATAATTTCTGATAATCACCTGGTCTCTATCCCCTCTTACCAAAAGGCATAAACTGAACTAAAAAAGTTGAAGTCTTAGTTGGGTGATCTTCTTGAAAAAGGTTTTATTCATCCAAATGTGTCACCTTGGGCATTACTAGTCCTCTTTTCTAAGAAGAAAGATGATTCTATTCTCTTATGTGTTGATTATCAAATTCTCAATCGAGTTACAATAAAGAAAAAATATTTTTTTGCCATGGATTGATGATCTATTTGATTATATAAAAGGGTAAAAGTGATTTTCAAAGATTGATATTTAGTCTGGTTGCCATCGGTTGAAGATAAAAGAATCTGACATTCAGAAAACCACCTTTTAAGGTAGGTATAACAACTATGAGTACCTTGTTATGCCCTTTGTTTTAATAAATGATCATACAGTTTTCATGGTTTTAATGAACAATATTTTCCATGAGTATCTGGATACCTTTTTGGTAGTCTTTGTGGATGAAATTCTTGTCTACTCCAAGTCCGTGGAGGATCATGTGAAACATCTCAGAACAGTTCTGAGTCTGCTGAGAAATCACTGCCTTTATGACAAGCTTTCAAAGTGTGATTTCTAGATTTAGGATATGAAATTCTTGGGATATGTGGTGTCTGAATAGGGTGTATCAGTTGATCCTAATCAGGTGAAGGTTTTTATGACTTCATAGAAACCAAGAAACACCTTCATGATCCAAAGCTTTTTGAAATTAGCTAGATATTACTACAGGTTCTTAAAAGACTTATCGAAGATGGATTCTCTGATGACTACTCTAACTTGGAAGTGGCTTAAGTTTTCATGGGATGATAGATGTTAGAGTTATTTTTTTGAGTAGAAATGTTTGTCGATGACTATATCGATGTTGAATCTTCTAGAATCTGGGTAGGGCTATGCGGTCTTTTGTGATGCATTACATTCTATCTTGGGTTGTATTCTTATGAAAAGTGATCATGTCATAGCATATGGATCTCATCAACTTAGGACACATGAGAAGAATTATCCTACCCATGATCTAGAACTTACAGATGTGATTCACATGCTTAAAAGATTGTGGCACTACCATTTTGGCGAAATTTTTACAGTTTATTCAGACCACAAAAGCTTGTGTTATATATTATCTCAATTTTTTTTGAATATTTGGCAGAGGCGTAGGGTGGAGTACTTGTAGTCTTTAAACTTTAACATCGCCTATACCCCAGGGAAATGGAATGTGTTTAATGATGCTTTTATCAGTAACCTTCTAACCCAGGTAGTGAAAGAGTCTTTAAAAGAGTAGAATTTGATGGATATTTTTTCATAGTTTCATATTGGAGTTCAGGAGGAGGGGGAAGATGTTTCTTTAGCTAGTGTGAAATTGACGTCTACTCTTTTCGAGATGATTATTCAAGATCAAGAGATTTATGATGAGTTTCATAGTATTAGAGAATACCTTTATGGTGGGGAGACATTTTCTCAGTGTTCATTCTTGAAAGAGGGTGTTCTATGTTATCAGTACCTATTTTTTGTGTTATTGGCAACAAAAAAGGAAGTTATGGGGGATTTCTATAATTCTCAATGGGATATGCACCCAAGAACCACAAAAATGTTCTGCGACAAGAGGTATTAGTTCTTGTGGATAGGTATGATATAAGACATTTTTGAGTTTGTCTCTTATTACTGTACATGACAACAAGTGAAAACTAAGAACCAAAAACCATTGGGTTTGCTTCATCCACTTCCAGTTACTACCTTTAAGTGGGATGAGATCTCTATGGACTTTTTGGTTGGGTTTCCTTATACCCAAAGAAATAATAATGCAATATGGTTTTTGATTGATAGGCTGACCGAATCATCTCATTTTATACCCATTATTTATTTGGAAAAAGTTGAAGAGTTTGGAAATCTCTATGTGAAAGAGATTGTTTTCAAAGAGTTAGATATGCTATAGTATCTGATAGGGATCCTCGACTCACTTCTCTCTTTTGGAGAGGCCTTCAAGAGGCACTGGGATATCAATTTCATTTGAGTACAGCCTCCCATCCATAGTTGGATGGCCAGACAGAATGAGCTATATAAATTCTTGAGGATATGCTTCGTTCCTATGTTATGGACTTCGGTGGGGCTTTGGATGATCACTTAGGGATGGTTGAGTTTTCTTGCAACAAAAATTACTGATCCACTATCAGAATGGAACCTTTTGAGGCCTTGTATGGTCGAACTTGTAAATCTCCATTGTGTTGGTTAAAGGTTAGTGAAGGTTCTTTGTTTGGACCAAGCTTGGTGCATGAGACGACAAAAATGATTCAGCTTATATGTTAGAGGATGTTGAATGCACAAAGCTAATATATGTCTTATGCAGATTGATGTGGTAAACATTAGGAGTTTTCCATTGGTGATCAGGTGTTATTAAAGGTTTCTCCTCAATTGGGTCTTAGATGGCTTGGGAGGAAAGGAAATCTTGATCCTCACTTTGTGGGAGCTTTCGAGGTTATTGAAAAGGTGGGGAAGGTTGAATACTATTTGGAACTTCCACCACTACTAATGTCGATACATAACGTGTTCCATGTATCGTAGCTGAGAAAGTATCTGTGTGATCCATCTCACATTTTGAGATGGAGTGATCTTGAAATCAAGCCCGATTTATCATTGACTAAGCAACTAGTCTGGATATTTGATTCTGAGACCAAGGTGATTCATGGGAAGAAAATACATTTGGTTCATGTACTATGAAAAAATCAATCTAATAGTCACAAGATGTGGGAATGCAAGGCACTGATGAGAGAGAAATGGACTCATCTCTTTGGCATAGAAGCTTCTTCATAGGATTTCTAGGGGCAGAAAGTTTTTATGGTGTGGAGGTTGTAACATCCGGTTACCTTTATCGAGTAAGGTTTTTACTTTTACTATGTTCCATTTCAATTAAAAATCATTTTATGGGAATTTTATGGGTTTACTGCAGACTGCAGAACAAGTACACATCATGTACCTGAAGTACACGTCGTATACTTGGAGTTGGTTGCATGTTGTGGACTAAGAGATTATATTGTGAACAGGGAGATCACGCTATAAGCTATTATACATCGTTTACCTGAGGTACACGTCGTGCAGAGGTTAAATAGTAGTTTTTAAACCTGATGTGATGGGTTTTTTGGCGTACTTATCTAGCGTAGCCTACACATCGTGACCTCTAGGTACACAACGTGACTTAGACCATGCCCATACTAAAGTAATGTGTTTGGAAGTACCGCTCAGTCTATTATTACTATACCTCTTAGATCTCAACCCTAGACTCTCACTAGGTGATTTTTAGAGGTTCCCCACTTTCCGGTTCAATCTGATCGACTTCAGTTCTTCGTTTCATCTGCAGTGTGATTCTCGAGTAAGGATTATTCAGTTTTTTGTGTTTATCTCCTTCTATCCTCTTGGGATTTCAATGGATCACCTTTGGATTGATGGATCCATGTATTATAGTGTTGGATATTTCTACTAGGTAGAGTTTCAAGGTCTCCCACACCTTTGTTATCATTGACGGGAGCCATTGTGAGTGTCGTTCTTCGGGAAAGTGATAAGTGGCTTGTCCTAATTTTCCAAATTGACTACCATCATATTGCATGATTTATTTCAATTTCTAATTTAAATTCAGATGCTCAATCTCACCTTAAATTTCTTTGATAAAAACCTAATTCTAGTGAATTGGGAGATTTGAAATGGTTTGGGCCTAGAAATTTGGAAAACCCCCTCTTCAAATGAATTGGGTTGGGTTTGAGGAAAGTTAAACGATTTAAATTGTTGAATTTAAATGGTGGATTTTGATTGAAATGTTTTCAATTAAATTATTGAATTTAATTGTGAAAACTAATTGTGAAAAGGATGAATTTGGATTTTAGTGTATTTCAAACTCATGAAAGTGGCTTAAAATGATTTGATATAAACACAATGGGTTTATCTTGTAAAAAGGGAATTTTATTCATATAAAACCTATTTTGGTTTTAAATGGAATGAAATTGGAATTTTTGAAATGGAAGAATGGGATTGATCCTATTTTAAGCATTCTTAAAATAGTTCTCCAATCATTTAAGTGCTCATGTAAGCCTTAGGTAGTTAAAGAGTTATTTGGATACACTCTACACTATTAAAATGTTCAAAAAAATAAGTGCAGTGAGTCACATCATCGACGAGTTGGTGAAGAGTATCCTTTGGCCAGTGTCATAGAGATGTGGTTATTCAAATTTTTCCGAGTTCACTTAGAGAGTGTGAAATCCTTTATCTAGATAATACTATCATACCTTTTGGCAGATGACCATGTTACTTGATTGTTTGTTTATATTTGAGATATAAATGTATTACAATGTTTGTTTGAAATGCTTTAAATACCTGCTAAATTTATATAAACTGTTTTATATAAATTATTTAATTAACCAATTTTTTTAGAAATGTTCCATATCTTATAATGTAATTCATGTTCTTTAAAAGTGTTTTACATCATTTTGAAAATGTGTAACATGTTTTGTTTAAACATTCTTTTAAATTTCCAAACATGTTTATATTGAAAATTAAAATATTTTCATTGGAAAATATATATTTAGAATCTATTATGGAATCTTTGGTTGTATCCTACTGGGAATAGGCTCACACCCTACTTTTTTCCTTTTGGTGTTTGTATATTTTATTCTTCCAGGCTTGAGTAAAGGGATGTGATCTCCTAGAGGTGGATTCAACTATTGAGCTTTAGACATGGTGAGTTGTGTCCTTAGGGACCAACGAGAATGTTTTTCATTTTTATTAATTTGGTTTGTTGTTCTTTGTCTATTATTCCCCATTATATTCTAGTACTTTTACTCTCAGTGGAGTTTTCCTATTGATATGCATATTGTATTTTATCTTTTTCTTCCATATTCTTTTAGAAAAATCATTTTCACTTGTTTTTTGTATGATTACAGGTTCTAGTCACAAACTCATGGGGATTAGGAACACCCTTTGGGTCATGTTAGGTTCAGCTCAGTTTTCAGGTTACCAGGGTACCCGAGCTGGCTAGTTCGTGATAGGGGTGACCTTTTATATGTGAGGTGAGTGGCACACTTATAATTTTTGGAAAAGAAAATGGTGCACCCACATTTTTTTACATTCCAAAATGTTAAAAATGGACCATTGTCAAAAAATAAACATTATAAGGTCTAAATATGTCCATAAAATAGTTTTTATGTTATTTTAACCCCTATCTTTTTAGTTTTACCTTCAATAAAAGTTATTTTCACCTTAACTTTGGTAATAAATTTTTATTATTATCACTATTCATTATGAGAAAAATTAATTTGACCTTATTAGATAATAGAAATTATGATGATTTAAAATAAATAATAATTTTTTTCAAATTCATGTCATATTAGTGGAAAAAATTTAATTTAAAATTAAATCTGTAGATGCAATGAATAAAAGAGTTTTTAAGAAGTTTATTTTTTAAGAAAAAGATGATTTTATACTAAGTATATTTCTAATAATAATAAATGTATGATTATAAATTAATATTTATTTTATATATAATATATTAATTTTATTTAAATCATTCCTCATTATGGTTTTTAATTAATTAATAAGGAGAAACACTATGCACTTTATAACATTTTTTAGAAAAATCTAATTTTTAAACCCAAAAACATACTTATACTAAAATATAATATGAATTTGATAAAAAAGAAATTAAATGGATTAAATATAACTAAATAATAATTAATTTAATTTAAATCATAATCAAAACATAGTGTGTATTTTTAATTTCCTAATTTATTTAAAATAATTGACATTTTTAGAAAAATCCATATTTTTCACTATTCATTGAAAAATCATTATTTTCCCAAAAATAAAAAAATTACACCTAAAGTAAATTTTGATATTAAAATTTAAAAAATTAATTTAGTTTTATCAAATAAATTTTCTAAAAGTTTATATATTAAATTATAATATTTTTTTCATTAAAACAATGAAAACCATTTTTGAAGAAAATATATTTTTGAAGAATAAAATTGATTTACTAAAAATTGATTGACCATTTTAAAAAAAGTATCAATAAATTATTTTTAGTAGAATATATATATATATTTCATAATGTAGTTAATACTATTCATACACACCAATTTAATAGATAGGTTATACCGATTATATATTTCACGGGTCGTTTAAGAGCAATGCTTCGTGTCAAATTCACTATCGAACATATTTTTCTTTTCTAAAATCTCAGGGTGTTACAAAAATCCTTATTAATGATCCCCAATTTATTATGTATCATATTAATATACCCAAAAAAAACCCTTTTATATTAATGAAATGTCTCATGTACAATTTAGTAAATATTATGTATACAAGGGGTGTCTTCCTTTTCTTCATTTCACCTCTTATTGGATATATTATCTATCAAGCACAAATATATTTTGTATTAAGGATAATGTCAAGGAATTTTATAATTTCACTTATTATATAATTTCTTATGTACCGACTCAGAAGGTAGTATTTATATATGGTAAATTAGCAAGACTTGTATTATTATGCGAACTCTACTCAAGTCAAGCTCCATGTTCTCGTGCCATGATTTTTTCCCACAACCGAAATATATTATGCATCCTACCAAAGGATATTATATATAAAATTAACTTACTGACTTTGTGAAGTCCACAACATTCTTCATAGAATGGTTCTAGTTCCCATGTTGTGGTTTCTACTTATATTTGAATGGAGTTATTATAGTTCCAAACCTCCATTAAGAATTTTATTCAAAACTGTTCTACTTCCAAACTATCACTAATAAGTTACAATGTGATGAATCAAAAACCAACATTGTTCAATACTCGATTATAATAAATAGAACATGAATCCTTAATTGGATACTAAGAAAATCAACTAGATTTTGTATAGAGGGGTGTTATTTTGATGATGAATGATAGAGAAACTATGTAATTTTAAATGAGATGTGTTACTTGTTATAGAAGTATGCTACATTGAATATTACCCATTGGACAAGGGAAATGCGTGGTAAGTATTTATCATATGATTTATCAGCTAGTAAGTGTGATCACTGAGGTTATATAGGATATTAAAAGGGAAGTTAATAAAGATAGTCCATGGGAGGTTGACTATGTATCCATGTTCTAAAATAAAGATTCACTGTCAATTTGAGGTGATGAAAGACTAACAAGAGAGGATGAGTGGTCATAAAATATTAAAATTATCTTCTTATTTTTTTAGATTCCTAAATCCTTTATGGTTTATTTTGGATATTATTTGTTGAATTGATCAAAAAAGTGATCATGAGAGTCAATCAAGAAAGTATTTCATCATTAAAGGAGATATGACATAATGCCTCAATCACGTATTATGTCATTAGTGTATATATTACATAAGGATTCGGGTTTATCCTATAAAATGGCATGGTGATGTAATTTTACACTGCTTTTCGATCATATTCCTTATATATAATTGTATATTTTATAATGTCACTACAACTAAATGTTCAATGTTAACATTCATATTATTTTCCACTAGCTATCATTAAATTATGTGTTTTATATAATGAAACTGAAGGTAATTTCGTTGGTTATGGTATTCTTAAATGTTTCTAAACTGCATGCATAACTCATATGTTACATAAACTATGAGTTATTTTATAGAGAACCTGGGAGATTCAATAGAGGCTTATATAAATTATCAGTATTCCATAAAATGGATATATGTGAGATTTCCAAATCCTTTGTAAAACTATTTCTTCCATGAATGAAACTTCTCCCCCTTAACTTCTCTTTACGTATGGAGGAACTAATAATCCATGAATATATATAGGGATCTCTCCAATGTGATTATTTATTCAACCTTACTATATATAAACTACATAGAAGGGATTTCATTTGGCTAACTATTGTGATAAACATAAATATCATATGAGTAATGAAAGTGGGAGATGATTTGTAAGTTGTAAGGTACACATGTGGTATTCTTTATTTTATATATAGTGTGGTTTCATTTTTCAAGCTTGATGTTCCTAGGTTTTGGGTTACTAAAATTATTTTTATACATAGATTATGTGTTAATCTGTCCTTACAAACCCATTAGTGGTGTCAAACATATTCCATGTAATTATAATCTTGAAATCATCCTTAAAATGAAGTTATGGAAGCTGATTCAAATAAACATCGAACCATATCATTATTTATTATTCAGTGTGAATAATTAAAAATGACTAGCTCTATGATTTTACATAGTGAGGGAATTCATGGGTTAATCCAACATAATTATTTTAATTTTTTTTATTATTCTTACATGATCCATATTTTATATAAGAATAACTTATTCTTATTGACACACAACACTTAAGTTATTCTGTTAAATTTGTTAGACTCACCATATATGTGATATGGCTTGGTTAATATGACAAAATTCATGAAATTATTCCTACACAACACTAAGTTTAATATCACAAAAAAATAATATCATCTTATTTCATTCCTTATGTAAACACCGAAGTATAAGATTAATCTCACATAGGCAAAGAGTTAATCTCACATGGTGTGGTAAGTTAATTCAAGACAATACATACTATATATTATGTGTATAAAATTAATCATAGTTAATACTATATGATACCACAATTCACTATGATATTCCTATATAATTCTATTTTAATATGACATAGACTTCAATGGTAATTTTTTTAAATCACCCAAGGGTATGAGGTTAATTCTATGTAGTGATTATATGATGGATTAATTTCATGAGACAATTATTTAATATCACATGGGTTGTTTCCACATATGGCTTCCACAAACTAACTTAATCCTACACAACATGACATTTTAATCATATATAGGTCCAATTTATACTGTAAAAAGGAAATTCTAAGGAATTTTGTTTTCTTAAAATTCAATTATGAATTGAATAATATAATTTTTAAAATATTTATAGATTATAAAAAGGTATTTTTGGCTATTTATTAATTTATAAAAGTACTTATAAATTTATTATTTAAATAATTTTTATAAGTAATCAAATAAATGATTATGAAACATTTATAGAATAAATATATTCAAATATTAAATGATAAAATTGAAATTACTTTTTTCTAAATAATATGGATTGAATTATAATTTTTATATAAAGAATTTATATGAAAATTATAAGGGTAATTTATTATTTTTGTATAAATTAAAAAAATAATGGAAAAATATAAACTTTTTTATATGTCATTATAATTATTCAAAATAATTAAATTGAAATTTTCAATATAATGTCCTTATCGAAAAATTATTTTTAAAAAATAAAAATAAGTTTTAAATATTGATTTAATAAAGGTTTATATAATATAAATATGTGATATATTTATTATGAATGTTTTTAAGGAATATAAATTTGATTACATTAATATGTATATTTCATTAAATTACCACTAGAAATTCAAACATTACCAATAGACCAATACAACCAGTTTTTAATTTTTTTGGCATATGTATGGTTTTATCTAGTTATAACAACATGTTGGTCATCATATTAGGACACACGAGAAGAATTATCCTACCCATGATCTAATACTTGCAGCTATGATGCACGTGCATAAAATTTTGCGACACTACCTTTTTGGCGAAAGGCTTACAATGTATTCAGACCACAAAATCATAAGTTATATCTTCTCTCAAAAAGATTTGAATATTCGACAGAGGTGATGGGTGGAGTACCTATAGTATTTTGACTTTAACATTGCCTATAACCTAGGTAAAGATAATTCTTTTGATGATGGTTCGAGTAGGAACCTTCTAACCCAGGCATCGAAAGAGTCTTGAAAAGGGTGGAATTTGATGGCTCTCTTTGCATAGTTGCATATTGGAGTTTAAGAGGAAGGGGATGATGTTTCTTTATTTAGTGTGCAGTTGAACTCTGATCTTCTGAGATGATTCTTCAAGATCAGGAGCTTGATGATGAGTTTTATAGTATTAGAGAATCCCATTATGGTGGGGAGATAGTTTCCCAGTGTTCATTATCTAAAGTGGGTGTTCTAATCTATCTGAATTGATTTGTTGTGCCGTTAGTGTCAAGAAAGGAAGTGATGGGGGATTTCCATAATTCTCAATGGATTTTGTACCTAGGAACCACAAAAATGTTCTATGACCTGAGGTAGTAGTTCTAGTGTCCAGGTATGAGACGAGACATTGCTGAGTTTGTCTCTTATTTCTATACATTCCTACAGGTGAAAACCAAGCACAAAAAACCTTTGAGATTTCTTCAGAAACTTCCAGTTAATACATGGAAGTGGGATGAGATCTCTATAGACTTTGTGGTTGGGTTTCCTTGTACATAGAGAAAGAATAATGAAATATGAGTTGTGATTGACAGGCTGACCAAGTCTGCTCTCTTTATACCCATTCTTGATATGGAAAAAGTTTAAGATTTTGGAAATCTCTATGTGAAATAGATTGTTTTCACAGAGTTACATATGATATAGTCTCTGATATGGATCCTCAATTCACTTCTATCTTTCGGAGAGTCCTGCAGGAGGCACTAGGATCTTAGGTTAATTTGAGAATAGCCTACCATCCGTAGTTGGATGGCCATAGAGAAATAACTATACAGATTTTTGAGTATTTGCTTCATGCCTATGTTTTAGACATCGGCAGGGCTTGGGATGATCACTTAGGGATGGTTAAGTTTTCTTACAACAACTGTTACCAATCCATGATTGGAATGGCACCATTTGAGGCATTTTATGGACAGCCTTATAAATCTATGTTGTGTTGGTCAGAGTTTGGTGAAGGTTCTTTGGTTGGACCATGCTTTGTGCAGGAGACGACAAAAAATATTCAGCTGATACGTCAGAGGATATTGAATTCACAAAGCTGATATAAGTCCTATACTGATTGATGTCGTAGAACTTCAGAGTTTTATGTTGGTGATCAAGTGTTCTTAAAGGTTTCACACCGGTTTGGTCATCTATGGTTTGGGTGTCAATGGAAGATTTATCCCCATGTTGTGGGACCTTTTGAGGTTGTTGAGAAGGTGGGGAAGGTTACGTACCATTTGGAACTTCCACCGCAGTGGACACTGATACATTACATGTTCCATGTATTGTAGCTAAGAAAGTATCTATATGATTTATCTCATGTTTTGAGATGAAGTGATCTTGAGATAGAGCATGATTTATCTTTTACAAAGAAATCAATTTGGATAGTTGATTCTGATACCAAGGTGCTTTGTGGGAATAAAATACATTTGGTTCATGTACTATGAAAAAATGGATCTTGTAACATCCTAGATAAATAAAGAATATGACATTTTCATATTTATTAATATTTTTAAATTAAATATTAATTTTACTTTAAAGGGGATTCTATTTCCAATAGCATACTCAACATGAAACAATGAGTTTCTCTAAAATATTATAGTTCACACAACGTTGAGTTATACCGAAAAATAATATAATAATATAATTATATTAAATTGTAGTTAACGCATAGTCGTTGTATTAGAGGGAATGAATATAACTACCTAAAATATGATAATACATGTTTTATAAATATCTTTATACTTATCCAATAAATTTTAGAGGCTTAAAATAATAATGAATTAGATTTTTGGCATGAAATACTCTAATATTTTTTAAAAGGTCATTTTACCGCCTTTTGATGGAGAACCCTTTTTAAATATAGTTTTTGTCACTTTTATATATTATATTTGAAAAAATAAACTTCTTAAATTTATTTGGTACATCAAAATGTACTTTGGATAAATTTTTAGTAATTTTCTGATAAAGTTCATTTTTCAATAAATAGTGAAAAATACCGCATTTTATGTCAAAACTCTCTTTTCATCTAATTTATTTATATAGTTAGATTTTACTTTTAATTGGTTTTAAAGTTTAATTTAATTATATTATTATAATTTAATCCAATTTTGGTCATTTTAAGTAATTTCACTTTTAAATTGGATACAAACACATGTCAATCTTTTTGTACTTTTTACTTTTTAAAAACATGATTTTTTATTTTTACGACAAGAATTAATTTTAAATTAATCAATGAAACTTATATATTTTGAATTTGGAAAAATATTCCTTATTTTTAATTACAAGGTTCAAATTATGTAAATAAGTACCTTTTATTTTTAGACATTATGAATAGTAACTTCAGTAATTATTTTATTTACCATGGTTAAAGGGTAAATCTGGAAAACAAGGCTAAAAAATATTATTATAATAATATTAAACTACCATAACACATATCCTAATCCTATTTGATGAGATATTTCCAACCATGGTCATCCTTGTGTTGATTTTGGGACCTCATGGAGCCACTTGGACGTGAAAATTACACTTTAAAAGAATGAATTTAATGTAAAGAAAAATGTAACAGAAACTTGTATCTTTTAGTTAACCAATTTTTTATGGGGTTATATAAGTGATATATTATACTATAAATATTCATTATGAAGATAACAATATTTTCTACATCATGGTATTTTATTTATAAGTTTTAGACATTAAATAAATAAATTTATTTATGACACAATGATGATGTAGTGATTACCTTATTAGTGAAAGATTTAAATAAATGTGATTATAAATAATAAAATAAATTTATCTTAAAACTATTCATGACATAAAAGAATTTTATGAATTATTATGACTTGTTATATTTGAATTAATTTAGTTTTTTTCTGAAATAATCAGGTTGTTATGTGTTTTTAAAAAGTCATTATATGAATAGTATACAAATTGACATAAATGAGTTTTTAAAACAAATTCTATTTTATTAAATGATATAATAGTCCTAAAAATCTAATATTATCCCAAATTACTTATATAATGTTTAAAATAACATTAAGGAACCACTTGAGGTTCTATTTTCATTTTATAGTAACTATATTAACTATATAGTATGAATATACAAGAAGACATGGTAAGAGTCAAATTAGTTAACTAAGGGTTAATGCTAAAAGACAAGGTTAAATTTTTGAGGGAGACATGTCTAAAACCTATTGGTTGAGATTTTTTAGACCCACAATAATATTATATTTGAAATAAATGTCTTTGGGACCTTTTGAAACTGAGAATCATTTTATAATAAAACAATACATCAAAACATTCCTAAAGTGCCCCTCCTCCCTCCTATAAAAGGGAATCACCTATACCCATTTAATAACACCTATAAAGAAACTTATACTATCAAAAATCTACCCATATAATCTACCAACATCCCCTTATTCCTCCTAGGAGCCTTAAAGTGGGCATAAGGAAATTCAGGAAGTCTATTTAGCTTAAATCAAAAGGAGTTACCCGATTTGAGGTAATGCCATCTATCAAGTTTCTTTCATTTATTTTCCTTTATCCAACCCGATAAACTCTATTTATTAAATTATTTTATAACAAAACCATTATATTAAATATACTATGATGTTTTTAATCCAATTATTCTACCAACACTCACACGCATCTCTATCTAATGGATTTAGAACAAATTGTTTCTATGGACGGTGAACTACTGCCTCACGAAATGACGATTGTTCAATTATCTCCTACCTCCTATCATAGTGGCCATTATGATGACACTATATTTATATATGATATATAATATATTTAAATTGTCTTTATGTTTCTTTTTTTGGTTTAAATCATTCCTTTATGCTTTCCATAATGTGTAAATACGATAATTTCATTTCAGGAAGTGCGGACTACCGCCCCCTCAAAGTGATATGACTCTTTCATACCATACATAGAACGTATAAAGGAAAGAATTAATGAAATTTTTTAACTTTTATAAAATATTATATTATACTGTAATTATAATATACCTATTTATCATTTAGTTTTCATTCATTTAAATATGAAACATAAATGAAAGTAGCGTTTATGCGTACGTACGACTTACAGTCTTCATGAACGATGCATTTAATTTCTTATTTAAAAATGTTACAGACTATTATAAATACATATATACTAGATATATATGATATATAAATCATGAATATCATTATGGAGATAATGTACTTTTTACTACATGGACAATTTGTAATTATAACAAGATCATTTTAGACTCAGTACCCAATATCGACAAATGGAATGATATTAACTTAAATAATTATATAAATTTTAAAAATTAGTAATAATTGATATAAAAGGAATGATAAACTTGAAACAGGTTCTTAATCAAGTATAAATTAACTTATGTTTATTATTCAGGAAGAAAAAGGAACATACGTGACGAATCAGACTCAAGGTAAGGGACTTCGTCTCAATCTCCTTTAATTGAGGCATGTTTTGAAAATATACACCTCTTTCTGTTACATGATGTATAATAAACCCCTTCCACTTTTACTTTCATTCAAAGGGATTTTTTTTTCTAGGAATCATTTTACTAAATGAAAAAATGAATTTTTTAACACATGCGGCAACAATGACCTCTCTGCAACTGTAATCGTTATTTGCCTTCCTCTATAAGCCTTAATGTTTTTAAGGAAAAGAAATACTGTATTCCTTTTTAGGTGTTTTGGTATTGAAAATGTTTTTTGAAATGGATTGAGTATTTCAATATCTTGAAATTATTTCTTGTGATTTTAAATGAAATGTTATTAGTGAAATGTTGATATTTACAAAATTTTATGTGTTATGATTATATAATTGTACTTAGACATTTGACAAGTGGTTACATGATAAACCAATGATGGGTGGATACGTGATAAAGCAAATGATTGGTGGTTCCCTGATAAACCAAGGACATGTAGATACATTATAACCTCCAATGCATTGTGTATGGAAGTCATCCATATGACTATTCCATTTAATGACATGTATGGAAGTTGACCGTATGGTTATTCCATTTATGTATGTTTATGTCCCAAGTTACCTTTATATGTTATATATTGCCTTATATGGTATTGTGGTAATATTTTGATTTCAGAAATGGTAAGCAATGAGCTTATACTCAGTGAAGTATATTTACCTCTTCTTAAAGGTGATAAGTATCACTTTATAATAAAATATTCATGTTTTTCATGTTATCCCATGACTAATAGTTTTCATTCTTTATACATACCTTATTGATATTTTTATGTTCATCCCAAGTTTTGAAATTTTTTTCATAGTATATAAAGAATAATAGAGTCAAGAATGGGATCAGGTAAAAGTTATACTGTTAAAACATGAAACAATGTCATGTTTATTTTTAAAGAGTTTTTGTTTTATGAAAAACTGGATAGTGAGTAGACGTGTTTGCTTGTAATATTCAATATGTTATGTATATTTTATGAACTAATTCTATAAATATATAAACCTGAAAATATCCTCAGTGTAAATTAAATTCAAATTATTGATTTATCTCAAGATTAAGTAATGTTTAATGCTGGGGCCTTATAGTTGGTATCAGAGGTCAGTTTAGATAACATTAGGTGTTAGGATATTGTTATATTAATATACATAAATTATTTTTACTTTATGTTCAAATTTAAATGACATATATTTTTAAGATTACCATGTTGCTTCATCTAAGATGTGTTTGTTCAGAATGGTTTTTCGAAGAAGAAATAGTGCAGTTGTTCTGGGAGGGCATGTAGAGGGAAATAACCTTCAAAATCAACATCCTGAGATGGTCGGAATAAAAAATGAATAGTCCTTTTCAGTAATGGATCAGTTGAATCATATGATAAATGGTGGTTGTGTCCATTCATGAGATCAACTAGACCAACCGCAGAGACATATGTCAATCGTAGGGCATTTCATGAGGCAACGCCCCCCATCATTCAGAGGATCATCTAACCCTGTTCAAGATGAAGGGTGAAATAAAGCATTGTAAAATATTTTTGTTGTAATGGGTTGTTCAGACCATAAAACTTTTAGTATTGTTGTTTATAGTTATGAATGTGAAGCTAATCAGTGGTTGTCAATGATTAAAAATTTTAGAGGAAGTGAAGATATTGACACCATAAAAGGTGAGGAATTTAAGAATATCTTCTTTGAGAAATATTTTCCTTAGGCTGTTCAACTTAGGATGGAAAATAAATTCTTAGAATCGAGAAAAAAGGTGGAAGATAAGGTGGCCACATATGAAGAAAATTTCACCTATTTGTCAAGTTACATCCCAAATTTTATCAGGGATATTAATAGTAATATAAATCAGTTTTACTTAGGATTGAAGCTGAAATATCGAATGGTGTTATCTTATCATGAGTTCAAAAGCTATGAGAAACTTCTCTGATGTGCTGAGAAGGTAGAAATGAATTTTTCTAATGAGCATGTATTCCATGAGACAAAAAAAGAAGTGATCTACTTGGAAGGAAATGGGAGAGAATTCATCAAAGAATCCTAGAGGTAATAAAACCAAATTTCAAACTTGTTAGAAGTGTGGTAAAACAAAATCATGGAGATTGTATCTAAAAGTCCTATAAGTGCTTATAATGTGGTAAGACTAGTTATATTTCTCGTAAATCTAAAGAATATGATCAGACACACAATAAAAAACCAGCCATAAGATTCTTTGGTTGCAATGAGTTAAGACATTATGCCAATGTGTGTCCAAAGTTGATTACCTAGGGTAGAAACCTACAAGATTGAAAGTATAAGGGAAGGTAAAAATAATTTGAAACTACTCCGATTGATGTGGGACCATCAAATGAAGTTGTGACAGGTATGTTATAGACTTTTCAAAATATTCCAATACTCTATTTGACTATAGATCTTCACATTCATTAATTTTCAATATCTTTACAAGTAAATTGGATATAGAACCTCATAAAAGTGATATAGAACTTTTGGTAAAAACTCTGGTTGGAAGTATTAATGAAACCAAGATCTATATGAATCTTTCTATTATACTTAGTGAGGTAGACTTTCCTGCAAATGTTGTTGACCTTTCCATAATGTAATTTGATATCATTTTGGGTATGGATTGGCTTTCAGTTTATTATGATACAACCGATTATAAAGGAAAGAAAGTTTTATTTAATAATTTCATACCTTTCATATCATATCAATAAGTTTAAATATTGATTAAATATGGTAGTTAAAGTTATCTTGATCATGTTGTTGAAAAGAATGAAATATTTTTTATTTTGGAAATTCCAGCAGTGAATGAATTCACAAATGTTTTTCTTAATGAATGGCCTGGTATTATTCCTAATAGGGAGGATAAATTTACTATTGATTTAGTGCCCAATGAAAAAACAATTCATAAAACCCCTTACCGAATGGCTCAAATTGAACTTTTAGAGTAAAAGAAGTAATTGCGGGAGTTACTTGATAAAGGTTTCATTCGAGCTAGAACTTCACTATGGGATGCTCTAGTTTTATTTGTGAAAACTAAAGATGGTTCTATCTGACTATGTATTGATTATAGAGCCTTGAATAACATCACTATTAAGAACATGTATCTATTTTCTCATATCGATGATTTGTTTGATCAGCTCCAGGGAGCCTATTATTTGTCGAAGATGGATTTGAGGTCTAGATATGATTAGCTGAAGGTGAAAGAGGATGATATTACAAAGATATCTTTATGAATGAGATATGGGAAATATGATTTTGTAGTTATCCCCTTTGGGTTATCTAATGCACCTATTGTATTTATGAATATCATGAATGGAGTCATTCATCAGTTTTTGGATCAGTTTATGGTTGTTTTTATAGATGATATCTTTGTATATTATAAAATCTGATAGGAACATGAAAGTCACTTAAGGATTGTTTTGAAGACCTTCAAAGAAAAGAAACTATATGGAAAGTTTATTAAGAGTGATTTTTTGTTGTATAAAATTTCTTTCCTTGGTCATATTGTTTCTAAAGACGGCGTAACTATTGAACCTTCTAAAACAAAACTTGTTAAAGAGTGGCCAAGACCTACCAATATTATATAGATTCGTAGTTTTCTTTTATTAGTTGGTTATTACTGAAGGTTTGTTGAAAACATTTATCGGTCATCTAGTCCACTAACTAAGTTAACTCAAAAAGGTGTTAAGTTCATCTGGAAAAAATATGATGACGAATGTTTTCATGAATTGAAAAGAAGATTGGTGAATGCTCCAGTTTTGGAACTACCTTTCAGAAATGGTGATTTTTTTGTCTATAGTGATGCTTCGTGGAAAGGAATTGGCTACGTCCTTATGAATAATGATCAGGTAATTACTTATGCTTCATGTCAGTTCAAACCCCATGAGTTAAATTACCCCACACATGATTTGGAATTAGCTGCAGATGTTTTTCATTAAATCTTTGGAGGAATAATTTGTATGGCATAAAATGTGAAACATATAATGATCATAAACGATTAAAGTATATATTATCTCAGAAAAAATTAAACCTGAGACATAGGAGACGGATATAATTAATCAAGGATTATGATTTAATAATTTATTACCATCTGGGAAAGGAAAAAAAAGTGGATGACGCTTTGAGTCGAAAGAGTAATGCTACATTAACCATGATACGTTTGGAATGAAATCATGTGGTTTCTGATCTAATGAATTTTGGATAGGATGTTATTGGTGAAGGGAATTCCTCGATTTTGTTTCTAGTGGTAGTGAAATCATTATTATTAGACAGAATTAAGAAAGTGCAGAAAGAAGAAAATGAGTTGTAGAAAAATGTAGAATTGGTACAGAAGGAAAAGTTACCTGAATTTAACATTGATAAAGACTATGTTTTAAGGTTTAGAATGATATTATGTGTTCCTTGTGATCCCCAATTGAAGAAATAGTTATTATGTGAAGGTCATAGTTCTCCATTTTTAGTTAATCCTGGAAGTAGTAAGATGTACCAAGATCTTTGGGAGTATTTCTAGTGGGATGTCATGAAAAGAGATATTACTGACTTTACTATGAATTGTTTGATTTTTTAGCAGGTTAAAGTAGAGTGACAGTTACCGAAAGGGATGCTTTATCCTTTTCCAATTCCAGAGTGGAAATGGTAAAATGTGTCCATGGGTTTCGTAGTGGGGTTACCAAAAACATCTCGATATAACAATGCAATCTAGGTTATTCTTGATTGATTGACTAAATCAACTCATTTTTTTCACTACAAAAAAAACATGGTTTAGCGGCGGTTTTGTGGCGGCGGTTCACAAAACCGCCTCTAAACCTTTTTCGGTGAAGGTTTCGCGGCGGTTTTTAATAAACCGCCGCGAAACCCGATTTATTTTACACAGTCGCCGACCCTTTCCCCCCTTCCCCTTCGCGATCCCTAACCCTCGCAACTCCTCACCCCCACGCTGCCGGCGACTCCCCACCCCCCCGCGCTGCCGGAGACTCCCCACCCCCCGCGCTGCTGGCGACTCCTCACCCCCCGCGCTCTCTGGCGAAACCCGCACCCCCCGGCGCCCCCCCTCGACAACCGGCGACCCCCTCGACCACCGGCGACCCCCTCGACCACCGGCGACCCTCGCGCCCCCCGCGCCCCCCGCGCCCCCCCGGCGACCCCGGCACCCCCACGCCCCCCGCAGCCTTCGGAGACCCCCCGCACCTGATTTGGTATAGGGAGTGGTACAATATTGTGCCTTTTCATTATTAATGCATGATTCCCATTCCATGTGATTTGAAAATGCATTATATTCATTTTTTTCATGAATTATTTAGTGTACTATTGAATCTAATATTGAGATAATATACATCAAATAGTTTTTTACAATTCATGCCTTGTGCGCAAAGATTAATTAGTTGGGTTGTGAATAATTGTTGATATATATATTTAATTACACATATATTTTTGAACATCACAATGATATATTTATGTGGTCATAAACTAATAGTGTTTCTTGTTAATGAATCATAGTTTGCTTTAGTCTTTAAAATTAATTATTCTATATGTTATTTGAAATTTAGTTTCTTTGTAAATATATAGTCACTACATTATATTAATTGATGATAAATCATAGGTTATTAACTTTTCTTTTTCATGTTAATTGAGTACATGTTTTTAGTTGTGAATTAATGCTGTAATAAATGGCATTCTTATCATTGTTTTCCATATGATGTATTGTTGCATGCAGCCCTCCAGGACCTATACATAGAAAACCAGTTTGGGTTAGAAAATTTCTCTTTAAAAGGTTGAATATTCAACATCCTTTATTTGAAAATGAACAAAAATGTGTCTAGAGATCATGAACACTTGGTCAATAATGGATTCTGTTGATGGAACACTCTTTTTCTTTAATAACAATCTCAACATATTCATACTACATTATTTTGATAACAAGAAAACATTATTAATAATTAGTTACTGTATAGAGGTATGTTACGACTTTAATATACTCTCTTAAATAATTTATTCCTTTATTAACTGATATCAGTATGGATCAAACATCTTAATTTCTTATCATAATGCTCTGTTGGGTTTTGATCTGAAATCATTATTGTCATTGAACTTTTTCCAGCATGACATTCTTTTGGCACTATGTCCTAAGTTGCAGTTTCTTGGATGGCGGTTCTTGCGCATCTCTTATTTTTCATCCAAGATCAAGTACTTGCATTATCTGTTATCTATTAATGTTATTTCAGTTGTGTTTTAGGCCAATTATGTGATCTATTTCATTTGGGCAATCTTTTTGGTTCCAACAGTTTGAGTTGTGGATGAATTGCAGATTTGTTTGTAGGTTCACTGATATTTTCATTTACTACTATTTAGGCCCATATGGAGTGGTTTTTTTTGAATTTTAACTGTTATATTCTACTGGAATGAGAGTTCTTATTTGTATTTGAGGAATGAATGTCAAGCTTCAGACTGGTTGCAGGTTCCACGTTATTGATTTGTTGTCGTAGTGCTGCGAATGCTTTGTGTTTTGGTTTTCTTTTTGTTATTTGGTTTCTTTTCATTTATTGCCTTTGGTTTATTGGTTCCAATGTAATCCCCATGGTGTTTCATGGACAGTCGTGCAAAGTTTTCTTGTCTGTGTTTGTGTTATTTTGTTTGATTTGAGTGTACTGCTTCTCTATTTATATAATATGACTTGAAGTACCATTCTATCACTACCACAAAACTGGTCAAGGCCTCCGCCCTGCATCTGCCCTGCCTCCGCCCTGCCTCTGCGCTGTCGTTGGTGCCTCCTCCTCCACCGCGGCCTCCTCCTCCTCCACCGCGGCCTCCTCCTCCTCCACCGCTGCCTCCGCTGCCTCCTCCTCCTCCGCCGCGACCGCCGCCTCCTCCTATGCTCCTGCTCCTCCTCCCCTCCACCGGCCTCATCCTCCTCCTCCGCTGCCTTCGCTGCCTCCGCCCTGCCTCCGCCCTGCCTCCGCACTGCCGCCGGTGCCTCCTCCTCCACCGCGGCCTCCTCCTCCTCCGCCGATGCCTCCTCCTCCTCCGCCAGTGCCGCCAGTGCCTCCATGTCTCCTCCTCCTCCGCGGTCAGGCCGCGGTCACGCCGCAGTCACGCCGCGGTCACGCCGTGGTCACGCCGCGGTCACGCCGCGGTCACACCGCGGTCACGCCGGTGCCTCTGCAGCCGCCTCCTCCTCCTCCACCAGCCTCATCCTCCTCCTCCTCCGCTGCCTCCGCTACCTCCGCCCTACCTCCGCCTTGCCTCTGCACTGCCGTCGGTGCCTCCTCCTCCACCGTGGCCTCCTCCTCCTCCACCGATGCCTCCTCCTCCTCCGCCGGTGCCGCCGGTGGCTCCGCGGCAGCCTCCCCATCCGCGATCCCGCCGCGGCCTCCGCCTCCTCCTCTCCTCCTGCTCCTCCTCCTCCTCCTCCACCGGCCTCATCCTCCTCCTCCTCCGCTGCCTCCGCTGCCTCCGCCCTGCCTCTGCGCTGCCGCCGGTGCCTCCTCCTCCACCGCGGCCTCCTACTCCTCCACCGATTCCTCCTCCTCCTCCGCCGGTGCCGCCGGGGCCTCCGTGACCGCCTCCTCCTCCGCGGTCACGCCGTGGTCATGCCGGTGCCTCCGAGGCCGCCGCCTCCTCCTCCTCTACCGCGGCCACCACCTCCAGATCTGGTCCTTCTCCTCCTCCTCCTCCTCCACCGGCCTCATCCTCCTCCTCCTCCGCTACCTCCGCTGCCTCCGCCCTGCCTCTGCGCTGCCGCTGGTGCCTCCTCCTCCACCGCGGCCTCCTCCTCCTCCACCGCGGCCTCCTCCTCCTCCTCCGCTGCCTCCGATGCCTCCTCCTACTCCGCCGCGGCCTCCTCCTCCTCCTATGATCCTGCTCCTCCTCCCCTCCACCGGCCTCATCCTCCTCCTCCGCTGCCTTCGCTGCCTCCGCCCAGCCTCCGCCCAGCCTCCGCCCTGCCTCTGCGCTGCCACCGGTGCCTCCGGTGCCTCCTCCTCCACCGCGGACTCCTCCTCCTCCGCCGATGCCTCCTCCTCCTCCGCTGGTTCCACCAGTGCCTCCACGTCTCCTCCTCCTCTGCGGTCACGCCGCGGTCACGCCGCGGTCACGCCGCGGTCACGCCGCGGTCACGCCGGTGCCTCTGCGGCTGCCGCCTCCTCCTCCGCCGTCATGGCCGCCGCCTCCTCCTCTGCTCCTGCTCCTCCTCCCCCTCCTCCACCGGCCTCATCCTCCTCCTCCTCCGCTGCCTCCGCTGCCTCCGCCCTGCCTCTGCCCTGCCTCTGCGCTGCCTTCGGTGCCTCCTCCTCCACCGCGGCCTCCTCCTCCCCCGTCGATGCCTCCTCCTCCTCCGCCGGTGCCGCCGGTGCCTCCGTGGCCACCTCCTCCTCCGCGGTCACGCCGCGGTCACTCCGCGGTCACGCTGGTGCCTCTACGGCCGCCTCCTCCTCCTCCGCTGCCGCGGCCGCCGCCGCCTCCTCTACTCCTGCTCCTGCTCCTCCTCCTCCTCCACCGGCCTCCTCCTCCTCCTCCTCCGCTGCCTCCGCTGCCTCCGCCCTGCCTTCGCCCTACCTCTGCGCTACCGTCGGTGCCTCCTCCTCCACCGCGGCCTCCTCCTCCTTCGCTGATGCCTCCTCCTCCTCCGCCGGTGCCGCCGGTGCCTCTGCAGCCTCCTCCTCCTCCGCGGTCACGCCACGGTCATGTCGTGGTCACGCTGGTGCCTCTGCGGCCGCCGCCTCCTCCTCCTCCGCCGCGGCCGCCTCCTCCTCCTCTGCTCCTTCTCCTCCTCCTCCTCCACCAGCCTCATCCTCCTCCTCCTCCGCTGCCTCCACTGCCTCCGCCCTGCCTCCACCCTGCCTCTGCGCTGCCGCCGGTGCCTCCTCCTCCACCGCGGCCTCCTCCTCCTCCACCGCGGCCTCCGCCTCATCCTCTGCTGCCTCCGCTGCCTCCTCCTCCTCCACCGCCGCCTCCTCCTCTGCTCCTGCTCCTCCTCCTCCTCCTCCACCGGCCTCATCCGCCTCCTTCTATAAGACAACCCTTGAATAAAAAACTGGTTCTTTATATGTCGATGGTTGAAGACATGATTATAAATGTCTGACTTGTAATACTCAAACCTAGAGAGGTGACACTTCGATGAATAAAGTGAACATAGTGGCCCTCTTTATAGTTGGTTGTGTATGAAACCATTGAGAAACATCATTCCTCTTGGAGGTCATCTAAGGTCAAGCCTAAACAATCACATAATTTCTCAGGTTTAAAATGAATTATGATCAGTTTCGATCACACATCAATGGGGTGTTGTTTGAGGCAACATAAATGTGTGATCGATAGTGTTATGATAAGTGTGTAGCCCGATATTCTTATTGCTCCTCAATGAGGTGTTGACGCTGTCTCCTATGGACCAGACTTGTTCTGTTGGTCTGAAGTGGTAATTGTGATCAATGAATCATCTTTATTATATTATGCATACTTTATGATCAATGGTTCATCTTTATTATATTATGTTTCTGTAATCTTACACTATCGTATATTTTTGTGTAGGCACATTGTGATATACATGGATAAAAGCTGGATCACATTACCATTGAACACACCTCAATATGTTAAGGGTTTGAATGATTTTTTAGATTTTGCAATTTCTTATCGATCCGTTGAAGGGAGAATAATATGTCCATGTCCTAAATGTAAATTTAGAACATGGTTGAAGAGGGATGAAGTTTATGAACATTTAATACTGAAGCAATTCCCTGATCAATATTTGTGTTGGATTTGGCATGGAGAATCAAACAATACAGAAAGATTGAGGACTGATGTTAATCCAAAGAATGAGGTCCCAAGTTTGTCGCCAATGGAAAATGAAATGCAAAACCTCATAAATGATGCATTCGGCACTGCAAGACACCACTATGAGCATCAAAAAATATCAGAACAACCAGAAGATGATGCTACAAATTGCAACGTGACAAGTGATGTTTTTGAGACTGTAACACAAGCAGATCAAGATTGTAACATATCATTGGATCCTCCTCTTGATTCGATGGAGCCAAATGTAAGGGAAAACTTCAGTGAGAAAAATGCGTTTCATGATTTAGTTGATGATGGAAATCACGAGTTGTATAGTGGGTGTTTGAAATATTCAAAGATTTCATTTCTGCTGAAGTTGTACCATATCAAATGTCTTTGTGGAATTACAAATAAGGCAATGTCTATGTTATTGGAATTGATTCGTGATGCATTTCCTGAAGCAAAAATCCCAGAATCGTTTTATGAGATGAAAAAAGTTGTAAACAAGCTTGGTCTGAATTATACAAAAATACATGCGTGTCCCAATGATTGTATGCTTTACTGGGGAGAGGATTCTAGTAGACAGAATTGTAAGAAATGTTCTTCTTCTAGATGACAGTCAAAGGGTAATGTTGGAAGTATGACTAAACATAATTTCATGGAGAAGAAGAAAAGGAACACACCTGCAAAAGTTTTTCGTTACTTTCCTTTGAAGCCTCGATTGCAAAGATTATTCATGTCATCAAAAACCGCCGAACACATGAAGTGGCATGCTGTAGATAATAACAATGATGGGTTAATGAGACATCCACGAGATTCCCAATCGTGGAATACATTTGATTCATTACATCCAGATTTCTCAGCTGATCCTAGGAATGTTCGATTGGGATTGGCTGCTGATGGATTCAACCCATTTGGGACTTTGAGTACGAGTTATAGCATTTGGCTAGTTGTTTTGATCCCTTATAATATGCCTCCGTGGATGTGTATGCAACAAACATCTTTTATCATTTCGATGATTATTCCTGGAAAACAAATGCCTGGAAATGATATTGATGTATACCTGCAGCCTTTGATTGAAGAATTGTAGGAGTTATGGAGCAACGGTGTTGAGACATTTGATGTTTCTTCTAAAACAATGTTCAAAATGCATGCTGCTTTAATGCGGACCATTAGTGACTTCCCTGGGATTGGGAATTTATCTGGTTGGAACACTTATACAGGTTTGGCTTGTCCCGTTTGTAACTTTGATTTTGAGCCCAAACGGCTACCTCACAGTAGAAAATGGTGCTTCTTGTGCCATCAAAGATTTCTTGATGCATCTCATAGATTTCGGCTGAACAAATCAAAATTTAATGGTTCCATTGATCGTAGACCACCTCCAAAGTTGTTAACCGGTTCTGAAATATTGACACAGCTTGAAAATGTTAAAACAGAATTTGGGAAGGTTCAGCAATTGAATGATAGTAGAAAACGAGTGCGAAGTGCATCGTCAAGTGAAATCAGAATGCAACAATGGAAGAAAAAAAGTATATTCTTCAAACTTCCGTATTGGAAATTTAATTCTTTGCGCCACAATCTTGATGTGATGCATATTGAGAAGAATGTATGTGATAATTTTATTTTCACATTACTTAATGAGCATGGAAAGTTGAAGGATCATCTCAATGCTCGCAAAGACTTACAAGTAATGAACATAAAACGTGATCTCTGGCTAGATGAGAATGAAAAGTATGCTCCGACCATTTTTTTCAATGAAAAATAGGGATAAAGATACGTTCCTTCAAATTTTAAAGAATGTTAAGGTATCTGATGGGTATTCGAGTAACATCTCGAGGTGTGTTGACTTGAAGAATCGTAAGTTATATGGATTGAAAAGTCACGATTCACATATTTTGTTACAATAGTTACTACCATTGGCATTGCGTACATTATTACCTGAAAAAGTTACTGTTGTTGTACTCCAATTCTGCACATTTTTCAGGCAATTATATGAGAAAGCTCTACATCCATTTCAGCTTGACAACCTACAGGAGAGGTTTGTATTGACCCTTTGTGCAATGGATATGATCTTTCCTCCATCGTTTTTTACTGTCATGATGCATTTAACTGTGCATTTGGTTGACGAAGCTAAATTAGGAGGCCTCGTTCATTATCGATGGATGTATCCAATTGAGAGGTATTTTATTTATATGTTTCCAGTTAAGTAAACAATTTTTGGCATTTAAATAAATGCATAATATTTTTTTTTCACAGATATCTTGGGCATTTGAAAGCATACGTGAGAAATAAAGCTCAACCAGAAGGCTCCATTGCTGAAGGCTATTTGGCCGAGGAGTGTCTCATCTTTTGTTCCAGATATTTGGATGATATTGAAACAAGATTTAATCGAGTTTGACGTGTTGACGACACATCAACTCATTCTCAAATGCATCAGAAATCAAAAATATTTCCTGATATTGGCCGATCAGTTGGGAGAACCTCATACGCGACACTAACAGAATTGGAATTATTACAGGCACATAGATATGTGCTGCTGAATAGTGAAATTTCATATCCATTTATTGAAGAGTTGAGGATACAAACAAAGAGACGAATGAGAGGCCGAACACGAAATGAAAAAGATATAATGAAAGCTGTGAATAAAGAGGTCGTAGAATGGTTTTCACGACGTGTAAGTTTATAAATATTGCAATAAATATGAATATTAGTTTGACACATACAATTTGAAAATCTATTATTTTTTTTAGATCACGAATACTGATAATCGAGCAGACTTGTTAGAAGATTTGAAGTTTCTTACTAGAGGTCCTACAAAACAAGTTAGAAAGTTCGGCGCATATAATGTGAATGGTTTTAGATTTCGTACAGTCGATCGAGAAGTGGGTTTGAAAACACAGAATAGTGGTATATTTACATTTGCTGTAGTGGAATACTATGGAAAGATGCATGATATTATTGAATTAAACTACCACAGGCATTTTTCTGTTGTTTTATTCAAATGCAAATGGGTCGATATTATCAGAGGTGTTAAAAGAGATTCCTTGCAATTTACTTCTGTAAAATTCTCTTGCTTGATGGATGTTGGTGATCGTGAACTGCATGATCCATATATCTTAGCCTCGCAGGAAAAAATGGTATATTATGTGAATGATGTTGTAGATGAAGGGTGGAGTGTAGTTACTCACGTAATACAAAGAGATTTGTATGATATGGGTGATGAAGTGGATGATTTGACCTCTACAATTGAATTTCATCAACAACAGGAAGCAGAATTATTTGTCCATCATGATATTGAAAATATTAGTCTAGCAAGGATGAATGAAGTGGATGAAGCAATGGAGCAGGAAACCGACATGATTGAAGGGGAAAATGATTGTATGTACAATTATTTATTCATTCAGCAACCACTTGTTTCATTTCTGTAGTCATTCATTATCATTGTTATATATATTTTGTTTGTTAGTACTGGGCATCTATTATCATTTTTAATTTTTTTTTCTGCATAAATTTTTTGAAATATATATTTTGAACTTAATTTTATTTGATTAAATGACAGGAATGCCAAGGAAGAAGCGGTACACCATTCCTTCTACTTCTACGACAGATGACGATCCGTCTGTCCCCACGACATCTGAGGCAGCAGCTGCCTACATCCCTGCATCATCTCCCCCTGCACCATCTCTGACACCATCATTGGATGCCTCATTAGAGGATGATTCATCGCCTCCCCCTACAAGAGCCTCAGTAGTGGGGCAGCGACACGCCCCTTCCAGTTCATCACGGACATTCTGGAGGGTCACAGTCATATGTACAAATTTTAATTAAATAAATTTATTGCATTTTGTTTATAGTAATTGTTTGCTCATTGCAGATGAAAACAATGCAAACGTGGAAAAACACATAAAAAGTTCTGATGTTTGGAACATGCATGGCGAGAAGATAGTGGTTCCATTTGATTCTTATGGGGTCCCGACTGATGACGCCGCAGGTTTACTTGGTCAGGTTATAGTTCAACTGGCAGCGGAGCCCATTTCCCTGCCTATTTCATATGATGATTGGAGGCATATGCCTCCAAAATGTAAAAATGAAGTTTATGATTCTCAGATAAAGGTAATTTTATTACTTTATGGTTTAATTGAATGTCATGTTACTAATATATTCAAAATGAATTTCTGCATACAGATGTTCTTCCACTTTACCGTTGCTGATGTGATAGCACAGAAGTGGACATTGAAAAATCTTGGAAAAAAATGGAAAGATTTCAAATGGAGGTTGTGGTGTGATGTCAACGATACTTTGTTGACCTTGCAGCAGATGTATGAGAAGCTACCTAGTGGGGTACCAAAATAATAGTGGAAGGTTTTTGTCGATAGAAATCGTGATGAGAAGCGGATGGTATTGAAATATATATTATTATATTATCCTCATTTTACATTTATACATGTACAGGAAGAGGATATAGACATTGAATACAATACTGTTAAATTGAATTTTATTTATTTCAGGATCTCTCAAGATAGAATGCTTCAAACCGGGCAAAGCAGGTCATCCCACACACTGCGGGTTCAAAAAGCTTTTCAAGAAGCCGAATGTCATTGGTAATCTTTTAATTAGTTTAAATATTTATAAGATAATATTATCTATTTAACATATTTAATTTTTGATTTATCTTTGTTTAATGCAGTCACAGAGTTTAGGGCATGACGCATCCCGAACAGAACTGTGGCTGGATGTTCATAAAAAAACAGATGGAAGTTTTGTTAATGAACCTGCCAGAGAAGTTGGGGTATGAAGTCAATTATTTATTATAATAATTTATTATCAGTTTTTATTGTGTTAATATATATTGATATTTGATTTATAGGTAAAAATTAAAGAAATATGGGATGTCAATCCTGGGAAATCCTACTCAGTCTCCCAGGATGACCCGGTTGGTAAAGTCCTTGGGAAGGAGCATCCTGGTAGAGTGCGCGGGATGGGTTTGGGACCTATACCATCTGAGGTCTTTCACATGCCATCAGGGATTTCGACTACATCTACTCCTGCTTATAGTCATTTCATACCTGAAGATGCTCAGAGGGAGATGTCTTCTCTACGAAACACAGTTCACCAGCAGGGGGATCAGATATCTGGTTTGCAGAAAGAGTTGCTTGAAATACGTCAGTATATGAGCAGATATGCCCCCGGTGGTAGTGCATCGGGTAGTGGTGAGCAGGTAAATCACAAAAAAATAAAAATCATTTAGTTTGCAAACTTTTATTGGTTTTAAGTTTTATTATAAATATGAAACAATATTTAATTTTCAATATAATGTTCTTACAGGTGGCAGCAGGTGGTGGAGATGAAGGTGGAGAGGGTGACGATGCAGCATCAGATGACGAGTAGTAGTATTGTTGATGTGTTGAACAAGTATGATAACGGTTGGTTTGTATATGTAACATTTATAGCACATAGTTTCCACCAAACACTTCAATATATGTAACCCATATTAATACCATTTCTACTATATAGCAGCATTCGGGTAGCCCCATTGTGTAAGCTCGATTCATAAATGGATTGGGTGTTCTGACACGTTGGTCGGGTTGGTTTCATCTTTTATGACAAATGTTATGGAGTTTGTGAGTGTGAATCAGATAAGTGTCACACGTGCGATTAAGGTGAATCTAACCTAGTTCTCTTATGAGCAGTTGGCCTATCTCTTCTTTTCATGACTAGGACACTCCTAATTTGGGGAACATCGTGTCAGATATAGTAAAAATGTCCTTCTAGGTATTAGAAGTGATGGAAGTGTCTTAGAGGTGATGGAAGTGTCTCCAATCTTCTGATAATATTTATACTCTCTTAGTGTACTCTTGCTTAGCAACGAGCATGTCACCTATCTTTACGTCATCCTCGATGCACTAAGAGAGCATCGGTTATATACCGAGCTAAAGCTATCAAGTGTTATTCTTTTTTAATAAATAGGTTTATCAATGTTTCATGTGGGATGCATGGTTTTTATTGAGTCAAGGTTAGTTCTTGTGTGATACCTGAGTTCTTGTGTAGGAATGCCTTGGACAGACTTTTGGACACCAACCATTTCCTTTGACTTGATCACAAGATGAATGTCATTATAGGCTCAGTCAATGATCTTATGTGGATGTTTTGGTCTTTTACCAATATCTTACTTGTAAACTTGGAGTATGGACTACCTAGGGATAGTTACTTGGACTCTAACTTGATGATCTTATTTTATCCCAAACTTATCGTCGGACTCAAAGGTGATGTTTAAAGGGTAATGATTATAGTGGGATGGATCTAGGTTCCACCCTTGTTCATGCTGTGGAACAATGTATTAAATGGTTAGGTGATGGAATGACTAAGAAATTTCATTGAAAGTCAGGTATGGGCTTATGTGAATGTGCTTGTGGTAAACATGGGATTTCATAGAGGAAGGAATTGTGGTTCAGGTTGTGATATGTGAGTCATCTAAGCTGAGTATCTTGGGAATGGTTAGCTGAAAGTGGATTGAATTATTATACTTCTTCTTATATGTATATAGGTGAAAGTATCCATTTAAATCATGTCACTAGGCTAATGTGGGTGTCATGAAAGGGTCGAAAATGTCTTCTGAGAAAGATTGAATGACTAGTTTCAGTTAGGCTGATTGGAATTTGACTGTTTCTTTATAGTAAGGTCCCTATTATGGCCTCAGAAGTATTTAGGATTTCCCAATTAGAGGAAAAATTCCAATATTATCATTGGAAATATTTGGATATTCTTTATAGGAAATTACAATGGTGGAGAATGCTATGGTTCATAATTTTTTGTTAATGTTAAAACCTATGGTAGGGAGCACCATCGGTTGGATGCTTAAAGGGATGATGATGTGATCATTTATCTATATTCTGGTTTGATTTATTTTTCAGGGTAGTGGTGTAGTAGAACCAAATTTTTTTTCTAGTTCAGCATTTAGCGGCGGTTTTAACCGCCGCTAATGCCATACTTGGTAGCATTTAGCGGTGGTTTTAACCGCCGCTAAATGCCTTGCTAGGCAGCATTTAGCGGCGGTTTTAACCGCTGCTAAATATATTACGTTTATATTTAGCGGCGGTTTTTACCGCCGCAAAATAGGCACATCAAACGGCATAATTTAGCGGCGATTAAAACCTCCACGAATAAAAAGGTGTGGCATACCCATAAAACTACCGCTAAATGGAGAGAAACCGCCGGGAAATGAGGCATCTACGACACATTCTTTAAACCACCGCGAAATAGAAAAAACCGCCGCTAAAAGATTGCCGACGCCAAGTTTAGCGGCGGTTTAAACCGCCGCTAAATGGGAAAAAACCGCCGCTAAGGGTTGCTTTTGTTGTAGTGTTTCTATTCGAGATACTCTATATCTATATCAACTTTCTCATTTTTATATTAAAGAGATAGTTAGGTTACATGGAGTTACCCTCTCAGTTGTATCTGATCATGATCTTAGGTTCACATCTATCTTTTGGAAATGCTTTTAGAATTCATTGGAAACTAAATTAAATTCTAGTATAACTTTTCATCCTCAACTAGATGGGAACTCAGAACAAACAATTTAGAACTTGGAGGATATGATATGTGATTGTTTATTGGATTACCAGGGAGGTTGTGATCAAAATATTTCTTGGTTTGAGTTTTCTTATAATAACAGTTTTCATTCCAGTATATAGATGGAACCATTTAAAACATTACATGGAAAATGGTATCAAACTGCATCTTTTTGGGACGAAGTAGGTGAAAGCAATTTGATGGGACTATAATTGGTAGATGAGATAGATAAAAAAGTTCTATTGATTCAAAATCACATGAGAACAGCTCAGAGCAGGTAGAAATGTTATATGGAAAACCGGAGGAATAATCATTCCTTTGAGGTAGGTGATCATGTATTTCTCAAGGTTTATCCATGGAAAAGTGTGATGTGTTTTGGTAAGAAGGGAAAGATGAGTATGAGGATCATTAGACCCCATGAAATCCTTGATAAAGTTTCATTAGTTGCTTACAGGGTGGATTTACCTCCAAGTTTATCCTAGGTACACAATGTTTTTCATGTGTCAATGTTGAGAAAGTATATGCTGGATCCATCTCATGTTTTGAGTCCAGAGGTAGTTCAGTTGGAACAGAATCTTTCTTATGAGGAACAACCAGTGCATATTCTTGAATTAAGTGAGAAAGTTTTGAAGAATAGAGTAATTCATCAGGTAAAAGTTTTGTGAAAAAACCATATGGTTGAAGATGCAACTTGGGAATCTAAAAATTCTCTGAGGGATAAATACCCCAATTTATTTGACAAGTAAATAGAAATGCAGGGATGCAATTTCCAAAAGGGGGGAAGGATGTAACATCCCAGGTAAATAAAGAATATGAAAATTTCATATTTATTAATATTTGTGAGTCAAATATTAATTTAAATTTAAAGGGGATTCTATGTCCAATAACATACTCAATATGTAACAACAATTTTTTTCAAAGTCTTACGTTGCACACAAAATTAAGTTATACCGAAAAATAATATAATAATAATATTATTTGAAATGGTAGTTAATGCATAGCCCTTGTATTAGAGATAATGGACAGAACTAACTAAAATATGATTATACATGTTTTTTTAAATGTCTTTACATTTATTCGATATATTTTAGAGGCTTAAAATAATAATGAATTTGACTTTAAGAACGAAATACTCTAATATTTTTTAAAAGGTCGTTTTACCACCTTTTGATAGAAAAACCTTTTTAAATCTATTTTTTTTCATCTTTTTATATTCTATTTAAAATAATACGCTTCTTCTATAGAATAGAAACATCAAATTTACTTCGGATAAATTTCTAGTAATTTTCCGATAAAGTTCATTATTTAATGAATAGTGGAAAATACCACATTTTAAGCCAAAACTGTCTTTTCATCTATTTTATTTATATTGTTAAACTATAATTTTAATTGGTTTTAAAGTTTAATTGGATTATATTTTTATCATTTAATCTAATTCTAGTCATTTTATGTATTTTTACTTTTAAATTGTATATTAACACATGTCAATCTTTTGGTAGTTTTTAATTATTAAAAACACGTTTTTTTTTGTTTTGACAACCGGAATTAATTTTAAATTAATTTATGAAACATATGTGTTTTGAATTTGGAAAAATAGATTCCATATTTGGAATCATGAGGTTCAAATTGTTTAAATCAATACCTTTTATTTTTAGACGTTATGAATAGTAACTTCAATAATTATTTTATTTACCATTGTTAAAGAATAAATCTAGTAAATAAGGGTAAAAAAATATTAAAATAATTTTAAACTATCCTAACATGTGTCCTAGTCATGTTGGATGAGTTATATCTTTCTATGGGCATCCATGGGTCGATTCTGGGACCCCATGGAGGCATTTGGATGTGAAAATAACATTTTAAAAGAATTAATTTAGAGTAAAGAAAAATGTAACGTAAACATGTATCTTTTAGTAAAATAATTTTTATATGGGGTTATATAAGTGATATATTCGACTATAAATAGTAATTATAAAGATAAAAATATTTTCTACATCATGGTATTTTATATATAATTTTTGGACATTAAATAAAATAAATTTACATATGACACAACGATGATGTAGTAGTTACCTTATTAATGAATTATTTAAATAAATAAGATTATAAATATTAAAATAAATTTATTTTAAAACTTTTTATGACATCCAAAATTTTTTGGGATGAGTATGACTTGTTATATTTTAATAAATGATTTTTTTCTAAATAATAAAGTTTGTATGTTTTTTTAAAATTCATGATATGAATAGTATAAAACTGACATAAATGAGTTTTTAAAACAAATAACTTTTTATTAAATGATATAATATTCATAAAAATATAATATTCATACAAATGACATATAATGTTTAACATTTCATTAATGAACCACTTGAGGTTTTATTGTCATTTTATGGTAACTATATTAACTATATAGTATGAATATATAAGAAGACATGGTAAGAGTCAAATTAGTTAACTAAGGGTTAAAGCTAAAACATAAGGTTACATTTGTGACCTAGAATTTTCTAAAACCTATTGTTTGAGAGGTAATCGAACAAAAAAAAACTTATATTTGAAATAAATTACTTTTGGATCTTTTTAAATAGAAAATCTTTTTATAATAATATAATACTTTAAAACTTTCCTAAAGTGCCCCACCTCCCACTTATAAAAGGGAATCACATATACCTAGATAATCACACTTCTCAATCCCCTTTTCTCATCCAAACTCTTCCCAAATAAGCTCCCAACATACCCCTATTCCCCATATAATACTTAAATTGAGAATAAGGCAATTAAATAAGGCCTTTTATCTTAAATCAAAAGGAGTTACCCGATTTAAGCAATGTCTTCTCTCAAGATTCTTTAATTTATTTTCCCTTATCCAAACCCCTAAAATCTATTTATTCAATTATTTTATGGAAAAAAAGTATCTTAAATATACTATGATGTTTTTGTTCTAATTATTATACCTACACTCACACACACCTAAATCTAATAGATTTAGAACACACTGTTTCTGTGGACGACGAATTACTGCCGCACGAAACGATGATTGTTAAATTATCTCCTACCACCTCTCATGATGGCCATTATGATGAAAATATATTTATATATGATATATATTATATTTATATTTTCTCTATTCTTTTTTTATTTTAATCATACCTTTATACTTTCCATAATGTGTAAATATGATAATTTCATTTGAGGAAGTGCGGACTACCGCCCCCCTCAAAGTGATATGACTAATTCATGCCATACATGGATCATATAAAGGATGGAGTTAATAAAATTATGTAATTTATATAAAATATGATATTATAATATTATTATAATATATGTATGTATCATTTGTTTTTCATTCCTTTAAATAGGAAAAATAAATGAAAGCAGCATTCATGCGTTTGTACGACTTACCGTCTCCATGAATGGTGCATTTCATTTATTATTTACAAATGTTATGGACTATTATAAATACATATATACTGGATATATATTATATATATGATATCTAAATCATGAATACAATTCTAGAGATAATGTAAATTTGACCACATGGACAATTTGTAATTATAACAAGATCATTTTCTACTCAAGTACCCAATATTGAAAAAATTACCAATATTTACTTAAATAATTATGTAATTTTTATAAAGTGGAAATAAGTGATATAAAATGAATAATAAAATTTAAAAATGTTCTTAAGAAAGTAGAAATTAACTTATGTTTATTATTCAGGAAGAGCAGGGAACATACGTGACGAATCAGACTCAAGGTAAGGGACATCGTCTCAATCTCTTTTCGTTGAGGCATGTTTTGAAAATATACAACTCTATATTTTACATGGTGTATAATAAAACCCTTACAATTTTAATTTCATTCAAATTAAATATTTTTTCAACAAATCATTTTACTAAATGACAAAAGGATTATTTTTAATGTATACGGTGACAATTGTGAGGACCCGACCGTAGTTTCCTGAAGCTGGTGCCTTATTTTATTATATTGGCATATAAAAAAGGAATATGTATCCTGAAGAACCAAGTATCTTAGTAGCTTTTGGAAACAAGATACAAAAATAAGCTCAACTTTACATCATTAAATGAAATACAACACAAATTGTTTCCATTAGAAATATCCATGCCTCCTAGATTATGCTTTCAAGTCATTCATAATTTACTTCTTCATCTCTTGAGAAAATGAAAAATAAAAAAGGGGTGAGATGAAATACTCAGTAAGGGAAAGAAATATAGTAGAGGATAACATAAACATAATACATGGTGAATAATTTAAAACACATACCTTTAATAACTAACTTTAATATTTTTTTTTTCAGGAATATGAGTTGACTAAACAATTCCATAATAAAACAAAATCATGGGTATTTGTATCACCCCGAGCTTCCGCGATACGCTTCTCATTCAATAATGCAATAGCTTGCATTGTACGCAACTTCGAGCTCTAAAACACCGCGACTAATCAAAGTAGCCGTTATGAATAGTAATAACCACTTTTTAAAATTATAGAAATTTTATATTTCAAAATGGACTTCATTTTTGTATTCGTAATATCGAAATTATCCAAATTTGAATTTTTTGTAATTTTCTGAGAACTTCCAATTTTTTATGAATATTGAAAAATACTTAAAAACAACTTTTTTAAACAAAATAATTTATAGTGATAAATTATAATATTTAGTGGTTTTAAAGTATAATTAGAATATATTTTTACCATTTTGTCCAATGGTGGTCATTAGAATTAATTTAACATTGAAATTGGACATAAACAATTGCCAATCTTTTGATATAAATTGTTTCTTAAAAACACGCTATTTGTTGTGACAGTGGGAATTAATTATAAAATTAATTAATGAAACTTATATGTTTGGAATTTTGTAAAATAGATATCATTTTTGAATTCGGAATATCAATTATAGCTTATGGTGAAATTTTGGCCTTGTTCTGAAAAACTTCAATTTTTGTTGAATAGTGAAACCACTAAGTGGAAGTTAAATAACTGATTTTTCGTTTAAATGAAATATTACCACTTCTGTGATTTGATTTTCAAAAATCCGACATACATGGTTGTCATTAAGAAGTAAAATGTGGTTCAATTAGATCAAAATAATTTTTTGGTGAATAGTAACTTTTAAGTTCTTAATCGCGATTAGAGGTAATTAGTGTAGTTTAAGGTACAAATAATGTTTTAATAATATGAGATGAGCATGACACTTGTCCTACTCCTATTGGATGAGTCATGGCCGACCAAGACAACCCATGGGTCAACTTGGGGACCCCATGGAGCCACTTTAGTTGGAAAATGACATTAATATATATTTATTTAATGTTAAAATTAAATTGACACAAACATGAGTTATTTTACTAAAACAGTTTTTAAGTGGGGTTACACAAGTCCAAATTTTGAATATAAATATTCATTAGAAAGCTAAAAATATTTCCTACATCATAGTATTTTTTTTATAATTTTTAGACATTAAATAAATTAAATTATTTATGACATCATGATGATGCAGCGATGACCTCATTATTTAACGATTTAAATAAAATGAGAAGATAATGTAAAATCCAAGGCTTACACTTGTCCAAAGCCTATTGGATGAGGGGATTTCGAAACCTTATCACCTTAGCCTCGAATTATATAGGTGTGGGACCTTTATAATCCGAAAATCATTGTGAAATAATGTAACATTTCAATCTTTCCAAAAGTGCCCCTCCTCTCCACTTATAAAAGGCCCCCACCTCTCCCACCTCATTTACACTTTCAATCCATTTGGCTCGGCCAACCTCTGCCCAAATACTCTCCCAACTTCCCCCTATTACTCCTAAAAGCCTTACTTTGGGCAGAACGCTTCCCAAGGAAGCCTTTGGCTCAAATCAAAAAGAGTTACCCGATTTTGAGGTAATGTCTTTTCTAATGTTGTTTTGTTTTATTTTTCTTCTACAACCCCTTAAACTCTTTTTATTCATTTCTTTTGTAACAAAAACAGTATCCTCAATATACTAGGATGTTGTTATAAGAAGGATTTGAGCTACACTTACACACACCTACATCTAATGGTTAAAGAACATACGGTTTCTGTGGATGGCGAATTTCTGCCTCATGAAACGATGATTGTTCAACACTCATATAACACATTAAAAGGTGGCCATTAAGATGTAACTATTTTTATATATGATATATGATATGTTTATGTTTTAATTATGCTTCTGTATTTCTCATTTATGGCATAATTTATGATTTCCATTATGGGTAAAACGCGATAATTTCATTTTAGGAAGTGCGGACTACCGCCCCCTCAAAGTGATTTGAATCGTTAATGCCATATGTGGGATGTATAAAGGATAGAGTAAATGGTATTATACACTATATTATACTGTAATTATATTATAAATTTATATCATTATGATTTCATTCCATTAAATACGAAACAGAAATGAAAGTAGCGTTCATGCGTACGTACGGCTTACCGTCTCCATGAACGGTGCATTTCATTTCTTACCTCTAAATGTTACGTGACATTATGAATGAATGTATATACTGTATATATATGATATATATGATATCTACATCATGAATATAATTCTGGAGATAATGGATATTTCACCACACGAACAACTTGTAATTATAAGAAGTTTATTTTTGACTCAAGTACCAAAGATCGACAAAACGACCATTATTAACTTAAATAATTAAATAATGTTCATAACATGGTAATAAGTGATATAAATGGAATAATGAACATGAAAAAGGTTCTTAAGTAAATAGAAATTTACTCTAGTTTATTATTCAGGAGGTTAAAGAACGGTCGAGTCAGGACAAGACGCAAGGTAAGGGAATTTCATAACCCAAATTCCATTCTTTGGGTTAATCTCCTACTTTCAAATTATGTCATGATATTATTATGTCCTATTTTGTATTTTTACTTTATTTATGTGTACCTATAGTGAATACACATAATAGATCTATTTTATTTTAAAAATGATCTTTTTAAGGACTTCATCTCAATCTCCTTTCATTGAGGCATATTCGGTTTTATACACAACTTTCTTTTATACGGTGTATAAACCCCTTTGACTTTTACGTTTATTTAAAAGGAATCTTTTTTATATGAAGCGTTTTGCTAAACGACAAAAGGTAATGTTTTTCTTTCCGTACTTATGAGGTGACAACGACTTCTCCGCCACCGTGACCATTATTTGAGTTTCGGCTTCCTCTACAAGCCATCACTTTTTTTTAATGAAAAATAAATACAAAGTTTTAACTTTCTTTTATTTCGGTATTGAAAATGGTTTTGAAAGAATTTTTATTATATCAATGTGTTGTATTGATATCTTGTGATTGAAATGTGGAAATGTTATGTTTCCTTTATGCATGTTTTATGTGAAACGATTATGTTATGGTTTATGATATGTTTAAACCTATTCATATGAGGAATGTATTGGACTTAATAAGTGATGGGTGGAGCCCGCTATAGCTCCTCGATGCATCGTTAGGTCTCATGAGACAACTAGACGTGGAATTGGACGAGGCTCTTTCCCAATTTGATTTATGGTTTTGGCCGAGGCCTTAATCATTTTAGACGTCTTGGCCGAGGCCTTGACAAAATGTTTCAGAATGTCTGGCATTATACATTCCCTCATTATGAAAGTGGTTATTGATATTTCATGTGATTATTCGACTAGTAGACTATCCATGTGAATAAGTAAATGGCATTATCTCATTTTACTTTTTCCATATTATGTTGAAGTTCATGTTTAAAAGGCTTTTGTTTTAGTTATACATTGCCTTAAATGTTCATGTTTATTTATGAAAGCTTCCGCAATATTGTTATCCTTACTGAGCATCTGAGCTCACCCCTTTCAATGTTTTAATATTTTCCAGGATGTGAAGAAGTATTTTATGAATGTATCTAGTGTTTCCAAGGCTACTAAACTAATCGGTCTTTCGAGACTTGATCTTTTGTGATCATGCCAATGTTACGAAGTAATGCACCGACTCTGGGTAGCTGGGGTCGGGGCGTTACAGTTGGTATCAGAGGCAGTTTAGTACTAACCTTGGAAGCTAGATTTAGATAAACTCTGATTAGAGCACATATCCCAAAGATAGACTTTGAGGATTAGTATAGAAGAACTTCCTAGAATTTTGTTATTGTAGAGATTTTGTGAGTTTTCCGAGCAATACATCCCTGTCTGGATACGAGAAAGTAGAGGCGGCTCTGGCACAGATGTACCTAGGGGTAAAACCCGAAAACACTGCTTTGAGCTAGACTCAAATAGGAACTGGTGCACGACAAAGGGCCTTTCTGCACTCTTGGTTACGACACTCCCGGGGGATATGCTTAGGATAACTCTCATTTTCTTTACAAATCATTATGAAGGGTTTATGAGTATATACATCCTAAAAGAAAACATTTTTATGATTATGGATTATATCCATAAATAGTTCAATTTGTGTTAAGTGTTTTATAAGTATGTGATTATGTATTTTGATTCATAAACTGATCTACTTTATGCCATTGTTTAGAAATGGCGCCTAGTGGAAGGAATGGAAACCGTATCAATGCACGAACTCCGTGTAGGGATTTCCCTCCTGCTCAAGATAATTATTGTGGATCTGGAGATACAACTGGTGCTGATCAACTTATTACCATACTGGGACAACTCACTCAGGTTATGAATAATAACCTTACTCGTATGGAGCACCCTGATCCGCAACGTGGAGTATCAATGTTAGACCGCTTCATGAGGCAACAACCACCAACCTTCAATGGGAGTACAAATCCTATAGTAGCTGAGCAATGGATAAATTCCTTAGAGAAAATATTCCATGCCTTGGGGAGTAGTGAAAGGGAGAAGGTTGTCATGGAAGTTTACCGCCTCACTGGAGATGCCGATCAGTGGTGGTCGCTGATTCAAAACACAAAGGAAGATGATGACGTATCGAATATGGAATGGAGGGAGTTCAAAGAGCTTTTCTTAGAAAAATACTTTCCTCGTGACCATCGAGCAGATATGGAAAGGCAATTTCTCAGTTTGAGGCAGAAGGAGGATGAGAATGTCGCAAAGTATGAGGCTAACTTTACAAGGTTAGCGAGGCATGCTGCCGATTATATACGTAACCCAAGGAGTAATATTGATCGTTTCTTTGATGGGTTAAAACCATTTCTCCGTCGAGCTTTAGTATCACAATCCTTCTCATCATACGAAGATATTGTCTCATGTGCTATCAAGACAGAAAAGGAATTCTCTAAGTCTTATGACAACAAAGTAAAGCAAGAGAAGAGGAGAACGGTGGAACAAGAGACAGATAAAGGGAAAAAGGGAAAGAAGGATTTTCCATTATGTGATAATTGTGGGAAGAATCACCCTGGTACTTGCCTAAAAGGAATGGGAGTTTGTTATAAATGTGGAGAAAAGGGTCACCAGGCTCGTGATTGCAAGGGAAAGAAAGAGGCTATCAAAGTTGAATGCTACAATTGTAGAGAAATGGGTCATTATGCAAATGAATGTCCTAAGCGTCAGGGAAACTTACCTCAGAAAAGGCCAAGGGATCAAGGAAAATCTTATGCTGTTACTACAGTTGAAGAAGAATAACTAATGTATTGGTGCTTTTGGACTCAGGGATTATATTCTGGTTATTAGAATAATGTGATATATATATAAGGATTGTACTGCAGTACTTGTTGATTTCAGTAAGGTTTTAATATGATTAAGTTAATCATATTTTTAGTATGTGACAATAAGAGAAACTTTTCTTTGTTTGGGGAATCTGATGTTACAATTGATTTTGGAATTTAGAAACCTTTTAGAGAAAGTCTGGACAGAGGTATTTTGGATAACTATAAAGGTTGGAATGGATTAATTTGAACTTTGGATAGTATTGTTTAAGGTTAAAACATTTATGAAGATTATTTTTGGAATAGTATAGTACTATATTTTTAGGAAAAGGACAACCTGCAGGGTGGGGCATAACCCGTCGCGTCGGACAAAGCTGCAGGAATCGAACCCACAATCATAGTGAGACATGCCTTTATTTCCTACCACTAGCCTACAGGAAGTCCCTGGTTATTACAAAATAGTTTTACTAATCTAAATGGTATGTGTTAACATTTTGAACCTTATACAATTAGGATAAATAGAATATTTTTGAGTTCCGTTACCATTTGGAGTAAAAGTTGGGTTTGTGGTAAAATTTATTAACGAATGAAAGTATACATAACAAGTATGTATATTCCCTTACGTTCTTAGTAAATCTCCTAAATAAATTCCTCAACATTGTAAAAGGTAACTTAAAACAAAAATGTTGTCGGTTAACTTTTCCAACTGGGGATTCAATGACCGTTTAACCAATCACAAGTTTGTGATTTTCTTGTGGTTAAACTTTCTCATAATCCTATTTTCTATAACTCTCCATCAGACCTTGATGGTTTGTTTCTCCTCCATATCCATATTTTCATATAATCCTAGGATGGGCTATATCGGGTGACCTTTGTACTTATCCTGCTTTCTTTTAATGTTATATATTTATTAACCTTATTTCCGATGTGGGTTTTCCTCAAAGGTATTTTCTCTTTTCAACCTTTTATTTTCAAAGAAAAATTTCAAATTGCGAGGACGCAATTTATTGAAGGAGGGGAGAATGTAACACCTCGAGCTTCCATGATACGCTTCTCATTCAATAATGCAATAGCTTGCATTGTACGCAACTTCGAGCTCTAAAACACCGCGACTAATCAAAGTAGCCGTTATGAATAGTAATAACCACCTTTTAAAATTATAGAAATTTTATATTTCAAAATGGACTTCATTTTTGTATTCGTAATATCGAAATTATCCAAATTTGAATTTTTTGTAATTTTCTGAGAACTTCCAATTTTTTATGAATATTGAAAAATACTTAAAAACAACTTTTTTAAACAAAATAATTTATAGTGATAAATTATAATATTTAGTGGTTTTAAAGTATAATTAGAATATATTTTTACCATTTTGTCCAATGGTGGTCATTAGAATTAATTTAACATTGAAATTGGACATAAACAATTGCCAATCTTTTGATATAAATTGTTTCTTAAAAACACGCTATTTGTTGTGACAGCGGGAATTAATTATAAAATTAATTAATGCAACTTATATGTTTGGAATTTTTTAAAATAGATATCATTTTTGAATTCGGAATATCAATTATAGCTTGGGGTGAAATTTTGGCCTTGTTCTGAAAAACTTCAATTTTTGATGAATAGTGAAACCACTAGTGGAAGTTAAATAACTGATTTTTCGTTTAAATGAAATATTACCACTTCTGTGATTTGATTTTCAAAAATCCGACATACATGGTTGTCATTAAGAAGTAAAATGTGGTTCAATGAGATCAAAATAATTTTTTGGTGAATAGTAACTTTTAAGTTCTTAATCGCGATTAGAGGTAATTAGTGTAGTTTAAGGTACAAATAATGTTTTAATAATATGAGATGAGCATGACACTTGTCCTACTCCTATTGGATGAGTCATGGCCGACCAAGACAACCCATGGGTCAACTTGGGGACCCCATGGAGCCACTTTAGTTGGAAAATGACATTAATATATATTTATTTAATGTTAAAATTAAATTGACACAAACATGAGTTATTTTACTAAAAAAGTTTTTAAGTGGGGTTACACAAGTCCAAATTTTGACTATAAATATTCATTAGAAATCTAAAAAGATTTCATACATCATAGTATTTTTTTTATAATTTTTAGACATTAAATAAATTAAATTATTTATGACATCATGATGATGCAGCGATGACCTCATTATTTAACGATTTAAATAAAATGAGAAGATAATGTAAAATCCAAGGCTTACACTTGTCCAAAGCCTATTGGATGATGAGATTTAGAAACCTTATCACCTTAGCCTCGAATTATATAGGTGTGGGACCTTTAGAATCCGAAAAGCATTGTGAAATAATGTAACATTTCAATATTTCCAAAAGTGCCCCTCCTCTCCACTTATAAAAGGCCCCCACCTCTCCCACATCATTTACACTTTCAATCCATTTGGCTCGGCCAACCTCTGCCCAAATACTCTCCCAACTTCCCCCTATTACTCCTAAAAGCCTTACTTTGGGTAGAACTCTTCCCAAGGAAGCCTTTGGCTCAAATCAAAATGAGTTACCCGATTTTGAGGTAATGTATTTTCTAATGTTGTTTTGTTTTATTTTTCTTCTACAACCCCATAAAATATTTTTATTCATTTCTTTTGTAACAACAACAGTATCCTCAATATACTAGGATGTTGTTATAATAAGGATTTGAGCTACACTTACACACACCTACATCTAATGGTTAAAGAACATACGGTTTCTGTGGATGGCGAATTTCTGCCTCACGAAACGATGATTGTTCAACACTCATATAACACCTTCAAAGGTGGCCATTAAGATGTCACTATTTTTATATATGATATATGATATGTTTATGTTTTACTTATGCTTCTGTATTTCTCATTTATGGCATAATTTATGATTTCCATTATGGGTAAAACGCGATAATTTCATTTTAGGAAGTGCGGACTACCGCCCCCTCAAAGTGATTTGAATCGTTAATGCCATATGTGGGATGTATAAAGGATGGAGTAAATGGTATTATACACTATATTATACTGTAATTATATTATAAATTTATATCATTATGATTTCATTCCATTAAATACGAAACAGAAATGAAAGTAGCGTTCATGCGTACGTACGGCTTACCGTCTCCATGAACGGTGCATTTCATTTCTTACCTCTAAATGTTACGTGACATTATGAATGAATGTATATACTGTATATATATGATATATATGATATCTACATCATGAATATAATTCTGGACATAATGGATATTTCACCACACGAACAACTTGTAATTATAAGAAATTTATTTTTGACTCAAGTACCAAAGATCGACAAAACGACCGTTATTAACTTAAATAATTAAATAATGTTCATAACATGGTAATAAGTGATATAAATGGAATAATGAACATGAAAAAGGTTCTTAAGTAAATATAAATTAACTCTAGTTTATTATTCAGGAGGTTAAAGAACGGTTGAGTCAGGACAAGACGCAAGGTAAGGGAATTTCATAACCCAACTTCCATTCTTTGGGTTAATCTCCTACTTTCAAATTATGTCATGATATTATTATGTCCTATTTTGTATTTTTACTTTATTTATATGTACCTATAGTGAATACACATAATAGATCTATTTTATTTTAAAAATGATCTTTTTAAGGACTTCATCTCAATCTCTTTTCATTGAGGCATATTCGGTTTTATACACAACTTTCTTTTATACGGTGTATAAACCCCTTTGACTTTTACGTTTATTCAAAAGGAATATTTTTTATATGAAGCGTTTTGCTAAACGACAAAAGGGAATGTTTTTCTTTCCGTACTTATGAGGTGACAACGACTTCTCCGCCGCCGTGACCATTATTTGAGTTTCGGCTTCCTCTACAAGTCATCACTTTTTTTAATGAAAAATAAATACAAAGTTTTAACTTTCTTTTATTTCGGTATTGAAAATGGTTTTGAAAGCATTTTTATTATATCAATGTGTTGTATTGATATCTTGTGATTGAAATGTGGAAATGTTATGTTTCCTTTATGCATGTTTTATGTGAAACGATTATGTTATGGTTTATGATATGTTTAAACCTATTCATATGAGGAATGTATTGGACTTAATAAGTGACGGGTGGAGCCCGCTATAGCTCCTCGATGCAACGTTAGGTATCATGAGACAACTAGATGTGGAATTGGCCGAGGCCCTTTCCCAATTTGATTTATGGTTTTGGCCGAGGCCTTAATCATTTTAGACGTCTTGGCCGAGGCCTTGACAAAATGTTTCAGAATGTCTGGCATTATACATTCCCTCATTATGAAAGTGGTTATTGATATTGCATGTGATTATTAGACTAGTAGAATATCCATGTGAATAAGTAAATGGCATTATCTCATTTTACTTTTGCCATATTATGTTGAAGTTCATGTTTAAAAGGATTTTGTTTTAGTTATACATTGCCTTAAATGTTTATGTTTATTTATGAAAGCTTCCGCAATATTGTTATCCTTACTGAGCATCTGAGCTCACCCCTTTCAATGTTTTAATATTTTCCAGGATGTGAAGAAGTATTTTATGAATGTATCTAGTGTTTCCAAGTCTACTAAACTAATCGGTCTTTCGAGACTTGATCTTTTGTGATCATGCCAATGTTACGAAGTAATGCACCGACTCTGGGTAGCTGGGGTCGGGGCGTTACAGTATTATACTAGTCGAATAAACACATGAACTTTAAATCACTAGATTCATAATGAGGGAAGTGAATATGCCAGAAATACTGAAACATTTTTTCAAGGCCTCGTCTAAGACATCTAAAAATGAATAAGGCCTTAACCAAAATCCACATATCACATTGGGAAAGGCCTCAACGAATTCCACGTCTATTTCTCTCATGAGACCTTCCGATGCATCGATGGGATATAGAGGGACCCAACCATAACATAATAAGCCCAATACATTACTAATATGAGTGGGAAGAAACATAAACAACATATAAATTCTTATTTAAATTATCATATGAAATGTAACAAACTTTCCCCAATCATTGGACATAAAACACTAACCATTATAAGTAATATGGTGAATGGTTTTATGATAGCTCCTCCATAAGAAAAATAGTCATAAAACATTCCTTCAAATATGTTATATGAAATCATAACTGATTAAACCCAATAATAAATAATAATCAACAAGAGTGTTGAAGCAGACCAAAATACTCTCATAAAATCATTAAACAATTCTTAAGATAAATACTCTTTATTTTGAAAAAAGAGTTATTTTGAATAAAACATTGTATAAAACCATACGTGAAGTAATATAGTATTTTAATAATAAAATGGGCGATTTTATAAAGATAATGGTTTCCAAAAATAGATTATATAGTTCCCATGAAAATAGATAAGATTTTGATAAATTCCCTTGAATCGGGCTTGTATTTTGGAAACAGTTTTGAAAGTTTCTTTTAAAACATATAACTATCAACAAAATAGGGAAGGATTATGGTTGGTTAACATATATAGAATATGAACTTAGAATATATTAGGAGTAAATAATAATATATAATAATTTAATTGAGGTCATTAGACAATGAAAGTAACCTGAATAAAAAATGGAAGTTTGGGTGGAAAACCCTTACCTTAAATCCGAATGTGTTCCCCTCTTGAAATTAAGGTCATAGAATATGAAATTATACTAATTAATAAATTAATTCAGAAACCATTAGAAATTTATTTATTTTATCATAATTATGTTTAATTAATTTATTTCCTTATTGATAAGTTATAATATCGAATTCCGTCATTCCAGAGTGTTTGTTTTCTTGATTTTCATAATAGGTTCACTTGTTTTTAAGTAATGGAGTTCATGTGGAATGGTTGAAAATATCCAGAATTGAAATTAAATATTATTTATGAACATACATAATTGATAATGGAGATTTCTATCATTTGGCTACATGGAATGAGGATGAATCTTTAGATGACAACAACTTTGATTATTTGGTGGTATTTGGATTATTATGAACTAGTTTTGTGATATAAAATAATTATATGCACATATACTAGTTCCTGAATATTAATTAGGTTATAATACATATATTATAATATTTTCAGCCTAAAATATGGTTTCATGACCAGTATGTAAGGAGATATTGAAGAAACAAACTTCGTCTTCCACAAAGGTTATAAATCATAACCTCGTGGACGTTGATTTCGTTTATAAAAATAAAAGGGAGGGAGAAATAATATTGATGAGGGTACTTCCATTAATATGATACAATTCTAATATATAGATTATATTGGAGTTATCATGATCATTTGGACAGAGGAGGTGAGTAGAGGATAACAAAAGAATATAAATTCAAATGAAACTAAAACAAAAATAAACGTACTTTTCCTCTTGAAATAACTTCCTTGAGAACCTTCTTAAGGGAAGGTATTTTTGTCTTTTCGTAATACCAAGAGATTTTTGGAAGTGTGGAGTGAATATGGAAGGGTAATTTGGCAGAACCTTTAGGAACTTCAAGGCTTAGAAGAGTGAAGAGAAGTGGGAGTGGTGGGGTTTTTTTATAATGGTGGAGAGGAGTGAATTTTGAATATTTAATTCCTTATTTTATTATTTCCCTGAAGACAACCAATAGTGTTGTTTCATGTGACTTATAATAGTAATAAGTGAATGTGAGTTCGAACCAAGTGGACTTAAATCAATTATGATGTCATAAATAGTGTATTTAGTTGATAATTTGTATATACGGTATTTTACCGTATTTCATTATTTATCAAAAATTCAAGAATTTCAGAAAAATCCCAAAAATTTACCAATGAAATTTTTTGATGTGTAGAGTTCAAAAATTAGAACCATTTTTCAAAAATAATTTACTAAATATTATTAATTTAATTTTTAAATAAAATCATAGTTAATATGAAAAATAACGATTTTAAATGTATATTTAGTTTTATATCACTTTGAAAAATTAATTAAGATCTCATTATCTTATTAACTTAAGAAAATAAAATAATATCATTATTTACTATTCATAAGGTTCATATTACTATTCAAATTACTATTCATAAGGGTATGTTACTATTCAATAAAAAACAAGTTTGTTTTATCAAACTCTAAATGACTTACTAATCACAACTCTTGATGACCATTTTTCAAAATTCAAAATATAGTAAAGGAAAAGTTGTGTTTAATGGAAATATTATAAAATTGTATTCAATATTTATTTTCAAAACCTTGGGGTGTTACATTCTCCCCTACTTACAAAAATTTCATCCTAGAAATTCAAAAAATGTTACCTAAAAAGATTCGGGTATGTCTTAAGCATAAGCTGCTCAGGCTCCCACATTGTTTCCTCCATCTTATGGTTCCCCCAAAGAACCTTTACCAGACGAGTCGTCTGATTTCTTAATACTTGTTCTCTGGTATCAAGAATATTGACAGTCTCTTCATTATAAGATAGATCGGGGATCAAGTACTATTTCTTCATAGGTGAGTACATGTGTCCGGTCTGGCATGTATTTCCTTAACAATGACTCATTACCACATTGTGATCTTTAGAGAGACTTGGTGGCATTGTAAAATGGTAAGCTACAGATTCAATTGGGTACATAATTTCAAAAGCTCCAATGTACATGGGACTTAAATTTCGTTTCTTACCGAATCATATAATATGCTTCCATGGAGATACCTTTAAGAAAACATGATCTCATTCTTTAAATTAAAAATCCTTCATTCAGTTATCAACATAGCTCTTTTTCCTACTTTGAGCTATTTTGATATGGGTTTGGATAATCTACACCTTTTATGATGTTTCCTCAACAAGTTCTGGGCCTACGAGCTTTCTCTCACCAACATCATCCCAACAAGTTGGGGTACGATATCTCTTTCCATATAACACTTCATATGGTGTCATCTGAATACTTGAATGGAAGATATTGTTAAAGGAAAATTATGTGAGTAGTAAATACTAATCCCACATACCTTGAAATTTAAGTTAAAAAGACCTCAACATATCTTCCAAAGTTTGAATAGTCTATTCTGATTGTCCATCAGTTAGTGGGTTGTAGGTAGTTCTCAAACAAAGATCAGTATCTAGGGAATTCTAAAGACTTTTCTAGAATTGTGATGTAAAACAGGTATCATGATCAGAAAAAATTGATAAGGCTACTCTATGAAGTCTTAAAAATTCATTTATATATAGTCTTGCTAAATGTTCAAGTGGTAAATCTTCTCTTATAATAAGAAAGTGTGATGATTTTGTAAGATGGTCAATAATGAACCATATCACATCATTATTTCATGGAGTCTTTAGTATACCCATGAAAAAGTCCATCATAATATCATCCCATTTCCACACAGGAATAGGAAGGGGTTGCATGAATCCTCTAGGATGTTTTCTTCCACCCTTCTCCTATTGACCAACCAAACATCTCGACACATAATCAGAAATATCCCCCTTCATGTTTCCCACCAAAAATGTTCCTTTAGATATCTATAGATCTTTATGATACCCAGGTGTATAGTGAAATTAGAGCTATGGGCATCATCCAATAGTTCCCTCTTTAGCTCAAGAATAACAGGAACACGAAGCATCTTTCTGAATTTCAAATTTCCACCTTTATATACAAAGTAAATCAACTTCCCACCATTTACAACTTTAATTTTCTTTTAAAACTCTTGATCATCCATCTGAGAACTTTTTATCCTTTCCAGTAAAGAAGGTTTGGAAACCATTTGGAAAATTAGTGATGTGTTACCTTCCTTGATAATTACCATATCCATCTTTACTAGATCCAAGTACAAAGGGTCCCTTTCAACTCTCATCTTGTTCAGAATTCTGTGGTCCTTTCTACTCAAAGCGTATGCCACCTTGTTTGCCTTCCCTGGGTGATATCGTATTGTGAAATCATAATCCTTGAGTAGCTCAATCCATATCCTTTTTCTCAGGTTGAGTTATTTCTGTGAGAATATATATTTCAAACTCTTATGATTCTTATATATCTCATATTTTTCACCATAGAGGTAATGTCTCCAAATCATCATGGAAACTATTACCACTGCTAACTCTAGATCATGAGTGGGATAGTTTTGTTCATGAATTTTTAGCTGCCTAGATTCATAGGAAATCACTCTATCATTCTGCATAAGGACACATCCAAGTCCTTTCTTTGATGCATCTCTAAAGATCACAAATCCATCATTCCCTGAAGGTAGAGTCGTGATTGGAGAAGCCAATAATATTATACTAAATTGTTTAAAACATTATTCACATTATTTTATCCATACGAACTTAACACCTTTTTCTTATAATCTTGGTAATTGGGTTGGCTAAATGAGTGAAGTTCTGAACGAAATGCTGATAATAAAGTGCTAAAACAATAAAAATACGTACCTCAGTTATGTTAATTGGAGTAGTCCATTCTTGCACACCCTTTGTCTTCGCAGGATATACAAAGATTCCATCCTTAGAGATAATATGGCCCAGAAAGGAAACTGATTGGTGCCAAAAATCATACTTTATAAACACCTCATATAATTTATTTCTTCTCAGAGTCTTAAGAATAATGCACAAGTGATTTTTATGATCTTCATAACTTTTAGAATATACGAGGATATCATCAATAGACACCACTAAAAAGTCATCTGGATATTACTTGAAAACTCTATTCCTTAGATCCATGAAAATAGATAGTACATTAGTTAGTCCAAAAGGCATTAATGTAAACTCATAATGCCCATACCTGGTTCGAAATACTGTTTTTGGAATGTCTTCCTTCTTCACAAGAAACTGATGATATCCAGATTGAAGATAAATCTTCAAAAAATATTGGTCTCTATGAAGTTGATCAAATAAATCATCAATTCATGGAAAATGATACTTATTATTTATTGTAATATCATTTATTTCCCTTTAATCAATGCATATCCTAATGGATCCATCTTTCTTCATGAAAAATAGGACAGGGACTCCCCATGGAGAAACGCCAAGACAAATAAATCCTTTATCACTAAATCCCTATAGTTGTTTATTTAGTTCCACTAACTTAATAGTGGCCATTATATTACTAGTCTTTGATATGGACCTTGAACCAAAAATTAAGTCAATTGAAAACTCAATTTCCCACTCCCGAGGATGTTCTAGTAAATCCTTTGGAAAGACGTCAATATATTCTTGAACAATGGGTTAATATTCTATTTTAACATTCTTTTCCTCACCCATAGTTATTTCATTCCCTTCCTCCCTAATGATTGAATTCAATAGAGCTACTGGGGGTGGATCTATATGGGAATCATATGTATAGGTTTCTTCTTCAAAGATAAGGGATTCTACACCATTCTCAAAAATTGTAACTTCTTTATTATTGCAATAGATCTTCGCATCATAATTTGACAGCCAATTCATACCAAGAATTATATCAAATTCAGTCATTGGTAAGATGATAAGGTCAGCAAATAAAGCATGTTTATGTGTCATGATGGGGACTAATTTACATGCCTTTGTAGCAATGATACATCTACTAGGGGTTTTGACTGATAACTCATTTATTAAATCAAATTGGACATATCTAATTTTCTTGGAAAAATGGGTAGATATAAATGAATGTGACGATCCAAAATCCAATAAAGCATTGGTTAAGTTTGATGAAATGATTAAAGTACCTACCACCACTTCATTAGGAACTTCAATATCAGCAGTTGTAATTTCATAAAATTGTCCCTGCTCCCTTTTCCTTTTCTGTGGCATGTTTACTTGACACATTGGAAAATCATTAGCATAGTGTCCCATCACTTGAAAATTATAGCATTTAACATTATTAGCTTTTTTATTCCCCTTAAAATCACCAGCAATATGTTATTTCTATCCATATTTGTAGAATACTCTTTTTACCTTTAAGCAGGAACCGGGGTGTTTCCTTCCACAATTATCACAGGGTGGAAATTCAACTCTTCCCTTCTTCCCTATTTCATTATTTCATTTTCCATAGTTTTCAGTATCCCTCTTATTCTCTTTATTTCAATTATAGTTGTAAGACTTAGAGAATTCCTTTTATTTCTTGATAGCATAGTAAAATATATCTTCATATGATAAAGTAATTTTGGGAGACCAGTGCCCGCCGAAGGAATGGCTTTAGTCCATCAATGAATCAATCAATTCTGCTCCTTGGATTTCGTATGTTGTCCAAAGCATGTATTACTATCATTTTGAAGTTAGATTCATACTTTGCAACATTTTCACATCCATTTTTCCTCATGTTCATAAACTTATTTTCCTTATCATCTCTCTGTTCATGAGGAAAGTATTTCTCTAAGAAGATTTCTTTAAAATCTCTCCATTCCATCTCTTCTATTTCTTACTCCTCCTTTGTGTTTTGGATTAATGAACACCACTGATCTGCATCTCTTGATATCTAACAAACTACCATGATGACCTTACCTCCTTCATTACACCCCAAATAAAAAAATATCTTCTCGAGGGAACTTATCCACTACTCAGCTACAAAGGGGTTTGTAGTCCCATTTAATGATGTAGGCTGTTGTCACATAAAGTGATCTGACATAGCTTCTCCACGTGGTGGATATGAATGCTCCATACAGGTAAGGTTATCATTCATAACTTGAGTAAGTTGTCCCATTATAGCTATAAGTTGGTTAGCACCAAACACAACACCAGAGCCAACATCATTATCTTGCATCGGAAGGAAATCCCTGCAGGGGACACGTGCATTCATGTGGTTTCCATTCCTTCCACTAGGTACCATTTATAAATAATGGAATACACTAGATTAGGGTATGAATAATAATTTATAATCTCAATGTAGAAAAATACTTATCATAAATCGAAATTATATGCATACCTAATCTCTTAGTCATAAACATGGTATCTTTGAGGAAAACTTACATTTAAATCCTTTATAACGGATTGTAAAGAAAATGTGAATTATTCTAAGCATATCCCATGTGAGTATCGTAACCAAGAGTGAAGCAAGGCCCGTTTTCATGTACCAGGATACCCTTGGTCATGCCCAAAACTCCTTATTGGAGCTTTCACTCCTAGGTACATCTGTGTCAGAGCCGCCTCTACCTGCTCATATCTGGAAAGGGATGTATTTATTGAAAGATCCACATAATGTATTCCATACCAAAATAGTAGGATGTTAATTTAATGTTTATCCTCAAAGACTATCTTAGGTAATCTTCCCTAATCAATGTTTTCTAAATCTAGTTTCCACGTTTTCTACTAAACTTCCTTTCATACCAACTGTGAGGACCCGAACCTAGTTTCCCGGAGTCGGTGCCTTATTTTATTACATTGGCATATAAATAAGGAATATGTATCCGGAAGGACCAAGTAGTTTAGTATCTTTTGGAAACAAGATACATAAATAAGTTCAAATTTACATCATGAAAGGAAATAAAACACTAATTTATTCCATTAGAAATATCCATGCCTCCTTGATTATTCTTACAAGTCATTCATAATTTACTTCTTTATATCCTGAGAAAATGAAACATAAGAAATGGGTGAGCTCAAATTCTCAGTAATGGTAACCAATACAGTGGAAGTTAACATAAACATAAGACATGGTGAATATTTGGAAACACATGACTTTAATAATAAACTTGAACACATTATGATAGAAATATGAGTTGAGTAAATAATGCCATAATAAAACATAATCCTGGGTATTCTACTAGTCGAATCACCACATGAAATTTTAATTACTAGATTCATAATGAGGGAAGTGTATATGACAGAAATTCTGAAACATTTTGTCAAGTCCTCATCCAAGACATATAAAAATGATTTAGGCCTTTGCCAAAATCCATATATCACATTGGGAAATGCCGTAACAAATTCTACGTCTATTTGTATCATGAGACCTACCGATGCATCAAGGGGATATAGGGGGCCCCTAATTTCACATAATAATTCCAATGAATTCCTCATATGAGTGGGGATAAACATAAACAACATATACATTCATATTGAAACTATCATATGAAATATAACTAACTTTCCCCAATCATTGGACATAAAACACTAACCTTTCCAAGTAATATGGTGAATGGTTTTATGATAGCTCATCCAAATAAAAATAGTCATAAAACATTAATTAAAATATATTATATGAAATTATAAATTACTAAACCCAATAATAAATAAGAATCAATAAGAGAGTTGAAGTAGACAAAAATACTCTTATAAAATCATTAAACAATTCTTGAGATAAATACTCTTTATTTTGAATAGAGAGTTCTTTTGGAAAAAATATTATATAAAACTATAAGGGAAGTAAGATAGTATTTTAATAATAAAATTATTGATTTTATATATATAATGGTTTCCAAAAACATATTATAGAGTGCCCATTAAAATAGATAAGAATTTAAGAAATTCCCTTGAACCGAGCTTGTATTTTGGAAACAGTTTTGAAAGTTTCTTTTAAAACATGTAACTATTCATAAAATAGGGAAGGATTTTGGTTGGTGTAAATATATAGAATAATCAAAAATAATTTATTAGGACTAAATAACAATACATAAGAATTTAATTCAGGTAATTAGACAATGAATGTAACCCGAATGAAAATGGATGTTCGGGTGGAAAACCCTTACCTTAAATCCGAATGTGTTCCCCTATTGAAATTAAGGTCCTGGAATATGAAATTATACTACTTAATAACTTAATTAAGAACATATTAGACATGTATTCAGTTTTTCATAGTTATTTTTAGTTCATTTATTTCCTTAATGATAAGTTATAATATCAAATTCTGTCGTTCTGGAGTGTTTGTTTTTGTGATTTTCATAATCGGTTCACTTGTTTTTAAGTAATGGAGTTCAGGGGGAATGATTATAAATATCTAGAATTGAAATTACATATTATTTATGAATATATAGAATTGATAATGGTCATTTTTATCATTTGGTTACATGTAATGAGTATGTATCATTAGATGACAACCACTTTGATTATTTGGGAGTATTTGGATTACTACGAACTAGTTTTTTCATTTAAATTAATTATATGTACATATACTGGTTCATGTATATTAATTTAGTTATAATACATATATTATAGTCTGGATGACCCATAAATATGGTTTTGTTACTAGTAATGAATGATATATTGAAGAACGAAACTTCATCGTCCACGAAGGTTATAAATCGGGACTCATTGATGTTGATTTCATTTATAAAAATAAAAGGAGGGAGTAAGAATATTAATGATGGTTCTTCCATTAACATGATGTAATTATGACATATAGATGATACTGTAGTTATCATGATAATTTGGATAGAGTATGTGAGGAAAGGATAACAAAATAAGATAAATTCAAATGCAACTAAAAGAAAAAGAAACATACTTTACCTCTTGAAATAACTTCCTTGATAACCTCATTAAGGGAAGGGATTTTGGTCTTTTGGAAAGAACAAGAGATTCTAGGTCGTGGGAAATGACTAGGGAAGGTATTTGGGAAGAACTTTGAGAAGATTATAGGCTTAGAGGAGTGAAGAGAAGAGGGAGTGGGGGGGGGGGGGGTTTATAGTGGAGGAGAGGAGTGAATTTTGAATATTTAATTCATTATTTTATTATTTCTTTCAAGACAGACAATAGTTTTCTTTTTTTGACCCCTAATAGTTATAAGTGCATGTGAGTTCAAAAAAAGTATCCCGATATCACTTATGATGTCAAAAATAGTGTATTTAATTGATAATTTTTATATACGGTATTTTACCATATTTCACTATTCATAAAAAATTCTAGAATTTTAGAAAAATGCCAAAAATTAACCCCTATCCTTTTTTGATGTGTAGAATTCAAAAATAAAATCTATTTTTCAAAAATAATATTATAAATATCAATAATTTAATTTTTAAATAAAAACATAGTTAATCTGAAAAATAACAAATTTTAAGGTATAATTAGTTTTATATCACATTGAAAAATTAATTAAATCTCATTATCTTATTAAATTAATAAAATAAAATAATATCATTATTTACTATTCATAAGGGTCATATTACTATTAATATTACTATTCATAAGGGTATGTTACTGTTCACCAAAAAATCAAGTTTGTTCTATCAGACTCCAAATGAATTACTGATCACACCTCTAGCTGACCAATTTTCGAAATTCAAAACACAGTAGAGGAAAATTTGTGTTTAATGGCTAGATTATAAAATTGCCTTCAATATTTTTTTCAAAACCGTGGGGTGTTACATTCTACCCTCCTTAGAAAAAGTTTGTCCTTGAAATTCTCAAAATATTACCTAAAAAGATTCGGGTATGTCTTCAACCTAAGCTCCTCAGGCTCCCACGTTTCTTCCTCCATCTTATGGTTCATCCAAAGAACCTTTACCAGACGAGTCGTTCAATTTCATAATACTTGTTCTCTGATTTCAAGAATCTTGATAGGATCTACATAATAATATATATCGGGCTCAAGTTCTATTTCTTCATAGGTGAGTACATGTGTCGGGTCTGGCATGTATTTCCATTACATTAACATCTGGAACACAATATGAACTTTGGAGAGACTTGGTGGCATTTAAAAATGGTAAGCTATGACTCCAATTAGATCTAGAATTTAAAAAGGTCAAATGTACCTTGGACTTAACTTTCCATTCATACTGAATTGTATAATATGATACCATGGAGATACCTTTAATAAAACATGATCTTCTTCTTGAAATTCCAAATCCTTGCTTCAGTTATCAGCATAGATCTTTTGTCTACTTTGAGCTATTTAGATATGGGTTTGGATAAACTTCACCTTTTCTGATGTTTCCTCAACAAGTTTTGGGCCTACGAGCTTTCTCCCACCAACATCAACCAAGAAAGTTGGTGTACGAAATCTCTTTCCATATAACACTTCATATGGTGCCATTTGAATACTTGAATGAAAGATATTATTATAGGAAAATTCTACAAGAGGTAAATACTGATCTCACATACCTTGAAAGTCAAGTGAGCAAGACCTCAACATATCTTCCAAAGTTTGAATAGTCCATTCTGATTGTCCATCAGTTTGTGGGTGGTAGGAAGTGCTCAAATGAAGATCAGTATCTAGGTCCTTCTGAAGACTTTTCCAGAATTGCAATTTAAAACGGGGATCACGATCAGAAACAATTGATAAGGCTACACAATGAAGTCTTACAACTTCATTTATATATAGTATTTCTAAACGTTCAAGTGGTAAATCTTCTCTTATAGCAAGAAAATGTGTTGATTTTGTAAGATGGTCAACAATGACCCATATCACATCATTCTTTCTTGGAGTCTTTGGTATCCCCATGACAAAGTACATCGTAATATCATCCCATTTCCACATAGGAATTGGAAGGGGTTTCATAACTCCTCTAGGATGTTGTCTTCCAACCATCACCTGTTGACAAACCAAACATATCGACACATAATCAGCAATCTCCCTCTTCATTTTCCCACAAAAAATATTCCTTTAAATCTGTATACATCTTTGTGATACTAGGGTGTATATAGAAATTAGAACTATTAACATCATCCAATAGTTCCCTCTTTATCTTAGGAATATCAGGAACACAAAGCCTATTTCCAAATTTCAAAATTCCGCCTTCATATACGAATTCAATAAACTTACCATTATTTATAGCATTAATTTTCTTTTGTAATGCCTCATCATCATCATGAGAAATTTTTATCCTTTATAGTAAAAAAGGTATGGAAACCATTTAGAAAATTAGTGATGTGTTACCTTCCTTGATAATTCCCATATCAAAGTTTACTAGATCCATGAACAAAGGATCCCTTTCAATTCTCATCTTGTTTAGAATTCCGTGGTCCTTTCTACTCAAAGCGTTTGCCACCTTGTTTGGCTTCCTCGGGTGGTAGTGTATTGTGCAATCATAATCATTGAGTAGCTCAATCCATCTCCTTTGTCTCATGTTGAGTTCTTTCTATGAGAATTTATATTTCAAAATCTTATGACCCATATATATCTCACATTTTTTGCCATAGAGGTAATGTATCCAAATATTTATGGAAAATTTTACCACTAATAACTCAAGATCACGAGTTGGATAGTTTTGTTCATGAATTTTTAGCTGCCTAGATGCATAGGAAATCACTCTATCATTCTGCATAAGGACACAACCAAGTCCTTTATTTGATACATCACTAAATATCACAAATCCATAATTCCCTGATGGTAGTCAAGATTGGAGCATTCACTAATCTTCTCTTCAATTCTTTAAAACATTATTCACATTCCTTTTTCTATACGAACTTAACACCTTTTCTTGTAATCTTGGTCATTAGTTTGGCTAAATGGGTGAAGTTTTGAACGAAACACCGATAATAACCTGCTAAGCGAATAAAACTACGTACCTCAGTTATGTTCATTAGATAATTCCATTCTTGCACTACATTTTTATTCGTAGGATATATAACGATTTCATCCTTAGATACAATGTGGCCTAGAAAAGAAACTAATTGGAGACAAAAATCACACTTTTTAAACATCCCATATAATTCATTTCTTCTCAGAGTCTTCAGAATAGTGTGCAAGTGATCTTCATGATCTTCATAGTTTTTAAAATATATGAGTATATCATCAATAAACATCACTAAAATTTCATCAAGATATTATTTGAAATCTCCATTCATTATATCCATGAAAAAAGACGGTGCATTAGTTATTCCAAAAGGAATTACTGTAAACTCGTAATGTTCGTACCTAGTTCAAAATGATGTTTTTGGAATGTTTTCCTTCCACACAAGCATCTGATGATATCTAGATCGAATATCAATCTTAAAAAATTATTGGGCTTCATGAAGTTGATCAAATAAATCATCAATTCATGGTAGAGGATACTTATTCTTTATTTTAATATCATTGATTTCCCTGTAATCAATGCACAACCTCATTGATCCATCTTTCTTCTTGACAAAGAGGATAGGGGATCCCCAGGGAGAAACACTAGGGAAAATAAATCCTTTATCACTCAATTACTCTAATTGATTCTTTAGTTTCACTAACTCCACAATGTCCATTCTATAATGGGTCTTTGATATGATCCTTGAACCAAGAATTAAGTCAATGGAAAAATCAATTTTTCTTTCCAAAGGATATCTATGTAAATCCTCTGGAAAGATGTAAATATATTCTTGCCCAATAGGTACATTGTCACGAACCAAACCAGGTCTACCCTGAACCGGTCACCTGAGCTGGACCGCGACATGGCCCGAGGCGAATTTATGACCCCCACAGGCTAGAAACTAGTGTCGGGCATCAACACTTAACTATTAGGAATGATTTGGACCATGAAGAGAAGATAAACTAAATCGTAGAAACAAAAAAAGAACATTGCAAGATAAAGAAACAACATGAAAAGTAAAGGACGAACAACAACATGAATCACCTGTCAACGTCTAAAACCCCATGTAACCCTGTGGGTTACTCTTCGATACAGAAACCAAACATCTCCCTAGGCGATCCGAACCAGAGATGGAACCTAAAAGGGAAACTAAAAACAATAAAACACTATAGACATGAGTATTAAAATTCAGTAGGCATGCCCAACCAATCTATCCCCAATGCACAACCTTTAAATAAATAAAACATTTATTCACAGGTTTGAGCTACAAATATAAATTTAGGGTTTCTCATAATCTGTATCTCACAAACAAACATGCATAACCCATTACCCTCTTGATTTGAAATAAGGATCAAGGGGAGAAGCAAAGAAAACAAAGGAAGGAAGTAAAGACTTATTCTTCTAACACCGAGTAAAGAGAAGGATGTTTATTCTTTCCAAAAAACTTTTCATGGAAATATATTTTTCTCAACAGAAACCAAAGTTCACAATTTTCCAAAAAGAACATCAAAACCAAACATGATGTTATAGTTCCACCTTGTGAGGGTAATGGTACTAAGGGTACAAGTGTCATAGGAACAGAGGAACACCTAGGAACTCAGAGGAAGACCAGAACATACTATAAATGTGACTCATCCTGAAGGCATTACCTACTCAATGACGTCATAACGTCCTAACGCCCAACCATCACCCTACCTGGTTTGGTCGAGGGGCCCAATACCATAGCAATAAAAACAAAACATCCCTCTTCTATGGGGCACTAGAAGTCCATACCTTAACTAGTGTAGCAATCATTCTCAGAAATCCTCTTTGTTATGCTAGATTCCCATGCATATTTCACAAAGGGGTGTGCCATGAAATTTAAACAACAAGACACATATGTGTATATATATATATCACCACACACACACACGCCACACACATGCCACACAGACCAACACCACCCCGACCACCTCAAGGTTATTTTCCTGACATAAAATAATTATCATACACGGGTAATACAATACCGAGGACCCTTCCAAACTCATAGTCAACCAACAAGGTAGGAGACCCAATCCTAGAGGTTTTTTTTTCAAATAGTCATTCAAAGTACCAAATGGGCCTTTAGATTCAAAAAATTTAACCAAATAATCATTTTCACAGAAATTAACCAGAACAACCATTTTTAAAGAACCGAACACACATTTGAAAACCCATTTAATAAATGCAAATCACCACTTTAATTCTAAAACACTGTTTACAAAAGGTCAAAGAGACATCACAATAAGCCCTTAGCATGAAAACGTATTTGAAAACATCAATCATCATTTTTGGCATCTCAAATACATTTAGTAAAATCAAAAAATGATTCTAAAAGTCATAAACCATGTGTAACAGAAAACTGGTCCACTTAAACAACACTTGGTGTGAAAATCCCCAATAAAACACACCACAAGTTCAAAGTACGTTTTAAAATCATGCGCACACCACTTTATCAACCATAGTCAAAATAATTCCACTTGGGAACCCATTTAAGGAAACCCAACAACCCTTTTGATTTCAAAATAATTTCATAAGGGCCAATCGGGCTTTAATAAACACTTGGTATGCACGAATTGACAAAAACACACCACATGTTAAAATTTACATTCAAAATTATGAACACTTAAAAACGTTTCCAAAACATGATTCACAACATTCAAATTATTTAAATAACCAATTAAAATTTTATAAACAGTTTTTAATGAGTGACCACAACTTTATGTAAACAAAAACTCATTCAAAGAACCACTTTTCACCAAAATAATTAATCACAAAGCATGTCAAAACAACTGAGCAAGTAAAATAATTATCCAAAAAATGACTATCTACAAAGCCAAATAATTTGTATCTCAAAAAAATTATTCTAAAATAATAATAATAATAAGAACTAATTAATATTCAGCAGATGTGAAAATACAATCAATCAATATATTTATAAATTTAAAGGTAAGGTGAAGGGATCCTACCTCAATGGTGAAACCAAGACGAATACTCGATGCTTGACACTTTTATTGAAAACCAACCAAAAAGAATGCACCGCAGGGTTCAACGCACTACAAAAAATAGACAGAATCCTTAAAACACCCATCAAATGCCACTTAACAAGTGAGAAACCAATCAACGGGTATAAAACTATACCTTGGATGTCGGAATCGGACTGTAACAGAGTCAATCCTCTTCGCCATCGATGGAAGATATCATAACATGCCAGAAAAATACCCGAGGTGGTCTTCGCATACTCGAAGAGGGGTTCGCGCCAAAGTATTTGGGGTGTAGTGCATTGCGGCTGGTCGCGTGCGCACAAGGGGGATACTGCGCAAAGTGAGGGGGAGCAGGGGTGAGCGGCTTCGCCTGGAGTAGGTGCATTGGGTGGTGAAAGTGCGAGGTAAGGGCAACAAGAACTCTCTAGGTACATGAGGCCAATTGTGTAGAGGGCGCGACCGAGGTAAGGAGTCGGCGAGGCGAGAGGTGTGGCAGGGTGAGGCCGATGGGAGAGGAGGACCTGGGCGTAGGAGCTAGACAGGGAGGCAGGGTCGACAAGGACCGGCAAGCCACTGTCGAGTGAGGGGTGAAGGCGGCTGTCGGCTGGGATCTGAACAGGGCGGAGGCCGGGTGTATAGGGAGGAGAGGGGTGGCACTACTGGTGGGGTCAACCATAGAGTTGAAGAGGGAGTGGTGAGGTCTGCTGGGGAGACCTGCTGGTTGAGCAGACGAGGGCGGATTGGCTGGTGCAGCAGGGAGAGGGCGCCACAAACAAGAGGGTGGTGTCATGTTGGATGGACGGGGTAAGGGAGGGAATAACCTCGCTGGATCGAGGAAGAAGAGGAGGCCACGGGGGGGGGGGGGGGGGGGGGTGGCGGCGCAAAGCGCAGAACGGGGAAGGGGGTAGCCCGTGGCGCGGAATAGGGAATTGGGGGGGGGGGGGTAGATTAGGGTTTTGACTATTTTTATCTCTTCATTTTATTATATTAATAATAATAGTAGTGGTAATAATAATAATATTTATAATACCATAACAATAACAATAATAATAATAATAATAATATTAATAATAGTAGTAATAATATTATTAATGAAAATTTGATAAAAATAACACCAATAGAAATTTAATAAGAATAATATTAAAATAAATTTAATGATATTATTATTATTATTATTTGCAAAAATAATATTATCATGGCGGTTTAAACATTTATAAAAAAAATTTATCTTAAGAATCGGGCTGCCGCGCGTTCACCAGGGCTGAACGGCTGGGCACCGCTAATGGTACGGTGACCGCGCACCGACCCGAGGCCCATCGAAAACATCAAAGTTCCAGAAAATAAAACCCTGACCCAAACCCACTCTGTTCAAAATACGTGGGACTGAGAAAAGAAGAAAATAAAATAACATAAATAGGCTTATGGGATCGGGGTGTGACAATTCTCCCCACCACAGACATTTTCTTCCCCTAGAAAGTCATCAAGCCAACAGTTGACATAGCAAGAGTCCATTCCCAGACCAACTAGAAGAATCCGCGAGGCTCAGGGTGACCATTACCCACACACGTCACACCCGACCAACTCAAGAAAAATTACTGCCTGAGGTTGAGGGGAGAACATGAGAGGGTTCTCCCCACCACAAGAATTTACTAATATAGAAACCCTTGAATCCCGAACAAACCACCCCCCTGGGGGGGGCATTACGGGAACTCCCAAACCTAACTCATACCACATTCTCAATGCTAACAGAAAAACTCAACCACTAGGATTAAAACCATTATAGGGAAAATAAAAACACCAGGGCACCAGGACAGAGGAATCCCCTACAAAACTGAAACACACTAAAGGAAAACACATGGTGAGGTGCCTGAACTAATAAGGGGCCTAGAAAAACCACCCATAAATTCATGAAACCAAAAATTCCTCTGAAAAATGCAACTGAGACCCAAACACAGAATCAGAATGGTTCCTCTTATTTACGGTCCCAACACCCCTGGAGAAATAAAAATAATTAAAAAACCACATTTAGAGTGGATGAGGCTGCTTGGATTGCGGTACAACGTGCTCATCACACCACCAAAATGAGGATGAGTTTACAAAGGCAACAAAAATCGAACAAGAAAACCTTGTATATTTCCATTTGAAGTTGAAAACACGATCGTAGCCACTGTTCAACACACCCTCGATAACTCCTAACTGCGCACGAGCTTCACCCAGAGACCTATGGCTGGGGCCCTGATGGCTGAAGCATCTCCATCCTCACAGTCAAGCATTTGCATCCTCCTGTTCCTAAATCCTTCCTCCAGAATGGTGCTTCTTTCAGAACTCTTCCTGGTGGCCCGAACATTCACACGATAGAAAGACTTCGAAGGTATGAGACAAGGCGTCTTAGAATGCCTGAACTGACCACACTTGTGGCATGTGAGAGAACGGTCCAAAAAACTTAGAGACGGTACATAAAAATATCCTTGACAGATGGGGAACCTTCACAAGGGATGACCCCCACAAACTACACCCGAGACTCTAACAATGATGAGACATCCCACCTTTACTAGTCCAGAAGTGAACTATCAAATAACTCTAGGATAGTACGAACCCTAACTACCCTGAGAGTTCACAACAACCCAAAGACACACTATCTTTACAAACTATACAACAACCTAAAATAGAATTTGATTACCTTGATAAGCAGGCAACACACAAAATGAACTGGGAACTGGGCTTAACTCATTAACATATTTTGGAGGCTTTCTGGGTGACATAGTTATAAAAACATGAAAAACACCATCTAAACTACTCATCAAGCCAAAACTCAATCAACAAAACAACACACTCTAAGGGAAATAGTCCCCTAATCCCAACATATACAAATAGAAACAAAAATCACTTTTCCAAAACCATTATTTCCTTAAAATTTTTAAACTCACCTATGGCACCTTACTAACCATCACATGTGCGTTCATTCAATCTCACTCACATCATCTGAGAACAAGTGCCCCCACACACTCTCCATACATACCCACACACGTGTGAACCTCCATAAGGAGTGCCAAGGTTCAAACACTTCTTTTTATTACCAAATCCAAACACGTACAAAGTTTTTCCAAACTGATACACTTTCTCTTTAAAAACCCACTTTACCAAATTCAAAAATAATTTGGAAAAAAACCCATATTTTTCATTTTGAAATCACTTTAATTTTCAGCACACACTCACATCGACCGAGTTCAAAACGAAACACAACCAACTATAAATCATCAGAATGAGGAACTAGTGTCTATGCCTAACCCGACGACATGTTGGTGAGACATGCCCCATGTAAGGCATAACACCAAGAGGACCATAAACTGGGCACTTGGACTCCACATGGGTCACCACCCCATGTGAGGCCACAATGTGAACCGATTCACCCCCATATTTATTCCTCAATCCAAAACACCCAAAGACAAAAGGCTCAAATCCCGGACTACCCCTTGTAACTCAGGTCTCATTGCAAGCGGTGGTGATCTAGAACTGACCTGTAACCTACCTCCTGAGCTCTAACAGTACTAATATCCTTCTACCAGACACCACAAATAACAAGGGCCTCATCTGATACCATTTTTTCATGAACCAACCTGGGTCGACCATGAACAGGTCACCCAAGATGGCCCGTGACATGGCCTGAGGGGCGTTCACGACCCTTATGGGGAGACAACTAGTGCTAGGCATCAACATTTAACTATTGGGAATGATTTTTCCCATGAACAAAAGATAAACTGAATAGTAGAAAAAAAAGAACATCACAAGACGAATAAATGATATGAAAAGTAAAAGACGAACAACAACATGACTCACCTGTCAATGTCTAAAACCCCACGTAACCCTGTGGGATACTCTCCAATACCGAAACCAAACATCTCCCGAGGCGATCCGAACCAGAGTTGGAACCTACAAGGGAAACTAAAAACAAGAAAACACTATAGGAATGAGTATTAAAACTCAGTAGGTAGGACTGACTAATCTATTCCCAATGCACAACCTTTAAATAAAGAAAACATTGATTAACAGGTTTGAACTACAAATATAAATTTAGAGTTTTTCATAATATGTAATTCACAAACAAACACGCATAACCCATTACCCTCTTGATTTGAAATAAGGATCAAGGGGAAAAGAAAAGAAAACAAAGGAAGGAAGTAAAGACTTATTTTGCTAACACCGAGTAAAGTGAAGGATGTTTATTCTTTCCAAAACACTTTTCTTGTAATTAAGTATTTTTTTAACAAAAACCAAAGTTCACAATTTTCCAAAAAGAACATCAAAACCAAGCATGAGTTTACGATTCCACCTAGTGAGGTTAATGGAACTAAGGGTACAAGTGTAGGAGGAACACTGAAACACCTAGGAACTCAAAGGAAGACAAGAACATACTATACATGTGACTCATCCTGAAGGAAGACCCGACTCAATGATGTCATAATTCCCTAATTCCCGACCATCTCCCTACCTGGCCTGGTCGAGGGGCCCAATCCCATAGCAAAAAAACATCACTCTACTATGGGGAACTAGCAATACATACCCTAACTAGTGGAGTAATCCTTGTTAGAAATCCTTTATTATTCTAGATTCCCGTGCATATTTCACAGAGGGGTGGGCCATAAAATTTAAACAACAAGCCACACATATATACATATATCAACACACACACACACACACACACACACACACACCGCACAGGCCGACACCACCCCGACCACCTCAAGGTCAGTTTCCTACCTTAAAATAATTATCATACGAGGTTAATCCCATACCGAGGACCCTTCCAAACTCACAATCAACCAACTATGTAGGAGACCCAACCTTGGAGGGTTATTTTTTCAGATAGTCATTTAAAGTACCAAACATGCCTTTAGATTCAAAACATTTAACCAAATAATCATTTTCAAAAAAATTAACCATGAACAACAATTTCTAAAAAGCTGAACACACATTTGAAAACCCATTTAATAAATGAAAATCACTACTTTAATTCTAAAACACTCTTTACAAAGGCCAAAGAGACATCACAATAATCCCTTATCATGCAAACATATTTGAAAACATCAATCATAATTTTTGGAATATCAAATACATTTAGTAAAATTAAAACATAATTCTCAAAATCATAAACCATGTGTAAGAGAAAACTGGGCCACTTAACCAACACTTGGTGTGAAAATCCCAAATAAAACACACCACAAGTTTAAAGTATGTTTTAAGATCATGCGCCCACCACTTTATCAACCGAAGTCAAAACAAGCCCACTTGGGAACCCATTTAAGGAAACCCAACCACCTTTTTGATTTTAGAATAATTTCATAAGGGCTAATTGGGCATTTAATAAACACTTGGTATGCACGAATTCACAAAAACACACTACATGTTAAAATTTACATTCAAAATCATGGGAACTTCAAAACATTTCCAAAACATGATTCGCAACATTAAAATTGTTTAAATAACCAATTAAAATTTTATAAATTTTTTTAATGAGTGACCACAACTTTATGTAAACAAAAAATCATTCAAAGAACCACTTTTCACCAACCTAATTAATCAAAAATAATTTCAAAACAACCGAGCAGGTAAAATAATTAGCCAAACAATGACTATCTACAAAGCCAAATAATTTTTCTCCCAAAAAACTTATTCTAAAATAATAATAATAATAATAACTAATTAATATTCAGTAGATGTGTAAAATAAAATCAATAAAAGTATTTCTAAATTTAAAGGCAAGGTGAAGGGATCCTACCTCAAAGGGTAAACAAGCCGAATACTCAGCACTTGACACTTTTATTAAAAACCACCCAAATAAACACACCACAGGGTTCAAGGCACTACACAAAAAATAGACAGAAGCCTTAAAACACCCATCAAATGTCACTTAAGAAGTGAAAAACCAAATAATGGGTATAAAACTATACCTTGGATGTCGGCAAAAAACTATAAAAGAGTCAATCCTCTTCTCCATCAATGAAGGATATCGGAACACAATAGAATAAGACTCAAGGTGGTCTTCACATACTCGGAGAGGGTTTCTCACCAAAGCAGCTGGGTTGTTGTGCATCGCGGATGGTCGCGTGCGCACAAGGGGGTAGCCACGCAAAGGGAGGGGGAGCAGGGGTGAGCGGATTCGCCGGGAGCATGCTTGTCGGGCGGTGGTAGTGTGAGGTGAGGGAAATGGGGACTTGCTGGGTGTGTGAGGCCGGTTGGGTGGAGGGCATGACCGAGGTAAGGAGTCGGCAAGGCTAGAGGTGCGGCAGGGCGAGGCCGACAGGAGAGGAGGACCTGGGTGTAGGAGCTGGACAAGGAGGCGGGGTCGACAAGGACCGACAGGCCACTATCAGGCAAAGGGTGAAGGTGACTGTCAGCTAGGGTCCGAACGGGGTGGAGGCCAGGTGTGCAGGGAGGTGAGGGGTAGTACTACCGGAAGGGTTGACCAAAAGGTGAAGAGGGAGCGGTGAGGTCCACTGGGGAGACTGGCTTGACGAGCAAACGAGGGTAGATTGGCCAGGGCAACTGGAGGAGGGCGTCACAAACAAGAGGATGGAATCACACTGGTTGGATAGAAAAAGGGAGGGCATTGCCTTACTGGATCGGGGAAGAGGAGGAGGCCACTAGGATGGGATGGCGGTGCAAAGCGCAGAATGGGGAAGGGGGTATCCCGTGGCGCAGAACGGGGAATTGGGAGGGGGTAGATTAGGGTTTTGACTATTTTTTCTCTGTTCATTTTATTATATTAATAATAATAGTTATAATAATAATAATAATAATAATACCAATATAATAACAATAATAACAATAATATTAATAATAATAGAAATAATAATATTAATGAAAATTTGATAAAAATAATACCAATAGAAATTTAAAAAGAATAATATTAAAATAAATTTTATGATATTATTATTAATATTATCTGAAAAAATAATATTATCATGGAGGTTTAAACATTTATAAAAATTAGTTATCTTAAGTATCGGGCAACCACGCATTCACCAGGGCCGAACGCATGGGAACCACTAACAACATGGTGACCGCGCACTGGCCCGAGACCCACCAAAAACATCAAAGCTTCAAAACTCAAACCCAGACCCAAACCCACTCTATCCAAAAGCTGTGGGACTGAGAAAAGAAAAAAATAAAATAAAATAAAAAGGATTTTGATATCAGGGTGTGACATACATCTTCTATTTTAACATTGTTTTCCTCACCCATAGTTATTGCATTTTCTTCCTCCCTAATGATTGAATTAAGTAGAGCTACTGTGGGGTGGATCAAGATGAGAATCATATGGAGAGGTTTCTTCTCTAAAGAAAAAATATTTTACACCATTCTCAATAATTATAAATTCCTTCATCTTGCAATATATCTTCACATCATAATTTGACAACCAATTCATAACAAGAATTATATCAAATTCTGTCATTAGTATGATGATAGAGTCAGCAACTAAAACAAATTTATGTGTCATGAGGGGAATTAATTGACATGCCTTTATTACAATGATACATCCACTAGGGGTTTTGATTGATAACTCCTTTATTAAATAAAACTGTAAATATATAATTTTCTTGGAAAACTAGGAAGATATAAATGAATGTGATGATCCACAATCAAATAATGTATTGGATAAGTTTGATGAAACAATTAAAGTACCTTATACCACTTTATTTGGAACATCAATATCAGCAGTTGTGATTGCATATGCTTGTCCCTGCTCCCTTGTCCTTTTCTGTGGCATGTTTCCTTGATGCTTTGGACAATCATTAGAATAATGTCCCATCTCCCAGAAATTATAGCATTGAACATTATTAGCTTTCTTCTTCCCCTTACAATCACCAGCAAGATGTACTTTTTTTTCCACATTTGTAGCATAATTCTTTTCCATTTAAGTAGGCAGCAGGGTGTTTCCTTCTACAATTATCACAAGGTGGAAATTCAACTGTTCCCTTCTTCCATGTTTCCTTATTTCCTTTTCTAGAGTTTTAAGTAGCCCGCTTCTTCTCTTGCTTTCCCTTAAAGTCATAATACAATGATAATTCATTTTCCATCTTGATATCACATGAAACTATATCTTCATATTATAAGAAATTTTGGGAGACCAGTGACCGCTAGAGGAATGGCTTTAGGCCATCAAAGAATCGATCGATTTTTCTCCTTGGATTTCTTATGTAGTCTAAAACATGTCTTTCTAACCTTGTAAAGTTAACTTAATAATTTGCAACATTCTCATCTTCCTTTTGCCTCAAGTTCAGAAACTGCATTTCCATATACGCTCGTTGTTCATGAGGAAAGTATTTCTCTAGGAAGATTTCTTTAAAACCTCTCCATTCCATCTCTTTTATTTCTTCATCATCCTTTGTGTTATGGATTAATGACCACCATTGATATGAATCTCCCGATATCTAATAAACTACCATGATGACCATCTATTTTTCATTATATCCCAAAGCAAGACATATCTTCTCAAGGGAAATTATGCACTACTCAGCTACAAATGGGTTTTTAGTCCCATTGAATGATGGAGGCTTTTGTCACATAAAGCTATCTAACATAGCTCCTCCATGTGGTGGATCTGAATGCTCCATACGGGTAAGGTTATTATTTATAACCTGAGTAAGTTGTCCCGGTATAGCTATAAGTTCCTCAGCACCAGTCACAGCACCAAAGCCAACATCATTAGCTTGCATTGGAGGGAAATCCCTATAGGGGACACACACTTTCATGCAGTTTCCATTCCTTCCACTAGGATACATTTCTAAATAATATCATACACTAGATTAGGGTGTGAATCATAATTTATAATCTCATTGTAGAAAAATACTTAGCATAAATCAAAATACTACTCATAGCTAATCTCTTAATCATAAAAATGGTATCTTTGAGAAAAAATTTACATTTAAATCCTTAATAATGGATTGTAATGAAAATGTGAATTATCCTAAGAATATCCCCCCGGAGTTTCATAACCAAGAGTGAAGCAAAGCCCATTGTCATGTACCAGGATACCTCGGGTCAAGCCCAAAACTCCTTGTTATCGCTTTCACTCCAAGGCACATTTGTGCCAGAGACACCTCTACCTGCTCATATCTAGATAGGGTTGTATTGCGTGAAAGATCCACATAAACTATTCCTTAACAAAATACGAGGACATTATTGTATGTTTATCCTAAAATACAATCTTAGGGACTCTTCCATAATCCGCGTTTTCTAAATCTAGTTTCCAAGTTTTCTACTAAACTTCATTTGATACCAACTGTGAGGACCCAACCCCAGTTGCCTGGATCTAGTGCCTTATTTTATTACATTGGAATATAAACAAGGAATATGTATCCCAAAGGACCAAGTTGTTTAGTAGCTTTTGGAAAAAATATACATAAATAAGTTCAACTTTACATCATAAAAGGAAATACAACACTAATTTATTCCATTAGAAATATCCATGCCTCCTATATTATACTTGAGAGTCATTCATAATTTACATCTTAATATCTTGAGAAAATGAAACCTAAGAAAGGGGTGAGCTCAAACGCTCAGTAAGGGTAAGAAATATAGTATAAGATAGCATAAACATAAGATATGGTGAATAATTGAAAACACATTCCTTTAATAATAAACATGAACACATTATGTGAGGAATATGATCAGAGTAAATAATTCCATAATAAAACATAATAATGGGTTTTATACTAGTCAAATAACCACACGAACATTCAATTTCTAGCTTAATAATTTGGAAAGTTCATATTAAATTTTTTTTGAAACATTTTGTCAAGGTCTCATCCAAGATGTCTAAAAAAGAGTTAGGCCTCAGTCAAAATCCATATATAACATTGGGAAAGGCCTCGACCAATTCCATGTCTATTTGTCTCATGAGACCTACTGATTCATCCAGGGGATATATCGGGCCCAAACCATTACATAATAAGTTCAATGAATTCCTCATATAATCAGGGATAATCATAAAACACCTATATATTCATATTGAATCTGTCATATGAAATGTAACAAACTTTCCCCAATCATTGGACATAAAACACTAACCATTCTGAGTAACATAGTGAATGGTTTTATGATAGATCATCCACAATAAAAATAGTCATAAAAAATTCATTCAAATACGGTAGATGAAATCATAAATGATTAAAACCAATAATACATAATAATAAACAAGAGTGTTGAAGCTGACAAAAATACTCTTATAAAATCATTAAACAATTCTTGAGATAAATACTCTTTATTTGGAAAAGAAGAGTTATTTGGGATAGACCATTGTATAAAAACAGAAGTGAAGTAAGATAATTTTTTAATAATAAAATGAGTGATTTTATAAAGATAATGGTTTCCAAAAAAATATTATAGAGTGCCCATGAAAATAGATAATAATTTGAGAAATTCCCTTGAATCGGGCTTGTATTTTAGAAATAGTTTTGAAGGTTTCTTTTAAAACATGTTACTATCCATAAAATATAGAAGGATTATAGTGGGTGTATATATATAGAATACTCACACATAATTTATGAGGAGTACATAATAATACATAGTAATTTCATTAAGGTAATTAGACAATGAAATTAACTCGAATGAAAATGGATGTTCTGGTGGAAAACCCATACCTTAAATCCGAATGTGTTCCCCTCTTGAAATTAAGGTCCAGGAATATGAAATTATAGTCATTAATAACTTAATTTAGAACCTATTATACCTGTATTTAGTTTATCATAATTATTTTTAGTTCATTTATGTCCTTATTGGTAAGTTATAATATCAAATTCTATCATTCCGTAGTGTTTGTTTTCTTGATTTTCATAATCGGTTCACTTTTTTATAAGTAATTGAGTTCACGCGGAATGGTTGGAAATATCGAGAATTGAAATTACATATTATTTATGAACATCCATAATTTATAATGGTCATTTATATAATTTGGTTAAATGGAATGAAGATGAATCATGAGATGACAACCACTTAGATTATTTGGCGGTATTTGGATTATTATGAACTAGTTATGTCTTTATAATGGTCATTTCTATCATTTGGTTACATGGAATGAGGATGAATCATTAGATGACAACCACTTTGATTATTTGGCTGTATTTGGATTATTATGAACTAGTTAGGTCATATAAATTAATTATATGTACATATACTTATTCCTGAATATTAATTATATTATAATACATATATTATAGTCTGGTTCAATCATAAATATGGTTTCATGCCCAGTGATGAAGGATAGATTGAATAACGAAACTTCATCATCCACGAAGGTTATAAATCAGAACCCCATGGACGTTGATTTTGTTTAAAAAAATAAAAGGGAGGCGGTAAGAATATTGATGATGGTTCTTCAATTAAAATGATATACATATGTTATATAGATGATACTGGAGTTATCATGATCATTTGGACAGAAGAGGTGAGGAAATGATAACAAAAGAAGACAAATTCAAATGAAACTAAAAGAAAAAGAAAGGCACTTTACCTCTTGAAATAACTTCTTTGAGAACCTCCTTAAGGGAAGAGAATTTGGTCTTTTGGAAATACCAAGAGCTTCCTACTAGTTTTGAGTTACTAGGGAAGGGTATTTGGGCAGAACATTGAGAGGATTCAAGGCTTAGATGAGTGAAGAGAAGAGGGAGTGGGGGGGGGGGTTATAGTGGAGGAGAGGAGTGAATTTTGAATATTTAATTCATTATTTTATTATTTCCCTCAAGACAACCAATAGTGTTATTTCATGTGACCCCTAATAGTAATAAGTACATATGAGTTCGAACCAAGTGGCCTTAAATCACTTATTATGTCATAAATAGCGTATTTAATTGATAATTTTTATATATGGTATTTTCCCATATTTTACTATTTATAAAAAATTCATGAATTTCTGAAAAATCCAAAAAAATTACCCCTGCCATTTTTTGATGTGTAGAATTCAAAAATGAACTCTATTTTTTCAAAAATAATTTTCTAAATATTATTAATTTAATTTTTAAATAAAATCATAGTTAATCTAAAAAATAAAATTTTTAAAGGTATAATTAGTATTATATCAAATTGAAAAATTAATTAAGATCTCATTATATTATTAACTTAAGAAAATAAAATAATATCATTATTTACTATTCACTAGGGTCATATTACTATTCATAAGGGTATGTTACTATTCACCAAAAATCAAGTTTGTTCTATCAGACTCCAAATGACTTACTGATCACAACTCTAGATGACCATTTTTTGAAATTCAAAACACAGTAGAGGGAAAGTTGTGTTTAATAGATAGATTATAAAATTTCATTGAATATTTATTTTCAAAACCATGGGGTGTTACAAAATTGACTTCTCTGCCACTATAATAATTATTTATGTGTTATGAATATATAATGGTACTTAGACATTTGACAGGTGGTTATGTGATAAACCAATGATTGGTGGCTACGTGATAAACCAAATGGTGGTTGGTTCTGTGATAAACCATGGGCGGGTCGTTACATTATAACCTAGAATGGATTGGGTATAGACTTCAGTCGTATGGATATTCCATTTAGTGATATTTGTGGAATTCGATTGTATGGTTATTCCATTTTTGTATGTTTATGTCCCAAGTTACCTTTATATGTTATATGTTGATTTCTATCGGCATGTGGTAATCATTTTATTACAGAAAGGGTATGAAATGAGCTTCTACTCAGTGAAATATATTTACTTCTTCTTAATGGTGAAAAGTATTACTTTATAATAAAGTATTCATGGTTTTCATGTTATCCCAAGACTAACAGTTTTATTTCTTTATGTATCCCTTACTGAGATTTAGAATATTTTATGTGTTATGACTTTATAATGGTACTTGGACATTTGACGGGTAGTTATGTGATAAACCAATGATGGGTGGCTACGTGATAAACCAAATGATGGGTAGTTCTGTGATAAACCAAGGGCGTGTGGTTACACTATAACCAAGAATGCATTGGGTATGGACTTCAGCTGTATGGAAATTCCATTTACTGATATGTGTGTAATTCGACAGTATGGTTATTCCATTTTTGTATGTTTATGTCCCAAGTTACCTTTATAAGTTATATGTTGATTTCTATGGGATTGTGGTAATCAATTTATTATAGAAAGGGTATGAAATGAGTTTCTCCTCAGTGAAGTATGTTTACCTCTTCTTAATGGTTAGAAGTATTACTTTATAGTAAAGTATTCATGGTTTTCATGTTATCCCAAGACTAACAGTTTTATTTCTTTATGTATCCCTTATTGAGATTTTTAAGCTCATCCCATGTTTTGAAATGTTTTTCACAAGACATAAAGAAGAATAGAGTCAAGGATGGGATTAGGGAATAGTTATTCTATTAAAACATGAAACGATGTCATGTTTCTTTTTAAAGAGTTTTTGTTTTGTGAAAAAAATGGACAGTGAGTAGAAATGTCTACTTGTAATATTCAAGATGTTATATATATGTTATGAACTAATTCTCTAAATATGTAAACCTGAAAAGATCCTCGATGTTAATTAAAGTAAAATTATTGGATTATCTTAAGATTAAATTTTGTTTATGGCTGGGCCTTATAGATCTGATAGTCACGAGATGCGGGAATGCGAGGCATTGATGGAGGAGCAGTGGCCTCATCTCATTGGCATGTAATCTTCTTCATAGGCTTTATAGGGGAAAAAATTATTTATGCTGGGGAGTTTGTAACATCCTTGTACCTTGATCAGGTAAGTTTTAAAATTTTTCTACATTCCCTTTTAGTTAAAAATCATTTTATGTGATTTTTTTGGGTTTACTACAGACTGCAGAAAAGGTACACACCATATACCTAAAATAAACGTCGTGTACTTGGTGCTTCTTGCATGTTGTAGATTGGGAGATCATATCCTGAATGGGGAGAGCATGAAATGATATGGTAAACTTCATGTAGATGTGGTACATGTTGTGTAGGGGTTAAATAGAATTTTTTCAACCCGAGGCGATGGGGTTTTAAGCGTACTTATCCAGCGTGGCCTACACGTTGTGACCTCTTGGTACACATCATGACTCGACTCGAGCCTAGCCTAAAGTAATGTGTTTGGAAGTACTGATCGGTCTATTATTCTTATACCTCTTAGATCTAGACCTTAGAATCTCCGTAGGTGTTTTTGATATGTTCCCCACCTTCTGGTTCGATCTGATCAACTTCGGATCTTTGTTGCATCTATGGTGTGAATCCCGAGTATGGATTCTTCCTCATTCTTTGAGTTTCTATCCTTCCATCCTCTTTGGATTTCAATGGATAAGCATGGGGTTGATGGATACATATTTTGTGGTGTTTAATCATTCTACTAGGTATATTTTTGAAGTATTCTACACCTTTTTTCTCATTTAAGGGTGCCATTGCGAGTGCCGTTCTTCAGGAAAGTAGTAGGTGGTTTCATCTCAATTTTTTAAATTGATTACCATCTTATTGATTGATTTATTTAAATTGTTTATTTAAATTAAAATTCAAAATATCTCTTTCAATTTCTATGATAAAAACCTAATTCTAGTGAATTGGGTGATTTGAAATGGTTTTGGCACGAAAATTTGGAAAACCCCCAATTCCAATGAATTGGGGTGGGTTTGGGGAAAGTTAACCAATTTAAATTGTTGAATTTAAATGGTTGATTTTGATGGAAATGTTTTTAATTAATTTTTTGAATTTAATTGTGAAAATTAATTGTTAAAAGGATATAATTTGTTTTGAATGGATTTCAAAATCATGAAAGTGGCTCAAAATGATTTGATTGAAACCCAATAGTTTTATCTTGTGAAAAATGCATGTTTTTTTGGAATAAAGCCTATTTTAGTTTTAAATGGAAAGAAATTGAAATTTTTGAAATGGAAGAATGGGATTGATCGTATATTAATAATTCTAATTATAGTGCACCCATCATGTAAGAGCGCATGCAAGCCTTAGGTAGTTAGTGAGTTATTTAGCTACACTCTACATTATTATAATGTTCTAAAACATACATGTAGCGGGTCACATACTCAACGGGTTGGTAAAGAGTCTCCTTTGGATAGTTTCAGAGGGATGTGTGTATACAAATTTTTATGAGTTCACTTAGAGAGTGCGAAATACTATAGTTGGTTAATACTATCGTACCTTTTGGAAAATGACCATGATGCTCGCTTGTTTGTTTATATTTGAGAGATAAATGTATTCCAATGTTTGTTTGAAATTATTTACATGCTTGTTGAATTTATATAAACTATTTTATATAAATGATTTACTTAAGACATTTTTTATAAATTTTCCATATCTTGTAAAGTAATACCTATGGTTTAAAAGTTTTTCTGATCATTTTAAAAATGTATAGCATGTTTTGTTTAAATATTCTTTCGAATTTCCAAACAAGTCTATTTTAAAAATTGAAAAAATTTATATAGAAAATATATATTTAGAATCTAATATGAAATATTTGGTGCTATCATATTGGGATTAGGCTCACCCCCTACTTTTTTCTTTTGGGTTTTTCTAGACTTTCTTCTTCCTGGATCGAGCAAAGGGAAGAGATCTCTTAGTGGTAGATTCAACTATTGAGATTTGGACTTGGTGAGTTGTGTCCTTATAAAACCTTGTGGATATTTTTCATATTTAGTAATTTATGTTGTATTAATTTATCTTTTATTCCTCATTTGATTCTAGTACTTTTACTCCCAGTGGAGTTTTCCTATTGATATGCATACTGTATTTTATCTTTTGCTTCCGTATTCTTATGGAAAAATCATTCCCACTTGCTTGTTGTATGATTCCAGGTTCTAGTCACTTACCCTTGGAGATCAAGAACTCATTTTAGGTCATGTGAGGTTCATCTCAGTTATCGGGTAACTAGGGTACCCAGGCTGGCTAGTTCGTTATAGGGGTGACCATTTATATGTGAGGTGAGTGGCACACTTGTATTTTTTTAATAGGAAAAGGTGCACTGACATTTTCACATTCCAAAAGGATAAAAAAGAGACCATCATTGACACCGAAACATTATAATGTTGAAATATGGCCATAAAATAGTTTTTAGGTCTTTTTAACCCTTATCCTTTTAGTTTAACCCTCAATAAAAACAGTTTTCACCTTAACCGTGGTAATTAATTTTTACTATTATAACTATTCATTAGGAAAAAATTAAGTTGACCTTATTATATAATAGAAATTATGATGATTTAAAATATTTAACCAATTTTTTCAAATTAAAGTCATATTAGTAAAAAAAAATTTAATTTAAAATTAAATATCCTGATGTGATGAAAAATCGAGTTTTCCAGAAGTTTATTTTTCAAGAAAATATTATTTTGTACTAAGTATATTTATAATAATAATAAATGAAAGAATATAAATTAATAATTATTTATATATAATATATTAATTTTATTTAAATCATCTCTCATTAGGGTTTTTTAATTATCTAAAAATGAGAAACATTATGCACTTTAAAACATTTTTAAGAAAAATATAAATTTTAAACCCAAAAACAAACTTATACTAAAATCTAATATGAAGCTAATAAAAAATAAATAAATTGGTTAAATATAACTAAATAATAATTATTTTAAATTAAATAATAATAAAAAAATAGTTTTTCTTTTTAGATTCCTAATTTATTGAAAATAATTGACATTTTTTAAAAATTAGTATTTTCCACTATTCATCGAAAAATCATTATTTTCCAAAAAATAAAAAAATTACACCCAAAGTAAAATTTGATATTATAATTATAAAATTGAATTTATTTTTATCAAATAAAGTTTTTAAAAGTTCATAAATTTAATTATAATTTTTTTTTTCAGAAAAAATAATGAAAATCATTTTTGAAGAAAACTTAGTTTTGAAGAATAAAATTGATTTACTAAAAATTAATTGACCATTTACTAAAAACAATTCAAGAAATTATATTTAGTAGGATATATATATATATATTTCATAATTTAGTTAACACTATTCATAACCACCAATTTAACAAATAGGTTATTCTGATTATATATTTCGAGGTTCGTTTAAGATCAATGTTTCATTTTAAATTAGCTATCAAAAATAGTTTTCTTTTATAAAATATCAGGGTCTAACAAAATTACTTTTTCATTATCTCCAATTTATTATGTATTATATGAACACACTCAAACAAATCTATTTTATATTTATGGAAAGTCTTATATACAATCTAGAAAATACTATGTATACAGGGAGTGTCTTCCTTTTCTTTATTTCACCTCTTCTAGGATATCTTATCTATCAAGATCAAATATATTATGTATCAATAATAGTGTTAAGGAATTTTCCAATTTCACTTATTATATAATTTCTTATGTATCGACTTAGAAGATTGTATTTATATATGGATAATCTGAAAGACTTCGATTTTTCTGCGAACTCTACTCAGGTCAAGCTCCATGTTCTTGTGCCATGATTTTTTCCCACAACTGAAATATATTATGTATCCTGACAAAGGATATTATATATAAAATTTATTACTGAATTTTTAAAGTCTACAACTTTCCTCATGTCATGGTTCTAGGGATTATGATGTGGTTTATTTCTACATTTGAATGGAGTTATTCTAGTTCTAAACCTCCCTTAAGAATTTTACTTCAAAAGTACTATAATTCCTAACTGTCACTAATAAATTACCATGTGATGAATCAAAAACCAACATTGTTCAATAATAGATTATAATAAATATAACATGAATCTTTAATTGGATACTAACAAATTCAACTAGATATAGTATGTAGGGGTGTTATTTTGATGATGAATGATAGGGATATTATGTAATTTTAAATGAGACATATTACTTGTTATAGAACTATGAAACCTTGAATATTTCCCATTGGACATGGGATATGAGTGGTAAGGATTTCTCCTATGAATTATCATCTGGTATGTGTGATCACTGAGGTTATCTAGGAAATTATAAGGTAATTTAATCAAGATAGTCCAAGGGAGGTTGACCATGCATCCATGTTCTAAAATAAATATCCACTATCAATTTGAGGTGATGAAAGACTAACTTGAGAGGATGAGTGGTCATAAAAGATCAAAATTATATTCTTATTTTTGTAAATTATTGAATCCTTGAAGGTTCAATTTGGATATTATTTGTTGAATTGACCAAATAAGTGATCATGGGAGTCAATCAAGAAAGTATGGTATCATTAAATGAGAAATGACATAATTACTCAATCAAATATGATGTCATTAATCTATATATTACATAAGGATTTGGGTTTATCTTATAAAATGATATGGTGATGTAATTTTACACTACTCTTTCAAGACATTCCTTTTATAGAATTATATGTTATATCATGTAACTAAATACTAAATTTTGAATGTTAACATTCATATTATTTTCCACTAGCTATCATTAAATTATGTGTTCAATATAATGAAACCTATGGTAATTTCTTTGGTCATGGGGTTCCAAAATGTTTCTAAACTGCATGCATTACTCATATGTTACATAACATAAGAGTTATTACATAGAGAACCCGATAGAGTCAATAAAGTCTTATATAAAGGACTATACTTACATAAAATGGTTATATGTGATCTTTCTAAATCCTTGGTAAACCTTCTTATTCCATGAATGAATCTTCCCCCCCTTAAATTCTCTTTACATCTAGAGGAACAAGTAATTCGTGAATATAAAGAAGGATATATCTAATGTGATGGGTGATTCAACCATCCTATGCATAAGCCATAGAGGAGGTATTTCATTTAGTTGACTATTACGATAACCATCAATATCATATGTGTGAAGAAAGTGGGAGATTTTTCCTAAGGTGAAAGGTACATATATGGTTTTTTTATTTTATATATAGTGTGGTTTCATTTTTTATGCATGTTGTTCCTAGGTTTTGGGTTAATAAATTTTTTTTTCTACATATATTAAGTGTTAATCTATCCTTACAGACCCATTAGTGGTATCAAACCTATTACGTGTAATTAGAATCTTTAAATAATCCTTAAAATGAAGTTATGGAATCTGATTCAGATAAACATAGAACCATATCATCATTTATGATTCAGTGTGCATCATTAAAAATGACTAGCTCTATGATTTAACCTATAGAAGGAATGCATAGGTTAATCCAACATAATTCATTTAAGTTTCTTATTATTCTTACTAGATCCATATTTTATATAATAATAACTCATGATTATTGACACACAACACTTAGGTTATTCTGTTAAAGGTGTTATACTAACCATACATGTGATATTGATTTATTAATATGATGAAATTCATGAAATTATTCCTACACAACACTAGGTTTAATATCAAACAAAAATAATATAATCTTGTTTCATTCCTTATGTAAACACCATAGTATAAGATTAATCTCACATATGCACTGAGTTAATCTCACAAGGTGTGCTAAGTTAATTCCACAGAATACATAGTATAGATTATATGCATAAGATTAATCATAGTTAATTCTATATGATACCACAATCCACTATGTTATTCCTATATAGTGCTATTTTAATATGACATAGACCTCGATGATATTTTTTTAATATCACGCATGGGTATTAGGTTAATCCTATATAGTGATTATATGGTAGATTAATTTCACAAAACAACAGTTTAATATCCCATGAGTTGTTCTCACACAAGGATTCCATACACTAACTTAATCCTACACAACATTCCATTTTAATCCTATAGAGGTCCCATTTATATTGTAAAAAATACAATTCAAATGAAAAATGTTTTTCTTAAAATTCAATTATGAATTGAATGATATAATTTATAAAATATTTATAGATTATAAAAAGGTATTTTTGGCTATTAATTAATTTAGAAAATTACTTATAAATTGATTATTTAAACAGTGTTTATAAGTAATCAAATAAATGATTATGAAACACTTATAGAATAAATATCCTTAAATATTAAATGATAAAATTGAAATTACTTTTTTATAAATCATATGAAATGAGTTATAATTTTTATATAATTTTTTTGTATAAAAATTATAAGGATAATTTATTATTTTTTTTATAAATTACAAAAATGATGGAAAAATATAAATGCATTTATATTTCCATATGAATTATTTATATATTTATTTTTAAATTTTAATTTAATGTCCTTATCAGAAAATTATTTAAACCAAATCAAAATAAGTTTTAAAGACTGATGTAATAAAGGTTTATATAATATAAATATGTGATATATTTATTATGATTTTTTAAGGAATTTAAATTTCAACATAATAATATATATATTTCATTAAAATTTCACTTGAAATTTAAACGTTACTAATAAACCAATACAACCGGTTTTGATAACTTTTGGTATAGGTATGGTTTTATCCAGTTATACCAATATGTTGGTTAAACCATTGGTATATATTTATATATACCAAATTTTTGACCAAACTGTTAGTATTGGTTTGGTTTTAGGCCACATATTCCAATGGTTTGGTCAAACCATTGGTATAAATATCCTATTAAAAAATTCCAATTTTGACCTCCATCCCAAATTCTATAAACTTTACCACTCTAGTGTGATTTCTTTTATATTTATATATTTTTAAATAAATATATATAAATTTATAAAAATAATTTTAAATTTTAAATTATTTATTATTATTACACATATTTTAATAAATATATTTATCGATATTGATATAGATATAAAATATATTTTTAGATTTTATTTAAATATTACCAAATATGAATGTACAGTTAATATGTAATATATTTTGTGAAAGATATATTATAAGATTATCATTAATTATTATTAACAAATAATTCTCTAATTAATATTTATTAATTTAAATTTAATTACATTAGTATATACCACTTATAATTATATATATATATATATATCTGCGTGTGTGTGTATTTCAATATATGATTATTTTAATTTATCTATAATTTTTTATTTTATTTAAGGTCCTGGAGATTGCAATCAATGAAAAAAACTCACCCAACCATGGGCCTACAAAGATAGGACACCCACCCCTCCAAGGGTTGAATCACTCCATAATAAGACCATTTCAATGATTAGCCAAAAGTTCTAGTGTTTTAAAGGCCGTTACCTAGGTTTTACCCCTGCCCACATCACTCCTATGTCACCACCTGAAAAATCCCACCTCCCATAAATTTCAAGTCATTGGGGGTTGAACCCTTAACCACATGAAGCCTGAAAAAGTTTCCTTAGAACTCGACCAACACTCGAGTTGCATATAATTTTTTATTTTAAATAAAATTGATAATAATTTTTTCTTTTAAAATGGTTTATATTTTACAAAAGATATTTTTATGTAAATATTATTAAATATTTTTTTATTCAACTAAATTATTATATGTATATATTTATATATATAAATATATATTTAATTATAAATTACAATACAATATGAAAAATGGTATAATTTCAATGCAATAATATCCATAAAATGTAATCGCTAAAAATAAATTCAGTCTCTATAAAAAAAATGAGAAGATAACCCTCTTAATATAAGATTAAATTCCATTCACATTTTCCAAAATTAGGTTATCACGACTAAAAACACATTTTGGATGTCTTTTTGGCCTTTTTTGACCATAAAAAAATGGAATCTAATACTCAATATTCTAAATGGTGTAAATATTTTCACATGATTCCATTTAATATCCTATGAAACCTAAAAAGTCACTTAGATGAAAACTTATGGTTCATTGATGTTCAGACCCTATTTTAAACTTTTCATATGGTACTGATTGATTTATAAATTTTTTATTTCCCAAAATTGTTTTTAAATATCTTTTAATAAAAACTAATTAATATATTATTAACTAATATTAAATTTAAATAATTTCATAAATAATTGTACATTAAAAATATTATATTTTAAGTGTAAATACAAATTTAGCAATATAAAAATCATATTTAGGAAAACATATTATGTATATATCAATATTAATATATTTATATATGAAAAAATGTGAAATAATAATAATAAATAATTTAAAATTCATAATTTGTTTGAGATACATATATACATATATACATATACACACACACACACACATATATATATATATATTTATGTATGAAAAATCATGGAATATGTTCTAGAAGAGTGGTAAACTATCTAGAATATAACCTAGAGGTCCTTAGATTAAATCTCAGTGTTGAATTTTTTTATAAGATACCTATACCAACGGTTTGACCAAAACACTGGTATTGGAACGTACTATTAAATTTCTTATACCAATGGTTATTATTCCAATGGTCTGGTCAAACCATTGGTATATGTCTTTTTGGATGGTAAATCCCCCAAGAGTTCATTAAATCATTGGTATATGCTATACCAACAATTTGGGGACCTATACCCATTGTTTCAAATTATTAGTACAAGTTATTTTCTAGTAAAGAATATATTATATTTATATTAAATTATATATAATTAATAATATAAAATAGTTCATATTGAAAATAAGTAGAATTTTTTTTATTTAAATAATGGAATGTCTATAATATATAGCTAAACTATAAAGTTTCTATTTTAAGCTTAATTTTTGAATTGTTCATAAATTTTTATATCATGTTAAAATTTATGAATATTTTATTTATTTATTTATTCTATTAATTATTGATATTTATAATCTTTATATTCTAAATAGAGACATCTACTTTAGTTTAAAAGCTAAACTATGTATATGTTATCATATATGCTTCTTTGAAATCATATGCTCGATATAATAGTGGATTTAGTTTTATTCTACAATAAATTTTCATTTTATCGAGTTATGAAATTGAATTAAATTGTTACTAAATATTTATACAAATTATTTTTTAGAGTTATGTTGGATCTGAGATCTCTCCCGAGTAAATTAACTCTAGGTAGGGGGACTTTTGGTTAGATTGTTCGATGACCTAGAGGTTTATACCTAGTCTTAGAAAAGTGAGGATTGACTCTCTATGACCCTATGATTACTCATTGTTGGATTATTGATTTCATATAATTCTAAAACTTTTCATGAAAGGGTTCCATGAAAATTATGCATGAGATGAATTTCTATATGTCTGAATATAGTTTGATTTTAATTTGGTTTGGTAACAAAATTTATAAATTTTGTAAAGAGTATTACATCAATATTTTTTAACATGTTGATTCATTGTAGATAATAGGGTTAGAAGAAAATAAATATAATCATGAATAAATGCAAAGGTAAAAACATGAGACAAGGATAGGACATTAAATCCCCTTCAAAATACTATGTATTAGATACCTTCTAAATATGCGCTTGTTAAAACCTCAATCATCTAACTGGATTTTTCATGATAGAGGTGAATGCCCTTGGATAATATTATGTAAGGAAATAAAGTAAAGGGTAAACCTAATATGATTATTTGTTCTTTATTAGTATTTTATTGTGGTTACACTTAGCTTGGAGACCTGAATAGGACTAGGTTATTTGAGTAATAGAGTTGGGTTTATCCATATGAAGGTTTGGATAAAATGTTATCTACTCAAATATCCAAGATTGATATATGATATAATTAGGATGATTACCTACATAAGTAGCTAACTGATGTAAGAATTACTAGACTATCCTAAAGATTAGGAAAATATAAATCTTGTTCCACAAAGGAATATAATGAAATTTAAAAGGGCCTATCATTTTAGTGGGATGGAATTTAATAAATGTTAGTATTAAAATTTTATAAAATATGATATTAATCTCATAAATTATTTTATTATAGAAAATAATAATCCATTAATAAAATAAACATAATATAAGAAAATCCTAAGTCTAGTAAGTTAATAAAAGTTGTTAAATAAGAGAAATTATATATATTTGAGGAATAATTTCCAAAAAACAACTATTGATTTTATTTAATGGGAGAATTTAGATGTTTATGAGAGGAATATAATGATTAGGTTATGATTTTAAAGGCACTAGATGAAATATTATGAGAGTAACTCTAGTATCCAATCATATAATCAATATTATTTTGTGTTCCAATGACATGGTGATATTAAAGGTTTCCTATAAAGAATATTATTCTTTAGGAATTCATTTTATTTTCATATTTGAAAATGTTAAGTTTTTTTGAATGTATTAAAAAATATTTACCCAATATTTCTTAATGTGTTGTAGAAAATTGAGCTAGGCATGTGATGTCTAAGTTTTTTTCCTGTTACATATAGTATAAGGGTGTAAATGTCCAAAATCAAAGAGGAAATCTTAATTGGAGAGTATAAAAATGTTTCATCAGGTAACATGTCAAGTATATTGGAACCTAGAGTATTAAAGAAGAAGTATTTCTGATTCCATAGGATAAAATAATCCAAGATATCTAAAGGAGGTTGTTAAACTCCATGAAATTTCCATATCAGTTATTAGTGTTATAAAAATCAATTCATTAGTTTTTAGGGTATGTGCTTCTAAATTAACACTTTATAAGTGTAATAAATATACAAGATCTTATAATCAATGGGATAATTTATAGATCTTATAGTTTTCATTTAAGTTGTGAAAGGAGGGTTTCTAGATCATAGATTTTAATGTAAATAAATATATCAAATTTATATTGATCTTAGTAAAGGATGTGTATATTAATCTCATTTATCTTATTTGATAAGAGATTTTTTTTGTTAATAATGATTTTTTACTGAAATTATGAGAAGACAGATTCAGTACACATGGTTTATGATTCATTAAATTTAGTAACATTTTTTGTGAAGAGTATAAAAATAACAAGGTTTTATCTAGTATAAAAGTTTTTATCTAGAAATTTATTAAAATGTAAGGATTTGAGATTCTGCCATCATTAATGGTGTATTTTAAAGAGTAATATTCTTTTCAGGAAAATTATCAAAAGACATAAAATTCCACATATAATATCGATATAAGAGTTTTTTTACATACTTCAACCAAATTAAATAAGTGTTATTTTCATAACATAAAGGATTTTGGATATCATATCATGATATTATGAAGAGAATGTAGTTTCTATGTTTCCGTTGGGTGTTTTTTTGGACTTAAAGGTATTCAAATCCAAAAAATAAAATATTACTTTGATTAAAATAAAAATTGATTGTCACTTTAACCTAAATTAATTTATGAAACACCGTACACTCTCACCCTTGAATTCTGTGCTAACAAATACATACATCATATGTTGGATTTGAAGTTAATTTAAGTGACAAAAATGAAAATAAATTACAATATCAATAATAATATTTTTTTATTTATAAAATAAAGTCCTTTTAGGTTTAGAGTTTTAGATAGTTAGAAAAAAAATTAACTAACAAAACCTATATCTTTAACAACCAATGGGAAATTTTACCACTAAATCATGATTTTATTATTTTATAATAATTCTATAACATCTCCCACATAATTATACACACATCGTACCCATATAGATATATAATATTGAATACCATTATTCATAACATGGGTAAAGTAAAACATAAGAAGGGTAAGCTAAAATTCTTAGAAAGTTGTTTCATATAAAAAAATATATTACGTAATATACAATCCATGGATAATATGGTAGGAATAAATAATAATAAAATAATTCCATATAATTATTAAATTTACCATGTAATATATCCAGGGATAATTTATCAATGTATATAATCACATGGATAAAAATAACAGAATTCATAGTGATGTAATGCATAATTTTTCACGTCACAAGGATACTTACAAGGCACCATGCAAATAAGTCATACATTAAAAAGGAAAGGTTTACACCAAGAATCGAAGATATTTTTTCTAAGGAGTTTTATAGACATAAAGAGGGGATATATAATTCACGGTCAGACATATCACTAATTAAGTTCAATGAATTAATGCTATGAATAAATAAACAAATAATACAATACATATACAATATGCCTTAGAAATCAATAAAAATAAAATTTGAAATAACAAGTATATAATTTGTTAACATTTCACTAGTCAATAAATTAAAAACAATTCTTGGTATCCATCCTTCATAATAACTCCATATAAAATAATAGGTATAAAATTAATTCAATACTATAAAACAAAATAAAAAAACAGTGGAAGTGATATATAATATATCCATGAAATATATTAATATGGAAATTAAGGTGAAGAATAGAGTCAAGAGAGAGATGAAGGGTGATAGAGAACATAAATCATAAGAACAAGGTGAGATATGAACTATAAATTTATAAAGTTATTTAAAGAGTAATATATGAAACATAATTTCATGGGAATATATATTTTAGTATTTCAGAGGAAAATTTAGATATAAAACTATAAAATAAATTTTCATAAAGATATTTTACATGGATATAATCTTTCAAAAAAATCTATTTCCATGGGGGAAGAAGGGACATTGAAAACATTAATTTTAAAATAATTAAAAATATTGAAATATTCAAAATAAATGGAGTTAAAAATATGGAATGTGGAGTGGAACCTAAAATAAATGATCATGAAAGGAAAATCCATTTTAATTATTTTAATGTTCCCTTATTATAACCCACATCATAAAAAGGATTATAAATCATCATTTTGAAGATAGATAAATAGAAATAATAAGTTCACATGAGATAATAAATATTTGGGTTTCATAATTAGAAAATACATCATTTATAGAAAAATAAATATTGATATTGTAGAGAAAGATGTTATTTGAGAGGATGATAATTATTCTATACAAAAATATTTCATTATTATAGAAATAAATATATCAAAGAAGATGATTTTTAGGAGGAAATTTTAATTAACAAAGAGAAATTTAATTCACCATATGAGGTAAAGAAATGTAAAAATATTATAAATTTAAAAAAACCTACTCAATGGAGAAAAATTACGACTAAATGAAGAGGATATTGAGTAGACCCAATATTTATGGATTTGGTAACAATTTAATAAAAAAAATATGAATGAGGTATTCCTAGATATTATTGAAAATATAATAAAATAAAAATTAATAATAATAGTAGAATTCAAATGGGGGAAAATTACACCATATAAAAGAAGAATCCTTGTATAATATTAAAACATGTATTAATGAAGGGTAATTGAGATTAAACCCATAGATTTATTCTGGACTTCCATGAAAGTGATTTAACCTCATTGAAGACATGATTCTTACCATCAAGGGACTTTGAAAAATAGAGGACTTAATACATTTTAATGTATCCAAGGGATTCCAAACACGAAGTAGGATTATAGTAATGATAAAATAGGTAAGGGATCAAGATAAGTTCAATTCATAAGCTAGGCTTGAATTCGGTGGAAGTGAGATCCTTCAATAGGTGAAAATCGGGACATTTCCTTGGAAACTAAAGTTGGTTGAGGGATAAATATGGAATCACATAGGAGTTAGGATAATTAGGTAAGGAAATATGGGTAACACTTTGGATATTTACTTTCCCACCAAAAAATTAATTCTAAAATGTCTATGTTTCAACTTAATTTATAAAAATTCATTCCACTATAAGTTACCTCGTTTTACCCTTCTAAATATTGATTGAATATTTACCATTATAATTTTTTTTTTCTAAAACAAAAAGATGAACCATACTACCATATTTAAATGTTTTGAATCTAAATTTTTACACCTATGAATATAATCTTATTTATTAATATGATATGAATAGATTTTAAATTAAAACATAAGATATATAGGAAAAGTGTTTTCCAAGAAAAATGAATTTTGAAAAATGAATTTTTATTAATAATATTCCCTATAAATAACTAATTAAATTAGTTTAAATATATTTTTTTATGTTTAAAAATCATATGGGATTCATCAGAATGAGATCAATTTATTTTTTTAGATAAAAGTTTCCATATGTTTATAAAAATTATTCTTTAAAAAATAAATCTCTTACTATGGTAACTAATATTTAATTGCATAACTTATTTTTTTATTAAAGTAAAAATTATGTTACTACCAAATTTGGATTTGATAATTGAAAATATAAAAATAATTTTATCAGACTATATTTTTAGAGTAGTAAAAATTAATTTTAATATAAGCATGTGTAAAATAGAGTTGTTTTAGAAAAAATACATTTTTAAGTGTAAAATGAATTTATTATTATTAATTTCCTAGTAATAAATATAAGATGAATATTAAATTATTCTATTATATATATTTTCAATACATATCATTAAAATAATTCTTTATTATAGATTAGTTAAAATTACGCAACACTTAAAAGAAACAGTTAATTGAAAAAATAATTTTATATATTAAATAATATTCAATAAATACAATTAAAATTGATTATTTATATTCAAAAAATTAAATGTTATAAGTATATTGGTATTAAAATATTTATTTAGATCATATAAATATGTCTAGTCATAAATTAATATTAATAATATTTAACACATAAAAATGTTTTTATAATTAAATATTTTAATTAAATATTAAGATTTTATTTCATTATATATTATATGTGAATTATATATCATTTTTTACAAATAATACACAACTTGAGTATACTTATAGGACAAATATATGTCTGAAAATAATATTTACAGTTACCATATTTCCAATGACTATATTTTCAATCACCGTATTTCCCTTTATAATGGATATATCACCACCATTACTCCCTATAAATTCATTTCATTCTTATCTCTTAAATTATAGTTCCCATTTCTATAATTTTCATTTTAGATATGACAAAATGATTTCTCCATTGATGTTTTTCTTTCTCATTGTTCGTTTACTTTGATTAATGGTGATCCTCAAGGGTGAAGATAATCCCTGGTATTTCATAGTTGCAGAGTAATTATTAATTTATATTTATTTTCTTACCAAAATTTAATCAATTTTAATAGTTGTAATCTTCCATTGAATGTAATATTCCATAGTATGTAATAAATGGTTTCATATACCTTTTTTTTGTTTCATTATGAATGAATAATGTGTAATTAGTTTGATTCATATCATTTATGACTCATGACCTAATCAATTATAATTATTTTCAAAAAATAGAAAAATAGTCTATAAAATTTTTTCTATATATTGTAGTTTAATATAATGGGATCTAAAAGTAAGTGTGTTACACATAACACCTTAAAAAAATTTCTCGCTCGCAATTTCAATTTCTCTCATCAATGAAAATAGATGAGGGTTTTCTTAAAATAGTCCGGAATCATGATATAAAAATTTATTCAAATATTTCACAATAGTTTGTAAAGATATTATGAACCATACAAAGAATATATCATAATAATTTTAATCTAGGTGTGTAATTCAGACCATTTTTTGTGCACTAAGAGAAGGTCAAGTTAAAACTCAAACAACCCTTTTCTAGGTTGTTACCCCTAGGTGAATCTGAGACATATCATCTATCCCATTATTTGTATCTAGACATGGATATCATTTATAAGAAACCACACAATCTGTACTTTACCAAAATTTCATGATTTCTTCTTACACTAAGATTTATCCCTATGATTTTAACTGATGTATTCTAATACTAATTTCTAATTAGATCAAAAAATCTATTATTATAGCCAAAACAAAAAATTCATTGAAACTTATGCTCCAAAAATTCAACAGTACCCATATATCTAAATAATATAAAATCATATACCCCTTAATATATATATCTTAATCATTTATACTCCCATTATATATTCATATTTTACAAATTAACTTAATTGTTTTACATTAAATAATATATAATCCATAATTTCAACCTATAACTTGATAATGTATTCTTCATGACCTAGAAAGTTATGTAAACCCTTATTTGTTACACATAATGATGCCTTAGACTAACATTCCCAAATCTAGAGATAATAAACACATACCTTACATATCAGATTTGAAACCAACTGAAGTGACCAAAACTTAGCCATTCAAAATTACTATATCCACAACAAATATTGAGTCGCTTACACACCCTATACCTTTTAGGTATAGTATTTGAAATTGTTAGGAACATTTTTTAACTAATGATTCCCAAATCATTCACATCCAATAAACATTTTTTCCACTAAACCTAGGTTATATTATTTTATAATAATTCTCTAACACCCCCTATAAATTTTTTTACAAATAGTACCCATCTAAAAATATCATATATAAAATTATTACCCATAAACCAGGGAAATAAAAACAAAAGAAGTGTGATCTGAAATGATTATAGTGTGTTAATATATAACAGAGGCTATTATGGATTAAAAAAGGCAGAAATAATATGGAAGGAATAAATAATAGTCAAATATTTCCATATAAACGATAACATGAGAATTTAATATATCCATTCATAACATAGATATGTAAATAGTCACATGGATAATAATAAATAATTTTATAGTGATGGGATGATAAATTTCAGAAAACATAAAGATAATATTAATGCATCATTCTATGACATCATAAATAATTTGGTATGGTTTACACCAAGTACCCAAGATAGTTTGTCTCATTGGACTTCCTGATGCATTGGTGGTGGTGGATATATAGTGTTAGTCCCCACCAAACACTACTTATATTACATTCATTCATTATATAAAGGATTCAATGAACAATATAATATTTATTCAACAAGCCTTAGTAATCAATAAACATTTACTTTTATATAACAAGTATACAAATTGTCAATATTTATTAATTCAATAAATAAAATAGATTTATTGGTATTAATCCTTCAAATTAATGCTATAAAAAGTATTATATGTATGCTTAAGTCAATACTAAAAAAAATACATATAAAAGTTATTGAAGTTTTAGAGAATATATCAATTAAATCACATAATATGACCATGAAGGAGAAAAGTAATTTCACCAGAGAGATTAAGAGTGATTTAGAACATAAATATTATAAACAAGGTGAGGTATGAACTATAAAATCAATAGAGAATTTATAGAGAAACTATTTAAAGAACTCTAAATATTGTATTTTACGTGGTTAGAAAAATAAAATTATAAATAAATTTCAAATAAATAAATTTCAAGGGATAGAGTGGGGGAATTGAAAACATCAATTTTAAATGAATTATACATATTAAAACCATGAAACAAAATGGATTAGAAAAAGGAAATGTGGAGTTAGTGATAAATTATAAGAATGTGAAAGGGAAATAATTTTTTATTATTTTAAAATACCTTAATTAAAACAAAAAATTCTAAAAGGATAATAAATCTTCCTTTTGAAAAGATGTAAAGAGAAATAAGAAGTTCACATGGGATATTTATATTTGGGTTTCAAAATAACAAATGAAAACAATTTTGGAATGAAAATATATATACATGGAAGAGAATGATCTTGTTGTATAGGCTGAGAATTATTCAAAATGTTAATATTTTTTAATTGAGGAATGAAAAAAATCAAATAAGAATATTTTGACAAGAAAATGAAAATTCCCCTTAGAAAAATACAAACAACCACTTGAATTAATGAAATGTAAGAATATAATAAACATATAAGAACCTAGTCAAGGGATATAAAATATGGGTAAATAAAAACGACTTTTAGTCCAAGAAACATTATAAATTTGGAAATGATTGAATTAATAATAATAAGTGATTTCTGAGAGAAAGATAAAGGGACCAATATAAATTAACCAAAATGAAAGGATGTGGTTTTATAAATATCAACTATTAACAACTCCTCAATTTGATCTATTATATCCTAATGTTAGTTACATGAAGTCATACTAAGACGCATACTTTTAATAATTCTAGTGAAATCATTTCACTCTCTATAAATATTAGAAACAAAAAAATAACTTTTCTTACAAAAGAGAATACAATCCTCCCATACTACTTTCGGCCTACAAGAATGAGATTACATGTGAAAATTAATTCCATGAACCATGAATGAGGATTCAAACATGATACAAAAATAATTTTAGTTATTGAATATTGAAATTTATATCACCATAATGACCCCTTCCATCTCTATTTGATAAGCCACAATTATCCCAACATTCTCAGTGAATCAGAGGTGAGATACACTCTTTGAGTCCCTAAATATTCAACAATATTCGAAGGGACTTAAATTACCTCTATAATCACTATTCATGTTGATTTTGATCTAACCTTATATGGTGTAGGAGGGGAGGGGGTTAGATAATAGATATAATTCAACTATAGATCCTAAAATTTCCACAAATACCTAATATGTCCCCGAATGGCCCAAATGCCTTCATTTTTATTGATTTTTGATAACCCCCCTTTCATGGGATAAGCAAGAACCCTTACAAGTCCCATAGGCTGGGAGATTACATAGACCGTAGGCTTTAAGATATTACATGACCTGGATGTCTTAGGGAATTCAACCAGACTATCTACAAGGAACTTCCCCTCCCTAGCATCTACATCATGATAGTAGCTCTCCACCTTTGTATGACAATTCGACTAGGCTTCTCATGCAAGCATAGGCTGGTCCAGATGGCATAGCCATACCCTCTCATTCTGATAAATCAATTTGGCTCTACTCTGGTGAGTGCACCTGCTCTGAATCCTCTTTTGGGGATGCTCCTTTTTTGTAGTCTGTATGGGGAAACTGCATGTGGCCCAAAGGCCTTGTGGTGGCCCGAAGGCCTTAAAGGTGACCCGAAATCCCTACAGACCCGAAGGCATGGGTGGCCCGAAATCCTTAAGGACTCAAAGCCTAAACCAGTGGCCCAAGGTGAATAGCTCCAGCTTCTATAGTACCGAATAGTACATCCTACAGTGCCTGCTATAGTACCACACAATGCACAGTTCTGCTACAGTACAACGATAGTACCTGCTACAGTACCGAAAATATGCATCTACCTGGTTTTGAACCTATGTATCGTAGATTCACTTAAGGATACCTCACTATCTATGCTGAGGCCCATGTTCCGAATACCTAACATGTGATATATATAATGATCTATGTTTCTTTTCCTAGTTAATCAAATTTTCAAGTAGGCATCCAATATGGTTTTAAGAAGGATATTATATTAAAAAAATTTGATCTCAAATTTATACTCATCATACCAATTCATATTCTAGCTACACTAGATAAGGTACCATGACTCTATATAAGTTGTTTGGATCAGGTTATTATACTGGAGAGAGGACTCTTGGTTATTATAGAGAACCAATAAGAAGATTGGTTTATTTGAAGTAAATACATGTACTTTAATATGACTTCATATCATGTTACCAGGCGATATTGCAATGGATAATTGTAAGAATACATGATTCATGGATTCCACTATATCCTTAATGACAATGAACCTCATACAAAGATTGATTATAAAATTTATAAAATAGTAATCAGTAGGTAACTTGCAATAGGGTTTCCTGTATATGAGTGTGAAATAGTTTGGTAAAATATAGGCATTAGAGGAAGACATAATATGTACAAAAACTTTTCAAGGATTTTCTATGAAGGACTTGTAATACTTGTGACAAGTAAAGGTGACATGTTTTCCTAGTTCCCAAATTAGGTTATCACTAATAAACATGAAGGAATGTGCATATATCAGATCCCTGATGGAGGCTAACAAATACTCCTTGGGTAATATAATTTTCCCATAATCATAATGTTCAAGTCACACACATTATCTTGAAAGGATTTAATTAGTGTAGCACCAAAACAAATATCCTTCTAGAAATTTAATTTATATTTCAAAGAATTTTTTGTTCTATAAGAATTTAGCACGAGTTTTCATGATGCAAAGCCAAAGGTATGAGTAGAGATAGTGGGGAATCCCAAATTCAATCTAATTAAAAAAAATTATTTTATTATTTGGATACTTTAATATTCAATAATAATTAGTATCTATTGGTATTGAGATGACATGGAATCTTTAAAAAAGTTAAATTCCTCATTCCCATCCCACTTACCTTAAAAGAATTGTAATAAACTCTCCCTTAAATTATGTCTTTATTACATAAAAAGATGAATCCAATCCAAATTAAATTATAAAAACACCTATTTTAAACTCTTAATCAAGGTATTTTTCTATTTGACATCCATAATTGAGTAGAGAAGCTAAGAAATAATGATTACTTTAATAAGGGAAACTCTACTAGCAAAGGAGAGGGATTTAATTTTCCTGGAGATAAGTTGATTATTGATTCTATTAGTGATTGTTATAAAATGATAAGAATTGGGCCTTCACGAAAAGAGTGGTATTCCTAGATATGTTAAGGGGAAGATTCCTTGATTTACTATTAATCTATAACAGATCAACATATTTATACTTTCATTTAAATTTTGACTAAAAATATAATGGTATTTTCAACAACTAATGTGACAGTTTGATAAGAAACAATAATGATCAACTATACCCTTAACATATTCAATGTTTTTTTAATCCCCCAAAAAGAACATGTTTAATCATAATCATATAAAAGATGATAGGGATCCCTCACTCCACTCCCATCTTATAATGTCTTGAATTTTTTTCCAACCATATCAATAATTCCCCTACTAAGATAATATTCAGAAATATTAAATAGGATAACTGATAGAGGATGTCCCTATATAATTCTACAAGAACATGATAAGTATCTATGAGTGATTCCATTATCCAAGGAAGATATTTGATAGTTTTAAATAAAATTGTGGTCATATAAATAGAATTTATAATAAATCCAAACTTGTGATGGACATCAAAAATTAATCCATTGTTCATTGGGTCAAAATACTTCTTGATATTTAAATTAAGTGATATTCCCCCATTTATTCTAGGTTTCCATAGGATATTGTTTAACTTAGTGGTAGTTAAGAGACTATTTTAGATTTTACTTCCATGGGAAAACCCATATTTATTATGAGGTACCTCCTTGCCAATGACAGTGGAAAAACTTACTCACAAGATCATACTAAAAGTTTTATAAACACAGTTAGCTAGAGATATATGTCTAAACAAAATGAGTGTTTGAAAATCATTATTATTTATTATGAAAACCACAAAATTTAGAATCAAGTTATTTAGGAAGGATTTCATTCCAAAAGAGAATATTAATCTTCTTTAATAAATTAGATTTAAAAATGTCCCAATACTCCTAGAAGAAGTGGTTGGGAAATCAATTAGTCCAGGAGCACTTCTCGAGTTAAGAGATAAGGTATCCTCTTGGATTTCCACCAAATCCATCTTCCATATAATCACAGTTCTTTCGATATGTTCAAAAAATATAATTATAACATCCATACATTCATTTGGATTTATAGATGATCCATTATTAAATATTTCATTATATTACTGAACAATATGGTCACCTGATATCCTTCCTCTATATGATAACCTCATTCTTATTCTTTAGATAAGTAATATGATTTTGATGATTTTTAGACCCTATCCAACTTTTTGTAGAAGGTTTTATTTATTTACACCTATTTTAGAAACCTAATTCTAAAATTTTCTTCTATGGATTATTCTTTTAGATCTACCTTATTATTCAACTAATATTCTAGATCACCCCCATTTATTTATGTGATTCAAATCAAACCATTCATCATGCTTATTTTTGATATCTTCCAAGTTCATTTCCAAGAATAAAATATTCATATACATTATATAAATGACTTACTTACTACAAGTTCTCAGTCTCTATTTCAAATCTATTAGTTTAGATACAAAACTATAATGGTCATTTTTGCACTTGATATTAGCCCACAGCTATTGGAAAATCCTCTTACAGTCAGGTTTTTTAAACCAAGAATTTTTAAACCTTTAGTATTAAGGAATATTTAACTTCCTAAAAAATAAAGTTTTCAATACGGGATAGTGATCAATGTTACACTTTACATAATTCTGAAAATGAATCTTCTCCCACTATTCTAAAGCATTGAAGTTGAAAAATATTTAGTCAAGCTTACTAGATAAATTTTATTTACAGATTTATGATAATAAGTGAATTTATACCTATGAATGGGTACCTACACTATTTCATTATATTATATATATTATTTAAATTACATGATTTATATGGGGATATTGGGCTCACCAATTCTTTCTTGTGATATAAAAACCACACTAAAAACACTATTTAAAACCCAATGATCCTATATTTTTTAATTTATATTATATATCTTGTCCCATAAAGACATTTTACCATGGTATTTAATGACATCATAGATAAATGAATAATAAAAATTTCCTCCATAAACTGTTGTCAAAGTGGTTACCATTTGTTGACTACTAAAAATAAAGACAAAACTAGTGACCCTCTTGAAAAAAACCCCCACTGGGTTTCCAAAAATGGTAGAATGGTGATTAATCCCAGTAGTCTCATATCCTATTGAAATGAAGTTGAGAACTTTTTAAAGTCTCATATTGGTCTTGTATTTATAAATACTTATAATAAATGTGTTAGGTTTTAAAATTAATCTCATATGAGTGTAATTTGTGGATAGTTTATCCTGATGCTGAATGTTCTAGTAAAGGATATTCATCTCTTCATATTCTCAAATTTTGATTTCTTACAACTAGTCGATGAATTATATTAAATAATACACCAATTTGGTTATGTTTATTTCCCATTTAATACTCTAAGGGAGAATATTTCATTATGTCTACATCCCCTTGATATTGAAACCCTCTTTACCCTATTTTGCGATCTATAAAATAGTTCCCACAACTTCTTAAGAGACACCCCCTTTTTAGGGAACTGTAATGACACCACCCTTCATCCTAGAATCATACTATATAATAGTAAACTCAATACTAGGATGATAATCTCCTTATTTATATTGGATTGACCCTTTTTAAAGTGGATCCAACCCTTTTATTAGGGTCGGTACTCCTTGTGATGTGTAAGAAATCTCATCCTCCTTAGTGAATTTATTTTCTCCCTTCCAACCATGGAATTATCCATTCGTTAAAGATTATTCCACTCTGAGTTTTTATATTTTTTGATATCACAAAAACCATAGCCATATATGGGTAGATGTGGCTAGGAATAATCTTATCCGGGCTCCATATACAAATTATTATGTTATGGACATCCAAAAAAACGTATTCCCCCTTTAGTAAAGTTTATTCATGACCAACCACTACCTTTTCGTAACCTATTTTGATATCTCTCCTTTATCCATTGGTTAAAAAACCATGATTCTTATCCTAAATTTTTGTACTTATATAGAGCTATAAACTTCATTCCTAATGAGCTTACAATGGTCAAAAAAAGGTGGAATGAATTCATACCCAAAATACACTTTTAGCTTGTTTTTATTAATTAGTAGAGAAAAATAATTTGGCTTGGGTTCCTTTAACAACATGATCTTTTACGAATAAAATTACCTTTATTTTAATGTCTTATCCATATATATAAAACAAATGCACTTTTTTATTATAGGGATTAAATGACTATTAAGTATCATTACCATTGATAATATAGCCATTGAATAATGATCACACAACTGATATAAAAATATGGTTTTAACAAATCCTTTTGACATAGAAAAAGGGGATGATGACCTCATCCAGTAGAATCGGGCCATATGAAGCACATTATTCAGAGCTCGGAAAGGAGGTAGCATCACTGGGATTCACTCTTGACCAAGCCCTTCAACACATTAAGCTTAAATAGAATCGCCTATAGGAGAAGTTCAAGTTAATGAAGATTACAACCCAGGCGATGTTATCTAAGCCACCCCATGAGTCTATCACCATCGCACACCTTGCCCTTAGGTCCTATGAAGATTTTATAATGGGTTATGTAATAAGGTATTTGTTACTTATTGGGTAATTCCTTTTTATAAATAAAAGTCATATTCCATAAATTTCTTTATGGGGATAGTCTTTCTTAAAAATAATGATAAATTTGATAAATAGATTTTTGGAGTAAAAATGGTACTTTTGAGAAATACAGAAATTATAATAAATTATGGGTTTTATTAATATTTTTTTTAAAATCTAATAAATGATGATTATATCAGTTTCTTATCAGTAAATGATTGGGTAATCATTTTGATAAGAGTTAAATTTTTTATGGTAAAATAGAAATTTTATTTTTTTAAAGAATTTAATTTAAGGAATTAATGATTTATTGAAATAATTAATATATTAATAAAATATTATTATCAAATTAATTTTATTAATAATAAATGATTTGATAATTTTTTTGAAGTCAAATGTAATTTTTATAAGGTTTGAAAACTATTTTTTGTCAAAATTCATGAATTTTCAATAAAATTTGGTTTTTATTTTAGAAGTAAAAAATTAACATATTAAGAAAATTATTTAGATAAAATGAATTTTATTTTGGGAATCAGGATGTCAAAATTATCCAATAGTTATTTTTTTATAATTTTCTGAGACAATCAAATTTTTGGATAAAAATTAAATACCGTATAAATATATAATGTGTTTTAGGACATCAAAATGACCTAATAGTGATGTAATAAAATAATATAAAAGGTTTAGCTGAAAAATATATGTTTTTACTTCAAAATAATGTGATTTTATATCTATTTGATTAATTTTAAAATATCTTAGTGGACCCTCCAAGACTTATAAAATATTTTAACATTTCAAAATGATTTCCTTGAGAGTGTGACCAACATCCACCTAAGAAAGCCTAATATTTTAATATTTTAGGCCCTTATACTTATAAAATATTTTATAACACTCCCCTTTGGCAGAAATAATGGGAAAAACCATCGAATGGGTTGTGGTTTTGAATATTTTAGTGTGGAGTGTCAAAAACCTATATAATAAACAATTCCCTCTACTTTATATTATAAACCCACCCAATATCCAATTATTCTTTACTCAGACCATTTTCATCTCTTCAAAACTCTTCTATCCACTCCCTAGAGTCCTCCTAAAATGCCCCAATCTCCAAAGAAGCCTCTCCCAAGCCATTGGAGTCACACATCCAAGTGAGGGATCTTCCACCCTCCTCTTTTATCAAGAATTATTTTCATATTATGTATTTTAATATCTTTTATTCCTATGTTGGGATATGTTATTAAATATCCTACTTACTGAAAATTTTATGTAGAAATTATGATATCCCATTTAACTGTCATTTATTCCCCTTATGAACCTTTTTGTGCACCCATTACCATGCCGAATTTTCATAATGGATCCTTACATTCCTTACTTTCTCATTTTTCTCCATATTTATTTATTTTGTTATACAATTTTATTTTAAATTAAATTTTTTATATGATTTATCACATCCCTCGTACTTACCTACTTATGTTTTAATTATTATATACCCCTTTTCTCTCATTAATTCCTTCTATGTACACCTGTTACCATGCCAACATTCCGTGAGGGATTTCTCTCTTCTTATTTCCATTCAAGAATTTATTCTCTATTATTCATCTAAATTACATTAAATATATTTGGATATTATATTACATGATCACCTTACTATTTATTTATTCTATAAGTGACTAGGAACCCATTTTTCTCTCGTTAATCCAATTTATGAATTTCCATATGACGTTGTTATAATGCAGAAGTTGCACAGTGATTTTCCAAGACAAAATCATCATGTATTAAATACCATACCCATTTCTCTATCAAGGGTATTCACCATTTTTATCATGTAATTATTTATTATAGACATTAATGTTTGTATTCCACATTCCTTTATCATGGAATAAATGTTGAGGATGAAAGAATCCATGTTATAAGATCTATGTGGCACACTTAAGCATGAGATTAAAATGTTCATGAAGGGTGCACCATAATAGAGATATAATACATTGGGAAATGTTTAATATCATGCTATTACATATTAAATGAGGTTTTACTCTTGCTAATACATGCGCAATGAACCTTGGATCATGATAATATCTTTTTGTATGTTATTTCCACATTTCTATGATATAATTACAATGCAATATCATGCCTTTATGTTCATGTTTCTCTTATGCTCCTCTAATATTCTCATTGGCTACATGTATCGTTTTTTTCATGTTATGGCTTGTTTACACCCTTACTGGGCTTTATATCTCACCACTTTCTTATGTATGTCCTCAGTTAATCCCATGCAGTGTTAAGTAAAAAGGAATGAGTTGGTCATGTCAAAGAAAGTTGAAATAAATATGTGGTATTTCATGTTCTAAGTTGTTATGTAATGTTAAACATTTTCCAAGAAAATAGACCTCTCGATCCTCAAAGTTATATTAAGTGCAAGATTATGTAATAAATTATGTTTATGTGCGTAATAAAGAGCTGCGTTGTAAAAGCTGGTATTAGAGAATAGGTTTAGTTATTTCTTGGATTAGGAAGAAAAAACCCTAGTGAAAGCCTTTGGGATAAGACTAAGTATAAGAAATGAATCCCAATATTTTTGTAAGTATATACTAAGTGGTTTATCAAGAATATATATATCCCTATTTGGCTATGAACAAGTAGAGGTGGCTCTAGAACAGTTGTATCGATGGGTAAAACCCGAACACCACATTGAGCTAGACTCGAATGGAAACTGGTGCATGAAAATGGGCCTTACTACACTATTGGTTCAACACTCCCAGGGGATATGATGTGGTAAATTAATAAGCTTAGTATGAACCATTATTAAGGGAAAAAAATCCCATAAGAATATATGTTAGGAAATAGATTAGGGACAACTTGGATTGAAGCCTAGGAATTAATAAGTTAAGGAAATACATGTAATTTATAAGTTATCCCCTTTAGTCATTTAATTCCCATTTATATGTTTAAATACTCATCCCTAATTTTTCTTTTATTCTAGTTAATGACTCGAAATATGAGGAATAGAGTTAAAAACTGATGTGAAGGGAAATGCAATGAATATCCCAACAAGATTCCCAATAAAATGGTAACCTCGAGTAGAACATATTGTGATTATTCCAAACAATGTATAAAAAATAATGATTAAAAATTGTCACTTTTTTGAATTACTAAGGAAAGAAATAAAAAGGAAGATGATATCTCATGAAATTTTATCTAATAAAGGTGATAATGGAAAGAAAACCCAATTTCCTTCGTGCAGAAAGTGTGGAAAGAGGTGACAAGGAAAATGTCACAAAAGGAATAGGATATGATTTATGTGTATAAAGGAATGGAAAAAGTTTACAATTTATATTCCATGATAGATAATGTGATGAATGGAATTTTTTTTAGAGAAGTGCAGTATTACCCAAGATAATTATATATTACAAGGGTTGGGAAGCATGATGAGCATAAATAATCTCCATGATCAAGGGAGTACGAGAAGTCATATGCTAATATGAATAATCATGAATGAATTACATGTAAACAATAATTCAAAGTATTTTATGTCGTAATTTATTTCAATTCATGTCCTATTAATATATCTTTTATGTTTTCTAAGAACATTGATCCCACAACAGAAAAGATATTAAATCATTAGGGGAAAACTTCTATAAGTGTGGTATCACATGTTGATGTTTGTGGGAATGTTATTCTTAAAAATATTATATGTTTTCTTTTTTTATAATTTGAGGAAAAATGGAGAATTCATTTCTTAAATCTCATGGTAGTTGAAATTTCATGAGTAAAACTGTCCAATACATGATCTGGAGTTGGCTGTAGTGATCTTCGCTTTGAAAATTTTGTGACATTACCTCTTTGGGGAAAACTGTGAAATATATACGGATCAAAAAATCCTCAAGAATATATTCAAATAGAAAGAGATGAACTTGAACCAATAAATATGGTTAGATATCATCAGGGTTTATGACTGTTCATTCCATTACAACCCTGGGAAAGTGAACAAGGTGGAAAATGCTCTATATAGAATGGAAATAGAAATTCTATCATTGAAGAGAATTGAAAAGGATCCAATCTTCTTAGATTTGATGAATATTGAAATGGTAATCATAAATATAGGAACATCATCACTCCTTTCAAAAATGACTACTCAATCATCTCTTTTGGAAATAATAAAGGATTATCAAAAGGATGATATGGGAATTCAGAAGATAGTGAAAACTATCAAAAAATGGAAATCCTTGAGTTCAATGTTAATGAAAAAGGGATTGTGATATTTGGTTCAAGACTATGCATACCATCAAGTTTGAATTTAGAGAACGAAATTTTGGATGATGCACATAGATATAATTTCTCTATTCACCCATGAAACACAATGATGTATCAAGATCTTCAAGTGATTTATTTGGTGGGATAACATGAAGAAGGTGATCCCTTAATATACATCAAAGATCCTGGTATGTCAGCAAGTGAAGGATGAGATGCATAAGTCTTGGGGGGTGATGCAACCATTAACCATACCAACATTGAAATGTGAGAACATCACCATAGGCTTTTTTACCATACTTCTGAAGACATCCAAAGGAAACAATGCTATCTGGGTTATTGTGGATCACCTTACAAAGACATCACACTTCATTGGGATTCGAGTGGATGTCTCATTGGATCAACTAGAACATATATACATCAGATAAGTGGTAAGTTTTCATGGTGTACCACTATCGATTGAATCTAATCAAGATCCAAGATTCACCTTTATGTTCTAGAATATTCCTCAACACACTCTGAATAATGAACTAAACTTTTGTACCGATTATCATCCTCAAACTAATGTACAATCTTATAGGACTATCCAAACACTTGAGGACATGTTGAGAGAATTCTCAATGGACTTCAAAGGAGGATGGGATCAACACATCCCTCTAGTTGAGTTATATTACAACAATAGTTTCTACTCAAGCATCCAAATGGCTCCTTATGAAGCCCTTTATGGGAAGTGGTGTAGAACACCAGTACATTGGGATGATGTTTGGGAGTGAAAACTTCTAGGTCCAAAAATGGTCGAAGAAATGGTGGAGAAGGTTAAGACCATCTAGCAACACATTAAAGCTGCTCAGAGTCAATAAAAGAGCTATGCTGATAAGACCTATAGTTTGATGTTGGAGACATGGTATTCCTAAGAATATCACCATGGAAGAGGGTTATGAGAATTGGGAAGAAGGGAAAGCTTAGTCCAATGTACGTCATCCCTTTTGAGATCCTTGATCACACCGAAGTAGTGTCATATCGACTTGCACTCCCACCAAACCTATATCAAGCAAATGATGTATTCCATGTAACACTCTTGAGGAAGGTCATACCTGAACCATCGTATGTACTCAATTCTAAGGTGGTATCATTGGAGAATGACCTCTCCTATGAAGAGAAGCTGGTGAAGATCTTAGATCATAGAGAAAAAGTTCTACAAAATATGATGATGCTCCTCGTCAAAGTGTTGTAGAGAAACCACAAGTTTGAAGAATCGACATCGGAACTGGATAAAGTGATGAGGCAGAGTCACCCTTATCTTTTTTAGTATGGGAAAATGAAATTTTGAGGGTGATATTTCAAAAGGGGGAATAATGTAAATACCCAATCTCTTATGAATAAAATTTCCATTCTTTTAATGTCTTATGAATATAGAAATCACATGCATTCTTTTTTTTATTTTTAGGTTTAAATGACTGTTAAGAATCATTACCATTGATAATATAACCATTGAACTGTGATCACACAACTGATATAAACATAAGGTTTTAATAAACCCTTTCGACATAGGTAAAAGAGAGGATTACCTCATATAGTAGACTTGTGCCATTCAAAGCTCATTTGTTGGAGCTCAGAAAGGAGGGAGCATCATTAGGATTCACTATTAACCAAGCCCAATCTAAGATTCAACACATTAAGATTGAACGAAATCTCCTAAGAAAGAAGTTCAAGTCAATAGAGATTACCACCCAGGTGATGTTATCTGAGCCACACCAAGAGTCTGTCACCATCACACACCTTACCCTTAGGTCTTACGGGGGTGTTATAAGGGGTTATGTAATAATGTATTAGTCACTTATTGTGTAATATATTTTATAAATAAAAGTATTATTCCATAAATTTTATTATGGGGATATACTTTCATAAAAATAATGATAAATTTTGATAAGTTGATTTTTCAGGTAAAAATGGTACTTTTGAGAAATATATACATTAAATTAAACAATGTATTTTATTAATAATATTATAAAAACAATTCTTATAAATTATGATTATATCAGTTCCATATCTTTAAATAATTAGGTAATTAGTTTGATAAGAGTTATATTTTTTATGGTAAAAAAGAAAGTGTGTTTTCTAAAAGAATTTATATTAAGGAATTAATGAATTTTTGAAATAATTAATTTTTTAATAAAATATTATTATCAAAATTACATTTAGGATTAATAAATGAGTAAATAATTTTTATAAAGTCAAATGTAATTTTTATTATGGTTTGAAAACAATTTTTGTCAAAACTAAATTTTTTTCAATAATTATCGGTTTTTATTTTTAAAGTATAAATTCACATATTTAGAAAATTATTTAGATAAAATGAATATTTATTTGGAATCAGGATGTTGGAATCTTCCAATGGTGAATTTTTCATAATTTTCAGAGACTCTCAAATTTTTGGGTATAAATTAAATACCGTATAAATATATAATGCATTTTATGACATCATAATGACCCAAAAGTGATGTAATAAAATAAAATAATAGGTATAATAGGCCAAAATAAATTTTACCTTGAAAATAATGTGATTTTAAATTTGTTTTATTAATTTTATAATGCCTTAGTGGGCCCTCAAATACTTATAAAATATTTTATCATTTTAAAATGATTTATTTGAGAGTGTGACTCACCTCCACATAAGCAAGCCTATTATTTTAATATTTTGCTCCCTTGGAATTATAAAATATTTTATTCCACTCCCATTTAGCAGAAATGATGGGAAAAAACCATGGTATGGGTTTTTCTTTTGAATATTTTAGTGTGTAGTGTCCAAGACCTAAATAATAAAGATTTCCCTCTTCTATCCCATATAAACCCACCCAATATCCCATTACAATTCACTCAAACCATTTTTATCTCGTCCATAATCTTCTCTAAACTTCCTATAGTCCTCCCAAAGTTCCCCCAAGCTCTTAATAAGCCTCTCCCAAGGCATTGGATTCTCACTTCCAAGTAAGGGCTCTTCCACCCCCTCTTTTATCAAGCATTCTTTTCATGTTATGTATTTTAATCTCCTTTATTCACATGTTTGGATATGTAATTAAATATCCTAAATACTGAAATTTTTATGTATAAATTATGATATCCCATTTCAATCACATTAATTACTCTTATGAACCCTTCTATGCACCAGTTACCATGCTGAATTTTCGTAAGGGATCCTTACTTTCCTTCCTTTCTCATTTTTATCCAAGTTTCTTTCTGTTGTTAAACCATTTTATTTTAAATTTTAAATTTTTGGGTATGATTTCAAACCCACCCATACTTCTCTAATTATTTTTGAATGATGAGATACCCCTTTCTCTCTCATTAATTCCTTCCGTGTACACCTTTTACCATGCCAAAATTCCGTGAGGGATTTCTCTCTTCTTATTTATATTCAAGAATTTATTCTATATTATGCATTAAAATTCCATTACATATGTTGGGATATTATGTTACATAATCCCCTTATTGTATATTTCATTTATAAATTATTAGGTACACATTTTTCTCTCATCATCTAAATTTATGAATTTCCATATGATGTCTATATGCTGTCGAAATTGCACCGTGATTTTCCAAGCCAAAATCATAGTGTACTGAATACCATACCCATTTCTCTATAAAGGGTATACAACTATATTATCATGTAATTATTTATTATATTAACTCATATATTTATTCAAAATTATTTTATCATGGAATAAATGATGATGATGAAAGAATCCTTATTGTATGATCTATGTGGCACACTTAAGCCTGAGATTAAAATGGCCATGAAGGGTGCACCCTGATAGTGCTCTAATGCCTTTTGTAATTTTTATTATCATTATACTCTATGTGAAATGAGGGTGTAATCATTATAATTCATTTACAATGAGGTTTTAATCATGCTAATCAATGTTCAATAATCCTTGGATCATGCTAATATCATGTTGTTTTTTGTTTCCATATTTCCAGGATATGATAACCATGCTATATCATGCCTTTATGTTCATGTTTCTCTTATGCTCGATTGATATTTTAATTGACCAACATGTATTTATTTCTTCATTTTATGCCCTTTTTACTCCATTACAGGGATTTATTGGTCACCCCTTTATTATGTATGTTCCCAGGTTATCCCATAGCGTGATAAGTATGAAGGAATGAGTTGTCCATGTCAAAGAAGATTGAAATAAGGACTTTTTATTTCATGTTTTAATTAGTTATGTAATGTTACTAAATTCACAAGACACTATACCTATCGATCATCAGAGTTATCTTAAGTGAATCTTTATGTAAAAAATCTTGTTTAAGTGTGTAATGAAGAGCATGGTTGTGATAGTTTCAGTAGATCTTATTCAAAAAATATTTATCTATTTAAATAACCACTCCTTCATAAATTTTATAAGGACCTCATAGAAACTTTCTCAAACTTCTTTTCAATAAACCTAAAAAATCACTTTATGAAAAAAAATGAACCAAAAAAACTTTTAAATATCATTTAGGGATTTTTTTCCAACAATATCCCGATTTTTTATTATTGATCACACTTCAAATTTATCAATCCCCATATTGAAATGTCTTTAAATATTTCTTATACAACTATAATGTTTCCTCTATATCATTATGTATATACTAAATACATACTCAACATGTACTCTAAGACCACATGAGCCAATCTTGGTATTATAAATAAGATAAAAATACAAATATTATCAATAAATCACTTTGTATATCTCTCAATGTTTAATAGATCTTTAAAAATAGTATGCATCATGATTTATCTTTATGATATGTTATCAATAATAGAATAAAATCAACATTGACCAGTTTTACTCACTCCTCCCATTTCATTTACCCCCTGATTAAACATTAAATATCCCCCTTTATCATCTTTAATCATTCACTTAATTTTTCTATGTAATTCATTTTACAAATAACATTTCTCTCCTACTTTCAAAGAACCAAAATTTCACTCATTTACATGATACAATATGGAAAATAGTAATTATCAATATATGAAGAAATATATAACACTCCTTATAGAGTGTGAGTTCCATATACACACTGTCTATGTGTCGATGGCCCAACAAGACTCCAAAATCCAATTGACGTATCTCAAATTAATACTTGGTTAAATATTTTTCCATAACATCTTCTATTTGATGTTTGGTAGGAACATACATCTTTTTTTCCAACCCATGATCAACTTTATTTTTTATGATGTTATTTTTTATTTCATTATGCTTCATCCACGAGTTAAAGATTTTATTTTTTCTAGGGTTTATAGAACATCAATTATTGTAATATACTCCAATAGGATATTTATTTCAACTCTAAAATCAAAAAATGATACCCTATATATTATAGTTTCATGAAATCATGAGTGACCATAATATATTCAGATTATAAGGTGATGAGGATGAAATCCTATTTCATAATCAATAAAGAAATTAAAAATCCTTTAACATTTAATCCATTACAGGATGCAGATTTTTGTTCAATTTCTAAACAGACCCAACTATATCTTTATATCACAACAAATTATATTTTGATGTTTCACTATAGATAATGGAATAATCTACTATGCCTTTGAATTACTGTAACTTTATATTCATCTATATCAAGTATATTTACTTGGTATTACATGGGTATTCCGTATCTCAATATGTGGAAAAATACAATTTTAGGTTGTGTCACTGAAGTGTATAATAAGATCTTAATGATCAGCCTATATTACGATACATTAGTTTCTTTTTTATCATCATCCCTTAAAAACATCATCTGGGTAGTATCCAATGTTTTTATTACTTTGGAGTCCACAATAAAAAATATATTAAGAAACAAATTTTCATATTTAGATTGATATATGAATGTGTAATTCCTTAAAAGTATCACCTACTAGTTAGGAAATATCATCAACTCCCGAATCATCAACATTTCATACTCAAACCGCATTGATTATCAAAACCATTTGAACTGTGTTTTGTTTGATCTGCCAAAAAACATTTCCATAAAAATATATACACCCCATACTCCATAGATCACTATCTAACTTTATATATATATATTTTGATTATCTAAACCATACTAAAAACTGAGAAACTTTAAGTACCTATCGAGTCAAGAATACCATGATCATGATGCTTTATTTTATCCATAAAATACCTTCTTTAACTGGTAAACTATGTCCTCATCATAATCAATAAAAAGAAGATCTAACATCTCAATGTATAATTACACTGCATTTATCGATTTCTAAATTCCAAATTAAAATATATCTAGAAAACTGTGAATCCCCTTTTCACTGATATGGAAAATAATAAGAGAATAGTTTCTTGCCTAGTCACAAGAGAAAATGTCTAACATAAATTGACATCTTCAACATGGGAGTATCACTTATATAATATTCATTCATTATTTTAAATGAACATGTTGTCTTCATTTAGTTTATTATGGAAAAATCATTTTATCCTAATGATATTCTTATTTTCCATCCATGAAATAATCTCCCATTTCTATGTTTTCTCAATTTACTCAAGCTCTCAATGATTCGCTTTGTCCCAATTCATATCTTTAGTCACTTCTTGAAAATAATTTGGATCTATCTGAGATAAGAGTGATGTTTTCTATTGATACTTCATTATCCTCATTTTTACTATTTTTTTCTAATCACTATGATATTGTTATAATCTATTTCATTTGTTTTTTTAATTTATTTAAACTACTAATTTAACATTATTTTTTACATTTTTAGTTACTTTCATAGATTCAACATTATCCCATTTTTATTCCCATGTGATTCTCAACTCTTTATTATTTATTCATAAATATTCTCCATTTTTTATGTATTCTCTTCATTTTCATCTAAATTGATATATTGTATTTCAATAATCTTTCAAAGCTACTTATTTAACCTTTTCTATTCCTTTCTCTTACGTGACTATCCAAATGAAATATATTCATCTCTACAATAATAAATATCTTTTACGTTCTCCATATTGAGAATAAATAAATGAATTCTAAAAATTTGAATTTTTTTTATCTTTAACTTCTTTATATACCATATTTTATGGTTTTTTTATTCTCCTAGACACTAAAAATATTTGTTAGAAATATAAACCATTGTTTTCAATAATTCCTTTAAAAAAAGTTGGGTTGGTCTATCTCAATCAGCATCATTTTAGACATATTTATTATGATATATATTGTCATCTCAATAATACTATTATGTTGAGGAGTTATTACGGCCAAGAATTCGTTCAGTATCAAATTCTTCTAGAGATAACCCCCACCTAGTATTTGGTAAACTCTATGACATGTTTGGGTTTGGTATTTCAAAATTATCTATTGATGTATCTTTTCAGAATTCCTTTTAATTTGATAAATAAAACTAAGTACTATATAATTGTGGCTGATAATCATCTACTATGTTATCCAATAGTAATAATCATTGAAAATTACATGACATCACTTCCCATCAATGGATCTTAGTGATATCAACCACATAGTTCAACAAGAACCAATCCAATAAACATTGTTGAACTTTGGTAATTCAATGTGTATGTATTTTGAATGATCTTACCTTTTTAAAAATCATCACACATGTGTTCACAATCAAGTGACAAATTATAGATATCACGAGATCCATTATTTTTTGATAGATATCCTGAGGATGTTTTCGTAAATATCCAATATTTTCATGTTATAAAATGTTTCATTCTTCCATTGATAGAAATAACATATCATTTTATCTATATACATGTTAGAGATTTACATTATCGTATATCCCTTTCATGATAAATATTGGATCCTTTTCCTTTATGAAACATGTTTTCTTGGAATATTTATTTCATTACTTGAGTTACATATTTGGATAAACATAGAAGTCATATCTAAGGCCTTTCACAACCAAGATATCCATATCTTGTATTTACACCAAAAAATGGATTTTCCTAAGATAGAAATATTTACTTATTCATCATTTATGAATCTAACAAAACCTTCCTAGTAGTTCTTGATGTTTGTGAGAGGATCCATATCTCAGGTTATATAAGAATTATATTTTCTATCATACATCCACACAATTACATGATATGATGATGTTAGGTAAATCCCAAAAACCACCACCTTATCAGATATTTTCTTTTTTGATCCATGTATTTGGATTCAAATCCAGTGACATATTACACATTTGTTCTTCCTATGAATATAAAGGAACAACATCATTCAACAAAGTGGCCAATTTTTTTTAATTTTTATCCTTCTTGATGATTCTTAGAAGTACTGTGTTTAAAAAAATTAGGTCTTCATGGGAACATTAATTTGTATCTTTGGCGAGCAATATATATCCATATATTTATGTCCTCCACACTAGAAATAGTTTCCATAGAAAGTATACTTGGAATGTCATACTCTACTTAACTGCATTTTTCTCTCTTCACTACAAAATAATTAGTTTTTTCCAACATGGGTATATCTATTGTTAAAAGTTAATTTTCTATTGGTAAATCATTTTTCCAACAAAAACCACATTGTCACTAAACTATCAGTAAAAACTCTATCGCTAAATTTTCTTGTAGCATATAAAATAGTAATGTTACAATTATAATAATACCAACAGATAATATATATTTCGGTCAAGGTGTTTAGAAACAGATTCAAATGATTTATATATATATATATATTAGTAATAATATTACCAACATATAATATCTATTTATTAATTAAATTTAAATAAAAATTGCAATTTTATTTATTTTTGGTAAAATTTCATATTATATTTATTAATTTATCATATATAATACACCTATGCTTACCATGAAACCAAATAAAATTTTCACACATGTTAAAAATTTGAAAAACATTAACTATATTAATAATGGAATTTAATAAAAAATACATCAATACATCATTGATGTTTATTAATACCTAAAAAAGATCATAAAAAACACAAAAACCTAGGATCTATCTATGTATCCCCACCACCCTACCCCCCCCCCCCCTAAATGAAAAAAAGGGAATGCCGTCTCTTGTTTTCAGTCCTCTTATAATAATCATGGTAGAAGAATAGTTCCACCAAATATCTATTATCACCCCAAGTAGTCCATTAGAAGTTACACAACAATTATACTATAATACATGTGAGGAAGCTCAAGTCTCTATTATTCCACCCCCTTCAGTTCCAATATCTACACCACACACAACCGAAAACCATACCCAAAAATCAATGAAAAATATCAACATCAATTAAAATAAAATAAATAAAAGTACAAAAAAATGATCTGCATAGAATGATCATTTTTTATTCATTATCCCTATTGAAATCTCAACCAATCAATTCAACTCCAATACTAAAGAGGAACCTAAAGTTGCTTCTATAACAAAACCTTCAGCTCCATGATCTACACCAAACAAAAATCAAGTATCATACCTAGAAATCAGTGAAAAATATACACATTATTTGAAACTAAAATAGAAATTAATGAAAATATAAAAAAATGATCTACATAGAATGGGAATTTTTCATTAATCATATCTGTTATCCAAATAATAAATTCATTTCACCAAATTTATCTCAATACTATTATAAAAATTAGTGACAGAAATAAATTATGATTTTTTCATTAACAAATGAAAAAAAGAAATGGGCATATCTATGCTTGAGAAAGAAAACATACTCAGTAAAGTTCTATAACTTACCAGGATCTATCTTATGTTGCCTGTTGCTCAGATAATTCATCATGGTGAGAATCTAAGAAGAAGGGTCTATGATCCATCATTGGTGCTGCACATAGTTGAAAATTTCACCCTTGATCATTCTTAGGAAGAGGGATGCATTTGGGATTCTAATTTTTGAATAAGAAGATTTTTGTAGCTAAAACATTCTCTGGGTTTAAAGTTATAAAAATGAAACAATGAGGCCTTGAGATTCTTAACTCCAAAAAAACTCTTGAATGGACTCATGCACTCCGGTTTAGTCCCGCATCCAAAGCCTCTAGCCAATATTCCTAGTAGTAGCCACTTCTGGGTGGGTCTCTTTCATGGCCTAAGGCATATTTCATTCATCCAATCCAAACCCTCAAATCTAAAAAAGCCACTTATTTTAATGAAATAAATTTACTTGAAAATATTATTTATTGAGTGTTCAGAAATACAATTTTAGAAATGAAGTTGATAGCTAAAAATAATTAGCATATAAGAATATATTTTCAAAAATGATGAGGAAAATTCAGATGGTAAATAATTTCTAGAAATATTATGTAATGGATTAGATGTGTTCCTCCTATTAAGGTATTCAGATTAATAATTTCTATTAATCTTGATGTTATAGTGTCTTAGGGTATTCAAATTCAGTCTAATTTGAGTATTAAAGGTGTTATTAGATTTGAAGTGAAAACATTTGTCAAGAATTGGACTAATGAAAATCACTTAATGATAACAAAAAAATAAATTAATGTAGATTATTAGAAGATAATTAATTTATATGTTTAATTGAATGCGATTTTTTTGGATGAAAATAGTTATGAAAATACATTTTTTGTTATTTTTCATTAGAGATGAGTATACCAAAAGTGAAAAAATAATTTTAAATGTTAAACGGGATTCAGTTATAGTTTTTTGGAGAAGTTTATATCTACAAAAGAGTACTTTGAAATATTCCAAATGCATGGTTCATAGATATTTCAAAATTATATACTGATTTTTAGAAATTTTTAGATTATTGTAAGAAGATAATGGTTGTTTATATATAATCCATTTTTAGTTCCAATCACCTATAGTGAACATTAACATCAGACCCATATCTCACCCATTATATTCCACATATATTACTAATATACCTATACAGAACTGAAGAATTAATAACATGGTTTAAAAACACTACCTTTAGAATATTTTGGAAGCACTTATATAGAACTACATTTTCATCTCTACCACAAAAACACATGAAAAAAAACAAAACAAATAGAAAACAAAAATACCGAGTATTTGCAATGCTACAAAAAAACATAATAAAATGGAACTTACAACCAGACTAAATCATGAATTTCATTCCTCAAATCTAGATGAGAACACCGAGTCTGAAAGAAAATGGAAGTTAGAATTCACCAAAAAACCACTCCAGATTGTCCTAAGCAGTTGGAAATAAAAATCTGATCTAACGCACTAGTAAACAAAATTCTGAAATCCAGCAACAACTCAAACATCAGGAACTAAAAATCTAGCCCAAATGAAATATATAATAGATTCAACCTAAAAAACATGTGAAACTGCACAATCTTCTAATAGATACTTCATGTACTTGATCTAGGATGAAAAATAAAGGAATCATAAGAACCACCATCCAAAACATTGCACCATAGGGAACTAGTTCCAAAAGTGATGCTAAGATAGAAAAAGTACAATGACACCAATCATTTTTTATATGAACCCAATCGAGCGGCAGGTTAATAAATTATTACATAAGAGCCACAATGATATCAATCAATAGAGGAGTTAATATTTTAAGATATCATATTAAATTCATAACTTACATCTATATTGAATCTAATTTATAATAAAGTTTCTTGTTATCATAATTACATATTAGTAGAAACATATTGAGAATGTAATTAAATAAAAACAATATTCGATCAAACAAATACCTTATATATTGAGCATTCAAGATCTTTGGACCAGATTTTTTTTCTTTTGAGATATAGGATGTGAAATATTCAACCTTTGAAAGAGGTATTGATCAACCCAAACTGGTTTTTTATGTAAATGTCTTGGATGTCTTACTGCAACAATACATCATATGAGAAACTATGATAAGTTTGAATTTTTTACAACTTTATTTCAAAACTACCAACATTTTCTATATTAATATTACAAAAAAAATTATTAACTTAATATTTCTCATCAATTACTAAAAATTTGTAACTATATATTGACAAAGAATATATCTTTCAAATAACATATAGATAAATTAATTATAAATACTGAAATAAACTATGATTCTTTAACAAGAAACACTATTAGTTTATGGCCACATAAATAAATCATTATTATGTTCAAAATATAAATATAAATTAAATATATATCTATAATATTATTTAAATTCCAACTAATTAATCTTTAAACACAAGGAATGCATTTCAGAAACTCTTTGATGTATAGACTATCAATATCAAATTCAATAGTAATCTAAATGATTAATGTAAAAAATGGAACATCCTAGGGAAATGGAATCGTATATTAATAAAGAAAATTCACAACATTGTATAAATCTAAATACTAAATAAAAAAATGTATTGTAACTAGATTCAAAATATAAAAAAATTATCCACAAAAGTATGTATGAATCCTCATATAATTAGATGATTATGGATGCACTCGTATGTTAAAAATTCAATATACCTTAATTAAAGTTGTAAACTATCAATATGGATTGTATGTTTTATTAAAATTTAGAGAATGTAAACATTTTAGTTCATTTAAAATGGAATTATTACATAGAATGAAACTTACAAAGGAGTTCAGATAGTCTACATTTCAATAAATCACACATTCATCTTCATGGGACCCTTACTCTAATTAAATATAAAATATATTGCTAAAAAAGTAATATTCAAGTGAGAAAAGTTTCTTTTCATTGGGAAAAATATATTAGTATTAAATATATTGTATAGATGTGGTTAATGGCTTTTATGATGACTAGCACTAGGTTTTTATATGCAAGTGATGAAATGTAAAATAGAGGAATTCCATCAACAGTCAAGCCTAAAATTGGGTAATCATGAAAGAAATATCTCATTTTTTCATTTACGACATGTTACTCACATTCTAATTCATATATTTCTCAACCCAAATTTACCTTTTCACATTCTTCACCAAATTAAGTGAATAATCTAATTGATTATGAAGTTATATGATAACAAATTCATGAGATAATTGTTCTTATCCAACAACAAAAAAGTTTACTTGAGAGAACCAAAAAATTCACCATAAGGTGTACCTTTACTAATTCTTCTCTGATCAAAGATGAAGAGTTCTAGGTATGGAGTCAATATTAGATTATTCTATGATGAATCCAAGATTTCTATGGGGAGTCACATCTGAGTGCTTTAGAAAATAGGGATTTCATCTTGAGGTAGTGGCATTGAGCATGATAAGAATGATGGAATGTCATAGAGGTGGGGATACCAAGAGTCACGGTTTCAGGAATCGAAGAGAGGTAGGGATTTGGGGAGTCATAGAGGGGAAGGGATTTAGGGAAGCAGTGAAGTTGGGAAGTAGGGAGAGTTAAGGAACCACAGAGGTTGGGTTGGAAATAAAATTTTAAAAAATTAATATTATTAATTTATAACATTTATTTTTTTTGAATAGGTGATTATTTATAAAAATTAATATTATTTTCAATTATGTTTTTTATGTTTCATAAATTAATATTATTATTTTCACTTATAAATTTGAATATCTGAATATTGATTATTAATTATATAAAAATTAATGTTATTTTTTTCACTTATATTTTGAATATTTTTTTATCAATTACCATGTTTTTATTTATTTTTATGGTAAAATTAATATATCATAATGATTTAAACTTTTTATAAAAAGTATTTAAATTTTTACAAAATAAAAGAAATTTGAATATATAAACATTATTAATGATATATTTTTAATAAAACCTCTAAAACTAAATATTGATTTTGGTCATAAAAATAATAATCTATATAAAACATTTGATTTCCCTTGATTGGTTATAATCATTGAAATATTTATTGTAACTTATTTTCTTGGTGAGAAATTATTTTTTGGAAATTTTTATTATTAATAATAGATTCACGAATTGGTAAAAAAATGTTTTTATTAGTAAGATAAAGTAATAGATTTAACTATTGTAAAAATATTTGTTGGTATTTAATGATCAATACCAACATATATATCTGTTAGTAAAAACAAGTGTTGGTACATAAAGGAAATACTAATAAAACATAATATCTAATAGACTTTCTCATTTTTACCAACATTTATATTATCTATCAATAAATTTCTATTGGTATAAGTCATTTTTTTGTAGTTCTTGTACCCTTCAATACCTATTAGATATGGAATATACATTTTGATAATTCCCTATAATTCCATAACCATAACACATGATATGTGGTTCATTATTTTATGTCGTTTATATAACACTAGTGGTATTTTAGGTTTCTTGTGTGTTATGATTCCAAGTCACACCCATATGAACCTAAAATATTAGTGTGGGCTCTTGTGGATTGGAATTTATGGGGACAATGGAGGGATGTCATACACTGGGGGGGGGGGTTGAAATAGTGAAGGTATAATTATAAATTTTACACTTTTTTATCCCTTTTCATTTACCTTTATCACTTTATAAGGTGAATTTATTCTCTTGTTCCATTTATCTCTCCTTTTATTCTTCTGGTAGTAAAACAATGACCAAACACACACAGAAACACAAGAATAACAATAATTTCATTTCTTAAACTCTCATTTTGAGATGTCTAATCTTTAGTGTGATTTAGTAAAACATGTGGTCACACAACCCATTAGTAAAACCCTATGAGTGTTACAATATTGTCTCCCAATAGTGTAAAGTGTGAATCCCACCCACTTTCTTGGTACATATCACACTCAAATATATCATGTACCTTTAAAATTCAATGTAGGTTTAATAATATGATATTATAATTCTACTTTATAATGTTATCTTATTGTTTATGTGATTCTTATTTGTCTTATTACCTTACACAATGGAAAGTATCTTGTTCTATTAGTATTCATAACATTAAAAAAAGATTCTGCTTCTTCAATTAAAAGTATTATACTCATGCACTACTTCATCTTATTCTTCTTCCCATTTAGGCAGATGTACAAAGATATCTTCTTCTCTCTTCCCATTTTCTTCTTCTTTATGTACTAATAGATATGCATATAGATTTATTATCCTAATTTATTACACTTCTTATTCGTTAGTGAATAATAGATTGAAATGGATCACCTTCTTTTTCTTCAACTCTTGAGGATGTATGTGAATAATAAGAGTCAAGTGTGTCTCTTATTCTTAAATACTAGTAGATATTATCTTCAGGTTCGGTATCAGATATGTTACTATGATAGTTGCAAAAAGATTATTTTATTCAAAAACCATAAATGAATATATATATATATATATATATAATAATGCTATCATTGGTTTCTCCATGAAACAATCTATACTCCCATAATCTATCCTTTCTTTATTCTTTATAATTTCTCATAACTATAAGTAGTAATTCACTCTTTTCATTTGGAAAGAAAGAAAAAAAATTATCTTCTTATTAATTCTTGATGTTATTTAACATATAATATCCCAGAATTATTCTTCATCATTATGGTTAGAATTATAATCAAAATTTCATTATTATTATTAATTTAAAGAATGAATTAAATTTCATCATCATATTTAATTTCATAATTTAAATACCATAATGAATCAGATATTATTCCTCCAGTTTCTTCACAAGGTTTTTAATAACCCATCAATTTAAACAACATTATCTTCCCATTAATAATCTGTATCCTGGATTGACACATATAAAGTTATTGAACATTAGATACATTCAATCAACTACATGTAAGAAATATTCTATGTGACTTAGTTAGCTACATGGATATCATTTGAAAATATATGAATCAGTTACATGGTTTCTCCGTAGATCACCTACATATAAATCAGTTTCATAGTTCATTTTCAAACATCCTAGGTAGAAATCGACTACATGATTAATTCTCAAAATTCCTATGCCACAATTAGCTATGTGTTTATAAAATTTAAACACCCTATAAGTTTTCATGGTTGTACATATAACTAGTTTTTATCACAACATAATCCATAGTTGAAGAATATATAGTGCACAATCACTTTTATATGTTTGATCGTATGGTCACTTCTACTTATCACGATCACTTATTCTTTGTTAAGTTACTTATATTTCACAAGGTCACTTTACCCAATTTGTTTGATCACTTTTACTTCGTATAGTTACTTTATTTTTTCATGCAATAGCTTCTTCTTTACATGGCCACTTCACTTACCATTCCCATGAAGTCACTTCTTCTTCACATGGTTACTTCACTTAGTTCATGTGCGCTCATATACTTTACATGTTCACTTTATATATCTCTATGTGCTTAATTTCTCATTATCATAGTACCTACCATGTGTATCTATAAATTGTTAGTTCTTATCTCTCACTAATATTACACAGTTTTTCTACATTCCTTCATGAAGTCACTTGATCATAGTCATTTTAAATCACATCTTGTCTTCAACAACAAAATTTCTTTGACCTTCATTCAACAACTAGATAGATCTCATAAAAATTACCAAATTATCCTCTAACTTCAATAATAAGTGTCTCAAAACTTCTAAATGTAAGAGAACCATATGTTCATAACTTCAATCCCTCTTCATCATCCATGTATAAATATAACAATATGGATGGAAACTTGTCCCTAAAAAAACTTAATCTTTATATCATATTGAAATTCCTTGACAAAAAAAATATAACTTCCAAAAAGTTGACTCAATAGTCTCCCCCTTTTTATTTTTTGGTAAATACCCATATATAAATGATATTTCAATATGTTTCATTATCTCCCCTTTCTTAGCAAACTTTCATTTCACTTTTCTATCCACCTTATTGATAAGGGATACAGTGTATTTTGGAAAAATGTAATTAATTCATACTTATTAGAGTTCCATCAACCATTCCGCTCTAAGGATAACTAATCCATTATTAATGTAGAGAAAAATAGGGTTCAATCTTGGAAACAAATCCATTCCTTATAAAATTTAATGATACCAAATGAAATTAGAACACACAATATTCTTCAAGGACTATCCGACTTTATCCCAGGCTGAAAAATGATAGATACCAATTGAAATAAAAATATGTTAATATTAAACTCCTACACATACTTCAACAAACATATTAAATAAATTCAAGTAAAAATATAATGATTTGACAATAGCCTTTTCCCTTCTCCATCCTTAAAATTTTCATGTCATTGATAAAAAATATTTTCTCCCCTTTAATTTAAAATATGTTTTTTTAAATTTTGATAGATAAAACATACAAACCGCTTCAATGAAATTTTCTTGTAATCAACTTCCAAAATATTAATATTTTAATGAGGTAGATAATTATGGTAAATACTTATTTTCTTTCTCCCCCTCATGACAAACACTACTCATCATATTTTTAATGGAAAATCTATTAAAGAATGAATTTAAACATGTTCAAATATAGAAAATAAACCCAAATGGTTCTTTAAATTTTGGTTTTCTAGAATTGAAAACATCCAAAAAATTCACCAAGGATGATCATTTAAAATATTTTTTTAGATACCAAATATAAGATCAAATGAAGATGGTATATTCTTCATCCTTGTTTTCCAGGATTTAAAAACACTCTTAAACTGCATCAAATATGACTATATATCATATTTATATTTTCAATATCAAATTGTAAATAATTCATGGATAGAGAATTATTCATCTTTTATTTCAAGATATGTAAACACTCACTGATTCTAAGTTTATACCCCCTAGGAACATGTATCATGTTTAATTCCATGTATTATAAGTGAAAGTAAAACACATAAAATATTTAGGGATTAAGGAGGGTCTCCTAGTTCATCGATGTGAATAGAAAGGATGATATTTTCTCAACCATGTTTCTCTATTTTTTTCAGTATCCATACTTTCACATCAAATTTTTATTTCTATTTTGTCCTTGGGTAGTTGGGATATCTTCACAAATTTATCCTTTTTGTCTCAGATTCTTCTTCACAAATTATCCATTAAATCATATGTGTGTCATAATGCAATATTAATTCTCTACAGGGATTCTTCTTCTGCATGAAATATTGTTAAACAACCGTTGGAAAGATTTTTTCCTTTGTTGCATTTATCACACTGAACTTATCAAGAACAACAATATTCATTTGTTTAAACCCTATCATGAATTGTTTTTCTTCATATAGATATCTCTTTATACCTTTTTCGCTATCCATTTCTTGCGTTTCTTCTAACTTTCATACTATAAGGCCCCAAACTTAAACCTTACTTAATCTTGAGTTATTACAAGATTACACATTGAGGATCTTTTCGGGTTTAGAGTTTTAGAGAATTAGATCATAAAACTTTCATTACATTCCACATGTAAACAAAGTGGTTACATAAAGATTGTATTCTTCTTTCCTATCAATGGAAACATATTTAAAATAAAACATGGATTCTTTCTTGACACTTCCTTGAAACTATTATCGTATCATGTACCTTTCCCTTGACCTGTGAAAAAGATTTCAAAAAAACTTGGGATGAGCATAAAAATCTCAGTAAGGGATATAAAAATATGGAAAGGAAACATGGGTACATACATACATAAGAATGAAATCATACTTTAACCATAAAACATAATCACTTTAACATACCTCATCAAATCATGAATAAATCATAGAAATCATAATACATAAAGGTAACTTGAGGCATTCATAACATTCTTACGTAGGGAGTAACCCTCTTGGTTATGTTTGGAATACCCATCACAGTATATTCCCTAAATCTCTTCGAAGAAACCTTAACGTTTCACTCCTTCGCGTTACCAAATGCATTGGAGAGCTATATCGGGCTCACTCACCCTTTTTTTATCACAGAACCACCCGTCTTCATAATAATGCCCAAGAACCTCAACATAATCATATCACATAAAACAAGCATAAAGGAAACATAACATTTACACCTTTCAATCACAAGATATCAATACAACACATTGATATAAAAACATTATGAAAACCATTTTCAGTACCAAAATAAAAGAAAAGTAAAACATGGTATTTATTTTTCTAAAAAGGTATGGCTTGTAGAGGAAGCCAAAACTCAAATAATGGTCACGGCGGTGGAGAAGTCGTTGTCGCTGCATACGTACGACAAAAACCTTCCCTTTTGTCATTTAGTAAACGCTTCGTATAAAAAAGATTCCTTTTGAATAAATGTAAAAGTCAAAGGGGTTTATACACCGTATAAAAGAAGGTTGTGTATAAAACAAAATATGCCTCAATGAAAGGAGATTGAGACGAAGTCCCATACCTCGGGTCTGACTTGACTCGATCGTTCCTTAATGTCCAGAATAATAAACTTGAGTTAATTTCTAATTTCTTAAGAACCTTTTTCAAGTTCATTATTCCTTTTATATCACTTATTTCCATGTCATGAACACAATGTAATTATTTAAGTTAATAACGGTCGTTTTAACCATCATTGGTACTTGAGTCGGAAATAAACCCTTTATAATTACAAGTTTTTCATGTATCCATTATATAAAGAATTATAATCATGATGTATATATCATATATATCCAGTATATACATGCATTTATAATATTACATAATCATTTAGAGGTAAGAAATGAAATGCACCGTTCATGGAGACGGTAAGCTGTACGTACGCATGAACGCTACTTTCATTTCTATTTTGTATTTTATAGAATGGAATCATAATGATATAAAGGTATATTATAATTCCAGTATAATATCTTATATAATATCATAGTTCCATACTTTATACGTCCCACATATGGTATTTAACGAATCAAATCACTTTGAGGGGGCGGTAGTCCGCACTTCCTTAAATGAAGATATCGCGTTTACCCATAATGGAAACCATAAAGGTATGCCCAAAATAAAAAATAAAGAAGATTAAGGAAAACATAAACATATTATATATCATATATAAATATATTTACATCTTAATGGCCACCTTTGAAGGTGTTAAAAGAATGTTGAACAATCATCGTTTCTGGAGGCATAAATTCACCATCCACGGAAACAATATGTCCTTTAACCATTAGATGTTGGTGTGTGTAAGTGTAGCTAGGATAATTCTTATAACAAAATCTTAGTATATTGAAGATACTGGAGTTTTTACAAAAGAAATTAATAAAAAGAGTTTAGGGGGTTGGAGAAGCAAAATAAAACAAAAGGACTCAAGTGAAAACATTACCCTAAAATCGGGTAACTCCCTTTGGTTTGAGCTCAAAGGATTCTTTGGGAAGCTTTATGCCCATAGTGAGGCTTCAAGGAGTAAGATAGGGAAGTGTAGAGACAAAATGGGCAGGTTTTGGCCAAGCCAAAGGCTTTGGGAGTCTGGGTAAGGAGGTAGAGGTGGGGGCCTTTTATAAGAGGAGAGGAGTGGCCCTCTTGGAAAGTAAAGAAATGTTACTTTATTTTAAAATGGTTTTCGGATTCAAAAGGTCCCACATTGATATAATTCGAGGGTAAGGTGATAAGGGTTCTAAATACACCCATAAAATTGGTTTTGGACATGTTTAGGTCTTAGATTTTACATTATATTTCCATTTTATTTAAATCCTTTATTAATGAGGTAATCGCTGCATCATCATGTTATCATAAATAATTTAATAAATTTAATGTCTAAAAATTATAAAAAAATATAATGATGTAGGAAATCTTTTTATCTTTCTAATTAATATTTATAGTCCAAAATAACATTTATTTAGACAAAATTAAAAATATTTTACTTAGGTGATACATTCTTTGTCACATTTAACATTCTTTAAAAATAAAAAGATAAAAAGTTACTTTCTCACAAAAGTGATTCCATGGGGTCCCAAAGTTTGGAACAAGACGTCCAATGGTCGGAAATGAGACAACTAGTAGCCTTAGGACACATGTTGTGGTCTTTTTGTATTATTATGATATCATTTTATTATCCTTAACTACCCAATTACTCATTAATCAAGATAATAAAAGATAATTACCGTTGTTACTATTCATAATGTCCAAAAAAAAAGAGTCTTGATTACATAATTTGGACCTTCTGATTCCAAATATGTAATCCATTTTACCAAATTACAAACACATAAATTGAAATAATTGATTTAAAAATAATTCCCGTTGTCAAAACAAATAGCGGGCTTTTTTTGAAACAATATCTATGAAAAGTTTGGCATTAGTTTATGCCCAATTACAAAGTGAAATTAATCCTAATGACCACCATTGGATTAAATGGTAAAAATATATTCATATTACACTTTAAGGCTAATTAAAAATATAATCTAACCATATAATTAAATTAAATGAAAAAACAGTTTTGATGTAAAATGCAGTATTTTTCACTATTCATTAAAAAATGAACATTGTGAGAAAAATACCAAAAATTTATCCAATGTAACTTTCAATGTCCCAATAATAATGAATATGTTTATTTTTACAAATATAGATTATAAAATTGTCAAAAGTTTGATTTAAAATGGGTTTGCCATCAAAAGGCAGTAAAACAATCTTTTAAGAATATTAGTGTATTTCATGCTTAAGATTGGATTTATTTTCATTTTAAGCCTCTAAAACACTATCTAATTCATTAATAGGAATAGATAAAAATATCTATAATTCATTACTTACTTGGGATGTTAAATCCTTCCCCCCTTTATAAAATTGCGTCCCCGCATTTTATTTACTTATCAAATAAATGGGGGTACTTATCCCTCATTGCATTTTTAGATTCCCATGTTGCCTCTTCAATCATGTGGTTTTTCCACAAAACCTTTACCTGATGAATCACCTTATTCCGTAACACTTTCTCCCTGTGGTCAAGAATCTGGACCGGTTGTTCCTCATATGATAGGTTATCTTCCATCTGAACTACCTCTGGACTCAAAACATGAGATGGATCTGGCATATACTTTATCAACATCGAAACGTGAAAAACATTGTGTACCTGAGATAAACTCGGAGGTAAAGCCACCCGGTATGCAAATGATACAACTCTCTCCAGAATTTCATATGGTCCAATGAAACTTGGACTCATCTTTCCTTTCTTACCAAATCACATCACACTTTTCCATGGTGAGACTTTGAAAAAAACATGATCAACTTCCTCAAAAGTTAGATCCTTCCTCCTGTTGTCTGCATAACTCATCTGCCTACTCTGAGCTGTTCTCATGTGTTTCTGAATCAGCTAAACTTTTTCTTCCATCTCTTCTACCAATTCTAGTCCCATCAACTTCCTTTCACCCACTTTATCCCAGAACGATGGAGTTCGACACCGCTTCCCATATAACACCTCAAATGGTGTCATCTGTATACTGGAATGAAAACTGTTATTATATGAAAATTCAACCAAAGAAAGATTTTGGTCCCAACTTCCCTGATAATCCATCGAACAAGCTCGTAGCATATCCTACAAGGTTTGAATTGTTCGTTCTGACTACACATCTGATTGAGGATGAAAAGCTGTACAAAAATTTAATTCAGTACCCAACGACTTCTGAAGGCCTTTCCAGAAGTTAGAAGTGAACCTGGGATCACGATCAGATACAATGGAGAGGGGAAATCCATGTAACCTGACTATCTATTTAAGATACAAATGGGAAAGTTGATCTAGGGAAAAAGTATCTCGTATAGAAAGGAAATGAGCAGATTTAGTCAAGCGATCAACAATAACCCAGATTGCATTATTATCTCGAGATGTCTTCGGTAATCCCACAACAAAGTGCATGGATATATTCTCCCATTTCCACTCTGGCACTGGTAAAGGCTGAAGCATCCCTTTCGGTAACTGTCGCTCTGCTTTAACCTGTTGACATGTCAAACACTTCACAGTAAAATCAACAATATCTCTTTTCATTCCATCCCACCAGTAATACTCCCGTAGATCTCTTTACATCTTAGTACTGCCAGGATGAACTGAAAACGGAGAACTATGAGCTTCACATAACAACTCTCTCTTCAACTATGAATCACAAGGCACACACAATCTCTTCCCAAATCTCAAAACGCAATCATTATCAATGTTGAATTCAGGAAACTTACCTTTCTGAACCAGCTCTACCTTTTTCTGCAACTCACTGTCTTGCTTCTGTGCTTGCTTGATTCTATCTGATAGAGATGATCTCACTGATACCTGAAACAAAATAGAAGAACATCCTTCACCAAAAACTTCTATGCCAAAGTTCATCAAATCCTTAACCAAAGGATCACGTTCCAAATGCAACATTGCTAATGAAGCATTACTTGTTCAACTCAAAGCATCACCCACTTTATTTGCTTTTCCTGGATGGTAATGAATTGTATAATCATAATCCTTGATTAATTCTATCCATCTCCTCTGTCTCATGTTCAATTCTTTCTAAGTGAATATATACTTTAAACTTTTGTGATCGGTATATATTTCACACTTTACTCCATACAAATGATGCCTCCAAATTTTTAAAGCAAAAACAACAGCAGCTAATTCCAAATCATGTGTACGGTAATTTACCTCATGAGTTTTCAACTGTCGTGAAGCATAAGCAATTACCTGATCATTCTACATTAGGACACAACCAAGTCCTTTCAATGAAGCATCGCTGTATATAACAAACTCACCATTCCTGGAAGGTAGTGCCAAAACTAGAGCATTCACCAATCTTCTTTTCAATTACTGAAAACAATCATCACATTCTTTTGTCCAGATAATCTTAACACCATTCCGAGTTAGCTTAGTCATTGGGCTAGATAACCATGAAAAATTTCTAACAGACCTTCGGTAATAGCCTGCCAAACCAAGGAAACTACGAATCTCTGTTACATTTGTGGGTCTTGGCCATTCTTCGACAACCTTTGTTTTTGCAGGATCAATAGTTATCCCATCTTTAGAAACAATATGACCAAGGAAAGAAATTTTTTGCAACCAAAACTCGCACTTTCTGAATTTCCCATACAATTTCTTTTCTTTCAAGGTTTGCAAAATGACCCTTAAATGTCTTTCATGCTCCTCTATACTTTTAGAAAACACCAAAATATTAACAATGAAAACCACCACAATCTTATCCAAGAACTCATGGAAAATTCTATTCATTAAGTCCATGAATACAGCAGGTGCATTGGATAGCCCAAAAGGCATTACTACAAATTCATAATGGCCATATCTTGTATAGAACGCGGTCTTCGGAACATCTGCTTCCTTTACCTTCCGCTGATGGTACCCCGATCTCAAGTCAATCTTTGAAAAATACTGAGCTCCATAGAGCTGATCAAACAAATCATCGATATGAAGGAAATGATATTTGTTCTTAACAGTGATGTTATTCAAGGCTCTATTATCAATGCAAAGTCTCATTGAACCATCTTTCTTTTTAACAAATAAAACAGGATCACCCCATGGTGATGTGATAGGTCGAATGAAACCTTTATCTAATAAATCTTGGAATTTCTCCTTCAACTCAAAAATTTCAATTTGAGCCATTCGATAAGGGGGTTTTGAAATTGGCTTAGCATCAGGAACTAAGTCAAAAGTAAACTCAACTTCCCAATCTGGTATTATTCCAGGAAACTCATCAGGAAAAACATCAGGATACTCATTTACCACTGGCACATTATTAATCTGAACAGTTCCTTTATTTTCAACGATGTGTGCAAGGTAACATTCATTTCCATCTTTTACAAGTTTCTTGGCCTCTTGATAAGTTATCAACAGTAAGGGTTCATTCTTGAACACAAACTGAAAGTCTTTCTGAAAAGAAACTTCTTTAGCACTACAGTCAATCTTAGCATGGTAAATAGAGAGCCAATCCATACCCAGGTAACATCAAACTCTACTAGTGGCAAAACAATAAGGTTTTCAAGTAGGTTCTTTCCACAGATAAGGATAGGAAGATTCTTATAAATTCTTTTTGCCTCAACATTTCCCCCAGGTGTTTTTACGAAAAGTTCAGGAGTCATTTCTTGAGATGGTATTCCCATTTTACTAGAAAAGGTTTCAGAGATGAAAGAATGTGTAGACCTCGAATCAAACAACACACTGACATAATATGAAAAAACAAACAAAGCACCTAATACAACTTCATTTGATGACCCGAAATCTACTGAAGTAGTTGCAAAGGATTTCACCACCCCTTTCTGCTTGTAGTCCAAATGCTTCCCATAACTCAAGCTCTTTGTTGGACACTAGTTTTCATATTGACCCATCTCATTGCACTTATAACATTTCACTAACTGTAAATCAAATTTGGTCTTACCTTCACCTTGATCCTTTTCAGTGCAATCACGAGCCTTATGTCCCATATTACCACATCGGTAGCACTTTCCAGAATTCAGAAGACATTCCCCAGCATGCCTTTTTCCACATTTATCACAAACTGGAAACTTAGTTTTCTTACCGTCAGACCTTTTTGAAGAATTCTTCCCTTTCTCCTGCCACCCTGGTCTCTTCTTCTGCTGGTTGTTATAGAACACTTGATCATCGGCAAACTCCATTTCCACCTTCTCAGCACATCGAACAAGCTTTTCATAACTTTTAAACTCACGATAAGCTAATGCCCTTCGATATTTTGGCTTTAATCCTGAGTAAAAATGATTGATTTTACTATCAAGGTCTCGAATAAAATTTGGAGCATACTTTGCCAATCGAGTGAACCTTTCTTCATAGGTAGCCACTGAGTCTTCCACTTGCCTCAATTCCAAGAATTGTTTTTCCATCCTAAGTCGAACAACCTTAGGAAAATACTTTTCAAGAAACATACCTTTGAATTCATCTCAGTCGAGAGCATCAATCTCATTAGCGTCCCTGATATTTTTAATCATCGACCACCACTGATCTGCTTCACCCTCCAAACGGTAAATAGAAAGACTAACCTTTTGATTTTCTGAACACCCCATGACATCAAAAATCTTCTCCAGTGCTTTAATCCACCCTTCAGCTAGCACAGGGTCAGATGATCCTCTGAATGATGGGGAATGTTGCCTCATGAAATGTTCCACCACTGACATGTTCCTCTGCGGTTGATCTGGCTAATCTCGTGCATGGATACCACCACCATTTATCACTTGAGTCAACTGCGCCATTACTACAACAAACTATTCAGTTCCAATTTCGACCATCTTAGGATGCTGATTCAGAAGGTTATTTCCTTCTGTATGCCTTCCTAGAACTGCTTCCCTATTTCCTCTGCAGAAAACCATTCTGAACAAACATGTCTTAGAGGAAGAAACATGGTAATCTTCAAATGATATATCATTTCAATTTGACCATAAAAAAATATTTTTGGATAATCATTTAATAGAATTCCAACTCCTAAAGTTATCTAAACCGACCTCTGATACCAACTATAAGGCCCCAGCCTTAAACCTTACTTAATCTTGAGTTATTACAAGATTACACATTGAGGATCTTTTCGGGTTTAGTGTTTTAGAGAATTAGATCATAAAACTTGCATTACATTCCACATATAAACAAAGTGGTTACATAAAGATAGTATTATTATTTCCCATCAATGGAAACATATTTAAAATAAAACATGGATTCTTTCTTGACACTTCCTTGACACTATCATTGTATCATGTACCTTTCCCTTGACCTGTGAAAAACATTTCAAAAAAACTTGGGATGAGCATAAAAAGCTCAGTAAGGGATATAAAAATATGGAAAGGAAACATGGGTACATATATACATAAGAATGAAATCATACTTTACCCATAAAACATAAGCACTTAAATATAACTCATCAAATCATGAATAAATCATAGAAATCATAAGACATAAAGGTAACTTGAGGCATTCATAACATTCTTACGTAGGGAGTAACCCTCTTGGTTACATTTGGAATACCCATCACAGTATATTCCTTAAATCTCTTCGGAGAAACCTTAACATTTCACTCCATCGCGTTACCCAATGCATTGGAGAGCTATATCGGGCTCACCCGCCCTTAGTTTATCACGGAACCACCTGTCTTCATAATAATTCAAAAAAACCTCAACATAATCGTATCACATAAAACATGCAAAAAGGAAACATAACATCTCCACCTTTAAATAACAAGATATCAATACAACACATTGATATAAAAACATTATGAAAACCATTTTCAATACCAAAATAAAAGAAATTTAAAACATGGTATTTATTTTTCTAAAAAGGTATTGCTTGTAGAGGAAGCCGAAACTCAAATAATGGTCACGGCGGCGGAGAAGTCATTGTCGCCGCATACGTACGACAAAAACCTTCCCTTTTGTCGTTTAGTAAACGCTTCATATAAAAATGATTCCTTTTGAATAAACATAAAAGTCAAAGGGGTTTATACACCGTATAAAAGAAGGTTGTGTATAAAACAAAATATGCCTCAATGAAAGGAGATTGAGACGAAGTCCCATACCTCAGGTCCGACTTGACTCGATCGTTATTTAATGTCCTGAATAATAAACTTGAGTTAATTTCTACTTGCTTAATAACCTTTTTCAAGTTCATTATTCCTTTTATATCACTTATTTCCATGTCATGAACACTATGTAATTATTTAAGTAAATAACGGTCGTTTTAACGATCATTGGTACTTGAGTAAAAAATAAACCCTTTATAATTACAAGTTGTTCATGTATCCATTATATCTAGAATTATAATCATGATGTATATGTCAAATATATCCAGTATATACATGCATTTATAATATTACATAATCATTTGGAGGTAAGAAATGAAATGCACCGTTCATGGAGACGGTAAGTCGTACGTATGCATGAACACTACTTTCATTTGTATTTCGTATTTTATAGAATGGAATCATAATGATATAAAGGTATATTATATTTCAAGTATAATATCATATATAATATCATAGTTCCATCCTTTATACATCCCACATATGGTATTTAACGAATCAAATCACTTTGAGGGGGCGGTAGTCCGCACTTCCTTAAATGAAGATATCGCGTTTACCCATAATGGAAACCATAAAGGTATGCCCAAAATGAAAAATACAGAAGCTTAAGGAAAACATAAACATATTATATATCATATATAAATATAGTGACATCTTAATGGACACCTTTGAAGGTGTTAAAATAATTTTGAACAATCATCGTTTCGGGAGGCCTAAATTCACCATCCACGGAAACAGTATGTCCTTTAACCATTAGATGTAGATGTGTGTAAGTGTAGATAGAATCATTCTTATAAAAACATCCTAGTATATTGAATATAATGGAGTTGTTACAAAAGAAATGAATAAAAAGTGTTTAGGGGGTTGGAGAAGCAAAATAAAACAAAAGGACTCAAGTGAAAACATTACCTTAAAATCGGGTAACTCCCTTTGGTTTGAGCTCAAAGGCTTCCTTGGGAAGACTTCTGCCCAAAGTGAGGCTTCAAGGAGTAAGAGTGGGAAGTGGAGAGACAAAATGGGTAGGGGTTTTCCGAGCCAAAGGCTTTGGGAGTGTGGGTAAGGAGGTAAAGGTGGGGGCCTTTTAAAAGAGGAGAGGAGGGGCACTCTTGGAAAGTAAAGAAATGTTACTTTATTTGAAAATGATTTTCGGATTCAAAAGGTCCCACATTGATATTATTTGAGGGTAATGTGATAAGGGTTCGAAATACACCCATACAATAGGTTTTGGACATGTGTAGGTCTTAGATTTTACATTATCTTTCCATTTTATTTAAATCCTTTATCAATGAGGTAATCGCTGTATCATCATGATGTCATAAAAAATTTAATAAATTTAATGTCTAAAAATTATAAAAATTATAATGATGTAGGAAATCGTTTTATATTTCTAATGAATATTTATAGTCCAAAAGATCATTTATTTAGACAAAATTAAAAATATTTTACTTAGGTGATACATTCTTTGTCAAATTTAACATTCTTTAAAAATAAAAAGATAAAAAGTCACTTTCTCACAAAAGTGATTCCATGGGGTCCCCAAGTTTGGCACAAGACATCCCATGGTCGGCCATTAGACAACTAGTATCCTTAGGACACATTTTGTGGTCTTTTTTTATTATTATGATATCATTTTATTATCCTTAACTACCTGATTACTCATTAATCAAGACAATTAAAGATAATTACCGTCGTTACTATTCCTAATGTCCAAAAACAAAAGAGTCTTGATTAAATAATTTGGAACTTATGATTACAAATATGTAATCCATTTTACCAAATTACAAACATAGAAATTGCAATAATTGATTTAAAAATAATTCCCGTTGTCAAAACAAATAGCGGGTTTTTTTTGAAACAATATTTATTAAAAGTTTGGCATTAGTTTATGACCAATTAAAAAGTGAAATTAATCCTAATGACCACCATTTAATTAAATGGTAAAAATATATTCAGATTACACTTTAAGACTAATTAAAAATATAATCTAACCATATAATTAAATTAAATGAAAAAACAGTTTTGATGTAAAATGCAGTATTTTTCACTATTCATTAAAAAATGAACATTGTCAGAAAAATACCAAATATTTATCCAATGTAACTTTAAATGTCCCAATCATAATTAATATGTTTATTTTAAAAAATATAGATTATAAAATTGTCAAAAGTTTTATTTAAAAAGGGTTTTCCATCAAAAGGCAGTAAAACAATCTTTTAAGAATATTAGTGTATTTCATGCTTAAGATTGGATTTATTTCCATTTTAAGCCTCTAAAACACTATATAATTCATTAATAGACATAGATAAAAATATATATTATTAATTACTTACTTGGGATGTTACACATACTCCATCCAAATCTACTATCCAAATATTAATAATGTTATTGGGTATATTAGAATAGGTTTCTTAGAATTTCTACATGGCTTCCCATGAGTTCCTTTTTTCATATCATTCGTATGAGATATAACAAACCATTTTACAATCATCTTGGACTATTTTGAATCTATTATTTATTGTGCATTATGTACAAGGATGTATTCTTCTGAAACTTATTTGGTGTATTCTGTTTGGAAAATTTCTTCCAATTTATACCAAATGTTGTTTCATTAATATTATTTGGTATTCTATTTTCATTTTAATATGATTCTTGTTGAGTTGAACATGTATCACTTTTGGGGACACTACCTTTACCAACATTCCATATATCATTGAGTTCATCAAATATATTTGATAAAGATAGATTATTCTTAGGCTATAATTGTTGTGTCTTCACTATCATAATGCCCCTTTGAATATGATTTCTATATGATTTTTTATTTAATGTATTTTACCAAAAAAAGCCAATACATAGTGACTAAAATTATTGAAATTACAACATTGACCCAAAAACCATAATCTCCCTTTATCTTTTGTAAGCTATCCATAATTTCCAGCATTATATTTTTGGGTCTTCTTCACCACCTGTTGGGATCTTCTTGGAGAAACAACTTTTAAAATTCTTTATCCATCCACCATAGATATGGTGTTAAGTACCTCACCTCTATTATAAATCCATATAAGTGTATACTTTTTATTCTAGTTTTTTCTGGGAAATAGTTTTAGATAAATTCTTATAAAAAGGTATTGATCGTACCATTTTCTTCATAGTTTCTTAAGAGAATTAATCGGGTGATGTAATGAGCTTATTTCTACATGATAAAGTAATGTTAAAACTAGAATCATCCAAAGATAAATCTATGATAGAAATAACATAAATTTTTGATTTTCAATTCTCAAATTAAGTCTTATTATGATTTTAAAATTTAAAATTCTATTCAAGGAACATCATATTGAGAAACTTCTTCTAATAATAAAACATTGAAACTCTCTCTTGATAACCCTTCATCATTATTGAAACATATTCATCATGAATTTTAATTTTTAATAAAGAATTTTTTTCATGTTCCTTGATCCTTATATATTTTATATGAAACTGAGAATTATAGATATCAATGAGTTTTTTTATATTTTCTTCCAATTCATGGATTATTTTCTCAAATTATTTAGTAGAATCATCCTTCTATTGGATTTTTCTGAGCCACTATTCTTAATAAGTGGAGTATCACACCATAATATCATCATAATCATCTTATTTAACCGTAATTTTTTGACAGCTATGTTAATGTTAGAAATCTTTCTCTTAAAGCTTCTTCCAAGTTATCTATGTCACCTTAAATTTGAGTTATCTCTTCCTACACGTTTTCTAAAATTCTATAGTTATAGAGACTAATTATTTGGGGATATATGGAATTATATCCTTTAATTGTATAATCGATAAATATATTTAAATACGATCACATTCAATTGAAACTTCTTATTGAGGATAGTTTTAACTAGAGTATTCACACACCTATAGGTCACATGAATCCCCTAATCCCATTGAGGTAAAAACGTTATCCATATCCATTATGGTACACTAAACCAAAAGTTATTATCCATACAAGATAGATCAAATTTCCTTGCATAGAGTAATTAAACCATGTTACTCTATTGATAAGTGGGAAACATTCTTCATTATATTCTTATCTTTTTTTAATGTTAATCAAATACTTGGGAGAAACTGAATTCTGATATGAAAAAATACATTTAAAACTGCATTCATTAATATTTTAGGAATGAAACATAAAATTTTGAAAATATAAAAATATAAATTTATATAATAGAAATTAAATAAACCTCTATATAATAAAACATGTATGGAACAAGGATGGATATGTTAGACACTATGGGGGGATGAATTAGTGTAGGTATAATTTTAAAATTTTAAGCTCTTATCCTATCCCATTACCTTTACCACATGGTAATGTGAATTTATTCACTTGTTCTCTCAATATGATTTTATCATTATTCTTAAAATATAATGAAAACGCACACACAGATGCACATAATAGGTACAATGATTTACAAGGATCACCTCTCAATTTTAGAAGGCTTATCCTTGGTGTGATCTGGTAAAACCTGTGGTCACAAAAACCACTAGTAAAAACCTGTGAGAGTTTCACTATAGTATCCCAACTGTTTAGAGTTTCCATCCAAAAAATTTAACACCCCAAGTTTCTTCGGTATGTTTCCTTTCGAATAATGTAATGGCGTGCATTGTACACAACTTCGAGATTTTAACACACCATAACCAATCAAACTAGCTGTTATGAATAGTAATACCTACTTTTTGAAATTTTATAAATTCTATCTCTCAAAATGGACTTCCTTTTTGGATTCTTAATATCGAAATTAGCCTAGGGTGAAATTTTGGTACTTTTTGGATAACTTTCATATTTTGATGAATAGTGAAAATTACTAAATTTTAATTAAAAAACAACTTTTTTAATCAAAATAATTAATAGTGATAAATTATGAATTTGAGTTGTTTTAAAGTATATTTAGAATATAGTTTTACCATTTAATATAATTTTGGTCATTGGACATAATTTTACAATTAAACCGAACATAAACAAGTGTCAATCTTTTGATAGTTATTATCTCTTAAAAACACGCTTTTTGTTTTGACAGCGGGAATTAATTTTAAATTAATTTCTGCCACTTCGGTGTTTTGAATTTAGAAAAATGGATTCCATATTTGGAATCAGGATGTTCAAATTGTGTAAATAGGTAACTTTTATTTTTAGACATTTTGAATAATTACTGCGGTAAATATTTTATTTACCATGGTTAAGGGTAAATCCGGTAAATAAGGGTTAAAAAATAATATTATAATAATACTAAATTACCCTAAAACGTGTCTTAACCCTATTGGTTGATACATGGTCGACCATGGGCATTTTTGGGTCTATTTTGGGACCCCATGGATCCACTTGTAAGTGATAATGACACTTTATTTTAATTAAGTTAAAATAAATACAAAAATGACACAAGCATATATCTTTTAACAAAACAATTGTTACAGAGGGTTATATATGTTTGATTTTAGATTATAAATATTCCTTAGAAAGATAAAAAGATTTACTACATAATTATATTTTATTTATAATTTTTAGACATTAAATAATGTAATTTATTTATGACACAATGATGATGAAGTAATTACTATAATAGTGACAAATCAAAATAATTGATATTAAAAATACCCAAATAAATATAATATGAAACATTTAATGAATTAAAATAATTTTCTAGGATAATATGATATATTATTATTGATTTAATTGACTTTGTTCGAAGTAATCAATCTGTTATGAGTTTCACAAAAATCAACTATTAAATAGTGTCAAAATTGACATAAAATATTATTTAAGACAAATATTATATTATTAATTGATATTAAATTCCTAAAAATCTAAGGTTCATACAAGAGACTTATATCATGATAGGTGTATCATTAATGGACCACTTGGGGGTCCCTTGTATGTATATGGTAAGTTTATTAACCATATAATATAAAAATACAAAGAGACATTGTAAAAGTGAAACTAATTAACTTAGAGTTAATACTTAAAGGTAAGGTTATTATAAGTACCCAAACCTGTCTAAATTCTATTGGTTGAGTTGTTTTCGACCCATCCCTACCTTAACCTTTGAATAGTCAACTTTGGAGCCATTGGAAACCGAATATGAATTTATTATAAACTAATATCTCTAGCTTTTCCAAAGGTGCCCCTCACCCCTCTTATAAAAGGGCACTCCTCCTTCTCATTTCTTCACACCTTCAAAGCCCTTTGGTTCTGCCAAACCCTGCCCAAATACTATCTGAACTTCCCTCACTACAACCTAGAGGCCTTAGTTTGATCATAAATCCAACTTAAGGAGCCCTTTTGATCAAATCAAAAGGAAGAACCCGAAGAAGAGGTAATGTTTTCACCACCCCTTTTCAAGTTCCTTTCTTCTTCCACTTCCTCTTTCTTTGTTATTTCCATTATAAAATAATAACTCCAGTATCATATATATACTGTGATGTTATTATAAATATGGTACAACCATATTCAGTATTCTATCCATCCTTTGAATAACATGTCACCATACGTGCGTACGTACGGCTTACCGTCTCCACGTCATGGTGTAATTGTTATTCAATATATTATTATTTGGATGGGTATAATAATGATGTGTAACTCATGTAAATAATAAATATAACATGATAATGATTCTGTATATATGATATAAAATCCAATTATATATTATTTTAATATCAAAAGAATGATATTGTCGCTCGTGCGTATGTACGGACTACCGTCTCCATGAACGCGATGAGATTCATTGTCCATCATATCCATTCAAGTATAATTATCATTTGATGATTTAAAAATAGTATCTAAGGACTTGATATCATTCTAGATATGAATAATATACATCCCATTAATAATGAATATGGCTCACATAACAAAGAATATAAAGTAAAATGAACCCGTTAACACCCGAAATGACGATAATTCTAAGATATTATTAACAAATAAATGTTAAAAGATCATATATGATATCATATTAAAGTAAATTATTCTTGTATAATTCAATAACAATTATTTCACCATTATACAGGAGGTAAACCTACCATCGACCAAGGAAAAAGTACAAAGTAAGGGATTTTCTTATCTCACTTTCAATTCCGTGAGATTTCCATTTTCGCCACTAAATTATTGAAAGTGGTGTATTGTGTACTGCCATTTGATATATATTCATCATTCTATTTATATTCATGTTATTCTGTAAATCATTTGGTGGTTATTAACTTTTGGCCATACGACTCAGTTGATTAACGTGGTAAGGGGTTTCTTATCTCACTTTTAATTTCGTGAGATTTCCATTGATCACCACTTAATTATTGCATGTGGTGTATGTGTACTGCCCATGATTGTATTCATTGTGTAATATACTTTAATTTATGGGTATTTACATCATCATGGTATGATACTTCTTTCATGGGTGTATGTTTCGTATGTTACCTAATCGGTAAGGGAATTTGAGATTTCAATTCCCACTCATTTGGCTTTACGCATATTTCATTGATTATATTACTCCATGATTATGTGTGGAATCACTATTCATTTGATTATGTCATAATTTCCACTCCCCTTCCTATGGATATGAGTTTGATACACATAATCACTCATTGGTAATTCTCAAGTCATTGATATGAATTTGATAAGAGTAATTTTAACTCATTCACCATTTGTTGAGTTAAACATCCAATTCGTTGGTGTTGTTTTTACAAGATTATGTGTGAATATACTTGATTGTTTTACACTGAATATCCAATCAAATTTTGTGTATTTATATTTTTCACACATAACTTTGTCGTTGATTTATCCTTAACCTAAGGATAAGGCCTTTATGAGAGATATCTTCTCAATTTACATTCCATTGAGACTTCTTTGTTGATATACACCAAATCACTTTTATGTGGTGTATATAATGTACTTTAACAAAGTATATCGTGAATCCCTTTATTCTCATGATATTACAATGTTTTTATTACCTTAATTATTTGTATTCAAGTGTCTCTCTTTTCGTTAGAAACTCTAACTAAAATACCATTTTTAAATGTTTTAAAGACTTATTCTTCTAAATCTTGCTCATTAATGTCCATGTTTTAAAAATGATTTTAAGGATTTATTTATATGGAAATTAAAGTTTTAAAATTAAAAATACTTTTAAAAAGTTTCAACGTGGTATGGGACACTTTGATTCAAAAATCTATTTTTAAATGGATTCTTGACAAATAGTGTGACTTTTAAATGTTTTCAAGAAAAGGGGGATATTTCTCTCAAATAGTTTTGATGATTATTTTCATCTATGTCAACATCATTCATTATTCTTGATTGAGGTTAATGTGATACAATACAATCTTCCATATTGTATCGAATGAGTTATGTTTCACTGTGGATGTGTTATTTTTATACCATTCATGGTTTGTGGTAGAAGTATTGACATTTTGTATTCTAGTTTTAATATGAATGTTTATGTTATGTTTAAAACGTTTCATATGGGAATGCATTGGACTTAATATGTGACGGGTGGAGCCCGCTATAGCTCCTCGATGCATCGGTAGGTCTCATGAGACAAACTAGTGTCTTGGAACAAGGCCTTGACAAAATCTTATTTGTTGTCTTGGCACGAGGCCTTGGCTAAGTGGTTATGATAGTCTGGCATTATGCATTCCAACATTATGAAAGTGGATATTGATATTGCATGTGATCATTCGACTAGTAGAATATCCATGTGAGTAAGTAAATGGCATTATTTCATTTTACCTTTGCCATTTTATGCTGAAGTTGAAGTTTAAAAGGCTTTTGTTTGAGTTATAAATTGCCTTAAGTGTTTATGCTTATTTATGAAAGCTTCTGCTATAATGTTATCCTTACTGAGCATCTGAGCTCACCCCTTTCAATGTTTTATTTTTCCCAGGATTATGAAGAAGTAATTTATGAATGACCTGCAGGGATAGTATGAGGGGATATGAAGACAAGATGTTTTTTTTATGATGTAATGTAAAAAATTATGGATGTATCTAGTTATTCCAAGGCTACTAAACTAATCAGTCTTTCGAGACTTGATCTTTCTCGTGATCATGCCAATGTTATGTAATAATGCACCGACTCTAGGTAACTAGGGTCGGGGCGTTACAGTTTGTATCAGAGGAAGTTTAGTACAAACCTTGGAAGCTAGATTTAGATGAACTCTGATTAGAGCACGTAGACCTAAGATGAACTTTGAGGATTAGTATAAAAGAGCTTCCAAGAATTTTGGTATTGTAGAGATTTTGTGAGTTTTCCGAGCAATACATCCCTGTCTGGATACGAGCAGGTAGAGGCGGCTCTGGCACAGATGTACCTAGGGGTAAAACCCGAAAACACCGCTTTGAGCTAGACTCGAACGGGAACTGGTGCACGACAACGGGCCTTGCTGCACTCTTGGTTACGACACTCCCGGGGGATATGCTTAGGATAATTTACATTTTCTTTACAAACCGATTTAAGTAATATATACATAAGATGAGAGTAAATGACCTTGGTTAATCCTAATATGTTTCAAATTGAGAATATGGTGACATTTTAATCTCTAAATGATTTTACAACTACTATTACTCACACAATGCTTTCTGGTTTTAGTCAATGGATGGATTCCAAGGAAGTCATAGTGACTTTGGGAATGATGTACAAGGTGGGAACAGTGGTGTAAATGAGCAACAAAATGGAATGTTGATAGGCGTAAAAGATATCGTCTTTATGCCAAATCAGTTTTCAAAAAATATGATCAACAACATATATATTAACCAACTCCTAGACTCAACAAGGAAGAGAAAGGTGATAAATGATAAGATCTACAGCAATGGAGACCATAGAGAAAAGAAACCTCAATTTTCATCATGCAGGAAATGTTGAAAGAGACACCCAGGAAAGTGTCTCAATGGGACAACGAAATGTTTTACGTGCGGGAAGGAAGGACATAAAGTGAAGAATTTCCGAAGAAAAATGAAGAGTACTATGGAAGAAGATAAAAATGGTCCCAAGAGTCCATTTACAGTCATTTTCCATAAATGTAGGGGACCTGGCCATTACCCGAGTGAATGTACTATTCTATAGGAAATTTTCTTGGTCAAATAAGAAGATATGTGGAAATAAATGGTTGGAGAAAAACTTAAAAAGTATTAGCACTCCTTGTTGATGGGTACTTTGGAATAATTTTCTCTTGTATTTGTAACCCCGCAGTTTTCCATGTGAGAATGATATTTGAAGAAGAATTGTCTCTTCTCTTGTGGATATAGGTATAAATAACCATTTGGTTTTATATGATCATTGGGGTTTGAGAAAATTATAAGTTATTATAATTTGGGATAAAAATGCAAATTATGATATAACATTTGTGATTAAATTATGTTATTTTGAGGAATTTATCTCATTTTGGTAATATTATAAAATATAGTTTTTGAAAAAGGACAACACGTAGACCGTGTGACAAACCGTCGCGTCGGACAAAGCTGTGGGAATCGAACCCACAACCAAAGTGCGATTGGGATTTATCGCCTACCACTGGACTACGTGAAGTCCCTGGTTAATGTGACTATTTTTTTTGTTAAATGATTTTATTGATCAATAATAAGATGATTTGGGTTCTTATGTCTTATCAAATGAATACCCTTGGTATAGGAAAATGATTTGGTGATTAAGTGATAAATGTTATTTTGGAAGATGTTCACTTTGTTGTAAACACTATATGCCCAAGGAAAATAGAATACAATGGGGTTTCATTTGTAGAGTAATGGTGGATTTTTATCTATGTTTTTATTGTTGATTTATAGTGATTTGGGTTATTTATGGAAATTATTAACCTATAACAGAGAATATGTGATGATGTTAATTACTTTTAAGTATGTGAATTTAAGAGTATTTGATGTCATTTGGAGATAAAATGTTACATGGGAGACTACATAATCAAATTCTTCTATGATTTGGGTTTCAATATTAGTTTGGATTATATTAAAGGATTTTAAGGACAATTGGTTATTGAATGGTATCTATTTAACTTTGGGGTATTGTTGGTTTAATTTTAGAAATTAAGATTAGTGCATATTTATCTCAATGAATATCCTTTTGGGGGATCATTAGATCATTCACTAACCATTTTGGTTTTGATTAATCTTCAAAGACAATGTAAATATATGGTTTATCCTGCGTGGATCATGTGATTCTATAGAAGTTTATTCTAGCTCTTCCAGTGTGACCAAGTCTTCTTGAATACTCATCGTTTAAAAAAAAATTGAGTTAGTGGTGGAAATTTATTAAAGAATGAAAATTTACTTAAAATGTAAGTATATCTCATAATGTTCTTAGTCAATATCATAAATGAATTCCTCTTCCTTATGTAATGTAACTTTAAAAAAAATGTTGTCCGTTTACTTTCCTACTAGGAGACTAATGGTCGTTTTTCCCAACACAAGTTTGTGGTTTTCTCATTGTTAACTTTCTCCTGATCATGATTTCTATCCCTCTCCATCAGAACTTGACACTTAGTTTATCATCCATATCATTGTTTTCTTACATGGAATCCTAGTATGGGTTATCTTGGATGACCCTTATACCTCTCTTTCTTTCTTTTAAAGTGATAGTTTTATTGGCTCTTTTTCCGATGTGGGACTTTCCATTATATTCCCAAGAAAAATTTTAAAAATTGCGAGGACGCAATTTATTAAAGGAGGGGAGAATTTAACACCCCAAGTTTCCTCGGTATGTTTCCTTTCGAATAATGTAATGGCGTGCATTGTACACAACTTCGAGATTTTAACACACCATAACCAATCAAACTAGCCGTTATGAATAGTAATACCTAATTTTTTCAAATTTTATAAACTCTATCTCTCAAAATGGACTTCATTTTTGGATTCGTAATATCGAAATTATCCTAGGGTGAAATTTTGGTACTTTTTGGATAACTTTCATATTTTGATGAATAGTGAAAATTACTAAATTTTAATTAAAAAACAACTTTTTTAATCAAAATAATTAATAGTGATAAATTATGAATTTGAGTTGTTTTAAAGTATATTTAGAATATATTTTTACCATTTAATATAATTTTTGTCATTGGACATAATTTTACAATTAAACCGAACATAAACAAGTGTCAATCTTTTGATAGTTATTATCTCTTAAAAACACGCTTTTTGTTTTGACAGCGGGAATTAATTTTAAATTAATTTCTTCAACTTCTGTGTTTTGAATTTGGAAAAATGGATTCCATATTTGGAATCAGGATGTTCAAATTGTGTAAATAGGTAACTTTTATTTTTAGACATTTTGAATAATTACTGCGGTAAATATTTTATTTACCATGGTTAAGGGTAAATCCGGTAAATAAGGGTTAAAAAATAATATTATAATAATACTAAATTACCCTAAAACGTGTCTTAACCCTATTGGTTGATACATGGTCGACCATGGGCATCTTTTGGTCTATTTTGGGACCCCATGGATCCACTTGTAAGTGATAATGACACTTTATTTTAATTAAGTTAAAATAAATACAAAAATGACACAAGCATATATCTTTTAACAAAACAATTGTTACAGAAGGTTATATATGTTGGATTTTAGATTATAAATATTCCTTATAAAGCTAAAAATATTTCATACATAATGATATTTTATTTATAATTTTTAGACATTAAATAATGTAATTTATTTATGACACAATGATGATGCAGTAATTACTATAATAGTGAAAAATCAAAATAATTGATATTAAAAATACCCAAATAAATATAATATGAAACTTTTAATGAATTAAAATAATTTTATAGGATAATTTATATATTAGTAGTTATTTAATTGACTTTGTTCGAAGTAATAAATCTGTTATGAGTTTCACAAAAATCAACTATTGAATAGTGTCAAAATTGACATAAAAGAGTTTTTAAAACAAATATTATATTATTAATTGATATTAAATTCCTAAAAATCTAAGGATCGGCCAAGAGACTTATATCATGATAGGTGTATCATTAATGGACCACTTGGGGGTCGCTTGTATGTATATGGTATGTTTATTAGCCATATAATATAAAAATACAATGAGACATTGTAAAAGTGAAACTAATTAACTTAGAGTTAATACTTAAAGATAAGGTTAATATAAGTACCCAAACCTGTCTAAATTCTATTGGTTGAGTCGTTTTCGACCCATCCCCTCCTTAACCTTTGAATAGTCAACTTTGGAGCCATTGGAAACCGAATATGAATTTATTATAAACTAATATCTCTAGCTTTTCCAAAGGTGCCCCTCACCCCTCTTATAAAAGGGCACTCCTCATTCTCATTTCTTCACACCTTCAAAGCCCTTTGGTTCGGCCAAAACCTGCCCAAATACTATCTCAACTTCCCTCACTACAACCTAGAGTCCTTAGTTTGATCAGAAAGCCAAGCTAAGGAGCCCTTTTGATCAAATCAAAAGGAAGAACCCGAAGAAGAGGTAATTTTTTCACCACCCCTTTTCAAGTTCCTTTCTTCTTCCGCTTCCTCTTTCTTTGTTATTTCTATTATAAAATAATAATTCTAGTATCATATATATACTGTGATGTTATTATAAATATGGTACAACCATATTCAGTATTCTATCCATCCTTTGAAAAACATGTCACCATACGTGCGTACGTACGACTTACCGTCTCCCCATCGTGGTGTAATTGTTATTCAATATATTATTATTTGGATGGGTATAATAATGATGTGTAACTCATGTAAATAATAAATATAACATGATAATTATTCTTTATATATGATATAAAATCCAATTATATATTATTTTAATATCAAAAGAATGATATTGTCGCTCGTGCGTATGTACGGACTACCGTCTCCACGAACGCGATGAGATTCATTGTCCATCATATCCATTCAAGTATAATTATCATTTGATGATTTAAAAATAGTATCTAAGGACTTGATATCATTCTGGATATGAATAATATACATCCCATTAATAACTAATATGGCTCACATAACAACGAATATAAAGTAAAATGAACCCGTTAACACCCGAAATGACGATAATTCTAAGATATTATTAACAAATCAATGTTAAAAGATCATATATGATATCATATTAAAGTAAATTATTCTTGTATAATTAAAAAACAATTATTTAACCATTATACAGTAGGTAAACCTACCATCGACCAAGGAAAAAGTACAAAGTAAGGGATTTTTTTATCTCACTTTCAATTCCGTGAGATTTCCATTTTTCGCCACTAAATTATTGAAAGTGGTGTATTGTGTACTGCCATTTGATATATATTCATGATTCTATTTATATTCATGTTATTCTGTAAATAATTTGGTGGTTATTAACTTTTGGCCATACGACTCAATTTATTAACGTGGTAAGGGGTTTCTTATCTCACTTTTAATTTCGTGAGATTTCCATTGATCACCACTTAATTATTGCATGTGGTGTATGTGTACTTCCCATGATTGTATTCATTGTGTAATATACTTTAATTTATGGGTATTTACATCATCATGGTATGATACTTCTTTCATGGGTGTATGTTTCGTATGTTACCTAATCGGTAAGGGAATTTGAGATTTCAATTCCCACTCATTTGGCTTTACACATATTTCATTGATTATATTACTCCATGATTATGTGTGGAATCACTATTCATTTGATTATGTCATAATTTCCACTCCCCTTCCTGTGGATATAAGTTTGATACACATAATCACTCATTGGTAATTCTCAAGTCATTGATATGAATTTGATAAGAGTAATTTATCTCATTCACCATTTGTTGAGTTAAACATCCAATTCGTTGGTGTTGTTTTTACAAGATTATGTGTGAATATCCTTTATTGTTTTACACTAAATATCCATTCAAATTTAGTGTATTTATATTTTTCACACATAACTTTGTCGTTGATTTATCCTTAACCTAAGGATACCGCCTTTATGAAAGATATCATCTCAATTTACATTCCATTGAGACTTCTTTGTTGATATACACCAAATCACTTTTATGTGGTGTATATAATGTACTTTAACAAAGTATATCATGAATCCCTTTATTCTCATGATATTACAATGTTTGGATTACCTTAATTATTTGTATTCAAGTGTCTCTCTTTTGGTTAGAAACTCTAACTAAAATACCATTTTTAAATGTTTTAAAGACTTATTCTTCTAAATCTTGCTCATTAATGTCCATGTTTTAAAAATGGTTTTAAGGATTTATTTATATGGAAATTAAAGTTTTAAAATTAAAAATCCTTTTAAAAAGTTTCAAAGTGGTATGGGACACTTTGATTCAAAAATCTATTTTTAAATGGATTCTTGACAAATAGTGTGACTTTTAAATGTTTTCAAGAAAAGGGGGATATTTCTCTCAAATAGTTTTGATGATTATTTTCATCTATGTCAACATCCTTCATTATTCTTGATTGAGGTTAATGTGATACAATACAATCTTCCATATTGTATCGAATGAGTTATGTTTGACTGTGGATGTGTTATTTTTATACCATTCATGGTTTGTGGTAGAAGTATTGACATTTCGTATGCTAGTTTTAATACGAATGTTTATGTTATGTTTAAACCTTTTCATATGGGAATGCATTGGACTTAATATGTGACGGGTGGAGCCTGCTATAGCTCCTCGATGCATTGGTAGGTCTCATGAGACAAACTAGTGTCTTGGCACAAGGCCTTGACAAAATCTTATTTGTAGTCTTGGCACGAGGCCTTGGCTAAGTGGTTATGATAGTCTGGAATTATGCATTCCAACATTATGAAAGTGGATATTGATATTGCATGTGATCATTCGACTAGTAGAATATCCATGTGAGTAATTAAATGGCATTATTTCATTTTACCTTTGCCATTTTATGCTGAAGTTCAAGTTTAAAAGGCTTTTGTTTTAGTTATAAATTGCCTTAAGTGTTTATGCTTATTTATGAAAGCTTCTGCTATAATGTTATCCTTACTGAGCATCTGAGCTCACCCCTTTCAATGTTTTATTTTTCCCAGGATTATGAAGAAGTAATTTATGAATGACCTGCAGGGATAGTATGAGGGGATATGAAGACAAGATGTTTTTTTTATGATGTAATGTAAAAAATTATGGATGTATCTAGTTATTCCAAGGATACTAAACTAATCGGTCTTTCGAGACTTGATCTTTCTCGTGATCATGCCAATGTTATGTAATAATGCACCGACTCTAGGTAACTAGGGTCGGGGCGTTACAAAAAACATGTTAGGTGAATCCAGAAAACATGTACATTTTGTACCATTATAATTAAATGTTTTATTAACAATAAGATATTCTGACTTTACTATAGAATTATATCTTATTTTTGAATTGATGTTTATTATTTTTGTTCCATTAAAAAAGAGAAATTCTCTTACTATATTTTTACGTATAAAAACACACAAAAAATGTTCTTCTTCTCTATACTATTTTTTATTGATGTGTTATTTCTTCATATTCTTATTTCTATGTATACAGATATACACAGACCTATTCTTCTCTGTTCTCCTTTTCTTCTTCTTCATTATGTGATAACTTATGTGCACACATTATTCTTATATTCTTTTTATTTAGTTTATAATAGATAGAACTAGAACAATTTATTCTTACTTGACTCTTCAGGACTTATTTGAATGAAAGGCATCATGTCTCTCTCTTATTCTTTGATACAAGTAGATGATATCATTAGGTTCTATATTAGATCCTCAACTCCAATATTTGTAACAACAATATTTTATTGAATAACCTACAAAGAATATATTAAAATAATAATAATAACTATATTTTTGGTTTCTCTATAAATTGATTTCTAATCCCAAATTTTCCCCATTATTTCTTTGTTATAACTACTCATTACCGTAATCAGTTATTCTCTAATACAATTTGGTTAGAATGTAACCTAAATTATCTTATTCTTAGTGATTGATATTATTTAGAATATAAAATACCATTATTATTATTCAATAATGTGTAATGAATCACAATATTGATTTCAATATTTTTGTTCAATTAAGACTCAGGTAAAATTTCATTAGCATTATTAAATTGTTTGTTTAAATTCTCTAATTAATTGAGTATTATTCCTCTTGTTTCTTCACATTATTGATAATAATATTATAATTTCCACTTCATTCCATTCCCAAAAATAATTTTTATGCTATTTTGACAAGGATACAGTCATCCAAAAATAGATATGTTGAATAAATTTCATAGTATAAATCTCTTATGTGGCTTAGTTGACTATGTGGATCTCATTCAACTACATAGAAATCAGTTACACAATTTCTTCTTAGATCACATAATTAGTAGTCAACTACAATGTTCCTTATCAAACTATGTATAAATTAACTACATGGTTCCTTCTCAGAATTTCTATATCATAGTTAGCTATAAGGTTATGCAAGTTAAAGATATTATAAGTTTTCATGGAAGTAGGTAAACAAGTTTTAATCATTATATAACCCTTGGTCAAACAATCTCCAGCAGAAGGTCAATTTTATCCTTTTTCCTTTTGTACACTTCTACTAAACATAGTTACTTATTATTCTATGTAAGTTTAATTATATTTCACATTGAAACATTAAAATTTTCATGCGATCAATTGTACATCACATAACTACTTCTCTTTATTTAGGTAGTATTTTTCATCACATAGTCACTTCACTTATGATGCTCGTGTAGTCACTTTTTCTTCCGATAGGTACTCCACTTAATTTGTTTAGTCACTTATGCTTCACATGTACACTTAAAAGTTCTTCATTCTATCACTTTATCATGGCCACTCTACATTTTGTGTGTGTCCATACATGGTCAGTTCTTCATAGTCACTTGTCAGGCCGTGCATTTTCACACTATTTCATACGGTCACTTACTAATGGTCACATGAAAAAACATATTTTCTTCAACAAAATCATTTATTCATCATTCATCAAACACCTATATGGATCTCCAAAAAATAATAAAACGATCTTCTACCTTTAATAATAAGTGTCTCAAAAGTACCAAAGTTATGAAAACCATCAGTTCATAACTTCAAGACTTCTTGATCATCCATGTTTATGTTTATGTCTCCTAAAAAATATGTATAGAGCCACTTTATTCAAATAGTTTCTTCTTCACATTATATTAAAATTCCTTGAAAATTTTATTTGATAAAAAATAAAACATCTGCAAAGTGGCCTCATCAGCATCAATTTCTATTTACTTTTGATTACGATCAAGACCCATACTTGTTATGTCCTTGTTATGTGTCTTTTTTATTTTATTGATGCTAATCTGATGGTGTTTTTGGACCACCAATATCATACTCCACCTTTTTCTCCCATTCATAATGATTTATTGATATCATATTATGAGTGAAGAGTCTTTATACATATTTTTTTAATATAGGCTAATGATTTCTCCCACACTCTGTTCGTTATATTTAAATCAATTTTTTATAGTGGTAGTCAAAACATCCATTACCCTAGTTAGTTCTTCAATATTGATCTAATAATCAACAACTATCTCCAAGATTTTTGATTCTTTATATTTGATATTTTTAATTTCTTCCCTCAATAAGGACTTATCCTTTTACTGTTATTGTATGTAGAGTTTCACATCATGAACCACTAAAGTTACTTCCTTATATTTGTCCAAATATTTGTTTCTTTAAGAGTATATTATAATTATACTTGGATATTTAATCTCCCTTATACTTATCCTTCATTATCTTCATTTCTTTCTTTTTTCTGTAAGTTGTATAAAAAAACCATATGAACATATAATTTGAAGCCATTGAAGTTATAAAATTCCTCTAATCCTTTATCATCTTAAATATTTCCCTCTTATGAAATTTGTTTCTTATTTGTAAATAATTTATACTTTGTATTATTCCTTCTTTTAAAATTTTCAAATATTTAATCTTGTGAAATTAACCATCCCAATCATTATCTTGACAATTATTAGGATACTTTAATGAAATGTTCCAAACCATTCCATATCAAAATCATGTGAATGGCATTTTACCTTTGAAATTTCCATTTCCCTTTTTTAAATTTGAGGAAAGGAATTGCATTACCTCATACACTTACTCTTATTTATAGTCATCATCCTAGGTGAGCTTCTTCAATGCCTTGAATTCCACTTCCATTGAATTTTATGTTTTAGTGGACTCATTATAATCCTTATTTATCTCATATGCTACCATAATAATATGAATAATATCCAATGAAATGTATTTTGGATATTTTTACTTGATCACATATACTTATAGATTATATTGAGATAGAAATACTCACAATATACTATTTATGATATTTAAATTATCAATGATTTCTATGAGTACACACATTTCCTCTAAAAATATATTTAACAATTAAAATAATGCACCAATATATTAATTTGGATGAATTATAATGTCCTTATACTTGTTTCCCAGAACCTACAATTATTCTTCTCGTACTTTTGATTCACCTTCATAGATATTCAACTTCTTTTCCCGCATGGAATGTGAGAATTTACATGACATCATATTTATAGAGATATTTTCAATGAAATAACCACTAAGAAATTAATTCCCTTATCATTAATGTACATATATCTATCGTTTCATTTTGATAAGGAACCACTATTCTTATTTGTCTATATCCCATTTATTTAACCCACTTGGTTAAATATTCTAAATGGGGGTGAGGGTTAATCATGTTGTGATAAATTAATATTATTTTATTTTAATAATGGTTCATTATAAAAAAACACTAATATCACTTTATCATATAGAAATTAACAATGAAATTAAATCATGAAGGAGAGGTAGTAATATTACATGGATTACTAAAATTGGGCTAATACAACATGCATACAATGAAAATGTGCCAATGTATCAGAATCACTAAAGAAAATTGTTTTCCATAAATTTATTTGGGAAATCACTTTCCATCTTGGTTTACAACTATTCAAATTCTTGATAACTCACTAATCCCTCAATTAATTTGAATACACTACTCATCTAGAAGGATAATCAGATAAACTATATCAGCATGGAAATGGTTTACACTGACAATATCCTGATATGAAGATCCTTTTTCATCAATGATATTAAATCCTCTTTACCTTATAAAACATCCTCATGAGAAATTTTTTTATGACCATCCTTTGTTATGAATTTCACTATGCATAATTCCTATATGAACATCCTTCACATCAGTGCTTTAAGAACTACCAAAAATGGTGTCAGTACAAATTATTTGCGAACTACTTATATGTATTTTTTTTATGAACAACTTATTATTATGTTATTCTAAAACACCTATTCACCTTTCATTAAAAACTAATATGCTCCACAAAAGTGTTTTTTAAACTCTTGTGTATCATGTAAATATTCTATGATAATCTATAATTATCAATACTAAATTATAGATTTCACCTAAGAGTAAATTAATATTTATTTAATTTTTCTATACTCAATTACTTATCTATTCTACAAAATTATGTACTTATATGCCTTTATATAAGAAACAAACCACTAAAAAACAAACTATTAACCAAATTAAAATTTCACACTCTACATACACCTCTTCATATACAGTTATCATTTTGTTAAATCACATAAGATATTAACTATGTTCCCCATTAAAATCACTAATAATTTCTAACAAATGAAAATTTTATTGCATAGTTTCTTTACATACACATGAACAATTACCATGTAACACTTTCATGATCTAGTGGTTGCATAATCCTTTTAAAAACCTACAATCCTTTCAATTTATTTTTGTCTATGTGTAAAACTTGTATGTGTTACTTCCTTTTTTGAAAACTCATCCTTTGAGAAAGAGATCATTCCCAAAAAAACTTTTCACAGTTTGTACTTTCATAAAAAAAATCCATCTAAAAAATCCATCCTTCATGAAATTTTTTCTCCTTCTCGAACATCCTACCCCTCAAATTATTATTTGAAATTTCCAAAAATCTTCATTCTATTCCAGACCTATTTATACATAAATATTACAAGGTCTTCATAGTCCTATAATTTTATCAACCATCTTTATCAATAAACATGACAACCTACTTTTTCAAAAAATACAACTCAAAAAACCAAAAACATAAACAAGAGGGTTTTTTTCCAACACCCATGCAAATTTATAATGTGAGGTAAAATGATAATTGAATTCTCAAATTATGAAGTTTAGTTATCCACAATTTTTTTATCATGAAGTATTATGGGTTGTGATAAAATTTTAGTGTTACCATGAATAAGATTCTTATATTAGGATACAATATTTTCTCATGTAGAAAAAAAGTTGTTTTGGGTACTCAATATTCTCATTGGATGTGAGGTAGTGTTATGATATATTAGGGGTGTATAGTTCATATTTAGAGTCACCGATATCTGGGTTGGGAAGATAATAATCATGAGAAAATTAATACTTTGATACCTTTCTTATACAAGCATTGAGGATAAGCTTATATGGGGGTGTTGGGTATAGTGTTGATCATGTCATTGGATGGGATCAACAAAGAATAGATTATTCCTCTCATATAGAATGTATGACACATGGGACCTAGATTGAGATAGACTGAGGATGGGTATGACCATACATAGATATTATATATGATGTTCATATCTATTTGGGTAAGGATTTATGATGTGATCATATATCAAGGTGAATGAAATGTGATGTATTCATTAACCAGGCTAGTTTATAATATGATAATCAAGAATTTATGAGTTGGCTAGATGTGATTTATATGATCTATGTCCCATGTCCAGTCAAATTCTTGTCAAAGTGATCAAATTAAAATGAATAATTATATATGATTTAATGGGTGGACATAGGTATAAATATACATGGGTGTAATAAAGATAATGCTAGGTACCTTTGTATCTTGAGTAATATAGACTCTTTTATAGTGGTTTCTCCTTAATAATATTTATGGTTATGGGATTTATATTTGTTGTAAATCCTATAAAGTAATTTATTGTAACACTTTAAATTTTACTGAATGGGTATTGAGATTGATTCATAGACATACTCTAAAAGTGTTTTAGGATTTATCTAAGTAGGGGTTTAAACAGTTATTCAAAAGGTATTACATGTAATATGGTACATAGTGAATTTAATGATTTCTTTCCAAAAGTGTTTTAGAAGATATAAAAAATGAGTTTATGGATATAGATTCATAGGTTATTTGTATATGATATAATATAATGTCATATGGAACAAAGTCTTTGATGATTTAACTCAAGTGGGAGAATGAAGGATATATTCCCCAAACCTGTACTCACATATGCTTTGAATAGGATATATCATACTTAATGATTTGGGTATAACATATAAAATGATATATTAATTTATTTTTTACACTATCATTGAATGGAAGACCTTGCATGACATGATATGAGATATTATGACACTCCCTATTGTATGTTAAATAGTAACATTCATATTATATTCATTTTTACCACACGAATTGATTTAAATTAAATGTTTTATATGATGAAATTCATGTGATAAGGTTTAACCGCGGGGATGAAATCATCTTTAAATCACATAATAACTCAAACATTACCAAAAATATGATCTATAGAATGGATAAATTTATAGAGTCATGGTAGGATTATATAAATAAACCTAATATGATAATTTGGATAAAAGAAATCTTTCCCAAGAAATGTACAAGCCACTTTCTCCCTGCCTAAAATTTCACTCTCCCATCTTCTCTAAAATTAGAGAGGAACTATTATGTCCTTCCTTGAAAGCGTTGATTCAACCATCCTATATATACAACACTATAGAGGGATATATTTCTTCTTACACATAATATCCTTACAAAGACCATACCAGTGAAGAAAATGGATGAAACTTCCTATGGTGAAAGTTACACAAGAAAAAGTTTTAATTTTATATAATGTGTGGTATTGGTTTTCATGAATGGAATTCATAGGCTTTAGGTTTCTAAAATTATTCAGACACTAATATTTTGTGTTAACCTATACTAAAAAACACTACATAAATGAAGATCTGGACTAATAAGTAATCCAGAAAAACTTCATTGAATGGTATTTCCCAAATGAGTTTAATCTTTCTAGAACACTAAAATTTTAGGACATTGAGAAAAACATATGTATGTGAGGGATTATTCCTAAATGTTTTTAGAAAATGAAATATTTTATAGTATTCTAGAGGGATTAAAATATCAATTTATAGATGTTTAATATGGGATAAAAACTAGATATATGGTCATGGATAATAGAGATATATATAGCTAACACATGAAAGGTTAGTACATTTTTTATTTATATTGGTGAGTGTAGAAATTCCTACATTGAACATAATTGGATATTAAATGATTTACATGATAAATCAATTGATTCATCTTCTCATCTTTCCCAAAGAAAGGGTGAACTTAAGTGTTTATAATATGAATGTTTGGGAAAAATAAATCAACGTGTAAGATTCCTCATCATAATGTTTTAAATATGGTATAGTGGGTCTTCTAAAGAAGCTTCCCAATAGGTTCTTATATACAAGTAGCGGTGTTTCATACAAACTAGTACTATGATCGAGGATATGTAATGATTAATCAAGGTAAAATGATTCAGGTAAAATAAAAAACTAGGGAGGTATTATCAAGAGGATAGGTTAGAAAATTAATAGGGTTATGGTAAACTCCTCTTAGAGAATGATACATTAAAGGAGTTTTAGTGTGATACAAAATCTTTTATTGTGTGGGGGTACCATTCTAATATTTTCTAAAATTATTTTTATATTATTTCATACTCAATCGTCACATTTATTCATCTATACATCATCGGATGACCCACTAGGGTTAAATGTGGAGTTGATTGTATATAAAATGATAATAAAAACTCCACCAGGTGGCAATATTATTAAAAGATTTATATATACATCCAATTTTATTATTATTTAAAAAGTGAAAATCTCATAGGATGTTTCAATTCTTGGGCTCAAAAATAATGAGTTGAGTATTGGGATTGATTGGTTAAGTAAATTCAAGACTCAAATAGAGTATTATAATTAATTAATTCTCTTTATATCACTACATTAGACTATTTAAACTTTCAATGGGGATTATTATATTCACATAAGTAGGGAAGGACTAATGTATAAATATTTTTCATCCATATTCTGTCACTTGGGTGGATTAGTACATGGATATGTAGAAAGAAATGATCTACCTCTACATCAAAGATTAGGGAAGTCATATCCATATGTTTTTAAATGATTTTCTATATTATCACTAATTATAGACATAAATTTGTTGGAAATTAACTAAAATGGTTATATCATAATTCATTGTATACCTTGATTACTAGCCTACATTATTCATGTGATTTTGTTTTTCATATTATAATATAATGCAATAATATAATGCATGCTATTCTACTATCAGAGAATTTGGTAAAATTATGTTATCGAGAGTAGATAATTAACATTTCTTCTTCATGGTATCCTTATTTTGTAAATAAATGATTTTATTCATTTATTCTTACATATACATATAATAATCCTATGAAACACTCAAATAATCAAAAATCCCTAATATTTATTAACTTATTATAACGCATATCGGATGCCATGTGATGAAAACCAATATTTGACTCCATTAATTAAATTGAGTGAGCCTATATAAAGGGATATAATCCCCCTATTATATGATTTTGAATATCATAAGACATATATGACCATCTCATAATCCCAATTCTCCTATTGTCTATATAGAGATGGTTGTAAAATACCGTAAGTGTTTATAGGGTTCTCCCATTATAAATAAGGATTATCATGTTCAGTTTCATCCCTATAACAACTAAAAATTTAAAAATAAGAACATTTTATTCTATATCTGGTTTGGAATTAAACACAGAGTTTGTTTTTCATTAAATGTAACAATAATTTTTTTTTAAAACATTCACTATATGCAATACCGTGTTTTTCAGAACAACAATATACTGTTAATATCATTATTTAACATGAGAGTCATTACCAATCTATTGGAATGATGTGTATGAATAGAATTAACTAAATTATGAAAATATATAGTTTACACATTTTTAATATTTTTCTATTGATTATAAATAAAATAAGGATCATTTAAAATAAAAAGATACATTTCTTAATTTTTTTTATAAAAAGATGGCTTAGTCGCGCCTTGAACACTCTATTCAAATTTAATTTTCACAAATTTTAAGAATTTTCATTGGTAAAATAAAATTTATTTTTGAAATCAAAATATAAATATTATATTAGGGTTAATATTTAGGATTTTTATGAGAAGTTTCTTTTTTGGATGGATAGTGAAAAATAATGAATTTTAATTGAAAATAGCATCTTCATTTAAATAATTTGTATTGTTAAAATATATTTTGAGTTAGTTTTAAAGAAAAATTTCCCAAATTTTAAATCAATTAATAAAATTTTTTTCATTGGAATTAATTATGTATAGAATTTATATACAAAAAATTTGTAACCTTTTGACCATTTTCTCATTAAAATATGCTTTCTCATTGCGTCCGCAGGATTAATTTTAAATAATGTTTTTCACTTATGTGTTTTGAATTTGAAAAAATGTTTTCCATATTTGGAATAATTATAAATTATAATTTCTAATAAGTCAAAAATAATATTTTATCAAAATTAATAGTGGAAATAGTAAAAACTTAGTTATCACAGTTAGGGTGAAAATTATTTTATGAGGGGGTTAAACTAAGAATATAAGAGTTAAAAATGACCAAAAACTTGTACAAAACTGTTGGATGGACATTTTTCGATCTTCAATATTATTGGTTATATGATGGCCCATTTTTGTGCCTTTTTACATGATAAAACACATGTATTACTGAATCATGTCAAATAATTACAAGTGTGGTACTCACCTAACTTATAAAAAGGCCACCCCTCGTCTCTCTTTTTCACACTTTAAAATAACTTTGGATCAGACAATAATTGAGAAAATAACTTCCAAAATTCCCTCCCCTCATCCTATAATCCTTATCATGGAATAAAGATAACCTAGGATGAATTTAGTGCAAATCTAATGGAGATACCTGAAGAAGAGGTAACGTTCTTCAATGAGCATTTTTATTTTATGTCATTCTCCACATCCTTCAATTCTTATTAAAACATGATGATATATTATCTTGTTATAATATATATACTATGATGTTTTTAAAATCTTAAAATGGACTAAAACCACCTTTATTTCCATCAAATATGTTACACAATCGTTGTTCATATTTACGACAGACTACCACCTCACAAATCAATGTCATTCATTTTTCCATTACTATATTTCTTGGTTGGGTATGATGATAGATATAAATTATAGATATTATATTTAAAATATAATTATACCTATTTATTCATTATATAATATATAACTTTTTTAACTTTCCATTCTGTATGGGATACAATAATATCTCTCGTGTGTATGATGGACTACCTTCTTGCAAAGTGATGTGATTCGTCTTCCACTAATGCTTAACATAGAAGGTGATATGGATAAATTTAATGATTAAACAAGATATTCATGAAATTATTTTGATATTGACAAATTTTTTTATTTCTAAAAATATTATATATAAATATATATATCATTATCTCTTTTACCATTTCACTCAATGAAAGATGATAGCCGCATTCATGTATTTGTGTACTACCACCTTCACAAAATGATGTGAATCTATATTCATCACCACAACAAATTGTTGAAATATATATGTATATTTAGTGAAATTATACGTTATTTATTATGTTATGATCATTCTAGAAAGAGAAAAACTTAATCAGCTCTTTTCGCGTGTATGACCTACCGTCTCCATGATCGTAACATAATTTATTTTTAAAAACATTATTTTTGGATTAGTAATAAAATATTATTTATGTAAAAATATGATAATTATTCCATGATAATTATTTTTGATATGATGAAACTTTATAATGTTCACGATAACTATAACTTTCATAAAAAATAATGAATGATAAAACAAGGCGATTAACACTCGAGACAATGAAAATAATGAGAGATAATTAACGAAAGGTGATAAGATATTATAAAAGGACCATAGAAAAAATTATAAATATTAATACGGTTATTGATAAATTAATAACATGTTTAAAATTCCTATAAAAAGGTTTAATCATGTTCATCCAAAATAAATAATGTGGTAAGGGATTTTATCTCAATTTTTTTTTCATTGAGGCACACACACACACACACAGATATATATATATTATGCACCAATTTCATTTATGTGATTTATATACTACACCTTTGGGATTTAATATCATGATTCCTTAATAATTAATGTTATTTTAAGTTTCAATTTGAATTATTTAATCATAGGGATTTAAATATAAATGTTAAGAAGTGGTAATGAATTTTATAACTCAATTTATTTTCATTACGATGAATTACTTATTCAACATCTTTGATATTCTAAGATTTTGTGTATAAATAATTTTTATAATATTATGTTTCATTTTCCAAATTTTTTAATATATTTAAAGTTGATACACATAATCAAGTCATTTTCTAAATTTTACTTCTATTTTATGATCATTGTAATGGTTAATTTTAGAATCTAATTCTAATAGAGATTACTTGTTCTTGGTTTAAGTTGAATGAAATTATTTGAAAATTGTATAATAAAACCATTTCATTTTTTTAAAATATAATTATTAATTATAATTTCAGTAAAAATTCAATTTTCTATTCTTTGGTACTTAAAATAATTGGGATTATTTTTTGAAAATCTTACTTCATTTATATCTTCAGTTGGAAATCCATTTTAATCCAAAACCATGTTTTCTAAAACTTTTTTAGATTTTTAAAAACATTCCAAATGATTTATTAATGAAATATTAACCCATTTTTACTTTTTAGTTTTTTTAAACTTATATTCATGTAGTTTTCAAAACAATTATCATTTGGATTTTACCAACAAAGTGAAAGGAATCTCTTACTTAATGTGGATGACATAAACAAAATTTTCTACTGCCATGACCACTAAAATGTTTTAAATATTCCTTTATAATTTTAAGGAATATTTTCAAAGAAATTTATTTTTAATATTTCCTGTGAAATTTTATTTTTAAAATTTATTTTTCATAATAAATGGATATTTTCATCAATAATATTTTTAATGATCTTTTAATGGTATTTCTATTCATCAATGAAAACAATCCTTTATTCTTACTTTAATGGGAATGTGTAGATACCAATATTATTGTTACTTTGGATGGTTTATGATTATGTTAAACAAGGATTGTAATTAAATTCACTTATTTTTTCATTTTTAAAGTAATTAGCTTACCATTAAAATATTCACTTCACTATGATCATTAGACATTAAACTTCCCCTTAATATCCATATTATTTATCATTGATATTATTATTTGTAAAAATATATCTCATTTATACATATGGGGTTTTAAATAGAAAATTATTTTAATATATAGGGGTATGTCGACAAATTTTTATACTTTATATTAATATATTTGATGATAAGACATATTATTTATGAATTAAATCTATTATTCGACATATGAGGAGTGCTTTAGAACTTCAATGATTGGCGGGGCCTGAAACTATATATCAACATTATTTTTTAGTATATATCTTAAGAAAAATTAGTAAACTATCATTAAAAGGGTTTTACCAATAATTTAAATTGTCTTGTGAAAGGTCTTGACTATAGAGGAATCTTGTTCCAAATACATAAAATCCAATAATTAATCATTTCTATCATTCAAAATTTAGTTATTATTATCCATGAAATTTTTGAAATTATATTATCTCTAGATGAATTTCATTTTCAATTATTGATTAAATGGAATCTATTTTCAGTTATTTAACTTTTCATATTTATTATACCTTATCCTATTATGATAGTCACATTATTGATTAAATGGAATGTGTTTTCAGTTATTCACCTTCCCATATTGATTATTATCTATGATTCTTTTAAAATGATGTTATCTTCGAATTCAATTCCTTCTTATTGGATCAATAAAGTTTCTTTATGACTTTTCCATCCCTCTATGTTTGTAAAATCAAAACACTTTATCTTATGGAAAATCATTTTTCCCTAAGGATTATTTTAATATAGAACATTTCCCTTCTCTAAGGAAATTTTTTAGCCTTACCTTTTATTTCATTGTTTTATTTTATAATCACTCTAAATCAAACTCATTTTATTACAAAGTTTAAAATTCATATGCTTATATAAAAACTCATAATCTTATAATTCCTTGGATATAGACTGTTCTATTTTCAGAATCCTAATTATATGAAATTAAGATTACAAATTCTCAGAAATTAAGATTTCTAATTCTCTAAAATACAAGCTCTTAATTCTCTGAAATTCAGATTCCTAATTCTATGAGATTCATATTCCAAATTCCCTAAAATTCAGACTCCTAATTCTCTGAAATTTAGATTCCAAATTCTCTGAAATTAAGACTCTAAATTCTCTAAAATTCCAATTCCAAATTCCTCAAAATTCGGACTCCCAATTCCTTAGAATTCAGACTCAGAATTCCTTAGAAATTTGACTCCGAATTCTTCAGAATTTCATCTACGAATTCATTAGAATTTGGAGTCCTAAATCTATAGAATTAATATTCTGAATTATTTGTCAAATATAAACCGAATATCCATTTCTTATAGATTCGGAATTTTTATTTGGTTTGACTCCAAAAATTATTTTTCCTTAGACTCTAAAAAATAGATTTAGTTAAGTAACTTCATCTTCCTTACACATGTTATTATTATGCAATGATGATATAAAACATGTTTCTAACTAAGCATTGGTTAAATGACACATGTATTGGTTCATTAGAGATTCAAGAAAAAATATAAACATAGGAGGAGGGAGCTGACCGTTGGAGTTCTTGCATTTAAATAGGAGCTCATTTGAATGAGATCATTTTCTGTTGATTGACATAGAGATTAAAAACTATAAAGTGATTTCTAGAGAGAGAAATGCTATCATGCTTTGTGCATACTGAACATCTTGTTCATCTTGCTGCACGCGACTCTAATTGTTGTTCTGTAAAATTGAGGGCTTCCGGGGATAGAAAGACAGAGGCGTCGACTACCTTAAAGTTCAAGTACATCATAGGATAGAAAGAAAAAGGTGTCGACTACCTTAAATTTCAAGGGCTTGTAGGGATAGAAAGACAAATTACGATATTCTTATCGAGAGATTACCCTAGTATGGGAAAGGAAATCTTTCTTGAATGTATAAACCAAGGCCCCTTTATCCAAGGTTGTTAGATACCCTACACTTTGGGTTATAATATTTCCTCCTTGTTACTTGTTTTGTTTCATGTTTTATTTCCTATATATTTTGATAAAGGGAAGAAGTATAACTTTCTTACACTTTCTGGTACTTTTATTTACTCTGATAAATAAGATTCTATACGTTTTAATGTAGAATCTTCTTTAATTAAACTTTTCATAAGTTTCATTTTCAGAACCCTATTTACAGAAGCAAAGAAATTTTGTTTAGTAGAACTAAAATAGGCTTTGTGAATTTACCTTGTTTAACTTCTTTAAGAATAGTTTTCTTTAAGGTTAAAAATGAATGTTTTTAACCTTATAATCCACACCCTCTTGTAATTGAGCATCTATATTTACTATTTTGATCCTACAATTAGTATTAGAGCTGGTCTCTAAAATACTTATATTCATATATATGTTTTCTTGCTCAAGTTTTCATTGTTCAAAATTCTTTTGCTTATCTTTTCTTGCTTATATTTTTCTTATAGTTTTCTTGTCTACAAACTTTTACTACTTACAAGTTTTTTGGAATGAAATTTTCTTATAGAATGGTAGAAATAAATCTTGGTTCCATTGATAATCTAAATTTTACAAGACCACCTATTTTTGATGGAAATGATTATGAGTACTTTAGAGATAAAATAAACACCTTGGTCATTAATACTGGAGTAGATAATTTTTTAATTCTTACTGGTGATTACCAAATTCCAGAAAAGGAAGTCAAAACCTTCACCAACCAAGAAAAATTCGAATATCAACTAAATTACAAGGTACACAATACATTGTTGTGTTCTTGGACTAGAAACACATATAGTCAAATTTATTCTTCTAAAGCTACCAACTTCATCTGGAATTAACTTTATGTTACACATTTTGGTACTTCTAAAGTGATATAGACTAGAAGAGTAATGTTGAGAACATAATATCATGGATTTCCATTTCACTATAGAGAACCTGTTTGTAATGTACCACAAAAATTTATGACCATTGTCAAAAGTCTTTAATATATGGGAGAGAAAGGCCTTGATGATAAATCTCTTGTGGACAAGATAATTGATATTATTCCAAATGAGTGGGAATCAAAAAGGAAAAACATTGGTGAAAATAGGAATGTTTCCAATATTAATCTTGATTAACTTTTTAGATATCTTCTTTAAAATGAGACGAGAATGAAAAGAGATGATGATATTAATAAAAATAAGAATGGAAATAGAAGTGTAGCTTTCACTACTACTTCCAAAGAAAAGACTCCTGAAAGAGTAACCAGATCTAAATCCAAGAAACATCCTGTTATATCTTAATATAGCGATACTGATCACTCTGAGAATGAATGAATCATCCAATATTTCTCAAAGGATAAACAAGATAATGGGAAAGAACGAATTTCAGTATAGATATAAGAAGAGATAAATAATAGACAAGAAAGACTCAGAAGTCACTTGTTATGAATGTAAAATATCCAGACATATCAGGCCAGATTTTCCCATGCTTAAGAGGAAAGATAGGAAGGAAAATCATTTTGAGTGAAATAGAAATAAGTATTACAAGAATAAGGCTAATAAAGTTTTGAAAGCAAATGAAACCTGGAGTGCTAGTGGTGGTGACACTTTAAATGAATCTTCAGCGTATGAAACCTCTATCAAGAAGAATCTTGGTCTACTAGCTAAACTACCAATTGAAAATCATTATCTAATGGACAAGGTACAAAATGATGAATCTATTACTAATGTATCTTTGAATGAAAATTATACTGATGATAAATATTATAAGTCTTCAGATGAATAATATTCTTCTGATAAAGATAATTATTTACCTTCTTAAGAAGAAGTGTCTAGGTTTTCCAAACTTCTTGAAAATGAAAGTTGTAAGATAAAAAAGAAGCTGGAAGAGAAAAATTCAAGAATTTTTTTAAACCAAAGAAGTATCAGATCTTTCTAAAGATATTGATTAGAAATTTTTTTACTTTGAATGTGTTTCTAAAAACCATAAAAAAGTTAATTCTAAGAAGGATAAACATTCTAAGGATCTTGAAAATGTTATTTCTATGAAAAATATTTTGGAGGATAACTCTAGTTATAAAACTTATAACCTTGAGGATAAGAACTTGGTTATTAAACTAAAGTTAGAAATATTTTACTTAAGGAAATGTCTGTCAAACTTTACCTCTGGTATGGAAAACTTTGACAAGATGTATTTACAAATTCATCCTTTAAAGATTCGTTATGGATTTGGTTATACTCATTCAAAATAGAATTTAATGAATAAGTATTTTTTCCCCAAAGTGCTCCAGTTTTTAATAAATATTAGTGTGGTGGACATTAGGAGAAGAATTGTTCTTTAAAAAAACTTAATCTTTTGGTTTTCATAAAGCTTATTTTTCTAAGAAAATGTGGTTTCCTAAAATCTTACTTTCTAAAATTTTCAGATCCAATAATGTTTGGATTCAAAAATTCTAACTCTTTTAATTTCAAGAAAATAAAAAGTACCAACATAAATACATGGTACATGGATAGTGGATGTTCCTAGCATAAGACATGTAGTAATTTGTTTTTGAAAATATTATCAAGACGAAAGGAGGAAAAGTAATTTTCAGAGATAATGCTCCAGGAGAAATTGTTTGTATAGGTAACATTGTCCTTCTTAGAAAAAAATTGATTTCAAATGTTTTTTTTGTTAAGGGTCTTAAGCATAACCTCATCAGTGTAAGTTAATTATGTGATGAAAGTTACCTTGTGAATTTTATGAATGAGAAATGCTTAGTACAAAATTCAAAGGAAGAGTTTATTCAATCTTCCCATAGGCAAGAGAATGTATACAAACTAAACTTATAAGACATTATAAGCCAAGATATAACTTTCCTTAGTGAAATGTAAGATCAATAATTGTTATGGAATAGAAGGTTAGACACTGTAATTTTAGGAATATATGTAAACTCTCGAAGAAAAGACTTGTTAAGGATCTACCAGAGCTTAGATTTGATTGTTCAAAAGTTTGTGATCTTTATCAATATGGGAAGAAACATAAATCAAGTTTAAATAAATTGGTGATGTATCCACATATGATGTAGTAAAGTTAGTGCATATCGATCTTCTCTTTTCACCAAAGACTGGAAGTATTGGAGGAAAATATTATGTATTTATCTTAGTTGATGATTACCCTAGATTTTCATGGGACTATTTTCTAGAAAAAAATATTAAGATTTTTATTATTTCAAAACATTTAGAGCCCAAATTAAAAATGAGAAAAAACTTCCTTTGATAAATATTCATAGTGATCATGGAGGAGAATTTCAAAATTCATATTTTGAAACTTTTTGTAGTAAAAAATACTTTACTCGTAACTTCTCATCTCCAAGAACTCCTCAACAGAATGATGTAGTTGAAATAAGAAATTGAATTCTTCAAGAGATAACTCAAACCATGTTGAAAGAATATTCTACTGCTAAACAAATTTGGGATAAATCTGTAAGTACTGCTTGTTATACTATAAATCTAGTTTTAATCATACATTTTCTTAATAAAACACTTTATGAATTATGGAATGGTTGAAAACCTAGACTTTTTTTACTTCAAATTATTTGGTTTAAAATTATTTATCTTGAAGAATAATGATAATTTACATAAATTTTCACCCAAATATGATGAATTAATTTTCCTAGGCCAATCCCCTACTTCGGAGGCTTATAGAGTTTTTAATAAAAATACCTATACTGTTGAAGAAATAGTGCATGTTGAATTTGATGAAACAGATCCTTTTGTGTTTAAACAATCCCAACCTATATCTTCAGACGCGTTTTAAGAAAATGATGGTCATCCTTTGATATAACATTATTCTAATATGGAAAATATTTAATAAAATATTTCTTAAGCATTTAACCCAAAAGATTTCCTACCATATGTTGATGAACAATTTTTTATAAAACCCAAATCAGTTATTTCTTAAGAATCATCCCAGTGATAGTATCATTAGTGATATAAATCAAAATGAAAGGACTAGAGGTTCCTTAATAATTGAAGTATAATATCTATCATTTCATTCCCAATTATAACAAAAAATAACTGATGAAGTATTAGGTGATGATGATTGGATTAAAGCCATGCAAGATGAGCTAAATGAATTCGAAAGGAACAAAGTCTGGACCTGGGTTGAAAGACCTAAAGAAACATCTGTAATTAGAGTAAAATGGATTTTCAGAAATAAGTGTGATGAAAATGGAATCGTAGTAAGAAATAAATCTAGATTATTTTCTAAAGGCTATAATCAACAAGAAGTGATAGATTATGAAGAAACTTATGATCCAGTAGCTAGATTAGAATCTATTCGCATTTTACGTGCCCTTTCACCATTCTTTAATTTAAAATGTTTTTAAATGGATGTAAAGTTTGATTTCCTTAATGGATATGTTCAGGAGGATGTTTATGTTGAACAACCTATTAGTTTTGAAGACACAAAACAACCTGAACATGTTTTCAAACCTACGAAATATTTATATGAACTTAAACAAGCCCTTAGAGCCTGGTATGGTAGTTTTATAGATTCTTGTTACAAAAAAATTATGCTAAGGGAACTTATTATCCAAATATTTTTATAAAAAAAGATAAGAAAAATGTTTTGATTGTTAAAATTTATGTTGATGACATTAATTTTGGTTCAACTCAGAAATCTTTAACTAATTAGTTTGCGAATCTAATGAAATCTGAGTTTGAAATGAGTATGATGAGTGATTTTACATTTTTCCTAGGTTTTCAAATTTATTAAAAACCAGAAGAAACGTATATATCTCAACATAATTATTTTAAAGATATTCTTAAAAATTATGGATATGAAAACACTAAAAGTATAATTACTTCAATCGGTACCTGATATTCTCTTAATCTAGATGAAGCTGGGAAACCATTAGATCAAACATCTTTTAGAGGTATGATAGGATGTTTACTATAATTGATATCTAGTCATCCATAAATAACATTTTCAGTATTTTTATGTGAAAAATATCAATCTAATTCTAAGGAATCTCATTTAAAATTTGTGAAAAGGTTTTCTTCGCTATTTAAAGGGAACCATGGATTTAGGACTTTTCTATACTTCTAGAAATTATTTTGTTTTAAAAAGTTTTTCGAAGGATGATTTTAGTGGATGTAGAATTGATAGAAAAACTATATCTAGAACTTGTCATTTCTTAGGGGATTCATTAGTTTCTTGGTCATGAAAAAAGAAACATATAGTATCACTATCCTCTGCTGAAGCTGAATATGTAGCAGCTTGAAGTTGTTGTGCTCAATTGTTATAGATGAAACACACACTCATATACTATGGAATATGTTTTACCAAAACACAAATATTGTGTGACAATACTAGTTCCATTTACCTAAGTAAAAACCTTAGATATCACTCCCATGAAAAACACATAGATATTAGGAATCATTTTCTTAGGGATCACACACTGAAAGGAGATATCATTCTTCAATTTATTAGAATGCAAGATCAAGTCTATGATATTTTAACAAATTCTCTACCCTATGATTGATTTTAATACATTAATGAAAATTTAGGAATGATAACCATAAGGTAATATTCTATATTAACTTTATGTTGAAACCTATCTCCTTACATTAAGTAACTCCTTTTCATAGGGGGGTACATTTTTTTGATTAACAAAAAAAAATTTCATAACCAAATTTTTTGTAACCAATTTTTTTTGTAACCAAATTTTTTCGTAACCAAATTTTTTCAGAATAAAAAATTCCCCATAATCAAATATTTAGTTAATAAATATTTTTTACCATTTTTTTAGAACTCAAAATCACAGAATCCAAAATTTTCCTTATTTAAGAAAATTTTCTAAAATCTATAGTTATTCAAGAATAATTTTCTTCATTACTAAAAATTTTCCAAGAAATCTGGAAGGTATGTTTCATTACTTAAATCTACATAATTGAATTTTTTACATGTTGGCATTTTTATCTTTTTTTTATGAAAAAAATTTCATATTCACTTTCCTTAAATTTGAATTTTTAATTTAAAAACCTCAAAAGATTGGATCCTACCAAATCCTTCTTCGTCTTTCATCTCAACCGCCAGATAAAATCATGATTTTTTCAACCATTGGATTAATTTGGGGATATGAATTGTCACTTAATTTCCTATATAAAGGCCCCTATTATTTGTTCCACATTGGTTTTCAATCATTTTCCTGTAGAAGCTATGCCTCTATACAAAAGGGTCATTCCACATTTCTGGTTTTGCTTAACTACAGATGTCTTTGAAAGCATATCCTTAGAAGAAAATGTCTTCAGTTAAGGAAATTTCAGAATGGAAAATTTACATATAAAGGTTATTAGATCCAAAGTTCTTTTCTAATTATAAATCCCTCATTACAGAGAATATCAAGTTGAATGGTTGGGAAAATATCTGCATAGATAAACCAAAAGGATAGGATCCGGTTTAGCCGATGTTTCTTGTAGAGTTTTATGAGTCTGTAAGTTTTTTTAATGAATGTTGGAGAGATAGGTTTTATTTTAAAAGTTATGGGTAAACCTATTCCCTTTCCTTTAGTATGACTGTAAGCATCATTGGAATTCTATATGAGGGTGAATCTGTTTTTTGTAACCATAAATTTCTTGATTAATGAAGAAGTTTTCAGAAGGATAGGGTGATAGAGTGCCTTTGTTTGACAAGAGTGAAGACTCCAAAAATCATAAATCTCTCTATGAGTCTCTGGATACTAGAATTATGGGATTATATATTTCTCATTCTGAGAAAAGTTGATAAGGTCACCTTGAATAAAAGTTATATCTATGTTATTGATTCCCTGGCAAACATCAGGAAGATAAATTTCGTATAGTATATCTTGTTGAAAATTACCAAAATTTATAATGGGAACCTAAAATCTCAAATATCATGTATACGACAATCCTATCCATGATTATAGTACTTTTATAGATTCTTTCAAAATCCCATGTAGTTTTAAGCCAAGAACATTCAAGGTTTCTTGCTGAGTGATGATTCATAAGGAGGATGAAGGTTAGATTTAGTAGAAAATATGGAGAATTTTATGACTTATCTGAATGTGAAATTTAATCCTTAGACAATAATCCTTAAGTAGAAGATACTTTTAGGAAGGTTCAGAAGAAGATAAAGATGAAGGAACTAGTAGTTGTTGAAAAACATACACTTCAGGAAACACAGTCAGCACCCCCAAAGTCTAAGAAGAAAAAAACCTACCCTGATGAAGTGATTTCTAATTGGAGGGAAGAGAAGAATAACAATAAGGAATGAGATCCTAGCTTTTTCCTAGATCCTACTAAGACAAAGGAATTGAATATTAGGGCTTTTAGAAAATTTGAAAGGTAAGAAAATTATAAGAAGCAAAAAAAGATGATGTCTGAGGCTGAAATTGTTGAAGACATTATCAAGGATACTTAGAAAGATTCTGAACAAATTCAAGTACAGAAATATATTCTTCAAGAATCAGTTCTAGTGACTCTGAGAAAGAATATGGTAATTCTCTAACCTGAAGAAGAATAATAAATTGTTCAAGAAGAAGAAGTGGAAGAAGGATAAGAGGAAGAAGAAGATAACACTGATGATATGATAAGGAAAGTTCAAGAATATCATGGGAAGGAAATTCATTCAAAAAATATGTTGATTCGGACTTCCTAGGATGAATCTACAAAACTTTTTTCCCTAGGAAAAGAAGAAGAGGTTCATAAATAAGTTAATAAATCATCTGATGATGAAAGAAACAATCATGATCTTGTTCAACCATATGATCATGTGGGAGATGCTGAGAAGGAAAAAGTTGATGAAGATAGAATAGTTCCAGTATCAGATAGAAAACATGAATCCTCAAAATCTAAGACGATTATTTCTAGAGCTAATAAAGGAAAAAATGTGATATTTGACACACCTAACAAAGTCATGGTAGTCATGATATATGTTTGGGGTTCATAAAATATAAAGGCTATTGAGATAGGTAAATAATCCTCACCAATGAGGGAATCAGATTTGGAATCATCCTCCTTGGGTCAGGACTTTATTGTTTAGTCCCTGAAGAAATTAGTTGATACAATTCCCTTGTTTCTGAGTATTTACTTGAGGTGTCAGATTCTTCAACACTCATTTAATCAGAAATTGGATTCTGTTAGCATGCTTATGGATAAACTCATCACGATTGAGGCTAATTTTAAAACTTTCTACATTGGTTATGATTCACACAGGAGGTCATGTAAGGAAATCACTAAGTGGTCCAAGAAGATTCTCGAAGATCTGAGAATTATTGATGACTTTAGACAATCTATAAAAGATGATTTCGATAGATAAAATAAGAGGATGAAGGATCTTATGAAAAGTTTTTCAGAAAAGATGAACCTTGAACAAGCGTGTTGGAAGTAGGAAGTAAAAGATTTGAATGGGAAGCTCAATTCATTTTCTTTGAATTTTAAGAAGGAAAGAGATCTCTGAAACGAGTTCGAAGAGAAGTTCAGAAGAAAGAGGAGATTTTTATGTCTCAAGAAGAAATCCTAAAGTCTCATTATGAAAAGACCAAATCTATGGGGAAGAAAAATGGCGATCAAGAATAGCTACTCAAGCGCTTTGAAGAAGATCATAAGGAGCTTAAGAAGCTAAATACCATTGTGAAGAAGTTCACACCAAAGGGAAAAAAGGATGAATATTTTTCCTTTCAAAACCCATATTTTGTTGTACCTTCCTTGTATGATTTTTTCAACCTTAATGACAAATTCATGTCATGCTTCATTTGTTTTCATGTATTCATTTTTAATCCTTAAGGTACCATATTTTTTTCATTCTTATTATTCCTTTTTTAAAAACAAATGGGGAGAAATGAATAATAAAAAATAATACTAAGTAAATAAGAGAATTCCCAAAATAAGGGGGAGTCTATCTAAGGGGGATTTTTCTCAAAGAATATTTACTTATGCAAGAAAAAGAAAAATATCTTTAAGGAATTCAAGAAGAATATCCTTAGGGATTTTAAAACATACGGGTCAGTTAGTCATATTCACCATGATTCATAAGTAAAGGGAGATAAATTTTTCTTTTATGTTCATAAAGCAAAATTCTGAGTCCTTATATTATTTTTTGTAAGGATGTTTGTGCTTTCCAAAAAGGGTGATATTATTGAGTCAATAAGGTTTTCTTAAGACTCTTCCATTACTATGTGTTTTTAAAATAAAAAATACATTATCTGAAGAAATATTATTTTTTCCTAAGTATAATTTTCATAAAGAAAATAAAACTTCTCTAAGGAAATTTTTTATCCTTACCTTTGTTTTCATTGTTTCATTTTATAATCTCTCAAAATCAAACAAATTTTATTACTAAGCCTAAAATTTGGATTCTTATGTGAAACCTCAAAATCATATTATTCTTTGGATATAGATTGTTCTGTTTTCAGACTCCAAATTCTTCTAAAATTCAGATTCTAAATTCTCTGAAATTCAAAATCTGAATTCTCTAAAATTCAGATTCCAAATTCTCTGAAATTTAGACTCTGAATTATTTGAAATTCAGAATCTGAATTCTCTAAAATTCAAACTCAGAATATATCATAAAACAAACTCCAAATTCCTTATAATTATGACTCCAAATTATTTAGTACTGAGACACCGAATTCATTGGAATTTAGACTCCTAAATCTATAGAATTAAATTCCGAATTATTGGTAAAATAGAATCCGAATATCCATGTCTTTTAGATTCTGAATGTTTATTTTGTTAGACTCTGAAATTTATTTTTCCTTAGACTCTGAAAAAAGAATTGGTTATGTAACTTCATTTTCCTTACACATTTTATTATTATGAAATGATGTTGTACAATATGTTTCTAACTAATCATTGGTTGAGTGACACATGTATAGCTCCGTCCATGTTTCAAGGTAAAATATGATCATTAGAGGTGGGAGACGACCTATGGGGTTCTTACCTATAAATAGGAGCTCATTTGAGTGATCTTATTATCTATTGATTGACCTAGAGATTACATGATATGAATTTATTTCTAGAGAGGGAAATACTATCATGATTTGTGCATACTGAACATCTTGTCCAGCTTGCTTCGTGCGACTCTGATTTTTGATGTGTACAATCGAGGGATTTTGGGGAAAGGAAGACAGAGCTGCCAACTACCTTAAAGTTCGGGGACTTATAGGGATAGGAATATTGAGGTGTTGACTACATTAAAGTTCAAGGGCTTGTGGGATAGAAATATAGATTCTGATAATCCTATCGATGGCTTACCCAAGTGTGGGTAAGAAAGACATTATTGAAAGTACAAATCAAGGCCTCTTTATCCAAGGTTGTTCGATTTCATACTCTTTGGGTTATAATATTTCCTACTTGTTACTTGTATTGTTTTAGGTTTTATTTCTGCGGTATTTAGATAAGGGAAGAAAGTATAACATTCTTGTACATTTATTTACTCTGATAAATAATATTCTATAATATTTAAGGTAGAATATTCCTTAAGTAATATTTTCTTATGTTTCATTTCTAGAACCATATTTCTAGAACCTAACTAGTTTTGTTTAGTAGAACAAAAAGTGGGTTTTGAATTTACCTTGTTTAAATTTTTTAAAAATAGTTTTCTTTAAGGTTATAAAATGAAAGTTTTTAAACTTACAATTCACCCCTCTTATAATTGATTATCTAAATCTTCTATTTCAATCCTACACTTCCCACTTTATTGATTACATGGAATGGGTATTATTTATTTACCTTTAAATATTGATTATGTATATTGATTCATGATTACTTCCGCTCTACCTGACCCATACTAAGAATTTGATCTCACCTTTTTTTCCTTTTATAGGAATCCATAAAGTGTACTATGATTGACATTAAAGGATATTATAGAAGGAATAATGTTATTCTAAAAAAATTATTTCGTAATTTTTTAATTCATATGTAATGTAATAATAAAGTATGTTTATATTTTACCAGGACTACTAAACTATTCAATCGTCTGAGATACGATTTCTTGTCTCATATTCTAATGTAATAAAGAAAATATAGACTCCATGATAATAGGGTCTAGATCTCTATAGTTGGTATAAATGGAATTTTAGTTCAAACCTTGAGAACTATATTTAGAAAAATATAGTTTAGTGTACATAACCCTATGATAGATTGTGATGATAAGTATAGAATAACATCTTAATGTTTTGGAAAGGTAGATATTGTGTGGTTTTTCTTGACAATATATCCATGTTTGGATAATAAAAGTGGATGTGGTTCTAGAACATATATACCTAGGGGTAAGAAATAAGAAAAGGGCACATTGGGATTGAACCAATCATCACATAGTTCGTGATAATGGTCCTTCCTACACACCAGGATTGACACTTCCAGTAGATATTCTTAGGGTAATTCATAATTTGTTTTAAAACCATTATAAAGGATTTGAATAGATGATGGAACTGAATGACCTAGGAGAAACTTGAGGCATCTTATATTGAAAATAATTTATCATGTTTTAGACATATTATAAATGAATATATGGTTTCCCTTTATGATTGTTGTTTCTCACACTCTGAAATAGTCTCACTAGAATGATAAAATTTTTATATTTGGAAATAAGTGGCACAATGAAAATAATTTTTGAGGAGAAATGATGAGTAAGGTGGATGAAAAAAATCCCATCATAGTGATCCATTTATAGTATATTGTCTTAAATTTGGGGAACTTTTTCATTACCCAAATCAATTCCCTCTTTTAATGGATAACCCCTAAACCATGTAAGAACCCGTGATAAAATAAAATAGATGATTTATTTGTGTATAAATATTTTTCCAATGGTATTTGGTTATAATAATTTTAAAACATATAAGGATTGTGGAAAATTTTAGAAGAATATATGTCTTTATTAACTTAATATTTATTAATACCATATTAGGATAATGAGTTTAATATTGACCATAAGTTTAAATTCTTAAAAACTACCTTTTTAAAATTTATGTTTTTGGAATGTAACATGATTAAAGAAATTTTAGAGAAATTTATTATACGTATATGTTTTAGTGGAAAATTTATTTGAGGAATATTGTCTTGACATTTTATAGAAATAAGATTTATGGTATTCATAAACATTATAGTTAATATTATCATTAATTTCAAGGTAATAATAGTCCAATAAGGTTATTATACCATGTATAAAAAAGGTTTTATTAAAAAAATTAAAAAAATTATTTAATGATTACTTTTTTTTGGATGTCCATCATATGTTTTGGGGGAAATTATATGAATTATATTAATAAGGTTTTAAGAAAATTTATAACCTACTTATTGTGTGACAACCCATCATATCTAGTAAGGACCTGAGGCTTAAACCCACGATTAAAGATCTATAGTGGTTTGATGCCTACGACTAGCCTATGTGATGTCCTGGTAAATATGTTATTGTTTTTAGTTAAAATATTTTCAAAATAAATATTAATGAGGAACTAGTGGTTTTGATTTTGAGGTTTACAGATTAATTTATTATATTGGAAAATTTGTGCTAACCATATTGGTTTTATAAAATAGTCAAAGATAGACAGAGATACTTGAAACTCTTTTATGGATCTTATAATTAATAAAAAGTGAATTTTTGTTCCTTGGGCATAAAAATTTCATTTTTGGATATTAATTTATTTGAGTAAGTGATGAATTTGAAATTTATCGATGAAAAACCCAAGGACGAAATTTTTCTTATGAAATAGAACCGTATCAAGTAAATATATTTCCTTATATTTATAGATTCTAAAATAATTCCCCAACTATAAGAAAAGAATATTGAAACAAAAAATTTACCCTTTTAAATTAATATTCTATGAATCATATGGTCTTTTAAATCATCATAAATTTATGGTTTTGAGTCCCTTAACATTCCATTAATCATTCCCTTCTTTGTGATTAATGTCTTGAATTACTCTCTATAATTATATACGCTTTTCCTCTATGTTCGTATTTTCACTTTCAACCATTCTTATCCTATATAGAAGCTTAATTATTTATTATTAAATATTACCTATGTACTTTCCTATATATATTATTAATAGGAAATTTTATTAAATCTTTTTATGATGTGGGTTCTTCAGTAATTGTATTTCCAAATATAAAACCCTTGACTGCTAATATCATGTTTAAATATTAGGATTTAATTTATTTTAGGTGATGGGAATGTGAAATCTTGAATTTATAAAAAATGAACATTTTATTTGAAATCATGTGTGACACACAACACTTATTTTACCTTGTGTTACATGAAATAATGAGTTTTTTCGATACATTGTGTTATACACAATAATGAGTTTTACCGAAAAACAATATACTATTAATATTATTATTTAATATGGAAGTTATCACCTTTCCAATGGAATAATGGATATGAATAAAATTAAACAACTTATTTAAATATAGATTTTACAAATATTTATCAGTTATCTATTATTTTAAATTAAATAAGGATCATTAAAAAAATAAAATTGTTATCAGAAACTGTATTTTTTTATAATTGACGGCTTAGTCAGGCCTTGCACACAAATTTTCAAATTATTTTTTCCCATTTTAGAAAATTTATTCCAAAAAATTAAACTTAATTTCTAAAATCATAATATAAAAATTATCTTAGGGTGAATATTTATTATTTTTTTGAGTAGTTTAAATTTTTGATGAATAGTGAAAAATACAAAATTTTAATTGAAAACTACATTTTTTGTTTAAAAATGTTATACTATTAAATTATATTTATAATTGGTTATAAAGTAAAAATAATTCAATTTTATATCAATTAATCTAATTTGGTTCATTTGAGTCATTTTCATATTGATTTTATATATAAAAAACGTTGAAAACAATTAAACATTTTCTCTTTAAAAACCCTCTTTCTCAACGCGGCTACAGTATTAATTTTAAACTAAATTTATCCTATTATGTGTAATTAATTTGAAAAAATGAGTTCAATATTTTAAATAATAATAATATATAATACCTAATAAGTTTAACTTAATTTTTTAACAAAATTAATAATGAAAAAAGTAAGAAATTAATTACTATTGTAAAGGTTAATATTTATTTACTTAGGGGTTAAAATAAGAAGATAAGGGATAAAAATAACCTAATAAAAACCCTATTTTCTACAAATATTTCAAAAAAAAATCTTCTAGGTTCATTAATGACCCATTTTCAGGGCTTGTTATATGATATAATTGTGACTATGATTGAATCTTTTCAAAAAATTACAAGTATGTCACTAACGTCACTTATAAAGGTCCACCCCTACACTCTTTTCTTCACAACATAACACCACATTGGATCAGCCAAGAACTAAACAAATCACTTCCCAAACTCAATCACATAATCCTAGAATCCTTATATTTGGTAGAAATACATCATAGGAAGGATTTAGTATTACCCTAAGGAAGACACCTGAAGAAGAGATAGCGTTCTTCAATGAGATTTTTTATTTTATTTCATTATCCACCTCCATCAATTATTAATAAAAAATTATTATATAATAACCCAATATCTTCCATATAATTTGATGTTTTTATAATAAGTTAATGACCCACTTCCACCTCCACTTTTATCAAATGGGTTATGAAATCGTCTTTTTTATGTATAGTGGATAACCACCTCGAGAACCAATGTCATTCGTGTTTCCATTACCACCATTCATGACTAATTATGATGATGGATATAAAGTATATATATTATATTAATAACATAATTAGACCTATGGTTTTCTTATATTATATATTCATTTTTTTACTTTTCATTCCATAGTGGATACGATAATTCCACTCGTGAGTATGGCGGACTACTGCCTCACGAAGCGATGCGATTCATCTTTCACTAAAACTTAACATGGAAGATGATAAGAATAATGTTAATTATTATATGAGATATAAATGACATAATTATTATATTCATGGAATATTTATGATTCTGAAAATAATAAATATGTCATCTACTTCCATACCTTGTCACTCAATATAAGATGATAATGTCGTTCATGTACATGTGGACTACCACCTTCATGGAATGACATGTCTCTCTTTTCACCACCACAACACATGGGTGATATATATATGTTTATTTAAATAAATAATAAAATATTTATTATGTTAGGATCATTTCATAAATACCAAATATTACATTCCTAATTTCCATAACGATCATTTAATAATGAAAATGTTACTCATGCATATGTACGGCCTATAATCTCCTTGATCACAACGTAATTCATTTCTCAAAACCATCATTCATTTTTTGACATAAATTATATTTTTTTGTAAAAATATGATAATTATTTCAATGTTATTATTTTAAAAATGATGAAACTACATAATATTCACAAGAAATGGAAATTTTATAACGAATCATGAATATGAAAATAAGGCAATTAACACATCAATCAATGAAAATAATGAGATATTATTAACTTAAGGGTGATAAGATGGTATAAAAGGATAATATATGATAATATTAATATTAATATGGTTCTTTAATAAGATAATGTCATGTTTAAAACTACCATACAAATGTTTAATCACATTCTACCAACATGAACTTTGTGTAATTGATTTTATCTCAATTTCTATTCATTGAAGCACATCTATATGATATTTACCAAATTATTTTATATGTTGTATATAATTCAAATTTGACATGTAATATCATTATTATTTAATAATTCATGGTATTTTAAGTTTAAATTTAAATTATTTCATTCAAGGATATTGGACTTAAATGTTATAATGTGGTAATGAATTTTATAACCCAATTTCATTTCATTGCGCTATATTAGTTCTTCATTATCTTTGGTATTATAATATTATGTGTATAATTAATTCAGATTATATTATGTATTATTTACACATGTTTTATGTGGATTTATAGTTTATACACACAATCAATTCATTGATTAATTCTAACTTAAATTTTATGATCATTGTAAGTGGTTATTTAGTATTCTCATTCTAATAAAGATTGTTTATTCTTGAATTTTATCACAACAAAATTATTTGATAATTTTATAATAAATCCTTTTTATTTTATTCACCTTTCTTTATTCATGATATTTTTTGGTAATAATTACATTTTAAACTCTTTATTATTAAAAATAACTGATATTTTTTAAGAAAATCAGGCTTGATTTCTATTTTTTGTTAGAAATATGTTTTCTTTCAAAACTATGTTCTCTAAAAAAATTCCAAAACATTTTTCAAAATTTTTCAAATTATATATTAAACAAAATTTTAACCATTTTTAATTGTTAATTTTTTTAAAGGAATATTCTTATCATTTTAAAAACAATGCATGTTTATTTATTAAGAAAAAATTAAAAGGAATCATTGTTTTAATGTGCATGACATGAATAGAATTTCTAGTCCCCATGACCAATAAAATGTTTTAAAGGTTAATTTATATGTTTCATAGATTATTTTAAGAGAATTTTATTTCAAAATGTTTTATGAAATCTTATATTAAAAAAGTGGTTTCCAAAATGAAGAGGGTATTTTCATCAAGAATGTTTTTAAAGGTCATTTTATGATATTTCTGTTCATGAATGAAAATAACCCTTTATTATTACTGCAATGGGTATGTGTTAATACCATCCTTATTCTTCCTATATATATTTTGTGATTATTTTGAACGAGGATAGTATTGAAATTCACTTATTTATTTCATTTTTTTAGTCATTGACTTCCCATTTAAATATTCACTTTCTTATGATCATTAGATATTAAATTTCCCATAAAAATCCACATTATTTATAAAAAATATGATAATTACTTAATCTAAATCTCATTTCTATATTAAATGTTTTACTTTGAAAATTATTTGATTAAATTGTCTTATATCTATACATCCATATACGTTACTTAGTATAGATATTTGAGGATAATCTATATTTTTATGAATTATATCAGTTATTCAATACATGAGGTATTATTTAGAACTAAAATGATGGGTGGGCCATGACATTATATATCCCTTCGATGAATATATAGGTTTCATGAGACAAATTAGTAATCTAGAATTAAAAGGGGTTTTAGCTATTGTTTGAACTATATTGTAAAATGTCTTGATTGTTTAGGTATCATGTTTCAGAGACATGATGTATAATAATATAGAATTTCCTTTATTCATAAATTAGGTATTTTTATCCATGATATTTTCACAATGATATTATCTATGGATTTATCTCATTATCAATTATTGATTAAATGGAATGATACTTTAGTTATTTACCTTTCTATATTGATTATACCTTATCCAGTTATGGTAGCTCCATTATTGATCAAATGGAATGTATTTTATATTATTTACCATTCTATATTGACTATTATCACTTATATTTAAATAATGATACAATCTATAGATTCAATTCCTTCCCACATTATTGATTACATGACATGTGTGTTATGCTATATACCTTTCCACATTGATTATGCATAATGATACATGATTTCTTCCTCTTTAATTAACCCTTACTGAGTATTTTTGCACACTCGTATATATTTTTCTTTCCCAGGACTCCATGAAGTGTACTATGATTTCCATGAAAGGATATTCTATAGGTAATAATTTTATTCTCAAAAAAGAACTGTAATTTTTTCATTCAAATATAATTTACGACTTATGTATGTATATTTTTTAATAGTACTACTAAACTATTCAGTCCTTAGTGATGTGATTTATTGTATATTATGAAAATGTAATAAATAAGACACTAGATCTGGGATAATGGGGTTAGGGTCACTACAATACTTATGGAGACACAAGTCTATTGAAAATTTCCCAGTTATAAGGATCAAGGAAGCTACTTTGAGAGCACCAGGAATGGATGTTTCTCAATATTAGGTATGCCAACCCTTTATGTTGTTCATTCTGAAAATTTATTGCTTGTGATATATTGAGAAAAACATTATGGGTTTATTTTACTTCATTGATCATAATATGATCCTCCTAAACCCATTAGTCATACCGAAGAAAAGTCTAAAGGGCTAGATTATTTTTTGGGACTCTCATGTATACAAAGTAATGAAGTGTGGATCTCTTCCTAAGGGATCCATTACTATTTCAAAGAGTAACATAGACCATGTTTTGTGGAAATATAGTTTTTTTTATAGTTTCATATTGATGTCACATTGAGAATATTCATATGAGAGATTTTATCTCACCCATAAGGGGTATCAGATCAATGTTGATAAATGAATGAACATGCTCTTTTAATATTTTTATGAATAACATGTGTATCATACTATAATTAAGGCCATATAATAGCCTTCAATATGTTATGGATAAATATTAATTGATCCATTTTTTGGATCCATGATATAGTATATCATAATTCTATATTTTATATTCCTATGGTAAGACTTGTGTATATAGTAACATATAATACAATAGAACCCATGGGTTTTTACTCTATAATAAGATATGATATGTGATATTGTAGGATATGAATGAAACCCGAGTTGGATGAAATTAGTTCATTTATTCATTGTCATGAAATATAATAGACTATAGGATTTAACTGTCTAATGCATAAGGGATTAATTTTTTGTGATTTACTCTCATGTATGAAGTTATTAATATATAATGGTCTACATCTTCTTGATTTACACTTATTTATGATTTACCTGATATATAAAGGTCTTGAATGCATGATTAATCTTATGTATGGTGTAATAACCCAATATTTTATAGAATCAAATATTCTTAAATAAATTTAATTATTTTTGTTACATGCAACACCGAGTTCTAATGTATTGTGATATGTTAATAAGTGTCTATTATAAACTAGTAGTTAAAATAGAATGAATTAACATTATTAATAAAATTATGAAATTTATATATTTAATATTCATCCAAAATATTTTATAGAAATAAGATAATAAATAATCCATTTTTTCATTAAAAGCCTATATTTTTTAAGGGTAGTTTCTCCGCCTTTTGATGACACAATAGTTTTAAATATAGTTTTGAAACATTTATAAATTCCATTTGAAACATAAAATTCTTATAGATTTTAATATAAAAAACTACATACATGTAATTTTTGGTATTTTTATGATAAGTTACATGTTTTGATGAATTATGATAACATATTTCATATTAATTAAAAACACCATTTTTTTTCGAAATAATTTATTTTATTAAATTATATTTTTAATTTGTTTTAAAGTATAATTAGATCATTTTTTATCCATTAATCCAAATTATTTCATTGGAGTAAATTTAATATTGAATTTGGATATAAAAAAATTTCAACATTTTGAATTTTTTCACTTTAAAAACTTGTTTTCTCTTTTCATCAATCAGATTAATTTAAAATTAATCCTTTTTATGGCCTGGTTCCCGCTCACCCAAAAAGCGGCTTTTGAAAATGAAATAAAAATACAATTTTTAGTCAGTCAGTCAAAATTAATTAATACAACTTATATGTTTTGAATTTTGGAAAATGGGTTTCAAATTTTTAAAAATTGGTTCAAAATTATGGAAATAGGTTTCTTTTATTTTTGGGTAATGTGAAAAGTAACTTTAGTAATTTTTTAGTAACACAGTTAAAGGTAAATTGAGTAATTATGGGTAAAAATAATGCTATAAATATTAAAAAACTAGTATATCACTTGTCCAAATTTCATTATATGGGTGGTTTTAGACAAAATTAATCATTGGTTTGAGATTATAACCTTTTTAATTGACTTGGGAGAGAGTATGAGATTTATTATATTTTATTTAAAGAGATGCTAAAGATGTCATACTCATATTTCTAATAACTATATCATTTCCAATATACTGTTATACATATGATAAATTAAAATATAAATAATAAATTGATATATAAAATGGTTATATTTATATTTATAATTTATTTTAAATTTTATGAAATAATTAATTATCATAAAGGCATATACAATGATGATGTAATAATTGTTTAATTAATTTAAATAACAAATAAATGATATGAAAAATCTAAAAATAATTATAATTTTAGATAATTAATGTCAAAAATAAATATAATAGATATATTTTACATTTTACTTATAGGTTATAATTATTTGTTATATTATATATTATTTTTATGATATTTTTAAAAAGGCAAGTAAGGAATAGTCTCAAAATTTACATTAATGATATTTTAAAAAAAATAATATTTTCTAAAATGATATAAAATTCAGAAAAATATAAAATTATTCAAACAGATTGGTATGAAGATAAATATGTCATAAATAATCCATTCATGTTTTTTTTCATTTTATAGTAACTATATTAACCTTTAAATAGTAAAAATACATGTTGTCACAATAAGAGTTAAAGGGTTTAAATAAGGGTTAAAACAAAAATATAAGTGTAAGAATGTGACCCAAACCTATAAAAAAACATAGAGGATTTAGACACATATTATTATAGTATTCTAAATAACTCACTTTTGAGAAGTTTGGAATTAAAAATTAATCCACATGAATTTAATATTTTGGGAGTTTCAAAAAGTGACCCCACCTCAATTATAAAAGGGATCCACTCCCACAATTTTTCGCACCACATTGAGCCATCTAGATAAAAAAATACCCTACCCATTTATCATATTAACAAACCTATCCATGTAATAAAGGTCATGGTATTCCAAAAATACCAACTCTATATCCCTTGATAAGAGAATTAGTGGAATTCAACTAAAGAAGTGGTAATTATTTTACCAACTAATTAATGTTCATTTATTCTTATACATCCTATTCATGTGTTATTTAGATGATAAACTAATAAATAAAGTATCATTTATATTTATATATGTTATTATTATAATTTTTGAAACCATATTCCACCTTTTATCTATCCTATGAAAAACAACAGCACCGCAGGTGCGTACATATGACTTATCATGTCCACATCTTGTTGTAATTTGTTTTTCATCACCACTTTATTTGGATGGGTATAATGATGGATATAATGGATATAAATAATAAATATCAAATGATATTGGTTATTTATAATTAAAATATAATCCAATTCCTTAACCTTTCACTATAAATGGAATAACACCACCCCTCGTGTGTACGTATGACCTACAATCTACACGACACGATGGGATTCATTTTCAACATTAACAATTTAATAATGATTATAAATTTTTTTATAATTAGTAAATATAATATCTATGAACTGAATATAATTATTTTTATGAAATATATAAATCCAAATCATAAGAAACATGACTTACATAACAAAACATGTATAGGTAAATGAAGTAGTTAACACCCAAAATAAGGGTACTAGAGGAATATTATTAACAAAATAAAATAAGAAGATATTTTTTATGATAACAGAAATGTGGATATGGTTCGGGTATAAATTAATAAAATGTTTTAAAACATTATACAAGATGTTATATCACACTAAAATAAAGGAAGTAACAAGGTTAGTGTTAATTTCACAATCTCATTATTATTCAAGATTGTTTATATGTAAGTATCTCTTAAGGAATATTTATCCTTAATAACCATGTTTCATAAATTTTTCTCTAAGATACTTTTAATATTATTCTATATTTTTTAATGTATATTTTCTAATTTTATATGTTTTATAAATTAGTTTTAAATGAATATTTTTTTTCCATTTTCCAAATGAGGTACTTTAGGAACCTTTCAAAAACAAAATTAGAAGGAATGTTTTTTAACTTATACGAAATGAGGATATTTTTATACCTTCATTAAATTATAATGTTGTGAAGCATCCTTTAAATTTTACATGAATATTTTCAATGTAAAATGTTTCTTTTAAAATTGCATAGATTTTTTAATTAATGATTTCAATGTTAAAAGGGGAATTTCACTCAAGAACTTTTAAATGATTTTATTAGATTATTTCCATCTATTTCAACATCCGTTTTTGGATATTATGATTGATCTAGGATTACTTATTATGATACCATCTATTATAAATTATTAAAGGGTTAATGATTACTTTGACTATGGAAGTGTTTTTTTGACACCATTCATGGTTTATGGTTAGAGTGTTCACATTTCATGTGATTGTTTTTCCAATAATAATGTTTACGTTGTTTATGTTTTCATATGAGGATTTCATTGGACTTAGTAAGTGATTGGTGAGGCTTGTTGTAGCTCCATGTTGCATTGTTACATCTCAAGAGACAAACTAATTTGGGTATTTTCCACGGTCTTACCCATTTATATATGGTGTCTTGGATAAAGCCTTGATGGTATGTTTATGATGTTTGAAAGTATGAATCCTATTATTATGAGATAACTTATTTATATTCTGTGTGATTATTCAATTAGTACAACATCTATTTGACTATTTTTATAGAATTATTTTCTTTTCATTTATTATTTTCATATTTTGATGAATATTATGTTTAAATGGTTTGTGTTTCAGGTATACACCTTGAATTAAGGTTTTATGATTATTTATTCATAATAGCTTCCACTGTATGCTTACCCTTAATAGTATCTAACCTCATCCATTTCTTATGTTTTATTTTTCCTAGGATTCTAAGATATGCATTATGAATGATATGCCGGGTTATGGTAGGAGAATATTGGAATTCTCAACAAATTTGTTATATCATATTTTATTTTTTAAATTATAATAAATGGGTCATGTATGTAATATGGATTCCAAAATTACTAAACTGACTGGTCATTTGGGATTTAAATCTTTTATCCATGCCAATGTAATAAATTGAGGCACTGGCTCCAGGCTTCCGGGGTCGGGGTCTTTACGGTTAGTATTAGAGATAGTTTAGAAGAAACCTTGGAAACTAGATTTATAAAATAAAGATTAGGGAAAAACCCCTAAGATAGATTTTTAAGAGAAGTATAAAATAAAATCCAATAATTTTGGTAAGGTAGAGATTATTTGGTTATTCCTAGAAATATATCCTTTTATAAATACTAAAAGTGGACATAGTTCTAGAATAGATGTACCTAGGTCTAGAAACTCTAACAAGGTGCATCAGTCCTAACTCAATGTAACTTCATACATGACAACATGCCTTTATATGTACCTAGTTGGACACTCCTAGGGGATATGATTAAGATAATTCATATTTTTTTACAAACCATTATAAAGTATTTAAAATTAGATATTTCCCCAAAGAAAATATTTTTGTGATTATGAGATTAGCTATGAATAAAATTCTCAATTTATGTTAAGTGTTACTAATGAATAATTATGCATTATGATTCATAACCTAATCTAATGTATGCCATTTTTAGAAATGTTTCCTAGTGGAAGGAATGGAAACTGTATCAACACACATAATCTATATAGGGATTTACCTTATATACAAGATAATGGTGTTGGAGCTGGAGCTGCAACATGTTATGAGGAACATATAACTATATTGGGATATGTAACTTAGGTTATAAACCGAAACCCAAACCATATAGAGAATACTACTACACAATGTGGAGGAACTTTATTAGACTGCATCCTTATACAACAATCTATAACATTCAATGAGACTATAAATATATTTATAGGTGAACAATGGATAAGTTTATTAGAGAATATATTTATTACTTGGGGATTCAATGAATGTGATAAGGTTTTCATGGATGTTAATCATCTCTCTGGAGATGTGGATCAATGATGGTCACTCATTAAAAACATGAAAGAGGATGAAAAAATATAAAACATGTAATGAAAGTATTTTAAGGAAGATTCCTTGGAAAAATATTTCCCATATGAAAAATGAGCCACCATGGAGAGACAATTCTATAATATGATGAAAAAGGCAGAAGATAATTTTGTTAAATATAAAGCCAAATTTAAATGGATAGCAAGGCATTCTATGGATTAAATATGTAATCTAAAGAGAAATATTGATTGATTATTTTATTGGATAAAACCATTCCTATAAAGGGAATTGATGTAACATCCCAGGTAATTAAAGAATAAAAAATTTTCATATTTATTAATATTTACGAATTAAATATTAATTTTAAATAAAAGGGGTTTCTACGTTCGATAGCGTACTCGGTACGCAACGATGAGTTTCTTTGAAAACTTACGTTGCACACAAGTAATAAAATAATATTATTTTAAATGTTAGTTAACGAGTAGCCGTTGTACTGGAGGGAATGGATAGAAATAACTAAAATATGATTATATATGTTTTTAAATGTTTTTACATTTACCCAATAAAAGATAAAGGCTTAAAATACGGAAAGAGTTCAATTTTAGGCATTTATACACTAATTTTCACGAAAGGTCCACTTATCACCTTTTGATGGAAAACCGTCATTAAATATAGTTTTGATCAATCTTATAAATTTTATTGGACCAAAAATAACCCTTCTTTAGAATCGGGACATCAAAATTTACTTTGTGTAAATTTTTGGTACCTTTCTGATAAAGTTCATTTTTTTATGAATAGTGTAAAATGTTGTATTTTAATTCAAAACCTCTTTTTAATATAATTTATTTATATGATTAGATTATCTTTTGAATTGGTTTTAAAGTGAAATTAGAAAATATTTTTACCATTAAATCCAATAGTGGTCGTTGGAATTAATTTTACTTTGAAATCGGACTTAAACTAGTGTCAATCTTTTGATACTTATTGTTTCATAAAAACACGCTATTTGCTATGACAGCCGAAATTAATTATTAAATTAATTAATGTGACTTATATGTTTTGAATTTTGTAAAATAGACTTAATTTTTGAATTCGTAATATCAAATATATCTTAGGGTGAATTTTTGGTAATTTTCTGAAAAACTTCAATTTTTGATGAATAGTGAAACCACTAAGTGGTACTTATAAAAACTGATTTTCCGTTTAAATGAAATTTTGCCATCATTGTGTTTTAAATTTCAAAAATCCGACATACATGGTTGTCATTAAGAAATAAAATGTGGTTCAATGAGATTATAATAATTTTTTTGGTGAATAGTAACTTATTAAGTTTTTAATCGCGATTAGTGGTAATTAGTGTAGTTTAAGGTAAAAATAATGCTTTAATAAAATAAGATGAGCTTGACACATGTCCTACCATAATTGGTTGTGTCATGGCCGACCAAGAAAAGCCATGGGTAAACTTGGGGACCCCATGGAGCCACTTTGGTTGGGAAATGACATAAATAACTTTTTATTTAATGTAAAAGTAAAAATGACACAAACATGATATGTTTTACTAAAACAATTTTTAAATTGGGTTATACAAGTCAGATTTTTTATTATAAATAGTCATTGGAAAGATAAAAGTATTTCCTACATCATAGTATTTTTTTTTATAATTTTGAGACATGAAATAAATTATATTATTTATGACATAATAATGATGTAGCGATGACATCATTATTTGACAATTTAAATAAAATGGAAAGATAATGTAAAATCTATGAACTACACATGTCCAAAACTAATTGGATGAGTGGCTTTCGAACCCTTATAACCTTATCCACGAATTATATCAATGTGGGAAGTTTTAAAACCGAAGCACATTTTCAAATAAAGTAATATTTCTTTACTTTCCAAAAGTGCCCCTCCTCTCCTCTTATAAAAGGCCCCCACCTCTACCACCTTACACACTCTCCTCAAGCATTTGGCTCGGCCAACCCCTACCAATTTACTCTCTCCACATCCCTCTCTTCATCCTAGAGGATTACCTTTGGGCATAATCCTTTCAAAGGAAGCCTTTAGGCTCAAATCAAAAGGAGTTACACTTTTAAAGGTAATTCATTCTCTCTTGTTCATTTGTTTTATTTTGCTTCTCCAACCCTCTAAACTCTTTTTATTTACTTATTGTGTAACAACACCAGTATCTTCAATATACTAGGATGTTGTTATAAGATTTATTCGAGCTACACTCTCACACAACTACATCAAATGGTTAAAGAACATACGGTTTCCGTGGATGGAGAAATTCTGCCTCCCGAAACAATGATTGTTCAATACTCATTTAACACCTTCAAGGGTGGCCATTATGATGTCACTATTTTTATATATGATATATAATATGTTGATGTTTTCTTTAAGCTTCTGTATTTTTCATTTTGGTCATACCTTTATTGTTTCCATTATGGGTAAACACGATATCTTCATTTAAGGAAGTGCGGACTACCGCCCCCTCAAAGTGATGTGATTCGTTAATGCCATATGTGGGACATGTAAAGGATGGATTTAAAGTTATTATATATTATGTTATACTAGAATTATAATATAACTATATATCATTATTATTATTTTCCATTAAAGTATGAGATAGAAATGAAAGTAGCGTTCATGCGTACATACGGCTTACCGTCTCCATGAACGGTGCATTTCATTTCTTATCCCCAAATGTAATGTACTATTAAAAGTACATGTATATAATGGATATATATAATTAATGATATATCTAAATGATGAATATAATTCTGGAATTAAAATATACATACCTCTCATTTAGTTTTAATTCCATTAATATGACAAAGAAATGAAAGTAGTGTTCATGCGTACGTACGGCTTACCATCTCCATGAATGGTGCATTTCATTTCTTACCTATAAATGATTATGTAATATTATAAATACATGTATATTATGGATATATATATGATATATATGATATCCAAATCAGGAATTTCATTCTGGATATAAAGAACTTTTGACCACACGAACAACATGTAATTGTAAGAAGTCAACTTTCGACTTAAGAACCAAATATTGACAAAACAAACATTATTAACTTAAATGGTTACATAATGTTTATAACATTGAAATAAGTGATATAAAAGGAATAATGAACTTTAAAAAGGTTCTTAATCAAGTATAAATTAACTCAAGTTTATTATTCAGGACGTTAAAGAACGATCGAGTCAAGTCGGACCCGAGGTAAGGGACTTCGTCTCAATCTCCTTTCATTGAGGCATATTTCGTTTTATACACAACTTTCTTTTATACGGTGTATAAACCCCTTTGACTTATACTTTTATACAAAAGGAATCTTTTTCTATGAAGCGTTTTACTAAACAACAAAAAGGAATGTTTTTTTAACGTACGCGGTGACAACGACCTTTTCCACCACCGCGAGTATTATTTGGTCTTTGGATTTCTCAACAAGCCGTAATGTTTTTAGAATAAAATAAATACCATATACTCTTTTATGTATTTTGGTATTGAAAATGGTTTTGAAAAAGGATTCTATTATATCAATATATTTATGACATATTGTGATTGAAATGTGGAAATGTTATCATTCCTTTATATTGGTTTTATGTTTTATGATTTTATATTGGTACTTGGACATTTTAACGGGTGGTTACGTTATAAACCAAATGATGGGTGGTGCCGTGAATACCAGGACAGGTGGTTACGTTATAACCTCCAATGCATTGGGTTTGGAAGTTGGCCGTATGGTTATTCCATTAAGTATGTATGGAAATTGGCCGTATGGCTATTCCATTAAGTGATATGTGTGGAAGTCGACCGTATGGTTATTCCACTTAAGTATGTTTATGTCCCAAGTTACCTTTATATATGTTATGTGTTCTTTTTATGGGTTTTATGGTAATCCTTTGGTTACAAAAAGGTAAGTAATGATACTTTATTCAGTGAAGAGTTTTTACTACTTCATGAAGGTGAAGGTATTACTTTGATAGAGTATATATGGTTTACTTGATGTTTGAAAAACTAACAGTTTTTATTCTTTCTGTATCCCTTACTGAGCTTTTTATACTCACCCCAAGTTTTTTTTTGAAATGTTTTCACAAGACTTAATATGGAATAAGGTCAAGGATGGGATCAAGGGAATGTCATCCTATATAAAACATGGAACTAGACACGTTCCTTTTTAAGAGTTTTTTATTATTGAAACTTAGTAGAAGTGACTACTTTGTAATCTTTTGAGATGTAATAGTTATGTTCTAATTATCTAAAACTCTAAACCTGAAAAGATCCTCAACGTGAATTATTCTTTCAATTCAATTTTATGTAAGGTTTAAGGTCGGGGCCTTATAGTTGGTATCAAAGGTCGGTTTAGACAACTTTAGGAGTTAGAAAAGTGTTAAATTATAATATGATTGAAATGATATAGCATTTACGGATTACGATGTTGCTTCTCCTAAGATATTTCTGTGTTCAGAATGGTTTTCCGCAGAGGAAACAAAGCAGCTATGTTGGGACGACATCAGGAGGAAGATAACCTTCCAAATCAGCAACCTGAGATGGTTGGAATCGGAACTGAACAGTTTTTTGTAGTAATGGAATAGTTGACTCAGGATATAAATGGTGGTGGTATCCATGCACGAGATCATCCAGATCAACCGCAGAGGAACATGTCAGTGGTGGAACATTTCATGAGGCAACATCCCCTATCATTCAGAGGATCATCTGACCCTGTGCAAGCTGAAGGGTGGATTAAAGCACTAGAGAAGATTTTTGATGTCATGGGGTGTTCAGAACATCAAAAGGATAGTCTTGCTGTTTACCGTTTTAAAGGTGAAGCTGATCAGTGGTGGTAGATGGTGAAAAATATAAGGGATAGTGATGAGATTGAGGATCTTCACTGGGACGAATTCAAAGGTATGTTTCTTGAGAAATATTTTCCTAAGGTGGTTCGTCTTAAGATGGAAAAACAGTTCCTAGAATTGAGGCAGGAGGATGATTCAGTGGCTGCTTATGAAGAAAAGTTCACTCGATTGGCAAGATATGCTCCAAACTTCATACGAGATCTTGATAGTAAAATAAACCGTTTTTACTCAGGGTTAAAGCCAAAGTATCGAAGGGCTTTAGCTTCTCGTGAGTTCAAAAGTTATGAAAAACTTGTTCGATGTGCGGAGAAGGTGGAAATGGAGTTTGCCGATGATCAGGTGTTCTATGACAAACAACAGAATAAGAGGTCTAGTTGGCAGGCAAAGGGGAAGAATTCATCAAATAAGCAAGGAGGTAAGAAAACCAAATATCCATCCTGTGAGAATTGTGGTAAAATGAATCCTGGAGAATGTTTATCCAAGTCTGGTAAGTGATTTAGGTGTGGTAAGTCTGGTCATATTGCTCGTAACTGTAAGGAAGATGATCAAGCAGGAAATGAAAAGCCAACGGTAAGATGTTTTAAGTGTAATGAAATGGGTCATTATGCAAACGAGTGTCCAACGAAGAACTCAACTGGGGGAATGTAGCCAGACTACAAGCAGAAAGGGGTGGTAAAATCTTTTGCAACAACTTCAGCAGATGTTGGGCCATCGAATGAAGTGGTATCAGCTCCAGGGAGCTCAGTATTTTTCGAATATTGACTTGAGGTCGGGGTACCATCAGTTGAATGTAAAAGAAGCAGACGTTCCGAAGACTGCGTTCCGTACTAGATATGGCCATTATGAATTTGTAGTTATGCCTTTTGGGTTAACCAATGCACCTGCTGTATTCATGGACCTTATGAATAAAATTTTCCATGAGTTCTTGGATAAGTTTGTGTTTGTGTTTTGAGGTTTGGGAAGAGGGTATTTGTGCCTTGTGATTCACAGTTGAAGAGAGAGTTTTTATGTGAAGCTCATAGTTCTCCGTTTTCAGTTCATCCGGGCAGTACTAAGATGTACAAAGATCTGCAGGAGTATTACTGGTGGGATGGAATGAAAAGAGACATTGCTGATTTTAATGTGAAGTGTTTGACATGTCAACAGGTTAAAGCAGAGCGGCAGTAACCGAAAGGGATGCTTCAGCCTTTACCAGTGCCAGAGTGGAAATGGGAAAACATATCCATGGACTTTGTTGTGGGATTAATGAAGACATCTCGAGGTAATAATGCAATCTGGGTTATTATTGATCGCTTGACCAAATCTGCTCATTTCCTTGCTATACGAGATACTTTTTCCCTAGATCAACTTTCCCATTTGTATCTTAAAGAGATAGTCAGGTTACATGGAGTTCCTCTCTCCATTGTATCGGATCGTGATCCCAGGTTTACATCTAACTTTTGGAAAGGCCTTCAGAAGTCATTGGGTAATAAATTAAATTTTAGTACAACTTTTCGTCCTCAATCAGATGGGCAGTCAGAACGAACAATCCAGACATTGGAGGATATGCTACGAGCTTGTTCTATGGATTATCAGGGAAGTTGGGACCAACAAATTTCATTGGTTGAGTTTTCTTATAATAACAGTTTTCATTCCAGTATACAGATGGCACCATTTGAGGCATTATATGGGAAGCGGTGTTGAACTCCAGCTTTCTGGGATGAAGTGGGTGAAAGAAAGTTGATGGGACCAGATTTGGTAGAAGAGATGGCAGAAAAAGTTCAGCTGATTCAGAAGTACATGAGAACAGCTCAGAGTAGGCAGAAGAGTTATGCGGATAAACGGAGGAAGGATATATCTTTCGAGGTAGGTGATCATGTTTTTCTCAAGGTTTCTCCTTGGAAAAGTGTGATGAGATTTGGTAATAAAGGAAAGCTGAGTCCAAGGTTTATTGGACCATATGAAATTATGGAGAGAGTTGGATCAGTTGCATACCGGGTGGCTTTACCACCGAGTTTATCTCAGGTACAAAATGTTTTTCATGTTTCAATTTTGAGGAAGTATATGCCAGATCCATCTCATGTTTAGAGTCCAGAGGTAGTTCAGCTGGAAGAGAACCTATCTTATGAAGAACAACCAGTCCAGATTCTTGACCACAGGGAGCAGGTGTTACGGAATAAGGTGATTCATTAGGTAAAGGTTTTGTGGAAAAACCATGTGATTGAAGAGGCAATGTGGGAATCTGAAAATGCTATGAGGGATAAATACCCCCACTTATTTTGATAAGTGAATAAAATTGCGAGGACGCAATTCCCAAAAGGGGGGAAGGATGTAACATCCCAGGTAATTAAAGAATAAATAATTTTCATATTTATTAATATTTATGAATTAAATATTAATTTTAAATAAAAGGGGTTTCTACGTTCGATAGCGTACTCAGTACGCAACGATGAGTTTCTTTGAAAGCTTACGTTGCACACAAGTAATAAAATAATATTATTTTAAATGTTAGTTAACGAGTAGCCGTTGTACTGGCGGGAATGGATAGAAATAACTAAAATATGATTATATATGTTTTTAAATGTTTTTACATTTACCCAATAAAATATAAAGGCTTAAAATACGGAAAGAGTTCAATTTTAGGCATTTATACCCTAATTTTCACGAAAGGTCCACTTATCACCTTTTGATGGAAAACCGTCATTAAATATTGTTTTGATAAATCTTATAAATTCTATTGGACCAAAAATAACTATTCTTTAGAATCGGGACATCAAAATTTACTTTGTGTAAATTTTTGGTACCTTTCTGATAAAGTTCATTTTTTTATGAATAGTGTAAAATGTTGTATTTTAATTCAAAACCTCTTTTTAATCTAATTTATTTATATGATTAGATTATCTTTTTATTTGTTTTTAAAGTGAAATTAGAAAATATTTTTACCATTAAATCCAATAGTGGTCGTTGGAATTAATTTTACTTTGAAATCGGACTTAAACTAGTGTCAATCTTTTGATACTTATTGTTTCATAAAAACACGTTATTTGCTCTGACAGTGGGAATTAATTATTAAATAAATTAATGTGACTTATATGTTTTGAATTTTGTAAAATATACTTTATTTTTGAATTCAAAATATCAAATATAGCTTAGGGTGAATTTTTGGTAATTTTCTGAAAAACTTCAATTTTTGATGAATAATGAAACCACTAAGTGGTACTTATAAAAACTGATTTTTCCGTTTAAATGAAATTTTTCCATCATTGTGTTTTGAATTTCAAAAATCCTACATAGATGGTTTTCATTAATAAGTAAAATGTGGTTCAATGAGATTATAATAATTTTTTGGTGAATAGTAACTTATTAAGTTTTTAATCGCGATTAGTGGTAATTAGTGTAGTTTAAGGTAAAAATAATGCTTTAATAAAATAAGATGAGATTGACACATGTCCTACCCTCATTGGTTGTGTCATGGCCGACCAAGAAAAGCCACGTGTCAACTTGGGGACCCCATGGAGCCACTTTGGTTGGGAAATGACATAAATAACTTTTTATTTAATGTAAAAGTAAAAATGACACAAACATGATATGTTTTACTAAAACAATTTTTAAATGGGGTTATACAAGTCATAGTTTTGATTATAAATAGTCATTGGAACGATAAAAAGATTTCCTACATCATAGTATTTTTCTTATAATTTTTAGACATGAAATAAATTATATTATTTATGACATAATAATGATGTAGCGATGACATCATTATTTGACAATTTAAATAAAATGGAAAGATAATGTAAAATATATGAACTAAACATGTCCAAAAATAATTGGATGAGTGGATTTAGAACCCTTATCACCTTATCCACGAATTATATCAATGTGGGACCTTTTAAAACCGAAACACATTTTCAAATAAAGTAATATTTCTTTACTTTCCAAAAGTGCCCCTCCTCTCCTCTTATAAAAGGCCCCCACCTCTACCACCTTACACACACTCCTCAAGCCTTTTGCTCGGCCAAAACCTGCCCATTTACTCTCTCCATATCCCTCTCCTCATCCTAGAGGATTCCCTTTGGGAAGAATCCTTTTAAATGAAGCCTTTAGGCTCAAATCAAAAGGAGTTACACTTTTAAAGGTAATTCATTCTCTCTTGTTCATTTGTTTTATTTTGCTTCTCCAACCCTCTAAACTCTTTTTATTTACTTCTTTTGTAACAAAACCAGTATCTTCAATATACTAGGATGTTGTTATAAGATTTATTCGAGCTACACTCTCACACAACTACATCAAATGGTTAAAGAACATACGGTTTCCGTGGATGGCAAAATTCTGCCTCCCGAAACGATGATTGTTCAATACTCATTTAACACCTTCAAGGGTGGCCATTATGATGTCACTATTTTTATATATGATATATAATATGTTTATTTTTTCTTTAAGCTTCTGTATTTTTCATTTTGGGAATACCTTTATGGTTTCCATTATGGGTAAACACGATATCTTCATTTAAGGAAGTGCGAACTACCACCCCCTCAAAGTGATGTGATTCGTTAATGCCATATGTGGGACGTGTAAAGGCTGGATTTAAAGTTATTATATATGATGTTATACTGGAATTATAATATACCTCTATATCATTATTATTTATTTCCATTAAATTATGAGATAGAAATGAAAGTAGCGTTCATGCGTACGTACGGCTTACCGTCTCCATGAACGGTGCATTTCATTCCTTATCCCCAAATGTAATGTACTATTAAAAGTACATGTATATAATGGATATATATAATTAATGATATATCTAAATGATGAATATAATTCTGGAATTAAAATATACATACCTCTCATTTAGTTTTAATTCCATTAATATGACAAAGAAATGAAAGTAGCGTTCAGGCGTACGTACGGCTTACCGTCTCCATGAACGGTGCATTTCGTTTCTTACCCCTAAATGATTATGTAATATTATAAATACATGTATATGCTGGATATATATGATATATATGATATCCAAATCAGGAATTTCATTCTGGATATAAAGAACTTCTGACCACATGAACAACATGTAATTGTAAGAAGTCAACTTTCGACTTAAGAACCAAATATTGACAAAACAAACATTATTAACTTAAATGGTTACATAATGTTTATAACATGGAAATAAGTGATATAAAAGGAATAATGAACTTTAAAAATGTTCTTAATCAAGTATAAATTAACTCAAGTTTATTATTCAGGACGTTAAAGAACGATCGAGTCAAGTCGGACCCGAGGTAAGGGACTTCGTCTCAATCTCCTTTCATTGAGGCATATTTCGTTTTATACACAACTTTCTTTTATACGGTGTATAAACCCCTTTGACTTATACTTTTATACAAAAGGAATCTTTTTCTACGAAGCGTTTTACTAAACAACAAAAAGGAATGTTTTTTTAATGTACGCGGTGACAACGACCTTTTCCGCCGCCGCGAGTATTATTTGGTCTTTGGCTTTCTCAACAAGACATAATGTTTTTAGAATAAAATAAATACCATATACTCTTTTATGTATTTTGGTATTGAAAATGGTTTTGAAAAAGGATTCTATTATGTCAATATATTTATGATATATTGTGATTGAAATGTGAAAATGTTATCATTCCTTTATATTGGTTTTATGTTTTATGATTTTATATTGGTACTTGGACATTTTAACAGGTTGTTACGTTATAAACCAAATGACGGGTGGTGCCGTGAATACCAGGACGGTTGGTTACGTTATAACCTCCAATGCATTGGGTATGGAAGTCGGCCATATGGCTATTCCATTAAGTATGTATGGAAATTGGCCGTATGGATATTCCATTAAGTGATATGTGTGGAAGTTGACCGTATGGTTATTCCACTTAAGTATGTTTATTTCCCAAGTTACCTTTATATATGTTATGTGTTCTTTTTATGGGTTTTATGGTAATTCTTTGGTTACAAAAAGGTAAGTAATGATACTTTATTCAGTGAAGAGTTTTTACTACTTCATGAAGGTGAAGGTATTACTTTGATAGAGTATATATGGTTTACTTGATGTTTGAAAAACTAACAGTTTTTATTCTTTCTGTATCCCTTTCTGAGCTTTTTATTCTCACCCCAAGTTTTTTTTGAAATGTTTTCACAGGACTTAATGTGGAATAAGGTCAAGGATGGGATCAAGGGAATGTCATCCTATATAAATCATGGAACTAGACACGTTCCTTTTTAAGAGTTTTTTTTATTATGGAAACTTAGTAGAAGTGACTACTTTGTAATCTTTTGAGATGTAATCGTTATGTTCTAATTCTCTAAAACTCTAAACCTGAAAAGATCCTCAATGTGAATTATTCTTTTAATTCAATTTTAAGTATGGTTTAAGGCCGGGGCCTTATAATTGATCTCCAAAAATTTATCATCACATGAAGATATGGCCTAATGTGATATAAAAATAGAAAAAAAATTCTCTAATTATAATGACATTAAGGGAAAGAAAGAGAAGAAGAGGGAGGGAATATCTGGAAAAGGAAATAAGAAAAATGGAAAGAAGGGAAGAGTTTACTTTTAATCCTGCAATAAATATTTAGGGACACAACATAGAAAAATCCTATTAGATATGAGAGATTATTAAAACTGCGTATAAAAGGACCACAAAGCTTGTGTTTCAAAGGAATGAAAGAATGTTGTAATGTGCAGTGTTTTAACTATAAGGATATGGGACACTATACAAATTATTGTCCTAAGTTTCAAGGAAACTTTTCACAGAAAAGGCCAAGGGAGAAAGTCCATGATTATGCGATCCCAACTATGGTGGTTTATGTTCTTAATTTTGTGGTGGAAGGTACTTTAATTATCCCCTCCAACATAGATATTACTTTATTTTATTCTGTATCATCACATTATTTTATATCTTCCCTGTTTTCCAATAAAATCAAATATTTCCCTTTTGATTTATAAAAAAAGTTGTCATTAAAAAACCAAAGAGAATACTCATTAAAACAAATATGTATCAAGAAGTCACATTTTTGAAACATAAACATGATTTAATTGATAAACTTATCATCATACCTATGGTTAAATTTGATATAATCCCAATTATGGACTAGATTTCAAAATATGATGGCAAATAATCATTACAAGAACAAGTTAATTTTGATTTGAGATTAAGAAGAATAATACCTTATCTTTAAACAAGAAACTTCATTATTTTATTCTTATTTATATCCACCCCTAGTAGATATAATAAATTAAATTCTTGTGGTGGAAGAGAAAAAAAATATAGGGATGGAGAAGGTAATCATAAAATCGAGGATGTACCTATTATAAAGGAATAAATTAATGTATTTCGTAAATAATCACCTAAACACCCCCCAAAGAATGAAGTTGAGTTTTCTATTAATTTAATACCTGATATAGGAACAATATCAAAGCTCCTTATATAAGGGAAACAATGGAATTAGTGGAGATTAAGAAACAATTAGAGGATTTCGGTAAAAATGGATTTCTTCACCCCAATTATTTCTCCACGGGGAGCCTATTTTCTTTTGGTTAAGAATAAATATGGATCCATGAGGAAGTGTAATGATTATAGAGAAATCAATGCTATTACAGTGAAGAAAAAGTATCATATACCTTGGATTGATGATTAATTTTATAGACTTTAGGGAACTAATTTTTTTATGTTTGACCTTAATTCCGGATATCATCAAATATAAGTAAGGATGGAAGATATCCCAAAGATATATTTTTAGATAGGGTATAGACATTACAGGTTTACAATAAATCTGTTTTCATTGACTAACACACCATTGGTTACTAGGGATCTAATCAATAGAGTATTTAAGGGAAATCATGATGATATTTTTGTGGTATTCATTGATGATATTATAGTGTATTATAAAATCTATTAATACCATGGGAATCACTTATAGATTATCCTTGAGACTCTAATAATGGAAGAGTTGTATGTTAAATTTAGTAAGTGTGAATTCTGGATTTAGGAAATTTATTTTCTTTTCAATATTGTCTCCAAGGATGGAATCTTGATTGATCCTGTAAATGAAAAGTAAATCCAAGAATGTCTTTCACCAACAAGCATAATCGAGGTACGTAGTTTCATTGGTTTAACAGGTTACTATCGACGTTTCATTCAGAAATTTTCCTGATTATCTAAACCATTAACCAAGATCATATATAAAGGTGTTATGTTTGTATGGAAAAAATAATGTGAATATTGTTTTGAATAATTTAATAGAAATATTTTCAATTCTATGATCTTGAATTTTCCTTTGATAAATGGTTGATTTGTGATTTATAGTGATACATCATGGAAATGACATGGTTGTGTCCTTATATAGAATGATAGAGTTATTATATAATCATCAAGGAATTTTAAAACTCATGAACAGAGCTATCCAACTCATGATCTTGAGTTAGAAACTATACTCTTTTCTCTAAAGATATAGAGGAATTATCTCTATGGTTAATAGTATGAGATTTATATAGATCACAAGAGTTTGAAATATATTTTCTCAAAGAAATAAAATAATATGGGAAATGGAGATGGCTTGAGCTACACATGTATTATGATTTCTCAAAACACTACCACCCAGGGAAGGAAATTAATGTAAAAGATGCATTGATCTTGAAGGATTATGGAGTTCTAAATAAATTGAGAATTGAGAGGGATCATGTGTTCATGGATATAGTGGATATGGATATAGAAATATCAAAGTAAGGGGAGACATCAATAATTTTTCAAACAATTATAATACCATATTTATTTGAGATGATAAATAATTCTGAATCCATTGATGAGAACATTCAGAAGAATATTAAAATTGTGAAAGAAGAAAAATTTGCAGACATTATTTGTGAAGATGGTGTTCTAAAATTTAGAAGGAGGCTATGTGTTTCATCTATACCTAAGATGAAAAGGTAATTGTTGGATAATTTTCATATCTCAAATTTCTCTATAAACTTTTGTTGAATAAAAATTTATTGGTACTTAAAAGAAAATGTTTCATGGGATAACATGAAGAGAGAAAATTGTTGATTATTTTTCAATATTTTTGGTTTTTCAACAAGTAAATTTTGTTAGGAAGTATCATAAATGAGTCCTATAACATTTTCCTATTCCTATGTAGAAATGGGATGAAATTACTATGTACTTTTTCATGGTAATACCAAAGACACCAAGAAATAATGATGTGATATGAGTTATCATTGATCGCTTAACAAAATATGCACATTTTATTGGGATCAAAGAATTATTACCTCTTAAGTGACTGTAAAGAGTCTATATTAATGATTTTTTAAGTCTTTATGGTACACCTATATCAATTTTGTTTGATTGAGATCCCCATTTTACATTAAAATTATTGAAAATTCATTTGAAGGTGATATAAACTGATATTATATTGGTCATTGCCTACCACCCTCAAACAAGGACTCTTAAAACTTTAGAAAACATGTTTAGGTCTTGGTTACTTGACTTTTAAGGTATGTGGGATCATTATTTACCTTTGGTAAAATTTTCATTTAATAGTATATTCTATTAAAGTATTTAAATGGCACTATATGAAGAATTACATGGCTATAGATTTCATACTGCAACTTGTTGTGATGAATTTAGTGAAAGGAAACTTGTAGGCACAAAAAATATTGAGGAAACAGTGGAAAATGTGAAGATTATTCAAACCAAAATCAAAGTAGCTCAAAGTAGAAAAAATTAATATGTCGATAACCAAAGGAAGGATTTGAAATTTCAAGTGGAAGATCATGTTTTCTTGAAGGTATATCCATGGAAGGGTGTAATAATATTTGGTAGGAAATGAAAATTAGTCCCCTGGTACATTAGACCATTCAAAATTATGGAAATAATTGGAGCTATAGATTACCATTTAGCAATGTCACCAAGTTTCTCCAAAGTTCATGATGTGTTCCACATATCATTTATAAGGAAGTATATTCCATATCCAAAGCATGTTCTAAATTAGGACTAAATAAAATTCCAACCTATTTTATCCTTCTATGAAGATCCTATCAAGATTTTGGCTACTAAAGAACAAGTGTTATGGAATCAAATGACTTAGCTGGTAAAGGTACTGTGAAAACAAATCGTAAAATTGAAGAGGTGATGTGGGAACCTAAATAAATAATTATGAATAACTAAAAATATATTTTATGAGGTGATATCATGGAATTTTTTAGGATGCCTTTTTTGAAGGAGGGAAGAATGTAACACCCCTAGATTTTAATGTATGTTTTTTTTAACTAAATATAATAGCTTACTCTGTACACAACACCAAGTTCGAACACACCATAATCTATTAATAAGTAAATGTTATAACCTAACCATTAAAAGAGTAGGAATTAATAGTATTAACCATAATATTAAATTTATATATTTAAAATTCATTCAAAATATTTTATAAACATAAGATAAGAATCAATCCAATTTTACACATTAAAAGACTATATTTTTCTAAAGGAAATTTTATGGCCTCTTGATGGTGAGCTTGTTTTAAATTTAGTTTTTAACACTTTTATAATTTTTTTTGAAAATATAATCTTTTTATTTGAAATAGTAATATCCAAATTTACTTTGGTTCAATTTTTTAATTTTTTCTAATAAATTTTATTTTTTGATGAATAAAGATAAAATATTTCATTTTAATTAAAAATACCATTTAATCTAAATAATTTAAAATGATAAATTTTATTTTTAATTGGTTTTAAAGAATAATTAGATTAATTTTTTATTATTTAATCCAATTTATTTCATTGGAATCAATTTCACATTGAATTTGGATATAAAAATATTTCAAACTTTTGAATGTTTTCCCTTCAAAAATTCATTTTCATGTTTTATAGACAGGGTTAATTTTAAATTAAATATAGAAACTTTAGTAATTTTAAATTTAAAAATTGGATTCCAAATTTTTAATCCATGGGTAAAAATTCTGTAAATTGGTTTCTGTAATTTTTGTGCATTATTAATAGCAACTTTAGTAATTTTTCATTAACATAGATAAAGGTAAATCTAGTAATTATGGGTAAAAATAATAATATAAATATTATAAAATTACCCTAACACTTATCCCAATTTTCTTTTATGAGTGGTTTTCAACATAAATCATCGTTTTCCTAAGATTATAACCTTTTGAGGCCACTTATATGAGAGTTTGAAATTTATAATATTTTATTTAAAGAGAAGTTAAAGATGTCATACTCACATTTATAATAACTAGATAATTTTTAATATATAGTCATATAGAAGATAAATTTGACTATAAATAGTTAAATTAGATATATTGTTTTTATTTCCATCATGATAATTTATTTTAAAATTTTAATAGGTAAATAATTACCTTAAAGATTATCAAATAAATGATATTAAAAATATTAACATAATTATAATTTGAGATAATTAATGTCACCCATAAATTTTAAAGACAAATTTTACATTTTAGTGTTATTTTATAGGTATTTTTTTGATAATATCTTGTTGTTATTATATTTTTAAAAACTCATGTAATGAATAGTGTCAAAACTGGCATTAATGAAATTTTAAGATAAATAACTTTTTATTAAATAATATAAAATTAATAAAAATCTAAAATTTGGAAAACTAATTAGGATGAAGTTACATATTTCATAAAGTATCCATTTATGGTGATTTTTTCATTTTATAGTAACTGTATTAACCTTCAAAGAGTAAAAATACATGTTGTCATGGTAAGAGTTAAAGGGTTTAAATAATGTTTTAAACCAAAAGACAAGGTTAATAATGTGACCAAAACCTGTCTATTTTTTTTTTGATAGTATTTAGACCCAAAATAATATATTATTATAAATAAATCTCTTTTGATCCATTTGGAATAGAAATTTAATTTATATTTATTTAATATTTTTGGTGTTTCCAAAAGTAACCCTCACCTCAATTATAAAATGGAACCTCCTCCCTCACTTATTCAGGGAAATTAGAGCCTTCTATATTTACCAAAACCTAAAAAATTATCCTACTAACAATATTATTCAAGTTATAGATATTCTGGTATTCCAAAAATACCAACTCGATATCCATTAAGAAGAGATCTAAAGGAATTCCACTAAAGAAGAGGAAATTGTTTTACCGACACATTCAAGTTCATTTCTTCTTCTACTTACTCTTAATGTAATTCTTCCACAATAACATAATAAATAAAATATTATATACATTACTGTATTTTATTATGATTATGGTAACACCATATTCAAACTTTTATCCATCCTAGGAAAAACAAAAGCATTGTGCATCTATACGCACAACTTACTGTCACCACGTCGTGGTGTAATTTACTTTTCATCACCAATTTATTAGGATGGTATAATGATAGATATAATGGATATATATAATAAATATGGAATGATATTGATTCTTTAAAATTAACATACCATCCAATTCCTTCCCCTGTCACCCTTAAGGGAATGATATCGTCGCTCATGCATACACATGACCTACTGTCTCCACAACATTATGAGATTTATTTTTCATATTAACCACTTAAGAATGATTATAATAATGTATATAATGAATAAATATTATATATATGAAATTAATATTATTATTTAGATTTATGTTATATATCATCTGCATAATAAGCAATACTTACATGAAAAAACATGCATAGTAAAATGATGCAGTTTACACCCAAAAAAATGGTAATAGAGGAATATTATTAAAAAATGATATAAAAAGATAATATATTATATAATAAATATGTATAAGGTTCTTTTATAAATTATAAACATGTTTTAAACCATTATAATGGAGTTTAAATCACATTAAACAAAAGGAATGTACAAGGTAAGGGTTAATTTCACAGTATCATTATTATTCTGGATTGTTTAAATGTAAGTATTTGCTATTGAATATTTATCATCCATATAGAGGATTAATAAAAATGTTTTCAAAAATATTTTTACTATTATCCTACAAATTTTAGTTTATTTTTACCCATGTTTTATGTTTTAAAAAAAGGAATGAAAGGAATATGTTTCTCATTTTCCAAACGAGGTACTTATTGACTTTTTCGTCAAAAATACAGAAGAAGTGTTTTTTAACTTATACAACATGAGAACCTTTCTCCACTATCATGACACCTTAATGTATTTAAGATTTCTTTATATTTTTTAAATACTCTTTTCAATGAAAATGGTTTCATTTAAAATTGATTGGTTCTTTAAATAAATTATTTCATTGTAAAAAAGGAATATTTCCCTCAAGAAATTTTTAATGATTTTATTAAATTATTTTAATCTATATCAGCATCCATTGTTGTATATTGTTATTGATTTATTTTGATCTATTATGATACAATTTTCCATACTTTTTAAAGGTTTTATGATCAATTTGATTGTGGATGTTCTATTTTTATACCATTCATAGTTTATGGTTAAAGTATTCACATTTTATATGATAGGTTTTTTCAATATGAGTGTTTATGTTGTTTATGTTTACATATAAGGAATGCATTGGACTTGGTAAGATATAGTAGTGACCTGATATAGCCCCTCAATGAAATGGTAGGTCTTATAAGGTAAACTTGTTTTGGTTTTGGAGGAGGTATTACCCATTTATGTATGGTGTCTTAGATGATGCCTTGACAATATGTTTATGATGTCCGACATTATGAATTCCCTCATTATGATATCATTTATTGATATTCCATATGATTATTTGATTAATATAATATCTATGTGATTATTTATATGATTTTCTTATTTTCATTTATTCTTAACATATTAAGCTCAATAGTATGTTTACATGGATTTTATTTCCGTTATACACCTTTCTGTGAGGTTTATGCTTATTTATTAATAATATCTCCCACTGTATGCTTATCCTTATTGATTATCTTAGCTCACCACATTATGATGTGTTATTTTTTCTTGTATGGAAAGATGAATATTTTGATTGATTTTTGTGGTTATGCTTGGAGAATAATGGAGGTATCAAATAATTTTATATGTTGTATTTTAAGTTTTAAATTGTAATATAAAGTTCATGTGTATAATCTAGCTTCCAAAACTCCTAAACAGATCGGTCCATTGGGATTGAAATATTGTATCTATTCTAGTATAATAAAGAAAGGCATTGACTCCAAGATAATAGGGTCAGAATCTTTACATATGGGTTATCTCATTCTAAGGGTTTCTATTTTAACAGATATTGATATATAAGGGTTAATTATTATATTTATCACTAGTTAAAAAATAAAATACAACCACTCTATCATAAAAAATGAGAAAACCCAAAAAATGTTAAAAAATAAAATTTTTGATAATATTTATTATAGTTTTTAAATTATATATAAAATATAAGTGTTAGGTATTATAAATAGGATATGTTGATTCCAAATTAAAATATAAAATGTTTACATGTATATCTAATCTTTTGAATGTAAGAAGAATATTTATTTATTTATTTATTGTTATTAAATAATCATGTTTATTAAATTATTATAAAATTTTGGAAAATAAATATTATTTAATTTGAGTAATAAATTTGTTCTTATAAATTTCCATTCCATGTATTACATGCTAGGTATAAAAATAAAAGATTTAGTTTTCCTCTCTCTTGAACATTCTTTGTAATTAAAGTTATTTGTTTTAATTTAGTTGTTAAATATAGTTTATACATATTAGGTGTCAGATTTATGAAAAATTTTAATATCAAATGAATAAAATACACCTAGGTAGAGGGACTTTGGTTCATAATCCCCACTATTTACAGGCTTATGCTTTTTTTAGAATGGTGGGGGTTGGCTATTTGTGGCTCCAGGCTTACTCGAGCAAGAATTGTCAATATCATATAAATATAACCTTTTAATGACATGTTCACATACCTTATGCATATAATATATTTGGATATGTGTGATTATTTTTAAATTCTATTTTTAGGTAACACAAACTATAGGTTTTTATGGAGTTTCACATTAATATGATGAGAAAATATTAAATTGGGGGATGAAATAGGAATTTCAAAACTAAATCATTAGAAACAATCCTACATAAAGGAATAAAACCTTAGATTATAAAGATTTCACATGATGTTATAATTATGAATTTAATATACTTTTGATGTATATTAAATTAGTGAGGCATTAAAAGTAAACCACACAAACACTAGGTGTGAGATTCCATTCAAAGTGTCACTTGTCAATACCTTGATCATTCAATATAGTTTACATGAATGGTCATATACCATGAATTTTATTGTTTATATGCACCAAGTAATAAGGAGGTCCTAATGGTTAAGTTCCTTCATCATGGAATTTTATTTGGGTAAAACATAGCTGAAATAACATTACAGTTATGATAATAAAGGAATAGATTTTTGTTTATATCCACATAATATATTTTAATAAATATTTATCTACTTAGATATTCAAGAATAAAATATAGAATTATTGAAAATTTTTATCTACCACATATAGCCATGAATTATTTCTGTTCTCCACCAAGTTTAATTCATGATAAAATATGAGCCCCAAATCAATAAATAGATGTGATGTATGGTGAATTCATTTTTAGATGGATTACTTTTATTAAAAGGCCTTAATGATAATATATGAAATATGATATTCACCCATATATATGTATTTTTCATATATTATTGAATTAATAATATTTATCATTTTGAGATATCATACAGGTATAGACTACAAAAAAATTCAAGACTTTTATATAATGTTGAGATGTATTCTTAAAGAAAGGCATTATGAGAATATGATCGTCAATTTTATATATAAATTTTTTTAACTATAATTCAGGGTTATTATATACCGAGTGTTCATTATATATTTGTGATGGTAAACATATACTCCTATATTAGAGGTAATTAGACAAGGGTGAAGTAGATCTATGTGTTGGTAATTGATCAAGGGATTTTTCTTTAGAAGTCCATATATATGATCAATGTACAAAAATTTGATTAGTTATAGAATTGGAAAACTATTACTATGTTTTTATATAAATAAAATTTTGTTTTCAGTATCCTATTTAGAAAATATTAGATTTTCTTTCTTTATTTATAATAAAAGTTATTCTATATACATGAATGAAACGTTTTATGTAATTGGGAATATGGTAAACGGCCTATACATTCAACTTATAGACAATTCTATCTATAAAATTCATACTAAAAATTCATGGTTAAATCTAATCCAAAATACATTTTACTTTATCCCCTTGATAATATAAATGAGAAATGTATTAAATACCCAATATAGATTGATTTTTTTAGTCATTTCATTATGAATCATTTGAAAATTATCAATATTTTTTATTAGTAAAATTAACCAAATCACCATTTATTGAAAAATATATAAGGTCTAGTGGAGTGTCAGATCTTATACATTGTGATGTACGTAGACAACTAAGTACACACTAAATTATAAGGTTTAGCTATTTTATAAAATTTATTGATTACTTTATCCATTATGGTTATATATTTCTAACGAGACACAAGTATATATTTTTTAAAAATTTCATGATTTCTATAAAAATTTATAGAATCAACTGAGTAAGAGTGTTTACATTATATGACTAGATTGAGGTGGTGTACACTTAAGCCTTGATTTTGGTGATAATTTGAGATATTGTATAATCTTTCTACAACTGACTCCCCCTAGAATACAACCTTTTAATTTTGTCTCTGAGATGAGGAATCATATCCTTTTGTATATTTCATAATTGATGATGAGTTAATGCGACCTTTTTTATCAATCTAGGGATATTCTCTAGAAACTATTATATTTCCACTTAATCATGTTCCATATATGTCATTCATAAAGACACTATATGAGGAATGGAGTAGCAAATATCCTATAATTTCTTTTATATGGATTTGGGGTTATAAATAACATGTATGAAATTTTTATTCTAAAAAATTTAACTCTAAATCTAATAAAGTCATATTTATTTAAATTGTTCCAAGCCTCAATGAAATACTATTTTATAATTGTTAATATAAATTTATAATAAATACAAAACAAGGATTGATATGTGTTGTTTATTTTTGATGATTAAAATTAAAAATACATCATCGAAATCATTAAAAATAATCTTTATTTAAAAATACACATAGAACCACTAACTCCTATACGACTTCTAAAATATCCTAGGATACCTTTGGGAAAATACATTAGGAAATGGGTGAGCAAGAAAGCCCAGTAAGGGAATAAACACATGAATAAATCATAAAATTAGATCCAAGAGTAATGACATGACGTCATGAGGAAAATGATAAAAATGATAAAAAAATGGAATAAGAAAATAAAATAATAGGGCCATAGAATCTTGGAACACTTTTCAACAACATAAGACATGACATCATAAACATAATACAGAGGACAATCCCAAGACCATTGTTATAAATTGGAGAAATCCCATGAAGGATTAGGTTCACTCCCTAATCCCTTACATAGTATCCCATGAGATACAAATATTTACCTAATTCATTAAAGGGATATATAATTCAAGTCTTACAAATCACACAACATATTTCCCTTAGTCTAAATTCTCATTCACTATACATAGTTAATAATGTCCCATTGTTGATTAAGATAACCTTTTAATCTCATACATTACATCTAATGAGATATGGAGCTTTTTACAATGCATTTGAGAGATATATATGTCTAGGACCACCCATCACATAATAAAAAAATACTTTTGCATTCCACATGTGGAAAAAAAGAATACATAAATCATTAGTATGATCAATCCCATGAGAAGGAAGTGGTTTTAATAATTATAATTCAAGGAATGATTAAAGGATATAATATAAATATTCCAAATAAAATAAAGAATTGAATAATGTGGTACGTTCATATTTTATAATGTAACATATGTCTTGAATATTGAGTTACAATATAGGAAAGTTCTGAGAATGAAAATGGTGAAAAAATAATAAAATTGTACAACTTGGGTGAAACAGTATAAGAAAAGGATATTTTTAAGGAATGAATGACTTTATTGTTTTTTTAATAGCATAATTGAAAGAATAAATTTCTTCAAAAAGTAATTAGGTTTTTTAGAAGCTATTAATTAGTCAAAAATATTTGACAGGGGTGATTCTTTACACAAGAGAAGAAATAGGAAAGTTCCCTTATATTGTGTTTACATAAAAGTGTGAGTTTTAATGGGATATAAAAAGATGCGTTTCCCTTGAAATGAGGAGGATATTTAAATAGTTATAAATTTAAGGGTAATTTTACTTTTTTTAAATAATTTCATGAGAATAATATTTAATTAAAAGGATGAAAATAAAGATAATGTGTAACTTTCAAATAACAAAGGTTGTATGGAAGATCCCTTAACAAGTATATGAACGTGTTGTGTACTTGAAATTAATTTCATGAATAACCAATTTTTTAAAAAATATTTATTTAAGAACCTTATTGAAATATATTTCATATTTTATGTTCCTTTTACTATCATATATTATTTATTTATTATTAAGTTTTATTTCCCACGTTGATAACTTGAGGTTATTTGGTCAATTTTTTCATAACTCCTTATGTATAACAATCATGGTCGAAATCATTGTAAAATAGTTTCATAATATCTGGAATATTAATTATGTTATAGAAATAAATTTTATATATTTAATATATCTTTAAATCAATCCATGAATGTATTTTATGATAAATTAAATTCATTTCTCCTGGAGGTGGTAGTCTATACATACACATGATTAATGTTTCAATTTCTTAATGAATGTGAGAGAATTAGGATAAATGTAATTTTTGACATTTTTTAATCACATTTATATTATATATATCATATAAATTCATCCATTACATCTTTTTTACTAGCCGTGAATGATAGTGATGAAAAAAGGAAGATGCCGCTTTTTAGAGGATACAATCCATGCAATGTAATAATAATGATTTCCTTTTCATTTGTAGTTGGAGAGGAATATATAATTTTATGAAATTAATATAATAAAACCTCATTATAATAGTAATAGTCATTTAATTATATTTTTTATGTATATAATATATTTATAAGATAAATGTTAGGGAAAAAGTTTTGAAGAAGTTAGTATCTATTTTAGAGACTTGATCTTATATTAGAGATCTCCGTAGAAGTGAAAGAATTAATCATAATTTAGAATTACAGGGGCCTAAATATGAGAAAATTACTTCATTAAGTGGAATTTTGGATTGATTTTTATATTAAATTCAAATGGGATGTTTAACCATAGAGGGGTGTAAGTGATTCCCTATTATAAGAGAGGAAAAGGGAACACTTGTGGATAACATTTACACAACCATGATAACATTACACTATTCCTTTAGAAAAAATAAAATATTACATAATAATGTAGTTTGAGGTGGTATTGGTTCAATAATTCCTCAATAAAGATAGTCTGAACATGTTTTTAACAACTTTCAATCCATTTACTATAGGTTTTTAATTTTTAACATTTCGATTTTTACCTTGGTAATTATTTTTTAACTAGGTAATTTATATTTAATTTAAAAATATATGGTAACACATAGTATGAAATTTATATTTGTTTTACTTAAATTTATAATCTATTTAGTCTAATTCAATTTCTAAATATGATAAAATCAACTTTGAAATTAAATTATATAATATATAAAAAATAGTATTTGTAGATAGATTACTTTTAAACAATGTGTGTTCTTAATATTACTTAGTGTTGATTAAAATTTGAATGAGTGTTAGTATAATAATATATAAGTCTAAAAATTATTAGATTCATATTTTAAATTATATCAATTTTTTGATTAAATTAAAATTAAATGATATTAATAAAACATTTCTTTAAAAAACAGTTTTATTATAATCACAATAAATAAAATTAATCTTACTAACTTTTTATGTGTTCCCAAAAATTAAATTTAACCTTTTAACTATAATTCACATGTTGAAATAAAATAGAAAATATTTATTTTTATATTTAATTTCTAAAATTGACAATGACTAATTTTTAATATTTTTTCATAAAACAATTTATTGTTGTTAAATATTACTTGTGTTTAAAATATGATAAACATGTGATCTATTAATTAATTATATTAATTTTAAATTATTTATTTTAACTTACAAATATATATTTTATATTATTTTTTTGTAACATAACATTTATTAGAGGTAATTTTTGAAAAAATGTTACTTTCACTATCCCCATTAATTTTTTTAAAAATATGAAATATTAATCTTAAGATAATATGAATATACTAAATTAAAAATTGATTTTAATTTAGTAAAATTCAATTTATAAATGAATTATAAATATGTGAATTGAAAATTTAGTTACTTCTATCTATTTCCTCTATATTTACAATTATAAGAGTCATTTTTAATAATTTAATTTTATTATAGTTTCGTAGATTTTTTAGTCCATTATTGAATGTTATATAAGATACCCAACATAAAATTTATTCATAGGAAATAATCACCAATATATCTAGTACTTAAATTGTACCCCTAATACATTTCACCCTAAAATTTTGTTTTCATACACTAAGGTGAAAAAATGTGGGTTCCTTTATTTCATGGTCACTTCAAGCTCCTTAGTGTCCTCTTTGTATAGTATGTTTCAAAAAAGTACTTTGATATGATGTGTTGTCTTATTTTTATAAAATTGTCTAAATGGTCCAAGATATTCATTAGTTTATCCTCATAATAAAGATAATTATCCAAATATACCACCTAAGAATTTAGTACATGTGATGGATCTGGAATGTACTTGCGGAAGTGGGATTTTGGGAAAACATTATGTTCTTTGAAAAAGTTTGCAGGGAGTAATAAGTGATATTCCAATTTGATAAAAAAGTTCAAAGAGTCCAATATATCTAGAACATATAGTACCATTCTTCTTAAACCTCATGAATGTGTTCCATGAAGATATATGTATAAAAAAATTATCACCAACCAAAAACTTCTGGTCTCATTGATAGTTATCATCATAACTATTCTATCAACTCTATAATGCTTTCATGTGTTGTTTAATGGTCTATACCTTTTCTACAATTTTTTTCAACCATTTATAGTCCAATAAACTTTTTTTCACCTACTTCATCCAGTCATGAAGGGGTTATATATATCTTTATATAGAGGGCTTTGTATGGGTCAATTTAGATGATTGAGTAGAAACTATTTTGATAATAGAACATGACCATAGGAAGATGTCGGTCCCAACCTTCCACAAAGTCCATATAGAGTTTTCCCAACATATACTAAAGTTTTTTGATAGTCTAATAATATTTCAAATAAATCTTGGGATGATAGAATATACTAGTGTTAAAATATATGTTTAGATAATTCCAAATACTCTTACATAACTTTAAGGTGAACCATGGATCTCGATCAGATACAATCGATAGCTGTGTTCCGTGATTCCTCACCACTTGTCTAATGTATATATTCATAAGGTGATAAATTAAGAAGTCCACTAAAATATAAATAAAGTGAGAATTATTTGTAAGATGTTCAACCCTATCCCATATAGAAATATTTACTTTCAGTGTCGTTGTTAGAATGGTAAAAAAATTTATAATGATATTTTCCCATTTTGAGGTAGGTATTGGTTGTGTTTGAATCATACCTATAATCGTTTTCTTCTCATTATTAACCTATTGACACACCAGTAACTTTTATATATATTTTAAGATCTCTTTATTCATATTTTCCCACTAATTGTGTTCTTAAGGACCTTTATACATTTTTGTATTTACTAGGTGGAAAGAGAATGTCAAGCTATGAGGACCATTCAGTAGCTCCTTAATTATCCTTAGATATGATGGAATTCAATGTCATTTCCTAAATCACATAACTCTTTCACAATTGAAATTTAACTTATAATTCTCCCTCTTCTTCATAACATCCAACATATTCTGCATCTCTACACCATCTCTTTGATCTTTATTAATCTTCTCAATTAGTGATGGATGATGAATCATTTTTTAAAGGTAGGATGGTGCTCTATTCTTTAAGATTACTATGCTCATACTTTTCATGTCCAATAAGATAGAATAATTTTCCTTCCTCATTATAGATAGGGAGACATGATCTCTTCTACTTACACATCTATCACTTTATTCATTTTCCCCATATTTTAGTGGAATGAGAAATGATAAATCTTGGTCAATTGTAGCCATATTCATTACAGAATGTTGATATCCTTCTATATGAATATATATTTCAGGATATTATGGTGTGTATATATAATATAATTCTCTCAATAGTGATAATGCCTCCAAATTTTCAATTTAATTATTACTTATTCCAACTCAATATCATGAGTCAAATAGTTCTATTTATGCACCCTCTACTTATAGGCTCCGGGCATAGTGGATAAATCCCTTTCTAGTATAAAAAACATTAATTTTAGTCATAAATAATGTGTAATTGTTTTTACATGATAAAAACATCATGTCCAAAGAAAATAATTGATTAAATGACTACATTAATATGATAGAACCATGGGAGAAGGATATTCAAATGTAATTTATAATTAATTTATAAGTAGAAATAAAATTAACTTAACTCAAAATTCTCTCCACATTGATGATAAGTGAATTATATATCATCAAAATTCAAATTTTCTATATGATCTATGTGTAGAATACTTCTATTGGTGATCCAGTCATGTACCAAAATCTTTGAAGGATGACATGGAATCACCAAGTGCTAGAAAAAATCATCCTAATCACCTACATTGTTCCCATTTGACTACAAAAAAGTATTCTCTAGAGAGGATGAACTATTGATGATATCTCATCAGATTGAGAGAGGAAGGGAGGAGAGAACTCCGAATCTCTTGATGTCTCTTTAGGGATTGATAGAGTCTCACTAAATCCTTTGTGAATACCAATTATGTTTTATAAAATATGTATAATTATATAGTTATTTTGGAAGGATTATGGTTTGAAAAATGCACACAAGACCTTTCCCAATTCAAAAAGTCATAGTTGACACCATATCCAATAATAATTCTACAAATTTTACCATTAAACTATTGATATGTCCAACAAATAAAGAATATAAATAAATATCATTTATACCATTTACAATTAGACCATTAAACTTAGCCCGCTTTCCCAAATCCACATTCATTAATTCTCAAATAATGATTATTTATTTAATAAATAAATTTCACTAGATTATTCATTGAAAAATATAACAAATATTATATTCTCCAAACATAAAAAAATATGTTTTATTTTTTTAATTCACATATTCTTTAAAATAATTTATTATTAAACTATAAATGTCAAAAAACTGAAATAAATGTTATTTTATCTAACTAGTTAAATTAAAAAATATAATTTAACACACACTGTGAATGAATAAAGTGTGTGACCCTGTAGGCCTCTTTCTTAGTAGCATTAGGTATAACTACCTAAACTATAAGGATAACATCTAAAATCTATCTAATGTATCCATATATATATATATATATAAGTTAAAAATATAACAACATCCATCCTCCTACAGACATTTAATGTGTCATATAATCCTTTTATCAAAATATCTCAAATCAAGAAGGTTTCATGTCAGAGAAATCAACCTATATGATTAATGTCTAATTATTTAGTGTTCGAGAAATTAACTCACCCATATAACACTATGGTAATGGATTTATTTAGGTAGTTCCATTCACATCAATGGGCCTGATATAATAATTTTTTATAAGAGACAAAAGGGATAAATCATTTCTTGTATTATTCATTAATGATATATCATTCATCATGCACCCAATGTATCCTACTTCACCATGGACATATTTCATCATGGCTATTGGCAATACAACAATGCACATGATACATGTTGTTCATTAATGATAATATTAATTTCTAAGGGTCAATACACACATCCACACATAGGAACATTCAATTACACATGGGAATGTGGATTTAATATTGAAGGAAATATTCTCATAACCTCTTATCGTGGAAATGAACATGGTAGAACATCATGAGAAAGTATCTCAATGTCATATTATCCTCCTATTCCTGATATCCTATATTTCTGTGTCTTTTAAGATAAAATCATCTGACCATAGAAAAAGGTTCAAGCATAATGTGGTTGTACCTCTAGGTTCTCATCATTGTGGGAAACAACAATAGCCTTTCAACATGACATATAGTTCAAAGAAATTATCATATTTAATATTATAAAGGATACTAATCAAGATATGATAATTAAAATTCTTTAATAAAAAAAAGATACACTGAAGTACTAATTAAGTTAGTTTGGGGAACCAAATCCAATAGACTCCCACTTATACTAGAAAAAACTGACAAAAACTTTCAGTCTCTCGCATAATACTCATACTTATTCTATGAAAAATCCTTCATTATGGGATCTAACACATTTTCCATATCGAAACTCATCTCATTGTAAACTCACATCCATGAGAAAAGTCCTTCAAATGATGAAACTTTTAAAGTATGAGATTTGTCCTTTGGTGTGATCTTGGCTCATTAGAGAGAGTCACTGCATCAGTGTTATAACTATATGCTATTATTGGATATTTACTGATAGGTAAAACATAAAGACCTTGGAAAAATAAATTAATCCAAACTGCATCCTTGGTTTCATCAGAAGCTATAATATACTTAGACACTTCTTTAAAATCTTTGACAACATGCTTCATTAAACTCTTCCATCTCACATATTTTCCATTGATACATAAGACATATCCTGACTATAAATTGAAATCATTCTAATTTGTGTATAAATAGCATTTTTATGACACCTATTGATTAGCTATTAATCTTCTCCATACACCAGGAACGTATCATTACTATGCCTCAGATATTTAAAGATATCCTTAATAGCAGTCAAATATTATTCACCCAGATCTACTTGATATCTTTATATGAAACTAAAATTATAAACATCATTAATCAACATACATAACATGTTAGACATGATCAATCCTATAGCAGAATCATATGGTATATTACTCATTATATCTATTTAATCTTGTGTCTGAGGAAATAATTTCATAGAAAAAAAAGACCATGTGAGAATAGAACTAATCCTTTCATAAATTGTTCCATATTGAACATCTCCAGTACTTGGTCAATATATATACCATGACTTAGTTAGAGTAGCATCTTGTATCTACCACATATGATATTGATCCCTAGAATATAGGTGGATTCACTTAAGTCCTTCATGGAGAAGTACTTTGTCAGCCATGACTTAACCTCTCGTAGGGAAGGTATATCATTTCCCACTAGTAGTATTCCATCAACCTGTACTACTATAAACAAAATTGTACTACCACTAAACGTATTGAAAAAAATGTAATACATTTGTTTTTAATAAAAAAAATCATATACTAGTTCTTCAAGTAAAATGTCATTAGCCAAACTAGGATAAATACCCTCAGAGTGGGGGTGGGGGATGAATCAAGATCTGATAGATTAATGTAACTTCCCATTTAGATCTTATTTTTGTTGTAAAAAACACTATTCTCTTTCTTTCGCATGGGAATGTATGAGTAGAAATGAAAGCATACACGAGACCTAATAATTTTACTAGGTTCACCTATATTGGGTTATTCCCAAGGAGAATACAAAGGAAATGTTCCTATGTACCAAATCCAAGCGCAGTACTATTTCAATGTTTGGAGTGAAAATCCATCCTAGCTTACAAATAATCAGAATGTGAATGTTCAATGATTTCTCAATTGATGTATGTTCACTACCACTTAATAATATTCTTCTTTTGATCAATTTTATCAATATTGTTTACACATCATTAGGTTTATTATAAATCTCAACAGTCATCCACTAGATGACTACAACAAAAACATAGAAACTCTGGGAAAATCCGTTTAGGTTCTCAAAACTTTGGCTTTTATGCAACCATTTCAAAACATGTATGAAAATCAACCAACTGTCAGGAAACATTTATCTTTTTTTCATGAAACATTAAATTTTGTGCAACTATTAATCTCATTGTGAAACTCTCATTTTTTCTGCAACATTTGGATCATTGTAGAAGTCACTTGGTCTTATAGAGAAAAGTTCATTATCTTCACGAAACTGATATTTTAGTTATTTCTTCACACAATAAATAGATCCACACAACAATATCATGGTTCAAAGACCTATTATTATCTAAGGGTTGATCTACTTAAATGGGGGGTCGGTACCAACCTAATTATAGATATGGACAACCCTTCATGAAAATAATTTTCACACCTTCAACATGAAAACCTTTTTCTTTTTATGCTAAATTCAACGATTTAACTATGATTTTATCACAAATATCACCTCCTTTATACAACTGCATCGCTATTTCAAGGGCTCGTGTAACAATCATTGTGTTTGGAAACATTGAATTTCATGAAATTTCAGAATATGCATGAAACACTATCCTTTTCCATTTTTTTGTGATTCCCCTGAATCATCACTTGATCTTAGATTTGTGAAACACCTTTACTATTTTTGGTAGCTTTTACATTTATGTGAAAATCATTTCTTTTACAAAAACACATTTTCCCTTCCACAAAATATTTCGACCGAAAAATTAGGAAAACACATGGAAATGAACTCACCTTGTACAAAATACATCTTATAACTCTTATAGTGCTTCCATACCTCTATTTTGAAACATTATAAGTATAAATAGTTAATAATCACATTGAACCTTTGATCTGAACTTTTAAACCTACTTTTTCAACCAACAAAATCAACCTAAGAACACTACAAAGTGACATTGAGGGATTGTTTCCCAAAAATATCCTCTTTTTGTCTTGTTGAAAACATCAAAACTTTTTTATACCACTTTAATGATTGTTTTTCCATTGTGTTGACTACAAATTTTTGTCTTCTACTTTCTCAATAAACCCAAAGACCACTCCTTTATGGTCTAAAATATAATAAATAACACATATATGCACATAGGAAAATACACACCAAACCTCATGGGTAGGGGGTACCATATCTACACTTATTATAATGTGTTGAGTCGAATAAACTTAAAAAACTATTGATGATATTCAAAATATTATTTTTGTGTGGCCTTCATTAGAATATCTATAATCAGTTGTTCTTTTGGAATGTACTCCAACATCACAAGCCGATGACCTTCATTTTCCTTGATAAAAAGATACTTGATTTCAATGTGATGTGTTTGTGAGTGATGGAGTAGATCTTGACTAAGATTTATAACACTTAATTATCACAATAGATTATGATTAGATATATCACTTAAACTTTCATATATTCAAGCTACTGCTTCATCCACAATAACTACATGTAATCTTGAGATGATTCAATATATTTAGTTTCTATAGTGTTCAATGAAATAAAATTTTGTTTCTTTCATAGAAAACAAATTCACAATATACCAAGACAGAATGCTGGACCTGATATTGATTTTCTATCATCTGCTGAACTGGCCTAATCTTCTTCTATATATCCAAAAAACTCTAGATGTTATTTTTATTATATAAAAAACCAAAATCAATAGGACTAAAATACAATGAAGTATTATTTTATACTACATGTAAGTGGATTTCTTGGGGATTAATCTAATACAACAATGATAGGAACATATGGCAGAAATAATAGGATATGTCTTTATTAAGTACAAAAAAATTCCAATGATATGCCTATATTCTTTGACATTAACCACTTTTTTTTCATCATATCATGAAAGTTTCATCTAGGTAGTCAATAGAGTTTTCATTTCCTTGAAATTATCCATTATAAATCTTCTAATAATATCCTTGACATATTTAGATTGAAAACTTAATGTGTCATTTCTTCCAATCATAACCTATAAACGACAAAAAACAATAATTAATAAATTATTAACATTTCAAACTCACTTTTCATTAATTCTATGAACTCTTTTGTACTATTATTTATTTTATCCCCTAAATATTATGTCCTTTACATACACTAGCACCATCATCATTTGATTACAATCATTATTGACATAGAGATTATAATCAACCTCACCATTCATAAAACCAAGATTCATTAAATACTGATCAATTCTTGAATACTACACTCTATGAAAATGATTTAATCCATATAAATCCTTTATTGGAAAAAAATGTTCTCGTCTTAAGGTAAAATAAACCTATATGTTTGTTTAACATAAACTTATTCTTCCAGAACGCCATTTAGAAATAATGACTTAACATCCACATGGGAAACATTGAATTTTCTCTACACTACTATAGAAAATAATAACAAAATAATTTCATGATTTTCAATAGGAGAAAATGTATCATCAATATCAATTACAATGATCTAGGATAATCCCTTTCACAATAGTCAATATTTTTTTTTCAAAATATTAATCCACCTTCATTTAGTTTTTCCTAAAATACTAATTTGGTCCTGATGACATTCTTATCTTCTAATCTTAAAACAAAATCTCATGTTTGATTCTTCTCAATTTTATCAATTTCTTCATTCATAGCATGAACACATTTCTTATCTCTAAAAACTTCTATAATAAATTTACGCTTTACCTGAGATTAGAAGGATCCCTACAATAAGGACATAATTCTCCCTATTTGAACTAGAGCTTCTTGATCACCAGTGATGTTTTTCCTGTCAGTATCATATTAAATATTTTTAATCCATAAAAATATGGGATTGTATTCCCCTTGATCATCATAATTATCTTTTTTTGAATCTGGAATTTCCACTTATACTCGCCTTGAGTTTTTTACCTCTATAACACTATCATCATGGAACTATTCACTATTTTTTGAAGATTCTATTAATATACTATGGTGCTGAAATTATTGTTTTCAACAACTTTTTATAGCCTATTATTGAAGAATTTATATGATTTTATTTTTCTTGAGTAACCATGGAATTTCCCCTTATCTCCATGAGTCTTGAACATTCTATGTTTCTCCTTATTTATAACAAAAAACTTACTTCAAATGATTATAATGTATTTTAGTGATTTCATTTCTCATTAACAGAAATCATACTAAAGATTTTCATATTTAAGAAATAATGGTTCTCTATCAGATATGTAGATAGATATCAAGACTGCTTCCTTGCATAATTTCTTGAGAAGGTCCTTTTTAATAATCTTTTTTCTTTCCATGTTGATTGTGATATGATTTCTCCTCTCAATAACTGGATTTTGCTAAGGAGTTATCACTACCAAAAATTGGTGCCACATCTTATGTTTCTCAAGATAATACTTCACTTGGATATTTCATAATTCCATACCATTATCAGTTTAAAAATTCATAATATTTTATCTAATAATCCTTTCATCTTCCCTATGATATTGTGTTATGAAAACGAATAAATGAAACTTTTGGGAAATGGAAAATACCCATTCTTTATTGTAGAATTCTTCAATGAAAATAACATAATACCTCTTACCATCAATAGATCTTAGTTATATAGGTCCACAAACATCTTCATGCACTAATTCAAGAACTCTAATTAACTTTTTTTTGTTTCCCCGTGTATTTCATTCTAGTGATATTCCCTAGTTGAAAAGCATCACACATATAGGTATGATCATGTGATATCATGGGGTGATATCGAGTTACATCACAATTGATAAGATATTCCAAGGATGGTAGGAATAAATCTAAAATCCATTTATAGAACAACATTTTTTCATCCACTTTTGATAGAAAAAACATATATTCTTCTCCACTCATAAGGAATAGAATCCCATTTATGCAGTTTCCAAGTAAAAAAATTGTACAATATTTTTCTATGATGATACATAAATTCTTGGTAAATATTATATAATTAAATGAGTCACACAATTGAATAAAATATAGAAAGTTGTGACTCATACCTTATAAAACCAATACATCATCACATATCATATATTTTCCGAAAAATTTCTCTTTTTTCAATCTAATAATTTTTGAGAATTAATAACTTCAAAATATGACAGTACCATCCTTTTTATATTTGATGCATGTAATGAGAAAATTATTCCTTTCATATGGGATGTTCATTCATTATTAATTATCCATATCCCAGTATGATATAATGCTTTATAAACAATCTCTATGACCACTTACCACTCATCTCTGTTGTTTTTGATCCACATCATTGAATTCATAAAGTTGTGGACATATATATGTGGTATTCCTAAAAGTATGATGGACCGACTTCATATTTTAAAGCTTCCAATAAATTATTCATTTTCAGATCATTCGATGATTCTTTGAGCTACTATTTATGAAAAATTTGGTTTAGCTTCTGCAAATTACTCTCCATTGATACTGAGAAATATATGTAAATGTGTTAGAATCATCCAAAATAGAAATAGTGACTATCAAAATCATTTTTAGAATATTTAAATCTTTTCATCTTCCTATGTTTCTCTTTTTCCCTTGGGTACTATTTGATTATGGATCATTTATTTCAATAATTTCCATATTTCATCACAAAGGTAAATTCTAGTGATTCATTGATGTAAGACCAGTTCTTCCTTGGATTCTATGAACCTTATAATTCTAATTTTTACCCAATTCAATTTACAACCATGGAGTGAGATCTTGGGTATGACATCAATCATCACAAATTTCTGTTTTTGATTAAGCCCCATACCAGCTTCCTTATTTGTATATGACTATTTGTTTTATTTTTCTAGACCTAAATGATCCACTTCAATATTTTATCTCTCCTGAGTGATATTCTTTCCCGATGTCATACTGGGAGTCATTAGTGTCTCCTCTTACGATATTATTCAAAGGATGACAAATTCCCATTCAAATTCTATGACATGTTTTATTTTATCTTTTTTATGTGTCAGTCAAACCATCAATCACTATTTTTTGTTCTTCAACATTGAGATTGTACTCAATTACCTATTTTGAGTTTTCTGTCATTGAATACTTAAGGTTTTCAATTTCTTCCTTTATCTTAGACTTCTCTTCTTCCAACTACTTCATATATAGTTTTCAATCATGTACCAATCTATTGGATTTATTTATTTTGTAACTCCATACATAAATTTAATCAAGAGAAACATCAAAGTCAGCCTTTAGATCAACCATTACTTCAATATCTCATTCATCATTATCACTTTCGCCTATCTCCTAGGAGTTACCCACAACTACCAACATAGAATTTCCTCCATGACCTTGGAATTCATCCATCTATTCTATATTACATTATTAAAAAATTTCATTCTTTTAGGAAATAATGTTATTATTATTGAATAAATTATTCTTCATATTTTTATTAATGTTTACAGAGGCTGAAGATATCTTCAGGGTATTTATGAATTCATCTTCATCATTATTTTAGAATTAATTATGGAAAAAAGTTGTAAGAAATCCATCCTTTTAAAATCAAAATCATGCCGGAGGAAGTCCCACCATGAATTTTCCTTTACGTCTTCATATATTTGAGAAAATGAATGAAATGACCTCGTCCATCTTTCGTCTTTAAATCCATATTCAATAGTGTGATTATTCATGGCCATTAATTATAACTCTTTTTTAATTCCCTTTAACTAATGAACCATCATCATCATTTCTCACCTCTTATGTGACAAGAATATTTTGAATATTTCCAAGGTCAACTCCTTTAGATCATTATCATTGAGTACAAAGCATTTCAGATTGAACTGAGGTGTAATTTTTCTCATGATGTACATAATTATCTTTAAATTATTAGTAATTTCTCTAGGACCATGAATGTATTCCACAACTACATTTAACTGGTCAAAGAATGAATCTACATGATATTTGGGAATCATTTTTATGTCGTCATGTTTGTTCCACATAACCTGTAATTTTTTTTCAATTAATTTTTAATTACCTTCATGGATATTTAACTTATTTTACCACATGGCATGTGTGGACTTAAAATTCATCACCTTTGTGTATACTGTGTTAGATAAATCTAATCCTAAGGAATTGATTCCTTTGGCATTATCATCCAATTCTTTTAAGCCTGATTCTGATATAACTCCATTGTCTACACTAGAAGAGATACTATACATTGAATTTGTAAAGATATCCACACCTATGATCATAAAAAGTGACGCATACAATTCTTTAACAATTGAAAGATATTTTTGTTGATGATCTTAATACCTTTGTGATTAAAGAACTCCATTGAAACTGCTGATAGAGAAATAAATATTTCAACATTTATCTCTAATACCAATTTTTAGCCCAACATGGTTAAAAACCCCGGGAGGAGGGTGAATCTGGGTATGAAAAATTAAAACAACTTCCAATTTGGATTTTGTTTCTTTATAAAAAACGATCTTCTCTCCATTTCCAATATCAATGTATAGGAAGAAATGAAAGCCTGAACAAGACATAAAAATATTACTTATTTAACCCAAATTGGATCATTTTTAAGGATAATATACAGAAAATGTGCTTATGTACCATATACACTAAATTTCACTATTGTTACTAAGTTTATAGAGGACTCACAATCCCTACTAGTTTGAAACCAATCACAATTCGAAGGCTCACCACTTTCTCAACAAAAGTGTGGTTATATCTCATTCTAATGATTATTATTTTTATCACATAAATCAATATTGTTGAAAAATCATTTTGTGTATGATATACCTCAACATTAATCCTCTTGATGACTACCAATTTACCATAGGAACTCTAGAAAAATACTTTCATTTTCACACAAAATTATATTTCACAGAACTTGTGCACAACTTGCATGAAACTCTACCAAATTTCACAAAAATGATATTACTTTTCATGAAACATTAACTTTCACAAAATTAATCAACTCATCACCAAACTATCATTGTTCATGAATATTTTGGATTTTCACAGAACTCCCTTGGTCTTATAGACACAAGTCTCATTTCTATGTGAAACTGATTTTTGAGTACTACTTTCTGAAATAAATAGATTCATGCATCATTTACATGATTTAGTTCTCTGATAATCTCAAAGGTTTGAGATACTCAAATTTCGAGGTATCCACCTATTTATTGATGTGGATGACCCTCCATGAAAATAAATTTCATGGATTCAACTATGTGCACAACATTCCGTGGGTACTAAATTTCAATGATTTAATGTCACATTTAACATGTAACTCACAAAATTTTCACAACTACATCTTTATGTTGTTATCTCACTAAAATTTCCTTATGTAACACAACTCTAAATTTCAAGAAGTTTCCAAAACTTTCACAAAACATTAAACTTTATTTTATTTCTATTTGATGACCTCAAATATTCACTTTCATGCAACGTTGTGAAATACCTTCACCATTTTATGAAAATTTTTAATATGTGAGAAAATAAATCCTTAAAAAAAACATTTTTACCTCCAATTTTTTTGACGAAAATATTTGGAAAACACTGAGAAATGATTCAATATTATACAAAAAACATTATGTACACCTTTCAGTGCTTTTATACAACTGTATTAGAGTTTTATAACTTATCAATAATCACACTAGAACACCAAAAATTACTTTTTTACATGTTTTATAAAAAAACAAAATCAACCCAAAAATACTAAAAAGTAACCTAGAAGCATTTTTTCCTAAAAAAGGTTCTATAACCTGGTGGATTTCATAAATTCATAAAATAGAACTCTACAAATTTCAAGGAATAATGTTATCGCATATAATATTCTGATGGATTTAAAAATGGATACTGTAGAAAAGGTTTCATCATAGTCAATACCTTGAAATTTTATAAAATCATTATTCAGTTTCTGTACTTTTTAATTATTTACTTTACCTTTCTTGTCTATTTTTCTCTTGAATACCCATTTATACCCAATATGATTTAAATCAACCGATGGATCAATAAAAAACCAAACATTGTTTTGATAAATGGAATCCATCTCCAAATTATTTAATTCATACCATCTTATGGCTTCTAAAATATTTATCTCCTCTTTCTAGGTGATCGTATCATTATTTTTAACCAATAATGATTAACCACAATCAGTGACCAGAAAACCATATCTCTATAGTTCTCTTACATCTCTATAACTCCTAAGTAGTATTTTTTTCGAGAATAATATCTTCCATGGGGACCTATGGAATCAGTCATTATACTAACTCTTTTTTATTATAAACACAAAATTCATAAAAAATTAATATTTATACAATTATCCTCCTTGATTATGCACACCCTCTCAATAAATATGGTTTTTATTAGGATAGTTACTTTCTTTTATGAAGGGTTTTAAACAAAGTTTCCACTTATCTTTTTGGGATACCTTATAATGATACACTTCATGACATAGGGTGCTAGTATTTTTATTGATCTTTCCATTACAAACTCCTCACAACAACCTATATGAACATGTGATAAATAAATTTTCTTTCCACTCTATAAATTTAAGGGAATAAATTTTGATTCATTGTTTAGTTTTCATTTTATTAAGTATAATGCCTTCTATAATGTATATTCCCAAAAGGATAATAGAATTCTTGCATGAATCATCATCAACCTTACCATTTCCAACAATGTATAATTCCTCATTCCACTAACACCATTCCATTTTGGTGTATAATTTGGAGTGATTTGAGATAAAAATACCATACTCCCATATAAATTTTACAATGCCTTGGTTATGATATTCCCCACCTCAATCAAATCTAATTTTAATGGAATTCTTAAAAATAGGATTTTCAAACTTATTCATGAAGTATTTGAACTTCTAAAAGGATTCAGACTTGTACCTCATCAATTAGATATAACAATACCATCTTAAGTAATTGGTAAAAGTAACAAGTTATGAGTAACCACCTCTAGCCTATACTTTAAAAGGACCACAAACATCAGAGTGTATGAAATTTAGAATCTATGTGTCCCTTTCACCATGACCACCAAATAGTGGTTTGGTAATCATTCTTTATAAATAATCATGATATTTTCAATAATATTTATTTGAATGTAATATAGATAAAAATAAGGATAGATATTTTCCAAACACTTTTCATTTATATGACCAATATGGTGATTCCACAACTGGGTTTCATATGACTCGCATGTATTAGTTTCAATTTCAATTAAATTTTTTTAATTTTTACATTTTAATTCATAAAGACTATTATCCAAATATGTTGTACCATAACATTTTACATCTTTATAAAAGTAAAAAACATTATTTCGAAAGTTGAAAAAATACATCCAAATCTAAAAAATCAAAGGATATAATGTTCTTAGTTACACTAGGCACATAATTGTTTTTCTTTAAAACCAAATTTAGTCCTTTTGTAATGTGATATGGTAGTCTCAAATGGATATTATAGTGAGCCTTAATCCATTGGTAGCCCTTAGATACAACTAGACTCTTTTAATTTCCCAAAATCTACTTGGTTCTTGTATTTGGATAAAACTTTGAGAACCACATATAGTATCTAATTCCAAGCTTGTGTGTATAGAAATATTACACTTGGTAATAAACATGACCAATTCTCCCCTTACTTATTTTTCTAAGTGCATTTCCTCTTCCAGTGGTGCTACATACAACATGAATGACATAATGCACACAGTTCCTTTCTTTGCCTGCAGATCTTCTTAATCATGAAGGGATGGTGATCCATACCCTTGGACATGGAATACATATTTTACCCATTTTCCTTGTTCCTATTATTTTTATTCACCATAATGGAATTGGGATTTTCATGCCCCATGATGATATCAAATTGGTTGATAAGATTAATTACATAGGATAATGTCTTCTCACTATTTCCCATATTATAATTCATAAAAAACAAGAGAGTTTCTTGAACTGTTGGGATAAAATGATACCTATGAACATATTATTAGGGATCTTAAATCCCGATATATTTAGGTTGTCAATATTAACAATCATATTGAATACATGTTCCCCAGTAGGAGCTGACTCTCAAAGGTTGCATGTGAATTGGGAATTAGAGATCTTATATATCTCTGATCTATCCATCTCTTGATAGATACACTGAAGGTGAGAAATAATTCAATTCCAATCTATATCTTCATTTTTATTTATAATCCCATTGATCCTGGTAGATAACATGAAACATTGTAAATATTTATCATCACCCACATTATTTGCATAGAGAGATACTTCTTCCTCATTAGCATATTTGGCATGCGACTCAGCAAGTGGGGTTTCCATTATGTATGATTTCCAATTTTGGTGTAGTATAAGGAAGAAGTTCCTATAATGTTCTTGGAAATTTATGTTGGTGAGAATTTTATCCTTATATAGTATGGATCACAATGGTATTGTTGATGTTTTTTTAATTTTCATTTCATATCAATTAAGATAAATTATTTTGTACTTGTTTTGATTAAAAAATAAAGTAATAATTTTAAAATTAATTAAATTCTTATTAATCTCCCACTATTTTTCAATACCTAATATCCATCACCAAATATTTTATAATTTCTTTTCAATTGGGTATTCTAGTGTAAATGATCTATATTCAATTATAATAACCTGAAATAGGTCCTAAAAACCTCTTTGAAGGGTTTTAGGCATGCATAACTTTCCAAATAAAATAACTAATAGTTCTTTGATCTATTGAGTAGACTCCCTAACCCTAAAATATTTTTTTTATTTCCACAAGCTTTTAAACGTATTTAAATCAATTCCTATTTGGTTAGTCAACCCTTGATGTAAACTATATTAAGCCAACCAAAAACTTTCAGTTAAAATTTCCACAATAATTGAAAGCACACCAACATGTGTTGATCAAGAAATTTGAAATATAAGGTTGACTCTAAATTATGTAATGTAAGTATAATAAATATTAATATTTTAATTGAGTGATTTTTAACCTTATTTTTGAAACCCATTTTATCCTTTTACATGCCCAATATATATTAATTGTATTTTACTTAAGTGATCAGCCATGTCTGATCAAATATTTAAAATGATCAGATTATATTTTTTTCCATATTACATTATTTTCAATTCATTTATTATGTTGTAACCATATTTAGAGGTATATAAACTATTTTTATGAATTTTTATGTAGGTAAAGTGGTTGGGTAATGTTTTGGAGAGTATGGGAAGGTTTTTGAATGGTTTTGAAATTTTCTAAAGGTGCACGGTTTGATAGTGGTTAGGTGAAACCGTGCAGAACCAACCAGGAAACCGTAAAACTTGATATAGTGTGATTCACATGTTTTTCACATGGTTTTTCTAACTTTGTGATAAATCCATGTGGGGTGACCTTCGGGACAGTAGCAGTCACACCGTTAGCACATGGATTTTGTAACCATGCGAGCTAACAATGTTCGGCATTGAAAATTGGATTTTTAAATCCAATTCACTCTAGATTTCACCTAAAAGACCCAAAATAACCTCCCACTCTAGCCTCACTTAGGATATTTGGTTATAAAGGGTTATAGGGGCTCTCCCACTCATTTTGGAGGCGATTTAATGGGTTTTCATGGTGTGGTGAAGGTGATTCGTCTTCGGCAAGTCTTCTCTCTTGGATATTTCTTGGGTTTTCTTAGATCTAGTTCTCACTAACTCTTGAGTTTTCTATATATACTTCCATGACATGTATATATAGGGTTTTTGTTTCCTAAAATGATTATATTCATGCTTTTTGATGTTATGAAAAGGGATCTAAGGTGGTTTTGGTGGAGATTCCACCTGGATTTGTGGTGCGGTTGTGAGTATGTCAATTTCACCGAAACCATAATGCTGGTTACTTCTCTCTCAACTCTGATATTCTAGAACTAAAATACTTGTTTTTAATTAATTGTGTTTACATGGATTTGGTTATGATTATGATGTGCAAAGATTGATAGAAATTCATTTTGTGATGATTTATGGATTTGGGGAAAATGGGGTGTCGCGGTTAAATGTTCTTGATGTTGGATTTTAAAAGGTAGATTTTAAAATTAGTTTCTTGGGTTGATTTATGAAAATGGTTTGTCAAAATGGTTTTCTATAAAAGGGTTTCTTTTATTATAAAGTGATCTAGCATGAATCATGTACAAAGGGATTTTTTTGGGTTTCAAATGGTTGTTTGCATAATGTTGTGGCCTTGGTGTGATACATGCTTGTTGTTGGTTAAGTATTTATGCATGTGATTGAAAAGGATGTGAATTAAGCTGGTAGTTCCAATATAAAAACAATATTAATAGTGGATGGAAGGTCCACCATCAATGATAAGTGGGCATGAAGAATGTGGTATTCCGAGATACAGGTAAAGGTAAAGCATCTAATTTATCCAGTGGTTTGTCATAATGATTGGGCAATGTCATAGTGCTCAGAGCATGGAGCTTGGCATGGAGCTATTGAGCGGGTCATGGTTTCCTTGGGGTCATGTTGTCAGTTTACCAATTGGTACTCTGATTTTGGTATTATTGTGGTTATGTTGTCTTAGATTTGGGAATTTTCAAGGAATATTTTGATTGTCTCTTTATAAGGTATTATTTGGTTTACCTTGTTAACATGCATCATGTAGCTGTGGTTGATTAAGGAGTGGTTAGTTTGTTCTTTTTCATTTAAGGAAAAATTGTTACACAATTGTTCTTAAATCCCTTGGAATTTATTTCTAGCCTTTTTCACCTTGGTAACATCACTTAAGGGCAAGTAGAACTAAACCACCTTCTCAAGGGAAATAGGAAGGGTTAGGACATTACAAGTGGTATTAGTTGTCCGATCCATTGGCAGCAGTTCATGGTCTTGATCTTGGTGTTGGCACTCATTATTAGTCATTATTTCATTTGGGATGGTAGGAAGGAGTAGGACCATCCATAATTGAATGGTATAGCATAAAATTATGTAGCAAACCCTTTTATGATAAACTTCAAGATATCGGGGAGTTTGGTATAGAAGTGTTTTGGAGACACTTTTAGGCATTGGAAATCTCATTGTCATGGGTTTAGCCAATGAGATGGGCATGGATTGCAAGGTAGAAATGAATTTTGAATAGGATTAATATTTCATTTCCATAATGATTTAGGTTGTGGTGTAGATATATAGAATTCTGAAAAATATTGAAATTATGTTCAAATGTGTGGATTTGAAATGTCGATTTTTGTGGTATTTTAAAAAGCAGTTGATTTTCAAAATGGAAGAACCTGGAAATTCATTTCAGTTATGGATCTTGTTTTTAGGTTGTTTTTTTAGGAAAATTAAGAAAATAAATAACATGGGATTTTATAAGTACATTACATGTACTTTTGAGTACATGTCGTGTACCTATTTCGCCGCGTACAACCACGTACTGACCATGTAACAACCGAGAACATAGCCGTGTGGTAACCTGGAAGACCGCTAAAGTTACAGGCTAGTTAAGGCTATTACACGACATGTACATTTAATTAGAATGACATTTAAATTTATTTTTATTTTATATATTAGATAGGGGTCACGTCACATGTCTGTAGACAAGTTATTTTCTTCATTTTTCATGCAGGAGTGCTCCTAAAAAAAGAACGAAGATTGATCTCACGATTCTCCATCCGAGCTCTGATTGAGACACCATCAGGTGCGTTAGAATCCCACTAGTGAGTTCTCGAATAGTCTAGGGAATTTATTCCAAATTCATCCTCTCTCATTAGTTATTAATGGTTGGAATTTTTCACCTTTTTGTAGATCTACGTCGATCTAGGTCGATTCATGGGCCGACGTTCAAGTATATCAATCGTACGACATTGAGGTAGGTATTTTGTGCCTTTTATTATTTTTGATTGGAATATATATTATAAATGTTCCAAATACCCACATTTGGGGTATTTAGAGATTTGGAATTTAACCATGTTTATTTCCTTCTGTGGTTTTATTGATTGATAAAGGGGTTTTGCTTCTGCTTAAGGTTAGATACCTTGTTTTTCGGACACCATGTTGGTGTGTTTCCCTTATTTGTTTTTATAGTCATTGGTATAGAATAACTATTAGGATTTACTTGTTTTCCATCCCTTGTTTAGATAGGATAGAGTTATTGGTTATATAAAATTCCCATGATATGAATTGTGAGTTTTGGACAAGGGGATTGTACTATGAGTGCTTTCTAAAGGGGTTAGACCTTGAGATATACCCTGGAGGTCATTTATAATTTACTTTATGCTGTGTTGACCCATGAGTATTGACCATGAGAGCTACCCAGGTGGTCGTTTGTAAATGATTAGTTCTATTTTATACCAAATGGGTTAGACCGTGAGAGCTTCCCAGAGGGTAATTATTTAATGAATTAGGGATATGTTAAAACAAATCGGTTAGACTATGAGATATTTCCTAGAGGGTTGTTTATGAATGATTGAATATTTGTGATGAGTCTTCCAAGACAAAGAATATGCTTGGAATTGGTCTTACTTGATTGTTTAGATGGTCTTCTGAGACATATGTTTTATTACCACTAGACATGGGGATATAGATCTTAGGATAGATCACGAGATTACATGATTCAAAGGATGAATAATAAATCTAAATGGATGTAATTGAAAACTGTAGGATTGTTTACTTTTGAGTACTTCCTAGTTTATTGCTTCATTCTGTATATTACCTACTATATATATTCACTGACAGTTAGGCACAAATATTTAGGTGGTTACCTACTGGGTTTCTTCTCACACCCTATATGGATCATGTTTTGGACCCAAATCTATTATATGGTTGTAGGTATAGATAATGGAAAACACTTTTATTCATTAGGTACTTGATTTTTGTTAGAATTTTTGAGTATGAGGCCAATATTAGGCTTGAGATGATTCTAGAGTTTACTTGTTTCTTTTGTACTTTGGTTTTATGTATTTATTTCCAGTATTGTGACTTGTTTGGATATTTTCTTAGATGCATATGACATGAATCATATATATATATATATTTGATTTTGTTGGATTTACTTTCAGTATTTTCCCGTTTACTTTTGTGGAATTACTGCTTTTGTTTTTTTCTTTCTAATTGTATTTCCATGTGTAGACTCTTCCAATGAAAGAACAGTTTCTCCATTATAAAACTTTGACCCTCACAGCAATTCAGTAACCTCTAGAATTTCTGGAAATGTGCTTGAGTTCATCTGACCAACCGGGTATGGGGCACCCTTGGGTTACCCCCAGATCCAAGACATTACAATGTGACATAAAAGGAGGTTTCTTTTCTTCTTTGCCTTAATATTTAGATCCAATAGTCTAGGATAGAAAGGAATAGGTAGTTGGTAATAAGTTGTTCTCAATAGTAGCTAAACTGTTTATAGGGAAAAGCCAAGTTACCTTGACTATTGAAAATTTTATGGTTTTGCAATTGTTACAGTTGATTTGATTTCACCATCGAGTGATTCCCTTGTTTTGTGCTATTATGGTTGATATCATTGAAGTTCTATTTCTATTTCAACTTGATGATAAGATGGTATTCCATATCATGCATCATATAGGCACTTGTTAGATATCAGATGTCATGCATTCTTGTCATTCCATTTAGGGTGCATTACTAATTGCATGTTGTTGTGATAGATGTTTTTCTAGATATGCAGGTTGTTATGATATATTATATGATAAAAATACCTTCTATTTTGATAGGGTATTGTCATATGAAATGTTTCATTTGGATGGATGCCAAGCTTTGATTCCTAAGGTTTTACGGGGCCTCTTGGATCAGAATTTTGTGGATCATGTTTGAACATTAATTAAATTATGTTAATATATGAGATGAATAAGGATGAAAACCATTGATTTGTGGGGAGTATGGGATCCCACTGATCGGAACATGGCATGTATTGGACAAAATATAAGATTTTGGGGGTTCTGAATAATTTTCAGAGGCTTACTGTCTAGAAAACCTAGAAAACACAGTGTGTGATGTTATGAACACATGCCATGTGTTCTTCTATTTTTAAGAAATGAATTTTCTTAAGTACATGCCATGTATCATATGTACATGCTATGTAGTTGTTAAATATGTGACTAAATGTGTGAGTAGAGACATAGGGTTGGTCATATATTGGTAGAACATGTTGTGCTATAGTCGATCATGTGTCTGACCATGTGACTAACGACTAGGGTGGATAGAAATTTTGAACCAATGCTGTGTCTAGGGTGAACACGCCGTGTAGTGGGACACCGACAGGACCATGTAGTTATAGTAGTGTAAAAGTACATGGAAAAGAGGGGTAATTCAAGTACACTCCATGTCTAAATGGGAACATGCCATGTGTATAGGGTGTTAAATGACCAGGTTTATAGAGGTACACGCCCATGTTAATGATTAAGTGAACATATCATGTAGTGTTTCTACATGCCATGTATCCAAATTTTAGAAAACTTGAATGTTTTCCTTCACCTGTTCTATACTTTCACTTCTGATTTTTAGTTCCATTAATTTCATACTAATGTGTGTGCTTGACCTTGTAGATTAATTCCACCAAGACATCCTCCGATTGTATTCCAGGTACAAGGTGATGATCCGACACCAAAAATGGTAGATCTTGGACTACTAGAAGATCCTACCATCACAACTGTCTTCGAACAAACTGTTATACTGGACATAGGGGATGATTCATAGTTAAGTGAATGATTTATTAGGATGATTCAAAAATTTTAGGGAGCACCACATCCTTCCCCAAATATAGGAGAATAGATAAGGGTGTTCTAGTAGAAGCATCCTCCCACGTTTTCAGGGGATGTAGGACCACATGCTGTAGAGTCATGGTTGGAGTTCATGACTTCTATCTTCAAGAATCTGAAGACACATTCGGAGAGGAGGGTGAAGCTCTCAAATTATATGAAACATTTTTGTCCAAGATATTGTGTGATGTTATCTCGTAGGTAGGACATCATTGGGATATGGATTGATAAGAGTTTCAGAGGACCCTATATGATTTTTTCTACCCTGAGAAGTTGAGGACCGATCGTGCTCGGGAGTTCATGCATTTGGAGTAGGGTGATCATTCAGTGATGGATTATTCTTCTCATATTACAGAGCTTCAGTGATTTACACCTATTCTTGGAGGTGGGTGATAGGTTATCAATGGATATGAAGTTTGAGGATGGTATCATGTATGACATATGATCATAGTTGAATGTTTTAAGGTTGAATTTTGTGACTGCTATATTAAATTAGGTGCAGATTACCAAGCACAGTCTGAGGGAGTTGGGAGCTATGCACCAGGGAAGTTCAGTTTCTTGGGTTGGTACTCTTTCAACCGATAAAAGGAATCATCATAGGGCTCTTTCATATGATTTTTCTTTGAGTATCCATGTGGTGTGCTACTAGTGCATAAGGAGTGAGAATATGAGACCGTAGTGCCTGAGAGACCCAGTTGAGTGTTGATCATGCGGAAATACGGGACATATTCAATGTTTTTGTAGGATGTTCTCACCAGGAGTGAGTGAGAGGGGATCTGTTATGACTCCACATATAGGAGAGAGGTCACTAGTTCCTCATCAGTTAGGGAACTAGATTTTGTCTGGTCATTCAGGATGGAGAGTTGGCCATGGCCATGGTAGCCAACTAATAGGGTTTCAGTACTAGCAGGGTGGATTAGCTCAGGGTATCCAAGATAGTTCATAGGACCACATAATAGGTCATACATTTACGATGGAGTAGACCCAATAGAAGCAGGATCCCATACCTTCTACGATTAGAGGTATGATTCAAGTTTCCTCAGCTTTATCTTATTCACTTTTTAATAAGGGGTATTACCATAGTTTTATATCAGTTTCCATTGTGGAGATCCTTGGACTATGTATCTTTAATTTTTATGATTTTATGATGCTAGACAATCTATTGGGGATTAGGATGGATAGTGTACGTCAGTTCAAGTAGTTCCCTCTTGAGTTTGGTGGGTTTCACTTCTTATGAGACCTCTATGTCTTAGAGATGACATGATTCTATGTCATTCTCGAAATGGACTGGTTGGTCACATTTCAGGACATTGTTGACTGTTATTTTTACAAGGTGAGTTTCACGTCACCAGAGGGTGGATCTTTTCTGCACAATGGCATATAGGATGTCCAGGCGAGCAGAGCTTGACCCGAGCATCATGGGTTGGGAGCAATTACAACCCAAATTTCTAGTTTATATCTGTATGACCAGGGGACTTCAAAAATGTAATTTCCTCTAGTTGAGTATTTTTTCATAAAAGCCTTTTCAAAGGACTTTTCAGGTTTACCTTCAGATAGAGAGGTAGATTTATCAATGGATATTGTTCCAGGAGCGGCACCAGTGTCCATTCCTTCGTGTATGATTATTACAACAGAGTTATAAGAGCTAAACAAGTAGTTAGAGGAGTTTCATGTGAAGGGTTTCATCAAACCTAGTACTTCTCCTTGGGGTTAATCTGTCATTTTTGAAAAAAAGTGGACGATACCCTCAAACTTTGTGTGGATTATCGAAAGATAAAATAATTGAGGGTCAAGAAACGATATCCCTTCCAAAGGATTAATGATCTATTTGATAAGCTTCAAGGATTCTAGGTGTTCTTAAAGATTGAATTGAGATCTGTTTATCATCAATTGCGCGTTAGACCATCAGATATACCTCTTACAGCCTTTCGATGTAGGTATAGTCTATACGAGTATTTGGTCATGCTGTTCGGTCTCACGAACGCGACAACAGTTTTCATGGCATTGATGAACCGAGTGTTCTATCCTTACTTGGATTTCTTTGTGGTAGTCATCAAGGATGATATCTTGGTGTACTCTCACACTCCACATGACCATGACATCCATCTTGAGATTGTATTGAGTATACTGAGAGAGAATAATTTATATGATAAACTCTCAAAATGCCAATTTTGGAAGGACCATATTCACTTCTTGGGTCATTTCATCCTTGAGACAGGAGTATCATTAGACCCAGAAAAAAGTGAGAGTAGTAGTTTCTTGGGATTATATGAAGAACATATTTGAGTTATGATGTTTTCTGGGGATGGTTGGTCACTAAAAATGCTTTATTAAAGACTTTTCATGCTTATCAACATCACCAATAGGCTTGACTAAGAGGAGTGAGAAGTACTTGTGGACAGATTCTTACGATTTAGCCTTTCAGGAGTAGAAATAGATATTGAATTCAGCATTGATATTGATTTTTCCATAGTCGGGAAACAATTATATTGTTTACTCTGATGTATCAGGTATCCGGCTGGGGGAAGTGCTTATGTAGGGGGAATGAGTTGTTGTGTATGGGTCTCGATAGTTGAGGCCACATGAGAGGAATTACCCGACACACGATCACGAGTTGACTACAGTTGTGCATGACATGCACTATTGGATACATTATTTATTGGGAGAGTGTTTTTTGGTATAAAATAACCAGAAAAATACTCAAATATATATTTACTTAGTGTGATATGAATTTTATACAGCGAAGGTGGGTTGAGTACCTTTATTATTTTGATTTTAAGCTTTCCTACACGCTTGGAAAAGGGAACTTAGTAGATGATGTGCTGGGAAGGAGTAATCAAATATAAGAAGTTCAGGAGGCCAACCGAGAGTGACATATTATGTATCTATTCTCTGCGATGCATTTGGAGGTGCACGATATATAGGGGAATGTGTTTCTTTTTTCTATAGTTGTTACCTATACTCTACTGGATTGAGTTCGAAAGTGGAAACTATCAGATTTTGAAATCCTAGTCCTATAAGAGAGTGTGTCTGGAAAGGTCCCTAATCCTAGGTGGACTATAGGTGAGGATGAGGTTTTTCATTTCATGGGAACGTATGGGTTTCATCAGACTTATGCGAAGAGATGTTGTAAGATTTTCCTGGCTCTTTATGGGAAGTTCATCCTGGTGTCACTTAAATTTATAGAGATCTATATCATCAGTATTGTTGTAAAGGCATGAAGAGGGATGTAGCGGGTTTTGTTATAAGATGTTCCACCTTTTAGCTGGTGAAGTAAGGGCATGAGTGACCGATAGTTCTATTACAATAGTTACCCACTCCTGAGCGGAAGAGGAATGATGTTTTGATGGATTTTGTGATGGGTATACCAAGGTCATATTGAGGAAATGATGTTGTATGGGTGGTTTTTGACAGACTCAAGAAGGTTTCACATTTCATGCCAATCAAGGAAACCTTTAGTTTTGATGAACTTGGAAAGTTTTACATCAGAGAGATAGTACATTTGCAAGGGGTTCTGAACTGTATCATTTTAGACAAGGATGCCAGATTTAATTCTTGTGTCTAGTAGGGACTATAGAGGGATTTGGGTACATAGGTACTTTTGAGTATAACTTACCATCCCCAGATAGATGGCTAGTCCGAGTGCACAATTTAGGTTTTGGAAGACATGATTTGAGCATGTGTCCTAGATTTTTGGGGCTCTTGGGAGAGACACATACCCTTGGTGTAGTTTTCCTAAAATAATAGTTTTTAGGAAATGATTTATATTGAACCATATGAGGCTTTGTATGGTAGGCCATACTGATCACCCCTATATTGGCTGGAGGTAGGAGAGACAACTACCTTGAGACCTCATCTTTTCAAGGTGACCATTGAGTAGGTGGAGTTGATTTGGAAGTGGATGGATACTACAAAATATCGCTAGAAATCTTATGTTGATTGACAGAGACGACCCCAGGAGTTCAAGGCCGAAGATCAAGTTTTCCTTCATTTGAAACCGACGTTATGTTACAAGAGGATTAAGAGACATGGGAAGCTTTCACTAAGATACGTCGGTCCGTTTTTGGTTTTAGAGGGAGTTGGTCCGGTTTCCTATCAGTTGTAGTTACCTCAGAGGTATCAGGCTCTGTATGACTTCTTTCATGTTTCTCAGCTAAGAAATTACTTTTCAGACCTATCTCATGTTTTTCAACCCAAAGAGGTTGAGTTGGAGGTGGATGAAACATTCAAGGACCACCTTATTCGGATTATGGATCGTAGCATAAAGGTTCTTTATTTCCATTATGTTCCTCTAGTACGGGTTCTATGGTACCATATGTGAGTGTAGGTTGAGATTTGGGAGAGGGAGGCTGATGTATGATCATAGTGGCCACAATTGTTCGTAGATTCTTCTTCACCACCCTTGGATGGGAAATTCGAGGATGATTGGATTAAAGGGGGAAGTTTTTAAGAACCAGTATCTTCATTTAAAGTATAGATCTTGTTATTAGGTTGTTTTTTTAGGAAAGGGTAGAAAAGAAAGAAAAGTGGATTTTCTATGTACACACCATGTACTTACGAGTACACTCATTGTACCCAGCTTGCTGCGTACTGGCTATGTAACGGCCGAGTACATGACCGTGTGGTGGCTTGGCGGACCGCTTAAGTTAGGGGTCGGATAAGGACACTACATGACATATACATTTAATGAACACACTGTATAGTTTTATTTTTATTTGATATATCAGAGCGGGGTCATGTCTCAGGTCGGTAAACATCTTCTTCTCTTCGTTTTTCTTACAGGAGTCCTCCAGAATAAGGAATGATGATTGGTCTCCCGATTCTCCATTCGAGATCTGATTGAGACACCGTCAGGTGAGTTAGAATCCCACTGGTGATTTATCAAATCCTCTTGATCCTTTATTCATGATTCATCCTCTCTTGAGAGTTACTCAAGGTTGGGTGTTTTTTCACCTTTTTGTAGATCTAGGACAATCTAGGCTGATTCAAGGGTTGATATTCTAGTATATTGATCGTATGACATAGAGGTAGGTGGTTTGTGACTTTTTTTCTTATTTGGATTATATATGATAAAAGTGCCACATAACCACATTTGGGGTATTTCTTGATTTGTAATTTAACCATTTTTATTACCTATTATGGTTTTTTTGATTTATAAAGGGTTTTTTCTTATGCTTACGGTTAGATACCTTGTTTATGGGACACCCTGTGGGTATGTTTCCATTATTTTTTTGTTTATGGATATTGTTATCGAATGCCTATTAAGATTGACTTGTTTTCCATGACTTTTCCATGGCTTGTTTTGATTGGACAATGTTAAAAATTATATGAAATTTTGGTTATATGCAGTGTTATTGTTGACCAAGGGGATTGTACTGTGAGAGCATCCCAAATGGGATAGACCGTGAAAGTTTCATAGTAGGTCGTTTATAATTTACCTAATGCTATGTTGACCTAGGGGTATTGACCGTGAGAGCTTCCTAGGTGGTTGTTTGTAAATGATTAGTGCTATGTTAGACCAAAAGTTTTAGACCGTGAGATCTTCCCAGAGGGTCATTATTTAATGAATTTGGGATATGTTACACCTAAGGGTTTAGACCGTGAGATATTTCACAGAGGGTGGTTTATAAATGATTAAATGTTTTTATGAGGATTCCAATCCAAATCATAATCTTGGACTCAGACATACTTGATTGTTTAGATGGTATTTTGAGACATCTATTTTGTAACTACTACACATGGGGGTATAGAGCTTAGGATAAATCCCTATATTACATGATTCAAAGGATAAATATGAAATGTAAATGAATGCAATTGAAAATTTAAGGAATGTTTACTTTTGAGTACTTATTAGTTTATTTCTTCATATGGTATATTACTTGCAATATATATTCACTGATAGTTTGGCATATATATTTTGGTGGTTTCCTGCTGGGATTCATCTCACACCCTATTTGGGTTATGTTTTGGACCCAAAAAGATTATATGGTTATAGATATAAATAAGGGAAAGTTCCCTCCCTCATCAGTTATATGATTGTTGTTGGACTTGAGGAGCATGGGATGAAGCTAAGGCTTGTAATGATGCTGGAGATTACTTGTTTCTTTTGTACTTTGGTTTTTGTATTACCTTATAGTATTGTGACTTGTTTTTCTATTTTCAGAGATACATATTCCATGCATCATATATATATTGTGGCTTCTATTGGATTTTCTTTTAGTCTTACTCTTTTGCTTACTATTTGTTTTCTTTTGTGTGTACTCTGCCAATGAGGGAATAGTTTTCCTATTATCAGAACTTGGCCCTCAATATTACTCAGAAGCCTTTGGTGTTTGGGGAAATGCGCTTGAGGTTATGTCACTAACCGAGTATGGGTTACCCTTGGGTGGAACCTGGATCAAGGACGTTACAAAAAAAAGTGGATTTTTTCAAAAATGTTGTATCATGGGAAATGTGAAATTTTGTAAATCTTGTTTGTCATAGTTTCTATGCAATTGAATTTTAAATTTTAAGCCTTTCCTTGCTAAGGTTGCGAGACATATGGTAGTTTTTGTATAGATAGAACTCTAACCAGGTAGGCATTGTAGAGACCAACCAGAGGAGGCTGTTGAAAACATTGTTGCACCTAAGCCCTAGGTGAACTAGCATCTTGTGCAAAGTATAGTGAAAGATTTCAAAGTTGTAGAATGTAGGAATAATTAGGATGAGCCAAAGTGAGTAGATCATGTGGTTTAGTTTCCAAAGAAAAATACAACCATCTTTTAGGGTGATTCAGAACCTAAAAAGGAGTAGGGATGGTTGAACAAAATAAACAAGATATTTGAATTCTTGGGAACACTTGTAGAGTTAAAAGTGAAGTTATCCACATTAATGTTCGAAGATATTTCCCGCCAGTGGTGGGAGTTGGTGGTCAAATCTAGAATGGACCAAGGTATGACATGGGATGGTTTTTGAGAATTGTTCAATAAAAAATTCTACCCTCATACGTTTAGAATTCAGAGTAAAACGATTTCATAAGGATGTATCAAGATAAACTCTCAATAATGGAATATGCGGCTATGTTTATGACCTTAGTGTGGTTTTCCACCATTGTTGTGGGTAGTACATCGTTTAAGGAGTGAATTTTTTAAGTTATGTGGAGGTAGAAAATTTTTCCTAAAATAGAGGTTCTATTTATAAGATATTACATAGAAATGGTTAATAGATAAATAGTATGTGAATAGTATATTTTTGGAGCTATAGTTGGGGGAATCATGATAGTACCTACAAATAATAGTGGGAACTCTAACATTGAGATCAAGTAGAAGAGGGACACTTATTTTCAGGGTGGGATTATGGATTAGAATCTGATGTAGGGATCAGTGAATCTTACTTTGAATCCTCAAAGTCAACCTGGGTGTTTTCAATGTGGTTCTACATGCCACATCATGTGGGATTGTATGGAAAAACCTTGAGAATGTCATAACTATAAGAATATGGGGAATCTTCTGTATTATTATCACAATGCTCTGGGGTTGTCTATTCGTGACACTCCTTAGGGATCACAAGCATCCTATGCCTCGAAAGGGTAGGTGCAGTAACCTACCCCTCATCAGTAGAGTAAATTTAGTTATGGTGATTCCAGAAATACCATGAATCCTCATTAGGGAAATAAAGGGCAGAGTGTGGAAAGAAAACAGTTGTTTGGAGATGAGTAGGTTATGATGGATGATCACTCGGGACCATCCATGGTGCATGGTACATTTCTATTAAATTCTATATTGATTCAAGTGTTTTTTGATATTGGTGCTTCACATTAATTTATTACTTCCTGTGTTTTTATTTTGAAGGGTGTAGCAATGGAAATGATGCTTCGATTTTAAAAATTCAAATTCCTATGGGTCAAATAGAGCATTGAGACTTCCTATGTATATCATGTTGTATAGTTTTGGATACGGTTGAGTGGATGCAGGGTTTCTTAGTTCTTGATATGGATGATTATGATATAATTTTGAGAATGGATTTTTTTGGAAATGTTTAATGCCTATATTGACTCTTATGCATGAATTATTAGTTTCACGATGGATGATGGTGTCGAACATCTCTTTAGAGGAGAGAAGAATGAAAATTTTAGTGCAATGGGCTTGTTGGAACTAGTAATGGGAACCGTCTCATATCAGTTAGTGGTGTTGTCATTGGCCTCAAAGGAAGGAGTTCAACATAGCCTTTTTGTAGTGGTTATTGATCAATTTTTGGATGTCTTTCCCAAAAAAATTTCCATGTCTCTACCTCTGAGAGAAGTGTAGTTTATTATTGATCACCTCCTAAGGAACAGTCCTATCTCATTGACATATTACCAAATGGAACCAATGGAATTAAGGGAATTGAAAGTGCAATTGGAGGAGTTAGATAACAAAGGTTTCATCTGGCCAAGCATGTCTCTATACCCAACACCAACTTTTTTTTATTAAAATGGCGGATGAAAATCTAAAATTGTGTGCTGATTATTGTAGTCTTAACCAAGTTATGATAAATAATTGATGTCCAATTCCATGAATTGATGATCTTTTTGGCTGGTTAAGGAGAGATCATTAGTTCTAAAAGATTGACTTGTAATCAGGATATCACCAATTGCGTGTGCAGAAGGATGATATTCTAAAAACAACCCTTATAAGTAGATATGTACATTATGATTATGTAGTTCTTCCCTTTGGTCTTACAAATTCACCATGATGTTCATGGAATTGATGAATTAGTTATTTTAGAGATATATGGATTCTTTAATGGTGGTATTCATGGATGATATACTGGTGTATTCAAGGACAAGGGCAGAGAATCAACAATACTTGGATGTAGTGTTAGGAACCCTAAGAGATCATTAGTTGTATTCCAAATTGTCAATGTGTGACTTTTTGAAATAAGAGGTTTGTTTACTTAACCATTTTATTTCTAAGATAGGTGTTTCAGTTGATCCAGATAAGATAGAGGTTGTTATCTCATGGAAACCACCGGAGAATTTTTTTGAGATATGGAGCTTCCTTGGTCTGGCTGGCTATTATTAAAATTTTGTTCTTGATTTCTCATGATCGGCCTCACCATTGACAGATCCGACAAAGAAGAATGATCCATTTCAATGGGATGAGCAATGTATAAAATCTTTTAAAGAGATTATGGGTCACCTTATGTCAGCACTGATCTTGGTTTTTCCATAAAAAGGAAAAGAATACATGGTGTATTTTAATACATCGGGATCAGGATTAGGGTGTACGATCATGTAGGAGGATCATGTGGTTGCATATGGCCACAAAATTTGAGGTTTCATGAGAATAATTACTGAACACATGATTTTGAGTTGGCGGTAGTGGTCCATGATTTTATAATGTGGCGTCATTATCTCTTCTATGAGAAATTCACGGTGTTTTCTGATCATAAGTTTTTAAAGCAATGTTTATATCAAATAGATTTGAACTTGAGGAAAAGGAGATGGATGGTGTATCTCTAGATGTTTGATTTTGAATTGATATACACACTGAGTATGGAAAATTTGGTTGCAAATTCATTAAGTAGGAAATAAAATTATTAGGTTTTGAAATAGGAATTAGATCAATTGTAGTTGATGTTGGTCATTGTCAATATGAGGTTGTAATGTGAGGACCGAGGAGATGGAGGAGGTTTTATTTTAGGTCTCATTGGTTCATAATATGGTTGGTTTGTTCAATGATTTATAGGTGTATGATTCCAAGTGTATGGAGATGAGGTTGAAACTCAATGATGGGGAGACCATTGAGGTCTAACAACTGAATGGGAATTCAATTTTCTGTTTTCAGAATTAGATGGTTGTATGAGTGACTTTTCAGGAGGAAATTATCAGAGATTAGCATCATTATAGATGGGTTGTCCATACTAGAATTCTGAATGCTTATAAACCATTAAAAGAGCATTTCTGGCGGGTAGATATGAAAAGGAAAGTTGAGAATTTTTTTTGGGATGATTGAATTTTCAGTAAGTCAAGGTAGAGAATCAGTGGATGATCGGTGTGTTGAAATTTCTACCTATCCATGGATCTAAGTGGGAGAAAATAGTGACGGATTTTGTTGTAGGTCTCTAAAGAATGGTCATAAAGAACGATGCCATATAGGTGATAGTGGAAGAGTTTACAAAGTCAACCCATTTCATCCCTATTCACGATTCTCATATGGTGGATAATCCGTCTAAAATATTTATCCATGTGGAATTAAAGAGGCACGATGTTCCAGTTTTTATTGTATCATATAGAGATTCAAGGTTCACATATAATTTTTGTAAATCCTTATAGAAATCCCTTGGGACTTAGTTGACAATGAGCAAGAAATATCAACCTCAGACGGATGGTCAATATGATAGGATAATACAAAATTTGGAAGATATGTTATGGGTTTGTCTGATAGATTTTGGTGGCTTGTTGGAGGATCACTTACTATTAGTGGAATTCTCATATAATAACTATTATTAGGCCTCCATACACATGGTTCCATTTGAAGATTTTTTTGGGCATCCATGTCTTTCTCCACTATGTTTGGTGGAAATAGGTGAAAATTCATTGGTGGTTCTGAGCCTTGTCAAAGAGAGTATAAAAAGGATCAAGTTGATCAGAAAGAGAATGGAGACAGATCAGAGACATTAGAAATCATATGATGACCATCATTGATGGATGATGTAATTCAATGTGGGTGATCATGTGTTCTTGAGAATCTCTCCTAGGCTTGGAAATCATCAGTTTGGAAAGTATTGTAAGTTACCTCAAAGGTATATTGGGCCTTTTGATATACTTGTTTGAGTCGGAGAGGTGGATTGTCAGTTTGATTTTCCACCATGGTTTAGTGTGGGGCACAATGTATTCCATGTTTCACAGTTGAAGTGTACCATCTAGATCCTGACCCTATGATTTGATGGGATCATTTAGATCTAGAGTCGAATACTTCATTGGTGCATGTGCCAGTGAAGATTGTGGAAATTCAAAAGAATGTATGGCCTGGAAAAAGAATCTATCAAGTTCGGGTTTTGTTGCAGCCTGGTCGGATTTAGGATGAAACATGGGAGTGGGAGAAAGAGATGGTCGAACAATGGCTTGAGGTCTTTTAGCAAATGGTGGTTCTCCACATTCCAAGGATGGAAATTAAAATGGTGGGAAGAATATAGTTATCTTAGTTTGAGGTATGTAACATTTTTTATGCATTTTTATGTAGGTAAAGTGGTCGTTTAATTTTTGGGATAGTATGGGATGGTTTTGGAATTTTTTTGGGACTTTTCTAAGAGAACACATCTTGATCACGGTTAAGAAAAACTGTACAGAACCACCCAGGTAATTGTGCATGTTGGGAAAGTGGGATTCTCATGTTATGTGCATAGTTTTTCTAACTGCGAGAGTAAACCATATGGGGTGCCCTTCAGAAGATTAGCAATCACATAGTTAGTGCATGGTTTGTCTAACTGTGCGAGAGAACTGTGTGCGGCATTGAAAATGGTATTTTTAAATCCGGGTCACTCGGGATTTAACCTAAAATACCCCAAACTTCCTCCCAATTGAGCCTCACTCGGTATTTTTTGTTCTCATGGGTAATAGGACTCCAACTCATTTTGGAGGCATTTCAAAGGTGTTTCAAGGTGCAGTGAAGGCGATTTTTCTCCGATAAGTCTTCCCTCTTGGATCTATCATGCTCTTCTATAGATCCAATTTTACCTCTCTCTCAGTTTTATAGATCTAATTATGTTGCATATCGATTTAGGGTTTTAGTTTCCTAAAATGATTAGATTGGGGCTTTTTGATGTTAGGAAAATGGATCTATAACAGTTTTGGTGAAGATTTTACCTGTATTTGTGGTGTGGTTGTGAGTTGGTCGGTTTCACTAAAACCCTAAGGTAGGAGGCTTCTCTCTCAACTCCACTTTTCCAGACCTAGAACCCTTATTTTCAATTAAATGGGTTTTTAAGTATTTTTTTGATTATGGTGTGTGAATATTTATGGAAATTCCTTTCTTTATGATTTTTAGATTTGGGGAAAATTGGGTATTGTAGTGAAATGTTCTTAATGTTATATTTTGAAAGGTAGATTTTAAAATCGGTTTCATGGGTTGATTTATGAAAATATTTTTCAATAAAAGGGTTTTTTTATTGGAAATTTATGTGTCGTGTATAAAATCCTAAGCGATTTTTTTTTGGGTTTGAAATGGTTGTTTGGATAATTTTGTGGCCTTGGTGTGCTATATGCTTGTTATTGGTTAAGTATATATGCATGTGATTGAAATAGATGTGAAGTGTGCGAGGATTACCACTATAAAAAGGGGATAGATAGTGGAAGGAAGGGAAACCATAATAGAAAAGTGGGAATGATGTACCACTAGGTTTGGAAATGATTAAACAGTCTTGGACAGGAAGTTCCACCATGATTGTAACATTGGGTTGATTGTGAGAAAATTTATTATTATGTTTTGATTATGCGTGTGGCTATTTCAAGATGTTTTTTTGTACTAATATGTGATGGTAAAATGGATTATGGGTTGTTTTTTGGATTTCCCTTTTATTTTGGGGATTTGGATGAAAAATGTCTTGGTAAGGGTGTGTTTGGCTAGTTGGAAATTGTTGAACTACTTGATGTTTTATATAAACTACTTTATATAAATGTGATAATGGTTCTATCCTAGTTGAATTTGTTGGGATATCATTTGGGAAAAACCTATTAAGTATTATTACTCACCCCCTAATTTGGCACTTGGGGGATTTTGGAGATGTGGTATTCTTTGATAAATATAAAGGTAAAGCATATCATTTATCTAGAAGTTCATTGTGATGCTTGGGTGGTGTCATGGTGCTCGGATCTTGGAGCTTGTCATAGAGCTATGGAGTGAGCCATGGTTTCCTTGGTGTCATGTTGTCGGTATTTCTCTTGGTACTTTGATATTTTGATCATTTTGGTTATGTTATATTGGTTTCTAGGATTGATAAGGAATAGTTTAGTCGTCTCTTGGAAAGATATTGGTTGGTTTACCTTGTTGTCATGCATCATCTAGCTGTGGTTGGTTATGTTTTTTTGGTTGGTTTTTTCATTAAAGGGAAAATATTTCCACACTTATTATTGAATCCCTTGGAATTTGTTTCCAACTGTTGGTTCCTTGGGAACATCGCTTAAGGCCAAGTAGAATCTCACAGCCTTCTCAAGTCAATGAGGAAGGGGCGGTATATTACATTGTACGTGATTTTACAACATTCACAAACATAAATAATTATCCAAGAAACTCTTAGAAAAAAATATTAGTGGCATGATTACAATATTATCTATTGGTTAGTTTATATAGTGGATGTTAAACTAACCCATGTCCATAGGTAACAACACCTTGTATTCTGACCATGTTCTCAACACACACCTTGGGTATAGATGTGTTTCCTTTTGTATACATTTTTGAGGTACACAAATTGTACTGGGAATACAAGAAAAGTAGCCTTAGAGTTTCACAACATTTCTATACCTTTTTTTTGTACCAGAAACATAGATCACTGGGACACCCTGCATTCTTGTCCATGAGAAGACGTGGACTATAAGAAATCTATGTTAGTTACAATGCATATTTTTATACATGATAAGTTATATTTTTTATGAATCAAAACACCATTCCACTTTTGGAAGATCTTAGATATGATTGAAATGTGATGTGCACATGAAAAAAAATAAAAAAAATTAATAATTGAAGTACATACCATGTACTTTGGTTTTTTCCAGGTAGAACATTCTGTACCTTTAGATGGTTTGAATCGAATGATTCTTCATTATTAATCATCATCTAATTACTAGTTATGTTATCTAAAATAAATAATGTGAAAAAACTATGTTGGATATTAAAATGAATAATTTTATTTAAAATAAAGGAAAAACAACTGCAACCAATAAATGAATAATAAAGAATTATAAATTAAACACGTGACCTCATTGATAACACTTATAGGTTCCAGATGTAGAGAAATCATCATTTACTGGTATGACCAACTCCGCTAGTAGTGATAAATTACATGTAATTATTTCTTTACATGATAAAAATGTCATGTCCAATGAAAATAATAGATTACTTAACTAGGCTAAAATTTTAGGACAATGGGTGAAATATCTTCACATGAAATTTATAATTAATTTATATATAGATATAAAATTTCTTTTACTCATAATTCTCTCATCATTACTGATTGGTAGAATATATCTCACCACATCATTGTTTCATTTCAATATCCAAGTATATGATCCCTATAGAAGTGATCCCCACATGAACCAAAATACTTGAATGATTCTATATAATTACAAGGTGCTAGAACAACTAATACTAATTTATGGCACTGTTTGTGGCCTACCATAATATAATTATTCTCAATATAGGAATAAACCTTTATGATCTCTTGCTTGATTCGGAGAAAAATGGATGAGAGTACTTTATATCTCTTAATATATCTGATGGGAATAAGAGAGTATCACTCTCTTAATTGTGCACAACAATATTATTTTAGGAATATGATATAATTAGATACTTAATTTGGTAGGTTTAGGGTTGAAAAATCACACACAAGACCATTACTAATTTAATAATTCTTAGTTGACCCCATGTATAATAATAATAATGTAAACATTAATGATTAACTTGCGAAACACATAAATAATATAAATAAAAAATGTGTATACCATTTCCAATTGGACCTTTTTACTTGGCCCCATTTACTTTTTCTACATTGACTGATCCTTAAATAATGTATATTTACTTAAAAAATAAATATAACTATAGAAATAATTGATAAATATAAAAAATATTATATTCTAGAAATATGAAAAAAGATATTTATTATTATTATTTAACTTACTTATTATTTCATATAACTTGTGATTAAATTATGGTGATAAGCTGAACTCGAATAAATATTATTTATTCTAACTGGTAAAATTAAATACAAGAGTTTAACTGAGATTATGAACTCACTTAGTGTGTAAACCTATATGTGTCTTTCATTGAGGGATTAAACATAATCACCTAAATTCAAATGTTATATTATTGAAACATGTCAAGGAATCCATAGAGATAGAAGTAAACATTAAAATAACATCCAAAATATTAAAAACTTTTATTGTATAATAAAATACTTTTATCAAAATATCTCAAATCATCTAGGATATATACGAGTGCTATCAAACTATATGATCAATGTCTCTTTCTATGAAAATCCATAAAATAAACCTGTGCATCAAACCCCATGGACGTGGATTTATTCAGGAAGTTCCAATACCTTCAATGGGTCAGAGATATTGACTTATACCAAGGGAAAACTATATAAGTTCTTTATAACATTATCCATTAATGAAATATCACTCAGGATGCACCCAACATATCCAACACCACTATAAATATATGTCATCACAGTTATCTTCCATACATCAAAGTATGCAAGTAATGATATCCATTAATGATATTATTAATGTTTAAGGGTAAATACACAAATCCAAAGATAGAAACATCAAATCACACATGAAAATATGGATTTCTTAGTAATGGAACTATTTTCATAACAGCTTATATTTAAGATTACCAACAGAGAAAACCATAAAAAGGAGTCTCATTGTCTTATGAGCCTCCTACCATTAATAGTATATATTGTTTATGTACCATCAGATAATATAATCCAACAATAGAAAAAGGTTCAAGAATAATGTCATGAAGCCTCTAGGTTCTTAAAATAATAGGGAATTGGTATGACTTTTAAGAACGACATATATTGTAATGAAATTATCACATAAAATTATCCTATAGAAGAATAATCAATATTTAAACAGAAGAATTCATTAATAAGAAAATGTGTAATCAAACAACTAAACATGTTGTTTTTAGGGAACCACCTCGAATACAATTATCCATAGTCATATACTACCACTTTATCATTCTGCATTGTAGATAAAAAATTATTCCCCGCTTATGGGTATAGTGAGTACAAGTTTTGTGGTTAGCCTCCACTATACATCCATGAAGAACTCTTCACATACATTTATCTTGACATTATTCAATCTATTTAAAGTATGTATAGATAGTGGTTTTTAAAATCATAAGATGTTTCTCACATATCATCGTTAATAACAAAAAATTACGGGGAAACTATGGATCTCTATTAGTGATGCTGACCTAGTCCAATATTTAACCCCCTTAGTCTTGAAGTTTTAGAGTATATCCCACTACATGTGATAACATGCCCTAATAATTATACTTTATGTATATAAAACTCACATTTACTATAAATTGCATATATGTTCTCTTTATCCATTGTCTTCAACACAACATTCGAATTCTCATAATGTCCCTCCTTGATTACAAACTATATTAGTACATTGTTTTTAAATACAACCAAATATTTTTCAAGGTAATATTTAAGGAATATATTCATTAAGTCCATGAATTTATCTCCCTCATTCATAGGTCAAAATAGAATGACTATTAACTTGTAGTTCCCATACCTAGTATGAAATGCAGTGTTGGGAATATCCTTCTTCTTCACCTTTAACTAATGAAAAACTGGCCAAAGATCCACTTTATAGAAGTATTTAGATCTGCATAATTGATGAAATAGGTCATTAAACCATGGTCATGGTTACTTATTTTTTATCATTATCTTATTATGTTAATGATTATTTATACAATTATGTATAGAATTGTTATTCTTCTTGATAGAGAATTAGGGAACCTCATGGTAAATCACCCAGGCTTATGAAATCCATGTCCATATGTTATTATAAGTGCCTCTTTAGTTTATATAATTCAATGAGGGCTATTAAATATAGAGTCTTGGATATCTGGATATATCCATGTATATGTTCTATTAAGAAATTAACCTCTCAATCAGGAGGAATACCAGAAACGTTTTCAGGGAATACATCAGTATAATCCCATATAATGGTTGTTCCCCCAAGATCGATCCCCCCCTTAGTTTCAATATTTTGATCTAGATATGATTAATAATATGGAAACAATATCAATGATTCTGAATAATATTACAAATCATATGCCTAATCATACTTAAACATTTATAAAATGGAAGGATAATTTAGGATATAGAATGTGATTTCCATCCCCAGATAGTTGATGTGGTATGTAAATAGAGAAAACTAGTCCATTCCTAATATTGAATCAAATTACAGTAGAATAATTATGGAAAGGTTAAATGGGTGATTCATCCTATAGATAGAGGCTAGGGAAGAGTTATTTACTTGAGATGCAACAATTTATCAATTAATATTTTTCACTAATATCTAAAACTCTATGTTTTGTGGTGGTTTTTGAATATTTCTAATAAACATGAAATATATGAAAGGGTGAAATGAGGCAAAATAAAATAGTAAATTCATTATTTTTAATGAATAACTAGCTTACATGTCACTATATAGTTATCTTGATCCACCTATATATTATTAATATCATATGCCCTCCCTTTATTTATTGTCCATTGGGATTATTCGCCATGGATATCTTCGATAAAAATAGGTTTAGTGCATTGGTTTTCATAGTTTCCATGTTCTGTATAGTTAAAACATTCAAAAATATTTTTACAACTGATATGATAATTTTTTTACCTCGATCACATTTTTGGGATTCATTATATAACTTCAACATGTGTTGAATTTATGTGGCTACTTTATAAACAAAGACGATTTATTAACCCCCTTCAGATAGTTTCCAATTAGGATATTTATATAGTTTTTACATTTGGGAGGTTGGATTTTCTTACCACCATGAGTTGTATCTAGTGATCTCCTAGAATTAATCTCTATTATCTACTACTTATCTCATATACCATGAGGTGACTGAGAATCACAATATACATCTCAACATTGAGGGAACATATGATAATGTCTTAATAGTAGTCACAGTACCAAATTTCCAAATCTCTTTATAGACTCCACTTTAATCAACTAAATAATATGACAATTGTACTTTCAATGTTAATGATAAAAATTGATTTGTATCGTGAAAGCCTTTTGAAGTTTACCTATTAACGTATGGTAGTTTTGTTCATTTTTGTTGAGTATAAGGAAATCACCCTCTATTTTAAAATAGAGAGTATGAGGGAAATATTTACTGAAAAATAATCACTTTAATTTACTCAAATCCATAGATTCTATATCCTATATTAGATTTCAAATCTTGATCTGTGTCCACCATTGATCATCTTCTACATAAAGGTGGTAAAAACTAGAATGAAAATATCTATCTGAAATAATTGAAGGATGTATAATATATTCTTAGTGGAGTCAACACATTGTTAAACTTTTATGGGATCAGAAGATCCAATAAATGTTCAAGGTATCTGATGTTTAAAGGACTCAAATAAAATTTTATATCTCAGAGGTTATTCCATGTGATTCATGTTATTATTGATAACTTGAGTTACTTGTTCCCGTTGTTCCTTAATTCACTCAGATCCTTCTCCAATAAAGTAATGCATTTTAGTAGGTAATTCATAACATTTCCCATTTCACATGTCTTTAATATGATTATTCCTCCATTTATTGATTTTATAAAATAAAGGATAATTATGTATGTGAATTATTTGATTAGTACATATATATAAATGATAAACCATAAACATATATGATATAAATCAAACAAGATGTCAATAACTTAACATATGAACTTATATATTTCAATCTATGTTATCCATTGTTATTTTCCTATTAGGTTCTCTAACCCAATAAAGTTACATAAAAGGTGTTCAAATACTTTATAATGGTTTGTAAAGAGGATGTGAATTAACCAATGGATATCCCTTGGGAGAGTCTATCCTAGTGTGTATTCTTAGTCCCTCTCATCATTCATCATATTTATGATCATTTCAATGATCAAATAACCATTTTTATGATGTTTACCCCAAGGTGCATATGCACCAAAACCAAATCCATATTCCAGTGTCTAGATAAAAATATAATTTATAGGAAAATCACATACTCAAAACATTAAAATATTTCATGATGTTATCATATACTTAAAAATATCCACTATACTTCTCCCTATGGGTTTCATTAAATTTATCACATCAAAACATAAAAAAATAAGAATAATTTTTATTTGATACCAACTATAGTGGGTAAGTATTAAACAAATATTATTTCATTATTCTTAACATACGATTCAAATAAATTCAAACCATGAATCCAGAGGTCTAGTGTCTTGGGATTATTAGACACATAAATACATAATATTAAATATAAAAGCATCGGTTTTATTTAAAACATTACATATTACAGTAAGTCTTATAAAACTACATTTGATACCCTGGGGAAAATACATAAGGAAATTGGTGATCTAGAAAGACTGGTAAGGGGATAAACATAGCAACAAAGCATAATATGGGATTATAGAGGCATATATTGATATCATAAAGAGAATGACCATAAGAATGGAAACATGGAATAGTAAAATGAAATCTTATGGTCATGGAATCATAAAATATATGGAAAAATATATGAGATGAAATTATTATCATAAGTCATGTGTTACTCTGAAGACCATCATCGTAATGTGTAAAAAGTCCCTTGGTGTATTAGGTTGACTCCCCAATCCATTATTTACCATCAAATGAGATATAAAGCTTTACCCAATTAATTATAGGGATATATAATTTTGGGTTCACCCATTATATAACATATTGTTCTTAGGCTAGCCACCCATGAACCATACACTGTTTAAAAAGTCCCATATTGGATTTAGTTCTCTCCCTAATCCCATACATGGTATCTCATGTGATATAAAGCCTTACACAATTAATTGGAGATATATATCATAATGTTGAATCTATAATATAATTAAAATCATTATTATTCATGCCAATAAGTAAAATATACCACACAAAAATCATAAACATGATAAAACCCATGAGAAGGAAGTGGCTTTGATAATTTTGATTTAAGGAATGAATGATTTTTAAATACTAAGGATTTCCAAGAGAATAAGGAAAAAAATAATTTGGGATATTAATATTTTGAAAGGAAATTTTTTTCTTCAATATTGAGTTATAACATATAGAATTAATGATAAGGACCTATGAGAGGAAATAATATGTACGTACCTCTTGGATGAAACTTTATAAGTAATTGATCATTTTAAAGAAGGAAATACCTTATTAATTTTCCTAAATTCAAAATTAAACAAAGATGGTTGTCTATAAATTAATAGTAGTTTTTAGAAAATATTAATGGCTTAAAAACATTTTATAGGCCCCATGGTATTGTTGGAAATTTTGGCCATTTTTATAATTTTTTAACTTTGGATGGATGGGTTCACATAAAAGATAGAATTTTGATGGGAACTAAAATAATGTATAGCCCCAAAAATGAAGAGGATATTAAAAATGGTATATATATAAGGGATATATATACAAAAATATTATATTTTAAGGAGAATAAGATTCTATAAAAGGGTGAAAAAGAAACATTATGTGTAACCATCAAGTAATGATGGTGGTATGTAAGATCCCTTAACTCATGTATAAATGTGCTCTGCACTTTCTTTAAACATTTGGAATCACCAAATTCAGATTATTAAATACTTAATTTATAACCATTTTCAACTATATTTCTTATGTTAATGGCCTTTAACAATCATATGTAATTAATTTATAAAGTAGTTTTTATGACTATGTTATTTACTTGAGTTGTTTTTCCAATTTTTCCGTAAATCCTTATGTATGTTGACCATGTTCAAAAGAATTTTAAATTATTTCATAATATCCAGAATATTAATATTTTTATGTATATAATTTCTATATATTAAATATATTTTGATGCTATCCAAGTTGGGTGGTGATGAAAAATGAAATTCATTGTTCATAAAGGAGGTAGTCCCCATGTACGCATGATTAATGTTTCCATTTCTCAGAGAATGAGAGGGGATGATGATAAATGAAAATTTTGACAATTTAAAACCATATTTTTATTATGGATATAATATTTCTTCCTATTTTATATCATTTTTACCATCCACGAATGGTGGTGATGAAAAATGGAAGGCATCACTTTGTGGAGGTGGTAGTCCACACAACGCACTAAAGACACTTTTGTTTCCCTTAGGGGACATCGATGAATAAATATTGTTATTATATTAATATGATGGTATATATTTATAATACTTATATTTATTTCATTATATTTTTATGTATATAAGATATTTCAAATAGAAATATTAAAGGAAAAAGTTCTGAAGAAGTTAATACTTATGTTGGAGACTTTATCTTCTCTTAGAAATATCCTTATAAGTTAAGGAGTTAAAATATATTCTAGTGATATTGGCCTTAATGATGATAAAAAGACTTTTAGGATCCATATCTTGGGTACAGGGTCAATGGAAACCTGAATACTAAGTGTAATCATCCAGAAGTGATGTGAACCCCTTTTATAAGTGATGAAAAGTGTAATTCTAGGAATACCATTTACACATCCAAGAAAACGTTACAACATTCCATAGTAAAAGACTCCAAAATTTCATAATAATTTATTCTTGGGTGGTAATGGGTATATATATTCTCAACCAAGACATTCCACACATGTTTTAAACATGTTTTTAGGTATTTTACCATAGGTTTTTACATTAATTATTTTATTTTAACCATGATAACTGGTTTTTAAGTAAGTAATTTATATTTAATTTAAGAATATATGGAAACCAAAATTATTTTATTTACCTAACTTAATATCCATTTATTATAAAAAAATTCTATGAGAAAATATTCTTTTATATTAAAATATATAATATATAAAAAATAGTTTTTTTAAATAATGTCTTTAAACCGTTATGTGTTCTTAATATTATTTATTATTGATTACCAATTGGACGGGAATTAATATAATTATATATAGACTTAATATTTTTATTTTAATAATCATTTATATTATATTAATTTTATGGATTAAATAAAAATTACATGTTATCAATAAAATATTTTCTTTAAAAAACTCTATTATCGTTATTGCGATAATTAACATTAATCAGAATAATATTATGTTTTTGTGAAAAAATAAAATTTAAAATGTTAAATTACATAATAATATATAATAAGAAATAATTTTTTTATATTTAATTTCTAAAATTTATAATGTATAATTTTTAATATAAGCATGTAATAACATTTTTTAGTTGTGAAATATTACTTGAGTTTTGAAAAATGTTAATCGCCTTGTTTATAAATTCATAATTGTAATTTTAAATTCATTATTTAATATATATATATATATTGTATCTCAATAAGTGTTTTTTAAATATAAGGTTTTAATAGTGATATATGTTTTTCCAAATCAGTATTTTCAGTATTCACCGAAAAGTAAATATTTTTTGATAAATCATGAAAATTCATTTTAATATAATATTGACACTCTAAATAAAAAAATGATGTTGATATAGTAAAATTAAAATTCTAAATCCATTTTGAATATAATAATTCGAAATTTAGTTACCATTATCTATCCCCACTAGATTAAAAACTATTACAGTTGTATTTAATATTTTAAATTTATTATTGTTTTTTGTTGTTTGGTTTGGTTTGGTATAGAATTTCAAATAATCCACTCAAAAAAATATTTAATTAGGGGAAATAATAACTAATATCTTGGTTTTTTATGTCATTTTACCCAAAATATATAGTGGGGTATTACTTTTAGTATCTAACTTAATAAATAATGATTGGGGCCCAACAATGTGTTTTCCTGGAGATAGAATATATCATTCGTAGAGAAAGTGGGAGGAAATTTAAACCTGATTAAGTTTATCACCAGAAAAATTATATGTTATATAGATGGAAGTCGAGAATGTTCTATAAGGATTTATAGAAGAAGGACCAACTCATGTTATAAAATAACCTTGGAGGACTCGTAGGCTTCAACAAGGGCCCAAGAAATATTTATTTCTGATGGGAACTAATAATCATGTAATGATCATATGTGATGGAAATACCACCTATGGAGAGGTTATCAAGAGTTTTGATTATAAGAGATATTTAATATCCAAAGAATATGCAATAGATTCTATAAACATTAAAAAAATTCAACTTGGTGGATGCATCATAGGGGGTCAGGCCCATAGTGTATAAGTGGGATTTTAATAAGAAAAATGTTGAACCCCATGCCCACACTCTCGGATAAGTTGTTGAAAACAAAATATTTATATACTATCCTTGATAAAAACTATAATATTCTGAACATTACTATCCCATATTTAGTTTACATAAATAAATTGTTTTATTGCATACATCCAGAAGACATTTTAGGATTAGATCTTTAGAGAATTAGGATGAATTATAAACTAATAATTCCCATGTCTTTTTTAACTAAAGGATTTTATACTATATAAAAAACTTATTAATCCACAATAATTATTAAACATATCCCATAATGTTTCTAAAGAATATATTCTCTTAAACAACCCATCTGTTATACAGTTTTTCATAACCTAGAAAATTGGAAACATTAGAAGGAAGATCCTAAAAGCTTAGTAAGGGTAAAAATAAGAGATAACAATAAAAGAGTATAGGTGAGCAGAATATGAGAATAAATAATATGATATGAATACATAAAAACTTAATTTCATAATAGGGTGAAATAGAAGTAATAATATATCCATGGATAAAAATATAAACGAAAAGATCACATGGATTCTAACGACAGGTTCCTTAGGGATGAAATGATTAATTTTGGACAACTAATTTCATCCCCAAAGCTAAGTTATCATGATATTATACATAATTATCATACTGTCAATGTCCTATATCTAGGAAATAGTTTTTTTCTACGTAGGTATACAGAAAAATACCCAGATTTAGTTTGCCTCGTGAGAATAATTGATGCGGCAAAGGGATATATAAATCATGACCACCGATTACTAACAAATTATAATACATTCATCATATTACAAAATGAATAACATATTCAATTAATAATGATCATGCCATAGTAATCAATAAAAACCAATATTGAAATAACAAGCATACGTATTGTCAATATTTTCCTAATCAATAAATTTATGGATTCTAGGATTAAACCCTTCAATCAAAAGGAATAAATATAGCATTCATACATAGGAAAGGAATTAGAAGAAAATTATACCTATAACATAGATTTGGAAAGAAAAAGGAAGTGTTTTATTTTCTATGAGTTTAATCCCAGAAAATAAAAAATCACGAGAGGAAATGAAATATAATCCATGACCAATATATACCCTATAAAAAGGTAATAAGTGGTGAATACATATAGTAAATCAATGACAAAAAATTGATATGAAACAACCCTTACGGTACTGGTAATTTAAGAATCAAAGGAACATGATAGGAATACCACAAAATTAAAATATAATAAAATGAATGATATTCATTATATATAAAGGTAGTAGGGTATTGAATAAACCATATATAAAAAAATATGGCGTGAAATATTAAAATTTTCTTAGGGAATTGAAAATAGAGACAAATAACACTTACATCTTTGTAAAATTTTGAATCAAAACCCTTTTAAGGATAGAATTAAAAATTATACATTAAATTCCTTAAATAATGAGAGGTTAATGATGAAAAATATTATAGTTTCTAGTAGATACATTATAAAAAAACATGGTGTATAAAAATAAACATGTCTCATAAAATTGAAATTTGATACAAATAACCCTTACAGTAACACAATACTTGATGTAAGAATAATTTGATAACGAGGTCATAAGGAATAATTATTGAACCCCAGAAAATATTTCATAAATTTAATGCAATAAATTCACTAGTTATAATAAATAATACTTGGAAAAATAATGTTAAAAAATAAATTTTCGAACCCAATGGAATAAAATTGAGTTTACACAAACCCTTATAACTTTTGTATCTTTTGAATCTAAGGACATTTAAAGAAAGAACATGATATAGTTATTCTAACCCCTTTAAATTCATAAACATGTTTAAAAAAATTCCTTAGGAATTAATGACACCATTTAAAATAAATTATTTTGTTTAATATCATATATGTCTTAGGGATTTAAAAATGAGAGAAATAACCCTTACAACAATAGAAAAATTCTATTCAAAAACCATTAATGGATAGAATTTAAAATGGAACATTAAATACCATGAATTATAAGTGAATGATGAAATGAAATACCAAAATGATTGTATTTACACAATATAATAAAAGAATATTTTATAATATACTCATGTCTTAAGGAATAGAAAATTTAGACAAATAACCCATAGAAGTAACATAATAATTGAGGTAAAAATCATTTGAAAATGTGATTATAAGGAAGAATAATATAAATATATAAAATATAGAGGATATAAAATACAATGTATTCAATATTTAGGATAAATCGGACTATGATAAATAGAGTTTAATAAGAATTATTCTGGCTCAATGGATGAAAATTAAGTTAGAATAGACCGTTACAAGTTTGGTATATTTTCAATCAAAGTCCATTTAAATAAAGAAAATGTTTTTCCTCTAAAAAAACCATGAATATAATCAATATGTAAGATTAAATTCATTAGTAATTAATCACACCATGTAAAATAATTTATGGTGCGCAATATCATATTTGACTCATGGATTTGAAAATTATAAAAATATACCCTTACTTTAATTACCGACTTCCACTAAAGCACTTGAATCCCATATATAAAAATAACCATCTTAATAAATTTTTTTTTTAATATCTATAAAATTTGATAAAATTTATTTAAAATTATTCTCTAAATGTATATTAGTTAGTTATTTTCTATATTCAATATTAGGTGGGAGTAATCATGATCATTTTGAAATAGTTTGGTAACAACAGTATTATTCTTCATTATAATAAAAAAGATCATAAATCGTTGCTAATAAAAAGTACCAAAATTTATTATTTATAATTATTTATATTTTTATAATTTAATTCTTTTGGAATATTTATTATGGAACATAAATATAAAAGCAGTGATGAGCATGTTTCCGTGATTTTTGACTAATAAATGTACCTATCTCAATTAATGAGTTTAGAATATATTAATACCATTTCATAACCAAAATAAAATATTCATTTTCTTATTTATATAATATATTTTCAATAATAAATTTATCATATTCATACATGATATTATTTTAAATCATTTTTCAAGTGGGTGGTTAGACTGACCTAAGCGTGAACATACTGTAATTAATTGATTTCTTATAATGGTGAAAGATATTTATTTTGAGCATAATATCAATATTTTAGATGAATAATTATATTATTTAGATACCTTTAATTTGGTGAATAATATTTGTAGAGGATTTATTGAATAATAAAGAAACTATATGGAAAATATTATATGATACTTCATGGCGGTGGTAGTTCATACAACATACGATTAAAGTTTTAATTTCATAATGAATGAGAGGGAAATAAAGTGGATTATAATTTTTTATCTTCATAAAAATAAATATATTATTTTAGTTAATTTTTTATAGAATTTCACCCTTATAATTAGCTAATATGGGTAATGGTGAAAGATAAAAGTCATTACTTTGTGGAATTGGTAGTCCACACAACGCTTGAATAAGAGTTAAATTTTTCATAATTGAAAATGGAAAATACAATTAATAGTTACTCTATTAGTATAATAAAATTAAGTATATAAAAAAAATACTAATTTCATTATATATTAATTGTAAAATTATAATTCATGATGTAATAAGGAAAAGAATATAAATTACCATAAAAAATACTCAAATTGAGGACATTGGATTTCCCTTAAAAGACTCCTTGGAAATGGTGGTCTTAGACAAGTTACTTATGGCCAGAATCCCAAGAAAAAGAAAAGTTATTATAAAGGAATAAAAAATGGGTATATTTTTAGGTTGTAACTGAATTATTTCAGTGTAATTAAAGGGGTGGGGAGAGGCCCCTTTTATATGTGGTGATAATAGAATTTTTTAAAATATTTCAACGTAATATAAAGAAAACACATGATTAAAATTTAAAAAAGAGTATAACATCTAGAAACATAAATAAGAAGGGGTAATATAGAGTCAATAATCTATCCACCATTCATTTTAACACATTTATTTAAAAAGATTCTTAGTCTTTTAATCTTAGATTATTGACTTTTTCCATTTTTGGTTTTAACCTGGTAACTCGTTTTTAACTAAGTAATTTACTTTTAATATATAGAAATCAAATGAATCATATTAGATAATTTTTACTAACCGATTCTAAATATTAAACCCACTTTATGTAATAAATATCTATTTGTAATAAAATAAATTTTAACATTAGTGCATGTAACGTGTAAAATCACATTTTTAGAAAAAGTGTATTTATAAGCATAAAATTTATGTGTAGGATAAAATTATCCCTTTTTTCAATATTCAAGATATTAATTAATTAATTATTAAAAAAATATAAATTTTTCTTATTTCACATAAATATAATGTTGATTTTTTCTAGAGTAATATTTAAATGAAATCTAATATCAAAACTAGTTTCTTTTGATGGAAAATATTACTTTAATTCATAAAATGTTAAACATAGATTTTATAAATCAATAATAGTATTTATAAATGTATATTTTACTACTTAAATATATATTCTTTCAATTAAATGGTTTGATAAACTTATAGGTATTTTTTATATAATTATAAATTCAAAAAAACTATTGTTTTGTTAAAAACTATATTTTTCACTATTCAACTAAAAATTTATTATTGAAGAAAAAGAATAAAAATAAATATTATGATTATATTGAAATGTTAAATCTTAAAATGAAGATTATTGTTTCAAATTATTATTATAAATGTAGACCATTTAAAATTTTGAGTAAAAATTAATGAAAAATGTTTACATTAGAAAAGTACTTTTAAAAAATTAACTACTCATATTTACTATTAATTACTAATCAAATTAGGGTTAATATATTTTTCATATAAATAATTTATTTTATCAAAAATATATTTATTTTAATAAAATAAATAATAATAATTTGTTTCGAAAGGTTACCTTTTAAAGAATATATCAATCTAGTTGGTTATTTAGCTACACTAGTTGAATCTTTTATCTATTACTTGGTATTAATAATGATATTTCTATTTATTTATATATACATTTCATTATTTGGTTACATCTATATTTACCCTCCAGTTTTATGACTATATTTTAATTGTTATAAAATGCAATGTGGTTCATTTTCATTCTACATTACGTGTGATGGAATCTATTGAACACATTTGTTTTTAAAGGAAAATAAATAGAAGATAATTTTTTAGGGTGATTCAGAAACATACCTTGATAGAAAAGAGTCTACCTATAAATCACACATGGTAGTAAAAGGTTATAAAAATCTTAATGGTATTTAAATTGAAGTGGATTTTTCAACATTTATGATGATAAATTCTATTCAGATATTGCTTTCCATAACAACCCATTATGGCTATGAGATACATTAAATGGATATCAAAACAACTTTCCTTATTTATGATTTAGTCATGGAAGTGTACGTGACACACCATGAATATTTTAATGTTCCAAATTTTTCTTCTAAGGTTTTTCATTTTCAATAATCCATTATTATATTGAAATAATCTTTTGAGAGTCGGATTATCAAGTTTGATGATACAATAAAATATTTTGGTTTTATTAATAATGTAGATGATTCTTGTTTATATAGTGGATTAGTCGGTGTATGATAATATTTCTGATATTTTATATGGATAAAACACATCCTATCAGAAATGATGTGTCAAATTTATGATCTGTAGTTATGTGTTCAGAAAAATTTATTCAATGAAAGAAATTGGTGCAGAAGCCTACATATTGGGTATGTAGATCTATAGATAGATCTAAGAGATTTCATTGAGTGATTCAAAACACAGATATTGGTATATTTATAAACTAATTTATCACAGAGAACTCCAAGAAGGGGTAACTACTATAGTTTTTTGGAATGATTTTAAGGAAGAATCAAGTTCCTTTTAAAGAGTTATAAATGATGGATATTATTTATTATGTGTATATTATAGGATCTATCATGTATTCCTTGTTATGTACTCAAACCAATGTCACTAATTCTATGATAATTACAATTAGATATGGATCTCATCAAGATGAGTGGCATTATATTATTATCAAGAGCATCCATAATTACTTATAAGGAAGTAAGGATATTATACTAGCCTTTGAAGGAGGGGATGAGATAATTATAAAGGGTTATTGATAGTTTCCAATTTGTAAAATATAATATAAAATATGAATTTGGTTACATGTTTTTCATAAAAAACGGAGCTATCAGTGGGAACAATTCCAAACAACCCACCAAGAGTGACTCGAAAATAAATGTAGAGTAAATCACTTCATTAGGTTTTGTGAAGGAATCCATTTGGATTAATAATTTCACCATTTAACAGGGATGATTATAATAATTGAGGGAGAAATCAAGATTTAAAATCTCCAATACGGGGAGAGTTTAATAAACCTTATCCAAAATATTTTGTATGGATTCATAATAGTTATGAAGATTTATAATGTAATTATGATATTTTATTAGGAGTGGAAGTTTAATGGAAATACAATAAAATTGTTATATGGTATATTACAATATACCGTGATTCATAGTTTGTGATATGAATATGATGTAAATCACAAATTATTATGTGTTGATATCATATAAAGAATATAATTCCTATATTATAACATATAATAGGATTATAAAATCAAGCACATGAAATTAGCTACATATCCAACATGGTTTCCATCAGTTATGAATAAAAATGTAGATTCCTTTATTGTTACTCATGCATTTAAATTCTTCTGGGGTGAGGATTTGGGGACTGATGGCGGCCTAGCGGCTTCGGTAATGGCAGTATCTTGGGGCAGTTCTTGTTTTGGCGTCTTTAAGGTGGATTCTGTCATTGGCTTGGTGGATATACGACTGCTCGGATGTAGGGCAGTTGATGCGGTGGGTTGGGCTGGGCGTGTTTCGGGAACTGGCATCAGCCGGCTTTAGTCTTCACTAATGGCCGTGGAGCGGTGAGGATGGAGTAGGAGGGTTTGGGTTTGGACTGATGAGGTTTGGGTTTTTGGAGACTGAATTCCTCAGGCATCCATGATGAGGCTTTTGGCAGCATCAGCTCCTCTTTTGTGGAGACAGAGGGGGTTCAATGGTGCTAAAATTCTGTGGGTGGATGGATCTGGCGAGGGGATCAGATGGCACATGGGATGCCTTGGGGGTTTCAGCTGGTGATGGGCAGATTTCCCAGTGAAGGACACGATAGTGGATATGCAGAGGGCTTTAGACAGTGGGAAGAGGGCTCTCGGTGGTCGATGGAGAGGGCTTTAGACGGGCCCTCATAATGTACATTATAACTAACTACTAAAAAATGGTTTTAAACTATGGGAAGAGGGATATGGGTGTCTGTTTAAAACCATTTGTCCAATACTTGGGTTTCTAAAATCACAGATCTACAATGAAGGTTTTTTTAGTGGGGGATTAAATCATAAAATAAGTGCATTTGTTACCTTAATGTGAATCATTTTCCATAAATGGTCTTGGTAAGATATATATGGTGGATATTATTTAAATTAATGGAGTTTAAATTCTATCATCTCATATAGAGATTCATAGGTTACATTTAGTTTCTAGAAGGGAATTTAGAATACTATTGAGACATAGTCAAAAATAAGTACGGTATATCATCTCCCGATAGATAGATTGATAGAGCAAGTTATTTATTTTTCGGAAGATATTGTTTGGTAATGTGTGGTTGATTTCAAGAGTTCTTAAAAATTGGGTCTTCCATTCATATATTTTATATATATAAAAATATATCCATATTCTATTCATATGGAACCATTTAACTAATTCTATCATTAACCATATCAATGGTCATATTGTTGGGATTAGTCTAGTTATGTGGTTATTTTAGGTCCTAGTTTTATGCAATAGATGATGGGTTGAGTTAAATTGATTCACAAGCACATGATATTAGGTCATAGTTAGTATATGTATCATGTATATTATCTATGATGAACCTTATTATTTTTTATTTGAGATCATACATTCCTTAACGTGACTCCCAATATGGGGCATCTACACCCCACAAAGAAAACAAATTATTTTAATGATATATTAGTCCCTTTGAAATTAATGATTAGACTGTTTAATTAGATCAATATTTTTTTGTTGAAACAACATTATCTTTTGATTCGTAATTTTTTCCACACTCAATAGTAGAATAATTAACAAACATAGTCAAGTCATGTCTTAAGGTGGCATAAAATTGAAATTTTACATGATCTATCCAATATAGAGATACTTTCATGGATTTTTTTATCATGGAGAAAATATTTTTAGGGGATGAAGTATTACTTTAGTGTTATGGTAGTACAACATGACTGAGTAAGAGATTTGAGGGAGAGAATTTGTGATGTAGTGGTAGAGACTACACCTTTTTGATGAAAAGTGTTCCCAATAAATTTTTGAGGATGAAAATCATTCTAGTTGATTTAATTATAACAAATTTAAACTTTTATGTGTGTCAGGTTTTCCATTTTTGATGAATGTTTGATTTAATCATGATATTTCAACAAAATATAACGGCTTATTAAAACTTAATTTTGGGAAATTAATGGTTATATGGGCATAAAATTGAGTTTTAATTACATTGTTGGATCCAAAAGGAGGTGTTTACTTTGGGGTTAATCTTTTGGGGTAATTCAAAATTTAGAGATAAGTTAGGTGAAGTTTTACCAAGGTTTCTTGATTAGCTCCACTATTTTTGAGAATTTAAAACTAGATAGTGCGTCTTGGTTTTCAAGGAATTAGTATATGTATTGTTACTTTCACTATCCCAAGGACTATGCATTTTAACAATGACTTCTCATTTAGGGGGAAATATAAACACACACTCTACAACATAGTGTAAGAGGCCAGGCAATAAGACCATGCATTTGGAATTAATATACGTTGACTATTCATAAAAAATGAAACTCCATTAGATTTTATTATACTTATTTTTAAACTTATTGGATATTTCTCAAGGCATAATAAAGAGATTTTGGTTATCTCTCACCATCTCTTTGAGTAATTGTTGGTGTGGATCAAAGCTTTAACATTAGATCTTAGGTAAAATGTAACACCCCGACCCCAGTTACCCAGAGTCGGTGCATTACTTCATAACATTGGAATGATCACGAGAAAGATCAAATCTCGAAAGACCGATTGGTTTAGTATCCTTGGAAAAACTAGATATATTCATAATGTTTTACATTACATCAATAAGTGAAAAGATTACAACAATATATTGTCTCCATATTCCACACTCATATCCCCACATACTATCCCTGTAGGTCATTCATAAATTACTTCTTCACATCCTGGGAAAAATAAAACATAGAAAAGGGGTGAGATCGAATGCCCAGTAAGGATTAAAATAAAGCGGAAACTTTCATAAATAAGAATAAAAATTTAAGGCAACATATAACTAAAACAAAATCCTTTTAAACTTGAACTTCAACATAGTATGGCAAAAGTAAAATGAAATAATGCCATTTACTTATTCACATGGATATTCTACTAATCGAATAATCACATGCAATATCAATAACCACTTTCATAATGATGGAATATATAATTCCAGACTATCATAACCACATAGCCAAGGCCTCGTGCCAAGACTACAAATAAGATTTTTCCAAGGCCTTGTGCCATGACACTAGTTTCTCTCATGATACCTACCGATGCATCGAGGTGCTATAGCGGGCTCCACCCGTCACATATTAAGTCCAATGCATTCCCATATGAAAAGGTTTAAACATAGCATAAACATTCATATTAAAACTAGCATACGAAATGTCAATATTTTCACCATAAACTATGAATGGTATAAAAATAGCACATCCACAGTCAAACATATCACAAAACCTTCAATATAATATAGAAGTTTTGTATCATAATAAACCAACTTCAAATAATCTTAAAATCCATCAAAGGATGTTTACATAGATGAAATAAAAACTATTTGAGAGAAATATCTCTTTTCTCGAAATCATTGAAAAGTCACACATTTACAAAGGAAGTAATTTAAAAGTGATTTTTGAATCAAAGTGTATCATATGACTTTGAAACTTTTAAAAAGAAATATCATTTCAAAACCTTCATGTCCATACAAATAAATACTTAAAATCATTTTTAATACATGGACATTAATTAAAAATATTTAGAAAGATAAATCTTTAAAACATTTAAAATTATGATCTTGATAAAGAGTACCTTTCAAAAATTCTTAAAATATTCATTTTGAAATCATTTAAAAGTCACATAATTATAAAATAATATATTTAATTTGAAAATATTCTTATAAGATTTTAAGGGAAGCTTTGAAGATTTTATAACGGCATTAAATAGCCTCACCCGCCGTATAAGTTAAAAAACAATTCTTACCTTAAATTGTCGAAAGGTAAAAAGTGCCTTGTTTGGAAAACGAAGGAAAGATTCCTTTTAAAAAAACACATAAGGGTATAAATGACTTTAACCCATATTCTTTGTAAATAGTAAAAATGTTTTGAAATACATTTCGAAGAAACATGGATGTGGATGATAAAGAAATCCCAGTAGATTATTACGTATAAACAACCTCAGATAATGAAGAGATTGCGAAATAAACCCTTACCTTGTACTTTTACTTGGTTGAGGGTAGGTTAACCTCCTGTATAATGGTTAAATAATTGTTATTAAATTATACATGAATCATATATATTATTATGATATCATATATTATCTTTTAACATTTCTTTGTTAATAATATCTTAGTATTATCGTCGTTTCGGGTGTTAACTTACTCGTTTTATTTTATATGTTTTGTTAAGTAAGACATGTTTGTAATGGTTAGGTTGTATCTTAATCATATCCAGAATGATATAAAGTCCTTAGATACTATTATTAATCATCAAAGGAGAATTATACTTGAATGGATACGATGGAGAATGAATCTCATCGCGTTCGTGGAGACGGTAGTCCGTACGTACGCATGAGCGACAATATCATTCTTTTGATATTAAAATAATATATAAATGGATGGTATATCATATATACAGAATCATTAAAATTTTATATTTATTATTTACATGAGTTACACATCATTATTATACCCATCCAAATAATAATATATCGAATAACAATTACACCACGACGTGGAGACGGCAAGCCATACGTACGCACGTATGGTGACATGTTATTCAAAGGATGGATAGAATAATGAATATGGTTGTACCATATTTATAATAACATCACAGTATATATATGATACTGGAGTTATTATTTTAGAATTCTAACAACAAAGGATGAAGAAGTGGAAGAAGAAAGGAACTTGGAAAAGGGTGGTGAAATCATTACCTCTTCTTCGGGTTCTTCCTTTTGATTTGATCAAAAGGGATCCTTAGGTTGAATTTATGATCAAACTAATTCCTCTAGGTTTTATTGAGGGAAGTTGGGAGAGTATTTGGGCAGAGTTTGGACGAACCAAAAGGCTTTGAAGGTCTGAAGTATAGAGAAGGGGGAGTGCCCTTTTATAAGAGGGGTGAGGGGCACCTTTGGAAAAGCTAGAAATATTAATTTATAATAAATTCATATTCGGTTTCTAATGGCTCCAAAGTTGATTATTCAAAGATTAAGGTGGGGATAGGCCGAAAAACATTCAACCAATAGAATTTAGAAATGTTTGGGTTACTATATTAACCTTATCGTTTAGTTTTAACTCTTAGTTAATTAGTCTGACATTTACCATGTCACTTTGTATTTTTATATTATATAGTTAATAAACTTACTATATACATCCAAGAGACCCCCAAGCAGTCTATTAATGATACACCTATCATGATATAAGTATCTTGGCTGAACCTTAGATTTTTAGGAATTTAATATCAATTAATAATATAATATTTGTTTTAAAAACTCTTTTATGTCAATTTTGACACTAGTCAATAGTTTATTTTTTTGAAACTCATAACAGAATTATTACTTATAAAAAAGTCGATTAAATCAATCCTAATATGTCATATTATCCTAGAAAATTAGTGTAACTCATTAAAAGTCTCAAATAATATTTATTTGGGTATTTATAATAACAATTATTTTAATTTTTCACTATTGTGGTAATTACTACATCATCATTTTGTCATAAATAAATTAAATTATTTAATGTCTAAAGATTATAAATAAAATACCATTATGTATGGAATCTTATTATATTTATAATGAATATTTACAATCGAATTTATATTATGAATAAGCCTATATGAAAAATGTTTTAGTAAATAAACTTTGATTTTAACTCTTTTAACCCTTCATTGAATTAAATAATAATAAATGTTCTATTCTAATCCAAGTGGACCTAAATGATAATATTTTATTCCTAAGGTTGTTTTTGGTCGAGATACACTTGTCCAATAGAATTAGTACATGTGTTAGGGTAATATTAATATCATTTCTACCCTTAATTACCCAATTTACTTTTAACCGTGGTAAATAAAAGTAAAAAGTTACTATTCACCAAAAATTATTTTCATCTCATTGAACCAAATTTTCCTTCTTGAAATTAACCGTGTCTCTCGGATTTTCGAAATTCCATTCACAGAAGTGATAAAATTATGTTTTATGAAAAATTCTTTTTTTTAACTACCACTTAGTAGTTTCATTATTCATCAAAAATTGATGTTTTTCAGAACAATGCCAAAATTTTACCCTAAGCTATAATTGATATTCCGAATTCAAAAATAATGTCTATTTAACAAAATTCCAAACATATAAGTTGCATTAATTAATTTTATAATAAATTCTCGCTGTCACAATAAATAGCGTGTTTTTAAGAAACAATATATATCAAAAAATTGACAGTTGTTTAGGTCCAATTTCAAAGTGAAATTAATTCTAATGAACACCATTGGATAAAATGGTAAAAATATATTCTAATTATACTTTAAAACCAATAAAATTCATAATTTATCATTATTAATTATTCTGATTAAAAAACTTGTTTTTAATTAAAATTTATTAATTTTCACTATTCATCAAAATATTAAAGTTATCTGAAAAGTACCAAAATTACACCCTAGGCTAATTTTGATATTCCGAATCCAAAAATGAAGTCCATTTTGGGAGATAGAATTTATAAAATTTTAAAAAGTAGGTATTACTATTCATAACAGCTAGTTTGGTAAGTCATGGTGTGCTTTAACTCGGTGTTGCGTGTAGTGCAAGTTATTGAATTATTTTGAAGAAATAACACACTATGAAATATTGGGGTGTTAAATTCTCCCCTCCTTCAATAAATTTCATCCTCGCAATTTGAAATTGTTCTTCAAAAATAAAAGGTTGAAAATAAAAAATATCTTTGTGGGAAAACCCACATCAGAAATTGGGTTACTAAAATTTAGTCTTAATATGAGGAAAAGAGAAATGAAAGGGTCACCACCAAATTATGATCTTGATTAGGAGAACATTGGTGTAAATTAGAGACATATAATTGGAGGAAAAACTTAAATATTTATAGGTAGTGATTGAGGTCATCAATCAAAAACAAGTTTAAAATTGAGGTTCTTAAATTCATCAATCTATGATGATTTGAAATACCATCGGTTCAACAAAACATAGGGTATTAGGATAACACATTTTTGGTTTTAGGATTCCTTAAATAAAGTATAAAAATTAATTTCTTCATAGAATAAGAGAAGAAGAAAAAAAATATATTCTTGACAAGTAGAGTTCCATCCTTTATCTAATTTCTACCACAGACTCATCTTTCACACTAAAAGATAATAGAACTTAAAAATAATATTCTATTTATCCTTTTCGTATAGGGTTAAAAAAAGGAATTTATAATTCATCTAGAAGAACCATTAAAAAAATAACATTATTCAATCTAGGACATCATGTGGGTCAGTGGTAGGTGATACACAATTGTCGCCCTTCGGTTGTGGGTTCAAGTCTCGCGGCCTTGCCGGACGCGACGGGTTTCCGCCCGACCTCCGGGTTGTCCTTTTATGGAAATCCAAAATAATCTAAACTAGAACTATCCAAAATAATTCAGTACAAAATTTATAAGGAAGGTAAACACAATAAAGATCCTTTTTACCGCGTAATAACATGTGAACACCTTCGTCATGTATTCTTTTAAAACACTGCAACATCCTGAATTACCATAAAACCTTATTGATTACATTCATGATCCCTTATTCCTTAAAGAATAATAGATATACTCCTTCAATCCAAAAATGTTTTAAACCCAAAAAATGATGGAATATACAAATCATTAATCAGTTTGAAGGTAGTCAAGAATATCCAATATAATTTATCCAAATCAATCATGTATTATTCCAAAATCACTACCTCGGTATCAGAACTATATTATGGTTTATCATTCTCTCAACCATATATTTCCCAAAAATTTATCCTGCTATTGAGTCACTTTTCTTTGTTCCACACAATCTCAAGTCCTTAATGAAATAGTACTACAGTACAATCCTTATATACTCCATAATTATTATAACAAGTACATTGTTGAGACAACACTCAATTGACATAATCAACATAAGAACTCTAATCATTCTTCTTCATCTGTGGTAGTATCATAACATGATTATTATCCAATAGCATCATTTGCGGCATAGTCTGATGACTAGGACATAGGTTCACGTAGTGTCCAAAATCCTTGCAAATGAATCATTGTACATTTGAAACCATTTTCTTACCCTTGCAGTCACGTACTTTGTGCCCTTTTCCTCCACACTTATAACAAAATCCCATTCCTTTTAGGCATGTTCCAGGGTGTTTCTTCCCATAGTTATCTCATATGGGAAAATTCTTCTTTTCCCTCTTCCCTTTATCCATCTTTCTCTCTTCCATCCTTTTCTTCTCTTGCTTCCCTTCAAATACATAGGACTCAGAAAACTCTTTACTTATCTTATAAACACATGATATGATTTCTTCATATGATGATAATACATGGGAGACTATTTCTCTTATAAATTCTGTCTTAAGACCATGAAATATGTGATCCTTCTTTTTCTTTGGATCTTGTGCATTGCTGGAGTTATCATTCCTTCTACTGGGCACCATTTCTAAACAATGGAATACACTAGATTAGTTTATGAATAACAATACCTAATCCCAAACTTGTAAAACACATAACATAAATTAAATAGTTTATGTATATAATCTATAATCATAAAAATGTCTCCTTTGAGGAAGTATATACTCATAAACCCTTAATAATGGTTTGTAAAGAAAATGAGAATTATCCTAAGAATATCCACCGGGAGTGGTGTAACAAAGAGTGCAACATGGCCCGTTTTCATGCACCAGTCCCGTTCGAGTCTAGCTCAAAGCGGTGTTTTCGGGTTTTACCACTAGGTACATCTGTGCCAGAGCCGCCTCAACCTGCTCGTATCCAGACAGGGATGTATTGCTCGGAAAACTCACAAAATCTCTACAATACCAAAATTCTAGGATGTTCTTCTATACTAATCCTCAAATTTCATCTTAGGTCTACGTGCTCTAATCAGAGTTTATCTAAATCTTGCTTCCAAGGTTTGTACTAAACTTCCTATGATACCAACTGTAACGCCCCGAGCCCAGTTACCCAGAGTCGGTGCAATACTTCGTAACATTGGCATGATCACGAGAAAGATCAAATCTCGAAATACCGATTGGTTTAGTAGCCTTGGAAAGACAAGATATATTTATAAAGTTTTACATTACATCAATAAGTGAAAAGATTACAACAATATATTGTCTCCATATTCCACACTCATATCCCCACATACTATCCCTACAGGGCATTCATAAATTACTTCTTCATATCCTGGGAAAAATAAAACATAGAAAATGGGTGAGCTCGAATGCCCAGTAAGGATAACAATAAAGCGGAAACTTTCATAAATAAGAATAAAAATTTAAGGCAATGTATAACTAAAACAAAATCCTTTTAAACTTGAACTTAAACATAGTATGGCAAAAGTAAAATTAAATAATTCCATTTACTTATTCACATGGATATTCTACTAATCGAATAATCACATGCAATATCAATAACCACTTTCATAATGATGGAATGCATAATGCCAGACTATCATAACCACATAGCCAAGGCCTCGTGCCAAGACTACAAATAAGATTTTTCCAAGGCCTTGTGCCGAGACACTAGTTTGTATCATGATACCTACCGATGCATCGAGGAGCTATAACGGGCTCCACCCATCACATATTAAGTCCAATGCATTCCCATATGAAAAGGTTTAAATATAACATAAACATTCGTATTAAAACTAGCATACGAAATGTCAATATTTTCACCATAAACCATGAATGGTATAAAAATAGCACATCCACAGTCAAACATATCACAAAACCTTAAATATAATATAGAAGTTTGGTATCATAATAAACCAACTTCAAATAAACTTAAAATCCATCAAAGGATGCTGACATAGATGAAATCAAAACTATTTGAGAGAAATATATCTTTTCTCGAAATCATTGAAAAGTCACACATTTATAAAGGAAGTAATTTAAAATATATTTTTGAATCAAAGTGTCCCATACCACTTTGAAACTTTTAAAAAGAAATATCATTTCAAAACCTTCATGTCCATACAAATAAATCTGTAAAATCATTTTGAAAACATGGACAATAATTAAAAATATTTAGAAAGATAAATCTTTAAAACATTTAAAATTATGATCTTGATAAAGAGTACCTTTCAAAAATTCTTAAAATATTCATTTTGAAATCATTTAAATGTCACATAATTATAAAATAAAATATTTACTTTGAAAATATTCTTATAAGCTTGTAAGGGAAGCTTTGACGATTTTATAACGGCGGTAAATAGCCGCACCCACCGTATAAGTTAAAAAAACATTCTTACCTTAAATTGTCGAAAGGTAAAAAGTGGCTTGTTTGGAAAACGACAGAAAGATTCCTTTAAAAAAAACACATAAGGGTATAAATGACTTTAACCCATATTCTTTGTAAATAGTAAAAATGTTTTGAAATATATTTCGAAGAAACATGGATGTGGATGATAAAGAAATCCCAGTAGATTATTACGTATAAACAACCTCGGATAATGAAGAGATTGCGAAATAAACCCTTACGTTGTAATTTTCCTTGGTTGAGGTTAGGTTAACCTCCTTTATAATGGTTAAATAATTGTTATTAAATTATACAATAATCATATATATTAATATGATATCATATATGATCTTTTTACATTTCTTTGTTAATAATATCTTAGTATTATCGTCGTTTTGGGTGTTAACTTACTCGTTTTATTTTATATGTTTTGTTACGTAAGCCATGTTTGTAATGGTTAGGTTGTATCTTAATCATATCCAGAATGATATCAAGTCCTTAGATACTATTATTAATCATCAAATGAGAATTATACTTGAATGGATACGATGGAGAATGAATCTCATCGCGTTCATGGAGACGGTAGTCCGTACGTACGCACGAGCGACAATATCATTATTTTGATATTAAAATAATATATAAATGGATGGTATATTATATATAAAGAATCATTAACATGTTATATTTATTATTTACATGAGTTACACATCATTATTATACCCATCCAAATAATAATATATTGAACAACAATTACACCACAACGTGGAGACGGTAAGCCGTACGTACGCACGTATGGTGACATGTTATTCAAAGGATGGATAGAATACTGAATATGGTTGTGCCATATTTATAATAACATCACAGTATATATATGATACTGGAGTTATTATTTTATAATTCTAACAACAAAGGAAGAAGAAGTGGAAGAAGAAAGGAACTTGGAAAAGGGTGGTGAAATCATTACCTCTTCTTCGGGTTCTTCCTTTTTATTTGATCAAAAGGGCTCCTTAGGTTGGCTTTCTTATCAAACTAAGTCCTGTAGGTTGTATTGAGCGAAGTTGGGAGAGTATTTGGGCAGAGTTTGTCAGAACCAAAAGTCTTTGATGGTGTGAAGTAAAGAGAAGGGGGAGAGCCCTTTTATAAGAGGGGGGAGGGGCACCTTTTGAAAAGCTAGAAATATTAATTTATAATAAATTCATATTCGGTTTCTAATGGCTCCAAAGTTGATTATTCAAAGGTTAAGGCGGGGATAGGTCGAAAACCATTCAACCAATAGAATTTAGACTGGTTTGGGTTACTATATTAACCTTATATGTTAGTTTTAACTCTTAGTTAATTAGTTTGACATTTACCATGTCACTTTGTATTTTTATATTATATAGTTAATAAACTTACTATATACATCCAAGAGACCCCCAAGTGGTCTATTAATGATACACCTATCATGATATAAGTCTCTTGGCCGAACCTTAGATTTTTAGGAATTTAATATCAATTAAAAATATAATATTTTTTTAAAAAACTCTTTTATATCAATTTTGACACTATTCAATAGTTGTTTTTTGTGAAACTCATAACAGAATGATTACTTAGAAAAAAGTCAACTAAATCAATCCTAATATGTCATAGTATCCTATAAAATTAGTTTAATTCATTAAAAGTCTCAAATTATATTTATTTGGGTATTTATAATATCAATTATTTTAATTTTTCACTATTATGGTAAATACTGCATCATCATTGTGTCATAAATAAATTAAATTATTTAATGTCTAAAGATTATAAATAAAATACCATTATGTAGGGAATATTATTAGATTTCTAATGAATATTTACAATAGAATTTCTATTATGAATAAACATATATTAAAAATGTTTTTGTAAATAAACTTTGATTTTAACTCTTTTAACTCTTCTTTGAATTAAATAATAATAAATGTTCTAATCTAATCCAAGTGGACCTAAATGATAATATTTTATTCCTAAGGTTGTTTTTGGTCGAGATACACTTGTCCAATAGAATTAGGACATGTCTTAGGGTAATATTAAAATCATTTCTACCCTTAATTACCCAATTTACTTTTAACCGTGGTAAATAAAAGTAAAAAGTTACTATTCACCAAAAATTATTTTCATCTCATTGAACCAAATTTTACTTCTTGATATTAACCGTGTCTCTCGGATTTTCGAAATTCCATTCACAGAAGTGGTAAAAGTATGTTTTATGAAAAATTCAGTTTTTTTAACTACCACTTAGTAGTTTCACTATTCATCAAAAATTGATGTTTTTCAGAACGATGCCAAAATTTCACCCTAAGCTATAATTGATATTCCGAATTCAAAAATGATGTCTATTTTAAAAAATTACAAACATATAAGTTGCATTAATTAATTTTATAATTAATTCTCACTGTCACAACAAATAGCGTGTTTTTAAGAAACAATATATATCAAAAGATTGACAATTGTTTAGGTCCAATTTCAAAGTGAAAATAATTCTAATGAACGCCATTGGATAAAATGGTCAAAATATATTCTAATTACACTTTAAAACCACTCAAATTCATAATTTATCACTATTAATTATTCTGATTAAAAAAGTTGTTTTTAATTAAAATTTAGTAATTTTCACTATTCATCAAAATATTAAAGTTATCCGAAAAGTACCAAAATTTCACCCTAGGCTAATTTTGATATTACTAATCCAAAAATGAAGTCCATTTTGAGAGATAGAATTTATAAAATTTCAAAAAGTAGGTATTACTATTCATAACGGCTAGTTTGGTAAGTCATGGTGCGCTTTAACTCGGTGTTGCGTGTAGTGAAAGTTATTGAATTATTTTGAAGAAATAACACACTATGAAATCTTGGGGTGTTACATAAAATACCGATTTAGTTTTTTTATATCTATTTACCTCTTTCTATATGTTGGATCCCACCATAGGTATATTAGATATATAGTTTTATGGGGGTGGACTTTGGTTTATCATTCATCATTATAGGGATTATAGGATTTATCTTAGTAGGGTGATCTTGGGATATGTATTTCAGAATAATTTCGAACAACACATTTAGGCTGGTGGCTCAAATATCTTTTATGATAATGGATAATCTAGTATGATTTATTTATTTATAATGTTTAATAATTTATTTAAAATGTAGGATTTATATGCAATCATTTTTAATCGAAAAAAGTGGATGTCTGTTTAAAACCATTTTCCAATACTTTTTTTCTACCATCCATTGGGGTTTAAAACTGAAAATGAGAATTTTCTAATGGATTTTATTTAATATATTTACTGATGGATATGTGAAATATTCTTCATTAAATGATTATTATTTTAAGTTAAATTGTATTTTATTGAAAAATGGATTTTCATAGAGATTTCCTTGAAAAGTGGTCAGACTTTAGATAAATTGTTTTTAATGTGATGATTTATATATTCATCCAAAAGATTGTTTATGGTTTAAAAAAATTTTATGAGATTTTTTTGAATTATCTATTATTTATCAGCTTTAAATCATTAACATAGAGAACATGTCCTTATGAATGAAATTTTGGAGATGGTTGAGGCCATACGGTGACAACCTTCTCCTTATGATGCTAAAGTAGATGTTTGTGGTTATGATAAGGGGTGATTAATTGGTTTTCACATATGATTGGGTAGGGGAAAGCTTGATTCTAGATCATTAATAATGATTCATTTTGATAGTTATCTATTATTGACTTTCCTTGATTATTCTTGGATATAACTCATTATAATTTTTTGGGGAAATGTGGATTATTCAATTTTATTGGGGGAAAATATATTCTATAGGTTTTAAGAAAACATAGAGTTTTTATATGATTAGTGAATATTAGTATTTCCATTTTTTTTGAAAATTAGGAATTTTCATGAAAATTTTAAAATATGAGATGATTTTGGAAATGATGTTATTAGAGAGAAAACATGGTGTGTTTTTTTTGTTTTTTAAATAATCTTTTGATTTAGTGATTTCTAATAAAATATGAATTCCTAAAAAGAATTATAATTATGGGAATAATTATATTAAGTCTAGAAAAAAGTTGGGATAAATCAATTTTTTTAGATAAAAACATTTTTAGAATTATTTTATATTGATTGTATTTTCATTATTTATATTTTTCACGCATGGAAGCATATTGGAGTCATTGTGGGAAATCCTCCATTTTATATACATCTCCAATATGTGCAATTTGGTGGATTTATAGACATGTTTTGTTGTGATTCTGTAAAGGTGAAGACTTTCTTTTTCAATAATAGTAATCCTAAAGTATATTTTAAGATATAATTGACGAGTTGTTTTATTGGGATTTATGTTTCTTAATTCTATGTTTGGAAGTTCCAAATTTATTTTTTATATTGAATTTCTAAATAAATATTGTTTCTGTAATATTTATTTGATGATATATTTTATTTTAACATATTTCACATCGACTTGATGTTTTTTATTTATGTTTTAATGTAAAATAATTCCAAAATGATTTATTATTGTCCCTCTATTCTTTCTATAATTCACTGGTGATTGCGGAGTTTACTTATGGCTATATAGCATATCACACTACAAAAAATAATTCTTTTTTTTTTGTGATTATTTACCATAAAAAATTCAATATGGATGGGAGTACCTCATAAACAACTCACTATAAAAAAATTACTTCATAATTAATATTATTCGTGATGGGTTCTCACAATTAAGATAAGTGGGATAATTTTTTGATATAGCTATTCAATTTTTGTAAATAATATTTTTGATAGAACTATTTATACATGGAAGGTAATATCCCACCTTCTTTGTTGTGAAATAATTAAAATCACCATAAAAAATAGTTATAGGCCATTGAATTTGAAATAGATTTATCATTCCATTAAAAATATTTATTTATTATGGAAATTTAAAATCCATATAAAATATATATAAATAAATTAAAATTTTAAAATGCACAAAAAAATAAGTAAGAGAATATTTATTCTAAAACAAAAACATATATAAGGTAAATAATTTCACCTAAAAAAGAACATATTAAAAGTTTTATAGAGGTAGTGGTGGGTTATATCCATCAGGAAAAGGGACATCCATCCCTAAAGTGTGTGTAATTCATCACATATAATCCATTATCTTCTCATGATTCCACTATTGTTGTAACCACATCTTCTCATAGTATTGACACTGATACTCCTTAATTTTTCATTACTATTCCTATTATCTAATAAGTCTACATATAGTCAATCTTTAAGCTTATAGCCTTGCCATATACTCTTCAATAGTGAAGGATGATGATCATACATGCACTCCCTTTGAGGTAAACAATGATATCAATTATGTACTACAGTAACTGTCTAGATTTGATCATTAACAAATAAAAATGAATATGTTGTTTTGAATACCACACATCATATGCAGCCAAGCTACATTATCAAAACATGGTTCATAAGATGCATCATCCCCACCACCCAGCTAAGATTGAATCTACTATATATGTGAAATATTTTAAAAAACATTCACCCACATCCATTAATTTTACAATTCCTCTCAAGCATAGATGATGAAAGAATTTAGTTAATGAGGAATTCCAGAGTCCCCAAAATAGTCATAGATTATCTCTCCCTAGATCTCCAAAAAATTTAATATGAAAATTTATAGAAAATTTCAAGCATTAAAGACTCTCATTCCTCTCAAATTGAGGTTATCATGTTATCTTAAAAAATATACCACTAACCTAATAAATAATTAAAATGTAAAATAATGCACATTGTTTAATAAAATATCATTCAATTCTCTAACATGAGATGATCATTGTAGATAAAGAGCATGAACCCATGATACCTAGGGATTATAAAAATAATTCCTTATAATATAACTATCTTAACAAAAAACAAGATGTGAATACTATGAAAATAAGAATAATTAGTAACACAATTGATAAATAACATAAATTTAATGAAAACCAATTTAAATTCATAGTTAAACTTATATCATTTTATGAGGATCCATGTTATGGGAAGGATATTTCTTAGAAATTAGATCTAGATTCATCAATAAGGTGAGGCCTCAATCCCTCATAGTATCTATTGTCAGCACACTCGCTAGATAGACAATGCATCCCATTATTAGGTAATTTTTCCTTAGTCAAGCTATGAATCATCTCATCAAACTGATATTGATATATATAGGAGAAACTATGAGAAAATACCTTTACCTATAAATAATTATTAATACTGATATCAAATACAAATATAATCAATATTTATTGAACAAAATAATATATTGATTATGAGTATAACTTGAACTGAATACATCATTCTTCACATCCATTTTAAAATTCTTAAGTATTAATGTCTTTATATTCCTCCTCAATATCATCAATTTTTATAAATTATTTAACTCTATCACCCCTTACAATTTTTAGCTCATTGATCACAACATCAACATTAACATCAATGATGAACATTATCTATAGGGTCAAATTATCAATATCTGTATCTATTTAATGGATTTATTTGGATATTTTTCATAAAACATTTAATAAGTTTTTTCTTGAACAAAACCATTTTTTTTCTATAAATGGATTTTCATGAGATTTTATTTTTATTACACCCACCATTCATTTAAATATCTCATTGAAGCGCAATAATTTTCATCATAAATATGATGTGCAATATGTGCTACAGTAAATGGTTATTTTGATATTATAATACTTTCATACTTAATATCAATGAATCAATGTCATGGTTAAATGCACAAACTTTTATTGGTATTTTACAAATGAATTTTAAACATTGTTACATAATTATTTTCTAGATAACACAACTAAATTATTTCATCCACTATACTATAAAACATATCTTCGCAATATATTTTTTGGGTTCCTTAAAAAAACCCTTGTTAATTTATATTTTAGATTCACCATAAGTGTATATATATAAAAAATCCACATACAGATTACAAGATGTTACCAGTTTGGATGTTGGGTTATTTAGTTCGCATAATAAAATATCAATTTCATTTTAATGTTTGAAACCTAGACAAATAATAAAAATTAAAAATTAATAAAAATTGAAAAATCTATTTCATATGTTTGAATGTAAACAATTAATCATTTTAGTGTTTGAAAGATGTAAGAAAAATTATACTATTTACTTTCTTCAAGATTAGTTAAGGAATTCTATGAGTTTTTTTATATGATCACCATATAATAAAAAACTTAATATAAATTTTCTTTCAAAAAATATTTTATAATTTTGGGAAAATGAATCATTATTAACCCTTAAAATTGTTTCTTAGGAACTTTTCCATAGAAGTGAGGACACTATAACACACTATGATTTTATAATATATTTCATTTTAATAAATATTTTTTTGATATATTTTGAAGCATGAAACCCAAAACTTATGTAAATAATGCATACAAATTATAAAATTAAGCATAATATATTGTATTTAAATGAAATAAAATTATTAGAAATGGTTTCTAATTCACAATGGAAATACCATCTTTCCTAAAAAGTTGTTTTGTAATATTTTGTTTATCTTCATTTTTTGGGTCATATATATTTTATTTTAAATTTAATTTAGTGTAATAAAGTTATGAAAAATTATTGGTTACACATATATAAAATGAATTCATTAGGTATCAGTTATCTAGAAATGAAAATAAAAGTATTTGAAGGAGTTTTTTTTTCTCTGAGAAAAATACTTTTACATTGATAATGTATTTATATCTTTATAAATTAACTTATCCACCATTTATGAATGATATTAATTAAATGAATAGAATATATATTCAATAAAATAATTTAAAATTAATATAATGATATTTAATACATAAACCCAATCTTTAAACATAATTTATTCTTGGATTACTAATATAATATTATAATATATAGAAACCAAGGGTCGAGAGGTCTAGTGTCTTTAGGTGATTATACACATAAATATACCATATTAAACAAAAAAACATCATCTTAATTTAAACTCCACATAGTTATCAAAACACTAAAAGATCTTCTAAAACTACATAGGATACCATGGATAAAATATATAAGGAATAGGGTGAGCTAGAATGCCCTGTAAGGGAATAAACATGGCCATTAATAATAACATTAGAGTCAAGAGGAATAACATGATATCATTAAGTGTATGATCATAAGAATAGAAACATGGAATAAGGAAATCAAATTTTAAGATCACAGAATCATTGAATAAATAGAAGAAACATAATACATTAAATCATAATCATGTTTTAATGATACCTCCCAAGACCTTTATAATAAAGTGGAAAACTTTTAATGGTGGATTGGGTTCACTCCCAATTCCCATAAACACCATGTATAAATTCCCATGATTTTTTAGGTTCACTCTTTAATCCATTACATCACATCTCATGAGATATATATTATTAAACATTGCATTATAGGGATATATCATTTTTATCCCACCTATCACATAATGAAAATCATACATATGAATTCTATATAAATAAAATAATCCATACATAAATCATAATCATGACCAAACCCATAAAAAGATATGGGATACATATATCTAGTTTAATGAATAATCTAATACTAAATCATAAGGATTCCCAAAATAAGGAGGAATTATACTATTACATACTTTCATAATAGAAAAAAGGACATATTTAATGAAAATGGAGTTCCATTTAAGAAAATTAATGTGAAATATCCATATAAGAAAAAATAAAAATAAACCACTTGAGTGTAGCTTTTTTGAAATAACTAAAGGACATTTTTTTAGACGTAAAGACCATATTGTTTCAAATAATACAATAATTCAAACAAGAGTGTTTCCCAAAAAATAATGTGGGTTTTGAGAATCTATTCATGGTTTAAAAAACAATTGATAGGGGTGCTTCTTTACATGAGACAATAAATATAAAAGTTCCTTTTACTCGGGTTTAATTTAAAGTAGGAAATTCAAATGGAATTAAAAACATGTAAAAACCCAACAATAAAAATTATTTTTAAAAGTTTATATATGTAATGGAAATATAAATAAAATTAATGTGGTACCTGGGAATAATATTTCACAAAATAGAGAAAAATAAAAATATTGTGTAACTGATAAGTCAATAAGGTGGGATCAAAGATCCATTACCTTAGGTTCCCGATTTGTTCTATGCACATGGTTAATTTATTGAATAAAAAACTAATTTTATTAAATAATTGGTGAATAACATTAATAATTTATATTTTATATTAAAAATTTGACACCCTTAAATTTTAGAAAATATATTTTTTAAAATAAAGTGCAATTGTTCGATAAATTTCTTTACACGCTACCCCAAGTCTAAATAAACTGTGATATATTAACACTTTTCAAACAAGCCATTAAATTTGAATTTTTAAATAGTAACATAAAAATTACAAAAAATATATATAATGGTTTTATATAATGATAACCTACTTATTAAATCAATATAAATAGGTACTAAATTTCAAATAATGTCATTTTATTGTTCAAAAATTTGGTTTATTTAAAAATGGATTTTATTAAATTTTATTCTAGAAAATTATAATTAATTTCATTATTTTTTAGAAACTTTATTTCAGGGAATTAATATAATTTTTTAAATAATAAATTCAATATTATATTAGAGTGAATTTCTTGTATTTTTCTAAAAATATTTATTTTTCAGTGAAAAGTGAAAATACCGATTTTTATAAAAAAAATCAATTATTTTCCAGAAAAACCCAAAATGTTTTGAATTTTATCTTGAAGTAACACAAGTTTTAATTAATTATTAATAAAATAATTAATTACAAATGAATCATATATATACTTTATTTTGCTGTTAATTATTTTTTGGTCTTAAAAACACATTTGTCTAAAGAAAAACTACTTTTATACATGCAATGTGTTTACATATAAATAAATTAAATTAATATATATTTATTAAAGGTCTTAATGAAATTTTTAGATTATATATTCAATTATATATTTTAATATCAAATTTATGGCATTTATTAGGAATGGAATGTAATTTACTTACGTTTCATGCTTACAAATTCATGTTATACAACAAGTTTTCGTTGTAGGTTGCAAGCTTATTTAAAATTAAATTTATCTACTTATATATATATATTTAATCCTATGAAATGGATTAAATAATTTTATTCATAATAAATTATATATTATTATTATGTGAACATATTTTTTAGTCATTATGAAATGTAAAAATAGTAAAATTTTGTAGCAATTGTTAGGGTTAAAATGGGTTTACCAGAGGGTGTTAATCAATGTTATAAAGATAGTATTGCCACACCAAAATATATAATTATTCTTATTTGAATATATTTAAACTTTATCATATCCTACCTTTGAATCCTTGGTCATTTGGATCCACTTTCCTAGAAATCGACCATATATAATTGAGATCTTTTATGAAATTTCATGTGCATGCCTCTCCTCACTTATAAAAGGCAACCTGTCCCCATAAATTTTTAAAACCATTTAAACCTCATATATTATCCAAAACCTACTAAAAATACTTATTATAATCCTTTAATTCATCCTAGATTTTTTGGTTTTCTCTTAATACAAATCCTTCAAGGCTTTTGTGTATGCCAAATGAGGTTTCTCAAAGAAGAGGTATAAATCTAAACCAAGATATTTCAATTTTATTTATCCATAAAACTTCAATAAAATTGTTTTATATATATAAAAATGATTAATACATTAGAATAAATATAATTATGTTATTATTATTTTATCATAACCATTTTCCATACCTTATCTATCAAATGGGAAATTAAAGTACCGCTTGTGCATATGTGTGGACCACCGCCTTCATGCAACGATATGATTATTTTTCCATTAAAATATTTAATGGTTGTTTATAATGATCTATGTAATGTTTATATATGATATTTATAACATAATTTTACTTTTATAATAACATTATCTTATCTAAATCCATACCTTCGGGTCAATTAGTAAATGGTAATGTCGATCATGCGTACATGTGGACTACCACCTCATGAAATGATGCAATTTTTTTTATCATATATGATTTGATAAGATGAAAAAAACGATACATTTAATGAAATTATATTATATTTTTTATATAATAAGGATTATATAATAGTGAGTTATCATTTACCTTAATTTCTTTCCAGCCATCAAAAATTGGAAACATCACTCGCGTCTCTGTATGGATTACCATCTCCACGAAGTGTTGTAATTCATTATTAATCACAAATTATGATGAATGGTTATAAATTAATAAATAATGATTATATATTTTATTTATATCATGATTAAAATTATTTTTACTTCATTAATACGATCCTTATTCAAGTAATATAACTTTTGAACTAAAACTTACATGATAAACGAAGTAGTTAACACCTGAAATGATGAATTTAATAGAGAAATTTTAATAAACCATTATTAAAATAAAATTAATGGGTAATATATAATATTATATATATATTATGGATATTTTATATATTTATAATAAATCTTATTTTTTTATGAATGATGTTAGAGAGAAAATGAATCACATCAGATATAAGGTATGGTTTTCAAATAAAATTCTCTTCATTGAGATATGTTTTAATACTAAACATTAATTTCTTAATTTTATAATGTTTATACTAAAAAAGAATTTATTTTTAAATAATCCATTATTTAATTCAACTTATTTATTTAACCATATGATTTTCAATATTCCAATGATGTTTGATTAAAAAATTACTAAATTTGTAAGGGTTGCTCGCCTAAATTTTAGTTTATTGAGACTTTTTCAATGATATAAACCTATCATATTTTATGAGGTATATCTAATACCAAATTTATATTTTTCATTATGAATATTAATATGTTTATATAACTCAATATCTCATTTTATGTTACTTATTTCATGGGGGTTATGATTCAAATGTTACCACAATGTTAAGGGTTTTATGTTTCAATTTATTTTTTTCTAGGATTGTTTATGCTTAAATTTTACAATGATGAATTTATATGATATATCTCACCAAAATATTATTTATTTAATTATAAATTGGTTAAATATTTATATTAAATATTAATTTCATTATATTATCTTTAAGTACATAATTGTATGAAAGAATGTTTTCAAAGAAAATTGACTTAATTTCTCTATTTGGTCAAGAATATTTTCTTTTGTGTCCATATTAATTTCAAAAATGTCATCAAAAATATTTTTACTATTCTATAAATATTTACTAAATTCAATTTTACCGAATTTTTTATTTTTATAAATATTTTCTAAAAGGAATATTCTTATCATTTTCCAAATGTGGTACTATTGACTTTTATTGAAAATTCGAAATAATGTTTTATTTTAACATAAAACACTTTGAAAATATTACCCACCACCATAAATAATATTTTATTTGAATGTTACTTTTTCAGTATCCATATTTTTTAAAAATTAAAATTTTTCTTTAATATTTTATAGATTTTTAGACTTTAAATAAGTTATTTCAATGTTAAAAGGGTATTTTAATCAAGTGGTGTATTTGTGATCTTTTAAAGGAATTATCATATGTAAAAACATATGTTTATGTTTATTTGATTTAATCATGATGTTATCCAATTATAGTAACTTTATTATTTATATGGAAAATTGATGATTAAAATACTGAAATATTTATGTAACTAGTATCCTTTCCATGGGTTATGATTGATTAGTATGATTGATCTTTTGTGATATTTTGGAAATCTTATATATAGTTTTTTATTATATGAAATATGGGACTGGAATTATATATCCTTATAATTCATTGGGTAATTATTGATATATCATTAGACAATAAGGACTTGAATAGATAGTGAACTCATTTTACTAATGGAAGTTTCCAATATGAAATTCTTGGTAGTGAACCTTGACTACAAAAATGATGGAATCTGGAGTGAACTAAATCTACTATAACAGTATTTCTTGTGGTCCTTGACCAATGAATTGATTTTCTAGGCTTCTGTGTATACCAAAAAATTAAGTCTTATTCTTATTATATGTTTTCATGGATTATTATTGATTATTAACGTCTCCACACTTACATGTATTTTGATTAAAAAAACATATTCCATGATTCATGTGTAACAATATTTACTTTATTGGGTATGATTATTATAATCTTATATTATGATCACACACCCTTATTATTATCTTATAATCACTTAAGAACCTTTATTTTTATCTCTCTTTTTCTCCCTTAGTGAGCATATTATGTTTCCCTTCCCTAGGTTATGAATAATCGTTTTAAGTGTTATATCTCTAAGAGGGATGATAGTTGTGAATAACTTAATGGGAAATGATATTGACCTTTTATAAAAAAAATATGTCTATGTTTCTAAAGACACTAATCCTTTATGGGTTTGGGATGTATTTTATTGATATGTAATGAATATTCCACTAATAAGATGTAGTATTCATGTATTAAAAGTTTGGGTTTATATAGTTGGTATTAGAGTAAGGTTGTGTAATGTTTGGAAACTAGGATGAGGAACCCTTATTGAGAAACATTAGAATAAGATCAATTATAGGATAACATAATAAAAATTTGGTAAGGTAGATATTTTCTTATTTTCCTAGAAGTACATCCATTTCAAATCACGACAATTGGATGTGGATTTGAAACTGATGCATCTAGAGGTAATAACCCCAAGCATAGTTTTTCATGTATATGTCGACCATCATTCAGGTTCACACTGAATGTGACCTAATTGTGCACTAGGTTTAAACTCTCTTTGGATATTCTGAGGTTAATTCATATTTTCATTATAAACCACTACGAAATTTTGGAATAGGTAATGACCATGGATGACTTAGGTTAATCATATGGTGTAAAAAGTTGAAAATAAGGTTTTAGGTTTATACATTATATGAATGATTTTTCATGATTATATTTTTATTCATTACCATTACTAACAATATTATTTTGGTTTTAGTTAATGTATGGAACCAAAATGAATCATGTTGAAGTAGAATGTGATGGATGATGGAATGATTGTCCTCATGAACTACTAAATGATATGAGAGGTGGAATGAGAAATATTGTTATTATGACTAATCAGCTATCACATTAAATGATTAAAAAACTAAAAGTAGGTGAGTGTTTTAATAGTCCAAGTAATATAGAAATAGAGATTCATGAAGGTAATATTGGAAATAATATTTATATTCCTACATGTCCAAATTATGAGAAGAAGCACCCTGAGAAATTTCTTAAATGAAAAATATGATGATTTATTTTTGTAAGACAATGACATAAGGATATTAATAACTTAGGATAAATTAATATTTCAATATTTATAAATAATGTACTTTCCAAGGTTCCATTTATAGTTCAATATCTTACAATTAGGGATATTTTAAATTATATGAGCCAATTCCCTAATCCTAGGGATAATTTTTAAACCAATGAAGGGCCTATGACATAGTAATTGTTAAAGTGTAATGATTGAGGTTTTTATGTATTTTGATTTGAGAATTATGTTTTAGAAGTTTATTATTAATGATATTACATATATAAGATTCATGACAATTATAATAATTGTTCTATAGTAGTTTTTATTTAAATATTTTCAAGAATATGTTGAATGGTTCGGATTACCTTGAAATGGGATTTAGTGGTATGTTAATATTTTTTAGAGAACACATGGTTAAGGAATAGATAATATTTAATATATTCAAGAGTTTGATATGATAATGTTTAGTTATGATAAATAGTTTATAGATATTTCAAATGTAATTTTGATTGTACTGGTGACCATGAAAACGATTAGTGGTTTGATGACGGTGTGGTTATAATATATTTGATGAGTTTATTACATTTGTGTAATTATATAATAAATGGGATAGTCTATGATTTTATTTCATAAAAAGGATATAGTTATATTTTATAATCATATATTTTTACATTAGGGTTTTATGGTTATTTTGGTTATATCATGTTTTAGGAGAATATATCATCAGTGTACTCACATATTTGGTATGTGATATTAAGACATATTTTTTTCTTTAGGGACTAAAGTTAACTTGATTTTATAACCTTTATGATTTTTTTTCTACTTGGTTTGTCTATAGAAAACTTTTAGACATTTTTTGGAGGATTTTTAAGGATACCAATTTATGGCATGGTTTATATTGAACTTTTGTTGTTATTGGTAACAATTTAGATATTAATATATTATTTCATCATTTAATGATTTAAAGATATTGGATAACTTGTTCTAATCATGTTTGTGTTGGTAGATTATAAGATAAGAAATTAATGACATGAAATTCTCTTATAGAACTTGAGATATATTAAAAGTTAATTTTAGTACTTCATGCTTGAAAATTTCATCTTAAATATTCATTTTATGGATTAAGAGATGATATATAAGTTGAAAAAATTGAAGCACACCCAAAGGATTAAATTATTCTTCTGAACCAAAATAATATCAAGTAAATATATTTTCTCATATTCCATGGTAAAATAATTACTTAGCAATAAGAAATGGATCTTGAAAGTGAATTTTTTTTCTTTTTATAGCTATTTTTGAGGAGTTTATGGTCATTTTAAATTATCTCTAATGTATGGTATTGTGGTCATTTCCTTTCTAATGACCATGTTCTACATCACCATGTGTTATTATTTGGTCATTATATTTCTCCTATATGATCATATTTTCATTTCCCACTAACATTATCCTTATATGGGAGCTCAATTATGTGTTAAATATGGTAAGCCTTATGTTTCTCACTTACCCTTTCTAGGAAAGTTTTATTATTATTTTAAATGATGTGGGTTTTCAACAAAGGTATTTTCAAACATGGAACCATTGATTAACATGATAAAAGGTTTTAATACAAGATTTATTTAATGGGTGAGAATGTAAAACCCTAATAATTTTGAATATATTTTTATTTAAAAAAATTGCAAGTGTTAGGTAAATTTCTTTACACACAACCATGATTATAAACGAGCCTTGATGAAATAACCCTTTTACAATATAGCAGGTGAATTAGAAGGTTTGAATAGTAATAAATAATTTAAGCAAAATTTATAAAATGGTTTTAAATAATTAATTTTTTTTAATTAATATATAATAAATAGGTATTCAATTTCCAGTAGTCATTTTATGCTTCAAAAATATTTTTTCTTCAAAAATAAGTTTTATTGATTTTTTTCATGAATAGAATAATTAATATATTATATTTAAAGATTAATTTTTTAATAAATTGGTATAATTTTTGAAACCATTATATAAATATTATCTTAGGCTGAATTTTTAGGATTTTTCCAAAAAATATTTATTTTTCAATGAATAGTGAAAAATAATGATTTTTGTAAAAGATGTCATTTATTTTTAATTAAAACACCCATTTTTTAATTTAATTTTAATATAACATTAGTATAAATTAATTATAAATTATCTAATTAATTACATATAAATCATCACTATAATTTATTCTTTTTATAACATAATTTTTGGGCTATAAAATGTATTTTTATAAAAAACTATTTTAATGCACGCAATGAGTGTTTATCTTAAAAAATTAAATTAATAACTATTTATTAACTATTTTAATAAAAATTTTAGAATATATATTAAATAATATATTTTTTACTTTCATCTTATGGTTTTCAAAAGTAATTTAATGTATGAAAAGTATGCTTTATGCTTAAAGATTCATTTGTCTGAAACTAGTTTTCTAAAATAGTTGTATTCTTATTAAAGCCTAAATTATGCCAACTATATAAATTTATTCTAAAAAATGGATTAAATATTTATAATATTTATAATTAATATAATATAATAGTTTCAAGCTATTTATTTCATATTTAATTGTATAAATAGTAAAAAACAATGAGCTCAATTATGGTTAAAATGGGTTTTCCAGGGTGTGGGGGGGGGGAGGGTAAACCAAGAGATAAGGGTTTAATTCCCACCCGCACCATTTTAATTGTTTTGGATGAATATATTTAAAAATTATATTATAATACCTCTTAATACATAGTCATCTGGAGCCACATTCCCATGAATGTGACCATATATAATTGAGATGTTTTAAGAAATTTGTTATGTGTTATGCCCTTACCTATAAAAGGGAATCTCTCATCCTCCATTATTCACATAATTTGAGACTTATATACTGGGTAAAACCAACTAAAAATCCATTAAATAATAAATCCATTTCATCCTATAGGTTTTTTCTTCCCTTACGACCAATCCTTTAAGGCTAAAGGCATATACCAAAGGAGGTCTCTCAAAGTTGAGGTATAAATATTAACCATGATCATTCAATTTTATTTCTTCATAAACATTATATAACCTAATTTTATCCATAATAAATTATTAATATATTATAATAAATATACATAGTTTTTGTTATGATGTTTTTACACTCATTTTCGACCCCTTGTTTGTCAAATTAGAAGTAAAATCATCCCTCATGCATACGTGTGGACTACCGCCTCCACATAGCGAAACAATTCATTTTACATTACCATATTACATGGGTGGTTATAATTATTGATATAATTATTATATATAATATTTATAAAATAATTGATATTATTTAATTATAATGTGTTATCTATCTTCTTACCTTATGATCCATTGGTAAATGCTAATGTTGTTTGTGCATACGTGTTGACTACCACCTCTATAAGGTGATGTGATTTGTTTATCATTTATTATTTAATTTGAGGTTACCAAGGATAAATTTAATTAACATATTTTAAATTTATTATATAATTATTATTCATTAAAGGTGAATTATCATTTACATTTCTTTATTCCATCCATTAAAAATTGGAAACACCAGTCTTGTGTATACACAGATTACCATCTCCATGAAGTGATGCAATTAATTTTTCATCACTAGTTAATATTAGTTGTTAAAAATATATATATAGTGATTATATATAATAATTATATAATGATTAACATTATATACATTGAGTAACTATCACGACCCGTCCTCGGGGCCCGTGTCGTGACTACCCCAAGCCCGCCTTCCATAGGCCAGGGGCTGACGACTAGAACCAAAGGTGTAAATCCCAATAAAAAGGGAAGGCATTGCCTTTATAAAACTAAACAACACAACAGAGTACAAGAAGAAGAAAACACTAAGTAAAGCAATAAAAAAGTGTGCTGGAAATACAAAGGGGCCAGAAATACAAGCCCAACAGAAAGGTACAACTACAAGTGAGAGTAATGTACAACTCAATGGACAACAGCTGAAAGGTGACATGAAGCTCCTGGATTGTCCACCACGGATCCTACCTGAAGGGTAGGTACAGATGTCCTCCTCAGCATACCGCGTCTGACCGTCTGTCCGTTCGTCTGCTCCGGGTACCGAATCATCTTCAAATCCACCTCCAGGTACCGTCCAGCTCAACAAGCCTCAACCATGATCAGTGTTGTCCGTCGTCTGTAACCAACACAACGAGGTGCGGGCGTAGCCCGTGCAGGGGTGAGTATAACGATACTCAGTAGGGACCTCGAGACCCTCAAGGTCTCACTAAAATCCAACAACGATAAACCACAATGAAAGATATCAATAGATAACCTTTACTTAGGTATATGACCATACATATACCTAACTTATCAAGTAACCCATCTCAATCATGAGGTAAACAAAAAGGTTATTGACTCAGCTCAAACCAGGATTTTCATTCACGATGTCAAAACTACGGCTGCTGGAGAACTCCTCCTCTGTCGAGTACAGTGGGTCTGCCGCTATAACCAAGCGTGTCTCACTAACCCTGGACTGCTGATGTACTCCACCTGTCGAGTACTGTGGGCCTGCTGCTACAACCAAGCGCGTCCCACCATGGGTCTGCCGCTACAACCAAACGCACCCCCTCATAGCCTATAGAGGTACTCCTTCTGTCGAGTACCGCGGGTCTACCGCTACAACCAAGAGCTCCTCCACCGTGGGTCTGCTGCTACAACCAAGCGGACCCCACTGGGTCATCCGAATCACTCCGAGTCGATCGATTAGCAGTCCTCAAGTCTCAGCCAACTACTAGGTCTCTGCATTCCATACGCTCGCCTCCGGTAGGGTCCGCTCAATGAGCAACTGGTCAATACTTCCAAGTGTAATGTAATATCACGTGGAAGTATCTCAAAGGACCGCCTCATCATAGGGGTCTCAACGCAACAGACAGAACGTCAATCAGACGCCCAGTCTGTGAGTTATTAGCATTTTCATTCCAGGGGCCCGGTTGGTTTTCAGGTACAATCCAACCTGACCATACTCCAACTGTGCCCAAACCTTAGGTGAATAATGCCAAAAGAACCATCTCATCAAGAGGAATCCAACAATGTCGACGACACATCAATCAGATGTCTGGTCCTTATGTTATAAGCATTTCCGCTCTGAGGACCCGGTTGGTTTCGGGTTCGAACCAACCCGGTCATACTTCAAATGACATCGGTTAACCAAACCGGTCACACCATTGTGATCCATACTGAAAAATACACGATATGGACTACCCATTGGTCCAAAACGGATAGCCGGTGAAAAAGTTACATTTTACCGCAACATGCGCGATCCAGGCCCCGTGGGGCCCGCACCCTGACCTCAAGGTAAATATCATAAATTCGTCTTGAAACATCCATCTTAATTCTAGGTTCTCAACGTCGCAGATGGTTCGTCATTCTGACCCCGTAAGAGAGAAATATGTCAGATACAAATCCCGTAATAATAATAATATTATTATACGGTGTTTCGGGGACCCGAGCCACGAATCAGAATTTAGTATCCAACATTAGACTTGAATCGACCGTAATATTGACATGATTACATCGCCACTGACGGAAAACCAATCAGATGTCGCACACATGAGTTATGGCGGGTCAAAGATTTAATAATAATATTAAATCAATTATTTTTCGAGCGCTTCGGGTACCCAATCCAAAACCCCGAAAAAAGACATTCAATATTGGACTCGGAATGTCCGTCTTGGAATCAGGGTCGCACTGCCGCAGACGGTTCGTGAAACTGAGGTCACACGAATAAGTTGCGCTCAAAAAAGTGTTTTATCAACTAAAATCATAATATGATTATTATATTATTATTTTTAATTGATTTTACCTCAAAATAACACAATGTCACGCACCACCACCCTATCTATCCAATTGGTGCCCCTCCCTCCATTTATTGGTGCGCCTCCCTCCATTTCAAGCATGAAAAACCCTAATTAAATGGTGTGCATCACATTCATTGAATTCTCTTTCTTTTTTTAAGTTTTAATTTATTTCCTTTAATCATTTTCTCTCTCCAATCTCCTTCTCCATTCACTGTTTCGTCTCCACCAAACCCTACCATCCGGGCCTTCCCGCGGCTGCCTCTCACTCTGGATCTACTGCCTCCGGCCTACCGTCATCCTGGCCTCCCGCCGTGCCGCCGCACCGCCCCCGGCTACCCGCGTCGGCGCACCTCAAACCAGCCGCAACGCCTGGCCCCCCGTCCGCTCGCCGCGCCACCTCCCGTTACCACGCACCCGACTCCAGGCCGCCGCACATCAAAAACAAGTTGGTGGTGGGTCTGGACTTGTTCGTAGTCCGTACCCACCGCATTAGTAGTTAGAATAAACACTCCATAGAATATTATTCCATTCTTGAGGGAAAGAATCATGTAAACTTAAATAAACAAAAACCCCTACCTCAAAATTGACGTCGAACATCATCGAGTCGCGGAAGACGGACGTCACGATATTCGGGCGTCGCGGAAGAACGGTGTTGTCCCGTAAACAATGGAGGAGGAGTTGTTGACGTAACCGAAGCTTTTCTGCAGTGGTGTCTCCTCTCTTAACGCGGAGGAAGAAGAAGGTTGGCGAAAGAAATGATTCTGGTTCTTCGAGTCATGGAGTGTTCTTCGCGTTCTTCGTGGAAGAACTCTCCCTTTCAATATCTCCACTGTTCTCCCAACACCGCAAGTGCCAAAACAAAATAATAGCCTAAGATATTATTTTATTCTCCCATTATATAACATTGCTATCAAATTAAAATTAATTCAAAAAGTCTATTGAATTAACTATGGCATTTGAGTTGGAAACATTAATGGAAGGGAGATGGAAAGGCTCCACATAATTAATGGGAGGTGTTGTCAAAATAAATAAATCGAGTGTTAAAGGGGGGTTTAAGGGAGGTGAAGGGTTAGGCCTAGTGTGGGCCCCACCTCACAAATATCCTCCCATGGTAGGTTATGTGGGGTGTGGGCCCCACCCCTAACTTCTTCTTAGAGGATATAACCACACAAATGAATAAAATGGTGCACAACCATTTTATTTATTTTTTTTACAAATATCCAAAAATTAACTTTCAACCTGCATAAAACACAACTGCGGTAAAGGTCCTCTTAAGAAAATATCGGCACTGCGAGTTCATCGTTTTCCTCAGATTTCAATTCCGAGCACTGGTTCAAAAGTTATAAAATTCCGAACGTACGTTTACTGAACGTACCCGAAAAAAAGTTCAGAAAATTATTATCAGTCACCCTCGACCCACTACATTCAAGGATAGGGTGTGACTAGGTGAAACACACCCCAAAAAACCCAACAGTACTCTCGGATTTTCAATCCAAGTTACTGTTTAAAAGTTATGAATTTTACAATAAAATAATCGTCATTTAATTATTTTATTTGCAGCCAAAAACTAACTTTTTCTGGTGGCCCACGTCAGTCAAAGTTAGTATCTTCTTAAATAAACCATGCCATCATGAGTTCAGTGGTGGTCTTGGATTTTTAATCTGATCTACCATTTGTGAGTTATAAGCATTTGAAAAATAAAATAATTTATTTAATTATTTTATTTAGGGTTATACCATTTTTGGAATTTCTCACAGGAGGCCCGTGCCGACTAAAATTAAGTCATTACTAGGGTAAATCCGCCATCATGAGCACAACGGTGCCCTTGTATTTTTGATCCGAGTAACCGTCTATGAGTTATTACACTTTTTCAGTGAAACTGCTTACGCGTGTTAATTTAAGCTTAACAAAACTTCAGAAAATTATTCCGGGCACACCGGGCCTCGGAATCAGGTGCCGTCAGAAACTGCGTACTCGTAAAATTCCAAAGAAATTAAGAAAAAAAATTTCATTGAAATTTATGGGTATCTACATTACTCACACCTCAGGGCTTTACATCCCCGTAAAGTTTTAACACACACTAGGAGAAACAAAAGTGGTACTGAGCACGCATCTGAAACTTCCGCTCCCATGTGCTCTCCTGGAGGTTCCTGTGCTGCCTGGGGTTTCCTTTTCGTCAACCAAGGAAAACCCATCCCATCGTTGTAAGTAAACCACAACCTTTTTTTGCCTAATATCGTCAATCCGTGTATGAACTGTGGTTGCCCAGTCCATACCCAAACTAACATCGTAAGGCCTCGATGCTGCCACCAAGAGGTTCCAACCAAAACTCTCACCTCAAGGGTCAGATCAAACCTGTCGGCATAAGTGTGTTTATCGAGTCTCCTCTCAAAGGTATCTCCAGACGTGAGGGTCAAGTCAATGGTTTTAACTGGAAACTCTAGGTCTGGGACAAGATTATTGAAAGGAATGAATGATTGGTACCTATGTCTATAGATATGGCAGCTCATAGCAGAAAGAGACCGTACCTCAAATCATTCTTAGAGCCCTTAGGTCACACTCCGTGACCACATAAAGCTATTCTCTTCCCCGGCCCTTTAGCTCCCTAAGCCTGGTGGGGAATACAAAGGCAGGTGGTTGTAACATGTTGAAATGTACACCACTTCATGCTGCTCTCCAAGCTCAACTTCCACGTCTACTGCTCTGCAGATTCATCTGTCCTTAACACTTCCTCTTCTTGAAACATTTTACATGCCCAATTCTTTGAGACTAGTGCCAGTTTGCATCTTCCCACTACTACCATTCACTGGCTATAACCGATCAGCCAAAGAATATTCAACCACAAAGGTTCTCTCTATCACCCTAACATAAGTACAAAAGCATATAGGAAAGAGTGCTTCTCAGATATCCTCAAACACACCTCGCTCAGAGGTCCGAGCTCTAAAGCACTGATAGTATCGTAGTCAGCAAGTACCAAGAAATATCGGTATACCTCGACGAATACTCAGCTGCTGACATGTCGTCCTGCCGAAGCTGTATAAGCTCTAGAAAACTCTTAGCCACCTCCTCAAGCTATTCCTCAACCGCTAGTGAGTCGGGCTCGCCTCAGAACCTGAGGGGTATCTAATGCTGAAAAATGTGTAAGGAACTAAGCCTACATGCATCCTCTACCAGTACTGCCAGTTGTCACTGCTGACCAACAGGTAGTGATATAGCTGGAACACTACCCGAAGGTATTATCTCAGGCATCAGTCCATGTACCGAAGCCTCATCACTATGCAGACCAACCTCATGGTCACTCTTTGGGAAACGCCAGTAGTTAAGATCACCATATGCTCTACTAGCTCTAAACTAGGTGTAGAACTCTAGCAATCGCCTCCATCCAGTCCACTACTGCCTGGGAATCTGCCTCGCCTCATAAAATCAGAGGCCTCTGCTGCTAGAACTCGTGCAACGCGCTCTGTCAGCGTGCATCGTCCGCTAGTACGGCTGGTGGCATCTGCTGCCTACCGGGTGGTGGTGCTACTGGTACACCACCCAAAGGAGCTAGCATAGAAAGAGGGCCCTGCACCGGAGCCTCATCTCTCAATGAGCCGTCATCGAGTACTCTCTCAGAAACTCCAACTGACTATCTACATAGAGACATCCTGAACAGATGCAACACGGTAAAATGATTTAAAACTGATGAGCTGACCTGGTTTCAGCAAACATAATGAAAACTTTTGAAACACACACGTAATCAGTGTTTTCGTACAGTAAGTCAGAAATCAGCAGTCAGGGTCCTGGTGTACGGATACGTTGGCCGCCGCACCAACACTGGACTCCCTGAACTGAAAACCACACTTAGTACCCTTAACACTATTGCTTCACAGAAAGAAAATATCATAGCCCTAAGTTCTGCAGTAGAACCGAATCCTCTGATACCAATTAAAATTGTAACACCCCAGAATGATAAAGGGTTAAATGACTAAATTATATGACTCATGTCAACAAGGTGCACCTTCCTTTTCGGGAGCCTATCTGATTAAAACATCACAGTTAAGCATGCTTGCCCTGGAGTAGTGATCAAGATGGGTGACCTTCAGGGAAGTTTCTCAGGATGTGTGTGAGTGAGAAACAAACACACTGGAAAGGACATGTGTTGGCCTGTGGGGACTGTCTTTAGTCAGATGACCCGTTCAGGCATGTGGGTGGACCCAGGGGTGGGCCCCACATGTCTGCGGGGGAAACTGGTGGTACCTGGTGGGCCAGGACCCGACGACCATGTTAAGGAGGGGTGGTTGTGCTGTCACCGGGACCCGGTTGTCACATTTGGTATCAGAGGAGGAACCCAGCCTTAAGTGCGGTGCACTGCCTGGGTTGAGATGTAGGTCCCACAACGAGGGCATTGTTCCCTAAAGGGGGGGGGGGGGTGATTGTAACACCCCAGAATGATAAAGGGTAAAATTAATAAATGATATGACTCATGTCAACAAGGTGCACCTTCCTTTTCGGGAGCCTATCTGATTAAAACTCCACAGTTATGCATGCTTTCCCTGGAGTAGTGATTAGGATGGGTGACCTTCAGGGAAGTTTCTTAGGATGTGTGTGAGTGAGGAAAGAACACACTGGAAAGGACATGTGTTGGCCTGTGGGGATGTAATTAGTCAGATGACCTGTTCAAGCATGTGGGTGGACCCTGGGGTGGGCCCCACATGTCTGTGGGGGCAACTGGTGGTACCTGGTGTGCCAAGACCCGACGACCATGTTAAGGCGGGGTGGTTGTGTTGTCACCGGGACCTGGTTGTCACAGTAACCATGATAAGAGTGCAATGACCATAACCGCTGAAATAAAACATATATGAAAACAATATAGTTAGCACTCGAAATGACATATTTAATAAGGAATTGTTTATGAAGTATTGTCTAAATGATATAAGTTGATCATATATGATATTATATATATTAATATGGTTCTTTTGTAGAATTATAAAAAAAATTGAATGTATTATACTTGAGGTTATACCACATAAGAATCATTTCATATATAAGGTAAGGGTTTCCTCTTAGTTTATCTTCAATGAGACGTGTTTTAATGTTATTCACAAATTCATTATTTATATAGTGTACATACATACCAATAATGTTTTTTTATAATACTCAATTATTTAATTCATCGTATTTATATAACAATTTTTTTTAAGATTTCAATTACTTTAGATTAAAAAATCATTGTAGTCGTCAGGGTTCTTCCTCTCAATTTCATTTCATTGAGTCATGTTTGATGTTGTATAACTATCTTATTTCATAATGTGTTTGTACTACCCAATTGATATGTTAAATTATGAGTACACTTATGTTAATGGTATTTAATGCTTAATTTCATTTTATTTCTTTCACGGGGGTTACGATTCAGAAGCTATCAAAATAGTAATGGTTTTATTTCTCAATCTAATTTTTACTCGAATTGTTTATGTTCAATTTTTTTTATAATGAAATCATAAGATCTATATCTCAAAAATATTATATATTTTACACTCATATGGTTATTTATTTATATCACATGTGTCCCTTTTATTTTATTCTATTTATGTACTTAAGTGACTCAAATAATTTTTATAAGGAAAACAGAAATAATATATGTTTTCTGGTTGGGAATCATTTCTTCCATGTCAGTAATTTTAATAAAATTTATTAATGAATAATTTTATTACCCTAAATTTTTTTATTAAATTCATTTTCATGATTTTTTATAACTTTTCTAAAAATAATCCACTTATCATTTTCCAAAAATGGTACTTTTGAATTTCACCAAAAACATGAATGGAATTTTTGTTTAAACATTTACTACATGAATGAATTTCCCCACCATGTGAATAATATTTTATTTTTAAAATTATATTATATGATTCCATATTTCTTTTAAAATAAAATTTTTTAATTAAATTTTTTTAAATTTTTATATTTTAAATAAATTGTTTCAAAATTAAATGGTTATTTTTTTAAGAAATATCTCTGTTATCTTGTAAAGATATTCACATATATAACAACATACATTAATTTTATAAAAATTTAATAGGGATATGATTTAATTGAACCTTCCTTATTAATTTTATGGATGATATATGATTACGATGATAAAATATTTATGAAACCAATATCCTTTCCATTGGTTATGATTTGATGATATAAATAATGTTTTATGATAATGTGGTTTTCATCTGTATGGTTTTAATTATATAATGAGTGGGATATGAATTATATATACCTCCAATGCATTTGATATATATATATATATATTATCATATAATGAGGTCATAATGTGAAGCTAACCCAATTTAGTATGTGGCCTTTTCAAATATGATTATATTTGGAGTGAACATTGGCTAAGGAAATAATGGAATCAGGAGAGAACCCAATCATCTATGATAGTATTGGTAGTGATCCTTTACTAAGGAAATTATTTTCTTTTATTTTGTGTATACAAGAAACATATATATTATTCTTATGATATGTTCCCATAGATGATGATTTATTATTTATGATACGAACTCTTATGCCTTGTGTATTTTGATTGGAAAAAACATATTCGATGATTCATGTTTAATGTAATTTGACTAAATAGGTAAGATTATTATATGTACAAGTTATTTTTATATACCCTTATTCTTATCTTATAATGACTTATAAAAATTGTTTTTTATCTCATTAATTTACCCTTACCGAGCATGTGAGCTCACCCTTTCTTATGTTTCCCTTCCCTAGGTCATGAAGAAAGATTTTAAGTATGATATTTATATTAAGGGTGATATTTGTGAATAATAACTTAATGGGAAATGATGTATAATTTTTATTCACCTATTGTTTATACATCCAAGTTTCTTAAGATAATCAAACATTACTGTTATGACATAGATCATATTGAGCTATAATTAATAATTTTCTAACAATATGTAGTGTTTATTAATGGAGATATTTTTTCTCTATATAAATCTCTTTTAACTATGATATGTTATTTATTGGAAATATATTTTTCCTTCCTATGTCAGTTATTGAGCTTATTTTTTCATTGTTTCCACAACTCCTTATGTATGTTGACCATGGTTAAAATATTTTTAAAGTAGTTTCATAATACCTAGAACATTAATATTTTCATTGAAATATATTTCATATATTATATATATTTTCAATACCTTTCCAGACCAATGGTGATGATAAATGAAACTCATTTCTCGTGGTGGTGGTGGTCCCCACACACACATGATTACTGTTTTAATTTATCAACGAATGAGGGAAAATGAAGGTAAATGATAAGTTTTTTATTTTATAATCATATGTATACTATTAAAATCATATTTATTCATCTATTAAATATTTTTAAAAAACTATTAATTTTGGTGATGAAAAAGGGAAGATGTCAGTTTGTGGAGGTTGTAGTATGTACAAATGCACTAATTACAATTTTGTTTTTTTAAGTGGATAGAAATGGTTAAATATTTGTTATTCCATTAGTTTAATTAAATTTTAGAATAATAATGATATAATTTTCAATATATTATTATGGATATATGATATTTTAAAGAGGAATATTTAAGAGAAATGAATACGGAGAAGGAAATACTTACATTGGAAACTAGATATTCTCTTAAATATCTCTTTAAAAGTGAATGCCTTAATCTAGAATCTATAGATAATAGGATTAAGGATGATAAAATTAATTATATGAGTTTTTTATGGGTATAGTTTCATGGTAAATTCGTATGGGGAGTGTAACCATGCAGGTGTGGAAGTCATCCTCTTTAATATGTGAAGAGAAGGGATTTTTGGGAATACTATTTACCTTTCCATGATATCTTTACACAATTCATTGTTCAATGAATCAAAATGTTTATAATAATAGAGTATGGGATGAACTTGGTTATATAAATACTCAAATACAACTTTCCCAACATGTTTTTAACATTTTTCATGTCTTATACCATAGGTTTTTAACATATTATCATTTTTATTTTTACCTTGAAAACTATTTTTTTATCAAAGTAATTAATTTTCAATATTAAAAAATAAAATAAATCCAATAATAATCTTTTTGAATTCAAATTTAATTTAATTTTAATCTAATTCAATTTCTAAAAAAATAACTTTTAATTTAAAACATTTATTATATACAAAATTTCTTCTACCGTCATCACGGTAATTAACATTAATCCAAGTTATATTATTTTTATCCCTCAAAATGAAATTAAAATTATTATATAATTTGAAAATTATGATCTAAATATTCAATTCACTTTATTATAATTGATTTATATAATTGGAAAAAATTAATTTTTAATATAACCATATAAAAAGAAGTTTTTATAGTAAACTACAACATGAATTATGAAAACATTAAACAAAGTTTTTTTAATTCAAATAAGTATTTTAAAATTATTTATCTTAATATATATATATATATATATATATATATATTCAGTATTTCCTAAATGGGTTCTAAAAAAATTAATAGATATACATTTTTGTAATTGGAATTTTCACTAATCGACTAAAAATTAATTATTTTTGAGAAATTGTAAAAATGAATCTTAAGATAATATTGATATTCTAATTAAAAAATGAAGTTAATTTTTTCAAATTAAAATTTATAATGTATTCTAAAAATAATAAATAAAAATATACTTTCTACTATCTATTATCTCTAGTTTAATGATTATAACAACCGATATTATTAATTTATGTTTATTAAATATTTTCTATTTTTGGTTTAGATTGGTATTGAATGTATCAAAAGATACTCAATATTATATATATTTAGGGAAAATAATCATTAATATATTAGTATGTTACATTGTTCCCCATTCAATAATTTCACCCTTGAAATTTTATTTCATACACTTAGGTGAAAACAAATAAGGGTAATTTTGTTTAATGGTCTTTTGAGGTTTTCTTATTGCATAATAATACATATAGTTTCCTCAATGTATTGAAAAAGGTGAGTTGTATTATTGCATATAAATTTGTCTCAATGGTGTAATATATTCACAAAATTCTCCTCATAAGAGACATTATTCTCCATTTCACCACCTTTTAGTTCAATGCATGTGAGGGATATCCTATGTACATTCTAAAGAGGGATACAAGGAACAAGTCCTGAAATTTAAATAGGTTTGGTAGTAGTAATATTCATTACACCAAAACTATAATGGGATGAAGAATTTTAAAAGGTAAAATATATCTCATAGAAATATTTCCTAAATTTCCAAATGAAATGACACTATTCCATAGATATATTTGGATTAACACTCTATCTCTAAACTCAAACATCATAATTCATCCATAATTATCAACATTAATCTTCTATCGATTTTATGCTGCTTTGTTGCATTGTTGAAGTGACTTAACCCTTTTTACCATTTATTAAAACATATCATATTCTTGTAACACTAATTCACCAACTTCATCCTATCACATAGATTTTCTACATCTCTTTCTATAGTAGACTTTGTATGGGGCCCTTTGGATTCTTAAGTGTAAATATTTTTGAGTGTGAAAGAACGTGACTAGAGGAATATGTTGGCCCCGTCTTCCTTTGATGTCCATAGAGGAATCTCTCAACATATCGTAATATGTTTGGATAGTATAGTCATGTAATGAATCATATTTTCCATGTATTATTTTTTGCTATTGTATAGAATATTTTTGAGACCAATCAATAAAAGGGCATACAATTCCGAGGCCCAGTGTGCCCAAAATTAACTATTGAAATATTTTAAAAAAATTAAATAGAATGAACATGTAGTTTTCCGAAAAAAGTGGAATAAAGTCTAAAAGTAAAACCAGATAAAAAATATGAGTACAATATTGAGTTTAGAGCATGTGTTTTCCCTAGGCAGTAAATAAACTTTTTCAATGCGAGACATTTGTGGAAAAATCATAACGAGCGTGAAAATGAATAAAATGAATAAAATGAATAAAATGAATAAAATAAATAAATATATTAATTTATCGACCCAATGAACTATTTGTTTCTATATTTATATGGTTATTATAGAGCCTCATGGTAAGCCTCATAACCCTAGAGCCTATGCAGAACCTTTGGATAGAGTATTGAAGGATCTTTCTTAGATAAACATCAACCAGATCATAGATAAAAAATCTGTTTTCAACAAGATTTAGAGATCTCACCAATGAAAATGACCTAGAATTTTTCTTTATTAATGATTGATCTATCTCAAGGTATGATTTTTTTATTGGATTCTTTCCCTATTATAAAATTTATGACACATGTGAATTAATTGATCAATAGATTTATTTTCAGATCAGTCATTTTCTAAATGGGTTATGTGTGGGGATCCTTTTGGAGAATTACTTAGAGATTAATTATTTATATATTCCTTCATCATTATAATAGAAAAAGATTAATTCTAACACAATTACTGTTCATGGTTTATTCCTTTTGTTTGTGATTCTTCTTTTTGTAACATCCCGATTCCAAAAGCCACTCAGAGGCACCCCATACCCGATTAGTCACATGGCCTCAAGAGCATTTCCCCAAATGCCAAAGGCTACCGACTAGCAGTGAGGGACTTGAGTGTGATAGTGGGGAAACTATGCCGTCATTGACAGAGTAACACAATGGATGTAAATAAATGGTAGTAACTGAAGTAGTAATAATCATGAAAAAGTGAGAAATGGAAGACCGACAATAATAAACTGGAGCACACACTCATATATATAAGGATGATGCATGATACATATGTCTAAGAAAATAGACAAACACCTCACACTACTAGAATACAAATAGTACTAGACCAAAGTACAAAATAAATACAGATAACATCTCCTCCGCATCGCAAGCCTTATCATGGTAACATGCTCTCTAGCTCCACAGCAAATCAAGTTCCTGAAGTAGAAGGGTGATTTCCCTTATATATACCTATAGAAATATAATCATTTTGGGACCAAAAGCATGACCTAAACAGGGTGTGAGACTAAATACCAGTAGGAAAACACCCAAATATCTATTCTTAGTAGTCAGTGAATATAGATGGAAGGTAATAATCAAAGACACAGTAACAAGAAAGTATTCAGCAATAAACAGTTCCACATATCTAATAAGCATCTAATCAAGCAAGTTAACCCTATAGTAAGTACACGAAGCCTATCCCCTCTCGTTCAGTCATAAGAATATACAAAGACTCTCTAAGGAAGAACTCACAGTCAATTCCCCTTGTAGTCTAATGTGATAAATGACTCTTTGAGGAATCTCACACGGTCAATTCCCATTATAGCCAAGTGTGGTCAATGAATCTTTGAGGAAGCTCACATGATCAATCCCCTTATAGCCAAAAGTGGTTTAAACACTCTCTGAGGAAGCTCACATGGTCAATTCCCCTTATTGTCTACTAAAATAGGTTCACACGGCCCTTTATAAGTCAAACAATCATAGTAGTGCAATACAGACAAAGTAAACCTTTTGAACTACTTGTCTAAATAGTCTATAGTGTATCAAGCATGTCAGATAATAATAATTGTGTCATCCTATAACCAGGAAAGGAAATGTATGGCAAGGCTGCCTAACATGCTGAATATGACCAATGGTCGTACAATGAACAACCTATGGGAAAACACATCCAAGAAAAATCTATCCACCTTATTCATATCCAATTAACCACTACACAAGAATACAAGCAAGACCGGCAATTAATAAGGGAAAAACAGTAAATCCTCAATACCCCGTTGAAGGGTATCAAGAAAAATTGCACATATTACCATAATACATTCAACAAAAAGGAACAAACCACCTACCTTAGCATTGGGAGATCACTATACATGAACCTCAAGCCTTGAATTGCCCAATAACACTGTAGATCTACAAAAATGTCTAAAACTTTAAACAGGGGATAACTTGAGAAAGAAGAGGAATCATGAAAAGAAACTCATGCAGAAGGAAGAGCTTGTCGAGGTGATCCCAATGCAATCGACGGCGGTCGGATCAGAGATCAGATAGAGGCTCATGGGATCAGAGAATGATCGCAGCTGTACAGGTTCTCTCAGAATAACGAGACCTAGAAGAAGGGTGTTCTGTCGATTAGATGTGACCGCAGACCGTTTAAAGAAAAAAAGAAAATACACGACATGTAGTTTTTAAGTACACGGCGTGTAATTGATGTTTATATACTTATCTTTAGGTGTCATCCAAGTTACCCCCACATGGCCGTGTGTGTGGATACTACACGACTAGCACAAGACTACCCGTGGTAACCGAGTACACAGCGTGTACTCATAAAGTACATGACGTGTACTTTAGAAATTTCCATAAAAACCACTTTTTCTAAAAAATGACCAGAAAAGGAAAACATACTTGAACGAAGGTCCAGGTTCTTACAAACTTCCCCCTTAATGAAATTTGTCCCCAAATTTCCCTAGTGTGGTGTAGAAGAAGAAACCCTTAACAGATCCATCCACTGTTCTCGTACATCGACCTCCCTCTCCCAAGTCTCCTCCTGTACTCACCCATGCTGACATAGCACCCGTACCAAAGGAACAGACCAGCCATGGAGAACCTTCGAACTGCGATCGACAATTCGGATAATATTCTCCTAAAATTATGCATCCACTTCAAGATCAACCTCATTGGGTTTAAAGACATGAGACAGGTCTGAAAAGTAACGTGAGAGCTAGGAAATGTGAAAAACATCGTGCATAGCCCGGTACCTCTGGGGTAACTACAACCGATAGGCAATCGGCCCAACTCTCTCCACAACCTCAAACAGCTCAGCATACCTTGGTGAAAGCTTACCCTGTATCCTAAATCTTCTATGCCCAAACCTCGGTGTGACACGTAGGAAAACCAGATCCCCAACATTGAAATCCAGAGGTCATCTCCACTGATCAGCATAATCATTCGGTTGAGAATGTGTAGTAGCCATCCTCTTCCAAATCAACTCTATATACTCTGTGGTCTCTTGAACTAGACGAGGTCCCATAAAATCTACCTCTCCTGTCTCCATCTAACATAATGGTGATTGGAATGACCTACCATACAAAGCCTCATAAGGTGCCATTTGAATAATTTCTTGAAAACTATTTTTGTTGGAAAACTCTACAAGAGGTATGTGATTCTCCAAAAAACCTCCAAAATCTTGGATTCATGTTCGGAGCATGTCCTCAAGCACTTGAATTTTATGATTAGACTAGCCATATTTATGGGGGTGGTAAGCTGTACTCAAAAGTAACTGTGTACCCAAGCCTTATAAAGCCCATGCCAGACTCGAGAAGTAAAACATGCATCCCTGTCTGAAATAATGGAGTGTGGAACTCCATGAATACGTACAATCTCACAGATGTAAAACTATCCCAGCTCATCAACATTGAAGGTATCCTTGATCGGAAAGAAGTGGGAAACCTTCATGAGTCTGTCATAGACAACCCAAACTGCATTATTCCCTCAAGGCAACCTTTCCAAACCTATCACGAAATCCATCATGACATCATTCGACTTCCACTCGAGAATGGGAAACTACTGCAAAAGCCCTACTGGCCGTTGATGCTCCGCCTTCACCTACTGACAGGTGGAACACCTCATGAAGAAACCAGAAACATCACTCTTTATACCTGGCCACCAATACTGATGGTGTAGATAAGGATACATTTTGGTGACACCAGGATGAACTACCCAAACTGAGGAATGAAAGTACCACATCATCTTCTCGTGCATGTCTGCTGGCACCCATACACGCCCCTGGAAACACAAGATATCATCCTTTCCTATGGTCCATCCAAGAATAGGGTCCTCTAATGACATGATCTCCCGTAGGACTAGGCCTTCCAAATATGATAGCTTCCTCATTCGAACTCGATCAATAAGAGTATAGGTGAAATATACATAAGAAAGAAACATCTGCCCCTGTATGTCATGCACCTCCAAATGCATCTCAGAGAACAGAGTCATAAGCTTCCACTCATTGCTAGCATTCTGAACTCCCTGTATATGGTTATTCCTGCTCAGCGCATCGGCCACTGCCTTTCCCTTCCCTGGCGTATAGTCAAGATCAGAGTCAAAATACTGAAGGTACTCAACCCACCTTCGCTATATCAAATTCAATTCATGTTGAGTGAAGATGCACTTGAAAATTTTTTTGTCAGTGAAAACCACAAAATTCTCTTCTAATAGATAATTTCTCCAACAGCGTAAAGCATGAAAAACTGTTTCCAACTCGAGATCATGCGTCAGGTAATTCCTCTCACGTGGCCAAAACTATCGATACCCGTACACAATGACTCCTTCTCCCTACATAAGTAAAACTCCTATCCTGATACCAGATGCATCACAGTAAACAATATAGCTCTTTCCTGGCTCTAGAAAGACTAGTATCGGTGCTGAATTCAATCTTCCTTTTTTTCTTCTGAAAGGCTGAATCACAAGAATCTGACAACAAGAACTTTGAACCCTTCTTAGTCAAACCCGTGAGTGGTGCTGATATGAGTGAAAAGTCTTTTATGAATCATATATAGTATCCATCCAAATCTGGGAAACTCTTCACCTAAAAGATGTTCTTTGGATGCTCCCAGGAAACTACTTCTCTCACTTTTTTTGGGTATACTGATAATCCTATTTATGAGATAACATCACCCAAGAAGTGAATCTAATCCATCCAAAAGTGGAATTTTGAGAGAATATCATATAACTTTTCAATCTCAGTATACTCAAAATGATCTCAATATGGGTAGAATGGTCATTTCTAGTATGAGAGTACACCAAGATATCATCCATGAAGACCACCACGAAAGAATCCAAATATAGATGGAGCACTCAGTTCATCAGTGCCATGAAAACATTCGGGGCATTCGTAAGACTGAACGAAAAAACTATATACTCGTATAGATCATACCGACTCCAAAAGGATGTGAGAGGTATATCAGATAGTCTAACTCGCAATTGGTGGTAACCGGTTCTCAGGTCATTCTTTGAGATCACACGGGCTCCTCGAAGCTGATCAAAGAGATGATCAATCCTAGGCAAGGGATATCAGTTCTTGACCGTCAACTGGTTCAACTTCTGATAGTCTACCCAAAGCCTTAGGGTACTGTCTTCCTTCTTTGAAAATAAGACAGGAGAACCCCAAGGAAAAGTAATGGGTTGGATGAAACCCTTTGCCTGCAACTCCTCCAACTACTTCTTGAGCTCTTGAAACTCAGGTGTAGCTATCCTTTAAGGATGAATGGATACTGGTGCCGCTCCTAAAATGAGCTCAATAGAAAACTCTACCTCTCTCTTCGAAGGAAACCCTGAAAAGTCCTCTGGGATGACGTCTCTGAAATGATCCACTGCTCTAGTAAATTCTAACTATGAAGTCCCCTAGTCAACTAGGTATAGACTATCCATCTACTAGCCCATGATGCTCGGGTCCTGCTCTGCTCGGCTGGACATCCCACTCGCTCCTATGAAGATACAATATACCCTCTAGTGATATGAAACTCACCCTGTGGTGATAACAGTCAATGACTGCCTGGAAGGGAACTAGACAATCCATTCTGAGAATGAAACCAAAACCCGTCATCTCTAGGACATAGAGGTCCCATAAAAAGTGACACCCACCGACCTCTAGAGGGCACTCCTTTCACTGTCTCACACTAGCCGTTTTAGTCTCCAAAAGAGTGTCTAACATCAAGATATCAGCAGAAGAAAAGATGTAAAGACCAAGGATCTCAACAAGAGTAATAGATATAATGTTATGGTAATCCCCTGTATCGAAAAGAGAAGAATCTAAAACTAAGGCTACTAAGATCGCACCTCGAACTATAGAGGTTCCGGGATCCTTCTCCTATTGGTTCTACTCCACTACAAAAGTCTAGCCTGTACTGTGGCCCTGTGACCCTACCTAACCACTATAAGTTGATCCACCCTACTTTTGCCGAAAGACCAGTGACCGACTACCATGACCACAACATCCACCTCATCCTAAAAGGCCGAAAGAACTCCAGTTCCCAGACCAGTGAGAAATTTGTGGTGCTGCTCCAGAATGAGGAGTCAACAAAGAACCCTTGTCAGTAGTTGCTGGTGAGAAGGTCTGACAGAAACGTTGAAGGTGACCCATTTTTCCACAAGATCAGCAATCCACTAGGTTCCTCGGGAAATGTGACCTTGTATGTCCGCTCATTATGCACTGGTAGCACACCACCTAGCTACCAGAAGATGCATCCCGCATACTCTTATCTTCACATGTAGTCTTCTAGTGGCACTTCCTACTATAAGTAGGAGTAATACTAACTCCGGATGCCAAACCTCCCTAGATCACGTCTCCAAAATCCCTCAAGTTACGCTCCTTAATCAGCGCTTGGTTGACAATAGAGGATATCGAAGTCAACATAATGATGTTCACCTAGGATCAGACATCCTGCCTGAGACCATCCTCAAACTTCTATGCAAGGAACAAATCATATCCCCCTAGAAAGGGTGTAAATCACTGCAGATCAGTGAAGCAAGGGGAATACTCTATAACAAAAAGAGTACCCTGCTCGAGAATCATGAACTCTCAGGCTCAATCGTCCCTCAAGGTCTCTGGATAGAAGTAATCGTAGAAGATGCGCTGAAACTCATCCCAGGCCATATTCTGCTGGCATCCCACCTATGATACCACATCCCACCACCTCTTGGAAGAGAATAAAATCATGTATTTAATGAGATTTACCCTCCTCTATATAGATATATCCAGATTCTCGAAGATCGTCGGCATGGATTCTTGCCATGACTCTGCAGCCCGAGGTCCTCCATCCCCTGAGAAAGTGGGAGGATTCTACTGATGAAAGACCCACGTCAATTCTGCCATCGATGGGGCAAGTGACGGAGTTCCCTGAAAGGTCTACATCATCCTCATGAAACCCTCTCCGAAAAGTGAATCATCACCTATGTCAGGTACAACGGCTGGTGCCAAGGATGGCACAACAGAAGGATCCACTGGAAGTCCCTTATCAGCCATGTACGGTGTCTGATCACCAACTTACAACTGGCGTACAACCAGAGGATGTCTCAGTGGCATGACTCTACAGGGTCACTTTCACACCTTATAACAATATTATCAAGGACATTAAGTTGTAATCATAAGAAGGGAACACGAAAAAGAAAGCCTTCGGGTTTTACAAAACACGGATACACGGCGTGTATTTCCACTACATGACGTGTACTTGAATCCTTTTTCCCTACCCGAGTTCCATTACACTATTAAACCACATGGTTTCTCCTAGAACAAGACTACAAGACATGTTTGTTCCGGACAAGGCATGTACTAAACGAACATCACCAACCCGTGTTGTTAGCTACATGGCCGGTTACATGGATAACACTACACAGCATGTTCCCGACGAACACGACATGTACTTAGAGGATTTCACTAACTCGTGTTGTTAGCTACATGGCCAGACTCCAGGATCACACTACACTGTGTGTGCAAGACTGACACGACATGTAAAACATGAGATTTTATCCATCCGTGTTGTTAGTCACACGGGTGAACATAGGTTCTAGTCACATGACATGTACATCTCGTACACGACATGTTCACACGAGAAATTCCCTATCTCGTGTCTGTGGACACACGACCTATGACACAGTTAGGTACTACACGGCGTGTACATATGGTACACGGCGTGTACTTAAGAAAAACAATTTCTTCTTGAACAGAACAACACATGGCATGTATCAAAAAATACACGACATGTATTCTGGGGTTTTTCTGAATAGTAAGCCTCAGAAACTACTCCGGAGCCCAGAAAAACACTGAAACTATCCCTTAAGTCCCAAATTCTGAACTGTGAGGGCCCATACTCCCCAAGAATCAATGATTGACATCTTATACATGTTATAATCAAGGATAACAGTGAAATGATCCACCAAATTCTGGTCCATGAGGGCCCATAACACCTCATGAAACAAAGTTTGGCATTCATTCAAGAAAAACCTTACAAAATCAATGATCTAACAAAAAGAAGGTATTCTATCATGAAATATATTACAACAACATGCATATTCTACACAACACCTATCACAACAACATGAAATCGCTAATTCACCCTAAATGGTATGGAAAAAATGCAAGACGTGTGATTTCTAACAAGTGCCAATATTGTAACGCCCCGAACCCAGTTACCTAGAGTCGGTGCATTATTACATAACATTGGCATGATCACAAGAAAGATCAAATCTTGAAAGGCCGATTGGTTTAGTAGCCTTGGAAACACTAGCTATATTCATAAGTTTTACATTACATCATAAAATGAAAAACTACTACAACAATATAATGTCTCCACAGTCCACACTATTATCCCCTCATAATATCCCTGCAGGTCATTCATAACTTACTTCTTCACATCCTGGGGAAAATAAAACATAGAAAAGGGGTGAGCTCAAATGCCCAGTAAGGATAACAATATAGCAGATAATTCAAAATAAGCATAAACATTTAAGGCAATGCATTACTAAAACAAAAGCCTTTTAAACTTGAACTTGAACATAGTATGGCAAAAGTAAAATGAAATAATGCTATTTAATTATTCACATGGATATTCTACTAATCGAATAATCACATGAAAAATCAATAACCACTTTCATAATGATGGAATGCATAATGCTAAACTTTAATTTCTTTTCAAGGCCTCGTCCCAAGACCTTGGGGCTAACTGTAACCGGAACCCAACCCGGAGTGCCTCTAATAACCGGACACCAACCCGGAGTGCCTCTAATAACCGGAAACCAACCCGTAGTGCCTCTAATAACCGGAGACCAAACCGGAGGGCTTACTTTTACCAGTCCCTAACCTCGAGGGCTTACTTTTACCAGTCCACAACCTGGAGGGCTTACTTTAACCAGTCCCCAACCTGGAACATACTTGTCCAACACATTCATATGAAGTAAAGGTTGAAATATAACATAAACATTCTTATTGAAACTAGCATACGAAATGTCAATAATTTACTCATAAACCATGAATGCTATATAAATGACACATCTACAGTCAAACATATCACAAAACTTCATTACAATATGGAAGTTTTAAATCATAATAAATCAACTTCAAATAATCTTAAAATCCATCAAAGGATGTTGACATAGATGAATTTTTTTTTTAAATTATTGAGAGAAATATCCCTTTTTCATGAAAACATTTTAATGTTACACAATTTATAAAGTAAGGCATTTAAATACATTTTTGAATCAAAGTGTCCCATACCACTTTGAAACTTTTGAATGGAATTAACAATTTTAAAACATTCATTTTCATATAAATAAATCCTTACAAACCATTTTGAAAACGTGGACATAAATGAGGATGATTTAGAAGAATAAATATTTAAAACATTTAAAATGATGTTTTAGTAAAAGTTACCTTAGAAATAATCCCTTTGAAAACTCTTTTATGAAATATGGACATGGATAGTAAATATGTCCCTGTAGATACTTACGTAAAGACAAACTCATATATTAAAGAGATTGTGAAGTAAACCCTTATCAATTTGGTAACTTATGAAACATACAACCCATGAAAGAGGTATCATACAATGAAAATGTAAATACATATAAGGTAAAGTGTATTACACAAAGAATACAATTATGGGCAGTACATACACCACACAAAAGATAATAGTGGAAATATGGCATGAATCTCACGGAAATAAAGAGTGAGATGAAAACCCCTTACCACGTTAATCAACTGAGTCGTATGGACAAAATTTAATAACCACCAAATTATTTATAGAATAACATGAATATAAAGATAATCATTATAATATATATCAAATTCCAGTACACAATACACCACTTTCAATAATTTAGTGGCGAATAATGGAAATCTCACGGAATTGAATGTGAGATAAGAAAATCCCTTACCTTGTACTTTTACTTGGTTGGGGTAGGTTAACCTCCTGTATAATATTGAAATAATTGTTATTAAATTATACAAGAATCATATATATTAATATCATATCATATATGATCTTTTAACTTTGCTTTGTTAATAATGTCTTAGTATTATCGTTGTTTCGGGTGTTAACTTACTCATTTTCTTTTATACGTTCTATTACGTAATCCATGTTTGTAATGGATAGGTTGTATATTATTCATATCCAGAATGATATCAAGTCCTTAATTATAATTTTTAAATCAGAAAATGATAATTATAATTGAATGGATATGATGGAGAATGAATCTCATCGCGTTCGTGGAGACGGTAGTCCGTACGTACGCATGAGGGACAATATCATTCTTTTGATATTAAAATAATATATAAATGAATGGTATATCATATATACAGAATCACTAACATGTTATATTTATTATTTACATGAGTTACACATCATTATTATACCCATCCAAATAATAATATATTGAATAACAATTACACCACGACGTGGAGACGGTAAGCCGTACGTACGCACGTATGGTGACATGTTATTCAAAGGGTGGATAGAATACTGAATATGGTTGTACCATATTTATAATAACATCAAAGTATATATATGATACTGGAGTTATTATTTTAGAATGGCAACAACAAAGTAAGAAGAAGTGGAAGAAGAAGGAACTTGGAAAAAGGGTGGTGAAATCATTACCTCTTCTTCGGTTCCTTCCTTTTGATTTGATCAAAAGGGCTCCTTAGGTTGGATTTATGATCAAACTAATTCCTCTAGGTTGTAGTGAGGGAAGTTGGGAGAGTATTTGGGCAGAGTTTGGCCGAACCATAAGGCTTGGAAGGTGTGATGAAATGAGAAGGAGGAGTGCCCTTTTATAAGAGGGGTGAGGGGCACCTTTGGAAAAGCTGGAAATATTAATTTATAATAAATTCATATTAGGTTTCTAATGGCTCAAAAGTTGACTATTCAAAGGTTAAGGTGGGGATGGGTCTAAAACAACTCAACCAATAGAATATAGACAGGTTTGGGTACTTATATTAACCTTATCTTTAAGTATTAACTCTAAGTTAATTAGTTTCACTTTTACAATGTCTCTTTGTATTGTTATATAATATGGTTAATAAACTTACTATATACATCCAAGCGACCCCCAAGTGGTCCATTAATGATTAACCTATCATTATATAAGTCTCTTGTCCGAACCTTAGATTTTTAGGAATTTAATATCAATTAATAATATAATATTTGTTTTAAGAACTATTTTATGTCAATTTTGACACTATTCAATAGTTGATTTTTTTGAAACTCATAACAGATTGATTACTTCGAAAAAAGTCAATTACATAAATCCTAATATATCATGTTATCCTATAAAATTAGTTTAATTAATTAAAAGTTTCATATTATATTTATTTGGGTATTTATAATATCAATTAATTTAATTTTTCACAATTTTAGTAATTACTGCATCATCATTGTGTCATAAATAAAATAACTTATTTAATGTATAAATATTATAAATAAAATATCATTATGTAGGAAATCTTTTTATCTTTCTAATGAATATTTATAATCTAAAATCCAACATATATAACCCTATGTAATAATTGTTTTTCTAAAAGATATATGCTTGTGTCATTTTTGTATTCATTTTAACTTAATTAAAATAAAGTGTCCCTATCACCTACAAGTGGCACCATGGGGTCCCCAAATCGACCCAAAGATGCCTATGGTCGAACATGTATCAACCAATAAGTCTAGTACACGTTTTAGGGTAATTTAGTATTATTATAATATTATTTGTTTAACCCTTATTTATCAGATTTACCCTTAACCATGGTAAATAAAATATTTACCGAATTATTCAAAATGTCTAAAAATAAAAGTTACCTATTTACACAATTTGAACATCATAATTACAAATATGGAATCCATTTTTCTAAATTCAAAACACAGAAGTGGCAGAAATTAATTTAAAATTAATTCCCGCTGTCAAAACAAAAAGCGTGTTTTTAAGAGATAATAACTATCAAAAGATTGACACCTGTTTATGTTCGGTTTAATTGTAAAATTATGTCCAATGACCAAAATTATATTAAATGGTAAAAATATATTCTAAATATACTTTAAAACCACTTAAATTCATAATTTATCACTATTAATTATTTTGATTAAAAAAGTTGTTTTTAATTAAAATTTAGTAATTTTCACTATTCATCAAAATATGAAAGTTATCCGAAATGTACCAAAATTTCACCTTAGGCTAAATTCGATATTCCGAATCCAAAAATGAAGTCCATTATAAAATATAAAATATATATAATTTCAAAAAGTAGGTATTACTATTCATAACGGCTAGTTTGATTGGTTGTGGTGTGTTTGAACTCGAAGTTGCGTACAACACACGCTACTGTATTATTCGAAGGAAAGCGTACTGTGGAAGATTGAGATGTTTCATTTTAATTTTTTTTGATGTCCCCATTTAGTCAAAAAGTTTAAAATATTGTATTTAAAAAGGTTTCACTATTAAAAGTTGATAAAAGTGCAATACTAAAAATGAATCTGTTCTTGTATTATGTCTAAGAAACTCATAATATGGATTCTAAAATTATAAGGATTATATAAAGTTTAAAATTTAGATAATACTATTCATAACCTCTTTTGAATGGCTTTTTTTTGTAATTCATGGTGTGATTGAACTCGGTGTTGCGTGTAGTGCAAGTTATTGAATTATTTTGAAGAAATAACACACTATGAAATCTTGGGGTGTTACATTCTCCCCTCCTTCAATAAATTGTGTCCTCGCAATTTGAAATTGTTCTTCGAAAATAAAAGGTTGAAAATAGAAAATATATTTCTGGGAAAACCCACATCAGAAATTGGGTTACTAAAATTTAGTCTTAATATGAGGAAAAGAGAAATACAAGGGTCACCACCAAATTATGATCTCGATTAGGAGAACATTGTTGGCAATTAGAGACATATAATTGGAGGAAAAACGTAAATATTTATAGGTAGTGATTGAGGTCATCAATCACAAACAAGTACAAAATTGAGGTCCTTAAACTCATCAATCTATGATTATTTTGAAATACCATTGGTTCAACAACACATAGGGTATTAGGATAACACATTTTTGACATTTCAAAATATCTTAGTTGAAATCCCACATCGAAAAATGAATTAATGAGGCCTCTATTTAAAACAAAGAGTGGAAAGTATGAAGATTACCGAAAATAACACATACTAGGGTTCCATGTAGGAAAATAAGGATATGGAAGAGAAATCTAACCATCAATTATCTGATGGAGAGTGGTAGAGAACATGGCTATGAAAAGGCCAAAAATCCCAAAGCCATAAATTAGTGGTGATTTAAGGTACCATCTAGGACAACATTTTTGTTCTAAGTTACTTTTATTAATGTTGAGGAATTTATTTATGAGATTGGCTAAGATCATAAGGAGATATACTTACTTTATAATTAGAGTTTTGTCCATTAATAAATTTCTACCACAAACTCATCTTTCACTCGTAAAAAAATTTCTATTTATAATATTCGTACAGGGTTCCAAAATAAACGAATTTATAATTCATCTACCAGATCTTTTAAAAAAACTACATTATTTAATCCAGGACATCTCTTGGGCCAGTGGTAGGTGATACACCCTTGTCGCCCTTCGGTTGCGGGTTCAAGTCTCGCGGCCTTGCCGGACGCGACAGGTTGCCGCCCGACCTCCAGGTTGTCCATTTATGGCAATCCAAAATAATCCAAACTAGAACCATCCAAAATACTTCTGTCCAAACTCACAGTCTAACATTTATAAGGAAGGTAAACATAATGTAGATCCTTTTTACCACGTAATAGCATATGAATACCTTTATCATGTATTCTTTTAAAACACTGAAACATCCTGAATTACCATAATCCATATTGATTACATTCATGCTCCCTTATTCCATATAGAATGCTGGATATACTTCATCAATCCAAAAAAGTTTTAAACCCAAACAATGATGGAATATACAAATCAGTAATTAGTTTCAAGGTAGTCAAGAATATCCAATATAATTTATCCAAATCAATCATGTATTATTCTAAAATCACTACATCGGTATCAGAACCATATTATGGTTTATCATTCTCTCAACCATATATTTTCCAAAAATTTAACCTGCTATTGAGTCACTTTTCTTTGTTCCACACAATCTCAAGTCCTTAATGAAATGGTACTGCAGTACAATCCTTATATACTCCATAATTATTATAACAAGTACATTGTTGATACAACACTCAATTGACATAATCAACATAAGAACTCTAATCATTCCTCTTCATCTGTGGTAGTATCATAACTTGATTATTATCCAATAACATCATTTGCGGCATAGTCTGATGACTGGGACATAGGTTCGCGTAGTGTGCAAACTCCTTGCAAATGAAGCATTGTACATTTAAAACCATTTTCTTACCCTTGCAGTCACGTACTTTGTGCCCTTTTCCTCCACACTTATAACAAACTCCCATTCCTTTCAGGCAAGTTCCAGGGTGTTTCTTTCCACAGTTACCACATATGGGAAAATTCTTTTTTTCCCTCTTCCCTTTATCCATCATTCTCTCTTCCATCCTTTTCTTCTCTTGCTTCCCTTCAAAGCCATAGGACTCAGTAAACTCTTTACTTATCTTATCAACACATGATATTATTTCTTCATATGATGATAATACATGTGAAACCATTTCTCTTATAAATTCTGGTTTAAGACCATGAAAGATATGATCCTTCCTTCTCTTTGGATCATGTGCATTGCTAGAGTTCTCATTCCTTCTACTGGGTGCCATTTCTAAACAATGGCATACACTAGATTAGTTTATGAATAACAATACCTAATCCCAAACTTGTAAAACACATAACATAAATTAAATAGTTTATGGATATAATCCATAATCATAAAAATGTCTCCTTTGAGGAAGTATATACTCATAAACCCTACATAATGATTTGTAAATAAAATGAGAGTTATCCTAAGCATATCCCCCGGGAGTGTCGTAACCAAGAGTGCAGCAAGGCCCGTTGTCGTGCACCAGTTCCCGTTCGAGTCTAGCTCAAAGCGGTGTTTTCGGGGTTTACCCCTAGGTACATCTGTGCCAGAGCCGCCTCTACCTGCTCGTATCCAGACAGGGATGTATTGCTCGGAAAACTCACAAAATCTCTACAATACCAAAATTCTAGGAAGTTCTTCTACACTAATCCTCAAAGTTTATCTTAGGTCTACGTGCTCTAATCAGAGTTTATCTAAATCTAGCTTCCAAGGTTTGTACTAAACTTCCTCTGATACCAACTGCAACGCCCCGACCCCAGTTACCTAGAGTCGGTGCATTATTACATAACATTGGCATGATCACAAGAAAGATAAAATCTCGAAAGACCGATTGGTTTAGTAGCCTTGGAAACACTAGATATATTCATAAGTTTTACATTACATCATAAAATGAAAAACTACTACAACAACATAATGTCTCCACAGTCCACACTATTATCCCCTCATAATATCCCTGCAGGTCATTCATAACTTACTTCTTCACATCCTGGGGAAAATAAAACATAGAAAAGGGGTGAGCTCAAATGCCCAGTAAGGATAACAATATAGCAGAACATTCAAAATAAGCATAAACATTTAAGGCAATGCATTACTAAAACAAAAGCCTTTTAAACTTGAACTTCAACATAGTATGGCAAAAGTAAAATGAAATAATGCCATTTAATTATTCACATGGATATTCTACTAATCGAATAATCACATGCAAAATCAATAACCACTTTCATAATGATGGAATGCATAATGCTAAATTTTAATTTCTTTTCAAGGCCTCGTCCCAAGACCTTGGGGCTAACTGTAACCGGAACCCAACCTGGAGTGCCTCTAATAACCAGACACCAACCCGGAGTGCCTCTAATAACCGGACACCAACCTGGAGTGCCTCTAATAACCGGAGACCAAACCGGAGGGCTTACTTTTACCAGTCCTTAACCTGGAGGTCTTACTTTTAACAGTCCCCAACCTAGAGGGCTTACTTTAACCAGTCCCCAACCTGGAACATACCTGTCCAACACATTCATATGAAGTAAAGGTTGAAATATAACATAAACATTCTTATTGGAACTAGCATACGAAATGTCAATACTTTACTCATAAACCATGAATTCTATATAAATGACACATCTATAGTCAAACATATCACAAAACTTCATTACAATATGGAAGTTTTAAATCATAATAAATCAACTTCAAATAATCTTAAAATCCATCAAAGGATGTTGACATAGATGAAAATGTTTTTTTTAAAATTATTGAGAGAAATATCCCTTTTTCATGAAAACATTTTAATGTTACACAATTTAGAAATTAAGGCATTTAAATAAATTTTTGAATCAAAGTGTCCCATACCACTTTGAAACTTTTGAATGGAATTAACACTTTTAAAACATTCATTTTCATATAAATAAATCCTTACAAACCATTTTGAAAACGTGGACATAAATGAGGATGATTTAGAAGAATAAATATTTAAAACATTTAAAATGATGTTTTAGTAAAAGTTCCCTTAGAAATAATCCCTTTGAAAACTCTTTTATGAAATATGGACATAGATAGTAAATATGTCCCTGTAGATACTTACTTAAAGACAACCTCGGATATTAAAGAGATTGTGAAGTAAACCCTTATCAATTTGGTAACTTATGAAACATACAACCCATGAATGAGGTATCATACAATGAAAATGTAAATACACATAAGGTAAAGTTTATTACACAAATAATACAATTATGGGCAGTACATACACCACACAAAAGATAATAGTGGAAATATGGCATGAATCTCACGGAAATAAAGAGTGAGATGAAAACCCCTTACCACGTTAATCAACTGAGTCGTATGGCCAAAATTTAATAACCACCAAATTATTTACAGAATAACATGAATATAAAGATAATCATGATAATATATATCAAATTCCAGTACACAATACACCACTTTCAATAATTTAGTGGCGAATAATGGAAATCTCACGGAATTGAATGTGAGATAAGAAAATCCCTTACCTTGTACTTTTACTTGGTTGGGGTAGGTTAACCTCCTGTATAATATTTAAATAATTTTTATTAAATTATACAAGAATCATATATATTAATATCATATCATATATGATCTTTTAACTTTGCTTTGTTAATAATGTCTTAGTATTATCGTTGTTTCGGGTGTTAACTTACTCATTTTCTTTTATATGTTCTATTACGTAATCCATGTTTGTAATGGATAGGTTGTATATTATTCATATCCAGAATGATATCAAGTCCTTAAACATAATTTTTAAATAAGAAAATGATAATTATACTTGAATGGATATGATGGAGAATGAATCTCATCGCGTTCGTGGAGACGGTAGTCCGTACGTACGCACGAGCGACAATATCATTCTTTTGATATTAAAATAATATATAAATGAATGGTATATCATATATAAAGAATCACTAAAATTTTATATTTATTATTTACATGAGTTACGCATCATTATTATACCCATCCAAATAATAATATATTCAATAACAAGTACACCACGACGTGGAGACGGTAAGCCTTACGTACGCACGTATGGTGACATGTTATTCAAAGGGTGGATAGAATACTGAATATGGTTGTACCATATTTATAATAACATCACAGTATATATATGATACTGGAGTTATTATTTTAGAATGGTAACAACAAAGTAAGAAGAAGTGGAAGAAGAAGGAACTTGGAAAAAGGGTGGTGAAATCATTACCTCTTCTTCGGTTCCTTCCTTTTGATTTGATCAAAAGGGATCCTTAGGTTGGCTTTCTGATCAAACTAAGGCCTCTAGGTTGTAGTGAGGGAAGTTGGGAGTGTATTTGGGTAGAGTTTGGCCGAACCATAAGGCTTGGAATGTGTGAATAAATGAGAAGGAGGAGTTCCCTTTTATAAGAGGGGTGAGGGGCACCTTTGGAAAAGCTAGAAATATTAATTTATAATAAATTCATATACGGTTTCTGATGGATCCAAAGTTGACTATTCAAAGGTTAAGGTGGGGATGGGTCGAAAAAAACTCAACCAATAGAATTTAGACAGGTTTGGGTACTTATATTAACCTTATCTTTAAGTATTAACTCTAAGTTAATTAGTTTTACTTTTACAATGTCTCTTTGTATTTTTATATAATATGGTTAATAAACTTACTATATACATCCAAGAAACCCCCAAGTGGTCCATTAATGATTAAACTATCATGATATAAGTCTATTGGATGAACCTTAGATTTTTAGGAATTTAATATCAATTAATAATATAATATTTGTTTTAAGAACTCTTTTATGTCAATTTTGACACTATTCAATAGTTGATTTTTTTGAAACTCGTAACAGATTGATTACTTCCAAAAAAGTCTATTACATCAATCCTAATATATCATATTATCCTATAAAATTAGTTTAATTCATTAAAAGTTTCATATTATATTTAGTTTGGTATTTATAATATCAATTAATTTAATTTTTCACTATTTTATTAATTACTGCATCATCATTGTGTCATAAATAAAATAAATTATTTAATTTCTAAAAATTATTAATAAAATATAATTATGTAGTAAATCTTTTTATATTTCTAATGAATATTTATAATCTAAAATCCAACATATATAACCCTATGTAATAATTGCTTTTCTAAAACATATATGCTTGTGTCATTTTTGTATTCATTTTATCTTAATTAAAATAAAGTGTCCCAATCACCTACAAGTGGCACCATGGGGTCGCCAAATCAACCCAAAGATGCCTATGGTCGAACATGTATCAACCAATAAGTCTAGGACACGTTTTAGGGTAATTTAGTATTATTATAATATTATTTGTTTAACCCTTATTTATCAGATTTACCCTTAACCATGGTAAATAAAATATTTACCGCAGTAATTATTCAAAATGTCTAAAAATAAAAGTTACCTATTTACACAATTTGAACATCCTGATTCCAAATATGGAATCCATTTTTCTAAATTCAAAACACAGAAGTGGCAGAAATTAATTTAAAATTAATTCCCGCTGTCAAAACAAAAAGCGTGTTTTTAAGAGATAATAACTATCAAAAGATTGACACCTGTTTATGTTCGGTTTAATTGTAAAATTATGTCCAATGACCAAAATTATATTAAATGGTAAAAATATATTCTAAATATACTTTAAAACCACTTAAATTCATAATTTAGCACTATTAATTATTTTGATTAAAAAAGTTGTTTTTAATTAAAATTTATTAATTTTCACTATTCATCAAAATATGAAAGTTATCCGAAATGTACCAAAATTTCACCTTAGGTTAAATTCTATATTCCAAATCCAAAAATGAAGTCCATTATGAAATATAAAATATATATAATTTCAAAAAGTAGGTATTACTATTCATAACGGCTAGTTTGATTGGTTGTGGTGTGTTTGAACTCGAAGTTGCGTACAACACACGCTACTGTATTATTCGAAGGAAAGCGTACTGTGGAAGCTTGGGATGTTTCATTTTAAATTTTTTTGATGTCCCCATTTAGTCAAAAAGTTTAAAATATTGTATTTAAAAAGGTTTCACTATTAAAAGTTGATAAAAGTGCAATACTGAAAATGAATCTGTTCTTGTATTATGTCTAAGAAACTCATAATATGGATTCTAAAATTATAAAGATTATATAAAGTTTAAAATTTAGATAATACTATTCATAACCTCTTTTGAATGGATTTTTTTGGTAAGTCATGGTGTGATTGAACTCGGTGTTGCGTGTAGTGCAAGTTATTGAATTATTTTGAAGAAATAACACACTATGAAATCTTGGGGTGTTACATATATGATGCATGAGATGGCATACCCTCATCTCATTGGGTTGAGAGAGAAATTGAAACTCAATAACATCAAAAATTATAGTACAAAACATGTGAGTCACCCAATGGAGAAAATCAAATGAACTGTAAAGTTGCAAAACCATAAAAATTGCATTAAACGTGGAAGATTGGCTTTTCCTTGTACACGGGTTAGCTACTCCAAAGCAAGACTCATTACCAAGTACATATTACATCCTATCCTTGGATAAAGGATCCAAATATTAAGTCAATATAAAATAATTCCTCCATTACCACTTTGTAACATCTCGGTTCTAAAAGCCACCTAGAGGCGCCCAATACCCAGTTGGTCACATGGCCTCAAGTGCATTTCCCCAAATGCTTGAGGTTTCCGACTAGAAGCGAGGGCCTTGGGTGTGATAGTGGGGAAATTATTCCCTCATTGGTATAGTAACACAGTGGAAGTAAAAAAATGGTAGTAACAGAAGCAGTAATAATCATGCAAAAGTGAACAGTAGAAGACTGACAGGAATAAACTAGAGCACACACACACACACACACACATATAAGGATGATGCATGATACATATGTCTTGGAAAATAGCCAAACACATCACAATTCTGGAATACAAATAGTACTAGACCAAATTACAAAAGAAAGACAGATAACATCTCCTCAGCATCACAAGCCTCAACTTGGTCACATGCTCTCTAGCTCCACAGAAAATCAAGTACCTAAAGTAGAAGGGTGCTTGCCCTTATTTATACCTACATGAATATAATCTGTTTGGGCCCAAAAGCATGACCCAAACAGGATGTGAGACTAAATCCCAGTAGGAAACCACCCAAAGATCTGTGCCTAACAGTATGTGAATATATATGTCAGTTAATAATCAAAGATGCAGTAATAAGAATGTAGTCCGCATTAAACAGTTCCACATATCAAATTAGCAGCTAATCAGGAAAGGTAACCCTCTGGGAAGTACATGAAGCCTATCCATTCTAGTTCAATCATAAAAATATTCAAAGACTCTCTGAGGAAGCACTCACAGTCAATTCCCCTTATAATCTAATGTGATAAATGACTCTCTGAGGAAGCTCACATGGTCAATTCCCCTTATAGCCAAGTGTGGTCAATGAATTTTTGAGGAAGCTCACACAGTCAATTCCCCTTATACCCAAAAGTGGTTTAAATACTCTCTAAGGAATCTCACATGGTCAATTCCCCTTATAATCTACTACACTAGGTTCCCACGGCCCTATGTAAGTCAAACAAGCATCATAGTGAAATACGGCCAATGTAAACCTCCTGAACTACTTGGCTAAACAGTTTATAGCATATTAAGCATGTCAGATAACAATAATCACATAATCCTACAACTAGTCATGGAAAAGCATGGCAAGGTGGCCAAAAAGGCTAAACAGGACCAATGGTCGTACACAGAACAAAGCATGGGAAAACACATCCAAGACAAAGCCATCAACCCTATTCATATCCGATTAACCTCTATGCAAGCATACAAGCATGGAAGGAAATTAACAAGGGTAAAATGGTAAATCTGTAATACCCCATTCAAGGTTATTGGGAACAATTTCACATATTACTCAAAGACTTTCTATGGAAAGGCACAAACCACCTACCTTAGTGTTGGGAGATCACTATATGTGAACCTCAAGCCTAGAATCATCCAAGAACACCGTATATCTACAAAAACATATAAAATGTTTAACATAGGATAACATGATAAAGAAGAGTAATCATGAAATTAAGCTCAAGTAGAAGGAAGAGCTTACCAAGGTGATCCCAACGCAATCGATGATAGTCGAATTGGAGATCAGATGAAGGCTCGGGGTCTCGGAGAAGGATCGCGGCTATACAGGTTCTCTGCGAAAAACGAGACCTAGAAGAAGGGTGTTATGTCGATTAGACGAAACCCATTTCTGTTTAATAAAATAAATACACAGTGTGTACTTTTGAAGTACACAACGTCTGCTAGCCGTTTCCATACTCTGCTTTAGGCGGCCTCCAAGTCACCCCACACGGACGTGTGTGTGGCCACTACACGGCCAACACACAGCTACCTGTGGTAACCGAGTACATGGCGTGTACTCATAAATTACATGGCGTGTACTCTAGAAATTTCCATAACTTCCTCTTTTTCTCAAAACCGACGACAAAAGGAAAACATAACTAAAAGAAGGTCTAAGTTCTTACACTTTTCATCCTGATTTATTTGTACATCAGGGGAGATCCTTTGGTATTATGTTCAATGAGAATCATTATATTGAACATTGTACACCCATATCTTAGTGAAACGGTTCAAAAACATTGATCCATGCATGGCTATACCTGAAAATTGTGTAATGTTAGAAGTAAAAATGGATCGTTTGGTTTTTTGATACGGGATTTTTTTTTGTGTTTGATGGTGATCAATGAATGAAAATGACTTCAAAATGAAATCAAAGAGCTATATTTTATCGATCAATGATGGAATGACTTGTTAGGATGAGGTTTTGGATTTTCCGAGCAGGTGCATTATTGGATCGTTGGCTAGAAAAGCTGAGAATATGTGAAAAATGTAGATCTGGATTTATGTAAAATCATGAACAACATGGAATTTATATGGAACTAGATATTTTGTAGGTCCCTTTCATTAGTGGATAGGGTTTCGTGATGAATTTAAGGATCACACAACATGTGACCCCTATCATATAGTGTGTTACCCTTCCTAATTGAATCAATGTTTACCTCAGAGAATAAAAAAACAAGACTAAGAGTATAGGACCAAGGGAATTCCATTTAATCCCACATGATCATGGCCATGCCTGATGTACACAGGCTTCACAATGTACTTAAGAATGGGTAGAATTACATGGTAATTAGCATGCCTTGTACTTTTACATAGAAATGAACATGATCTATTTACATGGACATGACCTGGTGCTGAAGGGACACACTATATACCATTAGTACACATCATGTACTCCTTCAATGTTTTATGGGAGCCATTTTCTTCTGTATCTTGGAAAGGATTCATTAGGGTGCATTCACTATATCCTTTTATCTAAGGATTAGTACAGAATCACATCCTATACATAGGATGGTGATCCCATTAGCATGTTTTCTTGGATAGAGTTTTTAGAATCCTCCTGTGAGGCTTGGAGTAATATCCTCTATAGTCTTCTTAAACTAGAAAGAGTTCATAGTATCTTTGTGGCTAAAAATATGTGGGTGATGATCCTCTACATAGAAGGTTAATCCAGAGTGAGCTTTTGGTAAAATCTATAGACTTGGGAGTAATCTTTATATATGTATCATATCTCTATAGGCTTCAAATTTATACTTCCAATAGTGAGAATCGATGAGAACTACCTCTCAGATTGACTTCATTAGTGCATTTTGACTCATGGAGTGTGTTTTCTTAGATGATTATTATGTAGACCCTTAAATAAGGAATTATACATTGTCATTTTTTTCATTACCCTGATACTCTATGTATCTGTTGAGTATATCTAGATATTCTTTGTGATATGTGTTATAGACATATACCTAAGTAGATATAAATATTATTATTTTGTTATATAGTGTTTGGTTACACGATGTCCTTATAGGTATTGTTATACTCACCTATTCATGATCTTTTCTTACACATGTCGTGTCTTGTAAAGATGAACAATCATTGAAAATGTCCTAGAGGGACTAGAACCATACAATGCGTAGTGATCCAGACAGACCAGGTTGTGTTCCTACGATATCTTAACAACATTCCCCATCATTAATTTCAAGTTTGAATTATTTTCAAAAACTTTTCAGTGGGGTTTTATTTGACCCTATTTAATTTCAATTACTTCTTTTCATACTTCCTTTTTTGGACATAAATGTATTCATGCTTGGTTGTTGAGTTGTTTTTTTACATTCCATGATTGTATGGCCTTGGAGATGTATTTGTGTGTGTGTTTAGGTACTTTGGCTACAACCTCCCATTTTAGTGATATTCCTACTCGACACAAGTCACCACCCCTAGACTATTGGAGGTGGGCTTATGGAGTCACAACATGGTCCCCTTTTGGGATGGGTTGTGATAGTGTGGTATTACAGTAGTCAGTTATACCTTGAGATCAGAGTCTATGAGTTTAGTTTGGTGTAATAATGTTATGTGTTTCGAGTTTAGATTTCCAGATAGGGACTTCATTATTGGTGTGGTGACTAATGCATCTATACAATAGGAATCTGATCACCTACCTTTAGAATTGGTACCTGGGAAGACTTCTTGAAAGAAAAAAATGGTACATACATCATATACAAATGGGTTTTCATTTCCATGTCCCTCTTGATTTAGGTATCTAGATATAATCATTGGTCATGGTACATCTCGTTTATTTCAGGATGCATTCATGATGTATGTGTGCTAAAATTGACCATCAAGATCATGAGGATGATCCCCTCAATTATGGGTAATCGATACAGGGAATAGTTCCAGATGTGTTACCTCTAGGTGGTGCACCGGATAAATCATCAATCCTTAAAAGAGGGTAATTTTTCTTCACTATGATCCCATTATGTTTTCTATAAACAATGCATAGAGGCATCAATCCTTCATTCTTTTTCAAGAAGAGAACACGTGAACCCTAAGGTGACACACATGGTTAGATAAACCCCTTCTTCAAAATATATTGAAGTTCCTTCTTTAATTCCTCCAGCTCCATATTTCATATTCTATATGTGGTCTTTGATATTGTCTTGGATCCAGGATTGAGTTAAATGGATAACTATACCTCTCTTTCTAGGAGAGGTCTAGGTAACTCTTTAAGAAATACAAAAAATGTATCTCAGAATTATGGGTACATTTTTTATTTGTATACTTTCATTTCCTTCTTCATCTTTGCAAATCATTTCCATTAATAAAGCTATTGGAGGTGATTTTCAGAAAATATTAGGTCAATAGATATATCCTTTGAAACAAATATTAGGTTTTTCATTCCAGACTATTATGATTTACTTTCTTCTTCAGATGATATTAGTGTTATAATTTGAGATCCAGTCTATCCCTAGTATAGTGTTAAATTTCAGCATGAGAATGACTACTAGATTTGCAATGAGATTTTTCTTGCCGAATACTATAGTTTCTATACACTATTAATGCTTGGATAATCCCACTAAGAGTCTTAAAAAAATTCTATTTCTAGAAGTTCAAGTATTGATTCTATATTCTTTTCAAAAAAACAGTAAATAAAGGAATGCGTAGAACCAGAATCAAACAATGTACTTTCTATCTTTTAAAGAATAATGAGAGTACCTGCCACAACACCATTTAGAACCTCTACTTCAGCCTTTATGATAGAAGAATCCCAAACATTCTCCCATGTCCCATGTTGGGATTGATGGAAATTTCCCTATTTTACCTTTTAAAGTGAAAAGTGATTGGAAAAGTTCCATAGTTGTCCACACTGGAAGAATTGGACTTCAGTCTAGGCCTGCACCATATTCCATTTATCATTAGTGTTGAGAATTTGAGGCATCACCTTAGTTCAATAATTTCAATCAATATGGAATGTTATTCCACACTTGTAAAATTTAATACTCCTGAGGAATCATTTCCCAGAATACTTCTTCTGACATTTGTCACATATAGAATGTTTCAGTTGACCCCCCATTTATGATCAAAGTTACTCCCTATGATCAGATCTATTGATCTATTGTTTTCATTCGATCTATTGGAATACCACATCTCTCTGAACTCCAATTCAACCTTCATAGCACTTTACAATATATCCTCATTGATTTCACAGTCTTGAGTTGACATATTATTCCATAGATGCGATCTTAGTACACTGAATTATTTATCAACCTTTACATTAGTATCCATGAAAAATAAAGTGGTGTAGTGAGAAATCCCTATAAAGTTAATCTCATAGCTTCCCATAGATTCATTTACCTTCTGATTAAGCTCTAGGAATTCCTTATGAATTTTCATTCTCATCGAATGGGGAATTTTTTTGGAAAATGGTTCCCTTGAACTCTTCCCACTCCATAACATCAATATCCCTTATCGGATTCATGTTTTTAATCAGTTTCCACCAATAATCAGCTTTAGTGCATAGCCATGTTGACTTTATCTTATTTTGAACAATTGAGTATATATAAAATGTTTTCCGTAGAGCGTATCTATTGTTTAGTAAAAAATGGTTCAGTAGATCCACTGAAAGAAGGTGGTTGTTGATGCATAAAGGACTCATCATAAATTTGTTCCCTTCGAGGCAATTTAGTCACTCATCTTGATTCAAGTTATTATTCATAACTCGAGTCAGTTAATTCATAATTCTGATGATGTATTCCATTCTTGCTTCCATCAAAGGGTCATAGGCACATGGTCCATCCTGCTCACTATTTACGTAGTTCCTCAAACTTCCCGACCATTATTAGAGGAAGAAAAGTTAGTGAGAAACATGTTTCTTTTAAGAATATTATAATTTTAAAGGAAGTTTATTAATTAAAACATCATACTTAAATGTGTTATTCATTAAAAATAATTAAATTTTATAAAAATATTTAATAATGTTCTATAAAAATATTTAGATTAAGAAAACATATCCCTTGGGGTGTCACACCAGGATTCAAAAAAGCAACATTTCATACACCAGTTACCATTTAAGTCTTGCTCACAGTATTCTTTTTTAGGTTTTACCCCTAGATACAAATGTTCCAGATCCCTATGCACTTGTTCATATCCAGACATGGATTTATTTTCTTTGAAACCACTTACATAATGCTTCACCAAAATACAAGGACATTATACAATATTATAACATATACCTAAGGTTGTTCATAATGGTTTAATATTCTAATTTCCATAAATAAATAAACCTTCCATTGATACCAACTATAACATTCTGTCTTTTTTATTAAAAAAATTTCATTACATTTTACAAAACATAGGATATTTTAGAGTTTAATTTCTTGGAAATAAGGTATATAATACCTAAAAACATTAAAGAATTATTCTATTACACTTTAAATGATTCATAATAGGTTCATCCTTAGTACATTAACTACATCAAAAAACTTGTGGACATATATCCAAGTAAAGTGTGAGCATAAGGCCCATTAAGGGACAACATGGGAAATGGTTTACATGTGTTCATTAAAAATGTCTATAGGAACTAAAGAAATATGATAAAAGAATTGGAAAAAGAAAATTATGCATATCAAAATAAAAATAAAATTATTCATAACATGGAAATGTGGTTAAATCATTTAAATGATACATTCATAAGCATATCAACAAGGTTATTCACTAGGGTTTCATAAAAATTACGATCATTTTTCACCAAGGTATCGTAAAAAGTTTATCTCTAGGGATTAAATTTTTTACCCAATACATTGGATAACTATTAGGTAACACCATTAATATGTATTAATTAATGTGATACACATATATCATTATCAATAATATCATAAATAACTCATGGAGAATAAAAGAAAAAAAATTCACTCCAAAATCATGGTGTCTTAAACAAAAGTTCTTAAAGAAAATATCTTTATGTAATTGTTTACCCATGAAAAGAAAATTAGGCTTTCATATATGTTAATACCTGAATAAAATATATATTTTTGACATATTTATGAATACCCCTATAAAACAGTGAGTTTTGGGTCTCTATAAAAAGAAAACAAAATTAAAATGTTCTTAATAAAAAACAGAAATTTCGAGAAGAAAATTCGGAAACATAATGGGTATGGAACAAGTTTTTAGAAAAGTGTAAAAAAGGAGGGGGAAAGGGTCTCCAATTAAAAAAATACTCTCAATATTGTAAAGAAATAAAATTAATTAGATATAAGAACTTTGTTTTTAAATTTGAAAGACGTACCACATAAGAAGGGATCTTGAAAGGAAAAGAGAAGTTGAAATTTCCCTTACATTAAAGAGTAGTTCCTAAAACATGTTTATTGGGACCTTATGGGATTGAGTACAACTTGGTATGAATCCTTGGTATGACTCCTTGGTAGGTAAAACTATCATATATTTTTGTAGGATTTTTTAGTGAATGGAAATGGAGAAATGGGTTGGTATTTATAGCAAAAGTGAATGATTTCTTTATTAATTTCAAAATAATGGCCTTGGACACCTAGGTAGTGGTAAATGAAAAACCATGGGCTTAAATGTGGTATTTACACATATTATTGGTCACTTGGGACAACATTTATTTTATTTTAATCCAAAAGTGTAGATCATAATTTTATATTACTTATATTTGCAAGGAAAATTAAATGTTTCACAAAATAACATTTTTGAAGTTAATGTTTCCATTTTAGAATTTGGAAAGTCAATTATATATTTGAAAATTTATTAAAATATATTAAAATAATTTATATTAATAAAATATCATATTTTATGTCATAGATTATGGATAATTATTTATTACATCATTATGAAATAATTAGTATTTTATTAACATACCGAAAAACTCAAACTTTATTTTTTCTATTCATGAAAAAATAAAGTATTTTAGAAAATTATCATAAATTAACCCAAACATAATTTTGACATTATTATATCCAAAAAAATATTTTTTATTTTAATAATTCTCTGAATATGAGAATTTTAAATTTTAAATATAAAAATCCTTATTTTAAAAAAAAAATAGCGGATTGAAAATGAATAATAAAATTACTGACACTTGAAAAAAAATGTAATCATATATTTTTACTGAGAGTGTTTTAATAAAACTATTTCATTAATTTTCCATAGTGAAAATTTTACTTATAATGACTAATTATAATTTGAAAATTATTATCTAGAGTATAGTTCCTAATGACCATATTGTCCAACTATCATAATTTACAAACGGTCATATAGCGGTTGAAACCAAATGGGCCACATTTCCATTTAAATTCAAAAAATTTCTAAAGAGATATGGTTTTATGGTGTATAAAATAATATAACACACATCTTTAGGAAAAATCATCATTGAAAAAGTCTTGGTTTATATAGTCTACTGTTTAGTGATCACATTTTGAGTCTAGTCAACCCATGGGAAGGTTGTGATACTCATGTGATGGAAGGTGATATATTATATCAGATTACTTGACCCATTATATGGATGACATAGAGATAGTGGATGGGCTATTGAGGAAGTGGAAGCGGCAGAAAAAGATAGGTCAATAGGGTGGAAGATGGGGAAGAGGAGATGTGAGAGTAGTTGGAGGTGGTATGAACTCCAACTTGTTTCAACCACCACCCCCAGGTGGTCTACACTAGGATCTGGGAGATGGGGGGTGAAGATGCGGGCGGTTGAGGCATATGTCCCAAAGGCTCTCAGAATGACTCATGGTATGATCCACGTCTTTTCTACCTTAGGTGTAGTACTAATAGACACATGTTATAGTCATTCCTTAATTTTCACATATTTGGTTTGAGAGTTAGAGATTCTAGTAGAGCCCTTGGTTTGTCCCTTGTGCTTGGAGACTCCCACTAGAGATGACTCAGCTATCAAACACTTGTTCCAACATTGTGGCGTGACTCTTAGAGGGGAGAGTTGTTGTTAAGATCTATTTTTAGTAGTAATGAAGGCATATGACATCATATTAGGTATGGACTAGTTACATATAGTTCATACATAGATTGACTATTTCAGGAATATAATGTAGTGTTTCCATAGTGATGGGGAAAAGTTTTCCTTTTTTAGTGAAAAGGAAACCCAAACAGCATAGAATGGAATCATGTATAGGAGGGTGAAACTAATTACTCATTAGTTGGATATAATGAACCTTTGTGTAGAGGATGTTTTGTTTTTTCAGTTACTTATAGTGGTGGAAGATTATGAGGACATAATTTCTAAGGATGTTATAGGCTTACCTCCTCACTGATAGAGAGAATTCTGCATTGATCTACACCCTATAAGGACCCTGATAGATGTGCCATCATATGAGATGGATCCTATAGATCATCTCAATTTTATGGTGTAGTTGGAGGAGTTATATAGGAACATATATTTTAGACCCAGTGTTTCACCTTGGATAGTCCTAATTTTGTTCTCTAAGAAGGAAGAAAAGAGTTTGAGGTTATCAATAGACTATCAACGCTTTAATCAGGTGACCATGATGATCATGTATCCACTACTGAGGATTGATGACATATCTTTTTATTTGAGAGTGGTATGATGGTTCTCAAAGGCAGACCTCACATATGGCTATTACTAGTTGCAAGCATGAGATTATAATATACTGAAGAGTAAATTATAATGTATCTACAGTCACTATGAGTACTTTGTGATGTTCTTTGGCATGAATAATTCCATAGTAGTGTTGATGGGACTCATGAAATGGATATTTTAACCCTTCTTAGACCAGTTTGTGGTAGTCTTCATAAAAAATTTCATTGTGTACTCAGTGTCTGGGGAGGAGCATTCAAGACACTTGGGGATGGTTTTGGAAAAACATTGAGAGCACTAAGAGTGCTAGTTCTAGATATATGAGGTCCAATTTCTCGAACATGTTATCTTAGTGGATGGTGTGACAATGGACCAGGGTAAGTTCAAGGCCATGTTAGATTTGGAGCCACCCAAGATCATGACAGAAGTGTGGAGCTTCTTTGGGTTGGTGGGCTATTATAGGGTATTCATACCTAACTTTTATAGGATATCAGGGCCTCTATTAGCTTTGAATTGAAAGGGAAAACCTTTCAGGTGGACGAAGAGGCGACAACATGGTTTTTTTATTTGAGGTAGATATTGATGAGAACACCCATTTTGAGATTACTAGATGAGGGTTTCAAGTACATAATTCTTTGCAAGGAATCATGAATCAGGATGGGTTGTGTTTTGATATAGAGGTATGCAGGGATTAACCCTGGTTCATGTCAGTTAAAACCACATGAGTAGAACTATGTGACCCAGGATCTTGTGTTAGAAGTAGAAGTATTTTCTCTAAATATGGGGAACACTACCTGATGGGAGATTGATTTATCATCTATTCGGACTATAAGAGTCTAAAATATATCTTATCTAATAAGCATGTTATCACGAGACATAGGCGATGGAAAAAGTTTCTCAATGATTATGACTTCAATATTGTTATAGTAATGTGAAGGAGAACGAGGTAGCATATGCTATTAGTAGGAGATGTTGTTCATAGTTGCTGAATGTGGTGTTAGAGAAGCTGACCTCGTTGAAATCATCCTTTGTGGTTAGAGATCGAGAATAATACCTTCAGTTAATGGTTGTTTCCCTTCCTCTTATATAGTGATGTAGGGAATCTCATCTTGGGGGTATCTACTGTGAGACCCTATGTACTCAAATATTCACTCGACGGGATTTAGATGGATTTTATAATGGTGGGGTGAATAATGTTCTTTTCAAAGGATGCACGATGGTATGAGTGATGTTGTTGGAGGAGGTTATGGATGTGTTTTACACATCTCCTTTTACGGTACATCCAAGTGTGTAAAATATATACCAGAACCTCTGATGTTTGTTTTTGGTGTCCAGGGATGAAGAAGGGAGGGGTAGACTTTGTCTCTCGATGCCTTAAATGGTAGAAAGTATTGGATAAGAACCAAGTTCAAATGACTTTATCTGAACCTCTTGAGGTACCATTGGGAATTTGGGGTGAGATATCCACAAATTTCATGTTACTATGAGCACATATTCCTAGAGAACATGATGATATCTAGAAGATTGTAGACTGACTCACCAAGTATGACCAATTCTATTCTATCCTAAATCAGAGATCAGTATGGATCTTGGGATGCCTATATGTGCAAGATATTATCAAACTCCATGGTGTTCCATCGACGATCAACCTTGATGGTTGATTTAAATATCAATTAATGAAGGAATTTCTAGAGGCATTTGGGAATCATATGTGTTTGAACATGGCTTTCACCCCCAGACTGATGGGCTGACTGAGTAGAACATTTAGTTTCTTAAGGACATTATGTGAGAATGAATGTTGGACTTTAGCCATATTTGGGAGGATAACCTACCACTAGTGGTGTTTTCATAGAATAAAAACTACCATTCCACCATTTTTATGGAGCCATTACAGTCCTTTTATGGGTGACCCTTCCATTCAAAAATTTGTTGGACTCACATAGGACAATAAACACTCATGGGAATAGATTGGATGTAATCCTCTATAAAGAAGGCATAGATAATCTAGGATAGGAAGATGAATAAATAGAGTCATCAGAAGTATTATACATACATACAATGAAGGCCTTCAGAGTTAGATGTAGAGACCATGTGCTCCTATGAGTTTCACCTTGATGTGGATTGCTTCAATTTGCCTATGGAAACAACATATCTTTGAGATTCATTGGAAATGTTCAGATACAACATATAGTAGGTGAGGTGATGTACCACTTATCTCTACATCTGTAATTAGACAGGGTAGACAACATCTTCCACATGTCGCAGATGAGGAGGTATGTGCATGATATATCACACATTATCGATTAGGGATAGTTAGACAATGAGGATGGGGGTACCTTCTCATAGTTTCTTGTAGAGATTAAGGATTGGCAGGAGAGGATCCTTCTTAAGAGAGTGATTTATTTAGTGCATGTTAGGTGGAAGCATGAGAATCTTCAGGAGATCACCTAGGAGAAGGAGGCTTAGATAAATGACCAGTATCCTCATATATTTGTGTGGCCACTTTTTTTATATTCAGGATGTAAAGTCCAAATTTCGAGAGAATGTAATGGATCATATTTTCGAGGTATTTTTTGATATTATATGTATTATTATTTAGACCATTAACTGAGACGAAATACAATTCTAAGGCCCGGTGTTCCCATAATAGAATCATCACATGCGTGAAAATGAATAAAACAAATAAAATTTATTTATTTATTTATTTGTAGATGAAACAACCTATCTTTATCTCTATTTATATGATTATTAAAAATCCTTAGGGCTATCCTCATAATAATAGATCCATTGGAGAACTTTTGGATAGAGGTTTTATGGATACTTCTCTGAAGAACATCAACCAAATCGTAGATTGGCAATCCGTGTGTGATGTGATTCAGAGATATCACCAATGAAAAATACCCAGACTCATTATTCATTAGCGATCAATCCATCTCGATGTACTATATTTGATTTTATTGTATTCTTAACCTATTATATATTTATATGATGAACATGAATCAATCGACAAACATTTGAAGATCAGACATTTTTATGGATGGATTATCTACAAGGATCTTTTTGGGGGATTAATTTGGGACTAAATTTTTATCACTTAATTCATTGTTTTAATGGTAAAAGATCAAGGAAAACATAAAATTTTTTCAAGGTTCATTCCTTGTGTTTTTATTGGTATTTTATTCCAATTTTATTCATTTGTCATGGGTGATCCTTTGGTCTGTGGTTTGATAGACACTAGAAAATGGAATGTTTCCAACCCAGTTTCTGGTGAAATGGTTTGAAATCATAGATCAAGAATTAGAATAACATAGATATTATGGGCTGATGGATGTAGTAGAATATTAAATGGTTTCCAGCATACCTGATTCGTGTCCTTGGAATATGATGGTGGATGATGCATGAAAATGAATTCCGAATGAAATTGAAGAGCTAAATTTTGTTGATCAATGATTTCATGATTCATCAGGGCATGGTTCTTGATTTTATGGAAATGTACGTTTTAGGATTGATGGTCTAAGGACATGAGACAATTCATGGAATCCATATATGGATTTCTGAAAAATCTCAAACAGCATGACGCGTACTGCAGAGCTACACATCTTGTGGGGCCCTCTCACTGGTGGCTGGGGTTTTAGGATGAAGTTAAGGATCACACGACATGTGAACCCTATCACATGGCTTGAGAGCCATTCCCAATTGGATCGGTTTGTACCATATAGGGCACACAAACACGACCAAGAGTATGTGGACTAGGACATGGAATGCACTCACAGATGAACATGATTATTCAAAATGTAGATAGGATTAGTCATGTACTTGGACATGGGATAAAGCACATGGGCATCAACACGTTGTGTACTTTTACATGGTCAAGGATATAGTATGCTGACATGGGAAGGACCCAGTGCTGAGGATACACACCGTATACGAATATTACACACTTTGTATTCTTTTAATGTTGGCTTAGAGCCCTTTACCTCTGTGTCTTGGACATGTTTCATTAGGGATAATTCCTTATATCCTTTTCCATGAGGGTTAGTATGGAGTCATGTCCTACACATAGAATTGTGATACCTTCACTTTGACTTATTAGATATAGTTATTGGAATCCTTCTGTGAGGCCTAGAGTGAGATCCTCTAGTAGCTCCTTTCTTTAGATTGAGTTCCCACTATCCTAATGACCAACACTACATGGGATATGATCATCTATATAGTAGGTTAATTCTATTTGTGTTGTTAGTATAAAAAATGGCCTTGGAAGTGATCCTCATCTATGTATCGTATCTATTCATACTTATAGTGTAACCTTATATGGCAAGACCTGAGAAGAATTACCTCTCAGATGGACATCATTGGAGATTTTTAACTCATAGAGTATGTTCTCCTAGATGATTGTTATGTGGAAACTTTAACCAAGAATCCTTGTCTAATATTACATTAATGAATTTACCTAGAGGTTACATGTATTTAATGAGTATATATGGATATTATTGTTATTTGTACTATATAAATATACCTAGAGTCTTTGTATTAAGACATTCACCTCTCCCATCCAACTATGCTAGGTTATCAGGTTTGAAAATATTAAAGAAATTATCATAAACCATTGATAATACCTAGATAATTCCTAGAAATAATGGATCTATATCATAGATGTTGGTATAAAGAAATAATCAATCACATAAGCCTTTCAACAGTCTATAGATATCCCCTTACATGTGATAACACATCTAAATAATGATACTTACTCCATACAAAACTTACATTTACTATACATTTCATATAAATTCACCTTAATCAATGTATTCATCATAATATTCAAATTCACCTCATGCTCCTCCTTTATTTTAGATTATCTATGAATTTCATCTATAAAGAGTATCCTATGTTTTTCAATGAAATATATAAAGACTGTATTCATTAAGTGCATGGAGATTGTTGTATCATTCATTAGTTCAAATGTCATGACTATGAACTCATAGTGTTCCTACCTATTATGAGTGGTTTTCTTGGGAATATCTTCCCTCTTTTGCTTCAACTGAGGATATATTGTCCATAGGTTCACTTTAGAGAAGTATTGTTCTTTTTTTAAATGATCGAACAAGTTACCAATTCATGGTGTATTGTGATTTTTCTTTATTATCTAGTTGAGTTCATGATAATTGATATAGAGATGCAAGGACTCATCCTTTTCATTTTCAATGAGGATCGGTGCACCCAATTTTGAAATAGTCATGCATATGAAACTCAGGTCAAGATGGTCTTGTAATTTATTATATTTAGTTCTTATAGTAAAATGGGGGATATTCTATATAGAGTATCAGATATCAAAAAAGATCCAGGTATAAATTCAATTGTGAACTCAACCTATAAACAATGAGGAAGAATTTGAAATTCATCAAGGAATACATCAGTATAATCCCTTACAGTAGGCATGTCCTCATGAGTGGTCATCTCCTTTCATTTAATAATTAATCTAGATAATCTTTCTCCTAAGGAAATAATATCCATGTTTTGGAAGAATATTCCAAAAGATATTCATCCAACACATTACACTTGTAAAAAATAATATTGTAAAGTGGGATATAGAAGGTGATTACCACCTCATAATAATTGATGCATGATCTATATAGATGCAACCAGTCAATTCCTAGTATAACATTAAATTATACTAAGGGGGTTACGACAAGATTCACTCTAAGATTCACCCCTTAGATATCAACTTGAAAATATTAATGTACTTGAAATGAAACAATATCTCCAGTATCAGTTTCCAATGATAGTACAACCTTCATGTTTTGTGGGGGTATTTGAATAGTTCTATTAAACATGCATTATATAAAAGTGTGTGTATAACCAGAATCAAATATTATATTTTATATACTTGAATGAATAACAAGAATAACTATCACCACATTATTGTCATGATTTACCTCTGTAGTAGTAATAACATAAGCCTTAACATATTATTTTGGACTTGGGTTTTTTATCATTTCTTATCATCAAGATCCCTTGGTTTTCTGGAATGGTTTCCATTCCATGTATTTTAAAATTTGGAAAACATGCTTAGGATTGATTTGTACATATTTTTATTCAATCTAATTTGTGTGATTATTTATAAAAATTTTACATTAATTGGATTTACTTACCTCGTTTCCACAATTGAAACATTTTTTCCATTGAGAAAATTTCTAGCATTCTTATTTCGACACTTTTGACAAATGGGATGATGGGTTTTCTTACATCCATGAGTTTGGTCTAGTGATCCCCCAGATTCAATATCCATTATCAACATATTCTGTCCAAACCCATGAGACCACTAATAATTGACCATTCCCATCTCAAACTTATGGTCACACCAAACAACTTCTTCATAGTTTAAAAATTTATAAAATAGCAAATCTCTTCATAGACTTTAGTTTATCCCTCTAAAGAAGATATCAATATTACTATAAGTATTAATGATAAAACCAAATGCATATCATGTAAGTCTTGGGAATATACCCTCAAAATATTTGATAAATTCATATTCATTTTTCTTCAGATCATTGAAATCCATTTATATTATAATATGGTGAGTATAAGAGAAATATGTATTCATAAATAACTTTTTTATTTAATCCCAATCCATAGATTTTATTTCTACAATTGGGTTTTTATTCTTGATCAGTTTCCATCACTAATCATATTCTCAATTAATGCGGTAAACAAAAAAAATGACATTCTATTTCACAAAGTATTGAATAACATAAAGAATCTTATTAATGGAGTTAACCCATTATTCAATGACTATATGATCAAAATATCCACTAAAAATTAGAGGGCTCTGATGCATAAATGACTTAATAAAAACATTCTCTCTTGGAGGGAATTCTAATCAATTCATGTTATTATTGATAACTGTATTTAATTGTATCTATACTACCATGGGGTTCCTAAAATATATTTCCATAATGTTGGGCATTACATTTTGTTAGACATGACATTTCCAATTTCACATTTCAATAACTTGATTCCTCCTACATCCAACCATTTTCTAAAATAAATTATAAATAGGTATGATAATACTGTTATTAATATATGTATAAAAGGTAAACCATAAAATAAGATTATTAATATCATATATGATATTCATAACATAAATTATAAATCTATTAATTTTAATCTATAATATCCAAGTTCATTTTCCTATAAGGTTCTATATCCCAATTATATTACATAAACAAAGTTAAAATAAATCACAATGTTTTATAAAGTGGATGTCAGTTAACCAAATCATATCCCTCATGAGTGTCTTTCTAGGTGTGTTATATTAGGACTAATTAAAATGAATTAGAGTAAAAATAATTTTAATGCTTAACTAAACCTTTTTAGGGTGAATACCCATAGGGGAATATATATCACAACCACATCCAATTTATTGTATCATGGAAAGGGAGTATTTCTTAAAAAAAATATCTCATTTAAAAAAAATTAAAATATCATAGAATTATTAAGATTATCCGAATGGTTTTCAATAATGTTTTCTCATCCAAATATCTGAATAAAACTACACATTCCTTTGATATCAACTATAGTGAACCATTCCATAAATGCATACTATTACATGATTCATAAAATACTTTTCAAAAAATACAAGCTGAGGATCATGAGTTATAGTGTATTTTTATGATTTGACACATAAATAAATTATATTAAATATAAATAATTCATATTTATTTAAAAATCCACTTAGTTATCAAAACTATGATAGGTTGTCTAAAGTAATTTTCGATACCATTAAGAAATATGTAAGGAAAAGTGTGAACATATAAATCCATGTAATGTATTTAACATCACAATAAACTATTATAAGAAATTAAAGAGGAATAACATGATATCATAAATAATAAGATCATATTCCTGGAAACATGGAAGAAATAAATCAAATTATAAGATCATGGATTCATAGAATATGTTCCAATAACACCAGACATGAAATTATAAAAATAAGTCAGGGGTCACTCCCAAAACAATCATCATAAAGTGTAAAATGTCCCATGGTGTATTTGGTTCACTCCCCATTTCGATAAATGATGTTTACAAAGTCTAATTGTGGATTAGGTTCACTCTCTAATTTGTTACATGACAAATCAAGAAATTTAAAGCTTTACCCAATGAATTAAAAGGTTTAATAATTCTTGGACCACCAATCACAAAAAAATTATATATATATATATATTCCACATGAAGAAAAAAATCCATACAAAAATCATAATCATAATCATTTCTATACCCATAATAAGGAAATGAGTTTCATAATATAAATTTAATGAATAATAAAATAATAAATCATAAGGATTCCGAAAATAAGGAGTAAATAATTTGTTTAGGAAATTCCTAGTTGAAAAATGGGAAACGGTTGGGAACATTATATAAAAGTCATGATTATGATCTGGAGAAGAAATAATAAAAATGAAACCCTTGGGTTGAGATTTTATGAACCAAGTCAAGTATATTTATAAATAATGAAATTCCTTATTTTTTCCATAAAACTATAAATGAACCAAGAGGGTTATATATAAAATAATGAAGGGTTTGAGAATCTTTCCATGGTTTAAATTCATTTTATAGGGGTGATTCTTGATAAGTGACAATAAATATGGAATTTCCCTTTAATCATGTTTACGTTAATGTGGGAATTTTTAAGGGAAACAAAATGTATTACTACATCAATGAAAATGATTTTTAATTAGGTATATATGTAAGGGACATATATAAAAAATTAAAATAATTACTTGAAAATAATATTTCATAAAGGTGAAAAAATAAAGAGAATGCATCACTGTTAGGTCACAGTGGTGGTATAGAATACAACTTAAATTGGGTTCAAGATTCATTACGTGAACACACATAATTTATTTAATAACCAAATTGAATTTATTAAGTAACTAATTAATATAATCATTTGTCTATAGTTTTTTTCAAAGGAAATTTAACTATAATATTTTATTTATTTATAATATAATTTTCTCTCAAATATTTTTTACATTAGGTTGTTCTGTCAATTTTTAAACAAATGATTATATATTTTGACCATAGTAGAAGGAATTGTAAAAATAATTTCATAATATAAATGATACTAATACTATCATATATATAATTTATAGTTATTAAATGTTTTTAAGCATTCCATGATAACTAGTTATGAAAAATTTAACTAAATTCTCACAATGGTTGTAGTCCTCATGTATGCATAGTTAATTGTTACATCTCTCAACTAATTAGATGGAATGAAGGTCAATGAAAATTTTGAAATTTAATATTGAAATTTATATTATAGATATCATATTTATTAATTCATTACATCAGTTTTAATTGACATGAATGATAGTGATGAAAAATATAAGACATTGAGTTATCAAGATATAATGGGATTAAGGATGATAAATGTACATAAAGAAGTAGTATTATATTTATAATTTAAATTTATATCCGAATGTGAAGTGTAAGCATGGATGTGTTGAAGTGATAAAATTTTATAAGTGAATAAAAGGGAACTTTTTGGATTATCCTTTACCCTTCCATGATATAATTCATCTTTCCCTTTTAAAATTTCTCAACAAATTTCATAAAAAATCATTTTTTTGTGATCTTGGGTTGATAAAGCCCCAACCAAAACATTCCACACATATTTTAATATGTTTCCACTCTTTTGTAACAAACCATACTTTTTTTGAGGTATGGATCTTTTTTTTCATACTACACCTTTTTTAATCTTAGTAAACATCCAATGTGGTCAAAGGAATGTCCTAGAAGAATTTTGGGCTTGTTTGGAGCCCGAATCTCTAAGAAATGGTCAAACATGGTAGGTCATACGATTTCTAAATTATTATTACTAAACATGAAGGGTAACCATTTGAGGAACCTTTTTAATAGTAGGAGGACCCATTGTATATCTGTAACCATGCGATCTAGGCTGTATGATGTTTTCATACCATTCGAGCCAAGATGCATGCCCATTTGGTATTGAAGACTTTTTGGACATTGGGTTTTTGCACGGTTTTCTCCTAATTAGGGAAACTGTGCACCTTAACAATGCTAGAGCCTCCTTTGATAGTGGTCCTATGCATGGTTAGAGAATGGTTTGGACTACAATTTGACCAAACTGTTCACCCCTATCTATGTGGGTGAAAATACAAAATTTACTTTAACTGTTTAAACACCTCACCCTACCTTTCATCCTTCCCATTTCTAGTGGATGTTCCTCCTCATCTTCTCCTATATCTCACCCTCAATCTCTCATAGTGGATGTGAAATATCCAAGATCTAGAGACATAATCAAGATCTATCAAAATAATTGGATATCTGATGTATGCTCTTGATTACTTTTCCTTTTATTCCAAGTTTCTCTTCCCATCTGTTGAACTATTTTGGTGGGAGCTCATTTACCCTATTTTCAGGATGTTGTAAAAATTCTCTAATTTATTCTAATCTACTTAAAATATGAATCCAATATTAGACTAAGAGTCATCCACAACCTTATGGTAGGTATTGTAGTTGTTTTCACAAATTTTTTTGATGTTTTCAAAGCCACACCATTGGGCCGCAAACCGTTCATTACTGTACATTTCATTAAATTACATTATTCATATCTAAATTGTAATAAGCATGTTGTTATACTCCTAAGGATCATTTTTATGTATTTATAGGATACCAAACATGATCATGGACACCCTTTGGCTGTGATTTCTTTAAATTATTTCATATTTAGTCAATTAAATGACTAGAACAACACCAAAGTATTTGGATAGGGTTATAAATGGATTTTACCAGTCTCTCAATTAATTGTTAGTTTCCAAAGAACCTATGATGTTCTTGGATTATCATGAAATGGAATTTAAATAAAATGGTTAATTAAATTTATTATTTATATATAAATGGGTTTGTCTCAAGACAGGTTAATTTTTAAATGAAATAAATGGATAGATTGAAATGGCTAATAATGGATGGTAAAGCCACACATTTTGATGCATGTCTCTCTATATATTTATTATACGAAATGTGAAACCCATTTATATATTAGGATGAATATTTTTATGATATATTGGTGATCCCACATGATATTATTATTATTATTATGATTATTCCCTTGATATTGGATGTGGGGTGATTATTAAGCATTTTACAGAGCATGATGTTTCAAGCTCCCTTTCATCAAGTGTTGATCATGATGTCACCCACCATTATACCATTATTAGGGAAAAGTAAATGATGTTCCATGTTCTTTTGTTTATAATTTTAGACATGAAATCTCACCACTATCTCGAATGTTGAGAAAGAAGACTCACATTTACTATGATATTCAGGGCATGTACCCTCTTCATGATACTAACAGCTCATTATATTGGTTATGGATTCCTTTGTTATGATTTGGGTTCAGCCGAAACCTAATATCCAGGTATATGTAAACTTATATACTCACATAATTAGTTTATATAGGTGGATATAGTATATAACTATACAATATATATATATATATATATGCTATTACAATGTATAAATAGTTACATATTAGTCTCATTGTGGCCTATACCGAAGTAGGTATGGCTGCCATGTGTCCTATTAGAACCTGATCTGGATGGAATTTATTTATTTGTCATTTTTCATTATTCATTATACTTGTACACTTCCAGCTATGCACACTACTTGTATTACTTCTATACACAATTGTTGGTGGCCTACATGGATTTTATCTCGCACATGACTTGGGATGCCTTTGGTACCCGAGTATCTTACTTTTTTGTTAGTATAGATAAGGGAAATAACCCAACTATAGATTCTTGATTTTATAGATTATAGTATGGTTCATGGTATTAGAGGGTCGAGAATATGCTCGAGATACTAGTAGAGTGGTCTTTTGTTCTTTTTTTTTTATTTTTGTACATCATATTGTACATGCCTGCCCCCTATTCCCCTTTTTTATATCAGCATTCCAAGTCATAATCATGTATATGACTCAAACTATTGTATTATTATTATTATATTTTTTGGTTATTTAATCTTCCACACTTGTTTAGAATTATATATATATATATATATGATTTTTCTATAGTTGGTTACAAGTCTTGTCATTATAGTGTTTGTCTATATATGTTACTTCTTCTTTATTTTTGAAAAAAGACAGATATCATTGATGATGAAGGTCGGAAGACGTACAAGTGAAAATCCATGAAGGAAAGTTGTCTAGCCAGAGTAGGTTGGAATTGAATGGGCCTGAGTCCGCAAGTTGATGGTCCGCATTGTTCCCTTCTCTTTTGGAGAAGGAGAAGGTGAAAAATGAGAAGCATTGGCGAAGTGTGAGAATTATTCTAATGATGAGGCCAAATGACAGGAGTCCGCTGTCTTTATGATTAATATCATCAATTACGGTGAGGCAGTCAGACTCAATGATGATATCAACCCACCCATGGTCCATAGCGAGTATTATACCAGCAAGGATGGCGGTGGCCTCAGCCACAGCAGGTTCCCAGAATGCATGGTGTGGTTCATATTTTGCCGCAATGATTTGCCCCAAATGGTTTCGGGCTAGGAGGCCAAGGGAAACGAGCCCATCCTTGAGAAGAGATGCGTCCACATTGGGAACTAGTTCACAATTATAAGAGGGTTTCTTTTGTATGATGAAATGTATAAAAGGGGTCACTTGATCAGCCTCTACTAAGGAATATTTGTCTCCGGACTTTCAATAGTAGCAACCTCCCACCTTTTTCAGGGGATGGTGGAACAAACAATACAGAGTCATGGCCAAAGGACATAATATCTATTTTAGAGAATTTGGTGACATCTCTAGAGTAGAGGGTTAATCTTGAAGCCAATATTCTATATTATTCTATAAAGAGATGATGGGATGTTATTACCTAGGAAGATCTACATTGAGATATGGTATGGTCATATTTTCTGATAGTCTTTTACGACTACTTATTTTTTATGAATCTAAGGGATGACTAGGATAGAGAGTTTATAAACCATTAACAGGGATACATTCTTGTTATAGAGTTGTCTTATCGATTTACTAAGATGCAATGGTTCGCATTGAATCTAGAGGGTGAAGACCTTATGACTGCTAGGCGATTCGAGGATGGGCTAGTACACTCCATCCAATAACTGGACAATGTATTTAAATTGACTATTTTTTCTAATAATTAAACCTCAACCTTATCACTAAGAGAATTACAAGGGAATCAGATAGTGGGAAACAAGGGTGGTTCAGTATATAGACCGACCATTGTTTCATCTAGTAGATGAATGCATCATTTTGAGGTTTCTTACAAGGGAAACAGTAGTCTTCTAACTCATTTTGAAAGCTTTTGGATATGACAACAATACAGGTAGATACGACAGAAAAACCATAGTGTTTATGGTATTAAGTGGAATGCAGAGTTTGTGGTAGGATAAGATAAATCATGAGCTTCTACAGTAACTTTCTAACAGTTCCTAGCAAGTAGGGATCTACACCCACCCCATGTTCTAGAGCAGGGCTAGTAGTAACTCGTCCGGAAGGCACCTGGAATACAACTAGATGCTTAGGTTGAGGTGGTGGTCGAGGTAGTGGTAATCAGAATCGACATTCTCAATACTAGTATATAGGGCATCAATAGTGTAGTCAGGTAGTGACTCAAGGCCATGGTATATTCACATTACATGTAGTGCAACCTATGAAGTTGGAGAAGAGTGCCAAAAATTCTATAGTTTGAGGTATTACTCTAGTTGGCTCAACATTATTTTATAATTTATTTGATTTAAGCCCATATCATTATTTTATATTTGAGTAAATCATGGAGAGTATGGGCCTCGAGATAAAACACTTCTATGTTGTGATGACACTTGAAACTCTATTAGGTATCCAATCAGAGAGCATCCACCTTTGTAAAGATATTCCCCCTGATATTGGTAGATAAATCTTTTTATAGAATATATTCATCCTCAACATTAAAGGGTTTGATGTAATTATTGGTATGGAATGGTTAGTTCTCTATCAAGCACATATTGGCTGCTATCATTGGAGGGTTACATTTAAATCACCAGAGGGCGATAGAAACTTGCATAAGGGAGAATGGAAAATCCAATCTATGGGATCAACACTTCAAATTCAGTGGGTAGGTATTGTGACAACCTAGATTTTTTGACTTTTCTTTGAGGACCAGGGTTATGACCCACTGTGTTCCCTCCTATGGTGGATTAGTTTAGGGATGTTGTCCTTAATGAATTTTCTAGGATACCTCTAGTGAGATAGGTAGAATTCACCATGGATCTAGTGATAAGATAATCACCAATAAACATTCATCTATACAATATGGCACCTACAGATCTTCTAAAACTCAAGAAACAGTTGGAGTATTAGGATCATAATGAATTTATACGACCTAGTAGTTCTCTATGGGGTTCAATAGTACTTTTTTTAAGAATATGGATGAATCCGTCATACTTTTCATGGATTACCATCAAATGAACTAAATCATAGTAAATAATTGGTATCCAATACCTAGAATAAACAACCAATTTGATTAGAACCTTAGAGTGAGGGTGTTTTTAAATATTTATTTGAGGTTGGGATATTATCAGGTGCAGGTTAGGTCATCAGACATACCACACACAACTTTTATAAGTTGGTATGGTCTACAAAAGTACTTGGTCATGCTGTTAAATCTCATGAACATGCCTGTAGTTTTTATGGATCTATTGAATTTGGATTCCAACCCACATATGGATTCATTAGTGGCAGCATTTCTTGATGATATCTTAGTATATTCTCATTCTCAACATGACCATTCCAACCATATTGATATCGAGTTGAATACACTGAGAGAGCATGATCTCTATGCTATGCTAAAAAAATAACACTTTTGGATTGATAAAGTCCTCTTCCCAGGTCATATCATCTAGGATTTAGTAGTATTAGTATTCCCAAAGAAAGTGAGATCTATAGTTTCCTGGGAGAATCCCTTGAATGACTTTGAGATACATATTTTCTTGAGGACAACTGATTATTATTGACTTTTCATCTAGAATTTATCACACCTTGAAGCACCTCTTACTAGTTCGACTTAAAAGGGAGGGAAATTCATATGGTAAAAATCTTGTGAAGAATTATTTTAGAAGTTGAAGTTCTATTTGAATTTAGTAATGATCATAATTTTTATGGAGTTAGGAAAGAGATATACTTCCTACTATGAGGAATCACGTATTGGGATGGGAGCTATTATAATGTAGGATAAGTGAGTCTCCGTGTGGGGTCTTATCAGTTGAGGCCTCATGAGTGGAATTGCAAACGCATGACCTCAAGCTAGATATTCTATTTCATGATTGTTGAGTCAATAAGGTTTTCCTTATGACTTTTCCATTCCTTCTTGTTTTGAAAATCACAAACACCTTATCTTTAAGGAAAATTGCTTTTATAAGGAAAATTGCTTTCTTAAGGAAAATCGCTTTTATAAGAAAAATTATCCTTATCATATTTTCATTCATATTTTTCTTAAGTATAAGTTTCAGATTCATTTTCTCGGAATCATTGAAACTTTGATATAAAGAATTCTGTTTTAGAGTTCGGATTCTGGACAAGAACTATAAGGAAGTTTCATTCCGAATTCCGGATATGAACTCTGACTAAGTTCTATTCCAGATTTAGGATACGAATTCTGAAGAAGAATTCTCATTACGAATTCTAATGAAGAAATTCCATTCCGAATTCTCATTACGAATTCTGAAGAAGAATTCTCATTACGAATTCCAATGAAGAAATCTCATTACGAATTCTAATGAAGAAATCCCATTCGGAATTCTCATTACGAATTCTGATGATGAATTCTCATTACGAATTCTGATGATGAATTCTCATTACGAATTCTGATGATGAATTCTCATTACGAATTCTGATGATAAATTCTCATTACGATTTCTGATGACGAATTCCTATTCCGAATTCTCATTCCGAATTCACCTATTAAACAGAATCTGATTATCATTGTTTTATACACTCTGAATTTATTCACTCCGAACTTTCACTCCAAAGTTTCTATTCCGAACTTTTATGTTAGAGTTTAAAACGATGTCGTACATTCTGTTACACTTGTTTTATTATAAAACGATGTCGTCTGTTTTGTTATAAACTAACCGTTGTCTAAGTGACACGTGTACAGGTCCCTCCGAACTTTAAGGAAAATATGACTGTTGGAGAAGGAGCCGACCTTACCTATAAATAGGAGATCATTTGAAAGAGCTCAGTGCTGATGGATGATGGAGAAGCTGATTGTTGAAAAAGTGATTACATGCTGTTGAAGTGATTTCTAGAGAGAGAGTCTCTTATTAACTCTCAAATCTTCGTGCGACTCCGAATGTTGGTGATTACATTCGAGGGATTCCGGGGATAGGAAGACAGAGGTGCCGACTACCTTAAAGATCGAGGGCTTTCTTGCTGAGAAAGATAGAGGTTGCCGACTACCTTAAAGATCGAGGGCTTTCTTGCTGAGAAAGACAGAGGTTACCAACTACCTTGAAGTTGAGGGCTTGTGGGGATAGCAAGACAGAGACTCCGATCTTCGTATCGAGGGCTTACCCTGGTGTGGGTAAGACAGACTTGCTTGAAAGTATAAATCAAGGGACCTTTATCCAAGGTTGTTGGATACCCTTCTCTTTGGGTTAAAAGACTTATATCTTGTTACTAGTAGTTTTACTACTTGTTCTTTTTCCGCTACAATTTGTATCTTAAGGAAAGTATAACTTTCTTATACTTCCTTACTTTCTCTGATTCATTTAGATTCTATACGCTTTAAGGTAGAATCTCATATTGTAACTTTTGTTATGTTTCCTTTTCCGGAACCATATTTCCGGAACCTACTTTTGGAATCTCTTTCCAAGTTTAGTTCGGTGTTAGAGGTGTTGTGAATTTACTTAGTTTAACTTTGTTAAACTTAGCCCTTTCCTTTTCTTAAGGAAACTTTAGTTATTCATAACTAACATTCAAGGTTCCAAAGGAATTTTTAAAGTATACAATTCACCCCCCCTTTTGTATATTGAGCATCTCATACTATATTTCGATCCTACAATGATATATGTTGTTAGATACATTATTTTATTGGAGATCATTTTTTGGTATCCACTAATCAAAAATACCTCAAGTTAATATTTACACATAATGATATTAATATCATGATGTTCATATGGGTTCAGTACTTGAAATCATAAGATTTAGAGATTACTTATAATCCATGGAACGGAAACGTAGTAGTCGATGATCTGAGCTGGATGACTCAGACACAAGTGGTTCAGGAGGCCATGGTTTAATAGAAGATCATGGATTTGTTTTCAGAGATGTATGTTGAGGTTTAGAAGGATTGTGGATAGAATATCGACTCACCCTTAGTTGGGAACCCTACCATTTTAGAATGTGTGAGAATGAGACAACTCCTATATCCCAAATGATTATTCATAAGGTAAATTATCTCAGATGGAAATTCATCTTCTATTTAGACCAAGGATGAGGATGAGACTATCCACTTTCATGGCTAAGTATGTGTTCCATGAGACATTAGAGAGTATATGATACACGAATTTCATTCCCCAGTTTGGGAAGTACATCCTAGTGTCACCAAGATGTATTGAGAGTTATGTGGAGAATATTGATGATATTCTATGAAATGTTAGAACAATGGTTTTATCACTCAATGTTCCACTTTTCAGTAGGTGAAGTCGAAACATCAATGAAGAGTAGGAAATTTAAATCAATTTTCTATTTATGATTGGAAATGAGATGATTTTTATAAAGATTGTATTACTGGTTTACCAATATCACCTCATGGAAATGATATAGTTTGGGTAGTTTTTGACCATGTGATGAAGTTTAAACAATTTTTACCTATTTGAGAGACCTTCTTGGTAGATGATCTAGGGAGGAAATATGTCTGGTAGGTCGTACATCTTCAGGGGTCTCCATGATCTATCATATATGATATGGATGATCACTTCACATATTTGTTCTAGTAGGGGTTAAAAAATGACTTGGGTACACAGGTGCTTCTATGCACTGACTAGCACACTCAGACTAATAGAAAGATAGTGTGAATTATTTAAGAATTATAGAACATTCTCTATGAATGTTTCCTTGGATTTAGATGTTCTGGGAAAGAATACCCCCTATTCAGTCTGCTTATAATAAAATCTTTCAGGATACCATTGAGACGACTACCTATGGATCTTTATAATGGTGGCCTTGATAAACACCTCTGTGACAGTTATATGTAGGGGATGGAGCTTTTCTTGGACTATGTGTTTTTTGAAGTGACTATATAGTAGGTCTAGTTGTTCAAAAAGTGGAGTATGATAGATTAACCTAGAGAGAAATCACATGCTAACTGATTCCTATGACCTCTTCTGTTAAAGGTTGGAGATATTGTTTTCTTTCGAGTCTCACTTAGGTTGGGCCATTAAAATATTTGAAGTAAGGGAAATATTTATCCTAGGTTCATTGGACACTTTGAGATTTTAAAAGAGATCAGATCTATGGAATACTAAATAAAAGTGCCACATAGATATTGATCTGTGCATGATGCCTTTGATGTATCTTTCCTTCATCGATATTATCTAGGACCATCACACATATTCCCTCATAACGCAGTTTACCTTGAGATGGATGCTTCTTTTGTGGAGAATCTAGTGTGTATATTTGATCAGATCATGATAAAAATTTTATGACGGTTAGTACCTTTAGTTTTGGGGCTATGGTAGAACGACCGGGTAAAATATGAGACCTAGGATAGGTAACATGATATATGAGTTCAGTGACTAGATATATTATCTGATGATCCATCTTTACCCTCAAAAGGCCCACTAGTGGATGAGCTTCTTTACGGAGGGGGGGGGGGTCATAATGAACCATCATTTTACCTAATCTAATAATTATTTTTTCCAGTTTAATTTTTTTAATCATGGTAAATGTGCACTACTATCTAAGTAAGGTTCTAAAAGCTTTTGGGGATTTTTTTAGATCCTAGATCTCAATAAATTGGGAAAATAGGGTAGGAAACATGGTTACCACATGGTTTATACTAACAATATGGGGAATGTTTTGAGTAGAAATAGGTTTCACACTTTCTCTTCCAATGTGAGATCCAGGTCTCTTTCCCATACGATATTACAAACATTTGGGATAGTGATTTTTCATGCAGTTTTTCCCCGGTTATGAGAACCACATGCCTTAATCGTCTGGGGTCCTCCTTGGGAAGTGACCTTGTGTATGGTTAGCACATTGTTTGGCCAATAATGAATCCAAACCAAGATCCCATATCTATGTAACTGAAATTTCAAAATTTCCCTTAAAAAGTTTAAACACCTTACCCTACCTTCCCTCCTTCCTATTTCCAGTGAATGAGACTCTTCCGCTTCTCCCATAGCTCTCCGCCAAACTCTCCTAGGAAGTGTGATATCTCCTAGATCTGAATCCCAAATAATGATATGTTAGAATCATTAGATATCTTGAGTTAATCTCTCTTTTCCTCTTATATCCATTCAAAGTTTCTCTTTATGTCTGTTACACTATTCTGATGCAAGCTCATTCTCCCTATTTTCCGGGCATTGGACACATTCTCTAATTTCGTCCAGTCTACATCAAATCTAAAGACGATATTGTACAAGGATTCATAAAAAACTGAAAATTTGTGGTTTAGTTGTTTTCCCTAACAATTATGATGTTTTTATAGCTTTTTCCATTATGTACCACACTAACCATTTTCACGCATCGTCTTAAATTGAATGATTCATATCTAAATTTTTTATGGATGTTGTTATACCCCAGAGGATCATTATTAAGTATTCAAAGGATTCCATCCTGGATCATTATCACCCCTTTGGTGTTCCATATTTTATTCCCCATTATACTTAGTCGATTAAATGATTGGAACACCACTTAAGTGTTCGAATAGGGTTATAAATGGATTTCCCCACTCTCTCAATTAATTGTTCGTTACTAAAGAAACTTCTATATTCTTGGATTATCATGAAATGGAATTTACAAACCATGGTTAATTAAATGGAATGTTTCTAAAGAAACATATTATCTTCAAGATTGTTTCATTATTCAATGAATTAAATGGATACATTGAAATGAGTAATAATAGGTGGCAAGGACAAAACTTTTGATGCATGTTTATATATATATATATTAATTATATGAAATGTGGAACACATTTATATATTGGGATGATTATTAATATTTATTGGTGGTGATACCACATGATATTATTTTTATTATGATTATGAAATTGATATTGTATGTGGAGTGATGGTTAAGGGTTCTCTTGAGAATGTCATTTCACACACCCTTACATCGAGTGTTAAGCAAGACGTCTCTTACAGTTATACTGTTATTTAGGAAAGGGGAATGAAATTTCACACTCCTTTGTTTAGGATGTTGGGAATGATTTATCACCCAACTATCTCAAATGTTGAGCATTAATATTCAAATTCCCTATCTGATTATAGGATTGTTCCCTCTACCTGATCCTACTAACTCATTAGACTGGATACGAATGCTTGTGTTATGCCCTGGGACAAGCCAAAGCCTAGTATCTAGGTATATGGATTCCTACACCCTCACGTGTTTTTTTCATATACGTGCATACAATAATTAACTATACTATATAAATATATTATCACTACATATATAGTTATGAATCAAACTCTAATTATGACCTATGCTGAAACAGGTAGATGTAACGACCCGAAATTTTGAATAAATCTTGTTTCCTAATTTTGTGTGTTACTTTATTTTTCATACTCAACAAAACTGTTTCATTTGATAACATGAGTATAATGAAAATAATACTATTGGGTTTTGACTATTATATGACCGTTAGTCAGTATGACCGTTGAAAATTGAATGTTGCGACTTTTGTCTCTAAATAAAAGTGACCTTGGTTAATTAATATAGAAAGGAGATTTGATGGCCTCATCCAGTAGTCTCGGGCCAATCGAAGCCCATCTAACAGAACTTGGGAAGGAGGTAGCACCACTAGGCTTTGGTCTAGACCAAACCCAAGCCAAACTTTATCATGTGAAGTTAGAATGGAATCGCCTTCGCGAGAAGTTCAAACTGATAGAAATTACTACTCATGCAATGTTGGCTGAGCCTCCCTTAGATTATCTCACCATAGCACACCTTACACTCAGGTCCTATGTTGGTGTGATAAGGGGCTATGTAAGGAGACCGTAACTGCCTTGTGTAATCCTTTGTTTTAAATAAAATTTTTGATTTCTTCTTATGATGAAGTTTATGAATTTTCAAATGACCAGATAAATATAGTATGCATATTTTTGATGAATTTTAGAAAAAGGATATTTTAAAAATGTTTATGTAAACCTTAAATAATTAAAAATGTGTAATGATTTTCAAAAAATGTTCTTCTATAATTATGTTCTGTATGAAATTTAGAGTCTAATAAGATCAACTTGATTTTTGATGAATAGTAAATTATGAATAGTGATTTTATGCTTAGGATTAGTAATGTGAACAAATGGATTAGTAATCTCACTTAAAGAAAGTATTAATATAATTTAGACACCGTGATTAAGTAATGTGATTCAATAAAATGGGTAAATAATGGTTTCATAAATATTTATTCAAGTATTAGTTTTTCGGGTGAATAGTCTTTTTTTAATTAAAATTTAAATTAAAAATATTTAGATAATTATTTTTATAAAATGGACTTTATTTTTGAACTCAGAGAATCGATATTATGTTATGGTAATTTTTGGGTTTTTTTTTGAAAAAAATGAATTTTCGGTGAATAGTGTATTTATTTAAAAATTAAAATAAAAATATTTAGACAATTATTTTTATAAAATGGAGTACATTTTTGAAATCAGAGCATCGATATTTGGTTAAGGTGAAATTTTGAGATTTTTATGAGAAAGTTGAATTTTCGATGAATAGTGAAAATAAAGTTTTAGGGTTTCGATATGTTTAATGACATCATAACTGTGTCATGAGATATTTTAAGTGTTGGACGACCATAGGTGATGAATTATTTTGTTGGGGGCCCCATGTGGCCTAACTCCATGGGAAATACCATGTCAGAGCCCATGGTTTTGAGAAAACCACTTGTGAGGTGTCCCTTGAAATTATTAAAGTATCACCTCACCTTCCCTATAAATACCCACCCTTTCCTCGTTTATTTTTTACTCCCAACTCTTACCCAACAAAGCTCTGGTCTCATTACCTCCCAAGGAGTACTCCAAAGGTTCCCCCAAGCCCTCAAGGTCCAAACCATTGAGTTTTAAGAGTTATGTTTTAAGGTAAGGGATCCTACCTCCCTCTTTCTTTTCAAGCAATCTATTTTATGTCATTTCTTTTATGCTCCATGCTATTATGTTGGAGGATGTTCTTTTATATTCATCATACTGTCGTTTTCATGTTCATATGATGAGAGACCCCATCATTCTCTCATCATTTCATTTTAACAATGTTAAAGTGGGGCCGTTAGGCTGCCGAATTTTTAAGGGATTCGTTCACCTTTCTAATTTTTCAAAGTTCTACTTTCATGTCAAGTCTTTAAATTTCATTTTTATTTTGTTGGGGTATGATCTCCATATCTATCATACTGATATTTTATGTTTATATGATGAGAGACCCTATTTTATCTCTTCAATTTAGTATTTTGAAGATTTATGTGGCGCCGTTAGGCTGCCGAATGTTTAAGGGATTCGTTCACCTTTCTCATTTTTCAAAGTTCTACTTTCATGTCAAGTCTTTCAAGTTCCTTTTTATTTTGTTGGGGCATGTTCTATATATATATCATACTGATATTTTATGTTCATATGATGATAGAACCTATTTTATCTCTTCAATTCAGTGTTTTGATGTTTTAAGTGGCGCAGTTAGGCTGCCGAATTTTTAAGGGATTCATTCACCTTTCTCATTTTTCAAAGTTCTACTTTCATGTCATGTATTTCAAGTTCATTTTTATTTTTTGGGGTCTGATATCTATATATATAATACTTATCTTTTATTTTCATATGATGAGAGACCCAATTTGATCTCTTCAATTCAGTATTTTGAAGATTTAAGTGGCGCCATTAGGCTGCTGAATTTTTAAGGGATTCGTTCACCTTTCTCATTTTTTAAAGTTATACTTTCATGTCAATTATTTCAATTTAATTTTTATTATGTTGGGGTATAATCTCTATATCTATCATACTTAACTTCTATGTTCATATGATGAGATACTCTATTTGATCTATTCAATTCATTTTGTTGAAGTTTAGGTGACGCCATTAGGCTGCCGAATTTTCATAAGAGAAATCTTATTTTTGTCTTCCCTCCATGTTTTTGATTTCATATGGTATGCCTTTAAAATCTCATTACCATGTTCTTATATCCATTATATTTTGTCCCTCTACCTTTCTTTGGATCATTTATGAGTGGGTGACCTATGTCCCCTCTCTTTTCAATGTTTTCTAAAACCCCGAAGCATAGTCGTTATGCTGCAGGATTTCCGTCTCAAATGTCTCTCTCTTTTTCTAAAATTATTTTATTTTATTAAGTGAATACTGAAAGCTATTCCTTCTAAAGGGGTATTCAAATATATACCAAAATGTTATATTTTAAATTATGGGATTTACAAACATGAGACCCGCTTTCCTTTTCTGTGGGTTTTAAGTGACATAAAGATCACGTCTTTAAAGAAGTTTTTAAAACATTATGATTATGAAATGAAAACCATTTCTTTTATTCTATATGGGTTGTTTATGAAATGATCGATGATGATATATGTGGATCACATGATGATAAAGGCAAATTTAAGGGTGCGCCCTGATAGCGATCCAATGCATTGGGTTAAGACTTAATCTCTAGAGATGACCATTTAGACTGATTCCTTGGTGAATAACCTTGGTAATTTTTATTGACACCATAGGGATGGACCTTGGTGAAACATAAATGATTGTCTTTGTAAAATGTTGTAGCCACATCTTCAAGTTATAAAAAACATTATTTTTATTATGATATGCCTCATGATTTCATTCTCATGCCTTAAAGTGCTTTTCATGACTTTATTGATGTATCTCAAGTTCACATGTTAAATGCTTCCCTTATTTCCCTTACTGGGCCTTCTGGTCACCCTTTATTTTGATGTAGGTACTTAGGTTATGAGATGCAGTAACGAACCTAGGATGAACATAAGGAGAAGCCTTTCAAGTGTTTAACAAGAATGTTTTTTGTTTCATGTATTAAGTTCCTGGTTTCCAAGACACTAAACCTTAAAGATCCTTAGTTTTTATAATGTAATGAATGTTTATGTGACAAAAAGGAGGGATGATATAGTTGGTATCAAATGATGGTTTAGTTATTTGTGGAAATTAGGATATCAAAACCTTAGGAAGAACCCAATAGAAAAGTTTAAATATATGAAATCTTCCTGGTATTTTGGTGAGTATTGAGTAAGGGGTTTCCAAGAAAATACATCCCTGTCTGGATATGAGCAGGTAGAGGTGGTTCTTGCATAGATGTACATAGGGGTAAAACCCGAAAACACCACTTTGAGCTAGACTCGAATGGGAACTGGTACACGACAATGGGCCTTGCTGCAATCTTGGTTACGACACTCCCGAGGGATATGCTTTGGTAAATTCATAAGATTAGTATGAACCATTATTAAAGGAACAAAGATAAAATAAAATAAAGATGTACATAAGAATATATGATCATGGATAACCTATATTGGAACCTAGGGGATCAGAAGATAGGGTATACTTTCCTTCTACAATTTTATCCTTCTATGCTTAAAGTTTCCATATAGTGATTATTGGCTAAGTATTCAAGCCCCTAATTATACTTTCTTTTCTTAGTTAATGGCAGGAAATGGAAGAACATGTCCCAACAACCAATGTGATAGTAAATGTGATGATTGCCCTATGGATGAGACAGAGATGACGAAAGATCATGTTGAACATATTGTGATTATGCCAAACCAGCTATCAAATATCACAATTAATAATTGGAACCTAGTTGAATGCCCAAATTCATAAAGGAAGAAGAAGACAAAGTCTCAAGGATGTTCATATGATAAAGTTGATAAGGGAAAGAAGACCCAATTTCCTTTGTGAAAAAAGTGTGGAAAGGGGCACCAAGGAGAATGTCACAAAGGAACCAGGAGATGTTTTACGTGTGGGAAGATAGGGCAGAATATAGCCAACTGCTTTAAAAAATGGATAATGTGATGAATAGAGATAAGGATTGATCTAATGTGCCTCATACATTTTGATGTATTAAATGTGGAGAAGTTAGACATTATCCAAGGCAATGATCTATTGGAATGGGTGAGAAGCATGATGAGAATCAACAATCTTCGAGGACAAGGGAACAATGCAAGTCCTATGCTGAGATGGATCATGATGACTGAAGTACATGTAACTTCTTTTCAATAATTGTCTATGTCATGTTGTATTTTAGTTCATGATCTATGAGCATATCTTTTATGTTTTCTAAGATCATCGAGTCACTACCTAAGATGATTTTATATCATTAAAGAAAAAATCTATTTTTATATACCACATGTTCATGTAGTAAAGCTGTTCTTCTAAAAAAAGGGTGATTGGGGTATTAAAAGATGGTTATTATTTTGGAAGACGTTAACTATTTTGGGAACCCTATTTGATCGAGGTAAATAGATTACTACGGTATTTTCTTTGAGAAGTAAAGTTTGAATTATATTTTGAAGAATAGATGAATTTAAGGCGAACTTATAGTAATTTAGGTTACATATGGAAATTATTAACCTATCTTGGGTAAAATATGTTTAGGTTAGCTACTTTTGTTATAAGATGTTAGGAGTGGTTGATGTTGTTTGGAGATGAGCGATGAAATTTTTCTTGGAAGACTACGTTATCAAATCCTTCTTGTATTTGTGTTTCAATCTTAGTTTGGTATATTTTGAGGAATTTTAAGGATAATTATTTATGGAATGGTTTATGATGAAATTTGGGTAGTACCGTGGAACTTTGAAGATTTAAAGTAGTTTCCCTTCCTCTGGAGTTATTTACTTTGGAAGAGTTGTTTTATCTTTCCCTTTCTATTTTTGGGATAATGTTTAAAGATAGATGAAATAGATAGTTAATCTTTGGTGGATTATGTGATTCTCTATAAGATGATTCTTGTGCTTTGATGAGACCATGTAGTTTTGAATGCTCATCATTTGGAGAAATGATTAGTTTTGGTAGAAACTTATTAAAGGATGAAACTCTACTTGAAGGAAGGTATATTTCCGTATGTTTTTATTCTATATAGTAAATGAATTCCTCAAAACTATGAAAAGGAATGTAAAACATAAACGTTGTCTGTTAATGTTTCCTACTGGATAATAAAAGACCGTTTACACACATCATAAGTTTGTGATTTTCTTAATGTTAACTTTCTCCTAATCATGTTTTCTATCACTCTCCCTCAGAACTTTACCCCCTATTTTTTTCCATATCCATGTTTTCTTACATGGAATCCTAGTATGGGTTAACTTGGGTGACCTTTTTACTTCCTTTTCTATCTTTTATAGTAATAGTGTTACTGAATCTTTTTCCGATGTGGGACTTTCAATGAAATTTCAAAACCCAATTTTAAAAATTGCGAGGATGCAATTTCATAAGGGGGGAAGATTGTAACGACCTGAAATTTTGAATAAATCTTGTTTCCTAATTTTGTGTGTTATTTTATTTTTCATACTCAAAAAAACTGTTTCATTTGATAACATGAGTATAATGAAAATGAGACTGTTGGGTTTTGACTATTATATGACAATTAGTCAGTATGACCGTTGAAAACTAAATGTTGTGAATTTTGTCTCTAAATAAAAGTGACCTTTGTTAATTAAAATAGAAAGGAGATTCGATGGCCTCATCCAGTAGTCTTAGGCCAATCGAAGCCAATCTAATGGAACTTGGGAAGGAGGTAGCACCACTGGGCTTTTCTCTGGACCAAACCCAAGACGAACTTCATCGTGTGAAGTTAGAATGGAATCGCTGTCGCGAAAAGTTCAAACTGATAGAAATTACTACTCGTGCAATGTTGGCCGAGCCTCCCTCATATTCTCTCACCTTAGCACACCTTACACTGAGGTCCTATACTGGTGTGATAAGGGGCTATGTAAGGAGACCATAACTGCCTTGTGTAATCCTTTGTTTTAAATATTTATTTTGATTTCTTCTTATGATGAAGTTTATGAATTTTCAAATGACCGAATAAATATAGTATGCATATTTTTGATGAATTTTAGAAAAAGGATATTTTAAAAATGTTTATGTAAACCTTAAATAATTAAAAATGTGTAATGATTTTCAAAAAATGGTCTTCTATAATTATGTTTAGTAAGAAATTTAGAGTCTAATAAGATCAACATGATTTTTGATGAATAGTAAATTATGAATTGTGATTTTATGCTTAGGATTAGTAATGTGACCAAATGGATTAGTAATCTCACTTAAAGAAAGTATTAATATATTTTAGACACCTTGATTAAGTAATGTGATTCAATAAAATGGTTAAATAACAGTTTCATAAATATTTAATCAAGTATTAGTTTTTCAGGTGAATAGTATTTTTTTAATTAAAAATTAAATTAAAAATATTTAGAAAATTATTTTTATAAAATGGACTTTATTTTTGAACTCAGAGCATCATTATTATGTTATGGTAATTTTTGGGGTTTTTTTCTGAAAAAATGAATTTTCGGTGAATAGTGTATTTATTTAAAAATTAAATTAAAAATATTTAGAAAATTATTTTTATAAAATGGAGTTCATTTTTGAAATCAGAGCATCGATATTTGGTTAAGGTGAAATTTTGGGATTTTTATGAGAAGTTGAATTTTTGATGAATAGTGAAAATACAGTTTTAGGGTTTCTGTATGTTTAATGACATCATAACTGTGTCAGGATGATTTCATGAGATATTTTAAGTGTTGGCCGACCAAAGGTGATGAATTATTGTAGTGGGGGACCCATGTGGACTAACTCCATGGGAAATACCATGGGAGAGCCCATGGTTTTGAGAAAACCACTTGTGAGGTGTCCCTTGAAATTATTAAAGCATCACCTCACCTTCCCTATAAATACCCTCCTTTCCTCATTTATTTTTCACTCCCAACTCTTCTCCAACGAAGCTTTGGTATCATTACCTCCCAAGGTGTCCTCCCAAGGTTCCCCAATCCCTCAAGGTCCAAACCTTTGAGTTTTAAGAGTTACGTTTTAAGGTAAGGGATCCTACCTCCCTCTTTCTTTTCACGAAATCTCTTTTATGTCATTTCTTTTATGTTCCATGATATTATGTTGGAGGATGTTATTTTATATTCATCAAAATGTCTTTTTCATGTTCATATGATGATAGACCCCCTATTTCTCTCTTCATTTCATTTTATGAATGTTAAAGTGGCGCCATTAGGCTGCTGAATTTTTAAGGGATTCGTTCACCTTTCTCATTTTTCAAAGTTCTACTTTCATGTCAAGTCTTTCAAGTTCCTTTTTATTTTTATGGAGTATGATATGTATATATATCATACTGATATTTTATGTTCATATTACGACGAACCCTATTTGATCTCTTCAATTCAGTATTTTGAAGATTTAAGTGGCGCCGTTAGGCTGCCGAATTTTTAATGGATTCGTTCACCTTCCTCATTTTTCAAAGTTCTACTTTCATGTTAAGCCTTTAAAGTTCCATTTTATTTTGTTGGGGTATTATCTCTATATATATCATACTGATATTTTATGTTCATATGATGATATACCATATTTGATCTCTTCAATTCAGTATTTTTAAGTTTTATGTGGCGCCGTTAGGCTGCCGAATTTTTAAGGGATTCATTCATCTTTCTCATTTTTGAAAGTTCTACTTTCATGTAAAGTATTTAAAGTTCCTTTTTATTTTTTTGGGGTATGATATATATGTCTATAATACTGATATTTTATGTTCATAGGATTATATAACCTATTTGATCTCTTCAATTCAGTATTTTGAAGATTTAAGTGGCGCCGTTCGACTGCCGAATTTTTAAGGGATTCGTTCACCTTTCTCATTTTTCAAAGTTCAACTTTCATGTAAAGTCTTTAAAGTTCCTTTTTATTATGTTGGGGTATGATCTCCAAATCTATCATACTGAACTTCTATGTTCATATGATGAGAGACCCTATTTGATCTCTTCAATTAATTTTGTTAAAGTTTAGGTGACGCTATTAGGCTGCCAAATTTTCATAAGGGAAATCTTATTTTTGTATTCCCTCCATGTTTTTCATTTCATATGGTATGTATTTAAAATATAATTACCATGTTCTTATATCCATTATATTCTGTCCCTAAAATGTTTTTTGGATCATTTATTTGTGGGTGACCTATGTCCCCTCTCTTTTCAATATTTTCTAAAACCCCGAAGCATAGCCGTTATGCTGCATAATTTTCGTCTCAAATGTCTCTCTCTTTTTCTCAAATTATTTTATTCTATTAAGTGAATACTCAAAGCTCTTCCTTATAAAGGGGTATTCACATATATACCAAAATGTTCAATTTTAAATTCTGGTATTTGCAAACATGAGACCCACTTTCCTTTTCTATGGGTTTTATGTGACATAAAGATCATGTCTTTAAAGAAGTTTTTAAAACGTTATGATTATGAAATGAAACCCATTTCTTTTATGCTATATAGGTTGTTTATGAAATTATTAATGATGATATATGTGGCTCACATGATGATAAAGAAAAATTTAAGGGTGCACCCTGATAGCGCTTCAATGCATTGGGTAAAGACTTAATCTCTAGAGATGACCATTTAGACTGATACCTTGGTGAATAACCTTGGTAATTTTTATTGACACCTTGGGGATGGACCTTGGTGAAACGGAAATGATTTTCTTTGTAAAATTTTGAAGCCACATATTCAAGTTATAAAATACGTTATTTTTATTATGATATGCCGCATGATTTCATTCTCATGACTTAAAGTTCTTTTCAGGACTTTATTGATGTATGTCAAGTTCACATGTCCAATGTTTCCCTTATTTCCCTTACTGGGCCTTCTGCTCACCCTTTCTTTTGATGTATGTACCCAAGTTATGAGATGCAGTAATGAACCTAGGATGAACATAAGGAGAATCCCTTCAAGTGTTTAAGAAAAATGTTTTTTTGTTTCATGTATTAAGTTCATGGTTTCCAAGACACTAAACCTTAAAGATCCTCAGTTTTGTATAATGTAATGAATGTTTATGTGAAAAAAATGCGGGATTCTATAGTAGAGCTGCCGAGTGTCCTATAAGAACCTGAGCTGGATAGTATTTATTTATTCATCACTGTTCATTATTCATTATACCCTCACATTACTAGCTGTGTACAAAGCTTGGATTACTTCTAGACACCATTGGTGGAGGCCTACTAAGATTTTATCTCATTCCCTCCTCGGGCCACCTTTGGTACCTGAGCAGATTACTTGTTTTCAAGTATGGATAAGGGAATGCACTATGCTGCAGATGCTTGATTTTTTTATCTTTTAGTTTAGAGAATGCAAGTAGAGGACCATGTATTTTTCTGAGAATCTAGTGGAGTGGTATTATGTCCTTTTTATATTTTTTTACAACACTTGTATAGGCCAGTCCTCTCTTCCCCTTTTTGTATATCAGCATTCCATGTCATCATCATGTATATGAATACACCTCTTGGATTTTGATTATTATAATTGTTGTTGGTTATTTATATCTATGACTATATTTATCATTTCTGTTATATATATATATTCTTATGTTGAGGCAGGTTATAGGTCCAATAATTATATTGTCTGTTTATATAGGATTATAATGTTGTCTTCTTATTTATTATATCTATGACACCACTTTTATATGAGGGTATAGACTCTTCACTTCTCCACCATAGACACACAATTATAGTCTGTATCCTCTGGCATATGATGAGACACAACTATTGAAATGTGACCCACCTACTCGAGGCCCATGTTAAGTGGATCTTGTTCTAGGATGTTACATTTTTTACTATAGGTTTTTATATTTTTATATTTTTATTTTTACAATGGAACCTAGATTTTAACTAAGTAATTTATATTTGATTTAAAAATATTAGGCAACCCCTATTACCATTTTTTTTATTTTTCACCTAAATTTAATCTTATTTTAATCTAATTAAATATATAAATTATATAAAATTGTATTTTAACTTATGTTTATTATTATATACAAAAAACCGTTTTACCATAATTGTAGTAATTAATATTAATCCTATTAATCGCTCTTTTACCCATAAAAATCAATTCAATCTTATAATATGTGCTATTTGATCTTAAATATGTAATTCATTTATTATATTATATTACTAGAAGTTAAAAAAATTAATGTTTATCAAAAGCATATAAAAAGATGTATTTATAGTAAATTACTTCTTGAATTAGAAAGACATTAATCACTGGTTTTATAAATTCAAATTAGTATTTTTAAATTCATAAATTTTTGTAGAAATATATATTTTTAATTTAAAAAATATTTTTTAAACATAATATTATAGTTTTGATATTTTTTTCAAAATCAATATATTTATTCTTAATCTAAAAACTAATAATTTTAGAAAAATTCTAAAAATTCATCTTAATATCATATTGAAATTATAAATCCCTAAATAATGATAATTTTATTAAATTAAAATAATTAAAATATTATATATTTTTTATTTCAAATTTTTTTAGCACTATCTATTCTATAATGTTTAACGACTATAACATTTCTTCTTTCATAATGAAATTTTAGTAAAATTTTATAGTTATTGGGTTTGGTCGGTGTTGCAGGTAATATAAGGTAGTCAACCCAGTTTTATTAATGGGAAATAATCAATAAATCCGGATTCCAAACATTTTATGGGAAAGTAATTAGATTAAATTTTGTTTTTTGCTAAAATATTTTTTTAAAAATAGTTTTTGTTTTGTTTTGAGTTCTTATTTTAAATTTTTTTCCACTTATAATAATTAAATTTCATATATTTTTTCAATATTTAAAATTATCTTCTAAAACTTTGGTAAATAAGTAAATTTTATTATTCTTAATTATTAATAGTAACCATGGAAAAAATTTATAATCACCGTATGGGTTAAAAGGCTTAAAAAGGGTGGGTGTTAATTTTAGAGAAAAGTAATAAAATATTTCTAAAACATGGATAAATGATATTGGTTGAAGGTATTTTGACCAGATCTTATGTCAAAATTTAATTTTAGTGTCCTTGGTATAACTTTCATCTGAATATTTATTTTTTATATTTTGATGTTATGTCTATATACAAGAGTTCCACCCAACTCACTTATTAAATGTAACCACTCTCTTAACTTATCCACACAATTTAAACCCTCTAGTTTAGAAAATCCTTGATAAAATATATTTTTAACTTCACTTCCAATGTTCTAGAGTTTATGGTATTCCCAAAAGACAATCCTTTATTGGATTAAGGTGTAAAATAAAGGAGGTTTCCCAAATAAGAGGTAATTATATTTAACAATCTATTTCTATTTTCATTCCTCCTTAACCTTTTATAAAATTCTTTATACATAAGTAAAACCATTTTATGCATACTCTTTATCCTATAATAAATCATAATTTCATTCATGGGTACATGTGGACTACCCCATATATGAAGTTTTGTGAATTCATTTTCACATCTTTCATGAATTTATTCTCACATTTACGGATTCAATCAATATATTTATGAAATTAATATGTTTCATTAAATATATAATATTATTTTCCATTATTTATTTCCACTAATTAAAAATAAAAAAATATTACTTATATGAATGTATGAACTACCATCTCTGAGAAGTGATGTAATTAATTTTTCATCACCATATTATATAAATCATTATAAAATTTCTTATAATGAACAAATATTATAGTTATAATAATATTAAAATTTTTCCAATAATGAATCCATAGAAATGGTTCAAGGAGTAGAACTTTCGAACTAAAACATGTGTAGGAAATATATTTTTTAATAATAAGAATGCTGATTTTAAAACAAAATTATTAATAAATGGGTAGTTTGAAATTATAAGGGTTTGATATATTTCGAGATTATTAAAAATACATTTCTCATATAAATTTATAATAAATTTAAATTTGTTATACATGATCTTAAGAAATCATACAAATAAAGTCAAAACCTGAGGTAAGGGTTTATGTTGCACTATCATTTTTAAAAGAGTTATTTTATAATTGAATATAATTTAGGAAAATTACATCGTATTTATCTTTTAAAAAATATTTTTTATAATATGTTTATTTCACTGGTTTTAATTTTTTTACTTTCATTATCCTCACTTTTGAAGTTAAAAAAATCAGTAATTTTTTTAATACAAGTCATATTTATTTAATTTATGAATGCTGAAATTTTTCTTACATGTCAATTTTCATTAAAAAGGTTCATGGATTTTATTTTATAGGATAAAATGATTATTTAATTTCATTTTCAACCATATTTTACTTTGTTTTAAAAGTATTAAAATGTAATCTTTGAAATGTTTTTCTAAATAGGGTTTTTATGACCTTTTTAAAAAGGTTGAAAGGAATCATTTTTAACATATATTGAATCAATGTATTTTCCCACCATCATTAGTGTTATGTTATTTGAAGCTTCCATTAAAACATTACATAGTTATTTTCAATGAAAATAATTTTCTCAATATTCTGGGATTTTTTATATAAAATTTTATCGATAGAAAATGATATTTTTTCCTACTTTCAAAGAATGATTTGAATGTTATTTTAATGGAATATTTCATCCATCTCAACATCATTTAATTTTTAATACACTTCTATATAGAAATGATCTAATAATACAAACCATGTTATTTATGAAGATGGATTATGAATATGTGATGTTGAAATATTTATGGAATATGTTAGTTTTTCATGAGTTATGCTATGTTGAATTGATGAATGTTATTATAATATTATGTAAAAATAAGAATGGTTTTAATTTTATGATAGGTGATTAAATTAAATCCCTTAAATTAATTTGGTTGTTATTTATATATCATGTGTTAATATAAAGAGGATGGGGGTGTAAACCCATTCCACATATTAAAATAGATTGGGGAGTAGACCTAATCCATTATGTGAGCATTTCAACATTGTGATGATGGTCATAGAAGTGAGTCTTGACCAATGAAATGATTTTATATGATTATTATTGATCCATATTTCCAATGACATGTTAATATAGTTATGATATGATCTAATGTCTCATGGTTGATTAATGATGATTCCTTACACTTATGACTCATTCCCTCCAAAATTCTAAGGCATCTTTCCATGGATAATGATTTGCGATATATCATAAATTGAATATAAACTTCACAAGTTAGGATCATGCTCTCATAACTATTTTTATATTTTTATTTCATATGATCATCAATTGATATATCCCATGTTCAATATTACTGATATTATGAGTCCATTATTTCTTATGTTTTTGATTTCCGGAGGTTATGAAGAATCTTATTATGTCAGATTTGTTTAATTAGTGTATTATCATAAAATATTTTAATTATGTATATAGTCTCTAATGTTAATAAAACATTATTGTTATGGAGAGTGAATTATTATTTAATATATATTTTTCATATAAAATGTAGTAATATTTATGTAAATTTTTCTTGGGTTGACTATGGTTGTATTAGGGTTGGGTTTTGATATTTTTTTGATTATATGTTATGAATAATATGAAGATAAAACATAATATAACCTGTAAAAAACTAGAATTGATATAGGGTGATCCTAAAATTAACATAAGTTGACATAAAGGGGTCATAATTTAGGATATATTGGGAATGATTTCCATTATTATATTTCTTATCAATCGAATTATTATAATTTTATGCTTACAATATACATTTTTTTATTTTATTAAATGGATAGAAGCATGGGGAAACATGTTAATAATAAATGTTCCAGAAAATACAATGATTTCTTCTTGAAAAAATGAATGTAGTGGGAGAAAGAATGTAAAATAGTATTGAAATTATCATATAACCCCCTCACAAAATTAATCATTTTATGATTAAAAATGATCAAATTAAGGATCAACACACCATCTTGTCTTTCATTATTCAACATCCTACTTTTTAAGGTGTTTCTACTTATCCACCAGTGGTTGAGTAATTGATTGGTACCGAGGATAATATATTTTCCTTTCCCTATTTCCCAGTTTAACATTTTGAGTTTTTATTAATTTTATTCATGAATAAATAATATTTCTTTGATACCTTGAATTATACGAAAAATCAATTTAATCATGTGTTACACACAACACTAGGTTAGCCTGTGTTACACATGACACAATGTTTTAATAAAACCAAAACACATTATTAATATAATTATTTTAACATATTTGTTATAATATAGATATGAAAATGAGTTATCTGTATAGTAATAAACACTTTTAAATATTTATTAAATTTTTTATATACGAAAACATATTGATACAAAAGTAATTAAATTTTAGTAGTCTTTATATGCTTCAAAAGAAATATATTCTGAAAAAAATGATTTTTACTTTTTTACGAATAATAGTGAAACGAAATATCATAGTTATAGAAATTTAATTTGATAAAATAAACTTGTTTTTGAAATCATAGTGTCAAAATTATCTTAGGGAGATGTTTTGGGATTTGTTTTTGAAAATTTTCATTTTGTGATGAATTATTTAAATGATAAATTTTAATTGAATACTTCCATTTTGTTTAATTTATTTATAATGTTATTCTATAATTTAAATTGGTTTAAAGTAAAATTAGTAAAATTATACATTAATTAATCCCATTTAGGTCATTCGAATAAATTTCATATCGAATTTTCTGATATGAAAACTTTATTTAATTTTGACCATTTTCCCTTTAAAAACACACTTTTTCATCACATATGTAGGTTTTTTTAATTTAAATTTTAGGATTATGTGAATGTAATGTGGTTAAATAAATTACATATTTATAGTTATAATAATTAATTTTTTATAATAATTCCATGTTAATTTCTTTTCAAAATTAATTGTGAAATAACTAAAAATTAATCACCATGGTTAAGGTAAAAATGGGTTTTCTAGGGGATTAATGTAAAACAATAAGTGTTAAAATGTCCTATAAAATCGTATAAAATCTACTAAATGAACATATATCTACCTCATTATTTATAAGGTTCTACTTTTATACGTTTTGGACCCTTTTTTCCTGTGAAAAAACATGGGTACAATTTTTCTTTTCAAAACTTTACTAATGTGCCACTCACCTCACATATAAAAGGTCACCCCTTCTCCTCCCTTAATCGCACCTTAAACTATTTTGGTTTAGAAAATACCTGACCAAAACACTTAAAAATTACCTTATATAATCTTATAATCCTTATTTTTATATATAAATCCATCCTAGGAAGGATTTTAGTGCAAAACTATAGAGTATTCTCGAGGAATCGAGAACATTCATCAATAAGTATTTTTGTATTATTTATTACTCCACCTCCTTAAATTATTATTATAATATTATGATATATTAAAATAATTATCTTATATATAACTATATTTTTATGTTAATTTCATTACCTACAACCATCTCTACTTCCATCAAATGGGTTATGAAATCAGCATCTGTATGTATGGAGGACTACCCCATTGCGAACCGAGGTAATTCATTTTTCAATTACATCCTATCAAGGATTGAAATAATGATGGATTTATTATTTAAATTTCATATTTATGATATTAATATACTTATATAATTATTATATCACACATAACTTCATACTATCCATTTTGTGTGAAATCAATAACTTCGCTCATGTGTACAATAGACTACCGCCTCACGAAGCGATTGATTTTTCACGCTTTACACAGAGGGTAGTGATGATGAGAATAATTAAAATATGTGATATATATGAAATAAAAATGATTCTAGAATGAAAATATATCATTTAACGTTATTTATTTTAGTCCAAAAAGAGAATGGAAAAAACATTCAAACGTACATACGACCTACCATCTCCATGAATGAAATATTTCATTTTCTATCAGAAAATTTTAAGGAATACTCAAAATACATATATACTGAATATATATTATATTTTTATCATAGTTAAAATTTTTGAGATGATGAGTCTGTGATAAGTGTAACTGGCCAAAAATAAAAAATCAAAACCTATACGAAAATTAATAAATCAAACGTAAACCATATAGGGTGTGGTCAATAAACATACTTAAAACTTGACTTTCACATGGAATTGTTAATAAAACGGAATGAAAAGGTCATAAGTAAACCATATATTGTATGGTATATATATATATATTTGTTTGTTTGTTTATTTTGGGCATATAATATATTTATAATAATATTATATTTATTATAGAGGTGGTTTGAAGGTGTATGAAGGATGTCTGGACATAAGGTAAGGGATTTCAAGTCTCTCTTTTACTTCTAGTAGACACATTCAAATTACTCACTAGTTTATTTTATGGGTTTTATATAATTTCCGTTTTATATTACATATCATAAATGTACTTATTTTCAAGATATGAAATGTTTTATTTGTTGTCATTATTTATTGCAGTTTCTGATTAAAAAGATTACTAAAGTGGTATGGTATTTCTGCCTCACTTTTAATTTTCTATGAGATATATTCCTTATTCAGCACATGTTTACTTTTTTGTGGAGTATATGAATTAAATTTATCTATTTTATGAATTAACAGGTTATAATTATGTTTATTTACATATCTGTTTTAGGATCACTCTTTTATGGGGTTTACGGTTCAAAAATTTCCAAATTGGAAAGGGATTTTTATGTTACACACCAGTCTTCTTATAATATATATATATATATATATATATATATATATCCAATTTGACATATAATATCATGAATTTATTTATCCTATTGATATTTTATGTTTCATTTAATGAGATTACTTCATATGACTTTTGTTTCAAAGTTACCATAGTGGTAAATATTTTGTGTTAAAGTCTTATAATTTATCAGGATTGGTTAATACAATGTTTCTGGTGATTGAATATTACGATCCATATCTCAAGAAACTCATGAATGTTACTATACTATAGTTTTTTCATGATAATAATGTTTTTCACTGCATGTTCCTCTATTAATGTACTCCAAGGTTCTAAAATAATGTTTTTAAGAAAAATCATTTTTTTGATTGAAAACCATTTTTTTCAAAAATGTGTTGTTATAGATGTTTTGTAAAATGATTTTAAATATTTTAAATGATTAGTTAAATAAATTTTTATCCATTTTTGAATTTTTAGAAAAATATTTATTAGAATATTTATATCGTTTTCCATACATTCCCATTTGGATTTTTAAAAAATTTGAAAAGAATATTTATTTTTTAACATGCATAAAATGAAAATTATTTCAAAATATCATGACCTGTCAATGATTTCCTTATTACATCACATGTTCTAAAACGAATTTAAAGGAAAATTGTTTCCTTAATATTTAGGATCTTTTTTATATTTTTACTAAAATATTTCAAGGTAAAAAGGATTTTGAAAATGTTTTATGATTTAAAAATAGTTTTTCAATATTGAAATGATATTTTACTCTTTAAATGTTTTATATGATCATTCAAAATAAATTTACATCAAAGATGAAATCTAAAAATATTACCTATTATTTTCAAGTGATATGAACCAATGATACTATTCTTATTATTTCTATAAATGTTTTATTATGGGAATATTTTTATAAAACCTATTTCTCTTACATGGGTAATAACGTGATAGAATTATTATGAAACAAAATTCCTCTTCATGGGTTTTGATATGGAGAAATTATTATGAAACACATCTGTTTTCCATAGGTTATGATATGACGAAAGTTTATGAAACCCATTTTATTTCATGGGTTACGATATGATGAATGTTTAATGATTTTTTGGCACACACACACACACACACACATATTATCATATGATGGGTGGGACATATATCTTCCTGAAATGTATTGGGTAATTATTAATGTTATATGAGCTCAAACGGTTCACGAGAGGTTATAACAAGACCAAAAAAGGGTACACGAAGGTCATCCCGTGCCCGAAGTAGGTACATGGGTGGTTATCCCAAGAATGAAATGTTATCAATGTCAGGGTGGATAAACTTAATGTAAGATTTTTTATGCTTGTGTGAATTCCATAAATCAATATCTTATTCAAATTTTATGCTCTCATGGATCATTTTCTTTGATTTCCTTATGTTACATGTCTTATGAACTTCCAATCTAAATTCCATGACTCAATATTATGATCTTTGATATAAAGGTTATGGGTTTAAAATTTTATTTTCATGTTCTCATACCCTCATGTTCATACTATGATTATATATCTCCCTTGTTTACCATTATTTGGCATCGGAGATCACCCATTATTATGTTTCCTTTAGCCATAATATGAAGAAATCTATTACGTGTAGTATGACTAAGAAGGTTTCTAGTTATAAATAATGAAGTGGGTGATGATGTAGATCCATTATGGACTAGAGTTTTATGTTTCCATGTTTCCAAATACACTAAACTATTATGGTTCTCATGCATGTGTTTTTGTAATATAATGCATATTCATAAAAAAATGTATTATCTATGTTTGAAAATCTCAAATCACAATAGTTGGTATCATTGGATAGGTTAAGTCAACCTTTGGAAACTAGGATGAAAATACCTTAATCAATCCTTAAAGAAATGTCTATGTATAAGTCTATGAATGAGTCAAAGTATAAGAAAATGTACTAGAATTTTGAGAAGGTATGGAGGGAGTGGTTTCAAAGAAATTACATCATTGTTAGAATACTTGAATTATATATAGATCTGGAAAATAGGTACCTACGGTTAAAGGGTTAATAAATCCAAAAAACTATCATTGAGCTAGACTCGATCATCACCTGGTGCACAAAACTAGGAAATGTTGTACACCAGGTTTGGAACTCTTGGGTGATAGTCTTTAGATACTCAAAAACACTTTAAAAACCATCATGAAGGATTTAAATAGATTATAACTATGAATAATGTAGAATAAACCTAATATTTCATAGATTTAAAAGAATATTTCATGATTTAGACATCATATAAATGAGTTTCCATGATTATGTGGTTCCAACCTATGTTTATTGTTACATACAATATACCGTTGGATTTTGTAAATGGATAGAATTCAAAGGAACCATGTTAATGGGGATTACGGTGGAAAATGAAATGATTTTCTTCATGAGTTTCCAAAAATTATGGGGGAAAGAATAAAAAATATCATTCTTATGCTAATGAAAATTTCTCAATCCATGTATCATGATATATGTACAAATAAGAAAAGAAGGGAGAAACATCCTATTGAGTCTTTCTTGTGGAAACATTCAACTTCTTTCTGTGGGTATTATAATCCACTAGTTGCTGAACAATGGATTGGTTTCACTAAAAATATGTTTTCCATTCTCTAGTATTTATAACATGGAAAATTCATTTTGGCTCAACTGTTTGGAAGGTGAAAAATATTAATGCTGGACTTATATCAAGAATACGATTAAATATAATGAAATTGACTTCATGGATTGGGATGAGCTCAAGAACATAAATTTTGACAAGAACATTCCTTGTATCCTCTATAAAAATGTGGATAAGGAATTCCTTGAGCGAATGCAAATGGTTTATGAATCCATTGGTACATGTGAGGAAAATTTTAAAAGACACGAGAGGTAATCTTATAGTATTATCATACAAAATAAATGTAAGGTTGATCATTTATTTAGTGGATTAATGAATGTTATATGTAGAGAATTATCAATAAGAGACTTCATTAGCAATGAATAAATTGTTAAATGTGATATAACTGTAACGCCCCAACCCCAGTTACCCAGAGTCGGTGCATTATTGCATAACATTGGCATGATCAGAAAAGATCAAGTCTCGAAATACCGATTAGTTTAGTAGCCTTGGAAATACTAGATACATTCATAAATGTTACATTACATCATAAAGTGAAAAACTACAATAATATAGTCTCCATTTTCCACACTCATAACCCCTTCAGACTATCCCGGCAGGTCATTCCTAAAATACTTCTTCACATCCTGGAAAAATTAAAACTTTGAAAGGGGTGAGATCAGATGCTCAGTAAGGATAACAATATAGTGTATGCTTTCATAAATAAATATTAACATTTAAGGAAATGTATAACTAAAACAAAATCCTTTTAAACTTGAACTTCAGCATAATATGGAAAAAATAAAATGAAATAATCCCATTTACTTATTCACATGGATATTCTACTAGTTTAATAATCACATGCAATATCAATAACCACTTTCATAATGATGGAATGCATAATGCCAGACTATCATAACCACATAGCCAAGGCCTCATGCCAAGACTAAAAATAAGATTTTGTCAAGGCCTCGTGCCAAGACACTAGTTTGTCTCATGAGACCTTCCGATGCATCGAGGAGCTATAGCGGGCTCCTCCCGTCACTTATTAAGTACAATTCATTCCTCATATGAATAGGTTTAAACATATCATAAACCATAACATAATCGTATAACATAAAACACGCATAAAGGAAACATAACATTTCCACATTTCAATCACAAGATATCAATACAACACATTGATATAATAAAAAAACACTTTCAAAATCCATTTTCAATACCAAAATATAATAAAATTAAATCTTGGTATTTGTTTTTCATTTAAAAAAGTTTATGGCTTATAGAGGAAGCCGAAACTCAAATAATGATCATGGCGGCAGAGAAGTCATTGTCGCCGCATACGTAAGAAAAAACATTCCTTTTGTCATTTAGTAAAAATGCTTCGTATAAAAAGATTACTTTTTGAATAAAAGTCAAAGTCAAAGGGGTTTATACACCGTATAAAAGAAAGTTGTGTATAAAAAAGATATGCCTCAATGAAAGGAGATTGAGATGAAGTACCTTACAAAGATCATTTTTTTAAATAAAATAGATCTATTATGTGTATTCTCTATAAGTTCACATAAAGAAAGTACAAATACAAGAAATGACATAATAATATCATGACATAATTTGAAAGTAGAATATTAACCCAAAGAATAGAAATTGGGTTAGGAAGTTCCCTTACCTCGTGTCCGACTTGAATTGAACGCTCTTTAACCTCCTGAATAATAATCTATAGTTAATCTCTACTTTCTTAAGAACATTTTTCATGTTAATTATCCCTTTTATATCACTTATTACAATGTTATGAAAATTATGTAGTCATTTAAGTTAATAACGGTCGTTTTGTCGATCTTTGGTACTTGAGTCCACAATAAACTTCTTATAATTACAAGTTGTTTATGTGGTAGAATATCCATTATCTCCAGAATTATATTCAGGATGTAGATATCATACATATCCTATATATCCAGTATATACATGCATTTATAATATTACATAACATTTAGAGGTAAGAAATGAAATACACCGTTCATGGAGACGGTAAGCCGTACGTACGCATGAACGCTACTTTAATCTCTATTTCATATTTAATGGAATGAATTTATAATTATATAAAGGTATAATATAATTCTAGTATAATATACTGTATAATACCATTTACTCCATCCTCTATACAACCCACAAATGGCATTAACGATTCAAATCACTTTGAGGGGGCAGTAGTCCGCACTTCCTAAAATGAAGATATCGCGTTTACCCATAATGGAAACCATAAAGGTATGCCATAAATGAAAAATACAGAAGATTAAGTAAAACATAAAAATATTATATATCATATATAAATATAGTGACATCTTAATGGCCACCTTTGAAGGTGTTATATGAGTGTTGAACAATCATCGTTTCGTGAGGCAGAAATTCGCCATCCACAGAAACAGTATGTTCTTTAACCATTAGATGTAGGTGTGTGTAAGTGTAGCTAGAATACTTCTTATAAAAACATCCTAGTATATTGAATATACTTTTGTTGTTACAAAATAAAGTAATAAAAAGAGTTTAAGGGGTTGGAGAATTAAAATAAAACAAAATAACATAAGAGAAGACATTACCTTAAAATCGGGTAACTCTTTTTTTGATTTGAGCCAAAGGCTTCCATGGGAAGAATTATGCCCCATGTGATGATTCTAGGAGTAAGATAGGGAAGTTGGGATAGTATTTGGGCAGATGTTGGCCGAGACAAAAGGCTTTGAAGGTGTGAATATGGTGGTAGTGGTGGAGGCCTTTTATAAGAGGAGAGGTGGGGCACTCTTGGAAAGTCATGTAATGTTACATTATTATATAATGAGTTTCGGATTTTAAAGGTATCACACTTATATATATCAAGTATAAGGTGATAAGGGGTAGAAATATACTCATCCAATAGGTTTGTGACAAGTTTAAGTCTTAGAGTCTACATTATCGTTTTATTTTATTTAAATCGTTAATTAATGAGGTAATCGCTGCATCATCATGGTGTCATAAGTAATTTATTTTATTTAATGTATAAAAATTATAAAATAATTATCATGATGTAGGAAATATTTTTAGATTTATAATGAATATTTATAGTCAAAAAGATGACTTGTATAACCCCATTTAAAAATTGTTTTAGTAAAACAACTCATGTTTGTGACATTTTTATTTTAACATTAAATAAAAAGTTTTTAATGTCATTTTCCACCAAAGTGGCTCCATGGGGTCCCCAAGTTGACCCATGGATTTTCTTGGTCGGCCATGACTCATCCAACAGGGGTAGTACATGTGTCAAGGTCATTTCATATTATTATAACATTATCTTTACCTTAAATTTCACTAATTACCTTTAATTGCGATTAATTAAACTTAAAAGTTACTATTCCCCAAAAAATTATTTTTATCCCATTGAACCAAATTTTACTTCCTAATAACAACCATGTATGTCGGATTTTTGAAAATAAAATCATAGAAGTGTTAATGTTTCATTTAAACGAAAAATCAGTTTTTTAGCTACCACTTAGTGGTTTCAATATTCATAAAATATTGAAGTTTTTTAGAACAATGCCAAAATTTCACCCTAAGATATAATTGATATTCTGAATTCAAAAATGATGACTATTTTACAAAATTCCAAAAATATAAGTCGTATTAATTAATTTTATAACTAATTCCCGCTGTCACAACAAATAGCGTGTTTTTAAGAAACAATTTATATCAAAATATTGACAACTGTTTTTTTCCAATTTCAAAGTGAAATTAATTCTAATGACCACCATTAGATAAAATGTTAAAAATATATTCTAAATACACTTTAAAACCACTCAATAGTATAATTTATCACTATAAATTATTTTGATTAAAAAAGTTGTTTTTAAGTATTTTTCACTATTCATAAAAAATTGGAAGTTCTCAGAAAATTACAAAAAAAAATCAACTTAAGATAATTTCGATATTCCGAATACAAAAACGAAGTCCATTTGGAAAGATAAAATTTATAAAATTTCAAAAGGTAGGTATTACTATTCATAATGGCAATTTTGATTGGTCGTAGTGTGTTAGAATCTCGAACTTGCGTACAATGCAAGCTATTGCATTATTGAAAGAGAAGCGTATCGTGGAAGCTCAGGGTGTTACAATAAAAATGGAAATGGATGTCTGAGTTATATATCAATCTTATAGTTTTGAGAAGGATAGAAAAATGGAATTCAAAGGAAGATCAAGAAACCATGGAGAGAAGGATATGTGATTTTTTTTATGCTCAAATTTTGGGAAGAAGTATGGAGGAAATTGTCTTTAGGGGACTACTAAATGATTTATGTATGGAAGGAAAAGTCATCTACTGCATAAATACTAAAGTGATGCTAAGAATATAAATAATGATATGAATAATGATAATGATCCACACAATGCACACCCCATACTTCAGTGTTTTAAAATATAAGAGCTTGGGATGTATACTTACAAGTTCCAAAATATGAGGGTTAATGATGGTGATCAGCAACATTGGCCTCTTATGTTAATGGGAAAGGAAAATATCATGTGATCACTGTTTATAACAAGGAGTAAAATAACGATGTGGTGAAAGGTACACTTACCATCCATTCTAGAACTTACCAATGTCTTATTTCACTGTGTATCCACACATTATTTCATATCAAAGAATTACATAAGGGTATCAAGACTCCACCCAAATGATTAGATATAGAATTAGTATTGAAACCCCATAATAGTATGATGATATCATTTTAAGTATATTATTAATCTAAGGTTGATGTTTGTGAGACTGTGCTTTCTGTAAACTGTTTGATTATTCTTTTGATTCAATTTGATGTTATCATAGACATAAAATGGATATCCCTACATAAATATCACATAAAATGTTGAGGAAGGAAAGTTAGATATAATAATAATAAAATATCCTATGATCGTCTATTAATGTTTTGATTAGTATGAATTTACAATGGAGATCACATCCTTTATATGGGTCTTTGAGCCAATTCATAAGGGGTTTTTATCTCAGATGGTTCAGGAGAATCTCAAAATAATTAATATGCCTATTATATGGGAGTATTGTGATTTATTTATAGAAGAGTAACCTTTCCTTCATTTAAAATTTAATGTTTAATTCTCAATATAACTCATACCTAGTTCCATAAAAATTTCAAATACTCCATGTATAATGGAATCAATTGAGTTGCAAGAATTGAAGAAGAAACTATAAGAAAACAACGATGAGGGATTCATTTGGCCATATGTGTCAACTTAGGGTGTACCTGTTATTTTTTGTTAAAAATAAATATGTATCAATGTGACTCAAAATTGATTATTCATAAGATGAAAAAGAACAAAATTACGAACAATTATCATCTTCCTTGTATTGATGACTTGTTTGACCAACCACATATAGATCAATACTTTTTTAAGATTGACATTCATTATGAATATCATCAATTTAGGGTATAGAAGGAAGCTATACCCCTGAAATCATTCCATACAATGTATGGAAACTATAAATATATAGTGATACCATTTATTCTTATTGATTCCCATTATATTGTCATGGATTTAATGAATATAGTCTTTAATGATTACATTGATCAATTTGTGCTAGTCTTTATAGAAAATATTTTTATCAATTAAATTATCAAGGAAGAGCATGAATATCAATTGAGAATTGTACTAAATACACTAAGTAAGTATAAAGTATATGAAAATTTTACAAAGTGTCAATTTTGGATAGAAAAAGGTTTCATTTTTGGGTCTTATAATATCAAGAGAGGATATATTGATAGTTCAATCAAAGATTGAGGCTATTGAATTTTGGAGCAAACTAACCATTGGGACTAAGATCCATTGTTTTCATAGTTTATCTAGGTATTATATATGGGTTTTTTAATAATTTCTCATGGATATCTAATCCACCCACCATGATAACTCGGAAGGGTTTCATGTTCCTCTAGTTATATGAATGTGAGGAAAATTTAATGGAACTATAGATATGAGTAGATTGTGAACACATGATTACATTACCCCATAATGGATATGATTTTGTAATCCATATTGATGCATCTAGTATTGGATTGGGTTGTGTTCTTATGAATAATGACATGATTATATCTTATTACTCAAAAAAATGATGATTCATGATCAAAATTACGCAAATCATGATTTGTAGTTAGCTGTGGTAATATTTTCATTATAGATATGAAATAAATATGTTTATATAGAAATGTATGATATATATTTTGGTCAAAAAATATAAATTATACATTCACATAGAAATAGTTGAATATATTTCAGAGAATATTTATATAGATAATTAAATATTATGATTTATTAATAGATTACCGCTCTGGGAAATTGAATAAGGTGGTCATTTCTTTGATTAGAAAAGATTATGCTAGAAAATACTTGATTAGGGTTACAAAAGATCCAAAATTTCGGGATTTATAATGGAAAGATATGAAAATCTAGATAGATGGGAGAAATATTATCTTGATCAACTGAATGTTAAACTATATATCTATGTGAAGATTAAAGAGGTGTAGAAGGAAGATATATTTCTATAAAAGAAGTTTAGAAATGTTACTGAGTCTAAACTTTATCTGGATGGAATGATAAGGTTTAAGAATTGTGTATGTTTTTGGACCATAAATTATTTGAAGAAGGATTTTTTAGAGTAAGATCATTATTATTCATTCTATATTCATTGAAGAAGTATGAACATGTATAAAGATTTTAAAGATTATTTATTGTGGGATAGAATAAAGAGTGATATCAAAGAGTTTGTATCATGGTGGTTGGTATGCCAACAAGTAATCTCTCAGGAAAAAATATCTAATGGGATGTTACATCCATTTCCCATACTAGAATGGAAATGGGAAAACATAACCATTCACTAGACTCCCCAAAATGTCTAAAGGGAATAATGTTATATGGGTTTTAGTTTATCTCCTCCTAAAGTCAACACACATCATTTCTATTAGAGAAGAATTCTATTAGGATTATTTTTCTATAATATACAATGAAGAAGTGGTAATTTTTCATGGAGTAACACATTCCATTATGTCTTATCAGGATCTGAGGTTTACCTCAATGTTCAAGAAAATATTCAACTACTGATGATATAAATTTAGGTTTCTGAACTTCATATCATACACAAATAGAGGATTAGTCTAAAATAAAAATTTAATCCATATACGATATATAGATATCCCGTTGAATGGAATTAAATGGTGATTGGGATCAACACCTTCTTCTAGTTAAGTTCTATTAAAAAAATATCTTTCACTCTAGCACTCAGATGACTATTTATGATTCCCACTATGGAAAGAAATGTAGAGCTCTAATATGTTGGAATAAAGTTGGAGAATGAAATCTACTAGGACTTCAGATAGCTCATTAAATGTAATAGAATGTTATAATCATAAAGAAACATATCAAGGAATATCATATTTATAATAAAAGTTATTCTCAAAATCACATGCATGATCTAGAATTTGAAATTGGTGAGAAGGTGTTTCTATGAATTTCTCCATGGAATAAGGTTATGAGATTTATGATGAAAGGGGAATTAAGACCTAGGTATATCAGTCCCTTTAAAATTCTTGATTGTATCAGGATTGTAACCTATTAGTTTGTACATCCACCAAATGAATCTCAAGTCCATGATCTGTTCTATTTATCTATCTCCAAGGAAGTACATACCTGACCCTTCACATGTGCTTAACTCATAGGTCATACTATTGGAGATAGATATTTCTTATAAGGAACAAACAAGGGAGAATCTAGATTTCAAAGAGGAATTTAAACAAAACATGGCCACTCACATAGTCAAATATTTTTGGGGAAACCACCAAATTGAGAAAGATATATGGGTATTCTTGGATATGATGAGGAATAAGTATCCTCATTTATTTATTCTAGAGTGATGAATTTCAAGGATATATTTCATTTAAATAGGGGTATAATTTAACACCCCATGTATTTATGAATTATATTTTCCTAGTAAATTAATCTTTAGTGATATACTGCATTACATGAAACATAAATTTAAGCTTTCTCTACACATAACACTAGGTTAGCTTGAGTCACACATGAAACAGATTTATAACAAAGCCAGGATATATTATTTATAGCATCCCGCCTTTTTATCACATAAACTTTCATTACATTTTACAAAACTGAGGATCTTTAAGGTTTAGTGTCTTGGAAACCAAGAACTTTAAACATGAAAATATAAAACATTCTTCTAAAACACTTGAAAGGCTTATCCTCATGTTTATCCTAGGTTCATTACTACATCACATAACCTGGGGACATACATCAAAAGAAAGGGTGAGAAAAAAGCCCAATAAGGGAAACAAGAGAAACATTTTACATGTGAACTTGAGATACTTCAATAAGGTCATGAAAAGAACATTAAGGCATGTGAAAGAAATCATGAGGCATATCATAATAAAACTAATATTTTTCATAACTAGAAGATGTAGCAACAACATTTAATATAGACAATCATAAACATATCACCAAGGTCCATCCCCAAGGTGTCATTTGAAAATTACCAAGTTTATTCACCAAGATATCGTGAAAATTGTAATCTCTAGTGGTTACATCATTACCGAATGTATTGGAGCGCTATCAGGGAGCACCCTTAATTTATCTTTATTATCATGTGATCCACATATATCATCATCAAAAATTTCATAAATAACCCATATAGCATAAAATAAATGGGTTTCATTTCATAATCATAACGTTTTAAAAACTGCTTTAAAGACATGATATTTACGTCACTTTAAACCCACGGAAGGGGAGAGCGGGTTTCATGTATGTAACTCCCAGAATTTAAAATAGAACATTTTGGTATATATGTGAATACCCATATAGAAGAGATAGATTTGTGTATTCACTTAGTAAAATAAAAAAACTTTAGAAAAAGAGAGAGACTTTTTGAGACGAAAATTCTGCAGCATAACGGCTATATTACAGGGTTTTAGAAAACATTGAAAAGAGAAGGGACATGGGTAAAACATTCATAAATGACCCATAAAACAGTATAGGAACAGAATATAATAGATTTAAGAACATGTTAATGAAATTTGAAAATATACCATATGAAATGAAGAACATGAAAGGAATTCAAAAAAAAAATTCTCTTCTGAAAATTTGGCAGCCTAACGGCGTCACATAAACTTCAACAAAAAATGAATTGATGAGATAAAATAGGGTCTCTCATCATATGAACATAAAATATCAGTATGATAGATATATAGATCATACCCCAACATAATAAAAAGGAACTTTCAATACTTGACATGGAATTAGAACTTTGAATAGGGAGAAAGGTGCAAGGACCACTTAAAAATTCAGCAGCCTAACGACGCCACTTAAACTTCAAAATAATGAATTGAAGAGATCAAATGGGGTATCTCATCATATGGTCATAAAAGATCAGTATGATAGATATAGAGATCATACCCCAACATAACAAAAAGGAACTTGGAATAATTGACATGAAAGTAGAACTTCAAAACGAGAAGGGTGAAGAACCACTTAAAAATTTGGCAGCCTAACGACGTTACTTAAAACTTCATAATACTGAATTTAAGAGATCAAATGGGGTCTCTCATCATATGATCATAAAAGACCAGTATGATAAATTTAGTGATCATACCCTAGCATAATAAAACATAACTTGAAATACTTTACATGAAAATAGATCTTGAAAAATGAGAAGGGAGAAAGAATCCGTTACAAAAATTTCGGCAGCCTAATGGCACCACTTAAAACTTCATAAAATGAAATAATGAGAGTAAAAGGGGATCTCTAATTATGTTAAAATGAAAAGGGAAGTAATAGGAGTATATAATAACACCCTTTAACATAATAACATGGAGCATAAAAGAAATTACATAAAAGATATTTCTTGAAAAGAAAGAGAGAGATCAGATCCCTTACCTTAAAACGTAACTCTTAAAACTCAAAGGTTGGGACCTTGAGGGCTTGGGGCACCTTGGGAGGACTCCTTGGGAGGTAATGAGACCCGAACTTCGTTGGGGGAGAGTGGGGGGTCGAATGGATGAGAGGATGGCTTGGTATTTATAGGGAAAGTGAGGGGACAAGGCATTAATGGCCAAGGGACACCTCATTAGCGGTTTTGGAAAAACCATGGGCTTTCCCATGGTATTTGCCCATGGTATTGGCCACTTGGGACACCTCATACCTTATCTTACTATTCATAAGTCGAACATATTGATTACAAACTTAATACATCATTTAATGATGTCATTAAACACCCGTAACTTAAAAACTGTATTTTCACTATTCATCGAAAATTCAACCTTCTCAGAATAATCCGAAAATTTCACCTTAAGAAAATATCAATTCTCTGATTTCAAAAATTAACTCCATTTTATAAAAATAATTTTCTAATTATTTTTAATTTATTTTCTAAATAAATACACTATTCACCGAAAATTCATTTTTTTCAGAAAAAAACCCCAAAAATTACCATAACATAATATCGGTGCTCTGAGTTCAAAAATGAAATCCATTTTATAAAAATATATTTTTTAAATATTTTTAATTTAATTTTTAATTAAAAAACACTATTCACTCGAAAAAAATAATACTTGAATAATAATTTATGAAACTGTTATTTAACCATTTTATTGAATCACATTACTTAATCAAGGTGCCTAGATTATATTAATACTTTCTTTAAGTGAGATTACTAATCCATTTGGGCACATTACTAATCCTAATCATAAAATCACTATTCATAATTTACTATTTATCAAAAATCAAGTTGATCTTATTAGACTCTAAATTTCGTACCGAACATAATTGTAGAAGACCATTTTTTTGAAAATCATTACACATTTTTAATTATTTAAGGTTTACATAAACATTTTTAAAATATCCTTTTTCTAAAATTCATCAAAAATATGCATACTATATTTATCCGGTCATTTAAAAATTCATAAACTTCATCATAAGAAGAAAACCCAAATTTTATTTAAAACAAAGGATTACACAAGGCAGTTACGGTCTCCTTACATAGCCCCTTATCACACCATCATAGGACCTAAGTGTAAGGTGTGCTAAGGTGAGAGAATTTGAGGGAGGCTCGGCTAACATCGCATGAGTAGTAATTTCTATCAGTTTGAACTTCTCGCAAAGGTGATTCTGTTCTAGCTTCACACGATGAAGTTCGGCTAGGGTTTGGTCTAGAGAAAAGCCCAGTGGTGCAACCTCCATCCCAAGTTCTGTTAGATGGGCTTCGATCAGTCCAAGACTACTGGGTGAGGCCATCAAATCTTCTTTCTATTATAATTAACAAAGATTAATTGTATTTAGAGACAATAATCAAAACATTTAGTTTCCAGCGGTCATATTGACCAATGGTCATATAACCATCAAAACCCAACGGTCTCATTTTAATTATAATCATGTTATCAAATGAAACATTTTTGTTGAGTATAAAAATAAAATAAAATAACACATAAAATTAGGAAATAAGATTTATTCAAAATTTCGGGTCGTTACATTCTTCCCCCCTTAAGAAATTGCGTCCTCACAATTTTTAAAATTGTGTTTTGAAATTTCATTGAAAGTCCCACATTGGAAAAGGAGTCAGTAAAATTATTACTTTAAAAGAAAGAAAGGGAAGTACAAAGGTCACCCGAGTTAACCCACACTAGGATTCCAAGTAGGAAAACACGGACATGGAAGAAAAACAAAGATTCAAGTTCTGGGGGAGAGTGATAGAGAACATGATTAGGAGAAAGTTAACCATAAGAAAATCCCAAACTTATGATGTGTGTAAATGGTCTTTTATTACCTAGTAAGAAACGTAAACCAACAACATTTTTGTTTTAAGTTCCTTTTCATAATTTTGAGGAATTCATTTACAACATAAAACAAAAACATAAGAAAATATACTTATCTTCATGTAGAGTTTCATCCTTTAATAAGTCTCTACCCAAAAATTATCTTTTCTCCAAACTATGAGCATTCAAAACTACTTGGTCTCATCAAAACACAAGAATCATCTTCATAATCCACAGAAGATTAACTATCTATTTCTTCTATCTTTAAACATTATCCCAAAAATAGAAAGGGTAAGGTAAAACACCTCTTCAAAAAGAAAGAATCCCATGGGAATGGAAACTACTTTTAAATATTCAAAGTTCCATGGTACTACCCATAGTTCATCATTGACCATTTCATAAATAACGGTCATTAAGATTCCTCAAAATAAACCAAGCTAATATTGAAACCCAAATACAAGAAGGATTTGATAACATAGTCTTCCAAAATAAACTTCATTGTTCATCTCCAAACAACATCAACCACTCCTAACATCTTATAACAAAAGTAGCTAACCTAAACATATTTTACCCAAGATAGGTTAATCATTTCCATAAGTAACCTAAATTACTATAAGTCCACCTTAAATTCATCGATTCTTCAAAATATAAGTCAACCTTACCCCTCAATGAAAATACCGTAGTAATCTATTTACCTCGATCATATAGGGTCCCCAAAATAGTGAACGTCTTCCAAAATAATAATCATATTTTAATCCCCTAATCATCCCAGTCATATTAATATGACAATCGTCTCATTTCCTATCACATTGGTTGTTGGGACATGTTCTTCCATTTCCCACCATTAACTAAGAAAAGAAACCATAATTAGGGGCATAAATACTTAGTCAATAATCATGAAAAGGAATTGAAAGCATATAAGGATAACTTGTAGAAGAAAAGTATACCCTAACTTGTTATCCCCTAGCTTACCATCTAGGTTATCCATGATCATATATTTTTATGTGAATCTTTATTTTATTTTATCTTTGTTCCCTTAACTATGGTTCATACTAAGCTTATGAATTTACCAAAGCAAATCCCCCGGGAGTGTCGTAACCAAGAGTGCAGCAAGGCCCGTTGTCGTGTACTAGTTCTCGTTCGAGTCTAGCTCAAAGCGGTGTTTTCGGGTTTTACCCCTATTTACATCTGTTCCAGAGCCACCTCTACCTGCTCGTATACAGACAGGGATGTATTTTCTTGGCAACCCCTTACTCAATACTCACCAAAAAACCAGGAAGATTTCCTATTTTTTAACTTTTCTATAGGCTTCTTCCTAAAGTTTTCATATCCTAATTTCCACAAATAAATAAAACATCCTTTGATACCAACTATAACATCCCTCCTTTTTATCACATAAACTATCATTACATTTTACAAAACCAAGGATCTTTAAGGTTTAGTGTCATGGAAACTAGGAACTTTAAACATGAAAACATAAAACATTCTTCTAAAACACTTGAAAGGCTTCTCCTCATGTTCATCCTAGGTTCATTACGACATCACATAACCTGGGGACATACATCAAAAGAAAGGGTGAGCAAAAAGCCCAGTAAGGGAAATAAGAGAAACATCTTACATGTGAACTTGAGATACTTCAATAAGGTCATGAAGAGAACATTAAGGCATGTGAAAAAAATCATGAGGCATATCATAATAAAAATAAAATTTTTCATAACTTGAAGATGTGGCTGAAACATTTAATATAGACAATCATGAACATATCACCATAGTCCATCCCCAAGGTTTCATTTGAAAATTACCAAGGTTATTCACCAAGATATCGTGAAAATTGTAGTCTCTAGTGGTTACATCATTACCCAATGCATTGAAGCACTATCAGAGCGCACCCTTAATTTGTATTTTTTATCATGTGAGCCACATATATCATCATCAAACATTTCATAAATAAACCATATAGAATAAAATAAATGGGATTCATTTCATAATCATAACGTTTTAAAAACTGCTTTAAAGACATGATATTTACGTCACTTTAAACCCACGGAAGGGGAGAGCGGGTTTCATGTATGTAAATCACAGAATTTAAAATATAACATTTTGTTATATATGTGAATACCCATATAGAAGAAAGAGCTTTGAGTATTCACTTAATAAAATCAAAGAACTTTAGAAAAAGAGAGAGACATTTTGAGACGAAAATTCTGCAGCATAACGGCTATGTTACAGGGTTTTAGAAAACATTGAAAAGAGAGGGGACATGGGTCAAACATTCATAAATGACCCACAAAACAGTAGAGGGACATAATATAAGAGATTTAAGAACATGGTAATGAAAATTAAAAATATACCATATGAAATGAAGAACATGAAAGGAAGTCAAAAATAAGATTTCTCTTATGAAAATCTGGCAGCCTAACGACATCACATAAACTTCAACCAAAAATGAATTGATGAGATCAAATAGGGTCTCTCATAATATGAACATAAAAGATCAGTATGATAGATATATAGATCATACACCAACATAATAAAAAGGAACTTGCAATACTTGACATGGATTAGAACTTTGAATAGGGAGAAAGGTGCAAGGACCACTTAAAAATTCAGCAGCCTGACGACGCCACTTAAACTTCAAAATAATGAATTGAAGAGATCAAATGGGGTCTCTAATCATATGGTCATAAGAGATCAGTATGATATATATAGATATAATGCCCCAACATAACAAAAAGGAACATGAAATAATTGACATGAAAGTAGAACTTCAAAACGAGAAGGGTGAAGAACCACTTAAAAATTCGGAAGCCTAACGACGTTACTTAAAACATCAAAATACTGAATTGAAGAGATCAAATGGGGTCTCTAATCATATTGTCATAAAAGATCAGTATGATAAATTTAGAGATCACACCACAACATAATAAAAAGGAACTTGAAATACTTTACATGAAAATAGATCTTGAAAAATGAGAAGAGAGAAAGATTCTGTTACAAAAATTTCGGCAGCCAAACAGCGCCACATAAAACTTCATAAAACGAAATAATGAGAGTAAGAGGAGATCTCTCACTATGTGAAAATGAAAATTTCAGTAAGATGAGTATAGAATAACACCTTTAACATAAGAACATGGAGCATAAGAGAAATTACATAAAAGATATTTCTTGAAAAGAAAGAGAGAGATCGGATCCCTTACCTTAAAATTTAACTCTTAAAACTCAAAGGTTGGGACCTTGAGGGATTGGGGCACCTTGGGAGGACTCCTTGGGAGGTAATGAGACCAGAACTTCGTTGGGGGAGAGTGGGGGGTCGAATGGATGAGAGGATGGCATGGTATTTATAGGGAAAGTGAGGGGACAAGGCATTAATGGCCAAGGGACACCTCATTAGTGGTTTTGGCAAAACCATAGGCTTGCCCATGGTATTTGCCCATGTTATTGGCCACTTGGGACAAATAATACCTTATCTTACTATTCATAAGTCGAACATATTGATTACAAACTTAATACATCATTTAATGATGTCATTAAACACCCGTGACTTAAAAACTGTATTTTCACTATTCATCGAAAATTCAACTTTCTCAGAATAATCCCAAAATTTAACCTTAACCAAATGTTAATGCTTTGATTTTAAAAATTAACTCCATTTTATAAAAATAATTTTCTTAATATTTTTAATTTATTTTTTAAATAAATACACTATTCACCGAAAATTCATTTTTTCAGAAAAACCCCCAAAAATTACCATAACCTAATATCGGTGCTCTGAGTTCAAAAATGAAATCCATTTTATAAAAATAATTTTTTTAAATATTTTTAATTTAATTTTTAATTAAAAACACTATTCACTCGAAAAAACTAATACTTGAATAATAATTTATGAAACCGTTATTTAACCATTTTATTGAATCACATTACTTAATCAAGGTGCCTAGATTATATTAATACTTTCTTTAAGTGAGATTACTAATCCATTTGGACACATTACTAATCCTAATCATAAAATCACTATTCATAATTTACGATTCATCAAAAAATCAAGTTGATCTTATTAGACTCTAAATTTTGTACTGAACATAATTGTAGAAGACAATTTTTTGAAAATCATTACACATTTTTAATTATTTATGGTTTACATAAACATTTTTAAAATATCATTTTTCTAAAATTCATCAAAAATATGCATACTATATTTATCCGGACATTTAAAAATTCATAAACTTCATCATAAGAAGAAATCCCAATTTTTATTTAAAACAAAGGATTACACAAGGCAGTTACAGTCTCCTTACATAGCCCCTTATCACACCAGCATAGGACCTAAATGTAAGGTGTGCTAAGGTGAGAGAATCTGAGGGAGGCTCGACTAACATCGCACGAGTAATAATTTCTATCAGTTTGAACTTCTCACAAGGGCGATTCCGTTCTAGCTTCACAGGATGATGTTCAGCTTGGGTTTGGTCCAGAGCAAAGCCCAGTGGTGCTACCTCCTTCCCATGTTCTGTTAGATGGGCTTCGATCGGTCCAAGACTACTGGGTGAGGCCATCAAATCTTCTTTCTATAATAATTAACCAAGATTACGTGTATTTAGAGACAATAATCAAAACGTTTAGTTTCCAGCGATAATATTGACCAATGGTCATATAAATGTCTAAACCCAATGGTATCATTTTAATTATAATCATGTTATCAAATGAAACATTTTTGTTGAGTATAAAAATAAAATAAACTAACACATAAAATTAGGAAACAAGATTTATTCAAAATTTCGGGTCATTACATTGTTGATATAGTTATTTAAATGTGACCATTATAATAAATTTGTAAAAGGTAGTGATATGAATAGACATAACTAAATATTAAATATTAATTATAATGGTTTTATATAAAAGAAATATATTGATAAAAAATATATAATACTTGGTAAAGTCTTTATATGTTTCAAAAATAATATTTTCTCAAAGTCAATCTTTTTAATTATTTTATGAAAGTAAAAAAAATATAATTTTACGCTTTTATAAAATTAATTTGATAATATAATCATTACTTTTTAAATTATAAAGTGAAAATTAAAATAGGTCTAATTAATTGGATTTTTCTGAAAAGGTTTTTTGATGGATATTAAAAAATACTGAATTTTAATTGAAAACATCCTTTTAGTTTAATTCATTTGTAAAGAAAAATAATTTTCTATATTGGTTTTATAGTTAAATTAGTTCAAATATACATCCATTAGTCAAATTTATGTTATTAAAATAAATTTAATATAAAAACATTATAAACTTTGAAGATGTTCTCATTAAAAACCATATTTCTCACTATGTCCACATGATTAATTTTCAATTCACATCTACCAATTTATGAGTGGAATTTGTATAAATGTATTCCATATTAGGAATCACAAAAAATTTATATTATCTAATAATTTCATTTTAATTTTTTACTAAAATGAATAGTTAAAATTGTTAGAAGTTACTACTGTGGTTAAGGTACAAATGATTTAAATGTGGATTAAACTAAAACGACAAGGGTTAAAATGAACTATAAACTTGTATAAAATCCATTTTCATTACATATTTTGACCCTAAAATTTTGAATTTTATAAATATTTCTTTTTTATACCCTTTTTTAATTTAGAAAATAGTCGTACACTTTTTCTTTTAAAAAAATTATAAGTGTTCCACTCACCTCACTAATAAATGGTCACCACATCTCCTCCCTTATTCACACCTTAAAAAACATTTCATTAAGAAAATAACTACTCAAATTACTTCCCAAATTCCATCCTCTCATCATTGAAGCCTTATTTTTTATTGAAATAAATCATGGGAATTGTTTTGGTGTAATCCTAAGGAGGATACCTAAAGAAGAGGTAACATTCATCAACAGAAATTATTGTATTATTTCTTCCTCCACCTCCTAAAATTCCTATAATACCATATTGATATAATAAAATAAATATTTCCCATATACTGAGATGTTTTTAATTTAATTTCATGACCTACAACCATCTCCAGTTCTACCAAATGGGTTAAGAAATCATCATTTGTGTGTATGATGGATTTCCTCATTATAAACCGATGTCATTCATTTTTCCATTACCATATCTCAATGATGAACATAATAATGTGCTTGTTATTTAAATTTGATATTTATTATATTATAATACTCATGGAATTATTATATCACACATAACATTATACTATCTAGTTTTTGGGAATATGATAACATCGCTCGAGTGTATAGCGTACTACCACCTCATAAAGTGATGTGATTTATTTACACATTATATAAAAATATTTACGGATGATTTTTATAAAAATATATAATATATATTAAATAAAATTGATTTTTTAGTTACAATATATCATTTACCTTTCTTTCTTCCAGTTTGAAAAGAAAATTGAAACAATCTTCAAGAGTACGTATGGCTTACCGTCTCCAAAAACACAATATTTCATTTTCTATCACTAATTTTAATGGATTTCTCTAAATAATTATTATTGGGTCCTAAAAAAATTAAAAATGGGAATAAAATAATACAATTATTTTGTAATAGAAATAAAAAAAAGTGGACGAATAATTGAACGAATAATATTTAAAAAAGAAAAATCAACGATAGAAAAAGCCAGACTGTGAAGGGAAACATCCTTCATGGATCTCTACTCTACACGGAGGTCCACTTCATGAGGCACCAACAAAATAATATGGTCACAAGATGGATATGATAGAGCCAATCCACCACAAATGAATTTGTTTTTGGGAAGGATTTGGATAAATCTATCCCACATATGATCCCCCACAAACTTAAACAATACGCAGGTGAGGCGAAGCTGACAGCTTCCCACGAATGAAAAGAAGTCATTCGTGGGATATATGCTATATTTGTTTCCATCCTAGACAATGACCCTTTGCCCAACTAATTGAGTCATCTGTAGAAAGAGTTTCTCACACGGGCCTCCTTAAAAAACATTATGTGGACCAACGATCCAACACATTCTCCACTCTATTAATGGACCCTGAGGGGGACTACATAAATAAGATGATTTTTTGATGACATGAGTGATTGAAGGAATTGAAGAAGAGATCACCACAAAATATGGACCCTTTTGATGATTCCTTCAAGGTATAACCCACCACATAGAATTAAATAAGGATACATAATACGAATTGGAAGACCATGAACCCAACTTCCTTCGAGGATGAATTTCCCATAAAGTGCAGAACCAATTCCCATTCTTCAATCTGGAATCCCACAAATAAATATTCTATACAGGTGGAACACTACACCGTGTAGAACCTATATACGTATACATAACCAATCACCACATATCATCATGCTATATGGATAGAACCCAACACCACGTAGAAAAATTCTACGTACCCAGAATGTGGTTCCACATACCAAAACGCTACGCAGACTGAACCTAGTTCCATGTACCATCACAGTACATGAATTTCCCCTTCACCCACCTCGATATATTCTATATAGAGGAAACACCATCCCATATAAGCAAAAGGTATATAGAATAAGGTATGCTCAATCGTTCCACCATCTAGCTTCAGTTGTTTCCTTTAGTTTCCATCTCATTATCCATGTCCCCTACAAGAACCAGTCCCACAATACTAGTCTAAATCGTCTTCCAAATCCATTAGACTCATATGATAAAACCATATAGTGAATCATCGCACCATTTTGAGATTACATACCCATGGTAAGCAGGGTCATGTGGGTAATCCATGTAATAAGGCAGACAATTGGAATGTCCCTAAGTTTACATTCCCATGGTAATGTAGATTCTGACCTAATGATGCTCACATTTAAATCCTCATTCTAGGGATTAAAGGTACTCTCTAGCCTTTCCCTTTAACGAGGGCCATTCATAAATAAGGGAAAATCACACATGCTTTCCCTTTTGACTGGGAATGCTCCTCTAATTTCCCAGAAAAAATGTAAGGGCAATCCATCTGAGGTAAACCCCTATCCTCTATTTAGGTATGTTTCATATATATAGCCTCTATCACCATCTTCATCCTCCATTTCCACCAAAAAAGAGGGGAAAGTGTGTGGTTTTCTAGATATACTACTTTGTCTTGTTTCTCACACTAATCATGACTCATGTGGGCTTAGAGATTATTGGTGATCATGTAATCCACATGGTTTAACCGATATTTTAACAATCAGAACTCTTATTCTTACTCTAACTAGGATACATAGGGTGCCTATATAAGGACCAAACTCTAATGGGACTTCCCTCTAGATGTATTGTCCAGATCATGCCCCCTTTAATGGACATATTGCATGAATATTCCCATGATTTCAGATCTACGTGGAATTTTTTTCCCAATTAGATGGGATAAATTGTAAATCGACCTAAGGTTCAAGTTGGACACCATCATATTTATGTTGGTTCACTGATGTCCTTGTCTCATGACAATACAATGCGTGGTCAAGTCCTTTTCACCTGACCTTAAAAGGTGAAGTGTCTAGTAAAGCGACAAAAAACTATGTGGGTTCTGATTCCTCTTATCAGCGTACTTAGAAATCCCATCTTGTGGGTTTAGTCCCAATATTGAAATGATTTTTCACCTAGATTTCAATAAACTACTAAGAACCGTCCTATATGGATTAAAACAGATATTGTATTAGTGAACAACTGAGGCATTCCAGGTCTATTCAACCAGAGGGTAATGGTAAGGAAGAACCCCAGATACATACAAGAGATTCCAAACCCATTCATATTTATGGGTGATCGTGCGACCTAGGAGTAATCCATAGACACATTCTTGGGAATGAAAAAAGTATTCATGAACATATGAACATAGATTAAATATATAATATAGTCTTGGAATAGGAAATAATTCCCCACAAAAGGGTGAATTTTTCCCATGTTCCCATCCTCTCAACTAATGTGATTCCTTAAGTGTCATTGGATAAATCATCCAATGAGTTTTTTCCTTTGGAAATTAGGTTCATGAATCTTGGATAAGGGGGTCGTTGGGTGTTTCTAGCATTATGAATAAACCCATTATAGACCATCTGAAGATTTTGTACATGATTTGGACCGATTACAGAAACACTTAACCCCCTTCAATCACCCTCCATGAACTCTAAAATGTGGAACCTCTTTTGTAAGATAAAAAGTAAATACTACCCATTACCTATTAGACCATTTTCCTTCTTGGGTATGATGTGATTCAGGTCAAAAAATGGTGAACCTGATGTGAATCCTTAACCAATGTGTCAGTATAACCCCACCAAATCCCTTTTCACATCCTACAAGAAAGAAGTCCATGAAAGATCATCAAGTATGTATGTGATCATGATATGCTACCTTGATAGGGTTTTAGCCTATTCTTTTCACATATAATGTAAGAATACATAGCTACCTTCAATCCAATGGAATTTTAAAAGTTCTAACAAAAATACATGTCAATAAATGCATCGAACAAGTCTTTTATATAGAATAGGACTCCATACCCCAACAAGAATATCCAAAACAAGGTTTCGAACATGATGATTTGAGAGTAACACAAGAATGGAACTCTTCCTATAGTGGAGGATACAAGAATGGCCCTCCAATCAGTGAAATCTCCCCAGGTTCCTTTTCACTGGTGGATGGTATTCCAAAACAGGGTGGCCCCAAAATCCATCTTTAATCATTTTAGGAGCCTGTCCCCGAAACGTTACAATAGGTACCTCCCTTATCATGGGGATATAGGTGAAGTCATGACCGATGACTTCATCCCTACTCCAAAGGGGTTCCTCTCAAAGGCCCCTATCAGAAGAAATCATTTCCATCACTATAGGACTCAGTATCCTCATTATAAAGAGGATATCACACTAAGGGATCCTTTTGATGTTAAAAAAACCATGGTCGCTCATGATTCCTGCCAAGTGTGGGAAACATGTAAAGATGATAAGGTCATCACCCTGGTTCTTATGGATGATATTTGTGATGAAAATACAATGGAGTACTATGAGTAGAGAAAAATATCACCCCTTATCCTAAAGCCCTCCACATATATACATTGGCGACCTACAAGAAAGTGAAAATCCCCACCGATGCTCACCACTATCACCAAGAAAATATGGAGGATTATTATAGGAAAACAAACATCCTTGAGGACATATACCAAGTACTTCATCCAAATATGACTTCAAACTAGAGGCATGCGCACATCCCTTTCAATGAATATGAACCCGACCAGTCCAATACCTACTCCCTCATGCCAAAGCCATCAATAAAATACAATGAAAATCAAAAACAAAAAGAGTCAAATTCCTATGGATGCATATTAATCATGGGAGAAAAATTTATAGGAAAACAGGTGGATGAAAGTTCCTTCTCACAAATATGAATCCCACCAGTCAAATATGATGGAAATCAGAAAAAAAATCTTGTGTATCCTAGCCATAAATTAGCACTAGACTCATTCCTATACCCCAACATAGGATAACTTCTAGTACCCATTGAAAAACCATGAAAGAACAGAGCATGCACAAACTCCTGATCCAAATTCACAATGGGAATACATTCCAATTCTATTCAAAGATGTATCTCAAAACATCCTAGAAATGATGGAGGACCAGACATCAATTTCTGATCATATCATCCAGATATGTCATGATGTGATTATGTCCATAGAAATAGCAAGGAGTGGGGCCCAAACCCCATCTCCCCATGTTGGGTGACTTATCCCCAAAATAAGATAGTTACTCCGGAGTAAACCAGCATCCCTACTCTAGTCCTGGAGGGTAGATGACCATATCCCAAGATACAAGGAAAATCAGATGGCGAAAAAATACTCATTACAACTAGGGGCACTGATCCACCATGGTGGTCACTACATGGAATACATATATTCTGTGAAAACTCAAGATGTTATTCAGCTTATCCTAATGGAATCACATGGACCAACCAAATAGGAACCCCAAATATGAATGTCCTTACCAACAACAAGCGGCCCTAGCTGCCATTAAGAGAGTACCCAAAAATGAAATGTACAAAAAAGAAATGGAATATAAATAGAAAATTCAGGATCCTGATCTACTGTAATATGGAGTTATTGATAACATAAAGAACCTATCAAAATAGGATCAAGATCCTATCAGACCATTAAAAAATTATGGGTTTGGCAGTAGAAATTGTGAAGGTCCTACCTATAATATTGTTACCAGCAGTTTCGAAGATACTCTTTAGAGAACCTATGGTGGCTTACTTCCTGGGAAAAAAACAATTGATCATGAGAATCTATCTTTTGATGATTTCCATGGTATCCATCCCATTAACTAGAAGATCAACCAACTATAAGGTACTCCCCTAACTATTGTCTTCACTGATGGTCCTCCCCAGGGTATACATCACAGAAATTCTCCATATAGTTAGACATCAAGCTATGATGGTATTCCTCACGATGATAGTAGTCCCTATGAAGGCCCTCACCATAGTGAAATCAAGTAATGAGAAAGTCCCCCCCTCATTATAGCCTATCCTAGAAGTACTCCCTAGGATGGACACTTCATATATTCCCCTTGCATCCATAAATCCAGATATGATGGTAGTCATTTCTATGATGACAGTCACTGTGAAGGCCCTCCTCACAGTGACATCAGGTAACAGGAAGACCCTTCCCTTACCTCATTCTTACCTAAAGTTCCTCTCCAGTGTATGTGCCGTAAATTTTCTCCTTATAGTCGGAAACTAAGACATGATGGTAGTCCTCACCACCACGACATTGGCTACAGAGGTACTCCCTACAGTCAACATTCACACCAATAATAAGGTCCTCACCTCGCTGAGCCATATATGAGAAAGACTTCCTATTATGAGGCTCTTGGAAAGATGGATTTAGACATATTGGATACTATGTCTATGAAAATTGATATCCTTTTTCAGTCACAATATGGTCCACGTCCATTCTTGTCTTCTGATCCACGCCCATTCTGTTCATATATTGATGAGAATCCTTATTCCACTACTGGTTGTAAAAAACATCAATAAGAATTCATGTTGGTAAAAAAATTAGCGGGGTCTCTTTAAATTGAAAAAAATGATATATCGCACGTGAGAATACAATTAGACCAAGATGACATACTGATTATGTTTTGGCCCCAACCACTTGTCAGTTCGACATATTGAAATAGTTTTCCAAGGAATGAATACATAACATTCATCTCAATATCTAGAAAACTATCCTCCATCTGAAAGTTAAATACTTACCCTATTAAGGGTATGAAGACCATGTTAATAAATCTGGGATCTTCACCATCAAATTGACCTAGAATATATTCTGTCTATGGTGGCCATAATCGGAGTGGCAGAAGAAAGATCTTGAACGGATATACCTCCACTCATTACACAAGTTCTATAGCCTTATCATCGACATATCGTCTGGTGTTTATATTCTGGGATGGGGAGATAATGATTCATTTCACATCACCACACATACAGTCTAGAAGAACTCATTTGAAATGAAATACTCTAATTTCATTATCCCACGATGATGATCAAATGAAAATCATGTTTAGTACAGGCAAAATTATCGACAATAAATGTCCTTAAGTAAGTCTCAAATGTGTCAAGCCCAACGAGAACAATACATTAAAAAAACTTAAACTTGGTTAATAAGAACATTTAGTAGGATTCTTATATAATGGAGGATAATCATCAAATATTTATCATGTCCTCATAAACGATCAATTCACATTCAAACCCAACACCATATCCAGAACACCCTTAAATGGGAATTCATGAGATAAAGAAAGAGGTAATTAAAACAGAAATGACCAGAGTATGTGATCAGCCCCAGCCCATAGGGTTGGGGGAATTTTTAACACAAAATTACCCCATAAGACTATCACATTCGGGCTAAGTCATAGTAACAGAGGAATAAACAAAACCCAGCCTGTAGGGCTGAGAATGTTTTTACCTAAACTACCTACCCAACATAATTTAGTATTTCCTCACTTAGTGAGGAAAATAATATAGTCGAAAACCATTCCATTTCATCCCATGATTTATTTCACACACAAGGGAGGTGTACAACATGGTCATGTAAGGGTTTCATCTGAGTAACCCTTTGCTAAGAAACTTGAATAGGATCTTAGAAGGGAAGGAGAAAATTCAGTAAAGGATGAAAAAATCCCTTCAACTAATGAATAATGTTTATTCATTACGAGATGACCATGTTTATGGATACTTTATATCCTCTATGAACTGAAACATTCTCCAACTACTAATGGAAAAAAGGGATGATGAATCATGTATTGATGACCAGCAAGATTATTTCCCTTTCTATCGAAAACGGGGACACACCATTCAAGAGTGTTTCATCTTTAAGGACCTTCTTAAAATAATGATAAATTCTTGGAAAGTAAAATTGGGACCACATCCATTACAAGTGGAATATGTTTCCACCACTATCCTCGATGAATGAGGAGAGTGTAAATTTCTTTTAACAAAATAGAAAATATGTTTGATAGTTGGATGAATAATAAAACAGTCAACCAAACCCAAGGAATGCTCCAAGCCTAGATAAAGCAACTGAGAATGGATCCCGAAAGATTCTAATGTAACATAACTGATATCCTTAGCCCCACAATCCTCCAAGAAGCATTTAGACTGAGTGAAAGAGAACGAAAATACACTAAGGAAAAATTTGGATTTGAAACTCTCATATTTTGTGCCATCAAATATGAAGAGTTGGGAACCACCCCACCAAATGGTAGCAAGAGATAATGTCAATTGGGAAGAGTCATCATTAGATGAGGAACTGATATTTGGATCTATTAATGTCATTCACTTAGTGGATACCTTCTTTGATGAGGAGTAAGAATGTGTAACCAGTTTCTCTACACTTAATCAGGAAAACAAAGGAAGAGGCTATAGAATCCAAGGATACCCAAGAAGATGAAGACGTGGAAGAAGCCAAATATTTGGCTAAACCCATAATTAAACTGTGAACATTGCAGAAACTCACGGAAGAGCTCTTCAGTCAACCCAACAGGAACGGGAAAATTCTCCTACCCCTACCGAAAGACACTAAGGACCAATCTTCCTAGAATATCAATAGAAATAAAACAAATGTATAATCTCTCATGGAATGTATGTTGACCTACCCATACATATTAACGAAGTATATAATCAGCACAAGCATATATCCTGGGGACCGGTCCATCTTCATCCAATTCTAAAGCCCCTAAAAAATATGAAAGAGCATCCCCAAGTTGGGTAGTGTACACCTTTAGATCATAAATATAAAATTTTAAAATATTTAGCTTCAGTACCATCTAATTTTTCAATCTTTGATCTCATAATGTTTCATGAGATCTCAAAGAAGAACTTATAGAATCATTGTTATGCCCCCAGGAGTTTGACGCCAAAGTAACTACTACTGAAGTCTATAGAATGGAGACCGATCTTATAGAAGTCCATGAGATTATCTCCATCATTAATTGAGAGGAATATTCTATTATGTAGGGACACGTCAAACCATTATATGTGTCTGATAAGATAATTGACAACAATATTTGAAAATATTTAATCGACAATGGCTCAAAAGTTAATCTCAATCCACTTTGAACACTTCATCGGCTGGGATGCAATGAGGATAACCTGAAACCCTACACCACTACACTATTGGACTATGATAAATATGAGTAGAATACAATGGGCCAAATCAAGATCAAAAATCAATTTGGTGACACCATGGATGAATCAATTTTTTTGGTGTTTAAGAAAAACACGGCCATCAACATCCTACTTGGAAGGCCCTGGTTATATCATCACATAGTGATTCCCTCATAATAACATCAGTGTGTCAAATATTTCCCAAATGGAAAGAGTGTAACACTGCACACCGATAATCCCCCATTCAAATCATGAGAGTCACAATATATCGATGTATGATTCTGTGATAAGGAAGGGAGGAAACCCTTAGTCAATGTGATTTATTGGGTCAAATCTCCAAATGGAATGAAAATAGACCCTAACAACCCCTTAAAGTAGCTTAGTGAAGAATATATATTTCCTATTAGTCAGGTGGAGTTCATGACTCTAAATTCAGATACATTTTGGACAATGCTCATGATTACAGTCATGGCTATCAAGCCTAATAGTGTAGAAACACCTATTGACATTGAAAACAATGGTGAATGATAAAATGGGATTGCCCTCAATCCATAGTTTTGGCTCCAGTTGATCTATGCCCCACCCACTAAACTAGAAGAGAAATAATAAATTTTTCAATCCCTCACTCCGTCCTGTCAAGAAGATTTCCCACTGTCTGTTGAATCAGAAGAAGTCACCTTAGCCTCTAAATGCCAAAATTATGACTCATCTATCAACTTTAGAGAGCTCATATCATGTTTTTTATCCCTCATACGATGAAGAAGATGATAAAGATGAAGAAGATGAAGAAGAAATTGACCTTATAGATTCCCCTCCAACATTTGAGGTGGGTGTCTCTACCACCACTGATAAAATCACAGAAATAATCTTGGGTCCCGAAGAAGTCTCGTGGCCCAATCTAATCAGTGCGACCATGAATTATGAATAACAAGATGAGTATACATCCTTCATAATAAAATATTTATATGTCCTTCCTGAAACTACACATAAATGATAGGACTTAATCCTGAAGTGGCCACTCACCAGCTGGGCCTGTCAAAAGATCATCATGGATACAAGAAAGTGGATTAAAGAACGCACCCAACACATGCTTCCAAAATAGAGGATTATGTTGAAAAGATCATAAAATAAATCATAATTTGGGATATCTAATATCCCATATGGTTGGATAATATTTTCCCTATCAAAAAGAAGAATGGGAAAATCATAGTCTTGATAGATTTTAGGGATCTCAATCAGTACAACCTAAATGAGGACTTACCAGTTCTAATTATATAATTCCATATCGATGCAAGTGCTGCATATCAGGCTCTATGATTCATTAATGAATATTCAGGATACAACCAAATTTGAGTGGCCCTAGAAGATGAAGATGCCACCCCCTTCATGTCCCTTAGAGAGTATTTTTATACAAGGTAATGTCCTTCAGTCTAAAGAATGATGGTTCCATATATTAGTCAACTAAGAATAACATCATCAATACCTTACTTGGATAATTCATTGAGTTCTCTGTTGATGATCTATTGGTTAAATCGTGGTAACACCCAGACTACATGGTAGATCTAGAAACTGTCTTCAATAAACTGTGACATCACAGTCCAAATATGAACCCATTAAAATGTTCTTTTGTGCTACCTTAATGAAATTACTTAGCTGCACCCTACTCCATAATGGAATTTATGTTTACCCGATAAAGAAGATTGATATCCTTAGAATTTAACCTTCTAAAACCCTAAAATAGTTGAGAGGAATTTGATAAAATCTAGCAAACATTTTGTGTTTCATAGCCAACCTTGAAGGAAAATTTTTCCCTTCACTATATTGATGAAAAAGGGGGTTTAATATCAATTGAATGATAATTTTCAAGAATCATTTGACGTACTCAAGAAATGTATCTTGATTCTGCCAGTGCTAATGCCACCCATCAAAAGAATACCACTAATTATTTATCTGACTGCCATAGAGTGATCCCTAGGTGCCTTCCTCACATAAAAGAATGACACTGTTAAAAAGAATAGAATCTATCTTATCATCAAAACCATGATTAGTGATCAGACTCATCATTTGAATATTGAGAAGATCTATCTGGCCCTGATCTTTGTTGTCTAGAAGATACGAGACTATCTGTAGCATCGGGAGGTACATTTCGTCTCTCGTAGAAACCTGATCATGTACATTATCAACCACCCTATGTTGAATGTATTCCTACCATGGGGATAGGTCATACCACAATAGTTTTATATATGTTTCATGCGTTAGAAATCAATCAAAGTCTAGGTGTTAGTTGATTTCTAGTTGAGGACCCTTCAATAGTAATGACCCTATTGAATGCTGAATTACATGATGAAAAAGTTTTCTCTATTAAAAAGGAATCCCAGACCTGGGAGATGCATTTTAACCGAACATCTAGAAGCCCAAGAGGAAAAAGGATGGAAGAAACCAAGCTCATCAAAGTGGGGCTGGGAGTCAAAATCATATATCCAGAAAAGGTAGTCCTTTCCTACCCCTTTTTATTATCCGAGGGATGCACTAATAATGAATTAGAGTATCTTGCCCCCATTGTATACCTAGAGCTGACACTTCTAGTACAAGAAAAACACTTGAAGATAAAAGTTGATTCTGAACTATTCATCAAGTAAGCCAATGATGACTATGTTATCAATAAGGAGGAGATAATTCCTTTGATGGACCATGTATGAGAGATGATGGTATAATTCCCATCAGATCTGACATGAACTCATATCCCTCGGTCAAAAACTACATAGGTCGATGCATTAGAAAATGCATCCACTACCCTAGCCATTTTGGATCGGGATAAAATGGTCATAAGCATTACCCACCATGCGATTGTCTTACCATTAGTTCAAGCCAACATATAAAAAATTGATGAGATCATTCCATTCCTTGAGATATATGGTCATACCACAGACTGGATGACTCCCATCATGGATTACCATCAATAGGTAGAACTCAGACCACATAGAGTCAGAAGAGAATTTTTTTGAAGATGAGAAGTTAATTTTTTTTGTATGATGGGAAAAATCAACAAAAGTACCTTTATAAGTGAGGCCTTGATGGGATCCTTCTCATATACATTGATGGATAATAGACCAAAACATTTATGAATTAAGTGCACGCCGAAGCTTGTGGGGAACACCAGTAAAGATCCAATATCTATCATCAAATTTGAAGTCCTTGATACTAATATCCAACTATGACGCAAGATTATGATAAATCACCAAAAAGTTTCATTCCTTCTAGGTTCATGCCAATTTCATCCATTAGCCCCTGAATTTACTTCACATAACCATGTACTCATGGCCATATTCCATATGGGCAATGGAAATCATGGAACCATACCCTCTTAACATGACCAAACAATTAATGTATATCCTCAAAACGAATGATTTCTTTTCCAAATGGGTAGAATATGTGCCCCTTAATAAGGTTTGGGAAAACAGAATTTTCAAATTGGTGAAATCCAATACCATCACCAGATTTGGTGCCCCTCATACAATACTGAATGAAAATGGAACCAATTTCTGGTCTACTGAGTTAGAAAAATTATATCTGGATTATGGAATCAAGTACAACCATTCATCCCACTACCATGAAATAGTCAATAGACAGATATAGGCCTTCAACAATACCCTATCCAACATTCTATGGAATATAACAGACAAATACAAGAAATATTGGATAGAAAAACTCCTCAATTCTCTCTAGGCATACCAGACCATGAAACACACTGCCACTCAAGAAACCCTATACTCATTAGTATATGGGAAAAAGGTGGTTCTACCCAAAGAATTTTAACTACCATCACTCTAAATTGCTATCTATGATAAACTATTCATAGAAAAGAAATACGAAAAGAAACTCAATGATTTGGAGAGATTGGATGAAAAAATATTTCACACCTTACACATTTTGGAAGTTTACCAAAACCGAATTGTATGAGACTTTAACAAAAAGGTTCTACTATGGTCCTTCCTTGAAGGAAAAATGGTTTTGGCCTTCAGAACCTCGATGATACTTGGGAAGAAACCCCCAAAATTGGAACCAAAATGGGAAAGACCAAATTTCATACAAAAGGTGTAATCCAGTGGAGTATATTACTTAATTTAAATGGATTTGTAGCTCACCACAACTCCCACCATGCAAGGTTCTGGAATAAATATTTTAGGTATCCAATGGTATCTGTCATCCTTACTGCATGACGTTAAAATGCATGACATCTGTTATCCTTACCCCCTGACATTAAACTGTATGGTATCTATCATTGTTACCACATGACATTAAACTGCATGGTATCTATCATCCGAATTGCATGATGTAAATCTGCATGATGAAATCCTCTTCACCACATGACATTAAACTGAAATTCCAAAACAACCTCACTGCACCACATTAAACTACATTGTATGGATACCATAATCGGAAGACATTAAACTTCGTAGTATCTATCATCCTTACCACATGACTTTAAAATGAATGGTACCTATCATCTGTACTGTATGACTTTAAACTAAATGGTATCTATCATCCTTACCACATGACATTAAACTATATAGTATCTATCAACCTTACCATCAGCATGCAGCAAAATGAAATTTCTGTAACTTCATTACAACCATCCTAACCAAAACATGTTAAACTACATGGTATCTATCATCCTTATAGAATGTCAGTAAACTGCTCAGTATTTATCATCCTTACTACATGATGTTAAACTGCATGGTATCTATCGTCCATACCATATGACATTAAACTACATGGTATCTATCATCCATTCCACATGACATTAAACTACATGGTATCTACCGTCCTTACTACATTTTGTTAAACTGCATGGTATCTGTCGTCCTTACCATATGATATTAAACTACACTAAATCTATCGTCCTTAATTAAAGATGCTAAAATTTATGGTATCTATCATTATAACCACATAACTCGAAACTATAAAGGGTTCATCGTGTTCTGATCAAGGATTCATCACACATGAGTCAGATCTATGCCAGAGAAAGATAAAATGCCCTTCTTCTTATGTGAGAGTTAGGTCCACATGGGAACCCTCTTTCTAAAAAACAACATGTGTCTTGATTCTAGTCTATGTAGGATGAATAGTTATTCCTAGAATCTCTATCCCAATCCCATCCACTACCACCACCCTAAATCAAAATTCCACCTCTCTGGGTATGATCCATACCTATGCGGAGAATTCTATTCTCATAACTACGTATAGCTTGATTCCCATCTATTGAAGGGATATGTAGAGATTCCTTGATCCTAGATCTTGTTCTAGAAACTACATGACACAAAATGACTCTAATGTACCTTCAATTGGCTTTGCATTTTGACAGAAGTCCCTGTTATTCCTTGTTTTTGACACAGATCATAGCTCACACGAGCTTAGGAATGGTGGTAAGGGATTCCCCCACTCAAAAAAATAGTACAGGTACATGACAGGCCTACTAACTTGAAATAATGTTTCAAAAGCCCCCTCTCCATGCACGGGTTAGACTAGTCTAAGGAACATACATTTAGAACTACATGTTGCTGTATTTCTACCCTCACAGGATGCGTAGTAACACCAAGATTCTATATCCTGGTCCATCCACCCTTCAAAAAAATACCCTCCCAATGTATGTGTTAGAATAGTCTAGGGATAATACTTATATAAGTACATGTTCCTGGATTCCTTCCCTCAAGTGATACATAGTGATACTTGGATTCAGAATCCTCGAGCCCAACAGCCATACAAAAAATCCCCCATCTTTTGTACAAAAATGTAAACCTTTAAAGAGGACCCCAAACCATGATTCCTTCAACAAGGATTTTTCAAAAGATCATTACCCTTAAATATGACCCATATCTATGTGGTGAATTCCATAATTCACAACTAATCATGGTCTGGATATTTCTGGCATCCCTGGGTATACCATTTCCATCCATAAAACTCATTTCCCCAAGAAATATTGGATCTCTATAATCATCCTCGACCATCATAAGTGGATGGATAGTGTCCTAAGGACACCATTGTTTTACTATACACACAATTCCCCAATGACTCTACATAAGTTTCCAATAAAACATGGCCTACCGACCATAGGGAAATTGATCATCATGAGAGGATTTTCCTACCTCTGTATGCCCAATGGAATCTAAGCCCCACATAATTCTTCTCGATCTTACGATCTCTAAGATCATGGTTTATGCATTATTATCCCTCTCATATTTAGGTCATTCCATAATACCCCTACCAAATTATCCCGTACTTATTAATGATTTTAATAAAAATTCATCATCATCGCATGATGTTAAACCGCATGGCCAAAATGATCGCTCTCGTATGATGCTAAATTACATTGAATAATAGTATTCTCACCTAAGAGGACACCACTTCTGGAAATGGCCACTTACCATGACATGACATAGAACTACATGTGGATTTGATTAATTTCTTCACAAGATATGTAGTGATTCTTGGATTTTACATCCTAGTCCATCATACCCTCAATAAAAATGCCTCTCCCTTTACATGGGATAGACTAGTCTATCAAGTATAATTTTAGAACTACGTGTGGCATGATTCCTACCCTCACATGATACACACTGATGCCCAAATTATTCACCCTCGGGCCCAATTGCCTCAAAAAAATACCCCCTCCCTATGAATAGGTCAGACTAGTCAAGGGGATACTTTTGGACCTATGTGTGGCTTAATTCCTTCCTTCACAGGATACATAGTGATGCCCAAATTCTACAAAATTGGGCCCATATGTGACAAAAAATCCCCCATCTCCTACACAAAAATTTAAACCTATGCAGATGATCCCAAACCTTGATTCCTATGACAAGGATTTGTCAAATGATCACCCCCTACACATGAGTCAGATCTATATGGGGAATTCTATACTTTAAAACTAATTGAGGTCTAGATATTTCTTGTGTGCCAAGATTCACCCTTTCCTTCCATAAAACTCCATGCCCTGAGAAATATTAGATCCCCATAATCATCCTTGGCCATCAAAAATGGAAATTCATTGTCATAAGAACACCTCTGTTTGACTATGTACAAAATTCACCAATGTCTTTGAATACATTTCCGACAAAAAAGTCATGTCGATCGAAGACAAATTCGTCTTCAGGAGATTATTTTTCCTACCTCTCCATGCCCAACTAATTACAATCCCCACATCATTATTCTTAATTTGAGGGTCTTTGGGATCATGGTTTACACATCCTTATCCCCCTCACATGTAGGGCATGCAAAAATATCTTGAGATGATTATCCCATAATTATTCATGGTTTTATGACATTTTTTCCTCATCGAATGATGTTAGACTACATGGCCAAAATTTTCTCACTTTCACGACATTAAACTACATAACATATCAATGTTCTCACCTGAGAGGACACTGCTTCTAATATTGGTCACCCACCATGTCACACTACAAAACTATGTATGGATTGATTCCTATCTACACAAGATACATAGTGAGGGAAAGATTCTCATCACGGTCCACCCACCCTAAAAAGTGAATCATTTTCCCTGCATATGAACTGTATTTACACAGGATTATTTCAGTGAAGTACTATGTGTGGTTTGATTCCAATCATCCCATGGGAAACATATTGATACTAGGATCCTATGACCTGGATCCAAATGAGAAAACACATAAAAATGTTCTCTTATCAGCATGCAAGCTGTATCAAAGTAAGGGGATTACACAATTCTTAATTAGTGATATCATTTCAAGAAGAATTACACATCCCTTATTCCACATCAAGTCATCCACATCCTCACCCCATGAAGATAGAATGAATGGAATATACATCATCTCCACATGACGTTAAACAATACTAAAATTTTCTTAATACCATGAAGTTAAACTACATAATAAAACATCGTTGTTGTATGACATTAAAACTGAACAACATCATGATCAATATGAAAATCTCATTTACCAGATCGAGCTGCCCCTTAGTTCTCACATTAATAATAGCTCATGTGGGATTAGGGACCTCAATATGGGATTCCCCACAATTCCATGGAGAATAAGTCCATGATAGTTGGTACTAGAGGCATGGCCATAAAAGGTACACTAGTGTTCTCCAATCCATGTTGGGAAACCCAAAGTCCTAACCACATGACATTAAAATATGAGGTACCCTAAGAACAACATCTGGATTGATTCATGTGAATATAGGATACATAGTGACACCTGGATTATAGGTATTAGGCCCAAACACCTCTAAAATAAACAAATATAGATAATATTCTCCCAGTGTACAAATAAAACCTATGTAGGGAGTTTAATTTCACGACACCTGAATGTTCAAAACATGGTCCAACTCCAATAAAGGAATACATATTCCCCATCATACACATGAGTCAGATCTATGTAGAGAAATCCTCAGTTCTATGGGTAATCATGGCCTACATATTTATAAATATGTCCAAACACATCCTTACCATCCATCAAACTATGTTCATTGAGAAATATCGAATCTCCATAATCATCCATGGACATCAGAGATGGGGAATCGATGTCCTAAGGACACCTTTGTTTGACTATGCACACAATACCCTATCAGCTTTGCATAAGTTGACCACGAAAAGGCCTATCAACCAAGGACAATGAATAATTAGGAGAGTCTTTTCCTATGTCTGTATACCCAATATCTTTCAAGCCTCGTACCATTTCACCCGATTCAAGAGCCCTCAAAACCATGGTATACACCTTCCTTCCTACCCACATCTTGGACATGTTGGGATATCCCACTCTAGTTATTCTCTAGTTAGTTGGGGATTCTATATCAATGCCATAATCACATGATAGTAAAACTACACGATACTTGATATAGAATGTTCACTCTTAGGTCTCAACACATCAAGGATTATCTTTCACCCCATGTTCTTGTGTGAAAAATAAATCTGCACAAGAAAGTTCATTATGCATCATGCCTATGGTGACATTGTATACCAGACAAAAATGCCTCATTCATATGCGGGAACCCAATACACATATTGATAAACTTTAAAAATTAAAATATCTTTGTCCAGATTCATTCCTATCATCCTAGGAAACATAGTGAAACCCCAATCTCATATCTCAGGTCAATCTATGAAACAGATTTTCCCTCATTTCTGGTGTAAGGGTCATACTTTCACAGGGAACCTCCTCGTTCATGTATGGGGAGAATGTCCCCACCCATTCATAGGAAATCATGACTAGAAGTTCCCCCTTTAATGTTTAGGAACCACCCTTCACAAACAATACTCTCTGTCCAGAAAGGTCCAAATCACCCTAACCATCAATGGCCATCGGAAATGGATGGTCAGTGTTCTAAGGACACTTTTTTTTACTATGCACACAATGCACCTATGACTCTGCATAAGTTTCCCCACCAAAAATACCTATCAAACAAAGGAAAATTTTTCCACAGGAGGGGTTTTTTTTACCTCCGTAATTCCCTATGATATTTATGTTTCACCTCACTCCTAGTTTCGAAAACCTTTGGATTACAGTTTAAATACTCTCTTCCCATTTAGCCCCGAACATGAGAAAATGTTTACGGTTAAAATACCATGAAAAGGATGAACCTTTTACCCCTTTATTTGTTATATTAAAACGACTTTAAATAATTTTTTTCAAATGTCCCTGTTATAAGAAGATAAATTAAACCATGCTTAAACCCTCCTTTACAGAGGCCAAATTCATGTGGGAATAGTTTCTTGACCGAAGACGATGAAAATTACCCTACTAATTTCAGACATCATTCCCTAAACAAGCAACTAAATATGGTTTTCAAGGATAAAACTAATTCAAATCATGAATAAATTTCATGGCCATCACAGTTGGAGGGTCAGTGTCATGTGGAAACATTTTTTTGACTATGCACACAATGCCCCAGTGGATATTCAAAATTTTCCCATAAATAATACCTATAAACTGAAGGAAAATTCATTCATATGATAGGATTTTCTTACTTCCATATTCCCCATTGATTCTATTCACCATATCACATCCTCTATCCAGAAACCACAGTATCTGGGTCCGGAAAAATCCCACATTTATATCTGAAATATATTGGGACATCCTTGGACAATGAATCCTAAATTGGGTCCATTTACCTATAAATCATTGTAAAAAATGTTTGACCTAAAGCATCAGTCTTGATCAAAGATGTTCATCCTAAAACGTTAGTAATGATAGTATAGTTTTCAAGACTTTAAACTACCCATGAAAAAGAGACGAAGCATGCCATGTTGAAAATCTGAAAAGGACACCCAAGACAAAAGGTTTGTACCATCTTGCTAAACCTACACATTTTAAATTTTAGGGAAAAATAGAGCAATTAAAAAATAAAACGAGACATAAATATTTTTAGGTAAAAAATCCACAAAGGGAATCATAATACGAATCCTGGTTATACCTGATAAGACCACACCAAATCGGGTTTAAGAAAAAATTAGGGTGATAAGGAAAAAGTTGAAATATTTCTAGGGTTTTCCTTGTACCCTAGAAACAGTCAAACTATTCTCAGTGAGTCCCTTTTATCATGCCAAAATTATATCACGACTATATAATTATCCCATATTGTGATTCAAATCTGAATCTGGTTGAGGTTATTGATGAAGAAATGGTTAATTATAATTTATTGATATTGAAGGGGAAAATAAAAGTGAATCACAAATAAAAATAATGTTTCCATTCTAATTAAATGGTAATGGGGGAACATCCACAATATAGAGTCTCTCCTTAATTCAAAAACAGATATGGAATAAGATAACATATTGGATTGGAATGGAGTTTTATGGTATCTTTTTAGAAGATTGATAATCACCTAATGCTGTCCATTGAGGACTTGTTCTAAATAGACCCTATGTTCTGCTTCAACTTCAACCATTGGATTCACTCATTACATAATAGACCTGAGATATCTCTTCTTTAATTTAATGTCCTCAAAATTGACACGTTTAAGATATTTTTACCTCTATCTTGGCCACACAAGCCTCACTATCCTGTAACTCTTATGTTTGGATAATCACTTAGTTATGATCATTTTCTTCTTCAATAGTTAAATGGTGAAATTCCTTGGTAATATCCCAAAATGTATTCATTTGATGATGTGATAATTCAAAGTGGAAAAGGATTCCTTCATGAGAATATAGATCCTTCTGAGCCATGATAATCTGTTATATGAAAATGTGTAGGTGTCGGTAATTGAATCCGCTTGAACCCAAATTGATAAAAAATCTTCTAAAGGTTTACTCATCATTAGCAGTGCCCACTAGGGGAACTTATGTGGAAATGATATAGACTTGAAGGCATTCCCATATCCTCATGACTTGGAGTTTCCGGATGATGTCATAACATTGGCTTTTCCCTCATCCATGACAGGCATATAATCAAGAAGTTCCATCTTAGTATTTGAATCCGACCATAGATGAGTTACCTAAGTAGGATAAGTCTCTCATTTTTGTAGATCTTCCAATATCTAAAGACAAACACATGAGGCTAGATGCAATTTCATAAATTTCTATTGATGTCCCACTCAGGTTAAATTTGATAAGACCGCAGACTGTTCCCACTAGAAGTATAGGGTCTGAGTCACTCTCTACAAGGATAGGTTGTGTGGGCCAAGACCCTTCTAAAAACATGAAATGTAGAATAGGACACGTTTTTAAAGTTGGATTGAGGGATGATGGTTCTTGGGGAATAGTTGGTATATGACAAGAAGCAGTCAACAACATCCCTACTCATTGAATTGGCCTTGCCAATACCCCATCTGGATAACAAGACACCAATAATTGGGCATAATCCAATAAAAAATAAGTGGAAGACATTGTGGGAGGGATAAGGAATTGAATTCGAAATTCCTCCCACATAATCATCATCCATATTTGGTGAAAGATTACTGTATGAGATTCCCTGTTGACCTGGGTGACTGGGAGTAATACGATGTAATGCCCCAACCCCAGTTACCCAGAGTCAGTGCATTATTACATAACATTGGAATCATCAAAATAAAGATCAAATCTCGAAATACTGATTAGTTTAGTAGCCTTGGAAACACTAGATATATTCATAAAGTTTTACATTACGTCATAAAAATAAAAACAACAACAACATAGTCTCCATAGTCCACACTCTTATCCCCTCATACTATCCCTGCAGGTCATTCATTATTTACTTCTTCACATCCTGGGAAAGATAAAACATACAAAAGGGGTGAGCTCAAATTCCCAGTAAGGAAAACAATATAGCAGAAACTTTCATAAATAAGAATAAACATTTAAGGCAATGTATAACTAAAACAAAAGCCTTTTAAACTTAAACTTCAACATAGTATGGCAAAAATAAAATGAAATAATTCCATTTACTTATTCCCATGGATATTCTACTAATCAAATAATCACATGGAATATCAATAACCACTTTCATAATGATGGAATGCATAATGCCAGACTATCATAACCACATAGCCAAGGCCTCGTGCCAAGAATAAAAATAATATTTTGCCAAGGACTTGTGCCAAGAGACTAGTTTGTCTCATGAGACCTACCGATGCATCTAGGAGCTATAGCGGGCTCCACCCGTCACATATTAAGTCCAATGAATTCCCATATGAAAAGGTTTAAACATAACATAAACATTCGTATTAAAACTAGCTTACGAAATGTAAATACTTTATCTATAAACCACGAATGGTATAAAAATAATGCATCCACTGCCAAAAATATCACAAAACCTTCAATACAATTTAGAAGTTTTGAATCATAATAAATCAACTTCAAATAATCATAAAATCCATAAAAGGATGTTTACATAGATGAAATCAAAACTCTTTTTGGAGAAATATCTCTTTTTATTTTGAAATAATGTAAGTGTCTTATAACTATAAAATAAAATATTTTCTTTGAAAATATTCTAATAATCCTGTAAGGGAAGCTTTAGCGATTTTATAACGGCGGAAAATAGCCGCACCCACCATATAAGTTTAAAAACATATTCTTACATTAATTGTGTCAAAAAGGTTAAAAAAGGACCTTGTTTGGAAAAAGATGGAAAGATTCCTTTATAAACCACTTATAAAATTCAACAAGGGTAAAAATGACTTTAACCCATATTCTAGTAAATAGTAAAAAAAATGTTTTTGAAATACATTTTTAAGAAACAAGGATGTGGATGATAAAGAAATCCCAATAGATTATTACGTATAAACAACCTCAGATAATGAAGAGATTGCGAAATAAACCATTACGTTGTACTTTTACTTGGTTGAGGGTAGGTTAACCTCCTGTATAATGGTGAAATAATTTTTATTAAATTATAAAAGAATCATATACATTAATATGATATCATATATGATCTTTTAACATTGATTTGTTAATAATATCTTAGTATTATTGTTGTTTCAGGTGTTAACTTACTCGTTTTCTTTTATATGTTTTGTTTCATAAGCCGTGTTTGTCATGGATAGGTTGTATCTTATTCATATCCTGAATTATATCAATTCCTTAGATAATATTATTAATCATCAAATGAGAATTAGACTTGAATGGATATGATGGGGAATGAATCTCATCGCGTTCGTGGAGACGGTAGTCTGTACGTACGCACGAGCGACAATATCACTCTTTTGATATTAAAATAATATATAATTGGATGGTATATCATATATAAATAATCATTATCATGTTATATTTAATATTTACATGAATTATACATCATTATTATACCCATCCAAATAATAATTTATTAAATGACAATTACACCACGACGTGGAGACGGTAAGCCGTACGTACACACGTATGGTGACATGTCATTCAAAGGATGGATAGAATAATGAATATGGTTGTGCCATATTTATAAAAATATCACAGTATATAGTAGATACTGGATTTGTTATTTTAGAATGGGAATAACAAAGAAAGAAGAAGTTGAAGAAGAAATGAACTTGAAAAAGTGTGGTGAAAACATTACCTCTTCTTCGAGTTCTTCCTTTTGTTTTGATCAAAAGGGATCCTTAGGTTTGCTTTCTGAACAAACTAAGGCCTCTAGGTTGAAGTGAAGAAAGTTGAGAGAGTATTTGGGAAGGGGTTGGCCGAGCCAAAAGGCTTTTAATGTGTGAATTGGTGAGAAGGGGGAGTGCCCTTTTATAAGAGGGGTGAGGGGCACCTTTGGAAAAGCAAGAAATATTATTTTATAATAAATTCATATTCAGTTTCTAATGGCTTAAAAGTGGATTATTTAAAGGTTAAGGTAGGTATGGGTCGAAAACCACTCAACCAATAGAATTTAGTCAGCTTTGGGTCATTATATTAACCTTATCTTTTAGTTTTAACTCTTAGTTAATTAGTTTTACACTTACCATGTCACTTTGTATTTTTATATTATATAGTTAATAAACTTACTATATACCTCCAAGAGACCCCCAAGTGGTCCATTAATGATAAAAATATCATGATATAAGTCTCTTGGATTAACATTATATTTTTAGGAATTCAATATCAATTAATAATATAATATTTTCTTTAAAAGATCTTTTATGCAAATTTTGACAATATTTGGAAAATTGATTTTTGTGAAAATCATAACAGAATGATTACTTAAAAAAAGTTAATTAAATCAATACTAACATGTCATATTAAACTAGAAAATTAGTTTAATTCATAAAAAGTCTCAAATTACATTTATTTGGATATTTATAATATCAATTCTTTTAATATTTCATTAATTAGGTAATTACTGCATCACCATTGTGTCATAAATAAATTAAATTATTTAATTTCTAAAAATTATAAATAAAATACCATTATGTAGTAAATAGCTTTATATTTCTAATGAATATTTAAAATCAAATTTATCTTATGCATAAACCTATATTAAAAATGGTTTAGTAATTAAACGTTGATTTTAACTCTTTCAACACTTCTTTGAATTATATAATAATAAATGTCCTAATCTAATCCAAGTGGACTGAAATGATAATATTTTGTTCCCAAGATTGTTTATGGTCTATATACACTTATCCAATAGAATTAGAACCTGTGTTACTATAATATTAAAATCACTTTTACCCTTAATTTTCCTATTTACTTTTAACCGTGGAAAAAAAGTAAAAAGTTACTATTCACCAAAAAATATTTTCATATCATTGAAACACATTTTACACCTTGATATTAACCGTGTCTCTTATATTTTTGAAATTAAACTCACAGATGCGGTAAAATTATGTTTTATGAAAAATTTAGTTTTCTAACTACCACTTAGTGGTTTCACTATTCATAAAAAATGATGTTTTTCAGAAAAATACCAAAAATTCACCCTAGGCTAATTTCGATATTCCGAATTCAAAAATGAAGTCCATTTTGAAAAATAAAATTTACAAATTTCAAAAAGTGTGTATTACTATTCATAACGGCTAGTTTGATTGGTTGTGGTGTGTTAGAACTCGATGTTGCGTACAACACACACTATTGCATTATTTAAAGATAAGTGTACCGTAGATGATTGGGGTGTTACATTCTCCCCTCCTTCAAATAATTTCATCCTCGAAATTTCTAGAATACTACCGCATGAAAAGACTCGGGTGGTTCTTTATCAAAAGTTCCTTAGGTTCCCACGTTGCCTCTTCCATCTTATGGCTTCTCTACAAGACTTTTACCACACGAGTCTTCCAGTTTCTCAGTACTTGTTCTCTCTGTCAATAATCTTGACGAGAACTTTGCAATAATATAGATCGAGTTCCAGTTCTAATTCCTCATAGGTGAGTACATGCATTGGGTCAGGCATGTGTTTCCTCAATAGTGAAACATAGAGCACATCGTGAACTTTGGAGAGACTTGGCGGCATTTCCAAACGGTAAGCTACAACCCCAATTTGTTCTAGAATTTCAAAAGGTCCGATGTACCTGGGACTCAATTTACCTTTCTTACCAAAATGTAAGAATCCCTTCCATGGAGATACCTTCAGGAAAACATGATCCCTGACTTGAAATTCCAAATCCTTCCTTAGATCATCAGCATAGCTCTTCTGCCTACTTTGAGCTACTTTGATATGGTTTTGGATTACCATCACCTTTTCCATCGTTTCCTCCGCTAGTTATAGGTCTACAAGTTGTCTTTCACCAATATCATCCCAACAGGTTGGTGTGCGACATCTCTTTCCGTATAACGCTTCATATGGTTTCATATGAATACTCGAATGGAAGCTATTGTTATAGGAAAATTTTACCAGAGGTAAATATTGACCCCACATAACCTGAACGTCAAGTGAGTAGGATCTCAACATGTCTTCTAAGGTTTGAATAGTTCGTTCTGATTGTCCATCCGTTTGAGGGTGGTAGGTAGTTCTCAAATGAAGTTCAGTATCCAAGGATTTTTGAAGACTTTTCCAGAATCTTGAAGTAAAACGGGGATCATGATCAGAAACAATCGATAGGGGTACTCCATGAAGTATCACAACTTCATTAATATATAGTCATGATAGACGTTCCAGTGGTAGATATTCTCTTATAGCAAGAAAATGTGCTTACTTAGTAATACGATCAACAATAACCCATATTGCATCATTCCTTATAGGAGTCTTTGGTAGTCCCATGACAAAGTCCATCATGATATTTTCCCATTTCCACTCCGGTATGAGAAGAGGTTGCATGACTCCTCCAGGCTGTTGCCTTCCAGCTTTCACTTGTTGACAAACCATACATCTTCGAACAAAATAAGCAATATCCCTCTTCATGTTGTCCCACCAAAAATGTTCCTTCAAATCTCTATACATTTTGGTGCTCCCAGGGTGTATAGAGAAATTGGAACTATGAGCATCATCCAGAAATTCCCTTTTTAGATCAGGTACATCGGGAACACAAAGCCTCATCCCGAATTTCAAAATTCCTTCTTCATACACAAAGTCTCTCAATATCCCATCATTCACAGCTTTAATCTTCTTTCGAAATTCTTTATCATCAGTCTGAGAACTCTTAATCCTTTCTAGTAAAGATGGTTTGACAACCATTTGAAAAAGCATTGATGTTTCACCTTCCCTGGTTATTCCCATGTCCATCTTCACTAGATCCATGAAAATTGGATCCCCTTCAATTCTCATTTTGTTCAAAACTCCATGATCTTTTCCGCTCAAATCATCTTCCACCTTTTTTGCCTTCCCCAGGTGGTAGAATATCATGCAATCATAATCCTTGAGTAATACAATCCATCTCCTTTGCCTCATGTTGAGTTCTTTTTGTGAGAAAATATACTTCAAACTCTTGTGATCAGTATAAATATCACATTTTTCACCATAGAGGTAGTGCCTCCATATCTTCAAAGAAAATATCACAGCTGCTAACTCGATATCATGAGTATGATAGTTTTGTTCATGAATTTTCAACTGTCGTGATGCATAGGAAATAACCCTATCATTCTGCATAAGGACACAACCAAGTCCTTTCTTCGATGTATCACTATAAATAACGAACCCATCATTCCCCGATGGTAGAGTCAATATAGGACCATTGACTAATATTCTCTTTAGTTCCTCGAAATATTCTTCACACTCTTTTGTCCAAACAAATTTAACCCGTTTTCATGTGAGCTTCATTAAGGGGTTAGCCAATCGGGAAAAATTATGGATGAAACGTCGATAATAACCTTCCAAACCAAAAAACTGCGTACCTCAGTTATACTCCTAGGTTCTGTCCATTCTTGGATCTCCTTGGTCTTAGAAGGATCAATAGAGATTACATCTTTAGAGACAATATGGCCAAGAAAAGAAATCTCATGAAGCCAGAATTCACACTTGCTAAACTTCCCATATAATTCATGTCTTCTCAGAGTCTTCAGGATAATGCGCAAGTGATTTTCATGATCTTCATAGATTTTGGATTATACCAAGATATCATCAATAAATACCACCACAAATTCATCAAGATATTCCTTGAAAACTCTATTCATCAGATCCATGAAAACAGGGGTGCATTAGTCAATCCAAAAGGCATTATTGTAAACTCGTAATGCATGTACCTGGTTCGAAATGCTATCATCAGAATGTCTTCCTTCTTCACACACAACTGATGGTATCCAGATCGAAGCTCAATCTTTGAAAAGTATAGAGATCTATGCAGTTGGTGAAATAAATCATCAATGCGAGGTAGGGGATACTTGTTCTTTATTTTTATACCATTGATATCCATGTAGTCGATACATAACCTCATAGAGCCATCTTTATTTTTAACAAAAAGAGCAGGGGCTACCCATGGAGAAACACTAGGGCGAATAAATCCCTTATTACTCAATTACTCTAGTTGTTTCTTTATTTCAACTAATTCCACAGTGGCCATTCAATAAGGGGTCTTCGATATAGGTCTTGATCCATGAATTAAATCAATGGAAAACTCAACTGCTCATTCTGGAGGATGTCCAGGTAAATCATCCAGAAACACATCTACATATTCATTCACAATAGGTACATCCTCTATTTGAACATTCCTTTCCTCACCCACAGTCATTTCATTCTCTTCCTCCCCAATAATTGAATTTAGTTGAGCTAATGGGTGTGGATCTAGATAAGAATTACGTGGTGACGATTCTGCTCTAAAGATAAGGTGTTCCTTATCATCATCATCAAAAATCATAACCTCCTTATTCTTACAATAAATCTTCGCATCATGGTCCGAAATCTAGTCCATATCGAGGATTATATCAAACTCAATCATAGGTATGACGATGAGATCAGTAGATAGAGAAAATTTATGTGCTCTAATGGGGACTGATTCACAACACTTTGTTGCAATGATACTTCCCTTATGAGTTTTAACTGACAAATCCCTTGTTAAATCAAATTGGAAATATCTAATTTTCTTAGAAACCTGGGATGATATGAAACAATGCGATGATCAAGAATCAAATAATGCATTTTCTAATCTTGAGGAAACCATTAAATTACCTGCCACTACGTCTTTCAGAGCTTCTACCTCAGCAGTAGTGATAACATAAGCTTGTCCTTGATCCCTTGTTCTTTTCTGAGGTAAGTTCCCCTGTCACTTAGTACATTCATTTGCATAATGTCCCTCTACCTGAAATTATAGCATTGGACATCAGTAGCTTCCTTCTTCCCCTTGCAATGACGAGCTTGGTGGCCTTTTTCACCACACTTATAACAGACTCCCATTCCTTTTAAGCAAGTACCGGGGTGTTTCTTCCCACATTTACTGTAGGTTAGATAATCAACTTTTCCCTTCTTCCACTTATTTCCATTCCCATATTGATCAGCAGATCTATTCTTCTCTTGCTTTACATTAAAGTCATAAGACTTAGAGAATTCCTTTTCTATATTGATAGCAGATGAGACAATGTCTTCGTACGATGAGAAGGATTGTGAGACTAATGCTTGGCAGAGAAATGGTTTTAACCCATAAAAGAAATGATCAATCTTACTTCTTGGTTTACATATATAATCTCCATCATACCATTCTAACCTTGTAAAGTTAGCCTCATACTTTGCGACAATCTCATCCTCCTTTTGTCTCAGACTCAGAAATTGCCTTTCCATATCTGCTCGATGGTCACGAGGAAAGTATTTTTCTAAAAATAGTTCTTTGAACTCCCTACATTCCATATTTGATACTTCATCATCTTCCTTCATGTTTTGAATCAATGACCACCATTGGTCAGCATCTCCAGTGAGGTGGTAAACTGCCATGATAACTTTTTCTCTTTCACTACTTCCCAAAGCCTAAAATATTTTCTCTAGGGAACTTATCCATTGCTTATCTACTAATGGATTTGTACTCCCCTTGAATGTTGGTGGTTTCTGCCTCATGAAGTGATCCAACATTGATCCTCCATGCTGTGGATCAGGGTGCTCTATACGGGTAAGGTTATTATTCATAACCTGAGTGAGTTGTCCGAGTATGGTGATTAGTTGATCAGCACCAGTTGCATCCCCATCTCCACTATAATTATCTTGAGCAGGAGGTAAATCCCTAAATGGAGTGCGTGCATTGATACGGTTTCTATTTCTTCCACTATGCGCCATTTCTAAACAATGGCATAAACTAGATCAGTTTATGAATCAAAATGCATACTTCCATACTTATAAAACACTTAACATAAATTGAACTATTTATGGATATAATCCATAATCATAAAAATGTTTTATTTGAGGAAGTATATACTCATAAAACATTTATAATGATTTGTAAAGAAAATGAGAGTTATCCTAAGCATATCCCCCAGGAGTGTGGTAACCAAGAGTGCAGCAAAGCCTGTTGTCGTGCACCAGTTCCCGTTCAAGTCTAGCTCAAAGCGGTGTTTTCGGGTTTTACCACTAGGTACATCTGTGCCAGAGCCATCTCTACCTGCTCGTATCCAGATTGGGATGTATTGCTCGGAAACTCACAAAATCTCTACAATACCAAAATTCTAGGAAGTTCTTCTATACTAATCCTCAAAGTCCATCTTAAATCTATGTGCTCTAATCAGAGTTTATCTAAATCTAGCTTCCATGGTCTGTACTAAACTTCCTCTGATACTAACAGTAATGCCCCGACCTGAGTTACCTAGATTCGGTGCATTATTACATAACATTGGCATGATCACAAGAAAGATCAAATCTCGAAAGACTGATTAGTTTAGTAGCCTTGGAAACACTAGATATATTCATAAAGTTTTACATTACATCATAAAAATGAAAACTACAACAAAATAGTCTCCATAGTCCACATTCTTAAACCCTCATACTATCCCTGTAGGTCATTCATAATTTACTTCTTCACATCCTGGAAAAAATAAAACATAGAAAAAGGGTGAGCTCAAATACCCAGTAAGGATAAAAATATAGCAGAAACATTCATAAATAAGAATAAACATTTAATGCAATTTATAACTAAAAAAAAGCCTTTTAAACTTGAACTTAAACATAGTATGGAAAAAATAAAATGAAATAATTCCATTTACTTATTTACATGGATATTCTACTAATAGAATAATCACATGAAATATCAATAACCACATTCATAAAGATGGAATGCATAATGCGAGACTATCATAACCACATAGCCAAGGCCTCATGCCAAGACTAAAAATAAGATTTTTCCAAGGCCTTGTGCCAAGAAACTAGTTTGTCTCATGAGACCTACCGATGTATCGAGGAGCTATAGCAGGCTCCACCCGTCACATATTAAGTCCAATGCATTCCCATATGAAATGGTTTAAGCAAAACATAAAAATTCATATTAAAACTAGCATACGAAATGTAAATACTTCATCCATAAACCACGAATTGTATAAAAATATTACATCCACAGTCAAACATATCAAAAAACCTTCAATACAATACATAAGTTTTGTATCATAATAAATCAACATCAAATAAGCTTAAAATCCATCAAAGGATGTTGACATAGGTGATATCAAAACTCTTTTTAGGGAAATATCTCTTTCTTTTTTGAAATAATTTAAGAGTCATATATCTATAAAATAAAACATTTTCTTTGAAAATATTCTTATAAGCTTGTAAGGGAAGCTTTGACGATTTATAACGGCAAAAAATATCCGCACCCGCCGTATAAGTTAAAAAAACATTCTTACCTTAATTCTGTCGAAAAGGTTAAAAAGGACCTTGTTTGGAAAACGACAAAAAGATTCCTTTATAAACCACTTATAAAAGTCAACAAGGGTATAAATGACATTAACCCATATTCTAGTAAATATTTAAAAAATGTTTTTTAAATTCATTTTTAAGAAACATGGATGTGGATGATAAAGAATTCCCAGTAGATTATTACGTATAAACAACCTCGGATAATGAAGTGATTGCGAAATAAACCCTTACCTTGTACTTTTCCTTGGTTGAGGGTAGGTTAACCACCTGTATAATGGTGAAATAATTTTTATTAAATTATACAATAATCATATACATTAATACGATATCATATATGATCTTTTAACATTGATTTGTTAATAATATCTTAGTATTATCGTTGTTTCGGGTGTTAACTTACTCCCTTTCTTTTATATATTTTGTTACGTAAGCTGTGTATGTCATGGATAGGTTGTATATTATTCATATCCAAAATGATATCAAGTCCTTAGATACTATTATTAATCATCAAATGAGAATTAGACTTGAATGGATATGATGGGGAATGAATCTCATCGCGTTCGTGGAGACGGTAGTCCGTACGTATGAACGATTGACAATATCATTTTTTGATATTAAAATAATATATAATGGGATGGTATATCATATATACAGAATCATTATCATGTTATATTTAATATTTACATGAATTATATATCATTATTATACCCATCCAAATAATAATTTATTGAATAACAATTACACCACGACGTGGATACGGTAAGCCGTACATACGCACGTATGGTGACATGTCATTCAAAGGATGGATAGAATACTGAATATGATTGTTCGATATTTATAATAATATCACAGTATATAGGAGATATTGTATTTATTATTTAAAATGGGAATAACAAAGAAAGAAGAAGTTGAAGAAGAAATGAACTTGAAAAAGGGTGGTGAAAACATTACCTCTTCTTCGGGTTCTTCCTTTTGTTTTGATCAAAAGGGCTCCTTAGGTTGGCTTTCATAACAAACTAAGGCCCTAGGTTGAAGTGAGGGAAGTTGAGAGAGTATTTGGGCAGGAGTTGGCTGATCCAAAAGGCTTTGAATGTGTGAATTAGTGAGAAGGGGGAGTTCCCTTTTATAAGATAGGCGAGGGGCACCTTTGGAAAAGCTAGAAATATTATTTTACAATAAATTCATATTCGGTTTATAATGGTTAAAAAGTGGATTATTTAAAGTTTAATGTTGGGATGGGTCGTAAACCACTCAACCAATAGAATTTAGTCCGGTTTGGGTCATTATATTAACCTTATATTTTAGTTTTAACTCTTAGTTAATTAGTTTGACACTTACCATGTCACTTTTTATTTTTATATTATATAATTAATAAACTTACTATATACCTCCAAGAGACCCCCCAAGTGGTCAATTAATGATACAAATATCATGACATAAGTCTGTTGGCTGAACCATATATTTTTAGGAATTGAATATCAATTAATAATATAATATTTGTTTTAAAAACTCTTTTTTGTCAATTTTGACACTATTTGGAAAATTGATTTTTGTGAAAATCATAACAGAATGATTACTTCAAAAACAGTTAATTAAATCAATAAAAACATGTCATTGTAACCTATAAAATTAGTTTAATTCATAAAAAGTCTCAAATTAAATTTATTTGGATATTTATAATATCAATTATTTTAATATTTCATTAATTAGGTAATTACTGCGTCACCATTGTGTCATTAATAAATTTAATTATTTAATGTATAGAAATTATAAATACAATACCATTATGTAGGAAATATTTTTATATTTCTAATTAATATTTACAATAGAATATATATTATGTATAACCCTATATTAAAAATGTTTTTGTAATTTAACTTTGATTTTAACTCTTTTAACACTTCTTTGAATTAAATAATAACAAATGTCCTACTCTAATCCAGGTGGACCTAAATGATAATATTTTATTTATAAGGTTTTTTTTGGTCAAGATACACTTGTACAATATAATTAGGACATGTGTTAGTGTAATATTAATATCATTTTTACCCTTAATTTCCCTATTTACTTTTAACCGTGGTAAATAAAAGTAAAAAGTTACTATTCACCAAAAATTATTTTCATCTCATTGAACCACATTTTACTCCTTGATATTAACCATGTCTCTAGGATTTTTGAAATTCCACTCACAGATGCGGTAAAATTAGGTTTTATGAAAAATTCAGTTTTTTAACTACCACTTAGTGGTTTCACTATTCATCAAAAAATGAAGTTTTTCAGAAAAATACCAAAAATCCACCCTAGGATAATGTCGATATTCCGAATCCAAAAATGAAGTCCATTTTGATGAATAAAATTTAGAAATTTTAAAAAGTGCATATTAATATTCATAACGGCTAGTTTGATTGGTTGTGGTGTGTTAGAACTCGATATTGCGTATAACACACGCTATTGCATTATTCAAAGAGAAGTGTACCGTAGAAGATTGGGGTGTTACATACGAATTTTTGTAGGCATTCGAATTGCGTGGAGAACCTGTAAGGAGTATATGGTTCATAGATGGTTAATATATCAATAAGGGTGATCAAGATTCCATCCCCCTGTGAAATAACAAAAAAACGTTATTCTAATGAACCAATTTATCCATTCACCATTTCTCTATGAGGAAGAAAGTAGGGTGAAAAGAAAATGAAAGAAAAATCACTCAACAATTCAATCATGCTGTCAATATATAGGGTTTTGGGATGGACCATAGAAATACATAGTAGAGACGGGTGGATTTTGGAATGAGTAACTGTAATGGTATGTTGATACATATAATAGGAAAATTGCTCTGATATCATGCTATATAAAAATTGAAACAGCCAGGTAAGATGATTTCAGGGCCTTCACTATAATATCATCACCAATAATTCGTAGATACATGTGAGGGTAGGGATGGCTAGGTTGATTGGCTATCCCTCTGCCAATGATTCTACTATCATTAAGGTATATTCTATGACACTAGTGTAAACATTGAGTGAAAGGAAGAGACATCCACACATGAAAATGACTAAGAAACCCACCAATGTGAGATCAGGAGATACATTTGTCTTGAGCTCATAACTTCAGGTGGTGTATTGACCCTCCTGGAGGGTATCACAGTAAGATCTTGGAATGATCCGTGATTGTTGGGTTGGATGGGGTCTACTATAGTGAAGTCTCAGACTTGTCTCATTCACCTATAGGAATAGTACTATCCAATCCTCAAACGAAATAAGTGAGCAAGAATGAATAGGTTAGCCAAGTATTCTCCCCTCCATGATCTATAAATACCCCACCAATGGAGATACTTGCTCAATATTCTTCCAGTTGTTGGCCACAGGAAAAAATACATCATACATATTTCTAAGGATTGGAAATCCCCTTATCTAGTAGATATACCACCAAATGATCCTCAATTCACCATGGGATAAGTGAAAGGTTTTTGTTCTTGAACACTAGTAACTGAGTAGCTCGAGCAGTATCATTCCTAGTGAATAAATGGTGGATTGGGAGATCCACACCACTTTGTATAGGTTGAAATCTTCCAGCAACTCAGGGGATTCAAAGAAGTTCCGATGAAACCAGATCACCTATGAAAACTCATTGGAACATCACAATCCATACCAAAAATCCAATTTAGAGCTCCTCCCTCCATTAGGATAATTATGTGAAAGGTTGAAAATGGATAGGTAGTCAAAAGAAATTGCTTCAAATGATGTGTTGTAGCTAGGATGGTTAATTTTTATGCACATGGATCCATTTAGGATGAATATTTCTTTTCAACCTGAGTCGGATGTGATTCCCCCATAGGGAATATGTGCACTAGATTGCGTACCCTGGACATCCCCAAGGGAACTATCAGGATGTTCTAATCAACTAGCAGCAGAGGGGATCATCTTGAATAATGAAGTTACAAAGTGGAAGGAAATTCGTAAAATGGTTAAAATCATTTTCGTTTCTATATCAAAAGACTCTGGAAAAGAGTTAGCCTACAAAAAAATTGGAAAAGGGCTATGATTAGTCAGCATACTGAATGGTTCATGAAGTAATTGTCCATGGAAGGAACCATCCATGAATTGACAGTTCAAAGAAGCTCATGAGGCACTATCCCATGAAGCACTGGCCAGTGAACTGATAGTTCCCAGAAAAAGATAATTGTGTACAAACCCGTGCTATATGGATGATCAAAATCATCGTCCATGGAGATACGTAGTTCAATTTGTGGATGCAAGGTTCTGTTCGTAGGTTAAGAGAATCCGCAAAGGAGATAGTTCACAAAAATGAAGCGGATGAGATAATAAAAAAAGCACAATGTTCATTGAGAAAAATGTTAAAAGGAAAAATGAACCGGGTCCCCTATATATAATTGTGGTACCCCTATTGGTCCAACCATATACCACAAACCAGTTCATGTCAAGATATTTTTCTACATTGGATTAACCTTCTCTTCATCCTGATCGGACCCCATTCTAATGGGGGGAATTTTTCGGGTCTTGAAAACTTTTCAAAGGGTAATAAAAATCTCCCATAAATTTAGAAAAGGAATAAAACAAAGAGGAGGAAGAATTTAATGAAAAATATTTAAAGGAGTAAAATCAAAAAAGGAAAAAGTTGGACCTTGAAGGGAAAAATCCTTCACAGATCACCACTCCTCAGGGTGTTACTCTTTGTGAGGTGCCCAAAAACTAATCCATCAATGGGATGGAGATGAAGCTGTCGATCCCCCAAAAAAAGTCATTTTCAAGAAGGATGCAGAGAAATCTATCTTATATACGATCCCCCATGAACTCAAACTGTTCATGAGCGTGGTGAATCTGATTTATTCCCCTGAATGAAACAAATTCATTCAATGGAATGGGGTTGTAATTTTTTCCACTATGGATGACGACCCTATGCCCCACAGATCAAGTCATCCATGGACCATGTTACTCTCATGGGCCTACAAAAATAATTCTTTGTGGCCCATTGATCTAAATCTTTCGCCTCTCTATAAGAGGACCCCAAAGGGGACTAAAGAAAAGGAGGATTTTTGGAGGACCTAAGTGATTGAAGTCATGGAAGGAAAGATCATTTCAAAATATGGAATCTTTCAACATTTTCCTATAGTTATAACCCACCACATAACAGTAAAGAAGGAAAAATAATACTAATTGGAAGACTTACAACCCCACTTCCTTTGAAGATGAATTTCCCATGAAGAAAATAACCAATGCCCCTTCTTCAATCCATTATCCTTCATAACAACATGCACTGCAGGTGGAACCCTGCACTGCATAGAAAGTCAATAAGTGGATAGATCCCAACCCTGTTTAGAATCTTGCTACAGGGATGGAACTCATCACCACTTAGAAAAACACTACATGAACAGAAAATGGTTCCACATAGTAAAATGATTTGCAGACTAAATCTAGGTTCGTGTACCATCAAGATACATAGATGAACCCTTCACATGCCTTGTTAATCACTATGCGGATGGAACCCCATCCCGCATATAGAAATTTTATGTAGAATGGTGTATGGTTGGGGGTTCCACCCAATAGATTCAATCATTTACTTCTGTTTCCAATGCATTATCCATAGCCCCTCTATGAACTAGTCTATAGACACTAGCCAAAGCCTCTTCCAAATACACTAGACCAGTATGATACAACCATAAAGCACATCAGTGCACCCTTATGATTTTACATACCCATGGTAAGCATTTTCATGTGGGTAATCCATGTAATAAGTAGGACCCCCCAAAATGTCCCTATGTTTACATTCCCATGGTAATGTAGATTCTGACCTCAGGATGATCACATGTACCTCCCCATTTTAGGGATTATGGGTAATCACTTTCCTTTCCCTTTGATGACGTTTAATGATAAATAATGGAAAAAAAATTCATTCCCCTTTAATAATGAATTCTCATACCCTTTCCCAAAACCAATCTTAGGGCACTCCATCTGAGGTAAGCCTCTATCCACTCTAAAGTGAAGTGTAATATCCCTAGAATCTCCCTCCATAATCCTCCACCTTTTCCACCAATTAAGTAGGTAAAGTGCATGATTTTTCGGATCTACCACTTCCTCTTGTTTCTTAAAATGAGCATGACTCACATGGGTTTAAATATTTGTGTTAGTCATGGAAATCCGAATGATTCACCCAATAGTTTAACTACAAGAACTCTGATTTCTTCTTTAAACAGGATACATAGGACACATGTCTAAGGCCTGATCTCAAATAATCCTTCCTCCAAGATGTAATCCCCAAATCATGATTCCTTTAATGGAAATATTCCATGAATAAGACCAAGATTTCATAACATTGAGGGATTTGATTTTTAATTAGCTAGGATACGTAGGAAACTTCCTCGATGTTTAAGACTGACACCATAATATTCAAGTCAAATCACTTATGTCCTTAGCATGTGATGATAAACTACATGATTAGGTCCTTGTCCATGAACTTAAAAGGTGATGTCCCAGCAAAGCAACACTAAACTATGTGGGTCATGATCCCTCTCACAAGGATATGAAGGAAGCCCATCCTACGGGTTTGATCCCAACATTGAAATGATTCTCGTCTCCTTAGATGGCGATAAACTATAGAGAACCATCCCATATTGATTAAAAATCTCATTGTATTACTGAAAACTGGAGGAATTATTGTTATGACCAATAAGAGGGTAACATTAAGGAATAACCTCAGATATATATAGTAGATTCTGGACCCATTCATATTTATTGTTGATCTTGAAAAATAAGAGTAATCCAAAGACACATGATTGGGAATGAACCAAGGATTCATGAATATATGAACATAGCATAAATCTATAAGAGTTTATAAATGGGAAATATTTCCCCCCAAAAGGTTGTGATGAGCCTAAGTGCCCAGCCTCTCGACTAATAAGAGTCTTTAAGTTTCGTTGGACAAATCATCCAACAAGTGCTTGACTTTGGAAAGAAGGTCCATGAATCATGGATAAGGGGGTCATTGTCTATTTATGGCTCTATGAATAATCGCATTGGTGACCATATAAAGACGGTATACTAAATAAAGATCTATTACATAGATACTTAAACCCCTTCAATCACCCACCGGAACTGCTTAACTGTGGTTCCTACTTAATAAGATAAAATAGATATACTGCCTAGTACCTGTCAGACATTATTATTCTTGGATAAAACAAGATTCAGGTAAATAATAATTAATATATATTATATTTATATAATGGTTAAAATATTTGATATTATGAAACCATAATCAATGTAAGATTAGAAGAAATAATAAATCAAAACCAACATAAAAAACAATGCATTTGTTACCCGAAACTTGACTTTAACATGGAATTGTTATTAAACAGGTAATAAAAGTTCATAAGTAAATCATTTATGTTATGATATATATATATATATGGTTATTATATTGTATGAAAAACATATATTTATTATACATTATTTTTGATCATGTATAATGGAAGTCAAGACTTTAGGTAAGGGATTTCTAGTCTCTATTTTATTTGTGGGATACATATGAAAATTCAGTAGTTGTGGTTTATATACTACATATTTGACATTATATATCATTAATATCCTTATTTTAATGATATTTATAATTTCAGTTGATGTTATTATTTATTTGGGATTATGATTCAAAGGATTACTAAAGCGGTAAGGGATTTCTAACACAATTTAATTCTTCTATGAGTCCCACACTATATTCACCGAATGTTTCATTTATTTAGTGTATACACTGTACACTAATTTATTTTATGATTCAAATACTTACATTTATGGATATTTAAATACCCATTTTATTATATCTATTTCATGGGTTTTATGGTTCAAAAGTTTCCATATTAGTAAGGGATTTTGGTCTTGATTTTCCTTCTTTGAGACATATGATTACGTTATGTGCCTATCTTCAGGTAAAAGGTGTACATACAACCCCTTTAAAAATTAATATCATGAATTTATTTATTTTAATGATATTCTTACATTCTTTTAATTATATTAATTCATGGGGACTGTGATTAAATGTTACAAAATTGGATAATAATTTATGTTATAGTGTCATAATTTATCAGGATTTTTAATGATTATATTTCTGATGAAAAAATCATATGATCCATCTCTAAATAAAATCAAATATCATATAATATTTAATATTTTTATTCAGAATAGATATTTCCCCTTAATGTTTCCCTCCTCATGTACTCAAGAGTTCCAATGTAATTTTTTTAAGAATAATTATCTTTTCGATCAAAAATTGTTTTTCTCCCAAAACCATGTTTTGTAAAAATGTTTTTAAAAAATGTTTTTGATATTTTGAAAATGATTCATCAAATAAATTTTTACACATGTTTTAATTTTTAAAAATTTTTGTTAATGGAACCTTCATGTCATTTTCAAAACAACAATCATTTTCTTTTACCAAAAATGTGAAAAGAATCATTTTTTAACATGCACAACATGACATATATTCACAACTATCATGAACATTCAATGATTTTATGGTTCCCTTACATGTTTTAATATATCATTTTAAATAAAATATTTTCCGTAATATTTTTGAATTTTATTAGATTTTAAATATTTATTTTATAGTGAAATGGACTTTGAAAATATTTTAGGTTTGAAAATGTGTTTTACTAAGTGGAAACGATACATTCCTCAAGAAATGTTTTAAATGATATTTGTAAATTATTTTTCATCTAATATGACATCCATTTATGTTACCTATGCATTTCTGGGGATATGAACCAATGAAACCATTCTTATTCCTTCTAAAAATGGTTTATTATCACAAGATGTGTATGTAACCAATTTATCTTCCACAGGTTATACCATGATAAAATTCGTACAAAAACCGCATTTTTTTCAAAGGTTATGCTATGATTAAATAATGAAATTATTATGAAATATATATCTTTTACCTTGGTTAACATAGGGTGAAATTTTTATGAAACCAATTTCATTTCATGAGTTATGATTTGATGAAATGTTTATAATATGGTGGAAGACTTATATCATATTTTCATCTTGTGATGGGTGGGATCTATACCTCCCTATAATTCATTGGGTAAAAATTAATGTTATATGAGCTCAAATGGTACATGATAGGTTATACCAATCTTGTAAAAAGTTACATGAGAGGTTATCCCAAGCCCAAAGTAGGTACATCAAGGGTTAACCCTACTTTGTCATGTTATGAATGTCTTTGAGGATACCCTTGACATAATATTTTCTATGATTATGTGTATTTGAAAAATCTATGTCTTATGGTGATTTTATGATCTCATAGATCATGTTCACTGATTTCTTTATGATTCATGTATTTTGAACAACTAATCTATATTACTTGACTCAATATTATGTTATTTGATATGCATGGTATGTTTTTATAATGTTATGATCGTGTTATCATACCCTTATGTTAGTAGTATGCTTATGAATATCACTTTGTACCCTTATTAAGAACATATTCTCACACTTTGTTAGGTTTCCTTCCCCTAGGATATGAAGTAATGTATTATGTATGATATTTCTAAGAAGTATGGTATTTATGAAGAGTATATTGGGAGTTAGGTAGTTAACTAATGGACCCATATTCTATTTTTCCATGATTCCAAAGGAACTAAACTATTTTGGTCCTTAGGGGTGTGATTGTGTAATGTATTAATTATTCATCTAAAAATATGTAATATCTATGTATGAAAAGCCTGATATGCTATACTCAGTGCATGTAAATTTTTTTATCACGGGTGCACCATTTGTAAGATGAAGTGGATGAATGGTGGAATATTACTATGAATTAAAGGAGAGAGAAACAAATTGTCTCTATGGAATGGGATGTGTTTCAGTGGGTATTTTTTAGTAATTAATTTCCCAAAACTATTAGGTGGAAAATGGAAAGGGAATTACTTGATCTTAGTAGAAGAATTATGAATCTATTAGTACCAATGAAGAAACAATTATAGTATTTGTGAGGTAATATTATTATTTTATCATTGGACCTCAAGGAAAAATAAATCAGCTTTTTAGTTAATAAACAACGTCTCTGAGAGGCTTTGTCCATAAGGGAATTTCATAGCTATGAGGAAATATTTATTATTTGATTACATGGTAGAAATGGGAATTATAGATTAGAAAAATTATCATGGTTTTCGAAAGAAGTGAAATATAGTGTTTTGAGGAATTTATAATAATAAAACCCATGGATAAAGGAAAAAGAACCATCCTTTATTCCAGAAGATTGGAATGAATAATGGGAAAAATTATCTTAATATATCTCAGAGTGTTATAGTTAAATCTTCAAGAACATTAGAAATTGATATTTTAAAAACTTCCTTCTCATCTCTGTTTTGATATTTCCAAAAAAATTATTAATTGAAAACAATATTTCGGCTACAAGTTACTTGTTTATTATCATCATCCCACATGCAATATCCATAGTTCTCATTAGCATAACCGATAAGTAAACAAACCGTAGATTTCACCTACAATTTATCTCAATCTTTATAATTTATATGAACATATAAAATACATACAAATAATTTGAGATGATACACATATTTTATCTTACCAGACTAAAATTCTTCAAGTTGATATTTTCCCAGAGTTAAAGATAGAATTTTGTTCCCTAAATATTCTAGTTTATTAAATTCTTCTACACCAATTCCCTTATGCATTATGTTCTGATGAATTATACTCTGAGGTTTCTTTATTTGAGTCTAATTAATTATTTCAACTTGTTTATTATTTTATGGAGTTCTTAGAACATTATTCTATTTCCTAATGACATTACTAAGATGATATTTATAAATATTGTGTCTGATGAATTCCATAACATTTTCAATCTGCAGAAATTTCAAATTTTAGTAATAGTCTTTCCTGAAAAAATATTCCACTGAAAAAATTCCTAAAACACATAATATAATTCATTTATAAATTAAACACAAAACATTAAAGTAGTATCATCAAATAATGTTATAGTATCGAATGATTCTCTATTCAAGTGAATGGGATCTAGTACCCATACCTCAGAATGAAGAATTTATAACTTTCAGTTCCATGGCCTTCCACCATCCATGTTAAAGAAAACTATTTTCAGGGTTCCTACCATAAAACACTCATATATTCCAAGTTTCATTTGATAAAATTTATGTATTTTGTTCCAAACTATTACTTCTATATTCATTTCACTTAGGTGAAGAAATCTACAATGAAACACTTCTATACTATCTAATGAAGTCATTTCGATCATTGAAACTTTATCATTCCATCTAGTTATATAAAATGTTCTATTAATATTATTTCCATGAGAAATAAAAATATATCCAGTCTTTATTTTAATAAACCGAAAGAAAATGTAATACTTAATAATAATTATCAAAATTTCACACTAATATGAGGTTCTCTTAGAGGTATGAAATTTATTTAACATCATTAACTATCAAGAGAAAACATTTTTCATTTGAATGTTTATAGAAATATTCATAACTAAATATATAGATTTATCATATCATAGATATACTTTACCCAAGTTTTATGAAAAATAATCAAATACAATAGAGATAATAACCCATGACTCCTCTTGAATGATCAAATTTAGTATTGTACTAGATCATCTTTCTATTGTATAGACTGAGTTTTTCTATCTTGAAGTAGCATACTCTATTAAATTCCTAAAATAATTCTTGATATGTCCCTTATTCCCAGAAATACAACATGTGGGAAAAAGAAAAATGGATTTTCCTCAAATTATTCCATATAAATAATCCTCTAAAGACATATTCTTCTTAAATTCATTACATTGAGGTAACTCTCTCCATCCAGTGGCATTGAGAGTACATATAGATAGAGTTTTAACTCCCCTCAACCTCAACTCCACATTCAAGATCAAGTTTCAAATGTCCTCAAACACTAGATCTACCTTACCCCTAGATTTTATTGTTACTATCACCAAAAAATTCCATCTATCCAACTTTGAGTAAAGATAATGAAAAGGAAAAACATCTTCTATGAAAGTTACCTTCACCGATTCTCATTATACTTAGATCAAATTGAAGTCATTCATGTGATTAGTTTATAGAATTAGATTTGATAGCTTTAATATATATAATCTTTACATCATGAAATATTTGTTAAGGTCCATTAGCTTATCATATATATCATCCAAATCATTCACAACATCAATTATAGGTTTCTTCTCTCTTATTTTTAGAGTAACATTTTGAGAAAGATAAAACCTGATCATGGATAAATCCTTCTTATCAAACTGATCTCATTCTATTATGTCTATTGATTTATGACATTTACTAGACACTAATGAATCTAATTTTTTTGTATAAAAAATACCATAGTGTAAATATCTAAATGGAAAATTCCATTCTATCAAACTTATCAATAAAATCATTCCCTTACTCCAAATAAATTCTACCAATAACATTAAAACCAATTGAAATCAAAATAAATTACTAGACAATGGGATAAATAACCTGATTTTTGATAGTGAAGTAGAATACGTTTTTCAAGGATATTACATCTTATGAGGAATTCTATTGGGGGGGGGGCTCCCATGTTCCACTCCTAACTTGTGAAAGTGGAGGCCTCCATATTGGTCCCTCCCCCTCCATCGAGTGAGGGACTACCATCATCCTTCTTGGGGGTGGTGTCTTATTTTCCCACTTTTCCATCCTCGAGTTCCTTCCTGCACTTCCTTAGTTCCCTTTGATCCCTAAGGTTACCGATCTATTTAATGTATACCCTAATCTTCCAATATCACTAGTAGAGTTCAACGATGCTTCAGATCTCTTCAACCAAACTTTGATTTCTTGATTCATGAAGTAAAGGACTTCTGTGGATTCCATCGATTGGGTTGTGTTTAATTCCTAGGATTTGCAAGACAAGGATAATGTGGGGTTGATGGATAACAAAAAAAAATCACGATTTAGTTTTCTTTGGAAGATAATTTGATCAAGGATTGGGATTCAGCTCCCCACAACTATAAGAGGTTCTATTTCTTCATATAATGATGGCCCTTTAACATCCACATGAAGAAAAATTCTTCCTAAGTCCCAATTCTGGAATGTTTTCGTAATCTTCGCTTATAATTTAAAAATACTTCAATATTTAGGATGACTGGAAATCTCATAGGTAGGTTCCTTGGTTCTGATAGAGGAACCATATCCCTTTACAATCCTATTAACCATTGGGGTTGTGTGGAAATTTATGCTTTTAGAGCTCCTCTTGATTATTTTAGATAACCATAGGGGAAGAGTTTTGTTATTGGAAACCTATTGTTTATGAATCTTGGATCGATTTTTGTTCAGTGTGTATGTGTATGGAGAAATCATCGGTAGTCTACATGAGTGGGGCTAGATATTCTGTGTTTCATACTACTCGGGACACCAATGACTATAGTAAAGAACCAATGACCAGTGTGTCTGTTTCTACCTCTATTCACAAGAATGATGATGGGATGATATTGGATAAGGCTAGCCAATATGAACCTTAGGAGAGGAATCCATCAGTTACTAGCATCTTCCGTCTTTTGAGGAAGGATCTGGATATTCCTCAACCATCTGTGAATGGTTCTTTGAAGAGAAGGATTATGTAAATGAGGAAGGAGGATACTCATTATTTAGAATCTCAAACAGTGGTGGAGGGAGGTTTCAAGACCTATAGGGGTGTATGATATGCATTGGTGTTGTGTACATGGAGTAGTCTTGGTGGAGGTTGTCAGGAAATAGTTCCAAAGGAATCTAGGGATGTTTTTTATAGATGATATTTTCTAGAGAAAGGAGTTAGGGGGTGTCTACTTGATTAGGGAAAGTTCTAGTAGGGAGGTGGTTTCTATAGAGATGGGTAATCATTTTGGTATTTTTCAATTGGGTGAGTAGATTCAGGATCTTGAGGATATTTCGATTGGCCCGATGAATGAACAGTAGACCCTCGGGAGAGAACACATTATGGTAGAGTCAGAGGAGGAGGTCAAGGGTGAATGGATTCTAAGCCTTAAGAAGAACATGATCTGTAAGGGAATCCATATATAAAGGAATGAATAATCCTACTTTACTTATACATTTTAGAATCTTATATCTTAAAATATTATATATAAGAAGATAGAAAAAGATATTTATTTTTAGTAGTGGATTTCAGGTGATACATTTGATAAATCCTTGAAATTTCTTATGATATCAGAAGAAGAACTGGTTAAATATATTTTGACCCTCAATGACACTAAAACTTAAGCTATAAGAATAATAAGGAGTTCATTGGGGGTGTATCTTAACAAGGAGTAATATTGTTGGATCAATAAGAATGATCTGATTCTTGTTGGGGTATTCAATAGTGGGAAGATTAACTATGAGGAGTACATCAAGTCTTAGGACAAGTTGGCTTCCAACTTTGAAGATATTCTTTTGGATGAACCAAACACTCAGGTAACCCTTATTTCATGGAAATTGTTTAGATATATTCCATTTTATAGGATGAAATTATAATTCAATGGCTATATTATATCTTTTGGGGTTGGAACTCTGGGTTTATAAATTTTTCCTCAAAAGTGTTCGACTAATAAAAAAAGGAAATTTTCAGTCTGTCAATCTAGTAGAACCAATAAATTTGATACCACTTATTATGATATCAAAGTATTAAATTTCTATTAAACTAGATGAACCAGGAAGATACAAATATACAAGAAATATGTTGTGTATAATCTCCCGAGCCTGCATAGCAAATAGCTTCAAGAACCATTGGACAATTATTTCTTTTTGATAAATTACACCCCCATGTTTTTATAGTAAAATTATAATATCAGTGTTCCTAATTACCAAAAAAACAAAAAAAAACAAACATCAGACACATAAGTACCAAAATAAAGAGGGAATAAATATTTTACCTGGTTCAGAAAAATATGATAAGTCTATAAGAGAATAATGAAAACATATTTATTAATGAGAATCAAGTGAATAAAAAACTCATATATCTATTATTTTATTTACAATGTATCAAAAAAATAGTTTAAAAACTCACAAAATTCCTTATTAAAATTATACACATTAGGAATTTGCCACCACCTCTTTATAGAAGTCTATGTTTTGTGTATCAGTTTCATCGACCTTTGAAATTCACATTCAAAATCTTATTTATTTAGGATGCCTATGATAAAATATTACACTATATGATGAATATAACAACAATTGGTCACCATGAACACAATCTAATCATTTAGCAACCACCATTGGTGACAACCATCTCTAAAAACATTTTCTTGGGAACTATGCCAAATCATCTATATCACATGACATTAATGTATCACTAAAGAATTCCATTATCAGGTAGTTTATGTTGGATAGTCCTATCATGTGGAATTATTTCATATGGAACATTGTAAAACTTCTATGAAATAAAAAAATAATAAACATCCATATTTTGGTCTCTATATGATGAGTTACATCAGAGAATTTCTGTCTCATGACGTCCGACCCAAAACACTCATTCCAAATAAGGAATTTATAACTTTCCAAAAAAGGAAATGATATATAACACTGATACAAAGAATTGTTTTTAAGTCTAAGAAAAATACAAGGTTAAATTTTAGAGGAACAAATCACTAAGGTGATAGGGATTATGACTTCCAAAGGTTTTTGGGTATTCTCAAGAACATATACGAGAGTGATAAAAAAAGTATAAGAAATAATGTTCTAGATTTTGGGAGAAAATTTAATTGATATTCTTTCTATTGAAAATGAATTAGTGGATGAGGTATTTATATGGGTGTATGAAATTATATTATCTATTAATTCATTAAGACATTTAATGATTGTTTATAAGATTTCTTGATGTTTCTATCCCCCATATCCATTTTATATTATGGTGGGGAATGAATCATTGTGTAATTGTAGGTCAAAATCAAGAAAATGATTGGTTGAATTATCACACAAAAGATTATTTTTGTCTAATATAGGAATATAATATTTGTTAAATTATTATTTAAATAAAATTTCCAGAAACAATTTTATTTCACCACTTACTATTTGAACAATGTGAATACATTAGATTGATGAAATGAGTGATATAATTGAATAAAAAAATATAATTACAATAAAATATTACCATTATTGTTGTGTGAGTAATATTTTACCAATGACACATTAAATTGTAAATACATTATAGTTTAATGCTTATCAAGAAGTCACTCTATAATTAAAAAAACAAGTTGGTACTCTAGGATTTTAAGTTGGAGAAAGATACTTTATAATTTAAATGCCAATATGATGATTCTCCATGATTTTAAGACATGTTATGATTCTCTTTAATTGACTGTAGTATAGGAAGTAACTCAATGATTTTTTAAAGTCACACTGTAGTGTAAAACCTATAATATTGTGATAAGATTAGTATAGAGTTTATTATTATATAGGAAAATAATTAAATTCACATTAGAGTTTATATTAATCTAATATGGTGATAGTATTTCTATATAGTTTAATTCCATCTAGGGATATGACAATGAAAACCTTTGGGTAGTAAAAATATTTGTGAGCAACATGGAAATAAGATAAATTATTTTGGGGAGCATTAACTGTTAAAGGGGATACAATGTAATCATAGTTTTCGATGAAAGAATGGGTAACAATGATATTGGAATTTAACCACAAGGATGATTCCAATATATCAAAGTTAATTTAATCAACACCCATATAGTTTAAAGGGTCATGTGTATAGTGTATATCCATATATAAATGGATGACACTAATCCTTGACAAATTAGTTTTGTAGTATTAATCCATAACAAGAGAAAAAAGGTTCATAAGAGAAGAAAAATTATCATATAATTTATTATCACATGGTAATGAATTATATAATGAAATTATAGTTCATATAGAAAGAAACACTACATTTTGTTTAAGGTTATATGTGATGGACCACTACATGTAGTTTAATGTCATGTGGGATAGACTATTTTCTGGGATTTATACAAGAGTAGCTTTAACTACACCCAAATACCCGAAATATTGACACATACATAAGGGGAGTAATTTATGATAATAAATTTAACTGAATAAGCCAATATATTTGGATATTTTTGATGAAATTGATGTTGATAGATGAAACTCATGAGGAAAACATGAAATGTACCTCAATCCATTTTTAAGTCAATCCACATTTAAACAAATCATAAGACTCATAAGACATTCCTTCAACCTCTTAATATATACCAAAACCAAAATGGTTAATATTATATATGGTAAATCACACTCTAACATAAAAAAAATAAGTTTTTTAAAATTAATCCATTACACAAGTATTTAACCTTAATAATCCTCCAAAATATTACAGACCACATTCAAAACCCAATAATAATATTATCTCAGATTCTACTCAAACAAATATAACATTAATTTTAAATACTCATAATGACTCATACCAAAAATGTATATTACTTCATCATATATTATAAATGTTGTACAAATAATTTACCAATAATTCACAATCATATATGTTTCTAGAATATAATCAACACTTTAGTTTTTAAATAAGATCTTATATTTGAAAAAATATTTCAATTGGAGGTTTGGGTTCATCCTTGCACTAATATATAATTATAGGTTGATTCAGAATAAAATATGATCCCATTATTCTATAAATATATAGGGAATCTATTTTGGGAAATCTAACTAAAGCTTATAATAATAAAAAATCAATAAAGGATAATATTTTTATAATTATTATTCATAAAAAAAATTAAATTATAATCCCATATTCTAGAGTGGAGGGTATGTGTTCCCAACATATAATGATTTTCGTCAACTATTACGATTGCATAATCTTTCCATTTGTACTATGAATTTATAGGTTGTTTTGGATTTCTATCTTTAATCTCCATTAGAATAAGGCATTGATTCTAATATTTCCCAAACTCCGTGTATTTATATAACTGATGTGTGAGTCGTGGATTTGTTGAGCTCTGTCTACATTAATTTCATTTATTAGTGTTTTTACATCACTATAACTTTATTTTTCTTGATGTAGAGGCTTCGTATAACTCAGTTTTTTTGTTACATTAATATTTTTACATGAGGGATCCTCCCCTAATTTTTAGGAAGTAGGATATTGAAAATGTTTCTTCCATCCATTTGGAAGACCACCGAATTTTCCATGAGGCTCCATCTCACTTTTATTATCACTAGACCCTTGTGGGTTTCCATCTTCCATTTCCATATTAATTTTATATTGAATAATTTATTCATATATTCAAAATTAAATTATAGAGATTGAAGTTTCAAGACATGGTTTCTTTCCATTATAGAATCCATCATTTTTATTTTTAGGATGACAATTCCACCTAAAGCATAAATTGCATGTCTTTTATAATTTTCCTCATAGGTTCCAATAGATTCATCATAAACTGTATTAATATCAAGAAATTAATTCTATTTTTTAGTATGTAGAATACGAAAAAAGTTATTTATGAAAAAAAAATCACATAAACTCATCACATCCCATTGATTTAATTTCTTCCACTTTCCTCATATTTTGAATAAGATTCCTACATTTTTATACTTCACCTTCAATACAATAGACAGTTCAGATATGTTTTTTTCATGGGTTTAGAGTATAATAATGAAAAATATATTTTCTAACACATTGATACATTTTTCAAAAAATAGTGAATGAGGAGACCCATATAAGGATGGTGGTAGTCGATACATAAAATATTCAGTCTCATGATTCTCCATCCTTGGTGAATTCATAAGTTCAACATGATCCATGTTTCCACTAATAACCTGATAGATTTAAGTTAGAATAGTCACAACATGTTTCATCCCAACTCTTAGTCAATTTTATTTTTCATGAGAAAGGTCATTTCATTGGCCATCATACTCTTTTTTATCAAATAATTCATTCTGGTTCTAGCCATTAACTAAAACTGAAAATAATAGTCCGAGCGATGATAAAAATATAAAAAACCACATAATCATGAAATATAATTCATTGGGTATTTAAATCTAAACACATAATTTTCAATATATGAAACCTTAGGTTTATCCTTGTCTATCCATGATCAAAATGATTATGATGTTATCCTATTCTTAGATCTACCCATAGGGTTCTTACTAATGTTTTCCCACCACAGTTTCTAAATTTTAACTAAAACCAAACTATGATACCAACTATAATGACCGAGCCTTTTCATGAATAGTTATTACATTTAATTTGATGAACATTAGTAGTATAAAATTTTTATCTACACAAAATCATATAGGACTACTACCTTTGAAAATTTTGAAACACAGGCAACTGGTTCATAAATGATCTATGTCATATCCCACTAAGTTCTTAATAACAAGAACATGTTTGAGATGCATCATTGGTAAAACATTTATCTAAAACTTGGGGAAAGAAAAAATAATAAATGGTTATTATATATGTTTAGTAATGTTAATAAAGGATTATATGAATAATAACATAAGCATAACATTATCATAAGTGTTTGAGAACATGAACATTACATTTAAAATCTACACACTGTATATCGCAGATCGTAATATTGAGTAATGGAATAAGTATTGAAAGATAATAAGACACAAATCATAAAATAATAAAAGAACATAAGCCATGAGAGCATAAAATTGACATAATATAAGGAGTTTTGGAATACATAAAATCTTAAAACTATCAAAACATGTATAAATGGAAAAGGGTTCATGAATTATGCTAATGACATGAGATCAATCCCTCATGTTAAATTATGAACATAAATCCAGGTCTATGAAAAATCTTGTGGACATAAAACCTAGGTCCAATTATAAAATTTTGGAAATTAATCTAGTTCCATTCATTAAATTGTGAACATGAAATTTGGTTAACATATAACATATTTACATCATGACGTATCCATAATTACCCAATAAATTGGAGGGAGGTATAGGTCCCACCCATCAAATAAGGAAAATAAAATATCATTTTCCCTAAGATCTTAAAACATTCATTATCTCATAACTAATTAAAATAAATAAATTTCATCAAAGTAAAACCCATTAAAAAGCAAAAAAGTTTAACAAACATATTTTCATCATATACATAAAACAGTCTGGAAAAGAATATGTATGGTGTACTTAGATAATATCCCCATTAAATAATAAGTATTATCAATGGACTTCATCTTAGATCAAAACACTAGTTCTAATTATCAATTGAAATATTTTTTAGGGAAATAACATTCCTATTTTGAAATCATATATTTTTTTAAAAAAAAAATCCATGCAGTTATAAAGGAGAAAATTTTCATTTTAATGAAACATGTAAAATTATAAAGGAAGATTCAATGTATTAATGAAACAAGATAGAAATAAATGTCTCTTATGATATATATATTTTTTAAATCCATTAAATATTATTGTAGAAAATATAAATAATACCTCATTTAGGAAACCATAGAATATTAATTTCCATATGTTTAATAAAAGTTAAAACATATTTTAAAAGGAATTTAAGAAAATATTGAAATATATTTAGCAAATTTTTCAATTAATTTTTCAGAAAAATTTCCATGGAAGATAATTATTCCCCAATTTATACATAAGCCTAATCAATCTTGAAAAATGATGAGATTGTGAAATAAATCTTTTCCTCAAGTCTCTCATTTCCCCATTCATGTTCAAAAACTATTGATTAATAAATATTAATTGAATATACATTTATTCAATAACCATATATCAATAATAAAATTTATGAAATATTTTATATCATAATATCACCTATGTATTAGTAATTGTTTATTAAAATTAATATTCTCTGTGGTAACTGCTTTGTTTTTCAAGCATGCTTTGGTTCGACAGTCCTATGATTATACTTTAATCATGGTAAAATAACGTCCAAAATTTTAATTAGGGTATAAAAACATATATATTAATCATGTACATATTTATAATAATTAATAAAATTTATATATAGAAAAATTAATTGCAACATTCTTGGATATGGTTGGCCATATATATGCATGAACACTGTTTCCATTTTTTGATTGATGGGGTGAAAGAAAGGTAAATAAGAATTCAAATTTATTGAAATATTATTATATAATATATATCATATATATTAATTTAATTCGTCCATATTACCATCCATGTGAAATCTAAATGAAAAATAAATCATATCACCTTGTGGAGACGGTATTCCATACATACGCATGTGCGACTTTATCGTATTTAAAAAGAAAGGATAATAAGATGTTAGAAATGATATTGTTATTAATTATGTATAATTATGTCATAAATATCATAAATAAACATAAAACTCTTTATAAGTTCCATCCATTAAATATGGTTATAAAAACTGAATTTTATCGCTACGTGGAGACGGTAAGACATGTGTACGTAGAAGCGATACTTTCACTTATTATTTGATTGAAAAGAGGGTGTATAATGGTGTTTTGAAAATAATAATAACATTAAAGAATATTTATGATACAAAATTGATTATTTTATTATAAAAATAGTATATTTGTATGAGGTAAATAATAATAGAAAAAATATGATCAGTTAGAGTGATTTAATCTTCATCGAAATAGCTACTTTAGATCCCCTCTAATGGGCTATAGTGCTGGTGTTTTATGAATACCACCTCATCTAAAATTTGTATTGGTAAGTGTAGGAGATACTATTTTAGAGTATTATTGAGATAAAAGGATCAATGTGGTGTAATTAGGTGATGGATGAGGTGTCCTTTTAAAATAGAGATGAGGGGTACTTTTAGGACTACATAAAAAAAATATAATTTCACTATTCTAGATCAAAATAATTCTAAATGGTCATGAATTGGAACCTAGGGTAGGATATAGCTAAAATATCATACCGAAATCCATTGTTTTGTATTATCAAATTATACTATTAATGGGGAAGTGTGAACCCAAACAAATTTAACCAATAAATATCATCAAATAATAAAACTTGTACAGTTTTATGTGACATTTTGGACCTTATCTTTTTGTTTAACCCCTGAATTAACATATTTTATCATAACAATGGTATCATTTTTTTCGCTCTTAAAACGTTATAATTTTAAATATAATGTAATTGATGACTCATAAATGGATAAGAGATGAAATTTATACCACATATTATCCTTTTGTATTTATTTATGGGATTTATTATTTTTAAATAATCTAATACCACATTATTTTCATAAAATATCATTATTATCAATTCAGACACTATTTATTACATTAAATTTAATAACTTAAAAGAAACACTTATAATTAGAACCAATTATATTAAAAAATCCCCAAAATTTCATCATCATATTTAAAATTCATGTATATCCCTAATTATCTCAAATTATATTACTTTTAATATTTTTATATCATTTATTTGATTTTCATTTAACTGAATAAATAGTAACTAAATTTTTTTAAAGTGTATAATGTAATAATTTAATGCCTAAAACTTATAAATAAATTAAATTCATCAATATTATTTCATTAGGCAAAAAATTACAATTAATGTTTACTCATAACTAAATTTTGTCCCTATAAGAACATATAAATGATATTTAAAACCAACAAAGTGACCGTTTTGTAACTTCCTTAAGTTTAATTAATATATAATAAATTTTAATTGAAAAGAGTCAATTAAACAACAAAATTTCATCACTAATGTGATAAGTTCTGAGTTTCATTAATCTATTAATAATTAAGATGAATAATTTTGGCCTTATAACTTATACTAACCTAGAATTTCCTAATTTACCCTTTATCATGGTCATAAATTTTACCATAATAACTATTCATTTTAACCAAAAATAAAAGGGGAATATTACAAAAACATTATCCTCATGATTTTAAATATGTAATTTCTTTTTTAGATTTAATTTATAAAATTGGATGAAATTACTTTTAATATAAAGTTTTATAAAGCAATAAAAAATAGTTTTCAGAAAATGAGTATTTTTAAGAAAAAAATGGACTTATAAAAAAATCATGTATAATGATGATTCAAAATAAATTAATTATATTTTTTCTAATTAAATAATACTTATTTTAATTTTATATCAAATTCAAATCAAAATGATACTTTATAAGAAAATAAAAAGGATAGTTTTATAAAAATCAGTATTTTCACTATTCACTGAAAAATCATCCTTATAGAAAATTACAAAAAATTAAATTTAAATATAAACATGATATGTTAATTTAAAATTTGATGTTCATTTTATGAAATATATTTTAAAAAATTTCCCAAAATTATTTATAATGTTGTATCACATAAATCAATAAACATTCATTTTTGAAGAAATCTTATTTTTGAAGAATAAAATGACATTACAAATAATTGATTAATTAATTAGTAAATATTTATATTAAGTAGGGACCTTGTATATAAATCATATATTATTTAATCCTATTAATACCCTACTATTTAACATACACTTAGTAAAATTAAATAATTATATTTTAAAATATACTTCATGGTTCTCTTAAACTCATAGATTCATGAAACACAATATGTCGAAGAAGTTAAATATATTTTAAAGAAAAATTTCATAATATCTCAGATTTTTATTGTCATATCATCTTAAACCTAAAAAATTTATATGTTTGTAACTTTCTTCACATCTATTGTTTGATCTATCCACCAAATTTATTTTTCGAAAACAATATTTGTGCTAAAATTTACTTATTTCTTCTCATTGTCCCACATGTGACATCCATATTTCTCATCAACATAAAGTATAAGAAAGAAAACCTTGGATTTCACCTCCATATTATCTTTATCTCTAAAATTTATTTGAACATATGAAATACTTCAAAATACTTTGGGATGATACACATCATGTTACTTACTAGACAAATGTTCTTATAATAGTTTATTTCTAAAAGTTGAAGAAAGTGTTTTGTTCAATAAATATTTTATGGTATTTAATTATTCTACCAAAATATATTTATTAATTATATTGTGAATAATTATACTATGAGTTGTATTTATTTGAGTCTGATTCATTATTTCAACTACTCAATTTTTAAGAGTTCCTAGAATATTCTTCACCTATTTAATTACTTTATAGTGATGAAATTTATGAATGTTGTGTCTGATGAATTCCATTATATTTTCTCTCTAAAAAAATTTCAAATTTTAGTCACACACATTATTGACCAAAAACTTCCCCTAAAAAGTTTTTAAAACAAATAATGTCATTCAATTATAATTTTTCTCTATTCACATGAATAGGGGATAGTCCCCACACATCATAATGAAGAATCTCTACCATTAATTTCCTTGGCCTTCTAACATCCTTATCGAAGGAAACTCTTTTTGGGTTTCCTACAATAAAACTATCACATATTCCATGTTTCATTTGATCATGATTAAGTATTACCTTCACCTCTACAACATCTAGATTCATTTCACTAAGGTGAAAAAATCTACAATGAAACATTTCCCTACCAGCTGATTAAGTCATTATGATCATTGAAACATCATCATCCCATCCAATCAGTTAAAATGTTTTTTTAATATTATCCTTATGGGAAATAAAAATATATACCTTATTGAATTTAAAAAACCATCTAAAAAATTAATTATATGATAAGAATTATTAAATTTTGTAATTGATATGAGGTTATCTCAGATACCTAGAATTTATTTAACATTATTCAGCAACAAGACACTCAAATTTTTAATTTTAATGTTTACATAATCCTTCAAAACTATAGATAGATTTTTTATCATCTTCTAGATATACTTTACCCAATATTTATGGAAAAAAATAAAATACACTAGTGTTAACAACCCATGATTCATATTAAATGTTTATAGTTAGTATGGTACTAGAACCTCTTTAAATTGTATAACTTGTGTTTTTTCTATCTGGAAGATGAAACCTTTGTTTAATCCCTACAATGTTTCTTAATATTTCCCTTATTCCCACAAATCTAACATGTTGTAAAATTAACAATTTAGTTTCCTTAAATACATCCATATAAATTATCCTTTGAAGACATATTCTTTTTAACGTCATTCTATTAATGTTAATGACTCCATATAGTAGCATTTAGAGTACTTATAGATAGAGTATGAACTTACTTTCAACCCAAATCCACAATTAAGATCATTATTTGAATGTCATAAAACACTAGATTTACCTTTCCCCTAGAGTTTGTCATTAATTCCATCGCCGAATCCCATCTCTCCAGTTGTGAGGAAATATGATAAAAAGACCAAACCTCTTCAATGAATGTTACCGTCACTAATTATAGTTATTCTCAGATCATATTAATGTCATTCACGTGCTTAGTTTATGGTATTCCATTTGGTAACCTCAAAATTATAAATATTTACATCATGAAATATTTTTAAGAGATATTATATTATCATACATGCCACCCAAATCATTCACAACCTCTATCGTAGTTTTTTTTCTTTTTAATTTTATGACTAACAATTTAAGAAAGATACAACCTGATCATGAATACATCATTCTTATCAAACTACTCACATTATATTATGTCCATTGTTTCAGGAAATGTACTATACACCAAATCATCTAAATGTTTTTTGTATAAAAAATACCCTAGTGGAAATACCTAAATGGAAAATTCCATTCTATCAAATTTATAAATAAGAACATCCCATTAGAAAAACATAATTCTATCGATAATATTAAAACCAAATGAAATCAAAATAAATTACAAGATAATGGGAGAAATATAATGAATGTTTTTAGTGAAGTAAAACCAATCACTTTGATACCACCTATTGGGAGATCAAAGGATCACTATTTTTATTAAACTAGATGAACCAGGAAAACACACATATACCTGAAAGAGTATTTCTATTATCTCCCAAGCCTGCATATCCTAATTCCTTAAGAACAATTGAACAATGATTTTTTTGATAAAATTATTCCCCATTTTTTTGAAATATATATATAATAAGATTTTTTATAATTACCACACAAACATAAAAAAACATCAAACACATAAGCACCCAAACAAATGGGGAAAAATATCTGATATGGTTCTGAAAAATGAATACTTCAATAATAGAACAATGAAAACAACTATAACAATGAGAAATAGGTGAATAACAAATTAATCTCAATATTTTTATATTTAAAAATTCTAAAAATAATAATTCAGAAACGCCCACTATTCTGTACAAAAATTATACACACATCAGAAATAGTCCATCACCTCTTTATAAAGGTCTCTATCTAGTGTATTGGTTGCATCGACCTTTGCGATTCACCATGAATAACATTTTGACTTCAGAAGCCTCTTATACACTATTTCAATATCTAACGAATCTACCAAAAACTATTCACCACGAACATAACCTAATAATTCTCTCACCACTATTGGTGATAATAATCTATGACAATATTTTCTAGTGAACTATGTCAATTCATCTCTATCCCATGAAATCTATATATCAACAATGAATTCCATTTTCGGGTCGTATATGTTTGAAGATCCTAAAATGTGGAATTATGTCATGTGGAACAATATTAGACTTATATAAAATAACATAATAGGAATCATCCATTCAGTGGTCACTATATGATGATCTACATCTGATGATTTCAGTCTCATGAACTGTCACTTGAAATGCATGGTCTTAAGAAAGAATATATAAATTTACAAAAAAAAGAACAATAAATATTTATATATAAAAAGTATACAGAAAATTATGGTTATGAGTAAAATGAAATCCAAGGTTCACTTTAATAGGAATATTTCACTCAGTTGATATGGATTATGACTTTCAAATTTATTTGAATATGCTCAAGAACATATATAAGAGTGATAAAAAGACTAAGAATTAATGTTTCATATTTGGGGATAAAAGGTCAAAGATATTCTTACTATTGAAAATAAATTAGTGGATGAGGTATTTATATTGGTGTGTGAAATTTTAATATTTAATAGAGGATTTGAAGATTTAGTGATTGTTAAAGAGTTTTTGAGGTTTCTACCCCCCTATCCATTTCTTTTTATGTTGGTGAATTTAACATTGTGTAAATGTATGTGTCCAAATCAAGACAATGAGAAGTCGAATCATCACATAGAAAAATATTTCTGTCTAATCTAGGACTATCATATATGTTAAATTATTCATGATATCAAATTTCTAGTAAACAATTAATTACACCACTTACTATTATAATTATACGAATACATTGGATTGATGAAATGAATGATATCATTGGATAAAACAATTATACTGACAATTAAATATTACAATGATTTTTGTATGAATCATATTTTTCTAATGAAACATGAAATTGTAAATACATTATAGTTTATAGACAATCAATAAGTTACTCTATAAATTAAAACCTTACAAGTAGGCACTTCAAAATTTTAAGTTGGATAATGATACGCTATAATTTAAATGCCAATAGGAAGATGCTCCATAATTTTATGTAATGGTATGATTCTCTTGAATAGAAGGAAATATAGGAAGGAAATAAATGATTTTTTCTGGATGAGACACTTATGTTTAAAAACCTATAATAATGTGATAAGGTCACTATAGAGTTCGATATAATCTATGAAAATAATGAAATTCACATTAGATTTTTTAGGAATCTATGAAGGTTATAGAGTTTCTCTGGATTTTAATTCCATCCAGGAATGTGAAAATGAAATACTTTGGGTAGTATAATACTTTTTTGAGTATCATGGAAATTAGATGTAATCTTTTTGGGGGAACTAAATGAAAAAGGGGATATAGTTGAATCATAGTTTCCTATGAAAGAACGGGTTATAATGATTTAGGGATTAAACCTAAAAAATGGTTCCAATATATCCGGATTAATGGAATGAACACCTATATTGTTTAAATGGGTTTTTATATATTTTATATCCATATATAAATGGGTGAAACTAATATTTTATAAATTATTTTTTAGTATTGATCCATAATAAGGAAATATATGTCCATACAAGAAAGAACATTGTCATATAATTTAATATTATACAGAAATGAGTTTTATAATGAAATTTTAGGTTATATAGATGTATTAAAAGGTAAATTTTGACACTTTTATAAATTTAATTCAAAAAAATATATATAATTTTTGAAATAAAAATTTCACAATTATCTTAGGATGAATTTTTTTAATTTTTCTAAGAAGTTTTATTTTTTGATGAATAATAAAAAATCCCGAATTTAATTGGAATTTAAATTTTACTCTAAATAATTTATAATTTTAAATTATATTTTAAATTGGTTTTAAAGATGAATTAGATCAATAATATATATTAATACAATTTATGTCACTTTAATCAATTTCAATTTGAATTTTGTATGAAAATGTTACAAACTTGTGAACATTTTCACTTTTAAACCCAACTTTGTCATCATGTTTGCTAGATAAATTTTAGATTAAATTATTCCACTTATGTGAGTTGAATTTGGTAAAGGGGATTCCATATTTTTAATAATAATAATTTTAAATTTGAAATAATGTCATGTATATTTTTTACCAAAGTGATTGGTGAAAATAGTAAATATTAACAACATGAATTGACATAAAAATGAGTACACTCATTTGTTAATCTTAACAGATAATGTGTATAAATGACCCCAAACATGTCCAAAACACACTTTATGGCCATATTGAGACCTTATTCACTATTTTATCAATAATGGTTCATTATTGGAGCTAAATGAGGCACAAGGAACCTCCCAATAGTGTTTACTTTTTTGGCATTTACAAGAATTCCACTATTCTTGTATTGTAAATGGAAACTCACTCCCCTAACTTATTCAAACCACCAAATCCATTTTGATATTAAAAAACCTAAAAAATTAACTTTCAAACTCACATCAAAAAATCTTATAAGCCATATACTGGTCATAAAGGCATTGTAATATGGCATTAATGCAAACCTAAGGAGGATCCCCAAAGAAGAGGTAATGTTCATCAACAAACATTTTTGTTTAATTTATTTCTGAAAAAACATTACTTGTTTTATTATAATTATTATCTAATAACATAAATATATTAAATTTAATTATATTTTTTTATTAATTTTAATACCAATAACGTTACACACATTCATCAAATGGGTTAGAAAATCATTGTTCTTGTTTACAACTGACTACCGCCTCGCAAACTGATGTCGTTCGTTTTTTCCATTACCACATATAAAATATGGAAATACAGATTTAAATAATATTTTATATAATATATATATATATATTATATTTATGATTAATTTAATATTATTTAATTATTTTATAACACATACCTTAATTATTTCTTTTTTGTGGGAGTATGATAACATCGTTTATGTGTACGATAGACTACCACCTCGTGAAACGATGTGATTCATTCACAATTTAAATGGATTGAATTGATAATGGTTTAATAATAACGTGTGATATATTTAAAATAAATATTATACTGTAATTATAAAATAGATATATATATCATTTACTTTTATTTATTTAATACAATGTGAAAATGGAAGTAGTGTTCATGAGTACGTATGACCTACCATCTCCATGAACAATACATTTCATTTCCCATAACAATGTTTTATGGATTTCCATAAATTCATATATAGTGAGTATATATGATATTTAAATCATGTTTTAAATTATCGAGATTATTAAATAATGATCTACATAATAGGGAAAAAATTACAAGTTAAATCATACTGAATAAAAAATGCATGTTATTAACTAAAATGATGAAAATAATAAAATATTATTAATTAATAGAAAATAATATGTGATAAAAGGATCATATATGATATAGTAAATATTAATATGGATGTGGAATAAGTTAATAACATGTTTAAAATCATTATACATGAGGTTAATGTAAGTACGACCAAAAGTAAAGCGTGAGGTAATAGATCTTGACTCAATTTCATTTCATTGATACATATTGTAATGTTATACACCTAATTAATTTTATATGAGGTATATACTCCCCATATACCTGTTATATCATAAATAATTCATTATTAATTTTATATTAAGATTCAATTTAAATTATTTCATCTAAGATGATTTTAATTAAAAGTTACAAATTGGTAATGAATTTCATAACCCAATCCCTTTACAATAGGTTATATTAGTTCTTCGTTGTCATTAATATTATATGATTTTGTGTATAATGACTTTTGAATATATAAGTTTTTATTTAAAATTTTTTCCTATGTATTTATATTTTATACACATAATTTATTCATTTATTAATTCTCAATTTAGCAATATGATCATTTTAAGGATTCATTTTACAATCTCATTCTAATTCAGATTTTTTATTTGTGAAATTCCATTAGAAGAAAATTATATAATCATTGTTTAATAAACCATTTCATTTTCTTATCTTATGGTTATTCATGATATTTTTCATGTGATGGTATAATTGTTTGACTAATTAATTCTTAATGTTATGGAGAATGTGTTTAAAAAAAATATGACATCAATTATCTCTTTGGTTAGAAATAGGTTTTCCAAAAAAACCATGTGTTCTAAAAATGTTTTAGAATTTTTTATTTATCATTTTCAAAATGATGTATTTATATAATTTTTACCCATTTTTAGTTTTTAAAAAAATTTCAAATTAATCTTCTTACTACTTTCTTAACAAAGAATATTCCTGACATGTTTAAAATGCCAAAAGAATGGTCTTTTTTCCTCTTATAGAATTACATACTGCTATTTATTTGAATATTCCTTTGGAATTTTAAAAATATATTTTAAAATAAAACATTTTTAGAATTTATTTTCAAAGAAATCGATTTTCAAACTATTTTTCAAAATAAAATTGATATTTTTCTCAAGAATATTTTTAAAGAACACTATTCTTACTCTAATGGGTTTGCATCATATTGAGACCATCCTTATTCTTCTTCTAGATGGTTTATCACAATTTTGACCAAAGATAGTATTCACAATCAATTTATTGATTCATATTTTTATTAAATAACCTTCATTTGAATTATTCACTTTCCTACTATCTCTAAAAATTAATTTAACACTATATATCCATATTATTTATCATGGATATGTTTATTGACATTACCATATAACATTATTACATAAGGTGTTTAGTTTGATAGATGTTTGCGATGTTTTCATCAGGGCGCACACATCTATCTGGGACGACGCACAACTGTTACCCCACATTCCCACTTTCCAAAGGCGAGCATCATCCATTCCTTGTTCATGGAAGTTTTCTCCTTAATCGAAACAAGATGATGGGATGTTAGTTCTCCCTTTTGTGGATTCCTCCTCAGAACTCGTCACCTAGTTCAGGTCTCCCTTATTGATTAAGCCGTGGTTTGTGAATCTCATTACTGGTGCCATATAATCATGGATGATGGTTAATTACACTACTTTCCTCAAGAAATTCCATGGGGTCTTGACATGGTAGCAGCCTTTGGTCAGAGTAGATGACAACATCAGGCATGTCATGGCATCTCTGGGTGCGTGTACATTGGGGAACCTGTATTATTCCTCATAATAGGGAATCTCAAGGGTGTAGAACCTGAGGCATCTCATGTCAAACGTGGAGAATCACATTCCATAGGCATGTATCTAAGGTTTTCCTTAGCTTCTCATGTTTAACCCAGGGTATGCCACATGTTTTACATCTTGCGAATACAGTTACGCCAAAGGCGTATCGTCTCAAGGTTTCCTCAGGCATCTCATGCTTATCATGAGGTGGTTCTTAGGTTTAACGTCTTGCGGAGACGAAATGAGAGTGACCAGAACATCCCATAGAGATAGATCAGATTGGTACATCCCTAGGAGGGAACACCTGGAAGGTTTACCGAGTGTATGGATCAGAACGCCCAATGAGGACAGATCCGAGAAGGTGAGCCCCATGGAGGGGAGATGTCACACCGTAATAGCGTGTGTCAGGCTTGACTCGAATTTAACCTCATACACGAAAATTGGCCTTACTCTGCACCTTATTTGACACTCCAAGAGTATATGCATATAATAATTCACATTTTTTTAAAACCGCTATGAATTATTTGAATATGTTATAGAATTTGATGACCTAGGTTGAACTTTAAACCATGTAAAGACCTATGTTTAAGTTAAATGATTTAAGTATTTATGTGTTGAGATCCTCAAATTAAATTGTTAAGTGTTTTTACTAACAATATTTTTCTTAAAATAATTTTTAAATATATTAGTATTTATTTAAATTTTAGAATAATACATTTCTTCTTTAATATGAGAGTTATGGATACCATAATGTTTTAGTAGGTTAAGAATGATCATATGTTAAAAGTCATAAACACATATTTTAGTTTTTTGTGATGATAGTTTACTAAGATTATGGATATTTTGGGGGAAATTTGTGTAAATACAACCCATTGTTTTTTTACATGTTTTATAATAAAAGTTATTTTATGAATAATGCGTTTAAATTTTATAAGAATGCATTTAATGGTATTGATAACCATTTGGGTTAACATGATAAATAATGAAATTTTAATAATAGTTAAATAAGATTATAATACATTATAAAAATATTTATATTGAAACCCTTTATAAAAATGTTATATAATGATTAAATATTTTCAAGGATATCCATCATATTTTTTGGAAACATTATAAGAATTATATAAATATAGCTTATAAAAAGGAAAACACACATGTTTGGGGAAAACTCATTGCATCCGGAAAGGTGGTGGGGCTTGAACCCATGACCAAAATAATAATAAGGGTTTCATTCCTACCACTAGCTTATGTGACATCGTGCTTAATGATTTATGGTTTTTAAGAAATAAAATTGATGGATAAATATTAATGATGAAACATTGTAATTAATTCTGATTTTTAGATATTAATATACTAAATAATTTTTTCTCGAAAATATTTAGAGCCAAAAGGAATGACGTTTCACTCTTTTATAGATCTTACAATCTATTAAAAGTGAATTGGATATCTTCATGAATAATATAAATTCATTTAAGGATATTTATTTTGTATAATTAGCAATGAATTGGAAATTTACTAAAGAAAAACCAAAATTAGAAAGTGAGTTTATGAAATTGAAATATAGGATGTATGTATATTTCCATACATTATAATGAAATAAAATAATTACTCAACATTAGATAAAATATCTAGAAACAAATATGTTGTCCTATTACATTAATATCCAATGAATTAAGTTGTCTTTTATATCATCATAGATCTATGGATTTGTGGCCCTAAACATTCTATTGATCATTCACCATCTTATGATCAATTATCTCAAAAAATACTTATAATTATTTACAGTTTTCCTCCATATATATGTATTCACTTTCCATTAATGTTCTACTTCTTAGAATCCTAATTATATTTTATTCTATGTGATCTTTTTTACTTATGATTCCCTCTTATGAAGTGGTTGTTTTGTTAACTCTTTTTATGACGTGGGGTTTTTAACAATGGTATTTTAAAAATTTCAAATCCAGGATTACAAATATCATGTTAAAATTGTGATATAATAATTTATTTAAGTTGATGAGAATGTATCACCCAAAAAATTATAAAGGAATAAATTTTTATTCAGTATAATTAATGAAATAGAAAAAACCATAGAAAGTAATATATCTTCTAAAGACATTATGATATATTTAATATTTTTAATAACTTCAATATATTATATAGCTTGAAATTAAGGAAAAAATTAGTTAGCCTAAAACCCACACAAATAATGCCTTTATTTTATGTCTTGCACTACGCGCAAGACCGAGTTTTATCTAATACTATGAATATAGTTTAAATTGACTGATAAATTGATGGTTATGAATAGGATTAACTATATTGTAAAAATATAAGGTTCAATTCATTGGTTACCAATTAAGGAGAAATGAATATAAAAACTAATTGAATATAAAGGAAATGCCTTTATAAAAGAAACTGTTTTTATGGATCGAAGGTGTATAATTTAAAAAATTAAATTAATTAGTGGATGATATTAATGAAATTTATATATTATATATTCATTATTTTTTTGGACATTAATGAAATGGATGTAATAGTTATAAGATATGAACTAATCAAATTTCACTAAAAAATTTATATTTTTCTAAAAGTAACTTTTTGCCACTTTTTAATGGAATTATTGTTTGAACCTAATTTTAAATTCATTTATAAATTTTATTTATCAAAATAAGCCTAATTTTTTAAATCATGTAGTCAAAATTTTATTATGGTGAATTTTTGGTATTATTCTAAAAAGTTACATTTTTTGATGAATAGTGAAAATACTGAATTTAATAATTTTTTTAAAAGGTGTTTCCTTGGCCCAAGACGACCAAAGAACAGTTATTATGAAATGATAGACTACAGGTGTCTAAAATAAGAGATCATATTACAATATTTTTCATGGATGGAAATAAGAGCAGTGGGGAGGTCTTCGAATTAGGCAATGTCTTGATTTACCACCATGTTGGCCAGACCATCTACAACTGTGTTTTCTTCTCGATAAACATAAGTGATTATATAGTTAATATCGATATGAAAATGGGTGTATTCCATCCAATAGGAAGTAATTGGACAAGAAAGATGTGTTATTCCATTCTAAATTTCTTGTATGTTGGTCGTCGAGTCACTTTCAATCTAGAGGTTATTCTATCAAATGATCTTGGAAAAGACAATAAAATGTATCAAACTCAGCATCTTAGCCTCAAGGGTGGTGGCAATGAAACATTATCCATGAACAATACAAATATTTGACCGAGGTGATTCATGAAGACAACACCACAACCTACAGTTCCCATATTTCCCTTAGAGGTGCCATCAATATTTATTTTGATCCTTCTAGGGAGGGACACTCTCCAGAACACCTCCTGAGTGTGACACGGTTGACAAAAATTGCCATTAATCCTTAGATGCTTTATGTTTCCAAAGTAATGCATTATGTTGTGGAAATGTCCCTTTTGTATCAAGGCAGATTTCTGTATGGCAATGAGGATCCTCATTTGACCTTTATTTTTATTGAGTGAGTAATTGTTACGAATAATAGAATTCTGATCATACCAGATTACATTGTGGAGCTCAGCAACAGCAGTAAGGAAGAGGTTCCTGATTTTCTTGGGAGCCTTCCTTTTCAGAACATTTTTTTAGTTGAGATTAGACGGAATCAAGAATCAACCATCTGTAGTCAAAATTGTCAAGAATATAGTTCTATAGAGCCGAAGTAGTACCAAAAGAGAGGAATAGGTGGTTATCATATTCTCCATGTTGATTTCAGATTTTGAACTTAGAGAAGATATTTATTCCAAAATATTAGAGGAAAATTTCAGTGGGAACTCTGTTGTGAGGAAGACACTATATGAGATTAACTCTTGAAGGTTTTATATAAGGATTGTTGAAATGTTTTATCCTTCTATAATATCTCTCAGAGTTAGAAAATTAATTATTGTAGAAATTTTTTTAGTTAAGCATACCATTGTGAGTACGTCCCCAAGTTAAGAAATCATTAGTGTAAGCGAAAGAGTAGTTTTCAATGATGTTTAGAATAGTATTAGGGATGTGATCATGTTGAGAGTTTAAAATATCTCAGATAGAGCTGTTGGTATTATCCATAGTTTTATCGGGAGATATCCTGTTAATTAATTGCATGCCCATCCAGTTATCCAACTAGAATTTCATGGAGGAGTCTCTAGAGATCATCCATTTGGAATTATTCATAATATTGTTGAATGAGTGTCTAATAGAAGGCCCAATATAAGAATTAATGAAATTAGAATTTCCCATCTTCAGTTTTCCTAAAAACCTATTTTTGAGAAAGGTAAGAGCTTCAAAATTAATCTTAAATAGTTTCCAAGTGAGTCTTGTTTTAAGGTATTCATTATAGTATATTATATTTTTATACCAATTCCAGCATTTTCAATGGGCTTGAAACAAGTTGACTAGGAAACAATCACATGTTTTCTTTCTAGAATTCTACTAGTCCAGATTAAATTCTTTATTGCAGTTTTCATTTTTTTAATGAGACCAAAAAGCCATTTGTAGACCATCATGGATTAAACCATCTTAGATAAAATATAAGATTTAAAAAGGAATTTCCTACCTACCATAGAGAGGGATTTACCTTTACAAGAAGAAATATGATTTAGAACATGGTCAAATGTAATCAAAATGTGACAAGATTTGGGTTTACCCCAAAAGATGGGAACACCATGATAAGTGAAAGGGAGTATACCTTCTTTTAGACCCAGGTAATTGATAAATTTGCATTTTCGACTGGGAGGAATGTTCTTCCCAAAGAATATGCAAGTTTTGTTCCAAATAATGGTTTGACCAGAAACCTCTTCATTGTGTGAGAGTGTTTTTTATGTTAGGAATGTTTCTTTTATCACCTTGATGGAAAAGGATGATATCATTAGCTTAAAAAAGATGAGTAGGAGTATTCAAACTCCTAGAGACATGTATAGGGTTCAGTTTATTCAGGTCAACTAGACAGTTGATCAGATGACTGAGGTAATCTTCTACTATCTAGAAGAGAATGGAAGATAGGGGTTCAACTTATCTAACACCTTATGTGCATTTAAAATAGCCCTTGGGAGAACCATTTATCAATATATAGATAGACACTAAGTTAAAGGGAGTTCTAATTGCAGTGATAAAAGAGGTGTTAAAACTAAAACCATGAATGAATTTAAAGGTAAAGCTCTATTCCATGGTGTCAAAAGCTTTTTTTATGTCATGTTTAATAGCTATTTCAGCTCCTCTGTTAGTTTTATTAAAATTATTGACACACTCAGAGGAAAATAATATACACTCTTGAATAGATCTACCCTCTATAAAATCAAATTGATTTCAGGAGACAATTTTGTTCATGAGAATGGAAAGTCTATTGGAAATTATTTTGGTGTTGATTTTTTAAAGAGTTTTGATAGGATAAATTGGTCTAAAAAGATGATTCTCAGAGGAATTATCATCTTTCGGGATCAAGGTGACAATCTGGGCATTAAAATCCTATAGAAGAACCCCATTGTAGAAGAAGTATTTTAATGTATACAAACATCGATCTTAATCACATCCCAATAATTTTAGAAGAAACAATTATTAAAGCCATCAGGACCTAGAGAACTTTTGAGATTGAGACTAAAGACAATGTCTTTGATTTTATGATCCAGTAGAGTGTTGAGATGGAAGGTGTTTTCCTCATCAGTGATCACTAGAAGAATGACCTCAGGTAGGTGGTTTTTGTTTATATTAGGACCACTGAATATGGATTCATAGTAGGATACAATATGATGAGCGATGTCATATTCAATGTCTGTGAGATTTTACCCATCCAATAGAGATGTTAACAGCCTATAGTCTATTGAGATTCATTGAAGAGAGTTATATAATTTAGTATTTATGTCATTTTCTGTTAACCATTTTACTTTAATTGCAAGTTTTCTCATATTTTCTTTAGACGTGAGCATGGAGTTGAGTTTGAACACAATGTTTAGTTCTTGAGTAGGATCAGTGTTGAGGTCAAAGCTGGTTTTATTTTTTCAATGATCATTAGGATCTTTCTTAAGAAGGATGATCTAATTATTAATTTGTTGGGATTTAGAGATTTTCCATGTTTTTTGAGTCTGTTTGAGAAGTTTTAATTTGATATTATAGGAAAAGGAATCATTTTTATGATTCATTGAGCACCAATTGTTTTTGGATGATATGAGTTAACTCATCATCATAGAACTACACATTGTTAAATATAAAATGAAATCAGGGTTTCATGTATTTGTTAAAGACATTGACTAAAATGGGGTGATGATCAGAGTTCAGCCTGAGAAGAGTGGTGGTGGATATAATGTCACATTTATCTAATGTTGGACATTCGTGAAGGATCTATCCAAGTTAGAGGCAAATACTTTGTTGTGGTGTCTTATTTTCTAAATTTATTTTGAACAATTGAGATTAATTTCAACGGGATTTTTTTTCATCGATCGAGGCTTTATATTCCCTCATGAAAATAGAGGCATGAGAAGGTCCAATTTTCTCGCTTGAGTTGAGAATGGAATTAAATTCTAAAATAAAAAACTATGGTGAAATAATGTTAGTTCCAAGATATGAGAGATCATTCCAAAGTGTTCTCTTTTATTGTTATCTATTATTAACATAAACAAATTAGAAGAAAATAAGTGTTCCATCTTCATTAATGTTGCACGTAAAAATATGGCCATAGATATTGAAAACACTAATATTCTGTAGATAAGAGTGCAAAAAAATACATAAAGATTCATCATTAAGGTTGTTATGGATTTCAAAAATAAATAAATATAACATATTTCTATAAAATTTTTTTATTATTTGTGGGACATGAGGTTAGGTATACCACCCAATAATGATTACTTTTTTCTATTTACTAGAATGCCACTTCTCCCCCACTATAAAGGGGAACTCAATCCCCACAATAATTAACACCTCCCATGCCATTTGGATTTTCCAAAACCATAATAATAAATATAACAACTTACCTACCAAAATCCTAGAATCCTTATTTTTGGAATATATCATTCTCAGTAAGTCATTAGTGAAAACATAAGAAGGATACCTGTAAGAGAGGAAACATTGATCAATGAAAGATTTTATTTTATTTCTTCCTTAAAACCCTTAAATTATTTTCATATCATGGTAATAAAATAACATGAGAACCTAAAATATAATTATATGTTGCAATATTATGTTTATAACCTACAAATTCACACAATTTCATAAAATGTGTTACAAAATCACCGTTCAAGAGGACAACAGGCTACCACTTTACAAACCTATATCCATCACTTTTCCATTAATAACATTCATGATTTGGAATAATGATAGAAATATAGTTTTATATGATAAATATGATATTTAGTAATAATTTTTTCTTCTTTAATTTTATATAACACAGACCTAAATTCTTTCCATTTTGTGAGAATACAATAACATCATTCTTGTGTACGGTAGACTATGGCTACATGAAGTGATGCGATTCATCACACTTTACATAGACTTTATTAATAATATGTTTAATAAAAATATGTGATATATATGACATAATTATGATACTATAATTATAATATAAGTATATGTCATTTAATTATATTTATTTAATACGAAAGGAAATAGAAGCAGTGTTCATGCATATGAAGGGCCTACCAGCTCCATGAATGATAAATTTTATTTCATATCACTAATTATTATGGATTACAATAAATAAATATATAATGAATATATATGATATTTAAATAATGGTTTAAAATGTTGATATTATTAAATATTGAACTAAGTAATAGGAACAAAAATAATAATAAGTCAAAACATACTTAAAAAAATAATAATGTTATTACTAGAAATTATGAAAATAATAAAAGACTATTAAAAATGAATAATAATGTGTTATAAAAGGATAATATATGATAACATAAATATTAATATGGTTATGGTATAATTTAGTATCAAGTTTAATACCAATATAGAATATGGTTAAAGAAAGTTTGACCAAAAGTAAATCATGAGGTAAGAGATTGCGTCTCAATTTCATTTCATTGAGGTATATTTTAATGCTATGCACTTAAATGATTTTATATGGTGTATATAATACCCATTTAAAGTTAATATCAGGAATATTTAATTATTAATAGTATTTTAAAATCCAATATGAAGGATTTAAACTAATGTTATTTGAACTAAATGTTACCTAGTGGTAAATAATTTCATAACTCAATTTCTTTTCACTGGGTTATATTACTCCCTCATTGTCGTTAATATATTTATGATTACATGTATAATGAATTTTGAATAACTGTTATTGTATTATCTTTTTCTTATGTATTTTTACAATTTAAAGACATACTAGATTCATTTATTAATTCTCACTTCAAAATTATGATCATTTTAAGGGTTTAGTTCAGAATCTCATTCTAAAAGATACTCTTTATTATTTAAATTCCATTAAAGGAAATTATTTGATCATTGTTAAATAAAACATTTTATTTTATTATTATATGGTGATTTGTAATATTTTCTCAAGATATGGTACCATTTTAAACCCTTTGGTACATAATTTTATTGAGAAAATGTTTCAATAAAATCCATCTTCATTTATCTCTTCGGTCGGAAATCTATTTTCTTTCAAAACCATGATTTCTAAATTTTTTTAAAAATAATTTATTAAAAGAATATTTTACTCATTTAATCATAAATTTTTTTTTTCAAAGTAATATTATTATCTATTTCCAAATAATGAACTTTTCTATCCTTTTTACAACACAAAAGGAATGTTATATTTACCCTGTACAGAATTACCCGTCGTTATTTCTATTATGCTCCCTTTGAAATTTTACAAATATATTTTTAAAAAGAATTCGATTAAAAGTTATTTTAAAATAAAAGAATTTTTAAATTTTTTTTCCAAATGAAAATGATATTTCCTCAATAATATTTTAAAATATATTTATTCTTAATGAAATGGGAATACATCATATTGATACCATCCTTATAATTCCTCCGAATGGTTTATGATTATTTTGACCAAGGAATGTATTCACATTTACTTTCTTGACTAATTTTATGTCAATTGATTTCCATTGAATTATTAAATTTTTTATGATCATTGTAAATTAAATTTACCCTAAATATACACATTATTTCACATCGATATGATTATTTATTAAACCATATACCATTTTTATATAGGGTGATTACATTGATATTTATTTGATTATCATGGTAAGTAGTAATAAATAAGTATTCATTACACAATACTGAAATTTGATAAGGAAAGTTGTTTATGAATTAATTAGATTATTTGATATAAAATTAATGATTTGGACATGTAAAAATTGGTGGGGGCTCAGTACATGATAGCCCCATGGTGCATCAGTTGTCTCATGAGACAAATTAGTTGGCTAGCCTTAGTTAAACGAGTGTCTACCCATCAATTTTAAACTATCCTAAGAAACGATCTTGACGATAAAGGTATCATGTGAATAGGAAACATGATGTCAAATATTTAAGAATTTCCTTCATTTATAGTTCAATTATTATTATCCATGATATTTTAATTATCACAAAATCCAACAAGGGATTTTATTCTCAGTTTATTGACAAAATGGAATGTGTCTCTAGTTATCTACTTCTCATATTGATTATGCCATATCTAGTTATGATAGTTATGTTATTAATTAAATGGAATGTGTGTTCAGTTATTAACCTTTACATATTGTTTATTCACTTCCTTCTATGTTTATTGATTACATGGAATATTTTTTCACTTATTTACAATGCCATATTGTTTACACACATCCTTATCAGATTATTGATTTCATGGTATGTGTTTTTAGTTATTTAACAATATATATTGATTATGGTCATTGTTTCATTATTCCTTCTACTATACTTAACCCTTTCTTAGAATTTTAACCACCCTTATTTTATTTACATTCCTATGACTCCATGAGGTTTAAAATGATATATATATATAATGACCAGCTATATGAAATAAATTTATCCTCGAAAAAATTCTAATATAATTTTTTATACCTTTATAATACAAAACTCATATAAGTTAAATGTATTTAGAGTCTACTAATCTATTTTTTTCATTTAGGATATAATCTAATTATATCTTTTGTGAATGTAATGGTAGTAGGAATCGAATTCGGGCAACTAGGGTTACGGTTGCAAGAAAATTACTCTTTTTTCATAATATTTTTACATATCAGGACCAATTCTTTATGTCATTTTGGTGATTGAACTCAAATGAGTTACCTCAAATAATAAATTACCAATTTTACATATAAAAATTTATATTAGGTTATTGTTCATGAAAAAAAGACATGCATAAGAAATTTCAATTTGAAAATTTTCTTGTATTTTGGGTCAAATAATAACAGTATTTGTCCATTTATTATAATTTATAGTTAAAATCTCATCTCATAAATATTTTCAATTTTTTATATACAAAATTATATAACCTAGACCATTATATTTTAACAAACCACCAGGATCCTTCAAGAATTCATGGATCAAAAAATCAAATCTATATGTTATTGGATATATTACCACTATATGGGTTTTGAGTCTTGTAAGATGCACCAGTTCAAATTTAGAACTGCAACTCATTATCTGGTAGCTAATTCATTAGATATACTACATGAAGGTGAAAATTTAATTAAATGGTTAATTAATTAAATATTATAAATATTTAGTGTCATTACTAGGCTAGAGACTTTAGTATGGTAAATAAGTTTTTTAGTGAAAAGAAGATTAGATAGAAGACATTCCTTGATTCCATTCCAAAGTTCCCTCACATAATTATCTTCTAAATGACATTGTCTTTATGACTTCGTCTCATTTTGTGAGAAAAATAGAATTACTAGCTTTTATGATTGGTGTATGAACCAGAATTTTCCTTCTAGGTATGTTTTTCTTTTTCTGGTCATTTATTAGGAAAAGAGGAAATTCTGGAAATTTTCAAAGTACACACTGTGTACATTATGAGTAGACACCTTGTACTAGGTTACCACAGGAAGTTGTGTACTGGTCGTGTAACAGACATACACACGGCCGTGTGGGGGTGACATGGAGGCCGCCTAAAGTAGAGTACAGAAATAGAGAGTACAAGTCATGTACTTGAAAAGTACACACCGTGTGATTTATTTTTTTTCATCAAATGAATCGGGGTCACATTTGACGGACAGAACGCCCTTTTTCTAGGTCTTGTTCATCTGAGAGAACCTGTAAGTCTGCAATTCTTCTCTGAGCCCCCGAGCCTCTGTTCGATCTCCTGTTAGACCACCGTCGATTGTGTTGTGATCACCTCGGTAAGATCTCTCTTCTTCTTGAGCCTCATTTCATGATTCCTCTTCTTTCTCAAGTTATCCTATGTTGAACGTTTTAGAAATTTTCGTAGATATTTTGCGTTCTAAGGTGATTCAATCCTCAAGGTTCACTTATTGTGAGCCCCAACGCTGAGGTAGGTGGTTTATGCCTTTATGTTGAAAGTCTATGAGTTTTATGTGCAAATTTTCCCAATACCCATGAACGGGGTATTGCACATTTACCATTTTAGCCCTTTTGTTTTCCTGCTATGCTTGCATGCTTGAGTAGTAGATAATTGATTGGGAATAGGGTGAATTTCTGTTCTTTGGTAGTGTTTCCCATGCATGTTTTTCCTGTTTTGACCTTTGGGTCTAGTTTTCCTATTAGGCTACTGTTTACATTCCATGCCAAGTATTATAGGATAGTGTGACTGTTGTTATGTTTTTAAGTTATGATATAGAATTGTAACCAAGTAGTTATTGAGGTTTACCTTGGACGATACGCACTACTAAACTTTCTTGAGTTACACAGGGCTGTGAGAACCTCGTGTATCGACCATAGAGAGAATGGACGTTAAGGGCTTCTCCAGAGTGTCTGTTTTACTTACGATGCAAGACTACCGAGGGAATTGATGTTGAGTTCTTCGTCATAGTGTTAGTAGTTCCTCTTCATGGGCCACATAGTTAATGTGATGTAAGTACTTCCGTAGAGAGCCTTTAGTTATGATACAAGACTATGGGGGGGAATTGACGGTGAGGGCTTCCATAGAGAGTCTATGCTTAGGCTGAACCAGAGGGGTTAGACTGAGTGTACTCCCCAGAGGGTTACCTTTGTTTTAGCTGAATACTTTTACTTGTTAGGTAGGACCAGAAGGGATGGGATGTGAGTACTACCAAGAGGGTAACCTGTTTGTGTTTATCTGCATGTTTAGTTGTTCCTTGATATTGAAACTGTGGATTATTTGCTGCTGAGTACTTTCCTGTTTACTATTTACTGTACTTTTACCTTCCATATACTCATTGAATGTTTGGCACAGATCTCATGGTGGTTTACTAATGGGATTTATTCTCACACCCTGTTTGGGCCATGATTTTGGGCCCAAACAGATTATGTTGTTTCAGGTATAGATAAGGGAAAGAGACCTTCTACTTTAGGTACTTGAAATGATGTGGAGATGGAGAGCATGGGACCAAGCCTTGTATTACGATGATGTGGAGCTGATTACTGTTTTATTTTGTACTTCGTTTAGTAATGTATTTCAATATTGTGCTTTGTTTCAATGCTTTCCTAGACATATGTATCCTACATCATTTTATATATGTGCTCCAGTTTATTCTATCAGTCTTTTGCTGTTTATTTTTATATGATATTATTATTGATTCCTCTCTTGTATGTATTTGTTTACTTCCACTGTGTACTCTGCCAATGAGGTCATAGTTTCCCCACTATCACACTGAAGGCCCTCGCGGCTAGACGACAACCTCTCGCATTCGGGGAAATGTGCTTGAGGCCATGTGACCAACCGGGCACGGGGCGCCTCTGGGTGGATTCCTGAACTGGGATGTTACAAAGTGGTATTACAGGATTCTTTTCTCTTGACTTACTATTTGGAGCCTATAGTCAGGGATAAGACAGAATAGGTACTTGGTAATAAGTTGTTCCTGGGAGTAGCTAACCCGTGTAAAGGGAAAAGACATTCTACCTCGTTAATGATATTTTCTGATTTTTCAAGTTTATGGTTGCCTTGATTTTCACCGTTAGGTTACTAACATGTTTTGTGCTGGTTATTATTTATGTTTTTGAGGTTATATTTCTATCATAACTCGATGAGATGATGTTATTCCATCTCTTGCATCATCTAGTCACTTCCTAGAAATCACATGTCAAGCATTCTTTCCATTCCATCTGGGGTACATTAGCAATTGCATGTTGTTGTGATAGATGTTGTGTAGAGTATGCCTTTTGTTGTGATAGAAGCCTTCATAAAATACATGTTGTTCGATAGGGTATTGTTTGTGTAATGTTTTGTCTGAATGAACACCAAACATTGGTTCTTGAGGTGTTATGTGACCTCATGGACCCGAACTGGGTGGATCATTGACTTGTTTAGCTTGTTCTAACATGTATAAGATACCAAAATTTGATTTGTGGAGAGTATGAGCCCTCACGGATCAGAATTTGGAACTTTCAATATTTGTTTCAGTGTTTTTCTGGGTTCCAGAGTAGTTTTTGAGGCTTACTGTCCAGAAAAACTTAGAATACACGCCGTGTAATGTTAAGTACACACCATGTGTTCTTCTTTTCGGGAAGAAAATGCTTTTTTAAGTACACGTTGTGTAGTCTTTAATCATGTCTTAGGCCATGGAAGTAGAGACACGGGATAGGGAAATTCTTGTGGGAACACACCGTGTACCGGTTGTGCATGCTGTGTGGTGTGGAGCATGTGTCTTTCCCGTGTAATTGAAAACACGGAAGAATAATCCTTAAGCTACCCACACCGTGTCAGGATTGAACAAGCCATGTAGTCTGACTCAGGTACCTAGTCGTGTCACTAACAACAGGGGTTGGTGTTATCCTTTCATGTAGATGTCATGTCCTCCTTAAACACGACCTGTAGAGTGAGCTGTGTGTCAGGCCATGTCACTAACAACACGGGAGAGGCGAAGCCTATCCATTACACATCATTCCTAATGTGAACATGCTGTGTAGTCTTGTCTTAGGAGAACCGTGCGGGTTATCCATATAAAAGGACTCGAGAAAGGGAAGCAGATTCAAGTACATGACGTCTGTTAGGCAGACACACCATGTTTTTAGGGTGATACACGACCTGCTTTGGAAAAAGTACATGCCCATGGTAATGACTTAAGGGAACACACCGTGTAGGGTTTATACACACCGTCTAGTCATGTTTTGTAAAACATGAATGTTTTATTTCTCTTGGTCCCTTCTTACACTTATTTGTTTCAGTACCTGGTCATCATGATCTAAGGTGTGTGTTTGACCATGCATATTCATACCACCGAGACATCCTCCAGTTTTCCGCCAGTTACATGGAAGTGATCAGATGCCGGAAACAGATGATCAGGGACATCCCGCAGATCCTCCTATTATGCCAGTCATGGAACCAACAATTATACCTGATACTGGTTTTGATGCACAATTCAGGGAAGGATTCATTAGGATGATGTAGACTTTTCAAGGAGCACCGCCTCCTTCCCCGTTGATGGCAGATTTGACGCGAGTTTTCCAAGTGCAGCATCCTCCCACTTTCTCAGGGGAAGGAGGGCCTCTGGCTACAGAGTCATGGCTAGGATCCTTGCTGGAGATCTTTGAGCATCTGGATATGCTTCCAAGAAGAGTGTCAAACTTTCTACCTATATGCTTCAGAACTCCTCCAAGAGGTGGTGGGATGTGATCTCATAGGCGGGATGCCAGCAGGTTATGGCGTGGGATGAGTTTCAGCACATCTTCTATGATTACTTCTATCTGGAGACCCTGAGGGCAGATTTATCCTTGGAGTTTATGAGTCTGGTGTAGGGTACTCTTTCTGTTATGGAGTATTCCTCTCGCTTCACTGAGCATCAGCACTTTTCACCCTTTTTAGTGGGAGATGGGTTGTTCTTATCAAGGAAGTTCGAGGATGGTCTGAGGCATGACATCCGTTCATAGGTGAACATCTTTAGGTTGACTTCCATCACTTCTATCGTCAACTAGGCACTAATCATAGAGCTCAATCTGAGGGATTCCGATGTTGTGAGCCAGGGCGGCTCAGCATCTGGAGCTAGCATCCCTCCTAATGATAGTAGGAAGCACCGAAGGGAATCTTCACGTGGTGATCCAAGGTGGAGAGGCTAATCTTCTGGAATCCAGGCAGTGTGCTACTAATGCATAAAGAATGGGCATACAAGTCCGCATTTCCCGAAAGACCCAGTGGAGTGCTGATAATCCGGCAAGATGGGTCACCTTCAGTGCTTCTGTCAGATCTTCTCACTAGCAGCTGGTGACATGGGTTCTTCTATGACACCGTGTTCAAGAGCATCACCGCTAGTTTCTCACAACTCTAGGAATATAATTTCTTCTAGACATTCAGGATGAGGTGGAGGTCATGGTTGTAGTGCTCGGTCGCCAGTATTTAAGCAACAATAGAGTGGATTAGCTCAAATTGGTCAGACAGGGTCACATGGCCGTGGAGTAGGCTAGAACTTTGTAGCTGAGCAGAACCAGAAGGAGTAGCATCCCAGACCTTCTACAGTTCGAGGTGCAATCCTTGTTGCTTCAGTTTTATCTTCATCTCTTTTCGATACAGGTGCTTCCCATAGCATTATATCTGTTTCTATTGTGGAGATCCTTGGGCTCTACATATTTTCTTCTGCCAATATTTTGACTCTAGACACTCTGTTGGGGATTAGAATAACCAGTGTACATCAGTTCTGGGAGTTCCCTCTAGAGGTTGGTGGGTTTTACTTCCTATGGGACCTCTATGTCCTAGAGATGACATGGTATGATTTCATTCTCGGAATGGACTGGTTATTTCATTTCCATGCAGTCATTGACTATTATCGTCGTAGGGTGAGTTTCACATCACCATAGGTCATATTGTTTCTTCATAAGGGCGATTGGGATGTCCAAGCGAGTAGAGCGAGTCCAGAGCATCATGGGTTAGGAGGAGTTACAACCCTTATTTCTAGTTTATATCTGGATGATCAGGGGACCTCACAGTTAGACTTTCCTCTAGTGGTGGATCGTTTTAGGGAAGTCTTTCTAGAAGACTTTTCAGGTTTCCATCTGGAGTGAGAGGTGGAATTTTCTGTTGAACTCATACCATGAGTGGCACCAGTGTCCATCCCTCAATATAGGATGGCTACACCAGAGATGCAGGAGCTCAAGAAGCTCTTGGAAGAGTCGCAAGCAAAGGGTTTCATTCGACCCAGTACTTCTCCATGGAGTTCTCTTGTCCTATTTGCGAAGAACGTAGATGGTACCCTTAGGATTTGAGTGGATTATCAGAAGATGAAGCAGTTTATAGTTAAGAACCGATATCTTTTACCATGTATTGATGATCTCTTTGATTAGATTCGAGGATCTCGGGTGTTCTCGACGATTGACATGCATCCCGATTATCATCAATTGTGCGTTAGACCATTGGATATACCTCTCACAACCTTTCGGATAAGGTATGATCTATACGAGTATATGGTTATGCCATTCGGTCTCACAAATGCACCTGTAGTGTTCATGGAACTGATGAACCGAGTGTTCCATCCATACTTGGATTCCATCGTGGATGTCTTCATGGAAGATATCTTAGTGTAATCTCACACTCGAAACGACCATGCTACCCATCTTGAGATTATTCTGAGTACACTGAGAGAGCATCAGTTATATGCTAAGCTCTCAAAATTCCACTTTTGGATGGATCAAATTCACTTCTTGGGTCATGTTATCTCATAGATAGGAGTGTCAGTAGAGCCATAGAAAGTGAGAGCAGTAGTTTCCTGGGATCAGCCGAAGAACGTCTTTGAGGTACAGTGTTTTCTAGGGCTGGCTAGATACTACAAACGCTTTATTCAGGACTTTTTCACGCTTAACAATACCACTGATGGGTCTGACTAAGATGGGTGCAAAATTCATTTGGTCAGATTCTTGTGAGTCAGCCTTTTAGGAGCTGAAAGGTAGGTTGACTTCAACACCGATACTAGTATTGCCAGAGCTGGGCAAGATCCATACTGTTTATTGCGATTATTTAGGTATCAAGATAAGAGATGTTCTTATGTAGGGTGATGGATTCGTTGCGTAAGAGTCTTGGAAGTTGAGACCACATGAGGGGAACTACCCGACACACGATCTCGAGTTAGCAGCAGTTGATCATGCCTTACACTGTTGGAGACATTGTATTATGGGAGACCATTGTGTGGTTTTCATTGACCAGAAAAGTCTCAAGTACATCTTCACTCAGCATGATCTAAATTTTAGGCAGTGAAGGATAGTTGAGTACCTTCAGTTCTTTGACTTTGAGCTTGCCTAGATGCATAGGAAAGGCAACACAGTAGATGATGCGTTGAGCAGGAGGACTCAGATACAGGCAGTTCAGGAGGCCAGTAGTGAGTGGATTCTTATGACTCTATTCTCTAAGGAGCATTTGGAGGTACATGATAGATAGGGGCAAAAATTCCTTTCTTTTGTATCTGTTACCTCTAACCTTCTTGATCGAGTACGAATGAGGAAGCAATCAGATTCTACAAGCTTAGTCCAGCGAGAAAGTGTGTTAGGGGAGGACCCTATTCTTGAATGGACCACAGGCAAGGATGAGATCTTGAGTTTCTAGGGGCACATATGGGTGCCAACAAACATATTCAAGGAGCTGATGTGGACTCTCATTCTTGAGTTTAGGCAGTTCATCCTGGTGTCACCAAGATGTATCATGATCTTCACCGTTAGTATTTTTGGCCAGGTATGAAGAGAGACATTGCAGTTTTCGTCATGAGGTTTTCCACCTGTCAACTCGTGAAGGCGGAGCATTAGTGACCAGCATGGATTTTTTAGTTGTTACCCATTCCCAAGTGGAAGTGGAATGATGTCGCGATGGATTTTGTGACAAGTTTACTGAGGTCACCTTGAGGGAATGATGCATTTTGGGTTTTCATTAACAGACTTATGAAGGTTTCTCACTTATTTCCGATCAAGGAGACCTTCAATGTTGATGAGCTGGGGTGGTTGTACATCTGTGAGATTGTACGTCTTCATAGAGTTCCACAATTCATCATTTCAGATAGGGAAGTATGTTTTAATTCTCGGGTCTGGTAGGGGATATAGAAAGCTTTGGGTACACAGGTGATATTGAGAACAGGTTACCATCCCCAGACTGATGGACAATCTATGTGTACAATTCAAGTTCTTGAGGACATGCTACAAGCATGCATCCTGGATTTTGGAGGTTCTTAGGAGTAGCATATACCGCTTGTGAAGTTTTCCTACTAAAATAGTTTTCAAAAAACTATTCAAATGGAACCTTATGAGGCTTTCTATGGTTGGCCATTCTGATCACCCTTATGTTGGCTAGAGGCAGGAGAGGTAGCTTTGCTGGGAACTCATCTTGTTTAGGAGACCACAAAGAAGATAATGTTGATTCAAAAGAGGATGTCTATTGCGCAGTCTTGATAGAAGTCTTATGCTGATCAGCGGAGACGACCTCTGGAGTTTGAGGTATGGGATCGGGTTTTCCTATGTGTCACAAAGAGGTTGTGACACAAGTGGATTAGGAGACAAGGTAAGCTTTCACCAAGGTACGTCAGGCCATTTGAGGTGTTGGAGAGAGTTGTGCATGTTTCCTATTAGTTGCAGTTACCCCAGAGGTACCTAGCTATGCACAACGTCTTCTATGTTTCTCAGATTCGACGTTACATTTCAGACCCATCTCATGTCTTCCAACCTGAGGATGTTGAGTTGGAAGTGGACGCATCTTTTGAGGAGAATCCTATATGGATTTTTGATCATAGTATAAAGGTTCTCCATGGCTGTTCTGTTCCTCTGTTACGGGTGATTTGGCTGCACATGCGAGTACAGGACGAGACTTGGGAGTGGGAGGCAGACGTACGATCACAGTGGACTGAGTTGTTCGAGGTTTATTCATCAATTCCACCTTGCTAGAGAATTCTAGGATGAATTTATTTAAGGGGGGAAGTTTTTAAGAACCCAAATCAACATTTCAGGTATGTTTTTCCTTTTCTGGTCATCTTTTAGGAAAAGTGGAAATTCTGGAAATTTTCAAAGTACATGTCATGTACTTTATGAGTACACGCCATGAACTCTGTTACTGGAGGAAGCCAGGTGCGGGCCGTGTAGTTTCCATGCACACGGCCATGTGGGGGTGACATGGAGGCTACCTAAAGTGGTGTACAACAATGGAGAGTACATGCTCTGTACTTCAAAAGTACAAGCCATGTACTTTCTTTTTTTTCTATTAATCGCATTACGGTCGCGTCTGACGGATAGAACACCCTTCTTCTAAGTCTCATTCATCCGAGAGAACCTGTACGACTGGGATTCTTCTCCACGCCCCCAAGCCTATGTTTGATCTCTGATTCGACCACCGTCAATTTCATTGGGATCACCCCAGTAAGCTCTCTCTTCTACTTGAACCTCATTTCATGATTCCAATTCTTTTTCAAGTTATCCTATATTGAATGTTTTAGATGTTCTTGTAGATCTTTGGAATTTTAAGATGATTCAAGACTAGTGGTTCACATATAATGATCTCCCAATGCCGAGGAAGGTGGTTTGTGCCTTTATGTTAAAAGTATTTGCGTTTTATGTGCAAATATTCCCAATACCCATGAACGGGGTATTGTGCGTTTACCGTTTTAGCCCTATTGTTTGCCTGCTGTGCTTGTATGCTTTAGTAGATGATAATTGATTGTTAATAGGGTGAATTTCTGTGCTTTGGCTATGTTTCCCATGCATGTTTTTCCTGTTTTGACGTTTGGGTCTAGTTTTACTATTAGGCTGCTATTTACTTTCCTTGCCTAGTATTGTAGGATGGTGTGACTTTTGTTCTGTTATGCTGTTATGCTATAGAATGCAATCCAACTAGTTCCTAAGGTTTACCTTGGATGATACACGCTGCTACACTTTCTTGACTTACACAGGGCCATGAGAACCTGTTGTAAAGACCATAGGGAGAGTGGACATTGAGGGCTTCTCCAGAGTGTCTGTTTTACTTATGATGTGAGACCACTGGGTGAATCGACGTTGAGTGCTTCCTCAGAGTGTCTGTAGTTACTCGACGAGGGCCATAGAGGGAATGTGACATAAGTGCTTCCATAGAGCGCCTTTAGTTACGATACGAGACTATAAGGGGAATTGACGGTGAGTGATTCTTTAGAGAGTCTACGCTTAGGCTGAATCTGAGGGATTAGACTAAGTGTACTGCCCAGAGGGATACCTTTGTGTTAGATGCTTGATTGTACTTGTTAGGTAGGACTAGAGGGGATGGGCTATGAGTACTTCCTAGAGGGTTACATGTTTGTGTTTATCTTCCTGTTTAGTTGTTTCTTGATATTGAAATTGGGGATTGTTTGTTGTTGAGTACTTTCCTATTTACTCTTTCCTATACTTTTACCTGCCATATACTCATTGAATATTAGGAACAGATCTTGTGGTGGTTGCCTACTGGGATTTAGTCTCACACCCTATTTGGGCCATTCCTTTTGGCCCAAATAGACTATATTGTTGCAGCTATAGACAAGGGAAATCTCCCTTCTACTTCAGGAACCTGACATGCTGTGGAGCTGGAGAGCATGAGACCAAGCTTAGGCTTGCGATGTTGTGGAGCTGATTACTATTTTCTTTTGTACATGGTTTAGTACAGTATTTCAACATTGTGCTTTGTTTTTCTACTTTCCTCGACATATGTATCATGCATCATTTTATATATGTGCTCTAGTTTATTATATTAGTCTTCCACTATTTATTTTTGTATGATATTATTATTGATTCCTCTCTACTATGTATTTTTTTACTTCCGATGTGTGCTCTGCCAATGTGGGAATAGTTTTCCCACTATCATATCAATGGCCCACAATGCTAGTCGACTGACTCTGGCATTCGGGGAAATGCGCTTGAGGCCATGTGACCAACCAGGTATGGGACGCCTCTGGGTGGCTTCCAGAACCAGGATGTTACAATTGTTCTCTCAAAACCATGTCTCATTTAGGCAGTGCTACCGTATGCATAGCCATCTACATAGCCATATTCTTTATGAAGATCACTTATGTGATCAAATTCCCATAACCATGCCTCTATCAAGTTGAGACATTACACTCCCATCCTCCATGCGCAAACATAACTTATAAATGGAACTCACTATATTAGGGTGTGTGATGTGGATATCCATATTTATTTTATGACCGACATGCATTTTTTTCAATGCATAGACAAAATAAATCCCACTAAAGAGAGGAGATATATAAGACCTAGGATAATTTTTTTTGACAATACACTTTCACATTTTACTCAGTCACCTTAATCTTCTTTAGGTGACTACCTAAGCTAAACATAAAGGTAAATAAAAAGAATATTTAGTAACTAAATCATCTATAATTTTTAGTTTTTAAAACATTACAAAAGAGAACTTCCCCTATTATCCTCTAGATGTAGGGTAAAGTAACCCATCATGGAATAACTGTATAATTTCCCCAAGAACCCAAGATTCCATATAGATATATTGATAGGGTGTGAGACATCCTAATCACCTCGAGTACTTCTATAATAACCTAAAACTTTTCTCATATCTCCAAACTAGTGAGACACTGCATCCATGATTCTATACTATGGAGATACTTTTCCTAGGCCCTTTAATAGGTTGATTAATCTCTCAGACCTCGGTACTAGGTGTCACTTAACGGAGGACCCTATAAATGGAATAAACATTTTATGGGCCTCTATATGTAGGTGGCATGTAATGACCCAGAATTTTATCAGTATAATTTTGCTTTTGATTATATCATTATGTCATATTTTTTAATTTTTTATTATATAAAAATGATTCCCAATATGATAAAACTGACCATATTTTATTATATTAATTTTAAAATTAAATTTAGAGGAAAAATTTTCCATAATAATTGAAATTATGATAATGGGAGAAAAAAAAAATGATAATTATAATATAGAAACATTAATATGATCGATCCACCATAACAATGATACTCATGAATAACACTCTAAAAATGAAAGATAATATTAGTAATGAAAAATTAATTTTGAAAATAAAAATATACATTATATTGATAGAAAATAGAGGTGAATGAATAATGAATAAAATATGAGCTATTTATAGAATGTTGAGAATCCATATGACCGTTTCGAATATATCCAATGGAATAATAATATAACCATTGTCATAGTTATACGACAATTGGTAAAAGTAACTTTATTTTTAGAATAGAATACCAACCTATGTAAGGGTTAAATAAAATTTTGGTACCTTATAAAATGAAAATATGCCCTTTTTATATAATTAAAAAAGTAAATAAATGTATTAAAAATAATAAAATAAGTGTGATGTGTTTTTTAATCATATATGTTTTATTTTCATTTTTTTACAAATATACATATTTTAAAAAATATTATTCTCTTAAAATGGGTTTATAAATTAATTTTATTATTATTATTATTATTATTATATAATTTTATGAAACTTTAAGTAATTTTTCAAAAGGGTAAAAATAGATAATAATATTAAAATTTTTATTTTTGAAATAAATACTAATTTTAATTAAAAATTAAATTTACAATATTTTATTTCATTTATGGATTATGCTCATTGAAAAATAGTTAGGTGGGAATTTTTGTATTTTTCTAAAATAGTTGATTTTTTTGTGAATAGTGGAATACGACAAAATATAGTAACATGAAATATAATAAAAACACATGTATAAATTAGTTATTACTCATGTAAGTGACTATTGGATCAACCTAATATGCACTAATTAATACTTATAGTCACAATATTCATTAATATTGGAATCCTTGATGAAAAATAATAATATAATCAATATTATATTTGAAAACACCCCTCCCCTACCCTTATAAATACCTCCCCTAAGAACCCCTTCTCCTCACACAATATAACATACTTAACATACCAAATTTCTAAATATTTATCTCCCCATAAAAACCCCATAACCTTAGAATAATCTACCACATTAAAATAACAATACAAGGTGAGTTTGGGGGAAGCCTAAGAGGAGACATCCAAAGGATAAGCTAATACCCTCAACTAACACTAAAAATTATTCTTGCACATCATCTTACAATAAAATACCATACACGATGAAATAATGAATTCAATATCCTAAATATACCTCATTTTTATTGCGCTAATGAAATATCTATCATAAATCCATTTATCTTATCCTCTTATTCTAAAAATGAAAACGTTGTTCATGTTAATGCGGGTTCACCACCTCTATAAACAACATACTTATTTTTTCCCCACATCCCTTAAGGATGGTTATTGGAATACCATTATGGTTTAATATAATTATAGTAATTATATTATAATTATATAATTATATTATATAATGTATTAATTAAATAAACTGAATCAATTTAACGATGGGTAGTAAAGTAGCATAAATGACCTTACCATATAATGATAAAATTTATACTAAATTAATAATACCTATGTCATATTACATATGGATAGTTGGGACCACTTAAAGTATTGTATGAATATGAATATAATATCATTATTCTTCTAAAAATTTAGTCACATTTTACAAGAACTTCTATAATAACCCACAAGTGATCCATCCTTTGAACTATTAAACAAATACCTTTGAAAAAATGAAAATGAAATTAATATCTCATATAAATGGTTTCAAATAAACATAATATAATTATATTAAAGTTAATATAGATGGAAAATGTTTTTAATTAATTAATTAATTAATCTAATTTTATTATTGATGAAATTATGTGAATGTTTATAACCATTACAGAGCTAAAGTAAGGGATCTCTTCAAACCACACTATTTTCTGTAGGATATTATTTCTCTATCATTTCCCCTATCCCCATCTATTTTATTATTTTTTGACTTTTTTTATATTATTATTATATTTCCTACACATTAGACCCATATTAATTAGCTTTTTTCCTTTAGGAGGATACATATATTTTAATGGTTCCCTTTTAAACTACATATGATAATAAAACCTATATAAAGGGAACATCTATGTTTTTTACGTCACTTTAATTAGTACTATATAAAATGTTTTAAACCATACACTATTTATAAAATTTCACATAATATTATGTAAAAAAAATTTATTACAATTATAAATTTATAAAAATTAACAATGTCTTTCTTTTATATAATGAAACTTTACCCTTTTCCTTAAAAAACCTCTTAAGGGGTACATTTTCAAAGTTATCTATCTACTCATTTTCACATATTCACATCACATGAAGATAATTTTTCATTATATATGCCTCTTTTTACCTATGAACATCCAAAAAACCTTTAATACCATATTTATTATAAATCATAATGATACGCCTTTTGGTTTGGTTATAAGACATGTTTTTGGAACCCATTTCTTTCCTTGAGCAATTCTTATGTTAATGCCTAATGATTGCTTTTTTTATTTATGGAACACATAATCATGTAGATGTTATGATGGGTTCTCATTGATAAATAACGAATGAATTGAGAAATTTTTATGTCTCATGAGATGATATGTATGGGATTAGTGAGTAAACCTGATCCATGATGGGACTATGTCTACTATGTGATGTTGTATTGGTGTGTAGTCTTGTCTAATGTTTATGTCATGTTTTATGTAGCTGCCACATATATATGATTACTTGATCATTTGTTTTTTGGAATACTAATATCATGATTCTCCATGATTGTTCTAGTTACATTCCTTTTAAGATAACACGATATGTCATTTGATTTATATGTTATACTTATTTATGATGTTTATTCCATTATATGATTTTATCTCCCCCTTTGTTTTATATATTTTTAAGGTTATCATATGTAGTTTTAGGCGCTCAAAGGTTTTTAAAACCTCATTATGGAAAAAATAATGTTTTTTTAGTTTTAGTTTTGTATGGAGGTATTATGTACCCAGTATTCAAAATAAAATGGGCCTCTAAATATAATGGTTGTATTTTTAGAATATTTATATTTAAAATAATGTAATAATTTGAATAAAATTCTTATCTTTCAATATAAAAATTATACCTTGTTCTATACTTGGGGAAAACATCACCCAGTCTTGTTTACTTTAGTGAAATTTCACCCAGGTCTCCATATAGAGTAAACACATCACCCACTTTCCATACTTTGGTGACCCTTCACTCAGGTCACTAATCTAGAGAGAAACAATTTACATGCCTCTATATTCGGGAGAAAATTCACATAGCTTCTATACTTGGGATTCGGTTTTCTCAATCCACCATATTAGGGTTTCACTACACCTATTTTCTATACTAAAATCCAATTTATCTAGTTCCCAATACCAAGATAGTATAAAGTTCTCATGGGAACCCTTCTCATTTAGGACACCTAATTGGACTATAAAAATTTCTTAAAAGACCACTCTAACAGTCATTATCTTGGACCAAACCATTAATATGTTATTAATTTTCAATACTTATATGTAACACATAGAAATAATTGGGTAGGCTGCATATATTAGAGTTACCCCACTTGATAATTCATTATTTTGAATATTATAGTTGAAAAAACCATGAGAGAGACCCCCAAGTGTTTCCATCACAACCAATAGGACCATTAGGGTACTAGTAGTCATGTATTCACTTTACAATGAGGATGAATATCATTTGATAATTGTAATGCCCCGACCCCAGTTACCCAGAGTCGGTGCATTATTACATAACATTGGCATGATCACAAGAAAGATCAAATATCGAAAGACCGATTGGTTTAGTAGCCTTGGAAACACTAGATATATTCATAATGTTTTACATTACATCATAAAGTGAAAAAATACTACAACAAAATAGTCTCTATATTCCACACTCATATCCCCACATACTATCCTTTCAAGTCATTCATAACATACTTCATCACATCCTGGGAAAAATAAAACATAGAAAAGGAGTGAGCTCAAATGCCCAGTAAGGATAACAATATAGCGGAAACTTTCAAAAATAAGCATGATCATTTAAGGCAATGTATAACTAAAACAAAATCCTTTTAAACTTGAACTTCAACATAGTATGGAAAAAGTAAAATGAAATAATTCCATTTACTTATTCACATGGATATTCTACTAATCAAATAATCACATGCAATATCAAGAACCACTTTCATAATGATGGAATGCATAATACCAGACTATCATAACCACATAGCCAAGGCCTCGTGCCAAGACTAAAAATAATATTTTTCCAAGGCCTTGTTCCAAGACACTAGTTTGTCTCATGAGACCTACCGATGAATCGAGGAGTTATAGCGGGCTCCACCCGTCACATATTAAGTCCAATGAATTCCCATATGAAAAGGTTTAAACATAACATAATCATTCGTATTAAAACTAGCATACGAAATGTAAATACATTCACCATAAACCATGAATGGTATAAAAAAATAGTACATCCACAGTCAAACATATCACAAAACCTTCAATACAATATAGAAGTTTTGTATCATAATAAATCAACTTCAAATAAGAGTAAAATCCATCAAAGGATGTTGACATAGATGAAATCAAAACTCTTTTTAGAGAAATATCTCTTTCTATTTTGAAATCATTTAAGAGTCATATATTTATAAAATAATACATTTTCTATGAAAATATTCTTATAAGCTTGTAAGGGAAGCTTCGACGATTTTATAACGGCGGAAAATAGCCGCACCCGCCGTATAAGTTAAAGAAAACATTCTTACCTTAATTTTGTCGAAAAGGTTAAAAAGCACCTTGTTTGGAAAACGACGGAAAGATTCCTGTATAAACCTCTTATAAAAAGTAAAACAAGGGTATAAATGAATTTAACCCATATTCTTGTAAATAGTAAAAATGTTTTGAAATACATTTTTAAGAAACATGGATGTGGATGATAAAGAGATCCCAGTAGATTATTACGTATAAACAACCTCGGATAATGAAGAGATTGTGAAATAACCCTTACCTTATACTTTTACTTAGTTGGGGTAGGTTAACCTCCTGTATAATGGTGATATAATTGTTATTAAATTATACAAGAATCATATAAATTAATATGATATCATATATGATCTTTTAACATTGATTTTTTAATAATATCTTAGTATTATCGTTGTTTTGGGTGTTAACTTACTCATTTTCTTTTATATGTTTTGTTACGTAAGCCATGTTTGTAATGGATAGGTTGTATATTATTCATATCCAGAATGATATCAAGTCCTTAAACATCATTTTTAAATCATAAAATGATAATTATACTTGAATGGATGTGATGGAGAATAAATCTCATCGCGTTCGTGGAGATGGTAGTCCGTACTTACGCACGAGCGACAATATAATTCTTTTGATATTAAAATAATATATAAATGGATGTTATATCATATATACAGAATCATTAACATGTTATATTTATTATTTACATGAGTTACACAACATTATTATACCCATCCAAATAATAATATATTGAATAACAATTACACCACGATGTGGAGACGGTAAGCCGTACGTACGCAGATATGGTGACATGTTATTCAAAAGGGTGGATAGAATACTGAATATGGTTGTAACATATTTATAATAACATCACAGTATATATATGATACTTTAGTTATTATTTTAGAATGGTAAAAACAACGGAAGAAGAAGTGGAAGAAGAAAGGAACTTGGAAAAGGGTGGTGAAATCATTACCTCTTCTTCGGGTTCTTTCTTTTGATTTGATCAAAAGGGATCCTTAGATTGGCTTTCGGATCAAACTAAGGCCTCTAGGTTGTAGTGAGGGAAGTTGGGAGAGTATTTTGGTAGAGTTTTTCCGAACCAAAAGGCTTTGAAGGTGTGAAGAAATGAGAAGGAGGAGTGCTCTTTTATAAGAGGGGTGAGGGGCACCTTTGGAAAAGCTAGAAATATTAATTTATAATAAATTTATATTCAGTTTCTAATGGATCCAAAGTTGATTATTAAAAGGTTAAGGTGGGGATAGGACGAAAACAACTCAACCAATAGAATTTAGACAGGTTTGGGTACTTATATTAACCTTATCTTTAAGTATTAACTCTATGTTAATTAGTTTCACTTTTACAATGTCTCTTTGTATTTTTATATTATATGGTTAATAAACTTACCATATACATCCAAGAGACCCCAAAGTGGTCCATTAATGATACCACTATCATGATATAAGACTCTTGGCCGAACCATAGATTTTTAGGAATTTAATATCAATTTATAATATAATATTTTGTTTAAAAACTCTTTTATGTCAATTTTGACACTATTCAATAGTTGATTTTTGTGAAACTCATAACAGAATGATTACTTCTAAAAAAGTTAATTAAATCAATACTAATATGTCATATTATCCTATAAAATTACTTTAATTCATTAAAAGTCTCAAATTATATTTATTTGGGTATTTATAATATCAATTATTTTAATTTTTCACTATTATGGTAATTACTACATCATCATTGTGTCATAAATAAATTAAAATATTTAATCTCTAAAAATTGAAAATAAAATATCACCATCTATGAAATATTTTTTTCTTTCTAATTAATATTTATAGTAGAAAATAAAACATATATAGCCCTATGTAAAAATTAGTTTCCTAAAAGATATATACTTATGTCATTTTTGTACTTATTTTAACTTAATTGAAATAAAGTGTCCCTATCACCTACAATTGGCTCCATGGGATCCCAAAATCGACTCAAAGATTCCTATGTTCAAAAATGTATCAACCAATAAGTCTAGGACACGTTTTAGGGTAATTTAGTATTATTATAATATTATTTTTTAACCCTCATTTACCGGATTTACCCTTAACCATGGTAAATAAAATATTTACCGCAGTAATTATTCAAAATGTCTAAAAATAAAAGTTAAATATTTACACAATTTGAACATCATGATTCCAAATATGGAATCCATTTTTACAAATTCAAAACATAGAAGTGGCAGAAATTAATTTAAAATTAATTCCCGTTGTTAAAACAAAAAGCGTGTTTTTAAGAGATAATAACTATCAAAAGATTGACACTTGTTTATGTTCGGTTTAATTGTAAAATTATGTCCAATGACCAAAATTATATTAAATGGTAAAAATATATTCTAAGTATACTTTAAAACCACTCAAATTCATAATTTATCACTATTAATTATTTTGATTAAAAAGTTGTTTTAATTAAAATTTAGTAATTTTCACTATTCATCAAAATATTAAAGTTATCCGAAAAGTACCAAAATTTCACCTTATGCTAAATTCGATATTACGAATCCAAAAATGAAGTCCATTTAAAAAAAAATATATATATATAATTTCAAAAAGTAGGTATTACTATTCATAACGTCTAGTTTGATTGGTTATGATGTTTTAGAAATCGGTGTTGCGTACAACCCACGCTATCACATTATTCAAAGAGAAGCGTACCGTAGAAGCTTGGGGTGTTACATTCTCCCCTCCTTCAAATAATTTAGTCCTCGAAATTTCTAGAATACTTATCACATGAAAAGACTCGGGTGGTTCTTCATCATAAGTTCCTCGGGTTCCCACGTTGCCTCTTCCATCTTATGGTTTCTCCACAAAACTTTTACCAGACACGTCGTCCGGTTTCTCAGAACTTGTTCTCTTGTATCAAGAATCCTGACGGGCTCTTCACAATAAGACAGATCGGGTTCCAGTTCTAATTCCTTGTAAGTGAGTACATGCGTTGGGTCAGGCATGTATTTCCTCAACAGAGATACGTGGAACACATCGTGATCTTTGGAGAGACTTGGCGGCATTGCCAATCGGTAAGCTACAGCTCCAATTCGTTCTAGAATTTCAAAAGGTCTGATGTACCTGGGACTCAATTTACCTTTCTTACCAAAACGTATGACTCCCTTCCATGGAGATACCTTCAGGAAAACATGATCACCGACTTGAAATTCCAAATCCTTCCTTCGATTATCGACATTGCTCTTCTGCCTACTTTGAGCTGCTTTGATGTGATTTTGGATTACCTTCACCTTTTCCATCGTTTCCTCCACCAGTTCTGGGCCTACAAGTTTTCTTTCACCAACGTCATCCCAACAGGTTGGTGTACGACATCTATTTATGTATAACACTTCATATGGTGCCATCTGAATACTCGAATGGAAGCTATTGTTATAGGAAAATTCTACCAAAGGTAAATACTGATCCCCCATACCCTGAAAGTCAAGTGAGCAGGATCTCAACATATCTTCTATGGTTTGAATAGTCCGTTCTGATTGTCCATCTGTCTGAGGGTGGTAAGCAGTGCTCAAATGAAGTTCAGTATCCAGGAATTTCTGAAGACTCTTCTAGAATCTTGAAGTAAAACGGGGATCACGATCAGAAACAATCGATAGGGGTACTCTATGAAGTCTCAAAACATAATTAATATATAGTATTGCTAGACGTTCCAGTGGTAGATCTTCTCTTATAGCATGAAAATGTGATGACTTTGTAAGACGATCAACAATAACCATATTTCATCATTCCTTCTAGGATTCTTTGGTAGTCCCATGACAAAGTCCATCGTAATATTGTCCCATTTCCACTCCGGTATGGGAAGAGGTTGCATGACTCCTCCAGGCTGTTGCCTTCCAGCTTTCACTTGTTGACAAACCAAACATCTTGACACAAAATCAGTAATCTCCCTCTTCATATTGTCCCACAAAAAATGTTCCTTCAAATCTCTATACATTTTGGTGCTCCCAGGGTGTATAGAGAAATTGGAACTATGAGCATCATCCAACAATTACCTTTTTAGATTAGGTATATCGGGAACACAAAGTCTCTTCCCGAATTTCAAAATTCCATCTTCATATACAAAGTCTCTCAGTATCCCATCATTCACAGCTTTAATCTTCTTTTGAAATTCTTCATCATCGGTCTGAGAACTCTTAATCCTTTCTAGTAAAGATGGTTTGGAAACCATTTGAAAAATCATTGATGTTTATCCTTCCCTGGTTATTCCAATTTCCATCATCACAAGATCCATCAAAATTGGATCCCTTTAAATTATCATATTGTTCAAAACTCCATAATCTTTTCTGCTCAAAAAATCTTCCACCTTGTTTGCCTTCCCAGGGTGGTAGTGTATTGTGCAATCATAATCCTTGATTAATTCAAGCCATCTCCTTTGCCTCATGTTGAGTTCTTTTTGTGAGAAAATATACTTCAAACTCTTGTGATCAGTATAAATCTCACATTTTTTACCATAGAGGTAGTGCCTCCATATCTTCAAAGCAAATATCACAGATGCTAACTCGAGATCATGAGTAAGATAGTTTTGTTCATGAATTTTCAACTGTCGTGATGCTTAGGAAATAACCCTATCATTCTGCATAAGGACACAACCAAGTCCTTTCTTCGATGCATCACTATAAATAACGAACCCATCATTCCCCAATGGTAGAGTCATTATAGGAGCATTGACTAATCTTCTCTTCAGTTCTTCGAAACATTCTTCACACTCTTCTGTCCAAACAAATGTAACCCCTTTACGTGTGAGCTTCATTAATGGGTTAGCCAATTGGGCAAAATTCTAGACGAAACGTCGATAATAACCTGCCAAACCAATAAAACTACGTACCTCAGTTATACTCGTAGGTGCTGGCCATTCTTGGATTGCCTTGGTCTTAGAAGGATCAACAGAGATTCCATCTTTAGAGACAATATGGACAAGAAAAGAAATCTCCTGAAGCCAGAATTCACACTTGCTAAACTTCCCATATAATTCATGCCTTCTCAGAGTCTTCAAGATAATGCACAAGTGATTTTCATGATCTTCGTAGATTTTGGAGTATACTAAGATATCATCAATAAATACCACCACAAATTCATCGAGATACTCCTTGAAAACTCTATTCATAAGATCCATGAATACAGAGGGTGCATTAGTCAATCCAAATGGCATTACAGTAAACTCGTAATGCCCGTACCTGGTTCGAAATGCTGTCTTCGGAATGTCTTCCTTCTTCACACACAACTGATGGTATCCAGATCGAAGGTCAATCTTTGAAAAGTATTGAGCATTATGCAGTTGGTCAAAAAAATTATTAATGCGAGGTAGGGTATACTTGTTCTTTATTGTTATAGCATTGATCTCCCTGTAGTCGATACATAATCTCATAGATCAGTCTTTCTTTTTAACAAAAAGAACAGGGGCTCCCCATGGAGAAACACTAGGGTGAATAAATCCATTATTACTCAATTCCTCGAGTTGTTTCTTTAGTTAAACTAATTCTATAGTGTCCATTCTATAAGGGGTCTTTGATATACGCCTTGATCCAGGAATTAAATCAATAGAAAACTCAACTTCTCGTTCTGGAGGATGTCCAGGCAAATCTTCCGGAAATACGTCTACAAATTCATTCACAACAGGTAAATCCTCTATTTGAACATTAATTTCCTCACCCATAGTTATTTCATTCTCTTCCTCCCCAATAATTGAATTTAGTTGAGCTACTGGGGGTGGTTCTAAATAAGAATTAGGTGGTGACGATTCTGCTCTAAAGATAAGGTGTTCCTTATCATTATCATCAAGAATCGTAACCTCTTTCTTCTTACAATAAATCTTCGCATCGTAGTCCGAAAGACAGTTCATACTGAGGATTATATCAAACTCAATCATAGGAATAACGATGAGATCAACAGATAAAGAACATTTATGTGCTCTAATGGGGACTGATTCACAAAACTTTGTTGCAATGACACTTCCCTTTAGAGTTTTAACTAACAACTCCCTTATTAAATCAAATTGGAAATATCTAATTTTCTTAGAAAACTGGGAATATATGAAACAATGTGATGATCCAGAATCAAATAATGCATTTTCCAAACTTGAGGGAACCATTAAATTACCTGCCACCACGTCTTTCAGAGTTTCTACCTCAGCAGTAGTGATAACATAAGATTGGCCTTGATCCCTTGGTGTTTTCTGAGGTAAGTTCTCCTGACGCTTAGGACATTCATTTTCATAATGTCCCATCTCCCTGCAATTGTAGCACTGAACATTGGTAGCTTTCTTCTTCCCCTTGCAATCACGAGCTTGGTGGCCTTTTTCACCACACTTGTAACAGACTCCCATTCCCTTCAAACAAGTACCAGGATGTTTCTTCCCACATTTACCACAGGATGGATATTCAACCTTTCCCTTCTTCCCCTTATTTCCATTCCCAGATTAATTAGTAGATCTCTTCTTCTCTTGTTTTTCTTTAAATTCATAAGACTTAGAGAATTCCTTTTTGGTCTTGATAGCACATGAGACAATGTCTTCGTACGACGAGAAGGATTGTGAGACTAATGCTCGATAGAGAAATGGTTTTAACCCATCAAAGAATCGATCAATATTACTTCTTGGGTTACGTATATAATCTCCAGCATACCTTTCTAACCTTGTAAAGTTAGCCTCATACTTTGCGACATTCTCATCCTCCTTCTATCTCAGACTCAAAAATTGCCTTTCCATATCTGCTCGATGGTCGCGAGGAAAGTATTTTTCTAAAAACAGATCTTTGAACTCCCTCCATTCCATATTTGATACTTCATCATCTTCCTTCGTGTTTTGAATCAATGACCACCATTGATCAGCATCTCTATTGAGGCGGTAAACTGCCATGATAACTTTGTCCCTTTCACTACTCCCCAAAGCCTGAAATATTTTTTCTAGGGAATTTATCCATTGCTTATCTACTAAGGGATTTTTACTCCCATTGAACGTTGGTGGTTGTTGCCTCATGAATCGATCTAACATTGATCCTCCACGCTGTGGATCAGGGTGCTCCATACGGGTAAGGTTATTATTCATAACCTGAGTAAGTTGTCCCAGTATGGTGATTAGCTGATCGGCACCAGTTGCATCACGAGCTCCACTATAATTATCTTGAGCAGGAGGGAAATCCCTACATGGAGTGCGTGCATTGATACAGTTTCCATTTCTTCCACTAGGCACCATTTCTAAACAATTGCATAAACTAGATCAGTTTATGAATCAAAATACATAATACCATACTTCTAAAACACTTAACATAAATTGAACTATTAATGGATATAATCTATAATCATAAAAATGTTTTCTTTGAGGAAGTATATACTCATAAACCCTTCATAATGATTTGTAAATAAAATGAGAGTTATCCTAAGAATATCCCCCGGGAGTGTCGTAACCAAGAGTGCAGCAAGGCCCATTGTCGTGCACCAGTTCCTGTTCGAGTCTAGCTCAAAGCGGTGTTTTTAGGTTTTACCCCTAGGTACATCTATGCCAGAGCCGCCTCTACCTGCTCGTATCCAGACAATGATTTATTTCTCAGAAAACTCACAAAATCTCTACAATACCAAAATTTTAGGAAGTTCTTCTATACTAATCCTCAAAGTTCATCTTAGGTCTACGTGCTCTAATCAGAGTTTATCTAAATCTAGCTTCCAAGGTTTGTACTAAACTTCCTCTAATACCAACTATAACGCCCCGACCCCAGTTTCCCAGAGTCGGTACATTATTACATAACGTTGGCATGATCACAAGAAAGATCAAATCTCAAAAGACCGATTGGTTTAGTAGCCTTGGAAACACTAGATATATTCATAAATTTTTACATTACATCATAAAGTAAAAAACTACTACAACAACATAGTCTCCATATTCCACACTCATATCCCCACATACTATCCCTGCAAGTCATTCATAACTTACTTCTTCACATCCTGGGAAAAATAAAAGATAGAAAAGGGGTGAGCTCAAATGCCCAGTAAGGATAACAATATAGCGGAAACTTTCAAAAATAAGCATAAACATTTAAGGCAATGTATAACTAAAACAAAAGCCTTTTAAACATGAACTTCAACATAGTATGGAAAAATTAAAATGAAATAATTCCATTTACTTATTCACATGGATATTCTACTAATCGAATATCAACATGAAATATCAATAACCACTTTCATAATGATGGAATGCATAATGCCAGACTATCATAACCACATAGCCAAGGCCTCGTGCCAAGACTACAAATAAGATTTTGCCAAGGCCTTGTGCCAAGACACTAGTTTGTCTCATGAGACCTACCGATGCATCGAGGAGCTATAGCGGGCTCCACCCGTCACATATTAAGTCCAATGCATTCCCATATGAAAAGGTTTAAACATAACATAAACATTCGTATTAAAACTAGCATACGAGATGTCAATACTTTCACCATAAACCATGAATGGTATAAAAAAATAGTACATCTACAGTCAAACATATCAAAAAACCTTCAATACAATATAGATGTTTTGTATCATAATAAATCAACTTCAAACAAGCGTAAAATCCATCAAAGGATGTTGACATAGATGAAATCAAAACTCTTTTTAGAGAAATATCTCCTTCTATTTAGAAATCATTTAAGAGTCATATATTTATAAATTAAAACATTTTCTTTGAAAATATTCTTATAATATTTTAAGGGAAGCTTCGACAATTTTATAATGGCGGAAAATAGCCTCACCCGCCGTATAAGTTAAAAAAACATTCTTACCTTAATTTTGTCGAAAAGGTTAAAAAACACATTGTTTGGAAAATGATGGAAAGATTCCTTTATAAACCTCTTATAAAAAGTCAAACAAGGGTATAAATTACTATAACCCATATTCTTGTAAATAGTAAAAAAAAATTGAAATAAATTTTTAAGAAACATGGATGTGGATGATAAAGAGATCCCAGTAGATTATTACGTATAAACAACCTCGGATAATGAAGAGATTGTGAAATAACCATTACCTTGTACTTTTACTTGGTTGGGGTAGGTCAACCTCCTGTATAATGGTGAAATAATTGTTATTAAATTATAAAAGAATCATATACATTAAAATGATATCATATATGATCTTTTAACATTGATTTGTTAATAATATCTTAGTATTATTGTTGTTTCGGGTGTTAACATACTTGTTTTATTTTATATGTTTTGTTACGTAAGCCATGTTTGTAATGGATAGGTTGTATATTATTCATATCCAGAATGATATCAAGTCCATAAAAATCATTTTTAAATCATAAAATGATAATTATACTTGAATGGATATGATGGAGAATGAATCTCATCGTGTTTGTGGAGACGGTAGTCCGTACGTACGCACGAGCGACAATATCATTCTTTTGATATTAAAATAATATATAAATGGATGTTATATCATATATAAAGAATCATTAACATGTTATATTTATTATTTACATGAGTTACACATCATTATTATACCCATCCAAATAATAATATATTGAATAACAATTACACCACGACGTGGAGACGATAAGCCGTACGTACGCACGTATGGTGACATGTTATTCAAAAGGATGGATATAATACTGAATATGGTTGTACCATATTTATAATAACATCACAGTATATATATTATACTGGAGTTATTATTTTATAATGGTAAAAACAATGGAAGAAGAAGTGGAAGAAGAAAGGAACATGGAAAAGGGTGGTGAATTCATTACCTCATCTTCGGGTTCTTCCTTTTGATTTGATCAAAAGGGATCCTTATATTGGATTTATGATCAAAATAAGGCCTCTAGGTTGTAGTGAGGTAAGTTGGGAGAGTATTTGGACAGAGTTTTTCCGAACTAAAAGTCTTTGAAGGTGTGAAGAAATGAGAAGGAGGAGTTCCCTTTTATAAGAGGGGTGAGGGGCACCTTTAGAAAAGCTAGAAATATTAATTTATAATAAATTCATATTCAGTTTCTAATGGATCCAAAGTTGAGTATTCAAAGGTTAAGGTGGGTAAAGGTCGAAAACAACTCAACCAATAGAATTTAGATAGGTTTGGGTACTTATATTAACATTATCTTTAAGTATTAACTCTAAGTTAATTAGTTTCACTTTTACAATGTCTCTTTGTATTTTTATATTATATGGTTAATAAACTTACCATAAACATCCCAGAGACCCCCAAGTGGTCCATTAATGATACAAATATCATGATATAAGTCTCTTGGCCAAACCTTAGATTTTTAAGAATTTAATATCAATTAATAATATAATATTTTGGTTGAAAACTCTTTTATGTCAATTTTGACACTATTCAATAGTTAATTTTTGTGAAACTCATAACAGAATGATTACTTCGAACAAAGTTAATTAAATCAATACTAATAGTTCATATTATCCTATAAAATTACTTTAATTAATTAAAAGTCTAAAATTATATTTATTTGGGTATTTATAATATCAATTATTTTAATTATTCACTATTATGGTAATTGCTGCATCATCATTGTGTCATAAATAAATTAAATTATTTAATCTCTAAAAATTGAAAATAAAATATCATCATGTAGGAAATCATTTTATCTTTATAATTAATATTTATAGTCTAAAATCCAACATATATAACCCTATGTAAAAATTGTTTTTCTAAAAGATATATACTTATGTCATTTTTGTACTTATTTTAACTTAATTAAAATAAAGTGTCCCTATCACCTACAAGTGGCTCCATGGGGTCCCAAAATCGACCCAAAGATGCCTATGGTCAAACATGTATCAACCAATGAGGCTAGGACACGTTTTAGGGTAATTTAGTATTATTATAATATTATTTTATAACCCTTATTTACCGGATTTACCCTTAACCATGGTAAATAAAATATTTACCGCAGTAATTATTCAAAATGTCTAAAAACAAAAGTTACCTATTTACACAATTTGAACATCCTGATTCAAAATATGGAATCCATTTTTCCAAATTCAAAACACAGAAGTGGCAGAAATTAATTTAAAATTAATTCCCGTTGTTAAAACAAAAAGCGTGTTTTTAAGAGATAATAACTATCAAAAGATTGACACTTGTTTATGTCCGGTTTAATTGTAAAATTATGTCCAATGACCAACATTATATTAAATGGTAAAAATATATTTTAAATATACTTTAAAACCACTCAAATTCATAATTTATCACTATTAATTATTTTGATTAAAAAAGTTGTTTTAATTAAAATTTAGTAATTTTCACTATTCATCAAAATATTAAATTTATCCGAAAAGTACCAAAATTTCACCTTAGGCTAAATTAGATATTATGAATCCAAAAATAAAGTCCATTTTAAAAAAAATAAAAAATATATAATTTCAAAAAGTAGGTATTACTATTCATAACGGCTAGTTTGATTGGTTATGGTGAGTTAGAACTCGGTGTTGCGTACAACACACGCTATCACATTATTCAAAGAGAAGCGTACCGTAGAAGATTGGGGTGTTACAATAATTAGTGAAACCTATAAGGGTGGAATACATTTATATAGGCCCAAAGTACTCATCCTAGAAGTCAAAAAAATTATTTTATATCCTTAAATAAACTAGTTATCTTTGTTGAATACAATCAATTATTTATAACCCTAATGGGAAATATGGGTCTCTAATATAGGGAATTCCTCAACCCTTCTTCAGTAGATCATATCACCCATGAAAATATCATTATTATATGGCATAATTAGTGATTGGTAGGTGGTGGATTTGAAAATTCATGCCTCTTTTCAGTTATATTCCATGACTATATCCCCATTAATGATCTAATCCCTATGATACCAATTAAGGATCCATGAATATACGGTCCTCTTACTATTTTTAAATCCTAACCATTCTTTTTCGTGTTTATTTATCAATAGTCAGGATGAACCAAAAAGGTATACTCATGTATAAGTCCCAAAGTATCATTTATATTCACCATTCACATATTATTCCAATCTTTATGAATTTAAACTAGATGATATATCATCCATTTCACATAATGTTAAACTACTCAGAATGTTTCATGGATGAACGACATTAAAAAGAATCAATTTCGACATAGATACACAGTATAAAAAATATCATTTTTCCGGGACACATTACCTTAAGAGACACTTAATTTTTCTAGGATTCATGAACATATAAGGATATTCAATCATTCAAGGATTCAAGACCATAAAACACACCAGAAATATTCTTATCACATGACCATAAAAGGTGAAAAATAATGAATTAAGTGGAAATGAACTACAAGGGTTAATATCAACTTTTTAGGGATATATATATTAATCCCTTACCATAGTACCAATCAAAACTCCACCATACCCACATTCTCTATCGATATGGATAAATTTCCGAGTTCCCAATTGTGTAACATTAAACCAAAGTATTACTAACTAATAAGAGATAAATATATGACCTCTAATACGTATAGAAATTCATATTAAGTATAATAATAATTCCTTATATGTAAACTCTTATTATTATTGGTATGGATTTCAAAAATATTTATTAAATCTTTAAGGGAGTCCCAAACTCGTCAATACAACCCTTAATGGATGACCCAACATCTCATTATGTTAATCAACGCACATTATAAAGTGTGTTGGGTATGTCATAGCGACCAATTACACTATAAAATAATGGTTGAATCAAAATATATCATAAAAATTGGTCACATGAGGGATCATAAATGATGCAGCCGATTTGAAATAATTTACTCCTAAAAGAAATCAATTGACCATGCCCATTTTCTTTCGATAGTATAATGCCAGGTTTCAGGTTTAGGATATTCATTTAGTATCTCCCAAAACATCCAAATATAATCATATAGAACACTTTAATATATAAATTTCCCTAAATAGGATAGTGGTAAGAAAAATAAACCTCATTCTACTACACAATTTGTAATCTACATTCAACCCATGGTCATTTCATGCTAACATGAACCTACATTCCAAATATAGGCAGTCATTGTTGATTTAACCAGTTTCACTTAGGATGAAAATTGGTCAACATGCTGTGAGTTTAGGCTGATATCACCATTTGCATGGAATTATTATATTATCTTAGGCACTCTTATATATTTAATACTTATTCATAAATTCTCTTCAATAGAATTAGTAACACTATCAGTTACCCATACAAAATTGACTAATTAATAACATAATTTGAAAAGGAAAATAATTTTTAGAATTATAATACCTCTCATTGGATACAAGTATTTGGAAAATTTATAGTTTATAACTATACAGGTAGAAATAGTAGATTTTATCCAAATCCATGGAGGCATTAGGAACCTAGGAAATAAGAAATATAGTGTTGAGTAATTGATATTAGTCAATATAAGGGGAATTTTATTTATCCTTATCAATGGAATTAGGATCCACATAGTTTAGTTATACAGAACTGGTAATGTCATACTTTTTATGGTTATGTTACAGAGAGAACCGGTAATAGTACTCGTACCAAAATCAAATAATAAATATGATTTTAATAGAAAGTATATCACATTTTTTTACATTACAATTATCTTTTATGATCATATTTTTATAGAATAACGGAAAATGTTACCTAAAAAATTGGACACATCCACGAAGTTCACATTTTTCAACAATATCGGGACTCTCATTTTACATTCCTATTTCCTTGATCACATTGATTTTTTGTTCATGGCTGATTTATTTTATTTATATATAGACTTTATAATATATCCAAGATAATTTTAGGCCATTTGAAAAATAATTGAAAATTTGGGATGAGAATAAAAGGATCATAAAGGTATATAAAAAATGGAAATAGATTATTTTAGTGAAATACATGAGTAAAAATGAAATTATTTAATTTTTTCAAAATAAAACTTCAAGCATCTAAATAATACATACCCACATGAGAAAATATACATTTTTAAATGAAACCATTTGAAACCCATTTTCATCCTAGAAAAAAATTATATAAAAATTTGTTATATGATAACTAATGGAATAAGTCCTCGAAAAACTAACAATTCACTTTTATATGTTTATATATTTTTCATTCCTCAAGATAATTTATTATTTCCCTAAAAATGTTCTCTAATAAAAAATAGGATTTTGTAGCGTCATTTTAATATCATGTGTTTAGTTGTATTTAATCCATGTCAAAATAGTATAATACAATTAAATTTTAGAGGATTAACTTACCTTGTTATCTACCATTTGTTTCACTTTGAAATAATAAATCAACAGCTAATAAATTGTTGTGTTATACCATGCTCACCCGTCTTCAGGAGATATATTGGGATCACCCATCATCATTAGTTATATTAGTCTCACCTATAATTCTATATAAAAAAATGTTCTATATCACAAATAAAAAATTTTCATGAATTATTTTTTTATCATAAAAACCTTAGGAAACAAATTTGAACAAATAATAAAAACACATTCCATTTTTGCTTAATCATAAGGGGAAATTTAATTTTTCTTTAAAAACTATTTAAAATGAAAATTGTCCAAAATATAATGAATAATATATACATAAAAATACCAGTTTAGTATTTTTAGGATGATTTATAATGAATAATGACTACGATGGAAGAAAATAGTGGTTAAGATGTATACATTTTAAAAACATCCTTTTCCACTTTTTTAAAAAGTTTAAAATAACTCAAACATATAACATTAAAATGATTCCATTTTATGAATTTGTATTAAAATTAAAATATATTAAAAAAATTGAAATATTTTATAGATAAATAATAATATTTTAGAAAATTTTAAATGAATATGGACAGAGAAGAAAATCATTTTAATACATTTAAAATAACATTTTAAAGCGAATTCCCTTAATTTAAGACTTTTCTATCTTTGTACATTCTATAAATCAACTTATTTGGATAATATCCCATGGATTAAACATTAAAACTTCTTTGGTTGATCTTTTGGTGAGACAATAATCTCCATGTGTAAACCCCTAGTATTTATGAATTATTATTTTTGAATAAATGAATACTTTGTTAGGACTTGCATTGTACGCTACGCCATGTTATGATTTCTTCATAGGAAACATCATGTTAGTATTATTAAATATGAAACAATTTTACTAGAATTTGGTATATGGAACACTATGTTTGGGTTTAGGTAAAGATAATGTCGAGTTCTTTTGAAATCCCTTTTTACACGTAGGGAGGAGTTTTAACGAACTAAAATATATAATTATTATTAAAATATTATTATAGTTATCACCACACCATTGGAATGTGATTTATGCATAATAATAAATAAATTATTAAAATATGGTTTAGAATTTATATTAAACGAGTACTTTGGAATCCAATTGAATAGAAATGTGAGTAAGAAAAGTTTGAAAATAACAAAATTCCCTTTTTGAAAAACAATTTTTCAATGCACAAATACTTTTTATCTCAATAAATAAAAATACTTTTGATGAATTAATTTAATGATATATATATATATATATATATATTATTTTAAATCAACTATTTAACATTCATATAATTCATTGTTCTGATTAGAGAAATGAACCAATCAAATTTTACGCATAAAAAGATATAATTTTCTAAATGTTAGTTTTACTGCCTTTTAATGTAGAAATTATTATAAAAATAAAATTTGATACTATTATAAATTAAATATAAAAAAAATTATATTTTTTATATAAAAATGACAAAATTATCCTATAGTGACTTTTGGTATTTTTCTAAAATATTCTCTTTGGATGAATATTGAAAAATACTGAATTTTAATTGAAAAATATTTTTTTCTCCAAATTATTTATGTAGATAACTATATTATAAATAGTTATTAGGGAATAATTATATTACTTTTATATATTTTAATCAAATTTTGGTCATTTTAATCTATTTTAACTTGAAATTTGAAATTAAAACATTTCATGATTTAGAACATTTTCACATTAAAAACCTATTGTTTCGTCCTGTCTATGGTACAACTTTTAAATTAATTGCTACCAGTTTTGTGATATTTATTTTTAAAAATGGATTTATTATTTTGAATAATAATAATTTATATCTTCCATTAATTCCAATTTTTTTATCAAAATCATTATTGGAAACAATCAAATTTAATTACAATGATTTAGATAAAAACCAATTTACCAAAAGACGAATCTTTATCATAAGGGGACATATGAACCTTAAACAAGTTAAAAAAATTATGAATATATTTATACTATATGAACTATTTTATCTAATAGGTTTCATTATTTTATGAACATTAGGTAAGGGATACCTCACAAAATTGTTCATCTATTGGTATTTACAATAATGCCACTCATCCTCCACTATAAAAGGGCGGTCACCCCCTCACTTATTCACACCTATAGATCCATTTTTATCAGACCATAACTATTCAAATATCCCCCAAACTAACCTCATATCAACCTAGAATCCTCAATTTTTATATTAATCCAACCAAGGAAGTAATTTGGTGCAAACCAAAAAGAGTTACCCGAAGAAGAGGTAACATTCTTCAATATGCATTATTGTTTTCTTTCCTTATACCCCTTAAGACTATTTTTATATGAATATTATATAATTACATTGGTATCCTCAATAAAATTATATTTTTTATGTCATGTTTATTTCTTTTAACATCACACACTACAATAATATTAGATATATTACAATCACTTCTGTGTAAAGAGGACTACGGTCTCATGAACTGATGTCATCCATTCTTCCGTTACCACCTTTAAATATTGAAAATAATTATATATTCCTAGTTAATACATGATATATGTGATATATATGATGTATTTAGGTTTTTTAATTATTATATAACACACACCTTCATTCTTTCCATTTTGTAGGAATATGATAACTTCCTTTGTGTGTACAGTGGACTACCGCCTCGTGAAGAGATTTGATTCATTCATGATTTACATCAAATGTATTAAGTATGAGATTTATATAATTATGTGATATATATGAAATAATAATTATACTGTAATTATAATATATATATATATATATATATATAATTTACAATTATTTATTTTGATGTGATAAGAAAATGGAAACAACATTCATACGAACAAACGACCTACCGTCTCCATGAACGATGTATTTCATTTAATATTTCTTTATTTTATTGACTATTATAAATAAATATATACTGAATATATTTTATATTTATGTCATATTTTATATTCTTTATATATGTAAGTCATGAACAATGTAAAAGGGCCAAAAATAATATGTCAGAACATATATGAAAAACAAAGCGGTTATTACTAAAAAAGTAAATTTAGCAAGGAATTATTAATGAAAGGGTAATATAATGTCATAATAAAATCATATATGGATTTTTTTTTTGAATATGGTTATGTGGTAGATTTATTATGAACTTATATTTATTATAAATGTGTTTTAAACATGTATGAAGGAAGTTAAGGCCTATGGTAAATGGATTTCTAGTCTCGCATTTATTTATGCGGGACATATGAAATATTCCCCAATCATTTATTTTAGGTGATGTATATAATAACCTATGAAATTTTATATTTCTAATTTAATTTATTTAAATATTTTGAAAGTTTCAATAGTTTTTATTACTTCACCAATCCCATAATTAAAAAGTTACTAATGTATTAAGGATTTCCATCTTATATTTATTATATGTGAGACATAAGACATGTTCCGAATCTATTTCATATATGTGTTATATACGTAATGTGAATTTATTTTAAGATTCCTATACTAAAATTTAATGTTATTTACATATCCATTTTAGGTTCTCTATTTAATGGGGTTTATGGTTCAAAATTTATCAAATTAATAAAGGAATTTTGTCTCAATTTTCATTATTTGAGACAAAAGTTATGTTATGAAATTATATTATTTTACAAGGTGCTTGTAGTACCCCTTGGAATTTTATATCATCAATATCATTATTTTAATGATATTTTATGTTTCATGTAATTTTATATATTCATTTGGAATATAATTAAATGTTACCAAAGTGGAAAACAATTATTGCTACAATCTTATTTTTTATTGGGATGGTTTACGATTATGTTTCCATTGAAGAAATATTATGATCCACATATCAGTAATCTCATGAATTTTGTTATCCCCTATTTATTAATGATATCTTCATGTAATGGAATGATTTTTCCACGACTTAATTTTACTAAGAAAGTATTTTTATGAAAATCCATCATTATTTCCCTCTTTATTCAGAATTTCGTTTTATTCAAATTCCATTTTTTCTAAAAATGACTTCACAAATGATTTTAAATTAAATTTTAAGATCACTTTTCAGTGAATTTATTTTAATTATTTTTTCTTTTTAAATGTTTTTTATATTTTTTTCAATGTTTCCAATATAATTTTTAAATGTTATCTTTAAAGAATTTTTTTTGACAAAAGTATTATATTTAATACAATTAATTGATTTTAAAATATTCCTTTATAAGTTTCTGAAGATATTTTAAATTAAAATGATTTATATGATTTTATGAAACTAATATCCAAAGAATTATTATATTCTTAAAGTAATGATATAAGTGGTATTTTAAAATAATTTTCTATCTAAGATGACATCCTTTGATATACATTATTATTTATTGGGGATAAAAACAAGGACACCATTATTGTTCTTTCTTTTAATGGATTATGTTTGAGATGAAAATTTGTTTATGAAACCCATTCCATTTCCACAAGAAATACCATGAAAAAACGCATATGAAATATTCTTCCTTTCACAGGTTATTCTATGATGATATTTTTATTAAACCCATCTCTTTTCCACAAGGTAGGATATGATCAAATTTTTATTATACCCATTTAATTTTATGGGTTAGGATTCGATGTTTATCAAACCCATATCTTTTTATGGGTTATGATCTTATGAATGTTTTATTATCTTGTGAAAAAAATATTTTTGATTTCATTATGTGGTGGGTGGGACCAATATCTCCCACCAATAAATAGGGTAAAGATTTAAATCTCATGAGAGAGACATGGATAAAATTGGGGATGGACCTGATTCTGTAAGGAAATTTATTCTTAATGATGGTATTTGGAGTAAACCATGACCAATTAGATGGTTTGGGGAGTGAAACCACTGAACTAAGATAACTTTGGCAGTAAACCTTGACTTCAAAGATGTTATTGTGAGTAAACCATGACTACTAAGGTGTTATGAATGGAACTGTTTTCATGTCCATAAGGTAATGTGTGTACCTACTTCCTTGTCCATAATGTATTGTGTGGACCTGCTTACACGTCTATAATGTTAAGCTTGAACCTAATTTTTCTTTCACAATGTTATTAACGGACATGGTTTGTTATCTATAAGTTTAAGAAAGGGCCTCATGCAATGTACTTAATTTAATGAGTGAACTTGCTTTTATTGAAACATATCCACAATTTTATATAATCATTTTATACTACAAGTCTATGTCTTATTCCAATTAAATACTCTCATCACTCAAATTATTTGATTTTCATGTCATTCAGGTCTTATAAACAAAAATATTTATGTCAGGATTCATGATTATGATCTTTTATGTGCATGTTATGATATTCAAATGTTATGCTCATGTTCTAATACCCTTATGCTCGTTTTTTTCCATACATATCTATTTTATTCACACTTACTGAGTATTATAGCTTACCATTTTAGAATGTTATGAATATTAATATTAAATTATGCAATATCTATGTATTTTAACACATAGACACTATATTTAACATCAAAAGAAAGGTTTAGTCAACTATTGGAAATTAGGATGGGGGAAAAGTAGCGATAACTCTATGGATATATCTATTTATAGGTATAGGGTTATCTCTAAGGATAGGACTGAGTATGTGTCAAATTTTAGGAAAATTTCCAAGAATTGTTTTAAAGGATTTAGAGTTTTCTTTCTAAGAAATTACATCCCTATTCTGATACTACAAGTGGATATGGGTTTGGAACATATTTACATTGGGGTAACAACATTGAAAACTTTGTATGGACCTAGAATCGATTTGAAACTGGTTCATAACTATAACCTTACATCACACCTAGGTTAACACTCTCAGGGGGATATGTTTTGGAAATTCACAAACACTTTATGAACAATTAATATGTATTTTAGGAAATGAAGATCTTGGATGATCTAGGATAAGTCCAAGGTGTCATCGATTAAAAATAAGGTGTCATGATTTATACATCCTAAAAGTAATTTTTAATGAATATGAGGGTTTATTCTATGATAAGAGTTTCTCACACTATGATTTCAAGTTTTAGTCAAAGGAGGGAACCATAAGGAACTGGGTTAACGTTGAATATGAGTAACAATTTTTTGATGATCAGTCAAATGGGATGATCATTAGGGTGAAGTAAATTATGATAATTCCTAATTAATTTTCATGGAACATGATTAACAACGTGTAACTTAATCAACTCTCAGACTCTCCAAGAATAGAAGGAAATAGTGTTATGAGAATTTGTTTAATGGAGAACATAGAAAAAAGATGATTGAGTTTCCATTATGTTGAAAATGTGGGAAGAAACACCCAAGTTGATGTATTATTGGAATAATAAGATGTTTTTACTATGGAAAATAAGGAAAAAAATTAAAAAACTAAAAAGGGGAAATGAAATTTTTAGTTAAGGTAATGAATGATAATAACGGACTCCCTAAGGTATCATCAACCGTTGAATGATTAAAATGTTGAATGTATGAGAATTATGAAAATCAATGTCTTTTGGTGATATCTTCTGAAGTAAATAGACTAGGTGGTAAGAGTAATGGTATTTATAATGATGATGAATGGACTATAATCATCGTATAAAAGGTATGTTCTATTCTAATTGTATTTATTATCAGAATGATTAAATTGACTTTGATGAATTATAAAACATGGTTCATATTTTTAATATTAAGAAAGGGGTATCAATGAATAATATGATTTGGAGTAGTTAATATTTTGAGAAATTAGTGGGATGATTTAACTATATATGTATTGGACATAAATAATTATGTTGTATGAATCATGAATTATATATTTCTCATTAATAATATTAAAAAATCTATTGAATGGTGATAATAACCTAGGGAAGTTATCTAATGGAAAGGTGATATCTTGATCATTGGAAGGAAACCCTTAATGTGTTCCTGATGTTAAAAAAATTAGTTTTATGTTGGATAAATATGTGATTTATATTTAGATACTATAATTCATACTATTGATGACCTCAGAACTGATAATGGATTTATTGAAAAAATGGTTTTTGTTATCATTTATGAAGTTTATAAATTTTTAGAATTAAAGAATATATCCAATAATCTATGTTATGTGTAAGAAATTAATAAGAGTGTATATTTTCAATATGTTTTTATGGAAATTTAGGTTATTACCATGTTTCAAGGGAATAAACGATGAAGGTATTCACTTATTTGGTATATAGAAACCAACAAATACATTATGATATACATGGGGGATCAATGTTAAGATTATTTTGAGAAATTTAGTGTCCTTATTTGTAATGTTTTTGATTTTCATCTTTTCAAAGGGTTGTAAGTGTTATCCTAACTACGTTAAATACCAGGGGTGAATCCTGGCCTGATATATTGAAACAACTACCCCTTCATATTTGGTTTCTTCATTAACCAAAAAACACATATATCATTCTCCCATAGAAATGTATGAATAGAAATGAACTCATGCGTGAGCCACAATGATTTTACTTGGTTCACCATCAGTAGGTTATATACATGGAGAATACAATGATGATGTATCAATATACAAAATTTGTAACACCCCGAGATTTCATAGTATGTTATTTCTTCAAAGTAATTCAATAGCTTGCACTACATGCAACACCGAGTTTTAGCGCACCATGACTTACCAAACTAGTCGTTCAAAAGCGGTTATGAAAATTATTAACTGAATTTTAAACTTTATATAACACTTATAATTTTATAATCAATATTATGAGTTTGTTAGACATAATGTAAGAACTAATACATTTTTTCAGATAAAAGAAGTATTTTTTTAAAATGCAATTTTACAGCCTTTTAATGGCGAACCCTTTTTAAATATAATATTTTAAACTTTTATATATTCAATTTGACAAAATAAAATTCTTCTTTAGAATCAGGACATATTAATTTAGATTCAATAAAGTTTTTGTGTTTTTCTGATAACTTTCATATTTGGTTGAATAGTGAAAAATACTATATTTTAATTGAAAACAACTTTTTTAATCAAAACAATTGATAGTGTTAAATTAAACGTGTTAATGGTTTGGAAGTATAAATATATTATATTTTTACCATTTAATCCAATGATGGTCATTTTAAGTAATTTCACTTTGAAATTGGACATAAACAAGTGTCAAACTTTTGATAGTTATTATTTCTTAAAAATACGCCTTTTGGTTTTGATAGCGGTAATTAATTTTAAATTAATAAATGAAACTTATATGTTTTTAATTTGTAAAATAGACTTTATTATTGAATTCTGAATATCAAAATTATCTTAGGGTGAATTTTTGGTATTTTTCTGAAAACTTTTAATTTTTGATGAATAGTGAAAAACAATGAGTTATAGTTTAAAACCAAATTTTTATTTAAATAGTTTTTTATTTTATTTAAATTAATTTTATGAAAGAATAGATACATAATACCTATATAGGTTTAATTTAATTCATTGGAGTCATTTTATAATAAATTTATATATATAAAAATTTTATTAAACTTTTCACCGTCTTTTACCCACCTCATAGGAGAATTTGTAAATTCACATAAAACGTAATTTTAGCGCTTCTGTGAGTTGAATTTAGAAAATTTGAAAGACACAGTTAATATCAAGGAGTAAAATTTGGTTCAAAAAGATAAATATAATTTTTGGATAATAATAACTTTTTACTTTTATTTACCATGGTTAAAAGTAAATAGGGTAATTAAGGGTAAAAATGATATTATTATTATCCTAACACATTTCCTAATTCTATTGGATATGTCTAATTCAACCAAAAACAACCTTGAAAATAAAATATGACCCTTTAGGTCCACTTGGATTATATTAGGACATTTATTATTATTTAATTTAAAGAAGAGTTCGAAGTGTTAAATTCAATGTTTATTAACTAAACCATTTTTAATATAGAGTTATACATAAGATAAATTTGATTATATATATTCATTAGAATGATACAAAGATTTTCTACATCATGGTAGTTTATTTATATTTTTTAGAAATTAAATAATTAAATTTATTTATGACACAATTATGACAAAATAATTACCTTATTAACGAATGAATCAAATAAATGGTATTATAAATATTAAAATAAATATAATTTCAAAGTTTTTATGAAATCCACGAATTTTCTAGGTTACAATGACATGGTAGGGATGATTAAATGTATCTTGTTCGAAGTAATCATGTTGTGATGACTTTCACAAAAACAAAATACCAAAAAGTGTCAAAATTGACAGAAACTATTATTTAAAACAAATACTATAATATTGGTTGATATAATTTTCCTAAAAATGTAAGGTTCGACCAAAGGGCTTAAATAATATTATATATGTCATTAATGAGCCACTTGATGTTCTCTTGGAAGTTTAGAGTAAGTTCTATTATACATATATATATTCTAAATATATATGATATATAAATCATGTTTTATATTCTAGAAGTATTTAAATCATGATCTAAGTGATACAATCAAGAGTAACAAATTAAAACACATACAATAAAGAAAGCGATTATTACCCGAAATATTGATTTAACAAGGAAATTATTATTAAATGGGTAGTATAAAGTCATAAATGAATAATGTCTGATATCCTAAATATTAATATGGTTCTGGTATAATTTAATACCATATTACTGTCTTCTTATAGGAGTTTAAACGTACCATCGACTAAAGGAAAGTGCATGGTATGGGGTTTTCATCTCACTCCTTATTCCTATGAGATTCATGTCATATTACCACTATTACCTTTTTTGTGGTGTATGTACTACCCATAATTTTATTATTTTTTTAATACACTTTAATTTATGTGTATTTTCATATTCATTGTATGATACCTCTTTCATGGGGTGTATGTTTCATAAGTTACCAAATTGGTAAGGGTTAATTCCTCAATCTCACTATTATCAAAGATTGTTTATGTGTATGTATTTTTTGGGAAAGTTTTATCATCCATGTCCATTTTTCATAAAAATGATTTCGAAATGAATATTTAAGGATTTGTGAAAGGTACTCTTTATCAAAATCAGATTTTAAATGTTTTAAAGATTTATCTTTCTAAATAGTTTTAATTAATGTCCATGTTTTCAAAATAATTTTAAGGATTTATTTATACGGACATGAATGTTTTGAAATGATAATTCTTTTCAAAAGTTTCAAAGTGGTATGGGACACTTTGATTCAAAAATATCTTTTAAATTACTTACTTTATAAATTGGTGACTTTTAAATGATTTTACAAAAATGAGATTTCTCTCAAAACGTTGTACTCATCATTTTCAACTATGTCAGCATCCTTTACTGAATATTGTTTTTGATTGAGGTTGATTTATTATGATACAAAACATCCATATTGTATTGAATGTTTTGTGATATTTTTTTACTGTGGATGTGTTATTTTTATACCATTCATGTTTTATGGATAAATTTTTGACATTTCATATAATAGTTTCAATACAAATGTTTATGTTATGTTTAAACCTTTTCATATGAGTAATGCATTGGACTTAGTAAGTGACGGGTGGAGCCCGCTATAGCTACTCGATGAATCGGTAGGTCTCATGAGACAAACTAGTGTCTTGGCACAAGGCCTTGACAAAATCATATTTGTAGTCTTGGCACAAGGCCTTGACTATGTGGTTATGATAGTCTGGTATTATGCATTCCATCAATATAAAAGTGGTTAGTGATATTGCATGTGATTATTCGACTAGTATAACATCCATGTGAATAAGTAAATGACATTACATCATTTTATTTTTGTCATATTATGGTGAATTTTATGTTTAAAATTATTTTGTTTTAGTTGTACATTTCCTTAAATGTTTATGCTTATTTATGAAAGTTTCCATTGTATTGTAATCCTTGCTGAGCATCTGAGCTCACCCCATTCTATGTTTTATTTTTCCTAGGATTCCAAGAAGTGTATTGTGATTGATATTCAGGGTTAAGACAAGGAAATAATGGCATTCATAAGGGATTATTTATGTTGTTTTGTATGTTATAAAGTGTAATGTAACATTCATGTATGTAATCTATTTTCCAAGATTTCTAAACCGATCGGTCCTTCGAGACATGATTCCTTGTAATCATGCCAATATATTAAAATAATGCGCCGACTTTGGGTAACTGGGGTAAGGGCGTTACAATTGGAATTAGAGGAAGTTCAGCAATAACCTTAGAATCTAGCTTTAGATAAACTCTGATTAGAGAACATAGACCTAAGATAGACTTTGAGGATTAGAATAGATGAAATTCCTAGAATTTTGGTAATGTAATGATTTTGTGAGTTTTCCAAGAAAATACACCCATGTCTAGATACGAGCAGGTAGAGGCGGCTCGAGCACAGATGTACCTAGGGGTAAGACCCAAAAACACAGCTTTGAGCTAGACTCGAATAGGAACTCGTGCATGAAAACGGGCCTTGCTGCACTCTTGGTTACAACACTCCTATGAGATATTCTTAAGATAATTCTCATTTTATTTATAAATCATTATGAAGGGTTTATTAGTATATAATTCCTCAATGAAAACAACTTTATTATTTTGGATTATATACATAAACCGTTCAATTTATATTAGGTATTTTATAAGTTTGGAATTATTTCAATTCATAAACTGACTTAGTTTATGCTATTGTATAGAAATGGTGCCCAGTAGAAGGAATGTGAACTACGGAAATATGTATGATCCAAAGAGTAAAAAGGATCATATCATTCATGGTATTAAGCCAACATTTAGAATAGAAATAGTATCCCATGTATTCTCAACATATGAATATATAGTATCACGTGTTAATAAGATAAGTAAAGTATTCTTTGAGTCCTCTGGATTTGAAGGGAAGCAAGAGAAGAAAAGGGTGGAAGAGAGAAAGATGGATAAAGTGAAGAGGGAAAAGAAGAATTTTCCCATATGTGATAACTATGGGAAGAAACACCTTGTAACTTTCCTGAAGGGAATGAGAGTTTGTTATAAGTGTGGAGAAAAAGGACACCATGTATGTGACTGCAATGGTAATAAAAAGGCTTCAAATTTACAATGCTTCATCTATAAGGAGTTGGGACACTACGCGAACCAATTTCCAAATAATAAGAGTATGCCCAAAATGATGCTATTGGATAATAATCAAGTTATGATACTACCACAGATAAGGACGAATGATTAGAGTTCTTATGTTTTTATTAAAGAATTATGTCATTTGAGTGTTGTATCATCAATGTACTGGTTATAATAATTATGGAGTATATAAAGATTGTACTATAGTACTATTTCATTAAGGAATTGAGATTGTGTAGAACCAAGAAAAGTGACTTAATAGCAGGTTAAATTCTTGGAAAATATATGGTTAAGATAAAGATAAACCATAATACGGTTCTGATACTAGGGTAGTGATTTTGGTATAATACATGATTGATTTGGATAAATTATATTGGATATTATTGACGACCTTGAAACTGATTAATGATTTGTATATTCCATCATTGTTGCAGTTTACAACATTTTTGGATAGAAGGTGTATATCCAGTATTCTATAAGTAATAAGAGATCATGAATGTAATCAATAAGGTTTTATGGTAATTCAGGATGTTGCAGTGTTTTAAAAGAATACATGATGAAGGTGTTCACATGTTATTAAATGGAAAAAAGGATCTTCATTGTGTTTACCTTCCTTATAAATTTTGGACTGTGAGTTTGGACAGAAGTATTTTGGATATTTCTAGTTTGAGATTATTTTTGGATTTCCATAAAAGGACAACCCGAAGGTCAGGCAACAACCTGTCGGGTCCGGCAAGGCCGCGAGACTTGAACCCACAACCGAAGGGCGACAAAGGTGTATCACCTACCACTGGCCCACGTGATGTCTTGGATTGAATAATATAGTCTTTTAAAAAAAATTCTAGTAGATGGATTATAAATTCAATTTTTTTTGAACCCTATACGAATAGGATAAATAGAATATTATTTTTAAGTTCTATTATATTTTAGAGTTAAATATGAGTTTTGTGGTTGAAAATAGTTAAATGATGGGACTCTACTTGTCAAGAATATATTTTTTCTTCTTCTCTTCTTCTATGAATAAATTAATTCTTATACATTATTGAAGGGATCTTAAAACAAAAAATTTGTTATCCTAATACCATATGTTTTGTTGAACCTATGATATTTTTAATCATCATAGATAGATTATTTTAAGGCCCTCAATTTTACACTTGTTTGTGATTGATGACGTCAATCACTACCTATAAATATTTACGTTTTTCCTCCAATTATATGTCTCTAATTGCAACCAATGTTCTCCTAATCGAGATCATAATTTGGTGGTGACCCTTTCATTTCCCTTTCCCTCTTATTAAGACTAAATTTTATTAACCTAATTTCCAATGTGGGTTTTCCCAAAGGTATTTTCTATTTTCAACCTTTTATTTTCGAAAAATAATTTCAAATTTCAAGGACACAATTTATTGAAGGAGGGAAGAATGTAACACCCCAAGATTTCATAGTACGTTATTTCTTCAAAGTAATTCAGTAACTTGCACTACACACAACACCGAGTTTTAGTGCACCATGACTTACCAAACTAGCAGTTCAAAAGCGGTTATGAATAGTATTAATTGAATTTTTAACTTTATATAATCCTTATAATTTTGGAATCCATATTACGAGTTTCTTAGACATAATGTAAAAACAAATACATTTTTTAGAAGAAGGAAGTATTTAAAAAAAATGCAATTTTAGTGTCTTTTAATGACGAAGCCTTTTTAAATCCAATATTTGAAACTTTTATATATTCAATTTGAAAAAAAATAAACATTTTATTTAGAATAAGGACATATGAATTTTTTTTCAATAATGTTTTTGTGTTTTTTTGATAACTTTCATTTTGGGTGAATAGTAAAAATACTATATTTTAATTGAAAACAACATTTTTAATCAAATTAATTTATAGTGTTAAATTAAATTTTTTAATGGTTTGTAAGTATAAATAGATTATATATCTACCATTTAATCCAATGATGGTCATTGTAAGTAATTTCACTTTGAAATTGGACAAAATCAACTGTCAAACATTTGATAGTTATTATTTCTTAAAAATATGCCTTTTGGTTTTGACCGAGGGAATTAATTTTAAATTAATAAATGAAACTTATTATGTTTTGAATTTGGTAAAATATACTTCATTATTTAATTCAGAATATCAAAATTAGCTTGGGGTGAATTTTTGGCATTTTTCTGAAAACTTTTAATTTTTGATGAATAATGAAAAACACTGAGTTATAGTTTAAAACAGAAATTTTATTTAAATAATTATTTATTTTATTTAAATTTATTTTATGTCATAATAGATACATAATACCTATATAAGTTTAGTTTAATTCATTGGAGTTAGTTTATAATAATTTTAGATATATAAAATTTTTATTGAACTTTTCACCGTCTTTTACCCACCTCCTAAGAGTATTTGTAAATTCACATAAAACATAATTTTACCGCTTCTGTGAGTTGAATTTTGAAAATCTGAGAGACACGGTTAATATCAAGGAGTAAAATATGGTTCAAAAAGATAAAAATAATTTTTGGTGAACAGTAACTTTTTACTTTTTTTTACCACGGTTAAAAGTAAATAGGATAATTAAGGGTAAAAATGATATTATTGTTACCCTAAAACATGTCTTAATTCTATTCGATAATTTTAATTCTACCAAAAACAAACTTGGGAATAAAATATGACCCTTTAGGTCCACTTGGATTATATTAGGATATTTATTATTATTTAATTTAAAGAAGAGTTAAAAGTGTTAAATTCAATGTTTATTAACTAAAACATTTTTAATATAGGGTTATACATAGGATAAATTCGAATATGAATATTCATTAGAAAGATAAAAAGATTTCCTACATCATGGTAATTTATTTATAATTTTTAGACATTAAAAATTAAATTTATTTACGACACAATGATGATGCAGTAATTACCTTATTAATGAAAGAATCAAATAAATGGTATTATAAATATTAAAATAAGTATAATTTCAATGTTTTTATGACATACACGAATTTTCTAGGTTCCTATGACATGTTAGGTCCGATTCAATGTATCTTTTTTGATGTAATAAAGTTGTGATGACTTTTACAAAAACAAAATACCAAATAGTGTCAAAATTGATATAAATTGATATTAAAAAAATACTATATTATTGGCTGATATATTATTCCTAAAAATGTACGGTTATGCCAAATGGATTAAATAATATTATATATGTCATTAATGATCCACTTGAGGTTATCTTGAAAGTTTATATTATGTTTATTAACCATATATAGTAAGAATAATAGAAGACACGGTAAAAGTTAAAGTATTTAACTAAGAGTTAAATCTAAATGATAAGGTTAAAATGGTAACCTAAACATGTCTAAAACCTATTTGTTGAGAATAGTTCGACCTATAACCACCTAAGGATTGTAATAAATTCATTTGCAACCAATATAAACTGAATATTATCGTATAATAAATTAATATTTAATCTTTTCCTAAAGTGACCCTCACCCCTCTTATAAAAGGGCACTTCCCCTTCTCTCAATGTCACACCTCCAAAGCCATTTGGATCATCCAAAACTGGGCCAAATATCCTCCCAAATTCCTTCAATTCATCATAGTGTCCTTATTTTGATCATAAAGCCAACTTATGGAGCCTTTTTGATCAAATCAAAAGGAAGAACCCGAAGAAGAGGTAATGAATTCACCACCCTCTTTCAAGTTCCTTTCTTCTTCCACTTATTCTTTATTTGTTATTTACATTCTAAAATAATAAATCCAGTATATTCTATATACTGTTATGTTATTATAAATATTTCACAACTATATTCATTATTCTATCCATCTTATGAATGATAATGTCGCCATGCGTGCGTACGTACGGCTTACCGTCTCCACGTCGTGGTGTAATTTGTTATTCAACACAATGTTATTTGTATGGATATAATGATGGGTAATATGTATATAAATAATGAAAATATCATTATAATGTCCATGTAAAATTAATATACCATCCAATTCCACACCTTTAGGTAAATGATATTGTCGCTCGTGCGTAGGTACAGATTACCATCTCCACGACGCGATGAGATTAATGTCCACATTCACCATTCATCGACGGTTATAAAAAATATATATTACTAATATGTTTGTAATATATGAAATAATAATGATACTGGAGATATATATATATGTGTGTGTGTGTGTGTTCTTACATATATTTTATTTACATAGTTCTGTTCAATACGTTATGGAAACAGAAATAGCATTTATGCGTACATACGGACTACCATATCCATAAACGGTGTTTTCCATTTCATATGTATTTCTATTATACACATATATATTCTAAATATATATGATATATATATAATTTTTTATATTCTGGAAGTATTTAAATCAGGATCTAAGTGATACAGTCAAGAGTAACAAGTTAAAACACGTACGATAAAGAAGTCGATTATTATCCGAAATGTTAATTTAACATGGAAATTATTATTAAATGGGTAGTATAAAGTCATAAATGAATAATGTATGATATAAGAAATATTAATATGGTTCTGTTATAATATAATAACAGACTATGGTCTTCACACATAAGGTTAAACGTACCCTCGACTATAGGAAAGTGCAATGTAAGGGGTTTTCATCTCACTCCTTATTCCCGTGTGATTCATGCCATATTACCACTATTACCTATTGTGTGGTGTATGTACTGAACATAATTGTATTATTTGTGTAACACAATTTAATTTATGTGTATTTTCATATTCATTATATGATACCTCTTTCATGGGGTGTATGTTTCGTTAGTTACCAAATTGGTAAGGGTTATTTCCTCAATCTCATTATTATCCAAGATTGTTTATGTGTAAGTATTTTCTAGGAAAATTTTATCATCCATGTCCATTTTTCATAAAAATGATTTCAAAATGAATATTTAAGGATTTTTTAAAGGTACTCTTTATCAAAATCATAATTTTAAATGTTTTAAAGATGTAACTTTCTAAATTGTTTTAATTAATGTCCTTGTTTTCAAAATAATTTTAAGGATTTATTTATATGGACATGAATGTTTTGAAATGATATTTCTTTTCAAAAGTTTCAAATTTGTATGGGATACTTTGATTCAAAAATCTCTTTTAATTTACATCGTTTATAAATGTGTGACATTCAAATGATTTTACAAAAAGTATATTTCTCTCAAAACGTTTTAGTCATCATTTTCAACTATGTCAGCATCCTTTACTGGATATTATTTTTGATTGAGGTTGATTTATTATGATACAAAACAGCCATGTTGTATTGAAGGTTTTGTGATATGTTTGAATGTGGATGTGTTATTTTTATACCATTCATGGTTTATGGATAAGTTTTTGACATTGCGTATGATAGTTTCAATATGAATGTCTATGTTATATTTAAAACTTTTCATATGAGGAATGCATTTGACTTAGTAAGTGATGGGTGGAGCCCACTATAGCTCCTCAATGAATTGGTAGGTCTCATGAGAAAAACTAGTGTCTTGGAACAAGGCCTTGAAAAAATCATATCTTTAGTATTGGAACAAGGCCTTGACTATGTGGTTATGAGAGTCTGGCATTATGCATTCCATCAATATGAAAGTGGTTAGTGATATTGTATGTGATTATTCGACTATTAGAATATCCATGTGAATAAGTAAATGGTATTACTTCATTTTATTTTTGTCATATTATGGAGAATTTAAAGTTTTAAAGGATTTTGTTTTAGTTGTACATTGAATTAAATCTCTATGATTATTTATGAAAGTTTCCGCTCTATTGTTATCCTTACTGAGCATCTGAGCTCACCCCTTTCAATGTTTTACTTTTCCCAGGATTTCAAGAAGTGTATTTTGATTGTTATGCAGAGTTAAGCCAAGGAAATAATGGCGTTCATAATGAATTATTTATGTTTTTTTTGTATGTTATAAAGTGTAATGTAACATTCATGTATGTAATCTTTTTTCCACGATTGCTAAACCGATCAGTCCTTCGGGACTTGATTCCTTGTAATCATTCCAATGTATTAAAATAATGCACCGACTATAGGTAACTGGGGTCGGGGCGTTACAAAATCCATTAATGATCAATACCAAAATACATGATTTGGGCTATATCACTTATATGAATAGGCCCACTAACTTTAAAATTTTCAGGATTTTCTCACTACTTTCCTAGGGGTCAGTTCCAATCTATATTTTCTTGGATCACTACTGATGGAAAGTATCACTATAAGGACACCTCCTTAAACATTACATAATCTTAAATTAAGTTAATAATTCACATTGAGGTTACTTTTAGGTTTAGAGTTTCAGAGAATTAGTCCATATCATATACATTACGTCTCAAATATTACAAATTAGACACTTCTGCTCAGTATCCATTTTTTCCTAAAACAAAAACTCTTGAAAAAAAGTGTCATGGCTATTTCCATGTTTTAGACAGCATTCCTTTTCCATGATCCCATCCTGGACCCTATTCATCTATAAGTCCTGTAAAAAACATTAAAAAACATGGGATGAGCATAAAAAGCTCAGTATGGATTATAAAATATAGAAAGAAAACATTATTCCATCAATACATACACAGAATAAGATCTTTTACATACCACATGAAATCATAAGATTTACAAATAACATATAGAAATCGAAAATCATAAATATAACTTGTGGCTTCCATAACATACATACATTGTAGATTCCAAAGCTACGTAGGGAGTTATGTTTGGAATACCTATCACAATATATTTCATAAAGCTATTAGGAGAAATATTAACCATTACCTCTATCATGTTACCAAATTCATTAGAGAGTAATCTTGTGCTCACCCACCCTTGGTTTATCATGGAACCACCTGTATACGTAAACAATACCCAAGAACCGTAACATAATCATAACACATGAACAATCATAAAGAAAATTAAAAAATTCCACATCAAAATATTTCATTTAAATAAATTGATATAAAAAATCCATTATCAAAAAAAATTTCAATACAAAAATATATAAAAGATTATATGGTATTTATTTTACTTTTAAATACATTATAGATTATTAAGGAATCTAAGGATCAAATAAAACTCGCGGCAGTGTAAAGGTCGTTATCACTGATTACATTAAAAAGAAACATTCCTTTTTTCATTTAGTAAAACGCCTCATAGAAAACGATTCCCTTGGAATGAAATGAAATGTCAAAGGTGTTTATAAACCATATAAAATAAAGCTGTGTATAAATCAAAATATACCTCAATGAAAGGATATTGAGACGATGTCCCTTACCTCTTGTCTAACTAGACTCGTTCGTTCTTTAATATTTTGAATAATAAACTAAAGTTAATTTATACTTGCTTCAGAAAATTTTTTAGGGTTATTATTTCTTTTATATCACTTATTACCATTATATAATCATTTAAGTTAATAACGATCATTTTGTCAATATTTGGTACTTGAGTAAAAAATGAACTTCTTATAATTACAAGTTGTCCATGTTGTCAAAATTATATTATCTACATAATGATATTCATGGATTAGATATCATATATATCATATATATGTAGTATATAAATTTATTTATAATAGAACGTAACATTTGGAGATAAGAAATGAAATGCACCGTTCATGGTGACAGTAAGCCCTACATACGCATGGACACTACTTTCATTTCTATTTCATATTTTAATGGAATGAAAACATAATTCTACATAAGTATATTATAATTCTAGTACAATATCAGATTTTATATATGTTACATATGTTCATTAACAAAATCCTTTATACATCCCACATATGGCATGAACGAGTCATATCACTTTGAGGGGGCAGTAGCCCGCACTTCCTCAAATGAAATTATCGTATTTACTCATTTTGAAAACCAATATGGTATGATATAAATGAAAAGTAAATAAGCATAGAGAAAAAATAAACATAATATATATCATATATAAATAATGTTCCATCATAATGGAAACCATGAGAGTCGGTTGGAGATATTTGAACAATCATCATTTTGTGAGGCAGTAGTTCACCATCCAGAGAAACAATATGTTCGTATCAATTAGATGGAGGTGTGTAGAAGCGTAGTTTGAATCCTTCTCATAAAAAAACAAAGTATATTGATGATAATGGTGTTGTTATAAAATAAATGAATAATAATATTTTAGGGGCTTGGAGAAGTAAAATAAAATCAAATAACTTAAGATAAGATGTTACCATAAAATCTTGTATCTCACTTTGGTTTGAACAAAAGGATTTACTTGAATTGTATTCTTCCAAAGGAAAGAATTCTAGGAGGAATAGAGGGATGTACATAGATTAATTGGGTAGAGTTTGGATGAGCCAAGGGGCTTGAGAGGTTTGAGATATGGGTAAGAGGTGGTGTCCTTTTATAAGGGGGAGGAGGGGTTCTTTAGGAATGTTTAAAAGTGTTTTTTATCATAAACTTATATTCAGATTCAAAATTCACAAAACTCATTAAATTGGAATATCAGAAGACTTTTTTTTGAAATAAAATCATCCCATAATAATTGGATAGGTTTTGGATATTTTTTTATGTTTTTATAATATCATTTATTTAAATCAGTCATTAATATGGTAATCACTGCATCATCATTGTGTTATAAATAATTTTATTTATTTTAGGTCTAAAAATTATAAATAAAATACCATGACGTATTAAACCTTATTATATTTCAAATGAATATTTATATTCGGAGAGATAACTTCTGTAACCCCATATAACAATTGATTTACAAAAAGATATATGTTTATGTCATTTTTGTCTTTAGATTAAATTAATTAATATAAATTGTCATTATCACTCCCAAGTGGCTTCATGGGGTCCCAAAATTGATTGAAGGATGCCCATGGTCTTTGATGTATCAACCAATAGGACTAAGACACATGTTAGGGTAATTTAATATTAATATAAAAATATTTGTTTACCCTTATTTATGAGATTTACCCTTTAATAATGGTAAATAAAATATTTACTGAAGTAACTATTCACAGTGTCTAGAAATAAAACTGACCTCATGATTCCAAATATGAAATCCATTTTTCTGAATTCAAAACATAGAAGTTGTTAAAATTAATTTAAAATTAATTCCCTTTGTCAAAACAAAAATCCTGTTTTTAAGGAATAGTAACAATCAAAAGTTTAACACTTGTTTAGGTCCAATTTCAATGAGAAATTACTTCTAATGACCAAAATTGAATTAAATGGTCAAAATAAAATCTAATTACACTTTAAAACAAATTAAAAAGATAATCTTTCAATATAAATAAATTATATTAAAAATCATTTTTGAATTAAAATGCTGTATTTTTTTCTATTCATTAAAAAATTAACCTTCTCAGAAAAATAACAAAATTTCATCCAAGGTAAATTTTGATGTATTGATTTAGAGGAAGAATATTATTTTTTCAATTATAACATATAAAAGTGACAAAAACTTGATTTAAAAAGTGTTATCCATTAAAAGGAGGTATATTGACCTTTAATGAATATTAGAGTTTTTTAGCTTAATATTGGATTCTTTTTCATTTTAAGCCTCTATCTTTTATTAGACAAATGTAAAAACATTTAACAAAACACATGTAACAATATTGTAGATAGTTATATTCATTATTTCCAATACAATGGTTATTCTTTAACTACCATTTAAAATAATAATATTAGATTATTCTTTTTTCAGTATAACTCTATATTGTGTGCACCATAATATTTCAAAGAAACCTGTTGTTGTGTGTGGGGTATTCCATCAAATATAGAAACACCTTTAAAGAAAAATTAATATTTAATTCAAAAAATTTAATAACTATGAAATTGTCAAATTATTTATTTTCTTGGGATGCTACATCCTTCCCCCCTTTGGAAATTCCTTCCTCGTAATTTTATTCACTTATCACATAAATGGGGGTATTTATCTCTCATAGAATTCTTAGATTCCCATGTTACATCTTCAACCATAAGGGTTTTCAAAAAAAATTTCCTAATGGATTAACTTATTCCACAACACTTTCTCTCTTTGGTCAAAAATATGGACTCGTTGTTCCTCATATGAAATATTCTCTTCCAACCGAACTACCTCTTGACTCAAAACATGATATAGATCTGGAATATACTTTCTCAACATTTAAACATGAATAACATTGTGTACCTGGGATAAAATTGGAGGTAAATCCACTCTGTAGGAAACTGATACAAATTTCTCTAGGATTTCATATGGTCCAATGAACCTCAGACTAAACTTTCCCTTCTTTCCAAAATGCATCATAATTTTCTAGGGAGAAACTTTGAGAAAGACATGATCACATACCACAAAAGAAATATCCTTCCACCAGTTATCTGCACAACATTTCTGCCTCCTTTGAGCTGTTCTCATGTTCTTCTAAATCAACTGAACTTTCTATGATATATCTTCTACCAATTCTGGTCCAAACAGTTTACTTTCACATAATTCATCCAAAAAAGTTGGATTTCGACACCAATTTCCATATAATACCTTAAATGGATCAATCTGTATACTGGAATGAAAACTATTATTATAATAAAATTCTAAAAAGGAAAGATGTCGATACCAAATTACCTAGTAATCCATTTAATAAGAACATAACATAACCTCCAAGGCTTGAATTGATAGTTTTTACTATCTATCTGATTGAGGATGAAAAGTTTTACTAAAATTTAATTCACTACCCAACGACTTCGGAAGCTTTTCCCAAAGTTAGAAGTAATCATAGGGTGACGATCACATACAATGGAGAGGGTAAATACATGTAACATGATTTTCAATTGAATATACAACTGAGATAGCTGATATAGAGACAACGTATCTCAGATAGGAAAGAAATGAGATGATTTAGTCAATCGATCAATAATAACACTAATTGCATTATTACCTTGAGATTTCTTCGGTAATCCCACAACGAAGTCGATGGATATATTTTTCCATTTCCACTATGGCACTGATAAAGTCTGAAGCATCCCTTTGGGTAACTGCTGATCTGTTTTAACCTTTTGAAAAGTTAAACACTTCACAGTAATGTCAACAATATATATTTTCATTCCATCCCATTAGTAAAACTCTTAATCGTCTCATTATATCTTAGTACTGTCAGGATAAACTGAAAACGGAGAACTATGAGCTTCACATAACAACTCTTTCTTTAACAGTGAATCACAAGGCACACATAATCTCTTTCCAATCCTCAAAACACAATCATTATCAATGTTAAAATTAGGAAACTTACCCTTCTAAACAAACTCAACATTTTTCTACAACTCACTATCTTCCTTCTGAGCTTGCTTAATTTTGTATAATAGAGACGATTTCACTAACACCTGAAACAATATAGAGAAATTTCTAGCACAAAAAACATCTATGCCAAAGTTCATCCAATTTTTAATCAAATGATCTTGTTCCAAACATATCATGGTTAATATAGCATTACTTTTCTGACTCAAATCATCAGACACATTATTTGCTTATCCTGGATGGTAATGGATCGTGAAATCATAATCTTTGATTAATTCTATCCATCTCTTTTGTCTTATGTTCAATTCTTTCTGAGTGAATATATACTTCAAACATTTTTGATCAGTATATATTTCACATTTTACTCCATACAGATTATTCCTCCAAATTTTTAAAGAAAAAACAACAACAACTAATTCCAAATCATGTGTAGGGTAATTAATCTCATGAGGTTTCAACTAACATGAAGCATAAGAGATTACCTGAACATTATTCATTAGGACACAACCAAGTCCTTTCAATAAAGAATTACTATAGATAACAAAATGATTGTTTTTGAAAGGTTGTGCCAAAACTGGAGCATTCACCAATCCTCTTTTCAATTCTTGAAAACAATCATCACATTCATTTTTCCAGATGTACATAAAACCTTTTTGAGTTAATTTAGTTAGTGGGATTTATAAATGTGAAAACATTTCAACAAACCTCCAGTAATAACCCACTAATCCAAGAAAATGACGATTCTTTGTGATATTGGTATATCTTAACCATTATTCAACCACTTTTTTAGTAGGATAAAAAATTATACAATTTTTTGAAGTAATGTAACCATGGAATGAAATTTGTGGTAACCCAAACTCACACGTTCTGAATTTCATATATAGTTTCTTTTATTTTTTGGTTTGAAAGATAACCCTTAAATGACATTCATGTTCCTCTTTACTTTGGGAATAAACCAAAATATCATCAATAAACACAACCGAAAATTATCTAGGAACTCATAGAAACTTCTATACATAAGATCCATGAATATAGTAGGTTCATTGGTTAACCCAAAATACATAACTACAAATTTCTAATGGTCATATCTAGTATGAAATACAGTCTTCAGAATGTTTTCTTCCATTATGTTCAACTAATGGTACCCCGACCTCAAATCAATCTTCAAAAAATACTGATCTCCCTAGAGCTGATCAAACAAATCATCGATAAGAGGAAACAAATACTTGTTCTTAACCTGGATGTTATTCAATGCTCTATAATCAATGAAAAGTCTCACTGAATGATATTTCTTTTTATCAAACAATACAGGACCACCCCATGGTGATGTGCTAGGTTGAATGAAACCTTTGTCCAATAACTCCTGTAATTTCTTCTTTAACTCTAAAACTTCAATTTGAGCCATTCGATAAGGGGGTTTTGAAATTGGCATATCATCAGGATCTAAGTCAACTGTAAATTCAACTTCCCGATTAGGTATTATACCAGTAACCTAACCAGGAAAAACATCAAGATACTCATTTACCACTGGGACATCATTAATCTGAATATTAAAGTTGTTTTTGACATTATGTGCAAGGTAACATTCATTTCCATCTTTTACTAGTTTCTTATCTTCCATATATGTTATCAAAATTAAGGGTTCATTCTAGTACACAAACTGAAATTATTTCTGAAAAGAAACCTCTTTAGCTCTGTAGTAAATCTTTCCATGGTAAATGGAAATGCAATTCATACCCAAAACAACATCAAACTCTACTTGAGAAAAAACAATTGGGTTTGCATGTAGATTCTATCCACCAACATGGATATGAATGTTCTTGTAATTTCTTTTTTTCTCAACATTTCCTCTCAATGTTTTTACCTAATGTTCAAGATTAATATATTGATATGGAATTCCCAATTTATAAGAAAACATATCAAAAATGAAATAATGTGTAGATCCTGAATCAAACAACACACTGGCACAATCTGAATAAACAAATAGTGTACCTGATACTACTTCATTCGATGGACCAAAATCTGATGAAGTAGTTGCAAAGGATTTCACCACCCCTTTCTTCTTGTAGTCCGACAGATTTCCCTCAGTAGAGGTCTTTGTTGGGCCCTCATTTTCCTAATTACCCATTTCATTGAACTTAAAACATTTTACTGACTGTAAATCAGATTTTGTCTTACCATTACCCCAATATTTTTCCATGAAATTATGAGCCTTATTTCCCATTTTAACACATCAGTAGCACTTACCGGAATTCAAAAAACATTCCACAACTTACTTTTTACCAAAATTTTCACAAATTGTAAAGTTAATTTTCTTACTATCATACTTTTTTAAGAGATATTACATTTCATCTGCCACCTTGACCACTTATTCTGTTGTTTTTCAAAGAACACCTGATCACGAGAAAACTCCATTTCCACCTTCTCTGCACAACAAACAAGTTTTTCAAAACTTTTGAACTCACGAGAAGATAAATCCCTTTGATACATTGAAATTAATATTGGGTAAAAAATTTGATTTTACTATCATGATCTCGTATGAAATTTGTAGCATACCTTGATAGTCAAGTGTATTTTGCATCATAAGCAGCCACTGAGTCATCTCCATTCCTCAATTCCAAGAATTTGTTTTCTATCCTAAGATGGATCAACTTCGTAACATCTTTCTCAAGAAACATATCTTTGAATACATCCCAATCAAGAGCATCAATCTTCTCACTATCCCTTATATTTTTTACCATCGACCACCACTAATCAGCTTCACCTTCAAAATAGTAAACAACGAGACTAACCTTTTGATGTTCTGAACACTCCCTGAAATCATTAATCATCTCTAGTTCTTTAATCCACACTTATTCTAGCACATGGTGAGATGATCTCTGAAGGAAGGAATATGTTGCCTCATGAAATGCTCCACTACTGACATGTTCCTCTATGATTGATCTGGCTAATCCCGTGCATGGATACCACCAACATTTATAGCCTGAGTCAATAGTTCCATCACTACAACAAGTTGTTCCGTTCTGATTCTGACCATCTCAGGTTCTTGATTTGGAAGTTTATCTTCCTCTTGATGTCATCCCATCATAGTTTCCCTATTTCCTCTGCAGAAAACCATTCGGAACACAGAAATATCTTAGGTGAAACAACATGGTAATCTGTTAATGATATATCATTTTAATCTTACCATAAATTAATTTATGAACATTAATTTAACAATAATCTAACTCCTAAAGTGGTAAAACTGACCTGTGATGCCAACTATAAGGACCCCGCATTAAACATTACATAATCTTTAATTAAGGTTATAATTCACATTGATGATCTTTTCAGGTTTAGAGTTTTAGATAATTAGCCCATAATATATACATTACATCTTAAATATTATAAAGTAGACACTTCTACTATGAATCCATTTTTTTCATAAAATAATAACTATTGAAAAAAGAGTCATGTCTAGTTCCATGTTTTAGACAACATGACATTTCCATAATACCATCCTTGACCATATTCATCTTTATGGCCTGTTAAAAAATTTCAAAAAAAACATGGGATGAGCAGAAAAAGTTCAGTAAAGATTATAATATAAAGAAATAAAATATTAATCCATATATACATTCAAAGAATAAACTCTTTAATATACCCCATGAAATCATAATATTTATGAATATCACATAGAAATCAAAAATAAAAAAATGTAACTCGTGGAATCCATAACATACTTATGTTACAGCTTTCACAAATACATATAGATTTACATTTGGAATACCCATCACAATATATTCCCTAAATCTCTTAGGATAAACATTAATGTTTACCTCCATCACGTTACGAAATATATTAGAGTGTATCTCGGGCTTACCCACCCTAGTTTTTTCATGGAATCACACATATGCGTAAACAACTCCCAATAACCATAACATAATCATAACACATTAACAATCATAAATGAAAGATAAAATTTCCACATCAAAATATGTCATTTAAATATATTGACATAACAAATCAATTATCAAAACCATTTTCAATGTGAAAATACATAAAAAAGTATATGTTATTTATTTTCCTTTTAATAACATTATGGATTATTAAAAAAGCCAAAGATCAAATAATACATGCGGTGATGGAAATGACGTTGTCACTGATTACATTAAAAATAAAAATTCATTTTTTTCATTTTGTAAAACACATTGTAAAAAAAATTCCATTTTAATGAAATGAAAATTCAAAGGTTTTTATACAACATATAAAATAAAGTCGTGTATAAAACCAAATATGCCTCAATGAAAGGAGATTGAGATGAAGTTCCTTACCTCGTGTCCAACTTGACTCGTTCATTCTTTAACCTCTTGAATAATAAACTAAAGTTAATTTCTACTTTCTTCAAATCCTTTTCATGTTTATAATTCCTTTTATATCAGTTATTACCATTATATAATCTTTTAAGATAATAAAGGTCGTTTTGTCAATATTTGGAAGTTGAGTAAAAAATGAACTTCTTATAATTACAAGTTGTCCATATGGTCAAAATTCCATTATCTAAAAAAATATATTTATGATTTAGATATCATATATATTATATATATCCATTATATATATGTATTCATAACAGTACATAACATTTTCAAAATAATAAATGAATGGCACCGTTCATGGAGACGGTAAGTCGTACGTATGCATGAACGCTACATTCATTTACATTTCATATTTAAATGGATTGAAAACTTAATTATAAATAGGTATATTATAATTCTAGTATATTATAAAATTTTATATATGTTCCATAAGTTCATTAACATCAACCTTTATACGTGTCATGTATGGCATGAATGAGTCATATCACTTTGAGGGGGCAGTAGTACACACTTCCTCAAATGAAATTATCATATTTACCCATTATGAAAAACATAAAGGTATGATATAAATGAAAAATAATGACAAATATAGAAAACATAAACATAATATATATAATATATAAATACAGTTACATCATAATGGCCGCCATGGGTGGTGGCTGATGATATTTGAACAATCATCATTTCGTGAGGTAGTAGTTCGCCGTCCACAGAAACAGTATATTCGTATCCATTAGATGGAGCTGTGTGGAAGTGTAGTTAGAATCCTTCTCATAAAAACAGCCAATTATATTGATTATAATTATGTTTTGATAAAATAAAAGAATAAATAGATTTTAGGGGATTGGAGAAGTAAATTAAAAGAAAAGAATTTAAGAGAAGACGTTACCTTTAAATCGTCTATCTCCCTTTGGTTTTAATGAGAAGGTTTACTTGAATTTTATTATTCCTCGGGGAAGGATTCTAGGAGGAAGAGAGGGATTTAGGAAGATTTATTGGGATAATGTTGGATGAGCCAAGGGGCTTGAGAGGTGTGACTAATGGGTTAGAGGTGGTTTCCTTTTATAAGGGGGAGGAGGGGCTCTTTAAGAAAGTTTGGTAGTATTTTTTTATTATATAATTATTTTCGATTTCAAATGGTCCAAAACACCATAAATTTAAAGATAAGATGACTATTTTTCGAAATAAAATCATCCAATAATAATTGGAAAGGTTTTTCATAATTTTTTTTAATTTTTTATAATCTCATTTATTTAAATTATTCATTAATAAGGTAATCAGTACATCATCATTGTGTCATAATGAATTTTTTTTATATGAGGTATAAAAATTATAAACAAAATACCATGATGTAGTAAATAGTATTATATTTCAAATTAATATTTTTAGTCAATAAGATAAATTATAGAACCCATATAAAAATTGATTTACAAAAAGATATATGTTTATGTCATTTTTGTCATTACTTTAAATTAATTAATATAATGTGTCATTATCACTCCCAAGTGGCTACATGGGGTCACAAAATCAATCCGACGATGCCCATGATTAGACATGTATCAACAAATAGTATTAGGACACATGTTTGGGTAATTATTATTATTATAATAATAATATTTGTTTACCCTTATTTACCAGATTTACCCTTTAACCATGGTAAATAAAATATTTACTGAAGTAACCATTCATAATGTCTAAAAATAAACGTTACCTATTTACACAATTTGGACCTCATGAATCCAAATATGGAATACATTTTTTCAAATTCAAAACACATAAGTATCAGAAATTAAATCAAAATTAATTCCCACTGTCAAAACAAAAAGCGTGTTTTTAAGAAATAATAACTTTCAAAAGATTCACTCTTGTTTATGTCTAATTTCAATGTGAAATTACGTCAAATAACCAAAATTGGATTAAATGGTAAACCTATAATCTAATTACACTTCAAAACAAATTAAAAAGATAATCTAACCATAGAAATAAATTATATTAAATGACAGTTATGAATTAAAATGTTGTATTTTTCCCTATTGATTAAAAAATGAAGTTTCTTTGAAAACAACCGAAATTTCATCCCAAGTAAATTCTGATGTCCCAATTCTAAAGAAGAATATTATTCGTTAGAATATAACATATAAAAGCGAAAAACTAGATATAAAATGGGTTCTCCATCAGAAGGCGGCAAATCGACATTTTGAAGAATATTAGAGTGTTTATGCTTAAAATTGGATTCATTCGTATTTTAAGCCACTAAATTTTATTGGATAAATGTAAAATCACATAACAAACATGTGTAATAATATTGTATTTAGTTATGTTCATTACCTATGATACAACATCTTTGCATTAACTACCATTTAAAATAATAATATTATATTATTATTTTTCAGTATAACTCAATGTTGAGTGCAACGTAAGATTTCAAAGAAACCTATTATTTCTTGTCGGTTACGCCATTGAACATTGCATCCCCTTTAAAAGGGAAATTAATATTTAATTCAAAAATGTTAATAAATATGAAAATTTCATATTCTTTATTTTCCAGGGATGTTACAATCACTTTCTTCCACTTCCTTTTCTCATTTCTCTAGAGAGGATCCACTCATAATTTATCGACATATAGGTCCCTTAATTAAAATTAATAAATAAATCCTCATTTGATGATAGATGCTCTGTTTAAGTCCCACTTTCACCTACTTGATGAAAAATACATTACCACATATTCACTGGGTAATCCTTTCTGAACACTTTCATGATGTTCATTGCCTTCAAGAATCTCACCTCTTTCAAGGAGCTCAAATAGCCTTTGTGAAGAACCCTCCTTTTTTCAAGCTCACATAGACTTCAAAAAGCACACAAATGTTTTTATTATTGTAATTTTTTCTTATCTTTAATATCCTTCACAAACTCCCATTCTTAGTGAATTTTTTTTCAATAACACCAGTTGCAAACAACCTTTTCAAATCTGGATCTCTATAATCTTCGTTAAACCTCACTGCTTTCATAAATGGAGTGGTGGCTTATTTATTAGTGTTTACACCAATTATAGAAGCTTCCATCAACTTCATCATAATTTTTTAAATCTCTACCATTTCATTCATGATGATGCCTATCTTTGTGAAGCACCATGGAACTTTCCCCCTCGTGAATCGTCTTGAACTTGCAGATATTACAATAAAAAGTTTGCACATTCACGATGCTCTGATCATGATGATACACACAATATCAAAATGAACTTAATGAAACATAGTATTCTGGAAACTCATATGTTTTCCATATTTCTTCATGTCCTTGATGTAAATCCATCATTTGCAATGCTTGAATGAACCTCAAATATTTGGACCAAAAAAATTAGGAAAACACATGGAAATAACGTCACCTTGTGCATGAAAGTTTCTGTACCACTTCCCAAGAAACCATTCATCTATAATGGATATTTTTAAACATAAATTTTCTGTAATATCTTTGGAACTAGATATCATACCTTAGAGACCTTTTTTTCAATAAACATAATTATCCAAAATATAATACAATTTTACAATGATGCGTTTCTTACCAACAAAAAGTATTACCATTTATGAAATAAATTAATTAAAACATCAAATGAGGTTTTAGAGATTAATTTATTATCAAAAAATATGAGGATTTACACATATTAGATAAAATATGAGAATAATTTTTCTTTTAAAATAAATAATGATATACAGAATGACTTATCATTCTACCTATAGATCTTGTAATTCATTAGTGCTTTAGGCATAAAAATTAACATTCATTTTTGGAGTGAAATTTGAAGTGTAAAATGGCCAGTGAACAACAAATGGGTGAGATTTATCATAAGAAATAGAATGAAATCAAGTAATTATATCTACTTTGGAAAATCATTCAACTTTTAGAATAGTATCATGAAATAATTGTTTTTCGTTTTATAATTGTTTTTATGATATCAATGACCTCTTCATTAATAATTAGATTTTATAGTCACTAAATTTTATAGATCACCCACTTTCTTGTGATAAGTAATCATTATCAATATATATATATATATATTTATTTATTTAGACTTTTATTCCATGTCAAATTCATGTCATATGTTCTCTGATGTGGAAACCGAGTTATAAGCTATTTCAGGTAACCATTATTTTTCAAACAATCCCTTTTTAATGGAAATTTTAGTATTTATTTTTTTATGTGGGTGTCAAAGAATGTAATTTTCAATTATTAAAACATGTATGAATCAGAATATTTTTGAGGGAACAAATAATTTTAAAGGGGAATACTATAACACTCTATGTTTTTATGAATTATTATTATTTCAAAAAAAATAAAATTCTTTGATGTATTTCATTGCATGCCACGTCGAGTTATTCCTGCTTAATAGACAACACTAAAATAAGATTCCACTATATGAAATAATTAATTGTTTTAAAGTATATGGAACACTCTGTTTTGATTGGGTTCCACACAATTTTAAGTTTCTTCGATAGCTTGTGTTACATTTAACACCAACTTTTACCGAACTTGAATATACCAATAATATTATTTAAATATTATTATAGTTATCACAATGCATTTAGAATTATAGTTATGAATAAGTATAAGAAAAATATGAAAACATGGTTTAAAAATGTCTATAAAACAAATTCTTTGTTTAGCACTTAATTAGAAATTATTGTAAGAACTATTTGAAAATAAATAAATTCACTTGCAAAAAAATTATTTTTGTATGTACAAACACGTTTTATCTCAATAAATTAGTCAAAACACATTTGATGAATTATTTAAAGGATATTTATATATATATATATTATTTAATCAACTATTTAACTATATCCAATACATTTTCCATATAAGAGAAAAAAATAAAACCAATTCTACACATAAAAAGATGTATTTTTCTAGAAGGTGGTTTTATGTCCTTGTAATGGGGCACTTATATTAGAAATAAATTTTAAAAATTTTAAAAATTCAATATGAAAAAAATATATTTTTGATATCATAAATTTAGAATTATTTTACTGTGATTTTTGTTTTCTGAAATATTTCATTTTTGGGTGAATAGTAAAAGATACAAAATTTTTATTGAAAACTGCATTTTTGTTTGAATTAATTATATAGTAAAATTATTTTTTTAATATTTGTAAAGTATATTAAAAAATATATTTCATATATTAATCCAATTTATTTTGTTGGAATGAATTTCAAATTTAAATATTGATATATAAGAATTTCAAACTTTTGGACATTTTCACATTAGAAATCGGTTGATTTGTCCCATTTGTGGGATTAATTTTAAATATATTTCTACCAATTTTGTCATTGAAATATATAAAAATGGATTAAATATTTGTAATAATTATAATTTATAATTTATAATATGTTCAACATAAATTTTTATCAATGTTATTAATTAAAATAGTCAAAATTAATTACAATAATTAAGAGAGAAACGAGTTTATCAAAGAGAAAACTTTTACCTCAAGAGGCCAAATGACATAAAACAGGTCAAAACCCCATTTTAAGGAAAAATATATATTATATAATGTATTTAACATAAATTGTTTCATTATTTTTTGCATGTGATGTAAGGGTGACCTCCTAGTAGTGTTTACCTTTTGGTATTTACAGGAATGACACTCCCCCACAAATATAAAATGGAACCCACCACCACCCTTCTTAACACATATCAAGATCTTTTTTCATAGAAAATACCAACCCTCATATCTTCCCAACGTACATACTGTCATTATATATTCCTCACTTTGAGAATAAGTTCAACCACATATGTTCTTCAATGCAAACCAATATGATTTACCGGAATAAGAGGTAATATTCTTCAACATCATTTTTCGTGTTGTGTCCTTGTCCACCCCATAAAATTATGATTATATAAATATTATATACTAAAATAAATATTATAAATATAATGATATTTTTATGTTATTTGTATGACCTAAAACATCACACATTTCTATCCAATGGGATATACAATCACCGTTCGTGGGTATAGTGTACTACCACCTCAAGAACCGATGTCATTCGTTATTCCTTTACCACATTTCAATGTTGGAAATAAAAAGGGATTTATATTTAATATATAATATATTTGAAATAAATAATTTATTGATTCTTCTGGGATTATTATATAACACATACCTTAATACTTTCCATTTTGTGGGAATACAATATTGTCATTTGTGTGGATGTCAGACTACTACTTCCCGAAGCGATGTGATTCGTACACACTTCACATAGAATATATTAAAGATGGGTTTAATATACATATGTGAAATATTTTAAATAATAATAATACCATAATTAATATATATATATATATCATTTAACTTACTTTTTATTAATATGAAATGATAATGGAAACAACATTCAAGCGTACGTATGACTTACCCTCTCCATGAATAGTCTATTTCATTTCATATTTCTATTTTTATAGAATATTATAAATTATTATATATAGAAAATATATGATATTTAAATCATTATTTAAATTCTATAAATGAATAAATCATGGTCAAATAAAATGTACAAAACTAATAATTCATAACATATATGAAAATCTAAGTGATTATTACCAGAAATGCAACATTAACAAAGAATTGTTAATAAATGGGTAATATACTGTCATAATAAAATATTATATGGTATTTTATATATGAAAATTATTATGTGGTAGATTTATAATAATATTATATTTATTATACATGATGTTTTATTTTTTACACAGGAATTCAAGTCTTAAGAAAATGGGTTTTCTAGTATCACTTTAATATATGTGAGACTTATACCTTATTCCACCCTAATTTATTTTTGGTGGTGTATATAATTACCCATGACATTTTATATTATTAATTTAATTTATTTATTGATATTAAAATTTTAAATTTATGTTATTCTTTTACAGAAACCATGATTAAAAAGTTACTCATATACTATGGTATTTTTTTCTCACATTTGTTTTCTGTGAGACACAAGCCATGTTCACCGTCTATTTATTATATGTTGTATATACTTCACATGAACATATATTATGATTATTATACTAAAATATATTTTTATTTACTTATCTATTTTAGGATCTTAATTTCTGGGGGTTTATGTTTCAAAATTTACCAAATCATTAAATGAATTTTGTCTAAATTAGCCTTCATCAAGACACAAGTTATGTTATGAAACTATATTATTTTATAAGGGGTATATAATTCACTATATAATTTTATATCATATATATACTTATTCTTATTATTTTTTAAGATTAATTTATATTTACTATTTTATGGGGATTATGATTCAAAGTTACCAAAGTGGTTAGAGTTTATTGTTATAATGTTATCATTTATCAGGATTGTTTATGATTAGGCTTCCATTGATGAAATTGTATGATCCATCTCCCAATAATTATCATGAATTTTCTACTAATAATATTATTAATTATATATTGAAGTAATACTTATATTCTTACACTATTTTGTACTTAATATAACTATCAAAGTGTTTTTAAGAGAATATGACCTTATTTATCTATTTGTTCAGAAATATATTTATTTAGAAAACATGTTTCCTAAAAATTATGTAAAAAACATGCGTTTAAATGGTATTTAAAAATATTTTCATGTAAAATATATTGAAAATGATTTATTTTTTAAAATTTTGTTAAAATTATTTTCAATTCTTCATTCATATGTTTGAGAAGTTATTTTCAAATGGATGGAATTCAAAAATGGATTATGTTTAAAGTGTTTTAAATTATTTTAAATGATTCATTTATAATTTTATAATATTATTTTAAATAAAAAGGGTTTTTAAAATGTTTTATCAAAGTTATTTTTAAATAGAGGTTATTTTCTTTAAGAAATCCACCAAGTGATATTTGAAAATCCTTCTCCATATATGATTAAATTCTTCGATATATTTTATGATTTACAAGGGTTATAATCTATGTTCTTTATTATTATTATTTTAATGAAATATTAATGTTTAAGATGAAAATTTTATGAAACCCATTTTCTTCCATGGGTAATACAATGAAAAAAATCTTATCAAACCCACTTCCTTTTAATAATTATTTTATGAGAAAATGATTAAGAACCCCATCTCTTTTCTATAGGTTATTATATGATAAAATTTTGATGACACCATTTTAATTTCATGGTTTAAAATATGATGTTTATGAAGCTCATCTATTTTTATGGGTGTTTATATAAATATTTCTCTTATGGAATACATATGTATGATTTTTTATGTGACGAGTGGTACCAATATCTCCCTCAAATTAATTGGGTAAATATTTATATCTCATGAGATAGAAAAGGATATAATATGGAGTGAACCTAATCCAGTGATGGAATTTTTATACTAATATGGTTTTTTGGAGTGAAACTTGAATACTAAGACGGTTTAGGGAGTTAACCCATTCCTGTAAGATAGCCTAGGAAGATATACTTGGCTACAAATATTGTATTACAAGTGAAACATGGCTACTAAGATGTTATGAATGTAATTTATTTGATTTCCATAATGTAATTAATGGACCTGATTTTATGTCAATGAATTTATGCATGAACTTTCTTACATGTTAATAATGATATGCTTGAACCAGATTTTACATTCAAAGTCTTATTCATGGACCTTATTTCCTAAATAACTTTTTATTTGAGTTCCTGATGCAATTTCCTTAATTTAATAAGTGATCCTATTTGTATTTAAACATATTCACAATGTTATAAGATGAGTTTTATTCCACAACTCTATAAATGATTTCAATTTTATGCTCTCCAGGATCATTTTCATTGATTTAATTATGATTCATATATAATGAACTGTCATCATAATTACATGACTCATGATTATGATATTTTATATTAATGGCATGATCTTAAGATGTTATGCATATATTCTCATACCCTTTTGTTCGTGTAATGCTTATGTATCTCCTTTATTTAACCTTAGTGAGCATTAGAGCTCACTCTTTCTTAGGTTTCCTTTCCCCAGGTTATGGATAAAGGTTTTAAGTATGAGTTATGAATGTAAAGAACCTCTTGGGGAATATTTTAGTCCATTAACCATGTTAGAACATTTTTATAGAAGTATCCAAATACATTAAATAATTTTTGTTCTTAGTAATGTACTTTTGTAATGTGTTGAATATTTATCTAAAATGATGTAATATCCAAGTATGTTAAGCCTAGGTTATAAAATATTACATGGGTGGTATGTTGATAAAGGATTTTGTCTGATCGTGGTCGATCTAAAGGGATCAATTGGTGCAAAAAATAGAGGAGATGAGACGCCCTTTTATAGGTGAGTCATGTGAAATCATGTAAATACATTAAATATTAATATATAATATGTGCTTAAAACATTTCAAATGGTTGTAATGAACTATACATTTTAATATAATTAGTATAAGGTTAAAATAAAATTTATTAATAAAATTTAAACTTTTTTAGTTGTTATGTTAATCCTAATGTTCTGGTTTAACCCCCTCGTTAACCCTGTTGAACCTTATCCGTTGTATCAAATTTCTCAATCTTTATGGGTCATTAATGTAATTTTAAAAATACCATATGGAAATTAAATAGACCATTAATGATATATAAGACAATTTCACATATTACTTATTTATTATAGTATTTGTTTATGATTTTTTTATGATTTAATTTTTTTAAAACATTAAATACTATTTAATGTCATTTTAGAGACTGTTCACAAAATTTTACATTAATGGCATAAAGATAATAATTTAATTCAATTTAAAAGATATATATATATATATAATAATTTATAATCCAAAATAATCTATAATTTATTTAATACCATAAATAATCTAAATAGTATCAAATAAAATATTTTTAAAACCATTTATTTGATTTTTCCTATGCCTTTTCAATCTTTATAGTGACATTTCATACTCGCATTAAATAATTATACTTTATTCGAAAATTAATAATAAAATTTTAAAATGATACTAAATTATTATACATAAATAAGATAATATATGTTCATTTATAAATCATATTTACTCTTATCATAATCATGAAAAAATATTTAAGATATATAACGGGAGAAGATGACGTCTATTAAATACAACACATCTCTTGGATGAAAAATAAGATTTCAAAAGAAGCCACCGAAAATAGTCTAATAAAGAAGATATATCTCTAAAATTTCCTCCACAAAAATATTTGTTACATTTTTTAGTAATTTTGGACTTTTCTACTTAATGTAAATATTTATCTCAATTTACCTTTACCACGATAACTCACTTTTAAACTCGGTAAATTATTTTTGAGACTAAAAATTAAATTTATGTTATAATAAAAATATGAAATGATTATTCCAAAATTTAGATCTATTTTATGTAATTTAATTTTTAGTAATTATTTAAATCAATTTTTATATAAGTGCTAGAAATGAAACAAAACAAGTTTTTAGAGAAATACATTTTTAATCATAAAAAATAGACTTATTCCAAAATAAATTATATGGGATATTTATATAGATTTCATTGTATTATATTTAATAAAATGGATCTCTTATTAATTGAAAACCAATGAAAAAAATATATTGTGGCATTTTAATTAGTCTATATAAATAAAATAAAGGACAATTTTGATTTTTGGTTTTTGCTTGTTTCACTATTCACTGAAAAATCAATCTTCTTAGAAAAATACTATAAAGGTATCCAAATCATATAAGTACATGATGACTTGATAAAAATGACTTGATCACTTATATCATTTGATCTCAATTTAATATTTATAGAAAAACTCAATTAATCACTCCTGAACTAATATACCCAAAATAAAAATTCCCCAATCATATAATCTCCAAAATATGAAAAAATATTCTATATAAATAATATTCACCTTAAAACCACCCTAAAACGCATATATTCTTCTAAAAACTAACTCAACCTTTTTACTCAAATAAAATCCCATCTTAGACAATAATATTTCTATTTTTCATAATCATATAAATTTTTAATTATTTTGAAAATATTTAATGATAACTTTAAAAATATTTACACTAACTCACTTTTCAATCCCATGGTAATATATATGATAAAACATATATTCCCAAAAATGTAGTAACCCTTTTATTCCAAAGAACTATAATTAACTCAATAAAAATTACATCATTAAAATAAAATCTTATCAATACCTATCATGTTACATGAACAAAATTTAAAACAAGTATTCCTTAAATAATTTTTTCACTCATGCACAAGTTAAACTTATGGTTCATATATATCTCTAACAATTTTAAAAAGCCAAGTAAATTTGTCCCAAAGTTCTCTCATCACCTAAAACCACAAAGGTCTTATATATTCCATTAAATAGGTGATATACTTTTAAATTATTAACCCATGATGGTATATACAACTCTTAATTTTACTATAAGTGATAACTTTACAACATCTAAAATTTTCATAACCCTTTCGTGATACTAACTATAAAGACATATACCTCAATACACCCATAAATATATGTTTAATAGAATGGATTTTACATTTTTACATTACTATGGATTCAAATGTTAATAGTTTCATATAATTAGTAAGGATATTACATAAAAATGTGGACGCTTCCATACAATGTACATTATTTCAATAAAGATTGGGATTTAGATTCACATCCGTATTTCATTTATGACACTCTTTCTTCCTTCAAGGATAATTTATTTTATTCCCATGTAGAATTAATTTTGGTTTCTACTCTTCCTTTGGACCAATGAAAAATATTTTAAAGCATATGATTATTTTAAAAATCTTAGTAAGGAAAGTTAGAATAATGAAAATCCATTCTACTGTTGAAAAACATGAAAACCCATGATATTTTTTACCATTTTCACAATAAAACACTGAGATAATTAATATTACATATAAACATAATAAAATTAAACTTTTTATCTAAGAAAAACACTTAAAACCATCAGAATTATAGTAAATAATTTAGGGAAAATTAGGTATATGAGAAATTATGAAAACATTCCTTAGAATACAATCCTTTCTCTAGTAAATGTTTATAAACATTACCTTCCCCATAAAATCAAAATATTTGAATAAAACCCTTTTCCTGCATAAAATAGGTATCATGGAGCATCATATTCATAATTGTGTTCAGTCATATATAACCAATATCAAAATAACTAAAGCTCATTTAACTCCATAGGAGTAACTAACTCTGTTATCTCACTCAGTTTTATACATCAAAAGATAAATTATTACCCAATGAATTAGAGGACTATATCAGGCTCATCAATCATCATGATCTATATCGGTCTCACCCATCATGAAGAGATATATCAGTCTTAACATTCATCACCTAAAATTATAAATACCATATCATGAACCAAACATTGTAATATTTCACATTTTTGTCACAAAACCCTTGAAAAATCATTTGAAAACATAATTAAAATAGATTCCATATTTTCATAATCCTAATGATAAATATCATTTTTATTTGAAATTATTAAAAATAAAACATTTCTAGAAGAGTAAGAATATGATATACATTAAAATATCATGCTAACTTACTAATGAATCTTGATAATGAATAACAACTAAGGAATTTGGATAATGCGGTCAAGCCATGTATATTTAAAATAATTTCATTTTTCACTTTTTTTAAAATTTGAAATTAAAAAATTTGAAATTATTTAAAAGATTCTTTATTAAATAAATGTTAAGAAAGTCAAAAAATTCCATAGTAACCTTCAAAAACCTTTCGAATATACCTTATAACATTCCTAAAATATTTAAAATAATGTGACCATATAATAAAAAATGTTAAAAATATTTAATGTGATTTTTTAAAGGAATAACCCTTAAATTTTGTCTTGTCAAACACCGTATGTTTTTTAAATCTTCTTCTTTGGAGAACCTCTCTTTACTACGAACTCAATTATTTTTAGGATCTTATTTTTTTATGAAAAGAGCATATAATACATTGGGCTAATTTTGGGAAAGGATTTGATCTGATATTAGTCAATATAAACAAATCAAGAGGTGTGAGGAAGATAGGATATGAGATACAATTTTATAAGTGATGTAGGTGAAAACTTATGAATACATGAAATAAGAGTATATAATATGTGTATAAATCATTTAAAATTGTTTTAAAGAACAATAATATTGAGCCTAATGTAGATAAGGGTGAAATATAATTTCCCCATAAAATTTAGATAGATTTATGTATCAATTTAAACCTTATATGTTGGTTTAACCCCCTTATTATCTTTGTTTAACTTTAACCATTATAACAATCGTTTCAATCATTAGGGTTAATGAAAGTAATTTTAAAAGTTTAATTATAAAGTAAATGTAAAATTAATGATATAACCAAATATATACCATATAATTGAGTTATTGAAGGATTTATATGTTTTATATTTATTTAAAATTTTAAAACATTATATATTATTTAAAGTCAGTGGCGAGACTATTTACAAAATTTTACTAGAATGGAATAAATATCAAAAAATTAATTTGTATTAAAATAGTACAATAATAATTTATACATCTTAATTATTTATAAAATTCACAGAATACCATATATCATCTAAATATTATATCTCTTAACATTTTTAAAATCATTTTTTTGATTTTCTCTTATATATTCCCAACTATCGTATTGACGCAACATAACCATTTTAATTAATTTAATACATTTAAAAACATAATTAAATAATTTAAAAGTGGTTAATTTTTTATAAATCATTATTTTCATTTTGGATTGTTCTTAATTTATATTTACTCTTATTCTAATCATGAAAAAAATATAAGTTCTAAAATGAGATAAAATGATATTTGTTAAATATAACCCTTCCTTCTCTTGGAAGATAACCAAGATTTAAACTAAGGGAACCCAAAATGTTCCATGAATGAAGTAAAGTTGATCCACCTCTCATAAAAAATAGAAAATTAATATGTTTTGTTGTATTTTGTTTCTTTTTCTACTTAATTTTAAAATTTATATTTTAATTTACTATTTGCGAAATAACATATTTGGAAACTTGGTAAAAAAAAATTTAGACCAAAAATAAAATTTACATTATAAAAATTTTGGAATTATGATTTTATATTTTAAATAAATATTAAAAGATTAATTTCCTGTAGGTGTTATATGTTAAATTTAATATAAGGGTGAAAAGTGCAATAAAAATTAGTTTTTAGGAAAATGAATTTTTAAGCATTAAAATGAGTATATACCAAATAAATTATTTATTACTTTAAGTGTAATTAATTATATTATTTTCAATAAATGGGATATTATTCTTTATTAACTCTGAATCCAAAATATAAATGTCATTTTAAATTTTATTATTTATATAAAATAAATTATAGTTTCACAGAAATTGGAATTTTTATTATTCACTAAAAAATAAATATTTATAGAAAAATCCAAAAATACCATCCCAAGACTATCATGAAATGTTAATTAAAAAATTATATCCATTTTTTGAAATTTAATTTCAAATATTGTAAGAAATTAATTATAATATTCATACACAAAATGTAATAAACCCCATTTTTAAAGAAAATGTACTTTTGAAGCATAAAATGAAACTTTCTCATTTTTTTCCTAATAAAAATAATTAAAATAATTAAAATTCGATAAATTAGATATATAATATACTTAATATGTTAGAATCATTAATGAATAAATATTATTTTAATCAATTAAGGTAAAAATACATTGCACAAATAACTTTATTTATGAAAAATATCACTTTTATCTTCAAAAGATTTTAACATCCATTCTAGCCAATTGATAATTAGTTTATAATTGATTAGTAATTTTATTAAGGGATTAATTTCTACATGCATTACATAATATAATTATCTCTATTCGTACCCTCCACACAATGACTAGGTCATAAAGGTTATATTTAAATAATAATATTTTAATAATATATCACTGTTCTTTTTAATCTCGATATCATGTGTGGGAAATAAAATAAAATATAATGTTCATCTAAAAAAATATAACTAAAATATCTGGGTGTTAAAATTTGGGTTCTTGTTATGTTCATTTAGTAATGACCACTATCAAGAATGTTAAATTCTTATGTAGTGGAATATTTGTGAAAAGGTTCCATGAATCGATTATTGTGGGACATGTGCATGGGAATCAATATATACACCAAATGTCTGTTAGTATATAAATTTGATAGAAAGCTTATATGTTTGTGGAATGCACCTATAAGTAGTCCTATATATGGTTATCTACTCTCATTTATATTTGTAACTAAATAAAGATGGAAGATTATATTGTTTTGGCTTACAACTAGTATGAAGCCCATATATGGTTATCTACCCTCCTATCTATTAGTAATTATAGGAGGAATGAAGATGATATGGTTGGGTGTTACATATATATTGAGACCCATATATTATAGAGTACCTTCCTAAATATTAGTATCCTGATGACTATGGAAGATGATATGGCCAGGGATTACAACTAGTAGGAGGAATATATATGTTTGTTTAGATTTCGGTCCATTTCAGACTAGATTTAGAAATAAAATGACATCGTTGGGGCTTATAACTAGTAGAAGGTTTGTATATGGTTTTCTATCCTTTTACCTATGGGTAACTAGATGGAAAAATTATGATATGTTTGGGGATTAAACATAGAAAGAGTTCCATATATTATTGTCTAACCTATGTCTATTGGTAAGTAGTTGAGGTTGGAATATGATATTGTTTGAGCTTACAAATTTTACATGGACAAATATTTATATTGGGGCGTTTGATTTTAACATAAAATAGCTTCTATACTTATCTTGTTCAACTAGAATCAATAGCTACATAGTTAAAGTTTCATAGTTTAGGGTTATAATTTTGGAACGATCCCTGCATTTCAAAATTATGTGGAATGGATTCTTATTTCATGTATAGGGAGAAAATTAGGTATTGAGTGGTGAATACAAATTGGTAATCCCATTAGAGATTACTATGATGGATTTGGAATATTGATCTGATTTTTGGAAAACAATAGGAGTATCATGACTCAGAGAGTTGCAATGAAACTAAGTGGAGTATCTCAACTCAATGTGTCTAATGAAACTAAGAGGAGTATCTCAACTTCAAGAATTTATATGGGGATAATTATTGAGATTTACATTCTAGCTTATCCTTTATACTGAAATCTAAATAAGAGAAGGTATGGTTAGTTTTAACAAAATTATAGATTCCCATATGAAATGCTTTGATTCTTACAACTAATAGGCAGACCATATGAGATAGTTTTGGGAATTTACCTAGTTGGAGGCCCATATGATAATAATTAGGCTTTCACCTAGTTGTAGTTCCATATGAGATGATTTGGTAATTAAACCAAGTAATAGTCACAAATTTTCCTAATATGGTCAATGACATGGATGAATGTAGGTTTTATGAAATGGATTTTTATGGCTATGATCTTATACAATGAAGGACTATATGATCACTTGAATGAACTCCCCAAATGTATTTGATCATTGTGGAAAAAATTATAAAAAATCATCTCAAACATAGATAGTTGGGTCGCTTCATGAAGTATGTTTGTATAAAGTAGTTCTTTATATCCTAGTATCAGTCATAAGAGGATGAGGAACACTCTAGGGGGACCTTCTGTATAAGAGCAATGTGTTATGTATAAGGGAGTATAAAAAGTTGGGAAAAGATATATGCTATGAAAAAATGATGGTTACAGGGGGAGTATCCATGATGGGATCTTATTCATGAGACTCCCTAATGGATGATCATGGACAAACCTTTACTTTGGAATCTCATGGATCGTGTATATGAACATGCCCTTGTAGATGAGGATTCTGGAGGAGACTGATAGATGAGTATCAAATATGAGGCTCTCTATGGAATATCATTGATGGGTCCTCAAAAAATTAAACTAATGGATTTTTACACATAATGTAAACTTGGTGATAATCCCTTATTATAGAAGATTTAGGATAGTCCCTCACAAATAAAAATCACATAAGGTTTATTTTTTTTATTCCCTTCTATTGGATTTTTCATAGGAATTACCAGCTGATATATTTTATGAATGATTGGGCCAATGATGGGGGGATACACATTTCTATTTAAGGTAAAAGGTCTATCAAAATGTGGAAAATTTTCTCTCATACACCTATTTTGAATTCCTATATTACCTATGTGTTTTTTTAATTATTGTGCTTCCTAGATAGATTCACTCAAGTGTTTATTCTCAATGTACATGATAGATATTTTTAATAAATAATTTTTAATCCCCATACATGAGAATATAGACTACGAGGATGTATGTGTGCATAAATATATGTTACTAGGAAGAGATATCATCAACCATACCATGAGTATGTCACTGTAAATATGTACCGTCCTTCTTCCACAAATGAGCTCCTTCCTCACCAATATTCTACACCTCGACAAAATAATAGAATCACATATTAATAAATGACACCTTTCCATGAAGTTTATATGCCCTCAAAAAGGATTATTGTAGTGTTATCCCAAACAACTCATGAACACAATGATTCGATATAACTATAAAGTATGGATTACCATGAAGGATTCCTCTTCATGAAGAATCATTGTTAGAGAGAGTATCTTTTAGTTGCGTTTAATGAATAATTTCCAGGTTGGTAAAGTGGTACATGAACTCGAGTGATGTTCATGACATTTATTTTCAAATTAAATGTGTTCTTTAATAAGGGTTAAATTCATTCATGGTAAACTCACCTTTTTTGTTTTCAGGAAATATATCATAACATAAAATTACTATATATTTTGATACAAAATTTTTTTAGCTCCTTGAGAAGTATATTTGAATCATAAGAAATAATATAAACACAAAACTAATAGTTTGATACTATTTTATATATTTATCAAGGATAAAAAGTGTAAAATATTCCAAGTAAAATTTTATTTATAGCATTAAAAACGTTTTACTTTCAACATATAATATCTACAACCTACTCATAGTGGGAGGTTACCAGCACCACCTTACTATAATAGGAAATATGTATGGGGAATCTATATCCATTGGTCGTACTCATTGTGGATTATTCAAGGGGTGTTTTTATCACACCATTGGAATTAAAACAATGTATGAGTCTGAGTTATTGGCCATGATATATACTGTTGATTATGCTGCTCGGTACAACTAGACACCATTGTGGCTTGAATCTGACTCTGAGGTTGCTGTGAATGCTTTGAAGGTAAGGAAACAAGATGTACCGTGGAAAATTCTACCTCTTTGGGTTGAGTGTCTCAACAAGAGAACTCATATCAATTTGGAAGTCTCCCACACATATCGAGAAGCAAATCAAGTTGCAGAGGTGTTGTCCAAGAAGGCTGTTAGTAAGATGGGTATGTTTTGGACTTTAAAATTCCTAATTGGTGTGAAGAAATGGTGAATGTTGATATGTGTGGTGTGATTCACTATTGGATATGTAATAACCCCTGTAATTGTGGCTCTGTTTTCCTCAATTTTTCTTATGTATTTATGCATCCGACTTTCGTCATCTCATACGCTTTCTTGGACTATATCCCTTGGTGTGTGATAAATCATGAAACATATAAAGATCCATTTTTATTCTTATTAATACATGAATTTAATTTAGGATCAATTTTATTTTCATCAGCTGGATAAGGACCATACAATGATTTCCATGGAAAATTGAGGAACACACATTCTTTTGTTCCAATATGTGAACCATTAGATAATTCACCATGAATCTTCCTCAAATTTTAGAAATCTGAATTTACCATTTTTGAAAACTATACTTTCAAAAACCCTTCACTCAGAGTTCTATTTTTTGAATTCCATAGTATTAGAGTATGATGTCAACTATTCAATCCCTAGTATGGAGGTTTCTCATGAATGCCTCTTGAATACAAAAACTTAATGGCCATCCGATAAATGTTAAGGTATAAGGAAGTAAGTGGAATATGTCACAAAATCCAACAACATTACTATTGTATCCCTTGTGCATAGAAAATAATACATCCCACACCTTAGGGAAGTGGGAGAGGATGTAAACTATTTCCCCACTACCATTTAAAAGATTCTTGGAGGAGTTATTACCAACCATTACCATCACCACTTCTGGGTAGTCCCATATTTTTATGAGTATTCCAATAAGTTTATCCAAGATATATCAAACATATTTATCTTAACTAAAATATCATGAATGGGGGTCCAATAGGGGACATGTCGACTAAAGATTAGAATTAGGAACATATCCATGTTTCCACCCATGAAGTTCATAGAAATATTCATTTGACAATCCTAGAGTAGGTTGTTATGCCAATTCTAACACATTATGTTTTTAAGAAAATTATAATGTTTAATTAAGAGTATGTTGATGTCAATGTTTTCTTTCCAGATGTCTATTAACATATTTTAATAGAAATGGAGGAGCAGGTTTATATCCTTGTTCCCTCCTAGTAAGTTGAACAACACATTCCAATGAAAAACCAATTACAGGATAATATCCATATCCCTACCCATGTAATTTTTTTAGTATATTCCAATCATAACTAAGGGGCATGTTAGGTGAGTTCTCACTCATTATGGTCACTGATCTCACAACACGACCATAATTTAGATTGATTCTTAGACCCTAGACATATTACTATGAAAATCCAGGGAAATATCTCATCAAGGGAAGTCTATATTAAAAAAAATACCATATTCTGATTCCAAAGAATATAATTGTGGATCATTAAAACATTTTTATAATTGAATGAGGATCCACCATTATTTCAGTAATAAGAGAGGGTAACTATAGTAAAAGAAATTCCTCCCCATAGTATCAGGACATAAACCATTTGTTAGGTCCTCTAAAAACATTCTTCTATGATTTTCCTCCATGGAGTTTAATGATAAACAACTCTATAGGTCCTCTATAGAGTACCCATCATAGATTTGATCACCTCAATAATAAACATACCATCCATAAAGATATTATTATTATAAGACATAAAATACCATTATATATGAAGGACCTATGCATGTTCAAATGATACTAAGATGATTTTAAGATACTCCTTAGAGAACCCATCAATGTGGTCATACCCATGGTGAATTAATGAATAATTAAGAAGGTCCTCCTCTGGAACCGATTTGTGGAGTTTCTCTTAAGATTGTAATGATCAGATGAAAAGGTTTTTCTCTCATTACCAATACATCAAAAATTTTATCCATGAATTTCAAAACTCGGGGAGGAAGTATAATATATCTGGAGGTCCTCATTCAAGTATATTTTACAAAGTTCCATGCCAATATAGAACACTAATCCAGAATGGAGGCCATACTTCTGATGGATGATCTAGAACAAACCATGGAGGTCCACCCCATAGTTCTTATTGTAAATCCCCTCATCTCAATGACCTATGTTCTCGGTATTAAGGACCTCATAATGTTAAATATACTCTGATGATTCCATCATACTAAGAGGAACTAATGAAATATATTTAGAAAAATCAAGAACCTATTTATCAAGAACTGAGGTATCATCCTAGACAATTTGTGATTTGAGGAAACATGAATCATATTTAACTCCCCTAGATCATATATCTTGTGATTAATCTAAGGACATTACAGAAGTTATTACTTTTCATAAAAAAAAGTAGTGGGGAAATGATATTTATGGTCATATTATGTTAATTTACCCCTCATAGAGGAAAAATATAACTCTATTGTAATGTGGTAAGAATAGTCATAGGATAGAATATTTTCCATATTCTATCCCTTGGCAATACCCTAGTATTAAAGTCCAAAGAAATTAATTTTCAAGTAAATCCATAATTTCAAAAGAATTTATGGGAGACTCTTCATCATCTCAAGATCATATTATTATATTAAATATATTATATTATCCATATAATAAAACTAGATGATATATGATTCAAAGTTGGAAAAAATACATTTTAGTGTCTAAAAACCCTATATTAGTTAAAACGATGAAAAATATCTTACATACTCGGCTCAATGATTTGAAATATCTCTTCTAGATAATCCTTCATACCTGACATGATGTATGAATCAGGGTATGTAAAGAATATAGAGATCTGAATTTTACTCCACTCACTGGACACCAATTGTTTTCAAAAAAATTATACTATAATGTTATTTATTTTTTCCAAGTCTCAAGCCCTAGGTCTGTATACGCTTGTTGTTCTTTCCAAAAAATTCATTCCATTCCAAAATACTAAAAAAATAAAATACTTTTATGGGAATGATTCGTTTGTAGGATCATACACCAGGATACCAAAAAGGTGAAAGTTTCATCTTATTTGAGGAAAATAAATCATATATTCAAAGATTCACCCTTTGTAGTTATGAAATCTCACCTAGAAGAAAAACTACATTCTGATACTATAAGAATAAAATCCCCAAAGATAGGTAAGGCCATGTAAGTATCCCTGATAGGTGTATATCATAAATCTCATCCCAAAGGTATTGAGGAATATATATTACTAATATATCCCCTAAAATCATCACATATATAACTTTGTATTTCTGCAATTATTATAGAAGAAAATAAACCCCAAATCATAGGCCTTGGGGCATTGTTCTCTCTTAATCATCCAATTAAGTTGTTATTTTCTAGACATAGATTGAATTCAAAAGAGGTAACTCTAATATTTAATAAATAGTGAGACACATCATAAATATTGGTAGCATGATCATAGAATGTTGTTGGACACTCCCTCAGTGTAACACCCATGGATTTTTTGATTTTTTTGAATTAATTTTTCCTTTTTGATATTTTTCATTTCATGCAACACACAAGATAGTTCATTTTATATTAAGTCACTATGTTTGGATTACAGTATATGCAACACCAAGTTAATCATGCACCACACACAACATAAAATTGGTACATATATGTACGGAACACCTTGGTTCACTTGAGTTAAACGCAACAATGACTTTCCTCAATAACTTGCATAACACAGAAGACCAAGGTTTACCGAACAATAATATATTATATAAATATAATTATTTAATATAATAATATAAAACATTGATGTTAAATTAAAGGTTATGAATATTTATAACTAATTTATGAAAATATATGGTTTATACAATATAATATGAATTCATTGGTTACCAATTAATATAAATGAATATGAAAAATGATAAAATATAAAATAAAATATTATTATGGTTACAAAGATATTTTACATTAATAGATTAAATATTTATTTATTTCTTTTCATGCACTAATTCAACCATTTGTTTCATATGGAACTAACTTGGCATATGTTACACCCAAAATCGACTTGGCATACGATACACACAACACTGAGTTTATGCGAAACACATTTTTTTATATAATTATTTAAAAAAGATAATTATAAACATTCCATTAAACATAGTTATAAAAATTGCAGGATCTAATTTTCAAATATTTTTTATAATTTGTTTATATAAATATAACATATTGATAATGAAATATTTGATTTTGGTAAAGTCCTTTTATAATATTATTTTATCGAATGAATCAATTTTAAAAATAAAAATAATATTAGACAAAACATGAAATTTAATTTGATAATATAAACTTATATTTCGAATTTAGAACATCTAAATTAGTCTATGGTTATTTTGTTGGAATTTTTCAAGGATACTTCCTTTTTTAATGAATACTGAAAAATACCATTTTTTTAGTTAAAAAATAACTTTTTGTTCAATTAATTAATAATGTTAAAAAATATTATAATTTTTTAAGGTAACATTAGATCCATATAACATATAATATCATAATTAAATTAATAATAATAAATTATACTTTGTAATTTAATATAAAGTCTTAACAAACTTTTAAACATTTTTCTACTTTAGAAACTCGTTACATCATCCTATCTGCGAGATTAACATTAATCTTAATTCTTTCACTTTGTGATTTTAATTTCAAAAAACTGACTCATAAAATTTCATTCATTATAATATTTAGAGTCTAATAATATCAAATTAATGTTTAACCAAAATTATTAGTAAAAGTGATTAAAATTAATCTCATGGATTACAATCAAATTATGCTTAATTAAGGACTAATCTTAATAATAAGGGCCCAAATGACTTAGAAACATGTCAAACACAATTTTTATTTCCATATTTATCCCACACTCTTTAAAATCTTGATTTAATTTGGTTTCGTATTACTTTTTTTAGGTAAGGACACGTGCACACCTAACTTGTTTTATAAAATTGCAAGTGAGTCCCTTTCCTTCCCTAAAAGAGGCTACCGATTCTACATTTTCTTCACACCAATAAAACCAATTACCATTGCCCAATCCCTAACCAATAAAATTCCCAAAAATCATACCTTATTCCTATAAGCCTTCCCTTTTCAAATTAAATCCAAGGATTCCATTTGGTATAAACCAAAAGAAGATACCTGATTAAGAGGCAACATGTTCTCGCAAGCCCTTTTTTTATTTCCCTTATATACCCCCTCCTACTCCCTTTATTCAATGATTATATAAAAATAGTATTCCCAATATTCTTGGATTCTATTATGTAAACTGTTTTACAAAAAAATACACAAACCTTTATATAATGGATTACAAACATACTGTTTCTATGTACAGTGAACTACTGCCTCACGAAATAATGATTGTTAATTTTCCATTACCTCCAACCATGGTGTAAAAAATGATGTAAACTCTATTTATATATTTCATATATTAAAATTATTATTTATTTAAGATTATTTATTCCTTTTTACAACACTTATCAATTTACTTTCCATTTTTGTTAATTTTATTATTTCGTTTGAGGATGTGTGGACTACCGCCCCCTCAAAGTGGTATGATTTGTTAATACACCACATGGATGGTAATAAGAATGGTTTTATTAAATATATAATATATATGATATAATAAATATAATTCAATAATGGTATACATACATACATACATATATATATATGTCTGTTTGTGTTTCTTTTAATTTCATTCTATCAACCTGACAATTAAAAAAATAATGGTTATGCATATGTACGACCTAACGTCTCCATGAATGGTGTATTCCATTTGATAATTACATATTATATTGAATATTCTAATACACATATAATTTATATAAATGTTATTTATATAATGGTTTAAAATCTTGAAACCATGATATAAAGTAAAATACGAAATATATAATAAATTATGACTCGTGTGAATAATAAAGTGAATATTTCCCAAAGTGAAACCATAACATATGATTGTTAAGATATAGGTTATATAAGGTCATAATAAAACCATATATGGTATTAGATATAATAATATGGTTATTAATAAGATTTATAACAAATTTTTCTTTATTATATAGGTTGTTTGAATGTGTACGATAAGAGTCACAACACAAGGTATGTGGATTTCATCTCTCTTTTTATTCCCATGAGATACATGCTTTTTCTCCAATCTTTACTTTTGTGTAGTGTAAGAAATATCAATAATTTTATTCTATGTATCTTATACCAAGTATTTTGGTTATTAACATATCTTTTTTATGAACATTCATTTATGTGTTTTATGTTTCAAAATTTACCAAATTGGTAATAACGCTTTCTCTTAATTTTCTTTCTTTGAGACTCTTGTTTTGTTATGTACCTAAACTCTATTTCAAGGAGCATATACTTCCATTTTACATGTTAGATCATGAATATAGATATTTTAGTGATATTTTAATCTTCATTTAATGTAATTTTCTTACATGGAGAGTGTGATCTAAAGTTACCATGTCATAAGACTTTATTGATACAATCTCATAGCTTTTCGAGATTATTTATATTATGATTTCTTTAATGAATTATTATGAACCATATCTCAATAAATTCATAAATTTTCACCTCATATGGTTATTAATCTTATAATAATGTAGTGGTACCATTTTTATTCATTGTAACAAAACATAGTTATTAAAGTGTTTTTAAGAAATCCCGACTTTACCCTCTCTTTAATTGAAAATAAATGTTCCTTTAAAACCAGATTTCATAAAAAGTGTTTTCCAGAATATTCTACTAATATCAAATGGTCATTAAATGAACGTTTTAACCTTTTTTTATTTTACCAATGTTTTAAAAAAACTCCTCTTTTCACTTTCTAAAACAGGCAATTTTCTATCCTTTTTACTGCCGAAAATGAATATTTTTTTACCTTGTACGACATGTACAGATTTATCCTCTGTCAATCCTTTGATGTTTTCATTTCATTTTTAAAGGTTATTTTTAGGAAAATGTTTCTATAAAATATTTTGAAGGAAAATGGTTTTCAAAAATTTCTCAAGATTTATTTATAAGTTTTAAAATTACATTTTAGGAAAATCGATTTCAAAACATTTGCAATCACTATTTATATGTTTTCAAAGTTTTTTCCATGAAAAGAGTTTCTAAATTTTTTCCAACATTAATTATATGTTTTCAATTTTTTTTCAAATAAAAAGTTTTTAAATTTTTTTTGAATCTTATTTTATATTTTTTTCAATGAAAAATGTTTTTCAAAAGATTCCAAGTATTCTTTATACGTTTTAAAGTTATTTTCTATGAAAATGATTATCAAATGTTTTTATGTATTAAAAATCATTTTTCAATGAAGAAAGGATATTTTACTTAAGATAATTTTTTTAAAGATATATCCGAATTATTTTCCATCTATGATGATATCCATTGTTGTAACATATTTCCCTCTACGAAATGATATAAAGGTTCCGTTCATATCCTTTCTATGAATGGGTTATGATTAATTTCATGGTCTTTACAAAAACTATTTTTTAGTGTTTTTATGTTTAATAAATATGTTTCTCTTTGACGAGTCATGTTCTGATGAAATGATTATGAAACCTGTATCTTTTTTCATAGGATATGATAATTATATATGTTTATAATACCCATTTTATTTCATTGCTTGTATATGATTATTTATAATTTTGTGGAACATATATGTATTATTTCATTATTAGATGGGTGTGACCTCTATCTCGCTCCAATTTATTAGGTAAATATTTATATCTCATGAGATAGACTAAAATTCTCTTGGGAATGAACCATGACTACTAATACGTCCACGGGAGTGAACAATGACTACTAAGATGGTATGAGGAGTGAACTAATAGTACTAATATAGCCATGCAAGTGAACCATGAATACTAAGATGGTACATGGAGTGAACCTATACTACCAAGATGGTCTTGTCAGCGATTCCTTGGCTACTATGTAAATCATATTTTATACTTATTTATCTTCCACAATCCTAGGATTTATTCTTATGTTATGCTTTCATGGATTATGATATTTATTTACTTATAATTAATGTCTTATGAGATTCCATCCTTTATGCTATGATTCATGTATATGATCTTTGATATGAAGGGTATAATATTTTATTTTCATGATAATGTTATCATACCCATACACTCATAATTCTGCATACATATCTCCCTTATTCTCCCTTACTAATAGTTTGAGCTCACCCGTTTAATATGTTTTCTTTTCCCAGATTATGGGGAAAGGTTTTATATAGATGTACTAAATGTGGATATATTTATAGGATATTTTGAATATTTTTTTCTAGGATAAAATATTTTTTTTCTATGTTTCCAAAGATACTAAATTATTATGGTCCTTAGGAATGTATTTTTTTAATGTATAGAATATTCATCTAATATGAGGTAATATCCTTATATATTAATACTAGGTATCTATAGTTGGTATCAAAGGAATGGGTTAGTCATCATTTGAAAACTAGTATGGGAAAACATTAGTGATATCCCTAGGTATATTTCTAAGGATTTTTCTAGGGATGTCTCTAAGGATAATTATAAGGATGAGTCAATGTTTATTAAAATGTATTGGAATTTTGGTTAATGGTATAGTGACTGGTTTCCTTATTATACATCCATATCTGGATACTAAAAGTAAATCTGGCTCAAGAACTATTGTACCTAGGGGTATCAAATCCAACAATATATTCTGGGCCTAACTCTTGGTATTTTAACATGTGACAACATACCTTTCTACACACATAGTTTGACAATCCTTGGGGGTATGCTTTGGAAATTCCAAAACTCTTCATGAACCATCATGAATGATTTTGATATATATTGGCTATGAATAACCTAGTATGAACTTAGGGTTTCATATATTATGGAAGGTGTCCTAATTTATAAATTTTATATGTAAATATTTTCATGACTATGTGGTTTTATACTATGATAAATAATGCTCACACTATGCTTCTGGTTTTAGTCAATGGTGGGAACCGAAAGGAATTGGATTATTATTGAATGTGATGGATGATTTGATGATGAGTAGTCAAGTATGATGATAAATATAGTGAAAGATTTTGTGTTCATTCATGATTAGTTTTCAACGAACAAGATTACCAATATTCACTTTAAGAAACTCTCAGACTCACTACGGAAGATAATGAAGGAGTTCACTAAGAGTTCATGTAATTGAGACCAAAGAAGAACGAATATTCGGATTCCTCTATGTCAATAATGTGGAATGAATCACCTATGTGAATGTCTTATAGGAACAGAAATATGTTTCGACTATAGAAAAGGAATAAAAGAAAGTGACTACAAGGAGAAAATGAAATGTTCAATTAATTTAATGGATGAGTGTATTAGACTCCCTAATACATCATTGAATGTTATGTGTTTTATGTGTGGAATAAATGTTCATTATGAAACTCAATGTCTTAAGAGGGAAGCTCCTAAAGAGGATCAGCAAGGTGGTGGAATTAATGGTTACATTGTTGATGACGATGAGACTATAGAGAAAATATTAATGGAAAGAGGTATTGTGTAATAGGATGAGGTAGCCTCATTAATGACATAAGGATGAAGTGGAATAATAAATGTTTATATGTATTTGGATTCAAAAATTATGTTACATGATTGATGAAATATTCGAGGATTTTTCAACTTATGTTTTTCATGTAGTATTTTCAAGTTTATGTTGAATGTTACCAATAGACTAGTGGGGTGATTTAATGAAAAAGTGATATTTTGATGAAGGGAAGGTAACCCTTAATATATTCATTATGATAAGATAATTAGGTTATGAATAAGTAAATTGGAAGGTAATGAAAACTGTCGAACTAAATTAGGACTTGTTAATAGGTGGGTTATGCTATCATTGATGAAGTTTATAGTATTTATAAATTTAATGAATATATCAAGTATAATTTTGAATAAGGAATAACACATGTTTTGAAAAATTATTTATTGTAATTAAGGTTATTACCATTTATCAAGGGAGTATATGATAACGGTATTCACATGGTTGGAATGTGACAAACAAGTTGTACATTGTGATATATGGGGGATCAATGCTTAGATGATTCCATGACAATATATATAAATATTTGAATTTTCATCTTCCAGATGTGTTATAAGGATTACCATTCAGGATAAAATTAAGTAAAAATTCAGAGGAGGTATTTATATATTGAGTTTTTATTAAAAACCTTGGATAAATGTTTATTAAGTGATTAAAATTATTTTAAGGAAGCACATAATATTTATTTTTTAAAATATTATAGTGTGTTTTCAGAAAAGGGCATCATGTGTGTCGAGTGACAACTAATCATGTATGGCTTAACCAAGGGTCTTGAACCCATGACCAAAGGGTGATAAGAATTTCATGCCTACCACTGTCCAACATGATGTTCTAGTTTATGTATAATTTTTTTATGAATAATTATTTATACCGAAGCAGAATTGTTACTTTTTATGTTCAGAGATTAATGTATTAACCATATTGATTTTAAAGAATACTTATAGATAAATACTTATAATTTTAATTTTTATGGGCCATACTATCCGCTAAAAGTATATTTTAGTGCCTTGGGCATCAAATTTAATTATTGGAATTCAATTTATTGAATTAATTAATGAATTGGAAATAGATAAAAGCACAACCAAAGAATGAAAAATTCTATTTCATTACTGGTCGATAAAATAATTACTCAATGACATGATACTAGTCAAAAAAGAAATTATGGTGTCCTAATAACTTAATGTTTTTTGAACTGATGGCCTTTTAAATAATCACAAATTTATGTGTTTGTAGCCCTATAATTTTCTTTGATCATTCAATTATTTGTGATTGATGACCTCAATCACTCAATATAAATATTTATTATTTTCTTCTATGTCCAATCTTCACTCCCACATATGTTCTCTTATGTGGAAACCTATTTATATGTTACTTTGGGTAACCATTATGGTTCTAATTTTCCTTTTTTAAAGGAAGAGTTAGTATTCATTTTTATGATGTGGGTTTCTAAGAATAAAACATTCAAGTACCAAATCATTGATATCTCAGATGAATTTTGATGGAGAAATTCATTTTAAGGGGGGTATAATGTTTCACCCATAGATTTTGTGATTTTTTTGAATTAATTTATCCTTTTTGATATTTTTCATTTCATTCATCACTGAAGGTAGCCCATTTAATATTAATGAAATATGTTTGGCTTGAGATATATGCAACACCAAGTTAATCGCGCATTACATCCAACATAAACATTGGCATGACCAATAAAAAACATTGAGGTTCTCTTGTGTTATAAGAAACAATGACATTCCTTGATGACTTGTGCAACAAGCTAGCCCGCGGCTTACTGAAAAAAAATATATTATTAAAAAATGATTATTTAAAATAATAAGATAACACCTAGATGTTAAATTAGAGGTTATTAATATAATTAACTAATTTATGAAAATATATTTTTTATACAATATATTATGAATTAAAAGGTTACTAATTAATTATAAATGAATATGAAAACCGATTGAAAATAAAAGATAATATCATTATGGCCAAAGAGTCATTTTACCCTAATTAAATAAATTTTCTTTTATATATTTCAATACACTAATTCAAATATTTTTTTCACATGGAACCAATTTGGCATACATTACACGCAACACTGACGCGACGTAGGTTACATGGAACATTGACTTAGCATATGATACATACAACATTGAATTTCTACAAAACATATTTTTTATATAATTATTTAAATGTGAAATTGTAACATAGTCATTAAAAATAGTTATATTAATAGTAATAAATACATTTAAAATATTCTTTTATTATGTAATTATGTAAATAAAACATGTTGATAATTAAAGATGTAGTTTTTGGTAAAGTCCATTTATGTTTAAAAATACCGTTTTCTCAAATGAAAAAAATTTAATAATTAAATTAATTTTAACAATTTTAGAAATTTAATTAGATAAAATAAAATGCATTTTTAAATTTTGAACATTGAAATTAACCTAGAGTGAAGTTTTGGGATTTTTCTGGGAAACTACATTTTTTATGAATAGTGAAAAATACTGCATTTTAGTTAAAAATTGCATTCTTTGTTTAAATTATTATTAATTTAAAATGAAATTATAAATATTTTTAAGGTTAAATTATAAAATTATTACATATATTAATAAAATTAATTTCTTTATAATCAAGTTTTCTTGGAAATTGAATATAAATTCTTAACAAACTTCTGATCATTTTTCTACTTTAAAAACCCGTTATTTCGTCTAGTCTGTGGGATTACCATTAATAATAATTTTTCCACTTCTGTGTTTTCAATTTCAACGAACTGAAATAAAAAATTTTATTCTCTTTAATAATTAGTTTCTAATTATATCAAATTATATTTGATCGAAAATATTAATAAAAGTGATTAATATAAATCACAGTGATTAAGGTCAAATTAAGCTTAATTAGGGACAAATACATAAAATTAAAGGCCCAAATGACCTATACACTTTTCCGAAAACCATTTTATGTCCATAATTAAGAATAAAACATTCACTTATTTAGTTAGGTTGGTTTGGTATGCCATTTGTTTAGTTAAGGATAGGTGCACACCTAACTTGTTTTCAAAAAATCTAAGAGACTCCTTTTCCTTCTCTATTAAAGTCCACCACTTATCCATATTATTCACACATATAAAACCTATTATGTTAGTCCAAGACCAGAAAAATATACTTCCCAGATATCCTATATTCCTCCTATAATCCTTCCCTTTGGAAGAAGGAAATCCAAGGAAGCCTTTGGGCACAAATCAGAAGGAGTTACCCGATTAAGAGGTAACATCTTCTCTCAAGCCCTTTATTTTACATTCTATATCCACCCATAAAAATACCTTTCTTATATTATTATATAAGAAAAATATTATATTCAACTATATATTATGTTTCTATGTAAATTATTTGACCTACAATTACTCACACCTCTATCTAGTGGTTAATAAACAAAAAGTTTCTCTGTACGGTGAACTATTGCCTCATGAAACGATGAGGGATCATTTTTCCATTAACACCTACCATGGTGGCCATTATGATGGAAAATATTTTTATATATGTTATATTTTAAATTTATTATGTTTTTAATCTTCTTCATTACTTTTTAAAACACATTTCTTTATTATACTTTCCATTTTATATAAATATGATAATTTCGTTTGAGGAAGTGTAGACTACCGCCCCCTCAAAGTGATATGATTCGCTCATACACCACATGGATTGTATTAAGAATGAAATTAGTGAATATATAAGATATATAAGATATAATAAATATAATAAATTAATTATATATATATATATATATTACTTTTTCTTTCATTCTATAAACAAGATAATTAAACGATAATTGTGTTCATGCGTTCGTACGACCTACCATATCATTGAACTGTGTATTGTTTTCATAAATATTGCAACACCCCAAGATTTCATAGTATGTTATTTCTTCAAAATAATTCAATAAATTGTACTACATGCAACACCGAGTTCAATCACACCTTGACTTACAAAAAAAAAGTCCATTAAAAGAGGTCATGAATAGTATTAACTAAATTTTAAACCTTATATAATCCTTATAATTTTAGAATCCATATTATGATTTTCTTAGTCATAATGCAAGAACAGATTCATTTTCAGTATTGCACTTTTATCAACTTTTAATAGTAAAACCTTTTTAAATACAATATTTTAAACTTTTTGACTAAATGGGGACATCAAAAAAATTTAAAATGAAACATCCCAAGCTTCCATGGTACGCTTTCCTTTGAATAAAACAGTAGCGTGTGTTGTACGCAACTTCGTGTTTTAACACACACCACAACCGATCAAACTAGCCGTTATGAATAGTAATACCTAATTTTTGAAATTATATATATTTTATTTTTAAAAATGGACTTCATTTTTGGATTCGGAATATCAAATTTAGCCTAAGGTGAAATTTTGGTACTTTTCGGATAACTTTCATATTTTGATGAATAGTGAAAATTACTAAATTTTAATTAAAAACTACTTTTTTAATCAAAATAATTAATAGTGATAAATTGTGAATTTGAGTGGTTTTAAAGTATATTTAGAATATATTTTTACCATTTAATATAATGTTGGTCATTGGACATAAATTTACAATTAAACCGAACATAAACAAGTGTCAATCTTTTGATAGTTATTATCTCTTAAAAAACACGCTTTTTGTTTTGACAGCGGGAATTAATTTTAAATTAATTTCTGCCACTTCTGTGTTTTGAATTTAGTAAAATGGATTCCATATTTGGAATCAGGATGTTCAAATTGTGTAAATAGGTAACTTTTATTTTTAGACATTTTGAATAATTACTGCGGTAAATATTTTATTTACCATGGTTAAGGGTAAATCCGGTAAATAAGGGTTAAAAAAATAATATTATAATAATACTAAATTACCTTAAACGTGTCTTAACCCTATTTTTTGATAAATGGTCGACCATGGGCATCTTTGTGTCAATTTTGGGACCCCATGGATCCACTTGTAAGTGATAATGACACTTTATTTTAATTAAGTCAAAATGAAAACAAAAATGACACAAGCATATATCTTTTAGAAAAACAATTGTTAACTAGGGTTATATAAGTTGGATTTTAGATTATAAATACTCATTAGAAAGATAAAAAGATTTCCTACATAATGAAATTTTATTTATAATTTTTAGACATTAAATAAGTTATTTTATATATGACACAATGATGATGCAGTAATTACTATAATAGTGAAAAATTAAAATAATTGATATTATAAATACCCAAATAAATATAATATGAAACTTTTAATGAATTAAACTAATTTTCTAGGATAATATGATATATTAGGATTTATTTAATTGAATTTGTTAGAAGTAATAAATCTGTTATGAGTTTCAAAAAAAATCAACTATTGAATAGTGTCGAAATTGACATAAAAGAGTTCTTAAAACAAATATTATATTATTAATTGATATTAAATTCCTAAAAATCTAAGGTTCGGCCAAGAGACTTATATTATGATAGTTTAATCATTATTGGACCACTTGGGGGTCTCTTGGATGTATATAGTAAGTTTATTAACCATATTATATAAAAATACAAAGAGACATTGTAAAAGTGAAACTAATTAACTTAGATTTAATACTTAAAGATAAGGTTAATATAAGTACCCAAACCTGTATAAATTCTATTTGATGAGTTGTTTTCGACCTATCCCCACCTCATCCTTTTAATAGTCAACTTTGGAGCCTTTGGAAACCGAATATGAATTTATTATAAATTAATATTTCTAGCTTTTCCAAAGGTGCCCCTCACCCCTCTTATAAAAGGGCACTCCTCCTTCTCATTTACTCACACCTCTCAAGCCACTTGGCTCGTCCAAACACTGCCCAAATAAGCTCCCCACATCTCTCTCCTCCTCCTTGAAGCTTACCCTTAGTCAGAAAGCATTTCAATAAGTCCTTTGGTTCCAACCAAAGTGAGTTACCTAAATTAAAGGTAACGATTTCTCTTAAATTATTTTCATTTATTCTGCTTCTCCAACCCCCAAACTCTTTTTATTTCTTTTCTTTTGTAAAAACACCAGTATCCTCAATATACTAGGATGTTGTTATAAGAAGGATTCAAAATACACATACACACAACTCCATCTAATGGATGATGAACATAATGTTTCTGTGGATGGCAAACTAACGCCTCACGAAACGATGATTGTTCAAATACATCTTACCGCCTCTCATGGTGGCCATTATGATGGCACTGTAATTAAATATGATATTAATGATATATATTTTATATATAAGCTTCTGTAATTCCATTTTATTTCATACCATTATTCGTTTCATGTTGTATATACATACGATAATTTCATTTGAGGAAGTGCGGACTACCGCCCCCTTAAAATGATATGACTCGTTCATACCACACATGGAACGTATAAAGAATGGTGTTAATGAACTTGAGTAACATATATAAAATATTATATTATACTGGAATAGTAATATACCCATGTATCATTTGGATTTGATTCTTTTAAAATAAAAATTAAATGGAAGTAGCGTTCGTGCGTACGTACGGACTACCGTCTCCACGAACGCGATAAGATTCATTCTCCATAATATCCATCCAAGTATTATTCTCATTTTTGGGTTAAAAATAATGTTAATATCATTCTGATTATGAATAAGATATAATCTATCCATTACAAACATGTCTTACGTAACCAAACATTTAAGAAGAACGAATCGATTATCACCCTAAACGATGATAATACTAAGATATTATTAATAAAACAATGTTAAAAGATCATATATGATATCATATTAATGTATATGATTCTTGTATAATTTAATAACAATTATTTCACCATTATACAGGAGGTTAACCTACCCCAACAAAGGAAAAGTACAAGGTAAGGGTTATTTCACAATCTCTTCATTATCCGAGGTTGTTTATATGTAATAATCTACTGGGATCTCTTTATCATCCACATCCATGTTTTCTTAAAAATGTATTTCAAAACATTTTTACTATTTACAAGAATATGGGTTAAAGTCATTTATACCCTTGTTTGACTTTTTATAAGAGGTTTATAAAGGAATCTTTCCGTCGTTTTCAAAACAATGTCCTTTTTAACCTTTTCGACAGAATTGAGGTAAGAATGTTTTTTTTAACTTATACGGCGGGTGCGGTTATTTTCCGCCGTTATAAAATCGTCAAAGCTTTCCTTACAAGCTTACAAGAATATTTTCAAGAAAATGTTTTATTTTATATGGCTCTTAAATGATTTCAAAAATAGAAAGAGATATTTCTCTAAAAAGTGTATTGATTTCATCTATGTCAACATCCTTTAATGGATTTTACGCTTATTTGAAGTTGATTTATTATAATACAAAACTTCTATATTGTATTGAAGGTTTTGTGATATGTTTGACTGTGGATGTGCTATTTTATACCATTCATAGTTTATGGTGAAACTATTGACATTTCGTATGCTAGTTTTAATCCGAATGTTTATGTTATATTTCAAACTTTTCTTCAGATGAATGTGCTAAACAAGTATGTTCCGGGTTGGGGACCGGTAAAAGTAAGCCCTCCAGGTTGGGGACTGGTTAAAGTAAGCCCTCCAGGTTAGGGACTGGTAAAAGTATGCCCTCCGGGTTGGTGTCCGGTTATTAGAGGCACTCCGGGTTGGTGTCCGGTTATTAGAGGCACTCCGGGTTGGTGTCCGGTTATTAGAGGCACTCCGGGTTGGTGTCCGGTTATTAGAGGCACTCCGGGTTGGGTTCCGGTTAGAAGTAACCCCTAGGTCTTGGGATGAGGCCTAGACAAAGAAATTAACGTTTATCATTATGCATTCCATCATTATGAAAGTGGTTATTGATTTTTCATGTGATTATTCGATTAGTAGAATAACCATGTGAATAAGTAAATGGCATTATTTCATTTCATTTATGCCATACTATGTTGAAAGTTCAAGTTTTAAAGGCTTTTGTTTTAGTTATACATTGCCTTAAATGTTTATTCTTATTTATGAAAGTTTCTGCTATATTGTTATCCTTACTGGGCATTTGAGCTCACCCATTTTCTATGTTTTATTTTTCCCAGGAAGTGAAGAAGTAAATTATGAATGACCTGCAGGGATATTATATGAGTGTGGATTATGGAGACAATATGTTGTTGTAGTAGTTTTTCGTTTAATGATATAATGTAAACCTTATGAATATATCTAGTGTTTCCAAGGCTACTAAACCAATCGGTCTTTCGAGATTTGATCTTTCTTGTGATCATGCCAATGTTACGAAGTAATGCACCGACTCTGGGCAGCTGGGGTCGGGGCGTTACAGTTGGTATCAGAGGAAGTTTAGTACAAACCTTGGAAGCTAGATTTAGATAAACTCTGATTAGAGCACGTAGACCTAAGATGAACTTTGAGGATTAGTATAGAAGAACTTCATAGAATTTTGGTATTGTAGAGATTTTGTGAGTTTTCCGAACAATACATCCCTGTCTGGATACGAGCAGGTAGAGGCGGCTCTGGCACAGATGTACCTAGGGGTAAAACCCGAAAACACCGCTTTGAGCTAGACTCGAACGGAAACTGGTGCACGACAACGGGCCTTGCTGCACTCTTGGTTACGACACTCCCGGGGGATATGCTTAGGATAACTCTCATTTTCTTTACAAATCATTTTGAAGGGATTATGAGTATATACTTCCTCAAAGAAAACATTCTTATGATTATGGATTATATCCATAAATATTTCAATTTATGTTAGGTGTTTTATAAGTATGGGATTATGTATTTTGATTCATAAACTGATCTAGTTTATGCCATTGTTTAGAAATGGTGCCCAGTAGAAGGAATGAGAACTCCAGAAATTCACATGATCCAAAGAGAAGGAAGGATCATATCTTTCATGGTCTTAAGATAGAATTTATAAGAGAAATAGTCTCCCATGTATTATCATCATATGAAGAAATAATATCATGTATTGATAAGATAAGTAAAGAGTTTACTGAGTCCTATGGCTTTGAAGGGAAGCAAGAGAAGAAAAGGATAGAAGATAGAAAGATGGATAAAGGGAAGAGGGAAAAGAATAATTTTCCCATATGTGGTAACTGTAGAAAGAAACACCCTGGAACTTGCCTGAAAGGAATGGGAGTTTGTTATAAGTGTGGAGGAAAAGGGCACAAAGTACGTGACTGCAAGGGTAAGAAAATGGTTTCAAATGTACAATGCTTCATTTGCAAGGAGTTTGGACACTACGCGAACCTATGTCCCAGTCATCAGTCTATGACGCAAATGATGCTATTGGATAATAATCAAGTTATGTTACTACCACAGATGAAGAGGAATGATTAGAGTTCTTATGTTGATTATGTCAATTGAGTGTTGTATCAACAATGTACTTGTTATAATAATTATGGAGTATATAAGGATTGTACTGCAGTACTATTTCATTAAGGACTTGAGATTGTGTGGAAAAAATAAAAGTGACTCAATAGCAGGTTAAATTTTTGGAAAATATATGGTTGAGAGAAAGATAAACCATAATATGGTTCTGATACCGAAGTAGTGATTTTAGAATAATACATGATTGATTTGGATAAATTATATTGGATATTATTGACTACCTTGAAGTTGATTAATGATTTGTATATTCCATTATTGTTGGGGTTTTAAACATTTTTGGATTAATGAAGTACATCCAGCATTCTATATTGAATAAGGGATCATGAATGTAATAAATAAGGAATATGGTAATACCTGATGAAGGTATTTATATGATATTACGGGGTAAAAAGGATCTATATTATGTTTACCTTCCTTATAAATGTTGGACTATGAGTTTGGATAGAATTATTTTGGATAGTTCTTATTTGGATTATTTTGGATTGCCATAAAAGGACAACCCGGAGGTCGGGCAGCAACCTGTTGCGTCCAGCAAGGCTGCGAGACTTGAACCCGCAACCAAAGGGTGACAAGGGTGTATCACCTACCACTATCCCATGATATGTCCTGGATTAAATAAAGTAGTTTTTTTAAAAGATCTGGTAGATGAATTATAAATTCGTTTATTTTGGAACCCTCTATGAATAGTATAAATAGAATTTTTTTTACGAGTGAATGATGAGTTTTGGTAGAAATTTATTAATGGATAAAACTCTAATTATAATGTAAGTATATCTCCTTATGATCTTAGCCAATCTCATAAATAAATTCCTCAATATTAAGAAAAGAAACTTAGAACAAAAATGTTTTCCTAGATGGTACCTTAAATCATCACTAATTCATGGATTTGGGATTGTTGGCCTTTTCATAGCCATGTTCTCTACCACTCTCCATCAGATAATTGATGGTTAGATTTCTCTTCCATATCCATATTTTCCTACATGGAACCCTAGTATGTGTTATTTTCGGTAATCTTCATACTTTCGACTCTTTATTTTAAATAGAGGCCTCATTAATTCATTTTTCGATGTGGGATTTCAACTAAGATATTTTGAAACGTCAAAAATGTGTCATCCCAATATCCTATGTTTTGTTGAACCGATGGTATTTCAAATCATCATAGATTGATGAGTTTAAGGACCTCAATTTTATACTTGTTTGTGATTGATGACCTCAATCACTACCTATAAATATTTATGTTTTTCCTCCAAATATATGTCTCTAATTACCACCAATGTTCTCCTAATCGAGATCATAATTTGGTGGTGACACTTTCATTTCTCTTTTCCTCATATTAAGACTAAATTTTAGTAACCATATTTCCAATGTGGGTTTTCCCACAAATATATTTTCTATTTTCAACCTTATATTTTCGAAAATAATTTCAAATTGCGAGGACGCAATTTATTGAAGGAGGGGAGAATGTAACACCCCATGATTTCATAGTATGTTATTTCTTCAAAATAATTCAATAAATTGTACTACATGCAACACCGAGTTCAATCACACCTTGACTTACAAAAAAAAATTCCATTAAAAGAGGTCATGAATAGTATTAACTAAATTTTAAACCTTATATAATCCTTATAATTTTAGAATCCATATTATGAGTTTCTTAGTCATAATGCAAGAACAGATTCATTTTTAGTATTGCACTTTTATCAAATTTTAATAGTAAAACCTTTTTAAATACAATATTTTAAACTTTTTGACTAAATGGGGACATCAAAAAAATTTAAAATGAAACATCCCAAACTTCCATGGTACGCTTTCCTTTGAATAAAACAGTAGCGTGTGTTGTACGCAACTTCGTGTTTTAACACACACCACAACCGATCAAACTAGCCGTTATGAATAGTAATACCTAATTTTTGAAATTATATATATTTTATTTTTAAAAATGGACTTCATTTTTGGATTCAGAATATCAAATTTATCCTAAGGTGAAATTTTGGTACTTTTCGGATAACTTTCATATTTTGATGAATAGTGAAAATTACTAAATTTTAATTAAAAACAACTTTTTTAATCAAAATAATTAATAGTGATAAATTGTGAATTTGAGTGGTTTTAAAGTATATTTAGAATATATTTTTACCATTTAATATAATGTTGGTCATTGGACATAATTTTACAATTAAACCGAACATAAACAAGTGTCAATCTTTTGATAGTTATTATCTCTTAAAAAAACACGCTTTTTGTTTTGACAGCGGGAATTAATTTTAAATTAATTTCTGCCACTACTGTGTTTTGAATTTAGGAAAATGGATTCCATATTTGGAATCAGGATGTTCAAATTGTGTAAATAGGTAACTTTTATTTTTAGACATTTTGAATAATTACTGCGGTAAATATTTTATTTACCATGGTTAAGGGTAAATCCGGTAAATAAGGGTTAAAAAAATAATATTATAATAATACTAAATTACCCTAAAACGTGTCTTAACCCTATTTGTTGATAAATGGTCGACCATGGGCATCTTTGTGTCAATTTTGGGACCCCATGGATCCACTTGTAAGTGATAATGACACTTTATTTTAATTAAGTCAAAATGAAAACAAAAATGACACAAGCATATATCTTTTAGAAAAACAATTGTTACCTAGGGTTATATAAGTTGGCTTTTAGATTATAAATACTCATTAGAAAGATAAAAAGAATTCCTACATAATGATAGTTTATTTATAATTTTTAGACATTAAATAATTTATTTTATATATGACACAATGATGATGCAGTAATTACTATAATAGTGAAAAATTAAAATAATTGATATTATAAATACCCAATAAATATAATATGAAACTTTTAATGAATTAAACTAATTTTCTAGGATACTATGATATATTAGGATTGATTTAATTGACTTTGTTAGAAGTAATCAATCTGTTATGAGTTTCAAAAAAAATCAACTATTGAATAGTGTCGAAATTGACATAAAAGAGTTCTTAAAACAAATATTATATTATTAATTGATATTAAATTCCTAAAAATCTAAGGTTCGGCCAAGAGACTTATATTATGATAGGTTAATCATTATTGGACCACTTGGGGGTCTCTTGGATGTATATAGTAAGTTTATTAACCATATTATATAAAAATACAAAGAGACATTGTAAAAGTGAAACTAATTAACTTAGAGTTAATACTTAAAGATAAGGTTAATATAAGTACCCAAACCTGTCTAAATTCTATTGGATGAGTTGTTTTCGACCTATCCCCACCTCATCATTTTAATAGTCAACTTTGGAGCCTTTGGAAACCGAATATGAATTTATTATAAATTAATATTTCTAGCTTTTCCAAAGGTGCCCCTCACCCCTCTTATAAAAGGGCACTCCTCCTTCTCATTTACTCACACCTCTCAAGCCACTTGGCTCGTCCAAACTCTGCCCAAATAAGCTCCCCACATCCCTCTCCTCCTCCTTGAAGCTTACCCTTAGGCAGAAAGCATTTCAATAAGTCCTTTGGTTCCAACCAAAGTGAGTTACCTAAATTAAAGGTAACGATTTCTCTTAAATTATTTTCATTTATTTTGCTTCTCCAACCCCCAAACTCTTTTTATTTCTTTTCTTTTGTAACAACACCAGTATCCTCAATATACTAGGATGTTGTTATAAGAAGGATTCAAACTACACATACACACAACTCCATCTAATGGATGATGAACATAATGTTTCTGTGGATGGCAAACTAACGCCTCACGAAACGATGATTGTTCAAATACATCTTACCGCCTCTCATGGTGGCCATTATGATGGCACTGTAATTAAATATGATATTAATGATATATATTTTATATATAAGCTTCTGTAATTCCATTTTATTTCATACCATTATTCGTTTCATGTTGTATATACATACGATAATTTCATTTGAGGAAGTGCGGACTACCGCCCCCTTAAAATGATATGACTCGTTCATACCACACATGGAACGTATAAAAAATGGTGTTAATGAACTTGAGTAACATATATAAAATATTATATTATACTGGAATAGTAATATACCCATGTATCATTTGGATTTTATTCTTTTAAAATAAAAATTAAATGGAAGTAGTGTTCGTGCGTACGTACGGACTACCGTCTCCACGAACGCGATAAGATTCATTCTCCATCATATCCATCCAAGTCTTATTCTCATTTTTGGGTTAAAAATAATGTTAATATCATTATGATTATGAATAAGATATAATCTATCCATTACAAACATGTCTTACGTAACCAAACATTTAAGAAGAACGAATCGATTATCACCGTAAACGACGATAATACTAAGATATTATTAATAAAACAATGATAAAAGATCATATATGATATCATATTAATGTATATGATTCTTGTATAATTTAATAACAATTATTTCACCATTATACAGGAGGTTAACCTACCCCAACAAAGGAAAAGTACAAGGTAAGGGTTATTTCACAATCCCTTCATTATCCGAGGTTGTTTATATGTAATAATCTACTGGGATCTCTTTATCATCCACATCCATGTTTTCTTAAAAATGTATTTCAAAACATTTTTACTATTTACAAGAATATGGTTTAAAGTCATTTATACCCTTGTTTGACTTTTTATAAGAGGTTTATAAAGGAATCTTTCCGTCGTTTTCAAAACAATGTCCTTTTTAACCTTTTCGACAGAATTGAGGTAAGAATGTTTTTTTTTAACTTATACGGCGGGTGCGGTTATTTTCCGCCGTTATAAAATCGTCAAAGCTTTCCTTAAAAGCTTACAAGAATATTTTCAAGAAAATCTTTTATTTTATATGGCTCTTAAATGATTTCAAAAATAGAAAGAGATATTTCTCTAAAAAGTGTTTTGATTTCATCTATGTCAACATCCTTTAATGGATTTTACGCTTATTTGAAGTTGATTTATTATAATACAAAAATTCTATATTGTATTGAAGGTTTTGTGATATGTTTGACTGTGGATGTGCCATTTTATACCATTCATAGTTTATGGTGAAACTATTGACATTTCGTATGCTAGTTTTAATCCGAATGTTTATGTTATATTTCAAACTTTTCTTCAGATGAATGTGCTAAACAAGTATGTTCCGGGTTGGGGACCGGTAAAAGTAAGCCCTCCAGGTTGGGGAATGGTTAAAGTAAGCCCTCCAGGTTAGGGACTGGTAAAAGTATGCCCTCCGGGTTGGTGTCCGGTTATTAGACGCACTCCGGGTTGGTGTCCGGTTATTAGAGGCACTCCGGGTTGGTGTCCGGTTATTAGAGGCACTCCGGGTTGGGTTCCGGTTAGAAGTAACCCCTAGGTCTTGGGATGAGGCCTAGAAAAAGAAATTAACGTTTATCATTATGCATTCCATCATTATGAAAGTGGTTATTGATTTTTCATGTGATTATTCGATTAGTAGAATAACCATGTGAATAAGTAAATGGAATTATTTCATTTCATTTATGCCATACTATGTTGAAAGTTCAAGTTTTAAAGGCTTTTGTTTTAGTTATACATTGCCTTAAATGTTTATTCTTATTTATGAAAGTTTCCGCTATATTGTTATCCTTACTGGGCATTTGAGCTCACCCATTTTCTATGTTTTATTTTTCCCAGGAAGTGAAGAAGTAAATTATGAATGACCTGCAGGGATATTATATGAGTGTGGATTATGGAGACAATATGTTGTTGTAGTAGTTTTTAGTTTAATGATGTAATGTAAACCTTATGAATATATCTAGTGTTTCCAAGGCTACTAAACCAATCGGTCTTTCGAGATTTGATCTTTCTTGTGATCATGCCAATGTTACGAAGTAATGCACCGACTCTGGGCAGCTGGGGTCGGGGCGTTACAAATATATATTGTATGGATTATTATAATAAACATATAATAAATATAAATTATATTTATAAAATGGTTTTAATTATGTAAATTACGATATAAAGTATAAATACCAAAGATATAACAAATTAAGACACATGCAAATAATAAATTGAATATTATCTGAAGTGAAACCTTAACATAAGATTATTAAAAATCGGTTAATATAAGATCATAATAAAACAAAATATGCTATTAGATATAGTAATTTTTTCTTTAATATATTTATAATAAATTTATATTTATTAAATAGGTGGTTTGAACACATACAACAAGAGTCAAGACACAAGGAAATGTGATTTCATCTAACTTTTTACTCTCGTGAGATACATGATATGTTCTCCACTATTTTTTTTGTTCATTATATGTACTGACCATGATTGTAGTATATGTATATTATAACTAAATTTATGTGTTTTAAAAAATAATTTTAATAAAATTTCATTCATGGGGTTTATATTTCAAAAGTTACCAAATTGGTAAAAATGATCTGTCTCAATTTTCCTTCATCGAGACTTATGTTTTGTTATGCCCCTAAAATATTTTTTGATGTGAATATACCTCCATTTTTCAGGTACTATAATGAATATCCTTAAATTCATGATATATTAATCTTCATATAATTTTCTTTTGTTATATGGAGAGTCTGATCCCATGTTACTAAGTTACAAGAGTTCATTTAAACAATCTCATTGCTTTTCGAGATTATTTACATTTATGCTTACCTAGAAGTCTTATTATGATACATCTCTCAAAAAATTTATGAAATTTATTAGTCTATGATTATTCATGTTATATTCCTATAGTGTTACCATTTTTACTCTTTGGTAAATAATATAGTTATAAAAGTGTTTTTATGAAAGCCTGACTTTACCCTCTCTTTGGTTAGAAACGTATGTTCCTTAAAAAACATGTATTGTAAAATGAGTTTACATGAATATTATAGAAATATAATATGATCAATAAAATAAATTTTTACCATTTTTTTCTTTTACAAATGTTTTCAAAGTAATATCCTTCTCTCTTTCTAAATGAGGCAATTTTCTATCCTTTTTATCGTGTAAAAGTAATGTTCATTTTACGTTGTATGACATGCATGGATTTATCCACCATCAATCATTTGAATATTTCTTTTAATGATTAAAAGTTATTTTTTAGAAAATAATTTTAAATGAATTTTTCAAGGAATCGGGTTTTTAAATTGTTTAAACATCTTTTTAAACATTTTAAGGAAAATGATTCTCAGAATGTTTTCAAGCTTGTTTTATAATTTTTAAAGGAGAATGGATTTCAAAATGATTGAAATAATTTTTTATAAGTTCACAAATTATTTTCAAGGAAAATGGTTTTCAAAATGTTTTCACAATTTATTTATATTTTTTAAAATTATGTTCAAGGAAAATAGTTTTCAAAACATTTTCAAGCACTAGTTATATGTTTTCAATATATTTTCAAATAAATGATTTTCAAAACAGTTTCATTTTTTCAATATAAGTTTCCATGTGTTTTTAATGAAAAAGGTTTTTAAGATTTCTTGAATATTATTTTATATGTTTTAATGGAAAATGGATTTCTAATGATTTCAACTTTTCCTTATATCTTTTAAATGTATTTTCTAGGAAATTATTATCAAATGGTTTTACGTATTAAAAATAATTTTGAAAATAGGAACGGATTTTTCCTAAAGAGATATTTTTGAAAGATATTTAAGAATTATTTTCCATCTAAGATGACATATGTTTATGTTACTCATTCCATTCAAGGAAAATATCTATAGGTTCTATTCATATCCTTTTTATGAATGGATTACGATTAATTTCATGGTCCTTATAAAATCCATTTTTCTTTCACGAGTTTTATGTTTATGGAATCTATTTCTCTTTCGTGGGTCATATGTTTATGAAATATATTTCACTTTCATGAGTCATGCATTTGATGGAATGATTATGAAACCTCTAATTTTTCTGCAGGTTATGATAAGATTACATGTTTATAATTCTTATTTTATTTCATGGGTTATGTCATGATTATTTATGATCTTTTGGTATATGTATGTATGATTTCCTTAAGAGATGGGTGAGACCTATATCATTATCCAATGAATTGGGTAATAATTTGTATCTCATTAGATATACTAAGATGGTCTTCATAATGAACATTTACTACTAATATGACTATGCGAGTAATCCATGAATACCAAGTTGGTATGATGAGTGAAGTCATGCGACTAAAATGACCATGGGAGTGAACCATGATTTCCAAGATGGTATGAGGAGTGAACCTATACTACCAATATTTCTTTTAATTTTATTCCTTAGCTACAATTGAAGTCATATTATATGCTTCGATGTCTACCAAAATACCATGTTTTATTGCTTTGTTATTCTTTCATGGATTTTGTTCTATATATCTTTATCATTCATATCTTGTGAACTTCAATTATATATGAAATTTCTCATGTATATGATATTTTATATACCGATTATGATCTTATATTTTCAATATCTTCTTATCATACCCTTATGATCATAATTATTCTTACATATCTCCATTATTTACCCTTACTTAGCATTAGAGCTCATCCCATTCGAATGATTCCATTCCCCTGGTTATGAAGAAAGGATTAATGAAGGAGTATTAACGGCCGATATATTTATGGGAGATATTGAAGATATTTTACAAAGATAAAATATTTTGTTTCCATGTTTCGAAAGACACTAAACTATTATGGTCCTTGGGTATGTAATGTTTTGTAATGTACATGATATTCATATAAAATGATGTAATATCCATGTATGTTAAGCCTAGGTCTCTATACCCAGGATTACTCTTCACAAACCATATTTAGTAGAGGATTTAGGATAAAGGGTGAAACCATGTAAGGTTATTATGTCAACCAAACTCAAAAAGGAAATAGATATCATGGATGATAATGGATTTTACCTCAAAATATATTAATAGGATGAAAAAATCATGTATTACTTGAATTTGGATAAGGATATGAATCCACTAGAAACATTAAATTAAAATGTTTCATTGAATTCACCCTCATAGAAAACATAATGCATGACACTAGAACTAATGAAAAAAAACAATGAAACATCCATTCATAGTGATATTTATACTGAAATGTGTGGACAAGGCATGTGAACCTAGAATCAAAGGTAGGCACCTAAATTGGGTTATCCCTTGAACATTCTATTACATTTTGCTCTACATGAATTATGTAAGGATAATAAAAACTGTGTAGTTGTGTATATAGCCTGCCCACTAGTTGAGTAATTGTAGACTATTTTTATTCAGGATATAATTAATCAAATTTCAATTGAGTTGGGGAAATTATGTAAAATCAATATCAAAAATCATAATGGAAATATGAACTATTGGAAAAACATCTTTGGATGTTTTCCTGGATTGTGATAATGGAAGATGACCTAGGTTTTAGAGATTTTAATGAATTAATTATTCATAGTTTATTTTTAGGGATTCAATAAATCTATACACATGGTTATTGATTGAATCAAACTCATCCTATGAGACAAAATTCATGCCATAGTCCTTATCTTATGTCATCGATGTTTATTGAAAGGGAACCTAGAACACAGAAAAACTATTCCTACCATAAAAGTGCTCAGGGATTACTATGTAAATTTATTTTTATTAAAATGATATAATTTTACATATCATATAGTTCTTGTTTCTCCATAATAATATTTGGGGGATGTGAAAAATTTGACCAAGACCACTCAGATCTGGATACTATGCAACCAATAAAAAATCTATTGGCCATGGTCATACATTGCATAGTCGATAAGAAAAATAGGGATTTGCATGTGAGCACTTATTCATAAAGGAATAGATTTATCTAATGGTCTTCCATGTTACAAGGGAACAATGAAATGATGTGATTAGATTCACATATATGGGTAGTCATGGGAGGCCGTGGGAATGAACCGACACTAGTCAGACTAGAATAAAAATTTTAAAGGCATCAATACATATTATGACTAAAATTTATTGAGGAAAGAATAATGTGGGATTTATCATTCATGAAATACATTATAAAAAATTTATTAGTCTATATTATTTCACAGAAGGTTGTTTTGAGAAATTTCAATGTTGTTAAAAGATTCATGGTTCGTTATCCCTATAGAGAAGACTAAACTAAAGATCATTATTTGTATAAAATTCCCACTCTAGAGTTACCAATTAATCCAGGGATGATATTAATTCAACAAAAATATATATTATTGTGTTCCCAAATCATACTTGTGCATATGACATATTATATATTATCACTTCACAAGAGTTATTATGTGTTTAAAGATGAGTTATGGTGATGATGAGGAGATCTCATAGAGATCATGGGTGATTCGAATTTAAAATATATTGTGTGTATATGGTTAGATAAAAGATTTAACACTAGATATCAGGACACCAAAACCAGTAAAATTGATGAAATCCCTCTTTTATGCCACAATGTTGGAGGATATGTTGTGCAGAAGCTCTGTAAGGAGAATACTATTTTTTATAAGGTGTATTCAATCCATAGTGTAACCATTATAGTTAAAGACTGGATGATTGATAGGGATGTTATGATTAGGTTTTTTGGCCTTCAATTATATTTTAATGGTTTATAATCACTACATTTATATAAGAAATACATATTGAATGTTCCTATAATGTGGGAGGAATACATGATTAATCCTATCTATTGGATTATATCATGATGGTTGTAATGTCCAAAATGGTAAAAAATAGTTTTGAAATAATAATAATCCACTATGATAGATTAAGGAAGAGGATAAAAGGATTCCCAGGAAATATTTTCGAACCATTTCTCTAATAATCTTGGGAAATTTAACGAAAATAGGAGGATATGAATTCCTAGATGTTGATCCTTCTGAAATATTAGTATATTTGGGATAAGTGGTACATAATTAAAGGTGGATATAAACATTCCTAACTTGTTAATAATATCATGGTGGTCATAGAAGTAGAATTTAATTACTATTTGTTTCCTGATGTAGTAAATTTCTCAAATAGTGTGAAAATGAGTTTAGAGGATTAGTATGACCACTATATTGTGAAAACTAAAAACAAGAGCGTACTCTTGTGTTTTTTGTGCATATGAACATTGACACTGGATTCCCCTCATTCAATCCTAGTTAATATGATGAAATTAAATATCCATATTTTATTTACTACTTTCAATTTCTCATAGAGAGACGTTAAGTGAGAAAAGGGAGTATCCTCACATTAAGTGAACTAGATCATATTCAAGGGATTTGTGTTATAAATATATTTTAATTAAATTTTCATCATTATATAATAAAATATGTGTTATAGGGAACCACTAATATCTATAAAAGGTAAGGTCTTTGTGTGTATTTTTTCTGTCTTGGAAGGACGAAAAAATAATGGTGGTTAGTAACAAAAGGAAAAAAATTCAATGGTACTGTTTTACAGTTATGGAAGAACATGATTCATCACCATTTCATGTCATTGGAAATATAAGTGTATATAATATCTATTGATGATATTAAAATGGAAATTGGATGTGGGGCCGTATAAAAAAATACCATAAGGAATTAGATGTGAATGTGAAATAAATCAATGCTTTATAGGGATACATGGAAAACCCAATATATAAGAAGGATTTTTTACCAAACCACCCACTATATATATGAAAACGCCTTAAATATTTTTGAATGTTATTCTAAATATTGATAAGAAAAATTATAAGTATTTTTGAATAAATATGAATACTTGAGGATGAGCCTAACATAATCTGTAAATGCATTATTTTATTTTCTAAATTCTCATAAAAATGACATATGTGGTATTACAAAAAATATAAATATTGTAATTTGTTTTAATACAATCCTTATGAGGCCAACCCCATGTTTTATTTAAAAGGTGTATATTCTTTTAAATAAAGACTAGAAGAGTGTTTCTATTCAATACCTTCAGAGTATAGTAATCATGTATGAAATATGAAATGAAAACAATGTTCCCAAATTGAAAGAGAGGTAAAACATGGTTTTTTGAAAATAATAAAAATAAATTCTTTTTAAGATGTTCTAGATGAAGAATAAGTCCCCAAAGTGATGCCTTTTCTTTCCTCAAACAAAAATTAAGGGAGAGGATAATTCAAATTGAATATTTCACTTGTTTTCTTCCAATGAAGTAAGTTAGATCATCTCAATGTTTGGTGTTTTAAAAATTTCCATGATGATGGGGATGATGATTCTATGAAAAACACATTTAAAAGTTAAAAAATTAAGAGACATGCACAAAAACAATTCTTCAAGAGTAATAATAGACTATCTTTTGAAGACAATAGCTCACATGATTTAAATATGGTAAAAGTAAAGTATTATAGGGACCTTGAAAAAGATAATTTAGTAAATATAAAGGATATGATAAATTTTTACGATAGTGATATTTCAATGTTAAAATTTTGGGAATTTTTTTCTATAGGTTGATTTTGAATAATCCATCTATAAACATTAAAAATGGAGAGAAAAATCAATGAAGGAAAATGAAGATGCTCATCAATCAAGTAGTATATTAACAATAATAAGAACATACGTTAGAATAGAAAGATGATATTGAAAAACTAAAATTTAAATTTTTTGGATACTTATAAAAGGATGTGGATAAACTGATCAAAGTTGAATAATATGTCTATATAATTGATTGATTGACCATTAATGTGAAAGAGTGGGTTGAAATAATTCACGTACTTGAAGAAGAAGTCATAGTTTTGTAATGAATGTTTTTGGATCAAGAATAAATCCTTACACAAGTTATAGTATTATGTTTTCCACGGTGTTATCCCTATTTAAATATTCTAAGGATCCTGGAATGGAAATTGAAGATCATATTCACATTCCAATAGTTTAGTGCATTAAAAAAGGGTAATATATAATGGATCATGATCATAACGAGGATAAAACAATGAAATATAATAGAACTCAATAATCCACACCCATTGGAAAGAAGATTTGGGAGAAGATAAAATGAATATTGTCTAATGTTAAAGGATATAAAATAACATATAAAATAGGTGTTGTTGCACATGAAAATTGAGACACAATCAATCTATGAGATCCATTGAATATATGTTTTTTGTAATCGTCAACTCCAAAGGTAGAAAAGTGTTTTTAGGTCATTTAATGATTAATTTAATAGTTATTGTTTGTATTTTAAATGTTTTGATCAGTAATTAGACTATTTTTACCCATGTATTTAGTAGAAAGTGACTCATGGTACTCTATAAAGATGTACAAATATGCTAGAAACATCAATAGACACATCGAACAATGAAAAATAATTATATTTTTGAAATATTAATATTAAATTATTGAATAAAGGGGGAATTAAGTTAATCAATCATCTAAAGAAGTTAGTTAGTTGTTATATAATTTGAAACAAAATTATGATTAGAAAAATGATTCTAGTACTATTTTGAAAGAAACATATAGATTTCTAAGGGATTTTGATAGTGTGAATACCTCACACATGATCAAGAACCAAGATATTATCATTGGAATAAAATATTATAATGTAATAGTAGTTCTATTCGAAAATAATTAAGGACTAAAAATATTTGGCTCTTGGAAGGCCATTGTTTGGGGAAGGGATCTCAAAATTATAGATGTGTTCATAGTGGAAGGACATATACATAATTGTATAAGTGTGAGTTAGTTATTTGACTTAATAAATGTTGAGGATTTTTTCATGAAGTGTCAAACCATTATATGTGGAGATGGTTTACTTGTTTTAAAATTAAAATATATATAAAGGTAAATAATAATAATATTGGTGAGGAAAATTGGTCAATGTTGTCAAAACAAGATGCAAATATGATATGGAACAAGTATCCTAGGATTTTGAGCCAAGGATCATTGAAAAATTTGGTGAAGTATGTTAGATGTTTTTATTTCCCCAATCTAACATGTAAAAACCCACATATAAGTTATTCATGTCAAAATTGAATGATTATTCCGAATACTTATATGATAAGGAAAATAAAATCATTAAGTGTTCTAAAATTTGTTCTTTTTGATGTTTCTGGAATAAAGGATCCAAAATCATGTGATTGAAAAATTAATATGTGTGCTTTAATTATTTCAACAAAATGGGATAGTTTATGGTTATTATTCAAAAATTTGAAGTGTACATGTGCATAACTAGATACTGAAGAGAATCTGAAGAAATGTGTTGTGTGAAATTTTTATAACATTATTCTGACAAAATAATTCAATTAAAAAATTAACCATGTTGAGGAATAATTTTAAATTAATGAGATTCATTATAAAATCCATGTAGTGTGAAATCCTAAAAAGAATGGTGTTGTTGATATGATAAATCAGATAATCAACAATTTATTTAGTACTATTCACATAGAAATTTATCTAATAGATATGTATTGGAATGAATGAGATCTAAAAATATTCTATATGTACAATTGGTCATATTTGTGTAGAAATTAAGAAAATACTCCAGACAAAATATTGTATGGATAGAACCTAATAGTAATATACATTCAGTTATTTCTATGTAAGTGTTTCATTCATAATAAAGTGATGAATATAATGTTTCAATAACATTGAGATAATGGTATCGTTGTTGTACATTCATCCATGAGGATAGTGTATCAGTGTTACAAAAATGGATGGGTAAAATAGTTGAAATCCATGACGTGACTCTGACTGAAAGTGAGTATAATTATGATTCAATCGATAATTATTGAAACAAATTATTACTATTTTTTAGAGGAAAGTTATGAAAATGAGTGTGGATTTGGGGGATATCAATGTTATAAAAATAAATTTAATGGTAGATTTAATGAAAATGGAAATGATATAGGAATAGTATGTTCAATAATATGGATCAATATAGATAATGTCATTGATGATAATAACATGGGAGGCCTAATATCCCAAGCTCATACATGAATTACCATGGAATAACGTAAATAATTCATTATTATTACTAATAGAACCAAAACCATTTGATGAAACTTATAGGAATGTTTTTTGATTCAAATCTATGAATGAAAAGATTTAACAAATAGACGAAATCCTGAAATAAGAAATTGTATCAAGGGAGACAAATAAGGATGTGATTGGAATGAAATAGATATTCTGAAAAAATTCAACGAAGATATAATTGTGAAGAGAATAAGGAATCTATAGTGCACAAATGAAATACCTATATTGATAAAATTGATGTTGATGAAATATTTTCACAAGTGGAAAAGTTTTAAACCATTATATTATGTTAAGCTATGATTGTAAAAAGGGTTTTAGTTATTATCTATTTGATTTCATATTAACAATATTGAATACTGTCCTTGAAGGGGAAGCCTACATTGAGATGATGAATGGTTTTCTTATTCAAAATGATGATAGAAAAGTGCGCTGAATGAATAAAGAATTTTATAAGATGAATTAAGAACCATGATCTCTGTACATATGATTACATAATTACTAAAGAAATCTAGGTTATTAATGAATTTTGGTTTTCCACAAATTCTACATCATTAAAGATCAATGGAAGTGGAAGGTGGTGCTTATATATGATGATAATGTCATCTTTGGAGGATCTTATGACACCAAATGTAATTATTTTCTAGAATTAATGAGGTGTGAATTTGAGATTTCTCAAATCAATGAATTATCATATTTCTTTGTTCTTTATGTGACGTAATGAAATGATGAAACATTTATCTCCAAAAAATAATTATTATATATAGGTTTTGATGTTTTTTTTATATTGAAAACTCTAGTTTGATAGTTACTCTCTAGAAGAACCTTGATAAAAAGTTAAATAGGTAGTGAATGTATTCATTTTGATGTGACTCTCTATAGGAAAATAATACGCTATTTTCTTAAAATGATAGATACTCGCTGAGAAGTTATGTTTGACATATTTGGAGATACATGACACTTGATTTAACCAAAGAAACATCACATCAAGTCTATGAGGTGGAAAAAACACCATATCAAACAACTTTGTTTATAGTTGTTAAGTAAATATATATATTCACAGTTTTAATTAGTGGGGTATATTTTTGACGACGAGGAAGGTTTGGATGATGAATGAAAATAAACTTCTAGATTGGTGTTCAACATTTCCAACACATTAATTTCGCAGAAAATTAGAAAATAAATAATTTATTTTGTTAAGTACTATAGAGTTTGAATACTTCTTGGTAACTTAAGAATTTACTCATTTGATATATATATATAAATAACTTAAAGACATTATAATTAAAGCCATATATCATATTCTAATCATGTTTCCAAACAAAAGCGAGATAATCATTAAAAAAATCCCATTAAACGCCCAAGGATGATGTATAATGTGTTTAAATATCATTTCCTAAAGGAGAAAGTGGGATGACATGATTTAATTTAAAGTATATTCCTACACTAAATCAAGTAGTATATATCTTGAAAAAGGAGTCACCAATATAATATTTTGAATGATAATAGTTTTCTTTTGGACTCCAACTTATTTCGTATCATTAGATAGAATCAGATATGGATCCCCCACTTCTTTAAGACATTTCTACTTGATAAAGTTATTCTTTATTTCTAAAATCCCATTATAATATTTATAACTCAACATTTGGAATTTTTAAGGATGTTCTCTTTGGGTTTCTTTTACTATGGGGTAGATCTCTGTTTGCGGTGTAAAGTGATCATGGAGAAGATAGAGAATGGAGTATCCACCAAGGGGGGGAGTTATTGTTTTCAAATTTGGGTATGAAGGGTGAGAGTGTTATTTTTAGATTTAGGGTTTAATGGATTTAATGATAAATTAATGTAGTGAATTGATGTGTTATCATATGATAATTATTTTATATAACTATTGTTTTTAACATTTATCCACGCATCATGAGAGAGTATAATTTCTAAAAGATAAATCACTGATGAAAATAGAAGCACTAAGTGGTTAATGAGGGATTGGTATTAAAATTATATATACAAAATAGAATTGATTTGATCACTATTGAATTTCTATGTAATTTCAATCAAACCAAAAGGTTGATATTTTTAAAAAAAATTCCGTAAGATGATTTTCATTTTTTTTATTTTTTAATAATTAGATAATAATTGGATTACTGAAAAAGTGATGATTTTTAAAGGATCTTTGCTGATTTAATAAATCCATAAGAATTAATTTTTTCTAGAAGAAGATCACTATCAGATAGACATACTCTAGATCACAAACACTACCTTTCACCAATAATGTTTATGGGAAGGTAAGCGTTTGATACAGGAAAACTGGCCACACTATATAGGTGATCAAGGAAGGATATATGAACATATTTCAATTAGTTGGTAATAGGTGTCCCTGATGTAGAGGGACTGTTTTACTATAGTAATATACGAAGGATGTGGAAAATAGGGAGAATCCAACTCAAGGACCACACAAAAGAAACCTCAAAAAAATCTTGTTGTCAAGCTCATGTAACCCATAACCAAGAGAACTGATAGGGATGTGTATATAAGAACTCATGCAAGTTGGTATTGGTGTTTGTGAAAGAGGGACACAATAAAAAGGGAATTATTAGTAGGGTTTCTAAGATTATCATGTGAGGGTTAGCATGGGAGGCTATAGGTGAGCACTTGAATCAATCAGGAATGACTGATCTATTTGGAAGAATCTAGACATATCAACCACATAATTTTATAAGGAAAGTATGATGCGGGATTCAATATTCATTATTTACACCTTTACATTGTCCCTATATCCTAGAGTTTTTCAGAAGGGTGTTTAATGAATAGTAGTTTTCATTAAGCATATAGGGATCCTTCCCCCAAGAAAAAAAGGATAAAACATATTTTGTATTAGTCAGAAATTCTAATTCAACATCTACAACATGCATCATAGAGGGAACAAATTCAATATAAATAGAGATTTTAGTTCTTTAAAATCTTATAGGTTCCCACATAATAACTAGCTGGATCACTCTATATGAAGTATTGTGTGTTAAAAAGAGAGTTATGGTTATCATGAGGATATTGATGGTTTATTGAAATCAAACTAAATTTTTTTGTTCTATTTTACTATAGAGGAAACACCCATGGATACGAGACCATGACTACAGAGAATGATTAAATCACTATTGTACATTGTGTCGAATAAGGATATGTTATGGTGAAGCTGTGGAATGAGAATGATTCAACATAGAAGGAGATGATACACCACAACCATGAAGTTAACATCACATACTAAAAGATCAAAATGGATTTTATGATCAGGATTTGAGGATTTTAATAAATAGTTAATTTTCCTTAATCACCATACTAGGAAATAAACAAGGCATGATCATATAATATTAGAAGAACAAGTGATTTTTCTTAACCCATTGATCAAATCAAATTGATTGTCCTTTCTACAACTATGTATAATCATTCAGAAACATGGATGCAACATCAAGGTATATTTAGGATGAGGAGAATTAGATTTTATAAATAGATGGTAAGATTTTTTTTAAAAAATGTTAGTAAATTTAAATTAAATATATATATATAAATTCTATAAGCTTGATCTTGTAGAAACATTATTAGATTAGGAAGAAGTAAAACACCCTTCTAGGTGTATTTCTACATTCTTATTTCATGAAGAAGATATAGGTTATCATGGAAGGATTAGTGTGTTCCTTCTTATGATAAGTGGTAGTGATATTGTCAAATTATGTGAACAATGGGTTTAAAAGGTCTATAATACAAATCTATTAATTAAAATAAATATTTCTAGTGAGATTGATTGATTTTTGGGCATCACATATTTACCTTTACAAGATCCTAAAACTAGTTCATTAAAGGTGAATTAAGTAACCTTTTTTTTATTTACTTCGATTAGTAGATCATAGATAGAATGTGTAGGAGGTAAATGAGTGTTCGTTACATTAAGAGAACAATATAATAAAAGAAAATTCCATTTTTAAATTTTTTTTCTTGATTCTCCATCCTCTATAAAGGTAAATATCTTTTAAAAGGAATAAATACCCCTTAAATGAAACTCACAATATAAATCCAATATCCATCCTTTAGGCACTACATTCAACAAAAAGTAATATCTCGACCCATGAGAGTGGATTAAAGTTACCCAATTAACTTGATTACAAAAAAAATCAATATAAGATAAGAAGAAACCCCAAAAGATCAAAGTGAAATTTATTGGACCATATGATATACATAGGGTCCACCCTTTTGAGGCTTTCAAGTTTGTTACAATGGATGGATAACATATCGTGATTTCCACAAATGCAAGGTTTATAAAAATGTACATTACATATCATCATGATTGGGCCCTGAAAGTGCACTCTGATTGAATTTAAACTAAATTGAAACTATACAAGTGATATGAACTAAACCTAAAAAACATAATTTTCCTATTAGTACGACTTAAAACTAAATTAAAACAATGTCTATTTTGAAAGAATTGATACATCTTGATATATGATTTGTCCTATATGAAATAAAAATAATTTGAGATTGATATAAAAACATGTGGATTAATGACACTCTCTCGTAGATATGTAAAGGTACATGTATCTCTCTCCCATTAACAAATTATGTTTCCACCTAGGATCCCACTCATACCATTATATTTTCACCAATTTGAGCGAAATATCTATAGATATGTTTGGTAGAATCCTAACATGGTATATATAGGATGATGTTGAAATACATACACCATTTTCTACCAATGTTGATAATATAGGTGTGTGGTTCATAATTCCTGTTATGCTGATTCTTCCCTTACCGATAGACATGAAACCTCACTGTTGGTCAAATATGTATCACCTTAAACATCATCCCTCCATTTTTTAATTTACATAGACATAAAATATATCTAGAAATGAAAAAAATTATTTTTTAGGATGAAAATCTATATAGGATTGTTTGAGAATATGTTATGTATTCACTCATTAATCCATTAAATTTTATTGAGCATGAAACATTTAGAGTGAAATTTTAACATGGAATAAGTCTTTTAGAGACCAATGCTTGACTATAGAAATAGGTATGTTAATCTAACTAAGCCTATTGTTCAATGAAAATGATAGATTATATCATCAATTCCCACTCCAGGTAAATCTTGGGTATATTATCCTTTATTATAAGGCTACCTATTCAAATTGATCAAGATCCCCCTTTAAATTGATAATTTACATGAAAAATTTAATTTTATATCCTTTCACCCTAAGAACGTGTTTAATACACAGTGGAATCACCTTTTGGGTAATTGATCCATTCAAGTATAACCATGTATCTATACACATTTAATAGGGTCAGGTGGCCCTATTTTTATTCAAGAACTATGTGTATTATGAATATTGTCATTAAAAGATATGTAGTGATTCATAGGATTCCTGCCTCAAGCCTAGCTACAATACCCTATTTATTAGTCATATTTCTCAATCATGTACTCATTCATGTTCAATATATCATCATAGCCAGGAATATAATAATACACATTATTTTGTCCATTAATAAATCCTATATTAATTAAACATTTCTCCCCTAGAACCATATACATATCAATTTCTATTATGAAGATAAACACAAAAAATTCTATATCATTTATCATGGACTTAGAAAAAAATCACCAGCATTAAATTCCATATTCATATTGTTGTGTGAAAATTCACCTATTCACATCATTTTTTCTCAACTAACTTGAAACTAAGGAAATTCTATTTTATTTCACACATAAACCAAAAATTCAAAAAATAATATACATAATGGTCATCATCATATGATCTTAAGCCACATGGAATATAATTCATAATCGTATGAAGTTTAATAACTTCACTTATGGTCCAAACCATATGACCCTTAAATTGCTTGGGGTGGTCAAGTTTTTAAATCTTTTATCCTTATATATGTTCTAGATCTATGTAAGGGTCCCCAACATAAGGTATAATTTTTTACATTAGGTCCTTCTTTATTCAAATCCATGTCAAGATTCTATATAATTTATGAGAATAACATTTGTATTGATTCTTATTATTTTAGGATATGTATTGACATAAAAACCCAATTTATAACAAATATCCACCAATTTTAATCCTTCTCCACTACCTTTAAATATACCATAATAGTCTAACCATTTTTGGTTTTGAATTAGATCTTTCAATATACCTTTCTAACACTTTCCTCTAATATACAAAAATTCACACATTAATTTTTTGAATCATCATGAAAATTTCATAGATATTGTTAAGAAATATATATAGTTCCAAAAAGAAACCTATGATTGGTAATTGTAATTTTACTACATATTTATCTTTATAGCTAGAGTCTTACTTTAATCATTAGGATATGTTAATGTAAACCCATGTTCCCTTAACAATAATTTCATTGAATCCATCATTGAAACTTTGTTTGCAGTCATCCTCATCATGTTTATTCTATCCCCTATTTTTTAATTTAAATTATTCAATTTATAACATAAATCACATTAATTCATTATTCAAAGGTATTGGAGTACTTTGAACTCTTTATAACCATTTGAGTTTTCACACCCCACCCTTCTTCATTTTTTGAAACACTATGATCAAAAACTACATATGCCATTTTCTTCCAAAAGTTTATCATGATGGCATTGTGACAATTAGAAATTCTCATTGGTGAAATATAAAACAAAGAACCAAATGTGTAATGACATTATATTATCAAATATATATGAATTACAACTCCAGTCACTCTTGTTCAAAGAATTATGACCACAAACTACATAAAACCCTTTCTCAGGTCGTCTATATCGATATGGGACCCTAATCAATTCATGTTAGTTTATCTCATTTCCCTTGTCATAAAATAGGATAAACGCCCTCTTTAGGGTTCAAAAACTATGACCTAAATATAGGTGAAACCATCCATAAATTGTCTTCTCTAGCATTGGGATCTCAATTACAGTCATTTTTATATTTCCCTACAATATAGATGGTCTGGTCTTCAGGTAAAAATTGTATAAACTTAAAATATATCTCAATTATTTTTGACCTATAAGACGATAAAACACCATTGAAGAGAGACCTGAAACTCGATAAGATAAAAATCCACAAATGGAATCCTAGAAAAATTAGTTTCAACTCGCTAGGAAAACACCATGCATAGCCAATGAAAACCATTGAGCATTTTGAAATTTTAATTTGAAAAAAAAAATCACGTTAAAACGTACAAAGGGTAGAATGAGAAAAATAAAATTTTATGTCCAAAAAGAATCTCTTAATTCATGATCGGTTGAAAAATTAGGACTAAAATAAAGGACACAACACTTGTATTAACCACTATTTATCCCTAAAAAAAGTAAATCTATGATCAACTAATACCTCAAACTAGGTAAATGTAAGAGGAAAATTCATTTATTTTCATACCATTTTAGATAACTTGTGTGAAATGAACCATAGTGGAATTTTAGTGTAGTTGATCCCTTTTGAGCATTGAAACTATCATTAAAACCCCATCATTCATGATTTTCAATTTTTTTAGTCATTCAACACTATAATTTCCTAATGGACTATCCTGAGATTAGGGTGATGGTAAATGTGCCTCCATATCTATCCCACCTATATCTATATAAGGATACATGTTCTAGAAGAAATAAAAATTCACTATTTTTTGTCTCATAGTCTCCCCCAAGAATATTGTGATGTAAAATGTTCCATCGTATTTGACCAACCAATATCCATTTGAGTGAACATGTTTAAAATATAATGGATTGATCCATACACATCATCATAAAATCAATATTTTTTAATTTATGGGTCGCCTAAAAATTCCCATATAATATTCCAATTAATTTTGTTTTTATTAGGTTAAAATTTTTGACATCCAAAGATTATCATGAATTGAAGGTTAAAAAATATATAATCTATAAATTTTCAATAGTTTAAGGAACATGATTTTATAATTCATTATAAAAAAAGAGGAACATCCATATATCAATTTATTTCTTCAAAGGGATAGTTATAAATTATATTGTAATAAAATGAATACTAAAATTTGTCTTCTATTTTATCAATATATTTTCATAATTATTTTATGTTTCATGGTATTTAAACAAGTTCAATGACATTAAATTCAAGTAAAGGGTGTAATCACTTAGATCTAGTATAAACATCCACCTATTAAGTCATGGAATCTTTCGTTATAATGTTATGTCTCTTGTATCTCCCTTCTGTTACAAATAGTTATTGATGGAGAGTTATTATTATGTTATTTTTTTGAGTCAAAATTTGATTCTCAAACACCATCTCTACAAAATGGGAACTTCATTCAAGAAATTCAAATCTAATACTTATGAAATTAACTACTAAATGTACTATGTAGAGGTCCAATTTTGAGATTTAATAATGCTCCCAATCATGGGTTCTATCATGATAGAATGGATAGCCCATTATTTGAACCCATTATTTCTTATGGTAGTGACCATATGGATAATCATATATATATATATATATATATATATTTTGTAGACCCTCCACAAGATTTTTATTGATTAACATTAAAATGATATTTCAAACATGCATATTAGAAGTGAGTTAAAAATTAATGGTCTCCCTATCTGACTAAAAGTCACTACTTGAGAATGAAACTTACTTGAGGAATAGTGAACTCAAAGGCATCATTAGATCATCATCCCTAGAGATAGGTGTAGATAGAATAATGCAATTCTATAGGCACTATGTTATCTAGGATGCTGATATTTAATCCTATGAAACATTATCTTCCAGTTGCGATGATAACACTAAAATTGACATTATGAATACATGAAATATCTAGTGAACATGAAGGTTTAATGATGTAATAATAAGTACTTACACACTCCAACTAGATAATTGGATTTATCAACTAGAACTACCCCTTCTGGTAGTGAAACTTGAGAATCACCTCCACTAGTTGCTTATTGGTTTGAAGTGTTAGAGACCTAATTTTTGAAAGTATTCCCATCCTAAAAAACCATATAAATATCCTTCCCCCCTTATATTTTTTAATCCTTACACTATTTTATTGTAAATGACCCATATATTTATAGATAAGGGATATTCTGAAATAGAAAACCTTATTTGTGACCTTCTTGGATGGTTTTATGTTGATAAAATGGAACCACCCTCTTTAATTTTTGAGTTTCTAATTACTGTACCGGAATAGGTAAGATAGTTCTAATATTATGTCAATAAATGAAGATGGTGATATTTTCTAAATATAAATGTATATATGGATAGGGTACAATTTAAAATGAAACATAGGAAATTAATTGGGAAAACCTAATAAATGGATACTTTTGTATATCTATTTAATTTTTGTGTTTTATAAACTAAACCAAAGAGGAGAATTCTCTATCTCTAATAGGGAATACCTTACCTTTATAGTGCCTTCAATAAGTGTTATGGGCCCTTTAATGTGGTAAAAAATATCAGATGGCATGATATATGTTAATTACACTCCATGGTTATACTTAATCCATATGCACCTTCACCAACTTTGATGGTTAAGACAACCACTATCAATATCCTATATTCTTCAGGAACCACTTATTTTGAACAAGACATGGGTGAATATTGAAATTCCCATTAGTCACATTCTATGATTAGAATATAACGATCACTCTCAAAAAATATGTAATCTGACACCATATATGCTTGATATTAATATCCTATTGATAAGATATGGATTAAACATGAATACAAAACTTTTTCACTTGTAGGAATCTGAGTCACCAATATTTCAGCACTCCCATGATTACTAATCAGTGATGGTGGGAAATTCATCCACAACCATGGGTATATTTTTCAAAGTATTGGGAAGGTGTAGAGTGGGTCACAACACTATTACTTCAATAATATTTTATATCTTGGAGTGGAATTCCATTTATATAAAGTGGATGACTCAGTAGAACACCCAATCAGAATATCTCCCTCAACAAATTGTAGAGTCTCCAATGATGTACTACTTATTTCCTATACATGAATAGAAATTTTGAAAATTTTAAGAGTATATTTAATATTAAATAAAATAAAATCATATAGGATATTCATCATATATATTTGGGGTCTAGTATTTTATCCATCTTCATATTAATGGATTTATTTATCACCCCCTCGTTGGAACCTCAATGACCATGTATTAGACCTATCTCGTCACATGAATCCTATAACCTTTTTTATAATGAAAAATATCTAGATCATAGAGGTACCTATTTCCATCATTAGGATTATTCTCTAAGTTAAGAGTTTGGTGTCCTTTTGGTTGTTGAGATATTAAATATATACACCACATTGAAGGGTATTCTATATTCCATCATTTTCATTAGATAAGTTCCACCTTCAAACAAAAATTGGATGGCCACATGATAGAGATAATATATGATGGGATATAAGTCTCCCCTTTATGACTAGAAAATGAATCTACCCAATTCAATTTTAGTAGTTTACCCATCCTCTCATCGTAAACTAGGGAATCACTATGGTTTCATCAACTAGACTATCTTGGATATGGATTAATATTTGTTCGCTATTCAGTTATGATTAGATATGAGGATTACATGTGGGGTTAATCCAAATGTGTAGGGGAATCCATAGTCATTCCCTTCCTTCAATACATCATGGTATATTTATTTCCATTCTTTAGGTATACATATTTAAAAACTATATGAGATATGATTATAAGGATCCCATGAGGATATGATGACATCTCATAATGAGTGTACTGAGGTTTGAATCTTATAATTAAATTTGGGGAGGTTATTTTAATCTTGTATTGACTGCTATCTTGGATCATCATTACCCATATTTTACACACCAGCATTATAATATTCAATATTGTTTTTCTATTTCTAGTGAAAATGCTTGATATTGTATGAACCAAAATTGACATAGAGATCGTTATAGAAAATAATATTCATAGTTGATATCCAAATCTATTTGAGAAAATTGGATATGGTACATCATGATTAATTTATATGACCATTCCTTATAGTCACTGTAAAAAAAATCTATTGTTTTCCTGATATAGTAACATTATATGAATGTAAGGTGAACTCTTAATGTAGATTAAGAAGCGACAAGGGCTTATAATCCATCAGTAAAGGTAGATTGATATGAGAGAAGTCCTATATGTATGTATTGAATATGTATCGTATAATTTGGACCCAATTGTGGAGATCATAAATAATGAATGTACATCTATACAATCCCACAACCCACAAAAAAATACTTATATATGGAACAAATATTTCATATTGTGTCCATTCATATAAAACTAGTTGACCAAGTCCAACACTAGTCCACTAAGATTATTGGCCTCCCCTTTGTTGTCATGGCTATTATGAAAAAATCAAATGTTGTCATGCTGTTATATGATTTATGAATGGAAATAATATATTCACATAGACACATGGATAAGATTATAATTAATAAAATCTATGATGGAATATTTGGATGAATTTAATATCCTCTCTCTACTGGTGTCCCCTCTATAGCTTTAGAAAAGATGTTCTTGATTCATCGTAGTTATTCATGGAGAGACACCCCATTGTAAGTTTCTAGATTGACTCATCTCATCATGGGATAAATAAAACCATTATATTTATATATATGTCAATGATATTAGATATCTATAGGTAGGGATTTTTCCTTATAGTATTCCAATCTCCCATTAATAATTCTTGGTCCAATCAATGTGTTATGATAGAATCTAATCAATGGCCTTATGTACATCCCATAGACTTATTCCCAGTACTACATGTATCATGTGGAATGTATTTGTATATATAAACAAGTTACATAACAATTATAGACTGAGGTTAGAGATTAAATATAAACATTTCTTTGACATTCAAAAAACATTTAATATTTCTTCTTATTTTCTATGACTTTTGAACATAAAACATTTGTGTTAGAAATTGTACATGAAAATCTATTTAGACATGACACAACCTTCATAAAGTCTATCAAATTTTTTTATAGTATATATTTTGGTTAATATCTAACCAATAATGGATAAAATACTATAGATTTGTTTGGGACTCTCATATATATATCTGTGTGTGTGTGTGTGTGTAATGTTTTATAGTGTCCTTGGAATTAAACAAAATTTGACAATGTTGGTATACAAATCACTGATGTGTGAGACTAATGATGAGATATTGGATATTAAAAATTTGGTGTCTTCCATGAATAAATAGATAGATACGTTTTTATATAGTCATGGGATATTAAAATTAGTTAGAATTCCACGCCGACATAGTTTGAGGAAATATAATAATGGAATTATTTGATGGTCCATTCACATAAATTGTGCAAGAGCCGATATATGTAGACTATACTAACTATTTTATCTCGGTTTGATATCATAGTTCAACAAGAAGACGTGGGTGTATACTTAGGAGTTATAAATTGTGTTTTATGGAAGGTATACTTTCCTATAAAATAAATTCATTAGATTCAGTTGGATAGATGAGAAGAAAATATCCAAGGAAGAAAATATGAGTTGAGTACGAAGATAACTGGGTGAAAATTTGATAATGGATGAACATGGACCTTGGTTACTTTTCACAACCTCCATCACTCAAGGCATTCGCTCAACCCCATTTCACCCAGATAACATTTATATGGTTACATGTCACACTATGCTTAACCATACAAAAACTATAAGTAACACCCCACAATTTTAAATTATATTTATCTTTGAAAAAATAAAGTGTCTAGTAGGTTGAAATAAATACAAAAAAACAATATGAAATGTGAAACATTACATAATCATTAAAATAGTGTAATATGATTAGTAGTTTAAATTAAATTTAATTGAATTATTAAATATATGTAGAAGAAAAAATATATATTCTTATTAATATTAATGAAGTGATAAAACTCAATTAATATAGTTAAATAGTTAATATAACTATTTTTAAAATATATTTTTATATAAAAGAATTTTTATGCTATTTATTTTAATTAAATATATATATTGTAGGAAGAATATTTATTTGATATGAATAATGAATTATATTAAACCTAATTGTTAATTGATTGAAAGTAATAATAATAATAATTGTTTAAATTTGACAATGATATTTTTCTTATGGAACCCATTTTTATTATAAACTTTATTAAAAATAAAAACAAACATATTAAAATTTCTATTAGATAGAAATAATTTCATTTACGATATAGATTAATAATATTTTCTTCCGATAAATGATTTGTATTATTCTGAATTAGTTGTTTTTGAGGTTAATAGTGAAAAATATTGACATTGTTAAAAAATAAATTTTATGATAAAATCACAATACCCATATGAAAAAAATCTTTCTTGAACAATTTTCTTTAAATAATTTTGTTATAAGAAAAATAAATTATTTTAAATTGCTAAGTTTTATTTTTCATACATGTGTTTATCATTTTGGATGTATAAGTAATATTTTATTCTAAATCTAATTAATCAACTTATATTAAAAAAATATTATCCATAAATTATGGAAAGTATATAAAAAATGGATTTCATATTTCAGATAAACACAGTAATATTATTTAAAAAGGTCAATTTCATTTTTGGAAACAAAATTATGATTACTAAGATTAAATTTAATGACCCTGATAATAAAAAACTGTAATTTACAAAGAATGGTTTTATTAATATTCCGTATATTTTATCTAATAAAATAAATTAATATCATATAAAAATTAAGATTAATATATTTCAATAACATATAAATAAATAAATTGTCAATCATTAAATTTTAAATCAATACAGATTAAGATCAAGAACCCCTAATGTCAAAAAGAACATTATTATACGAAAACGTTTTTATATACATAAAATGTTTTCTTTTAAAATTTAATTTTTCATTAATTATAAATATAATTATATTAAATTGATATTATATTTAGTTTTAAAAAACTAAAAGTTTTTAATTGAGGATATATTATATGTTTATTAAAACATAATTTACTTATGTAAAAACAAGTTAACCTAGTTAAAATAAAATATGGTAAAAGATACAAATATACGAACAAATTACATCCAAGATTTTAAAAATATTTGTGTAAATAATTTTATGAGTATATATCAACCCAATATCACTATAAAATCCATTATTTCTCTCCCTTGTAACCATTTACCATTTAATGTTGTCGTTCCATTATTGAATAATTATGGGTGATCAAAAGAGTATCGTTTTCTTCACTTGTAAAATAGGAACACTTCCAAACTCTCAATGTTACTCATCCTCTTTGAACATTACATCAAACTGTATCCAATTTTTCTCTCCTAAAATTATCTTGAATGAAATAATACCCCTAGTCCTCATAAGTTATCATAATCCCTTCATTTCCTAAGAGGATTTTAAGAGAATGTTCATGGTTCCAAAGTGTGTATTTGTTAATACTAAACATTTTCTAAGTAATTATTATCTACGAAACATACCGTAAATATGGTAATATATTTAATTATTATCATTAATATAATTTATTTTTATTATATTAATTAAGCACCTCTTCATTAATCCTTTCCATCAACTTATAAAAATAAAATAATGTTGATTTTACATTGCGTGGACTATCACCTCCACCAAGTAACATTTTTCATTTTCAATATTTATTTTAATTAAATATAAAAAACACTTAAAATATACTTAAATTATATAAAATATATAAATATTAAAATTATTATTTTATTATAATTATATTATAAACTTATTCATGCATGATGACCCCATGAGATATATAATGTTCATGTTTGTGGTATGTTTGATCTCCTACATGAATAATGCTATCAAACTCTATCATGGATGACTATGAGAACATAAATAATTATAATATTATAAGTTAATAAGAAATTAATTATTTTTTTTATTTTTCAATACTTGTTTTAAATTTTTTGCCTTTTATTAAAATATTAGCTTTGATTGCTAAAGATACCAAAAATATATTATACTAGTTCAATTTTCACACAAATATTAGAAAAATGATATATAAATAAATAAAATATGAACATAAATTGTCTAAAATAAATTAAATATATATTAATAAGGTTACTAATATTTTATCCAATAAACTGAATTTCTATTTTCATGGAGTCAGTCTCCTGCACAGAATGAATCTAGAACAAGTTATAGTTTTACGGTCACAATTTTTATCCCTTGAGAAATAGTTCTTATTATACACCTTGTTTCATTTGAAATGGTATGTCAAATGACACTTTATTAATTTGTATAATGATTTCATTACATTTCTTTATTTTCAATTTTTAATTCCATGATCTTTCTCTCATGGACTTTTGAAAAAATAATTACTAAATATTTTCGGTTTTATGATAACAAAATTTTCTTCCATTAACTTGAAAACATTATTATCAAACCATTTTTTTCAAAATTTAATATATTATAAACAATTAATAAAATTTATATTATTTAATTTTTATTTTATGGGGTTCTATAATTTTTCATTAAAACCTCATTATCTAATGATTCTTGACTGAATTATTATGTTACGTGTAAGTGTTTCTTATCCCAATTTTCACACCTTATGAAAAATTTCCTACTATACACCCAATTTTAATTTGAATAGCATGTCTAATAACCATATAATATTTTATATCATGAATTCGTTATATCTAATTATATTAAAAGTTTAATTCGATTTCCATTCCTTAATATATATTTTAACTAAAAAATTACATAATCTATTATGGTTTGTGCTAAATAAATTTTCTTCCATTGGGTTAGAAACATTTTTATTGAACGCTATTATTTCAAATTTGATTTATTCTAAAAAATTAATATTTTTTTTTTCAATATTATTTTTTCTTATTTATTTCATTAGTTCTTATAACATAATTATCTTTTTATTCTTACAACTAATATTATGTTATGTCTAATGGTTTCTTATTTAAAATATTCACCCCTTGAGGTGTATTCCACACTATAGACCTTTTTTAATAATAATGGTGTATTTAATACCAATTAAATATAATTTATCATTATCCTATAATTATTCATGGAACATAATTTTGGATTTGAAATTGTATCTTTTATGGGGTTTGGAATAGATTTTTTTTAAAGTCATATACATTATTTGGCTCTATATTCAATTTCATGAGACATGTTTGTTATTGTGAAAATATTTTATTTTATATGGTTTATTAAAAGTAATATTACTTTCAAGTATAATAAATATAATTCATTTTATAATATTTCAATATCATTTTTTCTTTCACATGTTCTTATGATTCTTTCAATAGCATTGCCATTAGGGTGTTTGAATCTCACATTTTATTCATTGAGATATGATTCATATCACCACATTTTTACATTACATGGGGTGTATATTTGTCCATAGATTATATTTTAAATAATATCATAATATTTTTTTATAACTGATTGAACATGTAGAAATCCATCACTACCTTTTTCATACTAAATCGTTATCTATTATAAGCATGATTTTTCACTCAATGTCTTTCCTCAATCTATGAAAAGTTTTTCATTAAAACTTTTTTAAAGGAATTCACTTATAAATAAATAAAAGTTTTGATTAGGGAATATATTGACATAACCATATACCATTATACCATACAATATTATTTGGAGGCATGCTTACATAAAAATCTGTTCCATTTTTTGATTTTGAAAATATTGAGAATCTGTGTACTTGTTTATTCAATATAGATGTTTATTGATTAATATAGAATATTTTTTATGTATTGTTTATTTTATTCATTTCATCATATGATGAAATTATTAGATATAATTGGTTTTTGTTGGGGCCTAGAGCTGATATCCCCTTGATGCGTGATATCATTCATAAGACAAACTGGCTTTAGTTTTTTGGTGCATTCCTACGCAGAACAAAATCATTCCTAGATATAAAGCCTTGATGGTAAGATATTGGTGTCCAATATGATGATTAATTCGATTATAAAATAGAATTAACTTTTTATATTTATTCATTTAATCTCTAAGGAACTATTTATTGTTGTCCATTTTTTTGTTTATTGATATGTTATTCATGAATATGTTATCGTAATAGATTATTTTTATTTTTGAATTATTTTTAATATATTCACCTACCTTATTATTTATGATCACCATATTATCGCTAATGATTTGTTTATGGTTATCTCTTATATTTACCCTATCAGACCATTTTATCTCACAGATAATAATTTTTACATGTTCCTAAGTTATTCATCAATTTATCGCACTTGATTTTTCAAACAAAATAGCTTATGCAGATAATTTGTTGGGAGATGTAGAAAACTTATTTTGGATTATGTTTTTACTGATATAATTAAAAAATGGATGTTATTTGAGAAAATTTCACACCCTAACACTTGAAATATTAATCAATTAATTAGATAATTAATAATATAACAATTTTAAAGGTTCCAAGATGAAGCCAAAAAACATGCATTGTGGGATACTTTGAGGAGTACATATTTTTTTTTACATGAATTTGGGCCAAAATTGTTTCAAAATCCATCGAAGTAGTTGGATTCACAAAATATAAATCCATCATGATAGACAATAGATTTACAAATGATTTTAGAGTTTTGTGAAATATTACCTTAAAAATATGGTAATATTCCATGAAATATATGTCTCCGCCTACATAAAACATATAAATCCTCTCTCAAACCTCGATTTCGTGGGGACAACAACCTTCATACATTTAGTAGATGATATGAATTCCTAAAACATCATCCTTAATAAGAAAAAAGATAAATGGATTAATATAGACATCCATAATTCATGAATAGTCTCCCATGAGTAACTTCGAACCTAGGTCCATGGTGGATATTAAATTCATAAAGTGTAATTCCATCTATTATAGAATAAAAATAAATAAACCCAATAGGATTACATGAGACCATATTCTACAAAACCCACCCTTGGAACTTAACCTTGGAAGATAACCTATGTTTCTAAAATGCCTCATTCTTATGATCACATATTTGTAAACCACCTTATCCTTCATGAAATTCACCTCCGAGACCTCTTCACAATGCCTCCTTTAAGAAGAAAAACCTTTGATAATGTTGTGTTCCCATAACACTCATTAAGTAGGTTTAATACTTTAAATTTCATAAAATTCAAATCCTATTCATACAATGTTAAATTTCATTAAAAAATAATAGTTTCCTGACATTAAAATTCAGGAAAACATCCTTAGAACGTGATGTTTTAAACCTTACACAAAGTGATAATCATAGGATGCCTCATGTAGAGGAATGATACACACTTCCATATTTAAATAATCTCATATGCATAAGCCCTACACTTTACCTTTTCGTCACTCCTTTCATGACACAAGATTCATTACCTCATAATGTAAAACTACTTGGATCAATACAATCAGACATCATTAAAACCCATAAATGATTCCCCATAAGACCATAAACTTATGGCCTGACATGATACATCTAAATCCCTACCTCATGTGAAACATAAGAGATTCCCTAGGCAATGGTGTTAAGATGCCTTAAGCCCCAAGTATAAGTTTCCCATGATGGAAACATGATTCCATGGTTTCCACGACTAATATGCTTTATAAATTTGATTACCTAGCTTAAAAAGAGGTTGAATATATATATTTCTAACCCAAAATTGCCCATAAATATATAGAAATTTCCAACATCACAATCCACTTCAGCCATAGGTAGCTTCCCCACCATAATAATTTTTTTTAATTAACTTGTTTTCACTTTATGATGGACATAGGAATGAGTCTAATGAACATGACATGAATCTATGATGGTTACCTGAATAATGAAATGATATCCAAGGATGGATCCCTATAATGTGGAAATTTCATAACATCATCCCATTATTATCAAGCATCTAGCATCATAAACTATGGTGGTAGAGGGCACCAGCCTTTTGAAAATGAAAATATGGGGTAACTAGCCACCCTGGAGGATGTGCGACCAATCCATAAAAGTGGACCACTCAAGGAGAGGGATGGAAAATAATGTTTTTAACCTGAAACATTACATGATGAATATCATTCGAAAAAATGTTGAACCTAATGTGAATATCTACTCTTATAACTGTAAGAAAATGATAAATTTTGTACACAACCACACTTAGTTATCACTAGATCTAGATATTCTATGTGATGCCTCACCATACAAAATTGTGGGCCTAGCGTGAAACTATTATCCTGAATTCGGATGGGGTCATAAAAAATCTCATATGATAAATATTATCTTTGTGTATCTTATAAGACTCGTGATTTAGGGAATGTTCGATGAACCACTGCTAAAAGGCATGGGAAAGGATAATTGATTGTGTGGTAGTCCCATAAAATTACTCTCCTTCCATGGAATCAACTACTCCCAGCTATAGAGAACACTCCCCAAATATATCCTCTTATCTCATTCAAAGGAGGGTCCATAAGGCCCTTATAATGACCAATAATATTTTCAATGTAATTTCTTTTATTATAATTGTTTCTGGTTGTACAAAGAACATACATCACATAAATAAAACAAAAAACCATAATTCTCATAATTGAGGAATAAAAAATTGGTCTAAAACTAAAACAATAAGAATGTCACAAATTACAATGGGTTAGTAAAAACAAAATATTAAAATAAGAATAAAAAATTTGGATCTTCTCAATCCACCAAAGTTACCACACTCACAAAGAAAGGTATAAAATAAAACATAATGTTAATAATAAAATATTCATTTTGAATATGTAAGTATATACAAACATGAGAGAAAATATAAGTGAATTAATAATTAATGGAATAATATGTATTTATTGAAATTTGAGAACCTATATGACCATTATAAAAATGACCATTAGAATAGTAATTTAATGGTCGGAAGATTATCCAAACCATTTGAATAGTAATATAATTGAAAGGAATAATAATATGAATGTTAGAATAGTTACCTCACATATGGAAGTGTAAAATAATATTTTTCTATCATATAAAATGAAAATATAAAAAATAGAAACCATGGTATATGATAATAAATGTTTAAAAGGATAAATTAATAATTTGTATTTTTATAAAACATAAATGTTTTAATTGAAATTTCTTAATAAATATAATGATTTAAAATAAAATTTATTTAAATAAAATATATTTATAAATTAATATTATGGTTTTTATAATGTTAAGAAAATTTTATGAGATCTTAAGTAAATTTTCAAAGGTTTCTAAAATCGGTAATCAAATTAAAATAAGTATTTTTCAAATAAATGAAGATTTTATATGAAAATTAATTTTTTTATAAATAGAATATTATTTTCATAAAATGGATTCCATTTTTTAAATGTTTAAATTAAAAAAAAATTATGGGGAAATTTCAAAATTTCTCTAAAAAATAATATTTTTTGGTGAATAATGAAATACATTAATTTATGGTATATAATGTTATAAGCCATATACACTAGTTTTTGAGCCATTGATGATTTAATCACCCATTGTTTTGAACTATAATGCACCAATTTATTTATATAGTCACAATAATGAATATTATTTATAGTCCTGAGTCAAAATAATAATCTAATGAATATAATAATAAGTGACACCACTTTCATACACTTATAAATACCACCACTCACCAACCCTTATCCTCACAACTTGTAAGAATTGAAATATACCAAATCTATGAAAAAACATACCCTCACCACTCTCCCCCATTTTAATGTTCTAAGTGAATCACAAAAATTCAAATTAAATGTTTCTTAAGGGTTCTTCAAGGAGGTAGTATCCAAGAGGTAGCCTTCTCATACTACATCTCTAAATTTCATTTATTCTTCTACCTTATCCTCACCTTCTTTATCTTACATAGTGTAATGCTTATATTACTATCTATATAGTGGAATTTTATATTTTTAATGGAATATTTTCTATCCACCAATTTTATCATCTCCTCTTATTCAAAAAAAAGTAAAACATTGTCTATACTATATTAGTTAACAACCTTCATTGCTGGTGAGTTCTTGTTTTACAATAATACCTTCATATAAGGTTAAAATTTACTTATAATTCTTTAAAATGATCTAATTATGTATATTATATTTTTTCACATTATATAAATAATATATGGAAATAATATTAAATAAAACAAAGCTATTGTGAGATGGTAAAAATATCATCAAAATAAATGAAACATTTATTATTAAAATTTTGTTTAATGTATAATCAACAGTAAAGGAATAAAATCAAATATGGTACCATTTAAACTTATAAAAACGAATTTATACTATTTTATTTCACATCTGGAGTAGAATTCCCATTTTATAAGAACTTTCATAATTATACACAAGTGAGCCAACCCTGAAACCATGAAACAAACACTCCCCATACAATGAAATTTAACATTATAACTCATGAAAATTTCCATTAATGAATATAATAAAATTATAATAAATAAAATATATGTGTAAGAGGTTATGAATTTTGTAATTAATTAATCCAATTTCATTATCCATAACATTAAGTTCATGTTAAGAATGCATCATACATAAGGCCATCGATCTCTCTGAACCTCTATATTTCCATTAGGGTACACTTTATCTCCCATTCCATAAATTTATAACTTCATTATTCTTATATAAATCTCTTATATTATATATATATGTTCTAAAGCTATATATATACCTCAAATAATCATTATTTTATTTTTAAATACATGTTTTAAAAGGGTCTATTCTCAATTCCTCTCCTTAAGGAAATCAAACTAAAGAGAACTAATGTGTTTCATATCTATTTTCAGGTAAACTACATATAGCGTTTTAAGAAAACTATAATTTATAAAATTGGTAATTTTATCATAAAAATATGTATTATTTAATTTCTTATTTTATTTTTTGAATTATTCATTTATCCTCTTTAAAGACTCTTTATTGTTTTCCCAAAAACTACACTTAAGTAGCACACTTCTAATGTTACCTAACCACTATTTCATATGTTTTCAATTCATATGGAAATTATTATTCATGATATAGTCTTATTTATCCATTATGAATGTCCAATAATGATATAAATCCCTTATTTAATTGATGAAATTCTGATACACCCTTTGGTTATGCCTTATAAAATGATTACGAAACGCTTTTCATTTCATATTTAATCCTTATATTTATTGCTTATGTTTGATTCGTTACATAGAACACAAATGAATGTACCTATTAGGATTCGTGAACCCATATGATACTATTATTCATTGGGTAATGTTTTAGTCTCATGAGACATTATATATTATATTAGTAAGTAAACTAAGTTCATTATCTGACTCTTTCCACCATGTGATATCGTCTTGGTAGTCATCCTTGACTGATGATTATGTCTTGTTATATATTCCTTTCAAATGATTATATTTACATGATCATATGATTCAATTGTCTATATGTTATTCATCCATATGTGTATTTATGAGTAATTCCTTTTATTTTATAATGTTATACCTTCTAAATCGCATCCCATACTTTATTACCATGTTTATTCCCTTACTAGAATGTTTAGATCAACCATTTTGTTTAAGCATTACTTTGGTTATAAAATATAGTTATATGATCTCAATGGGAGTTCATAACATATTATAAAGATTAATATATTGAGTTCTTATTCTATTATCATGTATTCTAATTATGTACATAACCTTCTAAATACGCTAGTATTTTTGATCCTTAGATTGAATTTAATGGATATTTATGTTAAAAATACGATAATAACCTGTGCAAAAGGATTTGGTCAGTAAATTTTATATCAGTGTATGGGATAGTGATTTCTATGTATCTGGACTAATTTTTTTGTAATAACCCTAGGTAACAATTTATATTCTTCAATAAGTAGTATTTTAACTTAGGGAATCATATGTTTTGATATAATTTTCATTTAAATGTTATATTTTATATGTTTACAATTTACTATTTATATTTTCATTATCTATGTATTCAATAACCCTAAATTTTCTTTTTTTGTAGTTAATGGAAATAAATAAGACAACTAGTTCTAATAACCAATATGATAAAAAATGTGATGATTTTCCCAATTAGATTCCAAACCTAATGGGAATGGGATCTCATAACATTATTACAGTACGATATCAACTAGTTTCGAGATATGAATTATAACATGAATTTCATAAAAGTCCCTCCTTATCATTTGAAATGTCATGTATTAGTCAAATACTTTATGATAAAATTACTCATTACTTTAGTGGATCTTTTGATCCCCTCAATACTAAATAATGAATTATGTCCACTGAGAAGATATTATTTTACCTTCAATGATTAGAAGAATATAATTTTATGTTGGAGGATATTTATTTTGATTGGGACACTGATCAGTGGGTGAAGTAGATTAAGAACACATTTTATAATTTGGAAATTGATTCAATGGAATAGAATGGATTTAAGGAAATAATTTTCAGAAATAATTTTCCTCGAACTCTCTATCTGAAAATGGAAAGGTAGTTCCTTGGACAAATGAAAAGAAGAAAAAGAGAAAAGCATTGTTTATAATAAAAATGTTAGAAATTATCTCATGTCAACCCTCCTATATTTTCATGAACACTAAATTAATGGTGGATCAATTCTTGGTTAGATAAAAGTGGAGTCTATAAAAATATTTTGAAATTCAAGACTTTGACTGCAATGTGGAGATTTTCCATTGTTCTATTAATGTTGAGAAGGAGATACTAGTGTAGTGGTATTAGAGATAAATTGTATAAAATAGAGTTTAAAATGTGTATATCAACAGATAAATCCAATGGAGGAAAGGAAAACCAACTTCCCACTTATCAAAAGTGTGGTAAAAGAATCCAAGGAACTATCTAAAGGTAACCAAGAGATTCTTTAAATGGGGAAAATAGGGGAAATAGGAAAATAATTAAAAATGGATTTAAGAAGCCCACTAATGTGGAAGAATAATGGAAGGATTATATATACCATCATCTTGTATTATAGTCTTTCATCTAGAAGGAACAAATAAATTAGGGGAGACGATACCCTAAGACAAAGGTTTTTTAGAACCATCAATTACAATATCCTATATGTTATGAATGAAGATAATATGCTATCACTATTTCTAAGGTGGATCCCAATAATGATTTGGTGATATTTATGATATTAATTATTACAAGAAAAATAAACATACAATTTGATTCTCGTTCTAAAACGCCTTCTATATATTAAAATGTTAGGTTTACTATTCAAACATCACCTCAAAATATAGAGGTTGAGTTATCTTTTAGAACAAAATAAAGTAAATAATTGAATCTAATGTATATAACTCATCCGTGTTCACTATTTATGGAATTAACCTCCCATAAAATCACATATTACATTCTTTAGTGTAGTTTGATTCAATATTTGTCATGGATTGGATATCATTATATAAATCCAACATCAACTGTATAAGGAGGGAGATCACTCTTAAGGCATCCTTAAATTAGGCGTATATGTAAGGAGGATCATAAATAACCTTTGGAATATTATTCTCAATAATTAATACTATTTCCTTATAATAATTAATATCTAAATTAAATGATTGAGATAAAGGATTAGATGATCCTTTAATATTTTACAATTGTGAGGGACTATACTAATGTGTTCCCTAATCAATTTCCTATCCTTTCTCATGACTGAGAGGTTGATTTATCAATATGAATGACACATGGATATATATACATAACAAAAACCCTTATATTATATCCACCATTTATTTTTATTAACTAAAGAACAAGTTATAAGAGAATTTGGAAAAGGGTTTAATATACCAGAGCGCTTCACCATGGGGTGAACCATTCCACTTTATCAGAAATAAGGATGGATAAATGTTCTTTTTCAATGATTATCATGAGCTAAAAATCATTATAATGAACAAGTATCGCCTGCCTCTGATAGTTGACTTGTTCGATCAACTATATGGGGGGCATCATTTCTATGAGTGGGACCATTAGTCATGATATCACCAATTAATGGTGAAAAAATGATGTTATCCTTAAGTCTTACTTTCTAATAAATAATGGAAACATTGATTTCATAGTGATGCTGTTCAGAATCACTAATTCCCTAAAATATACATTGGATTAGTGAATAGAGTATGTAGATATTATCTTGATAATTTTTTTCTTTTCTTTATGGATGATATTCTGATATACTCCACTGACAAGGAGGTGTATGAGAAACAACTGAATACATTGTTGAAGACTTTGCGAAAAACAAAACAATACACAATGTATAATAAATGTGAGTTATGTATTGAGGAAGTATCATTATTTGGGAATTATATCACTTGAAATTGGATATATCTAGAAACATCTACAAAATAAAAAATTATGGTGTGGCCCAACCCATTATCAATAATGGAGATTCATAGTGTCCTTAGTATAGTTAGTTATTACTGGTGATTTTTGAGGAACTTCTAACTATTTTAAAACCCACTAATAATGTTAAAATGGAAGTTAGTAAATTTTTCTATACAAGGGAATGTGATGAATTCTTGAAAGAGTTGAAGAATAGTCTTATAAATATCCATTTACTTACACTACTGAAACTAGAGAATTCCTTATGGTAAACAATGATGTATCAAAGAAGGTCCTAGGATATGTACTAATTTAAAATAATAATTTGATATCCCCCACTTTAAGAAAGAAAAATGATGATGATAAAAAATCTCCAACACATGATATGGGTTTGGATGATATGATCTTCACTTGGAAAATCTATCTGCATTATCTCTATAGGGTGAGGTGTGATATGTATTGATCATAAGAGCCTTAAATATATATTCACATTGAAGGGGAATAATATAAACCATGATGATTGTTATAGCTCCTCACGGATTATGAATGCTCAATCTACTACCATCCCAGTAAAGTAAACAAAGTTGAGTATTATCCATGTAGATAGGATCATGAAACATTATAAATTATGTGAATTGGGAGAGATCCAATCTTCTTAAAATTATAAAGGATAGTCATGGGATTCATAAAGGAACGTACATCACCATTCATTTCTAAAATGATTTCTCAACCATACCTTATATAAAATAAATATCCTTCTCAAAGGGATGATGTTGAAATTTAGAAGAAGGTGAAAGATTTCAAAAATGGGACATAATTGGTATTAAAAATGACGAGGAAGGAGCTAGATGATTTGGTTCATGGAATTTTGTACCATCAAATACTGAGATAAAGAAATATATTTTGATTGATCACCATAGTTCATACTTTTCCATCGATCTAGGGACCTGAATGTAGTATATAGATATCTAAGATCACTATTTTTCGAAAAATATGAAGAATGTGATCATCAAATATAAATCAAAGTGACTGATATGATAGTATATAAAGACAGAAAGGAAAAATCTAATGGGACGATGAAACAATTACCCGTACACTCTTGGAAGTGGGAAAACATCACCATGGAAGTTTTCACATGACATCAGAAGATATCCAAATGAAAATAATACTATATGGGTAATTTTATATCAATATAAAATTTTTGATAAATTTATTTCAGTTTGAGGGGACTTCACAATCGATCAACTTGTATAGATTTAGCTCATAGAAGAGGTGAGATTGAACGATGTACCATTATCAATTATACCTAAATGAGATCCAATATTTTCATCCAAGTTAGGGAAAAGTATCCAATATATTGTAAACAATTACCTCATCTCCAATTTAGATCATAACCCTCAAACTACTAACCAGTCCAAGTGGACCATTCGTACACTGGAAGACACATTAAGAGAAATATTTATAGACATCAAAGTGGATTGAGACTAACTTCTTATTGTGGTTCATTTATCTTACAACAATAGTTTATAATCAAGAATCCAAATGGCATCATATTAATCCTGTTATGGGAATATATGTAGAACATATTCATGCTAAGATTAATAGAGAGAATTTAAGCTGTTGGGAGCTGAAATGGTTGAGGAAATGGTAGAAAAGTTGAAGATCATTCAATACCCCAACAAGAATCTCAAAAGTAGATAGAAAATATATGTAGAAAATCTTCAATGAGACATAGAGTTTGATTTTGGTGATAAGTTATTCCTCCTCAACTATCTATCTAATAGATTCATGTGATTTGGGAAGAAGGGAATCCTATTTCCTAAGTATATCCTCCTCATTGATATTCTTGATAACAACAGAGCTTGGTAATATCAATTAGAACTTCCACAATAATTTATCAAGCACATGATTTATTCCATATATCCCTTTTTGAGGATGTGCATACCATATCCATCAACTGTACTAAATCCATAGGTTATATAGTTGGAAAATGATCTCTCTTATGAGGTGTAGGTAGTGATGACCTTGGTCCATATAGATAATGTTCTATGCAAAAGGACAACTTACTTGGTCATATTACTATTGCGAATGCATAAATATGAAGAGATAATATGGGAACTAGATGAAGAGATGAATGATAATTATCATCACCTATTTTCACCTTAGTTTGTAAAATAGAAATTAGAGGGTGAAATTTCATAAGGGGGTAATAATGTAATGACCCCAAATAAATTCAATGGGATTTCCCATATTATTTTTTTGTCATTTAGTATAAAGAACATACATCACATAAGGAATCCAAAAAGACATTATTATAATAGTTTGAATAATGACACATTAGTTAGAAACTAAAGAATTAGAATTCCAAATATTAAAATGGGTTAATAAATATTATTAAGAGAATAATAATAGGAAAATTTGGATCTTCTTGATCCACCAGAATGACCACACTCACAAACAAAGATGTAGAAATAAAAAATAATGTTAATAATAAAATATTAATTATAAATATGAAATTATATGTAAACATGAGAAAAAATTGTTGTCAATGAAAATTTAATGGAATAATAGGTATTTAAAGGATGTTGGAAACCTATATGACCATTATAAATCTAACCATTATAATAGTAATATGATAGTATGAATACTGACATGATAATTGTATTATTAATATGGTCATTAGAAATAGTAATATGGCTATTAAAATAGTAACCACACTGATGTACTGTTAAATGAATATCCCGGTATAATATTCAATGAAGATATAATATATTTAATCCATGTTATAAGAAAAGAAATGTTCTAAAAATGATAACTTAAGTTCGTATATTTTTGAAAAAAATAAATGTTTTAATCAAAATTTTATATTAAATAAATTTATTTAATGTAAAATTTATTTGAATAAAATAGATTCATAAATTTATAATATATTTTATCATAATGATAGGATAATTTTATGAGACCACAAAAACATTTTCAAAGATCCATAAAATCATTTATAATATTAAAATCATTAGTTTTTAAATAAATTAGAAATTTATTTAAAAAATAAATTATCATATTAATAAAATTATTCACATAAACTGGATTCCACTTTTGAAATATAAGAATAAAAACAAATTTGGGTTTTTTTGGTATTTTTCTGTAATAGTTTATTTTTTGTTGAATAGTGAAATATGATAATTTATAGTATTTATTATTATAAGACAAATAACTGAGTTTTTGAGTCATGGATGATGTAAGAACACAATAATTTGAACTCACATGCACCATTTACTATATATAGTCACACGAATTAATACTATTGATAGTCTTGAGAACAAATAAAAAATAATGAATATAGTAATAAAAAACACCATTCTCCCGACCATATAAATTATACCACTCACAAGACCTTATCCTCGAACATTTTAAGACTTGAATCATTTAAAATATATAAAATCCAATATCCTCAACAATATTACCCACATCCATGTTCTTAGGATCTCACCAAATGTCTAATTCCATTTTCATTAAGGGGTCCTTTAAGTAGGCGATATTTAAGAGGAAACATTCTCAAACAAACTCTCTTAATTTCTTTTATTCTTAAAACTTCTCCTGACCTCTTTGATACAAAAAGTATAATAATTAAAATATCATGAATTTAATGTAATTTTATATTTATAATTTAATATCTTAAATCTATAAATTTTCTCATCAGATCATAATTAATGAAAATTGAAACCTAAATCCATATTATGTCAGTTAATCGCCTTCATGGATTATGAGATTCCGTTTTCCCATAATACATTCACAGAATATTTAAATTAAATTATAATAGTTTCAAATAATCTAATTTTTTATATATTTTTTATGTTAAGAAACTATATATGTCCATAAAAATAAATAAAATTAAACTAGTTTTTAATGGTTGGAAAGGCCACTAAAATAAACAAAAAATTTATCATTAATGTTTTGTTAAATGAATCATCCACATGTCATAAAAATGAAATATGGTAACATTTAAACTATTTTATTTTTAGGAATAAAATAAAATTTCACTTACATAGTATTATTATCATTTGAAAAGAAGTTCCTTAATTATAAATAAGTGAATTGACTCTGAAACCATGAAATGAATGCTCCTGTAACAATGAAATTGAACTTTATAACTCATAAAAATGCCCATAAGTGAAGTGAATAAAATTATAAGAAATAATATATATATATGTAATAGATTCATAATTATTTAATTAATGAATATAATTTGATTATAAAACACATTAATTGAAATTAAAGAACTCATTTAGTCATAATGTAAGAGATCTCTCTAAACCTCCATATTTCCTTTGGGTTACACTTTCCCTCTCACAAAATTAATTTATATCTTCATTAATATTATATAATTATCCAATAATATATATATATATATATGTGTGTGTGTGTGTGTGTCTCACACATATATATTTATCTCAATTCGTATTTAATTTATGGTAAAATTCATTTTTAAGAGGTTCACTTATCAATTTCTCTTGATACATAAACCAGATTAAAGAGAACTTCTCTATTTCAGACCCATTTTCAAGTAAACTACTCAAAATATTTTAATCCACCAAAATTATATAAAATGAATCTTATTTTTATAAAATCCAATATTACATAGATATATTTATGCCAATAATTTTTCCATTATCCTCTTTAAATACTCTTTATTCATTTCCCTAAAACAATACTTCAAGGAAAAATTTCATAAGTTACCTAACAACTCTCTTTTATGTATTAAAATTAAGTGGACATAATTATTCATGATATATTAAAATTTTTACTTTATGAATTGATAAAAATTATTTTCATACATTATTTAATTATTATACATCCTTTCATTATGACATATGACAAGATTACGAAACCAATTTATTTTCATGGGTAACCTTTATGTTTATTATTATTTTGGATTATTTTTTATGGAATACATATGCATGTATATGTTATTATAGGTGCACCAAGATATTTATCCAATGTATTTGTTAATATTTTTGTTTCATGAGATGCAATTTATGATATTATATAGTAATCCTAATCCAATATTGGTATTTTTCTACCATGTGATATCGTCCCAACAGTCATCTGTGACTCTTGTTTATATCATGTTATATGTTTATGACACAATCCAACATTTCCATGATCATACAATTCCTTATTCTCTATATTATGCCTTAATATGATTATAAACGATCTATTAATTTTATTTTATAGTGTTATGACTTTTGAATCACATGTTATACATAAATCCCATGTTTATTCCCTTTCTAGGTTTTTAGCTAAATCCTTTAATCCAAATCATTATTTTTTTATTTTCAAAAAATCCACTTTGAGGAAAAATAGGGATCTAAACAATAAAAAAAAATTATGGAAAATATATTCGAAATTCGAATAGTCCATAGAGTGAAAATTTGAAATCAGTATCATCACTGTGAGAACCATCGCGTCAGCGATATATCCTGCATATCATGCACCCACTATTGTGAAGTAGACTATTGAAATCACTAAATCCATCATAATAAATTGTTGTCATCACCCAAACATCACTAACCACTCTGAACATCAAAACCACAACCATCACCTCCAGAGTCACCACATCGCCTTCAAGAAAACAACTTTTGTAGTCATCAACTATCGTCACCTAAGCTGGGAACCGGGGCACAAAACTAGAACATCCATCAATCACTGCCACTGTATTCATATTGCCACTTTCGAACTCCAAAATCATCACTGTAAAAACATCATAATATAAAAACACACAATAAGAACCTTTTATGGTGGGCTATTAACCCTCCCAGAGACCCTACACCACTCAATCCACACCTCCTAGAACATCTTTGAAGACTCATGCGCTGGACCTAGAGGGAAAGGAGTATATGACCATGCCATTTGAGTAGAGATGAGAAAATGGGGACCTCTTTAGGGGAACAAGTCAAAATCCACATCATTCCATTGAAATAGAGATACAATAATAGGGAAACATAATCGATCCCAAACAACACCACAAAACCATACCTCAAAAAACATATGCAAAATAGAGAGTAATCCAAACAGATCCAGAATAGAACAACTCCCAAAACTAGAAACATAGATCGGAATCCATCGAATAGTATTTTGAGCTTTCACAGTAAAAGAATACAAAAACATCAACATTGAGTTAGGATCCCGTTATTGAGATTAATAAAAAGAAGTTTTATTCAAGTTTCATGTTATCTAATTATATACCTAGTTTTCCAAAGACAATAGGATGTTCAATGATGGGTTTTTATTTAATGTATATTTATGTTGAAATTCATGTAACAACATGTGTAAAAGGATTGTATTTCTATATAATTGATTTATCATTAAAAAGATAATGGGTCATCCTAACCATGGATATATAACTACAGGACCAAGAACAATCATTACATTCCCGATGTTGCCACCCTTAAGGAATGTGTAGGGGGAAAGCCTCTCAGCTAAGAATTAAACCATTTTAGAAGCCTCCCCTAGAACATTCTGAAGGATGAAACCCCTACTCTGAATAGTTAGGGTACATCTGGCCCATAACCATGATTACCACCACCTATGATATACCCTAGTGGGATATCACATAGCTATGTAAACAACACTAGAAATATATAATGTCCAATGAGTTGATAGATCTTATCCATGCTCCACCAGCACTGGTCCAGAACACCCAACACCAATACAAGACATAGTCCACAATCCCTTATCGATTAGAGGCCTCCCCATCCACCCTAGTGGTCCCTTCCACTACCAAATCACCTCATCCTTCCATCAAAACAACTTCATGAGGTACTATAGTCACCCAATTAGGATAAAGATCCCATTCACCCACTGGGCACATTGGGTTGACTCCCCCCATTTTGGTCACCATCAGTAACTATCATGGTCCATCCACTGGTTATGATTTCTACTATAGAGGTCCTACACACAATGCTGTCAACCGACGTGGAGGTTATCCCCACGTGGAAAACATCACCTACCTAGAATATCCTTTATGGTGAAAGAAAGAAAACAAAAGCCTTGGGGGCCCTACTCATGATATCAATCATTGAGAACAATGAAGAAATACCCACTAACCATATGGGATTATTCTAAGGGAACTCTCATTATACATTAGTCAATAATATAAATAATATAATTTAGCCATAAACCTCATAGAATCCAAGGTGATAAATGACTTGATGGGAGTGCATACTCCCATAACAATAGAGATGGGGGTAGGGCCCACTAATTGGGGCTGACCATCCTTGATGTCATGATGCATAAGGTCCCTTGATCCCTCTATAGATACATTCATGTATATGACCTATTTGTTTCCTTTTATGGACAATATGTTCAACCATGCCTACTTTCATCAGCTTCTATCCTCTCAACCATTACCATGGGTGTAGGGGAGATGTTAGGATCTAGATTTGTACCCTATCATGATGTTGTGAAATATACAGTTCTACATCGATATGATTCCATTACTAATCATTAAGACATTATACACACTCTATCTTATATGGATACATATATAATGATGATCCTACATCTTGAAGACACTCTAATGTTTCAGTGATGTTAGGCTCCCATGGCATCCCCACTAATAGATAATAAATAGATGATTAGGTCTGTATCATTGTCACAAACAATTTCTTAACCATTAATAATTATATCATAGGGTGATTAGATATAATAATACCATAATAAAATGAGGAGGATGATATTTGGGAGATCCTAGCAAATGACTAGCTATATATCACATTCTGGAAAGATATATCCCCACATTTAACTATCCTAGATTTCATCACTAGAGATCATGAAGAATTTCACCACCTATATATTTGATTATGTACCTATTCCATAAAAAGTTCCATATATACTACCCAAGAAGACTTGATCACCATGAGGCCATCTACCGAAAATTTCTAAGTGTTGATATTACTACACTCTCAATGGATTATCACTCAAACTTCTATGGTTATCACTTGAGTTTATGTCAACTTGAATGATGAGGCTAATTATGATTAAATAGATCATGTAAGATGTGTCATTCCATATGTAGATGATATTATGTGATAAATATAATTCTAACTATATCAGTCCCCTTCCATGAAAATAATGGGATTGGCATGCAACCCCACTAACGGATGGTGAAAATTTTCTTACAACCCTCATCACCTGGAACATCGTTATGATCAACCACATAGATGGTATGAGATGTTTAGATAATTACATTTTGAATGAAGAGGATAAAACTCCCTATGTAATGTAAAAATATTAGGGGTACATTTTTATTGGATCCCCCGCTCATCAGCAAAGAATTCACTCGGCCTCAGAATCCCCCCCCCCCCAAATGAGGAATTCCTTCCTTCTAATCGAAACCTTAACGATGGAAAAGGGTTAACATAACAAGTAGACCCATCTAAATCTATGAAAAAGAAATTTTCAGATGCCAGGATGGATAATTTTCTATATGTTCTTGAGGGCTATAAGAGATTAATTATCAATCAACTCACTAAATAAGGCCCAAAGCATGAAAATTTTTAATGGGGCTCTATCCCTCCTCTAGCCGAACATCCAATTTTTATTGGATTGTACCTAGGGTATAGGTTGGTAGTATCATAAAAAAAATCAGGTTAGATGATAGTGGATCTGAAAGATATATGATATATGAAACTACTACCCCACTTGAGTAGTGAAAATTATCTCATCGGGACCTATATCACTTCGCTTCTCGATCCAGCAGGCCAGTCAAAGCATTGATGGATACCAAACATCACCAGGATGACATGATAGTCACTATGATCACAGGAATTGTGAAGTTAGAGATGAATTTTTTTTATATTCTTCTAATAGGGAAACCGTATTTAGCATGGGTGGATCACATTCTCTCATTTCCAGAGTTCGGTATTCCAAGATTCACCCATTAAAAGTCAACTAGAAATTATCTAGGGTATCCATCCAACTTTTCATCATGATGTGACCCATTGTGGAAAAATATAGAAAAACAAGAATCATACAATATTTGATGCTTCTTATCAACCATAAGACGACTTGTTTTCTTTTGGTATAGCCAACTGGACTACATATCTGTTGTAAACATCTAAAATATCCACAGAAAAGTCCTTTACATGTTCTTCTCCACCATGCACATGGACAGAATTCTTGTCATATCCAACTAGAAACAGAGGATCGATGAAAGAGTTTCTATCTTTATTCCCTGATGGATGTGACTCTCATTATCCATAGATGCTCATCATTCTTAGGAATAATCAATAAGGATGTGTGTCAATAATTTCATCGAAGAGATAGTCCCTACTCTCATCACCTTTAGATATTTGGGTGGATTCCAAGAATTCTCTGAAAGAGATAACTATATATATGATGCCTTTTAGAAAACCAAGAAGTGTCCATACCCATTACCTATTCCTTATCCCATTAAAATACCCATTAATAAAAAAATTATCGTCCACTATATATACTAAGGCCCCATGACCAATCGACCTTCATACACCTCTATAAGACATGCCTCACTATGAACTACCTTACTATGAGAATGATGTCCAAATCCCCCATCAGGGCTAGGACCGCAAGGTTACATTCATTACATGTAAGAATAATGTCTATTCATTTAATTATACTTAAGAAATTGTATACTACATCTTTTCCTTGGATAAGAACATTTAGTAGTTTCAAAAACACATGAGGCCTTAAGAGGATAGTTTAATAAATTATGAAAACTACTAACCATAACATAGGGTACTAGGTCATACTATAAAAGAGTGTTTTTGCTAGAAATATTGGATCTAGTACATTGTAGAATACTCCCAATTTGAGAAAGGATATGTCATGTATAGGTTGAACATGTCTCTTCTGACCAAGATAGTGATGATGAGGAAACCAGGGAATGAAATTAGGTCCTTGTTCATGGTTTACCAGAGTAAAATGATAAAATGTCTTGTAATATGGTTGATCATTCCTATCACATTACAGATTCCATCTTCATAAAAAACTCACCATTTATAGTCACCACACCTATTACATACACCTCATTAGTATCACAACCATCAACTTCTCATAAGAATAAAATTCAACAATGCTGGTGAAACTAGAGACCACAAATAGTTAATAATCCAACCTGAACTCTCAATGAATTTGTGCCTCATGAATTGTGGATTCCCTTGGAATTTATCTTATCCTATAAAATTCAATTGATTAACAACAATAGTATTCTTTTGTAAATTCCATTGAAGCTAGTTGATTATTATGTAGTGATCAGCATCAAATAACACAACATGACCCTCTAAGGAACCTATGGATGATCCCATCATAGGAGGGGAAGAATTTAATCTAACAGAAAATATGTCTTATTAGGTACTTTAGAAAGGACAGTTATTACCATAAACACCAGATTTATATCCTCAAGTAAGGCCCAATGGACATATTACCCTCAATTGAAATTATAGGTTATGTATCAACAAATAACTATATTGGTTGATCATAAAACTCATCCACAGTTTAATAATACCATGAAATGTCCATCTGATGCCTTACCTCAGCCGTCTAGTGCTTATCCCAAGCCACCATGTTAGTGTTAAAGCAAAGTAATCACCTAATAGGCCCTAGTGCCTCATCATATAGAGACATATATTCTGGATATAGCTAATATTTTAATTATTATTCATAATATTTTAAATGATTTAATCCCTTCAAATTATTCAATGTGGGCTGATTTGCATCATTTTTTTAATTTTCTTTAGTTTTGAGCTAAACTATGAAAGTTGGTTAATTTTGGAAATTTATCAATTTTCTTGTGCTTCTATTTTCTGGGCATAACTATTTCACTTTTGATCAAATATTAGTCATTCCTTTTCTTAGGATTTCTCCATCCATGAGATAAAAATTATTCTTATGGACCTATATCCCATTTGAAATCTCACAAGACCAAAAAATATATCAATTTGATAACTTATTCTGGTTGGTAGAAGGGACTCTACCACATTCAATGAAATATATCTAAAGATACTGAACATCAAATGGGGTGATTCTAGAAGTTTTCAAAATCATACCAAAAGGGGAATCCTAAAATTAAATTTCATGGGGAACGTCTTCAATTAAGACTTCCCTTGAACCAGTCATACTGGGGTAGGTGGAATAATAATCAACGAGCACAAAAATCCTGGTCTAGAAAATTGGAAATAACATCATGTACATGAAACCAAAATCATTGAAATTTCAAGGGTATATATAAAAACGGATTATGAAAATCTTATAAGAAGGGAACCTGGCACGTTTCAATGATTTGGTGGGAAAAACAAAAGAAAACTTCCAGAGGATAGATTATAGATGCAATTTTTCTGTTATTCTTTTTCCCTTTTCCATTTTTTTTAGTTTTTTAATATATTATTCTTTCCCCTTATTCTCAATTAACTATACCATGGTGGGGGTTAACCTTCAAGTGATTGGGAGGGTATTGGTTTTTCCCTATTTTAAAAATTGAGTTCATTCACTTAATTTTTTTAAATCTTCTGTCTCTTCTACAAAGTTGGTTTCAAATTCTAATAATAGTTTTTATTATATTGGGAGATTGTATTTGATTTTAGATTATGTTGTTATTATTTCTAGGAAAAAGATAATTATCTACATACCCTAGGTTCTGGTCTATATATGATGGAATAGATCAGGGCTTAGTGGTCAAGTACTAAGCGATCTTCAGTACATGTGGGAGGAGTAGTGCATATTCTTGATTGTTTGGGATAAACAAGACCTGATCAGGAATTGCCTAAATAAGATGAGTGTATTCGCTGAAAATATTAGGTAAACAATGATATTTGACCAAACTAATATCTTTTCATGGATTGCTCTTATCTTCATCATTGACCACGGTAGTGAGGGGATGCAATTGTGAAATCTCACTTTAATCGTCTTAGTAGAAGAGAATTGGATAAATTAGATCTAAGATAATATTGAAATTGAACAACCATCCACAAACCAATTACCAAATTTTTATCACTATTTTTAATCACATACTTTTTCAACTTGTTTAAAATAGTTACTTTATTGCTTTCTTTTGTTTCATTTCATTGTTTTCAAAATAAAATAATTTAAAAAAAATAACACCAATTCCTTATCAAATTTAATATGACAAAGGTAATTATTGTGCGCTCTTATTTGGAGAAAAACTAGGTTAACATATTTATTAGATTTTATCTTTGGAAATGATGGTTTTAGCAACACCCCATGATAGGAATTTATCAATGATCTATATAAAATAATGAACCATTGAAGGTAGAAGAATACACATTACCTAGAAATATGATGTAAAAAGGAATCACACTTACATATCAGTGAGACACTTAATCCTTAATTCATTTTAACTTGAAATGGGGATGATTTTCTCCCTTGTCGAGGCCTTGATTACCCATATCTAGTAAAAAGATAACTTTGAAAAAGGTATACCATGAAGAGGGGTCTGGTCAAGAATAATTCACATACATCATTTCAATCTCCAAATATGATGAGGGTTATAGTGTTCAGGGTAACATACAAACATTGTATTTCATAATCCAGTTCAATGGTGAAAAAATCTATTGATTCATGCTTGATACATGTTATGAGATCAATATCATCCCAAACCAAATGATCCACAAGCTAGGGCTTATGGAAGTAAGTCTGACCCTTTCAAACATATCAATCTAGGGTTATGAAAAGAGTGAGAAAAATCCACATGTCTAGATTCAGATGAAGAATTTATTTAATGGCATAATAGAAAGAACCATGTTCATGGTTATCTCATAGGATACAACATAAGAAACCATATTGGGAAGGCCCTGGATCCATCATTATACTGTTGTCCCATCTTCATACCACAAGTACCTCAAATACTTCCTCAATAATTGAGTAGGGGTACTTTAGGGAAATTATTATCACTTAAACTCATACTATTACCACTACATTGATATACGATATTAAACAAGGGAGATAAAGACACTCTATAATAATATGTTTCAGGGTATCAAATCATCCAATGATATTTAAGCGACATCAGTTGATCCTTGGATGGATGTGAAAGACAATTTCCTCATTCCAATCCGCTGGTTAAATCCAACGACCCTTAATCTTGGTTGTTATTTCGTAGTCCCTAAGAAGAATGAGTGATTAAAAAATAAATTATACTTCTATATGGGATAGGCTCAAAAAAAAATTTAAATCCCTAATCATGCTGCATACTAAGAGTTTCACCCTATGGCCACCGTTCTACAACACCACTGCATGTTCCACAAATCGGGGTTTACATGATGGAGGTCAACCCAAAATCATTTATTATACATCAATAGAAGATATAGTGGTCAGAAACCATCATGTATTAGCTCACATTTTTTTTCAATATGGTCATGTAGAGAAGGAATCCCTTAAAGAGGAGTCTCGCCTATTTATGTAGAAATAGGTACCACTTCTGGGACCATAGATATTGGGGGGTTTCTTCATTCATCAAATCCTCATATTTTAGATAATAAAGAGAATATATATGATTCCACTTATGAATTTGGGGAGTGTGTATTGAATACAATCTTTGATTAGACCCAAGGTAATATCGACAATGAGGAATATTCAAGACTAATATTGATTAACACAGTCATGTCCTTAGAGTACCAACAAAAATATATGGATTTCTTAAAGTATCATCATGATGTATTAAACTATAGATATATTGAAATTATTGGGATAAACCCCCATGTTGTGGTTCATATCCTTGGACTTCTCGTGGTCCACCATGGGTTTAAAGAACCTCCTTGAAATATGCACCCATCCCATAACACCATTATTGAGACTGATGTTTACAAGATAACTGGTATTAATTCATAAGGGGAGTTAAATACAGTATATAAATGGATAAAATAATCCAAGATAAGAAGAATGATGACCATATCAGGCTCTACACCAGAATTATTTCTTCAACCATCACTTCCCAAAGATTGATTTTTCCCTTCTAGTAATAGAGATATTAATTGATGATACTTCACGTTTTCTAACCATGTATATCATGGATGGGTAATCAAGGTACAATTAGATATGGATGGACCCAGTGTATGAAGACGAAAATAAATTCGAGGCACCTCCAAGAAGTTTTTTAATCAAGTTATTCTATTCGTATTGATGAATGCTGGGGATACCTACCAATTTCCCACACATCATATCATTAATACACTCCTCAATACATTGTTGGAGTGATATGAGGATGTTTTGGTGGTAAAATATCACCAATGTCATGAAAACCTATATAATATTTAAAAAATTTGACTTCCACCTCCCTCATAACTTATTGACAAGACCCATGATGTTTTCGTTCATTATCAGGAATGGAAATTTTTTCATCTTATTTGTTAGGTATAAAGGTATTCAAATAGAATAAAAAATGATCAAATATATCAACCAAATTCCTCCCAAGTGCAAGGTATATGAGTTTCGAGGCATCCAAGGCCCCAGGTACTACATTAAATGATTCATTACTAATTAGGATAGAAGGTGGAATCCTTTAATTAGGATTAAGAATAAAAGAACATATTACTAGTGGAATGAAGAGTTTTATGATGTATTTGAGAACATTATGTAGTATATTCTATATCCTCATATCCCAATGAAATCCATCATATGGAAGACATTGTTCTTTTATGTGAATAGATCAGAGAGGTCCCTTGGTTCCCTTCAATCTAAAAAAAATAAAGTCATAGGAATCATTTTTTTCTACCTCATCCACATTTTACAGGACATGGAGACCTAATATTCTCCATTTGAGAAGAGATACCTCATAGTGGTTTTTATAGTTTAGATTTTATAGGTTACATACAGCTCCAAATGGTAAAATTGGTGTTCTATATCAATCAACTGATGTAAACACTCAACATACCCATAATAACAGTGTGGTAAACCTGGTGGTCAGTAATTCATCAGTACCTCAAATTTTGGTTTGACCTTACAATTATATTAAGGTACAAGAATTGGATGATTTCCTGGTTTTTTATCTGACCCCTGGGGAACAATCCCAAGACGTAGAAATCTCAGATGAGTCCATCCTCTCTACTGAACAAACAATTCTATGTCAGATGACGCACTTTGATGTTTCCTCTCATATTATAAGGCCCCAGCCTTAAACCTTACTTAATCTTGAGTTATTACAAGATTACACATTGATGATCTTTTCAGGTTTAGAGTTTTAGAGAATTAGATCATGAAACTTGCATTACATTCCACATTTAAACAAAGTGGTTACATAAAAGACAGTATTCATTCTTCCCATCAACGGGAACATATTTAAAATATAACACAGATTCTTTCTTGACACATCCTTGACACTATCATCACATCATGTACCTTTCCCTTGACCTGTGAAAAAACATTTCAAAAACTTGGGATGAGCATAAAAAGCTCAGTAAGAGTTATAAAAATATGGAAAGGAAACATGAGTTCATATATACATAAGAATGAAATCATACTTTACCCATAAAACATAGGCACTTTAACATACCTCATCAAACCATGAATAAATCATAGAAAACATAAGACATAAAGGTAACTTGAGGCATTCATAACATTATTACGTAGGGAGTAACCCACTTGGTTACGTTTGGAATACCCATCACAGTATATTCCCTAAATCTCTTCGGAGAAACCATAACGTTTCACTCCTTCGCGTTACCCAATGCATTGGAGAGCTATAACGGGCTCACCCGCCCTTAGTTTATCACGGAACCACCCGTCTTCATAATAATGCCCAAGAACCATAACATAATCATATCACATAAAACATGCATAAAGGAAACATAACATTTCCACATTTCAATCACGAGATATCAATACAACACATTGATATAATAAAAACATTATGAGAACCATTTTCAATACCAAAGTAAAACATGGTATTTTTTCGTTTTTTTTAAAAAAAGGTATGGCTTGTAGAGGAAGCTGAAACTCAAATAACGGTCACGACAGAGGAGAAGTCTTTGTCTCCGCATACGTACGACAAAAACATTCCCTTTTGTCATTTAGTAAATGCTTCGTATAAAAAAGATTCCTTTTGAATAAACGTAAAAGTCAAAGGGGTTTATACACCGTATAAAAGAAAGTTGTGTATAAAATAAAATATGCCTCAATGAAAGGAGATTGAGATGAAGTCCCATACCACCTTGAAGATTTTAACATTTTAAACCATTAATATCCATATAAATAAATCATTAAAACCATTTTGAAAACATGGATATTAATAAGAACAAATAATTAAAACATTTAAAATGATATTCTGGTAAAAGGGGTTTTACCAAAATTAGAGACACTTGAATACAATAATTGAGGAATAACATTTAGTCATAACTTTATAATATCATGAGAATAAAAGGATTCATGATATAATACTCCAAAGGACAGTATATACACCATATAAGAGTGAATTGGTGCATAACAACAATGAACCCTCAATAGAAATGTCAAATGTGATGAAATCCCTTATAAAGAAGGTATCCTTAAATTAAGGACAAATCAATCTCAAAATATGTGTGACAAATATAAATACACCCAATATAAGTGGTTATTAATTGTAAAACAATAAAAGGTCATTCACACATATTCAATGGATGACATATTCAATGACTACATGTTGAACCCAAAGAAATCGAAATTGGGTTAAAAAGTTCCCTTGACAGCCTAACGGCATCACATCAAAATGAGTTGATGAGAGATAAAAAGTGTATCTCATCACTTGGACGTAAAATTTACATCAATAAGGATATATGAGAACATATCCCAACATAACAATATTTAAATTAAAAGACCCAACAAAAGAAGTCTTTTAAAAAAAGAGGAGGGTGAAAGGTTCCCTTACCGACTTGGGTATCTTTCAAAACATACACCCCATGAAAGAAGGACAATAGATCATTGATTTAAATAATCATAAATGAATGTATATTACACAAAGAGTATAATAATGGGCAGTACATACACCACTCAAAGGAATTTGGGGCAAATGTAGCATAAATCTCACAAGAATAAAAGTGAGATGAAAAATCCCTTACGAAAACTCAGCAGCCTAACGGCGCCACTTAAAACTTCCAAAATGGATTGATGAGAGAGAATAGGGTCTCTCATCACATGAACATAAATATTACAGTAAATGTAATATAAAATAACATCCCAATCATAAGAAATATGAGCTTAAAATAAAAAGAGTGTACTTAAAAAGAAAGAGAGTTGTAGGATCCCTTACCTCGGGTCCGACTTGACTCGATCGTTCTTTAATCTCCTGAATAATAAACTTGAGTTAATTTATACTTGATTAAGAACCTTTTTCAAGCTTATTATTCCTTTTATATCACTTATTTCCTCGTTATAAACACTATGTAATCATTAAGTTAATAATGATTGTTTTGTCGATATTTTGTTCTTAAGTCGAAAGTGGACTTCTTACAATTACATGTTGTTCGTGTGGACAAATGTTTATTATATCCAGAATTGTATTCATGATGTAGATATAATATATTTCATATATATCCAGTACATTCATGCATTTATAAAATTACATAATCATTTAGAGGTAAGAAATGAAATGCACCGTTCATGGAGACGGTAAGCCGTACGTACGCATGAACGCTACTTTCATTTCTATTACGTATTTTATAGAATGGAATAATAATGATATAAAGGTATATTATAATTCCAGTATAATATCATATATAATATCATATTTCCATCCTTTATACATCCCACATATGGTATTTAATGAATCGAATCACTTTGAGGGGGCGGTAGTCCGCACTTCCTTAAATGAAGATATCGCGTATACCCATAATGGAAGCCATAAAGGTAAGACAAAAATGAAAAATACAGAAGCATAAATAAAACATAAACATATTATATATCATATATAAAAATAGTGACATCATAATGGCCACCATTGAAGGTGTTAAATGAGTATTGAACAATCATTGTTTCGGGAGGCACAATTTCGCCATCCACGGAAACCGTATGTTCTTTAACCATTTGATGTAGTTGTGTGAGAGTGTAGCTCGAATAAATATTATAACAACATCCTAGTATATTGAAGATACTGGTGTTGTTTCAAAAGAAATAAATAAAAAGAGTTTAGGGGGTTGGAGAAGCAAAATAAAACAAATGAACATGAGAGAATGAATTACCTTTAAAAGTGTAACGCCTTTTGATTTGAGCCTAAAGGCTTCCTTTGAAAGGATTATGCCCAAAGGGAATCCTCTAGGATGAGGAGAGGGATGTGGAGAGAGTAAATGGGCAGGGTTTGGCCGAGCCAAAGGCTTGAGGGGTGTGTGAAAAGAGGTATAGGTGGGGGCCTTTTATAAGAGGAGAGGAGGGGCACTTTTGGAAAGTAAAGAAATATTACTTTATTTGAAAATGTGTTTCGGTTTCAAAAGGTCCCACATTGATATAATTCGTGGATAAGGTGATAAGGCTTCTAAATCCACTCATCTAATAAGTTTTGGACATGTGTAGTTCATATATTTTACATTATCTTTCCATTTTATTTAGATCGTCAAATAATGATGTCATCGATGCATCATTATTATGTCATAAATAATTTAATTTATTTAATGTATAAAAATTATAAAACAAATACTATGATGTAGGAAATATTTTTACCTTTCCAATGAATATTTATAATCAAAAATATGACTTGTATAACCCCACTTAAAAATTGTTTTAGTAAAACATATCATGTTTGTGTCAATTTTACTTTTACATTAAATAAAATGTTATTTATGTCATTTCCCAACCAAAGTGGATCCATGGGGTCCCCAAGTTGACCCATGGATTGTATTGGTCGGCCATGATACAAACAATGAGGGTAAGACATGTGTCATGCTCATCTCATTTTATTAAAGCATTATTTTTACCTTAAACTACACTAATTACCACTAATCGCGATTAAAAACTTAATAAGTTACTATTCACCAAAAAATTATTTTAATCTCATTGAACCAAATTTTACTTCTTAATGACAACCATGTATGTCGGATTTTTGAAAATCAAAACACAATGATGGCAAAATTTCATTTAAACGGAAAATCAGTTATTATAAGTACCACTTAGTGGTTTCACTATTCATCAAAAATTAAAGTTTTTCAGAAAAATCCCAAAAATTCACCCTAAGCTATATTTGATATTATGAATTCAAAAATGAAGTACTTTTTACAAAATTCAAAACATATAAGTCACATTAATTAATTTAATAATTAATTCCCACTGTCATGACAAATAGCGTGTTTTATGAAACAATAAGTATCAAAAGATTGACACTAGTTTAAGTCTGATTTCAAAGTGAAATTGATTCCAACGACCACTATTGGATTTAAGGGTAAAAATATTTTCTAATTTCACTTTAAAACCAATTCAAAATATAATCTAATCATATAAATAAATTAGATTAAAAAGTGGTTTTGAATTAAAATACAACATTTTACACTATTCATTAAAAAAATGAACTTTATCAGAAAGATACCAAAAAATTACACAAAGTAAATTTTGATGTCCCGATTCTTAATAAGAGTTTTATTTGGTCCAAAAGAATGTTTAAGAGTGAACAAAACTATATTTAATGACGGTTCTCCATCAAAAGGTGATAAGTGAACCTTTAGTGAAAACTAGGGCATATACGCCAAAAATTGAATTCTTTCCGTATTTTAAGCCTTTATCTTTTATTGTATAAATGTAAAAATATTTAAGAACATATATAATCATATTTTAGTTATTTCTATCCATTCCTGCCAATACAACGGCTACATATTAACTACCATTTAATATAATATTATTTTATTATTAGAGTGCAATGTAAGATTCCAAAGAAACTCGTTGTTGCGTGTTGGGTACGCCATCGAGCATAGCTTCCCCTCTAAAGTCATTTCAATATTTTATTCACAAATATAGATAAATATGAAATGTCATATTCTTTATTTACCTGGGGTGTTACATCCTTCCCCACTTTTGGGAATTGCGTCCTCGCAATTTTAAAATTGCGCTTGGAAACATCCTTGAAAGTCCCACATCAGAACAAAAGTCGGTAAAACAAACACTTTAAAATAATGAAAGATAAGTACAAAGGTCACCCGAGTTAACCCATACTAGGATTCCAAGTATGAAAATATGGACATGGAGGAAAAAACAAAGGGTCATGTTCTGATGTAGAGTGATAGAAAACATGTTTAGGAGAAAGTTAACCACGAAAAAATCACAAACTTGTGATGGGTTAAACGGTCTTCGATTCCCCAGTAGGAAAAGTTAATAGACAACATTTTTGTTTTAAGTTACTTTTTATTGAGGAATTTATTCATAAGGAAACATAATCACTTATCATATTGACTTTCAACCTTTATTAGATTCCTTACACAAACTCATATTTTCTCCAAAAGACGAGTATTTAGGAAGACTTGTTCATATTAAGAGTACTATAATCAACTTCTAGAGAATCACCTAATCCACAAAATAGAACTATATACATCCCATGTCTTTAGACTTTAACCAAATCCAAAACCAAAAAGGCTAGTAAAAGATCAGATAATCTAGAAAAGGATAACCCTTTATAAAAAGAAAATCAATTCTTAATCTCCAAAATTTGTCCAACAAAACCCAAAGTTCAACGAGGACCATTCTATAATCAATTTGTCCATAAAATTCTTCAAAGTAAACCAATATAAGATTGAAACCCAAATATTTGAAGGATTTAGTCACATATTCTTCCAAGTTATATCGTAACATTTATCTCCAAACAACATCAGTTGCTCCTAAAGTCTCATATTGAAAAGTAATTAACCTAATCACATATCCTCCATGACAGGTTAATCATTTTCATAAATAACCCAAAATCAACTTACTCTTAATTCATAAAATCATATAACCAAAAAGAATCAGTCAATCTAACTAGGGACTTCACGTAGTCCAGTGGTAGGCGATAAATACCAGTCGCACTTTGGTTGTGGGTTCGATTCCCGCAGCTTTGTCCGACGCGACGGGATGTCACACGGTCTGCATGTTGTCCTTTTTCCAAAACTATATTATTCTTAAAAAATTCCCCAAAATGAGATAAAATATTCAAGAATAATCATAACATATTTTAACCTCAAGTTTATCTCATTCCTTTCATTTTCCATCATATCATAGAGTAACCCATAATTACCTAAAAATTAAGTATCATATAAACCCTAATGGTTACCTTAATAATTATTACCTGAATTTCCACATCGGGTTGGCCATCTCATACATGATGAATTAGAGAACTAACCAAGGTTGAAGTGGTTGATCACGACTCCTTGATAGTTGGTTTAGAACAACCACGAGTTTCCTCATTGAATCCCCCATTTTATCTAGTATCTTAATCATAGAACCACCACAGTTTCCTTCAAACCCATTGTCACTTTGGTGCCTGCTAGATCCAGCCATTAACAAAAACCAAAAAGGCCAGTGTGAGTATATCAACATAACCATTATGTACTAATGAGGAAGATAAACACTATGATATTCTTACTCATTCAGTTTATCTAAAACTAGGACTCTTTCTGAAATCCTAACCATTATGGTAATGTCACTTGTGCTTAGAGAATACCCTAACCTCTAAAGTTATCTAAACCGACCTTTGATACCAACTATAAGGCCCCAGCCTTAAACCTTACTTAATCTTGAGTTATTACAAGATTACACATTGAGGATATTTTCAGGTTTAGAGTTTTAGAGAATTAGATCATGAAACTTGCATTACATTCCACATTTAAACAAAGTGGTTACATAAAAGACAGTATTCATTCTTCCCATCAACGGGAACATATTTAAAATATAACACGGATTCTTTCTTGACACATCATTGACACTATCATCACATCATGTACCTTTCCCTTGACCTGTGAAAAACATTTCAAAAACTTGGGATGAGCATAAAAAGCTCAGTAAGAGTTATAAAAATATGGAAAGGAAACATGAGTTCATATATACATAAGAATGAAATCATACTTTACCCATAAAACATAGGCACTTTAACATACCTCATAAAACCATGAATAAATCATAGAAAACATAAGACATAAAGGTAACTTGAGGCATTCATAACATTCTTACGTAGGGAGTAACCCTCTTGGTTACGTTTGGAATACCCATCACAGTATATTCCCTAAATCTCTTCGGAGAAACCTTAACCTTTCACTCCTTCGTGTTACCCAATGCATTGGAGAGCTATAACGGGCTCACCCACCCTTAGTTTATCACGGAACCACCCGTCTTCATAATAATGCCCAAGAACCATAACATAATCATATCACATAAAACATGCATAAAGGAAACATAACATTTCCACATTTCAATCACGAGATATCAATACAACACATTGATATAATAAAAACATTATGAAAACCATTTTCAATACCAAAGTAAAACATGGTATTTTTTTCGTTTTTTTAAAAAAAGGTATGGCTTGTAGAGGAAGCCGAAACTCAAATAACGGTCACGATGGCGGAGAAGTCGTTGTCGCCACATACGTATGACAAAAACATTCCCTTTTGTCGTTTAGTAAACGCTTCGTATAAAAAAGATTCTTTTTGAATAAACGTAAAAGTCAAAGGGGTTTATACACCATATAAAAGAAAGTTGTGTATAAAATAAAATATGCCTCAATGAAAGGAGATTGAGACGAAGTCCCATACCACCTTGAAGCTTTTAACATTTTAAACCATTAATATCCATATAAATAAATCCTTAAAACCATTTTGAAAACATGGATATTAATAAGAACAAATAATTAAAACATTTAAAATGATATTCTGGTAAAAGGGGTTTTACCAAAATTAGAGACACTTGAATACAATAATTGAGGAATAACATTTAGTCAGAACTTTATAATATCATGAGAATAAAAGGATTCATGATATAATACTCCAAAGGACAGTATATACACCATATAAGAGTGAATTGGTGCATAACAACAATGAACCCTCAATAGAAATGTCAAATGTGATGAAATCCCTTATAAAGAAGGTATCCTTAAATTAAGGACAAATCAATCTCAAAATATGTGTGACAAATATAAATACACCCAATATAAGTGGATATTAAGTGTAAAACAATAAAAGGTCATTCACACATATTCAATGGATGACATATTCAATGACTACATGTTGAACCCAAAGAAATCGAAATTGGGTTAAAAAGTTCCCTTGACAGCCTAACGGCATCACATCAAAATGAGTTGATTAGAGATAAAAAGTGTATCTAATCACTTGGACGTAAAATTTACATCAATAAGGATATATTAGAACATATCCCAACATAACAATATTTAAATTAAAAGACCCAACAAAAGAAGTCTTTTAAAAAAAGAGGAGGGTGAAAGGTTCCCTTACCGACTTGGGTATCTTTCAAAACATACACCCCATGAAATAAAGACAATATATCATTGATTTAAATACTCATAAATGAATTTATATTACACAAAGAGTATAATAATGGGCAGTACATACACCACTCAAAGGAATTTGTGGAAAATGTAGCATAAATCTCACAAGAATAAAAGTGAGATGAAAAATCCCTTACGAAAACTCAGCAGCCTAACGGCGCCACTTAAAACTTCCAAAATGGATTGATGATAGAGAATAGGGTCTCTCATCACATGAACATAAAAATTACAGTAAATTTAATATAAAATAACATCCCAATCATAAGAAATATGAGCTTAAAATAAAAAGAGTGTACTTAAAAAGAAAGAGAGGTGTAAGATCCCTTACCTCGGGTCCGACTTGACTCGATCGTTCTTTAATCTCCTGAATAATAAACTTGAGTTAATTTCTACTTGATTAAGAACCTTTTTCAAGCTTATTATTCCTTTTATATCACTTATTTCCTTGTTATAAACACTATGTAATCATTAAGTTAATAATGATTGTTTTGTCGGTATTTTGTTCTTAAGTCGAAAGTGGACTTCTTACAATTACATGTTGTTCGTGTGGATAAATGTTTATTATATCCAGAATTGTATTCATGATGTAGATATAATATATGTCATATATATCCATTACATGCATGCATTTATAACATTACATAATCATTTAGAGGTAAGAAATGAAATGCACCGTTCATGGAGACGGTAAGCCGTACGTACGCATGAACGCTACTTTCATTTCTATTTCGTATTTTATAGAATGGAATAATAATGATATAAAGGTATATTATAATTCCAGTATAATATCATATATAATATCATATTTACATCCTTTATACATCCCACATATGGTATTTAACGAATCGAATCACTTTGAGGGGGCGGTAGTCCGCACTTCCTTAAATGAAGATATCGCGTATACCCATAATGGAAGCCATAAAGGTAAGACAAAAATGAAAAATACAGAAGCATAAATAAAACATAAACATATTATATATCATATATAAAAATAGTGACATCATAATGGCTACCTTTGAAGGTGTTAAATGAGTATTGAACAATCATTGTTTCAGGAGGCACAATTTCGCCATCCACGGAAACCGTATGTTCTTTAACCATTTGATGTAGTTGTGTAAGAGTGTAGCTCGAATAAATCTTATAACAACATCCTAGTATATTGAAAATACTGGTGTTGTTGCAAAAGAAATAAATAAAAAGAGTTTAGGGGGTTGGAGAAGCAAAATAAAACAAATGAACATGAGAGAATGAATTACCTTTAAAAGTGTAACTCCTTTTGATTTGAGCCTAAAGGCTTCCTTTGAAAGGATTCTTCCAAAAGGGAATCCTCTAGGATGAGGAGAGGGATGTGGAGAGAGTAAATGGGCAGGGTTTGGCCGAGCCAAAGGCTTGAGCGGTGTGTGAAAAGAGGTAGAGGTGGTGCCCTTTTATAAGAGGAGAGGAGGGGCACTTTTGGAAAGTAAAGAAATATTACTTTATTTGAAAATGTGTTTCGGTTTCAAAAGGTCCCACATTGATATAATTCGTGGATACGGTGATAAGGCTTCGAAATCCACTCATCCAATAAGTTTTGGACATGTGTAGTTCATATATTTTACATTATCTTTCCATTTTATTTAAATCGTCAAATAATGATGTCATCGCTGCATCATTATTATGTCATAAATAATTTAATTTATTTAATGTCTAAAAATTATAAAACAAATACTATGATGTAGGAAATCTTTTTACCTTTCCAATTAATATTTATAATAAAAAAGATGACTTGTATTACCCCACTTAAAAATTGTTTTAGTAAAACATATCATGTTTGTGTCAATTTTACTTTTACATTAAATAAAATGTTATTTATGTCATTTCCCAACCAAAGTGGATCCATGGGGTCCCCAAGTTTACCCATGGCTTGTCTTGGTCGTCCATGATACAAACAATGAGGGTAAGACATGTGTCAAGCTCATCTCATTTTATTAAAGCATTATTTTTACCTTAAACAACACTAATTACCACTAATCGCGATTAAAAACTTAATAAGTTACTATTCACCAAAAAATTATTTTAATCTCATTGAACCACATTTTACTTCTTAATGACAACCATGTATGTCGGATTTTTGAAAATCAAAACACAATGATGGCAAAATTTCATTTAAATGGAAAATCAGTTTTTATAAGTACCACTTAGTGGTTTCACTATTCATCAAAAATTGAAGTTTTTCAGAAAAATCCCAAAAATTCACCCTAAGATATATTTGATATTCTGAATTAAAAAATGAAGTCCTTTTTACAAAATTCAAAACATATAAGTCACATTAATTAATTTAATAATTAATTCCCACTGTCATGACAAATAGCGTGTTTTATGAAACAATAAGTATCAAAAGATTGACACTAGTTTAAGTCTGATTTCAAAGTGAAATTGATTCCAACGACCACTATTGGATTTAATGGTAAAAATATTTTCTAATTTCACTTTAAAACCAATTCAAAATATAATCTAATCATATAAATAAATTAGATTAAAAAGTGGTTTTGAATTAAAATACAACATTTTACACTATTCATTAAAAAAATGAACTTTATCAGAAAGATACCAAAAATTTACACAAAGTAAATTTTGATGTCCCGATTCTTAATAAGAGTTTTATTTGGTCCAAAAGAATGTTTAAGAGTGAACAGAACTATATTTAATGACGGTTCTCCATCAAAAGGTGATAAGTGAACCTTTAGTGAAAACTAGGGCATATACGCCAAAAATTGAATTCTTTCCATATTTTAAGCCTTTATCTTTTATTGTATAAATGTAAAAATATTTAAGAACATATATAATCATATTTTAGTTATTTCTATCCATTCCAGCCAATACAACGGCTACATATTAACTACCATTTAATATAATATTATTTTATTATTAGAGTGCAATGTAAGATTCCCAAGAAACTCGTTGTTGCGTGTTGGGTACGCCATCGAGCATAGCTTCCCCTTTAAAGTCATTTCAATATTTTATTCACAAATATAGATAAATATGAAATGTCATATTCTTTATTTACCTGGGGTGTTACATCCTTCCCCCCTTTTGGGAATTGCGTCCTCGCAATTTTAAAATTGTGCTTGGAAACATCCTTGAAAGTCCCACATCAGAACAAAAGTCGGTAAAACAAACACTTTAAAATAAAGAAAGATAAGTACAAAGGTCACCCGAGTTAACCCATACTAGGATTCCAAGTATGAAAATATGGACATGGAGGAAAAAACAAAGGGTCATGTTCTGATGGAGAGTGATAGAAAACATGTTTAGGAGAAAGTTAACCACGAGAAAATCACAAACTTGTGATGGGTTAAACGGTCTTCGATTCCCCAGTAGGAAAAGTTAATAGACAACATTTTTGTTTTAAGTTACTTTTTATTGAGGAATTTATTCATAAGGAAACATAATCACTTATCATATTGACTTTCAACCGTTATTAGATTCCTTACACAAACTCATATTTTCTCCAAAAGACGAGTATTTAGGAAGACTTGTTCACATTAAGAGTACTATAATCAACTTCTAGAGAATCACCTAATCCACAAAATAGAACTATATACATCCCATGTATTTAGACTTTAACCAAATCCAAAACCAAAAAGGCTAGTACAAGATCAGATAATCCAGAAAAGGATAACCCTTTATAAAAAGAAAATCTATTCTTAATCTCCAAAATTTGTCCAACAAAACCCAAAGTTCAACGAGGACCATTCTATAATCAATTTGTCCATAAAATTCTTCAAAGTAAACCAATATAAGATTGAAACCCAAATATTTTAAGGATTTAGTCACATAGTCTTCCAAGTTAAATCGTAACATTTATCTCCAAACAACATCAGTTGCTCCTAAAGTCTCGTATTGAAAAGTAATTAACCTAATCACATATCCTCCATGACAGTTTAATCATTTTCATAAATAACCAAAAATCAACTTACTCTTAATTCATAAAATCATATAACCAAAAAGAATCAGTCAAACTAACCAGGGACTTCACGTAGTCCAGTGGTAGGCGATAAATACCAGTCACACTTTGGTTGTGGGTTCGATTCCCGCAGCTTTGTCCGACGCGACGGGATGTCACACGGTCTGCGTGTTGTCCTTTTTCCAAAACTATATTATTCTTAGAACATTCCCCAAAATGAGATAAAATATTCAAGAATAATCATAACATATTTTAACCTCAAGTTTATCTCATTCCTTTCATTTTCCATCATATCATAGAGTAACCCATAATTACCTAAAAATTAAGTATCATATAAAACCTAATGGTTACCTTAATAATTACTACCTGAATTTCCACATCGGGTTGGACATCTCATACATGATGCATTAGAGAACTCACCAAGGTTGAAGTGGTTGATCATGACTCCTTGATAGTTGGTTTAGAAAAACCACGAGTTTCCTCATTGAATCCCCCATTTTATCTAGTATCTTAATCATAGAACCACCACAGTTTCCTTCAAACCCATTGTCACTTTGGTGCCTGCTAGATCCAGCCATTAACAAAAACCAAAAAGGTCAGTGTGAGTATATCAACATAACCATTATGTACTAATGAGGAAGATAAACACTATGATATTCTTACTCATTCAGTTTATCTAAAACTAGGACTCTTTCTGAAATCCTAACCATTATGGTAATGTCACTTGTGCTTAGAGAATACCCTAACCTCTAAAGTTATCTAATCCGACCTTTGATACCAACTATAAGGCCCCAGCCTTAAACCTTACTTAATTTTGAGTTATAACAAGATTACACATTGAGGATATTTTCAGGTTTAGAGTTTTAGAGAATTAGATCATGAAACTTGCATTACATTCCACATTTAAACAAAGTGGTTACATAAAAGACAGTATTCATTCTTCCCATCAACGGGAACATATTTAAAATATAACACAGATTCTTTCTTGACACATCCTTGACACTATCATCACATCATGTACCTTTCCCTTGACCTGTGAAAAACATTTCAAAAACTTGGGATGAGCATAAAAAGCTCAGTAAGAGTTATAAAAATATGGAAAGGAAACATGAGTTCATATATACATAAGAATGAAATCATACTTTACCCATAAAACATAGGCACTTTAACATACCTCATCAAACCATGAATAAATCATAGAAAACATAAGACATAAAGGTAACTTGAGGCATTAATAACATTCTTACGTAGGGAGTAACCCTCTTGGTTACGTTTGGAATACCCATCACAATATATTCCCTAAATCTCTTCGGAGAAACCATAACGTTTCACTCCTTCGCGTTACCCAATGCATTGGAGAGCTATAACGGGTTCACCCGCCCTTAGTTTATCACGGAACCACCCGTCTTCATAATAATGCCCAAGAACCATAACATAATCATATTACATAAAACATGCATAAAGGAAACATAACATTTCCACATTTCAATCACGAGATATCAATACAACACATTGATATAATAAAAACATTATGAAAACCATTTTCAATACCAAAGTAAAACATGGTATTTTTTTCGTTTTTTTTAAAAAAAGGTATGGCTTGTAGAGGAAGCCGAAACTCAAATAACGGTCACGACGGCGGAGACGTCGTTGTCGCTGCATACGTACGACAAAAACATTCCCTTTTGTCGTTTAGTAAACCCTTCGTATAAAAAAGATTCCTTTTGAATAAACGTAAAAGTCAAAGGGGTTTATACACCGTATAAAAGAAAGTTGTGTATAAAATAAAATATGCCTCAATGAAAGGAGATTGAGACAAAGGCCCATACCACCTTGAAGCTTTTAACATTTTAAACCATTAATATCCATATAAATAAATCCTTAAAACCATTTTTAAAACATGGATATTAATAAGAACAAATAATTAAAACATTTAAAATGATATTATGGTAAAAGGGGTTTTACCAAAATTAGAGACACTTGAATACAATAATTGAGGAATAACATTTATTCAGAACTTTATAATATCATGAGAATAAAAGGATTCATGATATAATACTCCAAAGGACAGTATATACACCATATAAGAGTGAATTGGTGCATAACAACAATGAACCCTCAATAGAAATGTCAAATGTGATGAAATCCCTTATAAAGAGGGTATCCTTAAATTAAGGACAAATCAATCTCAAAATATGTGTGACAAATATAAATACACCCAATATAAGTGGATATTAAGTGTAAAACAATAAAAGGTCATTCACACATATTCAATGGATGACATATTCAATGACTACATGTTGAACCCAAAGAAATCGAAATTGGGTTAAAAAGTTCCCTTGACAGCCTAACGGCATCACATCAAAATGAGTTGATGAGAGATAAAAAGTGTATCTCATCACTTGGACATAAAATTTAAATCAATAAGGATATATGAGAACATATCCCAACATAACAATATTTAAATTAAAAGACCCAACAAAAGAAGTCTTTTAAAAAAAGAGGAGGGTGAAAGGTTCCCTTACCGACTTGGGTATCTTTCAAAACATACACCCCATGAAAGAAGGACAATAGATCATTGATTTAAATACTCATAAATGAATTCATATTACACAAAGAGTATAATAATGGTCAGTACATACACCACTCAAAGGAATTTGTGGCAAATGTAGCATAAATCTCACAAGAATAAAAGTGAGATGAAAAATCCCTTACGAAAACTCAGCAGCCTAACGGCGCCACTTAAAACTTCCAAAATGGATTGATGATAGAGAATAGGGTCTCTCATCACATGAACATAAAAATTACACTAAATTTAATATAAAATAACATCCCAATCATAAGAAATATGAGCTTAAAATAAAAAGAGTGTACTTAAAAAGAAAGAGAGGTGTAGGATCCCTTACCTCGGGTCCGACTTGACTCGATCGTTCTTTAATCTCCTGAATAATAAACTTGAGTTAATTTATACTTGATTAAGAACCTTTTTCAAGCTTATTATTCCTTTTATATCACTTATTTCCTTGTTATAAACACTATGTAATCATTAAGTTAATAATGATAGTTTTGTCGATATTTTGTTCTTAAGTCGAAAGTGGACTTCTTACAATTACATGTTGTTCGTGTGGCTAAATGTTTATTATATCCAGAATTGTATTCATGATGTAGATATAATATATTTCATATATATCCATTACATTCATGCATTTATAACATTACATAATCATTTAGAGGTAAGAAATGAAATGCACCGTTCATGGAGACGGTAAGTCGTACGTACGCATGAACGCTACTTTCATTTCTATTTCGTATTTTATAGAATGGAATAATAATGATATAAAGGTATATTATAATTCCAGTATAATATCATATATCATATCATATTTACATCCTTTATACATCCCACATATGGTATTTAACGAATCGAATCACTTTGAGGGGGCGGTAGTCCGCACTTCCTTAAATGAAGATATCGCGTATACCCATAATGGAAGCCATAAAGGTAAGACAAAAATGAAAAATACAGAAGCATAAATAAAACATAAACATATTATATATCATATATTAAAATAGTGACATCATAATGGCCACCTTTGAAGGTGTTAAATGAGTATTGAACAATCATTGTTTCAGGAGGCACAATTTCCCCATCCACGGAAACCGTATGTTCCTTAACCATTTGATGTAGTTGTGTGAGAGTGTAGCTCGAATAAATCTTATAACAACATCCTAGTATATTTAGGATACTGGTGTTGTTGCAAAAGAAATAAATAAAAAGATTTTAGGGGGTTGGAGAAGCAAAATAAAACAAATGAACATGAGAGAATGAATTACCTTTAAAAGTGTAACTCCTTTTGATTTGAGCCTAAAGGCTTCCTTTGAAAGGATTCTGCCCAAAGGGAATCCTCTAGGATGAGGAGAGGGATGTGGAGAGAGTAAATGGTCAGGGGTTGGCCGAGCCAAAGGCTTGAGGGGTGTGTGAAAAGAGGTAGAGGTAGGGGCCTTTTATAAGAGGAGAGGAGGGGCACTTTTAGAAAGTAAAGAAATATTACTTTATTTGAAAATGTGTTTCGGTTTAAAAAGGTCCCACATTGATATAATTCGGGGATAAGGTGATAAGGCTTCGAAATCCACTCATCCAATAAGTTTTGGACATGTGTAGTTCATATATTTTACATTATCTTTCCATTTTATTTAAATCGTCAAATAATGATGTCATCGCTGCATCATTATTATGTCATACATAATTTAATTTATTTAATGTCTAAAAATTATAAAAAAACTTCTATGATGTAGGAAATATTTTTACCTTTCCAATTAATATTTATAATCAAAAAGATGACTTGTATAACCCCACTTAAATATTGTTTTAGTAAAACATATCATGTTTGTGTCAATTTTACTTTTACATTAAATAAAATGTTATTTATGTCATTTCCCAACCAAAGTGGATCCATGGGGTCCCCAAGTTTACCCATGGCTTGTCTTGGTCGGCCATGATACAAAAAATCAGGGTAAGACATGTTTCAAGCTCATCTCATTTTATTAAAGCATTATTTTTACCATAAACTACACTAATTACCACTAATCGCGATTAAAAACTTAATAAGTTACTATTCACCAAAAAAATTATTTTAATCTCATTGAACCACATTTTACTTCTTAATGAAAACCATGTATGTCGGATTTTTGAAAATAAAAACACAATGATGGCAAAATTTCATTTAAACGGAAAATCAGTTTTTATAAGTACCACTTAGTGGTTTCACTATTCATCAAAAATTGAAGTTTTTCAGAAAAATCCCAAAAATTCACCCTAAGCTATATTTGATATTATGAATTCAAAAATGAAGTCCTTTTTAAAAAATTCAAAACATATAAGTCACATTAATTAATTTAATAATTAATTCCCGCTGTCATGACAAATAGCGTGTTTTATGAAATAATAAGTATCAAAAGATTGACACTAGTTTAAGTCTGATTTCAAAGTGAAGTTGATTCCAACGACCACTATTGGATTTAATGGTAAAAATATTTTCTAATTTCACTTTAAAACCAATTGAAAATATAATATAATCATATAAATAAATTAGATTAAAAAGTGGTTTTGAATTAAAATACAACATTTTACACTATTCATTAAAAAAATGAACTTTATCAGAAAGATACCAAAAATTTACACAAAGTAAATTTTGATGTCCTGATTCTTAATAAGAGTTTTATTTGGTCCAAAATAATGTTTAAGAGTGAACAAAACTATATTTAATGACGGTTCTCCATCAAAAGGTGATAAGTGAACCTTTAGTGAAAACTAGGGCATATACGCCAAAAATTGAATTCTTTCCGTATTTTAAGCCTTTATCTTTTATTGTATATATGTAAAAATATTTAAGAACATATATAATCATATTTTAGTTATTTATATCCATTCCTTCCAATACAACGGCTACATATTAACTACCATTTAATATAATATTATTTTATTATTAGAGTGCAATGTAAGATTCCCAAGAAACTCGTTGTTGCGTGTTGGGTACGCCATCGAGCATAGCTTCCCCTTTAAAGTCATTTCAATATTTTATTCAAAAATATAGATAAATATGAAATGTCATATTCTTTATTTACCTGGGGTGTTACACATATCCTAACTGGGGGAAGGACCAACAAACCCAAAACCAATAGGGGTTTCCTTGGTATTGTTTGCATCCCCCCTACAAGCCATTTATCATTAGAAATTGTAGTTTTTTGGAACATTTCAATAACTATGAGGATGAATATTAGGAATTATCACTTGAATTGTGTTGTCTCTTGAAATTAATGTCCCATATCCCCATTGAAGTGGAAATCTGAGCTAGTCATCAAGAATATTAATCGCGAACATTTCATTAAGAAATAATAAATCATACCCATTCTAGAGTACACTTACATGTTGATGTCCTAGATTCCATCCCACAGATTGTGTCACAAATTCCACTATCATAGAATAATAGATCCAATGCATTGGAAATCCTGGCTATATCCATTGTATGTAACATCCCCATCCCAGTTACCTATAGTCTGTGCATTATTTTAATATATTTCCATGATTACAAGAAATCATGTCCTGAAGTACTGATATGTTTAACTCTCTTGGAAAATAGATTACATACATGATTGTTACATTATAAAATGAAAAAAAACAATAAAACTTTCTCTATTGAACACATTCATATCCCTTAGACTATCCTTACAGGCCAGTCATAATATAATTTTTTGCATTCTGGAAAAAATAAAACATTGAAAGGGGTGAGCTCAAATGCTCAGTAAGGGTATGGAATAAAACAAAAGATAACATAATCATTAGGCATGGTGAATAATTGAAAATACAAGTCTTTATAAATAATAAACATGAACACATTATGGCAGGAATATGAGCTGTGTAAATTATGTCATAATAAAAACATAGTCATGAGAATTCTACTAGTCAAATAACCAAATGAACCATCAATAATATTTTCATAATGACAGAATGTATAATGTGTGAAATTCTGAAACATTTTTTCAAGGCCTCGGCCAAGAAATCTAAAAATGATTATATCCTTATCCAAAGACATGTATTCAAATTAGGAATAGCTCCAGCTAATTACATATATAATTTCCTCATGAGACCTTCTGATGCACAGAGGAACTATAGCAGGCTTGACCCATCACTAACTAAGTCCAATACATTCCTCATATGAAAAGGTTGAATCATAACATAAACATTCGTATTAAAACTAGCATACGAAATGTCAATAATTTAACCATAAACCATGAATCGTATAAAAATAACACATTCAGTGTCAAAAATATCACAAAAACTTCAATAAAATATGGAATATTTGTATCATAATAAATCAACCTCGATCAATAATAATATCCCTTAAAGGATGTTGACATTGTTGAAAATGATCAGTAAAAATCTTTGAGGGAAATATCCCTTAATCATGAAATCATTTAAAAGACACATAATTTTATAAAGGAATTCATTTAAAAGATAGTTTTGATTCAAAATGTCTCATACCACTTTGAAACTTTTGAAATTAATTAACATTTTAAAACATTCATGTCCATATAAATAAATCCTTAAAACAATTTTGAAAACCTAGCCATTAATGAGAAATGTTTAGAAGAATAAATATATAAAACATTTAAAATGATGTTTTAGTAATAGATTACCTTAAAAATAATAACTTCAAAAACTCTTTTAGGAAACATGGTAATGGATAATAAATATTTCCCAGTATATACTCATGTAAAAACAATCTCAGATAATAAAGAGATCGTGAAATTAACCCTTACCTTGCACTTTCCTTTGGACAAGGGTACATTTAAGCTCTAGTATAATGACCATAGTATGTTAATAAATTATAACAGAACTATATTAAAATTTATTATATCATACGTTATTAATTTATGACTTTATAATACCCATTTCATAATGATTTCTATGTAAAATTAACATTTTGAGTAATAATCGCTTTCATTATCGTCTATGTTTTAACTTGTTATCCTTGATGGTATCAATTAGATCATCATTTAAATACATCTAGAATATAAAACTTGATTTATATATCATAAATATTTAGAATATAAATATTTATAATAGATATATATATATGAAATGGAAGGCATCATTTATGGAGACGGTAGGCCGTACGTACTCACTAACGTTGTTTCTGTTTTCATATAGTATTGAAAGAAAGTAAGTGAATAAGATATATGTAAGTAAATATATATATATATCCAGTAGAATTATGATGTCATATATTATATACTTATTAATAATATTTAATTTTATAATAATATATGAATGGTGAATGTGGGAATGAATCTCATCGCGTCGTGGAGATGGTAATTCGTACGTATGCACGAGCGACAATATCATTATATTGATGGTGAAATAGTTTGTAATTGGATAGAATGTCATATATACAGTGTGTTTAAATTGTTATATATATTATTTACCACATTTATACTCATTATTATACCCATCCAAATAATGAAGTGTTTGAATAATAAACTACACCATGACGTGGAGACGACAAGCCGTACGTACGCACATATAGTGAATTTTTCATTTATAGGATGGATAGAATAACGAATATGGTTGTAACATATTTTTAAAAACATCATAGTATGTAGGAGGTAATGGATTTATGATTTTGGTATGGAAAAAAATAAAGAAAGAGGAGGTGGAAGAAGAAAAGAACTTGAAATAGGGTGGTGAAATTATTACCTCTTCTTCGGGGGTTTCCTTTTGAGTTGATCAAAAGGGCTCCTTAGGTTGGATTTCTACTAGAGGTAAGGCCTCTAGGTTTTAAGTGAGGGATATTGGGAGGATATTTGGGTAGGTTTTGGCCGAGACAAATGGATTTGGAGGTGTTATTTTGAGTGAAGGAGAAGTGCCCTTTTATAAGAGGGGCGAGGGTCATTTTAGGAAAATATTAAAATATTCATTTATTATAAAATCATTTTCGGTTTATAATGGATCCAAATTGATTTATTTCGAATCTTAGGTGGTTATGGGTCAAAAAACACTCAACCAATATCTTTTAGACAAGTTTAGGTCACCATATTAACCCTATCTTTTAGATTTAGCTCTAAGTTAAAAAGTTTAACTTTTACAATATTCTCTTGTATTATTATAATAAATTGTTAATAATATTACTATAAATTTCCAAGGGAACCCCATGTGGTTAATTAATGACATATTAATCATTACATAAGGTTTTTTTGTTGAACCTTATATTTTTAAGAATATTATATTATTTAATAATATAATATTTGTGTTAAAAAATAATTTATGTCTATTTTGACACTATTTAGTATTTGGTTTTGGTGAAATTCATAACAACTTGATTACTTTGAACCAAATACATTTAATCAAACCTAACATTTCATATTCCACAATAAATTTTTTATGGCATCAAATCGTTCAAATTATATTTATTTTAATATTTCATTAAGGAGTTAATTACTACATCATCATTGTGTCACAAATAAATTCAATTATTTAATCTCTAAAAATTATAAATAAAATACCATTATGTAGGAAATATTTTTATCTTTATAATTAATATTTATATTCGAATTTATTCTGTGTATAACCCTATATTAAAATTGGTTTAGTTAATAAATTTTGAATTTAAGACTTTTAACTCTTCTTTAAATAAAATAATAATAAATGTCCTAATCTAATCCAAGTGGACCTAAAGGATCATATTTTAATCCTAAGGTTTTTATTGGTCAAATTACACTTATCCAATATAATTAAGACATGTATTAGGGTAATTATAATATCATTTTTACCTTTAATTACCCTATTTACTTTTAACTCTTTTAAATAAAAGTCAAAAGTTACCATTCACCCAAAATTATTTTTATCTTATTGAATCAAATTTTATTTACTGATGTAAACTGTGTCTCTCAAAATTTTTAAATTCATCATAAAAGAGCGGTAAAATTATGTTTTATGGAAATTTGCTAACGTGCCGAGAAGGGGGTAAAAGAGGTTAAAAGGTTCAATAAAATTTTATACATCTAATTATTTTATAAAATGACTCCAATGAATTATATTTAACATATATAAATATTATATAACTATTTTGAATTAAAATAAATTAAAATAAATTAAATACTTATTTAAATAAAATGTTGGTTTTAAATAAAAACGCAGTGATTTTCACTATTCATCAAAAATTGAATGTTTTCTGAGAAATACCCAAAATTCACCCTAAGCTAATATTGATATCATGAATTCCAAAATGAAGTATATTTTACCAAATTCAAAACATATAAGATTCATTTATCAATTTAAAATTAATTCCCATTGCCAAAACCAGAAAGTGAGTTTTTTAAAAGTAAAAACTATCAAAAGATTGATATGTGTTTATGTCAAATTTAAATGTAAAATTACTTATAATGGCCTAAATTGTATTAAATGATAAAAAAATATAATCTAATTATACTTCATAACCATTAAAATTCATAATTTAACACTATAAATTATTTGAATTAAAAAAGTGGGTTTCAATTAAAACATTGTATTTTTTACTATTCATCAAAATATAAAAGTTATCAGAAAAGAACCAAAAATTTATCCAAACTAAATTTTCATGTCCCTCTTCTAAATATGAATTTAATTTCATTAAAATTGAATATATAAAAGTTTCAAATATTTGTTTTAAAAAAGGGTGTCCATTAAAAGGCTGTAAAATTGCATTTTTTGAAAAATACTTCTTTTATCTGAAAAAATGAATTTGTTCATATATTATTTATAAGAAAATAAAAATATGGATGTTAAAATTATATAGAGTATATAAGATTCAAAATGCAGTTAATACTATTCATAACCACTTTTGAACGGCTAGTTTGGTATGTTGTGGTGCGCTCGAACTTGGTGTTGCGTGTAGCGCAAGCTATTGAATTACATTAATGAGATAATGTAATATGAAATCTTGGGGTGTTACATTCTCCCCTCTTTCAATAAATTGAATCCTCACAATTTTAAATTATTCTTTGCAAATAAAAGTTTAAAATTAAAAAAAATACATTTGTGGAATACCCACATCATAAATTGGGTTAATAAAACTCAGTCTTAATATGAGGGAAAGGGAAATGAAAAGATTCACCACCAAATTATGATCTAGATTAGGAGAAAATTGGTGGTAATTAGAGACACATAATTGGAGGAAAATTTAAATATTTATAGGTAGTGATTGAGGTCACCAATCACAAACAAGTGTAAAATTGATGGCATCAAAGTCATCGATCTATGATGATTTAAAATATCATTAGTTCAACAAAACATAAGTTATTAGTATAACACATTTTTGGTTTTAAGATCCCTTCCAAAATATTTAAGAATTAATTTATTCATAGAATAAGAGGGAAAAAAATACTTGACACGTATATTTTCATCCTTCAACTAATTCCAACCACAAACTCATCTTTCACTCCAAAAGATAATAGAATTCAAAAATAGCCTATTTATCCTAATCGTATAGGGTTCCCAAAATAATGAATTTATAATTCATTTGTCAGAATATTTTAAAAAAACTATGTTATACATTCCAGGACATCACGTATGCTAGTGGTAGGTGATCCACCCTTGTCACCCTTCGGTTGCAGGTTCAAGTCTCGTGGCCTTGTCGGACGGGATGGGTTGTCGTCCAACCTCCGGGTTGTCCTTTTTATGAAATCCAAAAATAATCTTAAGAAAAGATTTATCCTTAATAATAGTATCCAATTTCATAATTAATCCATTCCAATCTATAGACTTATCCAAAATACTTCTATCCAAATTCATAGTCCAAAATTTATATAGAAGGTAAACACAATAAAGATTCTTTTTGCCACGTAATAATATGTGAATACCATCATCATGTATTCTTTTAAAACACAGTGACACCCAAAATTACCATAAAACCATATTTATTACATTCATGCTCCCTTATTTCGTTATAGAATACTAGATATACTCCTTATATCAAAAAATGCTTTAAATTCCCACAATGATGGAATAAACAAACCATTAATTAGTGCCAAGATGTCAATAATATCCAATATAATTTATCCAAATCAATCATCTATTATTCCAAAATCAATACCTCAGTATCAGGACCAAATTAAAGTTTTATATTTCCTTTAACCATATATTTTCCAAAATGTTTAACTTTATATTGAGTCACTTTTCATGGTACCACACAATCTCAAATCCTTAATGAAATAGTACTATTGTATAATCCATATATACTCCATAATTATTATAACAAGTACATCATTGATACAATACTCAAATGACATAATTTTTTAATATCGACATAAGAATAGTAGTCATTACTCTTCATATGTGGTAATACCATAACATAATTATTATCCAACAGCATCATTTGTGGTATACTCTGATGATTCAGGCATTGATTCTCATAGTGTCCCAACTCCTTGTAGATAGAGCATTTCACAATTGAAACCTTTTTCTTACCCTGGAAATCACATACATTGTGTCCCTTTTCTCCACACTTATAAAAAACACCCATTACCTTCAAGAATTTACCAAGGTGATTCTTTCCATATTTATCACATATGGGAAAATCCATATTTTCCTTCTTCCATTTATCCATTTTTCTCTCTTCCATACTTTTTTTCTCTTCCTTCCCTTCAATGCCATATGACTCTGAGAATTCTTTAATTATCTTATTATAACTTGATACTCTTTCTTTATATGATGAGAATATATGGGAGACTATTTCCTATTTAAATGTTGGCTTAATGCCATGAAAGATATGATCCTTCTTAATATTTTGATCTTGCGTATTGCTGGAATTATCATTTCTTATACTAGGTGCCATTTCTAAGAAATTTCATACACTAGGTTAGTTTATGAACCGCAATGCATAATTCCAAACTTGTAAAATAACTAATGTAAATTGAAAATATTAAACATATAATATATAGTCATAAAATATTTTCTTTGAGAAAGTATTTACTCCTAAATTCTTCATAATGGATTGTAATGAAAATGCGAATTTTTCTAAGAAAATTCCCTGAGAGTGTCATAACCAATACCAGGGTACCTCGGTTCAAGCCTAAAACTCCTTGTCAAAGTGTTCACTACTAGGTACATATGTGCCAGAGATGCCTCTACTTGATCGTATCTAGACAGGGATGTATTTCTTGAACAATACACCAAATATCTACATTAAAAAAATTCTAAGAAGTTCCTCTATACTAATACTCAAATTCTATCATAGGGTATTGTTCTCTAATCATAGTTTAACTAAATCAATTTCCAAGGTTGTTGGAAAGCTTCCTCTGATACAAACTATAATGCCCTAACCCCAGTTACCCTGAGTTAGTGCATTATTACAATACATTGGCATGATTACAATGAATCATGTCCCGAAGAACCGATCCATTTAGGAGTGTTTGAAAATAGATTACATATGTGAATGTTACATTATAAAATGAAAAACATAATAACAACATTGTCTCCATTGACCAAATTCATATCCCATATACTATCCCTTCAAGTCAGTAATAATATACAACTTCTAATCATAGGAAAAATAAAACATAGAAAGGGGTGAGCTCCAATTCTCAGTATGGGTAAGCAATACAACAGAAGATGACATAAACATTAGGCATGGTGAATAATTAAAAACGCATGCCTTTAAAAATAATAAACATGAACACTTTCTGGCAGGAATATGAGCTGAGTAAATAATTTCATAATAAAAACATAGTCATGGTTATTCGACTAGTCAAATAACCACATGAACCATCAATAAAATTTTCATAATGAGGGAATGTTAATGCGGGAAATTCTGAACCATTTTGTCAAGGCCTCAGCCAAGACATCTAAAAATGGTTAAGGCCTTGGCCAAAACCATATTTCAAAATTGGGAAAGGCCTTAGACAATTCCATATCTAATTATATCATGAGACCTACCGATGCACCGAGGAGCTCTAGTGGGATCCACCCATCACTTACTAAATCCAATACATTCCTCATATGAAAATGTTGTAACATAACATAAATATTCGTATTAAAACTAGTATACGAAATGTCAATATTTTAACTATAAACCATGAATGGTATAAAAATAACATATTCACAGTCAAACGTATCACAAAAACTTCAATACAATATCAATATTTGTATCATAATAAATCAACCTCAATCAAGAATAATATCTCGTAATGGATGTTAAAATAGTTGAAAATGTTTAGTAAATTGTTTTGAGAGAAATATCTCTTTTTCATGAACTCATTTAAAAGGAACATAATTTTATAAAGGAAGTAATTTAAAATAAATTTTTGAATCAAAGTGTCCCATACCACTTTGAAACTTTTTAAAATAATTAACATTCTAAACCATTCATATCCATATAAATAAATCCTTAAACCCATTTGGAAGACATGGACATTAATGGGAAATGTTTAGAATAATAAATCTTTAAAACATTTAAAATGTTGTTTTAGCAAAAGATACCCTTAAAAATAATCCATTTGAAAACTATTTTATGAAACATGGACATGTATAATAAATATGCTCCAGTAGATACTCATTTATAAACAACATCGAATAATAAAGAGATTGTGAAATTAACCCTTACCTTGCACTTTCCTTTGGTTGAGGGTACGTTTAACCTCTTGTATAATGACAATAGTATGTTACTAAATTATACCAGAACCATATTCATTTTAATTATATCATACTTGATTCATTAATGAATTTATACTACCCATTTAATAATTATTTCTATCTTAAATTATCATTTTGGGTAATAATAACTTTCTTTATCAAACATGTTTTAAGTTGTTATTCTTGATCATATCATTTAGATCATTATTTAAATACTTCCAGAATATAAACCTTAATTTATATAAAATATATATTTAGAATATAAATATTTATAATAGATATATATATATGAAATGGAAGGCTCCGTTTATGAAGAGGGTAGGCCGTACGTACATATAAACATTGTTTCCGTTTTCATATCATATTAAACGAAAGTAAGGGAATAAGATATATGTAAGCACACACACACACACACACACACATATATATATATCTCCAGTATAATTATTATGTCATATATTACATAATAATTAATAATATATATTTTTATAATCATTGATGAATAGTGAGCGTGGGAATGAGTATCATCACGTCGTCGATACAGTAATCCGTACGTACGCAAGAGAAATAATATCATTATATTTATGGTGAAATAGTATTTAATTGGATGGTATATCATATATACTAAATCATTAAAATGTTATATTTATTATTTACATCAGTTCTACTCATTATTATACCCATCCCAATAATAAAGTGTTTTAATAACAAACTACACCACGACGTGGAGATGGTAATCCATTCGTACACACTTATGGGGACTTTTTCATTTAAAGGATGGATAGAATAACGAATATGGTTTTACTGTCATGACCACCTATACACAAAGTGTACCCCTCATGGGCCAACAATGTGAAAAGGGAGATAATGACCCCTGAGTCCTGCCTCCAGTGGGCCCCAGGTTGGAGACTAGCACCGAGGGTATAGAAAACACACAAATGGGAGGCATTACCCTCTAAGAGAAAACATGCGGAAGAGAGTGATAAGATAGAAAACAACAAAAGCCAACTCAACCATTAAGATAAAAAAAAATATCAAGTACATACATGAAATGACTTGCAAAACTACTACAACTGAAAGGGAAAAAACTGCAAGTTCCCAAAACAAAGTAAAACAACAGCAACCACAAGCCGGAACAGCTCCTGCAACCACAAGGTATTAATAACCAGCCTAGTCTCCAAACTGATCCAAGTTACCTGAAACATAGTTTGTATATACATAGGGTGAGTATAACAGTATACTCAGTAAGATCCTCTCCGAATCCTCTCGTGCAAATGCAAAGAAAGCATGCTAATGCACAGTGAAAAACAAGTGAAACTAACTCATCCCCTAAATAGGTATAATAAGTTTCCAACCTCACCATGGATACACTCACCAAGTAACCCATACAAGAATATATCATATAATAAAGAATATAAAGAGTACCCCACTACTAATTCCCCACTGGATTGCTGCTTTGCCCCAATGTCGCACGTCCTGAGCATCTACCTCCAAAAAGGATTGCCCGCAGACACCTGGGCGAAGAACCACAATATGCACCTCATGAAAAAAATCCACCACGTCCACAAAAGAAAAGTAACCAGGTAGTTTCTGGGAGCCACTGCAGCTTGCATAATGTGTATCATACATCAGGTATCATATGTCAATCCATTACAACCCATACACCATGTAAGGATCCTCAAGACATTAGAGCCTATACACATTACACCTATAGATGTCCATAGGATACTATATCCAGAATATATATGCGTGAATAACCAAAATCCATTACAGACCTCTCCACACATATATGGGGAAAACTAACCATTGTGCCTACCAGCACAAGTATATACCAAGAGAAGAGAGCGGGGCCAAAGGGGGTAGTCAGCCATCCATCCTCCCACCATAACGTTGGGAAAAAAACCCCCTTAGGGATCATAATCCTGGGGGAGTCAGTTTCCCTTATTGAAAGGGTGGATTAGCGTATAGAAAAAAATAGAATATACTATATCTCACAACCACACTATGGTTCTAACCAATTCATAGACTCAACAACAGCTTACTCCTCTCAGACTCTGGGATGCAACCTCTAAGAGTAGGTATCCAATAAGCACACAACCATTTAAAGTGCATTAATACATTATTTCATTCGCCTTTTTATTAGTTTAACTTTGCGTTAATTAATTCTTTAAGCATTAATTAACAACTAACAATTCCACATTAATGTTCATTAGCATCACACCCAAGGTACACTATCCCTTTAAAATTATAACCTCATCATTATGTTCCAGCAACTCCGGCCCCATGGGTTAACATAATTTATTCAATTATTCATTACAGAATCACTTTCCCATATACCCAGGCATTCTAGAAGAACATTATATTCTACTAAACACAATGGGGTTCAACACGGTGAGTAGATATACTAACCGTCAAGTCTTTTCTGACTATAGCAAGAGCATAGACCCATCCTCCCTTGAGAAGATAAACACCGAAAGTATGTGGCATACCCCACACGTCTTTGTCGTTCTCGGAAGAAGGGCATGAAAGACCAGCTGCCTTGATCCGTGGGGAAACGTAAAGTAGATAATCAACCAATAAGAATCAGTAGGCATCCAACAATCACGTCAATCCCATTCCATCATCCCTACTGTCCTCCCTGATACCCACATGCATAAACTGACGCATCTCTCTACTCTAGGCGTCATCTTCTACCACAAACAAAAGTCTCCATGCCCCACATATCACAACAGTCATCCAGACTCACATCACAACACAACCAGAAGGAAAAAACATCACATCAATTGGGATATTGGCCCTTTAACAATCAAGAGGCCAACTCGGAACCCTTCAAGGAATTATCAAACAATCAGTTCTTTAATCCATCATGAATTAATAGATTTATTATTCATAGGTTCCAAAATTTGGGAATCCTAATCAGTAAGATATCAGAAATAATTAAACACGAATACTACACCAATTCGATTAACATTAAAATAAAACAAGAAGAACCAGATTAATTTATATTCCTCTTCATCCATAGACAATAGTAATCAATTAATTATGGTTTAAATTCTTTAAAAATTTTCATCAAGAACGAACAGCTAAGCGAAGCAAGCATGGATATAACACTATCTAGAAAACAAGTAGAAATATCATACGACCGGTATCAATTTATTTATCCGGTTCAAATATTTATTATGTCAATTCCATTGTGTTCCAGTGGGATAAAACATGCTAACAATATAGTTTCACTTATAAGAAAATAGAAGCAAAGAATCCCCTACCTCAAACAGTTCTTGCTGTTCTTTATCAACCCAACACGTTACAATCCTCCTCTCGCGTCAAATGCATCCACCTGAGGATGCCATGATAAGAAAACACCAACTGAAACACAAGAAACCTCCATTTGAAGCATGGAGATTACATGCTATAATATGGAAAGGAGAAACAAGAGAAGATGAACCCCAAATGAACGACGATAAAACATAACTTATATCGAATATTGATCGATACAGCTTGGTTGCATCAAAACTGAGCAGAACCAATCCAAGGAGGGAAAGTTTTATTGTGCAACTTCTATGAGAAGGAATGGGATGTTTGAGCTTCTCACACATGAGAACGAGGAGAATTAATTAGGGAGGAAGATATCCCATCCCATTAGAATATTTAACAGAGTGACGGTTAAAGATACACTTAATTTCCCACTAAAAGTGGATCTCATTAAACTACGTGGTTTGACCGAGTAAAAATATCCAAAGCCATAGGAATAATTAATTTAGGAGTTATGGCATTTGAATCGGCCTTAGAGTCCTTAAATCAAGGCTTTAAATTCTTTTACGTCAAAGGAATATTTTAAAGGGGGAAAACTTGTGGGTAGCTGGAAACACTGTTCACTAACTCAAAATTTGGCAAAGGAAAGAAGAGGTGACAGATAAAAGGTCACCATTCTAGAACCACTATTCACAAAATAGAAATTTTAAAAGGAATGAAAAGGTGATAGTTAGATGGTCACCGTTCTAGAAACACTCTTCACACACTCGAAATATGTCAAAGGAAAGAAGAGGTGACAGTTAGAAGGTCACTGTTCTGGAAACACTGTTCACAAACTTGAAATTTTGCAAAGGAAAGAAGAGGTGATAGTTAGAAGGTCACCATTCTAGAAACACTATTCACAAACTTAAAATTTGGAAAAGGAAAGAAGAGGTGACAGTTATAAGGTCACCATTCTAGAAAAACTATTAACAAACTCGAAATTTGGCCAAGGAAAGAAGAGGTGACAGTTAGAAGGTTTTCATTCTAAAAATACTGTTCACAAACTTGAAATTTGGAAAAGGAAAGAAGATGTGATAGTTAGAAGGTAACTGTTCTGGAAACACTGTTCACAAAATCAAAATTTGGAAAAGGAAAGAAGATGTTATTGTTAGAATGTCACCGTTCTAGAAACAATGTTCACAAAATAGAAATTTGGAAAAGGAAAGAATAGGTGACAGTTAGAAGGTCACTGTTCTAGAAACACTGTAAAAAAACTCTAAATTTGGCAAAGGAAAGAAGAGGTGACTATTAGAAGGTCACTGTTCTAGAAACATTGTTCACAAACTCAAAATTTGAAAAATGAAATAAGAGGTGACAGTTAGAAGGTCACTGTTCTGGAAACACAGTTCACAAAACTCAAAATTTGGAAAAGGAAGTAGAGGTTATCGATAGAGGTTATCATTAGAGGTTACTGATAGAACTATTCACCGATGGAACTATTCACATAATTGGAAATTTGGAAAATGAAAGAGAGGTTAACATTACAGGTTACCAATAGAGGTTAATGTTAGAGGTTACCGATTGAACTGTTCACCGATGGAACTATTCACTGAATTAGAAAATTGGAAAAGTGTTGGGGATAAGTCACTATGACCTCCCAGAACACCTAAATCACCATATTTTCACAAAGGAATGGACCTAAGAGGTCCAGGACATTAAATTAGATAGCTCTCAAAATAGTCTCATCCCCAAGAGGTCAAAACCCACCTTAAGTGAAAATGAAATGGGGTTTGAACAACCACCCTTCGAGATACCTCTCAAAAGAGAGAAAGCCACAAAAACAACAAAGGGAGCCATATTATAAAAATTAAAGGTTCATAACCACAAAATCTATATCGATACATGAAAACAGTTAAACATCCAACAACTTTGGGTACTGAGCAGGTATCTGTGACTCACGTTCCCAGGTACTCTCCTCCTTGCCACCGTTTCACCACAAGACACGAACCAAGGGGATAGAACACTCATGAAAAACCTTCTCCATGCGGTCTTGGATCTTCACAGGTTGATCCTCAAAGGATGAATCATCATCAACATCGATCTCTCCCCAATCGATGATGTGAGAGTCATCATGAAGATAACATCGGAGCTATGATACATGCAAAACATCATGTATCCGACTCATCTGCGGGGGAAGTGCAACTCGATAAGACATATCTATAACATGAGCTAACACCTCAAAAGTCCCAAAAAACCAGGGAGAAAGCCTACTCCCATGACCAAACCTTCGCTGCCCACGATGAGGAGTAACCTTCAGAAATACACGAACCTCAACATTAAACTGTAAGGGTGTGACACCCCAGGTTTCATGAGCTGGTCCAATTGAACAATGTTATGCTTTTAATGATATCTTTTGTTTTATTTTTTTGTGCTTTCTGTGCTAATAAATAATTTGAAACGAAATAAAACGTGAAGAATATGGTAAACTGGTATATATTTAAAATATACATTTCAACAAGACCCAACTAATTGGAAATACCATGCACAAGACCTAACACAGACACAACAAGACTACTGAGAATCACAACTCAAGTAATTGGATAGTCGTCGTCTACAGGGTCCATCAGTGTGAACAATATCACAGCCAGAACCACTGTGCACGAACTCAGCACCAATGGTATGAGGAGAGAGATTCGCCTAGGGTCAAGTGTTTTGAAAATGTAAAACACCCTACCCCCTGTTTTTATAATGGTCCTCTAAGGGAATATGGTTGTTATATGACCGTTGGGTTTCAATGGATAAAGAACATCTTTTTATAAAAAATTGGTCCTTATAACGCTCTTATAATCTTATGGTATTTCAATATTTTATTTATATACAAAATATTAGAATTATAGTTTTGAGTATCTTAATTTTGAAACAAAATATTATTCTTGAAAATGAATCTATTTTTCAAAATCACGATGATATCTATAAGGTGTAAAACTCAGTATTTTAAAATGTGTCAACATCATGTCTAAAGGGGTATCTGTAATAATTGAAAAAATATATATTGGATCTCTAAAACTATGTATTTTGATAAAAGGAAAAATTATTTTTGAAATCATATAGTGGAGTATGATATAAATTGGATTCTTTATTTTAAAGAAATAAGTTCCTAATAAGAAATATTTAGTATGAAATTTATAAGAGTTATATCAAATGGAAAGGTATTTTTCCTAATCTAAAATGGGATTTTTAGACTTGGAATTTCTAGGTTAAAAGTATCTATTTAATTGTGTAAATTCAATTTTTTATGTCTTATACTTTTTCTAAAAAAATATATAGTAAACTGTATATATATAAATGTTTTTGGGAGACTGTTTCCTTTTCGGAGAATCTTGGCTTGCCGCGCAATCGCCACGCACAACCTTGTCTCTCCGCTCTCGCCGAGTCGGATCCCATCCGTTGTAGTTTTTTTACACTCGTTTAATTCCATTTAACCTATGCCATCCAATCTCACAAATCCAGATCCTGACCGTCATTTTTTTTAAAACCCGTGAATTCTGTCGTCTCCTACCTCACGCCAGGGTCCGGCTAACCCAACACACTAGTTCACCCAAGATGCCACCTTCTCCACTGTTACGTTTGACCTTGAGGACCCCACCTTCCTAGGACACTATAGGCTAGGACTAACTCCTTGATCAAATCCTTTTAGGTGCACCAAAATCCTCTATATAAACCCTCTCCCCATGATCTCCCTCGGACTCCCGATCTGCTCACGATCTCTCCAGCTAAACCAGTGGGCTCCTCTGATCGGAGTGTCCTCTACAGCAAGGTAAGGGTGCCATGTTTCTGCATTATTTTCAAAACCTACCTATTCTCCTCGGTACATATATATATACATGCAATATATAGATATATATATATATATATACGGATTATTTTTTTGCAGGTATTTACTTTCCATGAAAACCGCTCTAAGAAAACAGATGGCTTCGAAGGGTGTTTTCCTTCGTGTCTACAAACATAGGGGATACCCCCACCACCTAATAATTTGAAACCCAATACACACACTACCTATACTTCTGTATACCATATGTATATATATAAAAACTTATATATATTTAGTATAGGCACTATGGACCTCCTCTTTTGAAGACCTGATGTATGGCTTAGAAAATGGTATATTTTTTCCCTAAAAAGATTTAAGGGTTTTCATTCCTTTGATTTTTGTTTATATAACCCGTTTGATACAATATATATATATATATATAATTTTATATATGTTTAGGTATACCCCCTTAACATCTTCCAGTTTATGGGATTCCAAGGAGATTGTTTATTATTATTGTTTAATTAAGTATTTATATAAGAGTAGTTATGAAGGGTTTTTCTCTTAATCAAACCCATTACATACGTTATATATATGTATTTTCAGGTGTTTAAGTATACACTTATATATATAGGTAACCATACAAAATCTATTTCGAATATTTCCATATAATTCAGTATTTTATATTAGGAATTACACTTTTGGAAATGGTCTTTTTTAAAATAAATTCCTAACATGTATGATCTTTATGTAATCCTTATATATACAACTATATGTTTTCATAAGTTATATATTTCAATACAATTCATTTTTTCTTCTTTTCTTTATCTATGAATGATATATTTGATGCGAACTAGGTCTTTGGTTTATGTGAAAATTATATTATAGATTTAAAACCCTAGTTTTTATATGTTTATGTGTTCATATATGATAAGACCTATTTTCAAATACAATTCTCAGGATTTAATTGATGTTTTAACACATGTAAGGTTTTAGTGTTTTCCTAGGCCTATGTGTGTTTCATATATCAGCATACATTAAAGAGCATGATAAATTAAGCAGTTTTACTGCTTTTTACCCTCGATGTAATTAATGAATGTACCACAACCTATTTTAAATTAAAGGACTAGGAATTCATGGGTTTATGTCATCATGTAGTATCCATTTACTAATTGATGTTAAACCTGCTGCAGTGTTCATTAGTGGTTAATCAGTTTATGGTTTAGTTTCAAGTTCAATATCGTGGTTAACACCTTAACTAATGACAGGTGTTTCCTTTAAGTAAATTGTTTCTGTGAAATAATAATTTTAAAAGGGATATCATTTATTATCTCTTGTGTAAAATTCTGTTATTCATCATACTCTAGTGATTATCTAGTGAAGTAGGATTATTACTAAAACATGTATGCCATAATTCCATATTAACTTAGTAATCATGTATGCCTTATCTTGCATATTCAATTGGTTATTTGTTGCCATAATTTCCTGATATTTGTCACATCTTATAATTTCATGCCACATGTACAGTGGTTTCATTGTTCATTATATTTATTATTGTACATAATGCATGCATATGACATGTCTTGTTAATAAACTAGAAAAAATTAGATTACCCAAAGAGGAATGGGACACCTTGGGTAATATGAAATGAAAATTAAATATTCAAAGTGGTATGGGAAACCTTGATTATCGGACCTTATCAACATGTTAGAAATGTATGGGACTACCGGGATGGGATCCGGTAAAAAGAAAACCCTCCAGGTTGGGGACTGGTTAAAGTAATCCCTCTAGGTTGGAGACCGGTAAAAGTAAGCTCCTCGATGCATCGATAGTTCTCGAGATAGTCAGATTGGGTTATTACCCATAGGTCATGGCACAAGGCTTTGGCACAGAGACCATGAGTCCTTCACCATACATTTCTTAGTATATGACCAACCAAGTGATTACTCCGACTAGAGGAATATCCTTGGTTATATAACCTTTACCTATGAGTACAAGATTATAAAAAACACAAGACATATGATGTGGAAATGTTGATGCATGTCCAGTTTTCTTTTCTAGAATTTTATTACAAATGTTGCATTACATTTATCATGTCATGATGTGCATTTTTTTTAGGTAACGCGCTTGTGTGCGACTCTGATGATGTTTACACCTAGTTGTTCATAAACACCTTACTTGTTTATGGAAACTTTGCTTACTATAACCGATGCCTTTTTATTAGCATGCTTATCTTTTCTATTAATTGGGTTTCAGCTAAGTGTTCTAGTGCATAAGTATGAAGTGCTTTAACTTTATTATATCAACCTTTGTTTTGTCTTGAAGTTTTTCCTTTAAGGAAACATTTTAAGTATGGAAAAGTATTTTCAATGTATTTTTCAAAGGCTGTATTTAATTATTTTCAAAAACACCTTAATGAGTATTTCAATGCTCATCCTATGTTTTTTATGAAATTTTTACAGGTTGTTAGAGTCTTTCCAAGTTTTGGGATTTTGATCTTTGCTTTGTAAGGAAGAAGTGAAGCGGTTGACTCTGATTCTCTAGGATCTAAACCAGAAAGTTCCTCCTGATGGGTTATGATGTGTAATTTTATTATTTTGTATGTATGAAATAAATTACACACCATCACCAGAGCACCGGCTCTAGGCTACTGGAGGCGGGGGCGTTATAGTTGGTATCAGGGGAATGATTTAGGCAACCCAGGAAAATTAAGACAACACAACAACATTGATAATGTTTTACTAAGTAGGGTTTATTCTTAAACTTCTCAGATGGAAAGACAGCGAACCCCCCCTAGAATCTTGACTCTCCCTATAGAGATCATAGATACTATTGTAGAAAAATCCTAATCAACAAGTTACCAACCTTTTGTTAACTTAAGACTCACGTGAAAAACCCTCTATGAAATATCGAAAAGCTCGAATGTCCTTCGAATCTTCCAAGGGTCAGAAGTTGTGTATAACCAAATGGCCAATGCACTATTCAAGAATTATAAAAAGAAAGGGAATTACTACAAGGGACTCTTCCTGTGTTTCACCATGAATAATAAATGGTTGTCCTTCACGGCCTTCAGAGAAGCTGAAAAGGAGTTGGATTTCCGTGCAGTCTTTATGTACCAAATCTTGTGTTTCAGCATGCTTGGGGAGCTCTGGGATTTTGGATCTTTCATCGAATCCTTAAAATATGAAGTGGTTCGAGAGATATTTAGGAACCAAATCCAAGCGGATGTCGTAGAGCTTGATGTCACTCGTTCCTATCTCTGAAAAACCACCTGTATCAAACGGGAGCTTGGTTTTAACCATGATCCACTTTTCCAAGAATGTATTTGGGAAGAAGAGACCCACAAGATTTTTTCTGCCCTGGGGATAGAGTTGAATAGTAACGTCTTCCATGGGCGGTGGAGGTAGAGGGACATCATCAAGGGTGTCTGGGAAGCCGTGTGAATAAGTCATTGTATGTACGCTGATCGAATTGCGAGGACTCAATTCTTTTAAGAGGGGGATAATGTGACGCACCAGGTATTATGAGCTGGTCCAAGTGACCAATGTTATGCTTTTAATGATATCTCTTGTTTTATTTTTTATGATTTGTGTGCTAATAAATAATTTGAAATGAAATAAAACATGAAGAATATGGTAAACTTGTATATATTTAAAAGTTGCATTTCAACAAGACCCAAATAATTGAAAATACCATGCACAAGACCTAACACGACCACAACAAGACTACTGAGAATCACAACTCGAGTAATCAGATTGTCGTTGTCTTCAGGGTCCATCAGTGTGAAAAATATCACTGCCAAAACCATCGCGCATGAACTCAGCACCAATGGTATGAGGAGATCCATCCTCCTAGGGTCAAGTGTTTTGAAAATGTAAAACACCCTACCCCCTATTTTTATAATGGTCCTCTTAGGGAATATGACCGTTATATGACCGTTGGGTTTCAATGGATAAAGCGCATCTTTTTTATAAAAATTTGGTCCTTATAACGCTCTTATAATCTTATGGTATTTCAATATTTTATTTATATACAAAATATTAGAATTATAGTTTCGTGTATCTTAATTTTGAAACAAAAGATTATTCTTGAAAATGAATCTATTTTTCAAAATCTCTATGATATCTATAATGTGGAAAACTTAGTTTTTTAAAATGTGTCGAATGTCATGTCTAAAGGGGTATATGTAATAATTATAAAAAAAATATTGGATCTCTAAAACTATGTAATTTGATATAGGGAAAAATTATTTTTAAAATCATATAGTGGAGTATGAAATAAATTGGATTCTTGATTTTAAAGAAATAAGTTCCTAATAAAAAATATTTAGTATGAAATTTATAAGAGTTATGTCAAATGGAAATGTATTTTTTCTAATCTAAAATGGGATTTTTAGACTTGGAATTTCTAGGTTAAAGTATCTATTAAATTGTATAAATTAAAATTTTTATGTCTTATACTTTTTCTAAAAAAAATATAGTAAACTTTATATATATATATATATATTGGGATACTGTTTCCTTTTCGGAGAAGCTTGGCTGGTCGCACAATCGCCCCGCGCAACCTCGTCCATCCGATCTCGCCGAGTCAGATCCCATCCGTTGTAGTTTTTTTTAACACTCGTTTCATTCCATTTAACCTAAGCCGTTTGATCTCGCAAAACCAGATCCCATCCGTCAATTTTTTTTTAAACCTGCAAATTTCGTCGTCTCCTACGTCACGCCGGTGTCCCGCTAACCCAGTACACTGGTTCGCCCAAGACACCACCTTCTCCACTGTTACGTTTGACCTTCCGCACCCCACCTTCCTAGGACACCGTAGGCTCAGCCTAATTCCTGGATCTAATCCTTTTAGGTGCACCGAAATCCTCTATATAAACCCTCTCCCCACGATCTCCCTCGGACTCCCGATCTGCTCATGGTCTCTCTAGCTAAACTAGCGGGCTCCTCTGATCCGAGTGTCCTCCACAACAAGGTAAGGGTGCCACGTTTATGCATTATTTTCAAAACCTACCCATTCTTCTCGGTACATATATATATACATGTAATATATATGTATATATATATATATACAGATTATTTTTTTACAGGTATTTACTTTCCATGAAAACCGCTCTAAGCAAACAGAGGTCTTCGAAGGGTGTTTTCCTTCGTGTCTACAAACATAGGGGATACCCCCACCACCTTATAATTTGAAACCCAATACACACACTGTCTATACTCGGGTATACGATATGTATATATATATAAACTTATATATATTCAGTATAGGGACCGTGGCTCTCCTCTTTTTAAGACTTGGTGTATGGCTTAGAAAATGGTATCTTTTTTTACCTAAAAAAATTTAAGTGTTTTCTTTCCTTTAAGTTTTGTTTATATAACCCATTTGATACAATATATACATATATATATAATTCTATATAAGTTTAGGTATACCCCCTTAACGTCTTCCAGTTTAAGGGATTCCAAGGAGATTGTTTATTATTATTGTTTAATTAAGTATTTATATAAGAGTAGTTATGAAGGGTTTTTCTCTTAAGAAAAACCATTACATAACTTATATATATGTATTTTCAGGTGTTTAAGTATACACTTATATATATAGGTAACCATACACAATCTATTTCTAATATTTCCATATAATTCAGTATTTTATATTAGGAATTATACTTTTGAAAATGGTCTTTTTTAAAATAAATTCCTAACATGTATGATCATTATGTAAGCCTTATATATATAACTATATGTTTTTAAAAGCTATGCATTTCAATACAATTCAGTTTTTCTTATTTTCTTTATCTATGAATGATATATTTGATGCAAACTAGGTCTTTGGTTTATGTGCAAATTATATTATAGTTTTAAAACCCTAGTTTTTATATTTTTATGTGTTCATATATGATAAACCCTATTTTCAAATACAATTATCAGGGTTTAATTGATGTTTTAACACATGTAAGGTTTTAGTGTTTTCCTAAGCCTATGTGTGTTTCATATATGAACATACATTAAAGAGCCTGATAAATTAAGCAGTTATACTGCCTTTTACCCTCTATGTAATTAATGAATATACCACGACCTATTTTAAATTAAAGGACTAGGAATTCATGGGTTTATGCCATCTTGTAGTATCCATTTATTGATTGATGTTAAACCTGCTGCAGTGTTCATTAGTGGTTAATCGGTTTATGGTTTAGTTGTAAGTTCAATATCGTGGATAACACCTTAACTAGTGACAGGTGTTTCCTTTAAGTAATTTGTTTCCATGAAATAATAATTTTAAAAGGGTTATCATTTATCATCTCTTGTGGAAAATTCTGTTATTCATCATACTCTAGTGATTATCTAGTGAAGTAGGATGATTACTAAAACATGTATGCCATAATTCCATATTAACTTAGTAATCATGTACGCCTTATCTTGCATATTCAATTGGTTAATTGTTTCCTTAATTTCATGATATTTGTCACATATTATAATTTCAAGCCACATCTACAATGTTTTCATTGTTCATTATATTTATTATTGTACATAATGCATGCATATGACAAGTCTTGTTAATAAACCAAATAAAATTAGAATACCCAAAGTGGTATGGGACACCTTGGGTAATATGAAATGAAAATTAAATATTCAAAGTGGTATGGGACACCTTGAATATCTGACCTTATCAACATGTGAGAAATGTATGGGACTACCGGGATGGGGTCCGGTAAAAAGAAAACCCTCCAGGTTGGGGACTGGTTAAAGTAAACCCTCCGGGTTGAAGATTTGTAAAATTATGCTCCTCGATGCATCGACAGTTCTTGAGACAGTCAGATTGGGTTATGACCCCTAGGTCATGGCACGAGGCTTTGACACAGAGACCATGAGTCCTTCAGCATACATTTCTTAGTATATGACCAACCAAGTGATTACTCCGACTAGAGGAATATCGTTGGTTATAGAACCATTACCTATGAGTACCAGATTAAAAAAAACAAGACATATTATGTGCCAATGTTGATGCATTTCGAGTTTTCTTTTCCAGAATTTTATTACAAATGTTGCATTACATTTATCATGTCATGATGTGAATTTTTTTGTAGATAATTCTCTTGTGTGTGACTCTGATGATGTTTACACCTAGTTGTTCATACACACCTTGCTTGTTTATGGCCACTTTCCTTAGTATAACCCATGCCTTTTTATTAGCATGATTATCTTGTCTATTAAGTGGGTTTTAGCTAAGTGTTCTAGTGCATAAGTATGAAGTGATTTATCTTTATTATATCAACCTTTGTTTTGTCTTGACATTTTTCCTTTAAAGAAACATTTTAGGAATGGAAAAGTATTTTCAAAGTAGTTTTCAAAGGATGTATTTAAGTATTTTCAAAAACCCTTTACTGAGTATTACAATGCTCACCCTATGTTTTTTATGAAATTTTTACAGGTTTTTAGATTCATTCCAGGTTTTTGGATTTTGATCTTATCTTTCTAAGGAATAAGTGAATCGGTTGACTCTGATTGTCCAGGATCTATACCAGAAAGTTCCTCCTGATGGGTTATGAAGTGTAATTTGTTTATTTCGTATGTTTGAAATAAATTACACACCATCACCAGAGCACTGGCTCTAGGATACTAGAGGCGGGGGCGTTACAACGGGTTTCCTTTTATCAGCATATGATTTCTGATGATCACGTGTTGTCTTCATCCTCTCACGAATCACCTGAACAATATTTGTTGTATTCCGCACTAGTTCTGGTATGAGAATTGCAGACTCTCTGACCCAATTCCATCACAATGGATAATGACATGGTTGACCATATAAGGTTTCAAAAGGTTCTATACCGATGGTGGTGTGAAAACTATTATTTTAAGTGAACTCCACCAAGGGTAATTGCCTTATCCACAAGCCTCCAAAATCAACAAGACAATAGAATAACATGTTTTCTTGAGTCTGGAGGGTTCACTCTGTCTGACCGTCCATTTGAGGATGAAAAGAAGTGTTAAGGCATAGTTGAGAACCGAATTCATGTTGGAGACCTCTCCACACCATGGAGGTAAAATAAGAATCTAGATTAGAAATGATCATCCTTGGCACTCCATGAAGTCTCACCAACTCCTCCAGATACTGCCTCAATAAAACTTCCAATGTGCTCGACTCCTTGATTGCTATGAAGTGGGATGATTTTTTTAAATGATCCACTACCACCCAAATAGCATCAAGTCCTCCCAGAGATCAAGGTAAACCAGTAACAATGTCCATTGAGATGTCCTCCCACTTCCACTGAGGAATATATAATGGCTGGAGCAGACCACCAGGAACACGGTGTTTGACCTTCACCTTCTGGCAGACCAAATATCAGGACACAAACTCCACAACAACACGCTTCAACCCCATCCAACAAAACTGGCTCCCAAAGGCTCGGTACATCTTTGTTACGCCAGGATGCACCACTAAAGGAGAACTATAGAACTCTACGAGTACCATCTCATGCATCGTCAAAGGTACAAAAATCCTTCTATGATAGAACACTCAGTGTTGTTCATTCTCAGTCCAACGATCAGGGGCCTCACCACAAACAACTTGGTATCTCAAGACCTATACCTCAAGATCCCCCAGCTGGGACTCTTCCACCTTCTGCATTAGGGATGACCGTACCATCATTTGAAAAAGAATACCTCTATCCCCAAATTCTCCCATATCAATATATAATGATGAAATCTCTTCCATTACTCTCCACGAATCTCCGGATTCACACACAACAACACTATGTGACTTTCGACACAGTACATCAGCTAGAACATTACCCTTTCTAGGTGTATATGATATCTTGAAGTCAATTTCCTGTAAGAACTCCATCCACAAATGTTGTCGTATGTTAAGGTCACACTGGGAGAAAACATACCTCAAACTCTTATGATCAGTGAAAACCACAAAGCGCTCACAAATGAGGTATTTTCTCCAAAACATCAAGGCGAACACCATGACTGCAAACTCAAGATCATGGGTGGCATAGTTACATTCATGGGGACGCAACTACCAAGACCCATAAGAAACAACTGACCTCTGCTACATTAGAACAAAGCCTAACCCCAGATGCGAAGCATCATAGAAAACATCAAACTGAACTCCCTCAGCTGAAAGGGAAAGAACTCGATCACTTACTAACTTCTCCTTTAGATACTCAAAAGATGCATGACACTGATCAGTCCATATGAATGCATTATCCTTCCTTGTAAAAGTTGTCATAGGAGTCACAACTCGCGAGAAATTGTCTACGAACCTCTTATAGTAGCCTGCGAGACCAAGGAAACTACATAGCTCTGACACTGTCTTGGGGGCTGCCCAAGACACAACTACTTCTATCATTGATGGATCCACAACTACTCCCTATTGGGACACAACATTCCCCAATAAATGGACTTCTCGAGCCCAAAAGTCACACTTCGACAACTTCCCGTATAGCTAATATTGATGAAGAACTCCCAAAACAGCATGTAGATACTTTACATTCTCCATCCTAGATGTTGAGTACACAAGGATGACGTCGATAAAAAATACCACGAACTTGTCTAGGAACTCACGTAACACAACATTCATCAATACCATGAATACAACTAGATCATCCGTCACTCCAAAAGGAATTACATCGAATTCATAATGCCCATGATGACAATGGAAAGTATTATTCAGGATATCCTCATCCTTCACACGCATATGATGATATCCTGACCGCAAGTCTATATTTGAGAACCAACTTTCACCTTTTATTTGATCAAATAAATCATAAATCCATGGAAGAGGATAGCGATTCTTTATTGTCACTTTGTTTAAGCGATGATAATCGACACACAAACGCAAACTATCGTCAGCCATTTTCATAAATAAAATCGATGCACCCCACGGTGACATAATTGGCCGAACAAAACCACAATGTAACAGACCATCAAGCTATATATGTAGCTGTTGTAACTCAGAAGGGGCCATACTATATGGAGACATAGAGATACGAGATGCTCCAAGTTGTTGCTCGATCCCAAACTCGATCTCTCATCAAGGGGGTAATGCTACAACCTCTTCTGGAAAGACATCAGTGTACTCTTCTATGACCCTAGAAAACATCAACTGATGATCCTCTGAAGAACTCAACATCATCTCATCCATCATGGATGATAAGGACGGAACGCGCCTTTGACCCATCCAAGGATCTCTCTCACCAAAAAACAACAATAGCTCTCCATCAGCACCTATTAATACTCCATTATTCCTGAAGCAATGCACGATAGCCTACACCGAATAAAACCAGTCCATGCAGAGGATGACATCATATGGTTTTATTTGTAATCATAGGAAATCTCCCCAAAAGTAGTGTTACCCCAAAAATAGTTCACAGTCTCTACATACTTCAAACAAGTCATCTAGACCTTCTAATGGCGTAGTCAACGCCAAGGGCACTTGAAGCCTCTCTACCTCATGTACCAAAGCATGGAAAAGGGTAGGTTATATGAAGGAGTGTGTCACTCCTGAATCAAACAAGGAATACAACAAAGTAGAAAACAAGAAAAGGGTACCTCGAACGATTTCTGGCTCACCTGGAACTGGAAACACTGGAGCATGAAGCTGACCACGACCCCCTCAATGACCTCTCTGACCCTGATGATGACCACCACCATGGTCGTGGTCTGATCTTTGAGGATGGTGAGCATCATGGGGTTGTCTTCTGCCTGCCCCATCTACCCTCTGCTGATATTAAGCTGGTACAACCGGCTACTACTGCCTCACCTGGAACTGCCTCAACGGAGGAACCTAGAGTGTAGCACCTAGTGCCCGATGACCTATCTGAAAGGTCAGCCACTCCCGCTGCTGATGACCACGACCACCAAAAGAAAAAAAAGAGTTTGATCCCTTAGTATATTCCTGGGAGTTGCTGCCTCTAGAGAAACGAGATGTAAAGGGCTGGGACTTACCCCTAGCTGAATAAAAACTCTTCTGCCCTGAAAACTGGGAACCCTAGACCATAGATCTGCTTTATGAGGAATCATGTTGATTCCCCTCTCGTGCTGATCCAGTCCTGGACAAAGTCGTCTCGATAACCTATGCCCTCGCCGAAACCTCAAGATATCTTTTCTATATAAATAGTGTGACCTAGAACTGGATATCTAGATGCAAACCCTCCTTTAAATTCCTTGCTCTGGCCTCCACATCTGGTAACAGGTCCAAAGAACATCATAAAAGGTTCTTGAAATCGATTCCAAACTCTCGAACAATGGAGATCCCCTGTTGAAGGGTAAGAAGTCTTGGTGACTGGATGCCTTCACAGTTGAAGAAAGAAACTCGACTCAAAACCTGTCTCAGGACTCCTCCCATGAGATCCCTGAATCTTCTCGATCCTCGAGGAACAAGAACCACCACTTCCTTGCTGCTCCACATTGCATCGTCAAAACTAAGGACACCCAGTTCTCCTTCCGAGAACGAATCTAAATGAATCCTATCTAGACCTCCTCAAACCCGTCTTCCATGACTAAATATGAAACAAATCCCTCATACCTCTATAGACTCTGGTACTGAAACTCTAGGAGTGTCTTCCTCCAAGTGACTTTTTCATCGACCTCTACCCTACGGCGATCTGCTGGAACAGTCTGCTTGACATTTTCTGTGCAAACCTGACGAGGACGTTGACCTGGTGACATACCTGTAAAATAACAAACTATTAGAGCTCATAAGCCTGGAATATGGAAAACTCAACATTAATTAATTAATTGTTTTCTTTTATTCATTTTAGGTTAACCTATCCCAAGGTCTACCCATTCAAACACAATAACAAAGAATAATGATGTATGCTCCTTTCTTAGATCTCTACCTTGGCACTAGTATCACCTTGTTTAGTATCCATTGTAAAATTAAAGGCTCATACATCAGATCATAGGGGCCCCTAAACGCATATGTCTCATCCGGTCTCAAGTGTTTAAATCACTTGATAAACATGAATGACACTGTTGCCCTACCAACCCATGCAACCACACATGTGCCTAACTCCAAACTCCATCCTATCCCTCAACCAGACATCTGATACCACTTTATCAAGACCCACTCCCCACAAAGAGTACCCCTCCTGGGCCAGCAATGTGAGAAGGGAGATAATGACCCCTGAGTCCCACCTCCATTAGGCCCCATGTTGGAGACTCGCACAGAGGGTATAGAAAACACACAAATGGGAGGAATTACCCTCTAAGAGAACACATGCAGAAGAGAGAGATAAGATAGACACCAACCAACTCCAACTCAACCTGTAAGATAAAAGAAATCCCATGTACACAAATGAAATTCCATAAAAAACTAATACAACTGAAAGGGGAAAATTTACAAGTATGCAAAAAACACTAAAATAGAAGCAACAACAAGCCCGAATAGCTCCTGAAAACACAAGATAGTAGTAACCAGTCTGGTGTCCAACCTGCTCCAAGTGACCTGAAAAAAAGTTTATATATATATATAGGGTGAGTATTAAAGTATACACAGTAGTATCCTCCCCAAATCCTCTTGTGCAAAATTAAAGAAACCATGCTAAAACACTATGAAAAACAAGTGAAACTAACTCATCACCTAAACAGGTATACTAATTTCCCAACCTCACCATGGCTACACTCACCAAGTAATGCATAAAAGAATATATCATATAATAAAGAATATCAAGGGTACCCCGCTACTACTCCCCCAATAGTTTTCCGCTTTTCCCCAACACTGCACGCCATGAGCATCTCTCTCCCAAATGGATTGCCTACAAACACATGGGGGAAGAACCACAATATGCACCTCATGCAACAAAACCAAAGTGTCCATGTAAGCAAAGTAACCAGGTAGTTTCTGGGAGCCACCAAAGCTCGCATAATGTGTATCATACATCAGGTATTATTCCTCAATCCATTACAGCCCAAACACCGTGTAAGGATCCTCAAGCCATCACAACCTATACATGTTACAACTATAGTAGTCCGTAGGATACTATATCCATAATATATGTGTGTGAATAACCACAACCCATTACTGCCCTCTACACACATATATGGGGGAAACTAACCACTGTGCCTACCAGCACAAGTATCTACCAAGAGAAGAGAGCGGGGCCAAAGGGGGTAGTCATCCATCCATCCTCCCACCGGAATGTTGGGGAAAACACCCCCTCAGGGCTCAGAATCTCCGGGGTGTCAGTTTACCTTACTGATAGGGTGGAGTAGCATATAGAAACACAAAAAGTATAGAATATACTATATCTCACAACCACACTATGGGCATAACCTAGTCTTAGACTCAAGTTTAGCTAACGTCTCTCGGACTCTAAGATTCTACCTCTAAGACTAGGTATCCTATAAGCACACAACCATTTAAATAGATTTAATACATTATTTCATTCTCCTTTTTATTTTTTCAATTTGTGTTAATCAATCGTTTAAGTGTTAATTAACCAGTACTGATTCCACATTAATGTTCATTAGCCTCACACCCAAGGTAAACTATCTCTTTAAAATTACAACCTCATCATTATGTTCTAGCAACTCCAGCCCCATGGGTTAACATAATTTATTCAATTATTCATTACAGAATCACATTCCTATATTCCCAGGCATTCTAGAAAAACATTTATGCTTCTAAACACTAGGAGGCTCAACACCATGAGTAGATATACTTCCCGTCGAGTCATTTCCGCCTATTGAAAGAGGGTAGACCCATCCTCCCTTGAGAAGCTAAACACAGAAAGCATGAGGCATACCCCGCGCGTCTTCACCTCTCTCGGAAGAAGGGTAAGAAAAGCCAGCTGCCTTGATCAGTGGGGAAAGGTAAAGCAGATAATCATCCAATAAGAATTATAAAGCAACCAACATTCACATCCATCCTATTCCATAATCCCTGGTGTCCTCCCCAACACCCACATGCATAAACCGATGCATCTCGCCACTCTAGGCATCATCTGCTACCATAACCAAAAGTCTCCATGCCCCCACATATCATAACAGCCATCCATGGTCACATCACAACACAAGAAGTAAGAAAAAAACATCACATCAATTGGTCTATTGTCCCTTTAACAATCAAGTGGCTAACTCAGAACCCTTCAAGGAATTATCAAACAATTAGTTCTTTAATCCATCTTGAATTAACGGATTTATTATTCATAGGTTCCAAAATTTAGGAAACCTAATCAGTAAGCTATGACAAATTATTAAACATGATTAATGCACCAATTTGATTAACATCAAATTAAAACACAAAGAACCAGATTCATTTACATTCCTCTTCATCCATAGACAATAGTTATCAATTAATTCCGAAATCAATTTATTTATCCAGTTTAAATATTTATTATGTAAATTACATTGTGGTCCAGTGGGATAAAACATGATAAAAATATTATTGCACATAAAAGAAAAGAGAAGCAACGAATCCCCTACCTCAAATAGTTCTTGATGTTCTTTATCCACCCAACGGTTTATGATCCTCCTCTCGTGTCCACTACATCCACCAGAGGATTCCATGGTATGACCACACCAAACCAAAACCCAAGAAAACCACATTATAATAATGGAGATTACATGCTATAATATGGAAAGGAGAAACAAGAGAAGATAAACCCCAAAAGAACGATGATAAAACATACCTTATATCGATGATTGATTAATACAGCTTGGTTGCATCAAAATAGAGCAGAACCAATCCTAGGAGGGAAAGTTAGATTGTGCAACTTCTATGAGAAGGAATGGGATGTTTGAGCATCTCACACCTGAGAACAAGGAGAAAGAAATAGGGAGGAATATATCATGTCCCTTTAGAATATTTAACAGTGCGATAGTTTATGATACACTTAATTTCCCATTAAAAGAGGATTACATTAAACCACACGGTTTGACTGAGTGAAAACATCCCATGCCATATGAATAATTAATTTAGGATTTATGGCCTTTGAATCGGACTTAGAGTCCTTAAAACATGTCTTTAAATTCATTTTACATCAATGAAAAATGAAAAAGGAGCGAAACTTGTGGGAAGATGGAAACACCATTCACGAACTCAAAATTTGGACAATGAAAGAAGATGTTACAGTTAGAAGGTCCCCATTCTAGTAACACTGTTCAAAAACTCAAAATCTGTCAAAGAAAAGAGGAGGTGACAGTTAGAAGGTCACCGTTCTGGAAACACTATTCACAAACTCAAAATTTGGTAAAGGAAAGAAGAGGTGACAATTAGAAGGTCACCATTCAAGAAACACTATTCACAAACTCAAAATTTGGAAAAGGAATGAAGAGGTGACAGTTAGAAGGTAACCGTTCTGGAAACACTGTTCACAAACTCAAAATTTGGCAAAGGAAAGAAGAGGTAACTGTTAGAAGGTCACCATTCTAGAAACACTATTCACAAACTAGAAATTTGGAAAAGGAAAGAAGAAGTGATAGTTAGAAGGTCACCGTTCTGGAAACACATTCACAAACGTGAAATTTGGAAAAGGAAAGAAGAGGTGACAATTAGAAGGTCACCGTTCTGGAAACACTGTTCACAAACTCGAAATTTGGCAAAGGAAAGAAGAGGTGAAAGTTAGAAGGTCACCATTCTAGAAACACTATTCACAAAATCAAAATTTAGAAAAGGAAAAATGAGGTGATAGTTAAGATGTCACCATTCGGGAAAAACTATTCACAAACTCGAAATTTGGAAAAGGAAAGAAGAGGTGACAGTTAGAAGGTTAGCATTCTAGAAACACTATTCACAAACTCGAAATTCGGGAAAGGAAATAATTGGTGACAGTTAGAAGGTCACCGTTCTAGAAACACTGTTCACATAACTCAAAATTTGGTAATGGAAATAGAGGTTACCATTAGGGGTTACCGATAGAGGTTACCGTTAGAGGGTACCGATATAACTATTCACCGATGGAATTGTTCACTGAATTGGAAATTTGGAAAAGGAAAGAGAGGTTATTGTTAGAGGTTACTGATAGAACTGTTCACCGATGCAACTATTCATAGAATTAGAAATTTGGAAAGGTAAAGATAGGTTACCATTAGAGGTTACTGATAGAACTGTTCACTGATGGAACTGTTCATCAACCAGAAAATTGGCAATGTGTTGGGGATAAGTCACCTTGACCTCCCAGAACACCTTTAACACCATATTTTCACAATGGAATGGACCGAAGAGGTTCGGGAAATTACATTCACCATATTTATAATAACATCAATGTATGTAGGAGGTACTAGAGTTATTATTTGGGTGTGGAAAAAAACCAAGAAAGAAGAAGTAGAAGAAGAAAAGAACTTGAAAGTGGGAGGTGAAATTATTACATCTTCTTCAGGTGTTTCCTATTGATTTGATCAAAAGGGCTCCAAAGGTTGGAATTCTGCTCAAAGGAAGGACTCTAAGTGGAAGTGAGGTAAGATGGAAAGATATTTGGGTAGGGCTTGGCTGAGCCAAATGGCTTTGGAGGTGTGATATTTTAGAGAAGGGGAAGTGCCCTTTTATAAGAGGGTTGAGGGTCACTTTAGGAAAAAATTAAAATATTAACTTATTATACAATCATTTTCCATTTCTAATGGACCCAAATTAATTTATTTGGAAGCTATGGTTGGGATGGGTCAAAACCCTCTCAGCCATTATGTTTTAGACAAGTTTAAGTCACCATATTTACCCTATCTTTTATATTTGACTCTAAGTTAAAAAGTTTAACTTTTACAACATCCTCTTGTATTATTATAATAAATGGTTAATAGACTTACTATAAAATTCTAAGAAAACCCCGAGTGGTTCATTAGTGACATATTAATAATTATATATGTCTTTTCTCTGAACCATATATTTTTAAGAATATTATATCATTTAATAATATAATATTTGTTTTAAAAACTAATTTATGTCAATTTTGACAATATTTTTTATTTGGTTTTTGTAAAAGTCATAAAAAATTGATTACTTCAATCCAAATATATTCAATCAACCCTAACATGTCATATTCTCCTATAAAATTCATGGATGGCATCAAAACTTTCAAATTCTATTTATTTTAATATTAATAATATAAACTATTTTAATATTTTATTAAGTGGGTAATTACTGCATCATCATTGTGCCATAAATAAATTTATTTATTTAATATATAAAAATAATAAATAAAATACCATTATGTATGAAATATTTTTATCTTTTTAATGAATATTTATAGTCAAACTTATATTATGTATAACCCTATATTAAAAATGGTTTCTTTAATACACATTGAATTTAACACTTTTAACTCTTCTTTGAATATAATAAGAATAAATGTCATAATCTAATCCCAGTGTACTTAAAAGATCATATTTGATTCCTAAGTTTGTTTTTGGTCAAATTACACTTATCCAACAGAATTAGGACATGTGTTAGGGTAATTATTATATCATTTTTACCTTTAAGTACAATATTTACTTTTAACTGTGGTAAATAAAATTCAAAAGTTACTATTCACCAAAAATTATGTTTCATCTTATTGAATCAAATTTTACCTACTGATGTCAACCGTGTCTATTGGATTTTTGAAATTCCACTCATAGAAGTAGTAAAATTATGTTTTATGAAAATTTGCAAACACGCCTAGAAGGTGGGTAAAAGAAGTTAAAAAGTTCAATGAAAGTTTACACATATAATATTATTAGAAAATGACTCCAATGAATTATATTGAACTTATATAGGTACTATATATCTATTTTGACTTAAAATAAATTTAAATAAAATAAAAAATTATTTAAAAAAAATTCAGTTTGAAATAATAATGTAGTGTTTTTCACTATTCATCAAACATTTAATGTTTTATGAAAAATAAAAAAAATTCACCCTAAGATAATTTTGATATTCGGAATTGAAAAATGAATTATATTTTACCAAATTCAAAATATAGAAGTTTTATTTATTAATTTAAATTCAATTTCCGTTTTCAAAACCAAAAAGCGGGTTTTTAAAAAGAAAAAACTATCAAAATATTGAAATGTGTTTACGTCAAATTTAAATGTAAAATTACATATGATGACCTAAATTGTATTAAATAATAAAAAATATAATCTGATTGTACTTCAAAACCATTAAAATTCAAAATTTAACACTATAAATAACTTCGATTAAAATGTTTTTTTCTATTAAAACATAGAATTTTTCACTATTCAACAAAATATGAAATTTATCAGAAAAGTAACAAAAACTTATCCAAACTAAATTTTTTGTCCATATTATAAAGAAGAGCTTAATTTCATTTAATTTAATATATAATAGTGTTAAATATTAGTTTTAAAAAAGCTTCTCCATTAAAAGGCAATAAAATTGCATTTTTTGAAAAATACTTCTTTTATTTGAAAAAATAAATTTGTTCTTATATTATTTCTATGAATCAAATACTATGGATGATAAAATTATATTGAGTGTATAATATTCAAAATGTAGTTAATACTATTCATAAATACTTTTGAACGGCTAGTTTGGTAAGTTATGGTGTGCTCGAAATCAGTATTACGTGTAATGCAAGCTATTGAATTACTTTAATGAGATAACATACTATGAAATCTTGGGGTGTTACATTGTAGATCTAAAACTAGATTTCCTGGTCATCCATATAGTACATCATTTGGTCATCTACCACTTTAATATTAATGATGAAGTCTGGATGGTAAATCAATTAGCCACTAAAACGACTATAATAAGGCCATAAAATTCCCTGATGGTTGAATAAACACTAGATTTGAAGACTAAATTTATAGAATATATCCATATCAGGACTCTTCTATTCGGAAGATCCTAGTGTGGGAAATTTATTTGGTGTGCATTTTAATTTACCCTTCTATATGGCACCAATCAAGAGAAGCCCCTATATAGGAGGTGGTTATACAGAGTCCTCCTTAGTATCAGTCAAGGGAAGGATGTACATTAAGTCATGTAATAAGTGAAGATTGGCGTGTGTGGGACCCATGAATCTTGATTGAATCTTTCTCACCAATTTAAAAGACTGTATAACTTCTAGCCCATTGTTGTTCATAACCACATCGAATTCATCAATTTGTTTCATTAATTCTATATCCATGTTAAAATATTTCATTATCCATTTGATACTATCCATGTCACCAAATACTCCTAGAACTACACTTTATTTATAATGGACATTGTGGGCCCCTACAAATCAACGATATCTCAATAGTTCAGGTTTATTCTAACTCCCACTATAGCGACCGATAATTTTCATACATATACATTACATCTTTTAAAACTAATATTCATTATATTATATAACTACATGATTAAAAGTCATAAGGTATAGTGAATTTGGAAAGTTGACACATAAAACAATTTCTTATGTCTAATCTATGGTATCTCTTACTATGTTCTTCAAAACAATCACCATTCTTAGACAAATCATATATACTATTTTTCTTCAAAACTAGGGTAAAGGAAACCTATGGATGGGTTAACACAGATTCTAAATAAGTGTAAAAAGGGATATACATATGTAGGTAATGAACATAAGGTTATGAGAACATGGGAATAACATGTAAATATCCTAAACTACATATCAAAGATCATAATCTTGAGTCATGGCATAAATATTCACATTTCTTAAGAAATTAATAAAAATGGAATCAAATTACATGAGCCATGAGAGAATAAAATTTGTATAAATCATAGATTTCTAGCATACATATAAGAATTTAAAATAATTTTCATAGTTGTCAGTTCTCACTACTAAGGCTATCATAATGTAATAGGTTCACTCCCCAAACTATCATAGAGGTCATGGTTTACTTCCAAGACTGTCCTAGGGGACAAAGTTTGTTACGGAACCTGGTTCACTCCCCTTTATATCCCTGTCTATATCATGAGATATAAATATTTATCCAATTTATTGGAGGTAGGTATAAGTCCCAAAAATCACGTATCTATAATCATAAGTATGAGTTTCATAAAATTATAAAACATTTAACATATCATAACTCATTAAATAAAAAATGGGTTCATAAACATTTAATCATATAATATCCTTTAGAAAAGAGATATCTTTCATAATCATTTCACCATAGAATATGCCATGAAAAGAAGTAGGTTTCATAATTACATTATCATGTAGTAACCCATGGAAGAAAAACAGGTTTCAAAAACACCATGTCACCTTAAACAAGAACCATTCCTTTAATGAATAATAATGGTATCATTAATTCATATCCCCAGTACAACATATGTAACATCAACGAATTTCATCTTAGATGGACCATTATTATGAAGGATCATTAAACAAAATACTTGTGGAAAATAACTTTAATTTGAAAGTGAATTTAAAAAAGAAATCTTAAAAAAATCTTAAATTCATTTTCATTGATAATAAAATTTTAGAACATATAAATAAATATTTAAAAATCATCTAAAAAATTTCCTGATAAAAAACCATTCGATTTTAAAATCACATTTTAAATTGAACGGTTCAAAAAATAATTGAAAATATTTTTTTTAAATAACCTTTGAATATTATTACATAACATTGGCATGATCACAAAGGATAAAGTTTCAAAAGACTGATTATTTTAGTAGTCTTGGAAACACTAGATATATTCATAAGTCTTACATTACATCATACGGTAAAAAAAACTACAACAACATCTTGTCTTCATATCCCCTCATACTATCCCTGCAGGTCATTCATAAATTACTTCTTCATAATCCTGGGAAAAATAAAACATTGAAAGGGGTAAGCTCATATGCTCAGTAAGGATAACATTATAGCAGAAGCTTTCATATATAATCATAAACACTTATGGTAGTTTATAACTAAAACAAAAGCCTTTTAAACTTTAACTTCAGCATAAAATGGAAAAGATAAAATAAAATAATGCCATTTACCTACTCACATGGATATTATACTAGACGAATGATCACATGCAATATAAATAACCACTTTCATAATGATGGAATGCATAATTTCAGACTATCATAACCACATAGCCAAGGCCTCATGCTAAGACTACAAATAAGATTTTGCCAAGTCCTTGTCCCAAGACACTAGTTTGTCTCATGAGACCTACCGATGCATCGAGGAGCTATAGCGGGCTCCACCCATCACTTATTAAGTCCAATTCATTCCTCATATTAACAGGTTTAAACATAAAATAAACATTCGTATTAAAACTAGCATACAAAATGTCAATACTTTAACCACAAACCATGAATGGTATAAAAATAGCACATCCATAGTCAAACATAAATCATTTGTTACAATATGGAAGATTGTATTGTATCACATTAACCTAAATCAAGAATAATGAAGGATGTTTTCATAGATGAAAATAATCGTCAAAACTATTTGAGAGAAATATCCCCCTTTTTCTTGAAATCTTTTAAAAGTCACACTATTTGTCAAGAAGCCATTTAAAAATAGATTTTTGAATCAAAATGTCCCATAACACTTTGAAACTTTTAAAATGAGTTTTAATTTTAAAACATTAATGTCCATATAAATAAATCCTTAAAACAATTTTTAAAACATGGACATTAATGAGCAAGATTTAGAGGAATAAGTCTTTAAAACATTTAAAATTGGTATTTTAGTTAGAGTTTCTAACCAAAAGAGAGACACCTGAATACAAATAATTGAGGTAATTATAACATTGTAATATCATTAGAATAAAGGAATTCATGATATACTATGTAAATGTACATTATATACACCACATAAAAGTGATTTGGTGTATAACAACAAAGAAGTTTCAATGGAATGTAAATCGAGATGAAATATCTCATAAAGGCTATATCCTTAGGTTAAGGATAAATCAACGACATAATTATGTGTGAAAAATATAAATACACTAAATATGATTGGATATTCAATGTAAAACAATCAAGGACATTCACATATATTCTTGTAAAAACAACACCAATGAATTGGATGTTTAACTCAACAAATGGAGAATGAGTTAAAATTACCCTTATCAAAGTCATATCAATGACTTGAGAAATTATCAATGGTGTGATTATGTATATCAAAAGTATATCCACAGGAAGGGGAGTGGAAATTATGACATAATCAAATTAATATTGATTCCACACATAATCTTGGGGTAATATAATCAATGAAGTATGTGTAAAGCCAAATGAGTGGAAATTGAAATTTCAAATTCCCTTATCGATTAGGTAACTTACGAAACATACACCCATGAAAGAAGGATCATACCATGATGATGTAAATACCCATAAATTAAAGTATATTACACAATGAATACAATCATGGGCAGTACACATACACCACATGCAATAATTAAGTGGTGAACAATGGAATTCTCACGAAATTAAGAGTGAGTTAAGAAACCCCTTACTTTGTACTTTTTCCTTGGTCGAAGGTAGGTTAACCTCCTTTATAATGGTGAAATAATTGTTATTGAATTATAAAATAATCATTTACATTAATATGATATCATATATGATCTTTTAACAATGATTTGTTAATAATATCTTAGAATTATCGTCATTTCGGGTGTTAACTTACTCGTTTTATTTTATATGTTTTGTTACGTAAGCCATGTTTGTCTTGAATAGGTTGTATCTTATTCATATCCAGAATGATATGAAGTTCTTAAACATTATTTTTAAATCATCAAATGATAATTATACTTGAATGGATATGATGGAGAATGAATCTCATCGCGTTGGTGGAGACGGTTGTCCGTACGTACGCACGAACGACAATATCATTCTTTTGATATTATAATAATATATAATTGGATGGTATATCATATATAAAGAATCATTATCATGTTTTATTTATTATTTAAATGAGTTACACATCATTATTATAACCACCCAAATAATAATATATTTAATAACAATTACACCACGACATGGAGACGGTAAGTCGTACGTACGCACGCATGGTGACATGTTATTCAAAGGGTAGATAGAATACTGAATATGGTTGTACCATATTTATAATAACATCACAACATATATAAGATACTAGAGTTGTTATTTTATAATGGTAATAACAAAGAAATAAGAAGTGGAAGAAGAAAGGAACTTGAAAAGGGGTGATGAAAACATTACCTCTTCTTCTGGCTCTTCCTTTTGATTTGATCAAAAGGGCTCCTTACGTTGGCTTTCTGATCAAAATAAGGCCTCTAGGTTGTAGTGAGGGAAGTATAGAGAGTATTTGGGCAGGGTTTGTCTGAACCAAAATGCTTTGAAGGTGTGAAGAAATGATAAGGATGTGTCCCCTTTTATAAGAGGAGTGAGGGGAACCTTTGGAAATGCTAGAAATATTAATTTATAATAAATTATTATTCTGTTTCCAATGGCTCATAAGTTTATTATTTAAATTTTAAGGTTTGTATAGGTCGAAAAAAATTCAACAAATAGAATTTATACAGGTTTGTATTACTATATTGACCTTATCTTTTAGTTTTATCTCTTAGTTAATTAGTTTGACATTTACCATGTCACTTTGTATTTTTATATTATATGGTTAATAAACTTACTATACACATCAAAGCGACCCAAAGTGGTCCATTAATGATACAACTATCATGATATAAGTCTCTTGGCCGAACCTTAGATTTTTAGGAATTTAATATCAATTAATAATATAATATTTTAAAAAAAACTCTTTTATGTCAATTTTGACACTATTCAAAAATTGATTTTTGTAAAACTCATAACAGAATTATTACTTAGAAAAAAGTTAATTAAATAAATCCTAACATGTCATATTAACCTAGAAAATTTGTGTAATTCAATAAAAGTCTCAAATTATATTTATTTGGGTATTTATAATGTCAATTATTCTAATTTTTCACTATTATGGTAGTTACTGCATCACCATTGTGTGATAAATAAATTAAATTTTTTAATGTATAAAAATTATAAATAAAATATAATTATGTATAAAATCGTTTTATATTTCTAATGAATATTTATAGTCTAAAATCCAACATATATAACCCTATGTAAAAATTGTTGTTTCAAAAGATATATGCTTGTGTCATTTTTGTATTCATTTTAACTTAATTAAAATAAAGTGTCCCTATCACTTACAAGTGGCACCATGGGGTCCGAAAATCGACCCCAATATTCCCATGGTAGAACATGTATCAACCAATAAGGTTAGGATACGTTTTAGGGTAATTGTTTATTATTATAATATTATTTTTTAACCCTTATTTACCAGATTTACCCTTAACCATGGTAAATAAAATATTTACCGCAGTAATTATTCAAAATGTCTAAAAATAAAAGTTACCTATTTACACAATTTTAACATCCTGATTCCAAATATGGAATCCATTTTTCTAAATTCAAAACACACAAGTTTAAGAAATTAATTTAAAATTAATTCCCGCTGTCAAAACAAAAAGCGTGTTTTTAGGATATAATAACTATCAAAAGATTGATACTTGTTTATGTTCGGTTTAATTGTGAAATTATGTCCAATGACCTACATTGTATTAAATGGTAAAAATATATTCTAAATATACTTTAAAACCACTCAAATTCATAATTTATCAATATAAATTATTTCGATTAAAAATTTTGTTTTTAATTAAAATTTAGTAATTTTTACTATTCATCAAAATATTAAAGTTATCCGAAAAGTACCAAAATTTCACCCTAGGATAATTTCGATATTCCGAATCCAAAAATGAAGTCCATTTTGAGAGATAGAATTTATAAAATTTCATAACGGCTAGATTTATTGGTTGTGGTGTGTTAGAATCTCGAAGTTGTGTACCATGCACGCCATTGCATTATTCAAAGGGAAATGTACCGTGGAAGCTTGGGGTGTTACTTTCTCCCCTCCTTCAATAAATTACGTCCTCACAATTTTTAAAATTGGGCTTTCGAATATAAAGGAAAGTCCCACATCGGAAAAAGAGTCAATAAAACTATCACTTTAAAAGAAAGGAAGGGAGGTATAAAGGTCACCCAAGATAACCCATACTAGGATTCCAGGTAGGAAAACATGGATGTGGATGATAAACTAAGTGTCAAGTTCTGATGGAGAGGGATAGAAATCATGATCAGGAGAATGTTAACAATAAGAAAACCAAAAACTTGTTTTGGGAGAAACGATCATTAGTCTCCTAGTAGGAAAAGTAAACAGACGAAATTTTTTGTTTTAAGTTACATTACATAAGGATGAGGAATTCATTTATGATATTGACTAAGAATATAAAGATATATACTTACTTTTTAAGTAGAGTTTCATTCTTTAATAAATTTCCACCACAAACTCATTTTTTTTAAATGATGAGTATTCAAGAAGACTTGGTTACACTGGAAGAGCTAGAATAAACTTCTATAGAATCACATGATCCTTGTAGGATAAACTATATATTTACATTGTCTTTAGAGATTAATCCAAAACAAAAATGGTTAGTACAAGATCTAATGATCCCCCAAAAGGATATTCCTTGAGAGAAATAAAAACTAATCTTAATTTCTAAAATTAAACCAATAATACCCCAAAGTTAAATAAATACCATTCAATAATCAATTGTCCTTAAAATCCTTCAATATAATCCAAACTAATATTGAAACCCAAAACATAGAAGAATTTGATTATGTATTCTCCCATGTTAAATTGTATCTCCAAATGACATTAATTACTCTTAAAGTCGCATACTTAAAAGTAATTTACCTAATCATTTCCATAAATAACCCAAATCAATATAAATCCACAATAAAAACATAGATAAAAATCTAACATTACTCCTCAAATGAAATCCCATACTACTCTATCTTCTGTTGGCATATAGTGTTCTCAACAAAGAGAACAACTTCCAAAATAACATTTATCACTTAATCACCAAATCATTTTCCTATACTAAGTGTATTCATTTGGTAAGACATAAGATCCCAAATTAAATTATTATTGATCAATAAAATAATTTAACTAAAAATAATATTCACACTAACCAGGGACTTCACGTAGTCTAGTGGTAGGCGATAAATCCCAATCGCACTTTGGTTATGGGTTCGATTCCCCCAGATTTGTCTGACGCGACAGGTTGTCACACGGTCTACGTGTTGTCCTTTTTCAAAAACTATATTTTATAACATTACCAAAATGAGATAAATTCATCAAAATAACCATAACATAATTTAACCACAAATGTTATCTCATACCTTGCATTTTCATCCAAATTATAATAATTTGTAATTCCCTCAAACCCAATGATCATATAAAACCAAATGGTTATTTATAACTATATCCATAAGAGAAAAGATAGTTCTTCCATAAACATCATTCTCAAATAGAAAACGTTAGGTTTATAAGAGAAAATTATTCCAAAGTAAACCCTTCAACAAGGATCACTAAAAAATTTCAAACATTTATCCAACCATTTATTTCCACATAGCTTCTTCTCTGACCAAGAAAATATCCTATAGAATAGGACATTCACTCGGGTAATGGCCAGGTCCCGTACATTTACGGCAAATGATTGTAAATGGATTCTTGTGACCATTTTTATCTTCTTCCATAGTACTCTTTATTTTTCTTCGGCAATTCTTCACTTTATGTTCTTCCTTCCCGCACGTAAAGCATTTCTTTGTCCCATTGAGATGCTTTCCTGGGTGTCTCCTTCCACATTTAGTGCATGATGGAAATTGAGGATTATTTTCTCCATGGACTCCACTACTGGATCTCTTATCATTCATCACCTTTGTTTTCTTTATTGAGTCCGAGAATTGGTTAATATATATATTGTTGATCATATATTTGGAAAATTTATTTGGCATAAAGACGATATCTTTTACACCTATCAACATTCCATTTTGTTGCTCATTGCCACCACTGTTCCCACCTTGTACATCATTCTCAAAGTCACTATGACTTCCTTGGAATCCATCCATTGACTAAAACCAGAAAGTATTTTGTGAGTAACAGTAGTCATAAAATCATTTGAAGATTAACATGTCACCAAATTCTCAATTTGAAACACATTACGATTAACCGAGGTCATATACTCTCATCTTATATATATAATACCTAAATTGGTTTGTAAAGAAAATATAAATTATCCTAAGCATGTCCCCCAGGAGTGTCATAACCAAGAGTGCAGCAAGGCCCATTGTCGTGCACCAGTTCCAATTTTAGTATAGCTCAAAGCGGTGCTTTCGGGTTTTACCCCTAGGTACATCTATGCCAGAGCCGCCTCAACCTGATCGTATCCAGACAGGGATGTATTGCTCAGAAAATTCACAAAATCCCTACAATACCAAAATTCTAGGAAGTTATTCTATACTAATCCTCAAAGTTCATCTTAGGTCTACATGATCTAATCAGAGTTTATCTAGATTCCAAGGTTTGTACTAAACTTCCTCTGATACCAACTGTGACGACCCGACCCTAGATACCTAGAGTCGGTGCATTATTACATAATATTGCCATGATCACAAAGGATCAAGTTTCAAAAGACTGATTAATTTAGTAGTCTTGGAAACACTAGATATATTCATAAGTCTTACATTACATCATAAGGTAAAAAAACTACAAGAACATCTTGTCTTCATATCCCCTCATACTATCCCTGCAGGTCATTCATAAATTACTTCTTCAAATTCTGGGAAAAATAAAACATTGAAAGGGGTGAGATCAGATGCTCAGTAAGGATAACATTATAGCAGAAGCTTTCATAGATAAGCATAAACACTTAAGGTAGTTTATAACTAAAACAAAAGCCTTTTAAGCTTGAACTTCAGCATAAAATGGCAAAGATAAAATAAAATAATGCAATTTACTTACTCACATGGACATTCTACAAGACGAATGATCACATTAAATATCAATAACCACTTTCATAATGATAGAATGCATAATGCCAGACTATCATAACCACAAAGCCAACGCCTCGTGCCAAGACTACAAATACGATTTTGCCAAGGCCTTGTGCCAAGACACTAGTTTGTCTCATGAGACCAACCGATGCATCGAGGAGCTATAGCGGGCTCCACCCGTCACTTATTAAGTCCAATTCATTCCTCATATGAACAGTTTTAAACATAAAATAAACATTCGTATTAAAACTAGCATACGAAATGTCAATACTTTAACCACAAACCATGAATGGTATAAAAATAGCACATCCATAGTCAAACATAACTCATTTGATACAATATGGAAGATTGTATTGTATCACATTAACCTAAATCAAGAATAATGAAGGATGTTTCTATAGATGAAAATAATTGTCAAAACTATTTGAGAGAAATATCCCTCCTTTTTCTTGAAATCATTTAAAAGTCACACTATTTGTCAAGAAGCCATTTAAAAATAGATTTTTGAATCAAAGTGTCCCATACCACATTGAAACTTTTAAAAGTTGTTTTAATTTTAAAACTTTAATGTCCATATAAATAAATCCTTAAAACAATTTTTAAAACATGGACATTAATGAGCACGATTTAGAGGAATACGTCTTTTAAAACATTTAAAAATGGTATTTTAGTTAGAGTTTCTATCCAAAAGAGAGACACTTGAATACAAATAATTGAGGTAATAAAAACATTGTAATATCATTAGAATAATGTAATTCATGATATACTATGTCAAAGTACATTATATACACCACATAAAAGTGATTTGGTGTATAACAACAAAGAAGTCTCAATGGAATGTAAATTGAGATGAAATCTCTCATAAAGGTCGTATCCTCAGGTTAAGGATAAATCAACGAAATAATTATGTGTGACAAATATAAATACACTAAATATGATTGGATATTCAGTGTAAAAAAATCAAGGACATTCACACATATTCTTGTAAAAACAACACCAACGAATTGGATGTTTAACTCAACAAATGGAGAATGAGTTAAAATTACTCTTATCAAATTCATATCAATGACTTGAGAAATTATCAATGGAGTTATTATGTGTATCAAAAGTATATAAAAAGGAAGGGGAGTGGAAAATATGACATAATAAAATGAATATTGATTCCACACATAATCTTGGGGTAATATAATCAATGAAGTATGCGTGAAGCCAAATGAGTGGAAATTGAAATTTCAAATTCCCTTATCGATTAGGTAACTTACGAAACATACACCCATGAAATAAGGATCATACCATAATGATGTAAATACCCATAAATTAAATTATATTACACAATGAATACAATCATGGGAAGTACACATACACCACACGCAATAATTAAGTGGTGAACAATAGAATTCTCATGAAATTAAGAGTGAGTTAAGAAACCCCTTACTTTGTACTTTTTACTTGGTAGACGGTAGGTTACCCTCCTATATAATGGTGAAATAATTGTTATTGAATTATAAAATAATAATTTACATTAATATGATATCATATATGATCTTTTAACATTGATTTGTTAATAATATCTTAGAATTATCGTCATTTCAGGTGTTAACTTACTCGTTTTCTTTTATATGTTTTGTTATGTAAGCCATGTTTGTCTTGGATAGGATGTATCTTATTCATATCCAGAATGATATAAAGTTCTTAAACATTATTTTTAAATCATCAAATGATAATTATACTTGAAAGGATATGATGGAGAATGAATCTCATCGCGTTCGTGGAGACGGTAGTCCGTACGTACGCACGAGCGACAATATCATTCTTTTGATATTAAAATAATATATAATTGGATGGTATATCATATATACAGAATCATTATCATCTTATATTTATTATTTAAATGAGTTACACATCATTATTATACCCACCCAAATAATAATATATTGAATAACAATTACACCACGACGTGGAGACGGTAAGTCGTACGTACGCACGTATGGTGACATGTTATTCAAAGGGTGGATAGAATACTGAATATGGTTGTACAATATTTATAATAACATCACAGTATATATAAGATACTGGATTTATTATTTTATAATGGTAATAACAAATAAATAAGAAGTGGAAGAAGAAAGGAACTTGAAAAGGGGTGGTGAAAACATTACCTCTTCTTCGGGTTCTTCTTTTTGATTTGATCAAAAGGGCTCCTTAGGTTGGATTTATGATCAAACTAAGGCCTCTAGGTTGTATTTAGGGAAGTTGATAGAGTATTTGGGCAGGGTTTGGCGGAACCAAAAGGCTTTGAAGGTGTGAATAAATGAGAAGTAGGAGTGCCCTTTTATAAGAGGAGTGAGAGGCACCTTTGGAAAAGCTAGAAATATTAATTTATAATAAATTCTTATTCGGTTTCTAATGGATCCAAAGTTTATTATTTAAATTTTAAGGTGGGTATAGGTCGAAAAACATTCAACCAATATAATTTAGACAGGTTTTGATTACTATATTAACCTTATCTGTTAGTTTTAACTCTTAGTTAATTAGTTTGACATTTACCATGTCACTTTGTATTTTTATATTATATGGTTAATAAACCTACTATATACATCCAAGCTACCCCCAAGTGGTCCATTAATGATACCCCTATCATTATATAAGTCTCTTGGCCTAACCTTAGATTTTTAGGAATTTAATATCAATTAATAATATAATTTGTTTTTAAAACTCTTTTATGTCAATTTTGACACTATTCAAAAATTGATTTTTGTAAAAATCATAACAGAATTATTACTTCTAAAAAAGTTCATTAAATCAATACTCACATGTCATAGTAACCTATAAAATTTGTGTAATTCAATAAAAGTATCAATTTATATTTATTTGGGTATTTATAATGTCAAATATTCTAATGTTTCACTATTATGGTAATTACTGCATCACCATTGTATCATAAATAAATTAATTTATTTAATCAATAAAAATTATAAATAAAATATAATTATGTCTAAAATAGTTTTATCTTTCTAATGAATATTTATAGTCGAAAATCCAACATATATAACCCTATGTAAAAATTTTTTTTCTAAAAGATATATGCTTGTGTCATTTTTGTATTCATTTTAACTTAATTAAAATAAAGTGTCCCTATCACATACAAGTGGCACCATGGGGTCCAAAAATCGACCCAAAGATTCCAATGGTCGAAAATTTATCAACAAATATGGTTAGGACACGTTTTCGGGTAATTTATTATTATTATAATATTATTTGTTAACCATTATTTACCGGATTTACCCTTAACCATGGTATATAAAATATTTACCGCAGTAATTATTCAAAATGTCTAAAAATAAAAGTTACCTATTTACACAATTTGAACATACTGATTCCAAATATGGAATCCATTTTTCTAAATTCAAAACACAGAAGCAGCAGAATTTAATTTAAAATTAATTCCCTCTGTCAAAACAAAAACCGTGTTTTTAGGATATAATAACTATCAAAAGATTGATACTTGTTTATGTTCGGTATAATAGTGAAATTATGTCCAATGACCAAAATTGTATTAAATGGTAAAATTATATTCTAAATATAATTTAAAACCACTAAAATTCATAATTTATCAATATAAATTATTTCGATTAAAAAAAGTTGTTTTTAATTAAAATTTAGTAATTTTCACTATTCATCAAAATATTAAAGTTATCCAAAAAGTACCAAAATTTCACCCTAGGATAATATTGAGATTTCAAATCCAAAAATGAAGTCCATTTTGAGAGATAGAATTTATAAAATTTCATAACGGCTAGATTGATTGGTTGTGGTGTGTTAGAATCTTGAAGTTGCGTGCAATGCACGCCATTGCATTATTCAAAGGGAAACGTACCGTGGAAGCTTGGGGTGTTACAAATTGTATGAACCATAAAGGAATACAATTAAATGGAAACTAAAATAAAAAGAGAATAATTAAATTGATTTTATAACTTTTTGAATAGGATTTATATGCACATCATTGAAGAAGATTTGTGTAAAACATAACATATTTCGCATGGAAGGGAAATTGTGGCAAAAACACATTTCATCTTTAGTAACTATTGTATTGTAAAAAAATTAAATAAATATCCTAAAATATATATGTAAATAAACTTAAATTTTAAGAGAATAATTATAAAATACATTCCTGTGTAGTATATACATAACACAAAACAAATTGGTTGTGAATATTGAGTGTGTCTCACATAAGTAAAAAAGCAATATGGAAATCCCTTACTGCTTTAGTTATCTTTTGAATCATATGATCCAATAAAGAAAAAAATAAAATGAATCATTAATTATCCTAAAAATAAAAATATTCATTATATAACATGTTTAAGGGGAATTATATAAACCATATAAAGTAAACGAGTGTTGAATTTACATGTGTCTCCTCGAAATAAAAGAGAGACTAGAAATTTCTGACCATATGTCTCAACATGCATCATATACATTAGTACCTTAGGTATAATAAATATAAGTTCATTATAAGTATATTATAGAACCATAATTATATATATTTCACCTTATATGATTTAATTATTATCGTTTATTACCGATTTATTAACAAATCATTGTTAAAGTCACTTTTGGGCAATAACTACTTTATTTTTCTTGAATGTTTTGATTTATTATTTTTTAGTCCTCTTATATTGACCATGGTTCCATAATCATTAGAATTTTTTCCATAATATAAATATCATATATATATATATTATATTTATTTAGGGAAATATGTAAGAGATAGATATAGAAAATGAAATACATTGTTCATGGAGACCTTCGGTCGAACATACTCCTTAAAGATTTTTCCATTTTCTCAGTGGTTTGAAATAAATAATGTAAAATAGTATATTACCATTATAGAATCATTTTTATGTAATATAATTCCCATAATTTAATTAAAACCATCCTTATTATCTTTCAAGTAATGTGTAAACTAATCACATTACTTCAAGAGGTGGTAGTCCATCATACATACGAATGATGTTATTATTTTCCCATGGAATAGAAATTACAAAATAACTCATGATATAATGATTATATATGAAAAATAATATCATAAATAAACAGTAAATTAATCATTATATCAAGCCGTAGTAGTCCTTCGTACACAAAAATGATAATTTTGTACCCAATTTAATGGAAAAAGATATTGTTATAGGTCATTCACATAACATAAAATAATAATAGTATATAGAATATAACAAGGTTATTTTAATGTCATAGTTTAATATTAACTCAAGAATTGGGAAAAAATAAATAAAATAAATTTCTCAGTGAGGGATGTTACAACTTCATCAGAATTGTTTTTTTAGTTTCCCAAAGGGTATCACATGTTGGATTTAAGACCAAAATAAGGATTATAGGGTTGTAGGTGAGAAGTAAGGTTGTTTTTTGGGAAGTTATTGTCTGATCCAAATGTTTTTCAAGAGTGAAGAGGAGAGGATAAGGGGTGGTTTTTTATAAGTGAGAAGAGTGATACATATGTAAGTTTTGAAATGAAAAATTTATACTTACATTTTAAATATTCCAAAAATTTTTATAATGGTAAATTATAGAACATATTTGATATTAGTTTGAAATATATCCCAAAAATATATACTATATATAGTTTGGTTCATTTTTAACCCGTTTATTTTTAGTTAACACACGATATACACATTTTTACCTTAAACATGATAAATATTTCTTTTACTATTATTATTATTTATTAAGGTAAAAGGTATATTTTAAATATTGCAAAATATAAATTATTATTAAAATTATGGAATCCATTTTTTCAAATTCCATTCACTGAAGTGAAAATTTTAATTTAGATTTAATCCTACAGATGTGATGAGAAAGTGGAATTTAAAAGATAAAATGTTCAAAATATTAAAAGGTATTAATATAAAATATAAATATTTAAATGATTCCAATTACCTAAATTAGATTAATAAATATATTATTCAATTAATTTTTATTTTAAAACAAATTTTAATCAATTTTAATATTTTTAAATTCTTTCAAATATATGAAAAGTTTTAATAAAACAGGTGTTTTTTATTATTAATCTAAAAATTTATCTTATCATAAAATATTAAAATATTCACCAAAATATAATTTTCACCTAATGATTTCAAAACTAAATCTAATTTTTTTTAAAAATATTTTATTAATGTGGGAAGAACTAATTTTTTATAATTGTGTAAAAATTCAATAACACTGTTTTTTTAGAAAAAATACAACTTTTTTATCAAAAAAATGTATTTATTATTATCTTTTGTATAGGAATAACATTTGTTTAATTTTAGACATTTTATTGAATATAGTATATATAAATTCAATTAACATAATTCACCAAAAGTTATTTTTTTTAATTTATTTTGATATAACATAGTTGTGTGTATAAAAATGGGTTTTAGAAAATGATTAACATGATTTTCAAATAGTTTTTATTTTCTTTTCTTTATAATTGGTCAATAAAGAAATAATTTTATATACATGTGTAAACTATATATTAGAATAATTTATTTAATCCTTTTCATTCCATCTATTTTAACGGTTAGGTGACAATGTTCATATTAAATTATAATATTTTAGTATTATATAAAGTTTCATTTAAACTTGGTGTTGCTTGTAACGCAAGTTAAACAAAGTGTTTCATATAACACAAGATAAACTGAATAATTCATGGAACACAAGAAAAACATGGTATTGCGTGTAATAACTTTATTAATATATCAAAATTATTTAAAAAATATATTTTACAAAATATCTAGGACTTACATTCTACCTCCACAAAGAAATAACTTCTCCATTATTAGAACCTGTTCTTTCCAAACATGGGTTATCATTTGAAAATCCCATTATGGGAAAACAACATTTTAATGTGGGTTAATAAAAATTCTTCCTGAAAATAGTGAAAGGTATATATCAATTTAATTTGAAATAATCTATACTCGGTTTCCAAATAAGATAATATAGGTGGAAAGTAAAAACATTGAAATAAAAGAGAAAAATAATACCCAAATACTAATGGATAGTGATAGAGAAAATAGTCTAGGGGAAGCTACTGACCACAAAGCCATAAACCAAAGATTTTTGAAAAAGGGCATTGATATCATTTTAAAATTATGACAATAGGATAATATTTTATTTCAATTTCCTTTCCAAATTTTAGGAGTATTCATGTGAAGATATACCTACATTCTTTAATTACATTTCATAAGAACAATATCATCCTTTGGTTGTGCCTTGACCAAATTCCACATAATATCCTACTCGAAGAGATTAATTTTTCATGTATGAAGAAATAAATAAGATCTATAAAGGAACTATATGACATTACTTCTATCTCAAATTAGTATTAAAAAAATGGTTAGCATAAGTTATGAATAAATATTCATATAGTGAAATAATAAATCAATATCTAAAACCACATCCCAATTTCAATATAAACCATTCCATAAATGGTTAATCGTATAACCCTTATGAAATTAAAATTTTTTAATGGTTACTAAATATTAAAAAATAAAATCAATATTAATTCCCCAGTTGTTTTAAAGTATTTATTGATTATCACAAACAAAAATCTTTAATACCTTATACATATATTTTCTTAACTCATAGTAACAACCAAAATTTCAATAAAACCTTAAAAACATGCATACTTTCTCCTTCCTTGAATAAAAACTTATATTACTGAATATATTCCATAAATCCAATAATTATATGATCTTAATCAGTTCGAATATAAATCAATTTTTTCACAAATCATTAATCAGTTCCAAGGTCATTAATAATATCCAATTTAATTTATTCACGTCAATATTCTCTTTATGAAAACAAAACATTGTTTCTTTAATATGAAGAAAATATTAAGGGTTATATTAAATTTATAAAAATATCACCTTTACATTAAATCCATTTTATATATCATTAGTACCATTCAATATATATTTGAAAATACTTAATAAAAAAACATATAAAAAAACATATATTCTCCAATATTTATATAGCATAACTGTTGAGAGAAAATATAAAAACACATCAATCATCCTACTTTCTTCTCAAAAAATTAACTATGATTCATTATCATATTCCTTAATACATTTACCCTACAATATAAAATATAAATCATTCATTTATAATCATAAAACTCAATTTTATAATTCTTATCATGTTTAACATATACAATACTATTAAAATAGCCTATATATTTCATAATTTATTTGTAATCTCTTCATTATCAGTAGTAAAAACATTACTCATATCACCTTGATGATTCTCTTCATGAGATTTCCCCTTTGGACATAAATTTTTAAAATGACCATACATTCCACATTTGAAACATTCAGGAATTGATGATATATTAGGGGGACCATTATTATGATCCATTGTGTTAAGTAAACATTCCATTTTTAATCTCAAATTACTTTTTTTGTCCTTATTTCTCACAATCAAAATGACGTTCCATTGCACTTATCCATCCACATGGCTAGTTCTTCCCATATTATTAACAAATAAGAAACTAAATCTTGTTTTATCTATGGTCTCTACCATTCGAACTCTCAAAGGAATCTATATTTATCTTCATTGGTGATTCTTGAGAGTTTGTTAAGGTGAAATATATGAATCTGATATCATGATAAATGAATAGGATTTATCATAATATCCTTTGGTCTAGTTTTCAAACCATTTGGTTTCTCTTTAGAACATTATATATCATATTTGACATTGATCTGCTTCCTTCTAGTTCCTACCATTGAAAGAATAAAAAAATCGTAGTGTAAGAAATAGTAATCATAGTGGGGAACTACATAATCAATAGATATCTCTTATCAGATTATAAATTTAGACAACTTCTTTTTAATATATGACACATCAGGTTTATACTAGTTCATTCGTGGTCATTATTTAAATAAATCATGATGGTTCATAAAGAGTTTGTGAATTTCTAAATCATATACCATGACAGTGTCAAAATAGGTCTACAGTGATGCTCGTTATCATGCCCTAAGTAACGATCAAGTATAGATCAATGTTCTATTTTTTTAGTTATTACCACTAGGTACCTCTCTTCGGGTGCCACATCGAATTTTAATCTCATGATAGGGAAGTAATTTCATTGAAAAACTTTTGTCTATCCTTTACATGAATTCTAGGACGTTTTCCTATAACTTTACTCAACCTTAGACATATCCATTGACATGTACTTATGAACAAAAATAAATTTTTATCATCTTAGTTTCCAAAGGTAAACTAAATTTATACTATGATAACAACTATAGAGACCCATGATTTTTATACATAGATATGACAAATTTTTAGAGTAATATTCAACATACTATGTAATCACGTGCCTACAGATTGTAACGGTATAGTGACTTTTGAGTATAAGACAAAAAACAACATGGTCCATATGTGACCTATGTGATTTTCACTATTTTATTCAAAAATATACCCCCTCTTAGGAATATCATATATTTAATCTTAATTATTACATGGGGATAGGAAACATATGAAAGGATGTGGTAAGATTCTTAATAAGGTTAAATAATAGAGAAACATATGAATAAATGAAAAAAGTGTATGAGAACATGCAAATGACATTTGAAAACCATACCCTATATATCATAGTTCATAATCTTATATCTTGGAATATTGTTTGTATGCTCATAAGACATGAATCATAAGAGAATAAAATAACATAATCCATGAGAGTATAACATTGGTATAAGAAATATATTTTTGGAATACACATTAGCATAGAAAATCATTTCCATAATAGTTAAGGATCACAACTGTGGCTATCATTGTGGAATGATTTCACTCTCAAAATCATAATTACCGATAGGGTTCACACCCAATGCCATTATTATAGGAAACTTTCTTTACTGAATTAGGTTCACTCCCATTCACAGTCTTGTATATCTGATGAGATATAAATCTTTACCCAACTTGTTAGAGGGAGATATAGGTCCTACACATCACAAAACAAAAATCATACATATTTATTCCATAAGTTTATAAAACACTAAACATATCATAACCTATGAAATTAAATGGGTTTCATAAACATTTAATAAAATTTTATCCTTTGGAAAAGGGAAATGTTTCATAATCATTTTATCAATTCATCACATCATAAACAATGAAAATAATCTGGTTTCATTAGAATTTACTCATGGTGTATCCCTTGGGATAGAAATAGGTTTCCAAAAAATTATTCTATATAAAAAAACATTTACTTAAAGAATAATAATTCTATAATTGGATCATATCACCAAAAAATAATAAGTAACAACAAAAGATATCATCTTAGATGGAAAAATATTTTGAATGATTCACTAAAACATTTCTCGAGGAAGATATATTTTAATTAAAAATAAATTTATAAAACTAAATTATAATAAAACATTTAAAAAGAAATTTTCATTGAAAATAATCTTTGAAAAAATATAATGGAATATTTAAAAATAATTTAAAACATTTCTTGAGGAAAATATCTTTTCCATAATGAAAATAAAATTTAAAAAAAATGTTAACTTTTTTTAAAGATTACTTTATATAAAAATATACTTTGAAAACATTTAAAATATGATTTAAAATAATAATTTGTCTATAATTATAGAAAATAACATTCACTCAATACACATTAAAACCTAAATTCATTTCACATTATTGGTAAAAGACAATCTGACTTTGTCTGTAACATGACATGAATATTCCATTAATTTTTTTAAAAAAATTAAAACAATGGAAAATATATATTTAATAAATCATTTTAAGTATTTGAAAAACATTTTAGAAAACATGTTTATAAATCATTGTTTTGTAGGAAAAAAATATTTTAACCTATGAGAGAAATAACGATAATATTTCTTGATAATATACTTTTAAACAATCGTGTACACAAAGAGAGGAAATTAAATGGAAAAAAATTATTATTTTGAAATAAACAAAGGATAATAAAATTCATGGTTTTATTGAGAGATGGACCATATGAGTTTATGAGTGGAAATTAAATCATAAAAATGTTGATAAACGATGGGATTATATCATAATTTATTTACCAAATTGGCGACTTTGAATTGAATTACCCAAAAAGAAATAAAATTAATTTAAACTCAAAATATCATGATTATAAATAAATTCATCATATTAACAATACTATTCGTTGTTTATACACCTCATAGAAGATGATAGGTGGATAACATAACATATTTCTCAAGGAATGAAACTTGAGAAAAAATACATTAATTATTTGGTAAATTTAAATCCATAAAATACATGAATGTGGGATGGTAAAATTGATATTTAAATATCTAAAACATTATGTAGAATAATTATAAAATAAATTCATCAGAAGTATATACACCACATTAATGAAATTGGTGGTGAATATGGAATGTGTCTCACAGAAGTAAAAACTGATGTAGAAATCACTTACATATTTAGTAAAATGTTGAATCCTATGAAAAATAAATAATAACATAAAATTATACTTTAAATATCATTTATTTAAGTATATTCATTATATAACATGTTAAATTATCCATATATATACAATAAAAAATAATGAACTGGTGGATTTTCATATGTCTCCTAATAATAAAATAGAGACTAGAAATCACATACCGTGAGTCTCAAATTCCTTCATACAAGTTAGAACATCCTTTATAATAAATATAATTTTATTGTAAATGTATTTCATAATGATACTTATATATTCAAAATTATTAATTACTTATGACCATTTTTTATTAACAACTCCATGTAAAGGACATGTTCATAAAATAATTTCTTTGTTTTTAATGTTTGTTTTTACATGTTATTTTTTTGATCCACTAACATTTATCATGGTTTCATAATATCTATAATATTAAACATATGATAAATATTTTATATATTATTTATATATTTATTAAGAAAAAACTATAAATATATGAGAGAGTAAATGAAATACACAGTTTATGGAGATTATAGGTCGTATGTACCCAAGAAATTTGTTTCCATTTTCATGATGAGTTTTTAGAAATAATGTTAAACAATATATTACCATTATATAATAATTTATATATAATGTATTTCACATATTTTCATTTAAATAATTCTTATTACCTTTCATATAAATTGTGAATGAATCACATCACTTTACGAGGTAGCAGTCTAACGTACACATGAATGTCATTATCATATAACCATATAAATATTGTAAGAATGGATATGTGATATCATGATTTAAAATGAATAATAATATAATAAATATCATATATAATAAATCAATCCATCATTATATCTACCTTTGATTGATGGTGGTGGAAAAAGAATAACATTGGTTCGTGATGAAGAAGTCCTACTTATAGATGAATGATTATTTTGTATCTAATTTCATGTAAGAATATAAGGTTATAGGTACTTAAAATAACATAAAAACAACTCAGTATATGGAATATTATGGTGTTATTATATAATCATGGTTTAATATGAATTTATGGTGGTTGAGGAAGAAATTAAATAAAATGCTAGGTTATGGGTGTTACCTCTTCTTAAGACAACTTATGTTGGTTTTCACAAAGAAGATAACTAGGTGTATATATATTATAATACTGGTAATGATAGAGTAAATAATTTTCATATTTATTAATATTAATTCTATACATATATTAGTTATAAAAAATCAAGTAATTTATCATCAAAAAGGTAATTTATTTATTAAGCATTTTTAATATAAGGTTTTATTTAAAAGATTATTTTCTAAATTTTGGAATATAAATTTGATAAAATGAATATAATTTTTTAAATATTCATATAAAAATTTACTTTTAGTAGATGTTTGATATCTTTTAATGAAATTAATATTATTATTGAATAGTGAAAATACAGATTTTTTGTAAAATGTCATTTCTTTTTAGTAAATTATGAAATTTAGGATTCCCAATATGGGTTGAACATGATTTAACATAAAAAAATATTATTTATTAATATTTAATCCACTTAATTATTGTTTAATAATATTTTCATTTTTTTAGTATAATTTTATTTTCGTGTTTAAAAATGGGGTTTTTCTAAATAATTGAAATGCATAATATATATCTATTTAATTAATGAAAATAATAAATAATGGGATATTTTTAAAATAATTTGTTTACTATATATAATTAAATATTAATTTAGTTTCATACAATAATTATTTTTAGTCATAGAGTTAATATAGAATCTTCTTTTTTCTGAAAATAGTCTTCTTAAAAACCTATTATCTCACCATGTCTTCTAGCGTAGTATTAAAATAAAATTTTCCACATATATTAATTTAATTTTTAAAAATTGTCTAAATATTGGAATAATAATTATTTACAATGTCTAATAATTCAAAAATAATTTTTATCAATGTAATTATTTAAAAAATTTAAAATTAATTAAAATGATTATGGTAAAAACGAGTTTACATGACGGTTAAACTTAGAATATAAGGTGTAAAAATGTCCCCAAAATATTAAAAAACCTATTAAATGGTCATATTTAGAACATAGAACTTATATTATTTATAATTGAACATTATTGGGGCCTTGTGACATGAATAAAATGTGGGTGGAATTCTCTCTTTGAAAACAATTACAAGTGCGCCATTCACCCCATTTGGAAATGGTCATCAACTATCCTCCTCTAGTCACACAATAAAAACAATTTTTTTTGGAAAATAACTACCCAAATAACTTATAATATTCCTTATTTTAGTATTATAAATATTAATTTGGGTATATATCCACTGAATGAAGGCCTTTTGTGCAATCAAAAATGGGATACCGGAATTATAGGTAACATTTTTGAATGACCATGTTTGTTTTATTTCTTTCTTCAAACACATATATTATTATTATGACATGATTAAATTCTAAACATAGTATAATAAAAATACTGAGATGTTTTTATGTTATGGTTATGACCTAAAATCACAAACAATTCCATAGAATGGGTTACCAAATCATTATTCGTATGTACGGAAAATTATCGCCTTGTGAAAGGATATCATACATTTTTTCAATTATCATCTCACATGGATGGGTATGATTGTTGATATAATGTTTATATATGATATTTATAATATAATTATAAGTATAGAGTCATTATAAAATATATACCATTTAACATTACATTCTTTAAGGGATACAATAACATCACTCGTACGATGGATTATCGCCTCACAAAGGAATGCGATTCCTTTTTCAATAACACATTACGTGGAAAGTAATATGGTTATAGATCATAAATATATTTTATATAAATGAAATATTTATGATAAAAATAGAATATCTTTCATTATATTAATATAATATATCATTTTCTTTTAACATTTTCACTCACTAAAAAAAATGATAGCGTCGTTCATGGACGTGTAGACTGCCTTCTCCCTGAAGCGATGTGACTACTTTTTTCCCCCCCAAATAAAACGAATGATATATATAAGTTTATAATTAAATAATATTGTATTTTAGATATAAATTTAATTCTTAGAAGATAAATTTTTTTACCTTCTCCATATCATGATCATTGAAAAATGGAAAAAATACTCATAAATATGTTTGACTAACCGTCACCATGATCATAACATGAGATAAATTTTAATAACTATATATCATGATTGGTTTTCAAATTATAATATAATTATAAATATAATAATTATTTCATTATTATTCTTAGGTATTTTTTTAAATAATGACCCCTTTGACCATATTTAACCTACTAAATTCATTTTTGTCATATAAACTGAATATAGTAAAAATATTATAATAAAACATAATTGAATATGTAATTTTATATAACATGCTAATAATTTAAATAAAATTAGTCATAAAAAATTAAAAATTTTATAAATTTAAAAAGTAATGAAAATAAGGTTATTATTCATGATGACAAAGACACACATGAGAAGTCTGACTGATTGAATGGGAATTCATCTCAATTTCGTTTCTTTGAGGAATATATTGTTGTTATGAACCTTTATTCTTTTAGAATATATATATAAAAACCCATTTATATTTTATATCATGAATGTATCTTTTATAAAGTTATTCAATATTTTTTAATGTAATTATTTAATATGGATTATGATTTAAATAATTATAAATTAATAAGGGAATTTTCTTTAAATAAACAATTTTTTAAGGTTTTCCGTAAAACTCTATCTCTATATAGTTTCAATGTTTTAAATTTTATTTCTGATATTTTTATGTGGATATAAATGATTTAAAATGTTAATTTTATGCCTCTTTTAATGTATTTATAAGGTTTTCAAAAGAAATCTTTTTACGTGTTTTAAACAAAATTTTCTAAAAAATGACATATGGAAGGAACTATTTTTTATGTATGGGGACAATGTCCTTTCCTATCACCATTAATTTTAACATATTTAAATCTTCATTTTCAGGTATATATTATTTTTTAAATAAAAATTCATATTTACCCTTTTTTGGGAATTTTGGTATTGAATTTTTTTCAAAAGAAAAGAATATTGATAATGTTCATTTAAAAGAAAACAGTATTTTAATATCTCAAAGTGATTCACGTACGAGTCTTGAATATTTATTCAAATTATGAAACATTTTATTCATGTAATTGTTTTTATAAATTTTATTCTATGGGTGCACCCAAAAATCACCAGGTGAGCTTGTTATAGATTAAATGATAGATGTTCCTAGATAGTGATATAATGCATTAGGTAACAATTATATTATACAATGAATTATATTATAAGTTGGTCATATGTTCATTCAAATTTATATGGGATCTGTAAGGGTTATGTAGGGTTTCTATGAGATGATGACACACGGTTCCTAGATTAATTTCTATTTATGATAATGGGTTTTAATGGAAATCATTTTTTATCAAATCATACAATAAATGATCATGTTAATGGAATAATATGTACAATTATGGGTAAAATTTTGTGTTTTGAGGAAAATATTTTTCATGGGTTATCAACCTTTTCACTTGAATAAGTTTTTTATTCTTTTCATGTTCCATTATATTATTTGTTTCATAATAAAATATTTTTAAAATTGTTCTCAAAGGATTTAAGGATAGTGATGGGAAGGGAAGTAGTGAAGTTGAAAGTCATGAATACATTCCATTAAAATAAATCATGTTTTTAAAAGTTTATATTATAAAAAACAAGGATACTAATTGAAAGTGTCCACTTTTTATATAATGGTTTTGAAATGTATGATTTATGAACTAATTATCAAAAAATATAAACCTAAAAAATCAAAAAATAATAGAGAATGAATTATCTACATAAAACATCAAATTTGGTAATGTTTAAGATCAGGTCCTTATAATTGGTATCAAAGGAAAGGATTAGATAAATATAGATATTAGGATAATTTTAATAACATTACCCTAAAATATTACATTATGGTTATCTTTAAATGATATAGAATTTAATGATTACCAAATTGGCCATAATAGACGCATTCCTTTATTATATCCCAAGATTGTTGGAATTAAAAAATAATAGATTGTTTCTATGATGTCCCATTGGATATAAGATATAAATGGTGGTGATATCCCTGCTAGATACTAAACCAATAGACCATGAAGGAACATGTATAATATGTATCATTTCATGTGTCAAAATCTCCTTTATTTTAGTGGATCATATAACCCCATGGTAGCTGATGGAGGGATTGATACCCTAGAGAACATATTTAATGTTATGGGATGTTCAGAAATCCAAAATATTGCTCCTTTTGTCTATCATTTTTATGGTGTGTTTTATCAATGTTGGCCCTAAGTTAAGAATAATAGAGAATGTGATGATCTAGATGCTATGGAATGTGAAACATTGAAGGATATTTTCCTTGAAAGGTCTTTCCCAAAGGTTGTTTGATACTGGATGGAAAAATATTTCTTGGAATTGATGAAGTAGATGAATATTGTGTAGCTTTATATGAAGAAAAAAAATCAAAATATTGACTAATTATATGACATATTTTAATTGGGTCCCAGATAAAAAACTAATAGGTTTTACAGAGGATTGAATGTAGGTCTACGAAGATATTTTTCTTCATGGGAATTAAAAATCTATGATAAAATTCACATTAAGATAAAAAGGTTGAAATAGAATATTCTTCCTCATATGTTCCTCATGATGATTAATTTAAGATGCTGTTTGGAAGGTAGGTGTTAGAGAAACGTATAAAAAATAACTCTGGGGGTAAGAAAATGAAGTACCCATAATATGGTAAGTGTGGTAAATATCACCATATAGAATTTATTATGATTTAACGGAATTGTAACTAATGTGGAAGGTTTGGCCACATTTCACATGAATGTATGTAAAATAATCTGGTGGAATAAAATATTTTGGTAACCGATATCCCATCAATGGTATGATGTTTTAGTTTTAATGGGTTGTTGATTATGATAATGCATGTATGAAGTTTGTTGAATAGAACATAAATCATCATGTTCGGAAAACGAAAGGTGTAATAAGGTCTTTGGTTACTACTATAGTTGATGTTGAGCCTTCAATTGAAGTGTTGATAGGTGTGTTACTTGTGTATTTGAATAATTTTAATACCTTTTTTGAATATAGATCTTTTCACTCTTTAATTTAAGAGAAATTTGAAAGTAAATGGGGAATATAAGATCTTGAATGTAACATATAAATTTTTTTGAAGACTCTAAGTGGAGTTATTAAATAAACAATGATTTATATGAATATTTATATTGTTATAAGTGGGATGTTCTTTCAATCTAATTTTGTTGAACTTTCCATATTAGTGTTTGATATCATCTTGGTATGGTTTAACTCTCGATTTATCATGTTAGGATAGGATCCAGTGATAAGAACGTTTTTTTCAATGAATTTATGACTTTTATAACTTACTTAGAAGATAATAAATTGATTATATAACGAAATGATACTTACATAGGTCATATGGATGAAAATAAAGAAGCTAATCAAATTAGTATATTTCTAGTAGTAAATGAAAACATGGATATTTTTCTGGATGTTTTCCTATTTTATTTCTGATTGGGAGGTTGTCTTTACTGTTTACTTAGTAATTGATGATATGTCAATTTCTAAACCAACATAGCGAATGGATTATGTGAAACATTTGGGAGTGAAAAATAAAATATAGGAGTTATTAGATAAACGTTTAATTTGACCCAACATATCACCATAGAGTGCTCCTATTTTGTTTGTTAAAAATATTGATGGTTATATGAGACTTTAAAATGATCACAGATCTTTGAATTACATCACCATTAATAACATGTTTCAATGTCCTTATATCGTGGATTTTTTTGATTATCCCTAGAGAGCATAATATTTATCAAAGGTTAACATCAGGTAAGGTTATCATCAGTTGATTGTAAAGGAATAAGAAATTAGAAAAACTCTATTTTGGACCATATATGGGAACTAAGAGTTTGTAGTTATTATATTTAGGTTATCCAATGAACCTACTGTATTTATGGACCTCATGAATGTAATTCTTAATGATTTCTTAGATAAGTTTTTTGGATGTGTTTATTGATGAAATTCTAGTTATTCTAAAATTCAAGGGAAACAAGACATATATTTAAGGATTGTAATATAATGCATAAATTAAAATAAACTATTTGGAAAATTTATCAATTGTGAATTTTGGTTGAAAAAAATTTCATTCTTTGGCCATACGTTTCTTAAATATGGAATAATTATTGAACCACCTAATACAATTTGTTAAATAATTGATAAGAATAAAAAATGTCAGAGAGATTCATTTTTTATGGATTAGTGGGTTACTACTAGTGATTTGTTCAAAACATTTCATAATTTTCTATCACACTAAAAAAATTTACTCAAAAAGGAGTTAAACTAATATATAGAAAAGAATGTGGTGAATTTTTAGGAACTGTCAATAAGAATAGTGAATGATATAGTTTTGGAATTACCTTCCATAAATGCAAAATTTCCTCTCTCTAGTGATGCTTCATTGAATGGACCTTCTTGTGTTCAAATAAAAAATGAATAGGTAATTTCATAAGCTTTATTTCAGTGGAAACCACATGAGTTAAATTACCCTGCACATGATTTGAAATTACCTGACGTAGTTTTTGATTAACAATAATATAGGGATATTTTTATGGTGTAATGTTTTATATATATACTTTTCAAAGAAGTTTTAATTATATAATCACCCTGAATTAATTGAACATGATATAGAGAAGATGGCTAGAAGTGGTCAAGGATTATCATGGTATGTTTCAGTATCATCCTAAAGAAGAAAAAATTATTCAATTAATTGAGTCTAAAAAAATATTTCTATACAAACAATTTTATGTTTGGAACACGAAACTTTGGGTAAGGACTTAAAAAATTTTCCAAGAATTTATAGATGTAAGGAAATCCTCTATTTTATTTCAAATTTTAGAGCAATAATATTTGAGTAAAATTATTTTTGAATTCAAGAGTATGGTTAGTATTTGCATGAAAAGGTAGAATGCGTAAATAAGGGTATGTTCCTTGATTGTAATATTAATGAAAACAGTTTTTAACATTTGGGAAAAACATTATATGTGTATGTTGATTCCCAATTAAGGAAGGGGTCGTTGTCTGAATCCCATAATTATCCATTTAACATTCATCCAAGGAGTTACATGATATATAAATACCATTGAGAGTATTAATGGCGTGATTGAATAAAAATATATATCAAAATTTTTACAATGAAGCGTTTTTCTTATGAGTAGGTAAAATAATGACAACAATTATCGAAGTGGTGACTGATACATTTCCAGTTTTTTAATAGAAATAAGAAAATATATCATTGGATTTCATGGATAGATTTCCAAGGATATCAGAAGGTAACAATGTTATAAGAGTTATTGTTGATTGATTAGCTAAATAATCATATTTCCGTCCCTTTCAAGATACAAATTCATTAAAATATCTTTCTCAATTATATGTAAAAGATATTTCCCGGTCACATGCAGTGCCTCCTTCTATTGTATCAAACCGTAATCCCAGGTTCTGATCTAAAATTTTGAAATGGATTTTGATATCATTTGGCACATATTGTAATCCTCAATCTGATGGAAGGTACGAGTGGATGCTTCAAACCATGGAAGAGATAGTTCATTATTATTCAATGGATTACCATGGAAGTTGGGATAAACATATTTCCTTAGTTGAAATATATTATAATAAAATCTTTCATTCTAGTATACAGATGGCAGTATTTGAGGAATTATATGGAAAGTGGTGTCAGACACTATAATTTTGGGATGATTTTAGAGAAATGGGGTTGATGAGACTAGAGTTAGTATAACAAATGGGTGTTATGGTGTATTTGAATTAGTGGAATTTTTCAATTGATCATAGTAGGAAGAAATGATATGTGTGTAATCAGAGGAAAGAAATTTCTTTCGAGGGACATGATTATGTATTTATTAAAAAACTTCTACGGAAAGGTGTTATGATTTATTATAAAAAGATAAATCTAAGTCCTCGGTTTAGTAGACTATATTTAATACTATAAAAATTTGTATTTGTTTTCTAAAAAGTGGATTTCCACTTTATTTTATCTTAGTTACACAAAATATTTCATTTTTGAACATTGAGGAAATTTGTGATGGATTCATAAAATGTTTTGTGCCCTAATGTAATTCAGTTATAAGAGGAGATTTCTTATGAGGAACAACCTATTCATATTCCTGACTTTAGATATCAAGTGATGTAGAATAAGGTGATTTATAAGTTTAAGGTTTTATGGAAAATCCTTATGGTGGAATAGATAACAAGGGAATCTAAAAATTATTTGGGAGAAAGATATCCCCACTTATTAAATAAGTGAATAAAATGTTGAGTATGAAATTTATAAAAGTAGGGAAGGATATAAAACCCTAGGTAATCATCGAATAAATCATTTCCATATATATTATTATTAATTATATATTTATCTTAGTTGTAAAAATATTAAGTAATATTTAATCAAAAAAATTATTTTAAATAAAAACTTTTACTATAAGGTTTTATGTAAAATATTAAATTCAAAATTTTGTAAATTGAATTTCATAAAATGAATATAATTATTTAAATAAGAATAAAAAACATTACTTTGGGTGAAATTTAAGGATTTTCTGTAAATTAGTTCTTTTTCAGTGAAAAGATAAAATACATATTAGTACATGTTTTTTTGGTTTTAAAAACGATTTTTCTAAAAAATATTTTCAAATGCATAATGTTTATCCATTCTAATTTATTAAAATAGTACCTAATGGGGAATATTTTAACTATAATTTAAATAATATTTATCAATGAATTTTAATTTAGTTTCATACAATGATTATTATTTCCCATAATGTAAATATAGAATCACCTTTTTCTAAAAACACATTACATAAAAACATGATGTATCACTACATCTGTGGGAATAATATTAAATTAAACATTTATCATTATTTTAATTTAATTCATAAATTGTCATTCCATATTATTAGTATTCATAATTTATAATTTATAATAATTCAATATTAATTTTTTATCAAAGTAATTAGTGAAAAAAATAAAAAATTACTACATCAGTTAAGATAAAACGAGTTTAAGAAATACTTAATCTTAGAAAATATAAGTATAAAAATTGCTCAAATATTATACAAAACAAATTTTATGGACATATTTATACCCTTTAAAATATATTATCAATAATTAATGACTATTCTAGTAGTGTTACGTGAAGAAAATGTGGATGGACTTCACTCTTTCAAAAATATTACAATTGTGCCACTCACCCCACTTATAAATGGTCTCCCCTCTCCTACTCTATCAAAAACATAAAAATAAAATAGTTCTACAAGACATGAAAAAATAACTCCTCCACAAAACTATTCTTATTCTAGGAGCCCTAATTTGGAAATATTACCAACTAATAAATTCCTTTGGTGAAAACCAAAAGGAGATACCCGAAGAAGAGGTAATATTCATCAAAGTGCATTTTTTTTTAATTTATTTCTCCACCCCATTAAATTATTATTTTATAATTGTTATATAACATAATAAATATCATAAAAATAATTATGTGTTATTAAGCTTATAACCTCTATCTAAACACACTTATGTCAAATGGTTTATTAAATCATCTTATGTGTGCATGACAGACCACCACCTCACGAAATAATGTCATTAGTTTTTCTGTTACAACCTCTAAAAGTTGGTTATGATCATGTTTATAAAGTTTATATATGATATTTATTACACAATTATTCCTATTTAGTCATTATATAATATATACCCTTCTTTTTTTCATTCTTTAAGGGATACAATAATGTCTCTCATATAGCGAACTTTCTCCTAGTGAAGGGATGTGATTCATTTTTCACTAACACATTACATGGAATGTAATTATGGTAAATAAGATAAATATATGTGATATATGTAACACCCCGAGCTTCCACGATATGCTTCTCTTTAAATAATACAATAGCTTGCATTGTACGCAAGTTCGAGATTCTAACACACCGCGACCAATCAAAATAGCCAATATGAATAGTAATACCTACTTTTTGAAATTTTAAAAATTTTATCTTTCCAAAGGGACTTAGTTTTTGTATTCGGAATATTGAAATTATCCTAAGTTGATTTTTTTTGTAATTTTCTGAGAACATCCAATTCTTTATGAATAGTGAAAAATAATTAAAAACAACTACTTTAATCAAAATAATTTATAGTGATAAATTATACTATTGAGTGATTATAAATTATATTTAGAATATATTTTTACCATTTTATCCAATGGTGGTCATTAGAATTAATTTCACTTTGAAATTGGACAAAAACAATTGTCAATCTTTTGATATAAATTGTTTCTTAAAAACATGCTATTTGTTGTGACAGCGAGAATTCGTTATAAAATTAATTAACACAACTTATATGTTTGGAAGTTTTTAAAATATACATAATTTTTGAATTCGGAATATCAATTATATCTTAGGGTGAAATTTTGGCATTGTTCTGAAAAACCTCAATTTTTGATGAATAATAAAACCACTGAGTGGTAGTTAAAAAACTGATTTTTCATTTAAATGAAAAATTACCACTTCTATGATTTGATTTTCAAAAATACGACATACATGGTTTTCATTAAGAAGTAAAATGTGGTTCAATGGGATTAAAATAATTTTTTTGTGAATAGTAACTTTTAAGTTTAATTAATCGTGATTAAAGATAATTAGTGAAATTTAAGGAAAAGATAATGTTATAATAATATGAAATGACCTTGACAAATGTCCTACCCCTATTTTATGAGTCATGGCCGACCCAGACAATCCATGGGTCAACATGGGGACCCCATGGAGCCACTTTGGTAGGAAAATGACATTAAAAACTTTTTATTTAATGTTAAAATAAAAATGTCACAAACATGAGTTGTTTTACTAAAACAATTTTTAAATGGGGTTATACAATTAATATTTTTTTACTATAAATATTAATTAGAAATCTAAAAATATTTCCTACATCATGATAATTTTTTTATAATTTTTAGACATTAAATATATTAAATTATTTATGACACCATGATGATACAACGATTACCTCATTAATTAACGATTTAAATAAAATAAAAAGATAATGTAAAATCTAAGACTTAAACTTATCAAAAACCTATTGGATGAGTATATTTCAAACCCTTATCACCTTATCCTAGATATATATAAGTTTGGGACCTTTAAAATCCTAAACTCATTATATAATAAAGTAACATTACATGACTTTCCATGAGTGCCCCTCCTCTCCTCTTATAAAAGGCCCCCACCACTACCACCTTATTCACACCATCAAAGCCTTTTGGCTCGGAAAAACTCTTCCCAAATACTCTCCCAAATTCCCTCTCTTACTCCTAGAAGCCTCACTTTGGGCATAATTCTTCCCAAGGAAGCCTTGGGCTCAAATCAAAAAAAGAGTTACCCGATTTTAAGGTAATGTCTTCTCTTATGTTATTTTGTTTTATTTTGCTTCTCTAACCCCCTAAACTCCTTTTATTCCTTTATTTTGTAACAACACCATTATCTTCAATATAATAGTACGTTTTTATAAGATGTATTCGAGCTATACTTACACACACCTACATCTAATGGTTAAAGAACATACTATTTCTGTGGATGGCGAATTTCTGTCTCACGAAACGATGATTGTTCAACACTCATATAAAAACTTAATAGGTGGCAATTAATATGTCACTATATTTATATATGATACATAATATGTTTATTTTTTACTTAATCTTCTGTATTTTTCATTTATGGCATACCCTTATGGTTTCCATTATGGGTAAACGCGATATCTTCATTTTAGGAAGTGCAGACTACCGCCCCCTCAAAGTGATTTGAATAGTTAATTCCATATGTGGGATGTATAGAGGATGGAGTAAATGGTATTATACGTTATATTATACTTTAATTATATTATAACTTTATATAATTATAACTTCATTCCATTAAATATGAAATAGAGATGAAAGTAGCGTTCATGCGTACGTACGGCTTACCGTCTCCATAAACGGTGCATTTCATTTCTTACCTCTAAATGTTCTATAATATTTTAAATGAATGTATATACTGGATTTATAGGATATATATGATATCTAAATCCTGAATATAATTTTGTAGATAATGTATATTCTACCACATAAACAACTTGTAATTATAAGAAGTTTATTGTTGACTCAAGTACCAAAGATTGACAAAACGACTGTTGTTAACTTAAATGACAACATAATTTTTGTAACATTGTAATAAGTGATATAAAATGGATAATGAACTTGAAAAAGGTTCTTAATCTATTAGATATTAACTCTTGTTTATTATTCAGGAGGTTAAAGAGCAGTGGAGTCAATTCGGAAACGAGGTAAGGGACCTTCTTAACCCAATTTCTATTCTTTGGGTTAATCCCCTACTTTCAAATTATGTCATGATATTATTATGTCATATCTTATATTTGTACTTTCTTTATGTGAAAGTATATTGAATACATATAATAGATCTATTTTATTTAAAAAAGAATGATCTTTTTAGGGTACTTCGTCTCAATCTCCTTTCATTGAGGCATATTTTGTTTTATACACAACTTTCTTTTATACGATGTATAACCCCTTTGACTTTTACTTTTATTCAAAAAGGAATTTTTTTATACGAAGAATTTTTACTAAACTACAAAAGGAATATTTTGTCTTACGTATGCAGCGACAACGACTTCTCCGCCGCCATGGCCATTATTTGAGTTTCTGCTTCATCTACAAGCCATAAACATTTTTAAATGAAAAATAAATGCCAAGATTAAATTTTATTTTATTTTGGTATTGAAAATGGTTTTGATAGTTTTTTTATTATATAAATGTGTTGTATTGATATCTTGTGATTGAAATGTAGAAATGTTATGTTTCCTTTATGCGTGTTTTATGTTATACGATTATGTTATGGTTTATGATATGTTTAAACCTGTTTATATGTGGAATGCATTGGACTTAATAAGTGACGGGTGGAGCCCGCTATAGCTCCTCGATGCATCAGAAGGTCTCATGAGACAAACTAGTATCTTGGAACGAGGCCTTCAAAAAATCTTATTTGTAGTCTTCGCACTAGGACTTGCCTACGTGGTTATGATAGTCTGACATTATGCATTCCATCAATATGAAAGTGGTTATTGATATTGCATGTGATTATTCGACTAGTAGAATATCCATGTGAATAAGTAAATGGAATTATTTCATTTTATTTTTGCCATATTATGCTGAAGTTTAAATTTAAAAGGATTTTTTTTAGTTATACATTTCCTTAAATGTTAATGTTTATTTATGAAATCTTTCGCTATATTGTTATCCTTACTGAGCATCTGAGCTCACCCCTTTCAATGTTTTAATTTTTCCAGGATGTGAAGAAGTATTTTAGGAATGACCTGCAGGGATAGTCTGAAGGGGTTATGAGTGTGGAAAATGGAGACTATGTTATTGTAGTTTTTCACTTTATGATCTAATGTAACATTTATGAATGTATCTAGTATTTCCAAGGCTACTAAACTAATCGGTGTTTCGAGACTTGATCTTTTGTGATCATGCCAATGTTATGCAATAATGCACTGACTCTGGGTAACTGGGGTTGGAGCGTTACAATAGAAATGAAATATATATGATTATAATGATATATTTATCATTATTTAAATATTATATTTCAATTTTTTTACCTTCTCACTCATTGAAAAATACGACAATGTTGTTAATGGAGGTGTGTATTACCACCTCCTTGAAGTGATACGATTCTTTATTTCACCACCAAATAATGAGAATGATATATATAATTATTTATAATTAAATAATGTTGTAATAATGATAAAATTATCATTATTTAAAGATAAAATATTAATGAAATTCATATTATAATTATCATTTAAAAATGGAAGCGTTACTCATGCGTACGTATGACCTTCAGTTCCCATGATCGTAACATTAGTTCATTTTTCATAATCATATTTCAATATTGGATTTAAAAGGATAATTTTTATTTAGGTATTATAGTTATTTTTTTGTTATTATTCTGAATATTTTTAAATAATGACACCTTTGACCATATTCAACATACCAAGTCATTTTTGACACATAATCTAAATATGGTCAAAACAACTAATTTAAAATACATTAATTATGTAATTGTTTATAACATGTTATAAGTGAAATAAATGTAATATTAAATATAAAAAGGTTCTAAATAAATTATATAATTAACATAAGTTTATTATTAAGGAAAAAATGACTACGTGACATGTCAGATTCATGGTAAGGGACTTCATCTCAATATCCATTCATTGAGGAATGCATTGATATTATGCACCATTATTCATTTAGATGGTAAACATATAGAACCCTTGAAAATTTATATCATAAATTTATCTATTATCATAGTATTTACTATTTTTTATTGTTATTATTTAATAGGGCTTATGATTTAAATATTTCCAATGTGATAATAGACTCTTCTTTTAAATTAATCGTATTTTACTATTTTTTGTAAAAATTGGTTTCTATCTCATGCTAATGATTTAAAATGATTTTTTAAATTTCTTCATTAAAGTAAAATATTTATAATTTTAATTTTGTGTATCTTTTACTTAATTTCAATGGTTTTAAAAATGAATATTTTTATATTTCATAAATATAATATTTTAAAAAAGTACAAATGATATGTCCTATTTTTAAAGTGTGAGGATGATGAACTTTTCTATCACCGTGAGTTTTATTATATTTCTATTTTCCTTTTAATTTTTACAATACTTCCTAAATGAAAAATAACACTTTCTCTAATTTGGTTATTTTTTATTGAAAATGGGTTTTCAAAAGAAAACTGTATTGAAAATGGGCATTTTAAAGAAAATGGTATTTAATATCTAAAATTGATTTACATATGAAATTAATATTGTTTTTAAAATGATGATACATTTTAATCATGTTGTAGTTATTGATAATTATATATTATGGGTGCACCCAGATAACGATGGGTGAGTCTGTAATAACATAGACAATGGTTACGCCTAGAGAGTACTCTAATGCATTAGTTAAGGATTATGTTCTCATGAGAATTATATTGGAGGTTTCTCGTACGGTAATTACAATTTATAAGTGTTCTATAAGGGTTCTGTAAGTGTTATATGATATGATATCCCAATATACCTACATGACTTTCTATTCCTTCTAATGATTTTTCATGAATTTTTTTTCAAATGGTAAAATAAATTATATTTTCAAAGGAAGGATATTTACTTATATGGGTATATTTTTATGTTTTCAAGACAATGTTTTTCATGGATTTTTATGTTCTTCACTGTACTAATTATTTTATTATTTTTATTTACAAAGTTATTTTTTAATAATATTATGTTTAAAAAAATCATATAATTTAAGGAGGGTAATGGGAAAGGAAGAAGTCAAGTTTAATGTTGTGATGATTTTCCAGGAAATGAAATCATGATTTATTTTAAATATTTTATATTAATGAAAAAATAGATACTATTAAAATTTGTCCACTATTTATTATATGGTTTTTTAATTTATAAGTTATGACCTAAATCTCTATAACCCTAAATCATAAAGGATAATAAAATGTAAGATAATTAATTCTTGACTTAAAAGTCATGATTATGTAATGCTTAAGGTAATGTCCTTGTACTATATGACAAAAATAAGGATTTCAGGATGGGTTGATATAAATAAGGAAGTTATATGGTCATCTATTATCTGAGAAATAGGGTTTTGAAAGTGTGAATAGAATAGGAGAAGGGGGTGACCTTTTATAATTGAGTGGAGGGGAAGGCCTATATTTTTTGGGAAGAAAAAGGTGTAATCGCATTTTCAACATTCCAAAAAGACCAAAAAATGGTACATTATTGATCCAATAATAGATAATGTCTATATATGGAATGAAAATATGATTTTGTTTATTTTTTGTGTCATTTTTTAACTCTTATCTTTTTAGTTTAACCACAGGTATGCCAATTCATAGCTAAACCATCGTAAATAATTTTCACTTTTTTTAAATATTCTTTGTAGTAAAAAATTATTGTAAACATATTTGATAATATAAATTATGATTAATATGAATATTTAATAAATTTTTCAAAATTCCATTAACATAATTGTTAAAATTTGATTTAAAACTAATCTCATAGATAAGGCAAGAAATCTGGTATGAAAGATAAGATTTTCAAATGTTTAAAAAGATTTCATATATAATTTAAATATTAAAATGACTCCATTGGAAAAAAATTAGATTAAATGTTATTTAAATGTACTAAATATTATTTTCAACCCATATTAAGAATCTTTTTATTTTTTAAAATCTTTAAAATAAAATTAAATATTTAAAATAGAACCCAGCATTGTTCACTATAATCGATAAATTTATCATCTCAAAAAATTATTTAAAATTCACCCTAAGAAACTTTTTACATGAATATTTAAAAAATGAAGATTATTTTATCAAATATATTTCCTAAAATTAGATAAAGTAATTTTAAAATTAGTTTAAAAAAGTATATAAAACTAATTTTTTGAAATAATAAATTTTTTATTCTTACAATTTGATTTATTCTTATATCTTATCTATAAAAATAAATTGAATAATGTTAAATGTTTGTTTAATTTTCTGAAGTAGAACAAATTTTTTTGCATAAAAATAGTATTTCAAAAAAATATTTCATTTATTTTTAAAATGTTTTTATTTTTATTTCTAGTTAATTGTTCTCCAAATAATCATTTTATATACATGTGTTAACCATATATTTTAATAATTTTATTAATCATATTAATACCATCAATTCCAATGATAAAGAGATAACTAACATGTTAAATTATAAAATTTTAGTAGTATGTAATGTTTTAGTTAAATTTTTTGTTTCATGTAACAAAAAATAACCCCAGTGTTTCATGTAATATAACCAAAAATCAATGTTGTTTATAAAACAAGATAAACTCGATATTATGTGTAATGAAAAATATCATATTGAATAAATTTATTTGATATACTTTTTTCACAAATTATTCTTGTATTACAGCCACATACTTCTTTTAAATGTGGGAAAAAGACATACCCATCAAAGAATTGAATACCCATTATATGATTGAGTTTATGAAGTCCCATACCATCCATTGATTTGTTATTACTCTTGATATTCTCATAGAAAATGGAACAAAATATTTATTTGTCAATATGAAACGGTTGTACACCTAATACAACATCTACTCTAACAATACATCCTTTTATCCCAAGCAAGAAAATCAATATATCAAGGCGTTATGTCAAACCATCACTAACATCGTATAGAATATGGTTGGAAGGATAAGTAGAGTTTGCTCGATAATATTTCCAACAACTTTTAGTCATATTGGTTGATGAATCAAAATTACACCCATGTGGATCTATAATATTTATTCTAGGGGATAAAGGAAGTGTAATCTATAATTGTTCAACTAATTTTTCTTAGATAAACTATTTATAATTAGAAAACATAATACATGGGAAATAGAGTCTGATTTTCTATAATGGAGTCCCTCAAATAAAATACACTCATAGTATTGCATAACCTAGAAAGGAATCAAAATTGTGTGTCATGAACATTCAGTAAAATGCCTACCTTCACTCCTCCCTTTAAGGTGACATGGTATTCAATATCTGGGAACCGATGATACTAAATAATTAGATGCTAATATGGTATCCTAAATGAAAAAACATTATATCATTCATATGGTGTACACCAATGGTGCATACTTATTGATGACCATGGGTGGAGAGTTCATCACAGTTCCCAATAATGCTAGGATAACCAACCAGTACATCATATAAACCCATGAAGTCCATACTAAACAATATTAAACTAAAATTCCCATGTCCTGGTTGAATGATGAAAAACTGTAGGAAATTAACTAAGTCACATTAATTAAAACAATACATCATCATTCCGATCATATATTGTTAAATCACATGAAAATACTGTAGTCCCATGATATCAAACTGTATGTAACCATTGTCAAATCAATACAACCTTATACTAATGAAACTACACATCCTCACTACATGACATTATACTACATGTTCAAAATATACACCACAATATATTAAACAATATTGGGAATGTAGCTATTATAGAAGATGAAACTATGTAATAAGTTGGTTCCTTACCATAGCAGATGCTCCCCTATAATTGGTGTTGGATATCTTCCAGACTACATTTGAGAACCATGTACAACATGATTACCTTTTCTACTAGTACATGTAGAGATAACCATATCACAAATACTTGACCAAACCCAACCGCTATCCTATATCGGGTCCAACATCATTAGAGAAACATTATATTATCACATATTGATATGAACTTATAATGTTTTGGAGCATAAAAAAGAATATATCCTAGACTACATAACTCTTCCCTAAATACAAAAAAATTCTTCCAGAATTCATCATTTTATCGATTTGAATCCTCATCACCATCCCAATTTGAAGAGCTTACCTAATTGTAATGGTGTTTGGAAAAAATCATGAAATGTTTATGAAACCCATTTTTTCCCTTAGTTATGCTATGATGAAATGTTTTTAAACCAATTTTTTCATGGGTTTTTTATGATGAATGATTTAGGATCACATGTAACACATTTGTATGATATTCATTATATGACTAGTGAGATCTATATCTCTCATAAACAAATTAATAAAAAAATGATATCTTTAGAGATAAACTAGGTGTAATGGGTAGTGAACATAGTTCATTAAGAGGCATTGTACACTATGATAGTCCTGGGAGTGAATGTTGATTATTATGATGGTTTGGAGAGTGAAATAATTCCACTACGATTGTCTTAGAAATGATCCATGACTACTAAGAAAGTGATTTTATATTCTTATGTGTATTCCACCAACATTCTTCTTATAATAACATTATTTACTCATGGATATTTTTCATTAATTCAATTATGATTAATTTCTTATCCTCTTCCTATATTCTTTCACATCTCATATATTGTATATGGGATTTCTTTTTGGTGCCGGTCCTTTCCCTCTTCCTCATTCCAATAATTACCTACATCTCCCACTTTCTTCCCCCTATTTTGTACACTTTGTTAGGATGAAACCTAGGTGAGTTATGGAATATGATTTATATTTTTAACGGTTTCCTAGGGTGCGGGATCCTCATTTAATGTTGTCCTCTCATCATTCATTAATATCCTAAACCTCTTTTTTGATGGAAATGATTTCTAGGAAGGTTTCCATATGATTAAATATTTAAATTCATGTTACATTTACTAATTTATATTTAAAACCATGTATTAGATATTTATTTGTATTAATAATTTTATCTATAATACTCTTTTAGATGGAAACCACGTTTTACTAGGTTTCCATATTGTTCAATCGACATTTTCTTTATATATATATTTTAAAATTATTAAGAATCTTGCTTAATCTTACATGATTTATAAATTTTTTATTTGACATTATAAATAAATTATGTGGTTATAAAAAGCATTGGGGGTCATAAAAGTGAGTTTTAAGTTGTTTCTTAAATTTTATTGGGAATTTAACATATTTCAAAAAATTACATGTTATGATGAAACATTTAAAATTGGGTTTTAATTAAACTGTGAGGTCATTAAATGAATTTACCATATTTAGTAGTTATGAAAAAATATATTTCTAAATATATATATGTTTCTGAGTGTATTAATTCGCATGGGAGAGTGTCGACTAGTGAAAAAATAGAAACATATATTTTTATATGAATGTGAGAGAGTGTGTAAGTGTTTGTGGGAATAACTACAATGGAAATTATTGGGTTTTAAATGTGTTAATAATTTATTATTTTTTCAATGAGTTTCAGGTGATAACTAAGAAATATTTTTATTCCCATTTAGAATCTTTAAAATTACAATTTAAACCTTCATTTTTTGAATGGATTGTTCATTGAGTTTAACAATGTATTATTATAATAATAGGGGATTGGTTATTTGGTTTAAATTTTCACTTTGGGTGTTTATTAAATTTTTATGATTATGGTTTTTGAGGAATTTTCTATTGATGTTACACTCTTTTGTTATGTGGATTTTATATTATTAAAACCACATGTGAACCCAAAGTGTTTGGGTAGTTGAACCTCTATGGTTTTGGATCCCTTTACACTAGCCATGGTAGTGAAAAAATTGAATTTCTCCCACTATATAGTAACCTTTTACTATATATTCCCACCAGATTATATAAAAGTTTGTAACCGGTTTCTCCAAACTCTTGGTGACCCTTAATTTGTTTTTCCAAGATGGTTGTTTTAAATTTTTGATTTTACATCTTTCTTTTGTTTTTATCTTACTTTATAATGATAGTGACTTATAGACATTTAGTAATTTCTAATAAATATTTATCTTTAGTAAAATGGTATTTTAAGACATTATTTAATGATTACCATGATTAATATATCCTTTTCAACAACCCAATATTTTAAAAGGACACTATGTTTGATAGCATATACAACACACAAAACTGAATGATAAATATAACCATTCCAACACAACTATTGAATTGGATGACCTGATTACAATTATTATTTTTTTCAAATATATATACAATTATTCTTTAAAAATAATTTTTTCCAATTGTTTTTATTGTTTTTGTGAGTTCATATTATAATAAATTTCAAAAAAAATTAGAAATTTTAATTGATAAAAATGAAATCATTTTTTAAATCGTCATATAAAAATTATCTTAGGTTTATTTTATTTGGATTTTTCTAAAAACATTTGTTTTTTAGTGAATAGAGAAAAATATATAATTATTTAAAACTATCATTTGAATTAATTTAAAATTAAAAGTATTCTAAATATGATCCTAAATTAACAAAAGGATTATTTAATTATATATATAATAATTAATTAAATTTTAGATATTATTATACTTAATTTTTATATATGTTTATTTTGGGGATTATAAATAAAATTTTCATTTTATTTTATGAATTTATATTAAGATTTATTTATTCCACATATAGGAATTAAATATTGAAAAATAGAATTCATATTTCTTAATTTTTAATTTAAAATATGGAAAAAATTTACCTTTTTTGTACGGTCATTAAGAATCAATAATGAAATAAATATTTTTCACCTTGGTAAGGGTAATATGGTTATTTAAGGTTGAATATAATATGATATAGACTAAAAATAAACCTATGACTATAATATAATATAAACTAGGAGTGTTTTTAGAATATAATCATCCTTTATTTGATATTAGTACAATTGTGTCCCAATTGTATTTGAACATTACTTCTAAAATATTTTAAGTAAAAACAAATACAAAATGTAACTTTCTTGATTTTAAATTACATTTATATGTTAAAATAGGTGTAAAAATAATTTTTTAATGAATATTAAAGATTATTTTGAGAATAATTAATTTTTTTAATACTATAATTTATTTCAAATTATTATTGATGAAATAATCACCATTAATGTTTACGTAATACAGACACAATGCTTGCACAAGTAGTAGAAAACCCAAGTCAATGATTTTAAAAACTGAACATGTAATAATTATCTGATGAATTATGTTACAAAATTAATTTTATTATCAATAATAATATATAATTTATGTTTATATAGTTTAAATTATAATTCTTAACCTAACGTGATGATTCAAAACACAGAAAATATATATAGTTTGTAAAATCAAATTAATGATATTTCATGTTTTATTATACTTTATTAAATGATTTCAAAATCATTAAAATATTTTGAGAGTAACATTTACATTAAAATGGTTAAAATTTTCATATATAGGGAATTTTATACCTAATTGTTACCTTATATGTAATTTTATAACCCTTAGTGATTGAAAAATTGTTTATCACAGTTAATGATAAAAATGGTAAACAAGGGGTCAAATTAAAGACATAATGATTAATATGACCTAAAATTGTATATAAATCTGAATGGAAGAGATAATTTAGATACTATATATTATTAAATTTGAAAATTATCTCATTTTTTACCAATTTTACCTGAATTTTATTTTATAATGTTTTTATAATTGGAAAAATCCCTAGAGTGCACCTCCCCTCACATGTAAAAGAGAACATCCTCTCATCCCATCATTATAGATTTTGAGAACTATATTTTGGATATTCACTTAAAAATTTCATCCTCAAACTCCTACCCACATCCCATATTATTTTATTTGATCATAATACACACCTTAGAGTGTTTAATTTATAAAGAAAATGAGGTTTTCTGTAGATGAGGTATATATTTCAACCTGATTTTCTTCTTTCTTTTTATACCATAATAAAATATTATTAAATAATGATAAATAATAAAATATGAATGTTATATATAATAAATTGTTTTATGTTAATTGAAAAAACTCTATTTATATCCTTGAACATCAAATTGTAAATGAAATCACCATTCATTTGTACAAAGGACTATCGACCAGCGAACTGATGTAAATCATTTTCCTTCACCACCTCTCATGGTTATTTAAAATGATTTATTTAATGAATATATATATATAGTAATAATGAAATTATTATAATTCCTTAAATAAAATATATCATTAATTTTCTCACCATTCAATCCATTAACAAACTATAATGTCATTCATGCCTTTGAGTGGATTACCACCTCAATGAAGTAACGTGATTCATTTCTAATAATCGCATCACATGGATGATATGTATAAGTATATTCAATGAAATAATATTATATTAATGAAATGATAATATTTATATAATTATAAAACAATATATACCTTTCATCCCTCTTCTTCATTGAAATAGGAAAACATTACTCAAGCATACTTATGAATACAACCTGCATGTTGTATCATAATTCATTTGTCTTAGGAATATTTTATAGTCTATTTTTTGGGTACAATTAATCCATAAAAATGATAATTATTACATGATTATTATTTTTGATACTATTTAGTTATTAAATCATTAACCACATTTACACTACTAACGCTATTTTGGGATTATGAACTGAACATCCTCTAAACATCTGACATAAGATTATTTAATTATGTAACTAATCAAAACATTGTCACATAAAATATAAAAGGGATAATAATAATGTAATAATAATTAAAATTTTTATTAATCAAGTAAATAATTAACATTGTTTTATTATTTTATAAGATATAGAATTCATGTTATTAGTCATACATGAGGTATGTGACACCTTACCTTCAAAAAACTATTTACATGTTTAAAATATTTGTTTTCTAAATATATCTCGTCCATGTCCATATTATTAAAATAAAATTATAAATTTATTGACATTGGAATAATTGATTTACAAATTTTATTTCATGACTACTTATTACTTTATTTTAAAGGGTTTTAAAAGGAAAATTTTGAAAATATTATATCGAACGTTTTGATAAAAAAATGAAAAATGGATTTCATATTATCACCTATACGACATCAAGGTGTTTTCCATTCATTATAACAGTTCTTTTAATTTTTTCCATTACCTGCTTTAATGTTTTATCCTAATAAAAAACCTCATCCCATTTTTTCAATTTTTACTATTGGATTAAAATAAAATGGATATATCTAAATAAAGAAAAGTTTTATTATGGGTGTAAGGAATATTTTTATTAATACAAGGTTAAAAATATGAACTTTCATGTGTTATGATTATTTTATAGTTATTTGGATTTTTTTATTACGGGTGAGCAATATATATATCATATTGAGGGTTGAGACTGATATATCCCTCCAATACATTAGATTTTGGGATATAGTTATCCGGTTATAGGATTGTCCAAGGATATTATGAGAATTTACTAACAAGGTAACTCCATCAATAATATTGTCGATTATAGCCATAAGAAAAATATTTCCCAAGTTACGTACATTATTTTTATATCATTGAAAATACTTTTTCATGGAAATATTTGATTTCACATGGTAAGCTAATGATATTTCTATTTTAATGGGATGATTATGCCTATTTGGGTCAATAGAATATTTTAGGGTAATTTTTTTCCTAATTTCTCATGTTTTCTGAAGAAACCCTCATTATTATTATTTTTTATTTTTTATTTTATTATAGATTTTTTAGGAAAAATATTAGTTAGAAAAATATGAGTTCATGTGTAATTATGTGATTATTTTAATTCAAAGTTTACTGTGTTAAATGCAGAGCTCTCTTATATAAACCCATGGTTTTGAAATAGACTAATGGGTTCCCTTTTTAATATATGTATAATAATGAGATTTTTATACATCCCATGTTTTTAAAATTTTCTTCATAGGGATTAAGGATGATTGAAAAATTAGAAAAGTCGTATTCTTAGTCATGGAAGACTCCATGAATGAATCATGCATGTCTCTATAAAGAACAGTTTTTGTGAAAAAATGGATACTTGTGGAAATGTCCAATTTCAATGATTTTTGCATAGTTCTATAAAACTATAATCTTAAATAGTCCATTGGTATGTACACAATCAATTATTTTCTAATGATGCTATATATTTTGGTTTCCTGTGAGGTTAAATTAAGAGTGTTGGATACCATCATGGGATTAATATTTTAAGCTTGATCATTAAATCAATCTCTTAGACGCCCATTTTGATGTTTTATTTGATCATATTTTAAACTGATTAATGCTATTTTGGGAGAATTTTTATTATATTGATGATCAGTTATCCTATAGGTGTATCATGTTTTTAACATGATGGATTGTTTGAGAATAATTTTATTACATTTTTTGGGATTTGTGCTTAATGTTATAATATAACCATTGAGTTTAAAACATTCTATAATGTCTAGGTTAATAAATTTAATTTAGATATTAGGTTATTTATATATGAACTCATATTAGATGTTCCTTTGGTTTTATTGTGGAAAATTTGATGTTATGTATTATTTTTGTCAAATGATGGATTAAAAATATATGGGATTATATTATATTATTCTATAAATTTTGGATTTCTTAATGCATAAGGATATTAAGAATAGTTCTAAAACTTTTTTAAACATTCCTGTCAACTAGAATATGATTTTAGTGCATTGGGAATGAAAAATTTATCTTGAAAACTCAACTTCTGGAAACAAACACGATATTTTGGAAGAAAGTAATTAATGTATGAAATTATACTTGTTATGTAAGTATATTTCCTTATGATATTTTCCTAGATGGTAATGTAATTCATAAACTCTAATAAAAGGATATAGAAAAAAAATGCTACCTCATTCCCATCATTTTTGGTGAATTGATAGAATTCATAAACCCTTATTTATTTATAGTTTTGTGGTCATTACCCTTTTAATGAAAACATTATCTATCAATTTAAATCATTTGGAAATTAATTTTTTTCCCCTATATATTTTTACCTCCGAGTAATTTTCTCTTATTTAGAAACCTAGTTATTTGTTATTCTAGATAGACTTCTTATTTATCTTTCTCTCTTTTCAAAAGGAAGTTTTTTAACCATTTTTAATGTATGGGGTTTCAAAAAATTTACTTTCTAATATAAATCTCTCGATTATCGATATCTAGTTCAAATTTTGTTGATACAATTTATTAATGGTGATAAATAGTTTGATACCCTAAAATTTACAAAAAAAACACAACGTTTGATAGAGTATTCAACACACAACACTAAACCATGAAATATTATTATTTAAATATATATATTATAATATAAATTTGGAAATGAGTGAACGAATATAATTTTAAAAATTATTATATTTATACATTTCCTTCCCAATAAAAACGTAGTAATTAATGATTAGGAAATCATCACACAATTTATAATAATATTATTTTATGCCTCAAAAATACATTTTCCTCAAAACTGGTTGTCATTGTTTTTTATGAGTGATTATTATAATTTATTTATACCACTTATAAATATTTTATTTAATAAAAAAGGATTTTTTTTTGAAAATTTCATATCAAAATTAACTTACGGTGATGTTTTGGAACGTTTATGAAAATATTGATTTTTAAGTGAATAGTGAAATTACTGATTTTTATAAAACTGTCAATTATTATCCATAAAATGTATCATTATTAATTTAATTTTTTCTTTATTTAACATAAAACTTATTCAAAAAATTATATTCTAATTAATTGTATTTGAATCAGAAATATACATGAATTTGGTAAAACTAAAAAATCTGGATCTAGGAAAACACAATCGTAAAATTTATAAGATATATATTTAATAGATAGATTAAGAATTACAATGGGGTTTAAAATGATTGGATTGAATCACACATCACGTATCTGTATCCCCCATTAGTGTACAATATTCATGGGTCGTAAAGGAAAACACCATACTCATTTCAAATATATCTTTCTTTAAAAAAGAATCCACAACTTGATTGGATTATTTGTAAGCCTATGAAATAATTACATTTAGGAGGATAGTATCTTAAAAAAATTCAATCAAATTAGGTGTTATTTTCGAAGGAACATTCCTAGTTCTTGAATTGAGGTCTTCAACAACAAGTTTGGAGTCCGTCTCATTCTTGATTGAATTATAGTCATTATGGATATCATGTTTGATGGTACATATCAAGGCCCACAAATCAAATTCATGTGAAATTGAAATTGAAATGTTGTGATGAATGAATCCACTGAAAATGCTAGGGTAGATACCCGAAACACCACCACACCCTGAGGATCCTCACATGATAGAGGAAAAACCACACAAAATCACCTTAACCTATGTGGGGATTAATGGAATCCAGAGGACATATTTGAGATCAATAGGGTTTCCCCCCATATTAACCCCCAAAAGTATAAGTGTATTGAAGTCTAAAATACATATATCCCTTGCTCATGTTTTAACATTTGAAGTAGCACATGCTTATTTATGCATGTTCATAGTACCAATATGATGAATTAGAGGTAGGTTATCAAATATAAATGTGTTTCTGCATAGCCAAGAAATATAAACATTGAATCCACGGTCTCGAGAAGAAGGTTCCAAACATGATCACTAAGTTCAGTCCCCTTGATGGACACCATGGGGTTTCCAAGTTGTTCATTTGTATAGATGATTGTGTTGAATATATTTTTTTCCTAATTCTAGAGGTCTTGGTCAATGTTTCATCCTAGAAAAATATGTTGTATATTATCCTATTTTATCATGAATATGTTTCATGATGAGGAAAATTGATGGTCTTATCTCTTCAATTGATCATAGTCAGGGATTCATTTTATCTAGACCACTCATAGAACCATTAATTATGATGTACTAATAAATCATGTATTTATTTTTTTCAAACATGGTGGTGTCATTATATAACCATGGAATTTCAAATTTTAGTACTCCACGGCATTAAATTGACTATTTTTGTTCATCATCAAAATTAGTGTGTCTCTATCCATAAAGGAATGGTTATGTTTTTTCAAGATAATTTGAGAGGGGACAATGTAAATGGGGCTATTGTTTTTTTCAATAAATCAGTAATAGACATCTAGTACTTATATGGATGGACAACCGTCGTATCCTTGGGGGGTCTTTCCATCCATGGAGTATTCTAACAATTGAGATTGAACTACATGCTTACTAGACACTTGGAGTTGTACATTATTTTTTTAATAGTATGTGATTTCAGGAAAAAAAAATATGAAGCAAGATATAGTGAGGCTATCCACCAGTAGCCTTGTGTTGAACCTATTTTAGAGAGAATCAATATAGTAGTCATTAAAAAATAAAAATTTCCATTTGAATTTATTAATAAGGTCGTCAATAAAGATATCTAGGTCATTTATTCCATGTCCCCCAATGGCTGTTGGCTTAATACATTCCTTTCATGCAATTGTTATTAATTTCCAATAATTGATAAATCATTTCTTGATGAGGGTTTTTAATATGACTTGAAGATGATTGATTAAGATTTTAGAAAATTTATAAATAAAAAAATATAGATAAATTTTTTAGGGATCAATTAGTTAACAATAAACACCCTTCCAACAAGGGACATAGACTTCCCCATTCACCTAGAAAATTGATTAATGATTCCATAAAATACATGTACAATATGGCATCTGTTGGCACTAATGTTTGGGAAGAACAAGAAAAAACAAAAATCCCTTGGGGTGCCTCAGGAAGCTCACCCATGGAGTCCCGCAAAATCACGACTGGTGCAAACCTCCCCCATCACTAAACCTCCACGAAGCAAGGAGGCGGGAGGCTCCGTAAACCCATTTTATGTTCGCGAACCCACCGCAGAGCAAGTAGGTGAGAGGCTTCATGGTTACAACAAAATGCCATGTGTATTCCTACTAAGTATGCTCTACATTCCGGCGCCTCTTTCCTATATATATTAGTCCCCCAACTACCCCACATAATTGATCCTATAACCTTTTTCCTTCTTAGCTCTAAAATCGTGAATCCAATTCTGCTCTGCGAACCATGAGCTCTTCAAGGTACTTAAGCATCGCGAAGCGCCACTACCTTGGTTAAAATTCTTCCCCTCTTCAAAGATGGATTCCCTTCGCGGAGCCCATGGGTCGACATGAAAGAAGGCGATCCCTGAGGGGGCTTGAGTATTTTTGGAGAACATATGATTCACGAGATACCCTCCATGCATATGTGACCCACTTGCTAAGGTAGGGTCATTATGCTTCACGAAGCACATTTCTTCGCAATGCTATGATTCATAGGGCACCCTTGTTTTTTGAAGCACTACTCTGCGAATGCCTTTCCACTTCGCTAATCACCTTCCATATAAACTTATGCCCTACACCTAGGATATGCCACTTTACTTCCCAAAGAATACCTCTTTACGAAGCCCCTCCACTACACAGAGCACCAGAGCTTCACGAGGCTTCTACCTATGAACCCCTTTGCTCTACAACGCCTTTTCCCGTGTGTCCCTACAGGTTTTCATGAAGTGATTTCAATATACCTTGGGAGGTACTTCCTGTTGCATTTCATCACGTCATGCTTCTTCGCATAGGCACTCTTACGACTACTACTTCTTCGCATAGCCACACTAACGTGGACCCATCAATTGATCACTCCATAACACCCCCTCACAATAGCATTGTTGAATCCTTCACTTCATCAAGGGTGGGATGGTAACAGTTATGTAAGACCTAAGGGTGCAGAGTGAACCCCCCTCATCCGAGCTATAGGACGTCAAAATACCAAGAACCACCATCCTCAGGACATGACGTTAAACTATGTCTTCACCCCATGCATTATATGTGGGGTACCATGTATAGGACATTCTCTATGCCCATTGGTCCCCACGGGAGTGAGAGAATTCCTCAAATGGAATGAGATTCTCTTTATCGGAGCGGTGACTGTCCAAGAGGAAATGGAAACCACATTGGTGTAAGCCCCTACATTTTCTTGTATGATGTAGAATCCATGCTCTTACTCTCTTACTTTGTGCCAATCACTATGATGAGAGATGTGCACAAAGATCCTCGATGTACCATTCCACTCACATTGTTATTTTTCGCCACCTGGGCCTCCATCACGGAGTAACTCCCAATCTCCATCTCCCTGGGCTACGAACCATGTGTAAATCCCTGTTTCCTCTTTGGTTCATGAACCACATGCATGCCCTTGTTTCCTCTTTGGGCTGCCAACCACATGTAAGACGATGTTTCCATTCTGTGCCACTAACCATGTGTAACCCCCATTACAATTCCCATGGATGCACCTTTCGTGATGTGATCATTTTTTCTTAGCGGCCTCCTATTTCTCACATCGAGCATGACTCATGTAGGCTTAGAGTATGCATCGACCATGACATCCTCTTTGGGCAGCCAAGAGTGTAAGCCCCAGACACATCCCGAACTATGTGGACTTTGATCCTTCCCAAGGAATGGTACGTAGGTAGCCTCCCTGAGGTTCAATCCCAACAACCTTTGGTACCGACCATATTCCCATCAGTTCACCGACCCACCATAGGAACTACATGGACTTTGATCCATGACAAGGAAAGGTAAGTAGGAAGCCTCCATGAGGATCAAGCCCAACAACATTTGGTACCGACCATCTTCACATTGGTTCACCAACCCATCTGAAACTACATGGACTTTGATCCTTGCCAAGGCTAGGTACTTAGGAAGCCTCCCTGAGGATAAAGCCCACCAGCCATTGGTTTTGAGCCCTTTCACGCCAGTTCCCACCACTGAAAGTAAGTGGACATTGATCCTTTCCAAGGAAAGGTATGTAAGAAGCCTCCATGATGTTGAATCCCAAAATCTATTGGTCCCAATATTCTTCACATCGGTCCATCCTTGTCCTGAATGACATTAAATTATAAGACCATTTTGTCTTACATTACACTAAACTATCCTCTATTCTACGATAAGCCGTTGTAAACCCCATCCAGTGGTAAGACAATGTGATCTTCAGTCAGCGGTAAGCAATTTTCAACACCAATGGACGGTTAGCCGTTGTGTTCCCCAATCGACGGTAAGTAGTTGTTGTCCACTTTGTTAGGACACACATATCTGGTCATCCCTCGAGCGTCAGACCACCCTTGGGCTGCTAACCATGCATAAGCCCTAGTATATCATCAGGTCACGGTCCTCTATGCACACCCTGATCCTATACCCCATCATGAACTACGTGGACTTTTATTCCCATCCACTTGGATATGTAACAGGTTTCTTTGAGTATCAAGACTAACATCACTATCTCCCTCGGGTCAAATCCATTTCACTATCCATCCACTTTACTTAACCATCTGTCATTCATCTGGATTCTTACCTGGGCTTCCACCTCCCAGTGAGATCATTCCAATTCACCTCCTAGTATCACCATTCCCTCCAGGGGTAGTACCCATCTGATACACTCTAGTAAGCATTCTGATCCGTCTAATCCGTCTTCACTAGATGTTAAATGTGCGGAATACCCTTTTTTAAACATGGGAAGTAGAGGAAAACCTCAGAGACATGCCAATGTAATATAATTCCCTGCATTTGACACGGGTGCCTCGAGATTCTGTGCCCTTTATAATCCCTATAATAAGGGAAAGAAACTCTAACATGATAGGGTTATAGCATCCAGACATGCCAGTGATGTCCAAAGTGACTACTCCCTGAACCAAAGGTTGCTTCCCTGACTGGACCCGTTGGAATGTCCCGATAGAATCAGTTTAATTAACTGGTGTCCATGATGATGTGGCACTAGTAAGAGTTTCAAGAACAACATCTTAATCTATAAGGGAGACCCATATTATGTAACGAGCTCAGAGGAGGAATCCATATAAGGAAGAACTGGCATACCATCATCCCATTTCGATCAAGGATAAAACATCCCAGAATAAGCGATATATGCCACCCACCATTGGAAAGCAAGAATGTGGGGCAATAGCTAGCGCGTCAACGTCCTCCCCAAATAGTCGGATGCACATGCGCCAACGAAAGATTTGGAAACCGAAATGGTTAACCCGATGTGAAGTTATTCTCTTCAATGTGGAGATTAGTTGCATCCGAGACATCAGTGGATTAGCATGTCACCGGATCTAGTTATAATGCATCAAGGCCCACTATGCAAATACTGGGCCCAACGTGATACTCACCAGATGTCAGGGTAGTTAAAACGCTGGACATCCTGGTCTACGACGTTGTCAGTATGGATCTATCTTACCAGCCTTGGAAGATGGAATGGTGTTGGGGAATTGGAAGTCGATTTCATTATTTTAGAACTAATGGTTTAATCTCAATGCTTTTCAGGAACAAAGCTATTGCATCAGAAATCCGATTTCCACCCACCCACCGACGCAGGGCCAGGGGCAGTGCCAATGTAGAACTCTCACATGGCTCCACCGCTTCTGTGACATCTTCCACAACCACAGATGTTGGGTTCCCACGCCCCATCTCCCCTTCCTAATTCATACAACAAAGGGTGATAAACGACCTCATATGCCGATACGAGGAGTTGGGGATTATACCAACTCGGGATATGGCCCTCTAGGATTTAGAGGCATCTATACCTCATCGCCACCACCTACCCCAGGGGTCGCGCAGGGAACCACTACTCCCCACTCCAATGTAAAACTATTTCAGGAACCTCTCCCCGAAATGCCTTGATGACTCCCTACCCTACACAGAAGAGGTAGGGGATATCTGGGCTAGCCCGACCAGGATCCCATTTTTGGGGATCCCCAAGAGGAATCCCACTAGGCCTCCCTAGCACCACCACCCGGTCCCATGAGTCGAGGAGCAGGTAATCCATGAGCCTACATCTCGGGCCCCAGTCTGGTTGACATGATGGAAGCGTTAGGTACAGGCCAAGGAGGGCATTAACCATAGGCCTTCAACCTCAGCAACTACTATGGCTCGATCCACCACCGACGTATATCATCAACCCCCTGTGTATGCTAAGCAGGGGCACATATATACCCAACTCAGATCGAGGCCCCAACTTCCCCAGGACATGCTGGGTCGACTCTCTTGGTTGTCGGCACAGGGAGTGCTCTCCATAGGTCGAACCATAGAAACAAAACCCTGTATAGAGGTCCTCCTCGTACCAGCACACTGGATAATGTGCCCCCCCCCCCTTACAAGCTCTGCTTGGAGGTACGCCCCATCCTACCTTCAGTTCAAATGAGGGACCTCTCCATGATGGAGAAACTCAGTATGAAAGCCTCTCCCATGCTCATTATGTCATGTATGGGTCATTCTTCCTATCACATACTGCCGGTGTAGGGACGTTGCACATCCGGACAATCTCTAGCATGGAGGAACTCCCCATGTACTTGCAGTTACTGGAGAAGGACCTCCTCGCCTCAGTGATCAGTGGAGTGGGGGTCATATCTTCTTCACTAGCACACAACATAGAGGTCCTACCCGGGTTCGGCTTGACTAGCACGAGGATCCTCCTCGTGCTGATACTATTAGTGGGAAAAAAGCATGAATGTCCTACATGATCCAATGTTTCCCATGGATATTCCATCCTCACATCAGTCAGTGGACATGGCGGTCCTCCCCGTGTTCCCTTTGACATCTTCCCAGGTGCTCCTCACACCCCAGCTCACTCAGGAAGAAATCTTATCCACCCTAGCACTAGTACGGATGAAGGTCCTCCTCATGCCGGAAATCTACCATGTCCCGAAAAACTGTACTGGGTCAGGAGGGTGGGTTGTCGCCGCCATAAAAAGAATACCGAGAAGACTCAGACTAATATCAAATGATTCTACTTCTCAGATTTTGAGGCAGAATATGACTCAGTGATGGAACCCTCTCCTAGATCCCCTAGGTCATGGTTCAGGGTAAGAAGAAGGCGCATTAGCCTCATACTTCCAGAATGTGAGGTCTATCATATTCCCACCTCCCTCCATAGGTATATCCATGATGATGAAAATTTGGAAACTCCATACGTTACTACCATGCAATCACCACCATCATAACTAGAAGAACTATCTAACTCGACTAGAGATCACAGAGAGCTATTCTGGGGACCAGTGGCGGATGAGCAACAGCGTGGTCCATGACCACCTATTGTAGTCCCTACACCGAAAATCACGGCCATCAGATAGTCTTACTATGATGTGGTGGCAATTTCACTACAATCTTTGGAAGACAGCCCCAGATGTGGTAGTTTTTCAGCCCACTCACTGTATTCTCCGTTGGCCAGCCCACCGTCCCAATGGTCTGCCTTGGTACAACTACTGGTTCCCCAGCTTTCTCTAGTCGACGAGTGGAGCAATGAAGGCCCAGACCCTGAATCTAGACCAATGAGATTGTGGGATATTCTCACACCTGACCATTTTTCAAAGAAGTTTTATCCTGTTGCAGCACCGAATTTGAGTGTACTGGAATAACTCACCAATGAAGAGGTAAGATGCTTTATCCAGACCTTATGGGAGACTCATTTCCATCTCCATCATCAATGAGTGGCCTACCCCATGAGTCAGGTGCATTTTTAAGACATTGTCCAACAATGTCAATTGGTTGATTTGGCCGCACTCCCTATGGCCCAGCCCCCTGAGTCACCCAGCTGCCCTAGGGATCTCCAACAATGATACATCTATTGCTTTAAAGTGCTCTATAGGATAATCAAGGAGGTGCTTCCCCACATGAAAATCCATGGTTGGGGGCAGTACGCACCCCTCCATTTTAGTTCCATCTTATGCCAGCCTGATTGGTCAGGCGACGTAAAGGATATGCCTCCTGATAGGGTCATTGTTAACATGGCCGGCCTTCCAGGGTATGAGAATTAACTAGTGATTCTTGGAGAGGACCTTCCACCCGAGGGATTTTCCCAGCTCTTCAATACATTGGGAAGGATTAATCATCAATAGAGGAATATACTGGGTGTTCCCATGCCCACCGAGGCATTGGTCCTCACCTGAAATCCCAACAAGGGTAAGGAGAACCTCAGAGCTATCAAACCCTCTGACCCATCTGAATCAGTGCAGAAGGTAGAAGACGATCCGGATGAAGCTAGGTTGTGTTATAAACTCACTGAACACAATAAGATGGTTGACGACATCTTCTCAGAATGCATTGTGGAGCAATAGACATACTACTGTTATCCTCAGCCAGGGTAGTAGAGGGAGGCACAACTTCCCCTTGGTGAATGGCCTCCAGGTGACCCTGGCCATACTGCCCACACAAACAGGGATGAGTCTAGAGAAAATGGCCAGAGGGTGCGGTACATGGTGCCAAATCCTCCAGAACGGCGTGAAAATCCTCAAGACCCAGCTCAGGTTCCCCCAGTTGCCCCATATTCCATTACACCAGCCGCTTCATGATCTGTTGGGCCTGCTTATCATGTTAGAGAACCTTCTAATGTGCTGGTTGTCAGGGATCCTTATAGAGATAGGAATCCCCACCCAGATGATCCAATGGTGGCACTAATCACCCGCCTCAAAGCTTTAGAGACTCAATAGGTGGTAATCGTGCTTGATGGCAAGACATATCCGACGTGGGTGAATGATATTACAACACCTTTAGGTTTCAGAAATCCCCCACTTTCCCACTTCAATGGGACATGGAACCTGTCGCAGCACTTGGGAAAATTTATTCCAAGGTGTGGGAACATGTTTAGAACCCTGGCATAACAGGAAGCCGCCAAACTCCACTGCTTCATACAGACATTGGTGGGGCCGACATGCATTTGCTACAACCATCTCCCCATCGGATCAGTAGCCGGATGGGAAGACCTCCATAGGTAATTTCTCTATCAGTTCGGTTCCACCACTCGGATGACGAGTATCGTGGACCTCTTTAAGTGCAATAAGAGGCCTGATGAGCATGTTGCAGACTTTGTCTCCTAGTGGAACGGGCTCATGTACTCCCTTGACATGCCTCTGACTCATGAGAAAATGCAGACGATGTCTGTATGGTATGTTAAGATGGAATTGGTTCCCTCTTTGATCACCTAGAATTACCCCAGGGGATTCCGAGACTTCTCTAATAAGGCCCAGTGCCTAGAAAAAGCGTTACAGTAGGCTAGGAAGGCACGTCTGTTGCTTCCTGCAATCACCCCGATAAGGGACACTAGGGTCGACCCCACTACAATGGCTCAAATAGAGGCCCCCCGGATACTAGAGTTTTTAGCGGTGGAGTCACCTTCGCAGCCTCGCAGAGGCCCTCCACCTCAGTCATAGCCTCCGGCCCATCAATGCCCACCTCAGAACAGTCAGGTTCCCCTGCACAATGCGCCACCACCACCTAGGCAAGATAACCAGGCTCCACCTCCACGACAGGCTCCTCCATCCCCTGGTTAGGGTCAGGATCTAAGGGCCCCCCTTCCCGTATAAGAGGAACCAAAATTACTCATTCAACGAGGCTCAAGTACTCAGATACATCCTTAGTGCCTTAGAGTAGGGGATTGTACATTTTCCTGAATACAGGAGTCTAGAAGAGGTAAACCTCACTGATCACTCGAATTAATTCCCCTATCACCAGATCCTGGGGAACACCCTCAAGAAGTTCTATGTGTTTAAAGACTGGATTCAAGACCAGGTGGATAACAACATAGTCCAGTTAGGCCCAGATCCGGCACAGGTGGCATGTGTCTTTGTGAGGCTATACAATAGTAGTGACAACAAAGGCGAGTGGCATCAGGTTTCTAACCACGAGTCCCAGAAGTATGATGATTGGATGGATCGTAAAATAGTTTCCCATGCCCATGGTGTTTTTCATACACACCTGAACCGACCAGAGCCTACAGAAGCTGATGCGTCAATTTAAACTACTTCTGCATCATCATCTTAGTCGTTCCCTCCTTAGAAGATCTAACACCAATGAACCAAAGGAAAACAAAGTCCTCAGCCAATGACACTGTCATCCCATTCTCTTAGAGACATCATGCCCCCATAGATGGAGATTCCACCACTAGAATCCATCCAGTAGTGGATGAAACATCAAGTGACATTCAAGGGTACGCCTCGGTTAATACCGTAGAGCCGGTAAACACCTACATAATTCCTGACAATGAGGACCATCCGGAAAATTCTCCCAATGTCCCCAACCATTTCCAGCATCGATGGAGCCAAAAAAAATATGGGTTGTCAGAGTACCTCAGTAACTACATCCAGACTAGCTATGCATGGTACCGAAACTAGGAAGAAAGCCCAGTACAGAGCTCACAATGCATAACATTCTCATCTGGTACCATCAGTTCTACCATCGCCATCGTTCATGTTGTTGGATCAGGCAGAGCCACCTCGACTGTGTCGTGATCAACCATGCTTTTCTCCAGACCGATCTTAGTCATCGGGCCCTCATCTGGTAGTCACTCCACATGCTTCGACTAGTGATCAACAGGATATTACTAGCACTAGTCAGTTGTCGGTCCAGCTAGAAAGGCCCACCATACCTCTTGTCATAGAGAGACCTCTGGTAAGAAGAAGTTCATGCTTGGTAAAGAAGTATGATATTATCCAACACCATACTGTAATTTCATAAATTCTCTCCATTCTTGAGGCCCTTCACCTTTCATCATATATGCATTAGGCCCTTGTTGAGGCTTTAAGAAGACCCTTCCAATTTGATATGGAGGTAGCAACTGCAGAATCCTTTCATGTTGAGGCGGTCAAGAATACTTAATGCCAAGTCATCATCTCGTTCTCTGGAGAAGATGAAGGCTCTCCCATACATGGGAACATTATCCCATTGTACATCACTAACCAATTCAATGGCGTAGAGGTTCATCATGATCTTGTCAAAACAGGCTCTGGAATCAACCTAATCCAGACACGGACACTCCGAAAACTACAGTTTTTTGAGGATTTCCTGAGTCCCTCTGACTTTAGAATCCAAGGTTATAACAGGAAAGAGCAAACACTGGTCAGCAAGATCCATTTGAAGACCCAGTTAAGTGGTCTCGATTCCAACACTGAGTTTATGGTTGTCTCCCATGATACAGCCTAAAATGCATTGATGGGATGGCCATGGCTCCACCTGCATGCAGCCATTCCCTCATCATATCACTAGTGCCTCATGTACTCCATTAATGGTTGAGTGAGTGTGCTCCAAGGTGATGCATCTCCCTTTTCCTCTGGTAAAGCCTACTATCAGGATGATGACTACTACAAGAGCAAAGACAAGAAGAATCAGGCAAACGAGATTGAGCACGGCATGATTGTGACTGGCCCACTGACAGATCCAGATGATGCCTACATCTTTCCAATCCACCAATTGGAGGCTACAAATCCTTATAAGGGACAATGTTTATTTTTTTCAGAATGAGAGGGAACACATTCCCAAGTATAAGAGATGCCAGAAGATCACCTCATACTCCTACACAAATCAGGATCAAGTGATCCCGGAGTATCCTACTCCCATAAGGTGTCGAAATTTCTACCCCAAGGCCCCAAAAATACATCATAATTTATTGTTTCATCTGGCTAGAATTAACTAGCTCAAGCTGATGCTCCAGTATTTTTTCGATGTCATCATGTATGGACCCTTGAGCCGAAGACTAGATGGGATCAGATTGAAAGCCTTCATCATTGTGGTTTGAGTAGCACAGGAGTTCCTTGATGTAGTGTCCACTACCACTCAGGCTGGTACCAGCCTCCCATCGGGATCTATATATTCCTAGGAAACTCCTCCCACTGAGGATCCATCCTCCATAAATGAAGAAGATTATTTAAAAGGATGATCGTCCTACCTTTGAAGAGGGCATATCCTCCATGGTCGATGAAATGGTATATGTGAACCTCGGTAGCGAGGTAGACTCGAAACCCACATTGATCAGTGCCACCATGCCCCTCGGCAAACAACAGTAGTACACAGTCTTCCTTAAACATCACCGTGATTTATTTACCTAGATTTATGAAAAAATTCCAGGATTAGATCCTCAGGTAGCCATTCATCGCCTTGGTATCCCGAGAAATCATCGCGGGCTCAGAAAGATGTGCCTTTCTCACGGTGACATGGTAGTGGCTAAAGTTGATAAGATCATCAGAGACAATTTTGTTAAAGGGGATTAGTACCTCAAATGGCTAGCCAACATTCTACCAGTTAGGAAGAATAACGGACAGATCAGAGTCTACATCAAATTTTTGGGATCTCTACCATTAGTGTCCAAAGGATTATTTTAACCTTACTACGATGTAATTGTTGATCAACCCTACAGTTGGGTTCCAATCCCTCTCCTTCATGGATAGGTACTCTAGGACTAACTATATTTGGATGGCTCCCGAGGATGATGAGTCTACAACATTCAGGGCACCACAAGGTACTTTCTGTTACCAATTCATGACCAGTGGTTTAAATAATGCAGGTTCCACCAATCAATGGGCAAGGCATCGCATATTTTAGCCGATCCTCCAAACATTGGTGGAATGTTATGTGGATGATCCGGTAGTCAAATATCACCAGCATCATGATCATCTCAATGAAATTGAGAAAGGGTTTAGCTTCCTCTGTTACCTCTACCTAAAGATGAATCCATTGAGGTTCGCTTTCGTGGTCACCTCTAGAAAGTTTTTTGACTTAGTTGTCAGATACAGGGGCATCGAGATTGATCCGGAGAATATTAATGTCATTATTCCAATTTCTCCCCTGCAAAACAATTGGGAGCTTCGAGGCATCCAAGGCCACTTGGCCTACATATTCCGATTCTTTGCAAATCTGGCTGGAAAGTGTAAGCCCTTCTCATGGCTCATGATAAAATGCACTGTCTATGTGTGGGATGAAGAATGCCATACTGCTTTCGAGGAAATCAAGTAGTACCTATTGCCCCCTCCAGTATTAATGCTACCCATCTCTAGAAAACCACTGGTCCATTACGTGAAGGCCCTGGAACGGTCTCTTGGTGCCCTTCTCACCTAAAAGAACAATGAGGTGATATAGAACATCCTATACTACCTAAAACACATGCTCCTCGATACGGAGACAAAATACTCCCCTATCTAGAAGATCTACCTTGTACTAGTATTCATAGTACATAAATTGGAACATTACTTACTGTACCACAATGTACAACTTGTGTCCTAAGTAGATCCGATGAAGTACATAATGAAGCACCCCATGTTGACAGGACATCTAGCTCGGTAGGCAGTGATTCTACTTTAGTTTCACATTAGGTGTGTCCCTTAAAAGGCCATTAAGGGGAAAGCATTGGCAGAACTACTTGCTGCCCATACAGCTCCTGTAGACTAGTCCCTAGACCTTGTTTTTTTCTGATGAGGTGATTCTCTCGGTAGATGAAGTCATGTAATGCTTCCAGATGTACTTCAATGGTGCATCATAGAGCCCCACTGGAAGAAGGCTCAATTACCCCAAACTCAACAGAGTAGACCTGGGTAATTTCTTCATTACCCCAACACAATCCATTACACCATATTTATACATGTTGTCAGAAGGCTTCACCAATAATGAGTTAGAGTATTAGGCTCTCATTACTGGCCTCGAGCTGGACCTTGATATTGACGTCACCCATTTTCTTGTGAAAGGGGACTCCAGGCTAGTCCTCAAGAAGATCAACGATGCCTTTTTCATAAAAAATCCAATGATCGAACTGTTGATCGAATGAAATCTCCAGCTAATGGTCTAATTCCAATATCATCCAGAAGTTACTCATGTCCCTCAATCTCTGAATGGTCGAGCTGACGCCATATCCAGCCTAGCTACATCACTTTCAGATCCCAAACAGGATGATCTGATTATCCATATGGCACACCGAAGAGTCATCGGTCCTGTCACTCCAAGTGATGATGACAGCCTATTGGTAAGCCACTATACCCCTGTTGCCTCCACGTCAGGACCCCTAGGTCCCTTGGATGCAGTGATTGAAGGGACTCCTGACTGGAAAATTTACTTTGTCAAGTACCTCCAAAATGGTGATCTCCTAGAAGATCGGGCCAAGCACGAGCGAATTCGACGCCGCACGTTATAATATACCCTCCAGGATGGTCCTGGTCATGAGAAGATCCATTATAAGCATGAGTTTGATGGGTTTCTACTTCGTTTTATTCAAGGAGTCATGATTTCCCAATTCAAGCAGGAGGATCATGCCAGTTCCGGCGGGGCTCATCTGACCGGGCCAAAACTATCTCACCCAATCCAGACACTGGGGTATTTTTGGCCCTCCATGATCCATGACTGCATTGAGTTTGCCAAAAGGAGCCATGCGTGCCAAATTCAGTCCAACTTTATGCATCATATTCCAAATCCTCTCCACTCCACTAAGTACTCTTGGTCATTTATGGTATGGGGAATCGATGTCATGGAACCATCTTCACCAGCGACAGCTCGCCAGTGCCTGTTCATTTGGACTAAAAAAGATTTCTCCACCAAGTGGGAAGAGGTAGTTCTACTCAAGGAGGTCAAGGCCCATTCCATCATTGACTTTTTGAGCTCCAACACCATCTATTGATTTGGAGTCACTCGTGCCATCCTTAGTGATAACTGGACGAACTTCCGGGTAGATGAGTTGAATAAACAATAAGCTAAGTACAACATCCGTTCAAACCATACCTCCCATTATCATGAACAAGAAAAAGGATAGATCGAGACATTTAACAAAACCCTATCTAACATTCTGCAGAAAACAGTTGGTCAAAACAAGAAGGGTTGGTCGGACAAGTTCTCCAACAACCTCTGGGTTTATCAGATGATGACTCGTAATTCAACCCAGGAGACCCAATATTCCCTAGTGTATGGAATGGATGCCTTCCTACCCATCATGAATCAGTTGACCTCATTGCACGTAGTATTATATGATTATAAAGCGCCAGATAATGTAGTTGAAATCTGTTCGGCTGAGTTGGAAGTGTCCGATGAGAACATGCTTCATGCCCTGCACAATCTAGAAAGGCATTAGAACAAGATAGCTAGAGCTTTATACTAGATAGTTCGCCTATGTTTCTTCTTGAAACTTGACTTGGTGTTAGCCCAAATAACACCAATGATACCTGGTAGGAATCCACCCATGTTGGATCCCAAATGGGAATAACCTTACATCATTCACAAGGTTTACTCCAATGGAGCATACTCCCTTATTACAATGGATAGTGAGCGTATAACTCCTCCCACAAATGCCAAGTTCCTCAATCAATACTTTGCCTGAGTCTCATGGTCCTGCATGACCCTAAACTGCATTTGGGTCCTAAATGACATTAAACTGTTTGGTCCTACGTGGCCATAAATAGTCCAACCCCACATGACCTTAAACTGTAAAATGCCCCACATGACGTTAGACTAGGTGTCATCCTGCAAGATGTTAAACTGTGTGTCATCTTATAGGATGTTAAATTGAAAAACTACGTGTGTCTTGATTCCCATCCTCATTGGATATGTAAGAATGCTCGGATGCTTCATCTTTAGTCCAGCCCAAGTTCCCTCTTTGACTATCCCCTTAGGGTATAGTCCTCTTGGAGGATCCCACATGGTGTCATGTAGGATTATTTGGCCCCACTCATGTCAGGGATATGATGATTGCACCATGTTTCACCCTCATTCTTCTATCCTCCCACATCCTCACCACATAATGTAAAACTGCATGTCTTTCATAACTACGTATGGATTGATTCCCATCCTTATGGGGTATATAGGACCTCCTGGAAATTTCATCTGTAGGCGCATCCCCAAACTTCAATATCTCCCATTAGGTCGAATCACATGGTGTGGTGCATGATTTTTCCCTCATCCATGTCAAGCTCTTCATGATCATGCCACGTATCCCTCCCCCTGAAGATCCTCACCTCTTCTATTGTCCAGCTTAACATTAAGTTTCACGGGCACAATTATGCTCCACACACTCCATCAGATGTGTTTTCATTATCTTTCACATCTGAAGGGACCCCAAAATGGCATGGATTCTTGGCCCAAGGGATCTCAAACCATTATTGACCAAAGTCCTTGAGGGTTCCGAATTCCAAATTGATACAATTACTTTGTTGCGAATATGGTTAGTTGTTGATGCTCATTTTTTGTTCCCCTTTTCGTTCACCACGTTGTGGATGTTGTGTTTTGAATTTGGTCTACAACTGCCCTTTGTCATTGTTATCACCCCTGTGTGTCCAAAAAATGGAGTGTAGTGGCTCATTATGCCCTGCTATCTCTTCATTCTTTGGCCTGCCTCAGGCAGGAGTGTGATTCCAGTTATCAGATCCTTATGTGATGTGATGATCCTAGTCCTACTCCTTGTTTCCCACACTGAGCATTGCTTACATGGGTTTATGAGCTGAGGTATGTTAATATCCACATGAGAGGTCATTTGGCTATGGTTGGCTGGGAAGCCAAGCCTTAGGTCCCTCGACCCTTTCGGCCCCCTAGCACGATTTCTCATTTAGGATTGTGCGGTGTGGTAAGGAATCATGCCCTTATTCAAGTCGGGTTATTTTCCCACGACGCACATACCCCCTTTGAGACATCCCTCCATTTATCGTCACTTTCATGAGAATCGTCCCCACCATTCTTCACAAGCGCCATCATTTAGGTTTCCATCATCTTCCATACCCAAAAGGACCCCCAAATGGCATGGATTCTTGGCCCAAGGTCTATCCTACCATTACGAGATAATGTCTTTGAGGGATTTGAACAACAAATTGATACATATCCCATATTGGAAATACTCTCAGTGGTTTATGCTCATTTTTTGTTCACATTTTAGGTCACACGATATGCATGTTGTGTTTCTAACATGATCAAAAGTAATCCTCCATCATCACGCCAACCCGATCAGGCCTTAATTTTTGGTGACATGATTCACATCATTTTCCACCCCATCAGGTCTATGTGGAATTTCCAAACTCTTGGTATTACCCCGTAGTGCACATTTTCTTATTAAGAGGACAAACCCGCTATGAGGCATTGTTTGGGGCGTTGCACTGACTTCCCCTTTATGAATATCCAATGTGTTGCAAATACCTCTTCTACCCTTGTTTTCCACCCCAAGTTTGACTCATGTGGGCTTAGGGATTGGATCAAGGTCTATGCCTACTTGGAAGAGTTCCACTTCTCCATGGTCCATTCTATAAGACCTTAAACTAAGATCTCTTCATACATCCCCTTGTTGGAACTATGTATGGCTTGAATCCCATCCTCATGAGATATGTAGTAATGCCCAGGCACCTCATCTTTGGGTCCAGCTCGAGATCCACTAATTTATCCGTTTTTTTCTACCTATTAGGCCCTGACACTTATAGGACAGCATGGTGTGGCGTCTGTGGGCTTATTCCTTCATTCACGTGGGCTTTTTAATAGCCACACCGCCTACTCCCCTTCAAGGAGATAGTCCCTCCTACCTTCTGTCCTGCATGACATTAAACTGGTTGATGTCCCGTATAACATTAAATTGTATGTTGTCCTGCATGACATTAAAATCCACCTTTTAGAACTATGAATGCCTTGATTCGCATCTTCATGGGATATATAGGAACTCTCATACATATCATCTTTGGGTCCAACTCCACTAAGATCCTAGTCTCTCATGCCCCATATTCTCAATCCTTTTATGGCCCCTTGGCCTGAGGGTTTCTTTCTTGGAATTGTGTGCAGTGTGATGTGGGGCTCATCCTCATTCATGTCAGGTATGCTTTATAACTCCATGAACATTCCCTCTTAAACATCATCTCTCCTGTATTTATTTGAGCTATATGACTCAAAACTATGATTCCTAGTCCCACACGACATGCAATTGTTACGTCTATACAACACAATGTTAAAGTGCATGGTTTGTCCCATCGCATGACCCTAAAATATGACATTATCATCCTGGCCACATGATTAAAAATGACACTACATCGTGGTGTCCTCACTCAAGGGGACATCGTGTTTTGAATCGATCACCCACTATATGATTGGTTAATTACTTCATATGGATTGATTCTTGTGGCGATGCCCATATTTTCTATCCTAGGTCCGCCACATAAAAAAAATGCATTCATCCTAAAGGACAAAAAATATCTATCGAATGTCGTTTCTTTTACTACAAGGGCTATACCCGCGCGACCTTATTATCTCTAGAACTGGTATCTTAACATTCTATCCTTAGAACTACGTATGGCTTGATTCCAATTCTCATGGGGTACGTAGGAACGCCCGAGCACTTTTCCTCGGGCCCATCCAAACTTTCACTTTCGGTCCCTTGACCAAGAAGATTACCGAGGATCACATTATGGTGATAAAGACTCCTACTGTCCTCACTCACATTAGGTTGAGTAATTATTTCACCACGTGTCTCCATTCTTCTGTTCCACCATGGTCGGAGTTCTATGAATATAAAATAAGACCACACCACATCATTTCCACAAGACATTAAACTGCACGACATCTCTCAGAACCACGTATGGCTTGATTCCCATCCTCATGGGATACGTAGGAACGCCCAAAAATATTGTCTCCGGGTCCATCCCCAAGAATATAAAATCTTGTCCCCTGTCTTTTGGCCCCTAGGCCTGAACCATTTTTGGAAAATTTGGTTTGGTGAGTACCTTATGGGTTCTCATTCACGTCGGGTTTTAGAATAGCTACACCATGTGCCTCCCATGTATTTTTTCAACCTGGACCGAAATCTATGTCGCTAAATTAAGATCTCGCTATGGGAATTGCACATCATGTTTGGCCACATCACCACCCTATGCAAAGTTCATTAAATCAATCCCCCCTTAATGGCCCATCCTATGACCATTAAGTAGGAAGTGTGAAACCTCATGACCCTTGTACTTAGAGGGGGATGCGACTCCCTCTATCTGATACGTTTTGTTTTCGTACTCAGATGCATTATGGCAAAGAGCCCGAAGTATGGAATTTTCACAAGGAAATTCCATTGTCCTATGTACAAGGTTTGTGAGCACGTCATTTGGATCCTCATCCTCTTCCATGTCTAAAGGGACCCCCTTTATATCCAAGTCTCATGCCACATTGGCTTAACTATCATCTTGGGCCAACGCCCCTGAAGACCTCAGACGACATTTGCGATAGGTCCTATGTTTCGAACTTGGTCAGTGCTCGACCCTCATTTGTCTATCCCCATTCCAGGCTAATGCAAAACAAATGATGTGATTCAAACATTAACAACATTTATCCCCCATTGTCATGCCACCATTCTTGCGGTCTAGATCTTGAGCACCATGATTCACCTATTTCCACTTCCTTATGTTTGAGTGGAATTCCAACATACTCGAATTTACCCCTTTATGAATCTAGGTGTGTCAAGTAGGTGGGTCGACATTATTGGGTCTTCATTCACCTAGTGTCCCATCGCCCCTAAAATGTGCCTTCCTATACTGGGAAAGTCCCATCACTACTACTGGTTTCCCACATCGAGAATGACTCATGTGGGCTTAGTTGTTTTGGTAAGACATGTACTGGCGTAGCTAAGCCACACATGCCTTTCATTTTCCCGCATGACATTAAAATTTTCTCTCAGAACTATGTGTGGCTTGATTCCCATCCTCTTGGAGTACGTAGGAATTCCCAAGACCTTTGCCATAGGCCCAGTATAACCTTCATTTTTGGTTCCTTGACCTAAAAAACATCCTCAAGGGATACATAGTGTATTCTGGACTTCTTGGGTTCTCATTCACATCGGGTCACATCATGCACTCCCTTTCTAGGATTTTACCTTTCACACCCCATCCTGTTGTATGACTTCAAACTGCATGAGTTCATTTGTCCTCAATGCATGACACTAAACTGTGGCTCAACACTAAACTATTTTAGGATTCCCCATGTCAGTCATGGGACGCACCAGGTCTTTTTTTGAGAGGTCCTATTTGGAAGTATATTTGATCCCTGAGTGGATAGGTACGCCCATGTAATGTGTTTCCACCACAGTGGCATGATTTCAAGAGTGTTGGACTCTATTCAAAAAACACATCCCTCCACACCTCACACTTTGCGTGCCCTTTATTCAGACCCTTTTCCTCTTTCATTTCTAAAAGAACCCCCTAACAATATGGATGGTCGGCCAATAGCTTACCCATAGTCCTAGGCCAACGTTCAAGAAGACCAATGGATGATGTTTTGAGTCAGGACCCATGTTTTGAATATGGTCAACGGTCATCCCTCATTTGTTATCTCCATTATAGGCTAACACAATAAAGATACTATGTTTCGAATGTGTTCGATGGTTATCTTTCATTGCCCCACCACCCCCACAATGTTCAGAATCTAGGTTATCGTGATTCACAATTTACACTCCTTTATGTTCTGGTTGATTTCAAACACCCCTGGAATTACCCTACTCATGTACTAGAGTGCATTGGGAAGATGGCACATTGATTGTTCTGAGGTATTCATCCTCCGGTCGGGCCTCTCCCTTGCCTCCCAGAAATCTAGATTGGTTGTTCAAAACCTGGATGGATGAAGCTTAGGTTGCACTCTTATATTTGGATGGAAAGACAAGGTGGCCAACCCTTGTTTCTCACATCGGGTCCGACCCACGTGAGCTTAGGGACTGATCACTGGATGTTCTATGAATATAACAGAAGTGCAGTAGACCAAAAAATGAATAACAAAACTAATGCATGCATCTAGAATGAATAATTAAAGCATGCAGATGTGTTCAAAAGTTACATGCATCATAGTACCCAAGGATTTACCCCTCTCATGGATAGGTTGACCCCGTCAAAAGAGCATTGCTTCTCTCCCACCCTCTGGCTTGTGGCAACCAAGATTCACTATCACCTATTCTATTCCTACTCATACTTGGTATAAATGCGGCGCAATTCATCAACTGTGATCTAGGCCCACTCCTCATTTGTTTGAATAACGATCATCTCCTCGGAATCTTGCCTCATGCGCTCTTCGACCTCTACAAGTTGAGCCTTCAGCCATAGTATAATTTCCGACTGTACAATGAAGAAAGCGGAATGTTCATCTGCCTGGATGTGCTGCCCCTGAATCTCATTTTCAGCCTCCTAGATCCTCTTGATGTTCAACAATTTTCTCCACTTCCAACCCACACCAAGGTCGCAGTCATATTCCCATATCATCTCCGCCATGATATCTCAGATGAGCATGTGGGGACGTTAGGCATCCACTCCCCCAGCGCAAAATTCACGCAGTCAGGAACAAAGTCTCTTCATCTGGTCTATCCATTGATCTTTATGGGTGTCATCGATAAAGTACTTGATCAGCTTCCATGACCAGCGATATATTATCTTGTTGTCCTCTTCATCAGAGGTCACCTTGTCCCAATATGTGGGGTTGGCAGGCTCATACAGGAGGAACTCCCCCTAGAACTTGTTAGCAGGGTCCGTATCCAGTGTCTAATCAGGTATGGCCAAACCCATGCTATATGGTTGATCTTCATTGCCAGATACCAATTCAATAATCTCATGCTCATCCCTACTATTGGTCCCACTAGTGATCGGGAGCACCGCAGCTTCGTTGGTCTAGAAATCTGCCTCCACGATCACCGGCATTCCCTTGGGAAAGGCACTACCATATGTACCAGCCAACCTCACCAAGGCAGCCCATTCCAGTTGAAGAACAGTGCATACTAAAAACGTTTAGGGATGTCAGTTATCTGGGTCAATGTGTGGAAATCATGTATTTTATAAAGGAGTCTTACAGAGATCGAATTCTTGGTCTTGTTATTGGGTTGTTGTGGTCGACACCCCGAGGCGTGGCCCTCCGTATATTGTCGGGAAGTATGAAAACATCATAGAAGCCACCCCTGGTGTCCTAGCCTCGTTGGATGTGGTAATTTCCATAGCCTCAGGCGTAGATCCCAAAGGCCCCGCATGTGCACTTATTGAGGGGAAACAATGGGTTCTCCATTTGAGGCCCTCCTGCATAGTTCAAATGTTATTGAGGGGTCCAATGTATATTGGAAGAAAATCTCGACGAATGAACTCCGGGTTTTACCTTGAGAGTCTATACAAATTATTCATGCTCTGGGTTCGAGTCACCAACATGACCCTCCTCCAATGGTCTCCCTCTACCAGCCTCCTCCCCCAGGGGGGCATATCAGATTCTTCTGGAAAAAAGGAAGCGCTCCCTCGATTCTATAGCTGAAAACTGTTGAGGGGTCGTTCGATCCAAAAAACGACATCACATGTTCTGTCATTGGACATAGGGAACCACATGAGTGGAAAAAATCCTCCAACTATTCCATGTATCTCACAGCCTACACCTAGGACACTGCAAATCCAGCCCTGACAGGGCCTATCCCCAGCAAATCCATCCTGAGATGGTTCAGGTGTTGCCACTTCTCGGACAGGCTGAGGAATTTCCTGTTGACATCCCATATGTCTCAGGCCTCCAGAAATACTACATTATCCAGCATGTCTATATGACACAGCCACTTCCCCGATGCCTAGGTGGATATTCTATGGAACCCTCTTGGTGTCCTTCCCTCTGGAAAACTCTACCGTTCTAGAACCGTCGGGCCCGCTGTCGCCGCTGGATCTGCTGCCGCTGCCTCCCCCTCAAATGGTGTGGGCCTCACTACCATGGAAACCCTGCCACTGAGGTATTTCCTTGCCACTTTCCAGCCCTGGCCTTTAGGTTAGGGAGGAACAACATCGCTGGCCCGTATGGTTGGCTTTTTTCCGCATCTCCCCTGTGTAGGCTACCTCCCAGCTTTTGGCATACTTCATCACCATCCCGAAGACGGTCGTGGGTGGAGGTAGCTCATTTATCTTCTTCCCATATTCCCATGTGAACATGAGCCACATCTGTCTCATAAAACATGGGTGGGCCTCGTACCCCACCCCTAAATAGACTTGTGGGGTCAGTCGCTGCATGCACCAAAATTGCTTTGCGAATCAGTGTAGGGTCTCCGGCTCACATAGGGGCTCGCGGTCCACCCATGCCACCAGGACTCCACCTCGAAAGGCCAGAAGGTATGACTGATTCTCTTCCATTCCCTGACCATTATCGGTGAGTATACCTATTGGCATTGGGAACAGGTTAATGTTGAACTCCTCTACCATCCAGACCCAGTTCAGTACCACCTGTATGACCAGCTTGGCCAGAAAGCTCCCTATAACATTCATAATGGACGGGGGAAGTTTTATCTTGGAGAGGAAATGAGGTTCATATATTCATAGATCCCCCTAACATGGGACTTTATCCACTCATATAGGAGGTGGAATGTCCCACATATTCTTTGTGGCTTCTTCCCCTTGCTGATATGCCGCAACATCTTGTACAAATTTGTGAGAATCAGGATCCTAAGGTGGACTCGTCCTCATATCTCTAGCATGGATGCCATGATAAATGTGATTGGTCCCACACCCATGTTCGTGTATCTCAATGGAAGGATCCAACTGCAGATGAGAGTCGCAATGAATGCAGCCAACTTGACTATTGGTTACTGATCTGTATTGACGTTGAATCCCCATATCTTCCACTGGCTATCCTCTAGTACGATTACTCCTTGTCTCGTTGAGACCCTTTTGGGAATGCCTGAGGCCTCATAGGGAACTTCCGATTTTTTGGGAAGTTCAAGAACTTCTTAAACTACTGTTTGAAGTGGACATTCCTCACCGACTGCTTGTCCTCTCCCAGTACTAGGTTCATTAATACCATCACTAGCGGTGACATTTTCTTCGGATCCTCCCATGCACCCATAACAGGGAGTAACTCATAATACATCTCCCCCAGTATCGGGACCCCTGAGATCCGATGCATGTCCCATAAACTGATACCGACCTCTCTATGGTGCAAATGGAAGGTATTGGTCCTCAATGACCATCTTCTCAAAAACTCTTGAATCAGCTACTTTGACTGATAGATATGGAATTGGGAGGCCCAAGCCTCCTCATACAGGCCCACTCTTCCCATCTCTGCAAGGAATTTATCGCACGAGGCACCTACCTAGTATGCCCATGCCCAGTTGTCTATGAAGTTGTCACCATGACACAAATCCCACTCATCAGAGAACCCCTTTCCCGGGTTCCTCGGGGCCACCTTCAAGATAGAATGATAGAGTGGGGGAGAAATCTCTGACTACAATTCATTCCCATTAAAAATGATCAAGTGATTGTACAGGAAGTCGGTGTTAATAGGAATGAAGTCCTCCCAGGAATGGCCGTCAGCTGCCATGAATGACTGGTGCTTGCATGGTGTGCTCCTGAAGTAGTAAGTGGGCTCGTCTCTACTCGCTTCAGGGATGAGGATGCCATCCCTCAGTCCAAATCCATACAGAGGTAACCTCTTACACAACGAATAGTTATTTGGGATATCTAAAAGTAGCTCCACCAGCAAATTATGGTCATAATGGATCCACACAAACTCCCATATACCTGAGATATCCACTATCTCCTCCCTCTGGGAAGCATATGCATGGACCCCCTGACAACAACTTGGTGAGCCATTCAGTTTTTTGAGTTTCAGCGTTCTTTGGTTTTGATTCTCGATTATCTTTTGCGGAGATCATTCACAGAGGTCATTCGTCAAGACTGTTCATGGAGCCATGCCCCAGCCTTCAAACACAAGCCGCAGAGCACAACAACATGAAGTCAAAAAACACATTGTGAACTGTGAAGAATCATACCCAATTGGCAGAGAGAAATCACAGAGTATGTAGAGCTTCGTGAATCGAGGGTACTAAAAGACAAAATCTCAGAGATGATAAAGGAAAAAATATATTTCATCCTCCCCCATTTATGGGCATGGACCCCTGGTGCTTGATGACACGTTCAACCGAGGCACGCTTCATAGTGTGCTCAGCCCACCCACTGCCTCTCTGCTTCGTGATCCTCCTTCGTGAGTATTCTTTGTGATTGACCAAGGAATTTTTCCGATTGAACCCCATACCATGACCCTCACATTATCCTCGGCTCCAAGTCTAAGGGGGCTATTTTTTGTCGCTAATTTCTTGGAAGAACAAGAACAAATGGAATGCCCTTTAGGTGCCTTGCGAAGCTTGCCTGCGGAGAACCGCAACACCACGACCAGTGAAAACAACCCACTTCACAAAACCGCCATGGATCAAGGATGAGGGAGGCTCCATGAACCTATTTGACATTCGGTAACCTACCATGGAGCAAGGAGGTATGAGGCTCCATGATCCCATTTGACAATTGCGAACTCGATACGGAGCAAGGAGGCGGGATGCTTCACGGTTACGAAAAAATGTCGCCTCTCTTCTTGCCCAGCAAGCTCTGCTTCACAGCGCCTCTTGCCTATTAATACAGGGCTCTCCTCGAGCCTGAAGGACATATCCTCCGAACTTTCTCCTTCTTATCTCTCAAATTGTGATGAAAATTTTTCTCTGTGAACCATGAGCTCCTCAAGGTACTTTAGCATCATGAAGTTAATTTATGTTGGTTAAAATTAAGCCCCTCTACAAAGAGGGATTTCCTTTGCGAATCCCACATGACTCCACGAAGTAAGGGGATCCCCAAGGGGACTCGGGTCTTTATAGATCACTTATGATTCATGAGATAACCTCCATGCATATGTGACCAACTTTCTAAGGAAGGATAACTATGTGTCGCGAAGGAAATTGCTTCTCAATTATATGCTTCACAGGGCACCCTTGATTCGCGAAGAACTGCTATGAGAATTCCTTTCCACATCACAAAGAACCTTTCATATGAACCTATGCCTTGCGCCTAGACTAGGCCACCTCATTTCACGATGCAAAACCCTTTGAGAGGCCCCTACACTACATGGAGTAACAGAGGTTTATGAGGATTATACCAATGAACCCCACTGCTCTGCAACTCCTTCTCTCGTACGAACCTCCAAATTTTCACGAAGTTAATTCAAGATCATTTGGGTGGTACTTCCTGTTTCTTTTATTCGCCTCATTCTTCTTCACAAAGGCACACTAATGGACATTGCTTCTTCACATAGCCATGTTAACATGGAAACCTTAATGGATCACCCCATAACACCCCCTCACAATGGAATTGATGATTCCTTCTCTTCTCTAAGGGAGGGTGAGTATCGTTTATTTAAGTCCTAGGTGTGCAGAGTGAACCCCCCTTGTCTGAGATGAAGGACGTTAAACTGCCAAGAACCACCATCCTCAGCACATGATGTTAAAATGTGGCCTCACCCCTCTCATTATACGTGGGGTGCCCCATCTCATACATTCTCTACGCCCACTGGTCTTCAAGTTAGTGAGATCATTCCCCACATGGAATGATATCCTCTTTATCGAAGTGGCTTCTATCGGCGGGGAAAGGGAGAAGACCTTGGTGTAAGCCCCTAGCTTTTCTTGTAGGAGGTAGAATCCCTGATCCTCCTCTATTCCCCAGTTCTATGGTTTAAGAGGAGAGAAGGGCAGAAGGATCCTCAAAGTCTCGTTTCTCTCCCATTGGGCTTTGTCGCCACCCAGGCCTCTATCCTAGAGTAAGTCCCAATCTTCATATCCCTGCGCTGCGAACCACATGTAAGCCCATGTTTCCTATTTTTGCTGGAAACCACGCGTAAGGCCATGTTTTCTTTTTCGGCTGCTAACCATGTGTAACCCCCATTCCAGTTCCCACTGACGCACCTTTCCCAGCGTGATCATCAGGTCTCACCTTCCTTTTTTTCTCACACCATGCATAAATCACATGGTATTAGAGTAAGCATCGACCATGAAATCCTCTTTGGGATGCCTAGAGTAGAAGCCCCAATCAAATCCCGAACTACGTGGACTTTGATCTTTGCAATGGAAAGGTATGTAGGAAAACTTCTTGAGGTTCAAGCCCAACTACCTTTGGTACTAACCATCTCCATGTCGGTTCGCCAACCCACCACTAGAACAACATTGACATAGTTCTTTTCCAAGGAAAGGTACGTAGGAAGCCTCCATGAGGTTCAATACCAACAAAATTTGGTACCAACCATCTTCACATTGGTTCTCCAACCCATCTGGAACTATGTGGACTTTGATCCTTGCCAAGGCAAGGTACGTAGGAAGCCTCTCTATGGTTCAAGTCTACCAACCATTGGTTCCGACCCCCTTGACACCAATTCCCACCACTATAACTATGTCTACATTGATCCTTTCCAAGGAAAGGTATGTAGGAAGCCTCCCTGAGGTTCAAGACCAACATCTATTGGTCCCAACCATCTTCATGTCAGTCCACCCCTATCATACGTGGCGTTAAACTATACACCCCTTTTGTCCCACATAAAACCAAGTTGTCCTCCAAGCATCGGTAAGACGTTGTAAACCCCATCCAAAAGTAAGCCGTTGTGATATCTAGTTAGCAGTAAGAAGTTATCAACCCAAATCGATGGTAAGAAATTGTGTTCCCCAATCGACAGTAATCCATTGTTGTCCCCTTTGTTGGGACCCACATATCTGGTGATCCCTCTAGTGTCCGACCAACCATGGGCTGCTAAAAATGCATAAGCCCCAGTATATCATCAGGTTGCAGTCCTCTGCGCACACCCCAATCCTATACCCAATCCTGAACAACTTGTACTTAGATTCCCTACCACAGGGATTTATAGGAGGTATATTCGAGGCTCAAGCCCAACATCCTTATCACCCTTGGGTTAACTCCATTTCATTCTCCATCCACTTCACTTAACTATTGGTTATCCATCCTAATTCATACATGGGACACAACATCCCAATGAGATCATGCCAATTCACCTCCTAGTAACAGTGTTCCCTCCATGGGTTGCACCCATATGATACACTCTAATCGGTGTTCTGATCTATTTGGTCCATCTCTTCTAGACGTTAATCCTACGAAAAACCCTGTGTTAAACATGGGAAGTTGAGGAAAACCTCAGAGACATGCATATGGAATATATTTCCCCACTTTTGACATTGGATGCCTCAGGATTCCACTCCCTTGATAATCCCTATAATAAGGTAAAGAAACTCAGATGCACTAGTTTTCCAGCATCCAGACATGCCAGTGATGTCCAACGTGACTTCTTCCTTGATCGAAGGTTTCCCCCATGACCGGACTCCTTGGAATTTCCCGACATAAGCAGTGTAATTAATCGCAATCCATGAAAATATGGCATTGGTAAGAGTATCACAAACAAAATCTTAATCTATAAGGGAGACCCGGATTTGGTAACGTGTTCTGAGGAGGAATCCTTGTAATGACGAACCGACATCCCATTACCCTATTTTGATCAAGGAGAAAACCTTCCTGAATAAGTGATAGATGTTGGCTGCCTTTGGAAAGCCGGAATGCGGGGAAATAGCCAAAACATCCTCATCCTCCCCAAATGGACATATGCACATGCCCCGATGAAAGAGTCAGAAACATCATCTTATCACCTTTCCCCAAAACAAGGGAAAACCAAGGTAGATAAATTTGATGGATCCCCACTTTACCCTAAGAGCTATAGTATCATATTCTCCTTCATAATATATACTCCGTTCATAAAGAAAATTTATTATTTTTACCAAACAAATTGTTAATCCTACCATTTCCTCATTATGATCAAATAAATTATTTTATGGTTGTTATTGATTTTGGTATACGTTCTTTTTTAGTATTGAAAACCAATTTTTATAAGAAAAATTGTTTTATTTTATTAATTTATATTAAAAATTATTTCGTACAATTATAGGAATAAAATATTCAATAAGATATTTCATATATGAAATTTGGTGGTTCAAATATGGTAAACTGGTCATTTTTATTTTGGTTCATTATGAATAATAATAATAGTTAATAATTTTCATCTCGTTAATTGTAAATTAGTTAATTGAGGTAAAAAATAATATTATATGTACTAAAAATAACAAAAAACTAACATTATTATAATTTATGAGTGATTTTTGACCATACTCATCAATGATTCAATTTTATAGAAATTTAGTTCCTTTTTATTTGAAAATTACTTGTATATGATTTAAAGAAATTAAATATACAAAATTCCACTCATAGGCATTAAAATTTCTCTTATATGTTTATATTGGGTAATTTTTTTGTTAATGATTAGAAATTTTTATTGAGAGAATAATGAATTTATTTTTATAATGTTAGTTTTTTTATCTTTTTTGGTTGAAATATTTACGTTAAATTCTTATGTAATTCTAATACAGTGCCTGTGCAATTAATATAAATACCAAGTCAATGATTTTAAAATCTCTAAGTATAATATTTTTGAGATTATGAATGTTGTGAGACAAATTTTATAATTAATAATAATGTAAAATTAATGGTTAAGTATATTTTATACAAACTCTAAATCTTTATTGATGTTTTTAATTTAATAATATGTGAAAATATCTTCAAATGAAATTAATGATAGTTTTTCGTTGTATTTTATTTTACTAAATGATTAAAAAATTATAAAATCATGAAATAAGAAAATATGAATGGGAAATGGTATAAAAGGACATAAATTTAAAATTTATGGACCAATTATTACCATAAATTTAAATATATATCCCTTATTTATTGAAAACATTGTTACCATGGTTAAGGATAAAAATGGTTAACCAAGGGTTAAACTAAAGAGATAATTGATAAAATGAACTAAAAATTATTTAACTCCCATTTTAGGAGTTAATTTAGATCCTATATCATATTTAATTAAACATTATCCCAATATTGAATAAATTGTCCCTAAATGTGACTTTATAATATTTTAATATTTTGTAAAATTACAAGAGTGCCCCTCCCCTCACTTCTAAAGTGGAAGCTATTATCCTCGCTTCCTTAACCTTTTGAGAAATTCAAATTTTAAAGTACCTAAAAAACTTATTAACATCCCTAAACACATTATAGAGTCTCAATCTTGAAAATAATACTCACATTTTAGGGATTAAGGTGTAATGAAAAGAAGGTTGTCCAAATAATGGGAATAACTTTTAACTGAAATATTTAGTTGTATTTTTTCTTTGAAATCCATATAATATTCTTCAACTACTCAAAAATAAAAAAATAAGTATATTAAATAAACTAAGAGGTTATTATTCTAATTTAAAAATCTATATCCAACATATCTTCAAAACAATTGGAAATGAAACCATCTTTTGTGTGTAAGGGACACCACCTCCACGAGAGCCTATGTAATTATTTTTTCACCAAAACATCTCATGGAGAGGTATAATGATAGTTTTAATTTATACATATGATAATCAGGAAATTATTATCATTCTATAATGATAATATATTATCTATAATCTAAAAATTACATCCATTTGATAATGATTGTGTGGGTGTGGAATAACAACTCCATGAACAGATGTGAATTTTTTTCATCACCGCATCACATGGATAATACATATCAGTTTATTTGAAGAATTAATATAATATTTATGATATAATAAAAAATTTATAAAGATAACATAATTCATACATTCCTTCCCTCCTGTTGGATGAAAAATTGAAACATTACTCAAGTGTATGTACAGACTACATTCTCTATAGAGTATCATAATCATTTTATCATAAATATAATTCATAGTTGGCATTAAAAGTATAATTAATTTATAAAATTATAATCATTCAATTATTATTATTGTAGGGGTTATGGAAAAATTACATCTTTGACCTTGTTTATCCCACCAAATCTATTTTGGAATTGTGATACAAATGTCATGAAAACATCCAACGTAAAATTAATTGATGAAGTAACTGAAACAAAAGTTTTAATAAAAGATATAGGAGAGATACTAATACATTAATTAACATGAAAAAAATTACTAATAAATTATTTAATTAACCTATGTTAACTTTTTTATGAATAAAAAGAACGTACATGATGAGTTGAAGTCAAGGTAATGGACATATTACCTAAATAACCCCGTTTAAAATAGTTTAATGATTTATTTTATAAATATTTTTCTTCCATGTCCATATTATTGAAAATTAACTTATGGATTTATTTAAATGGAAATAAGTGAATTATAATATAAATTTATATCTCTTTTTTATTTCATTTAATGGTTTTCAAAAGGAATTGTTTACATATTTTATACTGAAAATTTTAACAATAAAAGTGAAAAAGAATGTTTTATTTTAATATATATGACGTTAGTGGTTTTTTATTTCCATTATAATATTTATTGATGATTAATTTCCGTTAAATTATTTTATTCTTTCATTAAATACAAAACAAACACACCATTTTTATGGGTATTTTCAAAAAGGTTGTAAGTGGAATAGATATTTTGAGATAAAGAAATGTTTTTTTTATTGGTGTACTGAATTGTTTTGTGATTATAATGATGGAAATAATATATTTATTTTTTATGATTATTTTATGGTTCTTGGTAATAATTTATGATTTAGATTTATCCAACTATGTCCCGTGATGATGAATTTACTATATTGATTATTCCATTTATAAGAGTGATAGAATGATGAATTTTAAAATTATGTCCAAAGTTAACCAAATGATACTTTTATTCTTGATAATTGTTTCCCATGGAAATATTTTATTTTGTATGGTAAGACAATTTTTTTAATTGAATGGAATGATTATGCCCTTTTTGAGTAAAGATGCATGTTTTTAAGGAATTTTTTTTCAAGTGTTATCATTTTTTATAAAGAAACCCTAATGATTATGATTTTTAATTCATGTTTTATTATAATGTTAATCTTGAAAAAATTTAAGTAGTATGAAAATTTTAATGTGTAAGTAAACACATATTTAAGAAAACAATTCATTATATTGAAGGGAAAACTCTCTTATATGACCACATAGTTTTGAAATGAACTAATGTGATTATTTAATTTCTATATATATTTTATATGTGGTATTGTTTCTCTCATAACAAATTTTCAAATAATGATTCATCATTATTAAAGATGATTGTAAAAGTTAATAAAGATAGAGTTCTAAATATGGAAGATACCTTGAACAAAGTGTGAATTACTTTATAAACAACTTGTTTTAGTGAAAAAGAAACTTTTTATTAATTTCCACATTGAATGGTTTTTTCCTAATTATATGATAATAAAAACCAACAATTTCATTGAGTTTTTATTTTATCTAATATATTATGATGATGTTGTCAGTTTTTTATGACTAAAATCATGTCATCATTTTTCGTATCAAAGTGATAAATTTAAAGGTTATGTTTTTAGTATCAGATTTGGGAGTTTGGGTTCATGGTTTTAAAGTCATGGGAATGTAATAATTTTAATGTTTTTGTTTTATTTTAAATAAAATTAAAATAATGATTTGTAATATTATATTATATTTTATGTCATTATGAATATAAAAAAACTTTTAATGAATTTATTTAGAACTATCACAAAATATGTACTTCATTTAAATTGTATTCATGGGGATTGGTTTCCTAAAGAATGATCACTAATATTAATACTCATTTTTATCATTTCAATATAGTTATAGGATCTAGATATTTTATTTATAGTCTTAGAGCATAGAGAATTTTGTAATAGATAGTGAAACCTTGTTTCAAATGGAGGTATGTGTGTTGGTTATTTCTCTATTAGTTTATTTTTTCAAACCATAAATTTAGAGATTTATCTTATTTCTATAAGTAGAGGTGCACAATATTTTGGTGGCTAGGAATTGCATACGGTAGAGTTCATTTTGGAAGGGGAAGGAAACTTGGGTGATAAAAGGTACGTGTTCATTTTTTTACTACTTTTGTAAACTCAATCATGATTTATATTTCTCTTACCTATTGTATTTATCATGGAAATTAAAATTATGGATGTGTTATGATGGTTCATCAATTGATTTAACACTATTTTTTAATTTTGTTTTATTTGGATGAAATTTTCCTAATAGAGTATAATCTGATTCCCTGAATCATGATTTTACTCTAAGGTGATCAGAAACATAACTTGGGGTTTTTTCAAGCATTCTCAAACATCTAATAGTTGGTATCTTAGTCTATTTTTTGAAAAATGGTTCTGGGGTTAGGTTCATAAATGGGTCTGGGGTCTTTATGTACCACTTATCATTTGAGATATCTTTTATATGGTTATTTGATGATTAGGGATCATGCGGTAATCCATCAGTCGATGTTTTATAACCACACATAAAATGAATCCAAATTTAACATGGGTTGTACAAATTTTATTTTTAATTTTGATATTTTTATTTTGATTCATTTTTTAAAATACTTTGATTGAATTGATTATTTTTCCATCCTTTTGGTTAATTTTTTGATTTATTTTGTTTTGGGGTTGAGACTAAAGTCGAGATAGTAGTACATGATTATTTTTAACAAAACCCAACACCAGTAGCTTAGAGTTGGTTCCTTAATTACATTAGAATAAATACAAGATACAAATCAAAAAGTAATGAATACTTTAGAATTTTGGAAAAACTATATTACATGAATGATACACATTTAATATTTGTAACAGAAAATTAAAATTAATAGATAATAAAATAAAATGTTTATAATCCTGGAAAACCCATGCAATGGATTCCTCTTCATAACCTGGGGAATAGAAAAAAATAAGGGTGAGCTCAAATGATCAGTAAGGGCTAATTACCCCAGAATCTATCCTAAATCAATAATAATAATCAAAATTTAAAGGTAGATAACTAAAAAAATACCATTTAATCAATAATATAAGAATTAATTGCGTAAATAATATATCAAGGTATATATTTACAAACACGTGTCATTTAATTAACTGGATAAGGCATAATAAAAAGCTGAGAATTAAATGTATCTATAGATTTTTTCCTAGTGAAAATATCATGTATAATGATAAGTGAATTATTAACCAAGTAAATGCTTAAATATTGGACACGATGTTTCCTAGGCACATGAAGCCTTTATTTTCAATGCCCTTCATTAGATAGTTTAAGACATACATGGTAGAAACCCATCTAATTTGGCCAACTTATTCATCTCATGACACTACCAATGCATTGTGGGACATAATTTAAAAAGTCCCAACCTATTTCATACCATTCCAAATCATTCATAATAAATTTATTAATCTATTTTATTTATAGAAAATGTTCATCATCAATTATTCATATTGAGTAAAGGTTACAAATTTATCAATATTTCCCTTTTTAATCAAATATCATTAAGAGTAAAAAACGTATGTTAAAATGTTATATAGTTTATGATATAATCATTTAAATTAAAAAACTAATATATATATATATATATATATTTAACAAAAATATAATTTCTAATGAATAATTTGTATAATAAATTTATCATTCTAAGAGAAATTTGATAATCCTAAAATAAAGTGATATTGTAAGATAACTTTTACCAATTTTTACTTTTCTAGTCAAACCCCATTGGGTGAAATAATTAAAATTGGAACTCAAAATACAATAAATCATGACTCGTGATATAAAATTTCTATGGCTATGTATATAAACCACATACAAGTTAATAGGTTCATAATAATATATAATCATCAATGGAATGTAAATTGAGACTATGTCCCTTCCCTTACACATCCATTTGGTTAAATGCTAATTAACATCATGTATGATGGTTTTAAGAAATATATTAACATAAAAAATAATCATTTTAATACTGATAATATCATATATTATTATTCTATTTTAACTTGTAATTTATTTATTAATAATATTTCATTATTTTCACTGTTTTGGGGTTAATTTCCTAATTTTTTAGTATGTTTCGACTAATTATTTTATTACTCTTAAATTTATCATGATTTTTTCATTTAAAGAATATAAATAATGTTATATATATCATTTATATTTAGTATATATTTATTTAGAGTGTTATAAAAAATTTAGGGATAGGAAATGAAATGCATCATTCTTGGAGACGGCAGGTCGTACGTATGCATGAATACTGCTTCTATTTTATTATCATATAAACATGTAAATGATATATATGTATATTATTATTATTTTATCACTTTTATTTCATATATATCATATAAATATTTTAAAATCATCCTTAATAAATTCCACGTAAATCATGAACAAATCACATCGCTTCGTGAGTTGGTAGTCTACCGTACACACGAACAACATTATCATATTTTCAAAAAAAGGAATTCTTGATGATATGTGTTGTATAAAAATTATATAATCATAAAAAAAACATAAATATAATTAATATAATTAATAAATATTATTTACATCAATATTTCTTAATTTAATAGTTTTTAATGAAAAAACTAACGAGATCAGTCTATGAAGCAGTAGTTCATCATACACACGAACTATGATTTCGTAACCCATTTTATGGAAGTATTTGACGTTAAAGGTTGTAACCATAACATAATAACATTTAAATATATTTATTTCACTTAATGTATTATATAAATACGATATAAAACTAATTTAAACAGGTTTATATTGAATAAAATAAACACTCTTTTAGAGAAAACAATACATCTTCTTAGGGTATCTTCCTTAGGATTGCACTAATGTCTTCTAAGAAGGAATTATAATCAAAATTATGATTTTAGGATGTGTAAATAGGATCTAATATTATAATTTTTCAGGTTTTTGATGAGCCTAATAGCTTTTGAGAATTGAATATGTGAGGTGAGTTCGTAAACTTTTATATTGGGGGTCGACTGGATTTCTTGTTAGTACAAATTGTTATACACTATTTAGAGGTCTCCCTTACATTATTTGACAAACATTACAAGAAATTTTAGAAAAAAGGGAGAATATGGTCGAAATAAGTCTAAAAAATGGGTGTTTTTACATGTTTTGGTTAATTTCCACACATTATCTTTTAACAGTAACCGCTACGTAAACTCATTTTTACCTTAATCATTATGATTAACATTCATTTTTTTACAAATAACAATGGAAAATAATTAATTTTACTTTATAATAAATTATAAATCATGATAATTACTATTATGGAATCAATTTTTACAAATTTATCTCACTAAATAAGTATAATTTATTTTAAAATTTATCTCATAGACGTGACAACCAAGCATGTATTAAAGTGAAAATATTCAAAACTATGAAATTATTTTATATAGAAATTCGATATGAATTTACTACAATGACATAAATTAGATTAATATATATATATATATAATTGACATAATTTAACTTTAAATCCATATTAAAATATAATTTATCATTAAAAATTATTTAGTTGAAAATTTATTTTACAATTATATTCAGTTTTTTTCACTGTTGATAAACAATTAATGTTCATAGAAAATTATAAAAAATTCAACCTAAGATAATTTTGGAATTTTTATATCAAAAATGATGTATATTTTCTAATGTAAAATTTATAAATGTTTCAAAATATAGTTTCAAGACAGGTGGAGTAATAAAACATGGAAAAATTATATCCTAGAAAAATAAAACATTTTATGCGTAAAATTGGATTTGTATTTATCTTATTCCTATCTAATAAATTTGATTAAGGAAAAAAATTGTAAAATATATTATAAATATTATTCATTACTATCATCCTCCAATTATAGTTAATTTAATTTATTATTATAAATTTCCTTTGGGCACAAAAAAATAGTTCATTATAAAAACATTTCCTTTTAATTAATTTGGTTTTAATTTTCCATTATAATTACTTGGTAACCAATGAATTCATCCATATTTTGATAAGTTATAAATTTATATTTATAAATAAAAAATTAATTTCTAGGGGATAATTTTAATTTTAAATATTATTTATGAAAACATATTCTTGAATATAACGCAATGAAACGAAGAAAATCGTTGTTTTGTGTATCACAAACTAACATAGTGTTGTGTTCATTGATAGCTATATAAAAATAATAATTTTATTTCTAAAGTGCAAATATGGTAATTTCATGGGGTGTTACATTCTTCCATCCTACAAAACATTTTCCCATGAAATTTCATGGATATTACCTTCTAAACAGATAAGGGAAATTCTTTTTTTTATATCCTCTGGTTCCCATTTTTCTTCCTCTATTTTGTGATTCCTCCAGAGTACCAATACTCGAAGAGTCACCTGATTCCTAAAAAAATTCTCTCTTGTATCAAGATTTTATTAGTTCTTTAAATAACTATATCTTAGGTTCTAACTATATTTCCATAGAGGTGAGAACACGCATTGGAACTGGTATGTATTTACTTATCAAAGTTTTATGGAACACATCGTGTATATTTTAGAGTTTTGGAGTCACTTCCAAAAGATAAGACACAAATCAAATTCTTTCAAAACTATAAAAGGTCAAAATGTACCAATTTCTTAGTATCCCTTTATTAATGATCCTTACAATAGCCTTCCTTGGAGATACTATCTAAGAAAACATCATCCATATTTTAAAATTATAAATATTTACTTTGTTTTTTGGCATTACCCTTTGTCCTACACTAAGAAGCATTAAAGGGATCTTGAAAAAGTATTGACATTATCGTTGTCTCTTCAAAATGTCCTAGGCCTACAAATTTTATTTCACCAACTTCATCCCACCAATTTGGAGTGTGAAATCTCATTCCAAATAATACTTAAGTAAAGCCTTACAAATACATGAATGGAAACTATTGTAATAAGAAAACAGTACCAAAGGTAAATAATGATCCCACATACCTTTAATGTTAAGTGATAATGAAATTAACATTCCATCCATTGATTGAAAATTTATTTCATACTATCCATCAGTTTGAGGATGGTAGGAAGTTCTCAAATGAAGCTTTGTATCTAGATCATTTTCAAGACTCTTCCAAAATTAGGATTTAAAGAAGGGATCTCGAATAGATACAACTGAAAGAGGTGCATCATAAAGTCTCACAACATCATTAATATAGAGACTTGTGAGGCATGCAAGAGGTGAATTTTATTATATATAAATGAAATGTGAATATTTTATTAGGCGATCAATGATAAATTGTATTTCATAATTCATTCTAGGAGTATTTAGTAGTACTATGAAAAATTTCATTGTAATGCCACTACATTTCTATAGAGGAATAAGAAGAGGTTACATGACTCTAATATAAAAAAACCTCAAAACATTAAATTCTTGAAAAATAAAAACTATTGATCCAATATCAAAAATCTCCCAACTCATGTTAGGCCACAAATAATTTTTTGTTAAATACTTAAACATATTTTATCATCCATTACTTATAGAGAAAATTGAGCTATGAGCATCATCCAACAATTCATGTTCTCTCTCAGTTATAAACGTAATGTATAATATGTTTCCAAATTTAATAACACCACATTCAAAAAGAAATTATGTGAATTTATTATCATTCATATAATTAATTTTTGAATAAATGTTATTATAAACATATTGAAATTTTTTTACATTATCTAATTAATATGGTTTTGAAATAATTTGAAAAATTATTAATTTATCCACATCCTTAGTAATTACCGAATACATATTTACTATATACATGAACATATGATCCATCTCAATCATCATCTAGTGAATAACTCTATCATTTTTCCTACTATAATCATCATCTACATTATTTTATTTTCTTATATGGGGTAGTATTGAGAAATCATAATCCATGAGTAGAGGGATCCGCTTCCTTTGTCTCATTTCAATCCCTTTCTTTGATGATATGTATTTTATGATTTTATGATCCATGTATGTCTCACATATTTCTCCATAAAGATAATGTTTCCATATCATCAAAGAACATATCAATTCTTCTTACTCAAGATCATGGGTTGGATAGTTCTATTTTTGAATAATCAATTTCCATGATGCATTTTAAATAACTTTATCATTTTTCATTAGGTAATAACCATGTCCCTTAATTCATGCATCACTGTATTTAAAAAACCCATCACTACTTGATGGAAGAGTCAAAATCAGAGCATTGACCAATTTATTATTGATTTCATAAAAAGCATTCTTTATATTCTATGAGCCAAAAGACATAGACCCTCTTAATGTAGGCTTGGTTAATGGGTTATCCAATTGCGCAAATTTTGAATGAATCACCAATAATTACCTACCAACCCAAGGAAACTATGTAGATCAATTATGTTCATTAGTGTAGTACATTATTTGACTACATGTTTCTTTCTAGGGTCATCTAAGATTCAATTTTTAGAGACAGTATATCTAATAAAAGAAACATTATGAAGCTAGAAATCACACTAACAAAATTTCATATATATCTCTTTCCTTATAGTAGTCTTAAGAATAATCCAAAATTTATTATCATGGTCCTAATATCATTTAGAATACAAAATAATATTATCAATTAATACCACCAAAAATCAAAAATATATTCCTTGAAAACATTATTAAATTGAGCCATAAAACAAAGGGTGCATTAGTCAATCCATATGGAACTACTGTCAACTCATAATTTCCATACCTCATTCGAAAAGCTTTGTTTAGAGTGTGTTTCTTATTTACTCACAAATAGGGTCCCAGAGAATGAATTTAAATCTTTGAAACATATTAGGATATATGAAGTTGATTTAATAAGTCATCAATGCAAAGATAATGATATTTTTTCAATTTGGTGATAACATTAATTTCAATATAATTAACACATATCCTCCTGGATTCATTTTTCATCTTATCAAAGAGAATCAAGGCTCCCCATAGAGAAATATTAGGGTGAATAAATCCCATATTACCCAACTCCACTAGTCGTTTCTTTAGCTCCACTAATTCCACAGTGTCCATTCTATAGGTAGTATTTGATATTGGTTCTACATTAGGGATTAAATTAATTGAAAACTCACCATAATGATCTAGGGTGTGTCTTGGTAATTACACAGGAAATACCTAAATGTATTCCCATAAAATATGTACATCCTGAAATTGAAGATTATTTTATTCATCCCTAGATATTTGTTTCTTATACTTACAAATATTTTCATTCATTGGTGTTACTGGGGTTGGATCTAGATAAGAATAAGAAGGTGATGTTTCAATTCTAAAGATGAATAATTATATATCTCCTCACAATCAGTAATTTCCTTCTTCGTGCAATAAATTTTTGCATCATATTTTAAAATCCATTTCTTAATGAGGATTATATAAAATAAAACTATATGTATGAAGATATGGATAGAAAATAAATAATTTTTATGTGTCTTAATGGGGAATTCCCAACACATATTTATTGTAATAAGACTTCCCTTATGATTTTTGACTAACAAATCCCTACTTAAATCAAAATAGAAATGTTTAATTTTATTAGAAAGTTGTTATATACAAAAGAGTGTGATTATCTCAAACATGATAATGCATTAGATAAATTTTAATATAGGATCACTATTCCTTCCACCATAGATTTTCATACCACTACCTCATCTTTAGTGATTTCATAATCCTAGACATCTCCCCTTAGCCTCTATTGTAGTATATTCCCTGGATGCCTGGGGAATTAATTTTCATAGTTACCCATTTCCATGATGTTTTAACATTGAATAGTATTGTTCTCTCTCTACCCCATGAATTATTTAATAAGATGACCCTTTTTCCCTACACCTATGATAAAATTCCAATCCTTTTGGAATTCCCCATGTTGATTTCTTCCACAGTTCTCACATGGTGGGAATTTCATCATCATCTTCTTCTTGTTTGATGCATTCGATTTAACAATGTTTTTATGTCCTCTTATTCTCATGGTGTACCTTTATTATATCAGACCTAGAGAAATCCTTCTCCATTTTGATGAAATATAAAACTATTTAATCTTATGATGATAAATTTCGAGAGACCAACACCCTTCATATACATGGCTTAATTCCTTCAAAGAAATGGTATATATTTCACTCCTTTTTATGAATTTATTCCATATTATACATGGATATCCTAGTAAAGGTATCTTTATAATCCCTGAAAAATTATTAATCCATTTAATTTTTTAAAAATCACTTTCTCTTTATCATGATGTTTTTCTCACCTAGGAAATATTTATCGAGGAAACTATATTTAAAAGTTGACCATTCGACGAGTTCTATTTGTTCTTCCTCTATTGTATTTTGGATAAAAGACTATCATTGATCAAAATCACTTATGACACTATATAATATATATTTAACAATTTCCTTTTAATTTAATCCCAAGGCCATAAATATCTTCTAATAGACTTAATCTATTTCTTTGCAACAATTGGATCAGTTTTACCACTAAATGATGGGTGGATTCTATCACATAAAGAGAACTACTAAATAATATTCTCACTATGGAATAGGATTCTCCATCCCGGAAAGTTTTTTATCATAACATAATTAAGGTTCTCTAATATATCCATAATTTTATTTGTTCTAATACTAGTTATTTTTATTTTCTCAATAGGGAAATATCTACATTTACCATGAGTATTGATACCATTATTCTATCCATGCACTATTTCTAAACAATTTCACATACTATATTATATCAAATCATTATGAAAAAGAATGAATAATATAGAAACTAGTGAAACACTTAACATAAACTGAAAAAATTATGCTTAAATAATATCTTAATAATAAACATGGCTTCTTTAGGATGTTATTTTATAGTTATATTTGAATTATATAATAGGTTTTTCTTACCTAATATATCTTTTACTAAATATATTTCTTATTTTTTTATGTAAACATTATTGGAAACCAATTGTAATGATCGTGACCTGAGTAGCCCAGAGCTGATGCCTTACATTGTTATATTAGCATATATATAAGATTCAAATACCGAATGACTGAATAATTTAATAGTTTTGGAAATATATATTACATTAATTATATACATTTTATATTTATAATAATAAGTGGAAAAATATAAATAATAAAAAATCCAATCATCCTTGAAAACATATTCAAATGATTCATCTTCATAACCTTGGGAATAGAAGAAAAACAAGGGTGAGTTGAAATACTGAGTAAGGGTAAAATATTATGGAATCTATACTAAATCAATAATCATAATCAACATACCAAGATTGATAATAGAAAAAAATTTAATGTAATAAATAATATGATAATGGAGTACATAAATAATATGGAATTTTAAATAGATGAAAACACATTCCAATTTGATAACTATATAATTATTAATTATATAATTGATAAGGAAATGAATCCATAAAACACGGAATAGTTAAAATATAAAAGATAATAATAATAAGTCAATTTTAAATAAAGAAAATTCTTAAATATGGGATAATATGTTCCCTAAGCACATGGAACTTTTAGCATCAATAGCATTAAGAATAAAATTTAAGACATACCAAGTAGAAACCCATCTGACTTGTCCAAAATATTTATCTCGTTAGGCTACCAATGTATTAAGGGGAGTACTTTAAAAGGTCCCAAAACCATATCATTCTAGTTCAAAGTAGTCCTCATATATCAAACAATCTTGTTAACTAATAAATAACATGTCTTATCAAATATATGTATTGAATAAAGGATATTTATTTATCAACCAAAAATAATTATTTTTTATTTCAATATAACGTTTATGGAAAAGTGGGAAACCATCAACATTTAGTATACATAAGGATCAAACCTCAAAATAAATCATCATGCCATTCCAATATATATTTATCAATATCTTCTCAGTTAATTAAATAACATTCAGAGTACACACCATATGTAAAATTTGTAAAAGGTTTTAAAAATAATTGTATCCATTAAAAAATAATGATTATATTTTTAGGAGATGAAATTCCCATTGAAAAATAATTAAAATAAATTCATCATTTTATGTGAAATTTAACAATCACAAAAGAAATTAAGATTTCATAATAACATTTACCACTTTTTAATTCTCAAGTCAAACAACCTTGGATTAAATAAATAAAATTAAAACATAAAACAAAATTACATATGAATCATGATATTATATGTTAAATGGGAATTATATACACCACATAAAAGTGAATTGTTAAGAAATAACAAATAATCCTTAATATAATACAAATTGAGATGAAATCGTTTACCTTACGCTTTCATTATAGTGACAACTATTTTATCCAGTTTATAATAGATTTAATATTGTTATTAAATTAAAAAATAAACAAATTAATATATATAATATCATATATTATTATTTTTTTCAATCATATTATCTGTTTTTTAGTAATAATTCATTATTTTCACTGTTTTAGGTGTTAATTACCATGTTTTTCGAGTAAGTTTTTACTTATTATTTTTTCTTCCTATTACACAAATTATGATTTAATCATCTCAATAATTTAAACCATGTTGTATGTATTATATATATTCTGTTTATATGTAGTTAGAGTAGTCTATAAAAATTAGGGATAAGAAATGAAATGCACCGTTCATGGAGATAGTCGGTCATACGTATGCATAAACGCTGATTCCATTTTCTTATTATATTAATAAATTAAATGATATATTTATATATATTATAATTAAATTATCACCAATATTTAATATATATCAGACACACACACACAGATATATATATATATATATATATATATATATTAAACCAATCCAAAAAACATTCAATGTAAATCATTAACGAATTACATCGCTTCCTGAGACAGAAGTTTGGCGTACACACGAAGGATGTCATCATATTTCCAAAAAATAGAATGCATGAAAGATTATGTTATATAATATTTATATAAGAATAATGACATCATAAATTTGAAATATATATATATATATATAGTATTTCCATAATTATTTCAAACCTTGGTAGGTCATATTAGAAAAAAGAACAACATTGGTTCATGAGGCGGTAGTCCCCCGCACACACAAATGATGATTTTATAACCCATTTGACTGAAGTATGAGATGTTTTAGGTCATAATCATAACATAAAAACATCCCGGTATATTTAAGAAACTTATTTTATTATTAAATATGATTTAAAAATAATTTAAAGAGGTGGATAAAGAAACAATATAAAATCACTTTTATAATAACATTACCTCTTCTTCGGGTATCCTCCTTGGGTTTGCAATAATTCCATCCCAAGATGGATTTATGCCCAAAATATAGAATATAAGATGATAATAGAAATTTTTTTAATTTAATTGGTCAGGTTTTGGATGATTCAAGTGGATTTTGTGGTGTGAATAACTGAGGGGAGTGAGTGTCCTCTTATAGTGGAGGTGGTGTAACATTCATGTAAATACCAAAAATTATACGCTATTATGAGGTCTCCCTTACCTAATGTGTCTCCAATAATGAACCATTTTGAATAAAATTGTTTATATGGTTGAAATATTTCCAAAACAATGTGTTTTGTACAGGTTTGGAGTCATTTCCACACATTATCATTGAAGATTAACCATTACGTAAACTCGTTTTTACTTTAATAGTTATGATTAACATGAACTGGTTTGGCTAATCAATTTGTTAAAAATTAAGTGAACATAATAGAAATTATAAATTATGTTTATTCCAAAAATTAAATCTATTTTTTAAAATTCAAATCTTGTATGTTGTTGGATATAATTTAAAATTTATCTTATAGATTTGATGATAAAGTGGGGTTTTAAAGGGGAAATGCTCAAAATATTAAAAAGTTTTTAGATGAAACTTCACTACAAAATTGACCCTATTGACCTAAATTGGATTAATATCTTTATACTAGATATCAAATAAACTTAAAACGAGTATAAAATATAATTTATAATTATAAATTATTTGGATGAAAAAATAGTTTCCAATTTAGTTCATTATTTTTCACTATTCATCAAAAACTGAAACTTCCCAGAAAGATAGAAAAAATTCAGCGTAAGATAATTTTGATATTAAAATTTACCAAATAAAGTTTATCTTTTCAATTAAAATTTATAAAAGTGTTTAAAAATAATTTTAATAAAAGTGCACCGTTAAAAGGCGAAACAATTGACATTTTGAAAAATATAGCTTTTATGCGTAAAATTATATTTTTTCTTTTCTTATTCCTATAAAAAATATTTGATTAATATAAAAATATGTTATTTAATATATAATATATAAATTTCGTTAATATCATAAAAAATTTGTTATCAATTTAATATATTAAGATAAATATCCTTTGGTAACATATAATAGGTATTTATTAAAACATTTGCTTTATATTCAGTTGGTTCTTAATTTCAGATATAATTAGTCGGTAATTAATATATTCAACCTTATTTTCATAAGATATTTAATCCTATTCATAACCTAAAATAAAATGTCCAGGAGATAATTTTCATTATAAATATTATTTTCTAAAACTATGTCTTACTTATAACATAGGATACCAAAGAAATTTGTTGTTTCATACAATAAAAACTAAGTTATTATTTTATGAATATCAAGATATATAAAAAAAATTAAAATTATTCTTGATGGTAAATGTTTTAAATTTATGGGGTGTTAATTATCTCACACATATTTTTATCCAATATGGAGCCTATGTATATGGTTCTACGTCACTCCTAGGCATAATTGTTTGATTAGAACATTGTACATGCAGACATGTGGTAAATTCCTGAACATGACCTTTCCCCAGTTAGTCTAGCATTATGTTGTGTGATTTAAATCAATTAGGTTTGTTATAATGGTTAAAAAAGTTTAATTTAGATTTTAAAATAATTTTTAATTAATTTTTGAGTATTTTTAAATTTATTCATTATAATAACCCATTTTTTATGATTTTATTTTAAATAAATTTACTTTATTCGATATTTTATACTACATAAAATACATAGTTTTAACGAACCATGATATACTATTAATATTATTATTTAAACATGAAAATAATAACCCAGCCATTAAATTTATAATTATAAATATGAATCATTTTTTTATAAATTTATAATAATGGTTATATATAAATAAAACATATTTAAAGCAATGTACTTAATTTTTTAGTAAAGTCTTTATATTCTTTGAAAACACCATTTTCCTAAAAAATGTTTTTTATTTCATATTGTGAAATATTTTAAAAGTAAAATTTTTTACTTATTTAAAATATATATGATAAAATAATACTTATTTTTTTAAATCTAATTGTAAAAATTATCTTTGGGTGATTGTTTGGGATTTTTTTGAAGATATTATTTTTTTGAGGAATTGTGATAAAGTCTTATTTTTATAAAAAAAATACCATTTCATTTAAATAGTTTACAAGATTTATTTTATTTTAAGATGGTTTTAAAAGTAAAATTATTTAAATTTTGTATTTATTAATCCAACCTAGTTCATTGAAATGAATTTTATGTTAATTTTTAATATTAAAATTTTCTACATGTATGAAAAACTTTACATTGGAAATTACTTTTTCATGTCATATACAAGATTAATTTTATATTAAAAACAACCAATTCGGTGTATTGAATTTTTATAAAATTGATTCCATAATTGTAAGCATAATAATTAATATTATATATGTATGTGGGAGGTAGAATTTATGCAGACTGTTAAGAACTCATTGGAGCAGCTGATGTAGGGATCCTCTTGGGTGGGTCGTAATGATCTTATCAAAAGACATAATAAGGATTTCAAAGATCAGACCTTAAAAATACTAATAATTATTCCATTTTGGATTATAATAATATTGAAATTGATAATTTTGAGGTGAGGATTCAAGATGGTTATAGTGATGAACACTTTATTATCATGGTGTGAAAATATGTTTTTTTTTTCTGAGATACTACTTAATGTTGGGTGGGTTTTGAGATAAAGATTAAAATATCATTAGATTAATGAAGGGGAAGAAAATAAAATGTACTTCCATCAATATCTGAAGGTAAATAATGTGACAATAATAAATAATCATTATCTCGAGATTTTTTATTTAAATGGGGATTTTCAGGTTGGTGGGAGGATGTATAAGGAACACATCAAATGAATTCTATTGATGTATCATATCATAGATAAAGGGGGACCTATGAGGGAAATAAGGTAGGAATGTTTTTAGAATAATATAACTAGGTTTATAGAGGACTAGGAAAATAAGGATCTTGGGGGATATTCTGACAGATAAAGAGATCAAAGAATCAATAACTGGCTTGAACCCGAAGTCTTCCCCAGGACATGATGGATTTATAGGTTCTATCAATGTGACTAATGATATTTTTTTAGTGGTGGGGTTCTCCCAGTGGAATCATATCATTCTACAATGGTTATAATTCCCTATGTTATGGGTTCCATTTCTCTGAATTAGTATAAGACAATTTTCTATATGAATTTTCATACTATATACTTGCATGCCTCATGAATATGAGACTCTAATGGATTCTAACAAAGATTATTTTAGAAGAGAATCGTGGGTTCATGATGTTCCATTACATTCAGAAGGGAATTTTTATTTCTTAGTAAATGTTGGATGCCATTAGTAAAATGACTCTAGGTTACGACACCATGACAATAATTGTCATGGAAAGATGTTATGACTGAATGTATTGGGGATTAATCATCATGGTTATGAGGTAATTTAGTTTTATTGATTAAGTGTGTGATCTATTATTAATATTCTACACTTCACTATGGATTAATATATCTATTTTGGGGAGGTTTTTTGGATTTTCAATACTGTGAATGGTTTCAGAGGCTATGATCTAGTTCCTCTGATTCAGTCTATCATTTCATATGATGTTCTCACCAAGAACATCAAATGCTACATTGAGGAGGGAAAGATATCACACTATAGTAATACACATGGGTATGAAATCATTTCACTACTCATGATCACTAACTATATGTTATTTTTTATTAATGTATGTTAATGTCCGATTGATGGATTTAATAGGATGACTGATATTTATAGTGTATGTATTGGAAAATGGATCAATAAAAAGATGAGCTATGGTTATATTTTGATACTCTATGCACTCAGGTGGATAAATCACATTCAATATATGTTGGGAATTAAAAAGTGGAATCTTCTGAAATAGTATTTAGGACTTCCCATTTTAGATGGTATGATTAAAAAGGTACTACTTGAAAAAAACAATAACTATATAACATAATTTATATGAAATGTGATGAATGGATTTATTTTTTTATTTAGGAACACCATGGTGAAATTGTTTTTCATGTGCATCCTTTTTCGTATTTATTATTTTATCATAGCATCCCATGGAATTATTATCACCCTCAAGAAAATCATTTCATCCTTTATCCACAATACTAATTGGGTAGGAATCTGTCATTGGGCATTGTGGGATAGTATTGATAAGCTAATCTATGAAGGGTATGGCGGAGAAGGTGGTTTACCGTTGTAGGATATGAACAACCCTACAATGCTTATAGGAATAGCTTGACGGGGGAATTGTTGATGGATGATCTCTATGGGAGAATTGCATAACAAAATGTTATGTGCATGGTTATAGAAGATAAGAAATTCAATCTAGGAGAACATCATGTGTCATGAGATGAATGATACATCATATATACTTTCTCAAGTATTAGGTGATATGGGTGGTTAGTTTTGGCAATATGAGTTATATAAAAGATAACTAGGAGGGGTTTTCTATCTTATTTTAAGAGTATAAAACTCTTGATATTTCTTTTGAGGAAGAATTATTGCATCCAAATTTCATCGATGAAATGATATTTTCGGAGAAACTAGTTTTTTTACAAATTCATTAGTCTTGTGGAGTATACTGGTGGGTGTATTTTTCCTAGGATGTAACCTATCATTTTTAGTGACAAGGATTTTCATTCATTGATCCAGGTAGTTCATGTGGATGATATGTGGGATAAAAACCACTAATTTAAGGAGATCCCAATGAAGATTAATTTTATGGTCTAGCTGATTAGAAGGTAATCCATGCACATGGGCAATAGAATGTAGAAAATAGGTGTTTATCTTACATCTCATTGTGGGCATTATAAGAACCCTTTCTCAGAATAGTCTTGGAATATTTTCATCAAATATGACTGGTTCAGAATTATATAACACATTATTAGACATAGTATGGGACAAATATGCATTAATAATGGATTAATGTTTATATTTTTACTAGTTCTAGGGGATGGATCATCAATGAAATGAAACTAAATCCCATGGTGTGATTTTAATCATGGAGTGTTGGGTACTATGTAAGGATAGGAACAACACAAGATCCTAATTGTTTTTTCCAATATCGACATTCATTTTTAGATGATAATTATGGTGGGAGTTGTTGGATTCTTTATTCCTGGTAAGATTTATGAAGACCATATCTGAAATATTAATCTATAGAAATGAACTCTTTCTATAATCCACATGTCATTCCTATATGGGAGTCGGATTAAGATGGTACATTCTTATTCAAGATTAATATTTCAATATTTACAACTCTTTTTCTAACTGGGAGATAGGGATATGGGAGGGGACTTATTGACGAGGACATGAGACTAGTTTTCTATATCCTTAATGACTTATATGATATGGGCATACCCATTAAAGTAGATAAAAGTTACATTCATAAAGGTATCTAATTATGTAGGCTATAGGATTATCATCTCTATATAGCATATCATGACTGCCAAATCATGGTTGGATTCCTCATAAAATATTGGTGTGTTCTGTGAGAGTTGATATGCTTCAGTAAAAGATTCTATCTTTTCATTGATCATGGAATAGAGGTTTCTCACACTTACAAAGAGGGTAATATCATATATGATAGTCCAACTAGTAAAGGGAGCCCAAGTAATAATATTACACCACAAAAAGGTACTGATTATTTACCAATTAATTTCATTTTCATAATATCATGTTATTTCCTTGGGATACACCACTTACAACGTGTATGAGGATCGGGGTTATTTTTTAATAAATATTTAATTTTGTGTGTTGGTTTACGGGGACTTTAGAAAAATGGTAAGGGATAAAATGAACTAAAAAATGTCCAATTCCTAATTTTTTTGATTTATTATTATTGTATTTCATATATTATTCTATAATCAACCATTTTGGATCCTTGTATCATGTTTAATAATCAGATATACATTTTTATTTTTGACCATTCAACGTGTGTCTTATCCCAAACTTATTAAAGCGTACCCACTCTCATCCCATATTCACACTTCCCAAGAATTTTTGTATAGTAAAAACCTACCCAAATAATTTCCTTACATCCCTCCCCATTCAAGAGAGGACTTATATTTATTAGTAAGACCTAATATAAAGGATTTTGGTGAATTCCAAACTAGGTTTTCCAAAGAACAAGTATCATTTTTAACCGAGAATGTTTTTTTATTTCTTCTTCCACCCCTTCAAATATTCTCCATCATTGCTGATATAAAAAAAATATCAATCAACCAAATACTGAATTTTTTTTATTTATGGAATAACCCACATATTTTTACACATCAATTAAGCAGGAAAGAGAAATTTTGATTGTGTGTATGGGAGAATATTTCTTCATGAACCGATGTAATTTATTTTCCATCACCACCTCTCATATACAGAAATAATGACTTATTCATCATATTTATATCATATTTAAGATATATTTATAATTATTTAATTATATTATCAGATATAACTACTTACCTTCAATTCCATTTGAAAATGATAACATTTCTTATGTGTACATGTGGACTACCACCTCAAAGAATTAATTTTATGCAAAGATGATTTTATAAGATAGATAATACTAAACCAAAATCATACATGGAAAATGAAGCAGTTGTTACCTGAAACATGATTTTAACATGGAAGTGTTAATATATATATATATAATAAATGGTCATCAGAAAATAATACATGGTAGGATATATATTATTATGGTTAATTAATACATATATTATAATACTATATTTAATAAACATGAGGTTCGAATGTTTATTAAGAAATTTGTGACTTGAGTTGTGGTATTTCTATCGCAAATTGTCTTCTTTGGGTCATGTTATGTAATTAAACTGTTATCTTTTATGAGGTGTATATAAAACAACTATGACATGTTATAATATGATTTATTTCATTCTATTTATATTTAAATTTCTATTTAATGTAATTATTTCATGGGGCTTGTGATTTAAAAGATACCAAATCATGTATGGTATTTTTGTCTCACGTTTATTTATTTGAGTCCCATGCCATATGGACCACTTTTTTCTTTTATGTGGCGTATAAAAATCACATGAATATATTTCAATATTATTATTATGGGAAATATTGTAATTTACATATCAATCTATGTTTATTTTCTTCACGGGGATTATAATTCAAAATTTTGCAAAGATGTAAAACGTTTATGTTAAAATATAATTGTTTATCGAGACTGTTTATGATTAAGTTTCCAGTGATAAAATATTATTTTATACCTATTAAGAAAATAATATCACTTATTTTCATCTATTTATATATAAATAATAAATTTTCTCCTTAATTTTATTCTCTTTAATAACTAATGAGACCAAAAGAAAGATTCCTTTGTAAAAAATACATTTTTTCACTTTTCAGTCAAAATATATTTTCTTCAATATCCATGTTTTATAAAAATGTTTTAAATTCTGTTTTTAATATTCTCCCATTATTGACTGAAAATAATTTTACCCATGTTTTAATTTTTAAAATATGGTGTTAAATGAATATTCTTGTTGTTTTCCAAATGAGTTCGTTTGTATTGTTTACCAAAAATATGGAAGGAATATATGTTTTAACATTTACGGAATAAATAAAATTGTCCAAAATCATGACCAAAGAATTATTAGTTATATTCATTAATTTTTTTCAAGGTTATATACAAATAAAATGTTTACATTAGTATATAGTAATTTTTTATATTTTAAATTTTTTTTATAATGAAAGAGATTTTTTACTCAAGAATGTTTAAATGAAATTTTTATGGATTTTTTATGAATAAAAAGAGACTTTGTTTTTGATTAAGTTATAATGAAGATATGTTCAAATGGTATAATCTTTATTCTTTATATATATTATTTATGTTCATGATTCTGATGAAGATATTATTATGAAACTCATTTCTTTCCCGCATTTTATACTACTGTGAAATGTCTATGAAACCTGTTTCCTTTCAATGGGTTACGATATGATGAATGTATTATAATACTATGGAAAAAAAATGTATAGGTTATGTGATCGGTGAAACCTATATCTCCCTCCAATGAGTATTTTAAAATATTTATATATGAAGAGATTATTATTGGAAACTAACTGATGTCCGTGAACTGTTGTGGGAAACATGCCGAGGTGATTGATCTACTATGAGAAACATGTCAATGTACGTGATCTACTATAGAAAATAGGTGATGATGCATGATCATTTTTTATGAAGGTAAATAGGTATAGATTTACAATCCACAATGATTTTATATCCAAAGTAATTAAACTTGTTGTGTGAAATGGTTTCTATACTTATTATTGTTCGACAATTATATGAAATGATCTTACGATTAACAATTGATTTTTAATGATTTTTAACTATTATGATGTATGTATTGGAAATGATATTATTTTATTTCATTAATAATGTTTATTATATTTATAAAATTAGGAATTAACCGTGTATGTTATGTTCATGATATCAAGCCATTATGAAGATACTATTCTTCTTTATAATCATTGATTATATTTATCCTTACTAGGAATCTTAGCTAACCCTTTTATATATTTTTATTCCTATAGATATAATAAAATGATTATATTGGGAATATATATGATATTTACTAAATTGGAAGATAATTATGTGATATATTAATGATATTTAATGAAATAATAATATTATGTATCATGTATCTAGAGTCAATAATCCATGTATGGTCCTCAGTTGTGTATTTATAAAATGTGTTGAATATTCTTAAAAAAATATGTAATATTTATATATGAAAATCATGGATAATTATAGTTGTTATCATATGATTTTTTTAGTTAGTCAATATAACTTGGAAGAGAAAGGTTTAGCGATAACCATCAGGATAATTATGTGGATAATTCTAATTATAGGATAATATATTGGAATTTTGGTGACGTATAAAGAAGGTTATTTAAAGGAAATTTATTCCCTGTCTGGATATTACAAGTGGAGGTGGCATAGGAATATATTGAAATGAGGGATATAACTCCAAAAAGTTAATATTGTTCTTTGAATCATTCATCTCATGGTGCATGAAAACAGGTCATTATGCACACCTGGTTTGAAAATATTTTGGGATATGTTTTAGAAATTCAAAAAGTCTTTATGAACCATCGTGATGAATTTGAAGAGATGATGACCATGAATGGCCTATATTAAACCTAAGGATTCATATATTCAGAAGAAGTTTTCATGAAATAGACATAATATAAATTATTTTGAATGATTATTTGGCTTCCTAATGTGAATATTATTACTCTCACTATGGTTTTTGGTTTTGGACAATGGTGGGAACCCGAAGGAAGTAGGTTACTATTTAATGAGATAAATGATCTGTTAATGAGAAACCAAATGGGTTGAAAATTGGAGTGAATGAAATTTTGGTTATGAATAGTCATAAATCATAATATATATTAGGAATTTAAGCCTTAATATACTCTATAAGTGAAAAAAGAAGATAATGATATAGTTTTATGAGAGCTCAGGTGTTGGAGACCATAGTGTAAAGAAGATACAGTTTCCTATATGTCAATAAATTGGGAATAATCACCCATGTGAATGTATAAAAAGAATGATAAGATGTATTATATGTGTAGGATAATGTAATATAGTATGTTATTTAAAAGAAAAAATTAAAAGATTAGTCAATGCAATGGATGAGAATAATTGTTTCCTTAAGAAATCTTTATCAGTCTAATATTTTAAATACGTATTATATGGGAATTATGAAAATTTATTTTCTAGGGGGAAAGATCATGGAGATTATAATCAAGGTATAATGATTAATAGTATTTCTATTAATGATGAAGACACTACAAATGATATATTAAAGGAAGGAGATGTTATGAAAATAGATGATTTAGCCTAGTAAATGGTTTAAGAATGAAGTGGATTGAGGTTTGTGTGTATTAGTATTCAAGAATTATACTATTGTAGTATTTTTAATACTTGTATTCATGTTATAATAATCATGAATCATATAAGGATGATGTTAATATTGGAAGTGTATATTAATCAATGTAATATTAAGTTTTGAGTTATTGATACCATCACGTGTTTATGAGTTTAATGTTGATCATAAGTTCAATGGATAAAAAGAGAATATTTGATGTTTTATGTGATGTTATTTTAATGTGATTAATGAAATTTTGGATGTATTATTACCATGATATGGATTATATAAACCATGGGGTCCACATGATATACTATTTGGGAGGAGTATTATATTGAAATGTTTAATGGTATTGTTAAACTTTCTGGTTTATATGAACATTAAAGATTAATCAAATTTTCAAGTATGTTCATTATATTTACAGGGATGTTATAAAAATTATATTAAGATAGTTTTAGTGAAAATAGATATCTTATCACATCTAGAAAGGTAGTAGGAATTGAACCCACAATTGAAGAATGATACGGGTTTGATGCCTACCACTTTCATACATGTTGTATTGGTATTTTTGAAATTTTTTAATATAATTGATGGGAAAAATAAATATTATATTTATTTTAGGGACATATCCTTTACCATTGAGATAAAAATCTGATTTAAAAATTATATGGTAATAAATTGTGCATCATGAAAATTGAAATTTATGAAGAAAATTGGAAAACTCGTGATTCAAGGTTAGATGCAATATTTTTTTCCTTAATGATATAGAAGAATAATATTTTTGAAAACATGTGTGATATATATACTGATCATAAAATTTTAATTTAAATATTCCAATAGATAGAGGTGAATATGCAACAGTGAATATAGTGGGAAATGATTAATGATTACGACTACAAAATACATTACCACCCTACAAAAGTGAACGAGTTGGATAGTCCACTGAGTCAAAAATATCACTCTAGAATATCTATTTTGAGGATAAAAATAGATATGATATTCAAGGATTTAGAAAGTATAGAATTGAAAATCATGATGGAAGGGGAGAAATATTATCTTTCTCAAATATGGGTCCAACCATCTATGCATGTGATGATTGATGAGGTGTGGATGAAAGATGTTGAGTTATATAAGAATGTTACAAATTCTCCAATGTTTAACATTGATTTTGATTGAATTATAATTTTTATGAACCAAATATGTGTCCCATCCATTCTATATTTTAATAAAGATAAATTAAAATAAGATCAAATATCTTTATTATCTATTCATCTTGAATATACAATGATGTATAACAATTTGAAAGAAAATTTATAATGTGCTTGAATGAAGAGTGTTATTGATGATTTTGTATCTCAATGATAGGTTTTTTAGTAGTTTATGTATAAGAGACAAAATTATAAGGGTATTTTTCAACCATTATTGACACTATAATTGAAATAGGAAAACATCACCACAGATTTTATCATCGGACTCCCCAAAAAAATCAAAATTACACAATTATATATTTTTTATAATAGATATCCTCACAAATTACATATCCTTAATTTTATAAAGAGAACAATTCTATATATGTAATATTTCAAGGTTATATAATATATAAGTAGAAAGGTTTCATAGATTACCACATTAAATTATATTTGATCTAGATCTGAGGTTAATTTCAATGTTCTCGAGAAGTCTCCACTTATGAATTCTTACTTAGTTGAGTATCCATATGACATAACATGGTGATATATATTTTAAGTCTAATATAACCATTCATACATTAGAGGATATGCTGACATCTTATTATATTGATTCCACATGTGGTTGGGATCAATACCCTTATCAAGTTCGGTTTTTAGACAACTATAGTTTTAACTCAAGCATTATGATAATACCTTAGAAAGAACTCTATGGAATGAAGTGTATAACTCAATGATATGGGTTAAAGTTAGAGAAATAATTCTATCAATACCATAAATGTATGATGAAATGAAAGAGAAGGTTAGATCCATTCAACATCACATAATGGAAGTAGAATGTCGACAGAAATGGTATGATGGAAATCGTTGACATGATGGTGGAATTTGACGCTTTTTAGAAAGTGTTCCTTAGTAATTATCTATGGTTGGATGTTGTGATATTATAAAAGAAATGAAATTTGATCACTTTACATATTGCCCCTTTTTATATAGTTGATTTAATAGGGATATTTTCTTATCTATTGGATCTACCACCGAACCTCCCTCAAGTCCAAAATGTGTTCTATTTGTCTTTCTTTAGTAAGTACATACTTGATCATTCTGATGTACTGAAATCAGAGTGCACAAAAAATTATCATAATATTTCCAATAAAGATAACACTATTGGTATTATGGATCATAGGGATAAATTTATATGAAACAACATCAATCAACTAATAAAAGTATTGTGCTTAAACAACAACTTGAAGAAGATATATGAAAATATGAGGATTGGTTGAGGTGGATCTATCCTCATTTCTTAAAATTTGATTTAAAAATTTCTAGGAAAAAATTCATTTTAAGATTTTTATAATGTTAAAGATATAGTTTTTTGTGAAATATATAGATATTTTCAAATAAAAATAATTTCTTCAATTACTTGTGTTACGTGCGTCACAGAGTTTTGACCACACACTATATACAATTAATATTATTATTTAAGAATGACCATTATAACCTAGTTGTTAAAAATGGATGTATTAATTAGAATAATTTGTGTTAATATTATTTATAATTGTTTTATATAAAGAAAACATATTTATAAAAAGTACTTAATTTTTAGTAACGTCTTTTTATTCTTTGAAAATACATATTTTAAAAAAATGTTTTTAGGTTTTTTTTTGTGAACAAATAAGAAAAGTAATTTTTTCCACTTTAATAAAACATATTTTATAAATTAAAATTAAAATTTTACATCAATTTATAAAAATTATATTTTAGAGACTTCTTATAAATTTTGGGAAGAGATAAATTGTTTAATGAATAATAAAATTGTTTATTTTAGTAAAAGCTGCATTTATTTTTTAATAATTTACAAGATCAAATTTATTTATGATAGTGTTAAATGTAAAATTAGTTCAATTATATATTTATTAACACTATTTATATTAGTTAATTAAAAATCATTTTGAATTATGATATTAAAACTTTTTAGACTCATGAACACATTTTCTTTGGAATATCAATTGATCGTCTCATTTGTAGGATTAATTTTAAATTAAATTAATCCAATTATGTTAATTGTATTTTAAAAAATGGATTCCATATTTTTAATTACAATAATTATTCTTATATAAAAATATTAAATTAATTTATTGACAAATAATTTTAAATATAATAAAAATAATTATTGTTGATGTGGTTAAAACTTTTTTACTAAGAGGTTATATTTATAATTATAGTGGTAAAATAACCTAAAATACATATAAGTACACTTTTATGAAAATTTGTTAAACATTTATCATCATATGTTCTTTAATGATTCATTTCAGATCATTTTAGAATACGTAAAATGAGGCTATATCTTTTACTTTTAAATAATATCAAGTGTGTCCTCTCCCCCACTTATAAAAGGGAACCCCCTTTGCTCTCTGCTTCACAATTACAGATCATTTTGGTTCCACCGATACCTACCCAAATCTATTACTTATATTCCTAAATAGATCATTGAGGTATTAGTTTGTTTTGGAATCCATTCTAATAATTCTTTTAATGAAAACCTAAAGATGTTTTCTGAAGAAAATGAATCGTTCTTAACAGATATTTTTATTTATTCTTCCTCCTCATTCAAATAATATCCAACTATGATGATAAAATAACATAAATAAATGAAATATAATTATATGTTATTATTTTAATGTAATAACCCATATCCATCTTCTCTTCCATCAAATGGGAAACAAAAATGTCAATCATGTCTACAGAAGACTACCACCTCACGAAAAGATGTAATTTGTTTTTCCTCACAGTTACTCTCTACTAGATATAATGTTTGATTTAATATATGTGTTTTATATTTATTAAATAATTAAACATATTTAGTGATAATTGATCAAATACCGTTTCACTATCCAATCCATGGTAAAATGATAACATCGCTCATGCATATGTGTGGACTACGGCCTCTACGAAGCGATGTGGTACATTTTTCATATTAATTTAACATGAATGGTAATATGGATATATTTATTGAATATATATGATATATATGATATAAATAATGGTTCTATAATGGTGAACTAATATTTAACTTTCTTTCCTTCTTTCCATTGAGAAAATGGAAAATGGGTTTGTCTGTACATATGGCCAACCATCTCTATGAAAGATATAATACATTTTCATTAAATAACTATTGTGGGTTACAATAAATTAAAATACAATGAATATATTTTATATTTATATCATGGATAAATTTTTGGAGATTATCCAACCATGATCAATGTTCAAGGACTGAATATACTAATCCAAAATATAAATAAAAATGAAGTAGTTATTACTGAAAACATGATTTTAACAAAAAACAATACCTATTAAAACATAATAAATTATCAAAACTAAATCATATATAGTATGATGTTCAGGTTTATGATTCTGTAATATATTTATAATAAACTTATATTTATTTTAAATGAGGTCTAAATTTTTGACGATGTATTTTGAGATATCAAGTAAGGGATTTCTACCTCAAATTATATTACTTAGGGCATATGTCATGTTATGAAGCTATCATAATTTATGAGGTTCACATAAAGCCCATTTGACATGTGATATCTTGAAATTACATTTTCTCATGATATTAAATATTCTATTTTGTAATGAACCAACCCACCATGTCCATCCTGGTCAGCATAAGGATGAGTCGTCACAACCCCAAGCCCGACTACATTGGCCTAGGGCTTGCAAAAAAGAGTTGATAAAGAATAACTAAAATTGAAAGGACTTGACTATTGTACATGTATCCAATTAATCAAAAATCTCCATGAAATAGTGTAGATAAATATAATCTAATGATATTAATATCTAAAGTATAAACCATTCATATAATAACCTATAGGTAATACAAAAGTGTTTGATTGTGAAATACGAAATGGAAAAAGGGGAACTATACACGCCCAACTAGAAATGATGTCCCAACCTGAAAAAAATGAAATAAAGAATTGTACAAGATTTTTGTTTCTAATCTCCATTCCTATTCATGATATTTTTTCAAGATACCAATGTATCACTATTATCCATCATAATCTATATTGATTTTTCTATCTTCTACATAAGACACGACACGTCCAGGTTATACTCATATAGGGTATGTACATACATACCTAGTAGAAAGCAATGAACATGAAATGGGATGATGAAGAGACCTGATAATAATCATCTCAACCCCAATTTTTAGGAAATTAAATTTATTAGATACACCTATATATACTCATAATTAAAAACAAACATGAGAGAAAGGGGATCACCATTTCATAGCCCAAAACATTTTGTGAGTATGAATATTTACCTAGAGGTCTATCATCGATTCCCAACATCAAACACAAATACACCATAATATTATTTGATGGGTCTACACAATGAAAATGTGATCCAAAGTTGAGGGAGCACACATATCATGTGGATGATAAATATCCATTTAGATCATGACGATGTGGAGTGCCAATCTATATCTAGAGAATCCATGCCATGTGGTAGGTGAGTATTGACCCTAACTATAAAATGAAATTCGGATCCAATGAAATTCTATCATTGGGGAGAACTGACCCTAATATCTATCTGATTTTCAGAGTAACCCCAACCCTATTATGATTTGGGTGTACTGATCTTGAAATTTTCTATAGTAGCATAGGGAACCCACTCCCTAGTACTAGAAGGGCATGCTACCCCAACATATATCTAATAGAGTTGATAATCCCTTGATTTGGTATCACAAGGGAGTAAAAACTAATTCATCTATTAGTTGAGCCTTTTTTATCACTATTATCATCATGCCTCACATGAATAAGTTTCACTCTTAGAATACCACACATTATATATCAAAATCCACTGTAAAGTCCAAAATAATGTTATAATTGGAGAAAAACATTGCATATGCGACTCTAGGGCCAAAATATGATCCAAAATGAATGATATAATAGATGTAAAAGTTTAAAATAGAATTAAAAAATGTGTATGGGGTCCAAATATTGTGTGGCCCGACTCATCTATCTCGTAGTGTTCCCCCAGGACATGGATTGGGAAGTCATTTTATCACACACAGAATGCCCCTTTGTATATAAGGTGTGTATGACTAGTCAGGTTATTGGTCGTGCAACTCAAACCATGCCATACATTCCTGACCATTCCCATTTACTCTAGTACATAACATATCTATTCAAATAAGTCCCTAGGCATGTGCTAGTAGTTACATTGATTTTCCATCTAGATAGGGTTAGATTGTGTTTTATACAACCAACATGGAGTGAAATATTTATCTTTTTTAAAGACCATAATCACTATGGAAAAGGATGTACATGGTGTGTGTTCATATAAACTATACTTTTTGTAATGTAGTTTTTCAAAAAAAAAACAACAAAAACTTTACATAGATTCATGATCCAACCTTTAAGACTCAAATCACCCCCAAAGACCACACAATATTGCAGGGATATTCCTATAACTTTCGATTACGGCCCACTAGTGTTCGGAAATGGGGAATCTCTCATTCGTATAGAGACCTCACATAGCCCATAAAGTCTCCAACCACCTTCCATAGTCTCCAGACATCCCCAATCCATGGCGGTCTCACTTAAATCCCATAATCCATCCAAAAGTAATATTCATTGCCATCAATCTCCAAAACATCACGAATCTGGGGGTTTGATCTTGCTCGAACCCTCCTTGAATATGTCGAACATCAACCCAATAGACCAACAAGGTAGAACACAAATAAACAAGAGGATAACTGCACAATAAAATAATAATCCTTCATTAAAAAATATTTCATGGATAAGAATTGAATAAATGGGATGTATAGGGGAGATAGCATGGGATATCAGATATTAATTAATTCAAATAATTTATGTTTTATGAAAATGGATCATGTGAAGATTAAAATTATAATAGATTAAAGAAAGTATATAGATCCCATGTTCAATATATATAATAAATTTTGGAAACCACAATTTATAAGACATACCTTGATTATAAATAAACATTTTGTGAATAAAACATTCTCTAGTAATGTATGTATCCCAATGTGATATGTTCCTATCATTATACCTCGATCAAATAATTCACTGTCCATTACTGTGATCTTCCAGTGATGAATGTTGATTCTTATAATATGAGAAATCCTAGAGTTATATGAATAACCCTAGTGAAATGTTGTAACAACATTTAAATATATGAAATTTGGACTATTGGGAATATAATAATAAAGTAAATTATTTAATTAATGTATTTCACTTAATATCACTACAAAAGACCGACTTAGCATAACCTATGATACCAAAAAAAATTAGGTTATGCCTACGGTAAAACTCAGGTTCAAAACAAAACCATGGTCCCGCATTTATGATCTGAGGATCTGTTCAAGATTTATTACTTTAATCATGAAAAAAATCTTGTGGGTGATATTAATATTATTAATTTATTACAATATAAATTTTAGGCTCACCGGGTGTTAGAATATCACATCATCCTAGCTCTTGGATCTGAGAATATTATTTAATATTTTTAAAAGTCTTTTAAGAAAAAATATGGTCACTAAATTATTTTATCATTATGGATTTTTATCCCCAAAAAACTGCAAAAAAAATAAAATTATGGGAAAATTGAGCACACATATGGCTCTCCTACTCCAATGATCTCTTGATAATGCTCATGTGATACCAAAACACATGGAAAAAGGTTATGGTCTATCCTCATTGGATCATATCCTACTGATCCTTCATTGAAACATGGAAATCCATTAAATTTTATACATCCTTGATATCTATCTCGCATTATTTGATGACATTCATAGGATCATGTTTGTATCTCCCTATATATAACATGTGGAAGTCTCCAGGAACCCATTCCGACTATGGGGGTAAGGCTAAGTAGTAAGAAATATTACGAAGCCTATATAGGATCTCAAATGGACTGATGAACATAAAGAATTTCATACCTTCCCTGCCAAGCCTCTTAAATAATCATAATTTGGGGAATCATAGGAAAACATGGTCTCCCTTCTAGAACTACATGGGCCTATAAAATCAGTTTACATTAGGTTTCTATTGGATATGGGCTTTCACCATAAACTTTTAAATTATCTGTACATTCTCCATTTTCACTTGCACCTTATTTTACCCCGCTATAGATGTCTCTCTTATCTCATTCCAACAAAAAGGTGTCCTGAAGGGTTTACTATAAAAGGCCATGAAGGGTTCCATGTAGATCATAATGTGATTTTTTCTATTGTAAAGAAAATATACCAATGGAATGTGTTCCTCCTAGCTCTGGCCAATGTCTAGAACAAAAGCACTCCTTATGTCGTACCACACCTGGACAGTAATCTCAGTCATCCCATCCATATATTGGTTAAATTGTGTACTCATATGAAAATTAGTCTTTAAATCCTCATATAGGCCGATCTGTGACAATGAATTAAACCATACATCTCAATCTGAGACAATATTTGAGGATACCCCATGGAGATAGATGATCTCATTTATGTAAAACAATCTCATAATTTCAGCAAAAATCTTATCCATTGTAGAAAGGAAGTGTGACAACTTTGTAAGTCAGCCACAATCTTCCTAGATTTCATCACAGAATCCATCTATCCATGGAATTCCTATAAAATATTCGATAGTTATAACATCCCATTTCTACTTTAGGATATCAAGGGGCTATATTCAAACTACCAAAACATGGTGATCAAAATTCACCTACTAACATTTGAGACACTAAGTGATGGACTCAGAGACACTCCCACTCATTGCAGCACCCCAATACTCCTATTTAATGTGTATACAAATCTTCCCTACACCATGAATTACATCCAATGGAGAAGTGTGAAACACACTCATCACCTCCTCTAACATCATGACTAGTAACATCATCTGCACTCTGAAAAACGATTATGTGTCCCCATCCATTACAAATTCCCTCCATTGAATCTACTAATAATATTTGGTCAAGGATAACATCAAAATTGATGTCTTCCAACAAATACTCCCTCATACACCAATGAAGTTGAGGATTCAACTCCATTAACTGAGGATAAATCACTAACCTCTCTTCTACTAGGGCTAGATTTACAGAATAAAACTGCTAATAAAACTACTCCAAAAATTGATAATTATATTTCCTTATAATGATCTTTGATCTTGGTCGAAAACATGGATGCTTCTAAATCTTCTTGTACTTCCTGATCTTCGCCCCCACACCAATTCATTCTGGTGTAGTGGTTTTCTTGGATGTTTTGGGATTTTTAGTGTAGGCAGTTGATGGTGTTCGAGGTTTTGAAACTAATATAGTCTTCATTCCATGGGTTTCATATGGAGTGGGATATTATTTCTCCTAGTGGTCATGCTATTCAGTAAAGGTGGGTAAAGAGTTCTAAAACTCTGTACAGATGTTCTCTGGTGGAGCTTGTCCTGGAATCGTTCTAGTTCTCAGTGGAGTTTTTTTGATGTGTTAGTGGTTGAGAATTTCATTTTTAAGGATTATAGTGATCTATAGTTATTATAATGTGATGTGTTTACAGAGGTGATATTGTGTGAGGGGTGAGCTAATGGGTGGAATCAGTGACATGAAGGTAATGGTTGACTCAAGGTGACTATCTTCTAGGTCATCGTATATTCAATTTGTAATAATAATTAATTTGGATTAAATTTTTTTAATTTGGAATTCTTAAAAATGAAATTGGGCATTATTTTTTTGTTCATACCCCTTTTATAGTTACCACTTAATTATAAAAATTTCAAAAAAATTATTTAGTCTTCCTTCTAAGGGCATCATCCGCCACATTTTCCATCCAAGGTGAATGGACTATCTCAAATAAATACTCAAGTAGAAACTCTAATAGGTGGATATGTCTCAATTTTGGATCTATATTCATAATTAAATACATTTGAATATGATGGTCGAAGTTAAAAAAGCATTTTCCTAGAAAAGAGTTTCTGCACTTCTTTAGAGAGAAGATTGATACCACCAACTAAAGGTCATGAGTCACATAGTTGTGCTTGTGGGGCCTCAAATTACTTAACCCATATGTCATCACTACCTAAAACTATATCATCTCTCTGTCGAGGCCAAATCTATGGGAATTAGAGTACATTATTTTCTCGATGCTCTTTTATAATTTTCTAAGGATAGGATCACTAGTCAGAATCAACCTCTAATCATCACTGGTTGTTTGGTACTGCTCAGTCTATGAAAATGAAAACACTATCAACATCAAATCCATCATATGGGATACATTACTTGGGATTTATTCCATGATTCTCTTTTACTACCCTAAAAATCCATGAAAACTTTATACCTTTGACATGATCATGGGTGCATCCCAAGAAAGAACTTCATAAACCATCACTCAGAACATATATAAACCATCGTATAAAATTACATGCCCTAGAAAGTGAACCTATGATAAAGGTAATATTTTACACAATTTATATAATAATTTCATTTATGAAAAAACCTATATATTAATCAGTTTGAGCATACATAGATATATTTTGGATTTAAGGTGGTTTTTTATACAAAATATAAAAATTTCTTAAATCTAGATGTTTGAAACAATTTTTTTCACAAGAATATTTTGGCATATATTTTATAATATCTTTCCAATTTATGTGATTATTTTTTTTAGGATTCTTTACATGAGTTGCTTCCATTTTCTCTTCTTAAGGAAGATTTTATTTGACAATATTGATCCCCGGAAAAATTACTCAAGTTGAAAAGTTATTCAGTTATACATCATTGACCCTACCTTTATAATGGAAGCACAGGTCATGTTACACACCTCAAATTGAAGTGATTCGACCTGGAATTGAATTAAGAAACATATAAACATTCTGTTAAGAATTTTATTGATGTTTAGAAACCAGTAAGGTTGTCAGTGGATGATATACATTGAAGGAAGCTTCCTAGAAATCTCATATATAAAATGTAACAATCAATAAAAAAATACCTAACTCCTATATCCCATGGCCAATAAAGCTGATATTTTTGGGGTGAACGAACAAGACATATATAAAAAACTTTTATGACATATAGAACACAAGAATCATCCATTTATTGCGTAAAACACGTGCATACTTTTGGAATAAAAATTATGGACTATGAAAGGATGATATCTCCTCTTTCACAAATGATTCCATTCTATTCCATACCATTACATTAGAGGAATTGGGCTGGAGATATCAATTGAGGGAGGCTAGCCACAAATCTTTCCCCTTTCTCGTCAATTTATTTATTTTCTTTATTTTTATAATAGTATTAAATTTTAATTTAGATTTATAATAAATTCATGGATATTTTTAAAATTTTTATGTCCATATTCTTAATCATTATATATCTTCTAGTATTATTCTTCTTTCTGTTTCTTCTAATCATCTTACCATAGTGAAATATAATACTTATGATCACGATTAACTAACCCATGGAATATCTCAAGTGATTGATAAGTTTCTTGAAATTGATACCATGTTTTTTATCTTCATTATGTAAATTATATGGATAATTTATTGTTGGTGTAATCCTCTCTATAGTTTTCGAATTCTTATATTCTTAATCTAAAACCATATTATCTATATTGAGGAGGTGAATGTTGGGTGTTCTTGAATATTTCTATGTATAATTTTCATTCATAACCATGGTAGATTGAGGAGTGCACACATATGATAGAGTGTGTTCACTAAGGATATTTGGAGATAGTCAATGAAGGTACTCATTGAATGTTCTCTCAAGAGAAATTCCTTTCTTCACTAATTCCATTCTGTTTAAGAATTTAATAATATTTATAACTAAATTTTTCATTTCATTTACATTATTAAATTCCACTTATTACATAAAACATAAAACAAAAATATAATTATTTCTTAGGTGAATTATGTTATGTAGGTAAAAAATACTTAGAAATATCAACAAGTGAGATGACCCTGGTCAGCCTCTATGATGTATTAGGAAAATAATTTTCTTTTTCCACACTCTATGAAAAGCATGAGTCAAAACTAGCACCATTTCTTAGGAGATAACATGTTATTCATTTAACTTTTCTATTTTTATATCTTTGGTATATTTAATTTTTTATACAACAAACTAAACAAATATGTCCGTGGTGTATTCAAATTCATAATATTAGGCATGGATAAATTACGCATTGGTTAAATAAAAAAAATAAGAAGATGATAAAGATTTTAGTAGATATTAGTTTCAAGAGAATATAAAATGAATAGAAAAACAAAAAAGTAATGCTGATAGAGTGTTTTACTATTTTCATTCATTAAGGAACAACTCAATAATTAGCCGGAGCAAGAACCTATGAAAGTGGTTGAAGAAATTTCACTACAAATCCATGAATTTGGAGAACTCAAGGTGAAAAGCAGGGGAAGAATTACCTGCTAAGACAAATGTGGGAGATAAATAGGAATTGGATGAATTCCGGAGTTAACATGAGGAACTTCTTCATCTCCCCAAGCCTTCCAAAGAAGAAGATTCATCCCCACTGAAGGAAGAAACCACTCGAGTTGTGTAATTTGAAGTCACGATGGAGAATCCTGACTAGCTGCCTCCATCTACTAAGAGTCTACTCCAAGAATCACTTACAAGTGAGGTAGATATTGAATATAAAAAGTCATATGGAGTTTAAAATTTCGTTGAATCTATCTCTTTTTATTTTATTGAATCTGAATTGTAGATCACCCCTCTTGTTTTGATTATACAAAATCAGACATTATTTTCTATGCCTTGGAAGAAGAAGAAGAAACTAAACATTAATATATTGAGGTACATATAGAGCTCTCTTATATTAATGAACATTCATTGGAGGATCCCAATCATGAGATTCAGGAAGAAAAGTATTAGGAAATTATAAAAGAGGCTACTTTTAATAAAGTCCCCATAAAACCAGCACTAGAAGAGATAAAGGTTATACAATTAGCAACCTTGGAAGAGGATGGTCCCTACATCATATCACCACCACCATGAAATCTATACCTTATTGTGAAGGGGAAGGATATGGTGTACTCTATCCATGGATCATCCCTTAAGAACAAGGATGAAGAAGAAGTTGGGAAAATCCATATGTGGTAATTTAAATAAAATAAGCCTCATCCACCCTCATATTTTGGATAATAACTGCTAATTACCTCTAAAGGAAGTAAAAAATTCAGGGCCCACTTGGGGGGGATCATACCAGGATTTATCCTTTACTTTCATTATAGTGCATTCATTTTAAATCTTAGGAATTTATATTTCAAATTCAGTCTTAGGAGTTAGTAAATCATGAACCCCCTCCCTCATATCTTTTTGAGCTATAATGAAATGATCATTGTTGTTAATTGAGTTGTTTTCTTTTATAGGTTCATGATGGTAGAAGTAAGACTCAAATTTTTAAAGGGAAGTACTATGCTTCATGTTATAGATAATTCATTTTTATAGTTTAGGCTTTTAAACTCCTTACATTTTTTATTCCAATACATGATTTTAGATTTAATGATAAGATTTTCATTCCCACACATGAAATAATGTTTTACTTAATTTATCTAGGATATAAAATTTTCATAGGAAGCCAGAAAATACATAATTTTAAATTCATTGTTAATTAGGTTAACTGATTAAAAAAAGAATTTAAATTTTAAAAGTGAAGCATAGATATTGAAATGACGACTCATGATTTAAAGGAATTAATTGATTTATGAAAATGAAATTCCCTAACTTTTTATTATTATTTGAATTTCTAAAATTCATGTGAACTAATTTGTTATTATTTATTACACATTGAGTGATTTTCTAAAATCATATTTATCATTCCTGTAAGTATTTCTAGACAAAGTACTTCATATTTATCTTGAGCATATTTCTTGAGGGATCTTCGTATATGTCACCTTCAATAACTTTTATTGAAAATCATTAAAGCTACTAACTATAAAAAAACATTTAAAATGATTGATGTGTATTTCAAAAAAGAACATATCATTAAAAGACCGTCGTTACATAAATCACCCCTTTAGCCCAATGACACCATGTATTACCCTATTAGGGATGAGCCATGTTTCAAGTCATTTTTATCCATCCCTAACCTAATCTTAGTATATGCCTGATATTTTAATGTTAAAGTATGGGGGGGATGGTAATCATGGAGGAAGGGATGTTATAAATTCTAAGGAAAATGTGGGGGTTCTACTGTGGGAACTGTAAAAAGTTATAGAATCATACATTGTACTATATTGTTTTCCCCTCTTGAATATAAAAAATGAAAATGACAAAAGGAACTAAAAAATTAGAAAATTGCATTCTGATTTGGGGAAACCAAAAATACCCATTTCTAGACCTATAAATTTTATCATACATGGTTTTGTGGAGAATGTGAGTTTTATTTTAATCATAAAATTAAAAAAAGCAAAAAAAATTGAAAAGGTTCATTGAAAAAAATATAAAAATAAAACAATTCAAGGGGGTTCACAAATAATTCATTATGCATAATTTTATCAGGACCATAAATTGAGTTTAGGGTAAATGGGAGTTTCAACATTGAAGGGAAGAATTTAATTAAAATTTTTGTTATCTGGAATTATACTTAAAATATAATCCTCCTCATTAAGACTTAATGTTAAAAAACATCAAATCCTACAAACCATAATCCTTAGAGTCATTTGATCCTTTATTGCAACTCAAGATTTTATATTAATTTTTTATTTACATAGTGGAGAAAGTTGTTAATTTATAAGAATATGGATAATGGACATGTTCTCTTGATATGAGCATAAATCTAATTGATATTTATCATACGATATGAGAGGAAATATTCAAAGGTGAGGTAAATCATGATTTAGAAAGTTTAATAATAATGAATTAATGAGTTTAAATTAAGGAAATGAGAAGTTACATAATTTGTAAAATGGTAAAAGTAAAATACATAAATTTATTGTTTCTTTGAAACATAGAAATTAAATTTATATTTAATGTGGATTTTCGAAATCCTGATTTGGCATTGATTTTTATTTTATTTTATTACTTTGGAATTTGAATATTGGTAACATTATTGTCATCGTAATTCCAGGTTAAGATTTTATGCTTGAAGAAAATATTTGGTTAAGTGTGGGGGAATTGATAGAGTAAATATTCTAGTCATTTAATATATCCATTTCATTTATTTAAACCCTATATATTTATCAATTTCAGCATATATGGACTAATTTTTTATTTATGGTGTGTTTTGGACAAATATATAAAAATTGTTAAATATGGGGTTTGACATAATATTATCACAATAGTATCTTGATCATAACTTTTATTATATTATTTCAATTTATGTTATTAATTTTTTTTTGGATTTTTATATTATTTTAATTAAACTATTTCTTCGGAAGATAGATCTTATTAAACTATCTTGAGCCCCACAAAAATCATTCAAGTTGAAAACTTGTTTGGGCAGACAATGTGGACCCCACATTCATAACCGAAGCACAAGTCAAGATAAACACATCCAATGTTGGTGATTTAACCTGGAATGGTACAAGGACACATAGGTGAGTTATATTAATAACGTTCATAGAGTTTGGAAATCAGTATGATTTCAAGTAGATGTTATATATTAAAGGAAGTTTCCTGGAAATCTAAGATAGAAAAGGTAATAGTTAATAAAAAATTCATAAGTCCAACATCCCAAAGACAATTAACTTAATCAATGGATTGTGAATGAAAAATAAATTTATAAACAACTTTTATGAAATATAGAATGCGTGAATTGTCTATTTATTGGGACAAAACGTGTATAATCTTGGAGGAAAGTGTTTTGACTAGAAAAGGGGGAGATCTCCTCATTCCTAAATGATTCCATTTCATTCAATCCCATTACATACAAGACATAGAGGAGGAGATTGTCACCAAGGTAGACCAGTTGAAAATATTCCTCTTTTATTCTTAAATTATTTTTTTCATTATTTTTTCCAATTTGAATTTTGATTTCTAATAAATTGATGCATTGTTTTTATTTTTGTGTCCATATTCTTCACGCTTATTTTTCTTCCATTATTATTATTATTTTCTTTTATTAATCTCATCTTACCATATTTAATTATAAAACTCATGATCGTGAGTAACTAACCTGATGAATATTCAGGGGGATTAATCACATTCTTGAACACAAGACCATGTTTTTGATCTTCTTTGTGTTAATTATAATGATAAATTATAGTAGGTTTAATCCTCATTATGGTTATCTAAAGATTAACATCTTAATCTATTACCATTTTGCCTTGATTGAGAAGGTTAATAAATGGTGTTTTTGGTGGTCAATATGTATACTTTTCATTCATAATTTTGGTAGACTGAGGTGTGCACCCATATGTTGGAGTGTGTTCACTAATAATATTTGAAGATGGTTAATAAAGGTTCTCCCTATATGTTCTCTCAGGAGAACTTGTTTTTTCCCCTAATTTCAATATGTGTAAGCATTTAATATTATTTTTAATTGGATTTTTCATTTCATTTAAATTATAAAATTCAATTTATTACATTAAACATAAAACAAAAAAAATTAGTTCTTACGTGAATTAGATTAAGTAAGTAAAAAAACTGAGAATGCTTCTCATGTTAGACGACCCTAGTCTGCCTCTTTCCTACATTAGGAAAATAATTTTTATTTTTCATGCCATATGATAAGAATTCACTAACCACATAGACCTAGAATTGGAACATTGATGGATTTCTATAAAGCTGGTGCTTTAAAAGTATGTTTAGGACCATACATAAGCGCTCTAAATGATAATACTATGACACATAGTTTATGAGTATTTTAAAAATTATGACATCCAAGAATTAGTAAATGTAAGGCTAGAATATCTAGTTGTCTAAATCCATAAAAACTATATAACTAATCACTCTAAAATACATAAATAGAAACACATAGTTTTTCTAGAGAAATCAGATTGTCAGGTTCAAAATGACATCCTTGTGAACCCTCGGCTAGTGATAGATAGTTTTAAAAGCATACCACTAACCAATTAGGTCATAAATTCATGATATGTTGTGATTCTAATTTATAATGGATTGGTTCAGGTGCTGATAATAAAAAAAAAATCCATAATCCCACATCTACCATTATCATAAACAAAACTAGAGCTTCCTAGGGTGACAAAATGGGTCTTATGAAACCCTTATCTTGAAGTTCCTCCAACATCACCCTTGGATCTTAGAGATTGTTAAGGGCTATCAAATATTCCTTAAAAGACATCAGTATGGACCACATATTCATGTAGATATATATTTATATCTACCACCTTAGTGGTTTTGTAGGAAAAGCCTCTTGGATGAAATCTATAAATTACTCCACTAATGAAGGAATCAATATGTCTGATTATTTTCCTATGACAAAAAATAAACTCCAATACATTGGGTAGATGGGTTACAAACTCTTACATTAAAGGACCACTTATCTCACTATGAGGACTCTCTCACCCACAATGAATAATCCTTTCCAATCGGTGTAAAATTAATTAGACCACATGTGATAAAAGTTAATCCAAGATTGAATCATTATGATTACCTAGAGGTCCCACATAAAACACTCCCCTCCAAGTGATAACTCATACTACCAATAAATAAGTGATATTGATGTATCAAACATTGTTTGAGCCTCTAGCTATAGTTACCGGGATATGGTCTCAACTGAAATCTCAAGTTCTCACACCGAGAATGAGGAGACGAAAGAATGACTCAAACTTGTGATTAATAGTTCTGAAGAGAGAGTAGAATACAAAATGAACATTCCTCAGATAATCTGATGTGAATCTTGATCATATCCCTCAATTTTTGATAACTACAAATATCCCTAACCGTCAGACCTCTGATAATTATGTTGTCTACCTAGTGGTGGTGGTGGTAGGAGATCATTACATCACCCTACACCAACTTCTCTTCCCTACGGATCTTTCCCGACTCCTCTATGATAACCATATATTTGAGGGATTCCATGACCACATATGGGAGATACCTAGTCCTGAAGTTTCCTTGACTGTAGAGGTCCAACCACTATCTATGTATCCTACTCAGTGTTGTGGGTTGAGAAATCATGACTTAAATGACCTCATCCATCACAAGAATAACGTCACACCTCTCTAGGCTGTCTGGATCCCCTAAAATAACCATAAGATACAAAAATATAAATCCAAATCCAAGAATTAATTCTCTACTAATATCCTAAATTATGTTGAAGATTACCTATTGTATATGATATAACCACGTGATTCCCACCACCATATCCAACCACAAGGTACCCCTTTTTTAGGATGTTATTAGTCACCATAGCTTACTATTGTAATATAATATAAGTGGTTAGATAAAAGGATTCAACATTAGCTTGAATATCTCTGTAGATACCCTACCATGACTTCATCTCATTGAGGAAACCATCTTTTATGTTGTCTAGGGATTACTTTGTAATTTCGGTGAACCTGGTGGAAAACTTATATACTGTAATAATAGTTTGATGAAGTTAAAGAATCTCTTAGATCTAAACTGATCACAAGAATGATGTTTAATAATGCACATAGAACAGGTTCATTTAGTCAGACTATGAATGTTTCATCTCTTCATGGTAATTCATGACCAAACTCTACTAGTTCATATTTTCTCCATGAATAGACTGGATTCCTTCACAACCATTTGATCTAAAAGGTTATAAATGATCCTAAAGACTCATATATGTGACTCTATATTACCCTCAACTTCTTGGGGCTTTAGCTCACCACAACACCTTAGTGGCCACTAGTGTAGGAACTTTCAGAGCTTTCTAATCCCTACCAAAACCTTGGCCATAACATCCAGTGCTAACTAATTCTTTATAGGTGGGGTTCCTCTTCTTCTTCACATAAAGGAAACTCATCATGGGGTGACCCTTGAATTGAGGCCTCATCACTCATCAGATCATTTTAATAACACTATTTTTATAACCGATATGGATATATTAATAAATGAATCTTGAATGTAATGAATATGAAACATTTGTAAATGAGAATATATAAATGGGGAGCTGACAGAAGAAGTAAATTCAACGGATTCAATCCTATATGTTGATTTCACAATTTATCCCTCTTATGATGTCTCTATACCCTAAGTCAAAATGAATGTAGTTAGAGTCTTGTGGTATGGATACATCAGCCACAACACCATTACTGGGTTTCTTGGATAAAGTTCCCCACTCAAGACACATTACCACTATATCCAGGAGTCCCAACCAATCCTCATAAGTAGAAAACTCTTAACACTATCCCAAGGAATAAAATACTTTGAAACCATTCTGTAATATACCAACCTTCCTTCTTCTCTTGGGGTTTGGATGGCCAAGCTGTTATAACCCGAATCTCACCTCTATAGTCCAGGGGTTGAAGATAATTGTTGGGAAGAAAAAAATAAAATGGGAACCATTTACCTTCTGTACAATCACACTCACAACAACAATTCTCTAGGAAATAGTTAATCAGAATATAACATTAATAATGAAACTTCTAGTGTAAAAATATTTCATATAATAACCAATATAGATTTCAAATTATTGTTATAGTGTAATCAAAAATGGGAAAGTTTAAAAATACATTCCCAATATGAAATAAAGTGCCAACCTGATAACAAATGGAAATAATGAAAGCTGAGAGTGGTAGAATCCTGATCTTCTAGCCTGACCACTATACACAATAAATTCAACGATTTATCATTATGATCTATCATAATATCCATATATCAAACCTATATTTGAATAAGACAGAAAACATGAGGGGAAATACCATTCATGGGTGAGTATATACATACTGAGTAGGATACCCCAAAAATTGAAAGGGAGAGATATATAGATACAAAAATAGTTAGTTCAACCCAATGAAAGAGGGAAACAAAACACTTCAGATAAACACAATATATATATATATACATATATACATACAAAATAAAAAATTAGAGAGAAAGTGTATCTCTATCTAAAAGCCCATCCAAAGTCAAACCGAAATCCTGTAACTCCTAATGTCTATCACCACTTCCCAATATTAGATGAAACTTAACTAATGTATTAATGGAGGGGATCACACATTTTAATTGTGCTCTATAGCTGAGGAAAAGAAAATTTTTTAGGGAGGGTCTGCACCTCGCTAGATCTCGAAGATGATAAAGTAACCCTCCAATGGTAGAGAGCCTGCATCCTATAGTAACAGGAGTACTAACCCTACTCGTATAAATAAATGACGAACCCACAACCATGTATTATAGTGGAGTACTGACCCTCTAATATCTCTCTGAAATACTAAGGAAGTCATCCCTTAATGAGATGCTGGAGTACTGACCAAATCATTTCTATAGTAGCATGGGTATAGCTACCCAGGCATAACCTACATTGATATTACATCATATTTTTTTAATATTCATTTCATTAGATAAAAACATGGTCGAGGAACATAATAGTTTTGTGTATATGGAAACCGGAAACATAATATTCTAATCTAGTGAAAGATCATCAATGTTTCCCACTAAGATATTCCCATTTATAACTCCTACATAAAACCATTAATTATAAACTATGGAAAGGAAACATAAGAATGGGTGAACTGAGATTCATAGTAAGGGTAAATAAAGGAGATATGTAAACATAACATGGTGTCTTCAGAGACATCCGATAAAAATTGGAACGATATAAACATAACATGAGCATGAGGTTAAGACAACATGAGAATAACATTTGATAACCATACCCATAATATCAAAGATCATAATAATGAGTCATTACATAAATATTGGTATCTCATAAGACATGATTCATATGATAATAAAATAATATGAGCTTTGAGATCATAACATTGTAAAATTCAACAAATTTTTGGAATTTACACAATCATATAAAATCATATTTCAAAGATACCCACCAAGATATTAGTAACATGTTTGGCTTGGCTGGATAACTGTGTACTTGTTTCAGCCTTGGGCTGACCACGCATTTACCCACATTTTCTGGCATGGGTAAACCACAGGTATACCATCATATAAGGGATTAGTCTAGTAACGCAGGTACCCTAATCTTTGGAATTGGGTTAATCAACCATCTTCTATCATCATTAGCCTTGGTAAAGTCCATATTTTAAACTCTAATCTCATAGAGTATTTATCATTACCCAATGAATTGGATAAAGATATAGGTCCCACCAATCACATAATGATATCATACATATGTGTGACACAAGATAATAAAAATTCATCATATAAAATCCAATGAAATGAAATGGGTATCATAAACATTTAATCATATCACAACCCTCGGAAACAAGGTAGGTTTCTTAATCATTTCTTCATATAATTATCTATGAAAAGAAGTGGGTTCATAAGATTTTTATCATGTCATAACCAATGATATAAAAACATGTTTCATGAAAAAAATCATCATTAATGTAAACAATTAAAAGGGAAAATAAAAATGGTTTACCTAGGAAATATCCATAGTAAAACAAAAAAATATATAAAGGGATTCCATCTTATATATAGAGAAGTATTTTGAAAGATAACTCTGAATGTTTCTTAAGTATTATAACCATTATTTGAAAATCAATTTCAAAAATGATGACATTATGAAAAACAATTATTTCAAAATAATATTGGAAACACAGACACACACACACACAGATATATATATATATATTCATTTAAAAAAAATTATATGGAAAATATATTGTCTTCTTTGAATTTGTTTTTTTAATATAAAACTTTTTGATCATTTTTTATTTGAAAATAACTATAAAAACTTAAAAATGGTGATTTTAAAAAGAATTTAAAAAAAAATTAAAACATAAAATATTTTAAAAAATATTATTTACAAATTATATTAATATATCATATAAATGTTTTTAATGTTTTTTAGAAAAAATTAATTTGAAATAAACTAGATATCTGATCGAAGAGATAAATAATGTTGAATTTTATTTAAAACATTTTCTTATTTATTTAAAGTTAAAAAGAATGGAAAATTGGACCATTACGTGGAAATATTATTAGTAACCATAAGAGAAGAAAATTAAGGATAATTATTGAGAGTTAGATCGAGATATTTCAATATTTCAGACTTAATCATAAATAATACCAACAAATGATGAGATTGAATAATAAAATATATACCACTTCAATAACATTGAATCATAAGACTTGAAAAGGAATAATAACAAATGAAACATAAAATTTAAAGAGTATGAATCAATTACATGATATTACATGTTAAAGGAAATTAATATACACATTGTGAAAGAGTATTGGTGCAACACATAACGTATTTCTCGAGGAAGGAAATTTGAGACAAAAATCCCTTACCGATTTTGTAAATCTTGAATAGTAAAATAGATGAAATAGAGATATTTAAATTTAAATATAATTCCCAATAATTTAATGTATATGAATCATAAAATATATTCATTTAATGTATCAACACCATATAAATTGAATAAGTGGATAAAATGGCTTGTGTCTGGTAGAAAATAAAGGTGAGACGAAAATTCCCTTAGTAGTTGAGTAACATTTGAATCATTTGATCTATAAAAGAATAAAATTAATTGAAAATTTTAATGAAATAAAATAAATTAAATTCATTATATAAATTTTTATAGGTAAGTATATAAAAAACTCAAAAGAAACAAGTGTTGACTTTGGAAGAAGTCTCACAGAAGCAAAAGTGATAATAGAAACCCCCTTACCCTATGTCTTAAATCTATTCGTACTCATTCCAAATTCCATTTTAATAAATATAAGTTTTTTATAAATATATCAATGAAAAATATTAATGAATATAATATCATATATTAATTTATTATTTCTTTTTATTAACCATTTATTAACAATTTCGTGTTACAGTTATGTTTAGGGTAAAAATTAGTTTGTTTTCATACATGTTTTGACTTTTTATGCTTGGTCTTCTTACGTAGATAATAATTTAGTAATCACAAGAATGTAATAAATTATTTAAATATATCATATATTAATTATATTTGTATTTATAGTAACCCATAAAATTTATTTTTAGTAAATGAAACACACCATTCATGGAGACAGTTGGCTATAATTACCCATGAATATTGTTCCCATTTCCATATCGTATTAAAGGAAAAAATGGTAATGATATATATTATCATTAAAGTATACGTTTTATGTATATATACATCAAATATTTTAATTAAACCCATTCATAGTACATTCCATGTAAATCGTGAACGAATAACATCACTTCGTGAGACGACAATCCGCTTTACAGACGAATGATGATATCGTATTCCCACAAAATGGAAAGAATAAAGGTATGTTTAATCTAATACTTCAAAAAGCATAAATTCATCTTAAATATATAATATATCATATATAAATAGTATTTTCATCATTATTACCAACCTTGATAATTTTAAATGGAAAAAATGAATGACATTAGTTCAAGAGGAGGTAGTTTTCCATAAACAAGGAAGATAATTTTTTAACCCATTTGATCAAAGTGTGTGTGGTTGTAGGTAGTGACTTTAACATAAGTAAAATAAGCATATTAAAGATAATATTTTAACTATATAATAATCATATAAAAATAATTTAATGGGTTTGAGGAAGAAATAAAAAATTTGTTAATGAATGTGACCACTTCTTCAGGTATCTTATTTTGAGTTTCCCCAAATGACTCCCATTGATGAATATTTTTCCCATGTATGGAATCTAGGATGATAGGAGGGGAGTGGAGACGTGATTTGGGAAGATATTGGTAGAAAAAATTATTTTTTAAGGTTTTTAGATAGGGGGAAATTGGGTGGCCTTTTGCAAGGGAAGTGAGTTACACTCTTGTAATTTTTGAAAAGAGATAATTCCAAAAATGTGTGTCCAATTATAGTTGATCTAATAATGAACCAATCTTCTTCCTTGAAGAGATAAGTTTGATATATGGCTATATAATTAATGATGGACTGCATTGTTATAGAAAAGAGGCTTCTCATTCAAGGATATTACATAATTTTAGATGACTATTCATCATATTAAAAATGTACAATCCCGATGACTATAATAGTTTAGTTTATTTGGAATCATGGAAAAGAATTAATTTTACTTAGTCAAATATCATCAATGTTCCCTACAAATATCTTCCCAATTAAAGTATTACTTAAAATGTTTTTCCATAAACTAGGGAAATGAAACATAAGAGAGGGTGATCTTAGATGCTTAGTATGGAAAAACAAGTTAGATATATTAGCATAATATGTACATAATGGTATGAGAAAACATTCATAACATTTGGAAAACACACCCTATATATCAACTATCATATTCAAGAATCATGAAAAGATTGGTTGTTCATAAGACTTGAAGCATAATATAATAAAAAAACCAAGATCCATGAGAGAATAAATTTGGGATAAGACATAGATTTGTTTCATAGGAATCATCTTATAACATTTATAACATGTACAAATAAAAATAGGTTCAATATTTATGGTATGGACATGAATTTAGTCCCTTGAATAAACTTATGGACATGTAACCAGGTCTATCCATATCATTATGAACATGAAACATAGGTTCATGCATAACATTATGATCAATTAAACTTGTTCTTAAAAAATAATATTAACATGTAATAAGGTTCATAGATAACAGTTATACTCATGAGTTCCCCATCATTAAACAATTTATTGGAGGGAAATATATGTCCCACACATCACATAATGAAATCAAACATATGTGTGCCAAAAGTAAATAAAAATTAATAATATCATAACACATGAAATGAAAAGGGTATTATAAACAATTAATCATATCATAAACTATGTAAAATAGACAAGATTAATGAATATTTCATTATATAATATCTAATGTAATGAAGTGGGTTTGATAAGAATTTTATCACAGTTTAACCCCTTGAAGAGAAATGATTTTCATATGCGAATTGTCATCATAAACATAAACCATTGAAAAAAATTACATGAATCATGTACATGGATAATATTCTAAATAAATCATAAACCATATCAAATTATTTCATCTTATATAGAAAATAATTTTGGAAGGATCATTTTAAAAATTTCTTGAGGAAAATATGTTTTTCGAAATGAAAAATTCATTTTAAGACATTAAATATTTTCAAACAATTTTGGTTTGAAATCCAATTTAAAAACAAAAAAATTTCATAATATTAGGATAACAATTTATTACAAATAATGTAATATTGCAATCTTTCAATTTAATGGAAAATAATTATCGGTCATGATAGTGAATAAATATATACGCACTGATTATTCATTTTGAGTAATAAGATGTTTAGAAATATTACTCATTCTAAAAATGACTAGAATATTATATTAAAAACAATTTTTTAAACATTAAAATGGGTAAAATCTATTGTTAAAATTATATTAAATTATTTGCGAATTTGTTTTGGAAAACATTATTTTAGTGGAAACCCGATTTCTATCCAAAGAGACAAATAAGGTCAGATTTTATATAAGAATATTATCAATCATGTTAAGTACCAATGAGTGGAAAAAATTGTACCAATACATGTATATTTCATTAAAAATCATATTATAATAAAATAAATAACATTTATAGAGTTATGGATCATAATACTTCATCAATGGAATAATAATCCTAAATAATCCCAATAAACGATGAGATTATAACAACATACACTTACCACTTTGGAAGCATTGAAACATTGTCCCCATGAGATAATAAAATTAAATTAAAATTAGTATGTTATTAAAATAATTATATTCATGATAAAACAATTGAAAATGAAGTATATACACCTCATAAAATAATAGAGGTTCTAAACATAACATGGGTCTCAAAGAAGGACAACCGATTCAACATTAATTTACCGATTTGGTAACTTTTAAAATATAAAACCCAAGAATGATATTTAATAAAATGGATATATAAATACCATTAAATTTAATTATAATAATTTTATAATGCATTCCTGTGTTTTATATACATGTTACAAAATAAATGGGTGGTGAATATGGAAAAAGTCACATAGAAAAGAAGTGAGACAAGCAATCTATGTATTATTTGAGTAACTTTTGATTCATGACATCCCTAGAAGAATAACATCAATTAAAAAATTTTATTTTAGGAATTAATGTATTTTCATGATATAAAATTTCATGTATTATTAAATACACCACACATCAAGAATAATTGACAAATATAACATATATCTTAGTGAAATAAAAGTAAGATGAAAAGACCCATACCTTAAGTCTTGAATTTCTCCACACATGTTCAAACCTCCTGTATAAAAAATATAATTTTATTATAAGTCATCCACAGAAACATATTATTTTATACCATACAATATATTATTTTATTATGACTTTATATTACCTTCTTATTCAAAATTTCATGTCAATGTTATGTTTATGGTAATAACAGCTTGGTTTTTTCAATTTGTTTTGACTTGTTATTCTTTGTCCCCTTACTTATATCACGATTTAATTATTTAAAATATTCAGATAAATAAATAAAAATAATATATATTTATTATATAATTACCTATAATAATATATAAATGATATAAATATGAAACTAAATACTTCATTCAATGAGATGGTAGGTTGTACGTTCGAATGGACATTGTTTCCATTTACTAATAATATTTCAATGAATGAAAAGTAAATGATATATATAATAATTACAGTATAATTTTCGTGTCATATGCATTGAATTTTATTATTAAACTCATCCTAAATAAATTCCATGTAAAGAGAGAATGAATCACATCACTTTGAAGAGGCAGTATTCAACATGTTCACAAACGTTGTTATCATATTCTAAAAAAATAGAATGAATGAATGTATCTGTTATATAATAATTATAAAAGAATAAATAAGTCATTAATATTATATATATCATATAAAAATAGTAATTACTTAAGTATTAACTACCTAAGAAGGTGGTTATGGAAGAATGAACATCATTGTTGCATGAGGCGGTAGTCCGCCGTACATACAAACAATGCTTGCATATCTCATTTGATGGTAGTGTGTGATATTTTATGTAACACCCAAACCCTAGTTCCCAAGAGTTAGTGAATTATTACATAACACCAGCACGATCAGAAGAAATCAAGTCTTTAGATCTTGATTAGTTTAGTAGCCTTTGAAGTACTAGATAACTTCATGAGTTTTACATTAAATCATGAAATGAAAAAACACCAACATTTTGTCCCCTTTGAACACACCCATATCCTTTATCCTATCCCTATATGTTAATCATAATATACTTACTTACATCCTTGTATAAATAAAAAATAGAAAGGGGTGAGCTCAAATGCTCAGTAAGGATTACAATAAAATAGAAACTATCATAAATAAGCATAAACATTTAGGCAATGTATAAGACTAAAAAAAATATTTTAAAATTAAACATCAGCATAATATGGAAAAGATAAATCAAATAATTCCATTTACTTATTCACATGGACATTCAACTAGTCAAATAACCACATGTAATATCAATAGCTAGTTTCATAATGATAGAATGCATAATGTCGAACCTCAAAACCACATTGTCAAGGCCTTGTTCCAAGACTACATTTATGATTTTGTCAAAGGTGTTGTTCTAAGACACTAGTCTTCCTCACGAGACTTACCGATGCATCAAGGATCTATTGAGGGCTCCACCCTTCACATACTAAGTCCAATTCATTCCACATATGAATAGGCTGAAAGAGAATATAAACATTCATATTAAAACTAGCATACTAAATTTTAATACTTTAACTATAAACCATGAATGGTATAAAAATAGCACATCCGTTTTCAAACATATCACAAAAACTTCAATACAATATGGAAGATTGTATCATAACAAATCAACTTCAAAAAAATGTAAAATCAATCAAAGGATGTTGACATTGGTGAAATCAAAACTATTTGAGGGAAATATATCTTTATATTTTAAAAACATAAAAAATTCACATAATTATAAAAGAAAACAATTATTTTAAAAATATTATTATAATCTTGTAACATAATCTTCGAATGTTTTATAAAGACAGAAAATAGCCGCACCCACCGTATATGTTAAAAAACATTCTTACCCTAATTTTCTGAAAAGGTTATAAAGTAACTTGTTTGGAAAACAATAGAAAGATTATACTATTTTTTTTATAAAATGTCAAAAAGGGTATAAATGAATTTAACCCATAGTATAGTAAATAGTAAAAAAAATTGATATACATTTTTAAGAAACATAGATGTGGATGATAATGATGTCCCAATAGATACTTTCGTAAAAAAACATTAGATAATAAAGAGATTGTAAAATTAACTCTCGCCTTGAAATTTTCCTTGGTCTTGGGAATGTTAACCTATTGTATAATAGTTAAATCATTGTTATTAAATTATATGTGATCCACATATATAAATATGATATCATATATTATCATCTAATATTTATTTGTTAATAATATTTTAGTAGCATCATTGTTTTGGGTGTAAACTGATTTTTTTTATTTATATGTTTGGTTATGTAAGTCATGTTTTTTATGGATAGGATGTATTTTATTCATATCATGAATGAAATTAAGTTCTTAAACATAATTTTTAATCATAAAATGAAAATTATCCTTGAATGGTTACGATGGGGAAATGAATCTTATCGCGTTCGTGGAGATGGTAATCCATATGTACGCACGAGCGGAAATATCATTCTATTAATGGTAAAATTTTATGTAATTGGATGCTACATCCTAAATAAAGAATCATAAACATTTTATATTTATTATTTACATCACTTATACTCATTATTATACCCATTCAAATAATGAAGTGTTGAATAACAAACTACACCACGACGTAGAGATGGTAAGTCGTACGTATGCACGTATGGTGAATTTGTCATTCATAGGATAGATAGAATAATGAATATGGTTATAGAATATTTATAATAACATCACAGTATTTATAAGTTACTAGAGTTATTACTTTGGTTTGGAAACAACAATGAAAGAGTAAGTTGAATATGAAATGAAATTTGACAGAGGTGATGAAATTATAACCTCTTCTTCAGGCGATTCCTTTTGATTTGATCAAAAGGGATCCATAAGTTGGATTTAAGATCAAAGTAAGGACACTAGTTTGAAGTAAGGTTAGTTTGGGGTTATTTGAGTAGGGGTGTGATGATCCAAATGGCTCTGGAGGTTTGATTTTGAGAGAAGTGGTAGTACCCTTTTATAAGATAGGTGAGGGTCACTTTAAGAAAAAACATTAAATATTAATTTATTATACAACCATATTCGGTTTGTAATATCTCAAAAGAATATATATCTAGTTTAATGTGTGACGGGTCTAAAACCTCTGAACCAATAGGTTTTATACAGGTTTATGTCACCATATTAGCCTTATCTTTTAGATTTAACTCTTAGTTAAATAGTTTAACTTTTACCATGTATTCTTGATTAATTATAATAAATGGTTAATAAACATAATATTAAAATCCAATATAACCCAAAATGGTTCATTATTGACATATATAACCTTATCTAAGTCCTTTTTCTGAACATTTGATTTTTAGTAATATTATTTCATTTAATAATATAGTATTTTTTTTTAAAAACTCATTTATGTCATGTTTGGCCCTATTTGGTATTTTGGTTTTGAGAATGCCATAAAAACATTATCATTTCGAAAAGAAATTATTTAATCAACCCTAACATCTCATATTAACTTAGAAAAATAGTGTAATGCATTAAAAGCCCCAATTTTGCATTTATTTAGATTTTTATAAAATAAATTATTTTAATATTTCCCTAATAAGGTAATTACTGCACTATCATTATGTCATAAATAAATTTAATTATTTAATCTCTAAAAATTATAAATAAAAAAAAATTATCTTGTAAATATTTTTATCTTTCTAATGAATATTTATTATCGAATTTTCCTTATGTATGACCCAATATTAAAATTGTTTTAGTTATGAAAATTTGAATTTAACACTTTTAACTCTTCTTTAAATAAAATAAAAATAAATGACCTAATCTAATAAAAGTGGATAAAATAGGATCATATTTTATTCATAATGTTTATTTTGTTCTATAAACACTTATCCAATATAATTAGGACATATGTTGAGGTAATTATAATATAATTATTAACTTTAATTTCCCGATTTACTTTTAACCACGGTAAATAAATTTCAAAAGATAGTATTCACCATAAAATATATACACCTTATTGAACCAAATTTTACTTACTAATATCAACCACATCTCTTGGATTTTTTATATTCAATTCATAGAAGTGGTAAAATTTACTTTTATACAAATTTGAAAATGTTATTAGAAGGTGGGTAAAATACGTTAAAATGTTCAATAAAAATTTTATACATCTAATTTGATTATAAAATGATTCTAATTAATCAATTTTGAATAATATTGGTATTATGTATTTATTTTGACTTAAAATAAATTTCATTAAAATAAATAATTATTTAAATAAAAAGTCGGTTTTAAACAATAACATAGTGTTTTTCACTATTCTTCCAAAATTGAATGTCTTTAGAAAAATACTTAAATTCACCCTAAGATTATTTTGATATTCTGAATAAAAAAATGAAGGATATTTTGAAAAATAGAATTTATAAAATTTCAAAAATTGGGTATTACTATTCATAAATACTAGTTTGATTGGTTGTGGTGTGCTAGGACTCGAAGTTGCGTATAGTAAAAGCTATTGTATTATTCAATAAGAAGATTACCGTTAAATCTTGGGGTGTTACATTTTTCCCTCTAAATAATTTCTTCCTCGAAATTTCTAGAATAATACTTCATAAAATGATTTGGGTGGTTCTTCATCATATGTTCCTCGGGTTCCTACATTGGCTTTTCCATCTAACGGTTTCTCCACATAACTTTTACCAGATGAGTCGTCAGGTTTCTCAACACTTGTTCTCTGGAATAATGAATCCTAACAGGATATTCACAATAAGATAGATTGGGTTCTAATTCTATTTCTTCCTAGGTGAGTATAGGCGTTGGGTCAAGCATCTATTTTCTCAACAGTGATACATGGAACACATCATGAACGTTGGAGAGACTGGGCGGGATTGACAAACTATGAGCTAGAACTCTAATTTGTTTTAGAATTTCGAAAGGACTAATGTACCTGGGACTTAATTTCCCTTCTTATTGAACTGTACAACACCCTTCCATGTAGATACCTTCAAGAAAACATGATCTCCTACTTGAAATTATAAATCCTTCATTCAATTATAGGAATATCTCTTTTACCGACATTGAGCGACTTTAATGCGGGTTTTGATAATCATCACCATTTCCATTTTTTCCTCAACAGGTTTTGGGCCTATGGGTTTTATTTCACTAATATCATACCGACAAGTTTGTGTGTGGCATCTCTTTCTATATAATTCTTCATATGGTGCCATCTTAATACTTGAATGGAAGCTATTGTTATAGAAAAATTCTACCAGAGGTAAATACTAATCCCATATACCTTGAAAGTCAAGTGATCAAGATCTTAACATGTCTTATAAGGTTTGAATAGTCTATTCTAATTGTCTATCAGGTTGAGGGTGGTAGTCAGTGCTTAAACAAAGTTCAGTATCTAGGGATTTCTGAAGACTTCTTGAGAATCATGATATAAAATGGGGATCACGATCAGGAAACAATCGATAGTGGCACTCCATGAAGTCCTAAAACTTCATTAAAATATAGTTTTGATAATCATCCAAGTAGTAAATCTTCTCTTATTGCACGATAATGTCTTGACTTGGTAAGACAATCAACCATGATCCATATTGCATCATTCCTTCTAGGAGTCCTTGGAAGCCCCATGAAAAATTCCATCATAATATCATCCCATTTCCACTCAGGTATGGAAAGAGGTTGCATGACTCCTCTAGGATGTTGTCTTCTAGCCTCAACCTGTTGATAACCCATACATCTTCACACATAATCAGCAATATCCCTTTTTATGTGGTCCCACCAAAAAATTTACTTCAAATCTCTATTAACCTTAGTGCAAAAAGGGTGTATAGAGAAATTGAAGCTATGAGAATCATCCCACAATACCATTTTTTGATTAGGTATGTCGGGAACACAAAGTCTCTTCCCAAATTTCAATATTCTATCTTCATATACGAATTTATTCAATCTCCCATCATTCACAGCTTTAATTTTCATGTGAAACCCCTCATCATCAGTTTCATAACTTTTTATCCTTTATAGTAAATATGGATTTGGAACCATTTGAAAAATTATCGATGTTTCCCCTTCCATGATTATTCCTCTATCCATCTTTACTAGATCCATGAACATAGGATCCCTTTCAACTCTCATCTTGTTCAAAACTACATGATCCTTTTTTCTCAAAGCATTTTCCACCTTATTTTCCTTCCATGGGTGGTAGTTTATAGTTAAATCATAATACGTGAGTCGTTTAAGACATCTTCTTTTCCTCACGTTGATTTCTTTTTGTGATAAAATATACTTAAAACTCTTGTGAGCAGTATAAATCTCACATTTTTTACTATATATATGTTGTCTCCATATCTTCAAATCAAATATTACAGCTGCTAACTCAAGATCATGAGTGTGATAGTTTTTTCCATGATTTTTAAGTTGTGATGATATATAGGCAAAACTCTTTCATTAGGCTTAAGGACACAACTACGTCCTTTCATTGAAATATCACTATAAATAAGAAAACTCATCATTACCCTATGGTACAGTCAAGATAGTATCATTGACTAATCTTCAATTCAATTCATAAAAACATTCTTCAGAATCTTTTGTCGAAAAAAATTTAACCCCTTTATGTGTGATCTTAGTTAATAAGCTAACCAATCGGGCATAATTCTGGACCAAATACCGATAATAACCTACTAGACCAATAAAACTACACACCTCAGTTATAATCATTAGTACTGGACATTCTTGTATTGCTCTTATCTTAGAAGGATCAGTAGAGATTTCGTCCTTAGAGACAATATGGCAAGAAAATAAATCTTCTAAATCAAGAATTCACACTTTCTAAACATCCCATATAATTCATTTCTTCTAAGAGTATTTATAATAGTGCACAAGTGATTTTCATGATCATCATATATTTTATAGTATAAAAAGTTATCATCAATAAATACCACTACAAAGTCATCAAGATATTTCTTGAAAACTCTATTAATTATATCCATGAATACTGACGGTGCATTAGTCAGTCCAAAAGGTATTACTGTAAACTCGTGATGCCCATACATGGTACGAATTTTTGTCTTCGGAATGTCTTCCTTATTCACACACAACTGATGATATCCAAATTAAAGGTCGATCATTGAAAAATATTGAGATCCATAATGTTGATCGAATAAATTGTCAATTTGAGGCGGGGGATACATGTTTTTTATTGTTATAGCATTGATCTCCTCGTTGTCAATCAACAGCCTCATAGATCCATATTTCATTGTAACAAAAAGAACAGGGTCTCCCGATGGAGAAACACTATGGTGAATAAATCCTTTATTACTCAATTCCTCTAGTTGTTTCTTTAGTTCCACTAATTCCATAGTGGTAATTCTATAAGGGTTCTTTGATATGGGCATTGAACTCGGAATTAATTAAATGGAAAACTCAATTTCTTATTCGGGAGGATGTCTATGTAAATCCTCTAGAAACACATCATCATATTCTTGCACAATAGGTTTTTCCTCTATTTGAACATTCCTTTTCTCACCCATAGTTATTTCACTCTCTTCCTCCCCAATAATTGAATTTAGTAGAGCTATTGGGAGTGGATCTAGATATGAATCAGATAGTGACGTTTTTTCTCTAATTATAAGGTACTCCTTATCATCATCGAAAATTGTAACCTCATTATTCTTATAATAAATTTTCACATCATGGTCCAAAATCAAATCAATAATGAGGATTATATCACATTCAATAATGGGTATGAAGATGAGATTAGTAGATAAAGCACATTAATATTCCCTAATGAGAACTGATTCATCAAACTGTGTCGCAATGATACTTCCCTTAGGAGTTTTGACTGACAACTCCCTTGATAAATAAAATTGGAAATATCTAAATTTTATAGAAAACTGGGAAGATATGAAATAATGTGATGATCCAGAATCAAATGAATCATTGGATAAATTTGAGGAAACCATGAAATTACCCGCCATTGTGTCACTCAATGCTTCAACCACATAAGTATTGATCGAAAAATCATGGCCTTTCTACCTTTCCATTTTTTTAGGTAAATTTACATGGGGCTTAGAAAATTCATTTTCACAATTCACCATTTCAATAAAATTGTATAATTTGACATTGATATCCTCTTTCCTTCCATTGCAATCATGATCTTGGGGGCCTTTTTCACCGCACACATAACAAACTCTTATTCCCTTATAGAAAGTACTGGGGTGTTTCATCCCACATTTAATGTAGGTTGGAAATTCAACTTTTCCCTTATTCCCCTTATTTCCATTTCTAGAGTGTTCAGTAGATATATTATTCTCTTGCTTTGCTTTAATGTTGTGAGACTTAGAGAATTCCTTTTCTGTCTTGATAGCACATGAGACAATATCTTTGTACGATGAGAAAAATTGTGAGACTAATGATCGATGGAGAAACGGTTTTTACCCATCAAAGAATCAATCAATCTTACTCCTTGGGCTACTTATATAATCTTCTGCATTCCTTGTTAACCTTTTAATGTTAGCCTCATACATTGCGACATTATCAACTTCCTTTTTTCCTTAGAATCACAAATTTTCATTCCACATCCGCTCGATGGTCACGGGGAAATTATTTTTCTATGAAACTCTCTTTAAGCTCCATCCATTCTATATTTGATAATTATTCATCCATTTTTTTGTTTTGAATTAATGACCACCATTGATTTGCATCGCCTGTGAGGCCATAAACTGCCTTAAAAACATTTTCCCTTTTCGCTACTCCCCAAAGCATGAAATATTTTCTTTATGGGACTTATCCATTTCTCAACTATAAATGGATTTATATTCCCACTGAATGTTGAGGGGTTTTAACTCATGAAGCGGTTTGACATTGATTCTCCGTGTTGTGGATCAGGGTGCTCCATACTGGTAAAGTTATTAATCATAACCTGAGTGAGTTGTCCCAGTATGGTTAGAATTTATTCAGCACTGGTTACCTCACAAGATCCACTATAATTATCCTGAGTAGGAGGGAAATACCTACACGGATTATGTGCGTTATTACAGTTTCCATTCCCTCCACTAGGTGCTATTTCTAAACAATGTCGTACACTATATTAGTTTATGAATCCAAATACATAATTCCAAACTCGTAAAATACCACACATAAATTGAGAAGTTTATGCGTAATATAATGGTTTCTTTGAGAATGTATCTACTCATAAATCCTTCATAATTTTTTTTAAAGAAGATGTGAATTATCCAAAGCATATCCCATGGGAGTTTCATAACCAAGAGTGCAACAAGGCCCGTTGTCGTGTACCAGGATACCCCGGGTTAAGCCCAAAACTCCTTTTCGGTGTTTTCACTCCTAGGTACATCTAATCCAGAGCTCCCTCTACCTGATTGTATCAAGACAATGATGTATTGTTTGGAAAAAACACAAAAGACCTATATTAGCAAAATTCTAGAAAATTTTTCTATACTAATCATCAATGTTTATCATAGGGTAATGTTCTCTGATCAGAGTTTTTCAAAATCTTACTACCAAGGTTTGTACTAAACATTATCTTATACCAGCTATAATGCCCCAACACTAGTTACCCATAATTGGTACATTATTACATTACACCGGCATGATCACAAGAGATCAAGTCTCGGATGAACGATTAGTTTAGTAGCCTTTGAAGTACTAGATACGTACATGAGTTTTACATTACATCATGAAATAGGAAAACAACAACATTGTGTCCCCTTCGAACACACTCATATACTTTAGAATATCCTAGCAGGTTAATAATATTATTATTTTTGCATCCCGGAAAAAATAAAACATAGAATGAGGTGTGCTCAGATGCTCAGTAAGGATAATAATATAGCAAAAACTATCATAAATAAGAATAAAAATTTAAGGCAATGTATAAGACAAAAACACAAGACTTTTAAAATTAAACTTCAACAAAATATGGAATGGATAAATCAAATAATTATATTTACTTATTAACGTGGATATTCTACTATTCAAATAATCACATGTTATATAAATAGCTAATTTTATAATGATGGAATGCATAATGTCGAACATCACTACCACATAGTCAATGCCTTATGTCTAGACTAAATATACAATTTTTTCAATGCCTTGTGCCAAGACACAAGTTTGTCTCATGAGACCTACCGATCCATCGAGGAGTTATAGCGGGCTCCATCAGTCACTTACTAAGTCCAATGCATTCGTTATATGAAAAGGTTGAAACATAATATAAACATTAATATTAAAACAAGCATACGAAATTTCAATACTTTTACCATAAACCATGAATAGTATAAAAATAGCACATCCACAATCAAACATATCACAAAACCTTCAATACAATACAGAAAAATGTATCATAATAAATCAACTTCAAAAAATTTAAAATCCATCAAAAGATATTGACATAGAAAAATCAAAACAATTTGAGAGAAATATCACTTTCTCTTTAGAAAAAGTTTAAAATTCACATAATTCTAAAAGAAAAAAATAACCCTGGAAATATAATTATAATCTAGTAATGAAAGATTCAAAAGTGTTATAATGTCCAAAAACAACCTCTCCCACAAAATAAGTTAAAAAATTCTTACCTAAATTTTTCAAAAAGGTCATAAAATAACTTATTTGGAAAACGATGGAAAGAATCCTTCAAACCATTTAATAAAAAGAAAAAAATTGGTATAAATGACTTTACCCCATAGTATAGTAAATATTAAAAATGTTTTCTAATTATTTTTTAAGAAACATTGATGTGGATGGTAAAGAATCCCCAGTATATACTTTCATAAAAACAAACTCGGATAATAAAGAGAGTGTAAAATTAACCCTTAAGATGTACTTTTCCTTGGTCGAGGGTATGTTAACATCCAGTATAATAGTTAAATCATTGTTATTAAATTATAAAATAACCAAAAACATATATATTATATCACAAAAAATCTTCAAATATTTCTTTATTAATAATATTTCAGTAGTATCATTGTTTTGGGTGTTAACTGATTCGTTTTCATTTATATGTTTTGTTACATCAGTCATATTTGTTATGGATAGGATGTATTTTACTCATATCCAAAATGATAGTAAGTTATTAAACATTATTCATAATCATAAAATAAAAAATATTCTTGACTGGTTACGATTGTAAATTGAATATTATCGCCTTCAGGGAGACGGTAATCCGTACGTACACACGAGCGACAATATCATTCTATAGATGGTAAAATTTTATGTAATTGGATGTTATATCATATATAAAGAATCATTAAAAAGTTATATTATTTATTTACATAACTTATTCTTATTATTATACCAATCCAAATAATGAAGTGTTGAATAACAAAATACACCACGACGTGGAGACGGTAAGCTGTACGTACGTACGTAAGATGATTTTTCCATTCATTGGATGGATATATTAATGAATATGGTTGTAACATATTTATAATAACATCAATATTTGTATAAAGTACTGGATTTATTAATTTTTTATGGAAACAACACAAAAAGAGGAAGTAGAAGAAGAATTGTTTTTAAAAGAGGTGATGAAATTATTACATCTGCTTCGGGTGCTTCCTTTTGATTTGATAAGAAAAGATTCATAAGTTAGCTTTCAGATCAAATTAAGGCCTATAGGTCAAAGTGAGGGTATCTAAGATTTTATTAGAGAAGGGGTTTTCTGAACCAAATGGCTTAGGATGAGTGATTTTGAGAGAAGGGGAAGTACCCTTTTATAAGAGAGGCGAGGGTCACTTTAGGAAAAGATTGAAATATTAATTTATTATTCAATATTATTCGTTTTATAATGGCTAAAAAAGAATTTATTTCGAGGATATGGTGTGGATGGGTCTAAAAGCTTTAAACCAATAGGTTTTATATAGATTTCATCCACCATATTGACCTTTTCATTTAGATTTAACTCTTAGTTGAATAGTTTATCTTTTACCATGTATTCTTGAATTATTATAATAAATAGTTAATTAACATACTATAAAAATACAAGATAACCCCAAGTGGTTTATTATTGACATATATAACATTATTTAAGTCCTTTTCCCTAACCTTATATTTTTATTAATATTATTTCTTTTAATAATATAGTTTTCATTTTAAAATTTCATTTATGTCAATTTTGGAACAATTTGGTATTTTGTTTTTTTGAAAGTCATAACAGCGTTATCACTTTGAAACAAATTTATTTAATCAACCCTAACATGTGATATTAATTGGAAAAATTATTTTAAGGCATAAAAAGTCTCAATTTATATTAATTGAATATTTGTAATATCAATTATTTTAATCATTCACTAATATAGTAATTACTGCATCAACATTGTGTCATAAATAAATTAAATTACTTAGTGTATGAAAAATATAAATAAAATACCATTATGTAGGAAATATTATTATATTTATAATTAATATTTATAGCCAAATTTATCTTATGTATAACCCCATATTAAAAATGTATTAATTATGAAAATTTGAATTTAACGCTTTTAAATCTTCTTTAAATAAAATATTAATAAATGTCATAATCTATTCCATTTGGATAAAATAGGATAATATTTCATTCCTAAGGTTCATTTTGGTCGAAAAAAACTTATCCAATAGAATTTGTACATGTGTTATGGTAATTATATTATCATTTTTACCTTTAATTACACTATTTAATTTGAACTGTGGTAAATAAAATTCAAAAGTTAGAATTCACCAAAAATTATTTTCATCTTATTGAAACAAATTTTACTTACTGATTTATATTGTGTCTCTTGTATTTGTGAAATTCAATTCACAGAAGAGGTAAAATTATTTTTTATGCAAATTTTCAAATGTGCCTAGAAGGTGGGTAAAAGTCGTGAAAATGTTCAATAAAACTTTTATACATCTAATTTTATTATAAAATGATTCCAATAAATTAAATTTAACTAATATAGGTATTATGTATCTATTTATACTTAATATAAATTATATTATAATAAAAAATTATTTAATGAAAAAGTATTTTTTAAAGAATAATTTAGTGTTTTTCACTATTCATCCAAAATTGATTTTTTTTAGAAAAATACAATAAATTCACACTGAGCTAATTTTGATATTCTGAATCCAAAAATGAAGTCCATTTTGAAAAATAAAATTTATATAATTTCAAAATGTGGGTATTATTATTCATAACGGCTGTTTGATTTGTCGTGGTGTGCTAGAACTTGAAGTTGCGTACAGCGTAACTTATTGTATTATTCAAAGAGAAGCATACCGTGGAATCTTGGGTTTTTACATTTTAGTTCATAAAAAAAATAATTCTATTTTTAAGAATAATTTTTTTATATAATCATGGAATTACAATAATTCTAGGGGTGGATAAATAAATAAAATAAAAGTGCTTCTTGGAGAAAGTTACCTCTTCTTCAAGTATCTCCTTTTGGTTTGCAGCAAATGACTTCATTGTTTTGTTTTATGTAAAAAGTGAGGATTATAGGTTGATATGGGGTAATTGGGGATCTTATTTGGGATGTTTTTTTTTGAGGAAAATGGATTTAAATAATTGAAGAAGTGTGGGGGTGAGTGCCCTTTTATAGATTTGGAGGAGTTAGATTCTTGTAAATAAAAAAGGTAAAATATATTGAGAGGTATCCTTTATATCATGTGAATAAAATAATAGTAACATTTAGATAAAATAGGTTAAATGGTAGAAAAATTTCTAGTAAAGGGTTTTGACCATGTTTATAGGTCATTTTGGATACTTAAGTTAATGTTTTGTCCCATGCTAAACTCATTTTTCTCTTAATCGTTGTTATTAATTTTTTCCAATATTAATAACATTTTTGGTAAAAAATTATTTTGAACATATTAGTAATTATAAATTATTATATTTTCAATTATGTAATCCATTTTTCCAAATTCAAAAAACATAATTGGTAGAAATTAATTTAAAAATATTCCCATTGATGGGACGAAATAGTGGATTTTTAAGTGAAAATGTTCAAAAGATTGAAATACTTTTATATCTAATTTCAATGTAAAATAGATTAATTTAACCTATATTGTATTAATATATGGATTATTTATCGAAATTTACTTTAAAACCAATTATAAATATAATTTTACTATATAAATAAATTAGATTAAAATGCAGTTTTGAATTTAAATTCAATATTTTTAACTTCTCATAAAAAAATTATAATTATTTTAGTAATATAAATAATTCATCCAAAGTAAATTTTGATATTATTATTTAAAAAATGATTTTTATTTAGTAAAATAAAAATTATAAATTTGGTATAAAAAAAATTTAAAACATGTCTTCCATTAAAATACGGTAAACTGCCTTTAAGAATGATACAACCATTTTATACCTAAAAATTGATATATTCATATTTTATTCCTATAAATATTATAGGATAAATTTAAAAACATTTAATTGAATTTTTAATATATAAATTAAATAATATCTCTATATTATAGTGATTTTTTTAATTTTTTAAGATAAAATTCCTTTGTTGGTATATACGTTTTTTCTAGAAAAACACACCCCTTATATTCAATTGGTTTTTATTTTTATTTATAATTAATTTATAACCAAATAATTCATTTTATAAAAAATTTTAAACTATTATTTCATAATTCAGTTAATATTATTCATAAATTCCACTCTAATATCTAGGTTATAACTATAATAATATTTTAATATTAATATTAATAGTATATTGTATTTTTGTAAAACATGGTAATGTTAGTCACCCAATATATAGAAGGAACTCAAAATTTTGTGTAGAAAAATAAAAAACAGTGTTTCATGTAGTGAACTATTAAATTGGTGCTATTTATAATTCAAGCATAACTTGTTGTACCATGCAATGAAATCCATCAGGGAATTTTAAACTATTCGAAAAAAATAATTCAGAAAAACTCAGAGTGTTTCATTCTACCCCCATTAAAATGAATTTCAACCTCAATTTTATTATAGTTAATCAATTTTTTGACACATTAAATTCCATTTTTAGGGAACTAAATTGTTAAAATGAATACTAAAACATCCTTTAAAATTGAAATGTGGGAAAATGAATAGTAATCCAAAGTAACTCATTACTATGATTCAACATAATAGAACATACTATGAAAATGAAAACATAGAAATACAGGAGGAAACTAACATTCAAACAATGATGAAGAGTGATAGATATCATTTATCTGTATAAGTAGTTAATACAGAGAAATTTATTGATAATAAAACATAATCTATGATTATATGAGGTTCTATTTGATTTATTAGAAATTAAGGTACTATGATAAACTATTTTTGATTCAAGATACTTTTCCTATGATAGATGATTTATTAACATGAAGATATACATAATTAATTTAATTCCATTACTTATTCAAAATATCAGCCTTTAGTTTTACCTAGATCAATTCCAAAATCGTGTATTAATCTAAACAATTATGGTTAACGTTCCATTCCTAAATAACTAACAGATAATAATATACATAAATATAATGATAATCCATTCTACCTCTCATTATTTAATAACACAAAAATATTTTATCACAACTCATCCAACATCCATAAATCCTCATATATCATGAAAATACATTAATCTCTAAAACCTCATCATAAATATGACATAAACCATTCCAAAAATTGTAAACCTTGTAACCCTTTCGAAAGATGAAAATAGAAAAACTTTAGATATATGGTCACTAAATTTATCATAATCTATATAACATTTCTCCCACACATATCATAAAGAATATATTGTTTGTTACATACCAAACATGTGAATACAATAATAATGTACTCTCTTGGAACATTCTAATAACATGAATTACCATAAATCCATATTGAAAACATCCATGATTCCATATTCCAAAGATTATTGAAAACGTTCCTTAAATATGAAAATACTATGACCTTAATCAATGATAACAAAAACCCATTTTTCATGAAATACTTTATCAGTTCCAAGGTCCTAAATACTAACCAATATAGTTTATCCATATCATCATCTATTTATCTATAATATCATTTTATCATCATTAGTAACATATTAAGGGTTTTCATCCATTAATGTAACCTAGACATCAAATCACTTTTCTAGGTTATTAGTATCATTTATAATATTCTAAAAAATCCCTATTTTTTTTAAAATAATCCATATATACATTATAATTCATATAATATAATCATTGAATTCAAATACAATTATACATCATTCATCACACCACTTCTTTAATACATTAAAAATTCTTCATTATCTTATTTTTCAATACTTATTTCCTAAAATATGATATATGAATCATGTTTACTCAATTTGATCATTCTTATGAACAATATTATTATAAAAGAATATAAATTTCATATGTCACTCGTGGTCTCTTCATCGTTAATAGGAAGACCATTACTCTTACAACCTTCTATATTTCCTTCATGATATTTCCCCAAAGTAATTTATTTGAATAGTTCCCATACATTCCACGTTTAAAGAATTAGACAGCAGATGATACCGTAGGGATGTCATCATTCTAATCCATTGCATTAACTAAATGATGAATTTTCCCTATATGGTAATTATATTCAAAACATCTTAATATTCCCCTAAGTCATCCAATTTTATAATCCTATAGGGATGTAATTTCATGGAAATCATTCTATCAATCCTTTTAAAAAATTATAGGAATTTTTCTTAAAATTGGAATTATCCTTAGACTTATTGATAGATAGGTCCCTAAAACATTCCCTAGAAATATATCGAGGGATATCTCTAAATTTTTATCATCCCAATTTCAAAAGTTTGACTAAACCATTCCTTTGATACCATCTATACCGACCGAAGATTCTCATACATTAACATTATATAATTTTAGACTAATATTTGTAACATTATAGATGTATATGTTCAAGGATCATAATAGTTTAGTTTATTTGGATGCTTACAACACAATCTACTGACATGGGGAAAGGTCTTCAATGTTTACCATAATGATTTTTCCATTTATCAGTCATACTTAAATGATTTATTCATAACATGGGGAAATGGAACATGAGAAAGAGTGAACATAGATTATTAGTAAGGGTAAATAAGAGAGATACATAATTATAACATGAGCATAAGGTTATTATAACATGGTAATAACATTTTAAAAGAATACCCTATATATCAAATATTATTGTTAAGAGTCATGGAAATATATATTAGTAATTTATAAGACATGAATCATATGATAATAATATAACATGAGACATTAAAGCATAAAATTGCCCTAATAAATATATTTTGTCACACATGTCATCTTATAATAGTTAAAACATGTATGAATAGAAATAGTTTCACTCATTAATATAAGGACATGAAATCAAGACCTCACATAAACTTATGGATTGGAAACCAGGTCCATGCCTATAATTATGTACATGAATGATCAATCCATGAATAAAACTGTGAACATGTAATCAGGTTCATGCATTACAATTTCAATATGTAATTAGGTTTACATATAACATTTATACCCATGATTTATCCATTTTTACCCAATGGATTGGAGAGATATATATAGGTCCCACCCATCACTTAATAAAATCATACATGTGTGCCAAAATATCAGACACACTCATAATACAACAACCCTTGAAATAAAGAAAGTAATATAAACATTTCATCTTATCATAAAATATGGAAAATAGATAGGTTTCATAAAAATTTAATTATAGATTAACATTTGAAATAAAGTGGGTTCATAAGCATTTCTTCATGTTTTAACCATTAGAAAAGAAATGAGATTAATTAGTAACTCTTCATCAAAGACATAAACCATTAAATGAATAAAATAAGAAAACATTTCATGGATCATATTTCTAATAAATAATAAACTCTATAAAATAATTTTAAATGGGATGGAGAATAATTTTTAAAGGGTTATTTATAACAATTATCAAGGAAAATATCATATTTTATTTTGAAAAATAGTTTCTAAAACATTAAATATTTTTAAAAAAATTTCTTTGAAAACTGAATTGAATAAATGAATATACATAGTATTAGAAATATTAAAATTCTTAAAGAAGTGATGTTATAAAAAGGGAAATGAATATTTAAATAAATTTATAGTATAATGATGGAGAAATTCATACATGCCAACCATTCTTTTTTGTACCATAAAAGGCCAGAATAGTTCCTCAATCAGAAAATAACATGTATATTCATTTTAAAATATATTTTATATTAATAAAGTAAAAAAATGCTGAAAAATTATTTTAAAAAACATTGTAAAACAGTTTTTGAAAATAATGTTTTTGGAGAATACCGATTTCGGTATGAAGAGAGAAATATGGTCAGATTTACGTAAAAATAATTTCTTAACCATCTTAAGCACCAAAAAGTTGAAAAAATAATACTAATACATGAAGATATCACGAATAACCTATGTGTAATAAAATTAGTTATATTTATTGAGAGATGAATCATATTATTTCATTAAATTAAGAATAATCTTACTCAATCTGGATAAATTATGTGATTATAGATTTAAACTCTTACCACTTTGGTAACATTTAATCATAATACCCAACATATAATAACAGTACATGAAGCTTAAAATATCAAGAAAATATTTATATTCATTATACTACATGTCAAAGGGTAGTATACACACCTCATAAAAGAATATAGGTGCATAAAATAACTTGTGTCTCCATGAAGGAAAATTGAGATAACATTACTTTTTATGATTTGGTATCTTTTGAACTATAAGCCCTATATGAGAGCGCTCATCAAATGGATATTAACATGAACTTAAATATATGTATAATAATCATATAATACATTAATGGTCATTATATACACCACCCAAAAGAAACTGGTTGAGAATATGGTCAATGTATCATATAAATAAAAGCGAGACTAGAAATCCCCTTATTACTTGAGTAATTTTTGAATCACGAGATCTAGGAATAAATAAAATCAATTGAAAATTTTATTTTTATGAAATAAATGATTTTAATGATATTAAATGTCATATATTAGTATATACACCACACAATACAAATAAGTGGTGAATATAGCATATATATCATAGAAATAAAACTGATATGAGAAAAGACATACCATAAGTATTGAATTTCTTAATACATGTTCAAACCTCATTTATAATAAATATTTTTTTAATAAAAATCCACCACCGAACAATATTGTTTTATATCATACCCTAAATTACTTTTTTATGACTTTATATTTCTCGTTTATTAATAATATCATGTCAATGTTACGTTTTAGGTAGTAACCACTTTGTTTTTCAAACATGTTTCGCCTTATTATTTTTGGTAATGTTACTTAGATAGTTATTAAATTAATTAAATAATTTAAAAAATGATTTAAATATCATATATATTCAATCTATAATTATTTATAATAATATATATAACATAGAAATACAAAATGAAATACACCATTCATGGAGGCGGTAGGTCGTATGTACAAATGATTGTTGTTTCAATTTTGGTATCATATTTTAATGAAAATAAAGTAAATTATATATATATATATATAATTTATAGTATAATTCCTATGTCATATGTATCACATATATTTATTAAACCCATTCTTATTATATTCCATGTTATTGGTGAATTAATCGCCTCACTTTGAAGAGGTGGTAGGTTATACATTCACTAATGATGTTACCGTTGTCTAAAAAAATGGAAATCATAAAGGTATTTATTATATAATAATTAAATAATATATATATATAATAAATATCATATAAAAATAGTCAGTCCATCATTATTCTATTCCTTGAAAGGTAGTAATGGAAGAACGAACGACATCAGTTCGTGAGGCCGTAGTCCCCTGTTCACATGAATGATAATGGATTATCTCATTAGATGAATATTTTTGAATGTGTAGGTTGTTCACATAACATAGTAAAATCTCATTACAGATACTATAAAAATGTTATTATATAATAATGGAATAGGAAAAATTGACATGATTTATAATGAAATTGAAAAAAGTGTTCATTAAAGAATGTTACCTCTTATTCAAGTGAATCCTTTTAGATTGCACGAATGGAATTCATTGGTTTTCTCTATTATAAAAGGGAGACTAATATATTTATATTATGGCTGTTTGAAGATTATGTTTTATGATTTTTTATGATCCAAATGTTTTTCAAGGTGTGAAGAAGTAAGGGGTGAGTTCTCTTTTATAGTGGAGGAGGTGTGGTATTCTTATAAATACAAAAAGGTAAAAACTATTGAGAGGTATACCATACATAATGTGACAAATATAATAGTATATTTTAGAGAAGAGATAGAACACGGTCTAAATATTTCCATTAAATGGGTTTTGTACAAGTTTCCGGGTCATTTTGGCCCCTAAAGTTACTAGTTAGCCCCTTGGTAAACTCATTTTTATCTTCATCGTTGTAATTAATTTAAACTATTTTCACATATATTTATGGTAAAATAATCATTTCTCCAGGTTACAGAATATAAATTGTGTTGATTCTAAACATAAAATAAATATTTCCAAATTCAATCCATGAAATTTTATTAATTAATTTAAAAACAATCTCGTAGACGAGACAATACTACATGGTCTTTAATATAAAAATGATCAAAAGATTAAAATGTTTTTATATCCAATTTCAATGTGAAAATTATTCCAATGACATATATTGTATTAATATAAGTATAATTGACCTCAATATACTAAAAAACCAATTTAAAATATAATTTTACTATATAAATAAAATAGAAAAAAGGAAGTCTTCAATTAATATCCAATGTTATTCAATATCACAAAAAAATTAATCTTTTAAAAAAAAACTAAAAAATTACTCAATGAAAATATTAATATTCAAATTTCAAAAATATAGTTTATTTTTTCATATAAAATTTCTAAAATTATCAAAATTTATTCTTAAAAAACATTCTTCTATGAAAATGTGATAAAAATTCCATTGAAGATAATACAACTTTTGTTTATTCCTAAAACTAAATTTTTTTATTATTTTATTCATGTAAAAAATATTGGATTATTTTACAAATTTTGTTTGAATTTATAATATATAAATTTCATTATGATCTATCAATAATAGTTATTAATTTAATTTATTTAGATAAAACTCCCTTGTGGGTATAAAAATATTTTTTTAAAATTACAACTTTTAGAGTCTATTGGATTTTACTTTAATTTAAAAATAATTGATATGGATAGAATTAATTTTATAAACATGTGTAAACTGTAGTTTCATATTTTTTTTAATATGATTAACATATTTCATTATAATCTTAGGTGATAACTATAACATTATTTTAATAATAATTGTAATAATAATAGTATATTGAAGTTCCATAAAACTTGGTCATTCGTGTAACACTAGCCATTGAAGGATATCAACATGGTGTGTAGAAAAAGCCGAATATAGTGTTGCATTTAGTGAAATCCTAACATGTTGTTACATATAAAGAAACCATAACTTGATGTATCGTACAATGAAGGCCATTAAATAATTTTCATTTATTTGAAAAATAATAATTCATAACAAATCAAGGTATTGCAATTCAAGGTAAATTCCCCCTTATAAGTAAAATCTAGTTCATTATTGAACTCATTTTTCTCTTAATCACCATTGTTAATATTAACTGTTTTCACTTATCATTTAAGAAAAAAATAACCTGGAATTATTGGAATTTATAAATTATTCTTTATTCCAAATTTTTAATCTGTTTTTTTCGAAATTGATTCACAAAAGTGGAAAATTTTAATTTAAAATCAGTCATATTATTGTGTCGAGAAAGACGGTTTATAATGTGAAAATGATAAAAATTTTACCACATTTTTATATCAAAATTAGATATGAAAAAGTGTCCAATTATCTAATTTGGATTATTAGATATAAAATTTATTTTTTTGACTTGAAGACTAATTAAAAATACATTACATCATTGTATATTATTTAAATAAAAAGATTGTTTGATTTATAATTTTGCAATTTTTCTTATTCTTCAAAAAATGATCCATCTAAAAAATATTCCAAAAAATCACCCAAAGATAATATTGATATTATTATTTGAAAAATGATGATTATTTTATAAAATTAATTTTATTGATATGGAGATATTTATTTTCATAAATAATCATACTATAAAAAGGTGCACAAATTTATTTTTATAAAAATATAGTTTTAAGTCTAAGATTGGATTTATTATAATATATTGTATAAAAAAATATAGGAAGATTTTTAAAATTTGATTGAAATTATAACATATAATTTTTTTTAAATCATCCACAAAAAGTGTTTTCCTAATTTTATTGATATAAAACACACTTCTGAACATAAAAATTGCTTTTAGAGAATTATTTTTAAAAAGGGGATATTTTCATTTATAATTAATTAGTCCCAAATTATTCATTATATTGTCATGTTTAATCCTTTTTTAATAGTTTAGTTAATCATATCCATACCCACCTATCAAATAGCTTTGTTTAAACTATCATAGTTAATAATAATATTGATAGTATATTATAGTTTGGTAAAACAAATTCTTGTATGTAACATAATATACAGAAGAGAATCTATATTGTGTGTTACACAAAACAAGATTAGATTTTCTTGTATTGAAAAATAATCTCATTGTTTTGTGTTATGAAAGATTAAATAGGTGTTGTGTATACAAAATGATTAACTTGGTGCAACATGCAATGAAATCCCTCAAATATTTTTTATTTATTTGAAAATATAATTCAAAATAACTTGAGTTGTTACATTATACCCCACATGAAATTAATTTTACCCTTGAAATTAATCTATCTAATTACAGGTTTAATACTTGAATGTTTCATAGAAACCCACATCATAAAAATAAATAATAAACCACACATTAAAAATTAAATTTTTGAAATATATTGGTTACCTGATGTAACTCATAACTAGATTTCCATATAGGATTACATAGATGTGATGTTAAAACAAGGACATAAATGTGAAAAATTAAACTCAAATACTGATAGTGAGTGATGGAGATCATGGACAGGGGAAATTTAATGATTTAAAATCCATTAACCAAATAGGCCAAAAAAGGGCATTGATATCATAAAAAATGGAGATAACAAAACTACATTTTATTCCCTGATCCTGTTCCAAATGTTGGAAAATTTTCATACAGTTAATTGATTTCATTCTATTTTATAAGAACTCTTTCACCCTTCTATTGTTCCTTGATCAATTTCCACTTCACCTCTAACTCTATTAAATGAAGTTAAATTTATTATTCCTATATCACAAATGGATAATAAGATCAGTAATAGAATGATAATTCATTCATTCCATTACAAGATAAAAAACAATAACCCTGGTTTTCTAATAGGGATAAATATTCATAGCATGATGTAATATCTAAAACTTCCTCCAAAGATTCATCTTAAATCATTCCATAAATGTTTATCCTTATACCCCATCCAGAAGATTAAAATTCAAAATTTTATAGAATAAGTTTACTTCGATAAACATAAACATAATCCCCCATAAATCATTAAGTTGCTATTTATTTTATGTTACAAAAAAATGAATATCATCCCCATGTATATGGTAATAACCTAAATTACCCTAAAACCTTATTAAAAACACACATTATTAGTCATTAAATTCATAAAAATATATATTATTGGATATTTTCCTTAAATACAAAAATATTGTAATCTCCATATAAGATAACGTAAACTACTTTTTCAAATAATACTTAATTAGTTCCAGGGTAATCATTAATGTCCAATTTAATTTATCTATAAGAATCATTTATTTTTTCAAATGAAACAACAATTTTTTATACATCAAGAAAATAGTAATGGTATTCATACCTTAATAAAAATATCATCCTTCCATTAAATAACTTTTCTAGGTTATCAAAATCATTCAAAATTTTATTTCAAACCCTTAATGAAAAACATACATTGAACAATCCATATATATTTCCCATCCCAAATAATATAATTCTTGAATCCTAATACATAATAACTTATATTATTACACATCTTCCTTAATCCATTAATTTCGTTTCACCATCTTATTCCATAATAACTTTTATTTATAATTTTCAGTACATGGTCTCTATATTTTAAGCATTATAAAAATTACTCATACCACCTGGTTGATTATCATCGTGATCTATCCCCCTTGGGACATCAATTTACATAATTCCCAACCCCATACATTTTAAACACAAAATTGTAGGAGGATAATTCTTTGTAGTTTTTTATTTATTCCCATTTCATTGGCATTCATCCACTAGATTTCCTTTAATTTCAAAAATAAAACATTGATAAGTCTTCATAATAACATTTCCTCTATTCCAACGCACTGTTTAAGAAAGAAATATAATCTTATTCTGTATATGGTTTTTATAATTTCCATGTAATTCTATTTTTTTATCATAACAATGAGATTAATGGGAAACTCCAATTTTAATTTTATTATGAAGAATGTGTGGAAGGAACTTACTAAAAGATAATTTCATAAACTTTTCCCAATCCAAATAGTGTATTTTTTATGTTGCCTCTTATTCCAGATAATGTTCCACCATTGATTCGCTTCACCTTCCAGTCGATAGGTGTCCAAAATAACGTTTTCTTGGTTTGAATAATATATAATAGAAAATATCTTTCACTAGTATAAATTCATTTCATAAAAACTAGAAGATCAATTATTCAATGATAATAATGAGGATATTTCCTTATGAATGATTAATGAAAACATAGTTCTCTCCTTTGGTCATTTTGAAACTCAACATGATTCATGTCATGATAAATGTTTTTGATTATAGAAAGGATTTTTTTTTCATTCCACCTACCATAATATTTAGTTCCTTAATAAGGAAATCATTGAATTTTCCATTTAATTCCCCATTGTTATATTTCATTCATGTTTCATTGACTATGACATGAAAGCATAGTGTGGGAAATACTAATCATAATAGAAATTTACATAGTCTGAAAAATCATTTAGGACGTCTAAATCACAGATCCTTTTTTTAGTCTAAGTCAATTATGTATTTTATGAGTTAATTCATAGTCATCATATATGTAAAACTTTTATTATGGTTCATAAAGAGTTCATAATTCTAAGAGAAGATATCTAGGGGTTTTTAAACCAGGTGTTCTCATTTTCTTGTAAGAATTCTTGATCAATTCTAGACCAATACTGTGTTTTATAGGTTGTAACCCTAATTTAAATCTAATCAAGAGCCGCATCAACTTATAGTATCCAAAGGGGTTTGTATTTTTAAAAAGCCACTCACTATATCCTTTACCAAAATATCATGAAATTTTACAATAAATCAACTCATCATTAAATTTATCCCTAGCAACATCACTAGAAAAATCGTTAGAAATATTCTTATTTATATAACTAAAGATTTCTCATCCTAATTTTTAATTGTTGTCTAAAAAATTATTTTCATACCAAATATAGTGACCCACGATTAACATAAATGGATATTATATCATTATTTATGAATATTCATTTCATTACATAAACACATTTCTAAGGACTATATTAATTTACTGTCTTTGGAAACTTGGAACCTAAATTTCTAATCTGGTGAAAGATCTTAAATTTTTCCCAGAAAGATCGTCCCATTTTGTACTCTAACTTGAAACCATTATTTATAACAGAGGATAAAGAAACATAAAAAATGACGAGTTTAGATGATTAAAAAGGGTAAAAATTGATATACTTAACTATACCATGAAAATAAGGGTCTGGAAGCATGAAAATAACATTTAAAAGCCATACCCTCCATATAAATGATCATCATCATGTGTCATGGAATAAACATTGGATGTTTATAAGACATGATTCATATGATAATCAAAGAACATGATCAACAAGAGAATAAAATTTCATAAAACGTGGAATTTGATGCATACACACAAGAATAAAATATCTTATGTCAATGATACCCACTAAGACGTTCATATCATGTTAGGATTGGGCAGATCGACTGTGAACAATCATCTTTGGCCTTGGGAAAATCCCTCATGTGCCATAAATTTTGGGATAAGTCTAATAACATGTGTATATTCATCTTTGGGATGGGTATAATCAATTATGTACCCTCATATTTTGGATTGGGCTAATCATCCATGTGCCCTTTGAGCATAAAGAACATTTTTCATTACCTAATGTATTCAAGGGAGATATAGCTCACACCCATTACATAATGAAATAATTCATATGTGTTCCATAAGATAATAAAAATTCATCATAATATAACCCCTGAATTGAAATTGGTTTCATAACTGTTACATCATATCATAACCTATGTAAAAGAGAGAGGTTTCAATATTATTTATTCATAGCATCACTTATGAAATCCGGCAGGTTTCAGAAGAATTTTATCAAGTAAAAATCCATGGAATAGGAATGGGATTTATAATAACATTTCATCTTAAATGTAAATAATTTAAATAATAAATATGAATGGTATCTTCAGATCTTAACCCCTATAAAGTATAAACTATATAATGGGATTTCATCCTGAATAGAGAAGGATTTTGTAAGATCTCTCAGAAAATTACTAAGGGAAATAAAATTTCATTGAAAATAAATTTTTAAAATTAATATCATTATGAAAATACTTTTATTCTAAAAAACATTGGAAACATATATAAAATTCTATTAAAATTCATTTAAAACATTTCATAAGAAAAATATCCAATCTACTTTAAGAAACACATTTTAAAATATAAAACATTTAAGAAACTATTTCATTAAAAATAACCCTAAAATAGTATAATGAATTATTTTAAATTATTTTAATTTTTTAAAACAAAAATTTTTTTCAAATCATTTTATTTGAAAATGATCTTAAAATAGAATTTAAAATCATTTTTTTGATAATATTTCTAGAAAATATTATTTTGAAAGAAAACATATTGATGACGGATGAGAGAAATGAAGTAAATTTTTATTAAAAATAATTTATCAGCTATATTACGTACCAATTAGTGTTATTATTTTACAATTAACTGGATATATCATGAATAACTATAGGAAAGAAAATTCATGGGAATTCTTGAGAGGTATTTCTTGATATTTCAACATTGGAGGCTTAATCCTAAAAAGTCCCTATAAATGATGATATGGTTACATAAAATTTATACCACATTTTAAATATTTAATCATAATAACCTTGAATTAATAACATATAAATAAACTCAAAATATAATTGGGATGCATAAAATTCATGATATTATATTTCAAAGGAGATATATATACACCTTGCAAAAGAGTATAAGTGCATCAACTATTTGGTAAATCTTGAACTACAAACCCAATGAAAGTGAGATCATAAAATTTATATTTAAATAAAAATTATTTTATGTATAAGAATCATAAAATAAATTAATCTAAATAATAAAACTCACATTAAACAAATTGGGTGTCAAAATGGATTTGAACTCACATAAAATAAAAGTGAGAAGGAAATTCCCAAACTGCATGAGTAATTGTTGAATCATGAGATTTTTAAAAGAATAAAATTAATTAAAAAATTTAATGATATGAAATAAATGATATAAAATTTCATAGGGGAGTATATACATCACTCAAAATAAACAAGTGGTGAATATGACGTAAGTCTCATTGAATTAAAAGAGAGTCTAGAAATCCCCATACCTTAAGTCTTGACCTCATCAAACCCGTTCAAAAATACAATATAATAAAATTAATTTTAGTATACATATATAAAATATGAATATGAATATATATATATATATATGATCATATTTTATTTTCATATGACTGTATATTACCCTTTCATTAAAAATTTTGTGTTAAATTAATGTTTTGAGTAATAACCACTTTATTCTTCCTACATGTTTTGACTTATTATTCATTGACTTCTTACTTAGATAATTATTTTATAATATCTAGAATTTAATAAAAAGTGATAAATATAATAAATATTAATTATACATTTATTTATATTAATACATAAAATATTTTGATAGGAAATGGAACATATCGTTCATACAGACCATAGATTGTACATACACATGAATGCAATTTCCATTTTCATTATCGTATTGAATGAATGAAAAGTAAATGATATATATATATATATTATAATTTTAGTAATTTTTATATTATATATATATATATATCACATAGTTCTATTAAACCCTTCATTATTAAATTTTATATAAACATGAATGAATCAGATTGTTTAATGAGGCGGTAGTCTGATGTACAAACGAACATCGTCATTGTATTCCCATGAAATGGAAAAAATGAAGGTATTTGTTATATAATAATTATATAATACTAAATATATTATAAATATCTTACATATAAGATCTAAAAATTATTTACTTCATTATTAACAACCATAAGAGGTGGAAATTGAAAAATAAATGACATCAGTTCATGATAACTTTGTTCACATTACACACAACCAATGATTTCAAAACACATTTGATATAAGTGTGTTGTTTTTTAGGTCTCAATATTAAAATAAAAATATAATTATAGGTAATATAATTGATTTATTATATAATAATTATATATACATATTTTTAGGGGGTTTAGGAAGAAATAAAATAAAAACGCTTATTGATGAATGTACCTCTTTTTTCTGGTATCTCATTTTGGATTGCACCAAAGGAATCCTTCCATGGATTTAATACCTATGTAGGGATTATAGGATGATATTATGAAATTTTAGATGTTATTTGGGTTGGTTTTTTCTGAAACAATTTGTTTTTAATGTGTGAATATAGGGGGAGAGGGGTGTCCATTTATAAGAAAGTTTAGGGATTCTCCAGAAATTTTTGGAAATAGATAATTCAACCCACATTATATCCATGTAATGTGGATAAAATTATTGAAAATGATATATAATATACGGTATATGTTATATGTATATTTCTTTTAAATGGGTGGTTGGTGTGTTTTTGGGTCATTTTCCCCATATGGTTAAAGTTTAGTTCCTTGGTAAACTCATTTGTCTCTTAATCGTTGTGATTAATTTTTAACTATTTTCACTAATAATATAATTACAAATAAAGTTATAATTATTATTCCTTATAAATTATTCTGATTCAAAATATTTTTAATTGATTTTTCAAAATTCAATTCATACAATTGGAATAACATAATTTAAAATTAATCTCAAAGGCGTGTCGAGCAAGCAGGTGTTTATAGTGAAACTGTTCAAAAGATTACAATGTTTTTATATCAAAATCCAATATGAAAAGAATAAAATTACATAAATTGGATTAATATATGTATTATTGATATAATTTGACATTAAAAAAAATTTATAATGTATTTTCTCATTTAAATTTGTTTAATGAAAGGAAAATTTAAATTAAAATTCAATATTTTTACTATTCATTATAAAAGACCACTTCTTAGAAAAATACCAAAAATTCACATTAAGATAAAATTTATATTAATATTTTATAAATGATTTTTATTTTAATATTTTTTTATAAAGTAGAAATATTTATTTTCAAAATAAGTGTTCCAAAAAAAGGTGATAACAAACTTGTTAGAAAAATTAAAATTTTAAGCATAGAATTGGATTTATTCTTATTTTTTGTCTCAAGAACAAATAGAATGAATGAAAAAGTAAATTATTGAATTTATAATATTTAATGTTCATTAAAATAGTTCACTAAAAATAATTTTGTTAATTTATCAATATAAAACACACTTGTGAGAAAAATCCTAGTTTTTTCAGAGAAATATTTTATTTTAAATAAATAAGGTTTTATTTTTATTTCAAATTAATTAGACACTAATGAATTCATTATATAGACATCTGTAAACCATATTTTAATAATGTATTTAATCATATTTATACACGCCATTCCTTATTATAAAAGACAATTATCATAATAAAAAATAATATTAATATAATACTGTAGTTTTATAAAACTTGGGATTGTGTGCAACATAAGCTTGTTGGATCAGATTACACAAAATATACACAAGAGGGGTGTGAATTGTGACTTTTCAAAAATCATTACGAAATTGTGTTATGCCTTTTAACTTTAATCACATAAAATGATGCATCGGAAATTTAAATAGTAGGAACACAAGATATATAGTGGTTTGGGGAACAGAAGGCCCCTAGTCCACTCCACCAATGCTCCACTCCATGAGCTTGGTGATTTTTACTATCTGGTCCTGGTTTCAATAGACCGATTCACAACTGAGTACAGGCAGTTGACACCTTTACAATCCAAGGAAAAACAAAGCCTTCTGGTTCACTTATAGAACATACACATCTTAGTACGAGAAGCAGATAACTAAATAATAGAAAGAAAAGATTTTCATGTTTTGAAAATACTTTCCAGATGTTCTTCATAATTGAAAAAACATGCAATTGACAGTAGGTAGATCGTCGCCTTCAGAAATAATAATCTTCACAAAAGAAATGTTCTGAGTCGATCCTGTTGCAGTAGATATAGAAGTATAATTCACAAATTCCTTAGTATAAAATTCAAAGTAGATCTTTGTTGTAGAACAAGTGAATCTTCTATCGCATTCCTTCATCTTTAACAAATAGAGCTTTGACACTCCTTTTGAACAAGCAGATCGGTGTGTTTCAGTAGTCTCTATTTTTCCTTTTTTTTCAAAATAATCAACAGATCACACACGATCAATGAAAATAATCGATGCAGTTTTAAAAGGCCCATATAAATAAAATAATTATAATTACATCTTCTGTAAAATTAGATCCACCAAAGTCGCCTTTTTACTCACGATATTCAAACATATGAATTTACAGAGTATTCGTAACTTCCCTGAAGACTCGGCATAAAAAGATCCTTTTAATTCAATTATCAAATTATTGATGAAACAGTTTTGAATCATTCAAAATCGTACTTTAAAATCAGCTTTAAATCTGGCTTGAAATCCTCCTAATAATCAACGTACTGATCGTTGCATAAAAATATCGACATTAAATTCTCTGATGCCAAACGTAAGGTTAAGATGTACTGTATGCGTCCTCTGAACGTAAGGTTGATGATGTAGTCTTCAAATGTATGTTTCACAATGTAAGGTTGACAACATAAGGTTAACAATGGAAACTTGACAAAAAACGTAAGGTTCATCCCAAACATAGGGTTGTTCATCCATACATTTCTCTTCAACTTTCAAACCTACTATAAAATATCCATACTTTTACTTGATCTATAATTTTCCAACAATTTATGGTTGTTTAAAAAAGTAAAGTTGATGAACCATACTTTTGAGAAAAAAACGTAATGTTTAATATTTACGTACGATTCTCCTTCCATACTTTTCTGATATCCCAAACGTAGAGTTCCTTTCTAACGTTGGGTTCTTCTTCCCTACTTTCCTGATAACGTATGGTTGTTTAACCATAATTTTTCATTATCTCAAAAAGTATACACCATTTTTATCCTTATGCTATGTTTAGCTACGTAGGGTATGGACAGTAGTTCCAGAACATGCTCAAGCAGATTCTGAATAAGTAGCGCATGAACAGTGTTTCCAGAACATGCTAAATACAAATACTTTAATAATAAATTCCTGTAATTTCAAGATTAAAATAAAATGATAAATTCTTGCAAAATTCTTAACAAATAAAGTCATTAGAAATATTTAAGCGTATTTTTGAGCATCAAAATTATCACAATGTGATAGAGTATTAATATAAACTCCCCCTTAAATAACAATATTATGTATTGTTGAAAACAATACTTGCTCAACAATCTCCCCCTTTTTGATGATCACAAATCCCATAAATTAATAAGACTAATTAAATGAAAGTATCTTTTAAAATTAGTTACATATTGTTTTAGAATTTTGAGAGGATAAAACAATATTTAATTTTAAGAAAATCATTTCAATAAATAAATAGTTCTCCCCTTCTTGAAAATAAAATAATTTTTCTTTAAAAATAAAAGTAAAGAATAAAATAAAAGTTATTAGTTTTATCCAAATTTCTCCCTTTGAATAAAAATTAAAAGAAAATTTCTCTTTATAATAAATGGTTGTTAATAACTTAAATTAGTTTTCTGTATAAGTATCAATCTGTATAAATCCAAAACAGTTTAAATATGCAGGAAATAATTTAAATATGGTTTTAAAATCTTAAAATAAAATTTTGTGTTTATCCAAATTTCTCCCCCTTTTTGTGATATCAAAAAGAATGACAAATCAGGGATTTTCACACATTTAATATTGCACTGAACTGTAGGTAAATGCTATTATTAACTATTTATCAATAATTAAATCTGGAGTACTGGCATATCAAAATAAATACAGTAAAATAAATATAATGAAAGAAACAGATTTTAATTAAAAGTCAAAAATAGATACAATGATGATAAACACATGAATCAAGGTTTTTTGTAGTGAACAAGTAGGGTTTATCTTATCTGGATTGTATACTTGATTTCTGCTAACTGTTCTCTCAACCTTTTCATTAATCCACCACCAAGCTGAATAATAAGATCTATGGCCTCTTGAGTCATATGAATATATTCAATGATATTGACTCTGAAAAACTTGTGAATCATTTATTCTTTCTCCATAAACAAAGACAACTTCTCTGTGAATTTTTCTAAGACAGAGCGGATTCCTGGCTCAATGGATGTTAACTAATCAACTATGAATTTCTGATTATCTAAGAGCATAGATAATGGAGCACTGTTGCCCTGATGATCTTGAAACCTATCATTCATATTGCTCATTGCAGCTGTGATAGCTTGAAATCTTCTGATTAAATCTGGTGAAGTGCCTGGTCCACTAGCAGCACTATTTACAACTGATGTAAATTGTGTCTCCAGAAAAAACATAAGATCTGAGAAATCTGACTTCATTACCATTTCATATTTCAATTTGGCAAAATCATTTAGCATATCCTCTTTAAAAATTTCAACTTCTTGTATTGAAACAGTACTCTCCTTATGATTTTGAAATTTCAACTGTTTGGATGATAATGTTCTTCTCAGAGAATCATTCTCACATTGCAGTTGAGATAACTTTTTATACAACTCTTCAAATTCCTTATTCCATGAATCAGAAGTACCATGTACTTGATTCTCATTCTCAGGTTCTATGTGATATAGTAGTACTAAAGGTAATGATTTAGCATCAGATTTTTCTTTCTCCTAGTCCTGAGTAGGTTGGTCTACAAGTTTTTCCTCAGAGTCCTTTCTAGACTCTTCTGTAGAAAAATCCTCTTGATGAACTTATGTGTGAGCTTCAGAAGCATGCTCATCACAAATAACTTCAATTTTTTCGACTAATGAAATATCAAAAATGATATTCTCTGGAGTTTCCTCAGGTCTGGAAACATCCTCACCAGGCTCTGCCTCCTTTTCTTGTTGAATATCAACATCAACATCAGCTACAACCTATTTTTTGTTCTTTCAACTACAATCCTTTCATGATCAGGATTTGTAACAGTGACATTCTGTTCTTGAGGTTGTTCAACAACCTTTTCTCTGACAAAGCTGTAAGAGAGTAAATCTCTTGTAGTTAAATCAGGGGATGTTAGTTCCTCAGTCACAAGTCTTTTCCTCTGAGTTTGAAGTCCCTCCTAACTTCTTTCTTCCTCAGTTTCTACCACTTCAAATCTGATCCTCCTTGCCACGGTGCTGACTCTTGATTCATCTTGTCCCACCTTTGACTTTGAAGATTGAGCTTGATCACTCTCTGATTCATCATCTTCTCCTACTGGAAAATGTTTTCCTTTGATAGTACTCTACAAATATCCAATATTCCTTAAAGTTCTAGCATTAAATACATTAATGTGATGATATTGTACCCTGGCATCCACAAGTCCCACCATGTCCTTCTTAAGCAAAAGCTTGGAAATGAATCGACCAAAAGGATAAAAGTTCATCCAGGCATCACTCTGACAACAATAGCTTAGGTATCTAACCGTATACCTAGGAAAATTGAGTTGGAAATCACTGAGAAAAAGATACATTATATAAATATCGGGATATAATATCGTTTCCATCTCAGATATCCTCGATGCAATCCCTATTTGCACAAATTTGACCAAAATTTTCAGATCAGGCTCCGAATCCTTGATAAACGTTTTCTTTACCGTCTTAATACAAAAGAGAAAGGATATTATGTCCTCTGATTTATTCATAGAATCTCCAATATTTTTCAAATCAAAATGAAAAACTCCCTCATGAGGGCAGTTGAGAATCTGACCAATTTCTACTAACGAGATTGAGAAATCACTATCCTCTATCTTAGCCATAATACTGTCCTTAGTATCTCTTAGACTAAACTGTATAGATTTAAAGAAGTATCTAAGTTCTACCTGATACAGAAATTCTGTATTTTCACTGTTGAACATTGGTTCAAGGTTATGAAATGAAAGTTCTTGTTTCAACAGAAGATTTTTCTAAATAACCAGTCGAGATCGATTACCTTTCCCTATAACAGTTTTCATCCTTTGGAGCGTTGTCTCTTGGAATTACATGTCTCGGCTTCACTGGCCGTTTTAGTCCTTACCATCTCTGTGAGAATCTCTAAAGGTTTGAAGGTTAGGGTTTTAGAGGTTTGAAGATTAGGGTTAATGAGCAGAGGTGCGGTTTGCGGGTTCGAAAAGGTTTTGATTGAAATGAAACAGTTTAAAAGTTGAAAGGGTTTCTGAAAACCTTAATTCCCATGTTTTGAATAATCATTATATATATATATATATATATATATATAATACGTGGGGAAAAGAAACTTATTCCGTTTGAAAAAAAAAATATCTAAATTATTTTAAGCAGAATTAAAATAAAGAACTACCATTGTAAAATAAAATTTTATTTAAAATCAAATAAACCTATATTCCCCTTAATAAAATCAAACCTTGCAGTAGGAAGTGGTTTAGTAAAAATATCAGCTAATTGAATTTCAGTACTTACAAATTCCAAAGATATATCCTTTTTAAGAACATGATCTCTTAGAAAATGATGTTTGATATCAATATTCTTAGTTCTAGAATGATTAATAGGATATTTTGAAATATTTATAGCACTATTATTGTCACATAAAATAGGAGTGTTATTCAAATTTAGTACAAATTCCATAAGAGTGTTTTTCATCCACAACACCTCTGCACAACAACTGCTAGAAGAAACATATTATACCTCAGCTGTTGACAGGGTTACTGAATGTTGTTTCTTACTTGACCATGAAACTAAATATTTTCTTAAAAAGTGACAATTTCATGAAGCAAATTTCTTATATAATCTAAAACTCCCAAATTCTGCATCTGAATATGAAATCAAATTGAAATCAGAAGTTTTGGGATTAATAAGAGATCGAAAAACAGTTCCTTTTAAATATATAAAAATTCTTTTAAAAGTAGTTATATGAGATTCTTTAGGATTGATTGAAATATTGCACAAAGATATACTGAATACATTATATCTGGCCTGCTATAAATAAGATATAACAAAATACCAATCATACCTCTATATAACTTGTTGTCAACTGATTTTTCAGTTTCATCCAAATCAAGTTTTATATTAGTACACATAGGAGTTGTATATGTCTTTCTGATTTCATGTCCAAATATCTTCAACAAATCAGTAATGTATTTTCTTTTATTCAAAACATTTCCAAAATCTTTTTAATAAATTTGAAGTCCTAAAAAGAAATTTAGTTCTCCCATTATACTCATTTCAAATTCTTTTTCCATTAACTCTGAAAAATCATGACAAAGGGTTTTATTAGTTGATCAAAAAATTACATCATCAACATAAATTTTAACCAATAAAATATTAGAATTCACAGTTTTCTTAAATAGTGTTGGATCTGCAATTCCAACAGTAAAATCATTTTTCAAAAGAAAAGAGCTTAATCTTTCATACCAAGCTCTAGGTTCTTATTTAAGTCCATAGAGAGATTTAGTTAGTTTAAAAACAGAATCTACTTTTTGAGAATATTCAAAACCAGGAGGTTTCTCAACATAAACATCTTCCATTAAATAACCATTTAAAAAGGCAGACTTAACATCCATCTGAAATAATTTAAAGTTAATATGAGATGCATATTCTAAGAATATTCTAATGGCTTCTAGTATAGCTACAGAAGAAAAGGTCTCATCATAATCTATACCTTCTTCTTAATTATATCCTTTAGCTAAAATTCTAGCTTTATTTCTAGTTATTATTCCATGATCATCTTTCTTATTTATAAAGACCCATTTGGTTCCTATTACTGGATAGTTTTGTGGTCTTTCAACTAATTCTCAAACATCATTTCTTTTGAACTGGTTTAATTCTTCTTGCATTGCTATCATCCATATTTCATCATCTAATGCTTCTTCTATAGTCTTGGGGACTAATTAAGATAGAAAGGAATAGAATTATACATGATTTCCTATATTTCGTCTAGTTTTTATTCATGTATCTAAGTATCCTATTATAGTTTCTAAAGGGAGATTCTTTAGGGTTCTAGTTTGTCTAGGAAACACACTTATAGGTTCTTCAGTATCATGTTCTTCTGAACTGGACTGAATTTTATTTATGTATTTTTCAAAATAATTTTTCAAGTTTTCAAGCCTAATGTTATCATTAGAGTCGGATTCATCCATTTTATCTATCCCTTTCTCAAAGGGATCAGATTCATCAAATTTCACATGAACTGATTCTTCAACAATCCTTAACTTCTTATTATAGATTCTATAAGCTTTGGAAGTAGCTGAGTATCCTAAGAAAATTCCTTCATCAGATTTTGGATTGAACATACCAAGATTATCATTGGTGTTTAAGATGTAAACCTTGCATCCAAAAACATTAAAGTAGTTAACTTTAGGTTTTCTGTTATTAAAAATTTCATAGGGTTTCTTTTTCAAAAGAGGTCTAATTAAAACTCTATTTATTATATAGCAGGTTGTGCTTACATCTTCTGCCCAAAAGTATGTAGGAAGGATGTATTCATTTAGCATAGTCCTATCCATTTTCATAATAGTCTTATTTCTTCTTTTAACAATTCCATTTTTTTAGGTGATCTAGGTGCAGAGAAGGTGTGTTTAATACACATATTTGAGCAGAATGAATTAAATTACTGATTCTCAAATTCTCCACTATGATCACTTCTTAATGAAATTATTTTAAAACCTTTTTAATTTTGAACACCTTTACAAAAACATTCAAATAAATTAAAAGCTTCATTTTTTAATTTCAAAAATAAAATCCATGTAAATATAGAATAGACATCATCTAAAACATATACATATAATTTACCAGCTAACCTTGCTACTCTTGAAGGTCCAAAAAATCCATATGAATAAGTTCTATAGGTTTAGATGTAGCAATTTTGTTAAAAGATTTGAAGGATGAATTGAGTTGCTTTCCAAGTTGACATGCATCACAGAATCTGTTACATTCAAATTTGAGACTAGGGAAATAAAAAACTAAATGTTTCTTATATAACTTATTTAAAACATATATATTACAATGTCCACGTCTCCTATGCTAGATCCAAGATTCATTAATTTTAGTAGTTAAGCAATTTAATTGTTGTTTACACAAGGAATTTAAATCCAGGGTAAACTCATTATCAGTTCATGGTGCTCTAAATTTAAGCAATTTATTTTTGAAAAAAGAACAGCAATTGTTAGAAAAATCAACAGCATAACCATCATCACATAGTTGAGAGATACTTATCAGATTGTGTTTCAATCCTTGTACATAAAGTACATTATTAATTGAGACAGCTTCTGGATCTCCAACTCTTCCAATACCAATGATTTTTTCTTTGGCATTGTCACCAAAAAGTCAAGTCCACCATCTTTTTGAGTGAGTGTAGAGAAATTCAATGAGTTTCCACTCATATGTCTTGAGCAGCCACTTTCTATATACTGTATGTCCTTTTTTCTCTTGTGACCTGCTCCCAACAATGACATTTACCTAGATTGCTTTTGTACCCATATTTTGTTGGGTATAGTACTGTTAGCTAGCAAGGATATGGGAATCTAGTCTTACTTTGGTTTCCTAATTTCACAAGAGTCGAATAGATCATTTGATACAAAATCTTTCTTAATGCCGCTTATTTGGGGTTGTCTTAAGAAATAGTTTTTAGAAATACGTGCCCTTATTTCAAAGTAATTACAATTTAGTCTTTTTTCACTTGGAATAATATACTTTTTGTATAGCTTGGGTTTTTCACCTTTACTGCCAATTCCAAATCTCACCTTTTTAATGAAAGTTTTCCCAAGAATTTCATTTAAAGTATTTTATCCTTTAGTAAAAATAAGGGTTGAAGTTTTATAAGTTTATACTTCAGTTTGCAGTGATCGTATCTTTGATTCATAATCTGTATTGTTAGAATTAAGTGAATAAATTTTTTTAGTTAACTCCTTATATTGTTTCAGCATTGCATCTCTTTCATCAAAAACAACCTTATGAACATTATTTAAAGACTTATTCTTCTTAAATAGAAGTCATATTTTACTTCAAGCATAATGGAGTAGGGTGCAAGTTTTTCATTAGAGTAATTAGATTCAGAACTAGAATCAGAAGAGTAGTATGATTTTACCTCGTCTGTCTCTACCATAAAACCTATTTTGGGTTTCAGATTTTCTTCCACCTTCTCTGATTCTAATTGACCATTACTACTGGAGTCTTTAGTTACACTCCATCTAGATTTTAGGGCATTCTTGTCCTTATGCTCATAGTCATTCATTTTTAAAATTTTCTTCCTCTTGTGTTCTTTTAGGTGGGGACAGTCAGGTCTGATATGCCCCATTTTCTTGCATTCATATCATCTTACTTCCTTATCATCTTTATTAAAGGATTCTTTGAAGCCTGTTTTCTTTCTATTGAATTTTGTGAATCTTCGGGCTAGCTAATCCAATTCCACATTAGAATTATATTACTCAGAACTCTCTGACTTCTCTTTTTAATTTTTATTCATATTTCTATTTTTTCTCTCTGATTATGCTTTCAAGGTAGTATCTTCTCTTTTGATAATCACATTGTGTTAATTAGCTTCATATTCCATCTCAACTTCATACATCATTAATGTTCCAATCGGTTCTCTCATGGTTAAATCTTTGACAGGTGAAAACTATCTAATTTATACAGAGATTCCATTCCATTTTGTAGGCAGTACTCTCAGCACTTTTAAAGCTTGATCATCTTGCTTAATGAAATCTCCCAAGGAATTTATGTTATTGAAAATCTCAGTTAATCTTCCATTAATTTGAGTAATACTCTCACCTTAAACCATTATGAATGTATCAAATTTAATCTTAGCAGTTGCATATCTCATTTCCCTTATATTTTTAGTTCTTTCGTAAGAAATTGCAATAGTTTGCCACATTTCATATGCTATTGGGAATTGAGATACTCTATTAAACTCATCATATCCTAGACCACATATAACTACATTAATTTCCTTCAAATTTATTTCATATTATACTTCAGTAGCTGCACTCCATGTTTCATGTTTTTCTGGTATTTCATATGGAGTTAGAATCTTAGAATAGACTTTGTATCCAAGATTTTTCAAGTAGATAGTCATTAGAGACATCCAGCATCCATAGTTTTCTCCATTGATGTACGATGATCTGACCATAGACATCCCCTCTCTTATATCAGCCGTATTGCTCTATGTATAATCACTTTCATCTTGTTAAAGCTTTGGCAGAAACTTCAACCTCTGATACCAATTGTTCGATCGAATTACACCAAATATACACAAGAGGGGGGTGAATTGTGACTTTTCAAAAATCCTTACGAGATTGTGTTCTGCCTTTTAACTTTAATCCGATAAAATGATGCGGCAGAAATTTAAATAGCAGAAACACAAGATGTATAGTGGTTCAGTGAACAGAATGCCCCTAATCTAGTCCCCCAATTCTCTACTACATGAGCCTGGTGATTTTCACTATCTGGTCCTCGTTTCGACAGACCGGTTCACAACTGAGTACTGGAAGTTGACACCTTTTCAATCCAAGGAAAAACAAAGCCTTCTGGATTGACTTACAGAACCTACACAACTTAGTACGAGAAATCGATCACTCAATAATAGAAAGAATACATTTTCGTATTTTGAAAATACTTTCCAGAAGTTCTTCACAATTGCAACAACATGCAATTGACAGTAGGTAGATCGTCGCCTTCAGAAATAATAATCTTCGTATAAGAAACGTTCTGAGTCGATCCTGTTTCAGTAGATATAGAAGTATAATTCAAAACTTCAGTAGTAGAAAATTCACAGTAGATCTTCATTGTAGAACATGTTAATCTTCTATCGCATTTCTTCCTCTTTAACAAATAGAGTTTTGACACTCCTTTTGAACCAGCAGATTGGTGTGTTTCATTAGTCTCTGTTTTTCCTTTTTTTCATAATAATCAAAATATCACACACGATCAATTAAAATAATCGATGCAATTTTAAAAATCCCATATAAATAAAAGAATGATAAGATCATCTCCTGTAAAATTAGATCCCCAAAAGTCACCATTTTTCTCTCGATATTCAAACATTTGAATTTACAGTGTAGTCGTAACTTCCATGAAGACTCGACATAAAAATCTCCTTTTAATTCGATTATCAAATCATTGGTGAAACGGTTCTGAATCATTCAAAATCGTACTTTAAAATCAGCTTTAAATATCTCTTGAAATCCGCCTAATAATCAGCATACTGATCGTTGCATAAAAATATCGTCTTTAAATTCTATGACGCCAAATGTAAGGTTAAGTTGACCTGTATGCGTCCTCTGAACGTAAGGTTGATGATGTATTCTACAAATGTAAGGTTCACAATGTATGGTTGACAACGTAAGGTTGACAACGTAAGGTTGACCACGTAAACTTGAAAACAAACGTAAGGTTCATTCCAAATATAGGGTTGGTTATCCATACCTTTCTCTTCAACTTTCAAACTTATGATAAAAGATCCATACTTTTACTTGATCCATACTTTTCCAAGAATGTATGGTTGTTTAGAAAAGTAAGGTTGATGAACCATACTTTACAGAAACAAACGTAACGTTTAATATTTACGTACGGTTCTCCTTCTAAACTTTTCTGATATCCCAAATGTAGGGTTCCTTCCTAACATAGGGCTCTTCTTCCATACTTTTCCGATAACGTATGGTTGTTTAACCATACTTTTTCTATATCTCAAAAAGTATACAGGTTTTTTATCCTTATGCTACATTTATCCACGTAGGGTATGAACATTGTTTCCAGAACACGCTCAAGAAGATTCCGAATAAGTAGTGCATGAACAGTGTTTCCAGAACATGTTAAATAAGAATACTTTAATAATAAATTCCCGTATTTTCAAGAGTAAAATAAAATGATAAATTCCTGCAAAATACTTAACAAATAAAATCATTAGAAAATAATTAATGGTATTTGTGAGCATCAAAATTATCATAAAAAGATAGAGTATTAATATAAACTCCCCCTTTAAATAACAATATTATATATTGTTGAAAACAACACCTGCTCAACAAAGCTATCAAAGGAACTATGTATTTTGTATAAAACATGACATACATATTGTTACATCTATTACAAGATAATATTATACTTGAGTATATCGCAAGATTAAAAAGGTTTTGTGTATAATGAACTTTAATCTTGGTGTGGCGTGTAATGTATTTCATCAAATAATTTTGATTTATTTGATAAAAAATAATTCAAACAATCTTAGGGTGATACATTGGGCATCCTAATCCCTGGTGATAAATGGGATTACTTACCCTAACATATATATGATAAAAATGAGGGCATACCCCATGTTATCATAGTGGAGTAATGATTCCACATACATATGATGATTATGCATGATCATTTCCATCAGTAATCATTGACTGAATAAAAACCACACCTGGAACATCTCAAACCATATCTCAAAATACACCATCAAGACCAACATTTTGTTTTAAATAGGAAAATACATTGGATAAAAAACTCACATTGAAAAATTTGAGTCAAAATAAAGGAGATATGATAGGAAGAAGATTCAAATTAGAGTACAGGATGTGTATGGGGTCCACATGGTGAGTGGCCCCACTCTACTACATGGTTATCTTCTCCCAAGAAAAGACTTTGGAATCAATGTTTTTATAAACAGAATTCCCTCTGGGATAGAGGGTGTGTAAGAACACTCAGGGTCCTTACCATGAATCTCAACCCATGTCATGTATTCCTTATAGTGATCATGTAATCATGTACATGATGTGTCTATTCATATGGGCCTATAGGCGTGTTGCATATTCCACATAGCTTGGCAACAATGACACAGTCACACACTGTGTAGGCCCACCTATATGGTGTATGATAGTTTTCTCAGATGAAAAAACTAGACATTATGTAAAAGGATGTACAGAACACATGTTATTTCAAACTATATGGAATGTACTATGGGTTTTCAATGAAACTCTAGAAACATCACGTGGTTTCATGATCTAACTTTTTCCCTCAAATTATGCCCAATGACCAATAAAACATAATGTGATCTACATTTGGTCCTTGATTCTGGCCCAATGGTAGTTAGAAATTAGGAACTACTCATTAAATTAGTGCCTGCATGGCACCTATCACCTACCTTCATTGATTAGGATTATGTATCTTTGATGGTATCACCTGAATCCCACAACCGCTCCCTATCCATCTGCAAATCAATATCCTAATAATAATTCTCCATTCCATTATTATGCTTGTGGTTCAATCACACTAGAACCCAAATTGGAATTGTAAAACCCTGACCCTATAGTCCAACAATAATGAAACTGAAGAAAGAAGTTTATAAATGAAAAAGAATAAATAAATCCTTCATTGACCAATCATTCATGTTTAGTGATTATATACAATGGATGTCTATGGGAGAAATAATGGATCATCATATATTAATAAATTAAAAAAGTTTAATTTTATTGAACAGACTAATGTGATGATTCAATATATCATAGATCAAGAAATAGAAGAAAAAAATAATTCTAAAACTTTTAATTAATGGTGTAATCCACAATGGACAATCCATACATTAGTTATGGATTGATCGTTAATGAATAATTCATTCGCCAGTGAAGTATGGATCTTACTACTTTTTCTTCCAACCATTATACCTAATTATTATCTCTCACTATCCTCCAATGTGATATGAAAATGACGAATAATTAGTATCCTCCTCTGATATCTCCCAGGGTGTAACACCCCAAGATTTAATGAAATATAATTTTTGAATTAATTTAATATTTTTTATATTTTTCATTTCATGGAACATTGTGAATACATTATTATATAAAATTACTATCTTTTGGATTGAGTCATACACAACAACCATTTAATAGTGAAATACGAAAAACATAAATTTTTGGTTGTTTTACACCGAACATCAACTTGGCGTATGTTACATGAAAATTTACTTGGCGTACGTTACACACAATATTGAGTTTCTATGAAAATCATTTTATTGTTATAAATATTTAAATGATATAATTATAAGAAAAAATTTATTATTAGTAACATTAATAGAAATAAATACTATTAAAATATTGTTTATAATGGGTTTATATAAATAAAAAATAATTATAATGAAAGATATAATTTGTTGCAAAGTCCTTACATGTTTAAAAATACTATTTTCTCAAATGAACTGCTTTTAATGTCCATTGGTGAAAAATAATAAAATTAATTTTAGACACATATATAATTTGAATTTAATGAAATAAAAATCATTTTATAATTTTCAATATTTAAATTATCTTTGGGTGATATCTTGGTATTTTTCTTGGAAACATCATTTTTGGATGAATAGTGAAAAATACTGAATTTTAATTCCAAACAGCTTTTTCATCTAATTTATTTATAAGGTAAAATTATAGTTTCATTTTGTTTCCAAGATTAATTAGATTATATTTTTATGAATAAACTCATTTTGGGACATTGAAATCAATTTCAATTCAGAATTGAATAAAAAAACATAACAAACCTTTGAAATTTTTTACTTTAAAAATATGTATTGTCATCACGATTGCGGGATTAAATTAAAATTAATTTCAACCAATTTTTTACATAAAATTAGAAAAATGGATTTCATATTTGGAATAAAAATAATTTATAGTGTATAATATGTTTAACTTAGTTTTATACTATAATTATTAGTGAAAGTGATTCAAACTATTTACGAAGATTAAGAGGAAATGTATCTTAACCAAGGACTAAACATTAAATCTATACCCAAAATGACCTAAAACATTTCTAGGATCCATTTAATGGAAATATTTACACTACATACTCCCTTTTATATAATTTGGTTCATTGTTGTATCCACTTGCTTCATGAAAAACATTTGTAAACTTCTCCCTTAAAATATTTACTCGAGTGCCCCTCCTCCTCCACTATAAAAAGACATCATCTCCACCCATTTCCTCACACCTATCAAGCCACATAAGATAGAAAATAACTACAAAAATAGCTCTTAAAAACATCTCACCACATCCAATAATAATAACTTTGGGAAGAAATCAATCCCAGAAATCCCATTAGTGCAAACCAAATGGAGTTACCCAAATAAGAGATAACTCTCTTCCTTGAGTTATTTTATGTTATTTCCATTATCCACCGTGTAAAATAATACTATTAAATTAATGAGAAAAAACTAATATCCTAATTATAAAATTATGTTTTAATGCTATGGTTTTTACCAAAAAGTATATACACTTCCTTCTAATGGGTTACAAATATACTATTTATGTGTGTAACGAACTACCACCTCACGAAACGATGATTGTTCATTTTTCCTTTACCACATCTAATGGGGGAAATTATGATAGAAACTATGTTTATAGATGTTATATATTATACTTATTATGCATTTAATCTTATTTAATTATTTTACAATACATATCTTTATACTTTTCATTTTGTGTGAATACGATAATTTCGTTTAAGTGTGGACTACCACCACCTCAAAATGATGTGATTCATTAACACGCTATATGGAATGTATTAAAGGCATGTTTAGTGAACATATAGGATATATGTTATATAATAATCCTAATTTAATAATTATATATATACATATATTACATTTACTCTCTTTCCTTCAATACCCCAATAATATAAAAACATCATTCATTCATATATACGACCTACCATTTCTAAGAATGATGTATTCCATTTCATAGTTCTATATTTTATATGTTATTATAACAAATATATAATGAATATAAATTATATATATATATAATGAGAAAAATTATTCAAATCATTATATATGTATAAGGACGAAAGATATAACAAATTAAGACGCATGTAAAAAACAAATCAGATATTATCATAAAAGAAATTGTAACATTAAATTGTAAAAAATAGGATAATATAAGGTCATAACAAAGACATGTATTCTATTAGATATAATAATAGTATAAATTAAATTGTTTATAAAATTAAAATTTAGTATATAGGAATATTGTTCACGTACGATAGGGTCAAGACACAAGTAAAGGTGATTTCATCTCATTTTTTTATTTCTGTGAGATACATGCTTTATCCACCACCCATTCCTTTTGTGTAATGTTTATACTTACATGGATGAATTATATTATTATTATTCTAAAATTTATGGGTATCTAAATATACATTTTGTTATCCTTCTTTCATGGTTTTTATGATACAAAAGTTACCAAATCAGTAAAGTAATTTTGTATCATTTTTCATTCTTTGAGACAGACACATGCCATGTTATGCACTTATATTTTTCCACAAGGTGTATATACATCCATTGAAATGTTATATAATGAATATCAGTATTTTCATGATATTTTTTTCTTCATGTAATTTCATTTTTCTAAATGGTAAGTATGGTTCATGGTTACTAAGTGGTTAGTGTCTGTTGAAACAATATCATTGTTGTTTGAGATTATTTATGTTTATACTTCCTTTTATGAAATAATATGTTACATCTCTAAAGAAACACATGAATTTTATTCTTCAATATTTATTCGGGATATAATAATGTCTGGGTACAATTTTTACACTCTTTAGTATATAAGATAGATAAGATACTATTTTTTAGAAATCCTAACTCTACCACTATCTTCGGTCGGAAATCTATGATCTTTCAAACCATGTTTTCAAAAAATATTTTCAATATTTATTTTTACATATAATTTTTAATGTATTTTAAATGGAAATAGTTTGAAAATATATTATTGATTTATTTATAATTTTTCAAATTATTTTTAAATAAATGGTTTTTAAAAAATTTCTAGATTCTTTTATATGTTTTCAAGGAAGATGATTTTCAAAATTGTTTTAACCTCCTTTTATAAGTTTTAATGGAAAAAGGTTTTCAAAAACATTTCATTATTTATTGAAATTTTTTCATAGAAAATGGTTACAGAATGTTTGTAAATCATTCTTTAAAATTTTCATGTTTATTTTCATGAAAAAGGGTTTGAAAAGGTTTTATGTATTAGAATTACTTTTTAAAAAAATAAAGTATATTTACCTCAAGAAATGTTTTCAAAATAAAATTCCATGTTATTTTCAAATTATGATAACATTTTTTATGTTACTCAAGACCTTCAAATAAATTATCCAATGTTTCCCTTCATATTATTTTTTAAATGGTTTTATACTGGATGGAATTATTTATATAACACTCATTTATCTTCCACATGTTACATGATTTTGAAATCCACTTCATTTCATGGGTTATGATTTTATGAAATGAATATAACACTAATCTATTTTACATAGGCTGTGATGTGATGAAATTTTAATTAACCCCATTTCATTGCATGGGTTATGATTTGATGTTTATAGATCATGTCTTTTTTGTGGTCCATGATATAAGATTTATTTGATGTGGAACATATATGTATGGGTAATTATGTGATGGTTGGGACATATATCTTCATAAATTAATTTGGTAAAAATTTATATCTAATGAGATATATATGGAAGGAATGAGAAATGATATTTGTTCAATATTATTTGGTTGAAATGAGGAATGAACTACATTCAGTATTATTGGCCTGGAACGTAGAGTGAAAAAGATTCAATAATACATGGTTGTAACATGGTATAAACCTAGTATAGTGAAGTAATTCATCAAAAAAATTGTCATTGGTAGTATTTCCTTGACTACTATTGAAGTCATCATATATGATTATGTGTCTCCAAAAATTCCTTGTACTTTTTGCATGTTATACTTGTATGGATTATGTTCTATATTTCCTCATGATTCATGTGTAATGAACTGTATATATTTATTTAATGATTCATTTTTTTGATCATTGATATATAATTTATGATATTATAATGTCATTATCAGTTTCTCATAAACTTATTCTTATGTTTATTCTTACATGTCTTCCTTATTTACCCTTTCTGAGAATCTGAGCTCACACCATTTTATTTTTATTTTTTTAGATTATGAAGATATGTATTAATAATGATGTGTCTAAAAGGGGTTATATTCATGTAGAACATAGTGGGATATAATGTATCTCGTTTATGTACTAGTGTTTATGTTTTCCTGTTTCCAAAGCCAGTAGACTAATTTGATCTTTGGGCATCTTTTTTTTAATGTTTTATGTATTCCTCAAACAATATGTAATGATATTGTATAAAAAGATAGGGTCAAAATATTTGGTATCAGAATAAAGGATTTCTTATCCTTTAGATACTATGATGATAAAAATGTAGTGAGAACTCTAAGGGAATTTCGGAGGATAAGTCTAAGGATTAAGAAAACTAAAGAAAAATGTTATGGAATTTCTATAAAGGATGGAGGGATTGGATTCCTAAAAATAAGTCCATCTCAAGATACTTGAAGTGGATGTGGATTTGGTACAAATATACCAAGGTGTAACCACTCCGAAAAGATGTTCTTGGCCTAACTCGGTGTAATCTGGAAACCACAACAGGCCTTACTACACACATAATTTGACACTCCTAAGATATACTCTTATGGAATTCACAAACACTTAAGAAACCATCATGAATGATTTAAATAGTAGTTAGTAATTAATAGCCTTGGATCAACCTAGGGTGTCATATATTAAGGATGGTGTCATGATTTAGACATCCTATAAGTAATTATTATATGCCTGTGGGGTTTTCTTCTATGATATGTAATAATCACAAAATGGTTATTGTTTTAATAAATGGTTGGAATCAGAAGGAAATGTATTAATTTTTAAATTGATGTAAATTTAATAATGTGAGGTGAAGTGGGATGATCACTGGATTGAATGATGTTGTGATCTTTCCTGGTCATTTTTCATGGAACATGATTAACAATGTGTACCTTGACAAACTCTCTGACTCACCAAGGTAAATAACGAAAGACTTATCTTAGATTTTGGGTAATGGAGACCCAAGTGGAATGGATATTCATTTTTCTTTGTGTCTAGAATGTGGAAGGAATAAAATATCTGAATGTGTTAGAGGAACAAGATGATGTTTTGACTATAGAAAAGATGGACACAAAGAAAGTGACTGTAATGGAAAAATAAAGAATTCAATTAATGAAATGTTTGAGAATATGGGCCCCCCTAAAGAATCATATATGGTAAAGTGTCTAGGTGTGGAATAACTGGTCCATATGAAACTCAATGTACCAATAGAAATAATCTTTAAGAGAATCATCAAGGTGGTGCAGGTAATGGTTATATAGCTGATGATGTTGTGATGCATGATGCAATGTGAAGGGAAAGAGGTATTAAGTAATATTCTGATGTAACATTCTTATGGACTATAGATGAAGTGGAAATATACAATTTTTTTTATGTATTTTGGATTTAGGAATTATGTTATATGAATGGTCAAATAAACAAGGATTGTCCGGTTTATGTTTTTTCCTAAGGATTTAAAATATTATTTTGAATGTTTGGGATGGACTAGAAAACTCATTTAATAACAATGTGATATTTTTACTTCAGGAAGATAAAACCTAAAATTTTACATAAGTTGACATATTTTTGTTTGGAAAATGATATTTGGGATATGAATACGAAAATTGAAGAATATTGATTACAATGGGACTAATTAAGGACTTATTGGCATGTAGTTCTATCATGGATGATTACAACTTCTTGGATTTATGGAATATATCCAGTAATATATGGAATAAGGAAGCATTAATGTTTTCTATAATTATTAATGTTAATGCATGGTTGTTACCATTTTATTAAGAGAACATACCATGATGGTATTCACATTTTCGACATGTGACAAACAAGAGATACTTTTGGGTATATTGGGGATCAATGTAGAGCTGATTTCAAGACTTTATTTCTAAGGTTTTGGATTTTAACTTTCTTGAAGTGTTATATGGTTTACCATTTATTAAAATTTTAATTTAAACATTGGATAAAGTATTTATGTCTTTATATTGTTTTCAAAACCTTGGTTAAAAGGATATTTAGTGATTAACATCATTTCAAGGATATCCATAATTTTTTTGAAATTATATTAATGTGGTTTTAGAAAATAAAATCATGTTTGCTAAGTGACAACCAATGAAGTCTAATAATCTTGATGGTATTAAAGCCATTACCAAAGGATGATATGGATTTCATGCTTACCACTTCTTACACAATGTCATGGTTAATGTATAATTATTTTTGACAAATAATTATTTCAGATGATACAATATTAATACTTTTTATGTTTAGAGATTAACGTATTATCCATATTTATTTTTAAGAATAGTAACTTTTAAATACTTATAATTTAATTCTTTTATGGGAAATAATATTTTATAATTGTTTATTTTAGTTCTTCCAACATCAATGTTAGTTTCTGGGCATCCATTTTCTATAGTAATCGATGAATTAGAAATAGTTAAAAGCATAAATGCGGAATAAATTTTTTTTTATAGAAATATATCAATTTTGAATATTTATAAATATTCATTTTAAATAAGATAATTACTCAAATATTATATGATGATTAACAAAATTGTCCAAATACCTTATTTTTCATTGAACTGATGCCCTTAAAAATCAACATTGAATTATAGATTTGAGGCCCTCAACATTTTTTTGATCAATCAAGTGTTTGTGATTAATGACCTTAATCACTCCCTATAAAAATTTACATTTTTTTCTATGTCCAATATTTAATCTCAACCTATGTGCACCCATGTGGAAACCTAGTTATATGTTACTTTGGGTAACTTTTATTGTTCAATCTATCCCTTTTTAAGAGAATTTTTAGTATTCATTCTAATAATGTGGGTTTATTTGAAGGATAAATTCAAATATTAATACCATGAAAACCCAGATGAATTTAAGGGTGATATTATTTTTAAGAATAGAATAATGTATCACCTTGTGATTTTTTTTGAAATATATTTTTTCAAATTAATTTAATCATTTTGATATTTTACATTTCACACAACACTGAAAAAAGTTTATTTTATAAAAGAAATATATTTGGATTGAGATATACGCAACAACAAGTTAATCATGAATAAAAAACATATATTGAGTCTTATTTTACATCTAACATCTACTTGGCATATGTTACATGCAACAAAAACTTGGAGTATGATACATGCAAAATTGAGTTTCTATGAGACAACATATTATTATAATAATTATTTAGACGATATAGTTGTAACATATCTGTTAAACTTAGTAACAATGAAAGTAATAAATATTTTTCAAATACTGTTTATAATGTTTTTATATAGATAAAACATATTGACAATAAAATATATAATTGTTGGGCCTATAGGCCTTATAATGGGCTAAATGCCCACTAGGCCTTTAGGCTATCTAATGGGTCTCCCTCTACCCAGTTAAAAGAGGTCTTTTCATTTCTTTAATAATAAATGAGACTTCATCCCAAACATTTTAAATATATATATATATAATTGTTGATAAAGTCCATATATGTTTAAAAATATAAGTTTCTTAAATGAACTGCATTTAATGTCCTTCTTAGAAAAATAATAAAATTAATTTTATCTCATTTAGAAAATTAATTTTATAAAATAAACTTAATTTTGTAATTTAGAATTTTAAAATTAAATAAGGTTGAATTTTTGGGATTTTTCTTAGAAACTTTATTTTTTTCGATGAATAGTGAAAACTACGGAATTTTAATTCAAAAATACTTTTTCATCTAATTAATTTACCTAATAAAATAATATTTTAATTTGTTTTAGAGTTTTAATTAGATCATATTTTTATCAATCAACCTAATTTGGGTCATTGGAATCAATTTCAATTTGAAATTGAATATAAAAAATACAAGAAATTTAATATTTTTACTTGAAAACCCTCATTATCAGCCCAACTATGGGATTAAATTTAAATTAATTTCTCCCACATCGATGATTGGAATTTTTAAAAATGTATTCCATGTTTTTAATAGTCATAATTTATAATTTCAAATAATGTCAACATAGTTTTTGATGAAAAATATTATTCAAAGTAATTAAAAGTAATTAACTTGATTAGGAGAAAAAATAACTCAATAAAGAAATAAACATTAAATTTATAACCCAAAACAAAATAAAAACTTTTAAAAGAGACATTTTATGGAAATATTTACACCATATACTCTTGTATATCTACTTTTGTCCCTTATTGGATCCACATGCAACATGTAAAAAGTTGGGGGAATTCTCCCTTAAAATATGCACTAGAGTGCCACTCCTCCTCTACTATAAAAAGGCCTCCTATACTCCCAATTCCTTACACATATCAATCCACATTGGATGGAGAAATAACTACATAAATAGATCCTATAAAGTCCTCCCATCATCCTATAATAATCTATTTGGTCATAATGTAATCCAATGAATCCATTTGGTGCATTCCAAAAAGAGTTATCCAAATAAGTTGTAACATTCTTCCAAAAGATCTTTGATAATATTTCCATTATACACCAACTAAAATCTTCTAATTACATGGTTTTGTAACCAAATAAATATAATAAATATACTAGGATATTTTTCTGTTATTATTTTTAATGAAACCTATACACATTTTCATCTAATGGGTAATAGACATATTGATTACCTATGTGGAAAGCTACTACATCAAGAAATGATGATTGTTCATTTTTCCTTTAAAACATATCATGGTGAAAATTATGATAGATGATAGGGATATATATTTTAGATACTATATTTATTACATATATATTCTTCTATAATTATTTTATAATTCATATCTTTATACATTCCAATTTGTGTAAATACAATAATTTCTTTTGAAGATGTGTGGACTTCCACCCTTCAAAGCGATATGATTAGTTTACATACTACAAGGAATGTATTAAAGATGTTTTTATTGAAAATATGTTATATATATATATATGCTATAATTATTCTAATTTAATAATTAAATATATTTATATATATACACATATATTCCATTTACTCACTTTCATTCAATACGACAATAAAATTTAAACAATGTTTATGAGTACGTACGAACTACCATATCCAAAAATGATGTATTCCATATCATACTTCTATATTTTATAGATTATTATAATAAATATATTATTAATATAAATTATTTTTATATCATGGTATAAATTCTATAAATCAGGATATATGTATAAGGACCAAAGATAATAAAATTTAAGACACATGCGAAAAAAAAGACGATATTACCGGAAGTAAAACCTTAACATGGAATTGTTAAAAAGATGGAAATACGAGGTAATGATAGAACCAAGTATGATATTATATATAAAATTATACTTTATTAAAATATTTATAATTATATTACATTTATTATATAAGAATAATGTATGAGTACAAAGAGTTTCAAGACCCAAGGTAAGCAGATTCCATGTCACTTTTTATTTCCATGATATACATGAATTATACACTAACCAATCCTTTTTTTGTGGTGTATATACTATCCATGGATGAATTATTTGGATATTAAACTTAAATTTATGGGTATTTAAATATCTATTTGATGATATTTCTTTCATGGGTTTTATGTATCAATAGTTACCAAATTGGTAAAGTAATTTTGCCTCAATTCTCCTTCTTTAAGACACATGCCATGTTATGCACCTATATTTTTATGTAAGTTGTATATAATTACATTAAATTGTTATATGCTGAATCTAAATATTTTTTCTAATATTTTATGATTAATGAAATTTCATTTTATTAAATGGGTATTATGATTAAAAGTTTTCATGTGGTAATATTTTATTGAAACAATCTCTTCACTTTTTGAGATTGATTATGTTTAGGATTATTTTGATAAAATATTTTGAACATATCTCAAGAAAACTCATGAATTTTATTTTTATATATTTATTCATGATATATTCTTATATCAGTTAAATTTTTATACTCTTTTTTACCTATGATCGTTAAGAAACTATTTTTAATATATCCTGATTTAGCTCTCTATCTTGTCGGAAAACTGTATTACTTCAAACAATATTTCCTAAAATAAAATTCAAGATATATATATATATATATATTAAATTATTTTAATATAAAATGGTTTTAAAAAAGTTATAAATATTTATTTATATATTTTCAATTTATTTTGAATGAAAAGTTTTTCGAAGATATTTCTATCTTCTTTTATAAGTTTTCTAGAAAAAAGGATTTCAAAATGATTTTAAATATTCATTTAATAGTTTTAAAGGGAAAAATTATTCAAATAATTTTCAATATAAATTTATTTTTTTTAAAATAAAATGTTTTATAGAATTTTTTTAAATCTTTTTCTATAATATTTCAAGATTAATTTATTGAAAATGGTTTTCAAATAAAGAAGTTTTAAAGATCCATTCTCAATGAAGGAAGAATATTTACCTTAAGAAATGTTTTGAAAATATATTTCTAAGTTATTTTATATCTATGATAACCTTTAATTATTTAAATAATTCCTTTCTAGGAAATTATCCGATGATTCCATTATAATTCGTTTTTGGATGGTTTATATCATGATGGAATGAGGCTTTTGACACATGTTTCTCTTCAACAGGTTATATGATTTTGAAACCCACTTCATTTCACAAGATATAAATTGATGAAATTATTATGAGACCTATCTCTTTTCAAAATTTTATTATGTGATTAAACATTAATGATACCCATTTCATTTCATTTGTTATTATTTTATGTTTATAGATCCCATCCATTTTTATGGGTCATGATATAAGATTTATTATCTTGTGGAACATGTATCTATGAGTTTTTATGTGACGGGTGGGGCCTATATTTATCTTTAATAAATTGGGTAAGATTTAATATCTCACGAGGTAAACATGTATATAATGAGGAATGATCTCGGTTGAATATTACAGGTTTGAAATGAGAAATGAACAAGATTCAGTTTTTTAGGGGTGTAATGAAGAGCGAACATCGTTCAGTAATATAGGGATGGATTGTGGTGTGCATCAGGTTCAATAATGTAATTTTTACAATAATATGTCCTTAGAAGTTTTGCATTTAATACTATATAAATCATTATACATGCTTATATTTCAGCCACAATTCTATCCATTATTCTTATGTTTTGATTTCATTGATTATTTTCTTTACATTTTTATGTTTCATGTCTAATGAAATGCTAATATTTATTTGATGATTCTTTTTTATGATCCTTGATAACTAGGTTATGATCTTATAATGTTATGGTCTTGTTCTTACACCCCTATTCTCAAGATTATTCTTACATTTCACCCTTGTTAACCATTACTGAGAATTTGAGCTCGCCCCTTTTTATGTTTCTTTCTCCACGTTAGGATGATATGTATTAAGTATGTTATGTATATTATGGGTGAACTCATGAAAAAAATAGTGGAAGATAATGTATCTCACTTATGTTACAAAGTTTATGTTTCCATGTTTCTAAGGGCACTAGACCAATATAGTATTTGGGTGTCGGTTTGTTTAATGTTTTATGTATTCTGCAAAAGAGATGCATTGTTAATGTATAAATATTTAAGTTCACAATATAGTGTTTTGCTGATAACCATGGTGAGACATTAAAAACATGTTTAAATGGAGGAAATTAGGTATTTTTAGAATATAATAATAAAATAAATTATTTATTTCATTTAAATTCACTACAATAGACCTCCTTAGACAAATATCTGGTCCTGAAAACATTAAATATTTACTTGGGAAATACTCACAATCCATACCCATAATTGGTATCAGATCTCTGATATGAGGATTCATTAAATAGATACTACATTAATTCTAAAAAACTACATGTGGGTGATATCAATATATTTAATATTTTTATAATATCAATTCTAGGCCTATAAGGCATAGAATGTCACTTTGTCTCACTAACAATCTCTAATTTTTTAATATATTAAAAGTTCTTAAAATGGAAAAAAAATATGTCAATTTAAATTTAATGTAATTAATTCATTGGGATTATTATTTAGAAGTTACCAAAGCATGTATACTATTTTCATTATAGTTTTTTTGTGATACACATTTCATATTCACCCCTTATTTATTTTTTGTGGTGTATATACATCTAATGAATTTATTTTATAATTATTCTTATAAAAATTATGTGTATTTAAACATTCATATATGGTTATTTATTTCATGAGTTTTTTATTCATAATTTACTAAAGTGGTAATAATTTAATTTTAAAATATCGTTGTTTTTTCAGATTGTTTATGATTAAGTCTAAGATAATGAAATCTTATGGTCAGCCTCTCAAGAATCTCATGTAATTTTTTATCCATATCTAATATCATTGGAATAAGTGTTTTCCATTAATGTTCATATCCTTAATTTATATATAATGAAATCCAAAATTTTTTAAAAAAAATATTTAATTTCATACTTTATCTGAAAATATTTCGTTTCATGTACATGTTTTCAAAAAATGTTTAAAAAATATTTTTTCACTATTCCCCAATGATTTTTTAATAACATCGTTAACCTTTTTTCACTTTTAAAAAATGGTTTTAATGGAATATTATTTTTTTTATAAATGAGGTAGTATTTAACTTTTACCCAAAATAAGAAAGGAATTATTATTTTAACATATATGATAGGAACAAAATATTCCCCCATCATGACCGTTAAGTTATTTGAATAATAAATTACATGTTCTGAAGGTTGACATCAAATAAAGTATTTTATTTAATATTTTAGAAGTGTTTATATTTTAAAAAATATATTTCAAAATTAAAAGGTTATTTCACTCAATAATGTTTTAATAATACATTCACATAATTTCTAATCTACAATAAAATCAACTGTGTCTATTTATTCTATATTATTTGGAATATTATCCATTGTTACAACACTTTTTTCCCTCAATATGGTTTATTTTTATGTTCATATTGACATAGATTATTATGAAACATTTTGATTTCCTATATGTTATACTATGATGAAATTTTTATGAATCCCGATTGGTTTCCATGGGTTATGACATGATGAATGTTTTATAATTTTTGTCACTAAATATATTAATTATTGATGGGTGGTACATATATATCCCTCTAAATCATTATGTTTTAAAAAATTTGTTACAGAAATGTATCAATAATTGATGGGTGGTACCTATAACTCTTTATACTTAATTGGGTAAAGATTTATATCTCATGATATAATTATAGGAAATAAAATAATGTTATTTAGATGTTATAGGAAATATGATGATGCGCTAGATCCGCAATGGGAAAAAAGTCAATGTGATTTATCGAATATGGGAAAAATGATGCTTACTGATCCGTTATGTTTTGAGAAATAGTTAGGAATTCCTATTCCAATATGATTTTATTGTCACAGTAGTCACACTTGACATATTAATTAAATGGTTTCTAAGCATTTGATGGTTATACATGTATATGACATGAACATATGTTCCTCGAATAATTTAGGATTATTTCTCACTCTTATGATGAATTTCTTGGAAATGATAATGTTTTATACCAAGACACATTTTTATGATCATTTATTGATTTTTTATGAACCTTGTAACTTATATTCTTGATCTCACCCTATTAACTCTATCTTATTCCATATTATGAATATTTATTGTTATCTCTCATGTTTACCCTTATAGAGAATCCAAGAACAACCTTTATTATGTTTCCTTTCCCCATGTTATGATAAAATAATTAAGTACGTAATGTACCTGAAGAGTACTAAATAAGATGAAAAATATGATAAATACTGGTGATACTTTATGAAATAATTATTATTTTAATTTTATCTCCAGAAAAACTAATCCTTTACAATCCCCAGGAATGTAATTGTGAAATGTACTGAATAATCATATATAAAATGTAATACTTATATAGTAAATTTTGGGTTCATTATAGTTGTTATTAGATGATATTCAAATTAATCCTTTTGAACTTGTATGAGAAAGAATAAGTGATAACCCTAGTGATTAGTCTATGTCTATGAACGTATCCTCAAATTTTGGTCATGTTTAATGGGAGTAGTTTCAATGAAAATTATTCCATTTTAAAACACTATAAGTGGATTCATCTCTAGAATAGTTGTACATAGGGTATGTAACTCTAAAAAGGGTAAATTTGGATATGAATTGATCAGCACTTGGTGCATAACAACGTGCCCTATTACACCCCCCCCCCCCCCCCCCCGCCCACCACAATTTGGAACTCCAAGGGGATATGTTTTCAAAATTCAAAAACTTTTCATGAACGATAATGATGAATTTTTTTAAAAAATATGTCCATTAATATCCTAAGTTAAATAAAATGTGTTATATATTAATTAAAATGATCCATGGTTTAAACATATAATGAATTATTGTTTTTTAATTATATGGATTTCCAATACCTATATTTTTGCTGAAACTATGATTTTTTATTTTAGAAAATTTCAAGAACCGAGAGGAACTATGTTAACATTGAATATGATAGATTATTTTTTAATGATAAACCAAATGGGATGATGATTAGGGTAAATTATATTTTGATTATTCAAAATAAATTATCATGATATATGATTGACAACATGATCCTTTACCAACTAACAGAATAAACCAATGAAGAAAGTGATAGAGTTTTTTACTAGCTCTAGTTGATGAAACTATAGAAGAATGAAGATTTAGTTTTTTATATATTGAAAATTAGGTAAGAATAACTCAAGTGAATTACCAGAGGAATGAGATTATATTTTATGTGTGGAGATGAAGATAAAAAAAGAAAGTAATTAATCAGGAATCATGAGAAGCTTAGTTAACATAATAAATGTGAATAATGGTTTATCAATGACATGATCAACAGTTTGATGTTTTAAATGAATAAAGTATAAAATATGTTTTATGAGTAATGGTTTTGGTATTGATGATGAAGATTCTGAAAAGGACATATGAAAAGAATGGGGTAATATGGATTAAGATAATTAAGCTTAGTTAATGGATTAAGAATGAATTAGACTGATGTGTGTGTGTATTCGGATACAAGAATTATGTTATAGAATTATTTTTACCAATGGTATTTGAGTTATAATAATCCAGAAGAATTTATGAATTATGTTAATTTTGAAAGTATATATGTCTTTATGTAAGATTAACTTATGAGTTATAGATACCATCACGGGTTTATTAGGTCAATATTGTTCATAAGTTCAAAGTATTAATCACTAATTTTGAGGCTTTATGTGATAGTATTTTAGTGAGATTAATTATATTTTGGTTGAATTTTATTTGGATATGGTATATGTAAACCTTGGGTTCAACATGATGTACTATTTGAGTGGAATTACCTTTTCATATTTTTAAAGGTATTGATAATATTTAAGGGTTTTATGATCTATGATTATTAAACATATTTTCACGGATTTTCACTATATTTATGGGGATGCTATAAGAATTATTATAAGATAATTGTAGTTAAAAAGGTAAATCAATAACATCTAGAACGGATATGGGTATTGAACCCACAACCAAAGGTCAATAAGGTTGTAACACCCACCACTAGCATACGTGATGTCTTGGTCCTTATGAATTTTCATTATTAAAATAAATTGATATATAAATATTAAGTTGATTTTGGGAACAAACATTTTACATAGAGATAACCATGTGAATTATGGATGACATGGTGATATATCATTCCTCACAATAATTGATGTCTCGTGAGTAAAATTACCCAAATAAGGATTCCATGTTTGCCTTGGTAGTTTTTTGCATTAAATATATAGAGGGATTATATTTGTGGATAAATTTATTATATATATATATATATACTGAAAAAAAAATTATAAAGTATATATTTATATAAAAAGACTTAAATATGGTCCCAAGAAAACTCTTTGAACTTATTAGAGATTATGATTGCTCAATACATTACCACTCGTGGAAGGAGAACACAGTGGATGATGATTTAATTTAAAAAGATCATATAATCTTATATATGATGGGGATCACAAAAAAACCAACATTTATTATTTTTAAAAAATTGATTAAAGAATTTTTCAAGGAAGGGGATAAAAATAATCTTTATCAAATAAGTGTTTAACATATATCCAATTAATGATTAAAGAGTCATGTAAGAATAATATAATAATGTAGAAGAAGGTTAAAAATATTCCTAAATATAAAAATTATTTTTATGGAATGATAATATTAAAGAACATTGTATTTTTTCCATCTATAATAGGTTTGAAGGAGTTGTTAGGGGAAGCTCATAGTTCATCATTCCCCATTCATCCTAGAAGTACACGTATGTATAGATATTTGAAAGAGTGATTCTACTTTGATAGAATACGGAGTGATATTGTAGAGTTTGTATCATTGTGATTGAAATGTTTGTAATATAAAAGTGATATACAAAGGAATAAAGGTATTTTATAATAATTACCCATTCGATAATGAAAATTAGAAAACATCACCACAAATGTTGTCGTCAAACTCACCAAAACACCCAAAGGGCACAATGATATATGGGTTGCATTCAATAAACTTATAAAGTATGAAATATTAATTTATATAAAAAAATATTTCAATATGGATAATATTTCAATGATATTAATTAATATAGTGGTTATATATCATGGTGCACCACACTCCATTGTATCTTATCATGATGCGATGTTCCCCTCAATGTTATGGTGAAGTCTTCCAGAAAAACATGATACCGAGTTCAGTTTAAGTAAACTATGTCATAAATAAACATATGTTTAGTATGATATAGACATTAAAACCCAAGATTAAATGTTTATATCTAATTCTATGGATTATAATGTTGTTTAGGATCAACACCATCCTATAGATTAATTATCTTATAAAAATAGATTTCACTCAAGCATTCTAATGGATATTTATGAAGACCTATAAGGATAGAAGTGTAGAACACCAATGTGGTAGGGTTTATTTTTAGAAATAAATCTATTGGGATGTGATCAATTATATGAAAAGTAATATAAGGTTATATCCACTCAAAACCACATAAGGAAAGTAGAAAGTCCAAAATAATGTATACTAGTAATTAATTGTGAATTTGAAGATTGTGAGAATGTGATTTTTTATATTTTAATATAGAATACGTTTTTGAGATTTAGAATGAATGGAAATATGATCCCTTGGAATATTGTCCCTTTTTATATTCTTTATTTTGTATGGATGGTTTCATATTTCTTAGTGATTCCACGGAACCTCTAGGAAGTCCATGATGTGTTCCATGTACCTATTAGTAGGAAGTACGCTCCTAATATTTCAAATATATAGAACACATAGGTATTTACAATGGATGTTTGTATTTCATATGAATTGAAATAAATGGTGATTTTGTATCATTGAGAGAATGTGATATGAAATAAGATAACTAAATTGGTTAATGTTTTGTGGCGACATAACCAAACTGTGTATACTACATGGGAAACAAAGGATACGATGAGGTAGAATTATCCTCAATTATCTTTACAAGAGTGGAAAATTATGATGAAAATATAAATTTTAAGTGGGTTGGAATTTAATTTACTTATTTTTTATTATTTGTTTTAAAGTAAATTTAATTTTCTTGATAGTGTGTATTAAATGGAATACTATGTTTTAATATATCATGATATAAAATTTATATTATTATTTATACATGATTGTTTGAAAATACATGTTAAACTTGGTGGTATGAATTTGAATAAGTTTTATTTACAAAATTATTTATAATATTATAATATAGATAAATCATATAATTAATAAAGAATAAAACTTTTCAGATAATTTTTATATTCATTGAAAATATATATATCTTTAAAAAGGTTTTTATAAATATTTTTGAAATAGTTGTAAAAGTAATTTTTTCCACAATTTGAAAAAGAATGGAAAAATGAACATAATTTTGGAAATATACTTTTCAAAATTATCCTTGAGTGAATGTTTGACAATTTTTAAAAACTACTAATTTTTTGAGGAATCATTAAAAATATTGTTTTTTATTCATAACTGGATATTCATTTTATGAATTTAAAAGAAAAATTTTAATATATGGTTGTTTGAAAATTAAAATTATTTCACTTATATATTTATTAATAAAATTTAGGTCATTTAAATAAATTTTATATATAAGATTTATATTCAAACTTTATAAAATTATGATAAATATTTCATTGGAAACCCGCTTTTTCATCACATTTGAAAGATTAATTTTATGTTAAATTATACCAATTATTTGAATTTAATATGAAAAAAAAGATTAATTATTTTGAATTTGAATAAATAATATTATATAATAATATCAAATTTATTTTCATTCAAAATAAATAGTAGAAATAATACAAATTAATTACCAAAGTTAAGGTTAAAATATTTTTACCATGAGATTAATCTAAAATAATTGTGTTTCAAGTGACCTAAAAACATATCCAATTCATATTTTATAGAAATATATCTAATGTATATCTTCATAAGCCTAATAATGAAGCATTGTGAGCCTTTTTTCTTGTGTAAATCGTTTTTATAGTTTTTTCTTTTAATAAATTCAAAGTGCATCCTCTCACCAAATTATAAAAGGAAAGCCCATATCCTCTAATTTTAAAACATAAATAGACTAATTTTCTAGAAAATACCTTAAAAATTATATTTATAATTTCTTCATCACGTCATGTATTCCTTAGTTTGATTAATAATCCCACCTAAGTGTGTTTTTTTGAGTTACTTTATAGATGTTTTCTGAAGAATATATATCATTCTTAACCGAGAATTTTTTGTTTATACTTCCACAACCTTCAAATATTCATAATATATGATGACATGATAAAATTTTTTATATCCCAAATATTGAGATATTATTATTTTTGTTTCATTATCGACACCCATCTCTAATTCCATCAAATGGGAAACGAAATCGTCTAGCGTGTGAACGACAGATTACCAGCTCACAACCCCATGTAATGTTTTCCATCACAACCTCACAAGTAGAGATATAAAAATATATTTAAAATATATATATGATATCTATGGAATATTTATACTTCAATAATTATAATAACACTAATACATTATTACCTTCCAATCCATCAGAAAATGCTAACATCACTCGTGTGTATATATAGACTACCACCTTCATGAAGTGATGTGACGTGTTTTTAATTTCATTTTGACATGGATGGAATTAAGGATATTTTTAATAAATATAAATAATATATATGTTATAAAAATGATTAAATAATCTTTAATTAATATTTTTAATCTTTTATTCCATCTGTTGTGAAAATGGAGACGCCATTCATTTCTATACGCATTCTACCATCACTATAAACAGTGTAATTAATTATATATATATCACATTTATGTATAAAAATAAATACATAAATAATGATCATATTATCTATTTATATCATGAATAAAATTATTTATATTATGGAACCATGATGAAATTAAATTTATAAAAAATACCAAACCAACGCATACATGAATAACAAAGTAATTATTACCCGAAACATGATCTTAGAAAGGAATTGTTAATAAATGAGATATGTTATGTTATGAACTTATAATATTTTAGGTGGAGTGTTTATAGTTCCTTTAATATTTTAAATGATGAATTTATTTGTTATCATGATATTTAATGATCCATTTTACGAAATTATTTCATTGGGATTATGATTCAAATGTTACCAAATCACGTAATGCATTTTTATCTTACTCTTATTTCTGTGAGACCCATTCCATATTCATCCATTATCTATTTTATGTGGTGTATGTAATTACAAATACAGAGTTTTATGATTATTATTCGGGAAATTATAGGGATTTACATATCCATATAAGGTTATTTATACCATGGGGATTATTATTCAAAAGTTACCATAATTGAAAAAATATGTTACAATCTCATTATTTATAAGGATTTTTTATGGTTATATATCTGAAGATTAAATATCATGTTCTACCTCTTAGGGAAATATTTTATTTTCTTCTAATATTTTAATTTTTAGTGATTATATTTTTTCAAATCATTATCCTCTCATTAATAACTAATTTGAGAAAAATAAATTTTAAGTAAAAAATACTATATTTATCTCTTCCGAAGAACATACATTTTCTTCCTTGTAAATGCCTTCTAAAAATGAATAATGGATTTATTTTAATATCATCAAAGGACAATCTTAAATAAAATTTTATCCATGTATCAATTTATATTCTTTTAAAAATAAATATTCTTATCATTTTCCAAACAAGGTATTTTGGATTTTTGCCGAAAATGTGACAAAAATATTTGTTTTAACATTTATGGAATGAATATAATTTTTCCCCATAATGAAAACTAAATTATTTGATGCATACTTTTTATGTTTTGAGGTTATTTTAATATAAATATATTTCCTTAATATTTTGAAAAAATTACATTTTAATGAAGTGAATTCAAAATGAAAATGATATTTTCCCCAGTAATGTTTTAATGATATTTTTTAGAATTTCTATTCAACATCAACAACAAATATTAATTTTTCTTTTGTTTTATAGAGGATATTATCCAATTTTTCCTTAGTTATTATTTCACTCATTTATATATTTTTGTAATTATGATGAAGAGAAGATTATGAAACCCATTACTTTCACATGAGTCATATTATGATGAAATGTTTATGAAACACATTTCTTTTCTATGGGTAGTAATATAATAATTTTTTTATAATCATTTGGATAAAAAATGTATGGATTATGTGATGGGTGAGACCTATATCTCCATAATATTTATTGATAAAATATTTATATCTTATTATAAAAATATTGGAATCAAACTAATGTGCTTAATCCATTATAAGAAATAGGATGATGTACTTGATCAACTATTAGAAAGACATTATTGATTTTTATACACTATTGGAATGAGGTGATGATTCCTAATAATTTATGAAATGGGAAATATGTTTGGATTATATTCCCACTATTATTTTATTTTCATAATCGTTAACCAAAACTTATTAAATGGTTTCCGTAATTCGGATGGAGGCCCACTTATATAAAATGAAAATAAGGATCATGATTAAATTATGATGTTTTCTCACTCTTATAATGGATGTATTGGAAGTGATGTTTTTTATTCTATGACCTGTAATTATGATCATTGAAAAATTTTGAATGATCTATGTAATTTATGTCCATGATATCATAAACCTATTCTTATATTATAACTTTTAATGATCATTAATAGATATATCCCATGTTTACCATTACTAAGCATTTAAAATCACCATTTCTTATGTTTCATTTCCCTATGTTATAAATAATTGTCTATGTATGGTATTCGTATAAAGTGTAATTAATGGGAAGATCACTATTGGATATGTTTAAGATCATTCATGAAGGAAGAAGATTGGGTATCTAGTCTCAGAAGACACCATACCTTTATAGTCCTCTCACGTGTATTTTTGAATTGTATGGAATATACATATAAAAGGAGAAAATATTTATGTATGAAAATACCAGGTCATTATAAAAATTCAATTCAATATGATTTTAAATGAAGTATTTTTTTATGTGGATAATAATTAAATATTATTAGTAAATTAGTTTTCATGATGGGAAAATGTTTTATTATAATATTTTTGTGCTAATGGAAATGAAATCCTTGTTTTATCATAATGTTAACTTGTTTTTTAAAATATATAAATAAATATTCTATATAATTTATAAACAAACATGGAATTTTTAATTTTTAAAATCTACGTATAAATTAATTAATGATCTAAACTATGTTCATTAATGAATTTCCATTATTATAAAAATGTTTTACAGGATAATTTTAAAATTTTAAAGAGATTGGTGGTCATTCATTTGTGCTTTGTAAATTTCATTTGATTGAGTTATTTTTTTAAAAAAAATTGAAATTTAGAATTTTTTTTTAAAAGATGATGAGATGTATTAATGTTTACTTATTTTGAAACTTATCTTTTAATATTTTAAATTTATATCTGGCATCATTAAATTGAAATATTTAGGATTTTGTTTACTAATTTTTTAGTTTTGGAGAGTTTTGTTCTGAATTGAATTTATGATTTCTTTTAGGAATATTTTATTTGGATTCAATAAGATTAAATCAATAGACTCATGTTTCATGTTATTTTTATTATTCTCAAAAACTTTCCTCCTAAAAAGTGAATGGTCGGTTGATAGAATTCCTTTATTTATGGTTTAGGGTTGTTTTGGTTTTGGGAATTAGTGATGGCTATCATTCTTTGATTTGGGGATTTCAAGATTTTGGTGGTTGGATTATTTGAGAAAATTATACATTTTTTAATTTTTATGTACCCCTTTAGTTATTATTAGGTTCGATAGTTGTTTAAGTGATAAATTTTTTATGATTCATGAAAATCAGTGTTTGTATCACTTCATTTTAATAGTGGAGTATAGGATGAGTGGTTGAGGTGACTGAGATGGATGCTCTATCTTTTTATTAGTTTTATTCAATGATTGTTTGTTTTCTAAGACAAGGATCATGGTTATCCTCCATTGGCACGAGACTAGGGTCCACATTTATCTTGTTGTGGTATGTTTTTTTCAATCATTCCCTTTTGTATCTTTACCCTATTTATTATTAAGTATTTCAGAATTTTATTCATTCAATATGGTTGTTCTTATGATATATTATTTTTAGAATTTATTTGAAATTCTATGGGGATACCTTTTTTGATTTATCAAACCATTGGTGATGGGTTTTCTTGATTGTTGGATGTTTATGAACTATCTTATAATATTTCGGTCCTCTTTCACAATTATTAATCTTTTTTTCTTTTGTGTTTTGATTTATTTTTCTTATTTGGGTTAGATATCCCTTATTAAATTTTAAATATATATGTTTTTTATTTATATAATTATAGATATGGTAGTTATTTTTTATTCGATATTGGGTTTCTAGTGTTGGAAATGAAAGGTTTTTTCATCTTGTGGCAGTTGTTTTCATCACACCAAGACCAGATGAGAAAATATATGGTTGGTATAACTATTAGTATTTTTTATGAAGAATTCCCCATTTGAATTTATTTCTTCCAATTTCCTTCTTATATCCTTTGTGCCTAGATTGTTGGTTTATTCTGCAATGTCCTCAACATAGTAGTCACACAACCAGTGCCCCGAGTAGGGTTTCCACATGGCCTTAGGTGAGTCTCCCTGTAAGCCAGAGGATGCTGACTGGAAATTAGGGTTTAAATAAACATGTGGGGAAACTATACCCTCCTTATTAGAGTACTCCACAATATGTAACATATAAAATAATGGAAAAAATAAAAAATAAACGAGGATCTTGCATCACCAACATTTCCCCATATTGGTTGAAAACCACAACCAACATAAAATTTGATATGTAATGCCCACAATACCAAAGCATAGAGAACCCAAAAATAAAATCCAATAGAAGAATCCCAAATATGAGCCCACACTCTAAGTCTGTACCCCTCATCCATGAATATCTCATGCCCCAATCAACTCCCTAATATAACGCTATTTCCCTTTTCCTAAACTACAACCATAAAATCAACTCGTGTACCCATTTGAAGCTCGAGTATGGTGTGATAAAACTCAATAAGACACCACCTACATTTTCTAAAAAAATTACTCAACTTCCATTATTTACCAACAATCACATTAATCATTTTAATCATTTGTTCCATGGGATCATAATTTACATCATTTACACTATAGCCTATGTTAGTCAATTACTATAGATAAGGGAGTCAATCAAGCTCTCTATCTCACTAGGGATAAATATTTAAAAAAAATAAAATACAAAAACCATGGAGCCTCAGTCCAGGTAGTTTTGTCAAATTTAAATGTTAGGGCTATAGAGACTCAGTCCCCTTCCAAAACATGTTCATTAAAAGGGGTAGGGTCTATAGCCTCAGTTTAGCCCTAACCCATGGGTGTAGATCCTCAATTATAATACCCCACAACTAACAAACCATGTACACATGCTTATTTATCCATTTTACACATATATGAAATCATAAACCATGCATAACCAATTTGAATAACATTCAAATTTAATTTCTATTCTAAAATTCAACATTGAGATGTAAGCTATTAGCACATTCACCATTTATATTTCGTTGAAAATTTAACCCATCTCCCTTTCCCAAGCAATAAACAATTCAGAATATTCAAGATTTCCTATACATTATCGCATTTAAAATATTCATCAAATCACATGTTTTAACCCATTTAATATTGTCAATTTCAAAATTGTAATCCCTTTTAACATTTAATTTATTTTTTTATCCCATTCACAACCTACCAAAAATTCCCTTGTGTTATTTCCAAATACTAGACACTACTAACATTAGTTTCTATTTATTAATCAACAAACATATCAAAATATTTTTCATGTGATCTATCGTAACATAAATCAATGTAATTATTAACATTAAAATTTTCCATGTTTGGTAATATTAATACACCCCTTGGGTGGCCCTAATCATGTATAATCAATCTCAATGAATCCAATGAGGATAGTTAGAGGTTCAATTAATCATTTAAGAAACCAATTCACAAAATCTCAGTGAAGGAATCAATTTAAAAACAATATAGAATCAATAACACAACCACATATGCACAAATGGACTTCAAGACTTTGGGATTTATCTTGTAGACCACCTAACTCACGTATGAATACAATAAAACACTCAACCATAGACTTTGAGTCAGATCCATACACCACTTGAAGCCTCCACCTATGATCATATAGAAAAGAGTGTTTTAGGGATTTAGATGAAGAATAACTACTACATGAGCCCTAATCAGGAAAAATTAATAGAGGGGAGGATTAGACTCACCTAGAGCTTCGATTTGGAAAAAAAAAGATGCTCCAAACATCCCAAAACTGAATGTGGTTGATCCATGGGAGGTCTTGGTGTTTTGGGTCATCAATAGGGTTATAGGAGGAAGAATGAGGTTGAAAATCAGGTAGCAAACATAATATCATTTGGTGGAGAATTCTAAAAACACACATTTAATGGTGCACATGGTTTGGTTGAATGGTTTTCAAAACTGTATTCCATGATCTATCCAAGAGGGGTCTATGTCATATGGTTACATGGGGATCCCGCATTGTTTAAAAAACCGTGAACCAATTGTGCATAATGTCTCTATCCAATCTTGCATAGTTTTTCCTTATCCCTTCCATGGTTTCACCCAAGCCATGAACCCTTCCACTAAGCATACATGGTTAGGGTACACGATTACTTCCAACCATCTGCCAATCGTGGGACATGCACCAGATGGATATTTTTTCCCTTTAATTTGTGTCTCAAGAACCCCTACACATCCCCAAACTGCCACATAGACTTGGGAATCATTTCATCAACCATATTTAAAGAATTAAAACTAAAAATTTAAACTAGAACATAACTTAAGAAATCTAGGATCTTATAACCTTGCTACCTTATAGTGACCCATCCTTGATCCATGCTCACAAGAATCACTAAGACCCCAATGAATAGAGTTTGGGTGACTGGGCTGACATTCCCCTCTCCCCTCCCACATTTCTTCACAATTATTACCATGAAACCACAAAATGCAAACCAATGGAACAGTTTTTCTCAGAAATACTTTCTATTAATGATCCACAATACAAAGTAGATCAACCAAGAAGGACGCATCTGACTCAAAAAAACATCAATTACAAGAACTGCATAGTGAATCCTAGGAAACACTTTATAAATTTAAACATAAGGGAACATATCAAATATCATCATGTTGTCTTGGAAGAGCCAATTGGAACCTCCTATACTCTATACTCTTTGAAAATCATGGCCCAAATCGCTTGGCACCATCTCAACCTATTTTCAGAACTCTAATAGTGATGCAAACTCATCATCCCTTGAGAACACATGGTATTCCCAACAGGTTTTCCAACTTATGGTGTATCAAAATGTGAGGCCCCTGGCCTAACTCCTTACTAAAATATATGAATTAAAATTCTGGTATAACATTCATATCAAGGATCTCAACTATTCAAAACTAAAGATAATTCTTATTAACAGAATTGTAACCCCATGATGGTTCTTACCTAAGCCCATACATTTCAATCACTAGTTATGTCATCAAACTAATTCTTACCTACCCTGGTTCTCCTCACCTTAATATTCAGCTTACCACCACCATCATCAAGTGTTGGTTACTTCCTCCATCAAAATGGTCCCCCAAGAACACAAATAAAACTTTTACAACATACCTAATTCCATTCCCAACACATTATGTCCAACGTCCATAAGAAATACGTCTTACATTGGCATCAAACCTTACTATCAAAAGTATACATAAGGTAATATTACACCATCAATTTTTGGGATAAGAAAAAATGGGTTTCATTTAAGTTCCCCTTCATATATGAAATGGACTTCCCACTAAAAACATAAAACTATAGCTGGTCCCAAAGGTGTCACATTCATTCTATTTACCATATCATTCCAGATCACCCTCTATCTGTCTTGTCCCAAAACACCCATCTCACATTATTATCATAGTAATCCTTTACCATATCATAGTGACAGCTATCTAAAGCCCTAACATTATTATTTAAAACTTATACTGGTGTTATTCCTTCATTATTGTTAAAACTCCATCATGAAGGCATCCACTAATTTTCCAAGCCACCATAATGCTCCACTACACCCACCAACCTTCAAAAAAAATATGCTTCCACCATCTACACATATACTTAAAATGATAAGTATCTCACTCAAATCCCTTTTTCCATTTTTGAAACGTAAAATTCACCACATAATAATCAGTAAAGGTTGTTTAAAATTTATTAATCTCATCCCTCTCTCCGAGTCATGGAGAATTTTTCCCTCCCTAACTCACCATGGAAACATTCATCATCCTCACCAAAAAATTGCTTCCTCGCCTGACCAATAATCATTAACGCCTAAGGACACTCAACTGTCACTGAATCACACCGACTAGAGTCAATTATTAACCTTTAATGTGGTTTTAACATTCAGCCTCCATTTCCAAAAAACTATTTTCAAGACATATTATGCCCATTAATGACTTTAACATAGGATTTTCGAGTTCCATTTGGAACCGCCACATTCCTAAAGCCAATATGAGGCTCATTTAAACACCACATATAATAAAACTTAGACCATTTTATAAGGAGTTCAATGTGGAAATCACTATTTTTCCATTGGCATCTCGATGACACAACATCGACTCCACACTCTTCTCCTCACATCCAAGACTGACTTAACACTCCCCACTACAGGAATGTCATTCCCATCATTTTACTTGAGTAATTACAACCACAATGGATCTTTTCATCAATCGTAAGCCGAGACAAAATACCTGGATGAGGCTATATAGATTTTTCCCAGAAAACACAAAAATAACCCCCATCATCTATTTAAGGATTCTATGAATGACACACAATCCATCAAAATGACCCCACCCTTAATTGGTCCAAGGTGTGCATCACAACATCAACCTCCACATATACCTTCCCATTAGCATAAAATCCATGATTTCTCATATCCAAAAAAACACATCCAAGTAACGAGGCATAATGTTGGAGGCTTCTCACCGCACCTAAGATGAAGTCATGATTTTGGGCCGGATCTTCACTAGGAATAAGTATGATAAGAATTCAATGGTGAACACTGCCAAAAATTTTCAATCATTAATTTCACCATTCACTATGGGACACCTTGACCTAACCAATGTCTCAGGATTCCCTACTTGAACAGATCTCATCATCATATAAGCACCACAACCAAGGCATTATTCCCTTCCAAGTCTAAATACATATCAATAATCCTTATCCAAGAAGCTTTGAGCCCATGTTTCCCTTGGCACTACTTCCACCTCACCACTCGAGTTATTCATTCATGACCCCAGAAATTAACAATTGAAACCAAATGGCCCACAACCCCAATCAAGAACCATTGGTCTCTCACATAATCATGGTTCCCACTTTGGTTTAATAGTTAATGACATGATCTTATCATGATCCACATGTTCTCCCATCTTGAACAGAGTCTTTCCTAAACATCACATGCCTATATCTGGACCTCACCAATGCCCTCAAGGTCTCACACTTTCCTATAAGAACAAAAAAATGGAATTTAGATCTCATAATCCAAACATCACCAAATCATATCCCAACACCCTCTTACTCCCCTGAACATGCATCTTGGTTCATCAGCCCCATTAGCCTCAAGATATTTTCAACATATCTATAATGACTAAACCATTCATTCAATGAATCCCAACCACATGACCACCCCCACCAAGATTGTCATGTTCATAAAAAAAATCCACACCTACTTAAATCACCCTTGTGTCATCCACTCAAAATTAATAATGAGGCCTTCATTAATTATTATCCAAAAAATAATTGTCATACATCAAAATGATGAAACCCTTTGAAACAAAATATGAAACCAATTACAAGAACTCCATTTACTTTATGGAAGAACCAAGGAATAACCATACCTTTTATCAAAACATTAGGGTACTCGTTATGAATTGATTCCACCTCAGAATCAACCCCCATGATTCAAATTCTATGGAATCTTCAACCCTGGGATAACCTCCCAGGAGGTCACCCACTATTTTCCCAAGACTATCAGCTCATTGTAAGAACCTTAGTCACATCTCCCAAAACCATCAACCTACCCACATAGAATTCTATTACAATCCAAATTATTTACAATGTTAAGGAATACACATGTTCCTCAAGCACTTAAGCGCACTCACAAAATGGTTGAACACTCTCACAAGTCGCTCTCGTGGGTCAAATGATGTAAACTTCATAAATATGTGTCATGGATATAATGTTACTTGGACCTATATCTTGGATATATACATCAAATTTATAATAATTCACCAATTACAGGTGGAAATACTACCCCCATTATGAAACACACTATGTCCCATGCCTTAAAAAGTCATCAACTCTAGGTTCCAAGCCCATAAAACATGAACAACACAAACGACACCACAAACTAAGACATCCATTTCAAAACCCAACATAATAGTCCCAATAAAAACAATCCTGGGATACCAAATCCATGTTGTCAGATGATACCTCTCATCCTCAATCCCACAACCTAACCAAATGTAAAATAATTAACACCCCTCTATCCAATACATCAGACTTGCCAGGATCTCAAAACTATGGCACTCTCACTACCTGAACAATCCATACACAGGGTGTACTCACAATAGTAGGGATACACATTTCCTATTTAAATTCATTTTCTAACCTAACATATTCTTGGTAATCAGGTCCACCCCTTCCAGCAAACATTGAAGGTTGTTAATACTGAAATTATCTAGTTAGATCATTCATTATAGACATGAATCACCCAACTCCTACTCCATCATATGAAGTAAATGAGCAGTGTTCACTCAAAAAATTTCCTCCCCTCTATTAACCTAGATCAGTGGGGTTATCTTCCCTAAAAATAAGGGGTATTATCAGCAATATTCTCACATCTTCCACTAGTGCATGTTTTCATGATTTCATCTCTTCATATTTCTAAACACACATCTCATAATGCATAACATAAAGCTTCAACAATTTTCAAAAAAGGAGGCTATGTTCTTTCCATAAATAACCCATTTCACATTCCCTATCATAAAAAATATCACCACACTATTATCACTACCCTCATCAATCCCTTCTACGAGCCATGTTTAAAATGGGGTAAACCGATATACATCAACCAACCCATTTCTACTAGACAACTATTTTACCTTTAAACGATTACAATATTAAAATTTCCCATTTAATAATGTTTTCATCTTTTAAACTCGACACAACAACATTTTAAACCTTTTATGGATCATAATTTGGAAATATTATTTATACATTCCTTTTATTCATTCCATCTACATGTTTGCACCATCTTTATTTGGCCTAATTTGCTACGATCGTAAATATGAAGAAAATAATTTTACTTCTCCATAACCTACATACTTTCCCCCAATGCGTGCCTATAATGATTCATGTCACATAAACCATTAGTACCAATTATCATGAATTTATGAGGAACCTTGTTCCATTTTTTCTATGATAAAAATACCATAAAATAGACACATCACACAACAAGTGCATAACCTATGGTGAAATATCATCAAACTATAACAACACACATCAAGAAAATAATCCCATGCTAGGTAATTGGGTTTTCCCCCATACATGGGTCATCTTCTCTTAATAATGATATCATTGTGAAGACTCGACACATCGAAATCTCCCATCTACCACCAAAAAATAATAAGATAATATAAAAGAACTAATTTGGTACCACTTTATAACATCCCCAACCCAGAGGCCGCTAAACTGGTGCCTCGACCCAGGTTACCACATGACTTGAGGCATGCCTCCTAATATTCTAGAGACCACTGACTAGATGTGAGGGTCTAAATAAACATTAAGGGAGACTATACCATATTTATTTGAGTAATCCACAATAGATAACATAGTAAATAAATGAAATAATAAAAAATGTACCAGGAATATGCATCACTAACATTTCCAAAAAACTATGTAGAAACCACAACCAATATTAAATATTATATGTCATGCCCAAAGTACCAAAGTGGAGAAATCCCAAAAATAAATACCAATGGAATCATCTAAAAAATAGTACCTGAATCCATGTTTGGATCACTCATCAATGCACAAACCATGCCTAAATGAACCCCCAAACATTGGCCTGTGAACATGTCCTTACCTGTAACCATGGAGTCTGCATGGATACCTAATTTTTTCGCAAGAAGGGTGTGAGTAAAAATCAGTAGGCCACCACCAATAGTGTCTACAAAATATTCAGTCTAAATAGATTGTTCATTCCATTATTAATTAAATGACAATGTAAAAAAATATAACTCAAGTTCCATGAGTAACCATTATTCAATTAAACAATTTTTATCATTTGTTCAATTGTTTAGGAATTGATGTTTTTTTCACTATGAATAAAGTCATCCAATTATTATGCATAAGGGTTTGAGTTAGGTTCCCTATCTCACTACGGATAAACATTTCAAAAAATATAAAATTCACTTACCTTGGACCCTCGGTCTTGGTTTTCATCATCAAATGAATCCATTAAGGGCATAGAGCTTCATTCCCCTTCCCTAACCCATTCATTAAAGGGGGTGGGGTTTAGAGCCTCATTCTAACTTAATCCATTGATGTAGATCCTCAATTCCCATACCCCACAACTACCAATCCATGTGAACATGCCTATTTATCCATTTACCACATATAAATAATCCTAAACCCTACAATGTTAGTATACATAACATTCACATTTTATATCTATTCAACATATAAATAAATTTCAAGCCTCAACCCATTATAACATTAACCATTTTCATTGCATATCCCATATAACTCATTTCCCCTTTCATTCCATAACATATTAAGAATAATAGAAAATTCTAATACATTAGCCTATTTAAAATATTCATCAATTCACCTACTTTAACCCATTAAAACATTTCAATTACATACCCATAATCCATTTTTACAGTCAATTTATCTTATTTTTCCATTTCACATTATACTAAAAAAATACCTTTTTCCATTACCAATGACTATACAAAACTACCATTTGTGCCTCCTTATGACTCAACCAACATATCAACATATTTATCATGGGATCTATCTCAACATAAATCAAAATAGTTATTAACATTAAAATTTTCTATGTTCAAGAGTATTGGCACACCTTATGGGTGGCCCTAAACTAGTCTAATCAATCTCAATGCATCCAATGTGGATCATGATAGCTTGAATTCATCATTTAGTGTACCATTTAACTAATATAACAAATGTAATCAATCTCACAACAAGAGATAAGAAATTACATAAGCACATATACACAAATCATCATCAATTCCATAGGATATAACTTTTAGACAACCTACCTTGATCTCGACGAGAATTGAACACTCATACTTATCCATTGATTCCGATACATACAACACTTGAATCATCAACCTAAGATCCACCGGAAAACTGGGATTTATGCATTCATAAGTAAAAAAGAAAATTACCCAATCCCCAATCCAAAAAATATAAGGGAGATGAGGATTAGACTCACCTAGAGCTTTGATTTGCAACCAATAGTTCTCTAAATGGCCTATAATTGAAATAGATCTGTCATTTGGAGGTATTGGGAATATTGGTTCATCACTAGAGATAGAGGGGGGAGAATGAGTATGAAAATTGGATGAAACACTTAAAATCCTGAGGGGGGGATGGTAAAAACACACTTATAATTGGGAACATTGTTTGGAATCACGGTTTCCCAAATAGTGAGCCAACCATGTTGTATCCTTTACCCAAGAGGGTTCCACGTCACACATTTACATGGGGATACCTCATTCTTTAACAAACCGTGCGCCAACTACGAGGAATGGCTCTATCCAAGCATGCATAGTTTTTCCTTCACCATTTTATGGTCTCATCCAAACCAGTCAGCCTTCCCCCCATTAATATACGGTTAGGGGGAACAATTACTCTCAATCATTCACCAACCATACTACATGCACTGGATGGCCATTTGTTTCCCTTTATTTCATGCCTCAAAAAACTATAACACCCTCTAAACTCCACATAGAATCATAAAACATTTCATTAAATATATTTATATTATTAAAACCAAAATTTTATATCAGAACCATCCTCAAGATGTCTTGGATCTTAGAAAATCCATGTTAATGTTTTTTCATTGGTCATAATCTCTAATCTAGAAACTTATCAGGTTTTATCTTTCATTATTGGATTTGTTTTCATCAACTATAACATCAATTTATTTCTAGTGAAATAAATTATTATGGTTGGGTGATTACTAGGACCCATACCTTGAAATATTAATTAATTTAATAATTATTTATTTTAATAAGTATTATAACTACTCTAGAAATTTTATTTTTCAATTTTTTAAATTTCATGGTCTTTTCCATGTTGTATTAATTGGATACATGGTGGGATAAACCATGTAATAACCACAAAATTATTATATATAATATGATAGATCATATTTTAATGATGGGTAAATACTTAACTATGCAATCATCTAAATTATGATAGCATACTAGGTGTTTTTGTTCCATTTTCACAGTTGGCTCATAATTTTATCAAGCCTACAGCCAAACCAAATGACACTCTTGAGGATGAAAAACATATAATTTCTAATTTTACCCATGGAATCTTATTTCCCCCAATCGTCCTCCCCCCTTTTACAAGATGTGTGGTGCCTAGGATTCCATGACACGTCTTCCTTGCCTCCTTCTCCCATATTCATGGTTTTCTACGTAGTTTTCAGGGGGATTCTTTTCTAGTATGATATCTTTCCCTCTTACTCATTCTCTTTCTATCTTCTATATCCCTTATTTCTTCCCCATTATTGTACGCATGATTGGGCCAAACCATAGGTGAGTTATAGTCACTGATTTATTTGGTTTTTTATTCTTTGGGTGTGAGATCCTCCTTTTAGGTCTTCCTCTAATTGTTTTCCTATGTTTGGACCTTAACTATTTTATGTAGTGAGTTCTGGGTAGGTTTCCTATTATTTCAGGCTTGAAATTAAATAACCATTTATTTATTTATCTTCAAAACTATTATATGAAAATATTGATATTAATAATAATTTGTATAATCCACTTCGATATGGGAAACAAGTTTTACATTATTTCACCAAATTTATTTGGATATTTACTATTGAAATATTTTATTTTAAAATTATTTAGAAACTATCTTTATCTTTCATTATTTACAAATATTTTTATTGGCATTTGTTAATGGATAATGTCTCCATAAAATGTATTTTGGTTCTCAAGATGAGATTTTAATTTAATTATAATTTTATTTGCAATTTCATGAATTGCATGAAATTTAATGTAATTTTGAATCCTTCAAATTTTTTTCTATAAAATAATGATGTTTGTAGATTATTTTTTTAATTTGGTGGTTATGAAAATATACTTATTCAAAATATTAATATATATACTGGGTTGTTTGTGTGAACCAATTCACATATTATTTTTTGGATTGGAGTAATATAAAAAATACACATATAACTAAAAAACATATATATAAGTGTTTATAGGCATAATGACGAAAGAAATATTGGGGGTTTAAATGTGTTACTCAATTAAGGTTCTTAAAACTATTTTTCTATGATAACCAAAATAAATTATAAATCTAATTTGGAACCATTAAAATAAATGTTAGTGCCTTGATTTATTATCAACAAACGGATCATAAAGAATTGGTTGGCATTTTCACTTTAAAGATGGAATGGATATAGGGTTTTAACCTACCATTTTTTTATTTATTGAATTTTCAGGATTATGGAAGTGGAAGATATTTCAAGTGATTTATCACACTTTTTTATGTGGTTACAATATTATTAAATCCTCATGGTATCCCCATGTTCTTATGTAGGTGAACCTAGATGAGATAAGAACCTTATGCACTAGTTATGCTTGGGATGTCTATGAATTCCTTCCACTGGCCAGTTACATGTTACTATCAATTTCCACTATATGATATTGAATTATGTTTTATGTATCCCCTATAATATAGTGACCCTTAGGATCTTCCTATTATTTCCATGAATTTTTTAAATTAAATAGATTTCTTATGTTTTATCCATTCTTTATTCTTCCCACATATTTTAACTTTTAAATAATTAACCGCATTATTTTTCTTTAGTAATATTATATTTTTGGCCTATTTTCAAATATTACTTTAAAATATATGTCCTTTTCCTTGTGAAAATTTTTAGTATGATTTTTTCCAATAATGAAATTTAATATAAAATTTTATAAAATTACATTGGTTTATTAGTAATTATTCTTCAAATACTAATTTTTAATTAATGTATTTCAAACTAGCAGTAAATGGACACTTTATTTAAATACTATATATGGGGAGTGTTTTAATTTAGTATTAATACATAATTTATTGCTCACTTCAATAATATAATTTCAGTTATAGTATATGTATTTTATTACCATTCATGGTGAATTATGATTTTTGTTTTGGATGTTCTATTTTTTATGGTGACTTATAAAGTCACATGGATGTACAACGATAGTTCATTTAATTGTTATTTTTTATCATATCTTCCATATAGTCCTTTTAAATAATTCTATAGTTAAATGTGTACTAAATTATGGTGGATTTTGATGTCATCAGTGAGAACTGAAGGGATAATCATCTAAAAAGGTGTAATATTTATGCAGGAAAATCATGGTTCATTATAGTTAGTATTAAATTAAAGGTTTAGTTAAACTTATGAACTAGTATGAGAAATAATTGATGAGAACCGTTGGGATAATTCTAATTATATAAAAATATTCTCAAATTTTGGTGAAGTTTAATGGGAGTGATTTCAATGAAATTGCATCCATTTATGGATACTACAAGTGGATGTTTTTTAGATCTATTCTACATAGTTTAAATTACACAAAAAAGGGTGAATTGGTATTTTAATTGATTGTTACATAGTGCAAAACAATGTACCTTGCTTCTCCCCTTATTTGGGACTACCATTGGATATTTTTTCAAAATTGAAAAACTCTTCAGGAGCCATCATGAAGGATTTAAATAGAATATGAAAATTAATAACCTTTATTAAACATATGGTGTTACAGATAAAATATAAGGTTTCAAGATTTAAATATGTTATAAATTATTTTTCTAGATTATTTGGGTTTCCACTATGAATATTGTTGCTGACACTATGATTTTCGATTTTAGACAATGGAGAGAATTGGATGAAACTATGTAAACATTGAACATGGTAGATTATGTTTTAATTTGAATCTATATGGGACGATTATTGGGGATAATTATATTATGATTATGCCTAATGAGTTATCAAGATATATTATTAACAACATAAGCCTTGAGAAACTCTCAGAATCACAAAATAGGAAAAGGATAGTGTTTTTAGGAGCTTAGGTGGTTGAAACCATGGATTAATGAAGATTCAGTTTCCTATATGTAGAAAATTTGGGAATAATAACATGATGGAAATCCAAATGGAATGATAATATGTTTTATGTTTGGATATGAAGAGAAAAAATAAATTAATTTCAAAGTAAGAAGGAAAAGTTCTATTAACGCAATGGATGTGAATGTTGGTTTCTAAATGGCATCATCAATGGTTGAATTTTTTAATGCAGAATGTATTAGAATGATTTTATGGGTAATATTTTTTTATTGATTATTAAGATGATACAAATTACATATAAAGGTATGTGGTTATATTTATTAAGATTATAAAGCTTAGTTAATGGATTGATAATGTAGTATATTGATGTGTGTGTATTGAGATTCAATAATTATTTTGTACATGTATTTTTAGCAATGGTATTTCGGTTATAAGAGTCATGAAAAATCTAAGAATAATGTTAATTTTGAAAAAACATTTGCCTTTATTTATTATTAAATTTGAGTTATGGATACCATCATGGGTTAATGACATCTATATTGATCAAAAGAATGTTCTATGAAACACAAATTTTGAGGCTTTAACTAATGGGATTTTAACGAGATTAATGAAATTTTGGGAGACTTTTTATTTGGATATGGTATATATAAACCTTTGGTTCAACATGAAGTATATTAGTTCAATTAAATCTAATGCTTGGGGACTTGACCCCGTGACTTTTGCCTCACCCCCACAAACCCTTACCACCCCACCACCAACGGTGGGGCTTTAACATGAAGTACTATTTGAGTGGAGTTATCATTTCATATGTTTAAAGGTATTGAAAATATTCATGTTTTATATGATTTCCAATTATAAAAATTATTTTCAAGTATGTTTATCATATTTTTAGGGATGTTATAGGAATTATATTAATATATTTTTAGTAAAAAAAGACAACATATCATATCCTGAAAGGTTGTGGGTATTAAACCCATGACCGAAGGTCGATATAGGTGAAACACGCACCACTATCCTATATGATGTCCCAGTTATTATGAATTTTATTTATTAAAATGATGTGATTGATAAATATTAACATTATTTTGGGAAAATATGTTTTATCATAGAGATAACCATGGGAATTAAGAATGGTATGGTGATAGTTTTTTCCTCACAATGATTTAAGGTTCATGAGTAAAATTACCCAACTCAGGATTATGAGTTAGCCTTGTAGTTTTTGAATGAAATATATAAAGGGATTACATTTATGGAGAAATTTATTATTTATATTCTTATCATGAATGTATAAAGTATATATTTATATAAAAAGAGTTAAACATGTTCCTTATAAAACTCTTTGAACTGATTAGAGATTATGATTTCTCAATAAATTACCACACTAGTAAAGAGAACAAGGTGTATGATTCTTTGAGTCAAAATGATCTTGTTATCTTTACTATGATATGGATCACAAAAAATATAATATTTACCCATTTTCAATGTATGGTTTTAGAAATATTGTAGGAAGGGTAAAAATCTTTTCTTTATCAAATAAGTGTCCAACCATCTATCCGAGTACAAATAAAAGAGTCATGGAATGAAGACATATCAATGTAGTAATTGGTTATAAATGTTATTAAAATTTCAATTTATTTGAATGGAATTATAATATTAAATAACCTTGTATTTGTCCCATCTATAACTAATTTGAAGGATCTATTATTGGAATCTCATTGTTCATAATTCTATATTCATCATAGAATTACAAAGATGTATAGATATTTAAAGATTATTTCTAGTGGAATGTTATGAAGAGTGATATTTTAGAGTTTTTATATAGTTTTTTTGTGTTAGTAGGTTAATTTTGATAGAAAACGTATAAGGGTATTTTACAACCATTACCAATACCAAATGAAAATGGGAAAAGATCATGATATATTTTGTCATCAGACTCTCCAAAATATCGAAATGGGACAATGTTATATGGGTTTTAGTGGATCACCTTATAAAGTGGAAAATAATAATGTCCAATATTAAATATTTCACTATGGATCATATTTCCAAGATATACATTAAGGAAGTGGTAATGTCTCATAGTGTACCACATTCCATTGTATATACCTGGTATTTGAGGTTCACCTCAATGTTATGGATATGTCTTCAACAACAACATGATATAGAGTGGTGTTTAAGGGAACTATGTGATAATTAGATATATTATCAGAATGAGAGAGACATTAAAACCCTATAGGAAATGTTGATATCTTATTTTATTGATTCGAAAGGTGTTTGGGATCAACACCTTCTTATAGATGAGTTTTCATATAACAATATCATTCACTCGAGCATTATAATTGATATTTATGATTCCCTGTTTGACAAGATCTATAGAACACCAACACATTAGGTTTTTATAGAGAAATAATTCTTTTGAGATTAGCTTTATCTGTTGAGATGGAAGAGAATGATAGATCAATTAAGAAACACACAAGTGAAGCATAATTATGAAAAAAAGTTACACTAATAATTTATTTGGAATTTGAAGTATGTGAGAATGTGTTTCTTTGAATTTTTACATAGAATAAGGTTATTAGATTTAGTAAGAATGGGAACATGAGCCCTACTTTTATTTAATCACTTAGTATTCTTTATCAAGTAGGGATAGTTTCTTATTTCTTTGTACCTCACCGAACCTCTGTGAACTCCACAATGTGTTCAATGTACATAATATAATGAGGTGCATACATCATATTTTTCATATACTGAACCAATAGGTATTAACACTAGATTTTTATTTTCCAATGAATTGAAACCCGCGAAGATTCGGTATCATAGAGAGAATGTGTGATGAAATAAGACCAATAACTGGTCAATGTCTTGTGGAGAAACAACCGACCGTTGGATGATACATGGTAACCTAAGGATACGATGAGTTAGAATTACCCTCATTTGTCATATTGGAGTGGATATTTTGGAGGATAAAATTAATTTTAAATGGGGGAGAATGTAATATCCTTTGTTTTGATTAATTTTTTTAAGTAAACTTCATTTCCTCAATGTTTTGTGTTTCATGCATTATCACAATTTAATGATCCTCGATATAATATTAGTATTATTATTTAAAAATGATTTTTAGAACAATGATATTAAATTGATCTTATTAATTGGAATAATTCTTTAAAAAATTATCTATAATGGTTTTATATAAAGAAACCATATTGATAATTATCAACATAATTTTTAGTAAATTATATATATTCTTTCAAAATATCTTTTGGAAAATAAAATGTATATTAATGTTTTGAAAAAATTAGAAAAGTAATATTTAACACATTTAGAAACAATAATTGAAAAAATGAACATAATTTTTTGAAATGAACATGTCACGATTATCTTAGAGTGAATACTGGATAATGTTCTAAAAAGATTATTTTTTATGGATATTAAGAAATATTGATTTTTATTTATAATTTTATTTTTGTTTTAAGTATTTACAAGATAAATTTTAATATATGATGATTTTAAAATAAAAAAAGATATATTTTATTTTTATTAATCTAATTTATGTCATTTACATCAATTTAATAAATAATTTGGATATTAAAACTTTAAACCCTTATGAAAAACACTTCTTTGGAAAACAACATTTTCATCGCATCTAAAAGTTTAATTTTAAATTAAATTATAAAAATTATATGAATTGAATCTGGAAAAAATGATTCATTATTTTTAATCCTAATAAATAATATTATATAATAATGTCAACTTAATTTTCATTCATAATCAATAGTAAAAATAGTAAAAGTTAATTTCTATAGTTAAGGTTAAAATATGTTTACAGGGAGATTGAACTAAAATGATAATATTTTAAATGAACTAACAACAAGTAAAATTATTATTTTATAGACATATTCCTACCTTATATCTTTATAAGTTTGATAATTAACGATTTTAAACTTTTGTAATTATGTTAAATATTTTCATTCATTATTATTTTAAAACATTCGAAGTGCATCATCTCCTCCAATTATAAATGGATACCACCATTCATCTAATATTCACACATAAATAGAATATTTTTTACAAAAATAACTTCACACATCTAATTTGTAATTTATTCCCCATTTCTTGGATTGCTTAGTTTGATTTTTAATCCTACATAAGTTGTGTTTTGTACTAACTTAGAAAGGCTTTCTGCAGAAGATATATCATTCTTAACCGAGTATTTATTATTCCTTTTTCCACCGAATTCAAATATAATCAAACTATGATGATATAATAATATTTTTAACTTCCATATATTTATATGTTGTAATTTTAATTTCAGAGCCAACATCCATGTCTACTTCTCTAAAATGGGAAATGAAACCATCCGGTGCGTTAACGACGGATTATTTGATCACAAACAGATGTAATGTTCTTCCCTAACTACCTCTAAATGATATATATAATGATAGATTTAACATATGTATATGATATTTATGAAATAATTATACTTATATAATTATCATATAACAACTAATTTCTTAGATTCCAATCCATCAGAAAATGATTACATCGCTCGTGCGTACATGGGGACAACCACATCCATGAATTTATGTGATATGTTTTTCATTTTATTTTGAAATGAACGGTAACAAGTAAATTTTAGATAAATATAAATTATATATTTGATATAAAAATGATTATATATTGTTTAACTAATATTTATCATTTCTTTCATTCCATCCATTTTGAAAACAAAGACACCATTCATTTTTATGTTTAACTAACCATAACCATGAACTGTGTAATTAATATTATATATTAAACATTTATGTTTTAAAATAAATACTATGTAATTATTATAATTCGTATTTATATCATGAATTAAATTATATATACTATAGAACCATGATCAAATTAAATGTACTGAGAATCCCAAACCAAAATAAACAAGAATAACAAAAGATTTATTACCTGAAACATGATTTTAAAAAGGAATTAATAACAAATGGGTAATAATAAGTCATAAATAACCATATATTGTTTTATATATAATATTATGGTTATTTAATAGATTTATAATATGTCTATAATTATTATAAATTTGTTCGAAACACGTAAGAATATATTCAAGACATGAGCTATGAGATTTTGATCTCTAATTATCTTTGTAGGGACAAAAGTTATATTATGAACCTATAATAATTTAAGTGGATTATATAAAGTCCCATTAATGTTTTATATGATGAATTTTTTTATCCTCATGATATTTAGTGTTCAATTTAAATTTATTCCTTAATAGGTATTATGAATCAAACTTTACTAAAGCGTGTAGGGGACTTTCATCTCACTTTTATTTCTGTGTGACAGATTCCATATTAACATATTGTTTATTTTTGGTGATGTATATAATTAACATGAATGATTTTTATGATGACTAATATGAAAATTATAGTTATTTACATACCCATATAAGGTGATTTCTTTCATGGGGATTATGATTAAAAAATTAACACAATGTTAAAAAATTTATATTATAACCTCATTATTTATAAGGATTATTTATGATTAAATATTCGATGATGAAATAGTATACCCTGACTCCCATGAAAATATTTTATTTTATTATCCTATGGTTATTTATTGATAATACATATTTTCCATTCAATTTCCTCCTGTTAATAACTAATTATACCAAAATAGTTTTTTAATAAAAACTACATTATTTCTCTCTTATGTTGAAAATCCTTTTGGTTCCTTGTACATGTATTATAAATGTGTATAAAATATTTTTTTTACTATTATCCATTTTTTTTAAATAAATTTTTAACCATGCATTAATTTCAATAAATTACAAAAATAAAATCTTCTTATCATTTTCCAATGAAGATAATTTTGACTGTTTTTCAAAAATGTAAAAGGAATCTTTGTTTAAACATGTATAGAATCAAAATAATTGTTCACCATTATAAACACCGAAATATTTGAATATTACTTTATATGCTTTGATGTTATTTCCAAATAATTTTTTTTCAATAATTTTTTTACATATTCTAGATTTTAAAGAAGAGATTTGAAAATTAAATTGATATATTCCATTTAATGTTTTAATGATAATTTTATATAATTTATAATCATCAATAATAAAAAACATTTATTTTATGTTTTATAGGGTATGTTATACAATGGTACCACACTTATTCATTCCATAAATTAATGGTTTTTAGGATCATGATGGAGAGATAATTATGAAACTTGTTTCTTTCACATGACTTATACTATGGTGAAATGTTTATGAAACTCTTTTCTTTTCTATGGGTGAGGATATGATAAATATTTTATGATCATTTGGGAATAAATGTATGGTTTATGTTATGGGTGAGAACTATATCTTCCTCATATGCATCGAGTAAATATTTATATCTTATTATACAATTATTGGTATCAAACTGATGTGCATGATCCATTATTGCAAACAAGGCCATGTGATTGATGCACTATTGGAAACAATTCAATGTTTTTGATACACTCTGGGAATGAGGTGATGATGCCAAATCCATTAGGATATGGTAAATATATATGGATTGTAAGCCCACTATTATTTTATATTCTTGATCTTTAACCTATAAATATTAAAAAAAATTGTACTTCTGATTTAGACACACTAATGTGAAATGAAGTTAAGGTTCATGATTGAATTATAATGTTTTCCCACTATTATGATGCATGTCCTACAAGTTATATTTCTTTATTCTATAAGTAATTAATATTATCTTTTATATATTGGTTATTATACATATAAGTTATGTTCATGATCTCATACCTTAATTCATTTATTATGTCTTCTTATGATCATCTATTGATATATCCCATGTTTACCCTTTCCGAGCGTCTAAAATCACCCTTTCTTACGTATCATTTCCCCATGTTTTAAATAAAACTTAATGTTGGGTATGTCTACGAGGTCCAATTAATGGGAAGATCTTTGTTGAATATGTCTTGGATAATTAATGAAATAAGATGATTTTTTATCTAGTCTCAAAAGACACCAAACCTTTACAGTCCTAAGACGTGTATTTGTATAATGATTGGAATATACATACACAAAGATGAAATATTTTTGTATAAAGATACTTTGTCTTTATAATCTGTAACTTCATGTTGGTTTTAAAAAGAACTTATGGTTTTGTGTGGTTAAGAATAAGTTTTTAATTAGTATAATTGGTTTCATGATGGGTAAATGTTTTATTAGATGATTTGTATTGTCTTGGAAAAGAATTACTTAATTTAAGAAAATTGTAACTCAGATTCAAAAGCATATAAATAATTTTTATTAATTATTTATAAACAAACCTGGTATTTAGAATTTTTAAATGGAATTTATAAATGAATAAATGACCTAAAATACATTTCTGAAAAATTTATAAAGGATAATATCCAAATTTTAAAGAGGGTGGTGTTTTCCATTATAGTTTTTGAAAATTTATTTGGTTTGAGTTATTTTTTTAAAAAACTGCTATTTAAAAATCATTTTAAAAAGAGTTTGAGATGTATTGTGGTATGTTTGTTTTGAGAGACGAGTTTAAATTTTTCAAATTCATAGTTGGGAACATTAAATTTCAAAAAGTAGATATTTTTTGTACTGTATTTTATTTTTGGTGAGTTTTATTCCTATTCAATTTATTATTAATGTTGGGATTATTTTATTTGGATTTGGAAAGCATTAATAGATTGAATCATTTTTCATGTTAGTTTGATTATTCTACCAAAATTTCCTGATATAAAGTGGATGTTTATTCATTATAATTCTTTTATTTATTTTCCAGGGGTTCTTTGGTTTTTGGAATTAGTGATGGAAATAATTTTGGGGTTTGGTACTATCATGTTTTAGGTAGTTAGATTCTTTGAAGGAATCCTATATTTTTTATTTTCTATATTTCCCCTTAATTATTATTAGGTTTTATGGTTGTCTAAGTGATTAAATATTTTTAATGATTCAAAAAATGTAGTGTTTGCATGATTGAATTTTAATGGATAATTCTAGGTTGAGTGGTTGGGGTGAATGGGATGAATACGTTATCATTGATCAGTTATATTCACCAAGGGTCAGTGTACCAAGAGAATTTTCTAGGTTATCCACCCATGACCCGAGACTAGGGTCCATATTAATCTTGTTGAGGTATGTTTTTTGAATCATTCTAAGTGGTATCATTCCCCTATTTCCTAATAAGTATGTCAAAATTTTATTTATTCAAGATGATAGTACATTTATGATATTATTACTATAATTCATTTGACATTATCTAGGGATAACATTAATAGAAGTGTGGAATCTTTAGTGATGGTTTTCTTGATTATTGGTTGTTGATGAACTCTATTAGGAGACATTGGCCCTCTTGTACCTTTATTAACATTTATGGTCTTTTTAGTTCTAATTTGGGTTTTCTATTTGGGATTGATATCCCCTATTCAATTTTGAAGATATATGTTACATATTTAAGGAATTATTGATTAAGTATTAGTTTTTTTGGTTTGATATTGGTTTTTAGTGTAATAAATAAAAGGTTTTGTCATTTTTTGATAGTTTTTTATCCCGCCAAGATAACGTGACAAATTATATGGTGGGTAGTACTATTGAGAGTTCTGATTTAGAATCCCCCATTTCAAATTATTTCTTCCTATTGTGTTCCTAGATCCTATATTCCTGGATATGTGGTTCAATATGAAACATATGCAAACCAAAGGTCACTAAACTGATGCTTCGAGCTGGTCTCCACATGACCCATGCATGCCTCCCCATATGCCAAAAGATGCTGAATTGCAGTGAGGGTATAAATAAACATATAGGGAGACTATACCATTTTTATCAACGTAATACCCAACATATAACATATCAAATCAAGAAAAAAAATAAACCAAGATCATGCATCACCATTATTTATCAAAACTATGTATATTCCACTACCAATAGTAAATAAGCGAAACCATGATAATAATACCAAATTGAAGAAAACCCAAAAATAAAAACCAATGGAAGCATCCCCAAAATAGGTCATGACCCCAAGTATGGATTCCTCATCTATCCACAAAACGTACACCAATCAACTCCCTATCATAGGGCCCTTGCCCTTTTCATCACCTGTGACTGTCGAATCTACTCGGTTAGCCAATGGGGGCCAGAGAAAGGTGTGAGTACAATGTAGTAGGCTACCACCCATAGTGTCCAAAAATATCCCATCTAAATAGACAACACATTCTATTACTAAATAAATGAATAGTTCCCAAAAGATAAATCAAGTGGAGTTAGTTAACAATATTTACATTAACCATTCTCATCATTGTTTCCATGGGTTTGAAATTTAAATAATTTACACTACGGCCTAACCTGGACAATTACTATTATTAAGGGAGTTAGTCAAGTTCCCTATCTCCCTAGGGATAAATATTTTATAAAAAAATTAAATACACAAATCTTTGAGCCTCAGGTTAGGTAGTCTCATCAAATGCAACCATCAGGGATATATATCCTATGTCCCTTTCCCTAACTCATGCATTAGTATGGGTAGTGTTTAGAGCCTCAGTCTAACTCGACCAATGGTCATAGATCCTCAAGCCCAATACCCCATAACTACCAATACGTTTTGACATTCTTATTTATCACTTAACCACATATAACAAATCATAATTCATGAACAACCAATATACAAAATATTCACATTTCATAACTATTCAACATATAAATCAACATCAAGCCTTAACTATTTAGCACATTTTTTCCATTCATATTGCATAGACCATTTTACCCATTCCATAAAATGTTGATCATATTCAATAATTCCCAAACAATGACACATTTAACATATTCATCAATTTATATGATTTAACCCATTAAAAATTATAATTACAACCTCATAATCCATTATCACATTCAATTTATTTCATTTATCCCATTCCCATTATACCAAACAATACCTTATTTCATTTCCAATGATAAGACACTACTACCATTAGTTTTTCATTATAACTCAACCAATATTTCAACATATTTTTATGGGATATATCTCAATATAAATCAATGAAATTATTAACAATACAATTTTCCATGTTCAGGAATTTGGTGCACCCCATGGGTGGACATAAACCAGTATAATAAATCTCAATGCATCCCATGAGGATAATGAGAGGTTCAATTCATCATATAGGCAACCATTTTACCAAATATCATAAAAGGCATCAATTTCACAAGATTATAGGAGTAATAAAACATCCACAGATTAAAAAATCAACTTTAATACTATGGTATTTAACTTGCAGACCACCTACAATGATTTTAAAGACAACCATACCGTCAACCATAGCCTTTGAGTGGGATCCATACACCCATTAAATCCTCAACCTGAGATCCATTGGAAAAGAGTGATTTTAGTCTAAGAATAAGAAAACTAATATAGAATTCATAATCCAAAAACTATAAGGGAGATAAGGATTAGACCCACATGGAGCTTCAATTCACAAATAACAAAACTCCAAACATACTAGAAAATGATGGAGATAAATAATTGGATGGTCTTGGGTGTTTTGTGTAATCACTAGATAAATAAGAGGAAAATAAGGAATAAAATCTAGTGAAACACTTAAAATCTTGGGGGGGAGGTAGGAAAACACTTTTCATGGGATATATGGTTTTCCAAACCATATGTCAGCCTATGTTCAAGTGGGTTCCAAGACATATGGTTACCTAGAGATCACACATGGTTTAACAAACCGATCTCTAACTATATGGAATGGCTATATACAATCATGCAGGGTTTGGTCTTTTCCGTTCCATAGTTACATCTAATCTATTCACCCTTCCTCTAGACATGTATGGTTTGGGTTCATGGTTACTCCCAACCGTCCGCCAACTGTGTGACATGAACATGATGGCCTTTTTTCCCTTTCTTTCATCCCCAGAAATCTAAATAAACCCTCAAAACTCCACATTGAATCGGGAAGCATTTCATTAACATTATTTAAAATATTAAAAATAACATTTTCAACACAAAAATACATCAATAACTCTGGGTTCTTACAGCCTTCCCACTATAGAATGCTCGTCCTCAAACTGTGCTCCTAAAAATCATTGATCCCTCAATGAAAATAGTTCAGTTCCTTGAGACCACATATCCCCCTCCATCTCAAAAGTTTCTTCCTAATAATTATCATTCATCCAAAAAATATGATCCAAGGGCACAATATTTCCCCAAAATACTTTCTCACTACGGTCCTCAATACAAACTCGATGCTCCTCGAAAGACGCATCTACCTTAAACCAAACATCAACTATAAGAAATCCATAGGGAAGCCTTGAAAACACAATATAAAAAAGACACAATGGAGTGTATCACTTATCATAATACAATCATGGAAGAGATAATTAGAACCTCCCTTCCCTTATCATCTTTTCACCTCATAGATAAATCACTTTGAAGCATCTCACCATATTTACAAAACTCTAATGGTGACCCAAAATCAGAAACCCTTGAAGAACAGCCAGGTCACCCAGCACTTTTTCAAACCTACATCAGCACACAAATCGAGGCCCCTATATTAAATCCATACGCAAATATCTGAAGAATAATTCAAGGGTCATGTTCGTTTGAAGGTACTCAACTAGTCAAATCTAGAGTCAACACTTGTAACTAGAATCATAACACGAACATGGTTCTTAACAGAGAATATCTAATTGAATCGTTGGTTTCACCTCTTCAATGTTATGGTTCTCCCCACCATAAGATTTATCTTACCACCACCATATTCTGATGTTGGAAACTTCCACCATCAAAAAGGTCCACCATGACCACAAGTAAAACTTCCACAACATACCCAGTGCATTTCCAAAATCATCAAGTCCAACATCCATAAGAACACCATACTACTTAGTAATCTAGCCTTGAGGTTGAAATCATCTAGAAGGGAATCCTACATTATCCATTTTCTGGCTAAGAACAACTTGATTTCTCTCAGATTTTCCTTCATCTTTGAAACACACATTCAACTATGAACATCAAACCAAATTTGGTCCCTAATTTATCTTGTCTCATAATTTTTCCATATCCTATTAGATCACCCCCCCCCCCAATTTTCTTTTCCCAAAACACACATATCCAAATATTGGCATATTACTCCATTACATAGCCATTTATCCTTCTGTATTATGTCATAACAGTATCACCTAACGCAACTAAAAGGTTAATTCATTTACTTATAGTAAAAATCCATCGGGAAGGAATCAACTACAATTCCAAGCCATCATCGTTCCCCACTAGAACCACTAACCTCCCTAACAAAACACTTCCACCATCCATAAATCAATTAATAATTACCAGGATCTCACTTAAAACACATTTCCCAAATAAAAACTTACTTTTCAAGACAAAACATTCAACTAATGTTGTTTATAATTTATGAATTTATTCCCTTCCTCCAGATAACGGAAAAGTTTCCCCTAGATGACTCAACCTAGAAATTTTCATCTTCTTTTCTAGATCACCACTTCATCACATGACCATGAATCATTAAAACCTAAGGTAATTTCATGTTCATCGAATCACACCTAATAGATTCTACTCTTAAGCATTGATGAGTTTCTATAATCCATTCTCCCTTTCCATGAATCATTGTAATGTCATACCACACCCATCAATGACTTCAACATAGGCTTTTCGAGTTCCTTTCAGAACCACCACAAGGCCAAAGAGGGTGTGTTCCTCATTGAAACACCATATCAAAGGCCCACTTGGTATCTTTTAAGGTGTTCAACATTCACCTCATAAATTTTCCATTAGCATCCTGATGCCACCACATCAACTCCACACTCTTCTCCCCACATCTATGGCTTACAGATCACTATCCACCTAAGGAGAGCCATTACTATCGCTTTCCTCAAAGAATTCAAACCACCATGACTCATTACTTTTATCTTAATAGGAACCCCAAAACATGGATGTGTCTATATAGCTTTTCCACAAACAAACAAAAAACATCATTCGACAACACCTATTCCTTGCTTCAATAAAATTTTACCACCATGTTTTTTGTTTTTTGACACCCAGTTTATACTGAGGAACTCACCCATAAATAGTTGATGTTGTACATCCCACCATCTAGCTCCACATATACCTCTCTTGAGAATAAATTCAATGATGTCCCATATCTGAAAAAAATCAGTACCTTGTCGCTAGGCATAAATCCATATCCATCTCAGCATACTTGATACGATGTCTATATTTTGGTCACAATCATCACTAGATAAAAGTAAACTAAGAACTCATCGATCAAAACTACTAAAAATTATCCATCATTGATTTCACCACTCACTAGGGGGGAAAATGACCAGCCAAGTCCTTAGTCCTCCCTACTTACACACATCTCATCATCACTTTAGCACCACCGCTCTTACATGATTTCTAACCAAGACTCCCCACAGCCCTACAACCCCCCCCCCCCCCACCAAGTAGTCATGAATGAATTTTTCATTTGGAAATACTTCCACCACACCACTATAGTTATTCTGGCATGAAGCTTGTAGTTAAAAATCAAAAAATATATTCACCACACCAATCAAAACGCAATGGTCTCTTGTATAACCATGCTTCCCACTTTGGTTTCATAGAGAATGATAGGTGATTATCCAAATCATTCTATTCCCCCATCCATAACAAATTTATGCCAAACCAGAACGTTCCCACATCTGGAACTCATCAAAGCTCTCAAGGTCTCAGAATTTCCTATGAACACAGACAAAAAAGTAGATGACATAATCTAAACATCAAGATATACTAGCCCAACAAATTCTTACTCCTCTTACCATGAATCCTAGTCTATCAACCCAATAAAGTTGAAGACATTCTGAAAATATCCTCTAACGACCAAGCCATTCATACAAAAAAGCCCAACCATGTGACGACAATCACCTTAGGTGTCACCTTCATAAAAAATCATCCATCCATGCTTCATTCACCCTTGTTTCATCTACTCAAAATCAATATTGAGGCCTTTGATAATCATCATCCTAATATATGGGTCCTATATCCAGCTGTTGAAACCCTTGAAACCTAATATAGTAAAAATTACAATAATCATAGATCATTTTAGGAAGAACTAGGGCACATCCATACTATTTATAAAAACATGATGGTACTCATTGTGAATAAATTTCACATCTTAAGCATCCCCCATGATTCATATTCTAAGGAAACCGAATCATTGGGTTATCCTTCTTTGAGGTAACCCTTTATTTTCCCAAGACTATCAACTTATTATCAGAACGTGAGTCACATATCCCAAAACTATTGAAACTACCACATACGCTTCTATCCCAATCCCACACTAATCCATAACCAAGGAAAAAAAGTGTATCATAAACTAAATAACACTAAAAAACTGGTCAACCACTCTCACATGTCACTTTCATGGGCCGAACGATGCCCACATCCCAAACAAGTGTTAAGGGTAACAAGTCACTAGGACCTATATAGGGGGAATATACATCAAATTTCTAATAATTCACCACTCATGAGTGGTAATCCTACCCCCAAAATGAAAAAAACTACTTACCATACCCCAAAGAAATCATATTCTCTAGTTTCCAATCCCATGAAAACATGAACACCACAAATAGAACCATGATCAAAGACATCCATTTCAAAACCCAACATAATCAACTTAATCACAACCCACAAGGGTTACCAGATCCATGTTATGAGATGATACTTCTCAACCACAATGTCACAAACTAAACAAAGTTATAGCAAGAAAAACCCCTCTATCCAACACATCAAACATGCTAAGGTCTCCAAACTAAGGCACTCTAACTATCCAAACCACTTTTACACTGGGTCTAATGGTAGCACTAGGGGTACCCATTTCTAGTTTCCCTTCTTGTTTCATTATACTGAATGCTCATCACTCAAATCCCCCCTTTTGGGAAAACATTTATGGGTGTTGATACTAATATTATGTATTAAAATCAATAATTCTCAACACAACTCACATAAAGTACCACTCCATCATTTGAATAAAACTGGGAAAGTTCTCACAAAACAAATCCTCCAATCTATTACGATTGATTAATGGGTTAACCATCCCTACTACTAGGCTGTATTATCAGTGATAGTCCCAAATTTCCCAATTGGATCACCTTTTCATGAAGAAAACTATTCACAATTCCAAACACACATCTCATAACGCATAAAGAAATCTTCCACATTTTCCATAAAAGGAGGATCTCTTCTAAAAATAAACAACCCATTCCGCCTGCCCTATCCCATCAAATATAACATCACTATTAACACTAACCTCAACCATCCCTATAAGGATCCATGATCAACATGGGGTAAACCAATGTACATCAACACGCCCATTTCTACTAGACACACTTTTTAAACATTTATCTATTACAACGTAAATCTTTTTCATTTACGCATATTTTCCTCCTTTCCACATAACTGAACACGATTATAAATCATTTATGGATCTTCATTTGAAATAATATTTAACCATTCATTTATATTCTTGATATCTACTTTTTGTTTTGTAAAATTCATTATACACAATTTCTTAGTATCATAAAAAAGATTAAAATAATTTTAGTTTTCCACAACCTACATTATTTTCCTTGTGCGTACCTATCATGATGCATGTCACCTAAACCATTATGTGTTAATAATGATGCATATATACCCAACCTTTATCTATTTAGTACGTGAGAAAATTACCTTGAAATATTCACATCACACAAAAAGTTAATCAACCAAGGTGAAATATCATTCAACTATAATAGAACACAATAAGAAAAGAATCCCATCTGAGGTACATGGGTTTTCTGGCATACATGGGTTAGCTACTCCCAAGCATGGGATCATTTTGAAGTCCCAAAACATATTAACCTCCCATATTCTATCAAAAAATTATAATACCATATATATAAAGTACTTTAATACCACTTTGTAACATCCCCAACCTTGAGTCCACTAAACCAGTTCCCCAAGATGGGTCACCACACGACCTCAGGCTCACCTCCTAATATACTAATGGCTGCTGACTAGCAGTGAGGGTCTAAATAAACATATAGGGTGATGATAACTTATATATTATAGTAACCTACAAGAGATAACATTTGATATAAAGGAAATAATGAAAAATATACTAGGATCATACATCACTAACATTTCAAAAAATTGGGTACAAACCACAGCCAACAATAAATATGTTATGTCATGCCCACAATACCAATTTGGATAATGCCCATAAATAAATTTTAATGAAATAATCCCCAAAAAAGGTCCTGAATCAAAGTTTGAATCCCTTATCCATGCACATCCCAATCCCTAATCAACCCCCTATCATAGTCCCTTGACCTTATCTTGATATGAAACAATGAAATATTATTGGGAACCAAATGCCATCCTGAGCAGGGAGTGAGTACAACTCAGTTGGACACCACCAATGGTGTCTACAAAATATCCAGTCTAAACAGATAGTGCATTCAAACTCAAAATAAATGACAAGGTAAAAAATTCATCTTAGGTTCCATTAGTTAACAATATTCACATTAACCATTTTCTAAATGTTTCCATTGGTTAGGCATTAACATCATTTACACTAAGGCTTAAGCTGATCAATTACATTACATGAAGAAGTTATCCAAGTTACATATCTCAATAGAGATATATATTTCACAAAAAAAAAATATAGTTACTTTGGAGCCTCATTCCAGTTAGTCTCATCAAATTCAATTTTTAGGGTCATATATCCTCATTCCCCTTCCCAAACCCACACATTAAAGGGTTTGGTTTTTAGATCCTCAGTCTGACTCGACCCAGGGCTATAAATCATCAAGTTTAATACCACACAACTACCATGCTATGTTTACAAGTATATTTATCCATTTACCACATACACCAAATCAAAAATCTTACACAATCAGTATACATAACATTCACATTTCTTAACTATTCAACATATAAATCAACATCAATCTTTAACCCCTTAGAACATTTACCATTTTCATTACACATCCCATTTAACTTGTTTCTCTTTTTCATGCCTTAAAATATTAAGAATATTAAAAAATTCCTACATAATATCATATTTAACATATTCATAAATTCACTAGTTTTAACCCATTTAAAAATTTCAATTACAACTTCATAATCAATTGTCACATTCAATTTATTTCATTTTCCCTTTAAAATTATACCAAAAACATTGTTATATAATTTCTAACGACTAGACACAAGTACCATTAATTCCTCTCTATAAATTAATCATCATATCAATATATTTTTTAGGGGATATATATCAAAGTAAATCAAATAAATTCTTAACATTACAATTTTCCATGTTTTAGAATATCGACACACCCAATGGGTGGCCCTAAACCAGTATAATATATCTCAATAAATCCCATGGGGACCCCAATAGGTTAAATTAATCATTGAGTGAACCATTTTAAACAATATAAATATAGTAATCACTTTCACTATAATAGAGAAGCAGTAACATAACCAATGATTAAAAAATAACTTCAAGACTATGGGAATTTTCTATTAGTCCTCTTACCTTTATTTTGAAGATAACTACACACACAACCTTAGCCATTGATTCTGATATATACACCCTTTGATTCATCAACATATAATCTGAAGGAAAATTTTGGTTTCTATGCTTGAAAATTAGATGGACAACTACCCAATCCCTAACCTGGAAAAGAGTTGGGATATGAAAATTAGACTCACCTAGAGCTTCAATTTGCAACCAATGGTGCTCCAATTGCCCTGTAAATGAATGATATTGATCCTTGGGATGTATTGGGAATTTTGGGGAATAAATAGGGCTAGGGGAAGAAGAATAATGAATAAAGTTGGGTGAAATGCTTAAAATCCCAAGGAGGAAAATGGTAAAAAGAAAAATTAAATTTGGAGCATGGTTTGGCCTCCTGGTTTCCCAAAAATTGCACCAACATTGCACTAGCCTCTATTTAATAGGGCTCTATATCACATAGTTACATGGATATCCCGCAATATTTAAAAAATCATGTTCCATTTATAAATAATGGTCCAATACAAGATTATATTGTTTGGATTTCCACTTTCATAGTTTCATACAACCCATGAACCCTTCCTCGAGGAATGCACGGTTAGGGCGCATAGTTACTCCCAACCATGCACCAATCATGCTACAGGCACCAGATAAACATTTTTGTCACTTTAGTTCATGTCCTAAAAAAATAGAACACCCACAAACCTCCACTAAGACTTAGGAAACATTTAATTAACCCTATTTAAGTTATTATAACTAAAATTGTAAACCAGAACATTCTTCAAGAATTCTGAGACCTTACACAATCCACATAATTTTTTTATGTTGTACATCATCTCTAATCATTAAATTTATCTGGTTTTCTCCTTCCATTTTTAATTCCACTTCTTCCAATATAATATTTATGCATTTCTAGTGGAATAAATGGTTATTTTCTGGTGATTTGAATCACCCAACCCTTAAGATTTTATTTAACTAAATAATTAATTATTTAAAAAAATATTTTCAAGGCTTTGGTTATTTTATTTATTTATTTTTTAATTTCATAGTATTTTTCATGTCACATGGTTTAGATACATTGTTGGGAAAAACATTTGATAACTATAAAATTATCATATATAGTCTAACAAATCTGATTTCAATAGTTTTTTATGGTTAAACAATCAGGATTCCGATTTTGTTGGTATTTTAGGTGTTTTTTGTGCCCCTCACATTGTTGGCTCATAATTTGTAAAAATGTGAAGCCAAACCATGAGATAGTCCTAAGGTTTAAAATTTTATAATTTCTAATTTTACCCTTGGCCACTTATTTGCCCATATTATCCTCCCCCTCCCATCTTACATGATGTGTGGTCCTCGGGTTCCTAGGCCACCTATTCCTCACCTCCCCCCATATTTTATGATTTCTATTGATTTTTCAAGGGGTTTTATTTGGGTATGGGTTCATTCCTTATTCTTCCTTCTCTTTATCTTCTCAATCTACCTCTTTCCATCACCATCTTTATTCACAAGATTGGTCCAAACCCTAGTTTTGTTCAAGGCTCTAATTTATTTGGTTTTGGATTCTTTGTGTGTGAGATCCTCCATTGAGGCAATCCTCTAATTTTGTTTCTATTTTTAAACTTTAACTGTCAAAGGAAGTGAGTTCTAGGTATGTTTCACTTTTTATAAGTCTTGAAATTCTAGAAACCGTTATTTATTTCCTTTCAAACCGATTTTCTAGAAAATATTTATATTAATAATTGAATAGGTAATCCTCTTTGAGATAGAAACCATGTTGCAATTTACTTCCATCAACATTATTTGAGTATTTTCATTAGAAATATTTAAATCTAAATTTATTTAGAAAATATCCTACTTTTTCATGTTTTACATATTTTATGATTGACCTTGGTAAGTGGACTATGTTATCATTAAATTTATTTTATTTTTCAAAGTGATTTTATAATTACTTATTAATTTTATTTTCTATTTCATGTATTTCATGAAATTTAACGTAATGGGGGGTCTATAAAATTAGTTTTTTAAAATAAGTGTAATGTTTTTAAATGAGTTTTTTTCCATTGGAGGTTATGAAAATATACTTAGGTAATATATATGTGTGTGTGTGTGTGTGGTTTTGTGGGTACCAAGTCACATAGGATTTTGTAGATTAGAGTAACGATAATAAATATTAACTTACAAACACTAATATATATAAGTGTTTATGGGCATAATGATGATGGAAATTCTAGGGATATAAATGAGTTACCCAATTTTTTTAAAAAAAAATTGTTTCATGTGATAACCAAAATTAATTATAAGTCCAAGTGGAAACCATTAAAAACTGTTTGTGGACTGATTTATTTGCAATAGACGGTTCATTGATATTTGGTTGGAATTTTCACATTAAACTTGTATTGGATATGTGGTTTAAATCAACCATTTTTTGCATTTATTGAATTTTTAGGATTATGGTAATTTAATATCTTATAAGTGATTTGGAACTCATTTTTTGTGGTTACTATATTATTCAATCCTCATGGAAACCTCATGTTCTTAAGTAGGTGGACCTAAATGGGTTGAGAATCATATCCACTTGAAATTCTAGGGAAGTCTATGTATTCCTTCCACTGGCCATTGACATGTTACTATCTATTTCCACTTGATGATATTAGAGTATGTTCTATGTCTTCCAACTACCTTAGTGGCCATTAGTGTTTTTCCCATTATTCTAATTGAGAATTTATTGATATTATATATTTCTTCATTTTTCCTTAGTTTATTCTTTCCACAACTTTTAGTATTTAAATATTTATCAACATAATTTAACTTCAGTAATATGGTATTTTTGTGTCCATTTTATATGATTATATTAAATAGAATGTTCGTGTCCTTGTGAAGAGTTTTTAAATGGTTTTTTAATTAATGAATATTATAAGAAAAGTTTATAAAATGTCATGGTTTCTAATTAAATTATGATTCAAAACCTGAATTAGAATTAATTAATTTCAAACTTTCACTAAATGGAAAATTTATTTAAAGACTATATATGGGAAATTGTTTCATTTTGAATTCTTACTAATTTTATTTCTCACTCCAATAATATCAAATTTCCCATAGTTTATATATTTTTTACCACTCACATATCATTGTGGATTTTTGTTGTTGATGTTATGTTTTTTATAGTGATTCTGAAGTCCCATTGATGTATGTCACTAGTTAATTATTGTGTTAGTTTATTTTTATCACATTTAAAAAATTGGTTATTTAATGAATTGTATAGTTATAGGTGTACTACCTTATAGTAGATGATGATATCCATTTGGAAGTGTAAGTTTTTATAGGGGAGGATGTATTCTGTGAGTGGTGGGATATTCATGGTTTTTTTGCTAATTTCATTTAAAATATAATTTTTTTTTCAATATATTTTTAATTTAGTGTGTATATATAACCTATAGATAAGTCAAGATGATTGTTTTTGATCTTATGATACTTGTTTCAACTTTTTATTTTTCTTTTTGTGAAATCATTCCTGAGAAATATTTGACGCCCTAAAATTTGATGCCTCCTTGAGGATATAATGAATGCACCTCAGGGTTATCCTGGGAAGGATGAGGTATCAAACATATAAATGTATCAAGGTTTATGATGATATAATGTCAAGGGTTTAATTAGTTTATGATTTTTTATATTTTTATAAAGATAGAAAACTAAAAAGGTATTTTGAATGTGTTTGACCCAATATTTGTTAGATATATTGTATTTATTGATGGTTAAAATTGAATCTCTTTTATTTATTTCAATGTCAATATTTAAAGAAGGTATTAATGAGAATTGGATCCTATGATCATGGGTCTGGGGATATTATTATTGGTATAAAAGTAGGTTTTAGGAAACTTTAGAGGTTAGAATGTTAGTTTATGAAAATTTGACAATTGATAAGGTAAGGTTTATCATAATTTTAAAGGTATAGATAACCTTTTATGGGTTATTTGTGGTTATATTTTTTATGTTAGTGATTAGGATAAGATAGGGTTAGTGGTAACCAATGGGATAAATCTATGTAAAAGATAAAAAAATTTGTAATGTACAGAATATGTTGTTATTCAAGAAATTGCATCTCTTTCTGGATACATGAAAATATATTCAAATGTTTAATTGAGGCACCTAGGTGTAATAATATTGAAAATAACTGGTTGAGTATTAAATCAATCTTTAATCTGGTGCAAGAAGAGTCATCTTATGACTCCAGACTTGTATAGATGTAACGCCCCGACCCCAGTTACCCAGAGTCGGTGCATTATTTTAATACATTGGCATGATTACAAGGAATCAAGTCCTGAAGGACTGATCAGTTTAGCAGTCTTGGAAAAATAGATCACATACATGAATGTTAAATTTGAACGTTATGACGTACAAAACAACATAAATAGTCTTTATTAATGCCATTATTCCCTTGGCTTAACCCTGCATATCGATCACATTACACTTCTTGGAATCCTGGGAAAAATAAAACATACATAGGGGTGAGCTCAAATGCTCAGTAAGGGTAAGAAATACAGCGGAAACTTTCAAAAATAAGCATAAAGATTTAAGGAAATGTATAAAACTAAAACAAAATCCTTTTAAAATTGAACTTCAGCATAATATGGTAGAAATAAAGTGAAATAATACCATTTACTTATTCACATGGATATTCTAATAATCGAATAATCACATGCAATATCACTAACCACTTTCATAATGATGTAATGCATGATGTCGAACTTTAATTTCTGTGTCGAGGCCTCGTGCCAAGACCTAAGGGATAACTGTAACCGGAACCCATCCTGGAGAGCCTCTGTAACTGGACTCCATCCCGGAGTGCCTCTAATAACCGAACACCAACCCGGAGTGTCTCTAGTAACCGGACACCAACCCGGATTTCCTCTAATAACCGTACACCAACCCGGAGTGCCTCTAATAACCGGACACCAACCCGGAGTTCCTCTAATAACCGAACACCAACCCGAAGGGCTTACTTTTACCGGTCCCCAACCTGGAACATACTAGTCCAACACATTCATCTTAAGAAGAGGATGAAATATAACATAAACATTCGTATTAAAACTAACATTCAAAATGTCAAAACTTTAATCATAAACCATTAATGGCATAAAAATAACTCATCCATAGTCAAAAATATCACAAAACCTTAAATACAATACGGATGATTTGTATCATAATAAATCAACTTGAAACATGTTTAAAATTTATCAAAGGATGTTGACATAGATGAAATCAATACTATTTGAGAGAAATATCTCTTTTTTTGAAATCATTTAAAAGTCGCATAATTATAGAGAAATACTTTATTTTGAAAATATATTTATAAGATTGTGAATAAAGCTTAAAAGGTGTAATAACAGTGGAGAATAACCGTACCTGCCGTATAAGTTAAAAAAAATACATTCTTACCTTAATTTTGTCAAAAGGTTAAAAAGGACCTTGTTTGGAAATTGACGGAAAGATTCCTTTATAAACCACTTATAAAAAGTCAAACAAGGGTATAAATAAATTTAACCCATATTCTTTGTAAATAGTAAAAAAAAATTGAAATACATTTCTAAGAAACATGGATGTGGATGATAAAAAATCCCAGTAGATTATTACGTATAAACAACCTCGGATAATGAAGAGATTGCAAAATAAACTCTTACCAATTTGGTAACTTACGAAACATACAACCCATGAAAGAGGTATCATACAATGAATATGTAAATACACATAAATTAAAGTGTATTACACAAATAATATAATTATGGGCAGTACATACACCACACAAAAGGTAATGGTGGCAATATGGCATGAATCTTATGGGAATAAGGAGTGAGATGAAAACCCCTTACCTTGCACTTTCCTTTAGTCGAGGGTATGTTTAACCTCCTATACGAAGATCGTAGTATGTTATTAAATTATACCAGAAGCATATTAATATTTATTATATCATACATGATTCATTTATGACTTTATATTACCCATTTAATAATAATTTCCATGTTAAGTTAAAATTTCAGGTAATAATCACTTTCTTTATCATACGTGTTTTAACTTGTCACTCTTGGTTGTATCACTTAGATCATGATTTAAATACATACAGAATATATAAAATGATAAATATATCATATATATTTAGAATATAAATATGTATAATAGACATATATATAAAATGTAAAACACCGTTTATGGATACGATAGTCCGTACTTACGCATAAATGCTGTTTCTGTTTTCATATAGTATTGAACGGAAGTAAGTGAATAAGATATATGTAAGTACATAAATACTTATATCTATATATATATATATATATCCAGTAGCATTATTATGTCATATATTACATACTTATTAGTAATATATATTTTTATAATCGTTGATGAATGGTGAACTTGGAAATGAATCTCATCGCGTCGTGGAGATGGTAATATGTACGTACGCACGAGCAAAAATATCATTCTTTTGATATTAAAAAATATATAATTGGATGGTATATCATATATACAGAATCATTATTATGTTATATTTATTATTTACATGAATTACAAATCATTATTTTACCCATCCAAATAATAATATATTGAATAACAATTACACCACGACGTGGAGATGGTAAGCCGTACGTACGCACGTATGGTGACATGTCATTAAAAGGATGGATAGAATACATAATATTGTTGTACCATATTTATAATAATATTATAGTATATATGAGATACTGGATTAATTATTTTAGAATGGTAATAACAAAGAAAGAAGAAGTGGAAGAAGAAAGGAACTTGAAAAAGGGTGGTGAAATCATTACCTCTTCTTCGGGTTCTTCCTTTTGATTTGATCAAACGGGATCCTTAGGATGGATTTATGACTAAAGAAAGGCCTCTAGGATGAAGTGAGGGAAGTTGAGAGAGTATTTGGGCAGGGGTTGGCCGAACCAAAAGGCTTTGAAGGTGTAAATTAATTACAAGGGTGAGTGTCCTTTTATAAGAGGGGTGAGGGGCACCTTTGGAAAAGCTAGAAATATTATTTTATAATAAATTCATATTCGGTTTATAATGGCTCCAAAGTGGATTATTTAAAGGTTACGATGGGTATGGGTTGAAAACTACTCAACCAATATAAATTATACAGGTTTGGTTCATTATATTATCCTTATCGTTTAGTTTTAACACTTAGTTAATTAGTTTGACACTTACCATGTCACTTTATATTTTTATATTATATAGTTAATAAACATACAATATACATCCAAGCGACCCCCAAGTGGTCCATTAATGATACAAATATCATGATATAAGTCTCTTGGCAGAACCTTAGATTTTTGGGAATTTAATATCAATTAATAATATAATATTTTTTTTAAAAACTCTTTTATGTCAATTTTGACACTATTCAATAATTGACTTTTGTAAAAATTATAACAGAATTATTACTTCTCAATAAGTTAATTAAATCAATCCTAATATGTCATATTATCCTAGAAAATTATTTCAATTCATTAAAAGTCTAAAATTATATTTATTTCGGTATTTATAATATCAATTATTTTAATTTTTCACTATTATGTTAATTACTGCATCATCATTGTGTCATAAATAAATTAAATTATTTAATGTCTAACAATTATAAATACAATAAAATTATGTAGGAAATCGTTTTATCTTTCTAATGAATATTCATAGTAGAAAATCCAACATATATAACCCTATGTAAAAATTATGTTTCTAAAAGATATATGCTTATGTCATTTTTGTATTTATTTTAACTTAATTAATATAAAGTGTCATTATCACTTACAAGTGGCTCCATGGGGTCCACAAATCGACCCAAAGATGTCCATGGTCGGAAATTTATCAACCAATAAGGTTAGTACACGTTTTAGGATAATTTAGTATTATTATAATATTATTTTGTAACCCTTATTTACCAGATTTACCCTTTAACCATGGTAAATAAAATATTTATCGAAGTAATTATTCAAAATGTCTAAAAATAAAAGTTACCTATTTACACAATTTGAAAATCCTGATTCCAAATATGGAATCCATTTTTCCAAATTCAAAATACAGAAGTGGAAGAAATTAATTTAAAATTAATTCCTGTTGTCAAAACAAAAAGCGTGTTTTTAAGATATAATAAATATCAAAAGATTGATACTTGTTTATGTCCGGTTTAATTTTGAAATTATGTCAAATGACCAAAATTGTATTAAATGGTAAAAATATATTCTAAATACACTTTAAAACAACTCAAATTCATAATTTATCAATAATAATTATTTTGATTAAAAAAGTTGTTTTTAATTAAAATTTAGTAATTTTCATTATTTATCAAAATATTAAAGTTATCCGAAAAGTACCAAAATTTCACCTAAGGCTAAATTTGATACTCCGAATCCAAAACTGAAGTCCATTTTGAGAGATAAAATTTCAAAAAATTTAAAAAGTAGGTATTACTATTCATAACGGCTACTTTGATTGGTCGTGGTGTGTGTTAGAACTCGAAGTTGCGTACAACACACGCTACTGTATTATTCAAAGAGAAGCATATCATGGAAGCTCGAGGTGTTACAATAGATACTACTAAGGGATATTTTTTGGTTAATAACATTATTTTTACACACCATGTTGAAGTATTTACAATATTATGGAATTATGATATGGAATATGAGATAATCCATGATAATGAAACTTTATTTGAATGGGGAGTTATTTAGGTTGAACTGAAAGATAATTTAATAAATTTAACGATAAATACATTTAAAGGTTGGATAAAATTTCCCTACAATAATTCTTATATAGTGATCATCACTAAAAATTAAATCCTTTTTGTTTTAGTAATGAATGAAACATAATGGAACAAATTCAAAAATTGATTCCATAGAAAATTCATAGATTTTTCCAACATGAAATCTAATGGGAGAATAACTGAACTGAGATAAACATTATGATTATTCAAAACCAGCTACTAAGAATAATAAATAATAATTTGAACTTAGTTGTGTTTCCAAAAAAATAAAATAATGGAATAAGAGAGTCTAATTTAGGTTCCAGTGATGAAGATGATGATGGAAATAAGACTCAATTTACTAAATGTTTGAACAAGCACCAAGAAAATAGCCTTAATGGAACTGAGAGATGTTTTATGTGTGGAAAATTAAGTCCAAAAAGAATCTAACTGTTGAGTAATATTGAATATCCTAGTGGATACTATGAAATTAAAATTATTGATACCTAAAGTAAAAAATCGGAATTCACTATCTTATATGTGTGCAAGATAGATATTACCAAAGTTAATATTATACTCTGTAGTCTAGAATAGATTGTGGTCAATATAACTTCTAAGAAAATGGATTTTATATGCAAACAAAACTATGGATATGAGTTTTAATGATGATATGGAATGAGAGACAATGATCATACACTCAAAAACTATAAGTGTTTTATTTTATCCATATTCTACCCCCTAATTTGTACGTTTAGTGATTGTAAAGAACCAAAAATATTTACTCTAATGACATTATTAAATTTAGTTAATAACAACTTATAGTAATATGACAAAATAATACAAATTATATATCTATTCTTTGAATAATGTTTATTTTCTCCTAATAAATACCAATTATCTAACTTTTAGTAAAATTTGATGTGGTATTGGTCATGGATAGGTTCCCTCTAAATATAGAACATAATAATTTACTAGATAAGAAAACCACATTTAATATCTTAAATCAACCCATGGCCACCTATTAAAATAAAGGTAAATATAAACTACTTAAACATACCCCATTATATTGGTGTTTTTAGAATATGTTATTAATAGAAAACTCCACATTAGTAATATTTATATTTTGAGGGAATAGATAAGTTCTCTAATCAAACCATAGATAGTGGTCATGAAACTCTATTAGAAATTAAATATTGATTCATGTTTATCTTATATAAACTCTTAAATAGTTCATTAGTTAACAATAATTAATATTGTGGGGACTTAATTTATTTATGGGGGTGGATATTGTAACACCCTAATATTTTAACATATATTTTCCTTTAAATCCTAATGTTTTTAATAGCTCTTAATAACAAAAACACTAAAGAAATACAAACCATAGAACATTATATAACCGCTCCCATAGAACTATAGAGTTGGTGGGAGAATATAGATGTCACTTAAATATAAATTATCTTTAGAAATCAAAAAAAAGGTCATTATTTGTATTAATTAACTGATAAATCTATATTAATATAGCTAAGTACAAAAAAGGCAATTTAATAGAAAACAATTATTTATTGAAAATTTTTAATTCTATAAGAATTATTTTAAGAAAAAGTGTATATAATAGATAAAATATAATATGTTTATGAATAATTTATTAACCCTAATGTAATTGGAAATTGATTGTAATTATGAATAAGTAAGGTTGAAATTTAAAAAAAAATTATTTTATAATATTATTTTAAATAACAATTAAGAATTTTTAGAATTAGTATCTGAAAAAATATATTCACTATTATATTTAAAATAAAATAAAATATTAATATATATATATATATATACATTTTAAATTAGCTTATATTTAAGCTGACTGAGAAAAAATAAGGATATTACGAAAACTATAACTTTTGGGAGAATATCATAATATAAGAATTTATTACTTTTTTAAACCTTTTTATATAGAAAATATGTAATTATTATTAACTATATCATTTAAAATTACTAAATTGTTATTATAAAATCCATTTTTATCATTGTGGAAATATAATTTATATTTTATCGTAAAAACAAATTTATTCACATATATTAAAAAATTTGGTTCTCAACACATATAGATTTCAAATAAAAAAATGGATTTAATATTTTAGATCAAAATGATAGAATTATATATTAAGGTCATTTTTATTTTTTATTTATATAAATTGGGTAAATTAAATTAATCTTAATGACATGTATAATTGCAAAACTGGTAATTTAAATGAATTATATATTTAATATTTTTTATTTTTTATCATATAAAATAATTAAAAATATTTTCAAAATTGAGTTAAATATAATTTTTAAACCCATATTTAAATAAACTATACCACATGCAATTGGTTATAAAAACTAAATAATATTAAGAACAATTAATGTTAAAGAAAACATTATTATAGAAAATAGTATTTTTATACATAAATGATTAAATTTAAAAGTTAAAATTCACATAAAATGAAATTTAATTGAATTAATTTATGACGGGGTTTATTTTTATCACCATAAAAATTTTTAGAAGGGGGATTTCATATTCTTAATTAAACATGGGTAACTTGATTAAATGTTATCTACTTTGGTAGAAACAAAAAAAATGTAAAAGTAAAAATATAAGAACCAATTACTTACAATATATATTTAAAAGGATTTGAAATACTTGGATGAGTATTTATCAACCCAAGATCCCCACACACTCCATTATTTCACAATTATGTAATTATTGACCCACGAATAATTTCATTTAATTATTGAAAAATAATTGGTGTTCACTAGAGTTCCATTTTCTTCACTAATAAAACGAGATCACTTCCACCCTCCCAAAGGTACTCGTCCAATTAGAAATTTCCATTAACACCTCCCAAATTTCCCTCTCATAAAAAACCCTTGCATGAACTAGTTCCTTTTTATACATATTTCATCCTAATTCATTGATTTCTAAGAAGACTTTCAAGAGAATCTTTAATGTCCTAAAGTGATTATTACATAAAACAAATACTTTTCTTATTAATATTTCAATTCCAAAATATGAATAAAACATGTAATATAGTGTAATATGTATCATTAAATTAATTTGGATTTAATTTATTAATTATACATCCCTTATTTTTTCCTTTCCATTATCTTTTAAAACCAAAAAAACATTGATCATATATAGCGCAAACTACCACCTCCACAAAGTAACAATTTTTCATATTTCATCTTGATTATAAGTATTTTACCAAAGAGATTAAAATATAATTCACATACTAATTTTCCATAAATAATACCACAATTCTTATATTATTATGATTTAATACGCTACCTTAACCATACCCACCCATCAAGATATATCGTCATCATGCTCGAGGTTGGTTTAGCCTCCTACTTAAACAATGCTTTAACCCTATATCATGGATGACTGTGGGAAATTAAAAATTAATATTATTACAATTCAATTATAAAATAATATTTAGTTCATTCTAATTTAATGGTTAAATTATTTATTTAACTTATTATTAAAATATCATCTCTAATATATAAAATTACCAAAATAAGCTGACACTGATTCAATTATCACACATATGAAAAAAACATAACACAATATGAGAAAAAATGTTACATATTGAATTGAATATAAATAAATAAGGTTAAATATAATTTATATAATAAATTTAATTTTATAATTCAAGATTTTACACACATGTGGAAAATGAAATTGGAACAAGGTAATGGATTTTATATCTTTATTTTCACCCCTTGAAAAATATTTCTTATTATACCCATGTTTTATTTACAATGGTGTGCCTAATAGACCATAAATTTTTTAATCCTAAATATATTATATCTCATGATATTTAATATTAATTTCAATTCCCTTCCTCTATTGGAGTTTTAACTCAAAAAATACAAAAGATGTAAGGGTTTTTATAACTCAATTTTCAGACATTAAGTTGAAAAAATTATTATCAAACTCTAATGTTCCTTTATTATATTATCATAACTATGAATTATTGGTTTTTAATTTAATCCTTATTTTAAATGGGTTTATAGTTATTCACTATAACCTCACTATCTGATGATTTATTCCTTAATTATTAAGATTTTATAAACGTTTATTGTCAAATTCTCCACCCATTATGATATATTTATTATTATAAATCACTTTTTCTAGAGAATGATATTTCAAATGAAACATTGATATTTTGTATCATGATTATATTATATTTCATGATATTCATTGTTCAATTCCATGATATTTCTCTCACACAGATCTGAATTAAAAATTATAAAAGTTATAAGGTATTGGGTTAACTAAAGTTTCTTCCATTATTTTGAAAATATTATTATTGAACTATATTATTTCAAGTTTGACTTGTTGTACCTAAATAATAACATGTATTTAATTCCAGCCTTCCTTTTTTGGGTTCTATATTTCTTCCTTATTAAATCATTATCTAATTATTCTTTCGAAGTAAATTATGTTTCTTGTATGGGTTTATTATATAAAATTATAACCACTTGAGACATATTCATAATTATAAAACATGTATTATTTGTATGTTGTATCTAGTTCCAAAAAAATATTTTTATCATGTACATAACATTATTAAAGGTATTTAATGATTCATTTAAAATTATAACATTCAAGGGGATTCAATTCAAGTGTTTTTAAAGCAATATATTTTATTTGAATCTATTATCAATTTCATGAGACTTGTTTGATAGTGTGAAGAATATTTTATTTTATATAGTGTACTCAAAAACATATTTTATTCTGGAATAATGAATACTATTCATTTAATTACATTCTATTTTCATTTATTACCTTTAATAATTCTATCAACCTTCTTCTATACAACTAGTTGTTAAATGGTACAATGAGATACTGATCAAGTCTAAGCCCCATTATTTTCTCCACTGATTCACACCACCCATTTATCATGTCTTCCTTCAGCATACCTTCATACTATTATATATTTGAAATATAAAAATGTTCCAATAAATTTTTTTAGAATAAACCATAAAGGTTCTTTCATGCATAAGTCCCATACCATGCCAGTACAAAAACTCATTCATGAAGGACCTAGATAAATGAAATTAAATATTAAAACATAGTAGATTATTCAATATTTCCTTAAAATGGCCATAATCAATAATAGAAAAATGAACATAACATCAAAATCAATCATTTTGACTCCACTACCACCACAGGTACAAAAATATTCCTTATAACAAGACCTTAAATTGTATGGTGTGCCTATTTATATTAAAATAATCATTATGGTCAAATTTTATGTTATTGTGTTATGAATGTGTCCCATTTCATGGGATGAATTCTTAATCCACAATATATTTCATTTTATTTGATGATGATAAGTTTTACAATGTTTAGGTTTTCTAATTTAAACCGTAGTAAAATTAGAAATAATACTTTCAATGAACCTCTAATACACAAAGGATTCTGAAAAATTATTAGTAGTTATAAATATTTTTCATTTAAAGGGTGGACTATATTATCATTGGGAAGGATTTAATTAAAACACTTAAATAAATTAGATATTTTTGGAATATTAAACAATCTCTCTAGTTAGATAGGTTAAACTTTTATCCTTTCATTTAAAAATTTTATATTCGCCACTAAAGGTTATTGATAGGATACACACCTTGGATAGTTATATAACCACATGAGAGTTGAAAAACCAAAATAATCCTTCGAAAAATTAATGTATCAGAAACTATTTCCTTTTTAAATGATCATCATCCTATTTAAAACACCCAGATACAAGGATTATATACCAAAAATTCCCTACATGTGTCTCTTTTAAAATTACATGTATTTTATAGAATAATGTCTACATTTATCCCAAGGGAATATTTATGGGATATGAGTATATCATAACTAATTGAAGATCACTTACTTACGCCAACCCATTTATCATAATGAATTGTGTATAAAGTAGTTGTATAATAAAGCTAATTAATAATGAGATTGGAATTAATTCAAAAACTAAGATATTGAGTAAGATTGGTATTCATATGATATAATCATATTAAATCACTGAATGATTCATTCTTTTCTGTCACTATAGTATTCTATGAATAATCTATCGAAAACTACTTCAAATAATTCCAAAAATACTATTTTATGAAGAATGTGTAGAATGAGAAACACATATCTCCCAAAGGAAGAATATATATGTGTTTGTTTACGTGTTTGTGTGTGTGTTAATCTATTCATGATCATTTGTAAATACATATTCTCCATTCTATGTAAGTCTACAAGTTGATTCACACAATAATATATTCAATGGAAAATATATATTTACTGATTGATGTGCTCATCTTCAAAAGGAATACATGAATTTTTTTTTGAGGATAAATGACTAAGGTCAACTTCTAATGATTAAATTTGGAAGACCACAAGGTTCATGCATAGTGGTTTAAAATGTGTTTGAGAAAGCCCATAGTGATTTTTAGATAATGGGGATGGTAAATCCAGGGATTACATGACTTATAGTGAGTTCTACCACACCCAGTGAGTGTGATAACATAATGGGTTAAACTATGATTTAGTGGAACATAGTGATTACATGAAGGGTTCAAGGACCATGTTATAGAATAGATAAACCACATGTCAAGATGATCTGAACCCACCACTAAAAAATGTAACATTTAGGAACATCATCAATATGTCATAAGATACATCCACATGAATATGTCTAGGATATTCTCACTAGAACCTATGGTATTTCCCCATGTATATAACATTTTACATGAATTCCTTGTTGTTGAGTGTTGATTAATTCATTGGTTACATTATTTTTATTTGTGTATTAATTTCCCATGATTTTAATTATATTGAATATACCATTTGATCTTTTTTTTGTTAACTATATTTCTCCATTCTCATATGAAATTCAATATATTACATGTATCTTTTAACATTACTTGTTTAATTTTGTTATGTTTTCCTTGGTTTAGGGAATTAGTTGTTTTTTTATGTTTTATTCATTCTTATTGTATGTTTTACTCCTCATCTTTTTTAAAAAAGTTTTTTCATTTTAATAAAAGAATTAATATCTGATATAATTTTATCATTTTATTTTGTTCTCTTATTTATCTACCCTTCAAATATGTCTTTTGGTATTTAATTTATTTCATGTGAGATATGTATAGAGAATAATATTACATCTTTCTTTTCCACTTATGTATAAATTATTTATTTTGATATGGATAGAATTACAATGTGTGGATGCACCAACCGTTGATTTTATCATGTCTTTAATGATTAAAATATGGTATTTGTCAGAAATTAAGTTGTCGTTATCAAAAATTATAAATTATTCGAATTTGAAATATGGAATACATTTTTTAAAATTCAATTCAAATTTTTTGTGTAAATTAGATTAATATTAATCTTATAGTCATGACGGTTAAGTGGTTTTTAATGAATGAAAACATGATAAAAAAAATTAAAAAGTTATTATATCCAATTTTTATGTTAAATTTATTATAAAGACAAAATTTTGATTAATAGATTTTTAATTTCACTAAATTTAATTTAACAAAAATTAAAATATAATTTAACATGATTAATTATAAAAACGAAAAGGCAATTTCAATTAAAATTCAATAATTCCCATTATTCATCAAAAAATGAATCTTCTCAAAAAAATACATTAAAATTTTACCTTAAATTAATTTTAATATTTCTACATCAATAAATTTGTTTATTTTTTAAAACAAATTTCATATATGTGTTAAAATTTTATTTTAAATTTTGTGCACCAAACATGATTAACATGTTTTTTAGAAAATATATTGTTTTTATATATTCATTTTTGTCCTTTAAAATGAGTTTTTTCTTTATAAAAAATATATAACTAATAAACTTGTGAAAAATATATATTTTAATTTTTTATTTAATATAATTCATTATCTTAATTTCAAATTCTATTTGATAACTATTATATTAAATACTAATTTTAATAGTGTATTTTAGTTTTGTATAACTACATATTTCATGTAACTCATGATATATGATAATATATGTATAGTTTATATTTATATCAAAACATAGGGTTTTATGCTGATCAATATAAACACAGTGTTTCATGTAGCAAAATATTAACACGGTGTTTTGTATACATAATTATTAACATGGTGCATCATGCAACACAAGCCATCAAATAGTTTTAATTTATTAGAAAAATAATTCATAAAAACACATGGTATCAAATTATACCCCCATTAAAATTATTTAATCTCTCAAAATTATTTTATATCATTAAAGGATTCATAATTAAAATTTCACTCCATAGAAACAGACATCACAAAAACTAATAAAAAATCATTTAAAAATGAAAATTTGGAAACATTATGGTAACCTAATGTCACTCATAACTATGTTTTAACATAGGAGAAAATAAGTGATACGTAAAAACATTGACATAAAGATAAATATAACACCCAAATACTGATGGAGAGTGATACAGAACATGGTTAGGAAAAATATATTGATCAAAAGTACATTAACAAAATATTCTAGAAACATTTAATTAATGTCATCAAAAATTATAATAAAAATAAAAAATTTGATTTCCTTATCATTTTCAAAATGTATAATAATTTTCATAAGAACCTATTCTTACATTATATCATTCCATTTCCTAAGGACAATCTCATCCATTATTTTTTCATTGATCAAATTTCTCTTTATCAATTTTTCAAAAAAAAATTAAGTTGAATTTTTTATTCTTGATCCACTATAAGATCATATGATCCCTAAATATAATGATAAATAATTTTTTCTATCAAAATGGTTAGAACATTTTTTCTAATATTCATAATTCTTCATGTGGTTCAGTAATCTCTAAAACCTCGTCCAAAGTTTAACATACACCATTCCATAAATAGTTATCACCGTGAACCTTCAAAAATATTAAAATCCAAAAAAAATAAATAAGGTCAGGTAATAATCTTAACATTAATCATCCAAATATCACAAACTAGATATTAATTTTCACAAACCAAACATGTAAATAACTTAATCATGTATTCTATTGAAACATTGTAATAACCTGAACAGTGATAATATTTTGTTGAAAACAAACATTCTTCTTTATTCCTTACACAGAACACATATTTTTTAATATATTATTTTAATCCAAACGTTTTTTAAACATCATTCATGATTGCATAAAAAACATTTTAGTGAACCATTAAAGTAATCAATACTATCAAATTAACTTATTCATATCCAATATATCTTTATTAAAACATCATTACTCAACATTTATAACATATTAAGGGTTATACTACCCTAATAAAAAATATAAATTCCCCATCATATTACTTATTAGTCCATCATAACTCTTGAATACCTTTTTTCAAATCATTAATGAAAACATTATAATAAAAATTCCATGCATATTTCATAATTATTTAATTCCTATACATAAAAATTCAATTATTAAAAATTTTTCTTAAACCATTATATATTAATCACATTATATTCCATAATATCTCTTTCCTTTTACAGGTCTTAAATAGTCTGTTCATTTTCAGCAATATGACCATTTCCCGGACCACCTTTCTAATTCTCTTCATGAAATTTCCACTTCGGACATCGATTATCATAATTCATATACATTACACATTTAATGAATCAAATAATCAATAATACCTTAGTGATTCCATTATTTCAATCCATTATGTTAATCTAACATTTCAATTTCCATTTGTTGTTACATTCTTTATGTCCTTCTTTTTCAATGTCAAAACATCTTCCTCTTACTCAAGATATCAAATTCAGTGTTTCTTTTCACATCCAAGAAAAAAGGGTACTGAATATTCTTTATAATATGGTTTACATTACTATAACTATCATATAATTCTATCATTCTCTTCATTTTTGAGACTCAGAGTTGGTTAACTTATACATTGATAATAAAGTTCTATGAAAACTGATTATGCATAATCAATTCATCCTTTACTCTAATGATCATCCCATTTGGATAATCATCATAAAATGGTCTATCAAATTTAATTTCAACCAAGTTTATTCATTTTTTAGTATTTGAATAAAACCAAAATCATAGCGTGAGAAACAATAATCATAGTGGGAAACCAAATAATCATGAAATATCATCTATACAATGTCTGAATCCTAAAACCATGATTAATCTATGACACCTTGGGTTAATACAATATCAATTTTAGTTATCTTCCATTAAAATCCTTCATGGTGGTTCACAAATAGTTTTTGAGTTTCTAAATCATATACCCCAGGCATATCGAACTTGGTGGGTAACATGGCCCATTTTAAATTTGTATATACAATTATTTATTCATTATAAATAGTTATAGTAACGATCTACCTTTTTTTCATTCTTTCATACGTAGTCTCCTTTGGAACCTTACATCTCTCGATGTTGACGGTGACTACATCTTCGTATTTGTTTTGTAGAATTGTCATCATTTGGAAGGAATCCATAGTATGTTGATGTGTGGGTGGAATGAATTAAATATATAATGGGAAGAAAAATTTGAATCTTGATAACAATGTATGGAAACATATTTTTTGGTAATTGAAATTAATAGTAGGTAAAGCATGTAAGATAATGAATGTGTATTGTTAAAATGCTTCTTACTAAATCATTATAGGGGTATTAATTAAAGAAATTTGGAAACATGTTGTTTATTTTTTGTAACTACAAAACCAGTCTATATGGTATTGTGCAAATGAATATTGATTTCCCTCTTAAAAAATTGGACTGAATAAATTGATGTACCATTGATGCTCTTAGAAAATGTTGCACGTGAAGAAGAGGTCCTTGGGTCCATAATTGGGCAACCAATACATAGGTATGAATATGTTGCACCTAAAATAGACATAAAATTTTTTATGTGGTGATAGTACTAAGGAATAAAAAATCATTTATAGTAATAGTAACAACTATTCACTTACATGAAATGGATTTGTAGTTTGTATAGGCTGTTACTGCATAAATCAATGGTAACATATAATATGAGGCACCCGAATTGGGAGATTAAGGTGATTGTGTAAATCGAATGTGAGAAAAATGGAGGTGGTTTTTTTTAGGAGTAATAGATTATTGTGGTAGCCTTAGTTTTGGATGATAGGGACCATTTCTGAGTGTTGAAGGTAACAATGGGTTTTTTAGCTGAGTAATATGGTATGACAACTTGCGTTAGAAGAAGAAAAAATGGTATCTAGAGTGGGGGAATGTCTAGTAGATTAATGAAAAAGTGGGATTTAGCAGTCTTCGTAGTCGATAAATAATGCAATGTTATATGCGCGTGTTGACAGATTGAGTCACCAACATGGGTGAAGAGGATGGTCTAGTGGGATCTTTGAGAAGGAAATGATATGAGCATGTAGATTAATGAAGCTCGATGTGTTTTAAGTGGGTCTCGACAGGTGAAGGGTAACCATATTATAGAGGAAATATCCTAAGAAGCATGGGATCTATGAGAAGAAAGACACACTGGAATCTCAATGCAGGTAGCTCGATACAGTCTTAGTGGGTCATGATAGATGAAGGGAAACCCGAATATGGAGGGAAGAACTAATGATGCACAGGGGTAATGGGACTGTGGTGGATGAAAGCCCGATATTATAGGGATAAATATATTTTTGTAGGTGATGTGGCCTCATAAAGGGAGGACACATAAGGTGGATAAATCCAACATTGGTATATATAATTAATATAATAATGTTATTATATTGGAATAATATAAAAATAATTAACTGGGTTTGAGAAATAAGTAAACAAAAACATTCATTGATGAATGTTACCTCTAATTCAGGTACCACATTTTGGATTGCCCAAAAGGACTTACTTGAAAGGATTTATTCCCGATTTATGGATTCTATGATGAGGGAAGGAATTTAAGAATTTAATATTTTTGGGGTTGGTTGAGAAAAATGGCTTCACAGGTGTGATTAATGGGAGAGAATGACTGCCCTTTTATTGCTATGGATGAATGGCATTCATGTAAATACCAATATGTATTAACTATTGGGAACACAAGATTTCCTACCATTTCTAAAAAACTGAGAATTAATGGTTTTCATGGATGATATGGTTGATTCAAATCGACAACACACATTTATACACTTGTTTTAAACATTTGGTTGTGTAACACATATGTTTCCTTATTTTACAATATGTGTTTTTCATTATGGTATCTAGTTATATAAGCTATGTAATTTTACCATGAATGATAAATTAACGTGATAATTACAAAATAATTTAGATTCACTAATTATAAATAAGGGATATAATTTATAAAGTATAAATCCTATATGTGGTGGAAATTATTATTAACGCAAATTCATTAACATGAACAAACACTCAATAAACCTTAACATTGCAAAAAAAATTATTATTTAACAGTCAGCATATTTATTATAATAGAACAATTATTCTATAAATGTACCATAGTTAATATTTATTACTATTTAAAAATTACTTAATAGAAGATTAAATTTTTAGTAGTTTTAAATAAACTAATAAGTTAACATTAATGAAAAATTTGAAATTATTTATTTTAATAAATTATGAAAAATATCAAGACAATGATTTAATTGAAATATATTATGTTAACTCATTTTTAATAGAGTATATTAATATAAAAAAAACTTGTTGGACAATTATTCTTTCAATTTACTTCACCATTAATTATTTTAATTTCATTTTATTTAGTAACTAAATAATTCATTCGTTGTCATTTCATAAGAATTTAATTTAGCTATAAAAACTATAAAAAATAAAGTAAATTTTCCTGAAAAAGAACTCATTTATCATTCAAATATTATTTTTAATTGAACCCACGTAGTTATTTCCATATTTAAAAGCATAATAGATATTAAAAGTAAGAAATGTACATTTTTTATTTCTTTACATAACACATTATGTGAGTCAACTTCAAGAAAAGTTTCTAAAAACTCATAAAATTCCCTAATATGGACCAAATTGTCGAGATATGTCTATCCAATGGAATTTGTAAAAGTTTTTGAGTAATTATTACACCATATACTGGAATTTTAACAACTATGTAATCTTTTCTTAACCTTAAATGATACAATTAATTTTAATTTCATTCACTAATGACATTAGTAAAAAAAATCTTTATTAGAAATTATAAATTATTATGATTCCAAATATATAATCCTTTTTTCCAATTTTGTTCATATAGGAGGAAAAAATAAATATAAATGTTATCCCAAAGTTGTAATGAGAATTAATTTTTTAAATAGAAAACATGATCAAAATATTAAATAGTTTAAATGTAACACCCCAAGCTTCCATGGTATGCTTCTCTTTGAATAATACAATAGCGTCTGTTGTACGCAACTTCGAGTTCTAACACACCACAACCAATCAAACTAGCCGTTATGAATAGTAATACCCACTTTTTAAAATTTTATAATTTTTATCTTTCAAAATGGACTTCATTTTTGGATTCGGAATATCGAAATTAACCTAGGGTGAATTTTTGGTATTTTTCTGAAAACTTTCCATTTTTGATGAATAGTGAAAAACACTAAGTCATAGTTTAAAAACAAATTTTTATTTAAATAATTATTTATTTTATTTAAATTTATTTTGTGTCAAAATAGATATATAATAATTATATAAGTTCAATGTAATTCATTGGAGTTGGTTTATAATAATTTTAGATATTTAAAAATTTTATTGAACATTTCACCGTCTTTTACCCACCTCCTAGGAGAATTTGCAAATTCACATGAAACATATTTTTACCACTTCTATGAGTGGAATTTAAAAAATCTGAGAGAAATGGTTTATATCCGTATGAACAATGTGGTTTAATAAGATGAAAATAATTTTTTGGTTAATAGTAATGTTTTACTTTTATTTACCACGGTTAAAAGTAAATAGGGTATGTAAGGGTAAAAATGATATTATTATTACCCTAAAACATGTCCAAATTCTATTGGATAAGTATAATTCAACAAAAAACAACCTTAGGAATAAAATATGAACCTCTTTGGTCCACTTGGATTAGATTAGGACGCTTATTATTATATTATTTAAAAAAGAGTTAAAAGAGTTAAAATCAATGTTTATTAACTGAAACATTTTTAATATAGGGTTATGAATAAGATAAATTATACAATAAATATTAATTAGAAAGATAAAACTATTTACTAAATAATGTTATTTTATTAATATTTTTTAAAAATTAAATTATTTAAATTATTTATGACACAATGACGATGCAATAATTTTTAATTAATGAAATATTAAAATAATTGATATTATAAATGTCCAAATAAATGAAATTTGAGACCTTTTATGAATTACACTAATTTTCTAGGTTAATATGACATATTAGGGTCAGTTATATGAATTTGTTTTGAGTTAATAATGCTTTTGTGAATTTAGAAAAAACAAAATACCAAATAGTGTCAAAATTGACATAAATGCATTTTTAAAACAAATATTATTTTATTAATTGATATTATATTAATAAAAATATAAGGTTTGTCCAAAAGAATTATATAATGATAGGTGTATCACTAAATAACTACTTGGGTGTCTCTTGAAAGTATATAGTAATTTTATTAACTATATGATATAAAAATACAAGGAGACATGGTAAATGTCAAACTATTTAACTAAGAGCTAAATCTATAAGATAATGTTAATATAGTGATTCAAATCTGTCTAAAACGAATTTATTGAGTGGTTTTTGACCAATCCACACCTTATCCTTTAAATAATCCATTTTGGAGCCATTATAAACTGAAAATTATTTTATTATAAAATAATATTTCTAGCTTTTCCTAAGGTTCCCCTCACCCCTCTTATAAAAGGGCACTCACCCTTCTCTCTAATTCACAACTTAAAAGCCATTTTTCATGTCCAAACACTACCCAAATACCCTATAAACTATCCTGCCTTAATCCTAGAGACCTTTCTATAGTCATAAATTAAACCTATGGATCCCTTTTGATCAAATCAAAAGGAAGAACTCAAAGAAGAGGTAAATATTTCATCACCTCAATCAAGTTCCTTTCTTCTTCCACTTCCTTTTTATTTTTTGTTTCCATTATAAAATAATAAGTCCAATATCTTCTATATATTGTGATTTTATTATAAATATGGTACAACCAAATTCATTATTCTATCCATCGTTTGAATGAAATTTCACCATACGTGTGTACGTAAGGCTTACCGTCTCCACATCGTTGTGTAATTATTATTCAATACATTATTATTTAGATGGGTATAATAATGATGTATAATTGATGTAAATAATAAATATAACATCATAATTATTATTTATATATGATATACCATCTAATTATATATTATTTTAATATCAAAAAAATGATATTGTCGTTCATGCCCACGTACAGATTACCGTCTCCACGAACGCGATGAGATTCATTCCCCATCGTATCCATTCAAGAATAATTTTCATTAGATGTTTAAAAATAATGTTTAAAGATATTAAATCATTCTGGATATAAATACGATATATTCCATCCATAACAAATATGACTCACATAATAATGAATGTAAAGGAAAACGAATATGTTATCACCCGAAACAACGATAATACTAAGATATTATTAACAATGCAATATTAAAAGATCATATATGATATCATATTAATGTATATGATTCTTTTATATTTTAATAACAATTATTTCACCATTATATAGGAGTTTAACCTACCATCGACCAAGAAAAATTACATGGAAAGGGTCAATTCCACAATCTCTCTATTATCCGAGGTTGTTTTTACATTAGTATCTACTCGGACCTCCTTATCATTCACATACATGTTTCTTAAATATATATTTCAAAACATTCTTAAAATTTTATATACTATGGAATAAAATCATTTATACCCTTTTTTGACTTTTTATAAGATGTTTATAATGGAATCTTTCCGTCGTTTTCCAAACAAGGTCTCTCATAACCTTTTCGACAAAATTAAGGTACGAATGTTTTATTTAACTTATACGGTGGATGCAGCTATTTTCCGCCATAATAAAATCATCAAAACTTCCCTTACAATATTATAAGAATATTTTCATATATAAATGTTTTCTTTTATAATTACATTACTTTTAAAGGATTTCAAAATATAAAGAGATATTTCTCTAAAAAGGTTTTGATTTCAACTATGTCAACATCCTTTGATGGATTTTGAGTTTGTTTGAAGTTGATTTATTATGATTCAAAACATCAATATTGTATAAAAGGTTATGTGATATGTTTTTCTGTGGATGTTTTATTTCATACCAATCATGGTTTATGGATAATGTATTGACATTTTGTATGCTAGTTTTAATATGAATGTTTATGTTATGTTTAAACCTTTTCATATGAGGAATGCATTGGACTTAGTATGTGATGGGTGGAGCCCTCCATAGATCCTCGATGCATCGGTTGGGCTCATGATACAAACTAGTGTCTTGGTACAAGGCCTTGACAAAATCTTATTTGTAGTCTTGGGACAAGGCCTTGACTATGTGGTTATGATAGTCTAACATTATGCATTCCATCATTATGAAAGTGGTTATTGATATTGTATGTGATTATTCGACTTGTAGAATATCCATGTGAGTAAGTAAATGGCCTTATCTGATTTTATCTTTTCCATAATATGATTAAGTTTAAGTTTAAAAGGATTTTGATTTAGTCTTATACATTTCCTTAAATGTTTATGCTTATTTATGAAAGTTTCCACTATATTGTTATCCTTACTGAACATCTAAGCTCACCCCTTTCTATGTTTCATTTTTCCCAGGATGCAAAGAAGTATTTTATGACTTACCTGTGGGGATATTCTGACAGGATATGAGTGTGGTCTATAGAAAAATTGTTGTTGTATTTTTTAATTTTATTATGTAATGTAAATCCGATGAATGTATCTAGTACTTCCAAGGCTACTAAACTAATCGGTCTTTCGATACTTGATCTTTTGTGATCATGTTAATGTTATGTAACAATGTACCGACTCTGGGTAACTGGGGTTGGGGCGTTACAGTTGGTATCAGAGGAAGTTTAGTACAACCCTTGGAACCTAGATTTAGATAAACTCTGATTAGAGCACATGGCCCTAAGATAGACTTTGAGGATTAGTATAGAACAACATCCTAGAATTTTGGCATTATAGAGATTTTGTGAGTATTCCAAGCAATAAATCCATGTTTGGATACAAGCAGGTAGAGATGGCTCTGGCATAGATGTACCTAGGGGTAAAACCCAAAAACACCACTTTGAGCTAGACTGAAACGGGAATGGGTGCACGACAACGGGTCTTGCGGCACTCTTGGTTACGACACTCTAGGGAGATATGCTTAGGATAATTCTCATTTTCTTTACAAACTGTTATTAAGGTTTTATGATTGTATGCTTTCTCAAGGAAAACATTTTTATGATTATGGATTATATCCATAAACTGTTCAATTTATGGTAAGTGTTTTACAGGTTTGGAATTATGTATTTTGATTCATAATCTAATCTAGTTTATGTCATTGTTTAGAAGTGGTGCCTAGTGGAAGGAATGGAAACTATATCAATGCACGCACTCCATGTAGGGATTTCCCTCTTACTTGAGATAATTATAGTGGAGTTGGGGATATAATAGGTGTTGATCAACTTATCACTATACTGGGACAACTCACTCAGGTTATGAATAATAACCTGACCCATATGGAGCACCCTGATCCTCAATGTGGAGGATCAATATTAGATCAGTTCTTGAGGAAAAAATCACCAAATTTCAATGGGAGTACAAATCCATTAGTGTCTGAGCAATGTATAAATTCCATAGAGAAAATATTTCATGCCTTGGGGAGTAGTGAAAAGGAAAAAGTTGTCATGTAAGTTTACCGCCTCACTGGAGATACTGATTAATGGTGGTCATTGATTCAAAACAAAAAGTAAGATGATGATGTATCAAATATGGAATTGAAGGAGTTTAATGAACTTTTATTCGAAAAATACTTTCCTCATGACCATCGATAAGATATGGAAAGGCAATTTCGGAGTCTGAGGAAAAAAAGAGGATGAGAATATCACAAAGTATGAGGCTAACTTTACAAGGATAGCGAGGCATGCTGCAGATTATATACGTAACCCAAGAAGTATGATTGATTGTTTCTATGATGGGTTAAAACCATTTCTCTGTCGAGCATTAGTATCACAATCCTTCTCGTCATATGAAGATATTGTCTCATGTGATATCAAGACAGAAAAATAATTCTCTAAGTCTTACGACTTTAAAGCAAAGAAATAGAAGAAGAGATCTTCTGAACACTCATGAAATGGAAATTAGGGGAAGAAGGGAAAGGTTGAATATCCATCCTGCAGTAAATGTGGCAAGAAACACCCTGGTACTTGCCTGAAGGGAATGGGAGTCTGTTACAAGTTTGGTGAAAAGGCCACCAAGATCGTGATTGCAAGGGGAAGAAAGAGGTTTTCAATGTTGAATGCTACAATTTTAGAGAAATGGTACATTATGTGAATGAATTTCCTATGCGTCGGGGGAACATACCTCAGAAAAGGATAAGAGATCATGGCCAAGCTTATGCTATTACTACTGCTGAGGTTGAAGCTCTGAAAGATGTAGTGGCACGTAATTTATTGGTTTTCTCATGTTTAGAAAATGCTTTATTTGATTCTGGATCATTTCATTGTTTCATATCTTCCCAGTTAGCTAAGAAAATTAGATATTTCCAATTTGATTTAACAAAGGACTTATCAGTCAAAACTCCTAAGGGAAGTCTCATTGCAACATTGTTTTATGCATCAGTCCCCATTAGGGCATATAAATTTTCTTTATCTGTTGATCTCATCATCATACCCATGATTGAATTTTATATAATCCCCGGAATGGATTTTCATTCGGACCATGATGAAACAAATTATTATAAGAAGAAAGAGGTTATGATTTTTGATGATGATGATAAAGAACACCTTATCTTTAGAGCAGAATTGTCACCACCTGATTCTTATCTATATCCACCCCCAATAGCTCCAATAAATTCAATTATTGGGGAGGAATAAAATGAAATAACTGTGGGTGAGGAAAGGAATATTCAAATAGAATATTTATCTGTTGTGAAGGAATATGTTGATGTGTTTCCAGAAGATTTACCTGGACATCATTCAGAACGAGAAATTGAGTTTTCCATTGATTTAATTCCAAGTTCAAGGCCCATATCGAAGACCCCTTATAGAATGGCCACTAAAGAATTAGGTTAATTAAATAAACGACTAGAGGAATTGAGTAATAGGGGATTTATTCGCCCTAGTGTTTCTCCATGGGGAGCCCTTGTCCTTTTTGTTAAGAAGAAAGATGGATCTATGAGGTTGTGCGTTGACTACAGGGAGACCAATGCTATAACGATAAAGAACAAGTATCCCCTACCTCGCATTGATGATTTATTCAACCAACGTCATGGAACTCAATACCTTTCAAAGATTGACCTTTGATTTGGATATCATCAGTTGTGTGTGAAGAAGGAATACATTCTGAAGATAGCATTTCGAACCAGGTATGGGCATTATGAGTTTACAGTAATTATTTTTGGATTGACTAATGCACCCTCTCTCTTCATGGATCTAATTAATAGAGTTTTCAATGAATATCTCGATGATTTTTTAGTGGTATTTATTGATGATGTCTTGGTATACTCCAAATGATACGAAGATCATGAAAATCACTTGCGCATTATCCTGAAGACTCTTAGAAGACATGAATTATATGGGAAGCTTAGCAAGTGTGAATTCTGGCTTCAAGAGATTTCTTTTCTTGTCCATATTGTCTCTAAGGATGGAATCTCTGTTGATCCTTTAAATACCAAGGCAATTTAAGAATGGCCAGCACCAGCAAGTATAACTGAGGTATGCTATTTTATTTGTTTAGCAGGTCATTATTGACATTTCGTCCAGAATTTTGCCTGGTCGGCTAACCCACTAACAAATCTCACACGAAAAGGGTTTAAATTTGTTTGGACAAAATAGTGTGAAAAATGTTGTGAAGAATTGAAGAGAAGATTAGTCAATGCTCCTATCTTGACTCTACCATCGGGGAATGAGGGATTTGTTATTTATAGTGATGCATCAAAGAAAGGACTTGGTTGTGTCATTATGCAGAATGATAGAGTTATTTCCTATGCATCACGACAGCTAAAAATTCATGAGAAAAACAATCCTACACATGATCTTGAGTTAGTAGCTGTAATCTTTGATTTGAATATTTGGAGACACTATCTCTATGGTGAAAAATGTGTAATATATACCGATCACAAGAGTTTGAAGTATATTTTCTCACCAAAAGAACTCAACATGAGGCAAAGGAGAAGGATTGAACTACTCCAGGATTATGATTCCACGATACACTACCACTTGATGAAGGCAAATAAGGTAGAAGATGCTTTGAGTAGAAAAGATCATGGAGTTTTGAACAAGATGAGAGTTGAAAATTATCCTATATACATGGATATAGTAAATATGGATATAGGAATCACCATGGAAGGTGAAACATCAATACTTTTTCAAATGGTTGTCAAACCATCTTTACTAAAAAGGATAAAAAGTTCTCAGACAGGTGTTGAAGAGTTTCAAAAGAATATTACAGCTGTGAATGATGGGAGATTGATTTACTTTGTGTATGATTATGGAATTTTGAAATTTGGGAAGATAAAATGTGTTCCTGATATACTTGATCTAAAAATGGAATTGCTAGATGATGCTCATAGCTCCAATTTCTCTATACACCCTGGGACCACTAAAATGTATAGAGATTTGAAGGAACATTTTTGGTGGGACAACATAAAGAGGGAGATTGTTGATTTGTTTCAAGATGCATGGTTTGTCAAAAAGTGAAAGCTAGAAGGAAATATCCTGGAGGATTCATTCATCCTCTTCCCATACCGGAGTGGAAATGGGATAATATTACAATGGACTTTTTCATGGGACTACCAAAGACTCCTAGAAGGAACGATGCAATATGGGTTATTGTTGATCATCTTACTAAGTATGCACATTTTATTGATATTAGAGAATATTTACCACTAGAACTTCTAGCAAGGATATATATTAATGAAGTTTTTAGACTTCATGGAGTACCACTATTGATTGTTTCAGATCGTGATCCACGTTTTACATCAAGATTTTGGAAATGTCCTCACAAATCCCTAGATACTGAACTTTGTTTGAGCACTGCCAACAACCCTCAAACTGATTGACAATCAGAACTAACTATTTAAACCTTAGAGGATATGTTCAGATCATGCTCACTTGACTTTCAAGGTATGTGGGATTAATATTTACCTCGGGTAGAATTTTCCTATAACAATAGATTTCATTCAAGTATTTAGATGGAACCATATGAAGCGTTGTTGATACTCCTTTCGTCATAGAATCTAAAGATCGGAAAAGGGAATATCTCAGCTGAAAGTGATTCATTCTTTGAAGAAAACATCAAAAATCGACAAAGGCATGAACAAAGGATCAACAGCAAATCCACCGCGCAAGTTATACCACTGCCGCGCAAGTACACTTGCGCGACACCCTTGGTCGCGTAGGTGACTTGCGCGACCTAAGTGGTAACCGCTCGGTAACCGCCCGGGGTCTTCTTTTGCCTATAAATAGACCCTGTGGGCCCCCCACACGGGAGGATTTTTTTCCAGAAACTCGGATTGAATCTCCCGACGCCCAAGTCTCTTCTCAAAGCTTCCGGAACACTTCTAGGGTAATTTCTTACCTAGAACGGAAGATCTAAAGAGAAGAAAAAAGGCCTAAGTGTTGAAACTTATCAAACACTTGCGCGCCGACTTATTTCCTTCAATATAACTTGCGTGTTCCTTTTCTGGAAGAACCTCGAGAACATTCTAAAGGGTTTAAAAAAGAGTCGCTCAAGTATTACATTGCTGGTTGAAAATCGCACAAGTACACTATGTGTCGCGCAGGTATACCTGCGCGACCAATACTTGCGCGCCCACGGAAGACTTGTGCGCCTTGCAAGACTTGCGCGCCCCTACCTTTTTGGGTGCCCATCTTGCCCATTTTTACCCCTCTTAAGCCACTTCACCTTTCCTTTTCAAGATTCAGTCTTCAAGACACTCTTCAAAGCCATTTATGGCATGATTTCTTGATTTGACTTTCTTATCTGAAAGGAATTATGGGGAATCTCTCTCAAAGTCTAGTGATTTAAATATCCTTATGTCACTAAAAATACGGAGAGTTCATTCATTCAACCTCATCCTTTAAGATGAGAGAATCTTAACCTGGGTCTCCTTTTCAGGAATAATCCCCAGTTATAAAACCTTTAATCTGGGCATCTTCCTCAGGAGTAAGCCCCAAATCCTTAAAGTTCCCAATCTTGGGCATCTTCCTCAAGAGTAAGCCCCAATCAAGTCCTTTAATCTTGGGCATCTTTCTTAAGAATAAGCCCCAACCTCAAATATGGGCATCCTCCTCAGGAGTAAGCCCCAAACCTTAATCCCTAACATGGGTCTCCTTTTTCAGGAATAAGACTCAGTCATAACCTTGCGCTTCCTTTTTAAGCCCCAAGTCCCCTAACCTGGGTCTCCTTTTCAGGAATAAAGACTCAGTCATAACCTTGGGTCTCCTTTTCAGGAATAAAGCCCCAAGTCCCCTTAAATTTCTCTTAACCAGTCATAATTTACCTTTGATTTGGGTTTCCTTTTCAGGAGTAAAACCCAATCATAAATCCCCTCCTAACTTGGGTATCCTCCTTAAGAGTAAGCCTCAAGATTAGAGTATTCAAATCTCCATGAAGCACATATAACTTTATGGACCCTGTTCATGGATTTTCTCCCAAAAAGTAAATCCTAAACCTTCATCTATCTGGGCAGTCATCCATACATAAGCCCCAAACAAATTCTTATGATTGCATCTTTCATGGAACAATAGTCTAAATTTTACCAATACCTCTTGTTTCTCACACCGAGCATGACTCACGTGAGCTTAAAGTGTAAAAGTAATTATGACATTCATCTTTGATCCATCAATCATAAACATCATACTCCATTTCTCGAACTACGTGGGTTCTGATTCCTTTTCCAAAAACAAAGGATACGTAGGTAGCCCATTTATGGGTTTGATCCCAACTTTGAAATAATTCATGTCCTTCTGAATGACGATAAACTTCAAGTGCCCCACTGAGTGGCTTTAAAACCAGTCTGGTCATCATAATGACCAAGAGACTTTTATATAAATGTTTTGAAGGATACCATTGACCAAGAATCTCTAAACAGATATAGATGATTCTCTATTGATGAAGAGCCTCGAATACATATAAAAGATTCTCTAAATTTCTTGCATATTTAATCATTGATTGTTAAAACTAAAGGAAAGCTCATTTTATACTTTGTAATATAATAAGGATTCATGAACATAACTTAAATCTATAAAGAGAGTCCCGGAGTAGACAATAATTCCCCTCAAAAAGGTGTGATGAGTCCGACCTCCCATCCTCTCGACCAATGAAAATTCCTAAGCCTCATTAGTCCACAAGCTAATGAGCGCCTGCCTTTGGAATGTAGGTCCAAACAGATATGGAATCATTGGATGTTTTCGGTTCTACGAACAAACCCGTTAGAAACCGATTGGAACGTTTGAATCTCCCGTCCAGGAGGTCATCCCCGAATTCCGTGCGAAACAAAAATGGTGAACCCGACGTGAATCCTTAACCAAGTTAAAGTGATGTTCTTCTTATTTGTTAGGCCCCTTGGGCCAACAAAGCAATCATTGACATGTGCTCATCCAAAAGATGTAGTGGCCGGATTCATCTTGATTATGTCTGTTACATGGAACATGCACTCTTTTCTCAAGATCTTCTGCAAAATGGATTTCCTTAAATTCACCTCTGTGAATACTGCTGCTGTGAACACCTCTACTGTGAGGTCTGCTGCTGTGAAAACCAATGCTGCTACTCCTGCTGGAACGTCATCCGCTCTGAGGATGAAATCACCAACTCAGCGTCTTCAACGCTGTGTTTCTAATGCACTGGTTAAGGAGTACCGTCGCAACGGTACTATCCCAACTCTGGAGGCCGCTCGTCAAGCCCTCCAAGTTAACAACTCTACCTGGTCATCCGGACAACGGCGGCCAGCAATCAAGAAGCAGGCGGTGCTGACTACCGTCTCCAACCATTTCGGGTCGTTATCTCCGGAACGCAATTTCCATTCACTCCCTTACTCTGAGGAAGTGAATGAGCAGGTCCCGCAGGACCTTAATTCAAAAAGACAGGAGTCCTTCTCGAGGGCTCCCATCAACAATCGCCGCCAGACTCGTGCGGTAGTGCGCCCTCAACATGATGAGGGTACCGACTCCAGGCATTCAGCTCAGGTTCCTCGAACCCAAGCAGGAAAGATGTATCGCCAGAGACAGAATCCGGTTAATAATAAGCAGGTTGTCATCCCTGCCATCTCCGGAGAAGTCCACCAACCTAACTTGGTGGCAAACAACGAGCAGGCATACACACCTGTTCGTTTTAATTCCGCTGTCCAGCAGACTCGTCTGATAGCATCAAGCCTATCCCGCAAGGCAATTCCGGCGGAGTACCATAGGCAGGAACATACACCTGCTTATACATCACCAGTTAGTCAGCAGGCTCGTCTGACTACATATGATGGATCTCATCAACCGTGTTTGGCGAAGTGTAATCAGCAGGCACATACACCTGCTAATACTAATCAGGCCTACCAACAGTCTCGCTTGGTAGCGCCCGGAGAAGTCAGTCGGAAAGTCCCGACGACAAACAGGAGGCAGACTCAACTCTCTGCCTCCACACTTGAGTACTGTCAGGATTCACTGACAGGAAAAGGAGGACAGGAGCAGGCACATACACCTACTCCAAGCCCGGAATGGACGTATATCCCCGTTCCGGTGGCTGAAGTCACCAAACATATTTTTTCAATGGTGAAAGAGCAGAAGCAAATTCCTGCTCATATTCTGGATGCTTGCCAGGATATCATAACAGTTTCAGCATCATCTCAGGGACAGAAACATAAATCTATCCCTAGCAATGGAGTGACACATCAACGATTCACTCCGGAACAGACACACACATCTATTCCAGTCCAAGAGGGTTATGGGGCACACTCCCCCATATCATACGGACAACCAAGTCAGGCACATACACCTGATTTGAGTGGAGATCGTCAGCCTAACCTGACCATATTTCCTGATCAGGCACATACACCTGCTCAGAGAAATCACTTTCGTCATCAAGTGGTTTCTAAAGCGATTAATAAGGCATCTAAGAAAAAGATCCGCCCAGCACAGTCAGGAGATCAAAGGCCAATCTGCAACCAAGCCTTGCTCGATGCTGGAGTTCTTGAAGCCCTCAGACATTTATCTGTCGTAATTCAAGATTCTACTCCCTCAGTTCCCAATAACGGGAACATTAATTCTGAAGGTCTTCAACAGACACCTCCTCATGAAGACTTGCTTCATGAAAATTCGGTCAATCTTGAAGTTTCTTCTTCAGATGAGAGCCACAGGAACCCTCTGTGTGGTCCGAAGACCAAGGAGCAAGAGATTTCATCTTTTGTTGTAACCCATCATGACGGTCCTCCTCATGGTGATGAACTTCGCTGCGAAAGTCCTCTCCGCAGTAGTGATTCACATTGTCTTGAAAATTCTTCAGAAGGCAATGTAGTGACGAGAAAGCCCTCCTATTTCGAGGCACTTGCAAACGTAAAACCAGTCATGTCTGATGCTTTACTATCGGCAGGTGAAACTCTTTCTCCATCAGAAGATAGCCTGGGGTTCAGGTTATTCTCCGAACCTTCCCTAGGTCATTCATCTTCCAGCATGAATAGTGATTTCTCTACCAATCTTGTTGAATCCGATGAAGCAACAAGGAAACACCAACTCTGGTCCAAACAGGTAGAAGAATCTTCATTTAATGATAAAGAGGAAATGCTGAACATGAGGAAAAAACTAGCAAAAGGTGAAGTACCGGTCATGTTTTGGCCTTTGGCTGACTCCCAGTACGACATTCCAAAGATGTTGACGGATGATGGAATCCATGATATTCGTCTCAACATATGGAAAACTCTTTGTCAAATAAAGAAGAAGGTATTATCTTATGATGAATATGAAAATCATCTTAAGATAATAGAAGGGTTACAACGCCAGATTGATTTGGCATCTCTATCAGTCTCTCGGTATCCAAAGGCTGAAAAGCAACAGAGAACCCTTCAACGTTCATGCCTTGGCGCACTAAGAAAATTGCGTCAGTTAATTGCCAATGCTCCATCTGATGTTCATATCAGAGGATGGGGTGTTCACAGAGCACTACATTTCACAGTGCTTTCCGGTCAGCAAAGCCCGCCGAAAATGGTCTCATGCAATGTTATTGCCCATGGCCGGCCACAGTCAATGGGCTTTGTTCATAATCAAAAGCTTGCTCAAGAACAAGCTTCAACTAGTTCCTCTCAAAATCAAGTATATAGAGAACAAGTTGTTGATTTGCTCCTACATCAAGCAGGCGAGAATATTGCACAAGCCTCTCGTCTGGAGCAAACACGTCATCAAATGACAGAAGTTTCGGAAATCATCCAACGGTCTATTGAACCAGGTGATAAAAGTGGATACAGGTTAATGCATCCAGCTAATTTCTGAACTAAGATTTGCAAGATCAAGAGAGATTTTAAGAAGATCTCAGACATAGCATATCAAGAGACACCCCAGCTTGCCAGACTGGGGACTTCTCTAACCCAACCCTCAGAATCAACAAATGGGATTCGAGGAGTTGAGTGGAAGCAGCAGGAACATCCCCAGTCCACCAGACTGGGGACTTTTTCAAATCCTCAATCCCTCCCTCAGAGAAAGTCAGTATTCTCTCGATTGGGGAATAAGCCTCAAGAGGAACGAAGAGCCAAGCTGTCAGGAGATTCTCTCCAAGTGACGGTTCTCCAAGAAATTCCTGAGGGATCAAGTCAACGGAATGCCATGTCTCATCATGGACATGGAAGGAGACAATATCACAGAAATGCTGATAGAAAGGATTCCATCCAATATGCATCCATTAATGTCATCAATGCTGTTGCTGCTGATTCATCAGATGAGGCTCAATCAGAGGGATCAGACGAAGAGGTTCCTGCTCAAGAAGTTGCGCACACAGACCTAAATGAAGAAGGTGTGCGCACACGTAATCAAAGGCTTACCCAAAATCTGGGTATTCCTTCAAGTAACTCACTTACCCCTCTCCGAAAAGGATCCAATAAGGGGGAAGGAAAGAATCAGGTTACTTCTCACCCTTCCTCTGAAGGAGGTCAATCGCTCTCATTAGAGCAAAGGTTTTCACAACCGGAGGAAGAAATGAAAGAATTAAGAAGGTTGAATGCAGAAATACTTCAGAGTAGTCTTCTTCTTAATAATTCTGAAGTCCGACAGCCGAAGGAATTTGTTGTAACTACTGAGATGGATCAAGAATATCCTCCTTTATCAGTACACCCACAGAGGTCTAATCCTACGGGTCAAACGCAACAACGGTTGGCAGCACTACCATCAGTTGCAGCACCAACCACCACGTCTGTCCAAACTCCATTTATTACACCTACCCAAAACCAAGTTCAACCTGATGTTTCTCAAAAGTTAATAACTACTATTGAGTCATTAACAGCTCGGTTAGAAACTATGGAAGGGAAACGGGCGCAAGTTCAACCTGAAAAGAAAGTTTACCCTGAATGGGTAGATTCAATTTCTCCTCCATCCAGTTTTGGAAACCCTATTTTACCTACTTTCAATGGATCAGGCGACCCTGAACAACATTTGACGCATTACGTGTCTTGTTGTGATCCTATGATGGGAACTCCAGAGCAGTAAGAAGCAGTGAAACTCAGATGCTTCGTGCGAACCTTGCAAGGACCAGCTTTTGTCTGGTATACCAGCTTGCAATCCCGGTCAGTCATTGTATGGGAGGATCTTCGTCAAAAATTCCTACTTCAGTTTAGCTCAACTTTGCCAAAAATGACAGTTTTCGATCTTACAAACTGCAAGCAAAGGGAGAATGAAAGAGTCTCTGATTTCATTGCTCGTTGGAAGGGATTAACGTATTCCTTGAGTTTAGCAGTCCCTTAGGAGGAATTGTTGCCAATCTGTGTGGCAAATTTGCGTGATGAATTATGCACGCCATTAATCCCTGTGAAATACACCGGAGGGTTTTGGGACCTTACTTCAATCGCTCAACAGATTGAAGATTCCCTTATACAGGCTAAGGTTAAATCTCGTGTAATTCCATCAGCTCCAGGAAGAAGAATGGGTAAAGCAGAAACTGCTACAGTTATGCTTAAACAGGCACCTGTACCTATTTCTACTTCAAAACCTTCATCTTCTCGAAGGGCTCCACCTCTTGAACGCCAACAACAAAGGCTGTTTCGTCCAAATGATCCAAAAGATCAACGACGAAAACAATTTGAGGATATGAAGAGTAAAACATACTCTTTCCGAAGTGAGCAAGTTCCTGGTTACTTCATTTCAGCTCTGGAAAATAATTTGGTTCAATTACCAGTGCTGAAGAGGCCAAACAGGGAAGGAGATGAAGACCGTCCCAATTATTGTCCCTTTCATCAAATGTTGGGGCATCCCATCCAGGAGTGTTTTGTCTTTAAAGACCTCCTGCAAAAGATGGTCAACTTGGGACAAGTCAAATTGAAGGGTTTTCAGCTCATGTAGCGTGTATTACCGCTACAGATCCAGAGGAAGGAGGCGAGTGGCAGGAAGTCAAAAGCAAAACTGCGAAAAAAATATGATGATTGGATGGTTAGAAAGACAATCAATCGGACCCATTCCATTTTGCGAACACAATTGAAGAAGCCAATTGTGTCTCCTACAAAAGCTGCAGTAAAGCCTCCATCAAAAGACAAATCCTCAAAAGGGCAGCGTAATTCAAAGAAGAAAGAGGAATCAGGAGAAGATGAGTATGTAGCAAAGCCTAAATTGTCTTTGAATCTGGAAGATTTCATGCCATCTACTTCGAAGCCACGGGCACCGTCCCACCAAACGGCATAGCCTAAACAGGCTAACCAGGCAGAGTCTTTATCAGACGAAGAGTTAATCTTTGGTTCTGTTAATATGATTCAATTAACAGATTCATATTCCAGTCTTGATGAGCCTGAATTCCCTGTATCAAATAAGGGAACCCGAGGAAGTTCTAGAGGTTCAAGATATAGGGGAAGACGTGGATCTTTCCAAAGCCACTACTCTAATTCTACCCCTGCTAGCACAGTATATGCAGCAGAAACTCGTGGTAGAGCCCTTCAGCGAACTCAAAAAGAACAAGCAAGTTCTTCTGCCAATGGCCAACTCAGCTTCGGCACAGTTATTTTGGAAGACTGATTAAAGGTTCCATCTTCTTTATCTCAGAAAGTAAATGGATCTAATCAGTCTAATTTTCCAAAACCAAAGATGTTGCCAACTTCAATACAAGATGCATCAGCTTCCAAAGCATCTGCTTCCAAGGTACCTGCTAAACCGCATATTCCTATTGGGAAACGCAGACCTCTAGATCAAAAGTATGATATATTGAAACACTTGGCCCAAGTACCAGCCAAGTTATCAATTTTGGATGCTTTGAATCTATCAAGAGATCTTCGGGAAGCACTCATCGAAGCTTTGTCAAGTCCTCAGGAGTTTGAAGCTGAAATTGCTGCAGCTGAAATTTATCACATAGAGAATAATCCTGCAGAATGCCATGCAGTGATATCTTTTACTGATAAAGATGAAGATGATGTTGTGCATGGGCACATAAAACCTTTGTACTTATCTGGAAAAGTCAATGGTATAGATGTTCGAAGAGCTTTCATTGACAATGGTTCAGGAGTCAACCTCATGCCCATTCGCACACTTCGTCGATTGGGCCTCACGGAATCTGATTTATCTCCTTCTACCATGATGTTGCAAGGATATGATAAAAATGAACAAGAACCACTGGGAGAAGTTACGCTTAGAACTCAGTTTGGAGATCTTATTTCCAATTTAGATTTCATGATTGTTGATCAAGACTCAGCTTTCAATATCTTGCTTGGAAGACCCTGGCTACATCAGCATGCAGCTATTCCGTCATCATACCATCAATGTCTCAAATACTGTTTCGATGGTCAAGTTGGAACATTGTATGGTGATAAGGCCCCGTTCAAGACATGTGAGTCTCAATACATTGAGGCGGAATTTTATCACATGAAGGGAAGAGAAAAATCTACAATGAAAGAAATTAACAAAGTTAATGCTTCATATGGTTTGGAAAAAATTCCAATAAATCCATTTTCACATGTGAGTACAGATTATGTATTACCTATCAGTCAAATTGACAAAATAGGCCCAAATCAAAATACTCTTATGGAAAGATCCATAATGTCAATTACGGCAATCGAGCCAGACAACATGGGAGAAATTGGTAACTTACCAAGCAGTGATGAAAGCATAAGTGGTGACGTTTTCATTTCGTCTGCTGAAATCCAACAAGTCTATACTTCGCTAATCAGGCCAGAAGAAGTTATAGCAACACCAGAGGTGAATATTGATGTCGATTCTCAATCCATCATCTCCTCTTCATTTCCCAAAGAAGACCCTTTATCATCAATAGGGTCGGAAATGGAAGCTTCTTCTTCAAAATGTGAAAATTTTGACATCTCTTATGATCATGAGAATTTTGTTTTTTCATCTACTTTGCAAGTAGAAACGGAAGAAATAACACATGATGAAGAGGAAGAGGAAGATCTTAGAGATGCTCCTCCAGCATTTGAAGAGGGTATCTCTACCACTGTGGATGAACTCAGAGAAGTAAATCTGGGTACAGAGAAATATCCACGCCCCACTTTAATTAGTGCGGCCATGACCCTTGAAGAACAAGAGATGTATATTTCTTTTCTAAAGAAAAATAAAGATATTTTTGCTTGGAATTATACAGAGATGCATGGCCTTGATCCTGATGTTGCCACCCATCATTTGGGTTTGCCAAAAGAACATCGAGGATTCAAGCAAGCCGCGAGAAGAACACACCCAACCTATGCTTCCAAAATCGAGGCTGAAGTGGATAAGCTTATCAAAGCTAACTTCGTCAGAGAAGTTCAATATCCCAAGTGGTTGGCTAATATTGTCCCTGTAAATAAGAAGAACGGACAAATTAGGGTTTTCATCGATTTCAGAGATCTTAATCGGTATTGTCCTAAAGATGATTTCCCAGTTCCGATTACAGAACTCTTAATTGATGCGATGGCTGGATATGAAGTACTTTCTTTCATGGATGGATATTCTGGATATAATCAGATCCGAATGGCCCCAGAAGATGAGGAATATACAGCCTTCAGAGCTCCTCAAGGTGTGTTTTGTTACCGGGTGATGCCCTTTGGTTTAAAGAATGCAGGTGCAACATATCAACGCGCCATGCATCGTATCTTCAAACCTTTTCTAGGGAAATTTGTTGAATGCTATGTAGATGATTTGGTGGTTAAATCCAAACAACGTTTTGATCACTTGGCTGATTTGGAAGTCGTATTCCACAAGCTTCGACAACATAATTTGAAGATGAACCCCTTAAAATGTGCTTTTGGGGTAACCTCAGGAAAATTCCTCGGCTTTGTTGTACGCCATCGTGGTATTGAAGTCGATCCTGAGAAGACCAAATCAATCCTTGGTATGTCACCTCCTCAGAATTTGAAAGAATTAAGAGGACTTCAAGGACAGTTAGCATATATTCGGCGTTTCATCGCCAATTTGGCAGGCAAAAGTTTACCCTTTACCAAATTATTGAAGAAAGGAGTCACTTACCAGTGGACTGAAGAATGTCAAGAAGCATTTGATGTTCTCAAGAAATACCTCTTGATTCCACCAGTACTCATGCCACCTGTTGAGGGTAGGCCTCTTATCCTCTATGTGACAGCTTTAGAGCGATCATTGGGTGCCTTTCTCGCTCAAAAGAATGATGCTGGGAATGAAAATAGTCTCTACTATCTCAGTAGAACTATGCTTGAAGCAGAAACCCGGTATTCAAGTATTGAAAAGTGCTGCCTAGAATTAATCTTTGCAGTTCAGAAACTGAGACACTACCTGCAACATCACGAGGTCCAATTGGTATCTCGTAATAATCCACTCAAATTCATCCTTAGTCGTCCAATGCTTACAGGACGTCTGGCAAGGTGGGCGGTTATTCTACAGCAGTTCGACATTCAGTATGTGTCTCAAAAGGCAATTAAGGGCCAAGCTCTGGCTGATTTCCTGGCTGAACATCCTTTAGTGGAAGACACGTATTCAGATATCGAACTCCCTGATGAGGAAGTTTTCTCTATTCAAGAGAGTCCTCAAACATGGGAAATGTATTTTGATGGTGCTTCTAGAAGTCCAACAGGGAAGAAAATGGAAAATCCTAAATTCAACAAAGTTGGTTTAGGAATTGTGCTCATTTCTCCAGATAAGGTAGTGTTACCTTATTCCTTTTTGTTATGGGAAGGTGGTACCAATAATGAAGCTGAATACCGATCTCTCATTACAGGCTTGGAGTTAGCGCTTCAAGAACAAGTGAATCACTTAAAGGTGAAAGGTGATTCAGACCTGGTAATCAAACAAGTCAATGGGGATTATGCCATCAGAAAAGAAGAATTAATCCCTTTGTATGATTACGTCAGAGAGTTAATGTCGGAATTCCCTTCAGAACCGACATTTTCTTATGTCCCAAGATCATAAAATGCTCAAGCTGATGCACTGGCTAATATAGCCACAGCTTTAGCAGATCCAAATCGGGATGAGACAACCATCTGTATTGCCCACCGTTGTGCAATTTCACCTTATGTTCAAGTCAGAACAGAGGAAATTAACGAAATTAGTCCAATTCCTGAACCGTATGGTCATACTACAGGATGGATGTCACATATCTAGGAATACCTTCAAAATGGAACACTTCCACCTGATAGAGCCGAGAAAGAACAAATTCGGCGACGTGTGGTCAATTTTACTCTTTATGATGGTCCAAACCACCTCGAGAAAATTCTCTACAAACGTGGTTTTGATGGAGTTCTCTTCAGATGTATTGATGGTGAAGAGACAATGGCTGTCATAAAAGAAGTGCATGCAGGAGTCTGTGGTGCCCACCAGTCTGTACATAGACTGTCTGATCAAATTCGAAGGCTTGGATACTTTTGGCCTTCAATGATACAAGATTGTGTTAATTTCACAAAGAAGTCTCATTCATGCCAAGTATATGCCAACTTCATTCATCAACCTCCAGAGTTTCTTCATACAGCTAAATACTCATGGCCATTTTCCACATGGGGAATGGATGTGGTGGGACCTTACCCTTCAGCTACGGCCAAGCAGTTTAAGTACATTCTTACTGCTACTGATTTATTTTCCAAATGGGCAGAGGCAGTACCTCTCAAAGAAGTCAGTTCTAAATGCATTGTTAGCTTCATCAAGTCTAACATCATTACTAGATTTGGTGTACCTCATACCATATTGACGGACAACGGCACCAATTTCTGTTCTTCTGAGGTAAAGAAATTGTATCAAGAATACAACATTAAGTCCAACCATTCATCTCAATATCATGCAGCGGCTAATGGCCAGATAGAGGCCTTCAACAAGACTCTTTCAAATATACTGAAAAAGATGGTGGATAAAGATAAGAGGTCATGGCCTGATAAACTCTTTCATGCTTTATGGGCTTATCGGACTACCACTCGCAATGCAACGCGGTCTACTCCATATTCATTAGTATATGGAACAGAAGCAGTCTTGCCAATTGAAGTTCAATTACCCTCACTCAGAATAGCCATTTGTGATCAGTTATCAACAGATGAGCAATCCGAAAAGCGGTTGAATGAATTGGAACAGTTAGATGAGAAAAGATTGTGCACTTTGCACCACTTGGAAATCTATCAGAATCGGATAGCACGAGCTTTTAACAAAAAAGTTCGTCTTCGTTCATTCATTCAGGGAGAATTGGTGTTGGTTCTCAGAGCACCAATGATACCAGGAAAGAAGTCTCCCAAGCTTGAACCAAAATGGGAAGGACCTTATTCAATATATAAGGTCTACTCCAATGGAGCGTATTCTCTGATCTCAATGGATGGAGAACACATCACGACTCCAACTAATGCCAGATTTCTGAAGAAGTATTTTTTATAAACACAAAATATTGTTCCCAGAACCAAGACTCTTACAATTGGTTCATACAGCAATGGTCCAGTATGACCTTAAACTGCAACTTCATCCAACATGACGTTAAACTGTGTCACCTTCAATGTACGAGATGACATTAAACTATATTTTGTCCGAGATGACATTAAACTATATTTTGTCCGAGATGACATTAAACTATATTGTGTCCTATCTACATGACATTAAACTGTGTGGCATTTTAAACCGTCCAGCATGACATTAAACTGTAAAAAGTCCCAAGAACTGATATCCTCATATTGGTTCACCTTAGTCCTAGCTACATGACTTTAAAATGTACAGCATCAGTTCGTCCTTGCTATATGACGTTAAACTATACAACAATGGTCCAGTATGACCTTAAACTGCAACTTCGTCCAACATGACGTTAAACTGTGTCACCTTCAATGTCCGAGATGAAATTAAACTATATTTTGTCCGAGATGACATTAAACTATATTGTGTCCTAGCAACATGACATTAAACTGTGTGGCACTTCCAACGTCCAGCATGACGTTAAACTGTAAAAAAGTCCCCAGAACTGATATCCTCATATTGGTTCACCTTAGTCCTAGCTACATGAATTTAAACTGTACAGAAATGGTCCAGTATGACTTTAAACTGCAACTTCGTCCCACACGACATTAAACTGTGAAAAAGTTCCCTAAACCGTCCAGCATGACCTTAAACTGCATCATCCCTGGTCCATGTATATGACCATAAACTATTTGCAAATCCCTTATGTCCAGCAAGACGTTAAACTGTGACGTCCTAAACTACATGACGCTAAACTGTATAAAAGTCCCTCACGTCCAAAAAGACGTTAAACTATATAATCTCAAAGGTCCAGTATGACATTAAACTGCACCATTCACGGTCCATGCATATGACCTTAAACTATTCGCACTTTCGTCCGACATGACGTTAAAATGGTACACTCTTTTGTCCTTATTGCATGACATTAAACTGCACAATTCCCCTTTCGTCCAATATGACGTTAAACTATTTTATCCCTATCGTCCTAACTACATGACGCTAAAATATACAGAAAGTCCTTGATATGTCCTACATGACATTAAACTGTTATTTTGTCCCTGCTACATGACACTAAACTGTGCACCACCAATAGTCCTAACTGCAAGACTTTAAACTGCATAGTCCCTTTTTATGTCCTACATGACATTAAAACTGTGCATCGTTAAGGTTGTTATTACCTCTTGTTTCTCACACCGAGTATGACTCACGTGAGCTTAGAGCGAATATCAACCATAACACTCCCTTTGGGCCAATAACCATGTGTAAGTCCCAACAATATTTTTTTTATTAGATCATTGTCCACAAGAACAACTTGATCATTAATTCATTCTTTAATTGAACTACACGGACTTTGATCCTTGACCTCCAGGATGGGTATGTAGGCAACCTCCCAAGGTTCAAGCCCAAAAACAATCTCTTCACATCGGTTCACCAGAATCTCATATGATGATGATTTGTGAAACCGCCCCGGGAATCAATATCTTTACATTGATTCACTTTCGTCCTTGTTATCTGACGTTAAACTATACAACACTTTTGTCCGGTACGACAATAAACTACAATATTATTTGATTCCCTTATTTGAGAAGGAACCATTATTGACATTGATTTTTTTTAATCATGTTTCATTTCAAAAGACTACGTGCATACATGGTAATGCCTAAACTTTTTATCTTAGGTTAAAACCATCATTGCACTAAAGTCCCTTTTCACCCTTCAAATGTACGAACCAAATTTGTACAAAGGGTAATTCTAGAACTACGTGGACTTGATTCCCATCCTTATGGGATACGTAGGAACATTCGAGTGTCCCTCGAATCCAGTCCCAAGTCTTTTGGGCCTAACCCCAAATTTCACTTTTAGTCCCTTGGCTGAAAAGTCCTCATGAAAACACACACTGTGTATTCATTATTATGGTCTGAATTCTATGACCCTAAACTAAGATCACTCATACTTTCGTCCTTCACGACGTTAAACTACATTTCAAGAACTACATATGGCTTGATTCTCACTCTTATGAGATACGTAGTGAAGTCCAAGTTTCAATTCAGGACCCAGCCACAACATGATTACGGTTTTTATTGACCTATGTATCTCTATATACATTGGACAATACCCATCTTTATGTGTTATAATCCTAACCTTAAATATTTTCAGATCTTCATAACCCTTTTCATGACTTCTAGTCACAAAAATGTCAAACATCTGAGAATTCTTTTTCCTGACTATGCAGCACGTGCCCATAGGTGGCCTTGCATAAACAGTCCACATAACAGACTTGTCAGCCAAAAGATGCTATTCATTTGACCATGCAGCCAATGCCCATAGGTGGCCCTACATATTTCAACCCCCTAACGGGTTTTTTGTTAAATAATAGTAACTTCATTCTTGGGAAGAATGCATCTTTTGTCCTTATTTGTCTTTAACGACAATATGTAGGGATCCGCAAAAAATAGCTATCCTTAACATATTTGTCCCATATCCTTTTTCATGATCTGAAAGTATTCAAGTCAATGGTTTATTTTTCTTCCCTACATTTGGGTCAGACCTTCGTAGGAGTGATATTCATCCAGTTCTTCGATGTTCTTGTTTGGAAATATCTTCTTCATATTCAAGTACCTCTTTCCATACAACAAACTCTATACTTTAGAAAATTTGAATCTCCATAAACTTTCACTGGCTTTTAGCACTAGGAAAGTAAATTTCTGGGAGTTCTTTTGCCTAACTATGCAGCATGTGCCCATAGGTGGCCTTGCATAAACAGTCCACATAACAGACTTGTCAGCCAAAAGATGCTATTTTATTTGACCATGCAGCCAATGCCCATAGGTGGCCCTGCATATTTCAACCCCCTAACGGGTTTTGTTAAATAATAGTAACTTCATTCTTGGAAACTACTTCTTCTAATTCCTTTTAGCTCTTTTTCATATCATTCCTCAGATTCAAATATTCTTAAGCCATAGTTTACATTTTTTCCCTCATACTTGAGTATGGTAATATGTTTTCAGATAAATTGTCAAGGAATTGAATCCATTTTTAATCCATTTCGGTCAAAGCTATTTCGACCTTAAACATTAGCCCCTTTATGTCCGGCGTGCATGACTTTAAACTTCCCACACAAAAGACAAAGGAACTCTGAATAAAAGTCAAGTTCCAGCTCACTAAATATACATTTTTGTATGATTTAGGTAATATTGAGCAGTTAAAAGATTCAAAGTTTGTAGGGTTATTTGTAATAATCCTAGTAAAAATCAAACTATGATTACTAAGCCCATTGGCTTAAGTAAATTTGAAGCAGGTAATGAAAGAATGCAAGTACAAATACCTTTACAGTGGCGCGACATCAAGGAAAACACTAGAAAACAGAGCAACCTGCGCGGCCAAGGTGACCTGCGCGGCGAGAGCTCGAGAAGGGATGAAGTCCGGAAATCCGGATACTTGTACGGAGGTGAGGCCATGTATTTATAGGCCAGGAAGCCTACCTGCGCGCCACACCCAGAGCGCTTAAGGCCTGCGCGACGCAGACTTGCGCGCCGCCCTCTGCGCACTGAAAGACTTGCGCGCCCTCCCTTTTCCTTTGGAGGGATTCGATTTCCTCAGAGTCAAATCCTCATTTCTCTCCGGATCCAACTCTAAGGGGGGACTTTTGTTGACGCTCCTTTCGTCACAGAATCTAAAGATCGGAAAAGGAAATATCTCAGCTGAAAGTGATTCATCTTTTGAAGAAAACATCAAAAATCGACAAAGGCATGAACAAAGGATCAACAGCAAATCCACCGCGCAAGTTATACCACTGCCGCGCAAGTACACTTGCGCGCCACCCTTGGTCGCGCAGGTGACTTGCGCGACCTAAGTGGTAACCGCTCGGTAACCGCCCGGGGTCTTCTTTTGACTATAAATAGACCCTGTGGGCCCCCCACACGGGAGGAATTTTTTCCAGAAACTCGGATTGAAGCTCCCGACGCCCAAGTCTCTTCTAAAAGCTTCCGGAACACTTCTAAGGTAATTTCTTACCTAGAACGGAAGATCTAAAGAGAAGAAGGAAGGCCTAAGTGTTGAAACTTATCAAACACTTGCGCGCCGACTTATTTCCTTCAATATAACTTGCGCGTTCCTTTTCTGGAAGAACCTCGAGAACATTCTAAAGGGTTTAAAAAAGAGTCGCTGAAGTATTACATTGCTTGTTGAAAATCGCGCAAGTACACTATGTGTCGCACAGGTATACCTGCGCGACCAATACTTGCGCGCCCACGGAAGACTTGCGTGCCTTGCAAGACTTGCGCACCCCTATCTTTTTGGGTGCCCATCTTGCCCATTTTTACCCTTCTTAAGCCACTTCACCTTTCCTTTTCAAGATTCAGTCTTCAAGACACTCTTCAAAGCCATTTATGGCATGATTTCTTGATTTGACATTCTTATCTGAAAGGAATTCTGTGGAATCTCTCTCAAAGTCTAGTGATTTAAATATCCTTATGTCACTAAAAATACGGAGAGTTCATTCATTCAACCTCATCCTTTAAGATGAGAGAATCTTAACCTGGGTCTCCTTTTCAGGAATAATCCCCAGTTATAAAACCTTTAATCTGGGCATCTTCCTCAGGAGTAAGCCCCAAATCCTTAAAGTTCCCAATCTTGGGCATCCTCCTCAGGAGGAAGCCCCAATCAAGTCCTTTAATCTTTGGCATCTTTCTTAAGAATAAGCCCCAACCTCAAATATGGGCATCCTCCTCAGGAGTAAGCCCCAAACCTTAATCCCTAACCTGGGTCTCCTTTTTCATGAATAAGACTCAGTCATAACCTTGGGCTTCCTTTTTAAGCCCCAAGTCCCTGAACCTGGGTCTCCTTTTCAGGAATAAAGACTCAGTCATAACCTTGGGTCTCCTTTTCAGGAATAAAGCCCCAAGTCCCCTTAAATTTCTCTTAACCAGTCATAATTTACTTTTGATTTGGGTTTCCTTTTCAGGAGTAAAACCCAATCATAAATCCCCTCCTAACTTGGGCATCCTCCTTAAGAGTAAGCCCCAAGATTAGAGTATTCAAATCTCCATGAAGCACATATAACTTTATGGACCCTGTTCATGGATTTTCTCCCTAAAAGTAAATCCTAAACCATCATCTATCTGGGCAGTCATCCATACATAAGCCCCAAACAAATTCTTATGATTGCATCTTTCATGGCACAATAGTCTAAATTTTACCAATACCTCTTGTTTCTCACACTGAGCATGACTCACATGAGCTTAGAGTGTAAAAGTAATTATGACATTCATCTTTGAGCCATCAATCATAAACATCATACTCCATTTCTCGAACTACGTGGGTTCTGATTCCTTTTCCAAAAACAAAGGATACGTAGGTAGCCCATTTATGGGTTCGATCCCAACTTTGAAATAATCCATGTCCTTCTGAATGACGATAAACTTCAAGTGCCCCACTGAGTGGCTTTAAAACCAGCCTGGTCATCATAATGACCAAGATACTTTTATATAAATGTTTTGAAGGATACCATTGACCAAGAATCTCTAAACATATATAGATGATTCTCTATTGATGAAGAGCCTCGAATACATATAAAAGATTCTCTAAATTTCTTGCATATTTAATCATTGATTGTTAAAACTAAAGGAATGCTCATTTTATACTTGGTAATATAATAAGGATTCACGAACATAACTTAAATCTATAAAGAGAGTCCCGGAGTAGACAATAATTCCCCTCAAAAAGGTGTGATGAGTCCGACCTCCCATCCTCTCGACCAATGCAAATTCCAAATCCTCATTAGTCCACAAGATAATGAGCGCCTGCCTTTGGAAAGTAGGTCCAAACGGATGTGGAATCATTGGATGTTTCCGGTTCTACGAACAAACCCGTTAGAAACCGATCGGAACGTTTGAATCTCCCGTCCAGGAGGTCATCCCCGAATTCCGTGCGAAACAAGCGTTATATGGAAAGAGATGTCGTACACCAACCTGTTGGGATGATGTTGGTGAAATAAAACTCGTAGGCCCAGAACTTGTAGGGGAAACGATGGAAAAGGTGAAGGGAATCCAAAACCACATCAAGGCAGCTCAAAGTAGGCAGAAGAGCTATGTCGATAACCGAAGGAAGGATTTGGAATTTCAGGAAGGTGATCATGTTTTCTTGAAAGTATCAACATGATAGGGTTTTATATATTTCAGTAAGAAGGGTAAATTGAGTCCCAGGTACATCGGACATTTCGAAATTCTAGAATGAATTGGGGCTGTAGATTACCATTTGGGAATGCCGCCAAGTCTCTCCAAAGTTCACGATGTGTTCCACGTATCACTGTTGAGAAAATACATGCCTGAACCAACGTGTGTACTCACCAATGAAGAATTAGAACTGGAACCTGATCTGTCTTGTTTCGAAGTGTCTGTCAAGGTTCTTGATATAAGAGAACAAGTGTGAGAAACCGGACAACTCGTCTGGTAAATGTTCTATAAAGAAACCATAAGATAGAAGAGGCAACGTGGGAACCTGAGGCACTTATGATTAAGAACCACTCGAGTCTTTTTATGTAGTAATATTCTAGAAATTTTGAGGATGAAATTATTTGAAGGAGGGGAGAATGTAACACCCCATGCTTCCACGTTACTCTTCTCTTTGAATAATACAGTAGCGTGTGTTGTACGCAACTTCAAGTTCTAACACACCACAACCAATTAAACTAGCCGCTATGAATAGTAATATCCACTTTTTGAAATTTTATAAATTTTATCATTCAAAATGGAATTCATTTTTTGTTTTGTAATATCAAAATTATCCTAGGGTGAATTTTGGGTATTATTCTGAAAACATTCAATTTTTGATGAATAGTGAAAAACACTAAGTCATAGTTTAAAACCGAATTTTTTTTTAAATAATTATTTATTTTATTTAAATTTATTTTGGGTCAAAATAGATATATAATACCTATATAAGTTCAATTTAATTCATTGGATTTAGTTTATAATAATTTTATATATATATAAATTTTATTGAACTTTTTACCGTCTTTTATCCACCTCTTAAGAGAATTTGAAAATTCACATAAAACATAATTTTACCACTTCTGTTAGTGGAATTTCAAATATCCAAGAGACACTATTCATATCAGTAAGTAAATGTGGTTCAATAAGATGAAAATATTTTTTTGGTGAATAGTAACTTTTTACTTTTATTTACCACGATTAAAAGTAAATAGGGTATTTAAGGGTAAAAATGATATTATTATTACCCTAAAACATATCCCAATTCTATTAGATATGTATAATTCAACCAAAACAACCTTATGAATAATATATGAACCTATTTGGTCCACTTGGATTAGATTAGGACACTTATTATTATTTTATTTAAAGAAGAGTTAAAAGAGTTAAAATCAAATTTTAATAACTAAAACATTTTTAATATATGGTTATACATAGGATAAATTCGACTATAAATATTAATTAGAAATTAAAAAATATTTCCTACATAATGGAATATTATTAATATTTTTAGACATTAATTATTTTAATTTATTTATGACACAATGATGATGCAATAATTACCTAATTAATGAAATATTAAAATTATTGATATTATAAATGTCCAAATAAATGTAATTTGAGACTCTTCATGAATTAAACTAATTTTATAGGTTAATATGAGATATCAGGGTCGGTTATATGAATTTTTTTAGAATTAATAATGCTTTTATGAATTTAGAAAAAACAAAATACCAAATAGTGTCAAAATTGACATAAAAGATTTTTTAAAATAAATATTATATTATTAATTGATGTTATATTCCTAAAAATATAAGGATTGGAAAATGGACTTATATAATGATAGGTGTATCATTAATGAACCACTTGGAGGTCTCTTAAAGTTATATAGTAAGTTTGATTAATTATATAATATGAAAGTAAAAAGAGACATTGTAAATGTCAAACTATTTAACTAGGAGTTAAATCTAAAATATAAAGTTAATATAGTGCCCCAAACCAGTCTAAAGCGAATTGGTTGAGTGGTTTTAGACCCATCCCCATCTTAGACTTTAAATAATCCATTTTGGAGCCATTAGAAACTGAAAATTGATTTATTATAAAATAATATTTCTAGCTTTTCCTATGGTGCCCCTCACCCCTCTTATAAAAGGGCACTCCCCCTTCTCTCTAATTCACACCTTCAAAGACATTTGGCTATGCCAAACTCAGAAAAAATAACCTATAAAATATCCTCCCTTCATCCTAGAGGCCTTACTTTAGTAAGAAATCCAACCTAAGGATCCCTTTTGATCAAATCAAAAGGAAGAACCTGAAGAAGAGGTAAATATTCCATCACCTCATTCAAGTTCCTTTCTTCTTCCACTTCCTTTTTCTTTGTTGTTTCCATTATAAAATAATAACCCCAGTATATTCTATGTAATTTTATTTTATTATAAATATGGTACATCCAAATTCATTATTCTATCCATCCTTTGAATGACATGTCACCATACGTGTGTACGTATGGATTACTGTCTCCACGTCGTGGTGTAATTGTTATTGAATACATTATTATTTTGATGGGTATAATAATGATGTATAATTGATGTAAATAATAAATATAACATGATAATGATTCTTTATATATGATATACCATCCAATTATATATTATTTTAATATCAAAATAATGATATTGTCGCTCGTGCATACGTACGGATTACCGTCTCCATGAACGTGATGAGATTCATTCCCCATCGTATCCATTCAAGATTAATTTTCATTAGACGATTAAAAAAATGTTTAAATACTTGATATCATTCTTGATATGAATAAGATAAATCCCATCCATAACAAATATTACTCACACAACAAATAATGTAAATTAAAATGAATCCGTAAACACCCAAAACAACGATAATACTAAGATATTATTAACAAAGCAGTGTTAAAAGATCATATATAATATCATATTAATGTATATGATTATTTTATGATTTAATAACAATTATTTCAACATTATACAGGATTTTATCCTACCCTCGACCAAGGAAAAGTACAATGTGACGTTTAATTTCATAATCTCTTTATAATCCGAGGTTGTTTTTACGTAAGTATCTACTGGGACCTCTTTATCATCCACATCCATGTTTCTTAAAAATATATTTCAAAACATTATTACTATTTTATAGACTATCGGTTAAAATCATTTATAACTTTGTTTGAATTTTTATAAGATGTTTATAAAAGAATCTTTCTATCATTTTCCAAACAAGGTCCTTCATAACCTTTTCGACAAAATTAAGGTAAGAATGTTTTATAACTTATTCGGAGGGTGCGTCTATTTTCCACAGTTATAACATCATCAAATATTACCTTACAAGATTATAAGAATATTTTCAAATATAAAGGTTTTCTTTTATAATTACGTGAATTTTAAATGATTTCAAAAAAGAAAGATATATTTCTCTAAAAAGGTTTTTATTTCATCTATGTCAACATCCTTTGGTGGATTTTAAGTTTGTTTGATGTTGATTTATTATGATACAAAACTTCGATATTATATTGATGGTTTTGTGATATGTTTTACTGCGGATGTGTTATTTCATACCAATCATGGTTTATGGATAAAGTGTTTAAATTTAGTATTCCATTTTTAATATGAATGTTTATGTTATGTTTAAACCTTTTCATATGAGGAATGAATTGGACTTAGTAAGTGATGGGTGGAGCCCGCTATAACTCCTCGATGCATCAGTAGGTCTCATGAGACAAACTAGTGTCTTGGCACAAGGCCTTGACAAAATCTTATTTTTAGTTTTGGAACAATTCCTTGACTCTGTGGTTATGGTAGTCTGGAATTATGCATTCCATCATTATGAAAGTGGCTATTGATATTGCATGTGATTATTCGACTAGTAGAATATCCATGTGAGTAGGTAAAAGGAATTATCTGATTTGATCTTTTCCATATTATGCTAATTTTAAAGTTTAAAAGTCTTTTTTTTAGTCTTATACATTCCCTTAAATGTTTATGATTATTTATGAAAGTTTACGCTCTATTGTTATCCTTACTGAGCATCTGAGCACAGCTCTTTCTATGTTTTATTTTTTCTAGGATGCAAAGAAGTATTTTATGACCCACCTGTAGGGATAGTCTGAGGGGATATGAGTGTGGTCTATGGAAACATTGTTGTTGTAGTTTTTCATTTTATGATGTAATGTAAATCTTATGAATGTATCTAGTACTTCCAAGGCAACTAAACTAACCGGTCTTTCGAGACTTGATCTTTTGTGATCATGCCAATGTTATGTAATAATGCACCGAATATGGGTAACTTGGGGTCGGGGTGTTACATTTAATATCCAATTTTAAAGTGAAATTGATTTTAATCACATAAATTGGATTTACATTATTCTAAAGAAATTATTACAAAAGAAATATTATATATAATTTAGTATTAAAAATTATTTAAAATAAATGATAGTACTCAATTTAAATTCTTTATTTTTCACAATTCATCAAAAAAATTATACATATCATAAAAATAAAAAAATTAACCCTAATATAATATTTATATTTTCATTAAAATTTGGATATAAATTCTCAATTAAATTTTCCAAAAGTAGTAAATTTAAAATTATAAAGTATGTGTGCCAAGCATGATTAACCCATCTTTTAGAAAATATATTATTCTTGAGAAAACATTTCTTTTTATATTAAATGATTCAAAATTTGTTTTTAAGAATTATATAAATAAAAAAATATGAAAACTACATATTTTAACATGTATTTTAATCCTTTTAATCTACACTATTCCATCAGCTATGTGATAGCTATTATATTAAATAATTAAAATAAGAACATATTATAGTTCGGTAAAACACTATTTAATTGTATTGAAATCTTTTGAAGAAACTCAATACTATGCATAACACTGGACAAATATATTGTTGAAAGTACAACATGATAACATAGTATTCAATGTTGTGTAAGCTAAACATGGAATTTCATATAATGAAATCTTAATTATATGTTTCATGAAATAAATGCCATCAAAAATAATAATTTATTTGAGAACAAATATTCATAAATACCCAAGGTATTGAAAATTAAAATATGTATAATCAAATGTATAATTCATGATTTAAATTATTATATCACTTACAGAATGATCATGGAGTCGTTTATTATATATGACACAAAGGAGATGTCTTGGATGGCATGTGTCTATATTATATGAAATTTATGGTTTGAAACTACCACCATTGACCCAAGACTATATATGTGATTTATTATTTATGTGAAGTGGAATATATATGGAGTGGTTATTTCTAAAAATCTACCGCTGCCACCACCACCCCAACATAGAGAAATATACATTCATTCACATGGGTACATAGGGGAGAGGGAAAACTTATCTAAAAGGAGAACTAAATAATCTCGACAATCTTCAACTATGTAAAGCTGTGGCATGTTTATAAGATTCATGTGGTCACTCCATTGATCACACAATGGACCCATGATGTGCTTGTCAGATCATGAATATGAGTATTCATATGTCAACCTGGTCGCGTGAGGTCTTAGCATGACATCATCTAATGAAAATTTAGTAATATATTCAATAAATTCTAAAAATGATGCATCCCCCAAACAAATATTTTAACACCAATTTTTATGCAATTGAGTTCTTGAATTTCATGTGATCTTTTCACCGATCAACAAACATCATTTTGATATATCTTCCATGTTAATTCCAATAAACAAGTCATCAAAATCATTATATGGCCTCTATACATGTCTGAAAATTCACATGAAGCCCAATGGAAATGTCATGGGGATCTTTTGAAGTCGTACACAAACGAAATATGGTTCATAAAATATCTTCTTAACATTCCATCTAGTTTATATAAGGGTTTATTGACATGTCTTCCATGTCACGTGATTCACTCTATAAATGTTAAGTGTATCATTTGAAGTCCTTCAAAAAATTCATTCCTGCTCCTATGAAGTCACCTAGATAGGTTATCTTTACCATGTGATAGTATTTCAACATGTAATCTTTGATAATGTGAATTACCCTAGACATGTCAGAAAGAATCTTTAAAGATTTCATGAAGACACTCTATAAAGGTAAGGCAAACACCCCCATACATATCTGCCTTGTCACGAAAGAAAACAAAGTCATGTTCACTCGAACCATGTGAACCCCCAACCATGAATCATTGGCTAAGCATTCCCCATTAATTTATAAAGTTTTCATTATGGACTATGTATATACACCCATTTATATTTTCAAATACTAATATTGATCATGGTTACCACCCTCTATCTATTAGAGGGTAAGAATAAAATTTCATCCAATCAGAATATATATTTTTGTAATTACCTACGTATACCAGACACAATAACCAATGATACGTAGACTCTTATGTGTGCCTATAATTATTCCTCTTCCAACAGTTTATTAAGAGATTATTTTAACTATAGGTAATCTGATTCATGTTAAAATTAGGATAAAATTGACACCTTCGTAATACATGGGCTATATGTATAAAAATCCATCAAGGTATCCCCTATAACGACCTAGTCTTAACATACATGGATATTACATCATATTAGATGAATATTAAGTACATTACCAAAATAAATTCTAGAGGATGGCAATATATTAGTGTCTTTGGAAACATGGAAACAAAATCTTTTATCTAGGTAAAATATCTTCAACATATCACATAAATATCTACACATTTAGTAATTCTACCTAAAACATTTATTTGTTAACTCGGGAAAGGAAACATAGGAAAGGGGGAGATCAAATGCTCAGTAAGGATAAATAAACGAAATATGTAAGAATAACATGAATAAAAGGGTATGGAACATGAGAATAAAATTTGAAGACCCTGTTGGTTGGAGTGGATACTCAAGTGGGGGGTGAATTGAGTTCTAATTAAAATTTCTGTTAAAAACTTTATGATAAAAATCACCCAATTCAAAACAGCCATGTCAATTAAGGTAGTAGAGATATAAATGTTTAATTGCTCAACAAGTTCCTCTAAGGTTGATTAGTCCCCAGTTGTATCAATGTAATCACTAATTCAAATATTGAAACAGGTTTACTGAATTAAGAATATATACACACTAACCAAAACTAACTATCAGAGTGAATTTAAAAATAGTTTCATGTCTTTGTAAAATATAAGCAGTGGGTAAAATAAAATATAGTATATGTGAATTATCACAACAATATAAACAAGAGGTTCATTCTCAAGCTGAGACCTAATCCTCTCCACTTGGGGATCACCTACCACCAAGAAGTTTATATTAGCAATAAACATGATACATATCCTGTATCAGGCTTTACAATAGTTCTCACAAACTTTCCATGGTTCTCAGCCTCTACCATTGTTCTCCGTGGGAAAGACAAACAACACAGACCACACACGGTCTCTTGCACAGTTTTACATGGGAACAAACATAAGTGATGTTTGATATAAAGATATTCTATATCCTCCAGTTATAGCACAGGATATAGTGTGTGAAGAACGCGTCACACTTCTCATAAATGTAAAATAAGGAAAGAAACACAATAGGGAAATTATGATGTGATAGATTTTATAAGGCTCTCTGTGTTTGTAATTCAGCTCTTGACTCCTTGATGAATTTGAATCTTGATTCTGTCTCTGGAAGTTGACATCAAAACAGAGTGTCCTAACTCCAGGTACTGGCTTTCAGAAATTGAGTGTTCGACTTATTGAGTTGATTGAAATTTTATGAAACACAGAAGGAATTCTCAATTTTTTTTTCCGAAATGATCTACGTGTAGTTCTAGGGGTTCGCAGTGAAGGTGCATGAAAAAGGTTCTTCCTTGTTATACAATAGTTTCTTCTTAATCCATTAGACTTGGGAACATCACATTTTATTTTATTTTTCTGTGCCTCTATATATATATCTTAATTTTATTTTGTCTTTTTATTTCGTATTTGAGGTCCGAAAATAGGAGTATGTACTTCACGTGCAATCATTCTCGTACATCGTACTGTCAAGATATGTTCCCCAGATATGTCTAAAAAAATATTAATTAAGCAAGAAGCATTAAAGTTATAAATTATGTCTGTTTGAAAAATATCAAGAATTTGACAAAGTAAGGGTATCGGTAGACTGGTAATGGTAGCCTTCGCATCGGTAGGCTTCAACAGCAGGTGCGCATCGGCAACCTACAACTGTAACCTTCCATCGGTAACCTTCAGCGGTGACCTTAAACAGCAGGCTTGCATTAGTGACCTTGTAACGGTGACCATGTATCAGTAACCTTGTATCGGGGACTTTTGTATCGATGACCTTATATCAGTGACCTTTTTACCAGTGACCTTGTACCAGTGACCTTGTACCAGTGACCTTTGTACTTAGATAAATTCTGCACTGTAAGCTTAACCAATCAAGTAGTGAGACTGAGAGTATATAAATATTACTCTATTTAAATAGGAAACTTTAATGAAACATAATTAGCATATAATGACAAAATGGTACTCACTTAAATGAAAATAATATTTGGGATTATCCAAATATGATTTGGGATTATCAAAATTGGTGAGTCCAACAATCTCCCTCTTTTTGATAATCACAAATTATGTCATTGAATATTTAGATTTAAGAGTTTTGAATCAGGGTTAAACATATCTACTAATGTCATTAGTGATGTGAGAATACATAATCATTATTGAGAACACTACATTTAGGTCAGAACATATACAAACACATATAAACACTTCTTTCCTTGAGAGAATTCAAGTTTTGAATATTGTCTCCCCCTTGAATATATTCTCCCCATTTGTGACTATCAAAAACCGTACAGAACAAAAACATTGAAAAGAGAGGGTCTTTATTAATAAAACATGAGTACACTATACAAAAATAGATACACCAATCCTTATCAGTTAAGATAGTCCACATTCAATCCACATCAGAGATTTTCATTGGAGCTATGGACTTGGAAGTTGAGGAGGCAGGTTCTAAAGGTGGAGGGATAGGTCGAGGGATGGAATTAAGTAGTGTAGGAGGATCATCCACCGAGGCATCATCAGACTTTTAGTGAGTAGATTTTTAAGGAATCATTGGGGTAAAACTTCTGATGCCCTTGACAGGAGTCATCAAAGGAGCAGAACTGGTGGAACATGAGGCAGCTGAAGAAGTAGGCAAAGCAGGAGGAACAATGATGGGATTGCAGTCCAAATGGAGGAAAGGAAAGAGCAGATTCCTAAAGTCCATAATAATGCTTCCCCCTCTTTCTATAGTAGAAATAAAATCATCCTTATTCACAATGAATTTTTCCAAAGAAGGATTCATCTCCCGAAGCTTTCTCACTTGATCTTTAAATGGTTGAGTGACATGTGGAATCCTCAAGTTCTCCAACAGAAACATGATATGGCCATCCATATGATTCTTAGTGTAAACCCATTTGTAATAGAATTAAACTTGATCCTTTATGGACTTTTGATCTTGAGAAGCTTCCCTTAAATAATTTTCAACATGGATATGAATTTCCCTGGTGATTGATATGACCAGATTGTCTGAGGTATTATCACTGGAGAACTTTTCCACTTATTCTCTAACAATGGTCCTGAAATCTTCAATGTCAACTAGAAGAGAGGCTTAAGTGGAAATAGATGCACCCATAGGTGCTATAAAGAAATCCAGAGTCTCCTTAAATGATTTGGTCATCCCACTGATCAACCATGTTTACATCATCATCATGGACTTTCACATGTGTTTCCATAGACTTCTTAAAATCCTCAAACACTATGACCATTTGTTGAACCACACTTTTAACATATCTAAAGTCTCTGTCCACCAGATATCTTGAAGCCATATACGCATCTAAGCTGGAAATGGACTGTTTCATTGATTTCATAGACTCTTTCAAATCTCTTACCTAATTCTGAAAATACTTGACCTCATGTAACATAGTTGAGTGAGAGGTAGAGACTACACTTTCCATTGTAGATGTAATGAGTTCTTGATTGTGAGAAATTTTTCTCACTATCTTAGTGTTTTTCTCATAAATATACCTCTTCAGTTTAAATTTGAAAGAATACAATTCATCCTTCTTTATATAGTCTTGAGGTAACAAACCCACTGGATGCCCAAGGGTAGTTTTTGAGACAGTTGGAATTGGAGGGCTTCTGATAGGCTGGTCATCTTTAGAGTCTCAATAATCGAGGCCTCAAACCACAAAGCCAAGAGCTTTTGTCCAGTCCTCTATCTCATAAGCAATAGCAACTGATCCTATAGCAACATGTTCCTCCCCCTAACTTGGATCATTCTCCTGAACAACCACATCTATCTCTATCTTACCTCCTTGATCAACTTCATTAACAAGAAGGTTCACTACCACATTCTCCATAGAATCTTCAACAACTTCCAGAACAAGTCCAGCTTTGATTGAATCAGCAACTTCTTCATCTCAACTTTCTACCCTTTTGTATGTACTATTAAAGAACTAATACTTAGACATTCCTCTTCATTTTCAGAAGTAGCTATCACAAATCATCATGACTTGATTCTGAGTCCTCATCCTCATCTGATGTTTCTATAACTTCTCTTAAAACAATTTCATCCCCTTCTTCTTCACTGGTTTCCTTATCATTGTCCCTTAGGATAGCCTCCCTTCTAGTAAATCTCTTTGGTGGGCTATGCTAACCAAAGGATACAGTATTCGTATTTGTATTGGAGGGAAGCTCAGGGTCACTCATGTCATCTATAGGAGAATCCTCTCTTTCTTGCACAATAGAATCTTCTTCTCCTTCTTTATCTGAATAAGCAAGATCTACTTAATCAGTCTTAAGACTGGGGTCTTTCTTATTCTTAGGCCTAGTAGGACGAGTCACATGATTAAACTCTTCAAACACCTTAGCCTCATCATTAACCCATCTCCTCATCCATGGATTCCATTTAATCTTCATCAGCTTGCAGATCACTTTGGTGATGCAGTGGTTATCTTGCACAACAATAGTTTCCTCCTTATCTCCAGAAACTCATTTAACTTTCAACATAAGGGATATCAACTAAGCATGGAATAGGGCATTGTATTTGGAACTAGGCTTGGTCATATATTCTAGTTGAGTCATCAATAGCCTATACAAGTTGATCTTAAGTTCATGATTTAAAAGATACAAGAGAAAGACATCCTAATACTTTAAAGTTGCAAAGTCCCCTCTCCAAGGACTTAACACATATTGAATAAACTTGAAGGGCAGGTTATCTACTCTTACCATTTAAACAGCAATGACTTTCCTAGGAACTCCATTCCTTGTCAATTTAGCTCATGCTTTTTCATAGCAGAAGAACCCCCTTGTGGGAGGCACCTATTTTGAGTAAAAATAAAAATTCCCTTCATGTGGAACCCTCAAGAATTCATCCCATTCAGTAGAGGAGAAGCTCACACATTCTCCATTTACTCTGGAAATCATTTGGTGCTCATCCTCAGACTTCTCTAACATGATGTACTCATAAAATTCATTTACAAACTCTAGGTAATATGGTCCATTATTGTTTGAAAAACATTCAAATCATCCCTGAGATTCTAGTGCCTTAAGTACTAATGACCGGCTCGACAGAAGCCACTCTGAACTTAAATCCTTCTCAAATACTATTTCACTCTTGGATAAATGTGGGTTTATCACCTTTTCCACTATCTGGATTCTACTACACGACTCAGATCTAGGACTCTTAGGATCAGGCACGTCTGCTTCATCAGCAACCGACAACCTTTTGACTCTTGCCATCGATCTGGAGAGGTTCAAGGTTTTAGTAAAGGTTTAGGTTCTGAGATTGGGGAGAAAATGGTTCAGGAGAGGGTTTTTTGTGGATTTAGAAGTGATCTGTGTTTTAATTTTATCATTTAGGGATCAAAAAATAAAACAGATAAAATGAATACGTAATATGCAGAAAATGTTTCAGATTCCAGCTGAGATCAGAAAAACGTAAAGTCCCATATCAAGTCGTCTATCTATATGGAGGTATCGGTAAGGTCTAATGGTGAGGTCTTATAGGTAAGGTCTAATAATGAGGTCCTATCAGTAAGGTCTAACGGTGAGGTCCTATCGGTAAGGTCTAACGGTGAGGTCCTATTAGTAAGGTCTAATGGTGAGGTCCTATCGGTAAGGTCTAACGGTGAGGTCCTATCGGTAAGTTCTAATAGTGAGGTCATATCAGTAAGGTCTAATGATGAGGCCCTATCGGTAAGGTCTAACAGTGAGGTCCTATTGGTATGGTCGAACGGTAAGGTCTAATGGTGAGGTCCTATCGATAAGGTCTAATGGTGAGGTCGTATCAGTAGGGTCTAATGGTGAGGTCCTATCGGTAAGGTCTAATGGTGAGGTCCTATCGGTAAGTTCTACCGGTGAGTTCCTATTGGTAAGGTTTAAATGTGAGGTCATGTCGGTGAGGTGTAACGGTGAGGTCTTATTAGTAAGGTCTAACAGTGAGGTCCTATTGGAACAGTCTAATAGTGAGGTCCTGTCGGTAAGGTCTAACGATGAGATCCTATCATCTAACATTTTATCATACCTAACTCAGGTTTGATTTAATTTAACCTCTCATAATTCAAAGGCTTTGTGAATATATCTGTCAATTGATGTTCGGTACCAATGAATTCAAGAGTGATATCACCTCTTTGATAATGATCTCTTAAGAAGTGATGTCTTACATCAATATGATTTGTCCTATCATGAGATACGGGATTTTTAGAGATTTTAATATCACTTGTGTTGTCACAATTTATAGAGACAGGGTTGAAATGATATCCATAGTCTAGTAAAATGTGTTGCATCCATATAATTTGAGCACAAAAACTACCAGCAGCTATATAATCAGCTTCGGTAGTAGATAATGCAACAAAATTCTATTTATTACTACACCATGATACTAGTGACTTGCCTAAAATGTGACATGTTTCAGAGGTTCTTTTTTTGTCTAACTTGTAACCAGCAAAGTCAGCATCTGAATAACTTATTAAATAAAAACAATGTCCTCTTGGATAAAAGAGTCCTAAATTTTTAGTATATTTGAGATATTTAAAATTCCTTTCAACATCATTTAAACGAGACTCTTTGGGATTGGATTGAAAATGAGAACACATGAAAACACTGAACATAATGTCAGGTCTGCTAGCAGTAAGGTAGAGTAGACTCCCAATCATATCTCGGTAATTAGTTTGATCCAATAATTCACCCGCTTCATCTACATCCAACTTAAAAGTTGTACTCATAGGTGTATCACAACCTTTACTATTATCCAAACCAAAACGTTTCAAAATATCCTTAACATATTTACTTTGATTTAAAACAATTCCATCTCTATTTTGAAAAAACTAAAATCCAAGAAAAAATTTAAGTTCTCCCATTAAACTCCCTTTAAATTCATTTTTCATTATTTTTGAAAAAATAAGTACATACAGAATTTTTAGAACATCCAAAAATTATATCATCTAAATAAATTTGTAGTATCAAAACATCTTTGGAAATATTTTTAATGAAAAGAGTAGGATCAGCTATTCCTTTAGTAATACTTTTTGAAGTAAAAAAAGAGCTGAACCTATCATACCAAGCTCTAGGAGCTTTCTCTAAACCTTATAAATATTTTGAAAGTTTAAAAACATGATTTCAAAAATGGGGATTTGTAAAACCAAGGGGTTGTTCAACAAAGACATCCTCAACTATGTACCCATTTAGAAAAGCACTTTTAACATCCATTTGATAAAGTTTAAAATTCAGATGAGCTGCATAAGCAAGTAGTATCCTAATGGCCTCTAACCTAGCTACATGTGAAAAGGTCTCATCATAGTCTATTCCTTCCTCTTGACTATATCCTTGTGCAACTAAACTACCTTTTTTCTAACTACATTTCCAGACTCATCAACTTTTTTCCTAAAAACCAATTTAGTGCCTGTTTTCCAAGTGTCCTTAGGTCTTTCAACTAGTTCCTAGACTTTGTTTCTTTCAAATTGATTTAATTCTTCTTGTATAGCCATCACCCAAAATTCATTATTGATAGCATCATTAATATTTTTGGGTTCAAGATGTGAAAGAAAACCATGATGTTCTACCTATTTTCTCAGAGAGGCTCTAGTTTGTGTCCATTTATTTAAATCACCTACTACAACATCTAAAGGAAGATTCTTGAGAGTTCTAATACCTATAGAAAGAGTTAAACTAGACTCCTCATGGTTGTTTATAGGTTCGGACTCAATAGGAGTAGATTCTAGAAGATTCCTAGAACTGGTTACTTTTTTAGGGGATTCACTATCATTATCATTAAGGTCCAGAATTGACATATCATCCTCAAGATATTCAAGAGAGGTTTTGGGTTCATGTGGATCAATATCATAAAATTTGACATGAATTGAATCTTCCACACATTTTGTTTTCTTATTGAATACTCTATAATATTTACTCGAGATTCAGTAACCTAGGAAAATTCATTCATCACTTTTGGAGGATAACTTTTCAAGATTATACATAGTGTTATGAATAAAGACTTTGTATCCAAAAACTCTGAAGTAGTTAACCTTAGGCTTCCTCTTCTTCCAAATTTCATTAGGGATCTTCTTAAGAACTGGTCTAATCAAAACTATATTGATGGTATAACAAGCTTTATTTACAGTATCAGCCCAAAAAATAAATAGGTATATTATACTAACTAATCATAGTTCGGGAAATCTCTTGAAATGTCATATTTCTTATTTCTACAACTCCATTTGGTTGAGGTGTTCTAGGTGCATAAAAATTGTGACTATAGCCATTTTGTGAGCAATTAAATTCAAAACTATTAATTTTCAAACTCATGACCATGATCACTTCTCAAGGTTTTAATTCTAAGTCCACTAATATTTTCTACATTCTTGGAGTATTTGATAAAATAAGAACAAGTATCACTTTTGTGAGCTATAAAGTATATCCAAGTGTGCCTAGAAAAATCATCTACCAGAACATAAACACAGGGCTTCCCATTTAAACTTGAAACTGTTGATATTCCAAACAATTCCATGTGAACCAAGTTAAGAGTTTGACAAGTAGAAACCTCTTTATTTCGTTTGAAAGAAACATTGTGTTGTTTTCCCTTTTGAAAAGGATTATAGACTTTGTTTAGAGTGAACGCCAATTTAGGTAGGTCTCTAACTAAACCTTTCCTGGTAAGTTTTCTAAGTGAGTGCACATTATAGTGTCTTAGTCTTCTATTCCATAACTAGGATTCCTTATGAAACACATTTAAACAAGTGTCATTTTTATTAGCTAAAGAATCTAAATCAACAGCATATACATTCTCATTTCTAAGAGCAGTAAATATGAAATCATTTTTAGAATTAAAAACATTACATGCATCATTTTCAAAATTGACATTAAAACCATCATCACACAACTGAGAGATGCTAAGTAAATTTTACTTTTATCCATCAATAAAAAGTACTTTTGAAATTAATACAACATTAGGGTTACCAATCTGGCCTAAGTCGGCGATCCTCCCTTTTTCAATATCACCAATAGCTACATGTCCACCATCAAATTTTATTAGGATCCTGAAGCATGAGTAGTATCCTATCATATTTCTTGAACATCCACTATCCAAGTACCACATAGTTTTACAAGAACTCTTTAGACAATTTTCCTAAAAAATAGATTAAGTGTTTTGTAACTTTGGTATCCATATTTTCTTGGGTTCGGAGAGGTTAGAAAGTACAACATTGGGAACCCATACTTGTCTCACAGGATTTACTATATTCAGAAGATATATTTTGAGACATAAATATTTTTTTTGGTCCTTTAGAGAATCATTTTTCATGAAATGGACCAGAACTGGAGTTAGCATTGAACTATCCAGATTTTGGAGAAAATTTGGTTTTGATTATTTTTCTATGTCCTGGTTGATATCCTAGACCAGTTGTAGATTTTGGGGCAATATTTTTTCCTAGAAAATGATTTAAGGTATCTTTACCGGCAGTAAACTTCTCAAGGACTCTCTTTAATTACTCATTTGATCATTTGAGTTTAGTATTTTATTTTATTAGCTCGGCACATTTTTCTGTTTCAATATCCAAATCAGACTTATAATTTTCATTTAAAGCATGTTGTCTCTTTAATGATTTATATTTTTCCTCGAGCTCGTTAAAGGTATCCTCAAGTATTTCACAGTATTCAAATAATTCACCCTTATTCATATCTTCAACATTATGTGACTCTCTCTTATTCTCATAATAATAGGCATTATGTATAGGAGTGTTAATTGTTACCTTAAGTGTTTATGTCATGAAACATAAGTTGGCATGATTGTTATGTTCACTATCAGAAGCATCAGATCCACTAGAGCTATCTTTTGAAGCAATCCAAGTAGCTTTCAAATCCTTTTTATAACCCTTGCCCTTTTCTTCATATTTCTTCTTAAATTTTATATTGGGGTAATCTGCCTTCACATGACCTTTTTTTTGCACTCATATCAGATTATTTCATTTGAGTTGTCATTCCATTTTATGTCTTTATTATATTTTTCTTTACTATCATACTTTCCCTTGTAGTTTGACTTCCTAAAGAATTTCTTCTTTTAGTAGAACTTTTTTATCCTTCTAGAAAGATAAGCCATCTCTTCATCAATGTCTGAATCTAACTCTTCACTAGTGGAACTGTCTACAGGAACTTGAACTTTTTAATATTCTTTGCTCCTTGAGGTTGAAGTCTTGAATGTTATTGACTTCTTCTTTAGTTCTCCTCCTACTTCTTGATTCACTTTATGTTCTTCTTCATACATCATAATCTTTCCAATTAGTTCATTCATTGGAAGTTTTCCTATGTCACAAGATTCTAAGGTAGAAACAGAAGATCCTCTCCATCTATCAGGTAGGCATCGAAGTAGTCTCATAATCTTGTCATTGCTCTCCACTGGTATTCCAGGAAGACACATGGTGTTCACTATTTCATTGAACCTAAGATACTTTTCAGAAATAATTTCTTCAGGATTCATTTTAAAATTATCATATTTAATAGTATATGTATTCCATAACATTTCTTTAACATTAGTTGTTCCCCCATGAGATATAGCTAAAGTATCCCAAATTTCATATGCAGTTTTTCAATCATATATTCTATTGAATTACTTGTTTCCTAGAGAATAGTACAAAACATTAATTACTTACATTTATTATTATATATAGATTTTGTCAACTGAGACCATGTGTCCCTAAAAATAGCAGGTAATATATTTTGTTCTTCAATTGTATCCCAGATATCAGGTTTCATGCTCTCTAGATACATTTTCATTTTAAATTTCCACTGAGCATCGTTATTACCATTAAAGATAGGTGGCCTATTAGTAGCAGCACCCTCAACTCTAGTTTCCATAGTTACTTGGAATTTAGGGAACTCAAAATTTAGATATGATAGAAATTTTAAGATCTTTAAGATATAACTAAAATCACAGTTAAAGAATTTGGCAGTTTTCACAATAGTTCAGGTAGTAAAAAAACATACTAATACTCCTCTGATAATAAAATGTTGGTCAATGTGGATACTCAAGAGGAGGGTGAATTGTGTTCCAATAAAAAATGTTGTTAAAAAATTTATGATAAAAATCCCCCAATTCAAAACAACCCAGTCAGTTAAGGCAGTTGAGATATAAATTTTTAATTTCTCAACAGGTTTCTCTATGGTTGATTAGTCCTCAATTGAATCAATGTGATCACTAATTCATCTTTTGAAATAGTTTTACTAAATTAATCATATATACACACTAACCAAAACTAACTATCAGAGTGAATGTAAAAATAGTTTTCTATCTTTGTAAAATATAAGTAGTGGATAAAATAAAACAGAGTATATGATGATTATCACAACAATATAAACAAGAGGTTTGGTCTTAAGCTGAGACCTAATCATCTCCACTTGGTGATCACCTGCCACCAATAATATTATATTAGCAATAAAATTGATACATAGCCTGTATCGGGATATATAATAGTTTTCACAAATTGTCCAGGGTTCACACCATCTACCATTGTTCTTCGTTGGAATGACAAACAACATAGACCACACACGGTCTCTTCCCCAATTTTACGTGGGAAAAAAATGTAAGTGAGGTTTGATGTAATGATATTTAATATCCTCCAGTTCTAGCATATGAGACAGTGTGTGAAGCACATAGACACACTTCTCAAAAATGTAAAAGAAAAAAGGAAACACAATAGAGAAATTATGATGTGATAGATTTTAGAAGGCTCTATGTGTTTGCAATTTATTTCTTGACTCCTTGAAGAATTTGAATCTTCAGTCTATCTCTGGATGTTGTCTTCAAAACAGAGTGTCACAAATCCAGGTACTGGTTTTCAGAAATTGAGTGTTATGCTTCTTGAGTTTATTGAAAGATTATGAAACACAGAAGGTAGCCTCAAGTTGTTTTCTCCGAAATTATCTTCTTGTAGTTATAGTGGTTTGCAGTGAAGGTTCTCGAAAAAGGTTCTTCCCTGTTCTTCAGTAGTTTTTTCCTTATGTATTCAACTTGTGAACTTCACTTTATTTTTGTTCTCTATGCCTCTATATATATCTTCTTTTTATTCAGTCTTTTTCTTTTTTATTTGAGGTCCGACAATAGGAGTACGTACATCATGTGCAATCTTTCTCATACCTCGTACTATAACGATATGGTCTCCAGATACGTCTATAACAAATATTAATTAAGTCAAAAGCATTAAATTTAGTAAATATGAACGTTAGAAAAATATCAGAAATTTGACAAAGTAAGGGTATCAGTATACTGGTAACAGTAGCCTTCACATCGGTAGGCTTCGCTAGTATGTGCACATCAGCAACCTACCACTGTAAAATTCCATCAGAAACCTTCACCGGTGACCTTCAATAGTAAGCTTGCATCGGTGACCTTGTAACAGTGACCTCATATCATTAACCTTGTATCAGTGACCTTTTTATCAGTGACCTTGTATCAGTGATCTTTGTACCAGTGACCTTGTATCGGTGACCTTTGTATCTGTGACCTTTGTACATATATAAATTCTGTACTGTAAGCATAACCAATCAAGTAGTGAGATTGAGAGTATATAAGTATTACTCTATAGAAAAATGAAACATTGATGAATCATAATTAGCATAGAATGAAAACATGGTTCTAACTTAAATGAAAAAAATATTTGGGATTAACAAAACATGATTTGGGATTATCAAAACTGGTGAGTCCAACATATCATACCTTGCGTATTAGAGATCATAATAAATATTGGCCTAAGACATGAATCATAAGGTAATAAAGAACATAATACTTGAAAGAATAATGTTGGAATAATAAATGAAATTTTAGAAAACACATAAGCATATAAAAACAATATTTTTGGTGGCCTACCAAGGCATTGGTAACATGGTAGGCTTGGGTTAATCACCCGTATACTTGCTTTAGGCTTGGGAATCCCTATCGTGTACACTTTTTTTAGGATTGAGATGTCCTCTCATGTACCCTCTCTTTTTTAGGATTCATGTGTCCTCCTATTTACCCTCTTGTTTTAGGCATGGGTTGTCCTCCCATATACCCTCTTGTTTTGAGTTTATAATGTCCTCCCATTTACCCATTTTTTTCACGCTTAAGATGTGATCCTATGTATCCTATTGTTTTGGGCATGGGATGTCTTTCTATATACCCTTTGAACTAATAAAACATTTATCATTACCCAATGTAGTGGAGGGAGATATAGGTCTCACCCTTCACATAATCAAACCATACATTCTTATGCCAAAAAATATTAATCATAACCAAACCCATAAAAAGATATGGGCTTTATAGACATCAAATCATAACTCATGCAATAAAATTGGTATTATAAATATTTAATCATATCATAACCTATGGGAAAAGACAAATTTTGCAATCAGTTCATCGTAACTCATGAAAAAAAGATGGTTTCAAAAGCTTATAATCCATGGAAGAGAAATATATTTCATAAAGACCATAAAAATAATAATTACCCATTCAGAGAAATAATATGTATGTACCCTTTAGATCATTTACTAGAATGGAATTAGTAACATCAACAGAATTCATATCATATGGAAAAAAAATTTGAAATATCATTCAAAAAAGTTTTTTGACGAAAATATCCTTTCTTCTTTAAAAAATTATTTTTAATACATAAATCCTTTTTATAATAATTTTATTCGAAAATTCCATGTAAGCTTATAAATAATACTTGAAATCATTTTTCAATCTTTTGTCAATGAAAATGCATAGATTACGGTTCAAAACATTTAAAAAATATGTGAAGAGTGTTTTAAAACATTAAAAGAGTGATTGAAAACTTTTTGAAACCCCTTTCATGGAAAATAATTTGAAAAATTATAAATAAATTTGGAATTTTTTTTGAAAACCACCTTATCCTTGAAACTTATAAAACAAGCTTGATAACATTTTAAGAACCTATTTTTTTAAAACATATAAAATATGATTCAGAACCTTTTGAAAACATTTTTATTTAAAATCATTTCAAAAACATATAAATAATGATTAAAAATATTCTAAAAATAATTTCATTGAAAATAAATTAAAATCATATAAAATAATATCTAATAATCATTTAAAAAAATTAAACAAAAATTAATGAAACAAAATCATTTAAAATGGCTTTGAATACATATAAATGAAGCTTTAAATCCCATAAAAATGTTATAAAAATTTTCATTGAGAATTATATACAAAGATAATTTCATTACATTTTAAAAAAAATAATTGAAAACGTTTTTGAAAACATTGTTTTTGAAATAAAATAGATTTCTAACTAAAGAGATAAATATGGTTAGATTTCTCTTAATTTTTTTCTTAATTATATGAATACAAAAATAGTGTAGAAATGGTACTACTACATGGATATATATTTATTAGAAAGATAATAATGAAACTAATCACTCTTCTTAAGAGATTAATCATATTAATTCATCAATGGAAGCATAAACATAAAGAATCTGGAAAACTAATGATATTGTTTCAATAAACTCTTATAAAATGGTGATATGGATCATACTCTCCATGTATGAAAAAGGAAATTACATGAAGCTTAAAATATCACTAAAATAAGGATATTTATGATATAACATGTCAAATGGAAATATATACATCTCCAAATAAAATATAGGTGTGTAAAAAAACATGTGTCACAAAGTCACCAAATTGGGACTACAATGTCTTACCAATTTGGTAGTTTTTAAAACAATGACCCTAGGAAATAAAGATCATAAAATGGATATCTAAATACCCACAAACATATTTATACAATTAATTTAATATATCAATAGTAAATATACACATCAAATAATAGTAATGGGAGGTGAAAAATGAATGTATCACATGGAAATAAAAAGTGAGAGGAAATCTGTGTACCTTGTGTCTTGAATCTCATCGTACTCGTTCAAAAATATAGTATAATAAATATATTCTTATTATTCTTCTATAAACTAACTATATTATTACTTATAATGCAATATAGGTTTTTATTGTGGCTTTACATTACCTTCTATTAAAAAAATTATGTTATGCTTACAATTTTGGTAATATATTCTATCCTTTTCACATGTGTCTTAATTTGTTATATATTTGGTCCTTATACATATACAATGATTTCCAGAATTTAAGAAATGATTTAAATATAATATATATTAAATATATTTGTATTATAACAATCTATAAAATAAATAAGTATGAAACAAAATACACTATTTATGTACATGGTAAGCCCTATGTACGTGTGAATGTTACTTCTGTTTAATTGTCGTGTTGAAAGAATGAATGTAAAAGACATATATGTGTGTGTGTGTGTGTTTGTGTGTGTATTATTATTATATTATATGTACTATATAATATAAATATTATATATATATATATATTCACAAAAATCGTGCTTAATAAATTTCATGTTGTGTATGAATGAATCAAATCACTTTGAGGTGGTGGTAGTCTACACTTCCTAAAACAAAATTATAGTATTAACACCAAATGTAATGTATAATGAAAAGTATATTAATATAATCATTGAATCTTAAAAACATAATAAATAAAATATATAACATATTTAAACACATTTTCCATCATAATTTCCACTATGAGAGGTGGTGATGGAAAAATTAGAAAACATCGTTTCATGAGGCAATAGTTCATCGTACACGTAAATAGTATGTTTGTAATCCACTAGATGGAGGTGTGTGTATGTTTAGTTAAAACCCTTATCAAAAAAACAACCTAGTATACTGAGGATAAATTTTTTTTATAAATTCCTATAATAAATAGAGTGGAGGGTGGAGAAATTAAGAACAATCAAAGAAGCTTCAGAGAAGACATTACTGTTAAATCAAATAACTCCATTTGGTGTCTGAAAAAAAGGAAAACATGGATTTATTTATCCCAAAAAGGATTTTTCAAGGAGGAAGGGATGTGTTTTTGGAATTTTATTGGTCATATCATGTTTTATCTTATGAATATTCGGAGGTGTGAAGAAGAGGGAGAGGTGGTGGCCTTATATAGGGAAGGGAAAGGACACTCTTGGATTTTTTGTAAAAAAGTTAGGTGCACACATTTTTAAACATAAAAAAGAATAAAAACTAACAAAAATTAATTAATTAATTTTAATGGTATAAATATGAGTAAAAATTACTTTTTTAAATGTGTATAGTTCATTGGGACCCTTAAAATTAAACTTTATTCCCTTATTAAGCTTAATATTAGTAATTAATTTTAACTACATTCACTAATAATTTTGGTAAGAAACTAATTTGACCTTATTAAAAATTATAAATTATTCTGAATCCAAAAAAGGAATAAATTTTTTCAAATTACAGTTGCAGAATTACTGGAAATTAATTTAAAATTAATCTCATTAACAGGACAACACTATTATTTTTTAAAGTAAAAACATTCAAATGTTTGCAACGTTTTTATATTCAATTTCATTATGAAGTTGGTTCCAATGACCTACATTGGATTAATTGCTAAATATAATATCTTGTTTAAATTTGATACAAATTTAAAATATAATTTATACTTTAAAATAAATTATATGAAAAAATATTATTGAACAAAAATACAGTATTCTTTACTATTCATTAAAAATGTATACGTATAGAAAAATACAAAACATTACCGTAACATAATTTTTATTTTTCACTTTAAAATATTAGGTTTATTTGGAATAATTAAATCTATTCAAGTTCCAAAATTATTATTCAAATTGATTTTTCCATTTAGAGGCAGTAAAACTTTATTTCTAGAAATATAGGTTTTTAAGCCTGAAATTTGGTTTGTTCTTATATTATGTCTCTAAAAGCTTTTCGATAAATGGAAAAAAATATTTTTTCAATAAATAAAATATATATTATATTAATATAACTCAACAAGTGTATTTAATTTAATTTATCTGTGTTAAATAGCTTTGTGACCATAATAATAATATTTACTTTTATATGCAATCAGATTACATATTAATTAATTATTAATTAGTAACCTTTGAATTCATCAGATATTTGTGTAAACCAAATTTTTTCATAAATTAGTTAATAATTTTTATAATTTATTATATAATTTCTAGGTTATGTGTTGTTATATTAAATAATAACGTGTTAATAATATATTGTTTTTCATAAAAATCAGGCTTTCATGTTATACAAGTCATCGAGGAATATAATTTTTTTGTGTAATTCAATCTAACCCCAGTGTTCTGGGTAGAGAAAGATAAAATATATTTTGCATGTAGTGAGAGATTAACATTGTTTTTCATATACCACAAGCCAAATATAGTTATTTATTATAAAATAATGTATTTTTAGTGTTTCATGAAATCCAAAATATAAAAAAGGATCAATTAATTTAAAAAATTAACTCACAAAATCTCAGGGTGTTACATTCTACCCCATTAAAATAAATTTCTGCCTCTAAATTCATTTGGGTTATCAAAGGTTTAATATTTGAATGTTTCATTTATAGAAACATACATCACAAAAATGAATACAAAAACATTGATTTGTAAAGAAAAATTTGAAACATAATAGTTACCCAAAGTAACATATAACTGGGTTCCCGCATTGGAGAACATAGGTGGAATGTGAAAAATATGGACATGGAAGAGAAATTTTACCATGATGTTCTGATGGAGAGTGTTAGAGAATAAGATCTATATAATGTTAACAAGAAAAATCCATAAATCTATACTGACCTAAGGGACCTTCTGATTCATCAGTAACGAAGGTACTATGACAACTTTTTTTCACGATCCTTTTCCTATAACTGAATAATTTTCATGAAAAGATATACTAGCATGTTTTTAGGACAATGTCACCCTTCTTGGTTCATCGATCAACTTCAAATCTTTCTATGAAAGTGATGGTGACTTTTTTATTCCTGAAGTAATAATTAATCAAGAGATCAAGGATCTTCCATCTCATTTTTCATAGGTTATCATCAACACAATGTATCTTGAACAGGCTATCCAATATGAATAGATCCTAATATAGAGGGATAATTCTTTAAACATAATGACTTCATTCGATGATAAACATATATTTTCCTTAAATGGTAAACATCATATCCCATCTCAAATATGAAAATTCAAATATTTTTAAATAATTTCAGGAAATCGGTGTAACATTGATCCCTCGTATGTCACAATGTACAAATTGGTTTTCACATTCCAAAAAAGTTAGTACCCTCATGCTATATTTCCTTAAAACATGGTAATAAACACAATTTCAATTAATCCTTTTGGAAAACATGCATTCCTTATTATTCAAATTATTACTTGCAATATTCTTTAAATACAAGAAGTTATAAACATCATCCTCTATGAAATAGAACACATATTCAATAATCAGGTCCTGATTAGTTTTTATAGTCCAATCTACTTATTCATATGTATAGTATCTTTATCTAATCATAATTGTCTCACCATCAAGAATTATTTAATAATTTCCTTCCACTAAAAAAAGTATCATCTATTCATGAAATCGCTTTTATATATCTTCGTCAACTCTCTACATGTCCTTTTCAACCTTTCATTAAAACTTATACTGAAAGTACATATATATTTCATGAATAATACTATATAATTTTTTGAATTAAAAAACATAAATACTTCATTAATAAAACATTATTCTTAAACCTTTACTCATGCTTCATCAACATGTTCCTTAATACCTCCTTCCTACAATATGAAATATGAATCATTTCTTAAGGTTATTTAACCTTAATATAATTATGATTATTATGTTTAACATAAAAAATAGTGGAAGAATGTCACATACCTTTCTTATATTGTTTAAAGTCTCATTATCTTTAGAAGTATAACCATTTCTCATAACACTATCTTGATTCTCTTCCAGAGTTTCCTCTTAGGGAATTGTGTTTCATAATGACTATTTATTCCACACTTAAACACACTTAGCCTTTGATGATGAAAAAGGGAGTCCAATATTCACATCCATTGTTTTAACCAAACTCTTAATTTTCCTTTGTATTCACTTTCTTTATGTCTGTGTTTTCTACATTCGTAGCATGTTTTTATTCCTCTATGAAATTAAGTTAGGTGATTAATTCCACATTCATGACACAATGGAAACCAAATCATCTTTCCTCCATGGTATCCATTACCTAAACAATCATTGAACATCTTCTTTCTATTCATTGATGAGTTTGATAGTTTGTTAAGGTATATGTTATCAATCAAGTTCCATGAAAATTTATTGATCATGATCAGAACATATTTAACTCTAGTGATCATCACACATGACATCTCATTAAAAAAATTCTATCACATTCAATGTTAATCCAGTTTTTTCAAGTTCCCTCCCTTAACTAAAACCAAAAGCATAGTGTCAGCATTAATTATCATTGAATAAAACCACATTTTCATAAAAAGAATTACTTATATGATGTATAAATCATGACACCATCCTTAATCTATGACACCATAGTTTCACCCTATGATATTCATATCCAATAATTACTTAAATACTATATGATGGTTCATAATGTGCTTGTGAATTCCCAAGTCATATCCCATGGGAGCATCGAACCAGGTGTGCAGCAAGACCCATTGTCATGCACTAGATTCCACCTAGTCAGGACCAAAATATATTATCAGAGTTGTCACCCCAAGGTACATATGCTTCAAAGCCACACCCACTTCTAGTATCCAGATAGGGATGTATATCTTGGAAAACACTTATTATTTCATTTACCAAAACTCAAGGACAATTTCCTAAAGGTTAATTCATCCTTATACTTATCCTTAGATACATTCCAATACATATCCTTATAAATACACTTAGGGATGTCACTAAAGTTTTTCTAATCCTATTTTTCTAATGACAACTAAATCATTCCTTTAATACCATCTATAGTTACCCATGCATAACATACATTGATATTACATCATTTGAGATGAATATTCAGTATGTTACAAAACAACATGTTGAGGAACATAATAGTTTTGTGTCTTTGGAAACACGGAAAAATAATAATATATACTAGTGAAAGATCTTTAAAATATCCACTTTAGTTATCCACCATTAGTACTTCTATCAAAATCCTCTTTTCATTACCTGGTGAAATGAAACATAATGATGATGTTATCTTAGATTCTTATTAAGTGTATTCAAAGGAAATTATTATTCATAACATGAACAAAAGGGTTTGGAACTTCGGTGTAATATTTAAAGTTCATACCAAGAATATTATTTACAATAATAAATATTGTTCATAAGACATAAATAATAATGAAAAAAAAATATTCATCCTATCTAGTTCTTTGTAACATTTTAGGATTAGGTTAATCACCCATATACCTACTTTAGGCTTGGGATTCTCTCCACTGTTCCCTATTATTTTTATATTTGAATGTCCTCTCGTACAAACTATTTTTTCAAGATTAATATTTCCTCCACTTTACCCTCTTTTTTTGTGCTTTAGATGTCCTCCCATGTACCCTCTTATTTTTTTCATGGTATGTATGCTTATTTACCCTCTTGATTCGGGTTTGTGACATCCTCTCATATACCCTCTTATTTTGGACATGGTATGTTCTCTTATGTATCCTTTGATCTAAAAAAAATTTATCATTACCAAATATATGTGTGAGAGATATAGGTCTCAACCATCACATAATAAAATAATACTTGTTTGTGCAAAAAAACATCCATCATATCATTCCCCATGAAAATAGATGCTTTTTAAAAATATAAAATCGTTACCCATGAAGTGAAAGGGGTATTAGAAACATGTAATCATAACATAACATGTGAAAAGACAAAGGTCTCATAATAGTTTCATTGTAAGAATAGCCCATGAAAATAATTTAGATTCAAAAGAATACTACCTGTGGAAGAGAAACAGATTTCATAATGACTGTGACATTATGGATAACTTATTCAGAGAAAGGATAAGAGAGGAACATTTAGATCATTTCCTAGAAAGGAATGAGTAACCTTAAAGGATGTTATCTTAGATGAAAAATAATTAAGAAGTATCTTTCAAAAAAATTTCTGGAGTAAAATATAATTTCTTCGTTGAAAAATGATTTTTAATACATAAAACAATTTGAAGATAATTTTATCATAAAATATTTTTAAAACATATAAATTATTCTTCAAATCATTTTGAAAAACATTTTCCTTGAAAACTTATAGAATAAGCTTTAATTTCATTAAAAAAACTAATTTAAAAATTCATTGAAAACATTAAAAGAAAGATTGAAATTGTTTTCAAAACTATTTCATTGAAGATCCATTAAAAACAATTAAATAAATATTTAAATTGTTTTGAAACCCCCTTTATCTACTGAAACATAAAAAACAAAATTGGAAACATTTTGAAAACGATTTTAATTGAAAATGTATATAATAATCTACAAAACATTTTAAAAACCATTTTCCGTGATTTTTTTTAAATATATAAATAATTCATGAGAACATTTTGAACAAGATTTCATTGAAAATTACATGAAATGTTATTAAAGGATCATTTAAAATCATTTAAAAATATTTTTAGACATAAAACATTTTTGAAAACATTTTTCATTGATAATATATTTGAAAACATATAAAAGAATCATTGATAATCATAAAAAATTTACAAAATCATTTTCATTCAAAATGATCTTCAAGGATAATTTGAAAATATTCTTAAAAACATTTTTGAAAACATGGTTTTTGAAATAAGATATATTTCTAACCGAAGAGAGAAATATGGTCATATTTTTCATAAAAATATTAATAATTATCCTCGGTACTAAACAATGAAAATTGGTACTAATACATGTATATATATTTAATAAATATAGGATCATAAAACTCATTATTTTTCTTGAGATATGGATCACATGATTTCATCAAAGGAAACGTAGACATAAAAAATATTGAAAAGCAATGAGATTATTTCAATAAACTCTTATTTCATGATAGCATGGGATCATATCTTCATTTATGAAAATGAAATTACATGAATTATAAAAATTCCATAAACAAAGTTTATTAATTATATAAAATGTAAAATGGAAGTATATACACATAAAAAAGGAATGTATGTGCATAATATAATATGTGTCTCAAAGAAGTAAAATTGAGAGAAAAGTGTCTTACCAATTTGGTAGCTTTTGAAACCTAAAACCGATGAAATAAAGATCATAGAATGGATTTTTAAATACCCATAAATTTAATTGTAGTAATAATTTAATACATCCATTGTTATTATACTCACCACATAAAAGAAATGGTTAGTGAATAAATCATGTACCTCATAGAAATAGAAAGTAATATGAAATCTCACTTCCTTTGGAATGGACTATTGTTGTACTTTTTCAAAACTCCTATGTAATAAATTTAAATTTATTATAAATCTGTCACAGAACCATATATTTACTTCTAATATCAGGTATGATTTTTTTATTTCTTAATATTACCCACTTTTTGTCAAATCTATGTTAAGGTTTAACTTTGAGTAATATCCGCTATGTTTTTTGCATGAGCCATAATTTTTTATATATTTGGTCTTTATACATATATAATCATTTATATAATGTAAACCATGATTTAAATATAATTCATATTTACTATATTTTTATTATAATATTATATATGATATATAATTATGAAACAGAATACACCATTCAAGGAGACGGTAAGCCTTATGTGCGCATGAACGCTCTTTCCATTTAATTTTCATGTTTAAAGAAAGAAAGTAAAATAAATATACGTATATATATGTATATATGTAATTATTATAGTCTCATGAATATATATATATATATATGTATATATATATATATCATATATATTCACTAAACCGATCATTAATACATTCCATGTAGTGTATGAATGAATCTAATGGCTTTGAGGTTGTTATAGTCCACACATTGTTAAATGAAATTATCAAATTAACACAAAATAAAAAAAGTACAATGAAATGTGTTATAAAATAATTATATAATATTTAATACAAAATAAATATAATATATCACATATAAATTTATTTTCCATCATAATTTCCACCATGAGAGACGGTAACGAAAAAATGAACAATCATCATTTCGTGAGGTAGTATTTCATCATACACATAAATAGTATGTTCATCACCAATAAGATAAAGGTGTGTGTAATTATAGATAAAACCATTAGAAAAAAATCAAATTATGTTTCATATAGAGGTGTTTTTATACAATCATTGAATAAATTGAGTGAAGGGGGGTATAAAAAAAGAAAATAAAGCATCTTGAGAGAAGACGTTGCCTTTTAATCGAGTTACTCCTTTCGGTTTGTGCCGAATGACATACATGAATTAAATTATTATCAAAGGGAGGCTTAAATTATGAATTCAGGGATTTTGGGAAGTTTATTGGGTTGATATTGGATGAACCTAATTGGTTTGAGAGGTTTGAAGAAGATGGAGAGGTGGTGGCCATTTATAGGAAAGGGAAAGGACACACTTGACATTTTTGAAAAAATGTTTTGCGTACCCATGATTTTACATAAAAGAAGTCATATAAAACAACAAAAAATAAAAAATGGACGTTTTATGGCCTAAATATGTCTAGAAAATGTGCATTGGACAAGTGGTTTGGTCATTTAGTCCTTTAAAAATTATGTATCTTCTCTTGTTAAGCTAAATCAATGTAATTAATTTTAACTGCATTATTTAATCATTTTGTTAAAAAACTAATTTGACATTATTAGATATTATAAATTATTCTAATTCAAATATGGAATATATTATTCTAAATTTGAATAACATAATTAGCATAAATTAGTTTCAAATTAATCCCATTGAGAGAAAGACACTACGGGTTTTTTAAAGTAAAAGTATTCAAAACTATGGTAGTTTTTTCTATTTCAATGTGAAATTGGTTCCAATTCCCTAAATTGAATTAATTTATAAAAATATTATCTAATTAAACATTTAATTAAATTTAACATATAATTTCAACTTATAAATAAATGTGATGAAAATTATGTTTTGATCTAAAATACAGTATTTTTCACTAGTTGTTAAAAAAATTAAACCATATAGAAAAATATAAAAAAAATATGCTAAAATAAATTTTTGGATTCTCTTTTAATGGTGAATTTTATATTGAAATAATAAATCTATTCAAGTAACAATTATTTTATTTAAAATGGGTTCTCTATTAAACGGTGGTATAACTACAATTATTAAAATAATGGGTTTTAAACATTAAATTATGTTTGTTATTATCTTATTTATATCAAATATATTGAACGAATGTAAGAAAATTTTTATTGAATACTTGAAATGAATATTACATAAATATCACTCAATAATTTTATTTAATTAAATTTATTAGGGTAAAACAGCTTTGTGACAACAAAAATAATATTTTTGTTTATATTTAATTAGTTTTCTTATTAGTTTATAATTAATTAGTAACAAATTAATTAATATAATATTTTTTTAAACCATATATTTTACTAAATTAGTTAATACTATTCATAACCACTAATTTAACAGCAATTTTATTTATTATTATATTAAATGAGAACATTTAAATAATATATTATTGTTCAATAAAACTCGGTCGTGTGTGTTATGCAAGCCATCGAAGAATGTCATTTTTGCATGTAACACAAGATAACCTCGGTGTTCCATGTAAAGAAGTATAAAATTTATTTTTTCATTTATTACATGATTAAATTGGTGTTGCATATAACACAAGCCGTAAATATTTCTTTAATATAAAAAAAAAATATTTTCAGTTTTGTGTTGTTAGGTCCAATTTGTCAAATACCCTGAGAGTGGGTGTATTAGGGTTTGAATGATTAAAAGAACAACCCATTTTGACCATGTTTCATTGTTAAAAAACACTATTCCCTCTCTTTCCCATAGAATAGCATGAAAATTAATTGAAACATACACATGACACATCATTTTTACTTGGTTCTCCCTCATTCAACTACATCTGAGGATCATACATCGATAGTGTGATAATGTACCAAACCCATTATAAGTGTAACTTTTTTTAAAATGTTTGGAGTAGACAAATTATCTCTACATGTTTACAACCAATTAAAAATTTAAAGGCTCACTAATCTCTCAAATATTGTCTTCTCACTACTTCTTCAGAAGATCCACTCACATTTTAAAGACATGGTGGTCTCTTTATTATCACTTATGAATCCATTCTCCAATATATTTAGATACTCTATTGATTTCCCACTTTCATCTACTAATGAATATAAATTTACCAAATAACACATGGAAATCCCTTTTGATCAACCCTCACAATGATCACTGCTTTGCGAAGCTCCTCCATTCATGAAGCTCAAACCAACATTTGTGAAGTTCACCTTATTTCGCAAAGATCACTATTTCACATATCTAAAAATGTACTTCAGTGAAGATCTTGCAATTTAAAGAAGATCACTTATCCTTTACTAAGAACACCACATTTTTATATCTTAACTATCCTTCATGACGTTCCTTCATTCCGCGAATCCCAATTAGCCATTGCAAATTCCTTCACATTCACGAAGCACACTGCCTTCGCAATCCTCCTTTAGGATTTAAGAGCCTTAAAATTTTAATTTAGTCTCTCTACTCATCTTAAGGGGGTGGATGCCTATTTATAGACATTTTCCTCTAACTCTAGAACCTTATAGTCGCATTAATGCCACGTCGGCACCATTTCATAGGGCACTGATTTTTCAACCTCAATACTCCCTTTTTCCCAAATCTTCACCAAACTTTTCTATTTTTCAATGCTAGTCATAATGGTAGATCCTTGGATAAAAAAAATTGCCCATATGCAGTGCTCCACTCAAAAATATATTCACCTCTTCCATTTCAGAAGCTCATCATAGTTTTTTAGATCACTAACAGCTTCCTTTGATCCTATTAGAAATCATCTTCATGAATCCCATATTTAGGAAATTCATGAATTTTCCATATTTTTATTATATCTTCATGGAAATCTATATATCACAATGCTTTCCAATCTCCAAATTTTTTACCACAAAAATTTGGCAAACACTAGAAAATGGAATCACCTTGTATCTGGTCTTTTAGTACCACATGCATAATGTCCATTAATTTTTCATGGTTCTTTGTCAACATGAACATTATCTTTGGAACATGAAAAATCACCATGAAAACCCACATTTTCAACCAACACAACCAACCAAAATATTCTGAAATTTTAGTTTGCGGGATTGTAATCCAAAAATCTCCCCCTTTGGGTTTTTTATGACTATTTCATAATTTGATACCTCATTCAATCTCCTTCCATCCTCTACCACTATTTTCATCATGAAATTCAAATAGATATCAAATATTTACTCAACATATACTCTAAGACCACATGAGAAATGCAAATAATGAGACACAAGAGTATAATGAAAATTTCATCAAATAAATTCTTAATTCCTAACATGAATTCTTGAAACAATACACCTTATTTCATCACGGATCACATCTATCATGATATATATCCTTTGGCCGATCACCTCTAGTATCATCAAATTTAATACTCCCCTTATTTATTGTTACCCCTATCCCACTACTCTACCTATCATCTTATCCCTATGCCTTTGACAATGAAATTTTATCCCTTTATTTCTCCCCATAAAGAGCTAAATTTCTACCCCTTGGTCAAAAAACAAAATATTCACTTTTTTCGGTTTTCAATAGAGTAAGGTACACAAATCATTACATTTTGGAAAAACCCCTCATACCTTGGGGTGAGAGGGATACAAGCATTCACACTTTTTCATTTCTGGGGAGTCGAATGAACCCCTTAATCCAGTCTATGCCTCTCAAAAACATCTTTGAGTAAGGCCTTTGTCAGCATGTCTACAACCTGTAGTTTTGTTGTCACATACTCCAACGTCAAAAACCCCTTCTCCACATTCTCCTTGATAAAATGATATTTGATCTCAATATGTTTTTTCCTTGACTGATGGACTGGATTTTTTCTATTATTGATACTGCACAAATTATCACACTACATTCTGATTGGATACTTCACTTCAACTCCCATATCATCAATCTAATGTTTCATCCATAATAATTGCATGCATGCTTAAGTGGATGTAATATACTTAGATTTTGCTTTGGTCAATAAAATGAAATTTGGTTTCTTACTTATCCATTAAATACATAATCCACTACGATAGAATGCACTTCATGACGTTGATTTCATGTCATCTATTGAACCATCCCAATATGCATCTGTATATCCAAATAGGTCTGGCTGAGATTTGTCATTATATGTAAAAAATAAAACCCACAGTGCCCTTTCCATACCAAAGTATTATTTTTTACTACAAGCATGTGACATTCATTAGGATTTCTTTGGTATCTCACTGCTTGGCATCTGGGAAAAACAATATCAGGTCTTGTTGCTATGTGTAATAGTATACTCTAAATAATTTTCTTATATTATGTGATATTAACATCTTTGACATCATCATCTTTTTATATTTTTTTCTCAGTAACAACCAGAGTCTTCATATCCTTATAATTTTTCATTACCAATTTTCTCAAAATCACCTTGTCATACTTAGATTGAGAAATGAAAGTGTCATTCCTTCCTTGTGTCATCTGTAATCCATGTAAAAATGTTATCTCGCCCATAATTGACTTTTAAAAATCAATTTTCATGAATTTATATAATACTCTACATTATTCTTCATCTGATACACCACAAAGTTTTTCATCGACTTAAACCATCACCATAATCCCTTTATTACTGTCATTATTGACATGGAGATTGTAATCAACTCAACCAAACTAAAATATAAACTTCTTAAAATAATTATTAAGTCTTCAGTAACATGATCTTAGTTCTTTCTTCAGCCCATATGGTGCCTTATTTAGCTAGCAAAAGTTGTTCTCACTTTTTTATTGAGTAAAATGTCTAGCAGATCAATATATACATCTTCTTAAAGAAAACCTTTTAGAAATGTGTACATGACATCGATGTGAAAAACATTGAACCTCCATTGCACGGTCCTATAAAAAAATACCCTAATTCTCTCCAGCCTTGTAACAGGTGAAAATGTCTCATCAACATCTTTACCCTCTATCTAGGAATAACTTTTTCACACTAATTGTTCTTCATTTCGAATCAAAAAACCATCTTAATTCATCTTATCATGTAAGAACCATTTAGTCCCAATGACATTATTATCTATTGACCTAAAAATAATCTTCCATGTCTATTTCTTCTCAATCTAGTATAGCTCTTAATTCATATCCTGATCCCAGTTTTCATCTACAACTTCATTAGAAAAACATTTAGGCTCATCCTGAGATAGGAAAGATGCATGTTGTAATGACTTCATTATTCTTTTTTGAACTGGCATTGTCTGATCACAAATGATATATTTCCTATCAATTTCATCTCAAATATTTGGCTTCCTTGTAGATACAGAGTTGACTTCCTTTTTCTCATTATCAATATCTTCTTCTAAATCAGAATTTAATACTTATTCTCCCCCTGTGTTGCTTACATCTTCATCACATTTATCAAAAAACTATTCAGTATATTGTTGAATATTATCAACATTGTCCCTTATAGTGAAATCATTTCTTTCAACTTATTTTCCCTGCCTCTTATTAAGTAATTTGTATGCTTCTATTTTTCTTGAGTAGATAAAGAATACTCCCTCATGAGCACACAAACCAAATTTAATGTTTTTTTATAATGGTAAGAATAACTTAATTTAAATGAGTAGAAATTCTTTTAACTTTGTATTATTTATATTCCAAATTTCATATGGGTTATTTCCTTCAACAGAAAAAATGAGGCCCTATTAGAAATATATATCATTGTTAAGACTGCTTCTTTCCAAATTTTCATTGGTAGATCTTCTTCAATAAGCATTATTCTGGCCATGTTGTTGATGATCTAATTTCTCCTCCCAACCACCCCATTCAGTTGGAGATTTCTCACTCAAGAATCATGATGCCTTATCCCATTTTTCTTGAGATAATATTCCACTTGACTGTTTTGGGAATTATATACCATTACTAGTACAAAACAATGATAATTTTTGGCCCAAGAATCTTATCAGATTCTCCCTGATGTTGTTTTATGAAACTAAACACTTAAAACTTATGGGAAATGAAAAATAACCAAATAATTAACTATAGTCATCAATGAATACAATATAATATCACTAACCATCAATGGATCTTTGTGAGATAGGTCTACAAACATCTGCATGCACCGATTCAAGCACTTTTGTTAACTTCTTTTCCATCAACTTGTATTCCTTTCTGATGATCATACCTTATGGAAAAGAATCACATGTTTGTTTATGATCACATGATATGTTAGGTATGATTCTATATTCATAAAACATTACAAGATATACTAATGTTGTTTGGAATATATGACCCAGTCGTTTATTCCACAACGTGTTTTCTTCATCTCTAGATAAAAATCCCATATCTTCTCCTCCACATACAAGGTAGATATTTACCTTTTTCTATTTCCCTGTAGAACCACTACACCATATTTTCCATTGATGATACATGTATTCTTAGTAAATCTTATATAGTTCCTTGAGTCATATAGTTGACTGACTCTAAGAAAACTATGATTGAAACCTTATACTACAAAGACATAAGAATGAATCCTTTCTTTTCACCCAAACCCAGCCTTTCATATGGAAATAATTTTCATGCATTCATTATTTCCAAACTTGAAATATCATTTTTTTTTATATTTTATTCCTATAATAATATCCTTATTTCCTATTATGTGGGATGTGCAACAACTATTAAGGATCCAAACACCAGAACGGTCTGATGCTTTAACAGAAATTTTTTCAACCACTTCCCCCTATAGTCTTTTGTTTTTGATATATGTTTTTTAATTCATACTCAGTATAGAAATATTTTATTGATGTCCCTCAGATTAGGATGGACCAAGTTTATCCTGAAAATCTACACATTAATTACGAATTTTCAACTCAACCATTAATTCATTGATTTGATGCTTGCGACTACTTTCATTCATCTTTGGCCCATTCCTCTACATGGTTGATGTTGAATATATAGACATGTCCCCAAATCCTCTATACCAGACACAATATACCTTGAAATATGTTCTAGAGTACCCTTTTTTGTTTTATGTCCACTACTATTCTTGTGAACTTAGGAATCTCTTGGAAATGGAATAGACATTATATTAGTTTACCATCTTTACGTAGCAAGAACACCTGATGTAGGGTTCATTCATTCATATCACTTTCGCATTCCTAGTTGTCCCTTGGGTTCTCTGAATATTCTAATTCTACTTTGTACCCAAATCAATTTTTAATTTCGGAGCGGGTTCTTGTGGTCAGACTTCAGTCATGGACATTTTATGTTTATGATCAAGACCCTTACCAGCCTTATCATTTAGATTTAATAGTTGTATCTATTATTTTGTACCTCTATACTCTGCTACTTCCATTTCTATCACCTGACTATTCTAATTTCCTGATGATATACCTTGAGTCAAGAGTTTATCTTGATTCTTATATTTTTTCTGCAGACCATCAACTTCTACTTAATGTTCTTCAATGTGTGTGATTTGTTCTTTCACTGTGTTATTCAATCCATTGATCACCCATTTTTGTTCTTAAACCTCATGGTTATAAATTTTTACAGTTTTTTTGTCCTTAGGAAATGACTTCATGGGATTTTTTGTTTCTTTTATCAAGTCACATTTCTATTCTTCTTGATGCTACATGTAGATTTTTTCATTACAAACAACTTTGTTGGCTTGCTTTGTTTTGAGTCGGTAAACATATATCTCTTTAAGAGATTATTCTAATTCAACCTCCATATCCACTCTTCATTTATCTTCTTCATCATCAATATCAGATTCATCCTTCTACTGAGCACAATGAAAAATATTCATCATATCATTTTCTCCATGATCTTTGTTGTTCCCTATCTCTTCAACCTATTCAACCTCAAATTCATCTGAATTGTCACATTCTAGTGAAAGAATATTCTTTTTCGTAAAGAACCATTTCTTAAAATGTTTCTTTCCATTCACATAAGATAAATACTTCTTCATAGGGATTTCAACGTCATAATCATCATCATCAATGAACTTCATGGTACATCTTGTTATAAGATAACCAACCTTTCCACACCTAAAGCAAAAAATTTGATGTTTTTCTTTGAAAATTAATTTTCCTCATTGAATATTTGTGTAAAGGGATAAAATTACAGCAACTGTCTCTTTTCTTCATGAGAATATTCAATGGTGAGATTCTTCATTTCCATTAGTTCCACCTATTTATATTTATCCTTTTCTATGTCATCGTTATCATCATTTCTCATTTCATATGCTATACGGGTTGTATGCAAGTTATCTAGTGTCATCTTTTTCAGATCATTATAATCCAAAACTAAAGCTTTTGGATTAAAATGAGGTGGAAGTTTCTTCATGATATGCTTCAAAATCTCTATATCCTCAATAACTTCTCCAATACCTCGCATGTCTTACACTACAACATTTACCCTGTCAAAGAATGTATTAAAATTCTCATTGTTATTCATTATCAGATCTTCATTATTGTTCCACAAAACATACAACTTTTCCACTATGGCCTTTGAATATCCTTCATATATATTCAATTTATTCTCCCATATATCATGAGATGTTTTTCAAGTCATCACCATTATATTGGTTTCATTGGATAGGGATCCCCCAAATGCATTAATTCCCTTGGTGTTAGCATCCAATTCCCTTCATTTAGCTTTAGATAAAGTGCAACTATTTATATTGGCAAGAATAAAATGCATCGCTGTTATAAACACATCCATTCCCAAAGATCAAAGAATTTGTTGCATATGATTCTTCCATGACTGAAAATTATTCCCATCGAGGATTGGAATACCTTTGTGATTTATGACCTCCATTGAGATAGAATCATATAAATAAACCTTTCCTCTGATACCAACTATTAGGTTCACTAGTTCAATATCCCTGAGATGTAGGGAGAATAAGGGTATGAATGATTAAAACTACTTCACCTTTTGATCTTGTTTCATTGTTAAACAAAACTATCTTCTCTCTCTTTACTGCATCACAGAATGAAAATGAATTAAAACATACACTAGTGACAACAATTTTACTTGGGTCACCCTTATAGGGATACAACTAAGTAGTATACATCATAAATGTGTTGATGTAACAAATCTAGAATAATCACACTTCTATTTACAATGTTCATATTAGACTCACTATCTCTTCTAATATATTACAAATCACGTTTTGAAAACTCACTTCTCTCTCAATTGATGTATGCACCCTGCTTCATCAGAATATCCACTCATGTGTTATAGAGTATATGTATCTTCATTAGCACTAATTAATGATTCCTCTAAAATATATATATGGTCTACTATTGTCTCAATTTCTTCTACTGATGAATATCCCTTTAGCACATAGCACTGGGCAATCCATTTTGAACAACCCTAAAAAATATCCCTTATCTATGAAGCACCTTCTTTCATAAATATCATACCATCCTTCACGAAGAATACCTCCTTTTGTGATGCTCACTATTTCACAGAGCACAAACTAGACATTGTAATGATATTTTCTTCTGGTGAAGCTCGCTTAGGATTTTCAAAGCACACATCTTTCATAAAGCTCAAATAGCCTTCACAATGTTCTTTCCATTCACAAAGCTAAATTAGCCTTTTCTATTTCAATAACATTTGTGACGCTCACTGCCTTTTCGAACCTCCATCATGATTCAAGTGCCTTAAGATTTTTGTTGAGTCTCTCTACTCTTCTAAAGAGGGAAAAGGCCTATTTATAGACATTTCCCATCGACTCCATAACCTTCTGGCCACATCAATGCCACGTCAGCACCATTTCACATAGATCCAACTTTTCTGGCACAATTCCCCCTTTTTCACGAAGCTCCACATAATTGTTTTTCATTTCGCAATTCTCATCATAATCGTAGAGCCTTCTATCAAAACCATTACACCGCTGTAATGATCCACTCAAAAATATCTTCACCTATTCCATTCACGAAGCTTTTCCTAGTCATAAAGATCACCATTAGCATCCATGGATCCTTTTAAAAATAATCTTCTTGAATATAATCATCAAAAACATCATACCTTTTCCATATTTTGATGATATCTTTAATGAAATTAATATTTCACATTTCATTCAAAACTCTAAATTTTAGACCCCAATAATTTGGAAAACATTGGAAAATGGATTCGCCTAGTATCTATTATTTTTTCACTAACATCACATCATCTAAACCTTTTTCATGGTTCTTTGTCAACAGATATTGTAAAAAATATCTATTGAACTCAAAAATTCAACATGAAAACCCACCTTGTCAGCAAAAACAACCAACCCATGAATGTTTCAATTTTACCTTAAGGGATTCTATCCCAACATGCTTGAAATTCAAAATTTCTAAGTGGCCAAATTGATTCAAAACAAATAATTAAAAAAATCTTGTTGTGTTAAATCCCTTGTACATATGTCTCTTATCCATATTTAGCACATCCTATTAAATTTTATTCCTTGTTTATAACACCAAACATGGATCACACGAATGTAGGTATTTACAAATATTATATCACTAGCATCATAAATTACCCCAATTAGAGAAACATCATTGTGAAATCCATTTGAATTAATGTTATAAAAATTACCACTTATATGTGCAATCACCATTGGGTAACTCTTGATGGAATTATAATATTGGTACAATCTGAGGAAATAACCCATATGAGTATTATTTCTCTATCCATTTTCATTAGTGAGCTAAGTAATGAATGAAATATGAATACTCTCATTCTTATTATAACATGGATATGTTGGATTCCTTCCTATTATCAAGATCTAGATAAATTATCAAAGACCCCTTAGATACATCCTATCCACATGATAGTATACTATACTGATTGGACCAAAATGAACTATGTGTGTTTTGAATCCTGTTATGAATAAGATAAATTAGACAACTCATGAAGGTTCAAACTAATCGTTGAAACAATAGTCACCTTTATGGATTGAAGTAATATATTAGTAGCGTGGTCTCCATAGCATAACAAATCTACCCATTTCTAAGAAATAATGGGAAATAGATATATAACCTCTATTAGAAATTGATTGTCTCATTAACAGAACCCCATTTAATATTAGAAGAAGTCAATGCCCAATAATTTTATAAGGGTAACCAATATGATATCTGGATCTGGAAGATATTGATGAAAATTTCATAAATCAATAATATATTCCTAGAGTAGGTAAAAATTCTCCACAAAAGGGTGTGATGAGACTGACCTCCCATCAACTCCACTAATGAGAGTTCCTAAGTTTCATTGTGTTGGAATCCTGAAGTGACCAATTGCCTTGGGAACGAAGGCATGTAAATCATAACGAATAAGGGATCCATTGATAGTTTCAATGAGAGATGAAAATTATAAACCCAATTTGATTGATTATAAAATCGAACTAAAAACCCCCCATAATCAATCATTGACACAAATGTTTCATGAGAATAACAAAATGGTGAACTCTATGGGAATTTGTTAATAATAACATGGCTGGAATCCATAAAAATTTTCACCCCATTCATGGACTAAAAACGATTGATCTCTCTATTCCCATAAATCCATTATTCCACTCTACTATCTATAGAAATAAAAATAGTGAACTTTTTGTTAAACTCAAAAATAATAAAAATGATCAGCTGACCACATGGTGGGACATTTTATTTTATGTATCATATATATACAAAAATTTTACACTTTAAATTAAATACTAAAATAATTTAGTAATGTAATCATGGTTCTTTTGAAATTTTCCATTCTTTTTTAGGAAATTACACACGTAAAAAATGGCAGAACCAATAATAAGAATAAAAAATTCTTGTACTAGTGCATAGAAAATTAAGAATTTTTCATAGTTACAATGATGCATGGATCAGTAAATTTATTCCATATTTTATTTGTGACTATAGAAACTTATCTCACATACACCACCTTGACCTATGATCTTTTCGTTATCAAAAAAGTTTCTCGGAACCTCATATATGATAGTAACCACCAAAGTTTGTGAATAAATATCACCCACTCGATGCCATCATCTTCATGTAGAGAAAGTGATGGTCCGGGAATGCCATAGACATAGTTCAATCCCTACATGGAAGGAATCATATAGATTTTAGTAAATTATGAAGAAGAAAAATTATATATCATTCAAGGAAAGATGCAGTAAAATTGGTGACACTTGTTGCCACCACAAATCGTATTAGAAGATTATCCATAGAGCATGGAAATCATAACCATCCTTACATAAGGAAGGAGGACCAAGGAATTCACTACGATTCCATCCAATTTTAAGAGATAATTGGGAGTTGTTCGATCAACCATCATCACTAGAATCTTCCCAAAGTACCCCTCAATTCCCTGTAGAGCGGACTACAAGACAGATTTCTACTATAGATAGTCATTCACAGGTACCCACAAGATACCATTTGGAACAATAATATATTGATAAATATGAGTTGGATAATATCCCTACATTAATGGATTAGGTTCATTGGAATATTATGGTGGTGGATAGTGTGCTAGCTCATATATATACTCACTCAAATCATGTCTGCACGCATATTCTGGTAGTAAAGAAGGGGGTGGAACATATCCCTTCCCAAAATCATTAAGACCATTGGTGTATTATGATGGAATAAGGAGGATAAGAGTGGTATTATTTACCTACTTTAATTAAATAAATTTTATATTATATCATAAAAACTTTGAATTTTTAGGCCTATATTCCTAAAGACTCATTGTTGAAGTTTCACTACATTCTGGCCACAAATAAATAGCTCTGCCGACATATTCTGACATAAGTATCGATATAGATACATGTAAATATATATATCCCAACAATAAGAGATCCATATCACCATGATCAATATGAACATGGAGATACTCTGAAGAAAGATTAAACTCTTGATTCCATCCATGAGAATATTCATAATATTATAGTAAAGAAAAAGGCATTGGACAGGGATCATATTCTTGTTATGACTTGGGTTCACCAACCTTGTATGTAATGTGCCTTGGGATATGCACATAATTTTGTTTAAGAAAGAGATATATATACTCAAAATGCACAAAAATGGGCTTATGGACTTGCTCTAATAGAGGTTTGTCAGTATAATATTCCAATCACCTTAGTTTAGGCTCACATACCTACGGATGAAGCTACTCGACATATTCCAATATATTAAAAAATCAATTCCTATATATCTAAATCCACTGGTGAACCAATACCCCCAACATATTCTATAGGATATATAGGTGGAGGTTCATATACCTTCTCCCATTTCAGATTCTATTAATATATTCTTATAGGAAATGCATGTTGGAACTAGGCTCATAATCATTCATCAATTATGATTTACCAACATATTTTGAAATCCACTCACATGAAGGAAAATATCAAAAATTTACACATAGAAGATCACTATAGTACTCTAGTATATCCTTAATTGTGGGATCATGTCCCCATAGCACCAGAATTTCATCAATATATTCTAAAAACTATCATGTGGAATTCTCATATCACTTCTCAACCCAAAAAGGTAGGGCGTTATATTTAGACCATGATGCAGAATGATTCTCATATCCTTGATCTTCTAATTGTTTTTTACTTGATGATAAATGGGACATTTCTATAAATCTTCAAGTGGCACTAAACATTTAAAAAATAATACGATAATTAGTACCTTGAAAAACCTCCTATCAGTAATGTAGATATGGATCATAGAGACTCTGCTCTTGATGTCTACTATGGACACCCTACCCATTATAATATATCTCATGGATATAAAAAACCACAAATTTTTTAGACACCTTTCTATAGAGTGGTTATCAATACACCATGGTTAACAATATATAATTACACATAATCAATCAACAACACTTTTACATAGACAATAGGATAATAGGACAATAAATATATGTTGTCTAGGTAGGTAGAGTAATATGACTCTAATAATGAAGAAACAGACATGGATATATAGATACATGAAACTAGAAATAATCTCTAAACCATTTATTATCCCATGACCACAAAAAATTATCAAATCCTAGATGAGATAGATAATGAGTTCATGCATCACATAATCCAGAACATATGGGAGACCCATAAGTGGTGGAGTGATATATACCACCCACATCAAGGATATGAGGGTAACCTATACGTCATAAATACACTATTTTTTCATTTGGATATGTCCATGTTATCCATATCCCAGGACAGTAGAATGGAATATCATGATAAATTCCTTTAGATTGTTTTTCCCCATATCATAAAAAATCTATATCAATTTATTTCTAGATCTCTATAGGAAAACATAACTGAGTATAGGTAAACTATAAATAATTTCAATTCACTATGCCCCTAGAATAGAAAATCTCTCCGGATATGAAATCCTACAATGTTATATATCTATAGGACAAGTATTGGGACTAGGTAACGTGCAAGTTAATTCTTAAAATACAACAAGGCTCATCGACATTGAAGATACAATGATGTCATGAATATAGAGAGAGGGAATTCAGTAGAATATGAAAATGGTCCTTTCAAAAAATGTGAACAAATATCAAACATAAATTATGAAGTTCTCTGATACCTAAAAATATCCCATAATAAGTGTATCCCACCAAAAGTTTTCATTTCATTCTATCTATGGATGAATAATATTTTACAAAACCAGTCAGATCACAATATCAACAACACTAACAGCAATCTAGGAGGGAATCAAACAAATTGGGATCGTAGAATACTTATGAAGAAAATACATCCATAGGTTCATCAAACCATGATAGGATCTTAGAAATAACTATTACATTTATGAACCAAACCCATTTTGTAGGCCTAGGGGTTTTTTAGTATAATCACAACCACCAGGTTCATCAAACCCTAAGAGGGTCCAGGATAAATTGATGGAAATTTCAGACCAACCAAACCCATGGGTTAGGGGCATTTATATGTCAATATTCCTCATAGGAGAGATTAGATCCCTATCGAGTGTCCTAAAATCCTTTTCAACAATATCATAAAGTTAAAATAGTGTCCACAAATTATCCACATACCTTTGGGATAGGTGGAGTTTTTGTAATGCCCCAACCCTAGATACCCAGAGTTGGTGCTTTATTATATAATATTGGAATGATTGCAAGAGATAAAGTCCAAAAAAACTGGTCAGTTTAGTATCCTTGGAAGTACTAGATACATACATAAGTTTTACATTACACAATGAAATGAAAAGGAAGCATTGTGTCTCCGTAGAATAAAATCATATCCTTTAGTCTATCCCTATAGGTCAATCACAATATACTTCTTCACATCCTGGGAAAAATTAAACAAAAGAAAGGGGGAATCTTTGATGCTCAGAAAGGATAACAATATAGTGGAAACATTCATAAATAATCATAATCATTGAAGAAAATGTATAATAATAAAACACAAGCCTTTAAAAAAAATTCTGTATAATATGGCATTGATAAATCAAATAATTCCATATTATGTTGACATTTATGTTTAAAAGTTATTGTTTTATTCTTATACATTTCCTTCAATATTTATGCTTATTTATGAATGTTTCCACTATATTGTTATCCATACTGAGTAAATGAGATCACCCTTTTTAGGTTTTATTTTTACCAGGATGTGAAGAAGTATATTTGAATGACCTGAAGGGATAGGCTCTGGGATTTGAGTGTGTTCTACGAAGACACAATGTTTCATTCTCAATTCATAGTGTACTGTAAAACTTATGTATGTATCTAGTACTTCCAAGGATAGTAAATTGATCGGCCTTTTGGGTCTTGATCTATTTTGATCAGGCCAATGTTTTCTAATAATACACTGAATCTAGGTAACTAGGGTTGGGGTGATACAGTTGATATCATACTAAGTTTAGTACAAACCCAGGAAACTAGATTCAGAGAAACTCTAATTAGTGAACAATAACCTAAGATAAACATCGACGATTAATATATAAGCATTTTTTTGAATTTTGGTAATGTATAGATTTTGTGAATTTTCTAAGAAATACACCCATGTCTTGATACGAGCAGGTAGAGGCGGCTCTGGAAAAGATGTATCTAGGGGTAAAACCATAAAACACTACATTGAGATAGACTCAAATGGGAACTGATGCATGAAAATGGGGTTTGTTTCACTCCTTATTAGGACACCCCTGAGGGGTATGATTAGGGTAATTCACATTTTCATTGAAAACCATTATGAAGTATTTATGATTAAATAACTCCCCAAAGAAAACATTTTTTTATGATTATGGATTATATGCATAAACTATTCAATTTATGTTAAGTATTTTACATGTTTGTAATTATACATTGTGATTCATAAACAAATCTAGTGTATTATATGGTTTAAAAATGGAACCTAGTGGAAGGAATGGAAAGAGTATCAACACACATAATCCATGTAGGGATTTCCCTCATACTCAGGATAATTATAGTGGAGTTAGTGATGAAACTGCTGTAGATTATCTTATAACCATATAGGGACAACTCACATAGGTTATGACTAATAACCTTAACCGTATGGAGCACCCTGATCCATAATGTTGTGGATAAATGTTAAATTTCTTCATGAGGCAACAACCACCAACATTAAATGGGACTACAAATCCATTTGTAGCTGAGCAAGGGATAAGTTCCTTAGAGAAAATATTTCATGCTTTGGCGAGTAGTGAAAGGAAAAAAATCCATGCTAGTTTACCGCTTCACGGGACATGCGGATCATTGGTGGTAATGAATTAAAAAAACAATGGAGGATGAAGAAGTATCAAATATGGAATGGGGGGAGTTTTACAATCTTTTCATACAAAAGTACTTTCCTCGTGAACATAGAGTGGATATGGAAAGGAAATTTCTAAGCTAGAGGTAAAAGGATGATGAGAATGTCGTAATGTATTAGGCTAAATTTACAGGGTTAGCAAGGCATGTGGCAGATTATATATGTAACCCATGTAGTAGTATTGATCAATTCTTTGAAGGGTTAAATCCATTTCTTTGTTGAGCATTAGTCTCACAATCCTTCTCATCATAAGAAGATATAGTCTCATGTGCTATCAAGACAGAAAAGAAATCCTCTAAGTCTTATGACATTAAAGTTAAGAAAGTGAAGAAGAGATCTACTGAACACTTTTTAGATAGAAATATTTGGAATAAGGGAAATGTTGTCTTTCCACCCTATAGTAAATATGGGAAGAAACACCATGGTTCTTTCCTAAAGGAGATGGGAGTTTGTTACAAGTGTGGAGAAAAAGGCCGCCAAGATTCTGATTGCAAGGGAAAGAAAGAGGTTATCAATTTTGAATGATACAGTTGTTGAGAAATGGGGAATTATGCAAATCAATGTTCTAAGTGTTTTAAAAAACTACCTCAAAAATGGCCAAAGGAGCAATGCCAAGTTTATGAGATCACTACTACTGAGATTGAAGCTCTATATGATTTTGTGGTAGGTACTTTAATTGTTTCCTCAAAATTAGGAAATTATTTATTTGATTCTGGATCATCGTATTATTTCATATCATCCTAGTTTTCAAAGAAAATAAGACATTTCCAATTTAACTTAACAAGGGAGTTGTCATTCAAAACTCGTAAGGGATGTATCATTTGCAAAAATGTTTTTTCAATCAGTTACCATTATGAAATATGAATGTGCTTTATCTACTAATCTTATTGTTATAACCGTGATTGAATTTGATATAATCCTTAGTATGGATTTTATTTTGGACCATGATGTGAAAATTTATTATAAGAAAAAGGATGTTACAATTTTTTATCATGATTAGGAATACCTTATCTTTAGAGAAGAAACTTCACCATCTGATTATTATCCAGATCCACCCCAAGTAGCTCTAATAAATTCAATTATTGGGGAGGAAGGGAGTGAAATAAATATGGGTGAGGAAAATAATGTTCAAATAGAGGATCTACTTATTGTGCAAGAATATGTTGATTTGTTTCCAAAGGATTTACTTGGACATCCTCCAGAATGATAAATTGAGTTTTTGATTGACTTTATTCCTTGTTTGAGGCCCATATCGAAGACCCTTATAGAATGGACACTGTGGAATTATTGGAACTAAAGAATCAACTAGATGAATTGAGTAATAAAGGATTTCTTCAGTCTATTGTTTCACCATGGGGAGACCATGTGATATTTTTTAAGAAGAAAGATGGATCTATGAGGTTGTTAATTTACTATAGGGATATCAATGCTCTAAAAATAAAGAAAAAGTATCACCTACCTCACATTGAGGATTTATCTGATCCACTTCATGGAGATAAATATATTTCAAATATTGACCTTAGATTTGGATACCTTCAGTTGTTCATGAAAAAGGAAGACATTCCAAAGATAGAATTTTGAACTAGGTATGGGAATTACGAGTTTATAGTAATTCCTTTTGGATTGACTAATGCACCCCACGTTTTCATGGATATAATGAATAGAGTTTTCAAGGAATATAATGAGGACTTTGTAGTGATATTTATTGATTATATCTTGGTATACTCCAAAAGCTATGAAAATCATAAAAATCACTTGCATGTTATTCTAAATACACATAAAAGAAATGAATTATATGGGATGTTTAGCAAGAGAGAATTTTGGCTTCAGGATATTTTTTTGGAAATATTTCCTCTAAGGATGGAATATCTGATGATCCTTCAAAGACAAGAGCAATCCAAAAATTGCTGACACCGATGAGTACAAATGAGGTATGTAGCATTGTTGGTCTAGTAGGTTACTATTGGCATTTTGTATAGAATTTTTCCTGATTGGGTAACCTATTAACCCAATTCACACGTAAATGGGTTAAAGTATGTTGGAAAAGAATGTGTGAAGAATTTTTTGAAGAATTGAAGAGAATATTAGTCAATGCTTAAATCTTGTATCTACCATTCGGGAATGATGGGTTTGTTATTTATAGTGATGCATCCAAGAAAGGACATGGTTATGTCCTTATGCAGAATGATAGATTTATTTCAAATGCATCACGGCTGCTAAAAATTCATGAACAAAACTATTCTACTCATGATCTTGAGTTAGCAGCTGTAATCTTTTCTATGAAGACATGGAGACAATATCTCTATGGTGAAAAATGTGGGATATATACAGATCATATGAATTTGAAGTATATCTTCTCATAATAATTACTCAACATGAGGAAACGGTGATGGCTAGAACTACTCAAGGATTTCGATTTCACAATACAATACCACCCAGGGATGGAAAATAAGGTGGTAGATGCTTTAAGCAGAATGGATCATGGAGTTCTAAAGAAGATGAGAGTTCAAAGGGATCCAATGTTAATGGATCTAGTAAAGATGGTTATGGGAATAAACATGGAAAGTGAAACATCAATACTATTTCAAATGGTTTCAAACCCGTCTTTACTAGAAAGGATAAAAATTTCTCAAACTGGTGATGAGGAGTTTCAAAAAAAATTAAAGCTTTGAATGATGGGAGATTGATTGACTGCGTATATGAAGATGGAATTTTAAAATATGGGAAGAGACTTTATGTACCCGATATACCTGATATAAAAAATGAAATTGTTGGATGATGCTCACAGCTCCAATTTCTCTATACACCCTGGTTTCTCTAAGATGTATAGATATTTGAAGGAACTTTTTGGTGGGACAACATGAAGATATAGATTTCTGATTATGTGTCCTGATGTATTGTTCGTCGATAGGTTAGGGATAGAAGGAAACATCATGGAGAAGCCATGCAACCTCTTCCCATACCTGAGTGTAAATGGCATGATATTATGAAGGAATGATTCATGGGGCTACTAATGACTCCTAGAAGGAATGATGCAATATGGTTTATTGTTTATCATCATACCAAATCAGCACATTTTCATGCTATAAAAGAAGATTTTCCACTTTAACGTTTAGAAAGACTATATATTACTGAAGTTGTAAGACATCATGGTGTACCCCTATAGATTTTTTCTGATCATGATCCCCATTTTACATCATGATTTTGGAATAGTCTTCTGAAATCCTTGGAAACTAAACTTTGTTTCAGCACTACCTACCACCGGCAACCTGATGGGAAATCAGAATGGATCATTAAAACCATATAAGACTTGTTGAAATATTACTCAAATTACTTTCAAGGTATGTGGGATCAATATTTACCTGTGTTAGAATTTTTCTATAACAATAGATACTATTAAAGTATTCAGATGGAACTATATGAAGGGTTATTTGAAAACAGATGTCACACACCATCTTGTTTGGTTTATGTTGTTGAAAGTAAAATCGTAGGGCCTAAACATATTGAGAAAAAAATTTAATGGTGAAGATTATCCAAACCCATATCAAAGAAGCTCAATGTAGGAAAATAATCTATGCTGATAAACAAAGGAACGATTTGGAATTTTAAGTAGGAGATCATGTTTTCTGGAAGGTATCTCCATTGAAGGATGTTGTACGACTCGGTATGAAGGGTAAATTGAGTCCCATGTGCATAAGATCTTTCAAAATTCTAGAATTAATTTGATTTGTAGCTTATCATTTGGAAATGCCACCAAGTCTCTCCAAAGTTCATGATGTGTCTACATATAACTATTGTGAAAATACATGCCTGTCCCAACGAATGTACTCACCTATGAAGAAATTGAACTGGAACCCAATCTATCTTATTGCGAAGAGATTATCCGAATTCTTGATACCATGGAACAATTCTAGAGAAACTGGACCACTCTTCGGGTAAAAGTTCAATGGTGATACTATAAAATGGAAGAGGCTATGTGGGATTCTGAGGAACGTTTGATGAAGAACCACCCGAATCATTTTATAGAGTAGTATTCTAAAAATTTCGGGGATGAAATTATTTCAAGGAGGGAATAATGAAACACCTCAGGCTTCCACTGAACATTTCTCATTGAACAATACAATAGTGTGTGATTTACGCAACACCATGTTCAAGCGCACCACAACCAATCAAACTAGTCATTTTAAAAGAAGATATGAATAGTAATACCAACTTTTTAAAATTTTATAAATTTTATTGGACTTCATTTTCTCTTTCAGAATATCAAAATAATCTTAGGGTGAATTTTTGGTACTTTTCTGATGATATTCATATTTTTATGAATAGTGCAAAATACTAAATTTTAATTAAAAACAACTTTTTTAATTGAAATAATTTATTGTGTTAAATTATACATTTGGGTGGTTTTAAAGTATCATTAGATTATATTTTTATCATTTAATATAATTTAGTTCATTGGATGTAATTTCTCATTTAAATTATATATAAACACATGTCAATCTTTTTATAGTTTTTACTTCTTAAAAACCCACTTTTTGGTTTTGACAATGGGAATTAATTTTAAATTACTTAATGAAAAATCTATATTTTGAATTTAGAAAATTGGATTCCATATTTGGAATCATAAGGTCCAAATTTTTTATATAGTTAACTTTTATTTTTAGATATTTTGAATTGTAACTTCAGTAAATATTTTATTTACCATGGTTAAAGGGAAAATCCAGTAAATAAGGCTAAAGAATAATATTATAATAATATTAAATTACCATAACACATGTCCTAACCTTATTGGATTAAATATGTCCGAAAATGGGAGTCCTTGGTTCCATTTTTGGACTATATGGTGCATCTGGGAGTAATAATGACATTTTATATTAATTATTGTTATGTAATGGCAAAAGTAACATAAACATGTATCTTTTAGTAAAAAAAATTCATATGGGGTTCTTTAATTAATATCTTAGACAATAAATATTCATTATAAATATAAAAATATTTCATACAAAATTTTATTTTATTTATAATATTTAGACATCAAATAATTAAATTTATTTATGACATAATGATGATGCAGAAATTACTTTTTTAATGAAATATTAAAATAATTGAAATTATAAATATTAAAATAAATGTAAATTTAAACTTTTGATTATATCCATGAATTTTATAGGTGTGTATTAAATGTTAGGTATTATTCAATTTATTTTTTTAAAATTCATCAAGTTTTTATGAATTTCACCAAAATCAATTACTAAATAGTATCAAAATTGACATAAATGAGTTTTTAAAACAAATAATATTTTATTTGATTATATAATATTTATAAAAATATATGATTTATCCAAAGGACTTATATAATGTTAGTTATTTCAATAATTAAACACTTGAGATTCTCTTGGGTTTTTATAGTACGTTTATTAACCATGTAATATAAAAATAAAAGAGGACATGGTCAATGCTAAACAATTTAACTAAAGGTTAAATCTAAACAATAAGGATAATACGGTGACATAAACATGTCTAAAACCTGTTAGTTGAGATTATTGTGGCCCATACCTACCTTAGTCTCTAAATAAATCCATTTGGAGCTATTAGAAATTGAAAATGATAGTATAATAAATTAATATTTCAAGCAGTTCATAAAATTCCCCTCAACTCCCTTATAAAATGGTACTTCCCCATCTCTCAAATTCGCACATCCAAATCTATTTGTATCAGCCAAACCCTGAAAAAATAACCTACCAAATACTATCACTTCAACCAAGAGTCCTTACTTTTATCCTAAAGCCACCCTATGGATCCCTTTTGTTCCAATCAAAAGGAAGAACCTAAAGAAGAGGCAATTATTTCACCACCTCTTTCAAAGTTCTTTTATTCTTCCTCTTCTTATTTATTTGTTGTTTCCATAACAAAATAACAACCCCAATACCTTCTAAATAATGTGATCTTATAATAAATATGGTATAACCATATTCATTATTCTATCCAACCTATGACTGAAAAAGTCACCATACATGCGTACGTACAGCTTACTGTCTCACATCATGGTGTAGTTTGTTATTGAACACTTCTTTATTTGGATGGGTATAATAATGAGAATAATTGACGTAAATAATAAATATAACATGTTTATTATTATGTTTATATCATATAACAATCATTTACATACAATTTCACCATCAATATAAAGATATTGGCGCTCGTGCGTACGTACGACGTACCGTCTCCATGATTCAATATGATTTCATTCCCCATCATAACCATTCAAGAATAATTTTCATTTTATGATAAAAAATAATTTCTAATAATATATTATCATTCTTGATAACAATAAAATATATCCTATCTATAAAAAAACATGACTTACGTAACAAAACATATAAAGGAACACAAAAAAGTTAACACCCAAAACAATGATACTACAGAAATATTATTAACCAAGAAATATTAGAAGATCATGTATGATATCATATTTATAAATATGATTCTTGTATAATTTAATAAAAAATATTTCACCATTATAAAGCAGGTTAACTTACCATCGTCTAAGGAAAATTTCAAGGTAATGGTTAATTTTTCAATCTTTTCATTATCTGAGGTTGTTTATACGTAAGTATCTATTGAGACCTTTTTATCATCCACACTCGTGTTTCTTAAAAATATATTTCAAAACATTTTTTCTATTTAAAAGACTCTAGGTAAGATCATTTATACCCTTGTTTTACTTTTTATAAAATGATTTGAATAGAATCTTTCTGTGGTTTTCCAAAAAATATATTTTATGACCTATTTGGAAAATTAAGGAAAGAATGTATTTTTAACTTATATGGTGGGTGAGACTATCTTCTGCTATTATAACACATTCAAAGCTTCCCATACAAGATTATAAGAATATTTTCAAAATAAATTTTTTCTTTACTTTTAAATGATTTCAATGTAGAAATAGGTATTCCACTCAAATAGTGTTTGGATTGATTTCATCTATGTCAACATCCATTGATGAATTTTATGCTTGTTTAAAGTTGATTTATTATCATACAATCTACCATATTGTATTAAAGTTTTTTTGTTATTTTTGACTGTGGATGTTCTATTTTTATACCATTAATGATTTATGGTTAATGTATTGACATTTTATATTCTAGTTTTAATATGAATGTTTATTTTTTGTTTCATCCTTTTCATATGATGAATGTATTGGAGTTATTAAGTGACAGGTGGGGCCAGATACAGCACCTTGATGCATCGGTAGGTCTCATGAGACAAATTAGTGTCTTGTCATAGGGCCTTGATGAAATTTTTATTAGTAGTCTTGGCATGAGGCCTTGACTATGTTGTTATGATATTTGGAATTACGCATTCAATCATTGTGAAATTAGCAATTAATATTACATGTGATTATTCAACAAGTAGAATATCCATGAGAAATAAGTAAATGGAATTATTTTGATTTGTCATTTATATATTATGATGAAGTTTATGTTTAAAATGATTGTGTTTTATTCTTATACATTGCCTTCATTGTTTATAGTTATTTATGAAAGATTCCAATATATTGTTATCCTTACTGAGAATCTGAGATCACCCCTTTCTTATGTTTTATTTTTCCTAGGATGTGAAAAAGTATATTGTGACTAACTTTTAGGGATAATCTAAGGGATATGAGTGTGTTCTATGGAGACACAAGGATTATTTTTCATTTCACAGTGATATTTAAATCTTATGTATGAATCTAGTGCTTCTAAGGATATTAAACTGATCAGTCTTTTAGGAATTGATCTCTTGTGATCATGCTGATGTTATGTAACAATGCACTAAATCTGGGTAACTAGGGTCTGGGCATTATAGGTTTATTATTATCTTCACCCCACAACAAGTCATTATTCTCCAAGATGGAGGAAAATATCCATAGTAGACATCCCAGTCATTCCTCTCATCATGAGATTCACCTCTTTCGTTTTGGTCTTCTTTAAAAGTACAAATTGTAACTCTCTTATAGTAACTATTTAAATATGGAGATAGTAGGAATTTATAGAAAGGGATGTGGATTCCTATGAGGGGTGCAATCCAAAATGGTTCAACGTTACCGGGGGTCAGAAAATGACAATAATGAAACCCTCAAAGATGAATAAGTGGTTCAGAATCACCCGTTTACATGGAGAGTGACTAGGTAACTACAATTTCTCAACAATACTTAGTGAACATCATCAAAATTTGAAAAACTAATGATGTATTCCAAGTCAGAAATATAGAGGAAAAAAAATTTAAACCGTTCCTTGAGATTTTGGAAACATCGAAGAATAAACGAAGAATAAATGTTTATGGAACCTAAGAAGGAGACACACCATGGAACCTCTAAATGATTAATTGAAACTTTCATGGTGAAACTATACCACAGTTAAAGTTAAATCTTTTACAACATCCCACTAAAAATAAATAGGAGAAAAAAATACCCTTCATAAAGGAATTAATAGAACAATATGATAATGAGATGAATAATCTTAGATAGATAAATGAGGATCTGTTTAGGGTCAATATTCCCTTTGGGAATTTTCTTCTATATTAGATGATTAACTCTCATCTCACTCATTAGGAGGTAGATAATCTACATGAATGGGAGAAATTTTTTACTTTACAATATCTCAAGATCTAGGTAACAAGTCTATATAAATGATGGAATTGATGATGATCATGAATTTCCTCCAATATAGTGATATACTCTCCCTTTTAGGGTAATCATTAAATCATAGCATATATCATGAATTATTTGGGGGTAAAAGTAAGTCCACCAAATCTAGCCTCTACCACTTTTTTTATAAGGGAGGTGGTCCAAACAATTTTACTCCTAGAATAGAATAACACCACAGAATACTTAGATAATTGAATTGATTTTGTGGATGGTAAGTGTGAACCAGTGTAGCTTGAAATGTATCTTTATCTTAAATTTATGGATGAAACATTTACCTCAACCAATTTCAGTAATCATATATTCTCAAAAAAAGATCGTATGAGAGATCTAGAATTTCATCCCATGCACTTCATGACTCATGAATACCTGATTATGGGCCCCCAATATATCATGGGGAACCAAGCTGAGTTATTTTCTATAGAATCTGGTAGTTCTATACTTTTATTTATAATAGCCTTATTTTATGATCCATATTGGGTTCGAAAAACTTTCATGGTCAATTAAATTATGATTGTAACTTCCCATTAAAGAAAATGATTATTGTCAACCTCCCAAAATATAAATAGTGATAAAATTAAGGTTTATAAGACTTCATAGATTGGTGGAAAGGGTTAAAGTATTCAGCCAGTATTCCACTTGTTTATGTGAAACTACTGGAACATTGGTGTAGAATTTTTATAATTATATGAAAAAATATTGATCTAGATAAGGTATCCTAGTAGATTTATTGGGTTTTCATAGATATAATAATTCATTTAATTTTCTATTAAATGAACCCGGGATAAATCTCATTCCATTCCCCTGAAATGGGGAAATGAATGGTTTGATAGATATTATTCCTATTACCTAAAAACCAGTAGATGTTCCCGTTAAAGAACCCATGAATGATATAAATCTTCAAGAAAATCATTCCATGTGGCAGCAGTAATGAAATCATCATTTTTTAGAAGAAAAATGATATATGGGATGCCCATGATTTGAGAAAAACAAATCAAATTGTATTCCTTCTCTAATGAGTAAGTACCCAGTTATATTCTTGAACCCCTACAGAATTACCTCCACAAGCTACTAAAACCCAGTAATCCAAATTAGGGAAACCTCACAAACCATTTTGAGTACATCAAAATCCCTAAGATACTGGAACACATAGTCAATGATTTCATTATCTTCAATGGTGTCATCTAGCATATGCTTCATTCTGGATAGGTGATACTGGTGAAATCCACAACACGGGAGACCTATATAACCATCACCCAACCAATTTCAGTTGGTGGTTGGAATGGTTTTCTATCTAGATTTTGATATAAGTTTTATATTTGGATGACTCAAAATATAGTTTATTATGATTATGCATCCATGATAACACATATTCTCAAACTAGTAACAATCGTGAAACTAAGTCAGGAGTCATAAATACCCAACCTAGAGGCCTACATAATCATAAAACATTGATAAAGTCATGAAAATAAGATTCATATAAAAATTGCACAAGAATATTAACTCTTTAATGTTTCTTCCCATCAATATTTGGAGAAAGGGAACCACCCCCTGAATTACAACCCAATTCGGATGAATAATTAATTTTTTCTGTTATCATAATTCAATTACCATAACCATTTTTAAGGTTTAATATTCCGATGAATATAAGTTCCTCATATCAATTCTAGGGGATAGAGAGCAATGACTCATAATTTGAGGTTATAGAGGGCAGTGCAACCATAGCTAGACCCAATATCCCAATCACATACCCATAGAAGATATATATATGGTCGAGGCCCATGGATGAGAACTTCTAAGAGACCAACAGAAGCATAGATATTTCTAAAATCCCTCTATGAGATATTCTATCCCATATATTTTACACAATTTACTTTTGGTGGTGAAATTGTTTGATCATCCAATACAATGTGGAAGGCTGGAGCAATATATGCCCCTTTCAGCAGATTATCCCTCATCATCTGCTTATGTACCCAGACAATCCACCCCAAACAACTCATCTACTGAGACATATAATTGGGAGTATCCCATCCATGGTAATAATATACTCTATATAAATTATGTACAATATTATGAAATAGTTGGTTTTTTCCCATCCAATCTCTCAATCCAAATAACTCTCCATATTTTAAAAGAAGACAGAGAGCCAACCATTGAGGCCCTACAGATACTCTAGGGTTTTGAGACAGAAGTCACTATAGATTTTGTTTACTAAGTAGATAATATTAATTAGGAATTTCATACATCTATATCATTCAAAAAATTAACTTTTAAAAGGTCATTCAGGTACATATCAGAACCCTTTATGGTTCAGAAAAGCTTGATAATGTTTATATCAAAAGGGATATGGTTAATAATTGTTCTTGAATCAAACTCAACCTATCCAATACCTATTCCATTTTTCATATAGTTATAGGGGATAATTCTTGATGAAGATAATTATTCAAGGGTAAATTATAAATACTCGAAGGCCTCTGAAGAATATTAAACTAAATTCTTTGTTTTGGGATCTCATATCTAATGATGAGTTCATGATTATCTAGAAAAACATTTAATATAATGTCCATCTTAGAATACCATGGAAAAATATCTATGTGGTGGTACCTTTAACATTTCATCACTTCATGAAATACCCCATTTATGGAAAGGTCTTCATTCTACAAGGTGAAAATTCCCCATTCGAGTCTTGTGAATCCATATACACTAAGGCACTACTATAAATGAGGTATGAAAAAAACCAATAGTGGATGATGATATATATGTAGCTCCTCACAATGGGTAGGGAATAAAACTATCTAACCATTGGAGCATGATCAACCACACCTATGTGTTTCCCATAAACCTAATCAATGCATTAGACATAATCCAAGAAAAATTTGGTGAATCACAAACCTCACTTGACTATGTTCATGTTGTGAACTTTTCATTAGCTCAAGAGGATTTTTCAAAGGGAAATAATTATTATTATTTATCATAATCCATGATTTCACTTTAACCATTAGAAGATATTTATTTACCCCCCCCCCCCCCCAATTATTGATAGCATGGTGTGTCCATATCCTTCCTACCCTCGATAGGAACATTATTGATGAAAATCATCCCCAAAATCTCTATCCAATGACTCAAGTTGCTCAGGATGTAAATTTCTCTTCCCAAAAAATCTATAACATTGAAAGGGATATAGATGCACTTAATTTATTCACCATGGATGTAGATCCCATCATGGAAATAGAGGTATACTAAAAAGAGAATGACATTTTGAATTCCCCTCCTATATTTGGGAAAAGAATCTCAACAACTATCAATGAGATCAAGAAGGTGAATTTGGATTCATTTTACGATCCCCACCATATATTGACTAGGGACTCCATGCTTCTCAAGGATCATTATATGTGCATAAAATTTAAAAATTATAATTCATATTTGTTCCATTGGAATTATATAGAGATGTATAAGAAAAACCCAGTGTATCTACTCATTACATACGCTTACCTTATGGCATGTAAGGGTTCATGCAAGAAGTTGGGAGAATGCATCACTCGCATGCTTCAAATAGAAAATCGTATAATGAAACATTTATCAATGTAAACATTTTATGATGGGTTTAGTATCAAAAATATGTTTCAATGATCTTCCCTATTAAGAATAAACATTGATCGATCATGGTATGCACTAATTTTAGAGACCTTAATAAACACTATGTGAATGAAGATTTTCTACTACGATTCTACATATTTTCATTGATGCAACTACTCAATTTAAATCCCGTTCTATACTCAATAGTAAGTTTTGGTAAAATTAGATAAATATGCACCCTAAAGAAAAGGAATCCACTCCATTCAGAAAACCTCAAGGGAACTTTAACAGAAATTTCATTCTCTATGGATTAATGAACATTATTTATACCTACTAAGATGGAATGAATCAAATATTTAAAACCTTCGTGGGATAAATTTTGTAATTATATATTGATGACACGGTCTTAAAATATCAATGGTTATGTGATTAACTCATTAAAATTCAAATAATCCTTAGCATGTGTGAGAATATATTTTCAAGATGAATCCCCTAAATCTTGTTTTGATATAAACGTAAAGTAAATTTCATGTCTTGGTTTCATTCCACTATGTAGTTGAGGTAGATTAATAAAAGACGAGTAATATTAAAAATGGAACCCCCTCTGATTCTTAATGAACTAAGGGGGATCCAGGGTCACCTCACTTATAATCAACATTTCATGGCCAATGTGCCATGATTGTCTCTCCCCTTCAATATGTGAACTAAGATATTTATCACCTATCGATGGGATGATGGTTTCAAATAATCTTTTGCGAATCTCAATATATACCCCTAACACCTATTAGTCATGATTCCTCTGGTAGATGGAAACCATCTAATTCTACATTTTTCCTCCATGGAATGATCACATGGTTACCTAATCACACACAAAAAAAAATTGCGAGGAACGAACACAACCTCTAATCTCACAATTAAATGATATTATATTCAGAGCATTGTATTCTGATATCAGGAAGAGCTACCTAACAGTCATAACTATTGTAAAAAAACATGACGTATTATATCCAACATCATAATGATCAATTGTTCTCTCGTATTTTCTTTCTCCAATATATATTCATCTTAGCTATATCTACAGGTGTTTAACCTAATGGGATGTTATCTGAAAACTATATGACATACAATTTCTGTCACAAAGGGATGTAAATGGGAAATCCCAAATGGAATTCTATAAAGCACATCCTTCCCTGAAAAGAATTCATGTGGAGACCAAAAATCTAGATGAATGGGTTTTCTACTCCCATGAATCTCCCCGAACATAGAAAATGTATTATGATGATTCCACCTAAGGTTCTATTGGTAAGAGTATGTATGAAAGAAATTTCAATCAGGTTTTTTAAGGATTTTACCGTTTTTACATGGACTATAAAATCATTCCCAATTACTTCTCACTTTCAGAAGGCTTCACAAATAATGATGTTGAATATCGATCCCTTATAACTATCTTAGAGGTAGCCAAATAGCTACAGATATCCTACCTGTATATCAATGTTGACTTGAAGCTTGTGATCAAATTAATCAATTGTATGGTTGCAACAAAGAAGGAATAACATTTCCCTCTCATTAGTAACATTAGGGGATAGATGGTAGAATTCCATTTTTAACCAAATTTTCATCAAGTTCCTCAATCCTTAAATTATCATGATGATTAACTAGCTAACATATCTATAGTCTTAACTAATCCTGATAAGGAAGAAGTGGTTTTCCTCAACACACATCAAAGGGTGGTCTCACCAGTAGTTGTCCATGACATGGAATAAATAAATCAGGTAAACACTACACCTGATTGCATTAACATGATATCCTACCCCAAATGTATTGATCCCATACTAAATTACCTCAAAAATAAGACCATCTCATCAGATAAAGACAATAAGGAATATATTCACTGTGATTAAGTGAATATCAACCATCTAGAAGGGCTAGATGAGCAGAAATCCTATTATAAAGTAGGTTCTAACGAAGTCCTCCTCGAATGCATTACCAAAGGATAAATTACCCCAATTATAGATGAATTAAAAATAGGATCCTCTTGTGTTCATCAATCCAAAACTAAAATCTCCCATCAAATTAAGAGGCTCGGTTACTACTCACAAAAGATTATAATCAACTAAATAAAATTCACTAAGAAATTTCATGCATTAAAAATTCATGAAAACTTCATCCATAAACCACTAGAGTTCTTTCACATAGCTATGTATTCCATAGTGTGTCCCCTATGTTTAATAGACTTTGTAGGACCATATCCTGCATATATAAATTATTAGTTTAATTATATTGTTACTACTACTAACTTGTTTTCTAAATCAGATCATGCAATACCTCTCAAGGATGTTGGGATGAAGAATACCAAGGAATTTTCAGAGCCCAATATCATTACCATATTCTATGCTAGCCACACAAAAATGACGTAAAAAACAATAACATCTATTATTACGAGTTTATGAGATTGTAAAAAGAGTAAAACAACTAGTCCAACCATTCTACCTACAAATTAGAAGAATAGAATAGATAGATAGTGTCCTTCATAAATTCTCTATCAAATATACTATTGAAAATGGTGGACATAGAAATGTAGTTCTAGACTGACATGATAATTCATAATTTTTGGACTTATAATATATAAAAAAGAATTTGAACACATAAAACACTGTATTCATTGGTTTATGTGTTATAGGATTTGTTTCTCATCGAATTACAGTTACCCACTATCTGAATAGTTATCTATGGAAAAAATATTGATGATGAAGAATCACAAGAGTGGTCAGATGAGTTAAAATAGCTCAATGAGATACATTTTTGTATAATGTTGTACCTCGCTATTCATTATAATCAAATTATGTGGGACTTTAATAAAATTTTCTTTGTGTCCCCATTCAACCCAATAAAACTATTATTGGTTCTTAAAACACCAATAATACTAGGAGGGTATTCTCCAAATAATGAACCATGTGATAAGTTCCATACATCATACATACATTGTATTCCAATTATGCTTACTCATTGGACACAATGGATGGGGAACTCATTATCCCCCCCACCCCACTAAAATGTGGTTCTTATGAAATACCTCATATAATTTCCATTATGAAACAATTCATATTAGAAAGACTGTAAACTATATGGAATCATACATCCTTACCGTATGATGTTAAAATGAATGAATGGAATCCTCACCACAAATTGTTAAGACCAATAAAAAATACATCGTACTCACAAGATGTCACATTGCATGAAATGTAGTCATATTGTGAGGCCTACATACACTTTTTTACATGACCTAGATCTACATAAAGGGAATGGTGATATACCCCTTCAATGAATATGGGATAGACCTATGAAAGGAATTTTCCATTCAAGAACTATATGTGGCTTGATTATTGTTCCTCCTTGAATGATGTGATGTCCATATCCAAAATCCTTAGTCCATCCTCAATATAAATGGAGAAATACATCCTTGTTGAGTATGGGTCAGTCAAGATTATGATTTTTTCCATTTAAGAATAATGTGTGGAATTAATCATATTCCCACAATATATGAAGTGATTCCCAGATCCAAAATCCCATGTCTAGAGGCAACATAAAAGGAAAAATTACCCCCTCCTTATGTATGGGTCAGACCCATGGATGGAATTTTCCATTCAGGAATTGTTTCTTTCTTGATTTTTGTTTACACAGGATACATAGTGACACTAATATTTTTATTTCTAGATCCATATACTATATAAATTGAAAAAATACCTCTCTATGTGTGACTCAAAATATATGGGGGATGTTCCATTCAAGAACTTTGTGTGGATTGATGTCGATTACCATAGGATACATAGTGATGCCTAGATCCCAAATCATAGGTCCATCCACAATAAAAATGGAAAACATGTCCCCAACTGATGTATTAGTTAGACCTATGTGGTTAATTTTCCATTCAAGAACTACCCATGGTTTGATTCCTATTATCACAATATACATAGTGATTCCCAAATCCAATGTCATGGTTCCAATCAAAAAATATAATAGAATTCACCCCTTACTATATATAGGAGGGACCTATACATGAAAAATTCCATCTAAGAACAATGGGTAGCTTCTTTACTATTATCAAACGATACAAATTGACACTCAGATCCAAAATCCAGGGCATATCTCCTATATGATAAAACTTCCCTCTCCTCACACATGAACACACAAAATGCAACAAATTAATTTTTTGTGATCTACATTTGGTTGGATTCCTGCTACATCATGACGTTTAGTGATATGGAGTTTCCAATCCAAGGTCTAGCCACCACATAATGGTAAAATACATCTTGTCCACACATGATCTTGGTATGATTTGGGGTCCTTCTTTCTAAAAAAACATGTGTCTTGATTCACATAGTATGGTATATGTACTGACTAATAGATCAACCATTTTCAAGCCCAGTAATGAATTCCCATTACTCCAAATCAAGTCACCCCATGAGATTCAGATCCATATAGAGTATTTTACCTAGATTAATTATGAATGAACTTATATATTCACTAGATCTTAATGTTTCATAGCTTAATCAACTAATTTTTTTCCCACGTTTCTATAACCAAACATGGATCCTGTGATCATAGGGATCTTTGAAAGTTTCTCTTACTCGTATGATAAAGGTTTTTAATGGATATAGAATTAAATAATATTCTCATGATGTTAAACTACACTAAAACATACTAGTCACATGTTGTTAAACTTCACAATAATTTCGCAGATGTATTATGCTAAAATACATGACTAGGTCCATACCACATGACATTAAGATTCACAATAAGTGGCCTTCTTATCAAACAGACCACCCCTGATGGATGAGTACTCAAAATATGCATGTTTTATCCCTTATCCATGAAATTGGTTCGATTCAAAAAATTTGATCATTTTGGATGTTCAAAAAAATTATGAATTTTTTGTTCTTTAGGAACAAGAAATATATCTTAAATATATGAGTTCATTCCAACAATTTCTTCAATTTTATATCCTTCTATTGGAATCCTATAGACGCCGAAAAAGTCTGTAACTCCTTGAGGAAGTTTCAAAATGATGAAGCAAAGTCATATTTGGACTCAGAGACCCGGTCCGGATGACCCAGATGTGGTGCGCAAAATTAAGGAGGACTTGCGCGCCACATAGATTCAGTGCCGGCCGATGCCTATAAATAGAAGGTGACCTCAACTGTTTTGGGGTTGAGGAATTTGAACCGGCTCCCATGCACGTAATTGACCATGCAATATGGCCTTGAGTTATGGTTATTTTTCGCGCCAAGTCACCCTGGGATCCGCCTTCGTGTGAGATCCCCATGGCTTAGACTAAAATCTGACCCCTTCAGGGTCCGCCCCTCGCACGCAATTCCTTATTTTGCGCGTAGGCCGGCCAAGTTGCGCACAATCCTTCTTTTGCGTGCACACTCATTCCATTGCGCACAATTCCTTATTTTTCACACAATCCATTCCTTTGTGCACCGACCCGGTCTTTTTCGCACGCATCCCTGAATTGCGTACTGACCCGGTGTTTTCTGCGCAGTAGCCTAAATTGCGTGCATGACTGCCCTATTGTGTGCATGCCTTCGTTATTGCATGTAGCCTATCCTTTATGCCGCTCCTATTATGAACAACAGTATAATGGATTGCGCCCGCTGGTCCATACCACGGGGGTTGCGCCCCCGCAACCCCGCTCAAGGTCGGTGTCGGGCCGATCCCTTCGCTGCCGCCACAAACCCCCTGAAAAATGGACAGTCGCACCGCGGAATTTTCGAGCAGGGGTGTTGAGATTTTCCATTGCGCCCTTATGCGCACCCACCTTCAACCTAAGGGGTACAATGATTTAAGATACTCCTCTGCACACTGTGAAACACCTTGAGTTGACATATTCTTCTTGGTTCGTTTCCTATGTCGTGAGTTGAGATTCTTATCATCAATTCCCCTGAGAAGAATGCCCTGTCATTCAATAATAGGATGCATCTTGTTCCAAATAAGAGATTCCTTATGCTCCAAGAATGAGATTCCATAGTCCTATCTACATGACTAAAACTGTAGTAAACCCTGTGTTCCAAACATAGGATGCCTCTTGGTCAAAATAAGAGATTCCTTGTGCGCAAAGCAAAAGATGCCTAATGCCATGATTACAGTGGCATAGTTTCAAGAGCGTTGGAATCCATTCAAACATTCCATCACTCCACCTTACGCTTTGCGTGTCCTTCATTAAAATCTGCATCCACTTCCTAGTCTGGAGGGACCCCCTAACGGTATGGATGATTGACCTGTGGTCCGCCTGCTGTAACAATATGTATGATAGAACTTTGGTCTGCCTGTTGTCACAGTATGGATTATTGACCTATGGTCCGCCTGCTGTCTTGAGCCAATGCCCCGAAAGACTTTGGGCGACACTTTGAGTCAGGTCCTGTGTTTCGAACACATTCAGCAGTTGACCCCTCATTTGTTTGTCCCCATTTTAGGCTAACGCGATAAGATGTTGTGTTACGAACATGGTCAGTAGTTATCCTCTATCGCCAAACCGCTCTCATTGAATTCCAAATGCTGGGCATGTGATTCATACTTTTCATATCCCTTTGTTCGGGCCAATTCAATGTCGTTGGAATTATCCCGCTTGTGCACTAGCTCATAGGTGCATACCTCAACCCACCAGTGAGTTGGGATGCCCTCATGGCCAGACATGAGGAAGAAATTATGGGCTGCTTCCATGCGTAAGCCCCATCCTTCGTTGCCACTCTTTAGTGGCACCTGGGCAGCTTCCTTGCGTAAGCCCCATCCACCATAGCCACGCTAACATGGACCCCTCGATGGTTCGCCCTGCAACCCCCCTTCGTTATGGCCTTGTTGATGCCTTCTCTACCACAAGGGGTATATGGTGTTGGGAATGTAAGAACTAGGGGTGTGGAGCGAACCCACCTCGTCCGAACTGCAGGACATTAAACTGAAAAGCACCTTGTCCTTAACACATGACGTTAAACTGTGTTCTGACCCCGTGCCTCGCACGCTGGTTCCCCCCAGCTCAGACATCTTTTATGCCCACTCGTCTCCACAAGAATGGATTCTTCCTCACATGGAATTATATCCTCCTTGTTGGAGTGGCGTTTGTCCGCGGGGGGAGGGTTTCCTCAACACGTAATCCTGTAGCCTCTCTTAAGGAAGGTTTCATCCATGCACCTTCGTACTTCCCCACCGCCAAGGCCAGTGGAGTCCCTTTCCAACTGCGCTTTGTCGCACCACGGGCCTCCATCCTAGGAGTAAGCCCCGGCACCCAGGGCCACTAACAATGCGTAAGCCCCTATTTCCTCTTTGGGCCGCTCAACGCGTAAGCCCCTTTCCGCTTCTCACGGACGCACTCTTTGCGACGTGATCATCTGGTCCATGCTACCTCTTGTTTCTCACACCTAGCATGACTCACATGGGATTAGAGCGCGCATTGACCATGACATCCTCCTTTGGGCTACCTCAGAGCGTAAGCCCCATCACAGCAAACTACGTGGACTTTGATCCATACTAACGCATGGTACGTAGGAAGCCTCCACGAGGTTCAAGCCCACCACCCGGTCGTTCCGACTTCTTCACGTCGGTTCGCCAACTCTCTGAGCCACCTCATAGCGTAAGCCCCAAATTCCTCGTCCCGCATGACGTTACACTGTATGCACTCATCCCGCATGACGTTAAACTGTATTCCCTCATCCCACATGACGTTAAACTATATGCCCCAAACTACGCAGACTTTGATTCCCTGCCATGGGGATACGTAGGAAGCCTCTATTAGGTTCAATCCCTTCACTCCATCTCCCATCCTGATCTTTACCTGGGCTGCCACATCTCGGTGAGATCAGGCCACCTAATTCCACTCCATAGTATCTGGGAAGCTGCCCACGTGTTGGCCCCAATATCGATGTTCCCCCTATGGGTTCCTTCAATCTGATCCACTTTCAGTGTTCCGATCAGTCCGATCCATCTCTGAAAGACGTTAAACTCACAGCATACCCCATGTTAAACATGGGAAGCTGAGGAAATCCTAAGATGGTACACAATTCCCCGCATTCGATGTGGGATTCCTCGAGCTTCCACGCCCTCAAGAAGCCCTATAATAAGGGACAGAAGACAAACATGCCAATCCCCAGTGTCAAGACGTGCCGACGACAGCCCAGTGTGACCATTATCCTCACCAAAGGTTGCTGCCCCAACCAGACCCCTTGGAGCATCTCTACAGAAGCAGGGTAATTAACTGGCGTCCATGTAGATATGGCGCCAGGAACGAGCTTCAAGAACCTGTCTTAAATCTATGAGGGAGACCCGGACAAGGTGACGAGCTCCAAGGAGGAATCCACGGAAGGAAGAACCGACATCCCATCATCCTGGTTTCGATCAAGGAGCAGACATCCCTGAACAAGGAACGGAGGCTGCCCGCCTTTGGAAAGAGAGAATGTGGGGCAACAAGTTGTGAGTCCTCCCCCCCGCGTGACGGACGCGCGTGCGCACCCCAGCGTAAAAGCGTCAGAAACAAATCCCAATTAACATGGGATCCATTACTCCTTATTCTCCCCTATAGAATAATCATAAAAAGAACTAGTTAATCTAATAGGGAACCCCTACAATCTAGGGGTGAATAATGGAATTCCAAAGAGATTATAACAAGTGGACGTTTTAGTCATAGATGATAAGGTCCCATTAATGCCAAATTTATTATCCTTGAAGCATGGGATATCATCTTTCATCCATCACTACTGTATGACATGTACCCATCGGTCTACACCTCTAGTTAAATCAGATATTTTTGGTTCTTTATTTAAACTTTTTATAAACAAATATTCATAGTTATTACCAAAAAAAGTCAATGTTTCTCATCTATTCATCATACCCATTGTCCAAGCTATATTTTAACATTTTATTCTTGAAAATTTTCCATTTAAGGGAATGAATCTCCTATGATGACCTAAATTTCATTAAATTTTGAATACCTTGTGAGATCCCCTTTTTTCAAAATATAAAATTCATGTACCACATTCTAATATGAAAATATCAATACACATTGATCAAATATTCTCCTAGAATTCCATGAAAAATTGATAATATGGACTGACTAATACAGAAGATACTTCATATGAATTCAATGGTAAATAACACAAATCCTAAGATCGTGTTCCAATGTGATTTTTTTTGTTCTTAAAGAGACATATTTATGATTCATTGTAGAATAACACAATCCTTAAGAGCATGTGACAAGAAGATGTTCCAATCCAAATGAGTGGTCCCCATTTACCCAAGATATATTCTTATAATGGTGTTACAATAATCACCCAAAACATATAAGAATAATCCTTCATATTTGTATCAAAATAATTAGTACATTACATCCACTGTTTCCATGTCAATTACGACTCATGTGTGAATTAGTGGTTTGTGCCTTCATATTCCATGACTAGGTGGTAGAAATTTAATCTTCATAGCATTTTAATAAGAAGTATAAATGGACTAATTAATGCCATTACAGAATATTAAATTACACCTGAATCTCCCATCATGGATCCAACCATGATGTAAAGGATAATAATTCACATTCCCTTGTATATGGGTCAAAATTTCATAAGCGATTATCTAAAATAAGAACTATGGATGGCATGATTTTTATAACATAGGATATGTTGTGATGTTTAGATCATTTATTCTATTCCTAGACATAAAATCTCACCACTCCCAGATATTCCCCATAGTGAGAAACAAATGTTTGTTGGGGTTACCTCTCATTCCAAAAGGTTAGTAGCCCCATATTTACCCTATTATGCAGTCTCACATGGCTCAATCGAATTCTTAGTTTGATCTTATTTTTCAAAACAAGCATGAAACATGTGAGACTAGGGAACATGGAAAGACACTCTGATCGGCATTAATGAGGGTTTTTTCTATCCAATGGAAATAAACCACATGTTAGTCCTGTTATATTAAACTGCATGACAATGTCATTTTCCTATGATGGTAATCATCATGGATAGAGGTACTCACATTTAATAGATCATCCAATTAATTGATTGTGTTCTAAAGATTTAAATAGTTTACCCACTCACCATGAAATATATTCAATACAATATTGTGTATCTTTTATGGTTCTCAAAAAATTATTAAATATTAAAATTTCTATGCACCAAAAATATATCGTTAATATGTTGGTAGATACCAACTAATTATTTGAGTTGATTTACTTCTCTGGGAAGCTACTGGACATTGGGTTCCCCTACTCCTAGTTCTCCCTTACAGAAACAAATTAATATGATCTTGTGAAAACGTAGTGTAACCTCTGGGATTTTATGGTGAGTAACATGATTACTTATAGATTGCACCTAGTGCATGTATAGGTCCAAGAGGAGAGGCACCCCTTAAATATATGAGTTATTTTCTAGACTACATGTAATATAGGATTATTCCATTCTTAACGATTGACATGTACCCACTAATTCTAAACTCTGGTTAACTTATATATTCATTCATCTTGATTTACACTTTTAATAACTCAACTCTTGAAGAAGATTCATATTCCATATACTTTATAAATATATAAATTACAACCATTGTCAATGAAATATTATAATATCTCATTCTATAACTCCTTCATCTTAGTGTATTCATCTTCTATAACGGCCCAAATTTTCTATAGTTTCTCACCCCTCTAGGCGATATATAATAGTAGCATAAAGTTAAATTTCATGAGGAAATCCTACTCACATGATGTTAAACCACATGAAATATGGTCCATACTGCATGAAAAACATTTTCTTAGAGTGGTTCATCATATCCATCAATCTATGATTGGGATGAATCTTTCACCTACATACCAAAACGAATATTGGAATTTAACTTTCCCTGCATATGACCCTAATCAATGTAGATGACCCCTTAGTCACCCATAATGTTTAGGATCACTATGGGAAGAAATAAATTCCCCTCTCCCATATATTTGAGTTAGACCTACATAGCGGGGTCACCAAAAAAGTTGTCACTATGACATAATTCATTCCCTTGTAATATTTATATGTAAACCAAGGTAATCCTATCTATGAAAATTGAATCATAATATTTTAAATGATGGATGATTCATACAAAATTCCTTTTAATACATATTAATAAGATCAACATTTGGATTTCTAGTGAATGATATATATCTACATTGAATGGTTACCAACATATTAATACTGACCATTAATCCTCTAAAATGATATAATATTCCCCTCACATCTAGAAACCCTTTATTTTTTAAATGTATAATAATGGATACCTTGAAAAATTTCATATTGGTTCCTATATCAATACCTTAATACAATAAAATGAAAATAAGATATCCTTTTCACATGAACATAAAATTATTTGTAGATTCATCCACAACACATGACACTAAGCTATACAGACCATCTTCAATATTCAACCCCTATAAAAGTACCAAAATAGCCTAACCCATGCCAAAAAAAATTTGGTTCACGTCAATTATCTAATTAAAAACCTCAATATTTGAAACACACTTCTTTTCATGAGTTTATCGGGTTAAAAAAACCTTTCACAACCCTTGGAGAGGAGCGGTTCCCCCTATTTGACCATGCATGTAAATCCTATGGGCTCATTAATAATGACCCGTGAACCTTTTACAAGAGTCTAGTACTCCTAAATGAACAAAAATGTAATACTTGTGATCTCTAATGACATTGTAGATGAGATTTACACTATAGAGTGGTTCATGATCATCATCAGCATGTCTCTCATAAACCATTACTCATTATCTGATAACATTATGCTGTGATTTACAAAATAACCATCTACCAATCAAGTGGGTGTTTCAGTATTTTTAATATTGGGGATCTTAATTATTATATTTTGCAACACTCCCCTATTATTGGGTCGAATTTCATCAATAACATAAACTATACGCACTTTGGTCAAAGATATATGAACAAAAAAATTCCTTTAATTGTCCAAATCAAATGACCCAAAACTTAAAGTGAAATCGATATAAAAATTATTAGTATGAAAACCCACAATGATTTCTATAATAAATATATATATAGTCTCTCAATATACTCTTCAAACAAATCGTTTAGAAAAAAGTAAGAGCATAAATTAGAATGGCCTAAAGCTCATAGGGCTCGTATGAAGACCCTAGTAAAATCCATGCCATACTCAATGAACCTATGGTCATGTAAAATGTTAAAGTAATGATTTACTATATCTCTTATATATGATAACATGTTCACTATGTGGAAAAAAACATTTATTATGCCCAAAACCTTCTTGAATATTAATATTTCCTAAAATCACCATTATATATGTGAAGACTGAGACAACACTAACCAATTCCTGGAGTTTATATTCTTCCCTTATAAGACCATAGAAATTTGGACCCCTACTCATGGTTCTCACCTTTGTAAAACTGGTAATAAGTACTAGTTAATCCAATGTCTCACAACTAGTATTTTATATTGAATAATACATTTCTTTAGAGAGTTTTCCTAGTGAGTGTTTTAGTCCTAGAAGAAATTTCACCCTTAAAACCATGATCTATTGTCATGGATACATGAGATAATAATTTCAACCATTAATAATGGTTGAAAAGTATCTAGTATCCACCATTTACAATTGAATCAATCATCGAGTAAAATGATTTACATCCCCCATAATGAGATAGTTAAAATAGAGTCTACATCCAAGATATTACATCACCATGCATTGCACAAATAATCAATGCAGGAAGGTGGTACTCTAGTATTGATCCATTTTGTGTCCCTCATCAAATGACTTTAAGCTATGTGATGTAGTTCTTGAGATTCCCCAAAATAATGTAAACTAACATAGGGTTCTAGAACCCCTCATGGATAGCTCTCATATCCATATCCCATATCATAATCAAATCGTTTGGATCTTAAAAAATATCAATGACCTTAGAAATGAATGGGGAAACTATTCTTGACTATACATGTAAAACCTATGGGATCATGCATAATGTCTCTTCAACCATTGACTATTGACGTATCCTCCTTGTAGAAGAGGACATCTAATCTTTGAGAGTCCCAACAACATCATGGACAAACTCAACACCTTTGAGTGTTTAACAATCATCTCCAGGATTTCTACCTCGTTTTATATCAACTAGTTCAAACTCTTTGAAATATGAATTATAAACCCAATATTCCAACTATCAAAGTGGATTTGGGATCCCTAATACTACACCACCATATATCAAATTGGATATTAGCAAGGAGGTAGGGTGTCACAACCCATCTTAGATAACCATTGTTAATAATTTATGCTAGTATGTAGTGTATTATACGAATTCATAAAAATCCATTATTCAGAATATGAATTTAGATAATAGGGTATCAAGGCCCTTTATGGATACTCGTTAACCAATATCCAAACATGGATATAGGTTTCCTCAACCTGTCATGAATACCCATCCATCATGACCAATAATGGATGTTTCTATAGGATGGACCCTAAAATACATCAAAAGATGGTTTGGGATAAGAGGCCCTAAAGTACCACAAAAAATTCCTCCATATAAAATAACCTAAACTAAATCAATATATGATTAAAGTTTGAGGACCCTAAACTATAGAAATAGGTATTACAAGCTAAAATATCATAAACTATAACAATAAATGGTCCGAAATAAAAAAAAACTAAGCTATAGTAATACATGGACCAAGCTAAAATACCCTAAACTACAAAAATAGATGTTTGAAGATAAAAGATGCTAAAGTATAGTAATAGTTTACCTGACCCAAAATACCTAGATATGGTTGGGTTTTTAAGAATGTGAAACATTCAATTGGAGGGGGAAAATAATCAATATTTTGGAAACCTGTAAAGGCAAACCTATGAAAATTCAACCATATGCTCACTAGACACAAAATTTGTGTGATCCATAAAATATAAATATTTTATAAGATTGAAAATAAAAAAATTATCAGGTTGGAAAAACATAAAAGGGAATCCAAAAAAAATCTGATTCCATGAACAATATGATTTTTCCAAATGAAACAAAAAAACGTTAGGGAAATATAAATTAACATTTTCCTTGTTTTTGTGTGTATTTATCTATCCATATGAAAAATAAAAATATAATTGATTATTTCATTTAATTAGGTAAAAAATATTGTACATTCCCTCTGGTAGATTTCTAACAAAATTTCCTTTTCAATCTATGCAATATTAAAAACTATATAAAATACATCAATGGGGACCCTTATGTCCATAAAAAATCAAGGGTAATTTTTAGGAGATGTCTATTATGATGTAAGAATTAAATATCTATATTTATTTTTTAATTGGTATTATAAAAAGGACATATATATTTGATGACCAATACAGGACAAGGAAAAAAAGGCTATAAAAATGATGGGGGAATAAAATCATAAAAATAATATTTAAATTTTGAAAGGATTAATTCACTGATAATATGGAAATGATAGATGAATATAAATATTATTAAAGTCTACATCATGGTATTTCAAAGAAAAAATACATATAACCATAGATGAATCATAACGAAAAAATTAAATGATATTTAAATGTAATTGAGAGTCAGTTGGGAGGTTTCAATGGATTTCTGAAGTGTCACTCACACCTCTTCCTCCATTCTCTCTAGGATATGAGGATTATTTATTAAAGAGGATATATATTCACATTATTTATTAGTGTTCACTAAAAAGATGAAGGTTTATAAACTTCAGAACATATGTGATATATTAACACATTATGTACTAATATCTTCATAGTCAATTCAATTATATGAGTGTGAAACTAAGAGAATTTTTGCTGCCTTTGTTTAAGTACCTCTGAAGCTTCCCTCATTGAGTGGATTGGGGAATTAATTTCATCAAATATACTTAAGTCTCTATATTTTTTGAAAAAATTGTTGTTGATTCAAGATATTATATAACATGACATTATGTAATTTCGTATAATCAATTCTATATGCTCTAAAAACATGAAATATTTGGAAAAATGTATCGTCTTTTTCATAAATATTATCTATAGTAATCTTGATAATAAGGGTACTGATTCACTAAAAAATTAATAATTTTAATATCTACATCTTGAAAACCATTTGAGGGGAGAATTGGAAGGATAAAAATTTAGTGTATGTTATTCAAGTATCAAGTTTTTCAAAGGAAGGATTGGATAAGACAGTGAAGATGACTAAAGTATAAAGGTTGTGTGGGTTTTTATAAAAATATTTTCTAATTTTATCAAAAGTGCCAAAGGGACATATAAATCAACAAAAATTTCCCTATTAACACTATAGTAATTGATTGTATTTATGGTCTCTCCCATGTCCTGAATCATCTCAATCACTACCAAAGACTAAGGGATCGGGAAACCAAAAGGATTGTTTACATGGAGAACTAACTGATTTATTATACCAACAGAGTAGGCTTCAACCCAGGCTTTTCCATAATCCTAAGACAGCATGATAGTTTAATCAGTAAGTGGGAGGGAGATTTCTTCATTTGTATCATCATATTCTAGTATATACAAAAAATTGATTAATATTCTTAGGATTTCATTATCCTCACAAACCAACTAAGGGGAGTGGAGAAACAATTTTCATGAAACAAAATTGGTGAGAAAATTGGTAGGGTATATGGATAGAAATATATTAGCTCTCTTACATGAGTTTCAAGATCCCCATGTTGAATTGAAACTTTATATGATCTCTCTACTAGGGATTCAATTCCACTATCAATAATTATCCTAATACGTCTGTGGTATATCATTAAATTGAAATTATTATGCTCCCCCATTAAATAAATAACCTTATTATCACCTAATGTCATCTACTAAATCCTAGAAGCATTTTTCATCCTAGGAAAGAATAGGGCATGATGAATTTTGAAGTATTCTCATATATATATATATATACCACCATAATTTATCGCATGTGTAGTCCACTAAAATTTTTAAAGGGTTTACATCAGCAACATGTACACCTAGATGGAAAAATCTGCATCCCCAACTTGGGAAATCCATCCATTAAAAAACATGGCTAGATATCCTGCTAATAAAAAACATGGGGAAATGTCTTTTATCATCATGTATCCCCCTGAGGCATAATCTCTTACTTCTAGTATGGAAAAATAAGATCATGCATTATCACAAACAATTAGAGAAAGATATTGATGAGGATGTATGGAAGTAGGATGAGTCCCACCATGATAACAGAAGACGCTAATCTAAATATCGATGTAAACAATAAATCATTGGTTCAAATATTTCATTAAATTTTCCTTTGTAATGATGAGAATATCATGTGGTTAGGTAAGATTTTTTGCGGGGTCATCCTAAAGGCCCAAAGTAAGATGTAATCCACTATACATTTCTCCTTGATTTATAATTACCCAAAAAGATTACTATAATATAGGTTGATGGCAACATCGCCATGGGTAATATGAATAGAGTTTGTGTAAGGATAATAGGGAGTTATCAAATCTATAATGAGTTCCAATTAATGGTTTACAATGGACTAAAAAGTACATGTCACCTCATAAATATGCATATCAAGTAATTGATGCTAAAATTTGGTGATGCTCTTCTTACCCCAGAATGGCCATGCCCGTTCAATTGAAAAGCTATCACCTATATAAAAAACCCACATTTTACACCATCTACATTTTGGGTGGTCCATAGTGGAAAACATTATTCTTGATTAATATTTAACAATATATTTATTTGAAATATTTTGATTTTATAGATCTATAGGTGAATTCTTAATATATAGGATATCTCCTATAATGGTGAAAAAATTAATAACTATCTTTTGATACAATCATTTAAACAGAGTTGAGAGGTAATAATATTCATTGGATATAAAGAATATAGTTATGTTAAGTAATAATAGTATTGTCTAACATACATAATCCATAGAAATGGAATATATGTGAAATATTATTTTTTTTATGGTCAACTGAGAAATCCTCTTTAAAACATCATTGCTAGAAAATATGTGATAATATGGACCAACATTATGATTCCTTCCAATCATGGATATTCAATTTTCCACAACAAAATAAATTTCCAAACTATTATTCATCTAAACCATGAAATAAATAATATGTAAAATGGGTAAAGGAACCATTGAAATATTTCAAAAAATGTACATGGATCATAAATTTAGAAGGAAAGTGTGTTACCAATGGAACATGTCATGATTTCTAGATCGGTTTTAATATTTGTGATAATGAGATCATATGAAGGTAAAACTAATTAAATAATGATCTAGTAATCACATGAGAACTCTTAAAGATAATTTGAAGAGTGCGAGATAGCCCTATGGACAAGGATATAGTCTAAGAGCAACAAATATTTTCAAAGATTTGTTATTGGATTGTTGATGAATGATCCAAGATAACTCAATCACATCGAGAGATCACATGATGGATTAATGTGAATAGTTATGGATGTGAGATCACCCAATGCAGCCTTATAAAGATATTGTGTGAGATACGAGATTATCAGAGCTCTAGAGTCATGAGTCACAAATTAAATGGTCAACCTCCCACTCTCCAAGTTATAGAGCACCACAAGAAATGTGAAGATTCTATTAGAACACCAAAACCCCTCATAACACTGACTAGCAGAAGCCAAATGGACTCATTTGGGAATTCACATTCATCTTAATCAAGTACTTCTCCCTTTAGGCCATGGTTCTAAGGGGAGGAATTTGTTGACACCTTCAAAATGATAATAAAACTTTTTATTATTGTCTCTATACATGAAGCATATATAAAATTGTCACTAAAATTTGAAGAAATGTCAATCATGGATATATAGAGATTAATAATATGGTTCATACGAATCATGTGGCCTAAATAAAATAATGGGAATGGAACATATGCTTTAGTTGATTTGTTAATGATCTTTTGAAGCTCCTTTGGATATCCCTCCTAATCTCACAAATGCTTCAAGACAAGGGTTATTGATCATGTAAATTCTGCATGATGAGTTCTTATGATCATAAGAAATTTTGATTGATATGGTCATGGAAATAATCAAAGACCATTATAATATAGATTTTGGAATTTTGGATGCATTATTTGAAATGAAGTTATGTTTATTTTCACATGGCTTACTTATGGGGTTAATTATATCAGTTATAAAATGTGTGAAAACTATAAGATATATGTAAACATTATCGGTATATGGATGCTATAGATGTCACCTTAATTGTGAAAATTTTACCCTTCATGTCCATTTGATCCCAAATCTTCCTAATAGAAAACTGAAAGGTGAATTCCATAAGATTTATAAAATAAAAGCTGGAAAATATTCTACCCTTATGCAAAAATGAGTTAGATTTCTTTTCAAGAAATGGGGTATGTGCATTGCTTAATTAGTATACCAATCATTCAATGGCTTGTTAGAACATTATCATGATCTTTCAATGGACCCTTTACATGTGAATTCAATCTAATGAAATTCTTCAGACAACCCATCTTAATCTCACAAAGGGACCCAAACCTATTGGCCAAATCTATAAAATACCTTTTAACATTTCATTTAGAATATGAAAAATCCCATTGAAAATCCATTAGTTCAATACATAAGTAAATGAATGAATAATCACGTGGTTATTATTTATCATGGGATGCAAAAGTGACCTCAAGAATGAATAATAGCTAGATTATTTGAAACATCTGATGAAATTCTACATCCGCTGACTCAAGCCTATATATGTGATTTATAAACCATGTGAAGTATTATATATTTGGGTATATGATTCCTATAAATTACCTCAACATTGAAATTGATACAGACATGCACATGAGAGTGAATGGATAAGAGAAGAGTTCATAGAGTGGAGAACAATGCAATAACATGTGTCTTCAAATAGGTAAACACAAGGAACAACCTAAGAGATTACACAATATGTTTAAATAGTTCCCATTATCACCCTAATAATCATGTAAATAACTCCAAAAATTTTGTATGGGTTATATAAGGGATCCTTCATGTATCAAATTGTCCAGGTAAGGATTTAATAAGCTAGCATATGATGAACAGTGAGTTATTCATTAAATAATTGTAGAAAAAGATAGAAAATTCATGTGAATATGGAGAAACTTATTTTTATATGAGTAGATCATTCAATTAACATGATCAGTTCACCAATAATTTGTTTCCCTTTGGGTGTGTTAGTCATGTCATGTGATGATATATAGACATTCCATCTAGTTAATGTGATGTATTTTGGACATTCCATCCATGTCACCTGATGATGAAAAGACATATAAATAATATCAAGAGAATTAATCTAAACGTGTCATCTAGATTGTAAAAAATCCACCCTATATGTCAGTTAGATAATGGGGATGAATCAGGACTTGTCATCCAATTCACACAATACCTATAAGAGATGTCAGGATAATCAAATATAAACCTTCATTCAAGTTATGTGGTCAATATGAATTCCTCTGTAAATGTATACTTAATTAAAATAAATCCCTCTAACAAGCGATATTTTATCGCAAAACATCTCATGGACATATTAGATAGACAATCAAGATATGTTGGGTATACACCTTTGGAATTTCTAGCTGATGGCCAGAGACATACTATCTTTTTCTTGTATAAAAACTTATGCATGTAGCCTCAAAAAATGTAAACCCCCATCCATTAATCATTGGTGGATCATTCCCCCTTCACATGGGAAGTTTTTAAAATGGACATGGGATTTGTACTCATTGTTATTATTTGTTCCTCAGGACACTCTTATTTCCCATGCTTTATCAATCATAGGGTAAGGGATTAATATCTTCCAACTGGCATCTACCTTAGTTTGAGAACCTCTATATACCAATCACTCTAAGCCATGGTGACCAAAACTATACTATGCATCTATCATTATTCCTCATCAATTAGTAGATTGATAGTCTTATAAAATGAAAATGAATCGTATTCCAATTATATGTAAGATAGTTAGGACACATTTATAAGGTTTTAACACCATATCAAACACTATATCTGTTACTCCCTAATGAATAAGTGATATGTTGATACGCAGCATGTCTGGTTACTCATTATCCCTTGGTTCCCAAATTTACAATGGATCACATGAGCATAGATATTTTCAATGATCATATCTCAATATTCATAAATTTTCCCAATCTGAGAAACCACATGTGTAATTCAATATCAATAAAACGATAAAAATTACCACTTTCATGGGAGTCCACCTTGGACTACATAACTTGACTAAAGGCAGGTTTGGGGTAGTCACGACACGAGCCCCAGGGGACCAGTCATGATATTAATCCCCATTATATATCACTATATGATTTATTGAGCCCCATTATTACTCATGATATGACGATTAATCCCCCTGATAGCTCTAAAAATCATAAGCTAATGATTATGTTATCCCTGAAAAATGGAGAGTCACACCACGGAATTTTTGGGCAAGGGTGTTGGGATTTTCCGTTGCGCCATTTTGCGCACCCACCTTCAACATAAGGAATACCATGATTTAAGATACTCCTCTGCACACTGTGAAACACCTTGAGTTGACATATTCCTCTTGGTTCGTTTCCTATGTCGTGAGTTGAGATTCTTACCATCAATTCCCCTGAGAAGAATGCCCTACCCTTCAATAATATGATGCCTCTTGTTCCAAATTACAGATGCCTTATGCTCCAAGCATGAGATGCGATAGTCCTATCTACATGACTATAAACTGTAGTAAATCCTATGTTCCAAACATAGGATGCCTCTTGGTCCAAATAAGATATTCCTTGTGCACCAAGCATAAGATGCCTAATTCCATGATTACAGTGGCATAGTTTCAAGAGCGTTGGAATCCGATCAAACATTCCATCACTCCACCTCATGATTTGTGTGTCCTTCATTCGGATCTGCATGCACTTCCAAGTCTGTAGGGACCCCCTAACGGTATGGATGATTGACTTGTGGTCCGCCTGCTGTAACAATATGTATGATAGACCTTTGGTCCGCCTGTTTTCATAGTATGGATTATTGACCTATGGTCCACCTGATGTCCTGGGCCAATTCCCCGAAAGACATTGGGAAACACTTTGAGTCAGGTCCTGTGTTTCGAACATGGTCAGATGTCGACCCCTCATTTGTTTGTCCCAATTTCAGGCTAACGCGATAGGATGCTGTGTTGCAAACATGGTCAGTAGTTATCCTCTATCGCCATGCCGCTCTCATTGCATTTCGAATGTTGGGCATGTGATTCACACTTTTCATATCCCTTTGTTCGTGCTAATTCCAATGCCCTTGGAATTATCCCGCTTATGCACTAGTGCATAGGTGCACACCTCAACCCACTAGTGAGTTGGGATGCCCTCATGGCCAGACATGAGGAAGACACAATGGGATGCTTCCATGCGTAATCCCCATCCTTTTTTTTCCACTCCTTAGTGTCACCTGGGCAGCTTCCTTGTGTAAGCCCCATCCACCATAGCCACGCTAACGTGGACCCCTCGATGGTTCGCCCTGCGGCCCCCCTTCGCTATGGCCTTGTCGACGCCTTCCCTCCCACAAGGGGTAGAGGTTGTTGGGAATGTAAGCCCTAGGGGTGTGGAGAGAATGCACCTCGTCCGATCTGCAGGACGTTAAACTGCCAAGCACCTCGTCCTTAAAAAATGACGTTAAACTGTGGTCTGACCCCGTGTCTCGCACGCAGGGTCCCCCCAGCTCGGACATCCTTTACGCCCACTTGTCTCCATGGGAATGGATTCTTCCTCACATGGAATGAGATCCTCCTTGTTGGAGTGGAGTTTGTCTGCGGGGGAAGGGCTGCCTCCGCGCATAAGCCCCTAGCCTCTCTTAAACAAGGTTGTACCCATGCACCTCTATACTTTCCCACCGCCAAGGCCAGTGGAGTCCCTTTCCAACTGCGCTTTGTCGCACCACAGGCCTCCATCTTAGGATTAAGCCTCAGCACCCAGGGCCTCTAACCACGCGTAAGCCCCTGTTTCCTCTTTGGGTCGCTCAACGTGTAAGCCCCTTTCCACTTCTCACAGACACACTCTTTGCGATGTGATCGTCTGGTCCCTACTACCTCTTGTTTCTCACACTGAGCATAACTCACGTGATCTTAGAGTGGGAATTGACCATGAAATCCTCCTTTGGGATGCCTTAGAGCATAATCCCCATCCCAGCGAACTACGTGGACTTTGATCCATGCTAACGCATGGTACGTAGGAAGCCTCCACGAGGTTCAAGCCCACCACCTAGTCGTTCCGACTTCTTCACGTCGGTTTGCCAACTCTCTGGGCCGCCTCAGAGCGTAAGCCCAAAAATCCTCATCCCGCATGACGTTAAACTATATGTTCTCGTCCTGTATGACTTTAAACTGTATGACCTCATCCCGAATTAAGTTAAAATGTATGCCCCGAACTACGTGGAATTTGATTCCCTGCCATGGGGATACGTAGGAAGCTTCCATGAGGTTCAAGCCCGTCACTCCATCACCCATCCTGATCCTTACCTGGTCCGCCACATCCTAGTGAGATCATGCCAACTCATTCCACTCCATAGTATCCGGGAATCCACCCACATGCTGGCCCCAATATCGGTTTTCCCCCTAGGGGGTCCTTCAATCCGATCCATGTTCAGTGTTTTGATCAGTCCGATCCGTCTATACAAGACGTTAAACTCACGGCATACCCCGTGTTAAACATGGGAAGCTGAGGAAAACCTTATATGGTACACAATTCCCCGCGTTCGATGTGGGATGACTCGGGCTTCCACACCCTCGAGAAGCCCTATAATAAGGGACAGAATACAGACATGCCAATCCCCAGCATCAAGACGCACCGACGACACCCCAGCGTGACCATTCTCCTCAACGAAGGTTGCTGCCCCGACCAGACCCCATGGAGCATCTCGACAGATGCAGGGTAATTAATTGGCATCCATATAGATATGGCACTGAGAAAAAGCTTCACGAACCCGTCTTAAATCTATGAGGGAGACCTGGACTAGGTGACGAGCTCCGAGGAGGAATCCACAGAAGGAAGAACCGACATACCATCATCCCGGTTTCGATCAAGGAGCAGACGTCCCTGAACAAGGAATAGATGTCGCCTGTTTTTGGAAATCATGAATGTGGGGAAACAAGCGGCGCGTCCCCCCCCCCCCCCCCGCGTGACGAACGCGCACGCAGGCCCCGGTGTAAAAGCGTCTGAAAAAAATCCCAATTAACATGGGAACCACTACTCCTTATTCTTCCCTATAGAATAATCATAAAAATAACTAGTTAATCTAATAGGGAACCACTACAATTAAGTGGTGAATAATGGAATTCCAAAGATATTATGACAAGTATATGTTTTAGTCATAGAGGATAAGGTCCCATTAATGTCAAATTTATTATCCTTGAAGCATGGGATATCATATTTCATCCATCACTATTGTATGACATGCACCCACCGGTCTACACCTCCAGTTAAATCAGATATTTTTTGTTCTTGATTTACACTTTTTATAAACAAATATTCATAGTTATTACCAAAAAAAGTCAATTTTTCTCATCTACTCATCATACCCATTGTCCAAGCCATATTTTAACATTTTATTCTTGAAAATTTTCCATTTAAGGGAATGAATCTCCTATGATGACCTAAATTTAATTAAATTTTGAATACCTTTTGAGATCCCCTTTTTCCAAAATATAAAATTCATGCACCACATTCTAATATGAAAATCTCCATACAAATTGATCAAATATTCTCCTAGAATTCCATGAAACATTGATAATATGGACTAACTAATACAGAAGATACCTCATATGAATTCAATGGTAAATAACACAACTCCTAAGATCATGTTCCAATATGATTTTTTTGGTTCTTAAAGAGACCTATTTATGATTCATTGGATAATAACACAATCCTTAAGAGCATGTGACAAGGAGATGTTCCAATCCAAATGAGTGCTCCCCATTAACCCAAGATATATTCTTATAATGGTGTTACAATAATCACGCAAAACATATAAGAATAATCCTTCATATTTGTATCAAAATAATTAGTACATTACATCCACTGTTTCTATGTCAATTACGACTCATGTGTGAATTAGTGGTTTGTTCCTTCATATTCCATGACTAGGTAGCAGAACTTTAATCTTCATGGTATTTTAATAAGAAGTACAAATGGACTAATTAATGCCATTATAGAATATTTAATTACAACCTTAATCTCCCATCATGGATCCATCCATGATGTAAAGGATAATAATTCACATTCCCTTGTATATGGGTCAAAATTGCATAAGGGATTATCTAAAATAAGAACTATGGATGACATGATTTTTATACCATAGGATATGTTGTGATGTTTAGATCATTTATTCTATTCCTAGACATAAAATCTCACCACTCCCAAATATTCACCATAGTGAGAAACAAATTTTTGTTGGGATTACCTCTCATTCCAAAAGGTTAGTAGCCCCATATTTACCCTATTATGTAGTCTCACATGGCTCAATCGAATTCTTAGTTTGATCTTATTTTTCAAAACAAGCATGAAACATGTGAGACTAGGGAACTTGGAAAGACACTTTGATCGGCATTAATGAGGGTTTTCCCTATCCAATGTCAATAAACCACATGTTAGTCCTATTATGTTAAACTTCATGACAATGTCATTTTCCCATGACGATAATCATCATGGCTAGAGGTATTCACATTTAATAGATCATCCAATTAATTGATTGTGTACTAAATATTTAAATAGTTTACCCACTCACCATGAAATGTATTCAATACAATATTGTGTATCTTTTATGGTTCTCAAACCCTTATTAAATATTAAAATTTCTATGCACCAAAAATATATCATTAATATGTTGGTAGATACCAACCAATTCTTTGATTTGATTTCCTTCTCTTGGAAGCTAATGGAAGTCGGGTTCCCCTACTCCTAGTTCTCCCTTATAGAAAAAAAAATTACATGATCTTGTATAAACATAGTGGAACCTCTGGGATTTTATGGTGAGTAACATGATTACATATAGATTACACCTAGTGCATATATAGGGCCAAGAGGAGAGGTACCCCATAAATCTATGAGTTATTTTCTAGAATACATGTAATATAGAATTATGTCATTCTTAACAGTTGACATGTACCCACTAATTTTAAACTTTGGTTAACTTATATATTCATTCATCTTGATTAAACTTTTAATAACTCTACTATTGAAGAAGATTCATATTCCGTATACTTTATACTTATATGAATTACAACGATTGTAAATGAAATATTATAATATCTCATTCTATAACCCCTTCATCTTAGTGTATTCATCTTCTATAAAGGCCCAAATTTTCTATAGTTTCTCACCCCTCTAGGAGATATATCATAGTAGCATAAAGTGAAATTTCATGATGAAATCCTACTCACAAGATGTTAAACTTCATGAAATATGGTCCATACTGCATGAAAAACATTTTCTTAGAGTGGTTCATCATATCCATCAATCTATGATCGGGATGAATCTTTCACCTATATACCAAAAAGAATTTTGGAAATTAACTTTCCCTGCATATGATCCTAATCAATTTATATGACCCCTTAGTCACCCATAATGTTGAGGATCACTATGGGAAGAAATAAATTCCCCTCTCCCATATATTCTAGTTAGACCTACGCAGTGGGGTCACCAAAAAAGTTGTCATTATGACATAATTCATTCCCTTGTAATATTTATATGTAAACCAAGGTAATCTTATCTATAAAAATTGAATCATAATATTTTAAATGATGGATGATTCATACAAAACCCCATTTACTACATATTAATAAGATCAACATTTGGATTTCTAGTGAATGATATATATCTACATGGAATGTGTAGAAACATATAGATACCGACCATTAATCCTCTTAAATGATATAATATTCCCCTCACATCTAGAAACCCTTTATTTTTTAAATGTATCATAATGGATACCTTGAAAATTTTCATATCGGTTCCTATATCAATACCTTAATACAATAAAATGAAAAGAATATATCCTTTTCACATGAACATAAAATTATTTATAGATGCATCCACAACACATAACACTAAGCTACGCAGACCATATTCAATATTCAAACCCTATAAAAAGTACCAAAATAGCCTAACCCATGCCAAAAAAAATTTGGTTCACATCAATTATCTAATTAAAAACCTCAATATTTGAAACACACTTCTTTTCATGAGTGTCTCGGGTTAAAAAACCCTTTCACAGCCCTTAGAGAGGAGTGGTCCCCCTAATTGACCATGCATGTAAACCCTATAGGCTCATGAATAATGACCCGTGAACCTTTTACAAGAGTCCAGTACTCTTAAATGAACAAAAATTTAATACTTGTGATATCTAATGACATTGTAGGGGATATTTCCACTATAGAGTGGTTCATGATCATCATCGGCATGTCTCTCATAAACCATTACTCATTATCTGATAACATTATGCTATGATTTACAAAATAATCATCTAACAATCAAGTGGTTGTTTCAGTATTTTTAATATTGGGGGTCTTAATTTTTATATTGTGTAGCACCCTCCTAATATTGGTTCAAAGTTCATCAATAACTTAAACTAAACGCACTTTGGTCAAAGATGTATGAACAAAAAAAATTCCTTTAATTGTCCAAATCAAATGACCCAAAACTTCAAGTGAAATCGATATAAAAATTATTAGTATGAAAAACCACAATGATTTCTATGATAAATATATATATCTTCTCTCAATATACTCTTCAAACAAATCATTTAGAAAAAAGTAAGAACATAGATTAGAATGGCCTAAAGCTCATAGGGCTCGTATGAAGACCCTAGTAAAATCCATGCCATACTCAATGAACCTATGGTCAAGTAAAATGTTAGATTAATGATTTCCTATATCTCTTATATATGATAACATGTTCACTATTTGGCAAAAAAACATTTATTATGCCCAAAACCTTCTTGAATATTAATATTTCCTAAAATCACCATTATATATGTGAAGACTGAGACGACACTAACCAATTCCTGAAGTTTATATTCTTCCCTTATAAGACCATAGAAATTAGGACCCCTAATCATGGTTCTCACCTTTGTAATACTGGTAATAAGGACTAGTTAATCCAATGGCTCACAACTAGGATTTTCTATTGAATAATACATTCCTCTAGAGCGTTTTCCTTGTGATTGTTTTAGTCCTAGAGAAAATTTCACCCATAAAACCATGATCTATTGTCATGGATACATGAGATAATAATTTAAACCATTAATAATGGTTGAAAAGTATCTAGTAGCCACAATTTACAATTGAATCAATCATCCAATAACATGATTTACATCCCCTATAATGAGACGGTTAAAATAGAGTCTACATCCATGATATTACGTCACCATGCATTGCACAAATAATCAATGAAGGAAGGTGGTGCTCTAGTATGGATCCATTTTGTGTCCCTTATCAAATGACTTTAAGATATTTGATGTAGTTCTTGAGCTTCCCCAAAATAAAGTAAACTACCATAGGGTTTTAGAACCCATCATGGATAGCTCTCATATCCATATCCCACATCATAATCAAATCGTTTGGATCAAAAAAAATATCAATTCCCTTAGAAATGAATGGGGAAACTATTATTGACTATACATGTAAAACCTATGGGATCGTGAATAATGTATCTTCAACCATTGACTATTGATGTATCCTCCTTGTAGAAGAGGACATCTAATCCTTGAGAGTCCCAACAACATCATGGACAAACTCAACAACTTTGAGTGTTTAACAATCATCTCCAGCATTTCACCTCGTTTCATATCAACTAGTTCAAACTCTTTGAATTATGAATTATAAACCCAATATTCCAACTATCAATGTGGATTTTGGATCCCAAATACTACACCACCATATATCAAATTGGATCTCATCAAGGAGGTAGGGTGTCACAACCCATCTTGGATAACCATTGTTAATTATTTATGCCAGTATGTAATGTATTATACAAATTTATAAAAATCCATTATTTAGAATATGAGTTTAGATAATAGGGTATCAAGGACCTTTATGGATACTCATTAACCAATATCCAAACATGGATATAGGTTTCCTCAACCTGTCATGAATACCCATCTATCATGACCAATAATGGATGTTTCTATAGGAAGGACCATAAACTACATCAAATGATGGTTTGGGCTAAGAGGCCCTAAACTACCACAAAAAATTCCTCTATATGAAAGAACCTAAACTAAATCAATATATGATTCAATTTTGAGGACCCTAAACTATATCAATATGTATTACAAGCTACAATATCATAAACTATAAAAATAAATTGTCCGAAATAAAAAAAAACCTAAGCTATAGTAATACATGGACCAAGCTAAAGTACCCTAAACTACAAAAATAGATGTTTGAAGATAAAAGATGCTAAAGTATAGTAATAGTTGACCTGACGTAAAATACCTAGATATGGTTGGGTCTTTAAGAATGTGAAACATTCAATTGGAGGGGGAAAATAATCAATATTTTGGAAACCCGTAAAGGCAAACCTATGAAAAGTCAACCATCTGCTCACTAGACACAAAATTTGTGTGATCAATAAAATATCAAGCTTTTATAAGATTGAAATTAAAATAATTATTAGTTTGTAAAAACATAAAAGGGAATCCAAAAAAATCTGATTCCATGAACAATATGATTTTTCCAAATTAAAAAAATAAAAGTTAAGGAAATATAAATTAAAATTTTCCTTGTTTTTGTGTGTATTTATCTATCCATATGAAAAATAAAAATATACTTGATGATTTCATTTAATTTTGTAAAAAATATTGTACATTCCCTCTAGTAGATGTCTAACAAAATTTCCTTTTCAATCTATGCAATATTAAAAACTATAGAAAATACATCAATGGGGACCCTTATGTCCATAAACAATCAAGGGTAATTTTTAGGAGATGTCTATTATGATGTAAGAGTTAAATTTCTATATTTATTTTTTAATTGGTATTATAAAAAGGACAGATGTATTTGATGACCAATACAGGAAAAGGATAAAAAAGGCTATAAACATGATGGGGGAATAAAATCATAAAAATAATATTTAAATTTTGAAAGTATTAATTCACTGATAATATGGAAATGATGGAGGAATATAAATATTATTAAAGTCTAAATCATGGTATTTCAAAGAAAAAATACATATAACCATAGATGAATCATAACGAAAAAATTAAATGATATTTAAATGTAATTCGGAGTCAGTTGGGAGGTTTCAATGGATTTCTAAAGTGTCACTCACACCTCTTCCTCCATTGTCTCTAGGATATGAAGAGTATTTATTAAAAAGGATATATATTCACCTTATTTATGATTGGTCACTAAAAAGATGAACGTTTATAAACGTCAGAACATATGTGATATTTTAACACATTATGTACTAATATCTTTATAGTCAATTCAATTATATGAGTGTGAAACTGATAGAATTTTTGGTGCCTTTGTTTAAGTACCTCTAAAGCTTCCCTCATTGAGTGGGTTGGGGAATTAATTTCATCAAATATACATAAGTCTCTATATTTTATGAAAAAATGGTTTTTGATTCAATATATTATATAACATTACATTATGTAATTTCGTATAATCAATTCCATATGCTCCAAAAACATGAAATATTTGGCAAAATGTATCGTCTTTTTCATAAATATTTTCTATAGTAATCTTGATAATAAGGGTACTGATTCACTAAAAAATTAATAATTTTAATATCTACATCTTTAAAACCATTTGGGGGGAGAATTGGAAGGATAAAAATTTAGTGTATGTTATTCAAGTATCATGTTTTTCAAAGGAAGGATTGGATAAGATAGTGAAGATGACTAAAGTATAGAGGTTGTGTGGGTTTTTATAAAAATATTTTCTAATTTTATCAAAAGTGACAAAGGGATATAAAAATTATCAATAGTTTCCCTATTAACACTATGGTAATTGATTCTATTTATGGTCTCTCCCATGTCTTGAATCATCTCAATCACTACCAAACAGTAAGGGATCGGGAAACCACAAGGCTTGTTTACATAGAGAACTAACTGATTTAGTATACCAACTGAGTAGGCTTCAACCCAGGCTTTTCCATGATCCTAAGATAGCTTGATAGTTCAATCAGTATGTGGGATGTAGATTTCTTCATTTGTATCATCATATGCTAGTATATACAAAAAATTAATTAATCTTCTTAGGATGTCATTATCCTCACAAACCAACTAAGGGGAGCGAAGAAACAATATTCATGAAAACAAATTGGTGAGAAAATTGGTAGGGTATATGGATAGAAATATATTAGCTCTCTTACATGAGTAGCAAGATCCCCATGTCGAATTGAAACTTTATATGATCTCTCTACTAGGGAAGCACTTCCACTATCAATAATTATCCTAATACGTCTATGGTATATCATTAAATTGAAATTATTATGCTCCCTCATTATATAAATAACCTTATTATCACCTAATTTCATGTAATAAATCCTAGAAGCATTTTTCATCATAGGAAAGAATAGGGCATGATGAATATTTGTAGTATTCTCATATATATATATATACAACCATAATTTCTCCCATGTGTAGTCCACTAAAAATTTTAAAGGGTATTTGATCAAGTAGTGTACATTACCCCATTGATCCTGGACAAGGATAAGATAGAGGTGATAAAGTAATGGAATAGTTGGGTTGAGAGGACTCCCTTATGATAATTGGGTTTACATCAGCAACATGTACACCTATATGGAAAAATGTGCATCCCCAACATGGGAAATCCATCCATTAAAAAACATGGCTAGATATCCTGCTAATAAAAAAATGGGGAAATGTCTTTTATCATCATGTATCCCCCTGAGGTTAAATCTCTTAATTCTAGTATGGAACAATAAGATTATGCATTATCACAAACAATTAGAGAAAGATATTGATGAGGATTCATGGCGGTAGGATGAGTCCCACCATGATAACAGAAGACGCTAATCTAAATATTTATATAAACAATAAATCATTTTTTCAAATCATTCATTAAATTCTCCTTTGTAATGTTGATAATATCATGTGGTTAGGTAGGATTTTTTGAGGGGTCTTCCTAAAGGCCCAAAGTAAGAAGTAATATACTATACATTTCTCCTTGATGGATAATTACCCAAAAAAGATTACTATAATATAGTTTGATGCCAACATCTCTATGGGTAATATAAATAGTGTTTTTGTAAGGATAATAGGGAGTAATCAAATATATAATGAGTTCCAATTAATGGTTTACAATGAACTGAAAAGTACATGTCACCTCATAAAAATACATATCAGGTAATTGATGGTAAAATTTGGTGATGCTCTGCTTACCCCAGAATGGCCATGCCCATTCAATTGAAAAGCTATCGCCTATATAAAAATCCCACATTTAATACCATCTACCTTTTGGGTGGTTGAAAGTGGAAAACATTATTCTTCATTAATATTTAACAATATATTTATGTGAAATATTTTGATTTTATAGATCTATAGGTGAATTCTTAATATATAGGATATCTCCTATAATGGTGAAAACATTAATAATTATCCTTTGATACAATCATTTAAACAGAGTTGAGAGTTAATAATATTCATTGGATATAAAGAATATAGTTATGTTAAGTAATAATAGTATCGTCTAAAATACATAATCCATACAAATGGAATATATGTGAAATATTTTTTTTTATGGTCAACTGAGAAATCCTCTTTAAAACATCATTGCTAGAAAATATGTGATAATATGGACCAACATTATGATTCCTTCCAATCATGGATATTCAGTTTTCTACAACAAAATAAATTTCCAAACTATTATTCATCTAAACCATGGAAGAAAGAATATGTAAAATGGGTAAAAGAACCATTGAAATATTTCAAAAAATGTACATGGATCATAAATTTAGAAGGAAAGTGTGTTACCAATGGAACATGTCATGATTTCTAGATCGGTTTTAATATTTGTTATAATGAGATAATATGAAGGTCAAACTAATTAAATAATGATCTAGTAATCACATGAGTACTCTTAAAGATAATTTGAAGAGTGTGAGATAGCCCTATGGACAAGGATATAGTCTAAGAGCAACAAATATTTTCATAGATTTGTTATTGGATTGTTGATGAATGATCCAAGATAACTCAATCACATCGAGAGATCACATGATGGATTCATGTGAACAGTTATGGATGTGAGATCACCCAATGCAGTCTTATAAAGATATTGTGTGAGATATGAGATTATCAGATCTCTAGAGTCCTGAGTCACAAATTAAATGGTCAACCTCCCACTCTCCAAGTTATAGAGCACCACACGAAATGTGAACATTCTATTAGAACACCAAAAACCACTCATAACACTGACTATCAGAATCCCAATGGACTCATGTGGGCATTCACATTCATCTTAATCAAGTACTTCTCCCTTTAGTCTATGATTCTAATGGGGGGAATTTGTTGACACCTGCAAAATGAGTATAAAACTTTTTATGATTATCTTTATACATGAAGCGTATATAAAATTGTTACTACAATTTGAAGAAATGTCAATAATGGATATATAGGGATTAATAATATGGTTCATACAAATCATGTGGCCTAAAGAAAATAATGGGAATGGGACATCTGCTTTAGTTGATCTGTTAATGATCTTTTGAAGCTCTTTTGGATATCCCTCCTAATCTCACAAATGTTTCAAGACAAGGGTTATTGATCATGTAAAGTCTGCATGATGAGTTATTATGATCATGAGAAATTTTGATTTATATGGTCATGGAAATCATCAAATACCATTATAATATAGATTTTGAAATTTTGGATGCATTATTTGAAATGCAGTTATGTTTATTTTCACATGGCTTACCTATGTGGTTAATTATATCAGTTATAAAATGTGCGAAAACTATAGGATATATGTAAACATTATCGGTATATGGATTCTATATATGTCGCCTTTATTGTGAAAATGTTACCCTTCATGTCCATTTGATCACAAATATTCCTAATAGAAATCTGAAAGGTGAATTCCATAAGCTTTATAAAATAAAAGCTGGAAAATATTCTACCCTTATGCAAAAATGAGTTAGATCTCATTTCAAGATATGGGGTATGTGCATTGATTAATTAGTATACCAATCATTCAATGTCTTGTTAAAACATTATCATGATCTTTCAATGGACCCTTTACATGTGAATTCAATCTAATGAAATTCTTCAGACAACCCATCTTAATCTCTCAAAGGGACCCAAACCTGTTGGACAAATCTATAAAATACCTTTTAACATTTCATTTAAAATATGAAAAATCCCATTTAAAATCCATGAGTTCAATACATAAGTAAATGAATGAATAATCACGTGGTTATTATTTATCAAGGGATGTGAAAGTGACCTCATGAATGAATAATAGCTAGATTATTTGAAATATCTGATGAAATTCTATATCCGCTGACTCAAGGCTATATATGTGATTTATAAACCATGTGAAGTATTATAGATTTGGGGATATGATTCCTATAAATTACCTCAACATTGAAATTGATACATACATACACATGAGAGTGAATGGATAAGAGAAGAGTTCTTAGAGTGGAGAAAAATGCAATAACATGTGTCTTCAAATAGGTAAACACAAGGAACAACCTAAGAGATTACACAATATGTTTAAATAGTTCCCATTATCACCCTAATAATCATGAAAATAACTCCTGACAATTTGTATGGGTTATATATAGGATCCTTCATGTATCAAATTGTCTAGGCAAGGATTTAATAAGCTAGCATATGATGAACACTGAGTTATTCATTAAATAATTGTAGAAAAATATAGACAATTCGTGTGAATATAGAGACACTTATTTTTATATGAGTAGATCATTCACTTAACATGATTAGTTCACCAAAAATTTGTTTCCAATTGGATGTGTTAGTCATTTCATGTGATGATATCTAGACATTCCATCTAGTTCATGTGATGTCTTTTGGACATTTTATCCATGTCACCTGATGATGACAAGACATATAAATAATATCAAGAGAATTAATCTAAACGTGTCATATGGATTATAAAAAATCCACCCTATATGTCAGTCATATAATGGGGATGAATCAGGAGTTGTCATCCAAGTCACACAATACCCATAAGAGATGTCAGGATAATCAAATATAGTCCTTCAGTCAAGTTATGTGGTCAATATGAATTCCTCTGTAAATGTATACTTCATTAAAATAAATCCCTCTAACAAGCGATATTTGATCACAAAACTTCTCATTGACATATTAGATAGACAATCAAGATATGTTGGGTATACACCTTTAGAATTTCTAGCTGATAGCCCGAGACATACTATCTTTTTCTTGTATAAAAACGTATGCATGTAGCCTCAAAAAATGTAAACCCCCAACCATTAATCGTTGGTGGATCATTCCCCCTTCACATGGGAAGTTTTTAAAATGGACATGGGATTTATACTCATTGTTATTATTTGTTCCTCATGACAGTCTTATTTCCCATGCTTTATCAATCATAGGGTAAGGGATTAATATCTTCCAACGAGCATCTACCTTAGTTTGAGAACCTCCATATACCAATCACTCTAATCCATGGTGACCCAAACTATACTATGCATCTATCATTATTCCTCATCAATCAATAGATTGATAGTCTTATAAAATGAAAATGAATCATATTACAATTATATGTAATATATTTAGGACACATTTATAAGGTTTTAACACCATATCAAACACTATATTTGTTCCTCCCTAATGAATAAGTGCTATGTTGATACGCAACATGTCTGATTACTCATTATCCCTTGGTTCCAAATTTTACAGTGGATCACATGAGCATAGAGATTTTCAATCCTCATATCTCAATATTCATAAATTTTCCCAATCTGAGAAACCACATGTGTAATTCACTATCAATAAAACGATAAAAATTACCACTTTCATGGGCATACACCTTGGACTATGTCTGAATAAATTCCTATATTTTTATATTCAATGGAATATATCTCCTGGGTGTTAATTATAAATCCATTCCAAAGAGTGGGATGAGTACATACTGGTCGATGAACACTCTAATCCCAGTTATATACAAGATATATAACACAGATTTATAAGTCTTGATCTCTATACCTAATGCCTAAGAGCTTGTATATACATCGATTATGCATGATGTTAGGCTTAGAGAATTTATAAAAAAATGAAAAATATATGTTTTGATTCATGTAATGAACATGATACGTATTTCACCTCATTAATTTTCAATCCCTCACATGAAACACCAATTTCCTCCCTTGATAGAATTACACTCCAGCGTTACTCATAATATGGATTTAGAACACAAGAAACTACCCAGTGCTAAGAAATAATATTAAATAGATACAAAACCTCTAATAATAAAATATGGTCTCATTAATATAACACCCTTTATATATAGAAGGTATAAACACATGATCATTTTATTGGGGTAACTAATACAATATTATGATTTGGAGGAGATTCATGGACATATATTATGTCAATAAGAGAGACCTTGAGTTTGAAATAATTTCCATAAAAGGGCGTGATGAGCCCAACATCCCATCCTCTTAACCAATTTAGGTTTCTAGGCTTCATTGGGTTAGAAACCCCAATCATCCTCCTAACTATGTAAAGTATGCCTGTGTATCGATAGAGATATAGAAGACGTTGAGAGTTTCCTTTTGAGAGGAAAGTGGTAATCCTAATGTGGATTATTGTGAAACCATAATGAAAACAAACATATATCAATTGTTGGCATCCAATTTTCATCTAATGAAGAAAATGGTTAACCCGATGTGATTTTGGAAATAATAACCCAAAATGAAATCAATTAAATTTTTCATTCCTTTCCTGGTTTAAGAAGGAACAATTTTCCAGTTCCCATCAAGCTATTATTCCACTTCACTTTGAATGGAAACACCACTTTGTATTTTTGAAATATTTTAATGACATTATGTAATTTAATAAATTCTAAAATATATAAATTATGATTATTTTAAATTTTGACAATATTTATTTTATTTGAATTCAAATGCATTAACATAATGTTGGATATCCAATGTAATTAATTAAACTGAGAAAATATGTTTCATTCATCAAAATGTTATTATAACACTATAAATAACTCATATTATATCACTTATAATATTTTAAATATCATTAATTTTATTTTTTATTAATTGAATAAATAATGTATCTTCATTGCATAATCTTGTAATGAAATTTTATAATCACTAAAAATTTTCAATCAATTATTATCCTGAATATAGTTTTATAATACAAAAAAATTACATTTAGATTTTTGAATTATTTTCATTTCCACAATTTTGACACATAATAGATATTTAAAACAAAGAGAGGAAAATATTTTACCTTTAATTGATTTAAATATTATAGTAGATATTTTCTTGGATTATAGTACATTAAACAAATAAATATCTAACTTTTTTTAGTAAGGTTCTAATTACCTTCATCCAATAATTTTTAGGATGAAAATTATGACCTTATCATAATGTTTTGTTAAATTTCTCCTTGATTTACCCTTTATTAAGGTGATAAATTTTTCAATAGTTATTATTCACAATGCATAATAATAAAAGGGTCTTATTTACAAAATTTGATCCTAGTAACTCCAAATATGGAATCTATTTTATCAAATTCAGTACCTATAAGTGGAAAAAATAATTTAAATAAAAGTTCCTAAAATATGAGGAATTTTTTTAAATAACATTTTTAAGGGAAAAATTATTTATAATATTTTCTCATTCCTTGAAAAAATATAAGATAAATGATTAAAAAAATTATTTAAGATATTATATATAAATTTCATTGAAATCATTCACATAAAGTGATACCTTATATTTCATTAGATACCAACACATTTTCTGAAAGAATAAATTCTTCAAAAAAACAACTCTTTTTTTTTAAATGATTTTTAATTTTCTTTTCTCATAAATTTATTACTATGGGATTTATATTATACATATGTAACCCATATATGTTTCGTAATTTAGTTATTACTACTCATACCAGCAAACCTAATGTCTATGAGTTAAATATTAAAAAATATTGTTTAAATTTAGTTCTCTAGGTAACATAATCTATTATATAAATAAAATATATTTAAAAGAAATATATTATAAAATATCACAATGTTATAGGAGTTACATATAAAATATTTAAAAATTAGGTGTATAGCTTAGTATCATACCTATGACTAGTAAATAAATATTTCCACTTAATTGTGTCAAGTACTTACTTAGTTTTTCCTCTGAAATATATTACACTATTCTATACATTTTCCCACAATTGAGATATTCCACATAGTGATATTACAGTATTTTTTATATGATAGAAATTGAATCATATTTCTATCAATATCTTCGTCACATATACTTCTATGAGACTTCATACTCCTATTCATTGGTATGTTCAGGAATTAAACTATATTCAAATTGTTAATAATAACTCTCTATAGATTTTCCCACATAATCACAATATTTTACACCCCAACTCTTGTCTTATTATGTTTCTCATTATGGAAATATCCACATTTTCTATAAGATCTTTTGTTAACTTGGTTCCTTAAATCTTCCACCATTATAAAAAATAAAATGAGTTTGTAATGAATGGTTAAAAAATATAGAAAATATGAAATTATAATAAGACAATTACATGAATACATTAACATTAAGATGTGTGTGTGTTATAAGTTATTACATTATCATTTAATTCATCATAAAACACTCTTTTTCAAATCATGATTCCTTTAGGTTGGGTTTTCTCTTATTCCTTCACTTAGTTTCCTAAAACCATAAATCCATTAAATAGTTTCCCAAATGGATTGTTATTATCCATAGAATATCTTGTGGGAGTGTCTATCCACATATGTAGTATTAGTCCAACTCTTCATGAGTTAACATGATGATTGATTTTGTACTAATTCTTCTTTTTTGGTGGTGATTACCCCTAGATTCATATGTGTTACAGCAGAACCCCATCTTCAGTATCATGTTATGGTTAAAATTGTTAGGAAAACCATAGAATCTTTATCTTATAAAATATTTGGGATATTATCCCATACAAAGACTAATCACTTATACTTATACATTGGATTTTCACTAATTTTATTCAAACTAATCCAAAAAAAATATTCAATATTGACACATCTAACCTAGAGTGTTTTCTATACCATTGAAATTAATATTGACCTTACTTATCACAACATCATGAATTTTACCTATTTAGGAAATATGAGCCTCATATATAACATTATCCAATACCTACACAGATATGAACTGTAATTCCAAACACTGAAACCCCTGAATGAGTTTCTAAAAAAAACATAATTTTTTTATTTAAATTGATTGAAATTGTAACATCCCTGATATAACTATCCCATAATTACAATACATAGACAAAAAATTGCATTACATATACTCCCAAAAGAATTTAGGGTTATATATTAATAATATTATTAAAAATTAGAAACTAATAAAAAATATTTACTCCTCAACTAATGGAAAATTTTCCATTATATGAGAAACTAAATAAAATATAATTATTCCTAATCATGTTTCCCAAATTATCTGCACATAATGTTATACTAGTGAAATCATTTGTAATTTGTTTCTCTATAACCTAGTAAATAGGGAGATATGAAGATTGGGATCAAATTCTATGTAAGGGTAAACATAAATGATATCAAACAAAGATCATAACTCAGTATAAAATGAGGATAAATAGTATTAAAGTGTTAAAAAATAAAAAAAAAACTTCAGAATAGAATGAGTCTAAAAAAATATAAACATGGATAATAATGGAAATAAAATGATCATTGGGATAACAATAACTTGTTTCATAGTGATAAAATTCATAATTCTGGGTAGTTAATTTCATTCCCTAATCCAATAAATCATGTTCTTATAAATAATTGAACTACTATCGAGGCCGTTGTCTGGGAAATATTTATTTATGGGAAGAAATTGAAATAAAATATCCAATCTTCTCTATGATACTTATTTATGGTGTGTCCATATAAGGCCCACTCAACACTAATGTATTATATTGAATTTATAAAATAATGCAATAAATTAACTATAAACTATATAACTAACATGAAACAATTAACAATAATCATACGTATTAAAATAAAATGGTTTAAAAATTGAAAATATTTTTATATTATATAAATGTATTGTGTCGTCATGAACACCATTCAATAAATGGAATGAAATATATAGTGTCAATATAAGAAAAGTAATGGAAAAAATATTATTCATATAATAGAGGAATATTCTGAAAGATGATGGAAATGATTTATTTTCCACTGGTTTAATAACCAATAAGAAAATAGTAGTAAAATAATTAAAATGGAATCCTTGACAGGTGTATACATTATAATATTGAAAAATATTGTTAACATAAATCACACCTCAATGAATTAATATTTTGATGTAAAACCCTTTATGGTGTTGGTAACATAATAATAAAAAGAACATGATAGAGACACAATGAAATTCAAAAATAGATAAATGAAAATTATTTCTTATACATGAATGAAATAGGGTTGTGAAAAACCATATAAAATAAAATATTTTGTAAAATATCAAGCACCTCTTATGGAGTGGTATATATTAGAAAATAAAACTAATTACCATAGAAACATTCGAATCAAAAATCCCATTATTGATAGAATTTCGAATGAACCATTAAATATAAGTAACAGTGAGAGGATACAAAAATAATATAAGTTAAATTGATAAACAATACTAAAAACATGGTTTATATTAATAAATATGTCTCAGGGAATTTATGTTTTAATCCATGAAGATAAATAAGTAATGTAATCCCTGAGGAAAGAATCATTTGATAATGATTTTATAAGGATGAAATATAGAACCCAAGAAGAGGATGAAATTTAATAAAAATTATTCATTATGTGAAATAAATAAGAAGTGGAATAATATATTTCAAAAAGAAATATTGTAACTCAATTAATGAAAATTGAATTAGCACAAAAACTTACAACATTGGTAGTTATGGAATCAAAATAAATTTACATAAATAACACAATGTAGAACATATGACCCTATGAATTTAATTAATGTGGAAGAAAGTATACTCTAAGTAGTAACCAACCCATTAAAAATAAATGATTTTTTGTAATACCATCTATGTCTTATGTATTTTAATGTGAGGTAAAGATACCCTCCAAACCATAGAAATGATTGAGTAAAACCCCTTAATGGAAAAATATAAAAAGGAACATTATATTCCATAAATAATGATATAATCATGATATAGAAGTCCAAAATTCAATTAAATACACCATAAATTAGAAAACATAATATATATCATAATTATGTCTTATGGAATTGATATTTGAGTGAAATGACCATTAAAATAATATAATCCTTGAGGTAATAATTATTTGATAGTGACGATATAGTGAAAAATTATATAACTATTAAAAAGAATAGGGTGTCAAATAAAATGTATCCATTATGTAGAATAAATTATTATTTGAAAAATATATTTCAATTATAATGTTTTTATCTCATTGGTGAAAAAATAGTTTGCACAAACCCATACAACATTGGTACCTTTTGACCAAATATCACTTAAGGAAATAAAAAATATGGCTCTTTAAATACCAAAAATATCATTAATATGTAAATATATATTAATTAAGTTGTACTCACTCCATTTGAATGATTAGATGGTGCACAATAACATACATGACTGAAAATTATTTTTTTATTAATAGCAAAACTTTTACGGGAAAAGTGAGAAACCAAAGGGTTCTGCAAACATCCAAACAACCCCAAACAAAACAGGATAACAAACAGGATACCTCATTCAAGCAACAGCATCAACCACCATCCCCATGCAGGACACTCGGTGATCCCATGAAATCATGGTCCCTCCCGATGTCGCCATCCCTCCAAAACAGCCATGTCCCAAATAGCCTACAAAGATGATGGCAGGGAAACCGAGCCCAACGAAGATATCCTGCGATGAACCAACAAACCACACAAACCGCAAACATAAAAAAAAACCACCAAACACTTGACAGAAACAGGAGAAACAAACCCAATTAGTCCGTATGTGACGCCTCATAGGAATAAGAAAAATTACCAAAGAATAATCTAAGCTTGTTAGTGCTTTCCTCTCTATACAGATTCCACTTCATTAACCATACCTTGGCATCAGGGTCTTCCCCAATGATGTCTTCATATTGATCAGCCATTTTGTCCCATGTTCGGATATATTCAACTTTGTTTATTTTCCAGTTGTTGAAGCCTCTCATTAGGATCAAATCATGTTTTTCAATCCACCTGGCCTGCTCGCTGTTGACCTCCACTTTGATAGGTCTTCCCATCATATCGTCCTCCTCCTGAGGGATGTTGACATAGAGAAATTACTCTACCATATCCTCTTCAGAGAAGATGATAGGTTCTTTAATGCTCTTTCCCATTTTAGAACTGCTGCCCATTCCATTATTATTCACCATGGCCCCAACCTGGGGGTCCTCCTGCATGAGAACCTTGTCAGATGATGTTTCCTTCTCACCTAGTTTAGATTTTTTACCTGACCTTGTTTCCATCGGCTTCGGTAAAAATTAGTAATCCTTGCATTCTCTCCCTTTATTATTCTTAGGAAACATCTCCTCCTCCTAGACCTTGTCAACTCCTGAACCCCCCTCAGTCTTCCCACACCCTTCAACCTGGACAGATTCAATGGTGTCCAAACAGTCAAAGTGATTGAATGTATCAACACCATTTTGGGTCCAGCACTTCCCTGTTGGTGACTTGGTGCCTTCCGAAGAAGCATCCTTTCCTCCCCTGAATTTCTTATTCCCCTCCCCGGCTTGATCCTTCAACCCATTAACAGGACCTCTAGCAGAAACTCTCAGCCGTTGTTCAGCATGAATACCTTCTGCCAAGTGTTGTCGCCCTTCCTGCTCAGCAATTTCCTCAGGGCCTGCCATCGGTTCCAGCCCCAAACAATCCCCCTGCTTATTCTCCTCCAACAAAACATCACCCTCACCCCCTAAAAGGGCCTCCTCCTCCAGAACCTCATCCACCTTACCCTCTGTCAGGACATCAAACCAGTTATTCAAAGCCATAAAAGGCTTGGCCAAAGGATCCAACACTTTAATCGGTCTGGGCATGTTAACCACCTCCAGAGTATTGTCTTGCCACTCCTTCCCAACATGTTCAGGTCTCGTGGTGGTAGGAGACCAAACAGCTCCCACCTCATCCCGGTTCATCCCAATGCTGGTGTTTCCAATTGATTGATCAACCTCCATGGAAATAACACCAAAACCAGAGCTGAGGTGATCCCCGGCTGTCTGATTCCTCCAAGGATCCCTCCCTATTTCATCAACCCCCTTCATCTTCGAATCTCGACCCATCCTTGAATCATTACCCAGTTCAGTGTGTTGTATACCCTCCTCATAGCTTTTCCTCACCTCTTTCCCATTGTGACCATCCCTTCTCACATGACAAACTTCAGTCGAATGTTCTAACTGCTTGCAGAAACCACAAAAATCCGTCCAACTTTCATAAACAACCCTCTGCTTACATCTGTACTCCTCCCCAATTGTAATCCAAATATACTCAAAAGGGGCACGCGAAGAATCCATTTCAACACACACTCTTGGATTTACCGGATGAAAGATTGCTTCCGTGCGGTAATCGAAACAAAGGTATCTTCCAACCATGTTTCCCAGTAAAAAAATAACTGATGAATTTTGAAACGGTAAAGGTAAGTTAGGAAAACTAACCCAAACCGCAACGGAGGGGGAATCCCGGTTCATATGTAGTTCGAACGACCATCGCAGGAACATAAAACGGATGCCTTTGAAATTATGAGGCTCCCTAGCCCACACCTGGATGAGGTCTACCTCAGACTCAAATCGAATCTTGATTTGTTGGCTATCCAATAGACCCACGACCGCGCGTTCGCGAAGATCCCACGAACCAAATACAAAACAATCGAAATCATCCACCAAAGGTCTTCTGTTCTTGAAACGAGCCACCAGGGTCAGATTCAGCAAGGCTGAAGACTCCGTGAACTCAGAAAGCGAGATAGGAAGGTTCGGTGTTCCATCAATTAGGTCAGGAACCTTAGGGTTAATCGAAGCTTTCGGAAAAGAAGGAAGATATTCTGGGTTAGAAAACGGCCAGAATGATCGAGATCTCTCGTGAGACGGTGAATCCCCCTCCCCCATCAAGGGGGGAGGAGTCGGCGTCATGGCCGCTGTCGTCACCAGAAGGAAGAGAGCGTCGCTAGGTCAGAGAGTTTCTTCCTCTATCTCGGGGTTATCAACTAATGATAGGGAAACATGTTCACAATAACATACATGTCTCATAGATTTCAAAATTAAAAAATATGGTTAGCTTAATTCATGAACTCAAATAAGTGCTCAATCCTCAGTGTAAGGAAGTAGCTATCTTAATCAGTTATTTATGTAACTTCTAAATATATATAACCCTTTATAAAATTTATTTATTATTATTCTCTATATGAATATTAGTTATTCATTATCTAATTATAATATCGAGTGTTAGTAGTCAAGATTATTTCGAACAAATTTCATAATTGCAGTGTTGTTCTTCATTCCACTTCCAAATATAATCATTACCAGATAAAAAAATGTAATATAAATTAATATTAAGAATTATTAAAAAATTTATTATTTAATTTTCTTTTATTCTGGTTAATATACTTAAATAAAAATTCAGTGATGATCATGTTTCTTAGATGTTTCATGAATTCATTCTTGTATTTAAATTAATGAGCATAAAAAATATATATCTATTCTAGAACCAAAAATAAAATATTTTATTTTATAATTTATTAATATATTATCTTTACTTATGTTATCTATGTTATACATTATATTATTTTATATAATTATTGAAGTATCTAGTTAGAATGACCTAAACATGAACATACCCAAATTGATGTATAATTATGACTATAAAATAGGTTTCATTTTGAAATAATTTCATTATTACAAAATAAAAAAATTATTATTGTGATTAATTTTTGGAACTTAATAATTTTTTATGGTTTTTAATAAAAAATAAATGAATCTGTTTGAAAATGAGATACATTACTTCATGGAGGTAGTAATCTGTAAAATCCATGTTTAAAAGTTTCATTTCTCAATAAATGAGAGGGAAAGAATGGTAATTATAATGTTCCAATTAATAATCATATTTAAATTAAATAATTTATACAACCTACATTATTTCACCCTCACAACAAGGTAATATATATAGTGATGAATAATGGATGTTATCACTTCATAGATGTAGTAGTATGAACAACATAGTAAATAATGTTTCATGTTTTCCTTCACATAAAAGGGGAAAGGTGGATCATAATTATTAATATAGCATGATAATATTGAAAATAAAAACAATAATTATGTTGTTGTATATGAGTAAGATTATTATAATTTGGAAAATAAGAATGAAAAATAAATAAATTTCAAGAAAAAGTACCCATGTTGAGGACTTTGGAATTCCCTTGGAAGGAACATTGGAAACGAAGGTCTTAGGAAAATTAATTCTAACAAAATGATTAGGTAAAATTAATATGATTATAAAGGTAGTAAGATGGAACTTTTTATAGTTGGTATGTGAATAGTGGGAGTGCTCATTAATTAGTGATGAGAGGGCCATTAAATAACTGGTTGGGAATAGAACATTGAATATATTTTAACATAATATACTGATGGAACTTGTTTCACATGTCAATAATAATCTCAAATGGATAATAATTTATTATGGAATGACATTATATCATGACTCCCATAGCCATTCATTTTAAAACACATTACAAAAATTATTTTATGTTGTTTCATATTAGAATTTTCAATTTTACCATTTTAGTTTAATATCATAACACTTTTTTATCATAATAATGTTATTTTAATGATTAAAAATAAAATATAACTTATTAGAAAAAAATTTAAAAATTATTACAAACATGAAATAAATTTAAAATGATTATATGTATATTTTTTATTGTTTTTTTAACAATAGCATATATAAAGTGCAAAAACCTATTTTAAGAAATATGATATTTTTATGCATAAAATTTATGTGTGGGATAAAATTATTTTCATAATTTTGATGATGTAAATTGTATAATTATAAAAACATTATTATTTAGAATTTTGATCAAGAAAAAAATAATTTTACCAAAATACTATTTAATTAAATGAAAGGTCTAAAATAATTAATTTAATTTGAAAATATTACTTAAATTCATAAATTTTTAAACATAAACTTTTAAAACTATTTATATTATTTGTTAAAGTATTTTTTGTACATAAATATATATTTTATCAATTAAATTGTTTTATAAAATTATTGGTCCTTTTAATATGTTGATAATGTCAGCAAATTTACAGTTTTGCTGAAAATTATATTTTTCATTATTAATTGGAAAATTTCTTATTTAATATATATATATATATAAATTAAATATAATATAATATTGAAATTATCAATATAAATAATAATTTTTTCATAATCAAATTCTAAAAATAGAAAATTTAAATTTTAAACAAAAATAGAATGAATCCTATTTTCATTTGGAAATAATTTTTTTTCAAGGAAATAATTAACTCTTCATATTTAAAATCAATTACTAATAAGAGTTCTTGTAAAATATTTTAAATATTCAAAATAATTTTCTCAATAATATATGTACTTCCATAATAAAACTCATAAATATTCATTTTTTTAACTGTTAAATTTTAATTCATATATTAATTTTTTTGCTATAATAATTTACTTTTTTATCAATTCCACAGTATTAGAAATGAAAATTATTTTAATTTAAACATATATTTCACACTATTATACCTTTATTTATATATTATAATTATATGTCTATAATTTACGGGATTTTTAATATTCCACGGTTTTTTTAGTTTGGTGTTGCAAGTGGTGAAATTTATTGAACACATATAGTTATAATGTAAAATATATATAATTTATATTCTCAATGTTGCATGTATGTATGGTTATAGTTATTCTATTGGTATTAATGGTATTATATATCCATTAATTGATTGTTGAAATGATTGATATCTTATAAGAAAATATGAACTGTAACGGGGGGGTGCCCCTAGTTCATTATGGTATCATATCCACTGTGATAGTCATATGAGTGAATGTTGGCTTAGGATATTATAAAATGGTGATTGAACATATTTAAATTGGGGAACTATCCACTATGAAACTATTGGCCACAGTTATTGACTAAGGACATGATTTTTTATGCATATGTCTCTTCCAAAAACTTTTTACTTATTCTTTTGATATTTTTTCATGAGTCATCATTTATTATTGATATTTCCATACTATTATGACCTATGTATTTTGTTATGGTATGTGAATATTACATGACTCTTTATTAATGATACTTGGTGATTGGTTATGAATTTCATTAGTTGAAATCATGTTTTCTTTCCCTTTATATTATATTTTGCTCACTTATGATCACAAATTGTTATTTCATATTTTTACCCTTACTATGTATCTGATCTCACTAATTCTTATGTATGCATTTACATAGGTTTTGAAGAATTTTTTTATGTTTTATATTCCCAATAAGGGTATTATTATATGGACATGACCATAAAATTTTCATATTATAATAAAATTAGACAAGAATTCACATTATTTTTCCAAATGTGATTTAGGTATAGTGTTTTTGTGAATTAGGTCACAACTATTAAATAAAAAACCTTTACAAGGTGAATTTTTGGTCTTATTATACCTTTCCCAAAAAATATAAAAAAATTAAAATAAAACATTTTTTTTATTTTCATGACATTTCTTTCCAACTTTTGACATGACTTCTTTCTTTCCTTTTCCCATCCTTAAAAACTATAAAAACCATTTTAAAAAATTGGATGGTCACTAAACTCTTATAAATGGACACAAAAAAAGTTGAAATTAGTTTGTCCAGTGAAAAAAATAAAATCTCATCAAAAATCATTTCATTTAAACAAAAAAAATTCTTAGAAAGGACACTACCATTATTTTAAGAAGATAATTATCTTAAATTTTTTAAAATATATGGATTCTAAGAAAAGTCTTTATAATGTATATAAATTTAGTATAGGTTACTTGACACATTATATTCTTATAACACTTTAAAATTGGAATAACCATATGAAAAATATTGAATATATTTCAAGGGATAACATAATCATTAGCTTATGATTTTTAGAGCTATCATGGGGATTAATCATCATATCATTAGTAATAATGGGGCTCAATAAATCATATAGTGATATATAATGGGGATTAATATCATGACCGGTCCCCTAGGGCTCGTGTCGTGACTACCCCAAACCTACCTTCCGAAGGCCAGGGGCTGGAGACTAGCGCCGAATGTGTCAACCTGCAAGTAGGAGGCATTTACCTGAGTATCTATACAAACACACACCCCAAACAACATCCAAACACATTGAAAGGGGGGAAATTACACTAAAACAAGACTGAGTACAATTTACATCTAAAAACAAGTGGTCCAGAACACAAACCCATCCAAAAATGATATAGTAAAGAACAAAAAGGTGCTCTGATAGCCATCTATGGAAAACCCCACTTGATCTTAAGAGTAGTGAAGAAACATGAATCCAATGTATTGTTTCATGTTCGACTAGTCCTACTGGGCCCACCAAAGTCTTAGAACACCATGTCCGCCATCAAAGCATCTATCGATCCTCTCTCCCTAGGCTCCATAGAGTCCTTGTCCACCAAGGACTCTATCGAAGCATCAGTCATCTTCCAGGGACACGAAACACATGGGCGGGGCCCTTGCAGGGTTGAATAAAATAAAACTTAGTAGGGACCCCAAAAAAGGATATACCACACATCAATCCTCAAAGTAAATCATGATGCACAAGACATCTCAAACTAGGAATACAATAAGTGTAGTGATATTAACATCATCATCTATATCATCGAACTCCTCTACTACTGGAGAACTCCTCCTTTATTGAGTACAGTGGGCCTACCGAGTCACAAAGAGCTAGTTCCCACTAAACAAGGACTGATGTCTTACTCATCCCTAATGAGTGTCATGGGTATGCTGGGTCACACAGAGCTGCTCCCCACCAATGGACTACCGGGTGACAGAGGGCCGCTTACCACCTTGGCCAAACATAGGTACTCCACTTGTCATGTACTATGGGTATGTCGAGTCACACAGAGCCGCTCCCCACTGGGGACCTTCCAGGTCACGTAGAGTCGCTTCCCTCTAGGCCATCATCAAGTAGTCTTCAGGTCTCATCCAACCGCACAGTTTCGTACATAGCGCGCATGGGAGAACCACTCCTTAATCCATTCATCGCATCTCGACATCCATGAATATCACCAAAAAACATTTCAAAAGATCTTCCTCATCAAGAGGTTACCAACGCTACAAAAAAGGGCTTCAATTGGACTCATGATTTGTATGATATTGGAATTTTAGTAACCATGGGGATGGTTCCGATGGGGCCCGGTCCGACCTGCTCGGACCAACCCGACCAACCTGGCCCAGGGGTCCAATATACCCCAGTTTAAATAGACTTAATCGACCTGACTAGGGTCGGTTTTGGGTTGTTCTGGTTCGGTCGGGCCATTGGGCCAGGTCAAATAGGCCTTGATGGACCCAGCCTGGTTTGGCCGAGGGTCCAGCCAGTCAGGTCTCCCGGTGACTTGTTCTTGTCCATCCCAACCCGAAGAGTGCATTTCCAGCCTGTCGGGTCATGTCCGGACCGCTCGGCCACTATAATGTCTTGGCACGCTTGGATGGGGGCACGACCCGGTGGTCTTGGTGCATGGTCTGCCAGCCCCTTGACCGGCTGCGCGGTGCAGCCCGCTGGGAGGGCCTAGCAGGTACATGTTAACTGGACACATCTAGTCTCCTCTACCCTATGGGACGTCGCAGGGCTTCCTCCTCTAGCTACGGTCACCAGACTGTAGCTCGTCCAGCTAATCGGGTAGGCCAGGAGGTGGTCCACCCTTCACGTGGTGCCCACCTGGCATCACGTCACCTCGTGGCTATTGTGACCAACTGGTCGTAGATTCCTGCCTCCAGGGAATGCCACCATTATCTTCCCTTGGCTACCGTCAGCACGCCAATGATCCCTTTCACAGGCCACCATAGATACTCTAGTGGTCCATTCTCTGACCCGTCTACGGAAAAGGGTCCCTTTGGTTTACTCCATCCCTGCTCAGACCCTAGAATCAAACTATCGCCACTTTGAGAATGTGACCACAAAGAAATCCTGAGCGGAGGTGCTCGGTCCTTTTTTGAATCGGTCAGGCCCTCCATGATAGAGTTTTAAATCAATGTGGTAGTTTGGGGATTGAATTTCAATCATTTCATGCTAGTTTTGAATCCAGAATAATAAATCCTCATGAAATGTCACCCTCCCACATAAACTCATAAATCAGAGATCAACTTGTTAATGGGTTCATCTGTTTTCATCATTTCTAGAAAAAACATTTTTGGATATGAAAATTAAAATTAAAAACAAACCCATATCTTGTTGATGTTCGATGCTATAACATTCATCCTTAAGGATTCATGATGTTGACGTTTTCACATCCGTCTCTATTCATTGAGGTGCTTCGAAGAAAATAAATTTTCTCCAGCATCCTTCATTCTTCTTTGGTGAGGGGATTCACCAGTGTTTCATTAGAGAATCCACACAGTTTAATTCCATGTAGTCTCTAACATGTCAACAATTAAAAAGAAAAACAATTCATAGAGTTTCGGTTACGTTGTGACGTCATGTCGTTACGATGTTTCATTTATGAAACAACGTCGATGTTACACTGACATTATTTCATCATTTCGCTGCATGATACTAGTCACTAATGAGTCTCATTAATGCATCCCAATTACTGACTTGTAATTGCACTGTAGCATCGTCGTCTGCCACTCACTAGATTATAAAGAATATAAATAACTTTTTAACATTATTTAATTATTTTTCATAAAATTCAGAAAATAAACTTTTTCGTTCAGCCCTTGTCGGTCGATGTAAAGTCCATTCTAGGAAAATCTCAGTTTCTGGAATTAAATGGTGCCCTCAGATTTTCGATCCAAGCACTGTTTCAGAAGTTAGAAAAACTCGCTCACATGTTTATTGAACATACCTAATAAAGTTTAAAATTCCGTTCAAGGCTTTATGGAACTCAGAATCACATGTCGTCAGAGCGTGCAGTCTCAAAATAATTCCATATAATAAAAAAATTGCATTGGACTTCTGAGACATTACATTCTCCCAACCATAGGGATTTATCTCCTAAAAGCCCAAACAAAAACTAAACAAACATATGGGGGTACTTCACATGAATCTGAGCCTCCCACTCCCATGTTCCCTCTTAGATATTTTCATGATTCCACAAAACTCTCACCATAGGAATCGAACCCATGAATATGACCCACTCTTTTCAAAACATTATCTCTACTACGAACTCCGAAAATGTCTTCACATATTCAACGTATATCTCGCCCCAGCCGATGACGGGTGATGGATCATTCACGTACCTCCTCACCTCCGACATGTGGAAAACATCATGAACCCGATGCATCTTTGGGGGAAGGGTTAGGTAGTACGCCACCTTTCCAACTCTGCTTGAGATATTAAAATTTCTTATTAACCTCAGAGATAGATTCCCACCCCTGGCCATATCTCTGCAATCCATGTCGAGTTGATACCCAAAGGAACACATGATCTCCCTCCTCAAACACTAAGGGTATCCTTCTCTTATATACATAAGACTTCTTCCTACTCTGTGCATTCCTCATCTGCTTCTGGATGATCTGCATATTTTCGGTGGTATCTCATACAAACTCCAAATCCATGAGAGCTAACTCCCTTATGTCTATCCAGAATATGGTTGATTCGTAAGGATGCCAATGCAAGGCCTCAAATAGTTTCATACCAATGGTGTACTGATTGGAGCTGTTGTATGCGAACTCCACAAATGGTAGGTGGTTCTCCCAACTTTGACCAAAATCAAGGACGCAAGCATGAAGCATGCCCTCCAAGGTTTGTATGGTCTTCTTTGTCTTAACATCCATTTGGGGTTGAAAATTTATGCTTGAGCATAGATGTGTCCCAAACACCTCTGGAAATCTCTTCCACAATTGGGATGTAAAGAGGGCATCACGATCTAAGAAGATCGTCAAAGGAAACCTGTGGAGCCGCACTATCTCATGGATGTAGAGGCATCCCAAGCCATCTACCGGTCCCTGTTCCCAGATGGGTAGAAAGTGAGCTTACTTGGTGAGTTACTAAATTATCACCCAGATAGATTCGTGCCTCCTAGATGTATGCGGTAACCTCATCCCAATGTCCATCGAGATAAAATCACATTTAAACTTTGGTACCTCAAGTGGATGGGTTAAGCCTACTAGAACCTCATTATCAGCCTTCACTTGCTGAAAATTGAGGCAACATGAAACGAACTCAGCCACTTATTTATTCATCCCCGACCACCAGTATATATGTAGGAGATCCTGGTAAATTTTTCCACTCCATGATATATCGCCAAGGGGGATGTATAGAACTCCATCAACAACTCCTCCTGTATTATAAAAGGCACTATGGTGCACCCTCTGAAAAATAAGTAATGATCCCCACCAATCGAAAATCTTCCAGGAGCCTGTCGTGAGGATAACCAAGCACATCAGACCCCACAGTCAACATCCACCAGTTGTATCACCCAGACTCACTGTAATAGTGGGTGAGTAATAGTCATCGACTAATGTTAAGAAACTACACAACCATCTATGAATTATATCTTCCTCGTGGAAAACTACTCTATTGCCTCACTCAGTAGTTACAAACCGGTCCTCCAACTGAGTGTGTATGTCCCCACATTCCCCTTTCCAGAAGTATAGACTATCTCAAAGTCATAGTATTGGAGTAACTCTATCCATCACTACTATCTCAGGTTCATGTCCTTCTAGGGGGAAATAAACCTGAGACTCTTGTGGTCTGATTAAACAATAACATAATCAAACATTAAGTAGTGACACCACATATTCATGGAAAAGAAAACTACTACTAACTCTAGGTTGTGGTTCATGTAGTTCTGCTCATGCTGCTTCAACTGGCGTGAGCCGTAGGCGATCACTGCTTGCTCCTACATCAGGACACAACCCAGTATAATCCTTGATGTGTCATAGTAAACTACATACCCAACGCCTTCCTCATGCAGTGTCAAGATGGGGGTAGTAGTCATTTTACACCTTAGCTTTTGGAAACTCTACAGACATATATCCGTCAACATAAAGGGTTGTCCCTTCCGTTTCAAATTAGATAAGTGTCTTGGTACTCTAGAAAAGTCGATTACGAATCTACTATTGTAAAAAACAAACCCCAAGAAGGTTCAAACCTCATTCACTCTCATGAGTGGATACCAAGCAAGAACTGCCTCTATCTTCAATGGATCTGCCGCAACTCCATCCTCTGAGATGACGTAACCCATAAATTCAAGCCCCTGAATCCAAAACTGGCACTTCTAGTGCTAACAATAAATCTGGTACTCTCAGAGTGTATCTAGGAATATCAAATGGTATGTAGCATGCTCCTCCACCACTGCTGAGTACACCAAGATGACATCAATGACGACCATGATGAACCAGCCAAGGTAAGGCTGGAAGATCATATTCCTGAGGCCCATAAACATTTTTGGGGTGTTGGACACACCGAAAGGCATCAACAAGAACTCATTGTGGTCGTATAATCACCTGAAGGAAATCTTCGGTACATCTTCATCTCATACCCAAAGGTTTTGATAGACTGACATAAGTTTTATCTTTTATAACCACTTAGCTCCCTTCAACAAGTAAAAGAGGTCATCAATTCTCAGAAATGGATACTTTTTCCTCATAGTCACCTAGTTTAGGATCTAGAAGTCAATGAACAACATCATAACCCCTCTATACTTTATTGAAAAAAGCATCAGGTCTCCCCATGGTGAAACACTGGACCTTATGAACATCTTCTTCTAAAAGTATTGTAGTTGTACACTCAGCTTGAGAAGCTCTGCGGGACCCATCTGATATGCTGGTGTGGGTATCAGTGTTGTCTCGGGGTACAGGTAAATGTTAAAATATATGTCTCTATGAGGAGGAAATCTCAAAACATCCTCAGGAAAAACATCCTCGTACTCATCCACCACTACAGGAAATCATGGACTCCTCTCATCCACTACACCAAGGGTGAGGCTAGTAAACTGGTGAGTGATCGACTATACCCTCCTCCGAGAGAGTCTGTCATATGCTATGAGGGTTTCCATCTCATAGGTTAAGGAAAACCTGGTCCCATCTCTATGGACACACAGTATTATACGCCATAAATAGTAGATCTGAGCGTGGACTGTGGATAACAATTCCAGTCCCAAGATGACACTGTTAGGCCTCGACGCCACTACTAGGAGATCATAGTCGAAGCTTTTACCTCTAAGATTAATCTCACACATCTGGAGCCAGTGTGTGATCATAAAATCTCCTCTCGTAGGAGCCTCTATCCATAAGGATTGATCCAATGGCTCCATCAGAATATCCATGCTCCAAATGAGAAATGTGGCAAGGAATGAGTGACTAGAACCTGTGTCTATAAGAACTGTAGCTAGGGTGGAGAATACACAGATCATACCTAAGATCATCACTTGAGCATCGTGGTCATAAGACTCTGATGCCTGGAACTAAGCTCACCCCTACCTACAATCTCCCTAAGGTCGGGGAGGACCACCCGGGTGTGGTAGCGGTAACACCTCAAACCGTCACCCACCGCATGCTAGTCGGCTGGCTCCCCTTCCACGTCTGTCGCCCTGTGAACCTCCTTGCTTGAACCGCTACCTATACCTCGATAGTATCTTGACAATTTGTTTTTCATCTTTATGGAAGGTTGGGTATTCACATTCCATTTTTCCCATCCCATAGCCTGCAATGCACTTCCCGGATCCCCATGGAATAGGAGCCATGTACTACTGACCTTGAGTCATGTTGCTAGCCTCTGAAAGACCTTTCCCGCTTGGGCCTATTATTTATATCTACAACATACTAAAGACTCTTTTTCATGGGGTCTGCTGGTGGATCTAGTAGTCGGTTCCTTCTCCACCAAGAATCTATCCACAAGAAGGGCTCGCTCCAAAATCTCGTCCTGGGTAGGGATGCTAAGAGACTGCACTAATGTCGTGATCTCCCACCTAAGTCCCTTCTCAAAGGATTGATCCCTAAATAAAAGGGTTTACACCATGTCTTTGGAGTATAGATATAGCTCGGTTATCTTCTCTAAGTACTCAGCTATCGTCATGTGGCCCTACTAATGGTGAAGAAGCTCTTGAATGTGCACAGAGTGCAAGGATGTGGGGAAAACTCTTACTAGAAAAGCCGCTCAAAGTATTCCCAGGTAAGGGTCACATTCTCGTGAGTCAGGGTGGTCAAGATCCACCATCGCCCTATCAAGACCTGTAGAAGGATCGCTACCAAGATCTCAATGTAGTTAATCAGTGTCCTCACTATGTGAAAGACCCACATCACAACCTCTAGCTTGTCCTCAGTGACCTGAGGATCTCTCTCTCCTCTGAACATGGGAGGTCTTTGTCTATGAAACTAATGTTGGGCACTAAGACTAAATACATCTTGTGTTGGAATTTACGATAGTAGATACTAACCATCGGGTGGTGGTAACACTAGTGCATCACCCGATGGGTCCACCACAAGCACTGGTCCATAAACGGACGCCTCGTCATTAGGCGGGCTGTGCTCACATATCGGGATCTTGGATGATCATCATTGTGAAGGCATCCAGAGATTGATCAAGATATACCGAGAAAAATGGTTATACCTGGTGAGTCGACTCTAATTCAAAATAAGGAGACACTTATGGAAATAGTGTTTTCATGTATTGAGCTGAAAATAATATATTTAAGGTCCTGGTGTATGAATACATCGGCCGCCATACCAATACTGGACTCCCCGAATCTGATGGTCGGACATGAAAAATTTAACACTATTGCTCCATAACTAAACACAAACTACTGATCATTTAAAGGGAACCGACCACCCTTGGATACAACATTGTTATGACCTGTCCCCAGGGACCCATGTCGTGACTACCCCATGTCCACCTCCTGAAGGCCAGGGGTTGGCGACTAGTGCAGAAGGCATTAAATTGAAAGTGGGAGGCATTTGCCTATGTAACTGTATGCCCACACACATCCAACCACATCGCAACACACATAAATGGGAAAAAGTATACTAAAAAAAGACTGAGTTCTAAGTATAACTAAAAACAAGTGGACCAGAATACAGACCCAACAAAAAAACTGAAACACCAAAGTAATAAAAGGATATTTGATGGCCATCAGTGGAAAACCCTACCTAATCATAATAGTAGTAAAGCTACTAGAAGACGAAGTAGTGTGTCCTATCTACCTGGTCCTACTGGTCCCCAACTAGTCCAAGGCCACTATGTCCACCATCGAACCCTAGATCGGTCTTATCTCATTGGGCTCCTCTAAGTCCTGATATAGCAAGGTCTCTATTGAAGCGTCGATCATCTGTATAGCACACAACATGCATGGGTGGGGGCCATACAGGGGTGAGTAACAGAAAACATAGTAGGGACCCCAAAAAAAAGGAAATACCACACCAAAATCCTCAATGTAAAGAAAGAAGCATAAGACAACTCACACTAAGTATACATTTAAATTCTGATAGTAGCATCATCGGTCATATCATTGAACTCCTCACATGTTGGAGAACCCCTACTCTATGGAGTATAGTGAGCCAAATGAGTCACACAGAGCCGCTTCCCACTAACATTGGACTGTTGTGGTACTCATCCTGGAAGAATACAATAGATATGCAGGGTCACATAGAGCCCTCCCCACCATGGGATTTTCAGGTCACATAGAGCCACTTCCCACCATGGTCGAACTAAGGTACTCTCCTATCAAGTACTGTGGGAATGCCGAGTCATAGAGAGCCCCTTCCCACTGGGCTGTCATTGAGTAGTCTTCAGGTCATAGAAACTGTAGTGTTCCGTAGATAGCGTTTTTGGCATAACCACTCCCAAGACATTTGTCACATCCTGACATCTATGAAAGTATCCAAAAAGAAGGCTAAAATATCCTCCCAATCATGAGGATCCTAATGCCGAAAAATTCTCATCAAATCGATGCACGGTTTGCATGATACGATGTTTTAGTAACCAAGGGACCGGTTGCAATGGGGCCCGTTTGGAACTAGTTGGATCGACCTGACCAACCCGGATCGCAGGTCCCACATACCCATATTTAGTTATACTGACTCGTCCTGTCCTAGTTTGGGTCGAGGTTGTTCTATTCTAGCTAGGCCAGTGGGTTAGGCCCAATAGGCCTCACTGGACTCAACCTGGTTTGGCCTAAGGTCCTTCCCATTGGGTCTCCTAACGACCTGGTCTAGTCTCGCCTGACCCGAAGGGCACTGGTCTGGCCCGCTGGGCCATGGGTTTTAACTGATGGGCATGGGACGTGTCCCGCCAGCCCATTGACCATCCATACAGTGCAGCTGGTGGGAGAACCTTGGGGGGATGCGGCAACAGTCCATGTCTGGTCTCCTCTTCCCCACAGGACATCGTGTGGCCTCCTCCTCCAGCCGTAGTCGGTATACCATGGCTCATCAATATGATTGTGGTGGCTGAGATGCGGGCCACCCACTTCACACGACACTCTCATGGAACCATGTCGTCCCATGGATGTCATAGCCAGCCAAATGAGGGTTCCAGCCACCGCAGTGCGCCGACGGGTGCGCCGCTGTCCTCTGCCTACTGCTACCATTGTTTGTTTCCGTGGGCCACCAGAGATTCTCTGGTGGTCCGTTCTCTAATATGTATGTGCCAAAGGGTCTGTTGGATCACTATTATCCCGGCTCAATCTCTGGAATCAAAATGATTCTACTTCAAGAATGTGGACACCAAGAACGCACGAGCAGAGGTGCTTGGGTCTTGTTTGTTTCGGCATGGGCCCTCTGCATTAGATGTTTAAATCATGGGGGAGGTTCTGGGATTGAAGTTCATTAATTTCATACAAGTATTTCATCCTGAATTATAAATCCCCAAGAAATGTCACCCTCTCGCATAAACACTGAAATTGCGGATCAACGTGTTTTTGTATTGATCAGTGTTTTTCGTTTCTAGAAAAAAAGTAAAGTGGGGAAGAACATGGAAATAAATAATAAAACCCATGCCTCATTGATGTTTGATGTCATGGAATTCATCCTTGAGTATTCATGATGTCAACATTATCACATCCGACTATGTTCATCGAGGTGCGCCGAAGACGATGAAGATCCACCTGTGTTCGTCATTCTTCGTTGGAGAGGGGATTTGCCGAATTTTTGTCAGAGAATCCCCTCTGTTTAATACCTTAATATATCCAATGAGTCAATGATTAAAAAGGAAAACATGTCACAGTGTTTTGTTTACTCTATGACGTCGTATCATTATGCTATTTTATTTTTTAAACAGTGTCGCTGTTACGCTTCCTTTATTACATCATTTCACTGCATGTTACAGGTCATTAATGAGTCTCATTAATGCACCATGTCGCAGCCTCATCGCCGCACCGTAGCGTCATCGTCCGCCGCTCAATGAATGATAAATAATATAAAATAATAGTTTTAAGATATTTGATTATTTTTCTCAAAATGTCAGAAAATAAATTTTCCATTTGACCCATGTCAGCCAAAGTTAAGTCTGTTTTTGGTGAATCTTGGCTGTCTGAATTCGGCGATGACCTCCGATTTTCGATCTGAGCACTGGTTCAAATGTTAGAAAAACCCACTCGGGCATTTACTGAATGTACCTAAAAAAGTTCAAAATTCCATTTTGGGCTCTCCATACCCCGGAATCATGTTTCATCAGAGCATACGGTCTCAGAATATATCCTTATACTAAAAAATATACAAGATTTACAATATGTTACATTTAACCCATAATATCATGATATATAATGTGGTTCAAACGATCCTATAAATTGTATTAAGCTCATATTTATCGTAAATATTTATCAGGTAATTCATCATGAAAGATACATTTTAATCTTCCACATTTTCCTCACAAATACATCATCTTTTTTAAACATGTATGCCAAACAATTTCGGATATAAATATATCCTTATATTTAAAAAATCAATTTTTAAAACTAATATACATAGATTAAGGGAATGAGGGTTTCTTAGGAATATACCATTAATTGTTTTAATTGAAACCAATCATCAAATAATAATTGTGGAGGCAGGAAATGTTATTGTCTCTATATATATTAAAATAGATTATTCATTTAGTATTTTCTAATTAATAATAATCATTTTGTAAGAAAATTATTTTTGAACACCCTTTATTAAAGTCAATGGAGTCCTTAAAATTTAATTTATAATTAATTTATTTCTATTGAAGGATATTTAGTAGATTATTTTTTAAAAATAATCATGTAAGGGATATATTTAAAAATAATTCTTTTTAAACAGGTTTTATATTAATGTGTCTTTTACCCTAAGTCCAAATCATCTATTAAATAATTTATCGTCAAAAATAAATTAGGTATTTCAATTATTTATTTGGTTATGAACATAATTCATGTTAATTATTACTATAATTTTATCTTTTTCATTAATATAAACAATTATTTAATTATTTATGTTCATTCCAAATGGTTTAACTATATTCAACATATATTTCAAAAATGAATTCGGTAGGTTGACTATTGTCAATGTGGAAATTATCAATGTTAGGTATAATAATAATTTTTAAATATTTATCATATTAATATATATATTATACTTTGAAAAAAATGATGGTTATGAAATTTGAACTATATTAGAATCATGAATACGGTAGCTCGTACTTACACATGAGATATATTAATAATTTTCAGATAATATTATTGAAATAATGGAAGTATTATTTTACCATAAAATAATGATAAAAATATCATAAATAACATTTTATATCTTGAAACAAACTTATATACTTCATACATCTCAAGCTTTGAATAAAAAATAATTGCATCCCTTCATGGAGGCAGTTGTGCACGCATACATGGGAATGATGTAATCTTGTTTTGGTGAGAGGAAAGGAATTAAAGATAATGATATATTAAATTTTAATAATTTTAAATATTTCACTATATAATATATATATATATATATATATTAAAATATTCAATACAACTATTTAAGAGAGTTAATGATAGAAAGAAATCTGTCTCTGAGGAAATAGTTGGTCGTACGAACGAATGATGTTTTCGTTTCCTAATTAATGGATGATGAGAGGGATTTATGTTATTTGACATAAAAATTAACAACTAAATATATGGTAGATACTTATTTTATTATATTGATTTGTTTGAAGAACATTTTATGGTGGTGGAAGAAGAAACAAAACATGAAATGATGGGTTAGTAATGATACTTATTCTTTGGATGGCATCTTTAGGTTTAAATATTAATACTTTCAATGTTTTCATTATAATCAAAAAAATGACACTACTAAATTGGTAGTGTTGTAAGGATGATATTTGGGTAGGTATTTTATGAGAAAAATATAATTGTATGTGTTACATGGAGAGGATAGGGGTGACCTTTTATAAGTAGGGCATATGACACACTTGGAATTATTAAAATGAAAAGGTTATGAACATTATTTACAAAATAAAAAAAAGGATAAAAGGGGACTATCATTGAAAATTATATAATTTAAGGTTGAAATATTACTATCCAATATGAATTAGAGAATATTTTAGGTCATTTACACCATTATCATTTTTTTTCCTGGTAAACACATTTTCACATTAACCGTGGTAAAAGATTTTTAAGATTTACAATATTCATTAAGAAAAAAATCATAAACATATTATATAATATAATTTATTGTTACCAAAAATATGAAATCCATTTTAATAAATTCAACATACAAAATAGGAATAATTATATTTAAAATGAAACCCCCAGATGCGAGGAAAGTTTGATTTTTAAGAATTGTATTTTTCAAGGAAAACTTGATTTTAAACGACTAATAAAAATAATTGTATTCCTTTTAAATTAAAATTTAATGATATATCAACAATATATTTCATATAAATAATTCCACATTAGGGGTTTTATAATTTACTAAAATGGATAAACATTGTGCATTATAGATCATTTTTCATAAAAATGTGTTTTTAAACCCAAAAATAAACTTATACCCAAATCCAGTATAAATATTATTAAAATTTAATTTATTGTTTTTTATATTACTAAATAATATTTATTTTAATTTAATTATAATAAAATTCAAGTCATAATGGGACATTTAAATTATTAAATTGATAGAAAATAAATAACTATATTTTAACATTGGTATTTAATCACTATTCACTGAAAAAATCATTATTTTCTAAAATATCACAAGTATTCACCCTATATTAATTCAAATATACTTATTTAAAAAATAATCATCATTTTATCCACTGTAGTTTTTTATATTTATTAAAATTTAATTATAAAAAATCTTATAATAACCAATTAATATTGTTTTTTGAAGAATAATATTTTTAAAGAATTAAATTAGTTTACTAAAAATTTTTTGAATATTTACTAGGAATATAAAAAAATTATATTGAGAGGTATATATATATAATAAAATATTTAATAATATTCTTAACCAACAATTTAACAAATAATTTATTGATTTCATAGTTATATAATAATATTTTGTTGTTTGTTTATGTTTTTTGTTTCCTATCTTGTTCACTATATAATAATGTTTTATAGTCTGAAATCGTGGCGTTTTGCATTATACACCATTTAATAAAATTAATCCACTTTATTTTGACATTATAATTACAATAAAAATATTTTAATTTTGAAATTCCATTCTTTTAATCCATCATCGTATATATGGTTAATGAAACATCTACTTTATTGTAGAGAAAATAAAATAAAATGTTCACCTAGAATTGCACATGACTACGATTACATGTAGCAAAGCATTTGTGGGATGTGATTACATAGACATAGATAAAAGTATAATTTTTAAATAATAATTGATAGTTATAAATATTATTGATCAAAATAATTTGAATGGTTATTAGAAATTCATCAAAAAGAAAACCATAAACCAAATAGATATGAAAAATATTATCTATTTCTGTGTAAATGATTACAGGAATACAAATTCAATATAATTTTACTTGGTTTTATGAATTACTTTACCAAATAGGATTTGAAGAGAGGTAAATAAACTTACTTGATCTTTATAATTTCATCCTTTACTCAAATTCAACCACAATATCATTTTTTTATCTAACAAATATGTGTTGAACAAAACTTTTCCAGTCCCAAAGTCAAAATATTAACTTTTATATGATCAAATTATTCAAAAAAAATATTAAGACATTCCTCCTATATTAATACATTAACCAAAACCAAAATGGATAGAACAATGCTATAAAATTTATAAAATCAATGCACTTCCACATGAGGAAATACAATGTTAATCCCTAATACCTCAATACCCAAAGATAATAATATGTCATTCAATAAAAAATGTCATTAAAATTCATTAGAATATTCTAAACTAAGATATAAATAGAAAAATACAAAAGGTTTGATCACATATTAATTAGATATTTATTTAAAATATTTACCCAAATTAGAATTATTACTTATAAATTCTCATGAAAAAATGTATATTCCCAAATAATATATGCCTCTGTATATTATAATAATTTATATAAATAAAATAAATCACCAATAAATAATTGTAACATCATATATGGTTTAAAATGATTTCTCAACCATTATTCCTCAAATACAATTCCATAATATTACATTTAACAAAATTATATATATTTCCAATAATCATGATAGTTTGTTTTTTGAAATAACATTATTCAACTAATGACTAAATCCTTTTTCAAACTCTTGGTTATATAAATGATAAAAATATATTCTTAAACTCACCTTTATCATTATTTTTCAAATCATTTTTTAGAAAAAATGATTTCATACAAATCAGTATATGACATAGGCTAGTGGTAGTCACTGCACCCATATCACCCTTCAGTGGGGGGGGGGGGGTTCAAACTCCATGAGAATTTTAGATGAAAAAGGATTTTCTTTTCATAAAATTATACCAAAATAATTATTTTAAAAGTTCAATAAATTTTACGAACATACAAAAAAACATAATCACCATATAAATCATAATGGTTTTCAATACTATTAATCATATGTCTACAAAACAAAAGAGAATTATTCATCAAATAACACTTTCACATGATACAATTCTAGTTATATATAATTTAAACATATATAAAAACACAATAAATTTCCCCAAAATTACTCACTTCACATAAAACATATGAATTTAATTATTGAACTTAAACTTATGGTCATTATTTAATCAACCACTACACCATAAATCTTGAATCCCTATATAGTCATCTTAATCACTCAAATGTCTTTATAATCTTTTAGCCTTGATTTTCCACCATATTACATAATACATCCTACACTCAAACAAAAAATGATTCATGTAATATTAGTTAGAAAAAAGGAAAACAACAAACATATTATAATCCACACCATTAATATTTAATATTTATTTTCCTCATCATAAAACTTAATTGATTTAGGAATTTATATACATTTTTATTCACAATCATAGTGATCCCTTTCTTGATCTTTCCCCACATGGAATCTATTTTCATAATTTTGATATTCCAAAAATTTATACCAATCGATTGGTACATTGGGATTATTTTTATCTCATTAATAGTTTTAATCCAATGTCTACTTTATAACTTGATATATTATTAACTTATTACCTCCTTTACATTATACAAAACATCTACCAATATTTTGAAGAAATTAGCCTATGTTCTAATTCCAACATTCTCTAAACATAGGCCCTTGAATTTTTTTTATTTTTATGATTATCACATGAACATTAAATAAGAACCATTTGTATATTATTTTGTGCATTTTTCAACTCACATAGGTAAATTATGTTAATTATAACTTTTGACAGCTCCTGAAGAATAACTACAAGAGTTCTCAAATAAACTCCCATTCGATTTGGTTTCTCATTCAGATAACCCCCAAATTTTCCTTCACATTCATTATTAATTTGGTTCTTGATGGATCCATACATTTATTAAAAATAAAAATATTTGTGTTAGTATATCTAATAAATTTTATTATATGATATTATATAGAGGACAAATACTAAATATCCTTTACAATTACATACCATATTCAACTCATTCGATTTATCAAAAATATTTCTAATTCTCCGAATCAAAATAACCATTATTGTTATATAGGATTTTTAACAAAAGGTAAAATATCATCCTAAACTCTGAAGTTATCTATGAATTTCCTATTATACCAAATATATAGAACCAACCTTAATCCTTATATATTATAGTGAAATTAGATTACAATAAACATTATTTTTCTCAAATATATTGGTTTGTTAAAATTTAATAGAATCAAGTCATAACTCTGACATAAAATCCCATAAATGATAATGTGAACACTTCTACTCTATATCCATTTCCCACACTAAAATTATTTTAAAATAAAAAATTCATTATTTCACTAAAAACTTCCTATGACATTCAACTTGAATTACTTTTTTACTTTATCCATCCTTAATAACTGTGATTTTTTTAATTAGGGGATGAGCACAAAAATGTTTATGAATGGCATAAAAATAAGAAACCTGTTGGTCTAGTGAAAAATAATAAAACTGAGGAAAATAATTTTCTAAAAAACTTAAATTTGTACCCTAATATGTCATCATCCTTCATTTTGAAATATCATTATCATATATTTATTAAAAGAAATTAATTCCATGAAAACTAATTAGTAATAATAGAGAATTAATTTAGGTTACTTGAGATATCATCTTCATATAACCTATAAAATTCAATTAACTATATAGAAAAATAAGATAATAATTAACCAAATAACATAATAATTAACTAATTCATTATAGAGATGTAATGTTGCTCATCTATTTTATATTGGGATATAATGGTTCTCACTCCATCATATCATGAGTTATAAGAGTGATCAACCCATCATATAAGTTGTATTAGGATCACCTATTATCATAAACAAGAGGCATAAATATGTATTTTATAAATATTATATGTATATAAAAAAGAATTCATAAAATAATTTCAAAAACATGGATATATAAGTTAAATATTTAGAAAATATTTCTTTAAAATAAGGTTTTATGTTAAGTTTTCTTTTACCTTGAGTCCAAATCATCTCATACATTCTTTATCATCATCAATAAGGAACTCTTATTACATTTAAAATTTAATAATAATTTTTTCAATTTTATTACTCCCAATATTTTTCTGTTACCGACCTATGAAAATTTATCTAGAAATTTGTGTTCACCATGGATTTTTTATGGTATTCTCATTATATATCAAAAATTAACAACGTTACAATCATGTAGAAGGTTGGTCATACACATGCATTTATAACATCTACATTTTGGAATGATTATTATGGAAAGGTAAGTATTATATTATCATTAAATAAGGATATTAATATCAAAAATAACATATAAATTCTTTAAATATACATATATATATCATCCATGTGATGTAGTGATGAAAAAAATAATCACATTGCTTTGTAGAGGTGGCAGTCCACTTGTACGCAGGAATGTCATTATAAATTATTAGTGAATTTAATGGTAGGAAAGTAAATTATAATTTTTTCTTTTCATAATGGTGTATTTTTAATTAATATTATATATATAATTTCAAACCTTCATTTCAATATTCAATATGATGCGAATATGGAAAATGAATTATATCAGTTTACGAGGATGTAGATCGCCGAACAAACGAAGTTTGGATCAGTTCCCAATTAATGAAAGATGAGATAGATTTAGGTTATATAATTTAAATTGCAACATAAAATTATATGTATAATAATTTTTTTGTTATAGGAATATTTTTAATGAATATTTTTAGTAGGTGGAATACGAAACCAATTATAAATTATCAGTTTTGAATAACACCTCTACTTCATACAACCTTTTTAGGTTCATTATTAAAGATCTCCTATATTGGATTTCAAATTGAAATAAAAAATAAAGAGTTTTTTTAGGGAATTTAAATTTTTTTGGCTAGTAATAAATTAAATAAAAGGATGCTATGTTTTTAAAAGTAGAGGAGAGTTGGTGGCCTTTTATAACCAGTAGAGATGACACACTTGAAATTTCTGAAATAAAAAAGTTATAAACACATTTCAAAAATGACAAAATGATCCAAAATGGTACATTATATAAACTTATATGTGTTAATGTAAAAATATTTCCATAAAAAATGAATTATAGAAGTTTATAGGTCATTGTAACCCTTATCGTTTTAGTTTAATCTCCATTAAACATGTGCTCACCATAACCCTGGTAAAATATCTTAACTTTTTCACAATTACTTATAACCATCAATTAGCTTAAAATTTTTATATAATATAAATTATAATTATTTAATCTATGTAATTAATTTTTTTTAAAATCAATTCACAAATTCAAATAATTTTGATTTAAAATTAAACCGGATGACGCGATGAAAAAGATGGTTTCCAAAAAATTAATTTTTTAAGCATAAGTTGATTTTATATTAACTCTATAACTATATATAATAATTACAAATTTAATTTAATAATTTTTTAAATATTGTATATAAATTTAATTTAAATCACTACTCATTTGGGTTTTTTATAATTATTCGAAAGGGATAAACATAATGCACAATAAAACAGTTTTCATATAAATTCTTTTTCAAAAACCATAAATAAACATATAATAAAATACCTCATAAAAACTTCTAAAATTTAATTAATTGCCTTAAATACTAATAAATAATAATTATTTAATTGGAACTGAAATTAAATTCATAATGGTACTTAAAAACATCATTACATTTGGAAAATAAATGACTCCATTTGAAAAATCATTTTTTTTCACAATTCATTGAAAAACACTGTATTTTCTGGAAAATCCAAATATTTAACTTCATGAAAATTCTCATAATATTTTTTTAAAAATATTAATTTTCAAAAATTAATTTTATAAAATATTAATAAATTTAATTTTAATATTTTCACAAAAAAGACACAAAAATCATTTTTGGAGAAAATATATTTTTTTAACTAAAATTACTTTACTAAAAAATAGTTCGTTATTTACGAATAATTTATCAGTGAATTCATATTATGTATGATATATATATATATATTAATTTAGTTATTACTATTAATAAACACCTATTCAACACTAAGGATAAAATAGCCATTAATAAATAATTATATTTTGTTTTTCATTTATTTTGGGTGTTACGTATCTTTTTTGATATCTAAAAAATTTTATTTTCTAAAATATTTGGGTGTTGAAACTATTAATGAATTAATGTTTGGTATGTGTAGAATATAATCTAATAAACACTATTATTATATATTTATTTTCCACATATAAACAATAATTGTGGTTTTGCGGCCTATATAACTATAAAAGGTTTTAATATTCATCTAAAATAATGTAATTTTTTTGAATGTTAGGCTTGGGTTGCCTCAAAACCACACCCCAGATCCTATAAGATTAGCATGTTCAGAGATTTTAACCATTTCAATCATATTATTAAATAGATATCACATATATTATTCATTAATTATACCCTTATAATCATATCACACATAATACTATGTATCATAACCTAGGGAATGGAAACATTGGAATGGGTGTGCATAAATTATCTATTAGAGTAAATTTTAGAGATATGAATAAAATATAACAAGTAATAATGATATGATATTATGGGTGTAGTAATATAATCAAATATCAAGTTCATAAAAAAATAACCCATAAAACATATTTCATAAATCATGTGTCATATCATAAATAATTTTAATAATATTACACAAGAGTTACAAAAAAGTCAAAAAATTGAACAAATAAAATTGATCCATGAAAAATTAACAGATTTATGTGACATTAGTGTATGATTGTGGTTTATAAATTTGAAAATAAAATCATTTTATCTCTCAGGGCCATATTCAAGGGCCACCTTTATATTATGATTAGATTCCCTTAGTGGATTGGGTTCACTTTCCAATCCCTATAAAATATTAAATATATAATGTCACTGATTTAATTTTCTGGTAAACAAATATGGATTATTAGTGATAAAGAAGATTAAAATGATGATAGAAAGGGATCTAATGGATTTTCTGTGATGAAACCAAGAACCTTATAGAAAAAAAGTTTTAATGAAAGGTGTTAGTATGTGATGGAATGAGAATATTGCATATAGATTGATGAAATAAATTGAACTAAATGAAAACTTAAGTATCTAAAATATCATTTTTAGGAAACAAAATTTTTTCATTTCTAAATTTATTGGGATGCCACTAACTATATTGTCTCGTAAATTCATTTAAATAACAAATATAAATTTTTGGTACTTCATGGTTTTTTATTGATGGGAAAATACATGGATTTATATAAGGTAATTGATAAAGGAAATTTAAAGTTAAATATGGGTTCCTAACAATTTATGTTTATTTTATAATTTTTTTACATTATATGAAATTTTTCATTACTTACTTTGATATATAGAAAATGAATATTTGTTTTTATGAGTCATTTGATTTAAAAAATTAAAATTAATCATTGAGATAGATGTTTGGAATTTGGAAATAGATGTAAATATAATATTACACATACAACATTAGTTTTGAATAATTTGATCCATTGATTCTTCAAATATTATAATGAAAAATTAATTTATATCCATCATCCATCCATAGGAGATGACTCAACCATCATGATCCCATGGCTAACTCGATCATAAGTGGATGAGAGAATCTCCAAGGGAGTGCGGTGGAAGAGTGTGGGTCGATACCAAGTGATTGTGTGTGGGGTAGTGTATAAGGAAGAACCACCATATAGGGTTTAAAAATGACATATTTTCATACTATATGGGGGGTATATGGGACTTATTAAAAAGGGAATGTCATACAGAGGGATATAAAGAAAAGGAATCCAAATTGAAAAACTAATGTGAGACCGGTAAATTGTATCTCACTTTTCATCATTTATTCATTTTTTATAATTGGGATGAAACAATATTATATATCTTAAACCTCATTTCATGGTGGGTTTTGATTTCAAGGAACTCATATCATGTTTTAATCTATTATAGTTTTATTTCAATTGTCAAATAATCCATGACACCATATAAGTGGGCTACTACATAAGAAATGTAGTTCATGTAAGATAGTTTTTTATGATGTAATTCAATTATAATATTGTATATCATATGATAATTATTAATTTATTATTATAAACACATATGATAAGATGATTATATGATATATGTTTCATAAAAGATGAGTTTTAAGAATATGACAATCATCGTGTGAATAGAAATTTCATATGATATTAAAATATTATAACATATTGTTATTGTATGATATAGAATTTACTAAAATATAAAAAATTATATAATTCAGTATATATTATAAAATAAAGGTGAAATTTCATGAGAAGGTAATATTAAATGTCTAAATGAAGTTCAATGGAATTATGGGATAATGTTTTTTTAATAAGAAGAATTTAATTCAAATTATGATTAAATAGATGATCCTAATGATCATAAACATCAATGAAGAGAGTGGTTCAGGATGATGTTCTATGGTTAAGATTATTCCATAGTCAATTAAGTATAGATATTCATGTTGTAAAACAATATTCCATTTCACTTGATATTATTAAATATAATAAGCATATAATTATGGGGATGTTTTAATTTTATGAGTAATAATTATTTTTCTTTCAAATTTAAAACAGTTAAAAATATAGATATTTGTGGAAAGTTTTTATAATTTATTCACATTATTTCAAAATGGAATCCTCAAGTCTTCAGGAATACTTAAATGGGTTACTATACATGGCATTGAATGTATATTATACTTATCCAAATCTTAATGTTTTGATTTATAGTATTTACTTATTTAAAATTAAAAAATGATTTTATCTTAAACTACTAATATAAAAAATGTAATAGAAGGTGAAATGAAATGGTTTTTTAAATATATAGAATCCAATATAATTCATTTATATATATATTATTTTAATAAATGATTATTAAATATAATTCACAAATTCACTCTTGAGGACCACAAAGGTTTAATAAATTTAGATACTTTTTAATAAATAATCTTAATTCATGAAAATTGTCAATATATCCCATATAGATCGTCCCTCATAGTATTCTTCTTAGACATACCCTAATTGAAACTTTTCTGTATAGCCGGGGGAAAGAAATCAGAATAAAGGGTTTGAAGAAATTCTCATTAATGGTAAAAAAGAAAGATATTAGTGATAAATTCAACATAAAATGAGAATAAGTGTACAATAACATGATATTAACATTTTAAAATCCATAATGGGTATATTATAGATCATAATCTTGAAATATGTAATAACTATTTTCAGTTCATAATATATGATTCATAAATGAATTCAATAGTCATGAGAGCAAAATAGTGGCATGATACATAACATTGTGGAATAAACCTAAAAATTTAATATATTTTAAATGGAAAAGTGTCATTTCCATGCCTACCATATTGGGTTTGGTAAATTCATCATTCCATTTTTTCATTACTAAGGATTCACTAAAAACACTTTTTGAGTGGAAAAGTGCTTTATAGAACTATATTAACTTCTAAATCAATTCCTTTAGTTTTACATTTTTACCTAATGAATTATAGGGATATATAATTTTGAGACTACCCATTGTATAATCCTAATCCATTTATAAGTGTTCTAGAATATCATAAATCATTCATCGGGTATTTTAAACCATTGAAAAATAATGGGGTTTATTAAAATTTCGACAATTCATAATAGCATAACCCATTAAAAAATTGTTATTATAAATATATTATCACCAAAATAATATACAATATTGGGAAATTTTAAAACCATTAAACAAGTAACATAAACCCATTAAATCCTAAGTAATGTTAAAGGAGGTTGTAATAAATTAAAATTCTTTTAAAAGATCATTTAGATTATTTATTGTAGAAATTCATTGTTTCATTGCGTAATATTTTCATTAAAATAAAAAAATATCCAAAATACTATGGGAATTTTTTAGTTTCACAGGAACATTGGAGACATGTAAATAATGATTCAATTATTTTAGTTATAATGGGGGAGAGAAATTAAATTCTTGTTGTGTATGTTATATCATTGATTATATTATAATTTTTGATAAAAAGTCAGAAATACATTTTTAGGAAAATTATAATAACATTCTTATTAAAATGGTTTTTTTAGAAATTCAAAAATCATTAAAAATTAATTTTAAAATAATAGAAAAACATTGAAAATAGTTTGAAAATATTTTAACAAAAATAAGGACAAGGTAAAAAATGATTCTCGTCCAATGACAAAATAATGACTATTTTTATTACAAATATTTTATCAATATTTTTATATAAAAAATAGTTGAAAATATAATTATTATTTTAAATTTAAAAAATTATACATATTATAAGAAAATTAATTATATTATTTATATTTATGTCTTGATGTTTTACCATCAAAAACATAATTATAAATAGTCCTAGTAAACAATCGATTTGTATCATAAAACCCTTACCTCAAGATAAAATTTCATATAATATTCTCTAGAAAACAAAAAATAATATTTAATTTCATTATTATTCTATAAAAAATAATTTACATAATTATATTTTCATATATCATCAAAATATAAAATTTAAACAATTTTTTTAAAATAATTCCTTAATAAAATCGTCATTTTAATGTGTTAACTTTTCAATTTTTATGATATATTTAGTAAGGTTGTTCTAGTACATAAACATTGATCATGGTTCCATAATATCTATATTTTTAATAATTATATAAATATCATATATATTCATTATATATATATATATGTATTGAATCATCCATTCGATGTATTAGTAAAAAAAGACTTACACTATTCCTCGAGACGGTAGGCCGAACCTATGCATATTTATTATATTCATTTTCTTAAAAAATGAAGGAAATGTTGATATATCTTAATTTATTATTTCATATAAATATTTATATCACAAATAAAAAATATAAATATAAATGAAATACTTATTGTGATCCCTATATAATAGATACACAAAACAAATCTTGTAACTTCGTGGAGGTGGTAGTCCACACGTAAGCATAAGTGATGTTATCTTTTTCTAGTGGATGGGAATGTCATAATGTAGATATGATATTATAATTACATAATATTAATTATGTCATAAATATATTTTATAATCTTTAATCCAATCATCATAACCATCCACCAATAATGATGATGGATAACAAATTATATCACTTTATGGAAGCAATAGTCCACACATACACATGAGCTATACTTTGAGACACCATTTGATATTAAATAGTGTGAGTTAAGGTGGATTAATTATCATTATAAATTTTATGTATATTTAGAGTTCTGTTTTTATTAAATTATGATAAATTTAATTAATTTATATGAGGTAGAATAATAAATAAATTGAAAGAGATTGTGAAAGATGAATAACACCTCTTCAGTTGGCGTCCTTTTGATCCATCCTTAGGGACAAATAAAAAAAATTTATATGAATATCGGTACCTATAAAACATGGATATGAAAATTTTGATGTTAATTTGGTAGTATTTGGTTCATCTATATGGATGAAGCTGGTGAAAAGAATAGAAAAGATGGGTTTCCTTTTATAAGGAAGGAAAATGACACACTGGGAATTTCCTAAAAGGTCAAAATATAATAATGTCATAAACAATAAAAATGATTCCAAATGGAGAAATGATTAGAAGTTGGGATATTATTTTGTAAAAATATCTTAATCCAATATGTTTTGGAATGTTTTATTTTCCATACTCACCCTTCATTCATTTTTTTACCCTTCACCACCAAGTAAACCAAATTTAACATTGACCATAGTAATGAATTTTTTATATTTTTACTATTTATTATACCCTAAATTATGTTGAACATTTTATATAATATTAATTATTATGACTGAAAATCATGAATCTATTTTATAAAATTCAATTCATAGAAGTAGTAGAGTTTAATTAAATATTATACACACAGAACACAACAAAATTAGTCATCCAAAAAAATCGTAAAAGTAAATACTTTTTATAAAAATATAAAAAATAAAAAATAAAATAATGAATTTAATTATATTTTTATAACAAAATGCAATTATTTTTCTTTTATATTTTTCTATAACCAACAATACTATTGTATTTTTGTTAGAAAGTCATTTTTTTTAAATTTATTTTACACTTATCATTAGAAAATCAATATTTTCATAATAGTATCATTAGTTGACTATAAAATAATGTCCATATCATTATTCCAAAAATTTACGTTAATTTTAGAGAATATAATATATAAAATTTGTATAAATTATTTATTTTTTAAATGATGACAATTCAGTAAAATATTTTCTTTAAAGACCCATTTTTTAATCATCAAATGACTTCACTAATAATAAAGGTCATATATAGAAATAATTACTCAATAAATTTTTATTTATTAGAAAAATAATATGTATTTATTATAATTTGGTTATTCATACTAATTCATACAAATTTAATGGCTAGGTTATAGTGGTCACATATAAATATTAATATTTATAAAACAAATCTAAATTTTCTTAATCCTCATTATTGTGTGGTAAGAATGTTATTGATACTATTAATCATTCAAACCACATTTTTAGGGTTTTCAATTATCCCCCACCCCTTTAATAAATTTTACCATAAGGATTTTAAATCATTCATCAGAAGATAAATATTTTTAAATACCATTTTTGAAAACCCACATCATATATATGGATAATAAGACATCCTTTGAAAATGGGATGTGGGAAACATAAAGGTTATAAGAAACAACACTTTATTGGGTCCCCAAAAATTTATAACATTTTTGTTATGTATAATTATAAACCCATAGAAGAAAACTAATGTCACAGAGATAATATAGATTGATATTGAACTTGGTTATTGAAATATTAATGAAAAAACCCCATAAATAAGAGAGGGGGTGAAAATATGACAATTTCAATAGAAATAATGATAAAAGGGAAACTTTTCTATTTCAAGATTATTTTCCTAAATGTGAGGGATTGTCTTTACTATTAGGATAGAGAAAAATAAAAAAATAATGACTTGATTTCTATCCATTTATTAAGAACAATTCCATCATTTGGTTTTTCTTTCATGAATTTCTGCTACATATATAACTCTGTCAAATTAATAATAAATATGTCTATATCATGCCTAAAGTACTAAATTTTTATTTTAATGAGTGATAAGATCCATAAAATAATAAATATTACTTACATAATTCTCTAAATATTAAATAAAAATAAAATGTATTGCACATTTTATCTAATATGGTTAAATATGTTACAATAATTTATATAAACTCAACAATAACTACCAATATTCAACAAAATCCATTTCATAAGTAGCTATAATTTTGAATCATCCCTAATATATCTAACTTAACTCAAACAAAAAAAAACTCAAATATTATATACATATTTTTCCCTAATATCAACATTAATATTCATCCTCAAACAATATAATTTAGTTCATAAATTCACAAGCATTACATATGAATAAAATGATCATATATTCACTTAAAAATTTCAAATTATTAACCAAAATAATATAAACCATCGTAAAATCACATTAGAATCATAAATGATTCCAAAAATCGACATTATCCTTTTTCCTACAATAAAATCAATCATTATTAAATATATTCCATAAATCCAAAAAATGCAGTAAATAATGTTATCAGCAAATCACTAATCAAGTATGGGTCATAAATACTATAAAGTTTACTTTAAAAATCATAATTATGTCTCAATACCAAATAAACACTATTAACACAACATTTGACACATATTAATGGTTATCTATGATCATGTTTTTTTAAAATATCACATTTCCAATAAATCACTTTTCTTCGTTATCAGTATCATTCAATATATACCTTTAAATCCTTGAAGAATGACAACTATGGTATAATATTTAAGTGTTTCATGAGGCTTATAACTAGAATATCATTGAAACAACCCATATACTATATAATATTCAAATTCAAATATATAAAAACCTATACACTTCCACATAAATGGTTGGAATAACAAATATCATACCTTCAACTAATAATTAACCCTAAAATGGGGGAAATGAAATAGATAATTCCAATAATCCCCGCATTAATGATGTTTTACTATGAATTTTACTCTAGGATGATCATCATATCCCTACATAATTACCAAATTTCTTATTCCCATCAATTTTTAATTGAATTCCTCAATGACCATCCTTAAAACATTTATGAACATTTACCAACCCATTTATGGAAATTTCCACCATGTTTCCTTCCACACCTGAAGCATGGAAAAATTATTATCTTCATCATCACATGGTTTTTATTATATAATTTCCTTTAAATTTTATATTTTTTAAAAAACTAAGAGATATATGGGTGACTCCAATCGCATTTTTCCACCTTGACAGCACATTAAAGTATTTACTCATAGCTAGTGCATTAAAAAATGTATAAATCCTATTTTATATATTGTTTAAAGATACTAAAGAATATATTATTTTTACTTTAATGTAATATGATAATGATTGAAGCATGCATGATAAGACTATTAAAATTTTCATCATAGGTAGTAATGGATTGATCATCATTTTCCTAGAGCTTAAGGAATTCCTTCTCCATTTTCAAATGAAGAATATGAGGAATAAAAATATTGAAAAATATGATCATAATATCATTCCACTCCATGGACATTATTTCATCTTTTTGCCTCATGTTCTTTATAAGTTTCCATCATGAATATTCTTTACCTTACAAATGGTTGACATATAAAATAAACCTTTCATGTATTAAAAAATTTAGAATGGAAAATTTATATTCATTGTTACTATCCCATTTCTTAGGACCTTATAGATTGTTGGATCAAATAAATGAAGGTGTATTTTTTATTATGATGGATTTAATTGATCTTTATTCCTTAATTTTTTCATTTTTATAATCAAAAATATTCTTATCTTGAGATAATTTTGTAAGAATAGAGACTGAATTTTGAATTGCATATCCTAAAATATTTTTCTAATCAAGAGGAAAATCATTTATCTTTTCTTCACATTCACCATTGACATTATTACTTCTGGTTCTATTCATTTAATAACACTAAAAATATATATAGTGGTAAAAATAATCATAAAATAAACCAACCTAATCCTGAAAAATCATTTATAGGTTTTCTAATTCATAACAAAATATATTTAATATATGATACCATAGGTTTAACCTAGGTCATTCTAGAACAATTTATTTCAAATACATCATAAAAATTTATAAATTAAATGTGAATTGATCATAGAATATCCCAACATGTGTGTCAAATAAATTTCACTATAAGGGAACACTCATTGTTCACAATAATGATTGCTAATATATATTCGATCAACTATTTGTTGAGTAATTATCCCTAGATGAATTTGCACCTAAATGATGTCCACATATATTATCCATATATGGAAGTATTATTTAGAAAAATGGGTAATCTCCACCAAAAAAACATTTGTTTGTTTTTATATACTTATATATATCAACATTTTTTACAGTATTGTTCTCTTATCATAATCTCTAGATATAGACTAAACATCCTTCTAATACCCAATATAGTGTCCAATAACTATTGTACAAATATATTAAAATTTAGTATATGGATATTAAAAGTAATTTACAAATAAATATTTGAGGTTATAACTGTTTAGTGTCTTTGTTGAAAAGATACAAAATATTCTTATTTCACAAAAGATATTAAATATCACTAACAATGATCTTCTCACACAGTACACTTATTAGGAATACCATCCATAAAACAATTTTTTATAACCTAGGTTAAGGAAATGTATAAATGGATGATCTCAAATTCTCAGTAAGTGTAAAAATGGTAGATATCAATGATCACATAAAAATCACATGATTATAATGGTATGAGAACATGGTTTTATCTTTTGGAAATCAATTCCAAGTATATCATTGAGATTATCCATGAATATGGTATAATGATTGGAATTTTATGAAACATGAATTATAAAGGAATTGAATAAATGATCCACGAGATAAAAAAAATTTCAAAAGACCTAATTTTGCGGAAACCACATGAAAAAAGAATTTAATTTACATTTCAAGTATAATTAAAATGAGTAACATAGTGAATTGATATCACGCCCCATTCTATCATATCCTTACACATGGTTCACCCTCAATAAAACAATACTAGATGGATCCCATTAATATACTGGGTTCACTCCCCATTCTAGTTGTTATTATCTTATGAGATATTTTTCATTACCAAATGAATTATAGTGATGTATAATTATATCCCCCAAAGTAATAGTCTTTAAAAATGTTATCCCCATGATCATAAAACATTTATAGTGTATCATAGCACGTGTAAAAGAGCTGTGTTCCATAAAAATTCCATCCATTCGACCTCGCATAACCCATGTAATATAAATGGGTTTCATAAACTTCTCATCGTCATAATATTATACCATTTTGATAAATATTAAGGATGGTATCCTTGTATTATATCCATATTAATGAAAATTTCACATAAAAGGATATTATAATAAATGAAAATTCCTTTATAAATCACATTCTATATTTCATTATGAAAATAGCTATTTCATTTTTAATAACCAATTAAAAATCTAAATAAATATCAAAATGTTTGGGAAAGTGTTTTCTTAAAAAAACCATGGAAACATGTAATAGATGTTTCAATTTTATGAGGGGTAATGTTAGTGGGAAATTTCATTAATATCATGTATGTTAAAATATATATTCCATTACATTTTAGTAAAAATACAAAAAAACACATCACTGATAAAAATGAAATAAATATTCCTTTAATGTTTTTTAAAAAAGTGAAACATGTGTAAAAATGAATGTGATGTCCTAAAATTGGTTGGCCACTTGATCACAAGTGCACCTCCTCGTACGCTAGAGGTACACAACTAGTAGTGAGGATCCATGGTGGAACAGCAGGGGGGATATACCATCATGATTAGAGTGTAGGAAAATGGTATAATCATATCAATTATTTGTGGAATCACAATAGAATTCTAAACAGCATAAAAACCCATCCACTACAGAATAACCCAGTATTCACATCAATCAATGTCATATATGAAATTATGGTCAAGGAATGTTTAAAAAAAGGGAATATATGTTATAAACGAATTAGGTTATCGAATATATAATATACCAAAAATAAGTAAAAGAACCAAAATACTTTAGTTGGATAGCATTTTGCACCATACCCTAGTCCTATAACCCACTCCAACAAAACAATAAATCTAATATCTGTAACTGGACGCATGCCCTTATCCCTACTGGAATCCATGATGTCTTCTTGAGTACCCAAATTTTCCAATATTAGTGTGTTAGGTAGACTCTATTGGCCATTAGAAATGGTTTTTAATTCCATCTAGTCTGTCAATGTTTAATAAACAATTTTTGTGTCATAATAATGATGGAAATGTAGTATGGTTATAAATAATGCACATAGTTCTGGCTTCCTGAGTAACACCCTTCCTCTTCTACCTATATCAGCCTAATACGGAAGGGCATTGAGATAATTTTTCATTCAAGATTTAATTTATAAAGAATTATCAGGTGATATCCTAACTAGGAAGCAATTAAATGGGTTACTCAATCAAGTAGGACATGTAACACCCCAAGATTTTATAGTGTGTTATTTCTTCAAAATAATTCAATAACTTTCACTACATGCAACACCAAGTTCAATCTCACCATGACTTACCAAACAAGCTGTTCAAAAGAGGTTATGAATAGTGTTAACTAAATTTTAAACTTTATATAATCCTTATAATTTTAGAATCCATATTATGAGTTTCTTAGACATAATGTAAGAACAAATTCATTTTCAGTATTGCACTTTTACCAAATTTTAATAGTGATCCCTTTTTAGATACTATATTTTAAATTTTTTGACTAAATGGGGAAATCAAAAATTTAAAATGAAACATCCCAAGCTTCCACGGTACGCTAGCGTGTGTTGTACGCAACACCGAGTTCTAACACACCGTAACCAATCAAACTAGCCGTTATGAATAGTAATACCTACCTTTTGAAATTATATATATTTTATATTTTAAAATGGACTTCATTTTTGGATTCGGAATATCGAATTTAGCCTAAGGTAAAATTTTGGTACTTTTCGGATAACTTTCATATTTTGATGAATAGTGAAAATTACTAAATTTTAATTAAAAACATCTTTTTTAATCAAAATAATTAATAGTGATAAATTGTGAATTTGAGTGGTTTTAAAGTATATTTATAATATATTTTTACCATTTAATATAATTTTGGTAATTGGACATAATTTTACAATTAAACCGAACATAAACAAGTGTCAATCTTTTAATAGTTATTATCTCTTAAAAACACGCTTTTTGTTTTGACAGCGGGAATTAATTTTAAATTAATTTATGCCACTTATGTGTTTTGAATTTAGAAAAATGGATTCCATATTTGGAATCAGGATGTCCAAATTGTGTAAATAGGTAACTTTTATTTTTAGACATTTTGAATAATTACTGCGGTAAATATTTTATTTACCATGGTTAAGGGTAAATCCGGTAAATAAGGGTTAAAAAATAATATTATAATAATACTAAATTACCCTAAAACGTGTCTTAACCCTATTTTTTGATACATGGTCGACCATGGGCATCTTTGGGTCTATTTTGGGACCCCATGGATCCACTTGTAAGTGATAATGACACTTTATTTTAATTAAGTTAAAATGAATACAAAAATGACACAAGCATATATCTTTTAGAAAAACAATTGTTACATAGGGTTAAATATGTTGGATTTTAGATTATAAATATTCATTAGAAAGAAAAAAAGATTTCCTACATAATTATATTTTATTTATAATTTTTAGACATTAAATAATTTATTTTATTTATGACACAATGATGATGCAATAATTACTATAATAGTGAAAAATTAAAATAATTGATATTATAAATACCCAAATAAATATAATATGTAGCTTTTAATGAAATAAACTAATTTTATAGGATAATATGATATATTAAGATTGAGTTAATGGACTTTGTTCGAATTAATCAATCTGTTATGAGTTTCACAAAAATCAACTATTGAATAGTGTCTAAATTGACATAAAAGAGTTCTTAAAACAAATATTATATTATTAATTGATATTAAATTCCTCAAAATATAAGGTTCAGCCAAGAGACTTATATCATGATAGTTTCATCATTAATAGACCACTTGGGTGTCTCTTGGATGTATATAGTAAGTTTATTAACCATATTATATAAAAATACAAAGAGACATTGAAAAAGTGAAACTAATTAACTTAGAGTTAATACTTAAAGATAAGGTTAATATAAGTACCCAAACCTGTCTAAATTCTATTGTATGAGTTGTTTTCGACCCATCCCCACCTTAACCTTTGAATAGTCAACTTTGGAGCCATTGGAAACCGAATATGAATTTATTATAAATTAATATTTCTAGCTTTTCCAAAGGTGCCCCTCACCCCTCTTATAAAAGGGCACTCCTCCTTCTCATTTCTTCACACCCTAAAAGCCTTTTGGTTCGGCCAAACTCTGCCCCAATACTCTCCCAACTCCCCTCAATACAACTTGGAAGCCTTAGTTTGATCAGAAAGCCAACCTAAGGAGCCCTTTTGATCAAATCAAAAGGAAGAACCTGAAGAAGAGGTAATGTTTTCACCACCCCTTTTTAAGTTCCTTTCTTCTTCCACTTCCTCATTATTTGTTATTACCATTATAAAATAATAACTCCAGTATCATATATATACTTTGATTTTATTATAAATATGGTACAACCATATTCAGTATTCTATCCATCCTTTGAATAACATGTCACCATACGTGCGTACGTACGGCTTACCGTCTCCACGTCGTGGTGTAATTGTTATTCAATATATTATTATTTGGATGGGTATAATAATGATGTGTAACTCATGTAAATAATAAATATAACATGATAATGATTCTGTATATATGATATAAAATCCAATTATATATCATTTTAATATCAAAAAAATGATATTGTCGCTCGTGCGTATGTACGGACTACCGTCTCCACGAACGCGATGAGATTCATTGTCCATCATATCCATTCAAGTATAATTATAAATTTATGATTTAAAAATAGTATCTAAGTACTTTATATCATTCTGGATATGAATAATATACATCCCATTAATAACGAATATGGCTCACATAACAAAGAATATAAAGTAAAATGAACCCGTTAACACCCGAAATGACGATAATTCTAAGATATTATTAACAAATCAATGTTAAAAGATCATATATGATATCATATTAAAGTAAATGATTCTTGTATTATTCAATAACAATTATTTAACCATTATACAGGAGGTAAACCTACCATCGACCAAGGAAAAAGTACAAAGTAAGGGATTTTCTTATCTCACTTTCAATTCCGTGAGATTTCCATTGTTCGCCACTAAATTATTGAAAGTGGTGTATTGTGTATTGAAATTTGATATATATTATCATGATTCTATTTATATTCATGTTATTCTGTAAATTATTTGGTGGTTATTAACTTTTGGCCATACGACTCAGTTGATTAACGTGGTAAGGGGTTTCTTATCTCACTTTTAATTTCGTGAGATTTCCATTATTCACCACTTAATTATTGCATGTGGGGTATGTGTACTGCCCATGATTGCATTAATTGTGTAATATACTTTAATTTATGGGTATTTACATCATCATGTTATGATACTTCTTTCATGGGTGTATGTTTCGTAAGTTACCTAATCGATAAGGGAATTTGAAATTTCAATTTCCACTCATTTGGCTTTACGCATATTTCATTGATTATATTACCCCAAGATTATGTGTGGAATCACTATTCATTTGATTATGTCATAATTTCCACTCCCCTTCTTGTGGATATAAGTTTGATACACATAATCACTCCATTGATAATTCTCAAGTCATTGATATGAATTTGATAAGAGTAATTTTAACTCATTCTCCATTTGTTGAGTTAAACATCCAATTCGTTGGTATTGTTTTTACAAGAATATATGTGAATGTCATTTGATTGTTTTACACTGAATATCCAATCATATTTAGTGTATTTATATTTATCACACATAATTATGTCATTGATTTATCCTTAACCTAAGGATACAACCTTTATGAGAGATTTCATCTCAATTTACATTCCATTGAGACTTCTTTGATGATATACACCAAATCACTTTTATGTGGTGTATATAATGTACTTTGACATAGTATATCATGATTCCCTTTATTCTCATGATATTACAAAGTTTTGATTACCTCAATTATTTGTATTCAAGTGTCTCTTTTGGTTAGAATCTCTAACTAAAATACCATTTTTAAATGTTTTAAAGACTTATTCATCTAAACCTTTCTCATTAATGTCCATGTTTTAAAAATGGTTTTAAGGATTTATTTATATGGACATTAAAGTTTAGAAATCAAAACTCCTTTTAAAAAGTTTCAAAGTGGTATGGGACACTTTGATTCAAAAATCTACTTTTAAATGGCTTCTTGACAAATAGTGTGACTTTTAAATGTTTTCAAGAAAAGGGGGATATTTCTCTCAAATAGTTTTGATGATTATTTTCATCTATGTCAAAATCCTTCATTATTCTTGATTGAGGTTAATGTGATACAATACAATCTTCCATATTGAATCGAATGAGTTATGTTTGACTGTGGATGTGCTGTTTTTATACCATTCATGGTTTGTGGTAAAAGTATTGACATTTCGTATGCTAGTTTTAATACGAATGTTTATGTTATGTTTAAACATGTTCATATGAGGAATGCATTGGACATAATAAGTGACGGGTGGAGACCGCTATAGCTCCTCGATGCATCGGTAGGTCTCATGAGACAAACTAGTGTCTTGTCACAAGGCCTTGGAAAAATCTTATTTGTAGTCTTGGCACGAGGCCTTGGATATGTGGTTATGATAGTCTGGCATTATGCATTCCATCATTATGAAAGTGGTTATTGATATTTCATGTGATCATTCGACTAGTAGAATATCCATGTGAGTAAGTAAATGGAATTATTTCATTTTACCTTCGCCATCTTATGCTGAAGTTCAAATTTAAAAGGCTTTTGTTTTAGTTATAAATTGCCTAGTGTTTATGCTTATTTATGAAAGCTTCTGCTATAATGTTATCCTTACTGAGCATCCGAGCTCACCCCTTTCAATGTTTTATTTTTCCCAGGATTATGAAGAAGTAATTTATGAATGACCTGCAGGGATAGTATGAGGGGATATGAAGACAAGATGTTTTTTTTTATGATGTAATGTAAAAATTTATGGATGTATCTAGTTATTCCAAGGCTACTAAACTAATCGGTCTTTCGAGACTTGATCTTTCTCGTGATCATGCCAATGTTATGTAATAATGCACCGACTCTAGGTAATTAGGGTCGGGGCGTTACAGGACACATGGCCTCAACCACACCTACCCCTAAACTAGAGGCTCTTGACTAGTAGAGAGGGCTTATGGTGTGTCTGTGAGGAAACAAATCCCTTTATTGAGAGTATAGAATAGTGCATATATAATAATAAGTAAATAATGGAATCATTAAAATTAATAAAAAATGGTATCAGATGCTGGATAAACATCCAAGAACTAATATTAATCAAAATCTAGAAACTAAATGATATATAGAATTATGATGATACATGTCATGTCTCTAAAAACTAGAAAACTAGTTTTCATGGTATCATGTAATTTAGAAAATAAAAAATAATCGAAAGCCACCATAAACTAACCATGTATCCCAGTCACTAGACTTATCATATACTACAAAGATAAATCTTAATTCTAGAAATAAATTTCTTATTTCTGAAGGGGGAATCATCCCCTTATCCACATCTTAATACATATAATTTATTTGAGTACCATCGGCTGCACAAATAGGGTTTATGATAAATTTTAGTTTTCCACCAATATTTGTGTCTATACCATCCAATCTGTGAAATATAAACTAACAGTGTGAAGGCATATATATATATATACACACACACACACACACTAAAGGTTGGGGATAAAGCCTCATTTTATTATTAAAGAAAAACCCACTAATTTGTTTGGGTAGAGAGAGTCCCATTACATAGACCAAATTCCCAAGTCCAAGTGGCCTAAATACAAGGATTGAATGATAATTTTTTATCCCAAAGGGCCCTTTATTGAATAGTACTTCTATAATACCTAGGCTTCTACAGTCCCTATTATAGTACTGCCGCTATTACAGTTCCTACTACAGTGCCTCTTCCTCTATAGTTTCACTGCTTCTATAGTTCCACCACTACTATAGTACTGCTAGAGTTCCCCACTACATTACCTCCTTCATATTTAGATGGTGTATGAATTTTCATTATTTAATAATTTTCATCTAATTTTTAATAATTGTCAACCATGATGTTTTTTATAATCATTTTATAAAAGTATCTATGGTGAAACCAAGGAATCTTATAATACTGATAATAATGAAAGAGGATCCAAGGTAATAACCAAGGAATCATTGACCTCAAGACATGGTCAACCTCAGTAATGTCATACAATATGGATACGGGGTCTGGCTATAATCCTTTGGGAAATCCGCAAGTAATTACATTATAAATCGGTCTAACTGAGTCCAAAGATATCATCAAATGTAATATGGGCTATGTGATACTGGGCCCAATGGAGTAAATCCATGGATACACAAGTTGAAATACATCAACCTAGATCCAAGGGGTGTATCCATGGAATCCTAATATCATAAAGCTAGTGAGGGGATCCTTCGATGTCATGTTAGTAATCCACTAGTAGATAAGGACTATGTTTCAAGCTGGGTATCTCCCATTGTAATCATCTCCTTTAATCGCAATGTAATCCTATGAGTGATCAAGGAATTCCTTTAGGAATACTAGAAAAGATAAACCCTAAAAACCCTATAGAGGTAAAATGTTTGACATGAAATATTCCCCATATAAATATTTTATCATTTATTTCTATCCATATAATAAACATTTCATTTAATGATTCAGTAGGTCACTCAGATTCATTTAATTCTATCTGAAAAGGCTTGAAGGACATGCAACCATACACAAATTCAATTTATAAACATTTAATGGGTTTAATAAATAGAGTACATGAAACATTTTAATACATTCATTCCATATTCTATTTTTAGGCTTATTCTATTACCATTCATAAACATGAGATGGTGGGTGAAGGGAATGAAACCATTTTTAATTTAATAATATTAACTAGGACATGTGATATCAATAAATATTCATTCCATCTAAAATTTAATCAATTATTTATTTGATTTAAAAATCTTCCATAAAGGTATTAATAGGTATCCATACATGTACCTGACATTTGAAAATTAATGATGCATTATATTTATAATAACACATACCATATACGGGTCAATTGAGTGCACTCATGAATAGTGGCATAGAGATTCATAGGAAAACCACAAGTAGAATAATTAATGAATAAACCTAGTTGGGGTGGATTGGGTTGAGGTAATAACCTCTAAAAACATGATTATCCAATATAGGAAGGGCTCTACAATAAGATCATGATGACTATAACATGGGATATGAATTTAATAATACGGTCTTGATGATATCGGTGTGTGTACAATGAATTTACATTTAAAAGTAGATATAAATGAGCGATGAGTCATATACCACAAACCACAAGCCTATAACACTCTCCTCTTCCAATATCAACCGTTAGTTCGGCTTAGAACAACATAAAAAAGAAAAACATATCAAAATCCTGAAAAATTGGGCATATGATCCTGCACCAAAATAGAGAAAAAGATGAAAAGATAAATAGAGTATATAAGGTAATTCATTTGATCTCTTTCTAAGAGGAATCCAAAGAATAAAAAATTTCATTTCTCAAACTCTATATGTATGATATATCATGATTCTTATGTAGAGGGAGCTTGAGAAAATTCCACTAGAGGGGGGGGTGGTTCGTTTCTATCCGCTGGAGGAATGGGGAGTAAAAATATTGATATTATAATAATTATAGTAAAAAAATAGACATCCAGCCCATTTTAACTGATTCACATTGTTTTTGCACATGGTTTTAGAAACTGAGAGCCTACAGTTCACCTACCACTACTTATATAGGTACCCCAAATGGTTTCATATGAATAGTTTGAATAAAGTGTGCAAACGGTGGAAACCCCTCTACAAAAAGAACTATAGAGCTTCCAACATGGGTGTATGACATTGGAGGTATAGTTTCCTAGAGCCATTTGGACTCTTGAGTTCCTCTGTGTAGCCCTATCAAGATTATGCATACCATGAAAACTAACTCACATGGTTTCTACTAAAAATGAAACATAGTTATTTTCTCCACAGGTCTGGATTCTGAGCTCCAAACTATCCATGGAAATGCTTGAAACATCCATGAAATCAACAAGAATCTATATTAGGTACAAAGTAATGAATAGGAACTAAATTCAAATGATTCATACCTTAATTAAAAACCAGGATCTTACTGTCTTCCCCAATAAAAGGATATCATCCCTGAGATAACCTTTCAAGGATGTCTAAACACTATTTGAGAAAACCTATAGCCACTGAGCTTGTACATCAGCCTCCCACACATGTGTCTCGTCTTGTACATTTATTTAAATCGATATGACACCTCATAAATGGGAATACTGAAATTGTGGATCCCCCTTCCTTCGGTAAAAAATGAATAAAAGTATAATCCTTAAAAGAAGAATCATCATTTGACCAACCTCATTGGGATCAAAATAATGATATGGGTCGGTATGATAAAGGTGCATATATGATATATAGAATAAATCACACATGTTCTAGTACCTATAATGTAATATAAACCTAAAATAAACCAAAATTACTCCCTCTAGAATCTAAAATGGCCCGACATAATGATAAAATGACTTTTCTTGCTTTTGAATTTGTCCATGCGTATCTCTAGGTGATACCCCTAGGAAAACATGGTCATGGAACTCGAAATCCATTAGGTATTGATGATGATCTTAGTACTATTTGTATCTATTATTTTCACTAATAATAAGATTTTTTATAATTTGAACCTCCACTAATGTCTCTTACATGATATGATGACCAAGTTTCACTGCTTCTCCTATCACTAACAAGTATTGGTGTGAATAGAATGGCCTACCAAACAAGGCTTCATAAAGAGCCATCTAAATCGTCACATGAAATATATTGTTATAGGATAACTCAATGACAGGAATATTCTTCTCTCATGGACCTCTGAGATCAAGGAAACATTATTATATCATGCCCTTTAATACCTTAATCATCCATTCTAACTAGACATCAGTCAGAGGCTGAAAAGCTATGCTCAAAAGCAACTATGTATCCATATTTCTCTATAACCACTATTGGATTTATTATGTGAAATTAGAATCTCATCTGAAATAATACTACGATAGAACCCATGTAGTCAAATGATCTCACTAACATATAAACTTCCCAGCTCATAAACAAATAATTTATCAAATATAAGAAGGAAGTGGGATATATTATTATATAGATCCATTACTACCCAAACTATGTTGCTAACTCTATGCGATCTTAAGAATCTGACTACAAAATCTGTAGGTGGATATTCACATTTCCATTCTGGGACTGATAATGGTTTTAATAATCAACTTAACCCCCGTGCTCTACCATCACATTAGGACAGGTTAAACACCAAGTTATAAAAGATTTTATATAACATTTTAACCCAAACCACCAATACTAGCACCACATATATTGATACATCATCGAGATTCTAGGATGCAATTTACACTAGGATTTGTGGGAATATTGTATCAGTTCCTCTATAATATCTTTAGGAACATATAAAAACTCATGTATACATAGGATGTCATCTCCGTCAACAAACCAATTTATAGGTAGTTCCCCACCAGAATACTCTCTTGGAGAACTAGCCCGTGAGAACTAAAAAACTAATTGTTATTGGGACTATAAAGGAGGGATGAGGTAAATATCAAGAATTTGAGAGAATAATGATCCTGAATCTTATGTAACTCTTGATTTAGATCGTAATATAGGTCCATCAATTTATATTTATCATTGGATTCATATATAGCATGTGCCTTGGTTTTCTAACTAAGGGAATACTCTATCACATTTTCCTTTCCATCCATATAAGAAAGATAAAAATAAAATATCTAGGAGTATTAAACCGATATTGACAATTTGATATTCAAATCATGTTGTGTAAATATATATTTGAGTCTCTTATAGTCTGTATACACCATAATGTGCTCACCCAGTAGATATTATCTCTATCAGTGTAATGCTTGAAAGTAGCTAATATATCAACGTCATGAAATATGTAATTATGCATATGTGTTCTCAATTAGTGGGACCCTTATATAGTTACTATGTCCACATGTATTATCAATACTACAAATCTTCCACATAATACATCACAGTACATTGTATAGCCTCTTCCAGGCTTTAGATGAATCCGAATATGTGATGGTAAAATCAATCCATTTTGCACCTGAAAGGATTTCTCAGATGCTTATGACCACATGAACATAACACCCATCCATTTTAGACCAGAAATAGATGAATCAATGAATGTAATGTCTCATATAAAACCCATGTAATATCTAACCATCCCTAATAAACACCGTATATCAAACAACTTATTGGGGTGCTCCCATGAAAACACAACAGTCCCCTTCTCTAGGTCAATTGATACCCAAGAATGTGAGATAATATTTCTCAATAAGTGAACCTTGTGGATATATAAGTGGAACTTATAAATAGAGTAATAAATATGATACTCTCTTATTATATTTAAAATGATCTTTGTGTTCTTATCTTAGTCTCTACGAGTGAGACAATACACCAATATCTCAGGCACAAACACTATGAAAAAAATCCAGATTGGGGCGAATACCTTATTCATCAACGGTATTAAGATGGATGACATTTTTTTAAGACCGAATGGAATAATGAGATAATCATAAAGAACATACCTATTATGAAATGTTGTATTGGGTATATCTGGTGTCCAGACTTGCACCTGTAGATTGGCCAATTTTAGGTCACTCTGTGAGAATTCCCTAGTTCCTCTGTGTTAGTCAAATAAATCATCTATATGAAGAATTCGATATTAGTTATTAACAATAATCTTATTCATCCATTTATAATACATGAATAGCCTATGGGTCACATCCACATTATTGGTTTAAATCATTGGTGAACCCTTAGAAGATGTGTCAGGTCAGATAACTCCTTTAGAATTAGATCTTCCAAATGACTCTTTAGCTCCATGAGCTTAATAATTTCCATCCTACATGGAATAATGGAAATTATAGATTCTCCATGAAAATTATAAATTGTAAGTTTTAACTCTCTCTCAAGATGTAATCCATAGAAATAATTTGGAATTATGTTTCTAAAGCAATCTACCATCTAGGGAACGTTTGTTAGATGTATTAACTTATCCTCCATGAAAATACTAGAAATCAGGATAGCCACTCAACCTAGCCCATGATTCTTTGTTCCTAATCTACCAGAATTCCTACAAACCTTTTTCTAATGATAAATTTTTCCCATTGGTGATATTAACAACATCATATGGTGATGTAATTCCACATAACTATGAAATGTAACAAAAAATCAATTCTAAGTTTGACATTGAAACTTTTCATCTCGAGTATGAAGATGTACCATAAAAATGGATAACTACTAACCTTAAGGTTAAATCCCCTATTTTAGTATATTCCCTTAGATTAAACTCCCTTTGATGTGTCTAAGGTCATCAACCCACTATGTAACTAAATTTATTTCATGAGAATTTTCATGGTCGATAAAGTGAAAAATGATTGAGAAGAACCTATATTGAATTATAATAATATAATAGTGGAGGATAATATAATAACACCACATACTATAAAAGGTATTCCACTTCGATCCTTAGGTATAGACTATAAAGCTTCCATCTGAACTTGCCCACAGCCCCATGCTATAGCTAAAAAAACCTAATCAGGTCCACTCTATTGGAGATGATAATCAAAAGTATGTCTATGAGGACCATTATAACCTCCATATCTAGTCCTTCCAATGTTACTCCAACTCCCATCCAGACTTGGAATAACTAATCCCTCTTCTAATGGTGTATTATTTTCATATCCTCTTCCACTATATGCATGTGTAAAGGTTAAAAAGAATCTCTATAAATGATCCATTCAACTAAAAGAGCATAATTTCAAAGGGACTTTATCACACTATGTCTTAATATTCCCCTAAAATCCACACTAATCGAAAATAACATAGATTCTATTATGGATACTCTAGATTCCACATCTCTGATGTAAAAAACCCAAATCTATGCTTCCAAAGAGTAAAATAACTACCACCCTTCTGTGGCACTAAACCTCTATGCTCGGCGCTGTCAACTTCTCTCAGTTTGCGCAAAATGATATGAGTCTTATTTAGAATATCATAAATAAGTATTTTGGAAAAAGAAATTCACTAGGGAGAAAATTCCATAACAAATCCCATCCGTGAGATGTATATCATGTGATACCACATTTCCATCTAGAAGTGGTCCAAAATCATTGGAACTCATAAAAATGAGATGAATAGTCAATGATGGATAGTTAACCCTTCTCCAGGTGCTTGAACTCTCAGACTCGGTCATATATCAATGTATAAGGGGAAATTTACACATATAATATAGTCTATAAGTCTATCCACACCATGCCCTAATGATGTCTAGCCATCCCACCAGAACCTGGCCAAATCATGAAGAATGTAGGTGGTATGATTAACCCTCATCTCTAGAGGAATCTCCAGATGCCCAAAGATAGATAGAGTTAACTATAACCAAGTTTTAGTAGCATTTGGACCTCCATCTTTTGAAAAATTAGAAGGATGGAATTTATGGAACACAAGATTCATATAAAAAATCATAGCTGTAGGTCATAGAATACCCTACATAGACTACATGAAATGTTGAAAACTCTCTCAATGATGAGTGTCAGTTCCATGTTCGATTATAATAGGTCATTCCGCATGTGGAAATCTTGTTGGTGAGATTGGTTTCTCATGTGACACCATCTCTAGGGCATGATCATCTCTATCATCCTTTAACACAACTAAAGGGTATTATGTTGAAATGATTATACAAATACTATCCTTAGAAATATATTTATATAAAATAAAATCACTACCATATGAAGGTCACAAGTAATGGTGTCACTATGTATAGAACTACCCCAAATTCTAAATTATAATTCTTGGTATTTGTATGTGTTCAAATTTAATTTATATGGGTTCTAGTATATGAAAGGTCAACTTCACAACCCTCTTATTTTATCAGAAACTATTTTATTTGTAAAAGTCAATTTTAAAATTTAAATTATTTACATTAATATATATATATATATATATTGTGGTTTAATGAAAATTTTCATCCTTCCCATCTTAAAAAATCCCATAAACATAAAAACTGAAAGTGAAACCCATTTAATTTTAACCAGTCCCCATTTACATTAGGTCTCAGAATGAAATAAGTTTTATTTGTTGCCCTGATTCAGTTAATTACAATTTCTAATTCACAATGGCTCATACACCTCATAAATATGAAATGGAAGTCAATTAGTCCCAACTAAAGAGAATCACATATAATAATAGGTGCATAGTTGACTTGGGTTGAAATAATCTATCTAAAATTTCACTATCATCCTTTAAGAAAAACGCAATATAGATTGATGATGAAAAATTAAATAACCAAATCCAATACCTCATATAATATTTTAGAAACATAGAAATATAAAAAGCCATGGGTCACTCAACAATCATAGGAAACACAAGTAATAAAAATTATAAACTACACTTACATGGGAGGGAATATTAATGACATGTGAATTCTAGGTTCCTAAATTAATCTAGGTAATAATTATACTTATCTTATAATTCCAAGGTAAATATATATAAATGATATAATAATACAAAAAAATTGGTGTATCACCTAATGGTTAAAGGATGTCAATTTTAACTAGAAAAAATATATAACAAAAATTCATATTCCAATACATCATGGTTTTAACACCAAGAATAGGTTAACTCCAATAGATAATGAATTATAACCATGTTACAAAATTTCATAATCTCCAATATATATTTCCAAAAAAAATACAGTAGATAATAAAACCTCTGACACCACTTTGTGATATCCCAATCTAGAATCAACCAGATGAGTTCCCCGAGCCAGTGGACAACATGGCCTCAACTATTCCACTACATATGAAAGAGGATTAAAATAAGTAGTGAGGGACTAAGATGTGTTAGTGGGGATAAAACTCCCTCTATATATATTGTATCTCATCACATATATAATTATAGGTAATTATAGTAAGTATACTAATGAATAAAAAATATATCTGGAGGATAAGGATAAACATCCAACAAAAAATTATAATCAAAAGTTAGAAATTGAACCATGTAAATAATGTTGATAACACACTTCATGTCTCTACATAACATAGAAAAAATTTATACATGTTGGTAGTAAATATATTCTATAAAAAAGAAATAAAATAACCAAAAACTATCAATTCATCCTGAGCTCTGGTCCAATCCTCTACTACCAAGATTTATGCTAATGAAAAAAAATCGTGATTAGGTTTCCAATGAGGTAAACTTCCCCTTATCAACACATGCATATATATAATATATGTAGATACCATCGGTGTCCCAAATAGGGTGTTAGATACATCCAACTAGGCCACCACTGATGGCGTCTATAAAAATCATTCTATGAAGTAACAACTAATAGTGTTTGGGAATATGTGATGGTAATGACAACATTGTAATGTGAATACCAAAATACTTGATTCAGCCTCAGTTGATGTATAAAAATGTATCATTAAATAAATTTTATTTTAGTTTTTAATAAATTTTAACAATAGTATTTATTATAGGATTATTAAAATATGAACCACGTTGTAAAAAATTCATCATATATTAGTGGTAATAATGAAAGAGGATCAATGGTAATAACCATGACATCCATGACGACAGGGATTAAGACAACTCATTAATAACCTGAATTTTGTATAAGGGTTGTGAGTATAATACAAGGTTAAATTCCCAAGGAATTCCATTGTAAATCATTCAAACTGATTCTAATAATCTCTTCCAAAATAAAATTTGGTAAGAATAACTGGGCCCAATGCGGTGAATCAATGGTTCCATGTGTCCGAATACAACAATCTAGATCCCAGGAGTGCATCCAATAAATCCAAATATCTAGAAGATAGTGATGGGATAATAAGGTTTCATCTTGGTAATCCACTATTAGATAAGGTCTGTGTTTCATGTTGGGTATGTCCATTGGAAATCAGCTCCTTGAATCAGAATTTCACCCTCTGAGTGATCAAGTCATTCCCTTGGGAATCCAAGGCTGGATCAAGTTTGACCACTCTAATAAATTTAAAAATACCGATATGAAATAAAAATATTATAAGTAGTTAATTTTTTAATTAAATCCATGTAATACTCATACAACATAATGATTTAGTAGGTTCACTCCATCACCTTTCATAGTACAGGAAAAGGATAAAAGGGACATTAAACCATTTTCCAATTTATTTTATAATCATTTGATGGGTTTATTCCATAGATTTCATGTAAAATTTTAATTATTTAATTATAATTTCAATTATTAGGTTCATTGCTATATATTTTATAAACATGAGATGTTGAGCTATGTATATGAAAACATTTTTAATTTAATTATAATTAACAAGTCCAATTGATATATATAAATATAATTTTCATTTGAAATTAAAATATTTATTTATTTCATTTATAAACATACTTTAATTAGGGTCTTGTGATAACTATATATTTTTAATCAATGTGACAATTAAATATCCACTAATTATATGGGAACACTATCCTTAAAAGGTTCAAGTGATAGCACAACCGAACAGTGGACCAAATTTTCATAGAACAACCACTAAAGGAAGAATTAAGGAATAAAACTACTAGGAGTGTGAGGTATTGATTTCATATCCTCTAATGATATGATGATCCAATATATTAAGTAATCTAGAATACAAGGTGGATCTTTGTAATCATGGAATATAAATTTATTAAGAAATTACCAACGAAATTGGCACATGAACAACAACAACAACTGTATATATAATTGTGTGACTTGAGGGAAGAGTCATTGGAATCATACCATGAGACTATATCACTATCCTCGTCCATTATTGTCTCATTGATTGATGTGGATCATATGAAAACAGAATAATGGATCAACCCCTTGAAAATTGAACACAAGATCATGTACCAAAATAGTTAAAAATCAAGTAAGATAAAATAACATTAGAATGTAACATATTCAAGATCATACGAAGTGTATTCTAATGTGATTAATAATTCTTTGATCGAACTCTAGATGTAAGAGTTATCAATAATAAAATATGGAGGAACTTGATATTCCACATTGGGAGGGAGGAGGCTCATTTCGGTCTGATGGAGGAAAGGCTTGAAAGAAAATAGGTTTACAATAAATTTATGTGTAAAATAGACATTTCACCCATATTTAACTAAGTCTCATGGTTTGGACATAGAATTTGGCCTCACGGTTTTTCAACACAGTTGGCCAAAATGTACACCAATGATACACCTCCCACTACTTACAGAAGGATCTCCTTTGGTTTCATGAACATAGGTTGACTAACTTTGAGAAACATTTTCATACCCCAATGATAATAACATCAAATCCACCCACATGGTTTTCTACCTTAGTATGCATGGTTTTCTCATACCATGCGGCGTCTTGAGCCCCTCTATCCTGACCTCACTTTGTGATTCAAACCATGTGGACTAGCACACAAGGTTTTTGATAATCATGTAGTCAATCCCTTTTCTCCACCAGCTAGGGTTCCATGCTCATAACAATCCTAGGACACCCAGGGATCATTTGTGAACTCACATGGCATCCATATTAGGTCCAAAGTGAATTATTATACCAAAATAAAAAAGGATTCATAACTGAAAGAAAAACTGGGTTCTTACATCTTGGGACCTTATTTATAGAAAATGTTTCCCCCATAAATAATATATATAGAGATTTATATAATAATTGCATTATTAGAATGTATGTGTCTAATTTAATCTATTCATGTGATTTCTATGGGAGGTTTCATCTTATAATGATTTTATTTAAAAATTCATTTGTACCCTAATAACATTTATGGAATTCTGAATATAAAACCCAGATATGAATCCAGAATTTTCATGAACCAAACACACAAAAATACTATCCAAGTAATCATTTTTTTATGAATCCTAGTATAGTTATAGGTTTGTTATATCATTATATCACTCAGATTCCATCCTTGGAAGTTCACATAGGGAATCAAATTTTTTTTCATTGAATACATAATAGCATGCCCTCAAACTCCATCATTGGTTGTCCACATAGGGAGTCTAAGTATCATTTGTGGCATAATATTATTATACCCTCTAATTGCATCCTTTATAGTCCACAAAGGAGTCCAAGTATCCCTTGGTCGCATACAAGACAGCTACCAAATGAATCCTTGCATGGCGTTCATATAAGAACCATTTTTTAACCTATGGTGTATAATAATAATTTTAATCTAATCATTTAATTATTCAATCAAGAAGAGTATTTTTATAGTTTTCCAAAATTTGAACACACCCCACACTCTTTCCATGGAGATAAGAAAACAATCATTGGCATAAAGTATAAGTGTACTTTATATGTTCATGTTTTAATTCAATTAGCCTTCATAATTATATAAGTTGTTTAACAAACCTCATAATGTGTTTAAAATGAAATCATTGTTTCAAAAGGCCTAACATCACATGAATCATCCAATAAAAATCAATTCATAATTAGGATATGAATAAATTCTCAGAATCAATTGAGAAATATCATTGAACAAGTTCCTAGGGACATGGTCTTTCATTCAAACAATATTCCATTCCATTCTATTTTAATCCTTTCATTTTACATCCTAACCAATGTGCCAAGATAATACCTGAAAAGTTTAATCAACATATAGGCCACCCTTGGTGGTTTAATATAATTTATCAACACACCCAAGTGGTGGTTTAAATTTGAGGTCCTTAACCTTTAACAATAAGTTATTATATCAAGGGATTTATATTGGTCAATCACATTCAGTTCCTTTTTTGGAAAACATCCTTTAAGAATAATATCCCAAAAAACTTTCTTTTGGAATAGATTAATCATATAAAAACACAAATACATTGAGGGAATATAACAAGGAAACCTACCTTAGCATGATAGTAGAATCTGCATCCATTTGTTTCCTCTAATCTATGAAAGAACGGATGAAATCGAGCAAATAGATAGAAAATCAAAAATAGGGAATACAATATCACAAAAAATAGCTCTGTTAAAAGGAAGACAAACGATAAATGGACAAAGTGGAATAGATAAATCACTTGTGTAAATACCAAAAGACTAATAAAAAGTGAATTAGAGTATGGAGGATGATGTTATAAAAAATCATGTGTTTTACTTCAATGAGATAATTAGCGTGAGGTATAGGGGCTATCTGATTAAAAAATATGAAAATAATAGGATAGTTTTTTATTGAAACAAGGGAAAATGTTTCTTTTAACCAATTTAAAACTAGGATACCCTACTTGGCCACACAGTTTCCCAAGCTGAACACCAACCAAACTCCTAGAACTATCCTAGGAAACCCCTCACATGGGCTAGGTGCACAGTATTCCTAACTATTCATTTCCCATAAAAAACCCATTTTGTCACATATATGATACAGGTCGCACGAAAATGTTGCCTTGGTCACAAGGAGAGGGGGAAAATTGTCCCTTATATGTGAACTAAAACAACCCTCATGGTTTAATCAAACCGTGTGGGTTGGGCCACACAGTTTCTACTAATGTTCGTCTTTGTTTCCTCCACTATGATATTGAGCTTCGGGCTATAAAAACTCCCTTGAAACCATTTCTTCCTCTGTGAATCCACTTAACCCTCACATAAGGATAATATTAAATTATTGAAATTCAATTAAAGGGTTATATATACCTCATATAAAAGCTGGGTTCTTACAATGTTCTCCAATTAAACTAATTCATCAAAAAAATGGCATTCCAAGGGTGTTCTAGAATCATATGAGAATGAATCCCCACATTGGGAATGAATGTCATCCTCTCACTCCCAAGTTGTTTCACATACATGATCGTGTTTCCATTTCACCTATACGAGAGGAACATTCCAACCTCAAAGAACCGTCATGGATTAATCAATAATATGGATCGAATGCTACACAATGGATGCATATTACTCCAATTATCCTCATATGTCTGAATAATATATGATTTTTCTTCATAATATCCATTAATATAAGATATATTAATGATTCCATTCATGAACCAGTACCTCTAAGGTGGCTACAACGGATAGACTTCATGAATGACTATATCTACAATCTTGAAGTGCATGTATAATGATTTGATATCTTCCCCTTTGTTTGAATCACACTATTCAACTATCTTGGAAAACATATTTAAAGACCCAAATCCCCATATCAAACACTTTTTTGGATGGTGATGATTGGGGTATGATTTATGTATACAAATAGCTATAGACATCTACTTCCTAACAATATGAACCTACTAAAAAGTCTCCTTATCTACATGAGGACCCAGTAGAACTACCTCTCATGCTTATAATTAGCATAGCATTGAACAACACAATCAACCATATAGGGCCTCATAATAATCCATTTTTAATGTCATTTTTATGCTAATATTATTACTAAACAGAGTTATATGTTTTTTTCTCCAATGAACCCTCAGAATTAATGATGAATTATCAATGAATTTCTTCCAAAACCTGTATTATGTAATTAGAATGACCACCAGTCTGTGGGTGGTATGTTGTACATAGTATTACCTATGAACGCAATCCCTTCATCAACACCTTCCAGAATAGTGAAATTAAATTTGAATCATAGTCTAATGCGATAAACTGTGGAACTCCATGGATAATATATGATTTGATGAATGTAGATCCTCCCAAGCTCATCCACCTATAAGGTCCATCAAATTGGATGGAAATGGGTGATGTTTTCATCCTATGTACTATCACCCATGGGATGTCATTAACTAAAGGAGATCTTGGAAATACTATCACAAAATCTATGGGGATGTCATCTCATTTCATATTAGGAAGATGTAATGGTTGTAAAATCCAAAGTATCACTAATGTTATAACTTAACCTACTGACAGGTGGTTCTCAATGCTATGAACCAAAATATATCTCTTACATCCATGAAAAAAAGAAATGGGGAATAAGAAATGTTGTGTACTGTTAAGACCATGTTTACTTCCCATATAGAGGCATGTGAATCTAGCATCAACTCCCCTCATATTTTCTTAGGAACCCAGACATTTCCATGGATTTAAAAGATCTCGTAGTCATTAATGATCCAACTAGGAGGAAGTTCATCACCTGGAACTATCTCTAATATTGGAAATCCTTCATAATCTGATACTTTCTTCATCTTTACTCTCTCCAAAAGTGATGTGGTCACTAATAAAGATGTGAATATAGACTATCTCTGATGGGACTGAACCTTCAAATGAATTTCATGAAAATAGGCCGTAATATGTTAATCAATACTCACTATCTAAACATAATATCTATGAGTCAACCTCCTTGGCGAAATAAAAAACCAATTTCCCTTTCTAGGGGTCTTGGAAAGCATGATATTTAATGTCATAGTGTTTTCATCCCATAATCATTTTATATGATTAATTTCATGATATATAAAGATATAATTGTAGAATTTTTTAGGTATACAACTCCAAATTCTCTCCCAGTATGAATTGCCTCCTATAAAGCAACACTTATATCACATCACCTAACTCGATCTCATTCATTGAGTAGTTTCTCTCATGTTCACTCTATAGATGAAAATAATACACCACAACCTGCTCCTTATGTGTTATAACTACTCCTAGACAGACACCTAATGCATCATAACATACTATATAGATTCTTCCTGGCTCTAGAAGAATAATTCAACACTAATGTTAGTCTACCTTTCATCTCCTAAAAGGATTTCTCATGATCTTCTAGCCATATTATCATTACACCCTTTATAGTCAATCATGTAGGATGTTCTGATACATGTGAGAAGTCTTGTATTGAGTACCTATAATAACCATCTTTGACCAATAATATTTATATAAAATATATTTTCTTGGGATTATTCTAGGATACTATAGATCTCACCTTCTCTTGGTCAACTAATACTACTATCTCTGAAGGAATTTGACCTAGGAAGTGATCTTCATTCATCCAAAAGGGACACATTGTGAACATAGCTGTAAATAATTCTCTCCCAATGTATCCAATATGATATCAAGATATTTATAATGGTCATATCATGTGTGAGAATACATGAAGATATAATCAAAAAAATTCGCCACAAACAAATACAAATATGGATAGAAAACCAAATTCATTAGTTCCATGAAAACTACTAGTTCATTCGTGCGATTGAATGACATGAATAAATACTCATACAATCCATATTGTCTATGGAAATATGTAAGTGGTATATCTTTTGATCAAACTCACAAATTATGATAACTTGTTCAGAGATCAATCTTATTGGAAACCCTTCCTACTTGGATATGGTCAGAACGATCATCTATGAAAGTTAGATGATTCTATTTCCTAGCCTTGTGTATGTTCAACTAATGGAAATCCATTCCATGAATGAGGGTATTATCTGCCTTCATAAGGAAAAGGAATAGTGGGAAACATAGTAAATAACAAGTTTATATAATCCCCTTATCTTTCAAATTCTCTAGCTTCCTCTTGGGCTCCAGTGACTTAGTATTATCAATCCCCTAAGGTGGAATGGATACTAGGGCGTCTCTTGGAACAATATTGATAGAAAGTAATACCTCTTTATTATGAAGTAGTCCTAACAATTCATTAGAAAAAAAATACCAGAAATGATATATAATTGTAGGGACACATACCTAACACATTTTCTGATCAACTATATATATGTTAGAAAATTGTACCATTATATTTCCCATCCTAGGATGCTTTGGTCCACATTGAAGTTCACAAAACATCCATTCACATTTTTGAATAAAAACATTCATGTCTATTGATGTGAAATTCACCTTAAAAAGATAGATATAAACATGGGAATGATTGGGAACCAACAAATCCATCCAATGAATGATTTCAAACCACGTCATTTCGATGATAAAGATTTGTGGAATTTTCTAAACTTGATTAAACTTGTAGATTGTATCCCAAATGGTGTATCATTTTTAATTATGTCATAGGAAAACTAATAATCGATCCCATGGCTCTCCACAACATGCACATATATGATAAAATATGAGGCACCTAAATTGATAATATATTATACTATTTTAGAGGCTTCTAGAATTGTACCTCTCACCCTATATGGATTGGAACACTGGTCTCCATGTATTGGTTTCACTCCATACATAAAGCCTAATCTGAATCCCTATAATATAAATTGGATACCCTATGCATGTTCATTGTACTAGCACTATATATCTAGTCTCTTTCTACTCTATCTCATACCACCTCCTATTCTGGATTGGTCATTTGTACTCTATCTCCCTACCTAATGAGAAGTTATTGATGTTTCTCCAGAACATGGAGTCAGTGTAAACCCTATCTTAGTAGATCAAAGATGAAAATCTCATCAAAATCACTATAGATAGCCCATAATACCACTATATTGACACACTACAGGCTCCATCGTACACTAAGGTTTCATATATCATGATCTACCACACTGATTGTACCTCACATGGAAACATGATTCTATATGTTGGATACTAATATTACCATGTGGAATCTACTGAATACTCATCATTATTTTTTTCAATGTAGTTCTAGATCTAGGTTCTGAAATACATTGGATCAAACATCCATCCTCTTATAGTTTATGCTCCATGATAAGATCTTGATTCTATATCCCATATATAGTAGTAACTTGAAATACATTAAACTACTATCTAATATCATAATTAAGACCAACCTAAAATTTACTAGAATTAGATAAGTCAACACCTTATTTAATAGATGTGAAATTCTAGAGATCTATAAAATAGGAAAAATAGTCTATGACTAATTCATATATCTTCTCCATGTGCATAAATTATTTGACAATATCGTCCTTCAAAATCATGTGATAGAAATAATCAATTAGGTGTATATGAAAATATTTATAATCGCAAACCAGATGTTGATAGATCTTAGTAACAACATATCACCATATCCAAGTTAAATATCATATCATATATAAGGAATGATTCACTCACCTATATGGAGGTGTCCCCAGATGCTCAAAAATTGATAGTGTGGACTCTATCCATGACACTAAATCATGTGGTCAGGCATCCCCTAAACTTGTGGGGGGATGATTCTATTAGAACTCATGTTCAAACACTTCCATAGTGGGGAAGGATGAATCTATACCTGAATAGAATGTATAAAACCAAGGAACCAATATCAAAAGAGGTACTCAATGCTCAAATCATGTAAAACTAAAGATCATAGAAGAGACGCCACTATAGGATCTACTAGGGGCCCAAAGACCTCCATCCTTGGGAGAATGGTCATCTCCACCCTCCAAGAAAATGACTTGAGGATGATATGGTGGAATGTTTCTAAAAATTGTGAAGAAAACACCTCAGTACAAGATTTAACAACATGTAAAAATGTAGATATAACAATAATATTGGTTTAAGACTCCCTATATAAATTCAAAACCCTCAACCTACTCCTAAAGACAGTTTTGGAATAAATTTAGATCATAATGAAATAAATATACACATCCTAATACCCACTAATATGTTTGGGTTAAGGTCAAGTTATATTCTATAATTCAGAGGTCCTGATATACAGAGTTCAAAATTCAATTTATAGTGGAAATCCCTTTAAATTTAAATTGTAATACCCATTTAGTGGAGTCCATTTTCTTTTATAATTAAATTTCATTTCAATTTATCTTAATTTATTATTATATTCTCCCAAATGGTTCGATTATATGGATCTCCATTTTAATTTATAATGGACCGTGTAGCTTATAAATTGAATTTTGGTATCCATTTAATCAAAACCAGTTATTTATTCCATCCTTCATGAAATGTTAGTAAAATTTAATTTCCATATAAATAAATGAAAAAAAATCATGCTACATGCAATGCATGATGTAATTTAAAAATTTCATTGTATATACATGGATTAATAATACTTATGTTCCTATAATGATGCATGATGCAAGACACCCTTGTCATATTGTCCATGAGAAATAATTTTAATCATAAAAAACATCATGCATAAGGTGTATCACCCAATGGTGAAATCAAGAAAAATTTAGTAATCATAATCCATAGTAACAATTCACATCCAATGTAATTGTCATTTTTACTGAATGTGGGTTATCAAATCCCAGGAACAGACTCATGAAAAAATCCCTACGTTCCCTATTTCTCCATTTTACAATCCCAAAATAGAGTTACAATGAAGAGATAGCTTTGATATAACTTTTTGATGTCTTGGACACAATTCACTCAATAGTATCAGATCTTGGTTGGCCACATGACATCAAGAACGCCTCCTCATATGCCAGCGGCTACCGACTAGCATTGAGGAACCATGGTGGAAGAGTGGGTGTACTATTCCATCATGATCAAAGTGTAGCATGATAATATAATAATAAAAATCGTTAATGGAAGTATTGTATTGATATAAATAGTGTAAAAATAACAATACATCATATAAAAAATAAGTAACCAAATCCATCAATTTCATATTGAATATGATTATAATGGCATGTTATACAACAAAGAAATAAATGTATACATGGAATCAATTACACATAAAAACAAGTATACCAAAAGAACCAAAAGACTAAGAGAGTATATTTAGATAGAATAAAAATACAAAGCACCATCATGTACTCCCATACTCCCATGGAACAATAAATCATGCATTGTAAATCAGGTTTTCCCCTACCCCTACCCATGCCCATGAAGTCGTTCCGGGTACCAAAACGTGTCTTGAACATGGTGTGAGATAAATCGAACATGCCACCACAAGAATTATAATATTTCTTTCATTTCCATGAATATTTAATAAAATATTTGAAGATAATTATAAAACTAGAAATGATTTGAAGTAATAAATAACCATCATAGGTCTTGGTTACCAGGGAAAATCAATCATCTACTACCTATTATGGCTTAATCTAAAATGTATCTAATATAATATATCATTATGGAATATATTTATAAAAAATATCAAGTCATGGATCAAAGACCAAGTGTTCACTACATATCATATCCAACATAATTGGGGAGGAGTTCTGCTTCAAGCAGCGAGTGGTGTTTGAGTCTTGGTATGAGTTATGCTCATCGTGTAAGAAATTGGGGCATAATCTTGAGATCTATAGGCGCATGGCATTCAGGTGCCTCGGGCCTCTGTTGGTCCTACTGGTTAGAGTAGAAAGATTACAGAGGTTAATAGCAAGGTTGGATGTATGGGAGGTGTTAGTGTCGTGACTGTTGATATTGATGCAGTAGTTAAGAAGACACAGGAAGAGGTGTTGGATTCTGATCTGAGGGTGAATGAAATCTCCAATAGGTTGAGAGTTGATTTGGCAGGCCCTCCACGAGCTTCTGGTCCGGTGATTGCCCATGGAACCAACCAGGTGAGGCAGTAACAACCTCTTGCTCTACCTCCTGATCCAGAAACCCAAGAAGGCATTAGCAGATTGATAGGAGATACCAATGCAATGAACATGGTTGTTACAGTGATGCCTAATGACAAGGAAGCGGTCTCGTCAGGTCAGTCTGGTCCTGCAGGTGCATCTCAATCGGAAAATAATGGGGAATTTACTATTGGGAAATCTGCATGTGCAATTCAAGGTGCGGTTATTAAAGAAACTAATAGTCAGCCTCAATTCATGTGGCGTGGTTTCATACAGTCCAGTTATCCTGATGCAACAGACCAGAGATCTCTGGATTCTAATGTTGTCTTGGGTTCACTGAATAATACTATCCTGGTTGAAAGTGGGCATATACAGGCAAGAGAATTTTAAAAGGAGGATTGTGGAGGAAGTTCAAGCTTGATTCGGTCCACAGTTCCCTTGTGCAATAGGTTTGAAGGTCTTCAGGAGGCTGATTTGAGTTCTGATCCTATTTTCCTAGGCGAGGGGGATGGGATTGGCGGGAAGACAATCAAAGGGAGTTATCATGGCCACTTGGCAGATGAGGAGTCAAGTCCAAAACGTAATAAAGGTTTCAGGAAGAGGAAGGGGAATAAGGATTAATCCTCACTACCCCCTCCTTTGGAGACTCAATCTGCTAAAAAGATGAGCGACAAGAAGATGGACATGGAGACATTGAGTTGTCATAGGGAAGGGGAGCAGGGTGATCAAGCCTTGTTTCTCCTTTTAAGTTCTGATGAAGAAGTGACAGAGAAGGTTTTTTTTCTCAACGCAACTGAGGAGGAGGCAGCTAAGATGATGGGGAGATCAATTCAGGTGTCTCTCAATGAGGAACAATTTTCATGGATTGACAGACAAGACTCAATCTTGGTATGGGGTTTCAACGGAGGGAAACTCAGTATCGATGAGTACATTTAGACATGGGACCAGCTTACTTCTGAGCTTGAGAAGAGGATGTCGGATGTAGCAGATTTACAGGTTTCATCTTTATCTTGGAAAATATTTAGGGAAACAGATTCAGGTAATATCAAGTTTCTCTCTAATGACTCTGTTTAAGTTTGTTGCCTTGATTGGTTGGTTGGAGAGAGTTATTTGTGCGAGATGTGTTGGTCCTTGGATCTTCTTTTTGTTTGCCTATGTTAGGTCTTTGATTCTTGTTTCCAGTAGTCTACTTGGAACAGCTCCGGAAGGGGATCAGAGCATGTAGTCTTCACCAGTGCAGGTCCTTTGGATCTGGATGATCGAGAGGGTATGGCTTCACCATCAGTTCCGTACCCGTGCAATTCTGCACGGGACTGCTTTCTGAAGGGCCTACGTTGGTGAAGGCTTGTCTTCATGAAACATCTTCTAGGGTGGGGCCGGTCCGATAATTTCTTCTGACATTTCTTAATCTGCGTGTGTTGTAATGTGATTGTCCAAACATTTTTGTGGTTTCTCACTTTTCCTTAAAAGAGTTTTGATAATAATAAAAAAGTAATTTTCAGTCATAAGAAGGACATAATTAGAATTTATGGCTCTTACCAAATCCAAGATAATGGTTTTTCTTAGAATACATGTTTTATAATAATTTCATTTAATAATTAAAATTTAACATGAGCCATTACATGGAGTATCTAATTATAAACACAAGTATCGAACCTTTCTTATCTAGATAAAAACACATTATAATCCCAATCGAGGAATCCCTTAGAGGAATACTGGTATCCTTCTAGGTGTGGTATAACATCACAAACATCTAAGATCGTCTTTGGTAGTCCATATGGGGATTTCAAGTGTAACCCATGGAATACATAATAGCATACCCTCTGAGCCCGTCCTCAAAAATCTACATAGAGAGTCTCTGTATCACATTTCTAAAAATTGTAGTCATACATCTGATTCCATCCTTGGAAGTCCATAAAAGAGTCCTAGTATCATTCAAGCACAGAAAAGCTAGTTACCAGATGAGTTCATCCAGGGATCCTATATAATATACCTTTTTTCACTAAAGGAAAGAAATTATCATTTAATTTTAATCATTTCATTATTCAAGAATGATGATTCCATTTATACAAATCCTAAATTGGAACCCACCTCTTACTCTTTTCATGAGAATATAAAAATGTTCATGGGGCCAAAGTCTAAATATACCATATAAGCTCATGTCTTGATTCAATCATCCATGATAATTATTTAAGCAATTTAACTCACCTAGGAAGATGGATCATATGAATGTATAGTCTTAGAAGGTATAACATCACATAAATCCCTGTATCTATCACCATTGGGCATTATGATATAATGAACATCGCAATCTAAAGATATAAAGATCAATGACTAAGAGCCTATAGACACGGTCTTCAATCCCACCTATATATTATTCCATGGTATTTTAATCATTTTATTTATCATCCCATGAAATGTCTATAGAACATGCCTCCAAGTTTTTTTCAATGAATATTCCACACATGATAGTTTAATTTTATTTAACAAAACACCTAAGTGGTTGTTTGAATTAAAGGTCCTTAACCCTAAACAATGTTTTATCAAATCTCTTGTGTTATATTGGTCAATCCGAGTAATTCAATTTAACAACAATTTATATTAGCAAGAATTGTCTTGAAAACAAAATGTGTATCATAATGACATTATGTGTATACATAAAGACTTAAGGGAAAGGTATGATTCCACCTACACCATCTTGTTAATTGATTCCTAGTCTGTTGATGGCCTATAATTTGGGATTGAATGGAAGAAATCGAACAAAGATACAAACACCACAATAATAGGGAAAATGTGATCACACAAAAATAACTATACTGAGGGGAAGAAAAATGATGAATGGGATAAGTGGAACATAGAACTCACCATTGGCTATCCAACTCTCTAAAATCAACTGAATATGAGTCTTAAGGAGGTTGTTATCACAAATACTAGGTTGGGATTCAATGGGAGCATTAATTTAAGTGAATGGGGCTGAATACCGTTTAAAATGAAATAATTATGAGGATAGATTATTTTTTTAATTAACAAGGGGATAAATGGTATTTTCACTCCTTTAAAACCGGGGTTCTTAGTTTATCTTCAAAGTTGGACAAAATGTGTTCCAATCATATTCATACAATAATATCAAGAGACCCCACACATGGTCTAGGTTCACAATTTTCAACATAATGCATAACCCCTATGAAACCTCTCTACCTCATTCTTGAGGAAGGTCACAAGTTTGGGCAACCTAGGTCAAATGGTTAGGGAAACTATTGAAGCCCCATGATGTGCACCAAAATTCCCCAACATAGTTTAATCAAAACATGTAGCTAGGGAAGAATGGTTCTACTAACAATGTGGCCCATCTACCACCTCTATAATCTAATGCCTCTAGCTCCGTACAAGCCATGAACACCCATGTTTCCAATGTTTCCACACTAAGAACTCCCATGATGATAATATAAAATAATTAAATAGATTTTAATAGATTTTGTACCTCATGGACAATCTAGATTATTATAATTCCTTTGAAAAATCATAGTAGAATATTAAAACCATTCTTGAAAATATTACAGTGAAGACATGTATATGGAAGATAAATATAAAATAAAAATGGGGAAATAAATATTGTTTTTATGAAAAATATTTTTCCAATCATTATAAGTAAAAAATGGGTGAAAATCGTATTACTACTTGAAAATTTGATGAATTGCGATAGTAAAAAAAATACTGATATTCTTGAGAGGTTAATTATGAAAACTACTGGAAAGGAAGGTTATACCAATAATTCAATACCATTGTTATAGGCTGGAGAACCATTGGTACATCCCATACCATGGGTTCTCTAAACCCTTGGATATAGTTTCATTTCGGAAACTCCTATACCAATGATTTATTTAAACCATTTGTATAGGGTGGTTATAATTTCATGTTACAAATGGTTCATTACAAACCATTGGGATATGGATATGACAATCATCTAAAGTAATTGGGAAATAGATTTACCAATAGTTCAAAACATTAGGATAGCTATATCCCAATGGTTCAAAATAATTTGGAATGGTCTATATGAAGAGTTTTTAGTGATTCATTGGTATATAGTGGTTAAAATTTTATTTTACCAATTGTTCATTTTAAATCATTCGAATATAGATATAGAAATAGTTATGTAATAGTTGATGTAGACCCCCCACTCCCTATCCTGCAACATCCCCGCAACTCAATGGACCTAAAATCAAAACAAAAAATCAAAACTCTTGAAATAATCAAACAATAAAATGAAACTACAATCAAAAATACCTACAATCAATATGGAATATAATAAATAATGAAAGAAATTAACTACACCTGAAATCAAAACAGAATACCAACAATGGAAATAGAATATCGACAACCGATAATGAAACCAACAGAACATCCTCAACACAAATAACCTGCAATTCAACTAATATAGCATCCTAAAATAGCCTCAATCCAACAAATAAATAATGATAACTAAGGAAATCTATTGATTCATTTGAAAAATGAAAAAAACGTTCTAAACATCACATATATTAATTCACACCAAATCATCATATAGAATATGTAATAAATATAAGTACAAAATTTCACAGATCAATATGTCCCTCATCACTATCACTATCATCTCATTCATCCTTGGCCTCATCCTCATCCTCAATGTCATCCTCCTACTTATCCTCATCCTCAAACTCTTCCCCTCCTTCTTCCTCACTATCATCCCCACCCTCTTCCTTGCCATCATCACCAACATGTTCTTCACAATCATCCTCGCCATAGTCATCGCCCCGAATTTCATCATCATTAAAACCACTAGGACTACTACCCAGTGCACTATATAACATACGCGTCATCAATATATATGAATCACAATCTATGGTGTCCTTTTTGGAATTGATAGACAAAAACATCCATTAGTTTCATAAATTTAGTGTTTTTCCATTGAGTGTGTTATTCCACCTATATGGACCTTTTTTGCCTTTTCTACATTAGAATCATCATGTGGTACCCATGCTTTTTATTTTTCAAACTCTCGATTTTTAGAAACTACACCTAAAGTGGTCCAATACCTCATTGGTACAATATTTTTTGTTGGCCAGCAGGGTAGTCTGCCATGGTTCTCATCTCTAAAAACATATCGTAAGAGAACATTTGGGCCAAATATATAAGGTTACTAGGCACCAATGTCATTTAAGGTAGACTATTAGAAATATAAAAATACTATTAAGATAAAATATATATATTAAAAATGGAAATCCACAATGTAAAACTTACTATTTTCTATTGTGTCAGTGCATTTAACATAATTTCATATTTTTTATTTATACCCAAGAAAATGAGTTTGGCATGAGGCATAGATCCTTCAATATTTAAAACTATTTTTAGAATGGAATTTAATTTAGAACACCTTAATTGAACATAGGATACTAATAATTCCCTTTATAGATGGAGCGGCAGAGAGAGGGCGACGAACGAGGGCACCGAACGCGAACCGAGGGCGACGCAAGCAGACGAGATACGCGAAGCTTCACGGATGTGGTTGCAGGAGCTGAGCAGATTCGATCTTCGGATGAATCTCCGCCTCGTGCAGACTCCTTTCATCCGAAGCACTTCCGGCATAGGGGTCACGTGGCCATCTCATTCTCGCAGGCGGAGGTCCATTTCCTTGCTTCTGATTTTCAATTTGTTCTTGTTGGTAAATTTTTTAAGCGTCGTCCCTCTCTGATCTATCTACGGAAATCATTCGAATCCATCGGATTTGTTGATTTTGAAATCGGCCTGCTCAACTCGATGCATATTGCTATTCGGCTTTCCTCTGCAAATGATTTCTATCGGCTTTGGTCTAGGGGATCTTGGAGTTTTGGCGGCTGCACGATGAAGGTCTTCAAGTGGTCTCCTTCTTTTGATTGCTTCTCTGAATCACCGCTTGCACCTGTTTGGATAGGATTTCCTGGTTTGTCGATGCATCTTTTCAAGCAAATTGCTTTATTCCCGATTTCTAAGCTTATCGGTAATCCCATTAAGATGGATTCCGCGACTCAGAAGCTCTCAAGGCCTTCGGTTGCCCGCGTGTGTGTGGAGGTTGATATTTCGCAGAAATTGCCCTCTACTATTTGGATACAGAATGGGGATGTAGGTTTTTTTCAAGAAGTGGTTTATGAATCTTTACCGAGCTACTGCTCCAATTGTATGCAGATTGGCCACTCTCTTAGCGAGTGTGGTTCTGGGAAGGATCCCATGAATTGTCAGAAACTTGGGAAACACTTCCCGAATGAAGGGAATTCAGTCTGGATTGAGAAGGATAGGCCTCATGCTAAACAGACTGAGCCTTCTAATTCTAAGGACCCTCCGGCATCCTGTTCAGCACAGCCGATTTGCGACAAAAATTCGGCTCCTTCTGGTTTTGTGGACATGGTCAATGAAGTTAAGATGTGCACTGGCACCCCAGGAGTTGTTCCAACCTCTAATGAGCAAGCTCAAGAGATGCATTCTGTTTCTGGTGAGTCCAATCATGATGATAGTGAGCAAGCGGATAGAATTGAGGAGGAATACCTGCGCTCAAGTGCCAAAAAAGGTAAGAAAGCTATTGTTGATCCTGATGGTTTTATCACTCAGCACCCTAAGAAGACTCGAAAGCGAATTGATTATTCCAAGTTGGAGAGGACCATTGTTACTAGATCGTCAGGGCCTCGAGTGGAGGAAATTAACATTCCTGCACAGCCGGTTGTCAGCAAGAGTACCTCTGCACCGGAATCCCATAATGAAGGGGACTCCTCCACAGAAGAAGAGGACTCCTACTCTTGGATTGAGGATCGCGCGGATAGAGTTAAGCTTAGAAATTGCACTCGGGTTATTAAGGAAGGATACAAGGAGGATTTCTACACATGGATTGAGGAGCAAGCAAGGTTATCTTATAGAAAATATTGTAATAAAGAAATATATGTCGATGATTATCTCATTACGAGGGAGCGTATGTTTGATAGGGTGGAATTTGAGCTCGATCGGAACCCCGAATTTGATTATTCTCAGCTTCGGTGGGAATAGCGTTGTCTCATTATGTTTGGATCGTTGCGGATGCACCTGCTGATCTAGTGCAGAGCAGCATTTTATTGTGCTGCTGAAGCTTCATGAGATATGAATACCTGGTTTTTGATTTGAATGCCTATAGTCCTACTGGACTAGCAGAGCAGCATTGTTAGTTTCATGAGATACAAATACCTGGTTTTTGTGCAGAATTTTCAGATTGGAATTCCTAGAATGAAGGGGACTACAGGCACGCCTCTCTGAAGAGATTGAGTACTTGGTAGTTGTAATGCAGATCTGGATAGCTGCCTCATTTGGAGATTTTTTTGGACGATGCTGGTTAAAACGAACCCAAAATGGATGGCAGGTGCATTCTCTTGTTTATCATTTATTTTGTAATCATCTGAATTCCAGTTGGTGCAAAAACATTGCACCTCATGTATTCACCTTGCTATTGGATTTTTATTTTTAATAAACTTTTGGGGTATGGGTTGGGAAACCAACTCATGCTCGCATCTTTTTGGTAATAATTCCCTTTATAACTAAAATAAAATGGATATTAATTCTAATTTAATCTATAAATAAAAAAAATATGGTGGTTGAAATATAACTATATATCAATAAAAGTTTTATAAATATATATAACATATATATAAGTGAACATGTATTCATAGTAATAGACAATAATTTTATTTTGTCTTCACCATAATTAATGATAGTATGAACATTTATTACTATAACATAATGGAATATTTATGAACGAGTTATCACAACTCTTAACATGACAATGACATAATGGAATTTTGTTTTGTTAGATTTAATTACTCAAGTTAATTCCCTAATTGATCATTTTATTATTTTAAATTTATTACATCAGTTTTTTGGAGTTAATGATGCGAGTGAAATTTTTTTCCTCCATCACATGATTTCATGGTTTTCTATGGAACCCCTCATTATTTTTCTATGATTCAAATCATTACTAAAAGAAATCATTTTCAAAGTTTTTTTGAATATTTATATAAATATAGAATATTTTTATTTGATTTAGTTTATTCTAGTATAGTTCCATTCTAATGAAGTTTGGTTAGAACAAATTCCTTCATGATAACTATGTTTCATATAGTTCAGTTTAATTAATTTCAATTTGATTCTATTAAATTTGGTTTATGTTGGGGTGGTTTAGGCCACTTCAATTCCCTATTGATCTATTTATGTCTATTTGTTTCATTTTTTTATTTTTTTTAATATCTATTCCATTTAGGTTTATTTATTTCATTATAGTATAATTATATTTGGTTTGAATCAAATTAATTTAGTTTAGGTAATTATATTTTTTAGATAGATCATTCTTCACTTCCTTCAGATCAGGATGGTTCAATCATATCATCTTCAGCTAAATCTACTTTGGTATAGACTAAGATGTGTCAATTTATATTGGTCGAATCCATTTTTGTTTTATAATTATTGATTTAATTTTTTAAATATTGGTTTATTTTATGATTTCTCATTTTCATTTAGACCTTTTTTAGTATGTTTTGGCCTAGTTAGTTTGATTTGGCTCAATTAATTACATCATTATATTGTAAGATTTCTGTTTTTCAAAATGTATTCTATTCAATAAAAAAACTCATTGATTTTTGTAAATTTTCATTTAATTCCATATAATGTGGTTCGATGTTTTTTTTTGATAATATTTTGATCTATTATTTTAATATTGGTTTTATTACTTTTAATACAAATATATTTCTATATAGTCATATTTTTTGTTTCCCTCTACATGAAATATTGTAGAGATATTTCATTGGTTCATTTATGTTTAGGTATTCGTGGTACAGAATAGCTTAGTAATATTTATTTGATTAATATAGATTCAATTCAACATTATTTAGGTATATTTGACTTTGTTTAATTCCATTAGGTGTCATTCTGTTGTATTTATGTTTAGTAATTTGAATTAAATTCAGTTCAAATAAATATATTTTAGTTAGGTTTGATATAATTATATTTAGTTTAGTTTAATTCAGTTTTTTCTGGTTTGGTTTGAGTGTGGTAATTTTAGGTTAGTGTATTTCAATTTTTGTAGGGTTTTATAATAATTAATTCCATTCATTTCGTATTGGGTTAATTTAGTTTGATTCATTTTGGTTTAGTTTAGATAAATTATTTATTATGTGATTTTTTTAGTTTCTATAATTTTTTTAATTTATCCTGATTCAACATGATTATGGTGGAGATAGCATAGATTAGTTTTAATTGGATTAATTTGGTGTGGTTTGATTTTGTTTGGTGTATATATGGTATTTTAAGTAATATGTTGTTTTGGTCATGTTGGAATGTATTGATTTAGGTATTTTAATACCATGTTAGTTTTTTATATTATTTTTTATTTATATAATTTCATTTTCATTCAATTATATTCATTTGGTTCTTGTTAAGTAGAGTTTTTCTTAACTTGGATCAGTAATTTTTACTCTAGTTTATGTAATTTCTATTTTGTTCCATTGGGTTCGGGATATTTCTGGTCATCATCAATTCCATCATTATCATCCTATTTATTATCTTCATTTTTTATGGAAGTAAAACATGAGGGAATATATCCCAAATAACTATGAAAAAATTAAATAATAAAATATGAGGTATAATAATTTAAGTTCTATCATGAAGGGATTTAACATTAAATTTACGAGTCAATTCTCAAAGAAGGACCTAATCACTTACATTAACTAATTTTTGTTCAATTCAATTTGTATGCTGATTGACCCCCATATTTTCTATCAAATAAAAAATTAATTACACCTATGTAATTTAGTGGTATACAAGCTTCCTCTCATCATTTGTCATCGTAGTCCACCCAAAGTGTGGAGGTATGTGGTAGAAACTTTTTATCTATTTTTTTCTAGAAAAATATTTAAAAAATCAATAATACAAAAGTACGAATTCAAATAATGGTAATTTTCATTTAAAAACATCATATTTTATTAATATTTTGGACTATATAGTTAGCCAATGTGTAATAATTTCAGGGTAATATTCTAGCGAATAGTCATACATGACTTGTGTCACCTCTAAATCAATACCAAATATAGCACACTAGCCAATATACGACATATTCTAAAAGCCTCAAAAGAGCTCACATAATTCCACAAGCTATGGTGGCCTCAAAACCTTTCCATCAGGAAAATAAAAACTATGTTGGAATCAAAATATTAATTCATATAAATACAATAATAATATAACATTAAATCTAACAAATTTTTTTACCCATATTTTTTGCCCAGGCGTTATCCTATACTTAATTTTGAAGGTGTCACTAGGAGAGTGGACATACAGTAATTGTGTTGGTGTATTTGGAAGGTGACACCAAAACACTCCTACATTCATTTACAATTTTATCAATCATTTTTTTTCTTAAATACACTCCACCATTAGCTGTTTGTAGCAGTTCTACAATGCACCCATGCATATATGCCCATGCTGCTTATTGGTTGATCTAGTAGTTAAAGATGAAAAAAATATTATATCATCACATCGTGTAGTGAAAGTAAATTATGGTAGAAATTTTTACATGGGTTCTATAAATATACCTAAAGTAGTCTAATTATTGGGAATCACTAGATCCCTAGGAATTTAAGGAACATAAACATGTAGATATATATTGGGTCCTAGTGTAAGCTCCATAGGTTTAGAAGGTGTTAAAACATTAGTCGAAGGGGTAGGAATGCAGTAGATGGGAGAGAAGGAAGTATATGGAAAATAATATGGAACAAATTGATGTGAAAATCAATAATGAGGATGATTAGTAAGAATCAACATCGGATATGAGAAAGAGTGGGAAGGATAATTATATGAAAATAAAAGGCAAAAATATGGATCACCTAATTATCCCGAGAGTTTGTAACAAAACTGAAGGATTAGAATATGTGGTATATGTTACATCAAGGGAGACATGGTGTGATCGAGTACATAAACTATAGCATCTTGTTGTAGTACCACCCCCTTAATTTTATAGCCTAATAACTATAACCAATACGATGGTTATTGAATGACTACATGCTGGTGGTGGATCCTAATTAAAATTTAAAAACAAAATTAATCATGTGACACTATATATTATTGATATATATTTTTGAAATAAATTACTCACAATGAAAACTATATGTAGGACACCCATCTCATTCATTCATCCATTATTGTATGCCTTATTGTTTCTTCAAAGATCCTCAATGTTTTTCATTTAATTCGTTTGAAGAAACATGGAATTAATTAGAAATTTATAACTGATGTGTAACTGAAACAAGAAAGAAGATGTTGCATCACTAAATTATGGAATACCACTTGTCAATCCAAATATAGGTTTAATGGTGATAGAAAAAAAAATATATCTTGTGGGATTAATATTGAAACATTATACATTCCATATAATAAACATGTTAGAATTCCCATGTTTATTATGGGTATGATCTTGTTTTTTTTATTTTAAATTTGATACAATTCAATTTTGGTTAGGTCATTTGGTTCATTATAGTGAATTGATTATATAATTATTATATTTTATTTTATTAGGTCATTTGGTTAATATTTTTCAATTGATGATTTCATTTCTCCATTTTTATATGTTATAGGTCAGTTGGTTGATATTTTGGGTTATGTCATTTTTTCATTTTTGGTTATGTCATTATATTCATTAGTTTCGATTTTATTATTAATTAGTTTACAATTTCAAATTCAATACATCTTGTTTTTTGTTAAAATTTAGTATTTTATTTTATTACGTATTGGTAGGTTTCAATGTAGGTATATTCCAAAATATAAAATGAAATTAAAATAAAACTACAACTTGTAAATATTGAAAATTCACATGAAGTTATATTTGGATTCAAAATATTTATAATAAATAGTAAATCAATTTTTATAGCAGATGCCTCAACAACCCAAGTAGATCTAATCCAAAAGAACTGATAACATAGATGAATTATTCTATATATTTCCCACTATAACATCATGTTCTTAATCAACTCTGATAATAGAAGCTTTAGATTAATCAGAATTAATAAATGGATAAGGTAAAATGAGAGAATATATGGTTTTAATTCTATCATTACGAAAATAAAAAATATATCTTGTGATTAATTCAATAATGAAAAAAAACTTCAGGTCACATATGATCTTTGAAATAAAAAACTTGTTTCACCATTGTTTCCAATATATAAAATTCATAAATAGAAAGAGTGTGAGTCTTATTAATAACTCTAAAACTATAATCATCCATAAATGTTTCATTCCTCATCATCGAATAAAACCACCAGAATTTCATTAGAGTGACATTACCTTGAGAGTAATAATAAAAAATTAGTATTTTCTTAATGAATCCTTAATAAGATACATTTTCAATTCAGGGTCTACTATATGATTCATTTACATAACAATCTATTGTGGTTGTTAACATTAAACCATCATGTTTTTTTCTCATGTTATTTTATCATTTATAGATACTAAATCTATACCCATTGATTATATTAGATTTCTATTCAAGAACCATGGAATTATGACCAAAATCAAAAGCCCTCATTTCCTAAAATATATAGAAACAATGAAAACTCAATACCTTAATGATAAAATAATATTAAACTTATTTAAATATTTATTTTATTAATTTATTATAGTAATATTTCTACCATAAAATTTATTTTAGAGGAAAATATTTTTATGTACAAAGTCTCTTTTTATCTCAACGTTAAAGAATAGTGATTTCTATTTATCATTTAGTTATGTTCCCCAATGAAAAAAATATAAATTTATTAACATATATATAAAATATATTGATATGAAATAAGATATACATGTTTAATTCATTGTCATGATGTAGTCATAAAAATCACATTTAAAAAAACATTGCGATGTTCCATCTCCATCTATTCAAGGTATAATGTCATTGACCAATATGATATGAGAATTCATCCTATATGGGGAAGTGATGGAAATATTGGTTCAATTTTTCTATACTGTTATTCTTTATTTCTCATTGTACTATTTCGTCCCATATTCATATCAGACAAAGCATTAAACATTAATCTATACATTCTTAAGCCATGTAATATTTGATAATAAAACCTTTGGGTTGATTTATGTTTCAGACATAATACTCCAATGTGATCAAGTATGCTTCATTTGGATACATCCAAGAATAATAAAAAGGTAATTTGAGAAGTATTTCATTTGGAAGATTGATAGTTATATATAACATGCATGTGAAAAATCATAGAGGAAATACTTTTTGAAACTTGCACAAAACTAATGGTGGCTCTACCAACATTTTATACAAGAAATACCTTGAAAAAATCATATCACAATAATTTCAAATGAAATGTTACAACCTAATATCTAACACCCCTACATGATTAGATAGAATATGAATGATTTCTATTTGAATCAACTCATTTTGAAGGACGTGGTAATCATAAGTCATTTAATATTTTTTTCTTCAAATATTTTATGTTTACCCATTTTAATATTTTTATTGAATATCCATCATTAAAATTAATAGTTCATAATACTTCTAGAAATTTTTATATTTCTATAGCTATCATCAATTAAGAATAAATCTAAACAGTACATTTATTTTCACTTATACACATTGGATGAAATTCTGGTCTACTTCTCCAATCCACCAAGTCGAACCGAGATCATAAATACTTTTATGTATTTCCCTTCACATTTAGATGAATTGAAATCACCATTTCACATATATACTTTTCAATTTAAATTACGTCTAATTAATGAAGTAAAAAATTGGTTGACTAATAAAGAAACTCAAATAATATACTACTCTTATTCCATTTGAAATCGTTTTTATTAGAAACATTATTCCTCTTTTAATATTTCATTTAACCCTTTATGAATGAAAAAATAAAATCTTGAAATTCATTAGGCACATAAGTTCTGGAAAAATGGTGTGATGGATTGTTTGTCTCCATTGTATTTTCAAATATTCGATGATTATTCCTATATCGATGGTCGATTGGAAAGAATCATCGATGTCCCATAAATATAAAAGTATAGTGATATTTTAGTATTTTGGATTGTGTAATATTAATTCAAATAGTACATGATCGCTTTCACTTCCTAATTGATACAAACATCATTTCATAAGTAGGAAACTCATTTATTGTCTACATAAGTGCGTTACACATCTCAAATATGTCTTTCTAACATGCATCGTATGTTCAAAAAAAAATTTACAAATATGTTTCAGAACTTTTATTAAATGTTTAAGGTACTCATATATATCATTATTTTGATCATAAGGTCCATATTTGAGTATAATAATTAATGTAAAATTTCTTTTCATACACATTGATGGAGGAATGTCATAAATGTGTATGAAAATTGACCATGTGTTGTGTGATGTTAGAATCTTCCCAAATGGAATAAACCATCACATGGATGTCCCAAATTTACATTATTCATGTTAGCTATGAAATACATATATCAAGCATTAAATCTATAACATGAAGATCCATCTTAATGGTGAACCAACTCATCCTTATTCTTCTTTCCCTTGGTATCAAGCTATCACATTTTTATTGCTTTTTCATCATAAATAAAAAGATTATAGAGTTTGGAGATCATAAAAAAGTACCAAATTACATTATTTGGCACACATGATGGTTTTATATCATCTTTTGGATTCCATTGGGATGTATCACATTTTATACAGTCATTCTGTTTAGCAGTTTCCTCCTAGATTAAGATTCAATATTTTGGGAAATCATGGATTTGGTTTTTTTAAAGTATATATTCCTCAACTAAATTCCATATCCTATATTGGTTTGAGTGAATATCTATATTATAAGACCCCGGCCTTAAACCTTACTTAATATTGAATTAAATGAATAATTCACATAGAGGATCTTTTCAGGTTTAGAGTTTTATATAATTAGATCATAAATCATGAATTACATTCCACATTTAAACAAAGTGGTTACATAAAATATAGTATTTTTTTTCCCCATCAACAGAAACATATTTAAAATAAAACATGGATTCTTTCTTGACACTTCCTTGACACTATCATCATAACATGCACATTTCCCTTGACCTGTGAAAAACATTTCAAAAACTTGGGATAAGCATAAAAAGCTCAGTAAGGGATATAAAAGTACGAAAAGAAAACATTATTCCATGTATGAAATCATACTTTACTCATAAAACATAAGCATTTTAACATACCTCATTAAATCATGAATAAATCATAGAAATCATAAGCCATAAAGGTAACTTGAGGCATTAATAACATTCTTACATAGGGAGTAACCCTCTTGGTTACGTTTGGAATACCCATCACAGTATATTCCCTAAATCTCTTCGGAGAAACCTTAATGTTTAACTCATTCGCGTTACCCAATGCATTGGAGAGCTATATCAGGCTCACCCGCCCTTAGTTTATCACGGAACCATCCGTCTTCATAACAATGCCCAAGAACCATAACATAATCATAGAACATAACTTAAGCATAAAGTAAAGATAACATTCCCACATTGCAATAACAATATAACATTTTAAGATATTGAAATAATGAATCCATTCTAAAAACCATTTTTAAAACCATTTACAACATTTAATAAAGAGATTTTTAAATCAAAGTTTCCCATACCACATTAAAGCTTTTAACATTTTAAAAAATTAATATCCATATAAATAAATCCTTAAAACCATTTTGAAAACATGGATATTAATGAGAAATATTTATAAGATTAAATCATTAAAAATTTTAAAACGATATTTTAGTTAAAGGGTTTTTAACAAAATGAGAGACACTTGAATACAATAATTGAGGAATAATATTTAATCAAAACATTTTAATTTCATGAGAATAAAGGGATTCATGATATAATATTCCAAAGGATAGTATATACACCATATAAGAGTGAACTGGTTCATAACAACAATGAAGTCTCAATAGAAATGTAAAATGAGATGAAATCCATTATAAAGAAGGTATCCTTAAATTGGGGATAAATCAATCTCATAACTATGTGTAAAAAATATAAATACACCCAATATAAGTGGATATTAATTGTAAAATATTCAAAGGTCATTCACACATATTCAAGGGATGACATATTCAATAACTACATGTTGAACCCAAAGAAATCGAAATTGGGTTAAGAAGTTCCCTTGACAGCCTAAATGCGTCACATCAAATTTTAGAAAAAAGAGTTGATGAGATAAAAAAAAGGTATCTGATCACTTGGACATAAAATTTACGGAAATAAGGATATATAAGAACATTTCCCCACATAATAAGATGAAAATTAAAAGACATAACAAAATAAGTCTTAAAAAGAGGAGGGTAAGGTTCCCTTACCGATTTGGGTAACTTTCGAAACGTACACCCCATGAAAGAAGGACTATAAAACATTGATGTAAATACTCATAAACAAAATTATGTTACAAAAATATTAGAATAATTGACAGTGCATACACAACTCAAAAGGAAATATTGGAAAATGTAGCATGAATCTCATGAAAACACAAAGTGAGATAAAAAGCCCCTTACGAAATTTTGGCAGCCTAACGGCGCCAATTAAAACATCCAAAATGGATTGATGAGAGAAAATAGGGTCTCTAATAATATGAACATAAAAATTACAGTAATATTAATATAAAAGAACATCCCAATCATAATAAATATGAGCTTAAAAGGAATGACATAAAAGAGTGTACTTAAAAAAGAAAGATAGGGGTAGGATCCCTTACCCCGGGTCCGACTTGACTCGATCGTTCTTTAACCTCCTGAATAATAAACTTGAGTTAATTTATACTTTTTTAAGAACCTTTTTAAAGTTCATTATTCCTTTTATATCACTTACTACCATGTTATTAGCACTATGTAATTATTTAAGTTAATAATGGCGTTTTGTAGATCATTGCTACTTGCGTTAAAAATAAACTCCTTATAATTAAAAGTTGTTCATGTGGTAAAATATATATTATATCCAGAATTATATTCATTATTATATATCATATATATCATATATATCCATTATATACATGCATTTATACTATTACATAACATTTATAGGTAAGAAATTAAATGCACCGTTCATGGAGACGGTAAGTCGTACGTACGCATGAACGCTACTTCCATTTCTATTTCTTATTCAATGGAATTAAAACATAATGATACATAATAGTATTATAATTCCAGTATGGTATCATATATAATATCATTAAATCTATCCTTTATACGTACCACATATGGTATTAACGAATCAAATCACTTTGAGGGGGCGGTAGTCCGCACTTCCTAAAATGAAGATATCCCGTTTAACCATAATGGAAACCATAAAGGTATGACATAAATGAAAAATACAGAAGCTTAAGTGAAACATAAACATATTATATATCATATATAAATATAGTTACATCTTAATGGCCACCTTTGAGGGTGTTAAAATAATATTTAACAATCATCGTTTTGTGAGGCAGAAATTCACCATCCACAGAAAAAGTATGTTCTTTAACCATTAGATGTAGGTGTGTGTAAGTGAATCTAGAATAATTATTATAAAAACATCCTAGTATATGTAAGATACTGGATTTGTTACAAAAGAAATGAATAAAAAGATTTTAGGGGGTTGGAGAAGCAAAATAAAACAAAAGAACACAAGTGAAGACATTACCTTAAAATCGGGTATCTCTCTTTGATTTGAGCTCAAAGGCTTCCTTGGGAAGCCTTCTGCCCAAAGTGATGCTTCTAGGAGTAAGAGAGAGATGTGGAGAGACAAAATGAGTAGGTTTTGTCTGAGCCAAAGGCTTGAGAGGTGTGGGTAAGGTGGTAGAGTTGGGGGCCTTTTATAAGAGGAGAGGAGGGACACTCTTGGAAAGTTACAAAATGTTACTTTATTTTCAAAAGCGTTTCAGATTTTAAAGGTCCCACATTGATGTATTTCGAGGATAAGGTGGTAAGGGTTCTAAATATACTCATATAATAGGTCTTTGACAAGTTTAAGTTATAGTTTTAACATTATCTTTTCATTTTATTTAAATCCTTTATTAATGAGGTAATCGCTACATCATCATGATGTCATTAATAATTTAATTTATTTAATGTTTAAAAATTATAAAAAAAATATCATGATATAGGAAATCTTTTTAGATTTATAATGAATATTTATAGTCAAAAATATGACTTGTATAACCCCATTTAAAAATTGTTTTAGTAAAATAACTCATGCTTGTGACATTTTTATTTTAACTTTAAATAAAAAGTTATTTATGTCATTTTCCAACCAAAGTGGCTCCATGGGGTCCCCAAGTTGACCCATGGATTGGATTGTTCGTCCATGACACATACAATTAGGGTAGGACATGTGTCTAGGTCATTTCATATTATTAAAACATTATTTTTTCCTTAAATTACACTAATTACCTCTAATCGCGATTAAAAACTTAAAAGTTACTATTCACCAAAAATTATTTTAATCCCATTGAAACAAATTTTACATCCTAATTACAACCATGTATGTTGTATTTTTGAAATTCAAATCACAGAAGTGGTGAAGTTTCATTTAAACGAAAAATCAGTTTTTAAACTACCACTTAGTGGTTTCACTATTCATCAAAAATTAAAGTTTTTCAGAAAAATACCAAAAATTCACCCTAAGCTATATTTGATATTCCAAAATCAAAAAGGATGTATATTTTACAAAATTCAAAACATATAAGTTGAATTAATTAATTTAATAATTAATTCCCGCTGTCAAAACAAATAGCGTGTTTTCAAGAAACAATATCTGTTAAAAGATTGACACTAGTTTAAGTCCAATTTCAAAGTGAAAATAATTCCAATGACCACTATTGGATTAAATGGTAAAAATATATTCTAATTTCACTTTAAAAACAATTAAAAAGATAATCTAATCATATAAATAAATTATATTAAAAAGTGGTTTTGAATTAAAATACAACATTTTTCACTGTTCATTAAAAAATGAACTTTATCGAAAAAATACCAAAAATTTACACAAAGTAAATTTTGAGGTCCCGATACTAAAGAAGATTTTTATTTTGTCAAATATAACACATAAAATTGTCAAAAAGTGGATTTAAAAGAGGTTCGCTATCAAAAGGCAGTTAATCGACCTTTTAAAGAATATTAGAATGTTTACACTTAAAATTGGATTCATTTGCATTTTTAATCCTCTAACATTTATTGTAAAAAGTAAAAATATTTAACAACCATATATAATAATTTTTTAGTTAGTTTTGTTCATTCCCGCCATTACAACGGCTAGGCATTAACTACGATTTAAAATAATATTATTTTGTTATTAGAGTGCAACGTAAGATTCCCAAGAAACTCATTATTGTGTATTGGGTACGCCATCGATCATAGCATCCCCTTTAAAGTAATATTAATATTTTATTCACAAATATGGATAAATATGAAAATGTCATATTCTTTATTTACCTGGGGTGTTACATCCTTCCCCCCTTTTGGGAATTGCGTCCTCGCAATTTTAAAAAATTGGGCTTGCAAGCTTCATTGAAAATCCCACATCGGAACAAGAGTCAGTAAAACTATCACTTTAAAAGAATGCGAGAGAAGTACAAATGTCACCCGAGTTAACCCATACTAGGATACCATGTATGAAAATATGGATATTGAGGGAAAAAATGGTCATGTTCTGATGGAGAGTGATAGTAAACATGTCTAGGAGAAAGTTAACAACAAGAAAATCACAAACTTGTGATGGGTTAAACGGTATTTGATCCCCCAGTAGGAAAAATTAACAGACAACATTTTTTTTATGTTACTTTTTATTGAGGAATTTATTTATGAGCTTAACTAAAACATAAGGAAACATACTTAATTGTCATGTTGACTTTCAACTTTTACTATATTTCTTACACGAACTCATATTTTCTCCAAAAGACGAGTATTTGGGATGACTTGTTCACATTAAGAGAGCTATAATCAACTTCTAGAGAATCACTTAATCCACAAAAGATAACTATATACTTTCCATGTCTTTATACCTTAACCAAAACTAAAACCAAAAAGGTTAGTATGAGATCAGATAATACCCAAAAAGGATAATCATTTATAAAAAAAATCTAATCTTAATCTCCAAAATTTGTCAAACAAAACCCAAAGTTCAACAAAGTCCATTCAATAAACATTTATCCATAAAATTCTACAAAGTAAAAAAAACTAAGATAGAAACCCAATTCTATGAAGGATTTAATCACATAGTCTCCTAAGATAAATTTTAACATTTTTCTCCAAAATAACATCAGTTACTCTTATAGTCTCATACTAAAAAGTAATTAACATAATCACATATCCTCCATGATAGGCTAATCATTTACATTGATAACCAAAAATCAACTTACTCTTAATTCATAAAATAATATAACTAAAATGAATCATTCAAACTAACCAGGGACTTCACGTAGTCCAGTGGTAGTCGATAAATACCAGTTGCACTTTGGTTGTGGGTTCGATTCCCGCAGCTTTGTTCGACGCGATGGGTTGTCACACGGTTTGCGTGTTTTCCCTTTTCAGAAACTATATAATTTTATAATATTACTCAAAAATAGATAAATTCATCAAAAATAACCATAACATATTTTAACCACAAAGGTTATCTGATAACTTCCATTTGCAACCCAAAATGTATTAACCAGTAACTGCCTCAAATTAAAGGACCATAAAAACCCAAATGGTTCTTTATAACTATATCCACAAAAGAAAGGATAATTATTCCTTGAATAAAATTTTCATATATCAAACATCAGGGTTACTATAAAAAGTCTTCTAATGTAACCCCATCATCAAAAGAGACTTAATACATCTAAGAATTTCACCATCCTAAAATCTACCATAACCCTTGAATCCCTTATATGATGACTTCTTACTCATGAAACATTCTTAATGATCCATTAGCCATTTATTTTCAACTTATTATGAAATAATTTTTTCCTACAAACAAAATCATGAATTATATCCTAAGATTCCAATAATAGGAAAACATATGTTAAGAAATAATCCATACCTTTCATTCTTCATTGTCAGTTTCTTCATCCTCAATCAGAATGGCATTAGGTATTGGTAAATGAATATTTGTATGATCTTCGTGACCCCATTCCTGAAACTTCATCGTAGGACATGTGTTTTCATAATGACCATGCACACCACATTTAAAACATTCAATTGATCCTTCAGAAAGAACTTCTTTCCCTTTCCTAGAGTCAACTAGATGCTTCCTTTTTCCATGGCAGGTTCTTGCTTTATGACCTTCATTTCCACATCTATAGCATCTTTCTGTCCCTTTGAAACATTTTCCTATGTGTTTATTTCCACATATTTGACACATAGGTTTTTGAACATACTTACCTTTATGATTATTACCTGAACTTCCGTAGGGATTTGTTTCTCGCATACATGATGCCTTATAAAAATCACTAAGGTTCAGGTGGTCAATCATGACTCTAGATAGTTGGTTGAGGATAACCACAAGAGTTCTCATTGCAGCTTCCATATCATTCAGTTGTTCTTTCATAAAAACATCATAGTTTTCTTCAAATCCACTGTTACTTTGGTTCCTACTAGATCAATCCATTTACTAAAACCAAAAAGGTCAGTGTGATTATATCAGTAAAATCATCAAATAAAAAAGAGGAAGATAAACACCAAGCTATACTTATCCAAGTTATCTCAAACTCATTCTAACTTTCAAAAAAAAATAATGACTCCATCTAATATACTAACCATTTTGGTTATACACAACTTTTCACTTTTTCTTAAACAACACTCTAACCTCTAAAGTTATCTAAACCGACCTCTGATACCAACTATAAGGCCCCAGACTTAAACCTTAATTAATATTGAATTAAATGAATAATTCACATAGAGGATATTTTCAGGTTTAGAGTTTTAGAGAATTATATCATAAATCATGAATTACATTCCACATTTAAACAAAGTGGTTACATAAAAGATAGTATTCGTTTTTCCCCATCAACGGAAACATATTTAAAATAAAACACGGATTCTTTCTTGACACTTCCTTGACACTATCATCATAACATGAACCTTTACCTTGACCTGTGAAAAATATTTCAAAAACATGGGATGAGCATAAAAATCTCAGTAAGGGATATTAAAGTACGAAAAGAAAACATTATTCCGTGTATGAAATCATACTTTACTCATAAAACAAAATCATTTTAACATACCTCATCAAATCATGAATAAATCATAGAAATCATAAGGAATAAAGGTAACTTGAGGAATTCATAACATTCTTACATAGGTAGTAACCCTCTTGGTTATGTTTGGAATACCCATCACAGTATATTCCCTAAATCTCTTCGGAGAAACCTTAACATTTACCTCCTTCACGTTACCCAATGCATTGGAGAGCTATATCGGGCTCACCTGCCCCTAGTTTATCACGGAACCACCCGTCTTCATAACAATTCCCAAGAACCATAACATAATCATAGCACATAACTTAAGAATAAAGAAAAGATAACATTACCACATTGCAATAACAATATAACATTTTAAGATATTGAAATAATGAATCCATTCTAAAACCCATTTTCAAAACCATTTAAAACATTTAATAAAGAGATTTTTAAATCAAAGTGTCCCACACCACATTGAAGCTTTTAACATTTTAAACCATTAATATCCATATAAATAAATCCTTAAAACTATTTTGAAAACATGGATATTAATGAGAAATATCTATAAGATTAAATCATTAAAACATTTAAAACGATATTTTAGTTAAAAGGTTTTTAAAAAAATAAGAGACACTTGAATACAATAATTGAGGAATAACATTTAATCAAAACTTTATAATATCATGAGATTAAAGGGATTCATGATATAATATTCCAAAGGATAGTATATACACCATATAATATTGAATTGGTGCATAAAAATAATGAAGTCTCAATAAAAATGTAAAATGAGATGAAATCCATTATAAAGAAGGTATCCTTAAATTGAGGATAAATCAATCTCATAACTATGTGTGAAAAATATAAATACACCCAATATAAGTGGATATTAAGTGTAAAATATTCAAAGGTCATTCACACATATTCAAAGGATGACATATTCAATAACTACATATTGAACCCAAAGAAATAGAAATTGGGTTAAGAAGTTCCCTTGACAGCCTAACGGCGTCACATCAAATTTTAGAAAAAGAGTTGATGAGAGAGATAAAGGGTATCTCATCACTTGGACATAAAATTTACGTCAATAAGGATATATAAGAACATATCCCCACATAATAAGATGAAAATTAAAATACATAACAAAATAAGTCTTTTAAAAAGAGGAGGGTGAAAGATTCTCTTACCGATTTGGGTAACTTTCGAAACGTACACCCCATGAAAGAAGGACTATACAACATTGATGTAAATACTCATAAACAAAATTATGTTACACAAATATTAGAATAATATACATTACATACACAACTCAAAAGGAAATATTGGCAAATGTAGCATGAATCTCAAGAAAACACAAAATGAGATAAAAAGCCCCTTACGAAATTTCGACAGCCTAACAGCGCCAATTATTACTTCCAAAATGGATTGATGAGAGAAAATAGGGTCTATCATCATATGAACATATAAATTACAGTAATAGTAATATAAAATAACATTCCAATCATAAGAAATATGAGCTTAAAAGGAATGACATAAAAGAGTGTACTTAAAAAGAAAGATAGGGGTAGGATCCCTTACCTCGGGTTTGACTTGACTCGATTGTTATTTAACCTCCGGAATAATAAACTTGAGTTAATTTATACTTTATTAAGAACCTTTTTCAAGTTCATTATTCCTGTTATATCACTTAATACTATGCTATTAACACTGTGTAATTATTTAAGTTAATAATGGTCGTTTTGTAGATCATTGCTACTTGAGTCAAAAATAAACTCTTTATAATTACAAGTTGTTCATGTGGTAAAATATATATTATATACAGAATTATATTCATTATTTAGATTTCATTTATATCATATATATCCATTATATACATGCATTTATAATATTACATAACATTTAGAGGTATGAAATGAAATGCACCGTTCATGGAGACGGTAAGCCGTACATACGCATGAACGCTACTTCCATTTCTATTTCTTATTTAATGGAATTAAAACATAATGATACATAATAGTATTATAATTCCAGTATGGTATCATATATAATATCATTAAATCTATCCTTTATACGTACCACATATGGTATTAACGAATCAAATCACTTTGAGGGGGCGGTAGTCCGCACTTCCTAAAATGAAGATATCACGTTTAACCATAATAGAAACCATAAAGGTATGCCATAAATGAAAAATAAATAAGCTTAAGTAAAACATAAACATATTATATATCATATATAAATATATTTACATCTTAATGGCCACCTTTGAGGGTGTTACAAGAATATTGAACAATCATCATTTCGTGAGGCAGAAATTCACCATCCACAGAAACAGTATGATCTTTAACAATTAGATGTAGGTGTGTGTAAGTGTAGCTAGAATAATTCGTATAACAACATCCTATTATATTGAAGATACTTGATTTTTTACAAAAGAAATGAATAAAAAGAGTTTAGGGGGTTGGAGAAGAAAAATAAAACAAAAGCACACAAGTGAAGACATTACCTTAAAATCGGGTATCTCTCTTTGAATTGACCTCAAAGGCTTCCTTGGGAAGCCTTCCTCCCAAAGTGAGGCTTCTAAGAGTAATAGAGGTATGTTTAGAGACAAAATGAGCAGGGTTTGTCCGAGCCAAAGGCTCTAGAGGTGTTGGTAAGGTGGTAGAGGTGGGGGCCTTTTATAAGAGGAGAGGAGGGGCACTCTTGGAATGTTAAAAAATGTTACTTTATTTTCAAATGCTTTTCAGATTTTAAAGGTCCCACATTGATGTATTTTGAGTATAAGGTGGTAAGGGTTCGAAATATACTCATTCAATAGGTATTTTACAAGTTTAAGTTATAGTTTAACATTATCGTTTCATTTTATTTAAATCCTTTATTAATGAGGTAATCGCTGCATCATCATGATGTCATAAATAATTTAATTTATTTAATGTCTAAAAATTATAAAAAAAATATAATGATGTAGGAAATATTTTTAGCTTTATAATGAATATTTATAGTCAAAAATATGACTTGTATAACCCCATTTAAAAATTGTTTTAGTAAAACAACTCATGCTTGTGACATTTTTATTTTAACTTTAAATAAAAAGTTATTTATGTCATTTTCAAACCAAAGTGGCTCCATGGGGTCCCCAAGTTGACCCATGGATTGTCTTGGTCGGCCATGACACATCCAATGAGGATAGGACATGTGTCTAGGTCATTTTATATTATTAAACCATTATTTTTACATTAAATTATACTAATTGCCGCTAATCGCGATTGAAAACATAAAAGTTACTATTCACCAAAAAATTATTTTAATCTCATTGAACCACATTTTACATCCTAATTACAACCATGTATGTCGGATTTTTGAAATTCAAATCACAGAAGTGGTGAAGTTTCATTTAAACGAAAAATCAGTTTTTAAACTACCACTTAGTGGTTTCACTATTCATCAAAAATTGAAGTTTTTCATAAAAATACCAAAAATTCACCCAAAGATATATTTGATATTCCGAATTAAAAAAGGATGTCTATTTTACAAAATAAAAACATATAAGTTTCATTAATTAATTTAATAATTAATTCCCACTATCAAAACAAATAGCGTGTTTTTAAGAAACAATATCTATTAAAAGATTGACACTAGTTTAAGTCCAATTTCAAAGTGAAATTAATTCCAATGACGACTATTGGATTAAATGGTAAAAATATATTCTAATTTCACTTTAAAAACAATTAAAAAGATAATCTAATAATATAAATAAATTAGATTAAAAAGAGGTTTTGAATTAAAATACAACATTTTTCACTATTCATTAAAAAATGAACTTTATCGGAAAAATACCAAAAATTTACACAAAGTAAATTTTGAGGTCCCGATTCTAAAGAAGAATTTTATTTTGTCAAATATAACACACAAAATTGTCAAAAAGTGGATTTAAAATAGGTTCTCCATCAAAAGGCGGTTAATCGACCTTTTAAAGAATATTAGAATGTTTACATTTAAAATTGGATTCATTCGCATTTTTAATCCTCTAACATTTATTGTAAAAAGTAAAAATATTTGACAACCATATATAATCATTTTGTATTTAGTTTTGTTCATTCCCACCATTACAACGGCTAGGCTTTAACTACCATTTAAAATAATATTATTTTTTTATTAGAGTGCAACGTAAGATTCCCAAGAAACTCGTTGTTGCGTATTGGGTATGCCATCGAGCATAGCGTCCCCTTTAAAGTAATATTAATATTTTGTTCACAAATATGGATAAATATGAAAATGTCATATTCTTTATTTACCTGGGGTGTTACATCTATCATCAAGAATAAATTCTTTAAAAATGTAAGTATGTAATCAATAGAAGTATTATAAAAACTATAAATTTTTTTCCATGATATATTAGGATTAAAAATACAACATCTTCTTTTTAACATATTGTTGATATACTGGTGTTGTGGCAACATCAATCATTTTTTTCATCAATTCAACATAAATATTATTATTATAGGCATAATTTGTCCTCATATCAATGTATTCTTTGGTCAAAATCCCTTTAATATTATGATATAAAAAATAGAAACCATTCATATAACAAATTATCCAACCTAATCCCCTCATTTAGATAATGATCATTTTGAGATTTAATTTTCCCCAGTTTTCGATAACACACAAAGTTGTTTGTTTGAAATCCGTAATTGGTTATATGGTAACTAACTTCTTCATGGATCAACCAAGGTATTCCAACACAGTTACAACCTAGTAAATGTTTGGAACCACTATCTAAAGCATAATAAAATGAAAATTATAAAAATCTCTCCAACTTGTTTTGAAAAATTCATTTGATCTAGAAATTTTCATAAATCCATCTTCTATCCTTTCTGTATAAAATTTTTTATATGTTATTTAAAAAAGAAAATTCCAAAATATTCAAGTTCAATCGAAAATATCATTAAAGAAATGATAAATATTTAATTTATATGAAACCAGAACTAAAAAACTATTCTATATGAGAGTTTTAATGTAAAATAAAAAATACTATATATATATATATATATATAAATACTATAAATATAAAGCAATGATATTGAATTACATTATGTCAATGAGTAATAATTTCCCAAATCCATCAAGGGTCAAGGATTTAATTATAAAAAAGTTTCTTATACAATATAAATACATAGGGGTGTTATTTAAATAAGATATTCTATATATAAGAACATTTATATATACATATACTAATAACCCACACAATAAGGACAAGATATAAATCAAAAGATTCTAATTTAACCAATAAATCTCTACACTCCATGTCCCTCACCTTCTCTAAGACACTTCCATTACATAGTACTCATTTATAGGGATGTTTACACACATTAGATATTCTTATGAATAATTTGAGTATAATAAACCTAGTAAGATTTTACCACCCAAAAAAATAATACATGGTAAAATATAATTTTTTTTTGGAAACGATATAGTGCTATTGGTGTAGAAACAACTTTGTTATCATTGTAAATAAGAAATATAGTACATATTTTTTATTGTTTACAATTAACACCTTATATAATGATGGTCTAGACCTGCAGTACCTTCATCAAACCAAAACATAAGGTTTTAGAATATAAAAAATTATTGATGTGAAGTGTTAGAAGCCAAACCATTATAGAGGAAAGGGTATTTCGAATCCCATTTTATTTATTTTACTTCTCATTATTATGGGAATAAGATAAGGGGTATATGTAGTCATCATGTATGATTAAAAACTAATTCCATAAAATTTTATTCAATAACAGGTATACCTATTAATAATCATTTTCAATAATATTTTTATACATACATTCCAAATATAATTAAGAAATAATATATTAGACATTATGATATTTGTTGAAATTATTTAATGAAGTAAAAATTGAAAATACACTTTATCTAATATAATATCAATGCATATTATATGTTTATAACCCTTTGAAACATCATGAGCCAGTATCAAGGAATAATTCAAGGAATGTAGGTAAAAAGATAATAATTATGTTAAATAATAGAATTGTATTGTTAATTTGAAAAATATATTTTGATATTGTCCAAAAAATCTAAATATTAAAATCAACTAGAGATATAAATTTTATATTTGAAAACATGTCAGTGAAAAAAATATATCCATTCTTATAAAATTTCTATTAAAACATTACACATGAATGACAAAGAAAAGGTGTTACATTCTAGAATAAATGTTGATATATATTTTGAGGTCAAGGGGGGAATGGTTTTTCATCTATAATATAAGAAACAAAGTTATATAACTGATAATTAATTTCATAGAAGCTAAATATTAGGAATATAAATTAAAAAATCATATTATAATATTAATATTTAGAATGATAAAATATGTCAATAGGTTATTATTTGTTGTATATATGTTAGAAAATAAGCTACATGAATAATTTATTTCCTGTACACACATAACCATTCCATAGATATTAATTTCCTACAATATAAATCCAGAAGTAAAAAAATTCCACCATCTATGTGTGTCTTTTATCAATATCATTTTTTCAAAAAAATAATCTTTCTCATAAAAATCAATAAACAAAAAAGACTTTTTTTTGTTTTCATTTCTAAATAATAATTGAATATGAAATTTTATAAATCCTAAGAACACATTTTATAAGAAGATAATATTGTCATAGAAAATCATGAAAATATTAAAAATTTAATAAGAATAATTATATTACATAAGCATATAATATGTATTAAATTTGTGTACTGGGACACGTCATTTTATATGTAAACAAAATCCATTACCTAAGATCAAAAATATGGATGAATATATCAAATACTAATAAATATGAATGATGAATCATAATCTACCCCTAAGAAGTATAAAAATAATACATTTCATTAAGAATTTTATTATTATTTAATGTTGTAAGGGTATTATCCATACCTAATAATGTTGCATCAATATGAACCTGAAAATAAATATATAGATTTCACTAAAATAATTGGAACAAAAATTAAGTAGAAAAAAACAATAATGAACCAATCCAAACTTTAACATAACAACCCCAAATTTAACCAAATAGGTCTAAACTAAACCAAAAAGACATGAAAGGAATATAAAAAATTCTAAAATCAAACTACATGATCAAAATGAAAGAAATGGCCCCAAAATTAAGAATCTATATTGGTGTTTTAGAACAAAAAAAATGGATTATTGATAGAATACCTCAAATATTCAGAGAGCACTTATTTAATATTGAAGAATAATGAAATGAAGCCATGTAGGGAGATCATATGGCCAATTGGGAAGATATTCTACTGTCACTGCTACTGGGGTTTGGTATTAGATCTGGATGGGAGTATAGGAGAGGAGCACACCACTACTAGTTCTGGATTAGATCTACATGGGAGTGATGATAGAGCTCAGATCTGGACGAGAATGCGTCTAGGGTTAGGTATTCTAGATGGGAGGTGGGAGGGATTGGGTTTAGATCACAATTGGAGGAGGTTAGGGATTTTGTTTATATTTTAGTGGGAGGATATAAGGATGGGTTGGGCCATGGATTTTCAGAATGATTTCCAACATATTTTTAAAAATTATTGAAATAATTGACCATTCCCAATGGTTTTTTGAATAACATTAGGAAAGACTTAGATATATTACCCTATCCTAATGGTTTTTAAAAACTCTTGGGATATTGGAATTGGTATGGAATTACATTATAGTAATGTAAATTTCATCATCGAAATCTTAATCATAAACAATCCTGGTAAATAATAAGATCGTAACGTAAAATCCTTTTCCTAAAGTTTGATGTTTTTTTTTAAATAATTCAAAATTATTGTAAAAAAATTAATCTTTTAACTATACAATATAAAAATAAAAATACATATAATCTTATTATTAATATGTAACCATTCTATTCCTATTTATTAATAATTCCTTATTAAAATATTTTTATCCAGGTGCCAACTGTTTTATTTTTTATAACAAAATTAGTTCGACCATTCCAATCCATAAACATCGATCAGAGTCACATAGTCTCCATATTTTTAATCATTATTAAAAAATAATATATATTTAATATATATATATATTCATCTATAAAATTTAGTGATGGAAAAACCATTTACACTGTTGATGGGGATGATAGGCCATGTTTATGCATGAACACATTTTTCATTTTATAATGAGAAGATGTAATGAAACATAGATACAATAATATAATTATATGATGAATAATACGTCATTAATAACATAAATATATATATACACTCACACACACACACATTAATTCAATCCTTATTACTATCCATACAAAATGGAAATTGAAAAAGATCACATCACTTCATGGTGGTAGTACATATATGTAAATACGAGTGGAGTTAACATTTTCAAATGGATATGATGTTTATATGGTAAATATGATATTATAATTATAGAAGAATGATTATTTCATAAATATAATATTTAAATTTTAAAGCTATCATAATAACATTTCATCTAACATGTCAATGGAAGTTTAATGGTGTCTCTATGTGGGGGCAGTAGTCTACACATAATTGTGAGTGATAAATCACTTACCATTTAATTGAAAAGATTGTGAATTAAGGTTTTCCTTAATTATAATAATATTTTTTATAGGAAACAATAGATATTAATTTATGAGGAATAACACATATTTAGAGGATGTATAATAATTGATAAATTAAAGATGGTCGAGTATGATGAGTATCTCTTCTTTAGTTAGCCTCCTTTAGATGACTTCTTACGGATGCATGTAATGGCCTTTTGAAAACAAAATAAACTATAATTCATATCTATGGAATTTTACAGATAATTGGGTAGGTTTTTATTGATATGGATGTATCAATATGGTATAAATACTATAAATGTGGGGTGTCCTTTTATAAGTATGTGAAAGGACACACTTAGAATTTGTTAAAATATTTAAATATAATAATGTCATTATCATTCAAAATTATTCTTAATGGACCTATATATGAATTTGGGATATGATGAGGTCTAAATATGGAAATAAAATAGGATTTAGAGAAGTTTAAATGGTAAAATACCCATTATATCTCTGTTTTATTCCTCAATAAACATCTTTAACAATAGTAAAGGTTTTTAAGGTTTTTACTATTCATCATGACCAAAACGTTATGTTACACTTATTATATAATATTAATTATGGTTATTATAAATATTTATTCCATTTTATCAAGGTTATTTTATGTAATTGGTAGATTATAATATAAAATTAATTGCACAAATCACGATGAAAAGCATATTTCATGAAAATGTGTTTTCTTTAGTAAATTTTTTTGTAGAATACTCAACATTAAATTTTTCAAATGAACTCAATTAGAATATTAATAATATTAATGAAAAAATTATTTTTTAAATAATTTTAATTTTATTAAAAGTTTCAAATTAATAAAATATAATTATATGTTAAATAAAAATCAGTATTTTCACAATTCATTTCAAATTGATTATTTTCAAAATGTTCTAAACAATTTCCCAAAAATATTATTTTTAAATGATTTCCATTTTATAAAATTTAATTTCATAATTTTGTTGATGTATGTTATAATTTTTTCATGAATAATACAATAAAATCATTTCTAACTGAATTGGATTTTTGAATCCTAAAATGACTTCACTAAAAAATGGGTACTTATTTCTAAAAAATTAATCCATTAATTATTATTTAGTATGAACATTATACATCTATTTAAAAATTTGGTTAATCTGATTCATACCCACCCTATTCAATAGACATGTTATTGTTGGTCCATTTAAATCATAATAATTTTATATTATATCTCAATTTGATTAGTGCCCAATTTTTTTTGTTAATAAATTTATCATGCTTTTTAATCATTAAAAATTATTATTGGGATGTTACAAAAGATATATTTTAACACATATATACCATTATTTAACTATTTTGAGTCAAATAACAGTTGGAACTTTCACTTATTTCAAACATATAAGATACAACTATAAATGATGAATGAATATAAAATAAAAGAAGAACCATTCATAGATTTTCATCTTAGAAAAAATTAAAACCATAATAGTTGAAAATATAAAACTAATAGAAAATGTAGAAGGATGAATACATTGTGATAAAAATACTGTGTTAGTATTTAAATATAAAATAGAATCACCATTCATAAAATATAACATATATTATATATGTAAGTTCAAGATCTCTTTAATAAGGAATTAGTTCTTGTTACATTGGATGTAGTGAAATATGAAGAAAAAAGGACATGACTTTTTCAAGAGTTCATTGATGAACATAGAAGAACATGGTGTTCCATTATAAACAATACCATTGAAGATGAGTTTTACCTATATAAAAAAATCCATATTAAGGAATTAGATGATTCCTATCATAGGGATGTGTATAATAGAATCCCATCGATCATGTGAACCTAAAATATACTTTTTATCACTATGATTATATTGGGATGATAAAATATATACCATAAAATACGTAAAAATGAAAAAAAATAGACTCTCACATAAAGGTTGAACCTTGTAAATCCATGGATTTTATTGTTCTTTTTATAAAATTTATATAATGTTTGGGTGAGAAATACAAGTTTTATAATTATTTTCTAGGTGAGTGGATATAGTAACATGAAGGGATAAAATAGAAAAAATGTAAACACTATAAAATAATGGTATACTGATACCCCTTCCATTGAAATTTTCCTTGAAAAAATTATTATGCACCTCATGTGGCTATATAGATGAGAAGGTTTTATTTTTATTATTTATTTTTATTACCACAGTTATATTATCAATTTATATGATGTAATATTTTAATGGGAATTTCGAAATGCATCTACTAGAGAAAAATTATATTCCATCTGTTAATGGTAACAAGGAATTCTCGTCTATAACTCTAAATAAGAGATGGAAAATAGTGCCAATAAAGTAGAAATAGATTTCAAAAAGAAAACAAGGATCAAAAACTATATTGATATTATCATTGTTCTAGAAATTCTTCTATCAAATATATTTAAAGTGATATGTTTAAAGATTATAGATAAAGATATGAATTGTATGATGATGATGGGATAAAAAATACTTTTGAAGACTTCTACAAACAAATGGAAATGTATATGAAAAAAAAATTACACTTGATGTAGATACATATATATATATATATATTCAAAGAATATATAAATACAATATAATATGTATAATAATCATTTTATGAAATAGATCATATAATATAAAGGACATTCAGAAAGTGAAATGGTCTTATTGGCCTTGAAGATGTAAAGAAACAATCACATTTACTTTGACATGAAATTATTGCGTCATAGAAATAAAAATTGAAATAATATGTATGATATAATGTTATAAAATAAATATTTAATAAATAAGTTATAAATTCATTGATAAAATTTTACAAACCACCATCAAGTTCAATGAATATTAATTAATGGATATAGGAAAAATAATAAATTTTATTGATAAATATGCACAAGAATCAAGGAAAAAACATGAAAAAAATATATATGTTAAATAATGATTGGGAAAAAATAGATACTAGTAGAGTATGAATGTAATTAAATTAATATTAATAGAAAAAAACATTAAGTAATGTTTATGAATCATGAATTTAAAAAATATATAAAATCCCAAAGAATTGAAAAAAATGAAACTTCCATGCGAAATTTGGATGATAATAATATCTCAAAAAGTTACCAATATAAGTGGAAACATGAGATTGAAACTATCATCTAATCAGTTTAAAGAATTTTATTTAAATAAGTTATGAATTTTCAGAAAATGAAATGTCTATACTTGATCTATTTTCATGGATATTACGTGTTCAAATTTAATATATCTGTATGTGTGAATAAGGAAAATAATGGTAATCAAACCACCTTGTCTAGTGTGGAAAAAATAATATTATATAGTTCTGGTTACCTTTAAAAATCCAAACCATTTTGTGAAAATTTTAAAAAAAAATAACGTACACTTAATTTTGATAGTTATGGTCAAGGTATAGTACAAATAAGAATCTCACAAATTTTATGGTATTATATGTGTTATAACATCTTCCACAATATGGAATTGTAATTATGGTTTAATATGAAAATTTCAAGAGTTCAAATAACATGTAAATAAAGGGGGAGTAAGATTAATATGATTCATTAACCACAAATGAAAGAGATAAATATATATGTAAAAATATATATAAATTTTTTGTAAATATCTCTATAACATAAAGTTAATGTTGTCATTGTGGAAAATGAATTTTTAAAAGAACTGAAAATTTATCTTAAGTATATAATGTGAGAGGAAAATATAAAGTGATGAATGACGGAAAGATATAATTGGGACATAAACAAAAGAAATTTTCACAAAACACACCTAAGATGATAGGGAATTGAGATACACCAAAAGGATATATCAATTTATATTGTTGTAAAAGAGGTAACACCATGGATTCATGTGAAATAGAAATGGGTATATATATACACACATGTTAATGGGAATGTGTGTCTGTCAACGGATAAAAAAATTATAATGAAATAAAAACCTATGAAGTTTATTTGAAGTCTAATTTGTTGAAAAACATGCCCATTTAGCCATGTTAAATTTAAAATAGATCGATTCATTTTATATATGTATTTTATTTATATGGAAGGGTGATTAGGAAACATATACAACGGTAGGGTAATAAAATATCAATGAATATTCTAATAGAAAATAATTAATTCAAAATGATGAAATTGAAATTCATGAGATGTTTCTAATAAATAATGAAAATTAAACATTATAAAAACTATTTAGAAGATTTATTATCACTGGATATAGTTCTATAAATTTCAAAATAATGTTTCGAGCACAAAAAGAAGAACTACAGAATTTGATGTCTACTTTAGGTGATATATTTCCTTTAACATATTATGAAATAAGGATCATCTAACACAATGAAGATAAAATATTTAACTACTATGTTATTGATAAATGAAATAAATATTAAAAAAATAGGTATAATAATGAAGAGTTCCTAAAAATATAGATCATTAAAAAATAATTATTCTATGATGAGAAATATATATAAGCCCTATTTCTCTTCAAATAAATCCAACTAAATATACTATTTATTCGTATTTATTTTTCATACATACTAACTTATATTGGATTTAAGGAGTTTTTGTTGAAAAAACAATAATCTACCTTCACAGTGAATTGTGACATCAATAATAAAGTGGGAACATGTGCATATCTAGAGTGAAAAAAATATACAGAGTATCAATCAAAATATCATGGTGTAGTAAATACTGAAATTATTGAAAGACCATAATTATTTGAAATTAATGAATTTTAATCACACTTTTCCACCATATTTTATTTCATATAATTGTTTTTTATGGTGAGGTGTTTGATGATATTAATATATATGAATTCGGGGTTTTTATACCTCACACATAAACTATTTTGATGAATTTATATAAGATGAGTGAATTTTTCATTTCATAGAAAATCATTTTGAATAACCATAAACATGAGAAACTGGATTTGGAATTGCATTATACATATATTTATGGATAAAATAATGATTTGATTTCATCTATCTTATTTTCTACACTGAATTAGTCGTATTGTACTTATATTTTTTTAACTAAAGGCTTATAGATATGAAAATATTTAGTGAAAATCCATCTCTCTATTAATTCATGAAAATTAAATAGAAGTTGAAGGATAAATGTTTCCAAATTATTAATATTTTGACCCCAAGAAATTCCCTTTGATTTATTTTCAATGAGGGGTAAATAAAAATGATCTATTAAGAACTAATATTGACTTTAAAGTATTTTTTGGTCTTAAAATCAAAAAAAAAGTCAGATATTGAAGATCCCATGTAAAAGGATTTATTATTTGGAAATATGTATGTATTCTATGAAGATAAGGCTGATTTCAATATAATTATATTAATGAGGATATATTGAATGTTTATTAAATGACCTAACAATATGTGTTACATAATTTTATGAAAAAAGATATAATTATTTTATAAATTTACAACATTACATTTGTATTGAAGAACTACCTTGAACATGGTTGAAATGTGATTTAATGCCAAGTGAACATATTAAGAAAATATAAATAATTGGTTTGTGAATTTATGGGGATGACACTATAATTTTATTCTTTAATATTAATTTACCTAATGGAATATAATTTCTTGTTTATAAATATAGATACATAGATGATGATGTGGTAATTGAAGATGGAATATTGTAGTTTAGTTTGAGTTGAATCAATTTGACAATAAATCTTAATTTCAAGTATATTATATGAGTTTTATAATTTTTGACTCTGATATTTTTGAAATGAATCATCATTTATATGATTCATATTATTTTACAACTTCATATGATAAATTTAAATGGATGATTATAATTTGTAAAAGGATAAAATCATTGTACTAGTAATATAGGCATTTGTTTGAATCATTTGAAACCACTTTAAATTTAAATCTATCCAATGAAAACACAACCAATATCTCTCAATTGAAGTGGAATATATCATTTTGTTATGTCAAACACTCAAACATAGCTAGGGAAGAGCAGTTATGGGGGATTACTAAGGTTGATCATCATTTGATGAAATGAGTAGGTGTGTATTGTGGTCCATAAAGAAGTTCAATCATGAAAGGTGGTATGAAAATATATCATTGTTTTCTGAGGTATGTTGATGAGAGTTTTTTGTGTGGTTTAGTCATGTGTATTTAATAAATAAAAGACATCCCAATAGTGAAACTGATGTGGGAACGATAAAATTCACAATGTTAATCATCTTTTATGTGTGCCGTTTATAACCAGTATATTACATTTCTTAAAACAAACTCCATTCTAGGGTTTATAGTCAAGGAAACCCAATTGTGCTATCTTTTATCCCATTCAGGTATTTGATGGTCTAATTTTTTGAACCACCATAATATAGGGTTGGTGCATAAGAGTTGTGGATCCCATTAGATAGCTATATAATATGTTCTAATAATATGATTCATGTTCTTATAATATATATGTTTATGTAAGATAATATTTGAAAATGATAAGAAATTCATAAGACAAGAAACCCAAAAGATAATATTATTATATAAGATGAGTTACTAAAAAATTTAATATTTTATATAAATTTCCACTTCATGTGAAAATAAAATTACATAATAATTTTTTCATATAACATTTGTGAATTAAAAAGATTTTACAAACCAGAAGATTCATAATTCCATATAAAATAATTCCAAAAATATATAAGAATCAAATTTCATTTATCATAATGAAATATTTATGAGTAATAGAATAATTCATTATTATGAAATAAAGAATCATGATTATGTTTAAAGTGTTGATCTTCATGATGTTAAACATCAAAAAATAATTTGATTCATGATGAGGTTGTGTGTTTCATCATATTAAAATATAATTAATATATTTATCCTCATTCTATAATAAGAGAATCCCCATTATAATTTCTTATACATGTGAATAAATAAGTAAACATTAATAATATTTTATATATCTATAATTATTCATTTCTATATGCCATCGTGGATTTTTTTGAAAACAAAATATATTATGGAAATACATCATGATATTTCCCTATTATAAGAAAATAGAAACCCTAATAATTTTGGAAGTTTTAAATGTATTACTAAACTATGTTAGGAAAGCGTTTTAAACATAAAAAATCTCACTGATATAGTTTTGGTTTAATCCTTATTTCAAATATGGAAATATTAGTCATAGAATCCATGAATATAAAAATATTAGGTAAGTTAAAATAAAATTGAGAGGTATAGAAAATCATCGACACTTGTAATATATTGATGAAACTCGATGAGTTGAAACATTAACCCATGATCACCATTTATGATATATCCATTGTCAAATAAGGAAGATAATACAAGAACCATTGACACTAGTGAAACTTATAATAAAAAAACAATCAAAATTAAATTTTGAGATCAAAATAGACAAAATATTCTACTGATGCAGATAATCATAGCGTCAAGACCATAATGGAAGGAAAAAACCAATGTAATAAAAACACAATTAGTTTAGGGTAATAAAACAGAACCAAAGTGAATATATTCTTACATATATTATTAATTTAAGTTTAAGATATATTTTATAAAGATAGAGAACTTTTTCTATTAGATATAATGAAATCAGAGTATAAATTGGATGTTCATTCAATAGTTCATGGAGTACCTTATATTACCTGGTGGATCTAGTATTAGAAACACCATTGAGGACTGGTGGTATGATTATATGTTATACTATATTAAGATAGTGAATGATACCAAACCTTGGGACTTTGATGACACAAGCCAAAACATTTTTTGAAACAAAATATGCACATGTGATATCAATAGATTTATAGATATTATAAAATCGATGTCATGATATATGTTAAACATGAATAAGAATGGGCTCTCACATTGTGGTCGAACCATGTAAATCCATCTGTGATTTTGTTCTTCATTTCATTTAATTAAATGCCTATATGAGGGTTTCGAATGTATCAATAGAAACATACTCTATAAATGAGATAGAGTAGGAATAACCATTAGGGAAATCATATAAAATATTGTAAATATGGTAAAAGTTTAGTACATTGATTTACCCCTCCCCCTATTTGTGACCTCCATGAGCCACTGAGCACATCATCTTTAATTGACTTAGTTAAATCCCTATTCCCATTTTGGTAATATTATTTAATATCAAGTGTTAAAAAATTAATTGGAGGGATAGTTAATACCATACCCACCTTAAAAATAAATAAAACATTCTATTTTTCTATATGAACATAAAAAATTCATAATTCAAATTTTAATTAATTAATTATTCAAAAGGAACTAGGTTTGTTGAAAAAATCCAAAAAAATGATCATTAGAAATAAAAAGAAATAAGTTATATTTAATTAATATATAATATAACTATATAATTATAAGATACATTAATGGACATTTACATTGATTAGATGCACTTTTATTAGGAGGTTAGAAATGTTGTTAAAAAATTCAAAGAAATGATCTATACATTTAAAAATAATTATTTTAAATAAAATAAATATATAAAAATATGAATTAAAATTTTTTTTAATCCATTAAAATTAGTAAAGTTTTCCCATAAATGGAAATTTTAATAACATCTATAAAATTTATTCTTGTGGAAAGTGGTAAAATGGAAGATTCCTTTCAATCATTAAAAAATGTAGTCAAATGTAAGTAGAAATGACCCATACAAAAAATGATTAAAAACTATTTAATTCAAACATCTAGAAATAAAATAAAAAATTCAAAAAAAATAAAAAAAATCTCCAAATGAAAACTTAATATAAAAAACATGATTTCAATGTGAGATTGGAAAATAATCCCTTCTTTAGATTTTTTTTCTTGGTTGGATGTGCTCCTAAATCACTATACAAAAAAAAATATACTTCATATTCATATGAATAAAAAAATTAGTAATGGTTATTTTACATAATACCTTTCATCCATAATTCCATATGGCCCAAATATTAATTTTTTATTTATAAAATAAATATGTGGGAGTCAACTGTTCTATTTTCCATGAATGGTTCAAAATTAAGGTTCTAGTCCACACTCCATGATCAAGGGATCATAATATCTAGGATTCTCATGAGGATTTATCATATGTTTTTAAAACATTTATAGGGTCCCTTTATTCCTTAATGGAACATCTAATTAATGTTCACATAAAAGGCTTAAAATATACATCTTTGTGACTTTCAATCCAATAAATATATTTTATTTTTAAAAAATATCATTATTACATATATTAACATATTAAATTACTAAAAAATATTTAATTCATAATTATTAAATTCTATAAAATATATAAAATTTTTTCTAATCATGATGTTAATGCTATAACATCATTCATGTGGATAGTAAAAGTTAAATAATAATAACATTTTATAACAATTGAATGTGTATGAAAATGTTATAATATAGTAACTAAATATATTTTATTGAATTTTAATACAATAAATACATTTCATTGAAGATATGAATTATATTCAAGAATGGGATTACTAAATGATATAAACATATGATTAATGAGAAAAAAACACATATATTGAAGTCTTAAATCTCCTTCAAGAGAGCCACGTGGAAATGAGGGGTTTGAGAATCCTTTATTAGACCATAATGATCCAAAACATGGAAAAGGATTATGATTGATATAATTTGGAAATATATTAAATTTAATTTTAAGGGAAATGTGTGGGATTATGTGGTAATTATATAGATCTTTTTAGTTGTGATCTTGAGTTTCATTTTCACAAAAGAAAACCTTCTTTAATGTATAATTTTTGTCATTAAAAAAATGAAATGAGGAGAATAAATAATAAATATGTTATTATGGAAGATGAAAAATTATATCATCATTACATTCATGTATATTTTATTACATATTTTATGTCCTTATCTATTAATTCATCTATTTTACATTCTTTTTTCCTTTAAAATAATGTTTAACTTTCACTATAGTAATTTTTTTCACTAAATATAAAATTGTTCTTATTAGAAAATGTTTACATGATGATTCCAAATATGAAAACCATTTTCTAGTATTAAAATTATAAAGGTAATAATCATTAATTCTAATATATGTATACATAACAAATAAATACATTTTTTACAATGTTGTGTTTTTAAGAACAAAATTGAGTTTATAATTATTCCTTCCCCAAAAAAAGAATCATTGTATAATTGATACCCATTTAATATATATTTATATCAATGATACTTTATATAAATATTAAATATTCAAATATAATATATTTATAATTATTATTAAAAAAAATTGTTAAAAAACATTTTTTTTTATCTAAGAATTGTTAAACTAGCATTAATTATATTTAATTAATTATTGCATTGGTGTAATTAGTATTTTTTACTAATAATAAATTTAATTTTACAAATATATTTTATTTAAATGATTCTCAAAAATAATAAATTTATAAATAACATAATTAGTAAATATAGTTTCCTTAGAATCGATGGTTTTTTCCTTAGTGAATTAGAATTCCGTTAATTTATTGAAATCATTTATTTTGACAATGAGGCTTCATTTAACTATAATTTATTGTATTTAACTATGATTTTTAATAATGATCTATTAAATTTATCATAGCCTTTAGTGCGTCACGTGATAATGGAATTATTTACAGGGAATAATATACTATAATAAAGGGCTCGAAGAATCTTCCCCCCTAAAATGGATTTCGCCTCAAATATTTCATTACTCTGAAGAAAAATATATAGTTAATTATATATTATTACATACAAATGTTCCCATATTGATATAAATAAAATATGATCCCTCCATAGAACATTAAATTGGTTAGTGATATTATTTTTTAATACATTATTTCTTGATAAAAAATAAATTCTGGTAATTTCATGTTAAAGAGATCATGGTTCAGATATATAAACAATATGTTCAGTTTATGTGTTGGATAAAATATGAATTTCCTTAATATTAATTTAGGGAATACAATATAAACATTAGTGAGGTTCAATGGATGTTAAATTTTATTAGGTTCCATCCCCCCAAGATTGAGGAATTCAATGGGGAAATGCTTATAGGTCTCTACATTCAATTATTCTAAAATCTCGTAACCCTTTTTTATGGTGAAATTCAAATAAATAACATGTCTCTGGATTCAAACACTAAATTAAACTAGATATAAATGCTACAGATATTATTTTAAATGTTTTATAGTTTTAATATTAAAATGAATGGTCTAATATAATAAATATATTCATGAGAAATATTTTATCCTAACAACTTGTTATCTATATCAACATGTCTATATATTTCAGTTCTACACCACATAACTTAAATATCATTATATAGTTACATAAGAATATTATGATAACAATTATGGTAATATGAGGTTTCAACAAAGGGAATGTGATGATAAAAAAGCTAATAACCATTGAACATGATCATAGAATATCTTTTAGTGTTTTAATGGTATATTCAAATTTACATTCACATTGAGGATGATAATTGGTCCAAAATCACAACACAATATTTAATGATATTCAAAAACATCTCCAAAACCATGAGGTAAACCTTGGATACAAATTAGTTACTACATTTACTGGTAATCCGTACAGCCTTACCACTTCTGTTGTGTATATATATTTTTATTTATTGAGTGGTAAATATTCTAGCATTGTAAAAACATTGCTGACTTCATAAGGCAATACACTATTACCAATAAAGAAATATGATAGTTTCCATGCTATAGAAATCCTATCATGAAATCAATGGTGATGTTCTACCATTCTAATAAATGTATGTGTAATGGTAATATCATCCACCTAGACTAATTTCATTTTTTAAAACTTTTTGATATACCAAGAATCTAGATACATACTCTTTAACCGCCCTTAAAAAGTTTTCCCATTATAAATGGTTCTAGATATCTCAATACATCATTGTTTTTCAATGATGGATAGATAATGAGAAGTTATGATCATTATCCAATAGTCACTTCATAAAAAAATTCCAAGGAAAACATTTCATTATTTATTATAATTTATATAACATAAATTTTCATCTCATAGAAAAATCTAAATATCATGAATGGTTTTATTATTACCCTTAAAGACAGTTATATCTCAAAATTATAAAAGAATGTTATTTTATTCAATAGAGTTTGTGACATGAAACACCAAGCATGAAAGGGGATGTTTCATCCAATGACATTATAATATATTTAATATTTTAAATAAATTCAATCAATTCTATAGCATTATATTCACAAAAACATATGTTCATCTTGTGTTTCCTGAAACTATGAGTTTCTTGGATAACTTGAATTTCACATATGATCGAGTTTTATAGAACAACAATATAATTTTAAAATTATTATTTAATATGAATTGTATCACCTAGACATTGGAATGTTGATAATGAATAGGATTAAAAATTATGAAAATATAAATTTTACACATTTTTATTATCAATATAATTATTAATAATAAAGTAAACAGCATTTTAAATAAAAATAATGTTTTCTTCAAATAATATTTTTTCTAAAAGAAGGTTTAGTCACTCTTTTTTTACTTAATTCAAAATTAATTTCGACCACTTTCGAAATATTTATTTGAGAATATAAACTTAATTTTTTATATTAAAATAAAAAAATTATCATATGTTTAATTATTATTATTTTTATGAGATGTTTCATTTTTTAATGAATAGTTAAAAATATAAAATTTTAATTTGAAACTACCACTTCCTTTAAAAAAATTATAAAGTTAAATTATTTTTAAAATTTATTTTAATCTATGAATAGTTTAATTTTATATAAATTTATCCAATTTATCTCACTATAACCAATTTAATATTTTGTTTAGATATAAAAACATTATAATATTTTGATCATTTTCACATTAAAAATCTTGGCTTCTCTTCATGTCTCCATGATTGATTTTAAATTAAACTATATCCATTTTGTTAGTTAAATATATAAGAATAATTATAATCTATATGATCTAATTAGTTACAATTTTTTATACCTTAATGAATTTTGAAACCAGTTAATAATAATTAGCTTGATGAAGGTTAAAAATTTGTTTTCCCATTACATGTATTTGTATTAAAATAATTTTACACACAAATAATATATTATTTAATAAATTGGATTTCAAAATTTTAATAAGTGATTGAATTTTTTTTAATAAATTTAATTTTAATTTTATTTATACGGGAGAAATTACGTAAGTAGATAAAAAGATTCAAGTTACCATGGTAAAAACAGAAAGGTTAAAATTGAGAAAACTTATGGACTTAGGAATAATGTGATCCAAATGTGTTCATTCATTTCCTAGACGTTTTTATAGAAAAAATAACCCATGCCATCCATTATTATTCAATTTTGGAGTCACATAATGTAAGGGATACTTACAATAGTGAATACATTTGGGTATTAAAAAATTGCCACTCCTCATCAAATATAAAAGGGCACTTACACCCCAAACAATATTGTCACACCCTGATCGGGATGACATACGATTTGCATGCGCTTTATAAAAGTTGCACGACAAGCGCGTAATTTAACCCCATAATCAATCAGCGCTAGATGACACCGTTCGAGCGCAGTTTGCTCGACTGTGCGCTTGACGGCACGCGAGTCGTTCAGCTGCTCGGCATTCGAAATTAATTGATTAATTGATTTATAATTAATTTGAATAAAAGTTATGTTTTTAATTATAATTATTATTTATTATCATTATTATTGTGAGTAGAAATAATAATAATAATAATTATTATTATTATTATTATTATAATAGAATGAAAAAAAATAAAAAAATAAAAAAACCTCAACCCTAATCTACCCGCGGGCGAACCCCCCCCCCCCCTTCCTGAATCGACACCCTCCTCCTCCTAGCCGCGCAGCGGCTCCCCCTTCTGCGCGCTGCAGCCCTACTCCGGCCGCATCCCGATGCTCTGGCCACCTCCCGCCTCCGCCTCTCCGGCCCTCTCGCCACCGCCTCGTTGTCCGCCTCCGCCAGCCCGCCATCAGCCGACCCCTTCTCCCTCACCCGACCGCGCCGGCGCCGCTCCCCCGCCCGATTCTGGTCGGCGCCAGCCCCCAGTCGGCTCCCTACGGCAGCCGGTGACCAGATCTCACCGTCTGCCGACCCTGCCGCCCTGCCTCCTGATCTCCGACCGCCAGCCACCGACTCTGCCTCCGACCGCCACCCTCCCTACTCCGGCGCGACCCCAACCCCTGTCTAGCGGGTCTTCGGCGCGACCCAAACCCCTGTCGGACCTCCCACTACTGTCTGGTGTTCTTCCGGCAACCTGAGCCCCCTCTCTTGTCCAGTGTTTGTTCTGGCGTGACCCGAACCCCTTGCGCAGTGCATCCGCTTTGCTGCGTCGGCCTCCGCTTTGTCGTTTCGGCCCTTTCCTTGCTGTGGTGTGGCCGCGGTTCCCCTCGCTGGTAGCCCTCTACTCTCCTGGTCCTGGGTATATTTTAGTTCGATTAATTTTGATGTTTTTATGCAATTTGATTAATTCCTAAATGTCGTGTTTGTGCCTGTTTGTTTTTCTTGGTGGCGCGGGTGTGCGAAGGGACCGCGAGTCTTGGTTCATCCTTCCACTGAAGTGGCGTCGCGTCTGCCCTTGGTTTGAGGTGGGTGAATCCGGTTTTATCCTTTCCGACGCATTCTTTAACACTTGCATTATTCAAATTATTTATTTTTAGTGATTCGTAGCTTTATAATACCCTTTATTTAGTTCATTACTGTGTTTATAATTCTTTTTAATGTTTCAAAATTATATTTTGGTGCGATACTTTGATTATGCCTGTGTTGGTGAAAATTGGGTGCAATTTGGGTTAAGATGCTATTTGAGTGATTTCTGTTTATTAAGGTGTTTTATTTTATATTTTTATAACTTCTTAAATAAAAAAAAGGGGGGGTTTTCAAGTGGTTCCTTGTTTGAGTCTATGTAATTTTATATGAATCAGGTGTATTTTTAGTGTAAACCATTTTTGTGCTAGTTGGAATTGTTTTATAAATTGTTTAAAAGTTTTATTAAATTACGAACGAGGTGCAAAACATGATTAAGAACAGTTTTGGGGTGCTTATGTTTCTAGGATGATAAGTGGTGTCTTTGATGAGTGTAATTTTGCGTAAATTTGTTTTAGCGTTTGAATTTTAAAGAACATGTATTTTGGTTGGCTGTTTTAAAATGGTTTCAGGTTTGAGTTAGGTTTGAAATCAAATGTTGACTTTATGAAATTTCATTATTTCATGAATCGTGTTGGTTTTTGGAAATGATTGTGGTTTGACAAATGTGTGTGCCCGATTGGCTACTTGAAATGATTTATGAAATGGTTTAAATGTCATGAAGGCCCAGTTGGCACTTTGTTGATGTGAAATGATTATATATGTATATATGGGGTGCACCTATCTAGGGTAACCCTTTATGGGTGAATGCATAGGAAGCGTCCGTGTTTGGGGTAGGCAAGTGCGGTGAGATGAGTCACGCGTGCGAGGGCCTCCTACTTATAGAGTGATATAACTACCATGGGTTCCTGGGTGTCTTATAGATTATCGTGTGAAGATTGCTCACCAACCCCGATTAGACAGGTTGGTTCCCTCTGGTAGATTGAGAGGCCAGGTGGGATTTTCTGCTGATTTTGTCGCGAGGGCGATCAGTGGGTTATAGACTATGGGGCTTCACCATATGCTGGAAGGTGGTTCCGAACCAAGTGCATCCAGGGGTTGTCTAGGGATGTTCAGGATCGCCCATGATTTCAACTTATATTATTTGTTTACTTCTTGCTTCACTAATTTATTTTCAGCCTGTACTGTTTACCTGTCTCTCTTTAGCACAGCCATGGTATTATTTATATTTGGTTTTTTTTATAAAAACAGAAAATGGTTTTGAAAGTGATTTATAGTGTGTGTTGGATTTTCAAATGAGAAAAGCATGTTGTTTATTTTGAAATGTGAAAAACCTATTTTTATAGTTGTATTTCAAACATGTGTTAAGGGATTGTTTGAGGAAAGGAAATACTAGGATTCAGTAGTTTACTTTGGCATCACTACTGATCATTTTTGTGTTCACGCCTATCTTTTACCATTTTCAATTGCAGGTTCAGCTTTTCTTCAGGTTTCTCTTTAGTGACTACTCGTGCTAGAGAAAGTCTTGTCTTTGGTTTGGTGGTGACCTTGAAGGTCACATAGAGGTATGTTCGTGTTTATCTTCTTTCTACTGCCAGTTTTAGTTTTTAGTTTTAGTCTTTATTTGTTTTCCTGTCTTTATTTTATGGTCCGAATCGTTCCCACTTGTTAGTTTTGATGCCCGACACTAGTTTCCATCCCGTGGGGATCGAGAATGCCCTTCGGGCCTTCTCGCACATCGGCTTGGGTGACCGGTTCAGGGTCGACCCAAGTTGGTTCGTGACAAAATGGTATCAAAGGGAGGTTCTTGTTTTGTTGGGGTGTTTGGTAGTTGGAGATTAGGATTTTCAGGACTCGAGAGTTAGGTATGAGAAGGGCGTCATGAACCCTTGCTCGTTCCGAACCTTGAGTTACCAAGGGTAGTCCAGGACTTGAATATTTTTCCATTGTTTTGGATTGAGGGATGACAACGGAGGCAAACTGGTTTTACGTCATGATTTCACATGGAGTAGTGACCCATGTGGAGTCCGAGTACATGGTTTAAAATCCCTACTAGTTGTTAATGCTTACTTGAGGCGTGGCCCACTACCATATCGTTGATTTAAGCATGACTACTAGTCCCTCACTCCGCTAGTTTGATGCAAGTTGGACGTCATCTTGGTTTCAGTTTGTGTAAGAGTACTTTTGAAAGAAAAAAGTTGGTTTTCTTTTAAATAAAAGAAAGAATGTTTTCTCTGAAATTGTTTTAAATTGGTAAAGTGAGTTTTGAAATTGAAGGTGTTTTGGTTTCAATGTTTGGTACTCATTTGGAGTTGGTAAGGAAATGGTATGGTTGTAACCCATGGTATTCCTTATGAATGATCGCATGTGTGCAGGTTTGTGCGAAAAGTGCATGAGAGGCACTTGTTCATAGATGATGTGAGTGGAATGGATGGACATGCATGCGAAGATTCAGGAGATGCTATGGGTGTTTATTTGAAACCAAAGTTTTGACCTTGTCTTTCTAAAATGATTTTTGAAAGAGGAAAATGATTTTGGAAATTGGATTTTGTTTCGGAAAGTTGTTTTTGTGTTTGGAAGTAGTCTTGAAATGAAATGGTGATTTTTGAAAAGTGGATTTTTGGCATGTGAGCCAGTTGTTGGTATGTGATTGTCCTTTTGATTAAGATTTTATTGGATGCTGATTTTTGGCTTTGTGTTTTTATGTTGTTCAGAGAATGTCGCCCAGAAAGATCCCCAAAGTTTCTAATGATTCATGCCTAGTTTCTGGTCCTTCTCGGGCGTTGCCTATTTTTCATGGTGATCGAGGCCCGTTAGAAGCGGTATAGTGGCTTGAAGAGGTGGAGCGTGTCTTCATAATGTTGGGAAATCCCGAGGATGTCAAGGTTTGTGCTGTTACGGGATTGTTTGAGGGTCCATCTTTGGACAAGTGGAAGATGATTGCCCCACCGTAAATGTAAGTTTGAATGACGTGGGATGTCTTTAAAACCATTTTCGTCCAATGGTTTATACCTGAAGAAGTGAAGGCGAAGAAAAAGGGAGATCTCGTACATATTCAACAAGGTCAACAAACGGTGAAGGCATATGTTGACCATTTCAAGGAAATGGTTGTCTTATATCTAGAGGTGGTGTCGCATGATCTCATGAAGACCTCTCTTTTCACCGGGCGTCTTCATTCGGATATCAAGGAATAGGTCCTCCCTCCTAAAGACCATCGTTTCGAGAAGATGGTGGAGGAAGCGTTTTTAGCTGAGTTGGTTTCTGGAGTGCCGGTGGTCAGCAGTCCAGCGTACCCAATTGTTCGTAAGGTTTCCCCATCTGGCGAGGAAAGGATGCCAGAGGAACCTATTCCTAAGGAGTTATCCCCTTTGGCCCTAGTTTCTGATATGTCGGATCTTTTAGGGGTATGATATCAGTGTGGTTGTTTTGGGCATTTAAATCCATCATGTCGCAACCCTCTGAGGATGTGTCATCGTTGCGGCTGTCTGGGTCATCTGGAGAAGTTTTGCAGAAAGTGATGCCTGAAGAAGATGACCTGATCGGAGGATGCTAGTGCCTGACTGTGAGGCAGGAAATTCTTTAGCTATCAGAGCCCCAGCCACAGGTCCCAGGGCGAAGCTCGCGCACAGTCATGAGTTGCTGGATAGATGCGAAGCCTCGGCCCAGTTTTTGTATTCCATGTTGGAATAGGTACCTTTTAAAAATCTTTTCGATCTTGTTTCACAGCTGCTATAGTTGTGTCGTTCTTGTAAGTTCACCATTTTATTGTGAAGTTCTGATGGATATGTTTTATTGTAATTCAAGCCGACCTGTTAATGTAATGTGAGTTTCTGAATTGTGCTTTTCTCTTGAAGCATGTTTGACCCTTGTATGGGTTGATCTTGATTTAGTTGTGTTCGTTTGGAGATGTTTGTGTCTTGTGGAACTGGGGAGCTGTGTTTTCAACTCATTGTCTAGGTTAAGTCCTCCTCGTGAGTTTTCTTTAGTATTGGAGGTTTTTTACTTGTGTCGAAAGTTCCATGTTTCAGTGGGGATAATGTTTCGCTCATGCTATAGAAATTGGTTACGATCGGTTGGGAGTTCCTGCGTGGGACCCCCGTTTCCCGAGGTAGTTTACTTGGGTTTTAAATTTCTGTTCTAGTTAAGTCCTTGTAGTGGGTAGAACCCTCTTGTGTTCTCCTATTCTCTTGTGTTGGGGTTTCTCCTGAGTAGGTCGGGTGTGACTTGTGAACTGAATAGTCACCCTGAAGTTCTTGTTTTTTCTCTCTCACATTTTTTTGTTTGGGCATGGACTTGAGTTTTGGCAGTCCTCTGGCTTGGTGACTTTCTAAGGGAAGAAAGTTTTTGTGGTGGGGAGAATTGTCACACCCCGGCCAGGATGACGTGCGATTTGCATGCGCTTTATAAAAGCTATGCGACAAGCGTGCAATTTAACCCCGTAATCAATCAGCGCCAGATGACACCGTTCGAGCGTTTTTTGCTCAACTGCGCGCTTGACGGCACGTGAGTCGTTCAGCTGCTCGGCGTTCGAAATTAATTGATTGATTAATTTATAATTAATGTGAATAATAGTTATGTTTTTAAATATAATTATTATTTATTATCATTATTATTGTGAGTAGTAATAATAATAATAATAATAATTATTGTTATTATTATTATTATTATTATTATTATGATAATAGAATTAAAGAAAAATAAAAAAACCTAACCCTAATCTACCCACGGGCGAACCCCCCCCCCTTCTTGATTTGGCGCCCTCCTCCTCCTGGTCGTGCAGCCCCCCCCCCCCCTCTTGCGCGCTGCAGCCCTGCGCCAGTCGCATCCCGGCACTCCGGCCACTTCCCACCTCCGCCTCGCCGGCCCTCTCGCCGCTGCCTCGTCGTCCGCCTCCACCAGCCCATCGTCGGCCGCCCACTGCTCCCTCACCCTACCACGCCGGCGCCACTCCCCCGCCCGATTCCGGTCGGCGCCAGCCCCCAGCCAGCTCCCTGTGACAGCCGGCGACCAGATCCCGCCACCAGCCGACCCTACCACCCCGCCTCATGATCTCCAACCGCTGGCCTCCTGCTCCACCTCCGACCGCCACCCTCCCTGCTCCGGCGGCCCATTTTCCGGCGCGACCAAAACCCTTGTCCATCGGGTCTCCGGCGCGACCTGAACCCCTGCCAGACCTCCCACTCTTTTCCGGTGTGCTTCTGGCAGACCCAAGCCCCCTCTATTGTCTAGCGTTTGTTCTGGCACGACCCGAACCCCTTGTGCAGCGCATCTGCTTTGCTGCGCCGGCCTCTGCTTTGCTGTGTCGGCCCTTGCCTTGCTGCGGTGTGGCCACGGTTCCCCTCGCTAGTATCCCTCTCCTCTCCTGGTCCTGGGTATATTTTAGTTCGATTTATTTTTATGTTTTTATGCAATTTTATTAATTCCTAAATGTCGTGTTTGTTACTTTTTGTTTTTATTGGTGGTGCGGGTGTGCGAAGGGACCACGAGGCTTGGTTCATCCTTCTACTAAAGTGCTGTTGCGACTGCCCTTGGTTTGAGGTAGGTGAATCTGGGTTTATCCTTTCCGACGCATTCTTTAACACTTTCACAATTGAAATTATTTATTTTCAGTGATTCGCAGCTTTATAATACCCCTTATTTAGTTCATTTTTGTGTTTATAATTCTTTTGAATGTGTCAAAATTATATTTTGGTGCGATTCTTTGATTATGCTTGTGTTGGTGCAATTTGGGTGCAATTTGGGTTAAGGTGCTATTTGAGTGATTTCTATTTATTAAGGTGTCTTATTTTAAATTTTTATAACTTCTTAAATAAAAAACGGGGGGTTTTCAAGTGGTTCCTTGTTTGAGTATATGTAATTTTATATGAATCAGGGGTATTTTTAGTGTAAACCATTTTTTTGCTAGTTGGAATTGTTTTATAAATTGTTTAAAAGTTTTATTAAAATATAAACGAGGTGAAAACATTCTTAAGAAGAGTTTTGGGGTGTGTATGTTTCTAGGATGATAAGTGTAATTTCTGGTAAATTTGTTTTAGCATTTGAATTTTAAAGAACATGTATTCTGGTTGGCTGTTTTAAAATGGTTTCAGGTTTGAGTTTGGTTTGAAATCGAATGGTGATTTTATGGAATTTCATTATTTCGTGAATCGTGTTGGTTTCTAGAAATGATTTTGGTTTGACAAATGTGTGTGCCTGATTAGCAACTTGAAATGATTTATGAAATGGTTTAAATGTCATGAAGGACCGGTTGGAAATTTGTTGATGTGAAATGATTATATATGTATATATGGGGTGCACCTATCTAGGGTAACCCTTTATGGGTGAACACATAGGAAGCGTCCGTGTTTGGGGTAGGCAAGTGCGGTGAGATGAGTCACGCGTGAGAGGGCCTCCTACTTATAGAGTGATATAACAACCATGGGTTCCTGGGTGTCTTATAGATTATCGTGTGATGATTTCTCACCAACCCCGATTAGATGGGTTGGTTCCCTCTGGTAGATTGAGAGGCCAGGTGGGATTTTCCACTAATTTTCTCGCGAGGGCGATCAGTGGGTTATAGACTATGGGGCTTCACCATATGTCGGCTGGTGGTTCCGAACCGAGTGCGTCCAAGGGTTGTCTAAGGATGTCCAGGAACGCCCATGGTTTCAACTTGTATTATTTGTTTACTTCCTGCTTTGCTGATTTATTTCCAGCCTGTACTATTTACCTGTTTCTTGTTATCTCACACTTCACTGATTTATTTTCAGCCTGTACTGTTTACCTGTCTCTCTTTAACACATCCATGGTATTATTTGTATTTGGTTTTGTTTATAAAAACATAAAATGGTTTTGAACATGATTTATAGTGTGCGTTGGATTTTCAAATGGGAAAATCATTTTGTTTATTTTGAAATGTGAAAAACTTATTTTTAAAGTTGTATTTCAAACTTGTGTTAAGGGGTTGTTTGAGGAAAGGAAATACTAGGATTCAGTGGTTTACTTTGGCATCCCTGCTGAGTATTTTTGTGCTCATGCCTATCTTTTACCATTTTTAGTTTCATGTTCATCTTTTATTCAGGTCTCTCTTTAGGGACTGTGCGTGCAGGAGCAAGTCTTTTCTTTGGTTTGGTGGTGACCTTGAAGGTCACATAGCGGTATGTCCGGGTTTATCTTCTTTCTGCTGCCAGTTTTAGTTTTTATTTTTAGTCTTTATTTGTTTTCCTGTCTTTCTTTTATGGGTCAAATCGTTCCCACTTGTTAGTTTTGATGTCCGACACTAGTTTCCATCCCATAGGGATTGGGAACGCCCTTTGGGCCTTGTCGCAAATCGGCTCGGGTGACCGGTTCAGGGTCGACCCGGGTTGGTTCGTGACAATTCCATATATCTCAATTAATTTTTATCATAAAAAACATAAATATTTCACTTTAAACAACCCTCCCCTCATCATATAATTCTTATTTTGGGAACAAATCCATCTTAGTAAGTCTTTAGTTAAATCCTATGAAGGATACCCATAGAAGAGGAAACCTTCTTCAATAGGGAATGTTTATTATACTTATTTATAAACCTCATTAAATTTTTTATAAAACTTGATTATATAATAAATTAATTATATAAAATGTTATGGGATGTTTTAATAATTAATTAATGACCATAATCTCCATTAATTTCATAAAATGGGTTACGAAATCATTATTTATGTGTATGATGGGCTACCTTCTCACGATCTGATGTAGTTCTTTCTTCCATTTCAACTAATCAAGGCAGGGAATGATTATGTATATAAATTATATATATGAAATATATAAAAAAAATTTAAACCTATATATTCAATATATAAAATATAAATTTTTACCATCTATTCCATAGGTGATATGATGACATCGCTTGTGTGTACGACAGACTACCTTTTGATGAAGTGATGTTATTCGTCTTCACTAACGCATCCCAAGGAAGGTGATAAATAAAAATTTAATTAATATATGTGATATAAATGAAATAATTATGATATTAATGAATTATTAATCATTAGAGAAAAGTAATATATATCATTTTCTTTTTCACTTTTCTACTCATGTAAAGATTATAACATTGCTCATGTACGTGTGGACTACAGTCTTCACTAAATGGTGTGACTCTCTTTTCATCACCAAAAAAGTAGATGATATATACAATTATATAACATTGTTTTAATTATATTATTATAATTCTATAAATCTAAAATATTACTTACAAATTTACCAAAATTATTAGTGAAATTTTGAAACATTACTCATGTGTATGTACGACCTACCATCTTCGTGATTGTAACAAACATCATTTTTCATAACCATAATTCATGATTCGTTTTAAAAGTTAAATAGGAGTATAAATATTAAAATTATTCATGATTATTATTATAGGTATGATGGAACCAGAAAATATGTTGAATAATTAGATCTTTCTTGATGAATCATGCGTGAGAAAACATGGTAATTAACACCCGAAAAAAATGAAAATAATGAAGTATTATTAATAAATGGATGATAATAAGTTATAAAGGATCTTATATGATATTATAAATATTAATATGATTCTATAATTAGTTAATAATGTTTTTAAAACAACTAAATATATGTTTAACACATGTTCATCAAAATGTAAGTGTAGGGTATGGGATTTCATCTCAATTTTCTTTTACTGAGGAATATTGTAATGTTATACACCTAATGGATTTTATATGGTCTATGTACTCCACCTTTTACATGTACTATCATGAAAACAACATTATAAATTTTATATTATGATTCAATTTGAATTATTTCATCCAAGGGGATTTGACTAGATAATTTCTAAATAGAAAGAGTAATTGTACAATCCCAATTTCTTTTCTGATTTTTAACTTTTTCATAAAACAACCTATTTGTTGTAATAATTTTCATTAGAAATTAAATTTTTCATAAATATCCATATTAATGTTTATTGGATATGATAATTTCAATAACCATAATGAAATTTTACATACGATGATTACATTGATATATATTTTATTATATAGGGAAATATTTATGATAAGGAACATTATTCATGAATAAAATATATTATTCTATATATATGGAATTATTTGTATAGGAATGTATTGGTCGGGTCAATTATAGATATCCTATCAATGCATTAATATTTATCTTAAGAAAAATTAGTTGGTCAACCCCAATTTTTTTAGGAATTATAGTTTTATAATATCTTAAAGAATGATATTTACAATAGAGATAGAGTTAGAAAACCTACATCCTTTTGTACATAATATGATTTAAAATTTATTCTAGATATATACTAATGGTAAATGTGTAACACCCCAAGATTCCACGGTACGATTCTCTTTGAATAATACAGTAGTGTGTGTTGTACGTAACTTCGAGATTCTAACACACCGCGACCAATCAAAGTAGTCGTTACGAATAATAATACCCACTTTTTAAAATTTCATAAATTTTATCTCTCAAAATGAACTTCATATTTGGATTCATAATATCAAAATTATCCTAGGGTGAAATTTTTGTACTTTTCGGATAACTTTTATATTTTTATGAATAGTGAAAATTACTAAATTTTAATTAAAAACAAATTTTTTTAAAAAAATAATTAATACTGATAAATTATAAATTTGAGTGGTTTTATAGTATATTTAGAATATTTTTTTACTATTTAATATAATTTTGGTCATTGGACATAATTTCACAATTAAACCGGACATAAACAAGTGTCGGTCTTTTGATAGTTATTATTTCTTAAAAACATGCTTTTTATTTTGACAGCGGGAATTAATTTTAAATTAATTTCTTCCACTTCTATGTTTTGAATTTAGAAAAATGGATTCCATATTTAGAATCAGAAGGTCCAAATTGTGTAAATAGGTAACTTTTATTTTTACACATTTTTAATAATTACTTCGGTAAATATTTTATTTACCATGGTTAAAGGGTAAATCCGGTAAATAAGGGAAAAAATAATATTATAATAATTATAAATTACCCTAAAATGTGTCCTAACCCTATTTTTTGATACATGTCCAACCATGGTCATCTTTGGGTCTATTTTGGGACCCCATGGATCCACTTGTAAGTGATAATGACACTTTATATTAATTAAGTTAAAGTAAATACAAAAATAACATAAGCATATATATTTTAGAAAAATAATTTTTACATAGGGTTATATATGTTATATTTTCGACTATAAATATTAATTATAAAGATAAAAATATTTCCTACATAATGGTATTTATTTATAATTTTTAGACATTTAATAATTTAATTTATTTATGACACAATAACGATACTGTATTTTTCTTTTTAATGAAAGAATCAAATAATAGGTATTATAAAAGTTAAAATAAATATAATTTGAAAGTTTTGATGAAATCCACTAATTTTATTGGTTAATATTACATGTTAGGATTTCTTAAATGAAATTTATTCCAATTAATAAAGTTTTTAAGACTTTAACAAAAATCAATTATTGAATACTGTCAAAATTGACATAAATGAGTTTTTAAAACAAATATTATATTATTAATTGATATTATATTCATAAAGATCTAAGGTTCAGAAAAAGGACTTATATAATGATAGGTGTATCATTAATGGACCACTTAGGGTTCTCTTGGATGTATATAGTAAGTTTATTAACTATATAATATAAAAACACAAAGTGACATGGTAAATGTCAAACTAATTAACTAAGAGTTAAAACTAAACGATAAGGTTAATATAATGACCCAAAACTATATAAAATCTATTTTTTGAAAGGATTTATACCCATCCACACCTTAGACTTTGAATAATCCACTTTTTAGGCATTATAAACTGAATATAAATTTATTATAAAATAATACTTAAAGTTTTTTGTAAAGAGCCCCTCCTCCCCCTTATAAAAGGACACCATTTCTAACCAATTCTTCACACCTTCAAAGACATTTGTCTCGGCCAACCCCTGCCCAAATATTCTCTCAATTTCCCTCACTTCAATCTAGATTCCATAGTTTGATCAGAAATCCAACCGAAGGAGCCCTTTTGATCAAATCAAAAGAAAGAACCTGAAGAAGAGGTAATGTTTTTCACCACCCTCTTTCAAGTTCCTTTCTTCTTCAACTTATTCTTTATTTGTTATTTCCATTATAAAATAATAACTCCAGTATCTCCTATATAATTTTAATTTATTATAAATATGGTACAACCATGTTCAGTATTCTATCCATCCTTTGAGTGACATGTCACCATACGTGCGTACGTAAGGCTTACCCTCTCCACGTCGTGGTGTAATTGTTATTCAAAACATTATTATTTGGATGGGTATGATAATGAAGTGTAATTTATGTAAATAATAAATATAACATGATAATTATTCGGTATATATTATATACCATCCAATTATATATTATTTTAATATCAAAGGAATGATATTGTCGCTCGTGCGTACGTACGGACTACCGTCACCACGAACGCGACGAGATTCATTCCTCATCGTATCCATGCAAGTATAATTCTCATTTGATGATTAAAATAATATTTAATGACTTGATATAATTTTTTATATTAATAAGATACAACCTATATATAACAAACACGACTTATGTAACAAAACATATAGAAGAAAATGAGTAAGTGAACACCCGAAACGACGATAATACTAAAATATTATTAACAAAGCAATATTAAAAGATCATATATGATATCATATTTATGTATATGATTATTGTATAATTTAATAACAATTATTTAACTATTATAAAAGAGTTTAACCTACCCTAGACCAAGGAAAAGTACAAGGTAAGGGTTTATTTCACAATCTCTTCATTATCCGAGGTTGTTTATACATAATTATCTACTTGGACCTCTTTATCATCCACACCCATGTTTCTTAAAAATGTATTTCAAAATATTCTTACACATTTATAGACAATGGGTTAAAGTCATTTATACCCTTGTTGACTTTTAATAAGATGTTTATAAAGGAATCTTTCTGTCTTTTTCCAAACAATGTCCTTTTTAACCTTTTCGACAAAATGAAGGTAAGAATGTTTTTTTAACTTATACAGCGGGTGTGGATATTTTCTACCGTTATAAACTCTTTGAAGCTTCCCTTAAAAGATTATAAGAATATTTTCAAAGTAAATGTTTTATTTTATAATTATGTGACACATAAATGATTTCAAAATAGAAAGAGATATTTCTCTAAAAAGGGTTTTGATTTCATTTATGTCAACATCCTTTGATGGATTTTAAGTTTATTTGGAGTTGATTTCTTATGATACAAAACATCCATATTGTATTAAAGGTTTTATGATATGTTTGACTATAGATGTTCTATTTTAATACCATTCATGATTTATGGTTAAAGTATAGAAATTTATATGCTAGTTTTAATACGAATGTTTATGATATGTTTAAACCTTTTCATATGAGGAATGTATTGAACTTAGTAAGTGACAGGTGGAGCCCGCTATAGCTCCTCGATGCATCGGTAGGTCTCATGAGACAACTAGATGTGGAATTGGCCAAGTCCCTTTCCCAATTTGATTTATGGTTTTGGCTGAGGCCTTAATCATTTTTAGACGTCTTGGCTAAGGCCTTGACAAAATGTTTCAGAATGGCCGGCATTATACATTCCCTCATTATGGAAATAATATTTATGGTTCATGTGGTCATTCGACTAGTAGAATACCCATGATTATGTTTTATTATGGAATTTTTTACTCAACTCATATTCTTTCCATAAAAGTATCCATGTTTATTATTGGTAAAGTCATGTGGTTTCAATTATTTACCCTGCTTAATATTTATGTCATTTTCCACTGTATTACTTACCCTTACTGAGAGTTTGATCTCACCCCTTTTCTTATGTTTCATTTTCCCAGGATATGAATAATTTAGTTACGAGTGACCTACAGGCATAATCTAGGAGGCTTGGATTTTTCTAATGAAATGTATTTATGTTGTATTTCTCTTCAAGCTGTAAAGTTGAACTTATGTATGAATCTTGTTTCCAATAATACTAAACTAATCGGTCTTTCGAGACATGAATTCCTTGTGATCATGCCAATGTTATGTAATGCACCGACTCTAGGTAACTAGGTTCGGGGTGTTACATTTGGTATCAAAGAATGTTTATTACAAACCATGGAAGCTAGATTTAGATAAACTCTGATTAGAGAACCTAGACCTAAGATAGACTTTGAGGATTAGTATAAAAGAACTTCCTAGAATTTTGGTATTGTAGAGATTTTGTGAGTTTTCTGAGCAATACATCCCTGTTTGGATATGAGTAGGAAGAGGCAGCTCTGGCACAGATGTACCTAGGGGTAAAACCTGAAAACACTGTTTTGAGCTTGACTCGAATGGGAACTGGTGCACAACAACGGGACTTACTGCACTCTTGGTTACGACACTCTTGGGGGATATGATTAGGATAATTCACATTTTCTTTACAAATCATTATGAAGGGTTTTTTAGTATATACTTCCTCAAAGAAAACATTTTTTTTATGATTATGGATTATATCCATAAATAGTTCAATTTTTGTTAAGTGTTTTACAAGTATGGAATTGTGTATTTTGATTCATAAACTGATCTAGTTTATGCCATTGATTAGAAATGGCGCCTAGTGGAAGGAATGGAAACCGTATCAATTCATGCACTCCATGTAGAGTTTTCCCTCCTGCTCAAGATAATTATAGTGGAGCTGGTGATGCAGCTGTTGCTGATCAGCTAATCACCATACTGGGACAACTCACTCAAGTTATGAATAATAACCTTACCCGTATGGAGCACCCTGATCCACAACATGGAGGATCATTGTTAGATCGCTTCATGAGGAAACAAACACAAAAATTCAATGGAAGTACAAATCCACTAGTAGCTGAGCAATGGATAAATTCCTTAGAGAAAATATTCCATGCCTTGGGGAGTAGTGAAAGGGAAAAGGTTGTCATGGCAGTTTACCGCCTCACTGGAGATACTGATCAATGGTGGTCATTGATTCAAAACACAAAGGAAGATGATGAAGTATAAAATATAGAATGGAGGGAGTTCAAAGAGATTTTCATAGAAAAATACTTTCCTCGTGACCATCGAGCAGATATGGAAATACAATTTATGAGTTTGAGGAAAAAGGAGGATGAGAATGTCGCTAAGTATGAGGTTAACTTTACAAGGTTAGCGAGGCATGCTGAAGATTATATATGTAACCCAAGAATAAAGATTGATCATTTCTTTTATGGGTTAAAACCATTTCTCCATCGATCATTAGTATCACAATCCTTCTCGTCATACGAAGATATTATCTCGTGTGCTATCAAGACAGAAAAGTAATTCTCTAAGTCTTATGACTTTAAATAAAATCAAGAGAAGAAGAGATATGTTGAACAATCTGGGAAAGGAAATAAGGAATCAGGGAAGATTGGAAGAATTGAATTTCCACCCTATGATAATTACGGAAGGAAGCACCCTGGTTCCTGTCTAAAATGAAATGTTGTTTCCTACAAATGTGGACAGAAAGGTCATCTAGCTGGTGATTGTAAAGGAAAGAAAGACACTACCAATGTTCAATGCTACAATTGCAGAGAGATGGGACGTTATGTAAATGAATGTCCTAAGCGTTAGGGAAACTTACCTCAGAAAAGGCCAAGGGATCAAGGCCAAGCTTATGCAATCACTACTGCTAAGGTTGAAGCCCCGAAAGACGTGGTGGAATGTAATTTAATGGTTTCCTCAAGTTTAGAAAATGATTTATTTGATTCTAGATTATCACATTGTTTTATATCTTCCCAGTTTGCTAAGAAAATTAGATATTTCTAATCTGATTTAACAAGGGAGTTGTCAGTCAGAACTCCTAAGGGAAGTATCATTGCAACAAAGTTTTTTGAATCAGTCCCCATTAGAGCACATAAATGTTCTTTATCTGCATATCTCATTGTCATACCTATGATGGAATTTGATATAACCCTCGGTATGGATTGGATTTCGGACCATGATGAGAAAATTTATTGTAAGAATAAGGAGGTTACTATTTTTGATGATTATAATAAAAAACACCTTATCTTTAGAGCAGAATCATCACCACCTAATTCTTACCTAGATCCACCCCCAGTATCTCAACTAAATTCAACTATTGGGGAGAAGAGAATGAAATAACTATGGGTGAGGAAAAGAATGTTCAAATAGAGGATGTACCTATTGTGAAAGAATATGTTGATGTGTTTCCTAAAGATTTACCTAGACATCCTCCAGAACGAGAAATTGAGTTTTCCATTGATTTAATTCCAGGATCAAGGCCCATATCAAAGACCCCTTATAGAATGGAAACTGTGGAATTAGTGGAACTAAAGAAACAACGAGAGGAATTGAGTAATAAGGGATTTATTCACCCTAGTGTTTCTCCATGGGGAGCCCCTGTTCTTTTTGTTAAGAAAAAAGATGGATCTATAAGGTTATGTATCGACTACAGGGAAATCAATGCTATAACAATAAAGAACAAGTATCCCCTACCTCACATTGATTATTTATTTGACCAACTACATGGAGCTCAATAATTTTCAAAGATTGACCTTCGATCCGGATACCATCAGTTGTGTGTGAAGAAGGAAGACATTCTGAAGACAGCATTTCGAACCCAGTACGGGCATTACGAGTTTACTGTAATGACTTTTGGGCTGACTAATGCACCCTATGTTTTCATGGATCTAATGAACAGAGTTTTCAAGGAATATCTTGATGATTTTTTAGTAGTATTTTTTAATGATATCTTGGTATACTCCAAAATCTACGAAGATCATGAAAATCACTTGTGCATTATCTTGAAGACTCTTAGAAGACATGAATTATATGGGAGGTTTAGAAAGTATGAATTCTAGCTTCAAGAGATCTCTTTTCTTAGCCATATTTTCTCTAAGGATGGAATCTCTGTTGATCCTTCTAAGACTAAGTCAATCCAAGAATGGCCAGCCCCGAAGAGTATAACCAAGGTACGCAGTTTTATTGGTTTCATAGGTTATTATCAGCATTTCGTCTCGAATTTTGCCTGATTGGCTAACACATTAACAAAGCTCACACGTAAAGGGGTTAAATTTGTTTGGACAAAAGAGTGTTAATAATTTTTTGAAGAAATGAAGCAAAGATTAGTCAATGATCCTATATTTACTCTACCATCGAGGAATGATGGATTCGTTATTTATAGTGATGCATTGAAGAAAGGACTTGGTTGTGTCCTTATGTAGAATGATAGAGTTATTTCATATGCATCACAACAGCTAAAAATTCATGAGAAAAACTATCATACTCATGATCTTGAGTTATTTGTTGTAATCTTTTCTTTTAAGATTTGGAGACACTATCTCTATGGTGAATAATGTGAGATTTATATTGATCACAAGAGTTTGAAGTATATTTTCTCACAGAAAGAACTCAACATGAGGCAAAGAATATGGCTTGAACTACTCAAGTATTATGATTACACGATACACTACCACCTGGGGAAGGCAAATAAGGTGGTAGATGCTTTGAGTAGAAAGGATCATGGAGTTTTGAACAATATGAGAATTGAAAGGGATCCTATTTTCATGGATCTAGTGAAGATAGACATGGGAATAACTATGGAAGGTGAAACATCAATGCTTTTTCAAATGGTTTCCAAACCATCTTTACTAAAAAGGATTAAGAGTTCTCAGACCGATGATGAAGAGTTTCAAAAGAAGATTAAAGCTGTGAATGATGTGAGATTGAGTGACTTTGTGTATGAAGATGGAATTTTTTAAATTTGGAAAGAGACATTGTGTTCCCGATATACCTGATCTAAAAATGGAATTTTTGGATGATTCTCATAGTTTTAATTTCTTTATACACCCCGAGAGCACCAAAATGTATAGAGATTTGAAGGAACATTTTTGGTGGGACAACATGAAGATGGAGATTGTTGATTCTGTGTCAAGATGTATGGTTTGTCAACAAGTGAAAGTTGGAAGGCAACAGCCTGGTGGAGTCATGAAACCTCTCCCCATACCTGAGTGGAGATGGGATAATATCATGATGGACTTTGTCATGGGACTACCAAAGATTCATAGAAATAATGATGAAATATGGGTCATTGTTGATCGTCTTACCAAGTCGGCATATTTTCATGCTATAAGGGAAGATTTACCACTTGAACGTCTAGAAAGGCTATATATTAATGAAGTTTTGAGACTTCATGAAGTACCCATATCGATTGTTTCTGATCGTGATCACCGTTTTACATCAAAATTCTGGAAGATTATTCAGAAGGACTTAGATACTAAACTTTGTTTGAGCACTGCCTACCACCCTCAAATAGACGGATAATCAGAACAGACTATTCAAACCTTAGAAGACATGTTGAGATCCTTCTCACTTGACCTTTAGGGTATGTGGGATCAATATTTACCTTTGGTAGTATTTTTCTATAACAATAGCTTTCATTCAAGTATTCAGATGGCACCATATGAAGCGTTATATGAAAAGAGATGTCGCACACCAACCTGTTGGGATGGTGTTGGTGAAAGAAAACTCCTAGGCCCAGAACTGGTGGAGGAAACAATGTAATAGGTGAAGGTAATCCAAAACCACATCAAAGCAGCTCAAAGTATGCAGAAGAGCTATGCTGACAACCTACGGAAGGATTTGGGATTTCAGGTAGGAGATCATATTTTCTTGAAGCTATATCCATGTAAGGGTGTTATACATTTCAATAAAAAGAGAAAATTGAGTCTTAGGTACACGGACCATTCGAAATTGATATGTGTTCCACGTATCACTGTTGAGAAAATACTTGACTGACCCAATGCATGTACTCACATATGAAGAAACTAGAACCCAATCTATCTGATTGCGAAGAGCCCGTCAGGATTCTTGATATGAGAGAACAAGTGCTGAGAAACCGGACGACTCGTCTGGTGAATGTTCTATGGAGGAACCATAAGATGGAAGAGGCAACGTGGGAACCCGAGAAACTTATGATGAAGAACCACCTGAGCCTTTTCATGCGGTAGTATTATAGAAATTTTGAGGATGAAATTATTTGAAGGAGGAGAGAATGTAACACCCCAAGCTTCCACAGTACGATTCTCATTGAATAATACTGTAGCGTGTGTTGTACGCAACTTTAAGATTCTAACACACCGTGACCAATCAAAGTAGCTGTTATGAATAGTAATACCCACTTTTTGAAATTTTATAAATTTAATCTCTCAAAATGAACTTTATTTTTGGATTTAGAATATTGAAATTAGCCTAGGGTAAAATTTTGGTACTTTTTGGATTACTTTTATATTTTGATGAATAGTGAAAATTACTAAATTTTAATTAAAAACAACTTTTTTAATCGAAATAATTAATAGTGACAAATTATGAATTTGAGTGGTTTTAGAGTATATTTAGAATATATTTTTACCATTTAATACAATTTTGGTCATTTGACCTAATTTAACAATTAAACCGGACATAAACAAGTGTCAATCTTTTGATAATTATTATTTCTTAAAAACACGCTTTTTGTTTTGACAGCAGGAATTGATTTTAAATTAATTTCTGCCACTTTTGTGTCTTGAATTTAGAAAAATGGATTCCATATTTAGAATTGGTGGGTCCAAATTATGTAAATAGGTAACTTTTATTTTTAGACATTTTGAATAATTACTTCGGTAAATATTTTATTTACCATGGTTAAAGGGTAAATCCGGTAAATAAGGGTAAAAAATAATATTATAATAATACAAAATTACCCTAAAATGTGTTCTAACCCTATTGGTTGATACATTTCCGGACATGAACATCTTTAGGTCTATTTTGGGACCCCATGGATCCACTTGTAAGTGATAATGACACTTTATATTAATTAAGTAAAGTAAAAAACAAAAATGACATAAGCATATATCTTTTAGAAATACAATTTTTACATATGGTTATATATGTTATATTTTCAACTATAAATATTCATTAGAAATATAAAACTATTTCATACATAATGGTATTTTATTTATAATTTTTATACATTTAATAATTAAATTTATTTATGACATAATAATGATGCATAATTTTCCTTTTTAATGAAAGAATCAAATAATTGGTATTATAAAAGTTAAAATAAATATAATTTAAAAGTTTTGATGACATCCAAGAATTTTATTAGTTAATATTACATGTTAGGATTACTTAAATTAACTTTATTCTAATTAATAAATTTTTTACGATTTTAACAAAAATCAATTATTGAATAGTGTCAAAATTGACATAAATGAGTTTTTTAAAAAAATATTATATTATTAATTAATATTCTGTTAATAAAAATATAAGGTTCGGAGAAAGGACTTATAACATGATATTTGTTTCATTAATGGACCACTTGGAGGTCTCTTGGATGTATATAGTAAGTTTATTAACTATATAATATAAAAATACAAAGTGACATGGTAAATGTCAAACTAATTAACTAAGAGTTGAAACTAAAAGATAAGGTTAATATAATGACCCAAACCTGTCTAAAATCTATTGGTTGAAATTATTTCGACCCATAACCACCTTATAATTTACATAATCTACATTGGATCCATTAGAAACCGAATATTATTTTATTATAAAATAATACTTTAACTTTTTCCTAAAGATCTCATCCCCCCCCTTATAAAAGGAGACCACTTCTAACCAATTCTTCACACCTTAAAATACTTTTAGCTCGGCCAACCCCTGCCCAAATATTCTCTCAACTTCCCTCACTTAAACCTAGAGGTATTAGTTTGATCAGAAAGCCAACCTAAGGAGCCCTTTTGATCAAATCAAAAGAAAGAACCCAAAGAAGAGGTAATGTTTTTCACCACCCTCTTTCAAGTTCCTTTCTTCTTCAACTTCTTCTTTATATTTTATTTCCATTGTAAAATAATAACTCGAATATATCCTATGTACTGTGATGTTATTATAAATATGGTACAACCATATTCAGTATTCTTTCCATCCTTTGAATGACATGTCACCATATGTGCGTACGTACGGCTTACCGTCTCCACATTGTGGTGTAATTGTTATTCAAAACATTATTATTTGGATGGGTATGATAATGATGTGTAATTGATGTAAATAATAAGTATAACATGATAATTATTCTTTACATATGATATATCATCCAATTATATATTATTTTAATATCAAATTAATGATATTGTCGCTCGTGCGTACGTACGGACTACCGTCTCCAAGAACGCGATGAGATTCATTCTCTGTCGTATCCATGAAAGTATAATACTTATTTGATGATTAAAAATAATATTTAAGGACTTTATATCATTCTATATATGAATAAGATACAACTTATCCATAAAAAACATGACTTATGTAACAAAACATATAGAAGAAAATGAGTAAGTGAACACCCAAAACGACAATAATACTAAAATATTATTAACAAAGAAATATTAAAATATCATATATGATATAATATTTATGTATATGATTATTGTATAATTTAATAAAAATGATTTAACTATTATACAGTAGGTTAACCTACCCTCAACCAAGGAAAAGTACAACGTAAGGGTTTATTTCACAATCTCTTCATTATCCGAGGTTGTTTATATGTAATTATCTACTGGAACCTCTTTATCAACCACATCCATATTTCTTAAAAATGTATTTCAAAACATTATTACTATATAATATACTATGGGTTAAAGTCATTTATACCCTTTTTTAATTTTTATAACATTTTTATAAAGGAATTTTTCCGTCATTTTCCAAACAATATCCTTTTTAACCTTTTCGACAAAATTAAGGTAAGAATGTTTTTTTAACTTATACGGAAGGCACAACTATTTTCTACCCTTATAAACTCATTGAAGCTTCCCTTACAAGATTATAAGAATATTTTCAAAGTAAATGTTTTATTTTATAATTATGTGACTCTTAAATGATTTCAAAATATAAAGATATATTTCTCTAAAAAGGGTTTTGATTTCATCTATGTCATCATCCTTTGATGGATTTTAAGTTTTTTTGGAGTTGATTTGTTATGATACAAAAATTCCATATTGTATTGAAGGTTTTTTGATATGTTTGACTATGGATGTTCTATTTTTATACCATTCATGATTTATGGTTAAATTATTGACATTTCGTATGCTAGTTTTAATACGAATGGTTATGATATGTTTAAACCTTTTCATATGAGGAATGTATTGGACTTCATAAGTGACGGGTGGAGCCCGCTATAGCTCCTCGATGCATCGGTAGGTCTCATAAAAAAACTAGATGTTGAATTGGCTGAGGCCCTTTCCCAATTGTATTTATGGTTTTGGCCGAGGCCTTAATCATTTTTAGACGTCTTGGCTAAGGCCTTGAAATAATGTTTCAGAATGTCTGGCATTATACATTCCCTCATTATGGAAATAATATTGATGGTTCATGTGGTCATTTGACTAGTAGAATAGCCATGATTATGTTTTATTATGGCATTATTTACTCAACTCATATTCTTTCCATAAAAGTATTCATGTTTATTATTGGTAAAGGCATGTGGTTTCAATTATTTACCCTGCTTAATATTTATGTCCTTTTTCGTTGTATTACTTACCCTTACTGAGCATTTGAGCTCACCCCTTTTCTTATGTTTCATTTTTCTAAGATATAAAGAAGTTATTTATGAGTGAGCTGCAGGCATAATCTAGGAGGATTGGATGTTTCTAATGAAATATATTTATGTTGTATTTCTCTTCAAGCTGTAAAGTTGAACTTATGTATGAATCTTTTTTCCAATAATACTAAACTAATCGTCCTTTGGAGACATTAATTCCTTGTGATCATACCAATTTTATGTAATAATGCACCGACTCTGGGTAACTAGGGTTGGGGCATTACAAAATTTATGATGTTCCGGGGAAACTATATGCCTTATAATTGAGCATTACATTCATTTAGAATTTAGTTTTTATTAACCATGATACTTTCACTTTGATATTATATATGGATGCATTTAATTCTTATATTACTAATTAATGTCATATAGTCTCAGTAATGTACCTTTCCCTATTGTTTTGTCCTTGTCTTACCATGTTATTCATGTTATCAAAATGTAATGTGTGTTTAGTGATTTACTTAGCCATGTATATTATACATAGTGATTCATTATAGCTTCTGTTGTTTATAACCATTACTAAGAATTTGATCTCTCCGTTATTTTTTCATTTATTAGGAATCCTTGAATATTACTATGTTTTTAAGGATGTTATAGAGGGAATAATGTTGTTCTAAAAAATATTATTGTAATTTTTGTATTATATCTTAATGAAATGATCATGTTTGTGTCTAGTTTAGCAAGATTGATAAACTATTTGGTCCTTCGAGTTGTGATTCATTGTATCTTAATCCAATTTAATAAAGAAATCACTAAGTCTATTAAATGGGGTCATGGTTTTTACCATTGGTATCATATCATGTTACTAGACACCAAGGAAAATAGATTTAGGAAAAACATATATTAGGTATCAAAACCTTGTTAAAGACATTGAGGATAAGTATAGAAGAACATTGTAATGTTTTTGTAAGAAATACATTAAGTTTTTTTCTTTCATATATATCCCAATATAGATACTGAATATGGATTTGGTTCTATAAAAAATGTACCTAGAGAAAATAAGTCTAATAAGGGAATGTTGGGTTGGACCAGATCATCACATGGTTCACAATAACGGGCCATACTCCACTCCCATTTTGACACTCCTTGGGGATATTCATAGGATAAATCAAATTTTATTTGTAAAAATATTTGATGTAATTTAATAGATAATGATAATTAATAACCTATGTAACCCTTGAGATAAACTAAGAAACTATTTTGAAATAAAACATATGAATTATTTATATATTTGTATTCATGAAATAAATTATAATTGTATTTTACTAATGGAATTTTGGTTATTTTAATCGTGAAATATCTTTTTATTATATAAGAATCATATATATCTTAATTAATGTAAGATATAGATACCATCATGGTGTCATTCTTTTAAGGTTGATCATATGTTTAACTTTTTACACACCCCATTTAAAAATTTATGTGGTAGGTGTTTTCGAGGCATTCGTCGGAGCGCGCGCATTCGTATATAGAGGACGCACAGTTGTTACCCTGTATTCCTGCTTTCCAAAGGCAGGCAGCATCCGTCTCTTATTCAGGGAAGTTCTATTCTTTATCAAAACGGGATGATGGGATGTCAGTTCCTCCTTCTATGGATTCCTCCATGGAACTCGTTACCTCTTCTGGGTCTCTCTTAAAGATTAAGATGTTGTTCGTGAAAATCTTCCCAGTACCATGCCTTCATGGAAGTCGGTTAATTAAACTGCTTCTGTCGGGACATTCCAAGGGGTCCAGTCATGGAAGCAACCTTCGGTTGGGGGAGTAGTCACGTTGGGAATCATTGGCGTGTTTGGATGCTATAAGACTAGTGTGTCTGTGTTTCTTCCCCTTATTATAGGGATTCTTGAGGGCGTGAAATCCTGAGGAATCCCACATTGAATTTGGGGAATTATATTCCATAGGCATGTATCTAAGGTTTTCCTTAGCCTCCTATGTTTAACACAGGGTATGCCGCAGGTTTAACGTCTAGTGGAGATAAAACAGACTGATCGGAACACTAACTAGAGTGGATCAGATGGGCGTGACCCCTGGAGGAAACACTAATTCTAGGGGTGAATAGGAATAATCTCACTGGTATGTGGAGGCACTAATAAGAATCCAAATGGATTATGGGTGGTTAAATGAAGTGGATGGAGAATGATATGGAGTCGACTTGAGGGAAACAGTGATGTTGGGCTTGAGCCTTGAAAAGACTTCCTATGTATCCCTATGGCAGGGAATCAAAGTTTGCGTAGTTTGGTGGGATGATGGGACACCTATGGAGAGGACCCATGAGAATGGATGCATGGATGGGATCTGGAGGAAATAGAACCTCCAGGTTGGGACATAACCTTCCTGAAACACATATTCTTGAGGGAGAGATCAGGATGAGACATGATTGATGGGCTTGAACCATTGGGAGGCTTCCTACGTATCCCCGTGGCACGAAATAAAAGTCCGCGTAGTTCAGCTGATGACATATTACAATCGATTGGGGAATTCAATGGATTAATGTCGATTGGGTGACTTCAATGGATTGCCACCGAATTAGGTTGACAATGGCTTACCGCTGAATGGGGTTGACAATGGATTTTCGCTGAATGGTGTTGATGATAGATTACCACTGAATAGGGTACAGTTTAGTGTCATGCGGGACAAAAAGGGGACGTACGTTTTAACGTCATGCAGGAAGGGGGGTGAACCGACGTGAAATTTTTGGGAACAATGGGTGTTAGGAATGAACCTTAGGGAGGATTCCTACATACCTTGCCTTGGAAAGGATCGAATTCCACGTAGTTCAGAAGGGTTTTGGTGAACCAACATAAAGATTTTTGGGACAAAAGGTTGTTGGGATTGAACCTTAGAGATGCTTCCTATGTACCTTTCTTTGGCAAGGATCAAAGTCCACGTAGTTTGGGATGGCAGGTGAACCAACATGAAGGTTTTTGGGACCAATGGTTGTTGGGCTTGAACCTCAGGCAGGCTTTCTATGTACCTTACCTTGACAAGGATCAAAGTCAATGTAGTTTGGTAGGGGATTGGTGAACTGATGTGAAGATATTCGGGACCAATGGTTGTTGGGATTGAACCTTATAGAGGCTTCTACGTACCTTGCCTTGGCAAGGATCAATGTCCATGTAGTTATGGATGGCTGGTGAACTGACGTGAAGGTGGTCGGGACAAATGGTTGTTAGGCTTGAACCTCAGGGAGGCTTTCTACATACTTTACCATAGAAAGGATCAAAGTCCACGTAGTTCAAGAGGAGTGTTGGGGGATTACACTCTAGGCTACCCAGAGAGGATGTCATGGTCGATGCTTACTCTAAGCCCACATGAGTCATGCTCAGTGTGAGAAACCAGAGTCAACAAGGACCTAACGATCACGTCGCAGAAGGTGCATCCGTGGGGAGTGGAATGAGGGCTTTCACGTGGTTAGAGGCCCAAAGAAGAAATAGGGGCTTACGCGTGGTATGCAGCCCGGGGAGATGGATATTGGGACTTACTCCAGGATGGAGGCCCGGTGTCAACAAATCCCAGTGAGAGAGGTATTTGGTACCAAGGAAAAGAGGGATCTGGTGCCCAACCCCCTCTCTGGTCCTTGGGACCAAAGAATAAAGGAGTAGCATGAATGATACCTCCCGTAAAAAGGATAAGTTCTTACACCAAAGCGGTTTACCTTCCCCCACAGATAAACGTCACTCTAATAAATAGGATCTCATTCCATGTGAGGAATTATTTGACTCCCATGGAGACCAATGGGAATGTGGAATGTCCAAGGTGGGGAACCCGCGTAAGACGCCCGAAGCGAGGTCACAGTTTAATTTCATGGGCTAATGACGATGGTGCTTGGCAGTGTAACATATTGCAGCTCAGATGTGGTGGGTTAACTCTGCACCCCTATTACTTACATAATTGATACCTCTCTCCCCTTGGGTAAGGGAAGTCATTAGAAATTCCATGGTGAAGGGATGTTATGGAGTGATCCATTGAGGGGTCCATGTTAGCGTGGCTATGCGAATAAGCAATAGCCATCATCATGCATATGCGAAGAAGCATGAGGTGAATCAATGCAATGGGAAGCACCACCCAAGGGACATTGAAATGACTTCATGCAAACTTGAAGTGTCGCATGGAATAAGAGCACGCGACACAGGTGTGGTGCACATAATAAGGGATCAGACATGGTGCCTTGAGGATAGGACGACACATGGAGCATGCACAAGAGAATAGGTTGGGTGAAAGAAGGATGTTATGCACACAAGACGGAAGGGTTACACACAAGATGATAGGTCTGCGCACAAGATGGAAGGGTTATGTACCAGAGGGTAGGGTTCTGTGCAAGAGGGAAGGTTTGTGCGCATGATGGAAGGGTTGCACGCAGACCAGAAGGGGATGTGCGCAAACCGAATGGGAATGCACGGAAGAGAGGTCTGATGCAGAGGAAACTTTCCCGAAAAAGGGGTCTCTTGCATGAAAAATACTTTGGGGGAATGTAAATTAACTAGAATCATGACCAAGAGGGTCCACCTGAAGGAGGACTCATGGGGCACCTATCGCGCAAAATTCAATACCTGAAGGACAATGTGTTTTTTGCGTGGTCACGGAAGGGGGGGGGGGGTTTCACATAGTAGAGCATCACTTCGCCTTTGTTACCATCCTCAAAGGGCGGGGGTATGTTTCATTTTATATCCGAAGTCCTCAGGGTGGCATGCAAAGGGGTGTGGCGTGCAACCGCACGCTGGATGTTGCATTGGTCACGCAATTGGGCGTTGCGCGAAAGGTCTCCCTGGACAGTGAATTGGGTGCCCTAAAGTGCGCTTGATGCCTCTTTGTGCTACAAAAGGGGTGTTGTGCACAAAAACATACTTTACACCACATTGGGCACGCAAATGGGAGCTACGTAGATGCCCGCCCTTGACGTCGTATGGGGCGTGCAAGATTTTGCATGTTGGGGGCTGCTTTTGCGCAAAATCTGAATCTTGCGTGCAGCTACATACCGAGTCCTGTAATCTTCTATTCCCTTCCCGGGCTCCTATGTTTGCTCATTATCCTCCCGATGTAGGCCTTCTCCAAATTTCGGTGTCATCAAATGCCCCCCCCCCCCCTTAGAATTGAAGTTGAATGGGTACACGAAGGTCGGATTCTGAGGATACTTTGCAAAATAGGGGAGTGGTTCGTCGAGCGCGCAAAACCATATTTTGTGTGTGAAAACCTATTCCACATGCGTGGAAGGTGATTCCATGACTATAAATAGGCAGATCCCCCCCATTGGAACTTACATTTTACTTTTTCAGCATGACATGTGCTTTTCTCTCGTGCGCGAAAACAGTCCCGCTCAGCGCGCAAGTTTCCACTGCCAAACCGAGGTTTTGCGCACCATCCCACATTTTTCGCGCAGCTCGACATTCTTGAACACCAAACTTCATTCTTCATGCCAGCCACTTAGGATTCCAAAAATGGCCACTCAACAGACTGATTTCGAAAGAGAGGTCGCCACTACTGTGAGAAGGACTCAGATGATTACGAACCCTCATATTCTTCATGCAAGGAGGGTTGTGTCTGATAACCAGATGCTTTTTGGAATTCTTACACATTCTTGAAAAGATTATGTCCTGAGCAATAGCCTGCTGCTATTTAACTTTGGCCTTCTGGAAGAGGTGATGATTCCTGGTTTTGAGACGAACACACTACGGTCGTGGGTGATAGGTGAAGATAGTCTTCCACAATTCCATATTACAAACAACATCCATCCTGGTAGGGAAATCCAGAATACCTCCATTTATGTCCTAAATCCAAAGACTAGGACGGTTATGGGAAGAGATCCGGTTCCCGAGGAATATCCTTCTATTTATGCAAGTACTTTCAGAATCAGCATTACTGACGAGATGAAGGGTTGGCAGGAATGGGATTTTAGATCTGAGGGCAACTTCCCCAATGAATGGGCATGGGCGTACTGGGTATGCCATACAATCAAGTAATTTGGGTCGGAGCTGCGGTCTATCGGGCTTTTTGAGGCCGTATGATCATCCCAATTTCATTTCTATCTATAGCAGGACTTGGTAGCGGAGTTATTCAGTCATTGGTCCCCTGATACCAACACCTTCCACCTCCACCATGGGTAGGTGGGAATTATTTTATGGGGAATCCACTATATTGGGGGATTCCCCTTGGAGGGGTATCAGTATGACGAGTTCCTCCCGATGGGGAATGTCTGGGGGATAGAACACGCACCCCAATCCTGTCATGGAACCTGCAGGAGTTGGATAAAGATGATCTAAATATATATATATATATCCTAAAGGACATAAACAATTTGGGGTGGTTTAGCATTCTCCGAACACAGGACATAGCTGTGAAGATTCTAGGCTGAGGGAAACAATGCTCGAACACATCTCATAGGGGAAAATCATGATCATACTGAAGCGTTCTAAAGATAGGAGAGTACTGGTCGTGGGGATTTTGCATTAATGAAGGTAGAGATCCGAATGTGCGATATGTCAGGTTTCTTGCCATGTTCTTGAGAGGGTGCTTGTTTCCAGTGAGGGACACGAGGATGGGGGTACACCAAGGGACGCTAGTCATGGTCAGGGTCATGGCGGTGAAAAACAAGGTCAACCTGGGGGTGCCGATGTTGGCCAGGCTGTAAAGCATTCTGGGGCATATCTCGAGGGGTGGTATTCCCAAGAGGATATGCTGACTGTTCTAGATTATTTATAGTTGGGTCGCTTCTCACTGTGGTGGTTATGAATTCCCAAATTCCATTCACCCCCCAATAACGTTATGCAGCAATCCCTTTTGAATCACCGGAATCCATCCACTGGCACTCAGAGATAACGGGATCAAGCTCAATATCAGTAGCCACACCCACTTTGACTTCCACCCATTCTGAACCCTAGTCGGTCAGATGGTCGATGAAGGGTGGGGGCCATTTGAGTAGAGGGAATACTTGCAGAGCATCTGGGGGGGCATACTAATATTCTAGAATGATGGTAAAATCTTGTGCGAACTATACATGCCGACCAGGTTTTCCAAGAAGTTCGAGTTCATGTAACAGATGCCGAAAAAAGTATATACATAGGTTCAAGAAGAACTAAATCCTTGTATTCTCTACCAACTGTGGAATATGTTCACGATGGCTAACTTTGGAGAAGTCATCACTCTTCCCCCCACCGATGTCAGTACATGCCTTTCAACAGATTATTTCGAGCACTGGATGAGAACATATCTCTATGAGATTCTTTGGTAGTGCATCTGGAAAATCAAGGTGGCCAGTGTAGAGCCTGAAGATTAGGTAGGTAGATGAGGTGCCATGGGAGAGGTGAGAAAATGAATGGCCTAGGTGGATAGCATGGCATAGGCTGAAACTTCATCAGATGGAGAAACACAAAATGAGAACATACCTCCCCCTTTTGGGGAATGTTGTCCCCGCATGCGGCCTCATGGGATAGCTTGGGAACTTCCGGGAAAGTAACTCATGTACCTCCTGAAGCCATCTTATGATGCCATCTTCCCCTATCTGTGTTTTTCCAGGAGAACATTACGGAAATTTATGTCTACTGAATAATTGCGGCGGTAGTTGGTATGTGCCGGTCTTGATCTTCCAGACAAAGTACGCATCCAGATGAGGGATAGGGTAAACTTTAATCATCGACATGCATACTTGATAGCCATGGATATGTACGCATGCCAGCAGGGGAAGTATAAAGAACTGCATCTCCTGGTGAAAGTTATGCTTCGCCATGAACATGACCCAGAAAAGCTATCATCCGAGGATGAATGTATAGAATAAGAAGAAGAAGAAGAAGAAGAATAAGGTGAAGAAGATTGTGGTGAAGAAGAGGAGGAGGACCGGATGAAAGGTCCTGGTGGTGAGAGGCCTTCAGAATCTCCCGCTCACCAGTGAGGATCCCAGGAGAGCAGAAAATTTATTTGATCTGATGTAGAACTGGTAGAGAATCTTTAGGTAACTTTAAACCTTATCTCCATTAGCCTTTATCTTTTCACAATCTCGATTCGTCAACCAAACTCCATCCTATTTAGGAACACAGGGGAAAGGGTTCCCATGAATCCTTCCCCACTAGGGATGAAGGTGTACCTATAGAGGCCAGGGAGCATTCTCATGAGACTATCCTTGGGACCGAGCATAGTGGGGTGCCGATTATGGATGGAGTAGGAAAAAATGAGTCAGAAGGAGAGTCCTCTGTCGTCCCTATTATTCAAGAGGAGCTGACACTGGTGATTGAGTTGCCCAGCACCGAAGGCTCCCCTATGGTGGTGGCCCCTGCCATGACACAAGCATTGGACACTACCGCACATGGATTCCGTAAGTACTTTTTCATTGGTTCCCCTATTTTCTAGAGAATTCATATAACCAAGATATTTATTCCTGATGTAGTGATCATAAGGATGGAGGCACAACAAACCATCGAGTCCAGGACATCTGCAGGAGCCCTGCCAGTGGCTACATCGGCCTTTACAGATGAAAATATTCTAGGTGGCCCTACCCTAGTACATGATGAGCCGAAGATTAAAAGGATGGGTGGTAATGCTATCAGGGTGGAGCTCCCGCCTAATGAGAGTGAATTTTTTGACGAGGATGGAGTTCCCGAAGAATACCATGCCGCTAAACTCATTGCCTCTTTCCCAAAATATAGGTCCGCAGACACCAAAAGAATCGACGATTCTGACTCAGATGCTACTAAGGAGAGACATATGACACAGCTTAAGGCATGTAAGTGCATAAAAAGATTTCGCAAATATCCATAGGCTGAATGGTTAATCCGAATTGGGTCACTCCACAAATGGATACACTTTCTCTGTTTTGGAGGGGTAGATGCTCTCCATTCTCACGTAATGATCTGTGAATACATGGCAGAGAAGATATGGGAGGATAGCTGATGTTCAGACATTTCCAGACACCAAGAGGATTCAGAGAATACTCCTGATTTCCTGGAGGTGGATCAGGAGGTCCAATGCCCAGTGGAATAAGCGAAGAAAATGGAGGCATTCGTTGCAAACCAATCGGAGCTCATTGGGCGATTGAAGGCCCAGCTCACGGATGCTCAGGAACTGATGGCGCAGGAAAATTGCAAAATCATTGAGCTCCAGACTAAAAAATCATTTGCATATTCCAAGGCAAATGAGTTTTTCCCCACCACTACTTTTGAAGATAAGGATCTCAGGGGATGGGAAGCAATGCTAGAGGCCACAAATTGGAAGGTGGCAACATTGGAACAGTCCATCCAAAATGTTAATTTTTAAGGGCAATGTTTTGGCTGATCCCATAAATTTATCCTTATTTATTAGTTATAGCTTTGAATTGTATGTATGGATGGACTACTTGTGTGTTTATTTTAATGCACTTCGACCATAATCCCGAAATAAATAGCAACCCATTCCTAAGCCCACGTGGGTCATGTCCGATGTGAGAAACAATGGATGCTTGCACTATTACTTCATTCGAATGTATGAGTGTCAACCATACTTCAAACATTCAGGTAAGAAACGACCCACTCAGACTTCTGAAGATAGTGGGGAATACCTGATTGGAGAAAGAATCTCTCAGAAAAGTCAAATTACTATTTTTCCCAGTGCGCTCTAGCGCACGAGCGGGGTAACGCCAAGGGTGTTGGAATTGATCCGAACATGGTGGAGTGGAAAGTGTGAATCACGATACCTGAGATTCAGAACATTTTAGGGGTGGCGTGATAATGAATTATAATGGTTGACCATGTTCGAAACTCATTATCCTTATTGTGTTAGCCTGAAATCGGGATAACAAATGACGGTCTACCGCTGACCATGCTCGAAACACAGGGTCTGACTCGAAATTTAATCCATTAGTCTTCCAGAACGTTGGCCTAGGATATTAGGCAAGCCATAGGCTAAGCATCTATACTATTAGAGGGTTCTTTTATATGTGAAATAGGATGAGAGTCCAAATAAAGGGCACGCAAAGTGTGGAGTGTGGAGTGACGAGTTGTTCGAATAGAGTTCAACACTCGTGAAATTACACTACCGTGGTGAAGACACATTAGGTGGGTTAATAGATATGATCAAGGACCATACCTATTTCCACACAGGACTTATCTAGTGAGGACCTGGAATGACACGTAGCTTTACGTCATACCAACAAGGATGTTAGACAAGTAGTTTAACATCATATGGAGAGTAAAATGCACATAGTTTTGAGGTCAAACATCCTAGACCAAGTATAATAGTTTAAAGTCATGGTACAAGTACTATAGGATCCTAGTTTAATGTTATAGAGATTGGACCATGATCAGGGATGAGGGGCCAGGAGAGTTAATGAACCTGGGGCTGGGCCAGAGGCGGATTGCCTGGGCATCGCTAAGTATCCCATAAGGATGAGAATCAGTCCAAATGTAGTTATTGGACCACGGTGTGGTCAAATACCGACACTAATAGAGGAAATCCTCCCTGATAATGGATCTAGTGTATCCAATGACTAACATGGGGCATCATAAATTTGTTCTAGGTAGAACCGCAATTTAGTGTCATTCATCAAGGATATGTGGTCTCGTGCAGTTTAACGTCATATGGTGGGAAGAAGAGTGAAATAGAATATCCTCCGAAGAGAGTATGTGGTGTGGTATCTATAAACCCGATGTGAATAGGATCTTGCTGTCCAGATCACACCACGTGTCCTTGGATGATGTTCTTTAGGTCAAGGGACCAAAAAGTGAAAGTTAGGCTGGGCCTGAAGTAAATTGCAAGAGCATTCCTACGTATCCCATGAGGATGAGAGTCAATCCATACATATTTCTGATAGTGTAGTTTAGCATCATATAGGATGATGAAAGGAATGTGTGCATGGCTACGCCAGTACACATCCTACCAAAACTATTAATCCCAAGTGAGTCGTGCTCGATGTGGAAAACAAGGAGTAGTGATGGGACTTTCCTAGCACAGGAAGGCACATGTTACGTGCGATGGAACTATAGGTGAATGACATCCCAATAATGCTGAATCACCTATATAATTCACCTAGATGTGTGAAGGGGTAAATCTGAGTATGTTGGAATTCAACTTGAAAATAAGAAAGTTGAAATATGTGAATCATGATGCTTGAGATCTGTACCACAATGATGGTGGCGTGGCAATAGGGGATAACTATTGACCATGTTTGAAACACAGTATCTATTTTGCGTTAGCCTGGAATGGGGACAGAAAAATGAGGGTTGACCGCTGACCATGTTCGAAACATGGGACCTGTCGCAAATGTCATCTGAGGTCCTCAGGGATGTTGGCCTATGACATTAGGTAAGCCAATGTGGCATGATACCAAGTAGTAAAGGGGGTCCCTTCAGACGTGGAAGAGGATGAGGATCCAAATAACAGTCTCACAAAGCGTGGACATAAAACGAGGGAATGTCCCTATGAAAATTACATACATTGGGCACCTCCCCAAAACATATGAGTAGGATAAAAAGACATATAAAATATAGGCATTCGAGTCCCCCTCCAAGAATAAGGGTCCTGAGGTTGCACACTTCCTAAATTAATGGGAGTAGGATGGTCCATTAAGGGGAGAATGATTTAATGGACTGGGTGCAGGGTTGCGAAGTAGCTAAACCCAACGTGTAGTTCCCATATGGAGATCTTAGTTTAGAGTTATATAACTTAGACCAAGTTTGGAAAATACATGGGGGTGAAAGGTATGACTATTACAAAACCTGACATGAATGATAACCCCCAAGGTAATCACCACACTACATGTTCCCAATATGGGTCAGGCTTAGGGGCCAAAAGAGAGATGATATGATTTCAGATTCTTGGGGCTGGACCCAAGGACAATATGTCTGGGAATTTCTACATATCTCATAAGGATGAGAATCAAGTCGTACGTAGTTCTGGAAGATGTCGTGCAGTTTAACATCTTACAGCAAGAATGTGGAGTAATTTTATTTTATGGTCATAGAACATAGACCAGAGACAGTAGGGAATGTGGGAGACACATGGTGAGGTAATTATGAATCCTGTTGTGAATGAGGACCTGGTGTCCTGATCACTATGTGTTCCTTGGGGAGGTTTTAGGTCGAGGGACCAAAAACAAAAGTTTGGCTGGTCCTGAGACAAAGTGCATGGGCATTCCTACATATCCCACGAGTATGGGAATCAAGCCACATGTAGTTATAGGGATGGAATAGTAGGATACCAATGTCAGAGATAATAAGGGTGTGTGGGTCTGGACCTTGCAACAAAAGAAGTGGTATTTGATAGATCGTGTTTGTCCTTTTGGATGAATGAGGGTTGTTTTTTTAAGCGATGGACCTGTGATAGAAAGTTCAGGCATCGCCATAAGAATCAAGCCGTGTGAAGGCATTGACAAATGTCATGGTGTTTGACCAATACTTAACATGACGTCCCCTCGGGTGAGGACATCATGTTGTAGTGACATTTTTCATCGTACAACTAGGACGATAATGTCATAGTTTAGGGTCATGTGATGAGACCGGTCAGGAATTTTAACATCATGCGGTATAGACGTAACAATTTAATGTCATGTGGGACTAGGCATCATAGTCTAGAGTCATATGGCTCAGACATATACAAGAGAGGTGAGGTTCAAGAGGGAATTTTTGTTGTGTGATAAAGCACACCAGAAGTGAATGAAGGAATAATCCCATATCACACCATGCGCAATCCCAAGAAAGAAACCTTGGGTCGAGGGGGATAGAAAAGTTTAGATAATATGGGGCAGGAGAGACTAGATATCAGTTAATCTGGACCCAAAGATGAGATGTCTGATCATTCCTACATATCCCATGAGAATGGAAATCAAGCCATACGTAGTTATAAAAGAGATATTAGTTTAAGGTCTTAGAGATCAGACCAGGGAGAAGTGGAATCCTTTCAAGTAAATACGGTTCTCAATCTAATCCCTAAGCCCACATGAGTCAAACTCGGTGTGGGAAACAAGGGTGAAAGAGTTTTTTAAATACCTGGAATACACACCAAAGGGGAGTCCGTGTAGAGCCCCGAATGATGCCTTATAGCTGCTTTATCCTCCTAATGTGAAAATGTGCACCGAGGGATAGTAACAGGAGGGTTGAAATTCCACTTGGACACAATGTGGAGGGAAATGATGTGAATTGTGTAACTTGAATTTAAGGGTTTAAGGGGTTGGAATGATGATGGAAGATAATTTTTGACCATGTTCAAAACACAGTATCCATATCGTGTGACCTAAAATAGGAACAAAAAATGAGCATCGACCACTGACCATATTCTCAATGCGGGACTTGTATTGATTTGTAATCTGAAACCCTCAAGGACGTAGGCTAGTAATGGTGTGAGTTCCCTTTGACCTAGCATCCATGTCATTTGGGGGTCCCTTCGGATGTGAAAGATAATGGAAGCACAAATGAAGGGGAACACGAAACCTGAGAAATGGGTGAAAGCAAGTCCAGGTAGAACCCGACAATCCAGGTTCTAAACCAGAGTACTCTTGGGAACATTACTGAATCACTAAAGAGGGTAAAGGGCCCTAACATAAGGGCAGACGACTCAAAGAGATGAGAGTAGGGAAAGTGAGAGAAGGCCACTCGGGAGAGATTGGTGTGTGGTGTAGTTGTTATAAACCTGATGTGAATGGGGACATAAGCCCATACTACACCATATACCCCTATCCTGGAAAAACACAGGCCAAGGGGCCAAAATGATTGGGAGATTTCTATGAGATGGGGCTGGACCCAAATACTAGGAGTTCAGGTGGTACTACGTATCTCATAAGTATGGGAATCAAGCCACACATAGTTCTAGAGAAAATGATGAAGAAAATAAGGGAAAGATACCCCAACGAGGGACATGTACAACATGGCGAGTAACCCAGTGTGAATGAGGACTTAATCCTACACCCCAACATACAATCCTAAGTGAGAACTTGGGCTAGGGACTCGAGAAGGTTGAAGGACCTGAGGTTGGGCTACGAGTAGAATGCCAAATCCAGCTCGCAGTTTAACGTCTCATAGTAAGGACGATGGTGATCTTAGTTTAAGGTCATAGAGATCGGACCGGAGATTACTAGTTTAATTTCATATGTGTGGGACAGAGAGGGAAGATCATCGCACTTATGGAAGACCACAAAGCAGTAATGATGACAAAGGACAACCGTTGACCAGGTTCACAATACACTATATGCCCATGTATGATTGGAGTTTGGGGTGAACAATTGAGAATCAACCGTTGACCATATTCAAAATAGGGGACTTGTATCAATTTTCCACTCACAATCTTCATGGTCATCTGCCCATAATGTTAAGAGATCCCTTGGGCTGAGCATCCATGTAATCAGGGGGTCCTTTTCGAAATAGAAGGTGATGGGAAACCCAAATGATGGGGCTCACGAAGCATGGCAGGGTTGGTGCTCGCGAGACGGATGGTAAATGAAGTGAGACATGTCTCAAGGGGATCTAGGTGGCGCAGTGCAATAGCCCGATGTGAATAAGGATGTGAGTCCATACCACACCGCACAATCCCAAATGAGAACTCAGTCCAGGGTGGCAATGGGGTCAAAGGACTTGTGGCCGGGTATCCCGGCCAACTATATCCACATGACATATCATGCGGGCATTACCACATCATAGCTCTTAAGTCCACGTAAGCAATGCTCGTTGTGGGAAACAATGAATGAGACTAGGCTCTCCCCATCATATAAGGGTCCGATAGCTGGAATTACACTCCAGCTCGAGGCAGACCGAGGTTTGGAGAGACGACGTGTCATAATGAACCACTACACTCCACATTTGGGTCATATGGGGGTGGTAGAAACAACAAAGGATAGTTTTTAACAAGGTTCAAAACACATCATCCACATTGATTAACATGGTACGGCCAGGATGAACTCGACATGAATGAGGGAAAAAGCATATACCACACCATGTGTTTCATACCAATGGGAGGTCCCGAAGTTTGGGGTTGGGCCTACGGACGAGATGTCCATGCAGTCTTATGTATCCCATGAGGATGGGAATCAATCCATATGTTGTTCTAAAAGGTCCATGTAGTTTAACGACATGCGGTAAGGACGTGAGAGGATTAGAAGAATGAGGGAGGGCACATGGTTCATTTATCGTAACCATGACATGAGTTGGGCCAAAGAAGCCTACACGACACCATGTGGGATCTATCAAGGGAATTATACCTCAGAGGAATAGTCAAAGAGGAAACTCGTGGATGGACACAGGATGAGGCATCCGAGCATTCTTATGTATCCCATGTGGATGGGAATCAAGATACACGTAGTTCTTGAGATGTTGTTTAATGCCTTGCAGGACGACACACATTTTAATGTCATGCGGGACATTTCCCAGTTTAAGGTCATGTAGGACTGGACAATTTAAGGTCATGTAGGACCCTATTGAAGTTTAGGGTTGTGCGAGGCCATCACGCAGTTTGGGGTCATGTAGGACCGTACAGTTTAAGGTTGTACAGAACCGTGGGGACTCAGGAAAAGTATTTCTTGAGGAACATGGCATTGGTGGTAGGAGTTATATGCTCACCATCTACTGTAACCAGTGGGTATTCCCCATTGGAGTAAACCTTGTGAATGATGTATGGTCTTTCCCATTTGTCTTACAACATTGGCGGTATCCTTCCAGGTATCATTGGTGCCCTCCGGGCCAATACCAAGTCACCTTGGAAAAGGAGAGGAGGTGAACTTTCTTTTTGAAAGCTCTAGATATCTTGTTTTGATTCCTTTCCCGATTGTGTCGGGCACGAATCCTATTCTCGTCAAGCACTTCCAACATAGACAGACGGATTTCAGCTACTTTATTTGGCACTTCTTGATCATTGACAGCTATGTGCAATGAGGGAAATTGAATCACGATGGGTAGGATGGCCTCTGTCCCATTCACCAGAGAATATGGGGTCACCTTGGTGGAATTACGAGTCGGCGTCAGATAAGCCCAGAGGACATTTGGGATCTTTTCTAGCCAACTCTTCTTATTCTGACTAACCATTTTCTGCAGAATGTTAGAAAGGGTTTTGTTGAACACCTCGATCTTTCAAATTTCTTGTGCATGATAGAAGGAGGTATGGTTAGAACAGATGTTGTACTTAGTGAACAATTTATTTAACTCAACTACTTGTATATTTCCATCGTTATCAATGAGTACAGCATGGGGGAATCCAAATAGATAGATGATGTTGGATCTCACAAATTCAATGATGGAATGGGCCTTGACCTCCTTGAGTGGGACTACCTCTTCCCACTTTGAGAAGAAATCTATAGTATTCAGGATGAATCTGCACTGGCAAGTTGTTGCCAGTGGATATGGTCCCATGACATCGAGTCCTCGTACAGCTAATGGCCAAGAGTACTTAGTGGAGTGGGGAGGATCATGAAGCTGATGCATGAATTTATCATGAATCTGGAATGCATGGAACCTTTTGGAGAACTCAATAGAGTCATGGATCATAGAGGGCTAAAAGTTCCCTAGTCTCTGGATCTGGTATGATAGCTTTGGTCTGGTCTGATGATCCCCACAACAACTGGCATGAACCTCCTACATGACATGGTAAATATCGACTCCCTGAATTAAACTAAGTAGAACCCCATCAAACCTGTAATTTTAGAGGATCTTCTCACAACTAGGACCATCCTGGAGGGTTAACTGTAACCTGTGGCATTGGATTCGCTCGTGCTCAACCCGATCTACTAGGATATTTCCATTTTAGATATACTCAACAAAGGGGGATCTCCAGTTGGGTGTCACTTAAATCACTACATCCAGGGGACCGGGGGGTCCTGACATGGAGGTGTCGGCAGTAATGTGGCTCACATGTAGGTCGTCGTTGTCATCTAGAGTGACAGGAGTAATGACTCTCTGGTGTTCCACGTGGATAATAAGATCATCCTGCTCGGGCTCCAAAAGTGATGCAGTTAGGACTACCAGGGCGTCAGCTTGACCATTCTGAGATTAAGGGACATGATTAACTTATGGTCAAGAAGGGAACTAGGCCATTAGCTGGAGAGTGAGTTCCAAAAATGGTACAAGCTCTTTTTTGTTGACAATTTAGTCACCATTTATCTGCTTGATGACTAGTTTGGAGTCCCCTTTCACATGAAAATGGGGAACGTCTATCTTGAGGGCCTGCTCGAGGCCAGCAATGAGAGCCTGATACTCTGCCTCATTGTTGGTGCAGCCTTCCAAAAATAGGAATGAGTACAATAGAACAACTTGTTCTGGGGTAATTTAAGATGATACCCAGGCCTACTCTTTTGAGCCTAGAGTCATTGAACCTTTTGTTGGTGTGGCTCTGGTATGCACCATCGAAGTGCATTGTCCAACACGGGATGGCTTGGTCTAACGAGAGGATTGTATCATCAGGAAAATCAAGGTCTAAAGACTGGTCCGCAGGGGCTGGATGAGCAGCAGGAAGTCTGCCAATGGTTTCCCCTTATTAGCCTTCTGAGGGACAAATTTAATGTCGAACTGCTGGAGAATCACTACCCACTAAGCTAGAAGGCCTGTCAGTATGGGGCGGTTCAGGATGTACTTCGGAAGATCTACTCATGACACTATCTGTACCTCGTGGTGCTGCATGTAATGTCACAACTTCTATACTACAAATACGATCACAAGGTAGCTCTTCTCGATAGAAGAGTATCTGGTCTCCAGAGCGAGGATCATGTGGTTGAGGTAGTAGAGTATATTCTCCATTCCCTCGTTATTCTTATAGGTTAGAAGGGTGTCGAGAGATCACTCTAGGGCTGTCACATAAAGAACCAGTGGATTTATAGAGAGGGTTGGCATTAAGCCTGGATTTTGGATCAGATACTGCTTGATTTTCTTGAAAGCAGTCTGAAACTCTTCCTCCCACTCATAGACTATTCCTTTCTTCATGATCTGAGAAAATGGAATAAACTTGCTGACCAAATTCTCCATGAATCAGAATTTGTAGGCTAAGTGGTCATAGAAGCATCAAAGTTCCTGATTGTTACTTAGAGGATGCATCTGGCTAATGGACTTGATCTTCTCTAGGTCGATTTCAATGCCTTTGTATCTGACAATGAAGTTGAGAACCTTTCTAGAGGTGACCTCGATGGCACACTTCAAAGGGTTCATCTTCAGGTGGCAAGAACGGATTTCTCAAGGTCTTTGAGATGGTTCTTATGCTGGTGATATTTGACCACCATGTCACCCATGTAACATTTCACTAACATTCCGATGATTGGATTAAATATGCGATGCATAGCCCGCTGATAAGTGGCACCTGCAATATTTAAACCGAATGGCATGACATGGTAAGAAAAATTACTTTGTGGTGCCCTGAAGCCTGTAGACTCCTCATCCTCGGGGGCCATTCAGATCTGGTTATACCCGAAGTACCCATCCATGAAAGAGAGGGCTTGGAACCCAGTTGTAGTGTAGATCAACAATTCCTTCACAAGAAGGGGAAAATCATCCTTCAAACAGTGACAGTTGAGAACCCAGAAGTCGATGCAGACCATGATCTATCCATTCTTCTTCCTTACTGGCATAGTGTTGTCCATCCATTAGGGGTATTGTACATCCTTGAGGAAATTGGATCTGATGATCTTATCAACTTCTACATTAACTAGGGCACCACGAGAAGGGTCTGTCTTTCTGGGAGGTTGATTGAACCCACGATGATTTTCTGGGAGACCGAGGCAGTGGATGGCTACCTGAGGATCTAGTCTTGGAACTTCTTCATAACTCTAGGAGAATACATCATGGTGTTGTTTATGGAATCCTATGTACTATTTTTTCTCCTCGAGGGGCATGGCAGCACTGATCAATGTGGGTTTCAGGTCTACCTCACTATCGAGGTTCACCTGTACCAACTCTTCCACCGTAGTGGAGATGCCCTCTTCCAAGGTGGGGGGAGAATACTCTAAATCATCTTCTTCACTTATAGAGGCGGGATCCTTGGTGGGAGGATTTTCTTATGAGTCGACCGATCCTGAAAGGAGGCCGGTACCATCCTGAGCGGTATTAGACACTACATCGGAGAACTCTTGTGCTGACGCAACCGTTGTGATGAAGTATATTGATCCAATCCCATCTGGTCTTTGATCCAAGGGGCCATGATTGATGATATCAAAGAAATAGTGGCACATTGGCTTGATCCAGTTAATCTGTCCTAGCAAACAAGAAAGTCTGACGTATTGTCCTTGCCATGGGGTATGCATCCCAATATCTTATGGGAGTAGAAGGATCTGGGATCACCTGAGCATGGTTTGTGTAGGAGTATGAGGTGATCTTCCAGCGTCTCTTAGACTTGGGAATGTCCTCCCCCTCATTCCAGAAAAAAAAAATCATTGTCCCTTGTCCAGGTTCGTAGCCTCTAATCGGTGGATTGGAATGATGTTGGCATCATCTAGATCTATCCACGGGTCGATCGCTGTCGTAGCATGTTCAACCTCATTAGCCTAAATCTGCTTGTATTTTCTCTTATTGTAGTCAGAATACAGATAGTGGGATTCACAAGAGGTGAAGGGCGACACGTCACCATGAAGCATGCCCACTCAACCATTAAGGGTGTACTTGAGACACTGGTGATATGGTGAGGGTACTATAGCATGTCGGTGGAGCCACGACCTTCCCAACAATGCATTGTAGGCAGTGTCCTGGGAGGCAACCATAAACTCAGTGTTGGCAGTTATATCACTGAACTAGGTCATTAAATAGATCTTACCTACCAGTTTCTCCTATGTCATGTTATAACCTTGGATTATCATGTTAGAGGGACTCGGATCATCCTCGGACAATCCCAATTTTCACAGTGTCTGAGTCGGGATTAGGTTGATTCTAGAGTCTGGGTCGAAAAGGATGTGGTGAAACTCCATGCCATTGAACTGTCTAGTGATGTATAGTGGGAGAATGTGCCCCTGTATGGGAGATCCTTTACCTTCTATAGAGAATGAGATGATGGCCTGGAATTCATTATTCTCGACCACCTCAGCATAAAAGGATTCTACGGCTTCTATATCCGTCTCAAATAGTATGGGGCTTCTTAAAGCCTTGAAGAGGGCCTCACGCATATTTTATGACAGGTGAAGGGCCTCCAGGATGGAGAGATTTATTGAAATGCTGGAAAGATGTTTGAGAACATCATACTTCCATGCCAGGCGTGAACTTCTTCTTACAAAAGGTCGATCTATGACATGAGGTATTGTGGGTCTTGCGAGATGGACAGGCGGCTAACTGGTGCTAAGAATATCCCACTTCTAACTAGTCGAAGCATACAGAGTGATTACCATATGAGGCCCAAATGACAGAAACCGGACTGTAGTAGGGAGTGGCTGGCCACGGTGTGGTCGAGGTGGCTCTGCTTGATCCAATAACACGAACGACGGTGAAGGCGGGCCTGATGTCACCAGGTGAGAAGGATGCGCGTGTTGAGCCATGTGCTGGGCCTACTGACTGGTATCGGTCGCGTGCACAACCTAGCTGGAAGTACTGACCGAGGAACTCTGACGACCCATATAGTCATGGATCCGTTGACACTGACGATGGCTAGGAACATTGGGAGGGTTTGCCTGGTGCTCCTCGTCATCAGAAATCATGTAGGGGTTTACCAGCTCTACGGTGTTTGCCAAGGCATACCCTTGACTATCTCTTGAAGAGTCGTCCACTGCTGGACGGATCCTGGGAGGGATCACCATCTCTGGGGTCATGAAATCACTAAGATTACGGGATGATGACGGCATTGGCGGGGGAATTTTCTTTCCTTTATGTCGCTGGTGTTTTCTCTTTAGAGAAGGGGACTACTGAGGTGATGGTGTAGAATTAGTTGTTGCGGATTCTAAAGGCTCTGTCTGATTCAAGAGTTCACGGATAACGCCATGGGAATGGGTGACTAATTTGTGATCCATCCAGTCATCATACGTCTGAGACCCGTAGCTAGAAACATGATGCCACTCACCGTCACCACCACTGATGCTGTATGGCCCCCCGAAGACACATGCCACATGTGCCGGAGCTAGGCCTAACCGGACTATGTTGTTATCCACCTAGTCATGAAGCTAGTCTTTGAACACATATAACTATTTGATAGTGTGCCCCATGTTCCGGTGGTAGGGGCAGTAATTAGGGAAATCAGTGAGTTTCGCCTATTATGGCCTCCTGCACTCAGGAAAACATACAATCCCCTGCTCTAGCGCAATTCGGAAATAACTAGGGACTTAAGCCTCGCTGAATGAGTAGGTCTGGTTCCTTCTATCCAAGAAGGGGTCCCTTAGAACCTGACCCTGACGAGGGGTTGGAGGATCCTACTGAGGAGGTGGAGCTTGGTTATCTCACCTAGGCGGTGGCGGCGCATTGCGTGGAGGCACCTGCCAATTCTGAGCTGGGAACTGCTAGGCTGGAGGTTTATCCTGAGGTGGAGGGCCTCTACGACGCTATAGACGCAGCTCCATTGGTAACAAATCTAGTTTCCTGGGGGCCTCTATTTGAGAAACTGCGGTCGGCTCGGCCCTGGCATCCCTTCACGCGGGGATTGCAAGAGGCAACGTACGTGTCTGATTAGCTTGTTGTAAGGCATACTCTAGGAACTGGGCCTTATCAAAGAAGTCTTTAAATCCCTTAGGGTAGTTCTAAGTTATTAGAGAGGGGACCAGTTCCATATTGACATTCCTTATGCACATCGTCAGCAATTTCTCCTGAGTCAGTGGCATGTCAAGGGAGTATGTGAGTCCTTTCCACAGGGCGACAAAGTCTGCAATGTGCTCATTGGGCCTCTTCTTGCACTTGAATAGGTATACGATACTCATCTTCTGAGTGGTGGAACTAAACTGATAGAGATATTTCTTATGTAGGTCTTCCTAGCTGGCTACTGATCTGATGGGGAGCTGGTTGTACCAGAAAAACACAGGCCCTTCTAAAGTCAGTACGAAACATCAGAGTTTGAAGGCCTCCTACTACACTGTAGTTCCCATCATGGGTCCACATCTTGAGATGAAGTGGGCCAAGTGCTGTATTGGGTCCCTTATCTTGTTGATGGGAGGAAAGGTGGGATTCCTGAAAACCAGGGATGCTGGTATATCATCCACCCATGCTAAATAAGGTTTTCCATGGGGTAGGAGTGACACCTATCGTGTTTCAAATGCCTCAATACAGGAAATCAGTGCCGCCATTGGATCATCTAGGTGGTGGTTCTTGTCTTGACAAGGATCCCTAACTACCAGTGAATTGGCGGTTTCTTCAACATGATAAGTCAGTTTAGCGGCTTGGGGAGTGTCAGGTGGAACGACCTATGGTGCAGTTGGGGGAATATGAGTTGGGTCCTAAGGATTTTCATGTCATTCATGAGTATTTGGAGAGACATACCGTTCTCTATTTCCGTATGTTTTAGCCTCAACTCTATCTACGTGGGTAGGATGGTCAGGGTTACCTGGGACAGTTCGCCAAGGGGATGTTGTGCCTGCCCCTATTGCCCTGGATAAGGATCACCATAGTCTGGTCGTCATTCCACGGTGCATTCAAAAAGGAGTTCGTCGACCAAATTCTTCTATTCGGAAGGTTTCGGAAGCAACACGGCTTTTTCGAGGTTGTATTCCACCTTCTTCACTAAATGGGACAGGTCGGAGGGTTTGACGGCTCCGAGGAGTTCCTTTCCGTTGTTGGGTTTCCGACTGAGGAATAGTTCCTCGGTGGGCACGAGAAGACCCAGTAGATTTCTCTACTGTTGAGTAACCCTTCCCAGTGTATCCAATAGTTGTAGCACTCCATCAGGGGTAAGTCCCCATCAAGTAGCTCCAACTCAGTCTCTCCCTCTAATAGGTCAGTAATGTTAACCGCGGCCCTACCTGGAGGCATATCCTCTATATCACCTAGCTAATCGGGTTGGCACCAGATGGAACTGAAATGGAGGGCCACATAATACCCCCAAAAACAAATTTGAACATGGGGAGAAGCCACTTTGACTATCCTATGGATTACTTTAAAGCTCTGGACACATCGTTGTTGGAGGGTCATATGGTGGCCTGGTGACTCCGGGCACTGGGCCATGGGGAGTGCAGCCAAATCGACCAAATGGAATAGTTGGTCGATATCTTCGAATTGTGCCTGACTCTTGAGGTAGGACACTCGTCGATGCCGAAGGTGTAAATGAGTCGCCCATAGGGTTTGGAGAAAGCATCCAACCTCCTCTTGGGTGAGGGATTTTGGTGCCCTAAAATTTGTCCCTACAACTTGCCAAAACATCTCTGAGAAATGGTCCACTGTGAGGATATCCCACAAACTACTTGGTCCAGATTTAGGGTCTGGCCCTTCATTTCCCCAGTCATCTACTGAAGTCAGTTGGGGAATTGGTAGTGGTACCGATGCATCCCACTGAGATCATAGGTTATCTGGTGGAGAATATGGTGAGCGAGTCGACAAGCCTCCACGTCTTGGGCTATCCTCCAAAGGGTGTAGTGACTTTGCCACCACATCACAGTAAGACGGGCTGATGACTGCATTTTCTGGCGCAGGGACTATGGTTGATGGTGATAGGTTACACTGCTGATTGTCCACCATTGATCCCTATAATAGGTCTACGTGATATCTAGTTGAGGTTGAGAGTGCTTCTGGAAATGATGGTGGCGATGGCACGACTGTAAATTATGGAGCTTCCAATTATTCATCTTCTTCGATATACCTGTAGAGGGAGGCGGGAATCCGATACACCTGGCATTCTAGAAGTATGAGGCTAATGTGCCTTTTTCCCACCCTGGCCCTCGACACGGAGGATCTAGGCAAGGGCTCCATCTCCGAGATGTATTCTGCCTGATAATCTAAGAAGAAAACCAGTTTGATCTCAATCTGAAACTTCTTAGCATTCATTAAATGGAGGCGACGACCCACCCTCCTGCTCTGAGATGGTTTTTCAGGATAGGGTAGATTACTGTCATAAGGAGTTCCTTCGGCCGTACTGGAGCTGGGGCGGTGTGGACTTACGCCTGAGTGAGCTGGGGTGTGAGGAGAACCTGGATAGATATCAAAGGGAACGCGAGGAGGACCTCCGTGTCCACCGGCTGATGTGAGGAGGGGACCTCCATGGGAAATGTTGGAGTGGGTAGGACATCTGCTGGAGCTGATAAGACCATGGGTAGGACCTCCATGCTTGATTCCCCTGGCAGCATCTGCATGAGGAGGGTCCTCATACTGGTCAGGCTGAACACTGGTAGGACCTCCGTGCTGGGCACTAGCAAAGTGAAGTTGACCTTCACTCCTTAGATTACTAAGGTGATGAGGACCTTCGTCATCTACTGTAAGGAACTGGGGAAGCACCCCCCCCCCCCCCATACAAGAGATTGACTAGATGCATAACATCTCCATATTGGTGGTTTTTGGTAATAGGAATGATCCCATACACAAAGTAATGAGCATGGGAGAGGCTTCAGTACTGAGTGTCACTGTTGTGGGGAGGACCCTCATTCAGATTGAAGGTAGCATGGGGCGGACCTCCCTGCTGATATTGGAAGTAAGTAGGACCCACATTCTCTATTTTGGCGGTACAGGGAGGACCTCCATACTGGGTGTCACTATCACGGGTCAGTCTGCAGCTGGTACTCCCTGTGTCGGTGGCTGAGAGAGTCAACCCAGCCTACCCGTGGGGAAATGAGGGCCTTGATCTGGACCGGGTATATAAGTTCCCCTATGTAGTGTACACCGGAGTCTTCATGGCCTTTGGGGTGGTTAGAAGTGGCCGCATGAATGGCCTTTGGGGCGGTGGTGGCAACGAGGCGCAGATGCCTCTAAGTCCTAGCGGGCCATATCCCAAGTTAGGATAATCCCCTCCTCATCATATTGGAATAAAAGGTTACTTATCACCCTTCATTGTATGAATTCAGAAGGGGAGATAGGGCATGGATCCCTAGAAACAGTCAGTGTGGGAGCCATTATAGAAATGGTTGTGCCACGCGGGATTGCTGCATTGGCATTGTCCCTACCCCTACGTCGGTGGGCAGGTGGTGTTCAGGTTCCTGGCCCATCATCTTGGTTCCTGAAATGTAGGGGAATTAATCCATTAGTGCTAAAATAATGAAATCGACGTCCAGTGCCCCAGAACCATTCTGTCTCCCATGGCTGGTAAGAAGGATCCACGCTGACAACATCACAGACTGAGATGTCCAACATTTTGACTGCCCCAACTTCTGGTGAGTTTCATGCCAGGACTTCTATTTGTTGGGTGGGAACCAATGTCGGATAACTAGATCTGGTGACACACTAATCCACTGATGTCTTGAACACTACTAATCTCCACATTGAGGAGAAGACCTTCATGTCGGGTTCACCATTTCTATTTATGATGCTTTCGTTGGGGCACACACATACGTCTGTGGAGGACGTGCAGATGTTACGCTGCATTCCCACTTTTCAAAGGTGGGCTACATCCTTCACTTATTCCGGAATGTTTTCTCCTTGATCAAAACAGGATAATGGGATGTCGGTTCCTCTTTCCATGGATTCCTCCTCGGAACTCGTTACCTCATCTGGGTCTCCCTTAAAGATTAAGACGTTGTTCTTGAAACTCTTCCTAGTTCCATGTCTTCATGGATGCTGGTTAATTACAATTCTTCTTTTGGGAATTTCCAAGGGGTCCGGTCAGGGTAGCAACCTTCGATCGGGGGAGTAGTCACGTTGTACATCACTAGTGTGTCTGGACACTGGAACACTAGAGCATCTGGGTTTATTGCACTTATTATTGGGCTTCTCAAGGGTGAGGAATCCCAAGTTGTCCCACATAGAATGTGGTGAATTATATTCCATAGGCATGTATTTGAGGTTTTCCTTATCTCCCTATGTTTAACACAGGGTATGTCGCGGTTTTAACATCTAGCGGAGACAGATTAGACTAATCAGAACACTGACTATAGTGGATCATATGGGTGTGACCCCTGGAGGAAACACTGATGCTAGGAGGTGAATTGGCATGATCTCACCAGGATGTAGCGGCCCTGATAAGAATCATAAAGGATGATGGTGGTTAAATTAAGTGGATGGAGAATGTGATGGAGTCGACAAGAGGGCAATGATGATGTTGGGCTTGATCCTTGAAAAGACTTCCTATGTATCCTCATGGTAGGGAAACAAAGTCTGCGTAGTTCAGTGGTACGATGGGACACTTGAGGAGGAGACCCATGAGAATGGATGCATGGATGGGATTTGGAGGAAATAGAACCTCCAGGTTGGGTCATGACCTTCCCAAAACACAAAGGCTCAAGGGAGAGATTAGGATGAGGCATGAGTGATGGGATTAAACCTCAGGGAGGCTTCCTACGTATCCATGTGGTAGGGAATAAAAGTACATGTAGTTTATCTGATGAAGAATTACCATCGATTGAAAACTTTAATGGCTTACCATCAATTGGGTGACTTCAACATCTTGCCACCGAATTAGGTTGACAATGTCTTACTGCTCAATGGGGTTGACAACGGATTATCGCTGAATGTTGTTGACAACGAATTACAACTTAATAGGGGATAATTTAGTGTTAAGAGGGACAAAAATGGGGCATAAACATCATGAAAGACCTAGGTGAATCGACGTGAAATGGTCGGGGCCAATTGGTGTTGGGATTGAACCTTAGGGATTCTTCCTATGTACCTTGTCATGGTAAGGATCAAAGTCAATTTAGTTCATAAGGGGTTTGGTGAACCTACGTGAAGATACTCCGGACCAATGGTTGTCGGGATGAAACCATAGAGAGGCTTCCTACGTACCTTTCCTTTTCAAGGATCAATGTCCACATTGTTCGGATGGCTGGTGAATCAGCATAAAGGTGGTTGGGACCAATGGTTATTGGGATTGAACCTTAGAGAGGCTTCCTATGTACCTTACCTTAGAAAGGATTAAATTCCATATAGTTTGGGAGGGCTTTGGTGAGCCGATGTGAAGATATTCGGGACCAATGGTTGTTGGGCTTCAACCTTAGAGAGGCTTTAAATGTACCTTTCCTTGATAAGGATCAAATTCCACCTAGTTCGGGATGGTTAGTGAACAAATGTGAAGGTGGTCGGGACCATTAGTTGTTGGACTTGAAATTCAGGGAGTCTTGCTACGAACCTTACCATGGCAAAGATAAAAGTCCACGTAGTTTTGGAGTAGTGTTTGGGGCTTACACTCTAGGTTCCCAGAGAGAATGTCATGGTCAATGCTTACTCTACACCCACGTGAGTCATGCTCGGTGTGAGAAACTAGAGGCGGCATGGACCCGATGATCACGTCGCAAAAGGTATGTTTGTGGGGATTTGACTGAGGGCTTACATGTGGATAGTGGCCCAAAGAGGAAACAGGGGCTTACGTGTGGTCCACAGCTCTAGGAGATGGAGATTTGGACTTACTCCAGGATGGAGGATAGGTGGAGACAAATCCTAGTCGGAGAGGGATTTGGCACCAAAGAAAGGAGGGATCTGGTCCCCATCCCCCTCCCCCATCTGGACCTTGGGACCAAATAAGAAAAGAGGAGCAAGGATTCTACCTCTCTCAAGAAAGGCTAGGGGTTTACACCAAAGTGGTTACCCTTCCTCCATGGAGAAAAGTCGCTCCAATAAATAGGATCTCATTCTATATGAGGAATGATTTCACTTCCGTGGAGACGAGTGGTATGCAGAATGTCCAAGGTGGGGCACCTGTGTAAGATGCATAGGGTGAGGTTATAACTTAACGTCGTGTGCTAAGGAAAATGGTGATTGGCAGTTTAACGTCTCACAGCTCGGACGAGGGGGGTGCACTTCGCACCCCTAGGACTTACATAACTCATACCTCCTGCCCCTTGGGGAAGGGAAGGAATCAACAATGCCATGGTGAATGGGTGTTATGGAGTGATCCATTGAGGGGTCCATGTTATTGTGGATATGCGAAGAAGAAATAACCATTAGCGTGCCTATGTGAATAAGCATGAGGTGAATTAATGCAATGGGAAGCACCACCCAAGGGACATTGGAATCACATCGTGTGAACTTCAAGAGACGCACAGAAAGAGAGTGTGTGATGCAGGTGTGGTGCACATAAGAGGGGATCGGACATGGTGCCTTGAGGGGAGGACGACACATGGAGCATGTACAAGAGAATAGGCTGGGTGTAAGAAAGAATGTATACACGCATGATGGAAGGGTTATGCGCAAGAGGGAAAGGTTGTGCGCAAGATGGAAGGGTTGTGCACAGGATGGAAGTGTTGCCCACAAACTGGAAGGGAATGTGCACAAACTGGAAGGGGATGCACACTAGAGAGGTTCGACATAGAGGAAACATGCGTGAAAATGGGGTCTCTTGTGCGCAAATGACTTTGGTAGAAATTAAATTAACTAGGATCATGCCCAAGAGGGCCCAACCGAAGGAGGACCTTTGGGGGACTGGTCACGCAAAATTCCATACCTGAAGACCATGGTGTTTTTTGTGTAGTCGCGGAAGAGGGAGTTTTCGTGTAGCATAGTATCACTTCATCTTTGTTAATGCCCCCCGAATGTTGGGGGGTACGTTTTGTTTTATAGCCTAAGTCCTCTGGGTGGCGCGCAAAGGGGGGCGGCAAGCAACCGCACACTTGACGCCTCATTGGGCGTGCAAACGGGCATTGCATGGAAGATCTCTCTTGATGGAGAATTGGGCGTGCAATCACATGATTAATGCCATATTGGGCATGAAAAGGGGCGCTCCACCCAAACACGTGCTTGATTCCGCATTGGGTGCACAAACAGGAGATGCGCGGACACCCTCCCTTGATGTCATATGGGGCGCACAATATTTTTCATGTCGGGGGCCGCTTGCGCGCAAAATCCGAATCTTGCACGCAGCTACCTCACGGGTCCTGGAATCCTCTCTTCCCTTCCCAGGCTCCATTGTTTTCTCATTCTCTTCCCGATGTTGGTCTTCTATGAATTTTGGCGTCCACAGTAGGAATTCCACATGATTAAGGTACTTTTTGGAAAAAATTATGGTAAGTATAAGATTTAGTGGAAATTTTATTTCATGAAAAATGGAATTAAATTTTATATGAATTTGTTTAAATTTATTAATATCCTTTAGGGTTAATATGATTACATATCATCAAATAAGATTATTATACTCTATAAAAATATGTTTTATAGAAAAAATAGTAAAATATTTATTTAATGTTTTACTTTATTTCAATGATGTTCAATATATATTTTTAGGAACATTATAAGAATTATATTAATATAGTTTAGAACAAATAAAAAATGTATGCCTGCTAAAAAAATCATTTCTATTGATTCCATGGTTCTTGAACCCATGAATGAAGGATGATAAGGGTTTAGTGCCTACCATTGGCCTACATGATGTCATCGTTAATATGTTATTTTTTATTAAATCAATTTAGAAAATTATTATTAATAAGGAACAAGTAGTTTTACTTCTTTGGTTTAGATATTTTTTGGTTCAAATTTTATATTAAATTTTATTTTGGAAAATAGTTCATGGTAGGAGGAAATACATGAAACTATTTTAGAGATCTTATGATCTGTTAAAATTTAATTTTACTGCTTCAGGAATAAAATTTTAATTTTTTAATATTATTTTCATGGTGTAATTGATGAATTGAAAATTTATGTTAGCATAACCAAAGAATAAAATTGTTCTTATGAACTAGAAGTATATCAAGTATATATCCATATATTCTTAAACTGTAAAATAATTTCTCAGTATTATGAAGAATAATATTGAAACACAATTTTATCACATATTCATAATTTATAATGATATCAATGTCTTTTTTCACACCTATTTTGTGTATGATTTTGTGGTATTTAAACATATATGGATCACAAACTTTAATACGATCAATGATCTCTATCACTCTCATTAAATCCTTGGAATTTAGTGTTCTCTGACATTTCTAGGTTTTTTATCCCAACCTATGTTCTCATACATGGGAACATAAATATGATACATTCACACTTCCCTTTATCTCTTAATTAGAGTTTATTTTATTAACTCTTTTATGATGTTGGTTTTTAAAAAATATTATTTCCAAATGTCTAAACATGGAAAAAAGAGATTAAGGATAAATTACGGGGATGCAATTTATATAAGATGTAGAGAATGTAGCACCCCGTAATTCTAAAATAATGATATTTTATTCAATAGTGTATGAGACACGTAACACCAATCTAATAAGGTGATATAACATCACGATAAATGTCAAAATATTTCATATTTAAAATAAATTTCATCTATTATATAGCTTCAAATTCATGGAAATTTTATTTTAGAATGTGTTACATGAAATAATGAGTTTCATTGATAGATTTTATTACACAAAATACCGATTTATATTGAACTAAAAAATACATTTAATGTTATTATTAAATATAACTCTTATAGTATAGCTATTGGATCAATAAGAATGGATAGGATTAAAAAAATGTTAAAATATTTAGTTTACCCAGTTTTATTATATATCCATTTATTAGAAATTTATTACAAAAATTTAAGAGAAAAATTAATGTTTTGGGAAAAACAATATTTTTCTAAAAGGTGATTTAATCATGCTTTCCACATAGTATTTAAAATTATTTTTTTTCCAATTTAAAATAATTTATTTGAAAAAATAATCTTATTTTTTTGAAATAATTTAATGAAAATAATCCTAGGGTGAATATTTGATATTTTTCAGAGAGGTTTTGTTTCTTGATAAAGAGTGGAAAATGAAGTATTATAATTGAAAAAATTAATTTCATTTAAATAAATTATATTTGTATTTTAAATTTTAAATTTTATTAAAGTAAAATTAGTTCAAGTATATATCCATTAATCAAATTTATATCATTGGAATAATTTTAATATTTAATTTTGATATAAAATCTTTCTAAACTTTTGAACAATTTCACGTTAAAACCCCACCTTTCTCGTCACATTTATGGGATTAATTTCAATTTATATTCTACCACTTATATGAGATGAATTTAGGAAAATGGAATCCATATTTGGAATCCAATTATATTATATTAATTAATAAGGTCAAATTAATTTTTTACCATAGTTTTTATTGAATATAATTCAAATTAATTAAAGATATTAAGATTGAAATAGGGTTTTCACATTACACGCATTTGTATTTAAATTAATTTTACAGAAACATGGCATTGTTAATAAATAAAATATATTTCATATTTAATATCAATTGGTATAAATATTCTAATTAGAATAATTTTAATTTTTATATTATATGATTAATTACTTTGGGAAATAAAAATATACAAGCTACTTTGGTAAAAAATAAAAACCAAAAATTAAATAAACCTACTGAATGGGGAATAAGATGATAAACATATGTTTCTTTTTTGTGTGATGGAGGTTTTTGTAGAACACATTAACCCTAAAATAAATTATTATTAAAATTTGGAGGTTCATTTTTTAATATATACCCCCCAATATTGAATTTTTTGGTTTTTAAAATAATACCACACCTCCTCAACAATAAAGGGCATTCACTCCCCTCAATTCATCACACCTATGAAGCCAATTTCTAAAACCCAAACATGAAAATTAATATAAAAATTCTCTACACTCATCATTGAAGGCATATTTTTGAAAAAAAATCACAACCTAAGAAGGATTTAGTGTAGACTTAAGGAGAAAACATGAAAAGAGGTAGGACTCATCAATAAGCTTCTTTATTAAACTTATTTCTCCACCAAAATCCATTTTAAATCCTTAATGATATAAAAACCTCAATATATTAAAAACATTATTATATATATAATTAGTTAATTATCTAAAACCTCATCCACTCCCATCAAATGGGTTACGAAATCGTCTTTCATGTGTACGGCAGACTACCAATTCATGAACTGGTGCCATTTATTTTTCTATTCCCACCTCTCATGGTTGGGTATAATGGCGGATCTATAGTATATAATTGATATTTATAACATCTTTATTCATATTCACCCATTATATCATATATATATATATATATATATATATCTTTTTTACCTTCAATTTTGTAGGAGATATGATAACATCGCTCATGTGCATGGTGGACTACAGCCTCACAGAGCGATCTGATTTGTCTTTAACTAATGATTCAAATAGGAGTTGATAAAGATAAATATAATGATTATATATGATATAAATGAAATATTATTTATATTCATAAGATATGTTTTTATTCTTGAAATATAATATATATTATTTTTTCTTTCCATTTTCTCACATAATGATAACAACGTCATTTGTGTACGTGTTGATTACCGCCTTCACAAATCGATGTGACTATATTTTCATAAACACACCATATAGTTTACATATATAACAATGTAATAAATTATTAATGTTATTATGATCATTATTTAATGGTAACTTATTACATAACTGCATTCCATAATGATCAGTGAGAAAAGGAAATGTTACTCTTGTGTTCATACAACCTACTATTTCCTTGATTTTTAACATCCTCTATTATTGATAACCATCATTCAGGAATGGTTTTTAAAGTAAAATTGGAATAAAAATCAGATATTTATTTCATTTTTATTATTTATTATATTATGGAACTATATTAAATGTTCATAAATAGATTTTTCTTGATGAAACCCATATGAGAAAATGGGGAAATTAACATCTTAAATAATGAAAATAATGAAAAATTATAAACAAATAGGTAATAAGATGTTATAAAATCCTAATATGTGATATGATAAATTTTAAAATGATCATATAATAGGTTAATAACATCATTAAATCCACTATACAGGAGGTTAACACACCTTCAACCAAAGGTAAGCATTAGGTAATAAATTTCATCTCAATTTCATTTCATTGAGGCATATTGTAATGTTATGCAGTAAATTTCATTTATATGGTGTATATACATCCAATTTTACATGTATTACCATGGAAAAATAAATATTTATCTAATATAATGTTTCAATTATTATTATTTAATCTATTTGTATTTGAATTAGAAGTTACCTAGTTATAAGGGATTTTTGTCCCAGTTTACCATGTTTTAGACGTATATTATATTATGAACCTATATTCATTCATGTGGTGTATATATAGACCCATTGCAATGTGATATAATGAATATTTCATTAATAATTGTAATTTATGTTTCAATTTGAATTATTACTTCCAAAGAGATTTAACTTGAAAATTACAAAATGGAAAGAGTTATTGTGAAATCTCAATTTCTTTTGTTATTGTCAACATTATTTTGAAAAATCACTTTATTATAACCATTTTCATAGGAAATTAAATTTCTCATAAGTAACCATATTCATGTACATTAGAGATGATTATCTTCGAAACTATATACCATTTTTAAATATGGTGTTTACATTTACATTTATTTGATTAATTGTGTAAATAATGATACATTCACATTATTTACTAAATAAAGATATTTGATGGTATGTCTCGTTGTTAATGAATAAAAAACTTTATTTGTTATTTTTGGAATTTTTAGATATGAATATATGGGTGGGACCATTATATATATCCCATATATGTATCAACATGTCTCATGGAAAAATATCAGTTGACCAAACCATATGAATTTGTAATAAGTAGTTTTAAACTAACAAGAGGATAGATAAAGAAAGTAGAGAAAGTGTTGGCCAAACTGAGTCATTTTGTACCCTTTTTTTTAAACGTAATGGTGATAGATCTAGTTGTTCAAAATATCATGTTTGTTTGAAAAATGATTTCCAATAATTAATCACTGCCTTTATTTATATTTTACTTGTTATTTTACAGGATATTTTCACTCTGATATTTTCTATGGATGAAATTTATTATCAGCTGTTTGATGAAATGGAATGTGTTCTGAGTTATATACCCAGAAATATTTATTCCACCTTACTATACCATGATGGTTAATTTATTTAAATAGATTTTGTTTTCAGATTTTTACCATTCCATATTGTTTATAGTTATCGATTCATTATAGCCTTTTCTTTACATGAAATTTTTAGGGAATTTGGGATCACCAACATTTTTTATTCCTTTATCAATAATCCATGAAATTTACTATACATAATATTCAAGGATTTTATATAGTTAAAAGTGTTATTATTAAAAAAAATATGTACTTTGTGTATTCAAATGTAATGTAAGACTCAATTTTGTATCTAGTTTAAAAATAATAATAAAATATGATGTAATATAGTAACCTTCCCCACCTCACCAAGGCACAATCCCCAAAAAATTAATGTAAAGTAATGTAATATACTATGAACATCAATGATGCAGTATCCCAAACCACATTCCCAATGATTGGCCACTCTCACACCCTAACCAAAAAGGCCATGGCACTCCAACCTCAACCAAAAATATTAAACCACATCCCGCCCACACACACTTGGGCCTCAAAACCATAACACATTCCCCTCATAAACACATAGGCCACTATCACAACACATCCCACCCATAGACACTAGGTCCACTTTCAAAAAACATCCCACTCGAGGACACACATGATACTATCACAACACATCCTTCCCACATAAACATAGGCCACCACCACAATACATCCCAAAAAACACTTGGGAAGAACAATATTTATCATCCTGAAGGCACCAGGGAAATAAAACACATCTCAACCCCAAGACACCTCGAAAAAAAAACATGCTCGCACACACCTGGGCCACACAAACCAAAACCTTATTGAATTATATTGGAATATAAATGCTTTGAATTGGAAGCATGGAAAGGTGGGTGGCTATCCATCCATTCTCCCATGGGGTGTTTGGGAAAGACACCCTTCCCCGTGACAATGTGGGTCTTCAGAACCTGGTGCTCAATGAGGGTGTGGTGTGTATATAAGTCACAAGAAAATTTATTGTATGTATATATATATATATAGTATCAATATAAGGCCCCAGCCTTAAACCTTACTTAATCTTGAGTTATTACAAGATTACACATTGAGGATCTTTTCAGGTTTAGAGTTTTAGAGAATTAGATCATGAAACTTGCATTAAATTCCACATTTAAACAAAGTGGATACATAAAAGACAGTATTCATTCTTCCCATCAATGGGAACATATTTAAAATATAACACAGATTCTTTCTTGACACATCCTTGACACTATCATCACATCATGTACCTTTCCCTTGACCTGTGAAAAACATTTCAAAAACTTGGGATGAGCATAAAAAGCTCAGTAAGAGTTATAAAAATATGGAAAGGAAACATGAGTTCATATATACATAAGAATGAGATCATACTTTACCCATAAAACAAAGGCACTTTAACATACCTCATCAAACCATGAATAAATCATAGAAATCATAAGACATAAAGGTAACTTGAGGCATTCATAACATTCTTACGTAGGGAGTAACCCTCTTGGTTACGTTTGGAATACCCATCACAGTATATTTCCTAAATCTCTTCGGAGAAACCTTAACGTTTCACTCCTTTGCGTTACCCAATGCATTGGAGAGCTATATCGGGCTCACCCGCCCTTAGTTTATCACGGAACCACCCGTTCTTCATAACAATGCCCAAGAACCATAACATAATCGTATCACATAAAACATGAATAAAGGAAACATAACATTTCCACATTTCAATCACAATATAACATTTTAGGATATTTAAATAATGAATCCATTCAAAAAGAAACCATTTCCAAAACCATTTAAAACATTTAATAAAGAGATTTTTGAATCAAAGTGTCTCATACCACCTTGAAGCTTTTAACATTTTAAACCATTAATATCCATATAAATAAATCCTTAAAACCATTTTGAAAACATGGATATTAATAAGAACAAATAATTAAAACATTTAAAACGATATTTTGGTTAAAGGGGTTTTACCAAAATTAGAGACAATTGAATACAATAGTTGAGGAATAACATTTAGTCAAAACTTTATAATATCATGAGAATAAATGGATTCATGATATAATACTCCAAAGGACACTATATACACCATATAAGAGTGAATTGGTGCATAACAACAATGAACCCTCAATAGAAATGTCAAATGTGATGAAATCCCTTATAAAGAAGGTATCCTTAAATTAAGGACAAATCAATCTCAAAAATATGTGTGACAAATATAAATACACCCAATATAAGTGGATATTAAGTGTAAAACAATAAAAGTTCATTCACACATATTCAATGGACGACATATTCAATGACTACATGTTGAACCCAAAGAAATCGAAATTGGGTTAAAAAGTTCCCTTGACAGCCTAACGGCATCACATCAAAAAGAGTTGATGAGAGATAAAAAGAGTATCTCATCACTTGGACATAAAATTTACATCAATAAGGATATATGAGAACATATCCCAACATAACGATATGTAAATTAAAAGACCCAACGAAAGAAGTCTTTTAAAAAAGAGGAGGGTGAAAGGTTCCCTTACCGACTTGGGTATCTTTCAAAACATACACCCCATGAAAGAAGGACAAAATATCATTGATGTAAATACTCATAAACGAAATTATATTACACAAAGAGTAGAATAATGGTCAGTACATACACCACTCAAGGGAATTTGTGGCAAATGTAGCATAAATCTCACGGGAATAAAAGTGAGATGAAAAATCCCTTACGAAAACTCGGCAGCCTAACGGCGCCACATAAAACTTCCGAATATGGATTGATGAGATCAAATAGGGTATCTCATCACATTAAAATAAAATGTACAGCAATAGGAATATAAAATAACATCCCCAACATTACAAAGAGGAGATTAAAAGAAGTGACATAAAGGAGAGTACTTAAAAAGAAGAGAGAGGTTAGATCTCTTACGAAAGTTCGGCAGCCTAACGGCGCCACTCAAAACTTCCAAAATGGATTGATGAGAGAGAATAGGGTCTCTCATCACATGAACATAAAAATTACAGTAAATGTAATATAAAATAACATCCCAATCGTAAGAAATATGAGCTTAAAATAAAAAGAGTGTACTTAAAAAGAAAGAGAGTTGTAGGATCCCTTACCTCGGGTCTGACTTGACTCGATCGTTCTTTAATCTCCTGAATAATAAACTTGAGTTAATTTCTACTTGATTAAGAACCTTTTTCAAGCTTATTATTCCTTTTATATCACTTATTTCCTTGTTATAAACACTATGTAATCATTAAGTTAATAATGATTGTTTTGTCGATATTTTGTTCTTAAGTCGAAAGTGGTCTTCTTACAATTACATGTTGTTCGTGTGGACAAATGTTTATTATATCCAGAATTGTATTCATTATGTAGATATCATATATGTAATATATATCCAGTACATGCATTCATTTATAACATTACATAATCATTTAGAGGTAAGAAATGAAATGCACCGTTCATGGAGACGGTAAGCCGTACGTACGCATGAACGCTACTTTCATTTCTATTTCGTATTTTATAGAATGGAATAATAATGATATAAAGGTATATTATAATTCCAGTATAATATCATATATAATATCATATTTCCATCCTTTATACATCCCACATATGGTATTTAACGAATCAAATCACTTTGAGGGGGCGGTAGTCCGCACTTCCTTAAATGAAGATATCGCGTATACCCATAATGGAAGCCATAAAGGTAAGACAAAAATGAAAAATACAGAAGCATAAATAAAACATAAACATATTATATATCATATATAAAAATAGTGACATCATAATGGCCACCTTTGAAGGTATTAAATGAGTATTGAACAATCATTGTTTCGGGAGGCACAATTTCGCCATCCACGGAAACCGTATGTTCTTTAACCATTTGATGTAGTTGTGTGCGAGTGTAGCTCGAATAAATCTTATAACAACATCCTAGTATATTGAAGATACTGGTGTTGTTGCAAAAGAAATAAATAAAAAGAGTTTAGGGGGTTGGAGAAGCAAAATAAAACAAATGAACATGAGAAAATGAATTACCTTTAAAAGTGTAACTCCTTTTGATTTGAGCCTAAAGGCTTCCTTTGAAAGGATTATGCCCAAAGGGAATCCTCTAGGATGAGGAGAGGGATTTGGAGAGAGTAAATGGGCAGGGGTTGGCCGAGACAAAGGCTTGATGAGTGTGTGAAAAGAGGTAGAGGTGGGGGCCTTTTATAAGAGGAGAGGAGGGGCACTTTTGGAAAGTAAAGAAATATTACTTTATTTGAAAATGTGTTTCGGTTTCAAAAGGTCCCACATTGATATAATTCGTGGATAATGTGATAAGGCTTCTAAATCCACTCATCCAATAAGTTTTGGACATGTTTAGTTCATATATTTTACATTATCTTTCCATTTTATTTAAATCGTCAAATAATGATGTCATCGCTGCATCATTATTATGTCATAAATAATTTAATATATTTAATGTCTAAAAATTATAAAAAAAAATACTATGATGTAGGAAATATTTTTACCTTTCCAATGAATATTTATAATCAAAAAGATGACTTGTATAACCCCACTTAAAAATTGTTTTAGTAAAACATATCATGTTTGTGTCAATTTTACTTTTACATTAAATAAAATGTTATTTATGTCATTTCCCAACCAAAGTGGATCCATGGGGTCCCCAAGTTGACCCATGGCTTGTCTTGGTCGGCCATGATACAAACAATGAGGGTAAGACATGTGTCAAGCTCATCTCATTTTATTAAAGCATTATTTTTACCTTAAACTACACTAATTACCACTAATCGCGATTAAAAACTTAATAAGTTACTATTCACCAAAAAATTATTTTAATCTCATTGAACCACATTTTACTTCTTAATGACAACCATGTATGTCGGATTTTTGAAAATCAAAACACAATGATGGCAAAATTTCATTTAAACGGAAAATCAGTTTTTATAAGTACCACTTAGTGGTTTCACTATTCATCAAAAATTGAAGTTTTTCAGAAAAATCCCAAAAATTCACCCTAAGCTATATTTGATATTCTGAATTCAAAAATGAAGTCTGTTTTACAAAATTCAAAACATATAAGTCACATTAATTAATTTAATAATTAATTCCCGCTGTCATGACAAATAGCGTGTTTTATGAAACAATAAGTATCAAAAGATTGACACTAGTTTAAGTCTGATTTCAAAGTGAAATTGATTCCAATGAACACTATTGGATTTAATGGTAAAAATATTTTCTAATTTCACTTTAAAACCAATTCAAAATATAATCTAATCATATAAATAAATTAGATTAAAAAGTGGTTTTGAATTAAAATACAACATTTTACACTATTCATTAAAAAAAATGAACTTTATCGGAAAGATACCAAAAAATTACACAAAGTAAATTTTGATGTCCCGATTCTTAAAAGAGTTTTATTTGGTCCAATAGAATGTATAAGAGTGAACAAAACTATATTTAATGACGGTTCTCCATCAAAAGGCGATAAGTGAACCTTTAGTGAAAACTAGGGCATATATGCCTAAAATGGAATTCTTTCCGTATTTTAAGCCTCTATCCTTTATTGTATAAATGTAAAAACATTTAAAAACATATATAATCATATTTTAGTTATTTCTATCCATTCCCTCCATTACAACGTCTACATGTTAACTAACATTTGAAATAATATTATTTTATTATTAGTGTGCAACGTAAGATTCCCAAGAAACTCGTTGTTGCGTGTTGGGTACGCCATCGAGCATAGTTTCCCCTTTAAAGTCATTTCAATATTTTATTCACAAATATAGATAAATATGAAATGTCATATTCTTTATTTACCTGGGGTGTTACATCCTTCCCCCCTTTTGGGAATTGCGTCCTCGCAATTTTAAAATTGCGCTTGGAAACATCCTTGAAAGTCCCACATCGGAACAAAAGTCGGTAAAACAAACACTTTAAAATGAAGAAAGATAAGTACAAAGGTCACCCGAGTTAACCCATACTAGGATTCCAAGTATGAAAATATGGACATGGAGGAAAAAACAAAGGGTCATGTTCTGATGGAGAGTGATAGAAAACATGTTTAGGAGAAAGTTAACCACGAGAAAATCACAAACTTGTGATGGGTTAAACGGTCTTTGATTCCCCAGTAAAAAAAGTTAATAGACAACATTTTTGTTTTAAGTTACTTTTTATTGAGGAATTTATTCATAAGGAAACATAATCACTTATCATATTGACTTTCAACCTTTATTAGATTCCTTACACAAACTCATATTTTCTCCAAAAGACGAGTATTTAGGAAGACTTGTTCACATTAAGAGTACTATAATCAACTTCTAGAGAATCACCTAATCCACAAAATAGAACTATATACATCCCATGTCTTTAGACTTTAACCAAATCCAAAACCAAAAAGGCTAGTAAAAGATCAGATAATCCAGAATAGGATAACCCCTTATAAAAATAAAATCTATTCTTAATCTCCAAAATTTGTCCAACAAAACCCAAAGTTCAACGAGGACCATCCGATAAACAATTTGTCCATAAAATTCTTCAAAGTAAACCAATATAAGATTGAAACCCAAATATTTGAAGGATTTAGTCACATAGTCTTCCAAGTTAAATCGTAACATTTATCTCCAAACAACATCAGTTGCTCCTAAAGTCTCGTATTGAAAAGTAATTAACCTAATCACATATCCTCCATGACAGGTTAAACATTTTCATAAATAACCCAAAATAAACTTACTCTTAATTCATAAAATCATATAACCAAAAAGAATCAGTCAAACTAACCAGGGACTTCACGTAGTCCAGTGGTAGGCGATAAATACCAGTCGCACTTTGGTTGTGGGTTCGATTCCCACAGCTTTGTCCGACGCGACGGGATGTCACACAGTCTGCGTGTTGTCCTTTTTCCAAAACTATATTATTCTTAAAACATTCCCCAAAATGAGATAAAATATTCAAGAATAATCATAACATATTTTAACCTCAAGTTTATCTCATTCCTTTCATTTTCCATCATATCATAGAGTAACCCATAATTACCTAAAAATTAAGTATCATATAAACCATAATGGTTACCTTAATAATTATTACCTGAATTTCCACATCGGGTTGGCCATCTCATACATGATGCATTAGAGAACTCACCAAGATTGAAGTGGTTGATCATGACTCCTTGATAGTTGGTTTAGAACAACCACGAGTTTCCTCATTGAATCCCCCATTTTATCTAGTATCTTAATCATAGAACCACCACAGTTTCCTTCAAACCCATTGTCACTTTGGTGCCTGCTAGATCTAGCCATTAACAAAAACCAAAAAGGTCAGTGTGAGTATATCAACATAACCATTATGTACTAATGAGGAAGATAAACACTATGATATTCTTACTCATTCAGTTTATCTAAAACTAGGACTCTTTCGGAAATCCTAACCATTATGGTAATGTCACTTGTGCTTAGAGAATACCCTAACCTCTAAAGTTATCTAAACCGACCTTTGATACCAACTATAAGGCCCCAGCCTTAAACCTTACTTAATCTTGAGTTATTACAAGATTACACATTGAGGATCCTTTCAGGTTTAGAGTTTTAGAGAATTAGATCATGAAACTTGCATTACATTCCACATTTAAACAAAGTGGTTACATAAAAGACAGTATTCATTCTTCCCATCAACGGGAACATATTTAAAATATAACATGGATTCTTTCTTGACACATCCTTGACACTATCATCACATCATGTACCTTTCCCTTGACCTGTGAAAAACATTTCAAAAACTTGGGATGAGCATAAAAAGCTCAGTAAGAGTTATAAAAATATGGAAAGGAAACATGAGTTCATATATACATAAGAATGAGATCATACTTTACACATAAAACAAAGGCACTTTAACATACTTCATCAAACCATGAATAAATCATAGAAATCATAAGACATAAAGGTAACTTGAGGCATTCATAACATTCTTACGTAGGGAGTAACCCTCTTGGTTACGTTTGGAATACCCATCACAGTATATTCCCTAAATCTCTTCGGAGAAACCTTAACGTTTCACTCCTTCGCGTTACCCAATGCATTGGAGAGCTATATCGGGCTCACCCGCCCTTAGTTTATCACGGAACCACCCGTTCTTCATAACAATGCCCAAGAACCATAACATAATCGTATCACATAAAACATGAATAAAGGAAACATAACATTTCCACATTTCAATCACAATATAACATTTTAGGATATTTAAATAATGAATCCATTCAAAAAGAAACCATTTCCAAAACCATTTAAAACATTTAATAAAGAGATTTTTGAATCAAAGTGTCCCATACCACCTTGAAGCTTTTAACATTTTAAACCATTAATATCCATATAAATAAATCCTTAAAACCATTTTGAAAACATGGATATTAATAAGAACAAATAATTAAAACATTTAAAACGATATTTTGGTTAAAGGGGTTTTACCAAAATTAGAGACAATTGAATACAATAGTTGAGGAATAACATTTAGTAAAAACTTTATAATATCATGAGAATAAATGGATTCATGATATAATACTCCAAAGGACAGTATATACACCATATAAGAGTGAATTGGTGCATAGCAACAATGAACCCTCAATAGAAATGTCAAATGTGATGAAATCCCTTATAAAGAAGGTATCCTTAAATTAAGGACAAATCAATCTCAAAAATATGTGTGACAAATATAAATACACCCAATATAAGTGGATATTAAGTGTAAAACAATAAAAGGTCATTCACACATATTCAATGGACGACATATTCAATGACTACATGTTGAACCCAAAGAAATCGAAATTGGGTTAAAAAGTTCCCTTGACAGCCTAACGGCATCACATCAAAAAGAGTTGATGAGAGATAAAAAGAGTATCTCATCACTTGGACATAAAATTTACATCAATAAGGATATATGAGAACATATACCAACATAACGATATGTAAATTAAAAGACCCAACGAAAGAAGTCTTTTAAAAAAGAGGAGGGTGAAAGGTTCCCTTACCGACTTGGGTATCTTTCAAAACATACACCCCATGAAAGAAGGACAAAAGATCATTGATGTAAATACTCATAAACGAAATTATATTACACAAAGAGTAGAATAATGGGCAGTACATACACCACTCAAGGGAATTTGTGGCAAATTTAGCATAAATCTCACGGGAATAAAAGTGAGATGAAAAATCCCTTACGAAAACTCGGCAGCCTAACGGCGCCACATAAAACTTCCGAATATGGATTGATGAGATCAAATAGGGTATCTCATCACATTAAAATAAAATTTACAGAAATAGTAATATAAAATAACATCCCCCAACATTACAAAGAGGAGCTTAAAAGAAGTGACATAAAGGAGAGTACTTAAAAAGAAGAGAGAGGTTAGATCTCTTACGAAAGTTCGGCAGCCTAACGGCGCCACTCAAAACTTCCAAAATGGATTGATGAGAGAGAATAGGGTCTCTCATCACATGAACATAAAAATTACAGTAAATGTAATATAAAATAACATCTCAATCCAAAGAAATATGAGCTTAAAATAAAAAGAGTGTACTTAAAAAGAAAGAGAGTTGTAGGATCCCTTACCTCGGGTCCGACTTGACTCGATCGTTCTTTAATCTCCTGAATAATAAACTTGAGTTAATTTCTACTTGATTAAGAACCTTTTTCAAGCTTATTATTCCTTTTATATCACTTATTTCCTTGTTATAAACACTATGTAATCATTAAGTTAATAATGATTGTTTTGTCGATATTTTGTTCTTAAGTCGAAAGTGGTCTTCTTACAATTACATGTTGTTCGTGTGGAAAAATGTTTATTATATCCAGAATTGTATTCATTATGTAGATATCATATATGTCATATATATCCAGTACATGCATTCATTTATAACATTACATAATCATTTAGAGGTAAGAAATGAAATGCACCGTTCATGGAGACGGTAAGCCGTACGTACGCATGAACGCTACTTTCATTTCTATTTCGTATTTTATAGAATGGAATAATAATGATATAAAGGTATATTATAATTCCAGTATAATATCATATATAATATCATATTTCCATCCTTTATACATCCCACATATGGTATTTAATGAATCAAATCACTTTGAGGGGGCGGTAGTCCGCACTTCCTTAAATGAAGATATCGCGTATACCCATAATGGAAGACATAAAGGTAAGACAAAAATGAAAAATACAGAAGCATAAATAAAACATAAACATATTATATATCATATATAAAAATAGTGACATCATAATGGCCACCTTTGAAGGTGTTAAATGAGTATTGAACAATCATTGTTTCGGGAGGCACAATTTCGCCATCCACGGAAACCGTATGTTCTTTAACCATTTGATGTAGTTGTGTGAGAGTGTAGCTCGAATAAATCTTATAACAACATCCTAGTATATTGAAGATACTGGTGTTGTTGCAAAAGAAATAAATAAAAAGAGTTTAGGGGGTTGGAGAAGCAAAATAAAACAAATGAACATGAGAGAATGAATTACCTTTAAAAGTGTAACTCCTTTTGATTTGAGCCTAAAGGCTTCCTTTGAAAGGATTCTGCCCAAAGGGAATCCTCTAGGATGAGGAGAGGGATGTGGAGAGAGTAAATGGGCAGGGGTTGGCCGAGCCAAAGGCTTGATGAGTGTGTGAAAAGAGGTAGAGGTGGGGGCCTTTTATAAGAGGAGAGGAGGGGCACTTTTGGAAAGTAAAGAAATATTACTTTATTTGAAAATGTGTTTCGGTTTCAAAAGGTCCCACATTGATATAATTCGTGGATAAGGTGATAAGGCTTAGAAATACACTCATCCAATAAGTTTTGGACATGTGTAGTTCATATATTTTACATTATGTTTCCATTTTATTTAAATCGTCAAATAATGATGTCATCGCTGCATCATTATTATGTCATAAATAATTTAATTTATTTAATGTCTAAAAATTATAAATAAAATACTATGATGTACGAAATCGTTTTAGCTTTCCAATGAATATTTATAATCAAAAAGATGACTTGTATAACCCCACTTAAAAATTGTTTTAGTAAAACATATCATGTTTGTGTCAATTTTACTTTTACATTAAATAAAATGTTATTTATGTCATTTCCCAACCAAAGTGGATCCATGGGGTCCCCAAGTTGACCCATGGCTTGTCTTGGTCGGCCATGATACAAACAATGAGGGTAAGACATGTGTCAAGCTCATCTCATTTTATTAAAGCATTATTTTTACCTTAAACTACACTAATTACCACTAATCGCGATTAAAAACTTAATAAGTTACTATTCACCAAAAAATTATTTTAATCTCATTGAACCACATTTTACTTCTTAATGACAACCATGTATGTCAGATTTTTGAAAATAAAAACACAATGATGGCAAAATTTCATTTAAACGGAAAATCAGTTTTTATAAGTACCACTTAGTGGTTTCACTATTCATCAAAAATTGAAGTTTTTCAGAAAAATCCCAAAAATTCACCCTAAGATATATTTGATATTCTGAATTCAAAAATGAAGTACGTTTTACAAAATTCAAAACATATAAGTCACATTAATTAATTTAATAATTAATTCATGCTGTCATGACAAATAGCGTGTTTTATGAAACAATAAGTATCAAAAGATTGACACTAGTTTAAGTCTGATTTCAAAGTGAAATTGATTCCAATGAACACTATTGGATTTAATGGTAAAAATATTTTTCTAATTTCACTTTAAAACCAATTCAAAATATAATCTAATCATATAAATAGATTAGATTAAAAAGTGGTTTTGAATTAAAATACAACATTTTACACTATTCATTAAAAAAATGAACTTTATCGGAAAGATACCAAAAATTTACACAAAGTAAATTTTGATGTCCCGATTCTTAAGAAGAGTTTTATTTGGTCCAATAGAATGTATAAGAGTGAACAAAACTATATTTAATGAGGGTTCTCCATCAAAAGGCGATAAGTGAACCTTTAGTGAAAACTAGGGCATATATGCCTAAAATGGAATTCTTTCCGTATTTTAAGCCTCTATCCTTTATTGGATAAATGTAAAAACATTTAAAAACATATATAATCATATTTTAGTTATTTCTATCCATTCCCGCCATTACAACGGCTACATATTAACTACCATTTGAAATAATATTATTTTATTATTAGTGTGAAACGTAAGATTCCCAAGAAACTCGTTGTTGCGTGTTGGGTACGCCATCGAGCATAGCTTCCCCTTTAAAGTCATTTCAATATTTTATTCACAAATATAGATAAATATGAAATGTCATATTCTTTATTTACTTGGGGTGTTACAATCAATCACTCAATACCAACCTATGGTATTCACAACAAGTTCTACCTTAATTAGTAACAGAAATAGTCACTTCAAAAATTGTTAAATTAAAGTGTCTTCACAAATCCCTTTTTCTCAACACCCATTCATTTAACTTTTCACCTCAAACCGTAGTTTACCACGAACCCCATCATTTAAATTTTTATTTAAAAACTCCTTCCCATTAACCAAACCAATTCATTCTATCTCAACATTATTATGCATTTGTTTGCCCCATCATTAGTAAGGAAACTAAGTATCACAGACCAAGACAAGAAAAAAAGAAATATAGGAAACAATTAATGCCACCGTAGTTATTTTAGATAGAAAATAACATGCATGTTTAACACAATTCATATTTCCACTCCGTTAACACCCATTCATACTATAACATATTTTGATCATGAAACACAGGGTGAAGCTTTTTGCATGCTACTCATGGAGAAACTCTGAGATATTTTTCCATACCAACAACATCCATCGTCATTCATTAAAATAATTATTCCCAATCCACCCTATTAATAGATAAAAACCCCCATCTCAAAACTGTACCCAGAAACATATCTCATTGCTACCATTTTTGGCAGCCCTACTGCATCACGCTACTCATTTATTCCACAATCAACAAATATATTAACCTGAGATTCCAACAAACCTTATGAACCACTCACAGACAACTATACTCCCAACTACAGCACCACAAAAACCAAACAATGCACAATTTCTAGGTTTAATAAGGCATCCCATATATAATTTTGATTATTAATTATGAAGTTATCATAGAATGTTTGATCATGGGGAATCCAATTATTAGTCACAGATACATCATTAACAATTTTCATATATAACTATGTTAAAGGAAATAAATATAATACATCCCATAACTACCCTGTGTGGAAACAAGGACCACCAATGGACACTGGTTTCAGTTTTTCACTCGTCCATATAGATCATAATAACATCGAAAGAAACAAAAACATTGTAAAACATACATTAGGTTCCCAAAACCCTGTTTTCTTATTAAAAATGAATTAAACTATCCATGTTAATTGTGTGTCAAAAATTATCATAGAAGAGACATCCATATACCCACCCCACATGATGCACAAAGAAAAGGGACGGAGGAACACTAATTTTTAGAATAAATGATCAGCAAATTTTTATTGTTCTAACGTAGGGGGTACAAATGATGTATGATAATCCTCTTGGGAAATACTACATCCAAAATTCATAGCACAATGTATGATTCCTCGTGGAAGAAAAGTATTGGGAACAACATACCAAGAGTAAGGGAAGAAGTCTTGGAAGAAAAGATCTCACCATTATAAATTCCATATCCTAAATCAATGGGATAAATAGTTTTTAAAATCCATTAATGGCAGATCATGAAACTGACTATGTGGTTTGGAAGTAAAGGGAATATGTGGGTTTTTAGAAGATAAAGACAATTTGAAACTGCTCAAAAAACCATTAAATATGGTATTAAACTCATTTTACATCAAATAAAATGTTAAAGGGGTGAAACTATAGGAAATTGGAAAAACATTAATAATAGAAAACTCTTAGAAATGGGTCACTATTAGGTGAGTCATCGGTGCAACCTACCAGTGCGAGTCCCCATTCGGACTCACCTGTCCTAACTAATCTTTGGATGAGCTACCATTGGGAGATAGTAGTGGAAAACTCACCATTCCAAGATATAGGTAGATGACTCACAGTTAGAAGCTATTAGTGGGTGACTCATCTTATCAAGCTACTAGTGGATGACTCACTGTCGCAAGTCACCATTGCAACCTACTGCTACAAGCTACCGGTAGAAAACTCTCCATTCCAAGCTACAAGTGGATGAATCATCATTCAGATCTACCAGTGGATGACTCACCATTAAGATCTACCTATGGATGAATCACTATTTTGATTAACTATCATGATCTACCCCTGAAATTCATTGTTAGAAAAACTGTAAATTTTGGTAAACTCTTGAAATGTGTCACTATTTCTTCCTAGAACACATCAACCACTGGATGTTCCCAAATTAATTGACCGGATAGGTTAAGTCCATTACCATAGGTGCCTATCAAACTATCATCTCCCACAACAATTAAAAACCATGAACAAAAGGAATAGGGTTCTAAACAACCACCTCGCAAGATACATCTAAAGGATCCCGCTATACATTATACACCACTACTGACATACAAGTTCAACGATAAGCCACCGTGTTTTCATTGAATGCTGGATTGGAAACATCCTCATCCAAGAGCACATCCTCTAACATCTTCTAACTCAAACAACCATTAAGAACACCAAACAATCACATCAACCACACCAACTGAAGTCATGAACCATTGAATTCCATCCCCCATTTCAATATTTTATCTGCTCTGGGTAGCACTGACTCAACCGAATGATTTTTAATCACGTCGCAATTAATGCATCTTGATTTGAAATCGGTTCCTCCACTCTTTACAGATTTGTACAATATCACACATTGTGGAATAAGTCAACAACTCATCACATAGAAAACAAAGTTCAAACACCACATTACAAGGAATAATAGAATAGGAAAAAATGAAAAACAAATCTAGGTACATGGTACACATCTACATTTCTTGCTCCTAAGTACTCTCCTCTAGGACACCTTGCCTCTATAACACGTGAACCTATAGAATTTCCCATCCATGCAGCAACTTCTCCCAATGATCCAAGATCTCCATCACTCATTCCTCATATTTCACGTCCTCCTAGATATCCCACTCTCCCCATTTAATGAAATGGGAGACATCATGAAGATGTTGATGGAGTTGATAGATATTAATGACATCGTGGATCCTATCAAATTTTGGATGTAGTGCCAACTAGTATTCATCTTTTCCAATATTCCCCAACACCTTTAAGGGTCTGAAAAACATGGGAGAAATATTTCTCCCTTAGAAAAACCATTACTTCCCATGTCTAGGGAAAAACATCATTAAAAAATGGTTCCCAACCTTAAACTTCAAGGGCCTCATCTAAAGATCAAAATATGAATTCTACTCTTCTGGTTCTACTTTCATTATTTTATGAACAAGGTGAACCTTCTCTTTCATGATATACACTACCTCATGACCAAGAATAGTTGTCTCCAGAAACTATATCTAGTACAAAGGTGAACAAAATGGCCTCTCATTCCACACCCCAAATGGATCCATGCCAATGGAAGAGTGATTTCTATTATTTTTTGAATACTCTACCAAGGTAATGTGTCAAACCCAATATCCTCCAAATTCCATGATGCAAGATAGAAACATGTCTTCAATCATCTAGATCGTCCATCCCATCTTCCCATTTAACTATGGGAGGAATGAAGTGTTGAGGCGAAACTAGGTGCCAAAGCATGCTGCAATCCCCTTAAGGATTTTTGTGTAAAATGTGTATCCTGAATGAAGACAATGGATATTGGAACTCCATCCAATTGTACATCCTCATCCACATACCTCTTTTCCATGTCATCCACTGCTCCCGACACCTTAGTCCTCAAATAATGATCCAATTTTGTCAACCGATCCACTATTACCAAGATAACATTGAACCCTCCCGGATCCCAAGGTATCCCTACAAAAAAATCCATCACGATGTCACCCCACTTCCACTTAGGTACATCGAAGGGTTGCAACAAACCATAAAGTACTCAGTGCTCTGCCTTCCCCTTCATCACACTTAGCATTTATCGAAAAACTCTACCACCTAATATTTTATCCCATGCTACAAACACTACATCCTCATGTCACAGTACATCTTGGAGACTTCTTTGAGTACCATTAAGGATGAGCTATGAAACTCATGGATTACTCCCTCATGCATTCAACTGGAACAAGAAGTATTCCACAGAACTACATCTGACTCAAAAAAATCCTTTTAACATCCCTCTAGAGCATTTTTATGGTCAATGCGATCGTGCATCACCTCTACCTATGAGTATCCCCATTGAGATTCCTCCACCTACTACATTATAGAAGATTGCACTAATGTTTGGAACAAACATCCTCTGCCACCATCCATTCATTCATCTATGTGAATGGATTCTAACTCCTCTATCTCTTTCCATGCATCTGAAAATCCCCAAACAACCTCCTTCTTCGAAATCCTACTCAAAGAATCAACCACAACATTCTCCTTTACTGAGGTGTATGAGATCTCAAAATCATTGACATGACAAAAATCCTTCCTCCTCCAACGTCTCATGTTTAGATCTCGCTGGGAAAAGATATTCCTCAAACATTTCTATTTATAAAGTCCACAATGTACTCCCCAATGAGGTAATTTCACCACAAATTCAGATCATACATTATTTCTACTCGATCCATATCATGGGTGTCATAGTTATGTTAGGGGGATGTAACTACCTTGACCCATTAGAGATCACTGCACATATATATATCAATACTCATCCCATTACCATGTGGTAAGAATCACAAAACATCTCAAACATTACCCCTTATTCTTGGAATCGAAGCACTGGAACACTAACCAACATCCCCTTAAGATAGTTGAACGCTTCCTGGAACTGCTCACTCCACACAAAAGCTTGGTTGTTCAAGGTCAAAGCTATCAATGGATCTGCAAATTCATAGAAATTTATTAATACCTCAAGTAATATCCTTCCAGGCTGAGAAAGATACAATTATATACCACATTAAAGGGTTTTTTCCAAGAAGAAACTACCTCATCCATCCACAGGTTCAAAAATACACCCTGTTGAGACACCACATGCCCATGTAAATGAACTCTGCATGTCCAAAACATGATATTAGATAAATTTTCATAGATCTAGTAGTTTTGAACAACCAGTATGATGGTCCAGGGATGATTAGTATTATTCACCTCCGACTTCATGTAGATAAATATTTGATTGATGAATATGATGATTAATTGGTATAGGAACTCATGAAAAAAGGAGTTCATAATCCCCATGAACATGGATGGTGTGTTTGAAACACTGAACAACATGACTGTAATCATGACGTCCCCATACCTGCATCATAAATCTATCTTTGGTATATCAGCTTCCTTGAACCTTGATTAGAGATATCCAGACCACATATCAAACATAGAGAACCATCTCACCCCTATCATCTCATCAAAAAGATCATATACCCAACGAAGATGGTAACCGATCATTATTTTTACCTAATTCTACCATTTTCAGTCTATGCACAACATCAGACCACCATCGATCTTATTTTTTAACAACACCAGAGCACCCCACAATGAAATTCTAGGAAGAATAAAGACATTTTTCATATAATCATCTATCTAGATCCTCAAATCCCATAAATCATAAGACCTCATCTGATAAGGATCCATCAAAATTGGAGAAACACAAGGCTACATGTCTATCCCAAACTCAACATCACGTCAAGTGGGTAGCATCACAACCTCTGCAACATGAAATTACCAATGAATCCTATAACCTCCACTGCAAAAATCATCTGATTCCACCGATAGATCATCCAACAATGAAAGAATTGGCTCTATTTGATGAATTTCCACCTGAAATCTCTTCCCACCGATGAAAACCACACGCCGACAATTTATATTTGAAAACACAACTCCCCTATATAAGTAGTTGAGAATGGAATGCATGGAATACCACCAGTAGATGCTGATAATGACATCGTATGGATACATCTATAGAAAAATAATATCACCATAGGAATGATGTGGTTACATCATCAGTCAACATCCCTGGGACACATCAAAGAATTTGGAATGACCTTCGACTAGTTTACTCAACACTAGGGACATGGGAAGCCTTCCAATGTCTAGTCCCATATCATGGGATAGACTAGGTGAAAAAATGAGTGGGAGATCCTGAATAAAACAAATCGTAAGAAAGAGTACTAAACAAGCTGATCATACCTCTGATGATCTATGGTATTTCTGGAACTGCTACCTCAGTTGTGTCCAACTGAACAGACCTAGATTCTCTTCCCCTTTGCTAATGACTACCTCGTCGATGACTCTCATGTCTAGGTCCTTGAGAAACATACTAAGGTCAGCCTCTGCCTACTACATCTCCCGTCGGTGGAGCATGAGCCTGTTTTCCCTACTGCTGAAATGACCTAGATGGAAATTTTTGCTGAGGCTAGTGCTGAACCTATCCACCTTCATTTTGCTAAGCTAGAACAACCACTTTACACAAATTCTATAGATAGTATCAAACCCCAAATAGGAAACACATCGGCCCCAATCCTGTAGGTAATGCATGAGGACTAGAATGTCAATTCAGAACCCTTTAAAGTAAACTCCCTACCGATTGAAACCTCAATGGAACAGCCATGTAAGACATATAGCTAGTAACCTTACCTCTCAAAGAACCCTGATGGATCCCATATCATGGTATACCTCCTCAAGAGAGCATCCAATCAATCACTTCATCATTCTTCTGAACCTCCAAGTATGTCAGCAACATAAATAGAGTAATTGTGTACTGGATAGAAGGATGAAGCGACTCCTCTAGGCATCTCACATGAGAATACTCGTCCTGAAATAGATTTGGGGAAAATAAAGAAGATCCTTGAACATAATCCTCATCTCGCGTACTGATATACTCCCATACTTTAGGGATAGTAACTCTACCTATTCTCATCCTTGATGGTTAATGAAAGGAATTTTTCTCTACACTACTTGAAACCAACTAATGGAATCCCAGCCTCTTTCCTCCCCCTAGGTACAATATCAACCACTAACGCATTGCTCCTAACATCTATCTCACTTCCAAAGGAACTCAATACTCTGTCAAAGACCAAATCAAACTAAAGGTGACCTCAGGCCCCTCAATACATCTCTCTGTCTCCATGTATAAAACATTTCCCTCTTACTTTCCCAAGGCATGTTGTTAGAAATCATGTAATAGTCTATCCCACTAGTCCTCCTCCTCCATTGGATCAACCCTCCACTTATCTGCTAGATCAGCCTATAGAGCCTCAACTGCCTGAGCCACAGGCGTATGACGACCGAGTTCCATAGCTAATGAAGTTAATTAAGAAATTACGAATCCTAAGTAGTATATAATTTTATTTAATATATATTTTATCTCATTTAACTCATTATTCATTTCAAGTTCCCCAAAGCGATCCAATTCCAACAATTACACAAGTCATTATGAATCATGTACCTTTCTAAGGGTCTCTACCCTACAAATGGTGCAACCTCACTTTGTTGTTTCGTAGGTTCGGAGTCCTTGAATATGGTCATGGGGGTGGTAAAATCTCAGGTTATAGATGGTCTTCCCTGGTCTATGTTGCGCACTGAGATCACCTGACACTATTTCCCTAACAACCAATGTAATCCTCACTATTCCTAAATCTAAACTCCTTCGTATCTCTTAACCATCACCTATGATACCACTCTATCATGAACCCATCCCTTCATGGATATGCCACATGGGATGTCAATGAAGGGAGAGAGATAAGCCCCCTAAGTCCTGCCACCAGTAGGGCATGGATTTGTGACTAGCACCAAGGGTGTACAAATCATAGAATATCAGAGGCATTACACTCTATCACGACCCCCTCCTTCCAAGGATAACCCGCCTGGTATTGATATTAATTAAGAGAGATAATGACCCCTGAGTCCCACCTATAGTGGACCCCAGTTTGGTGACTAGAACTAAGGGTGTAAAAATCTCAAAATATGGGAGGCATTATTCTTTTATAAGAAAACATGATTAGGATATATGATGGTTCGTCCCAAAATAACTCCAAGATATAATATATATATAAGGTAAAGCCTAATCCATCCCACATGCATTTCCAAGACAAAACTTTTCCAAATATAATAAAACTACAAGGTAAGTGGCAATAAAAAATCTAAGTAGGGACAAAAAACGTTCCTAAACTCTGAGCAAGTAACACCTAGTATAGTCCACATAATTCTCTTGGAAAATTGAATGTAGTGTATATTTTTAGGGTTACCATACAAGTATACTCAGTAGGAAAACAAAATTCTCTTGTGAATATGTGATAAAATAATACTAATTCCCCCATAAGAAAACAACAGAACCAATAGTACCTAACAAGGCATACTAACCATCCCCACATCACCATAGAACACTCAAAAAATAACACATGTCAAATAAAATAATATAGTAAGCACATAAATGATGGGGTAACTGGGTCACTTTCCAACTGATCATCCACTCTTACACCCTATGAAAAAATATCATGGCACTCCTACCTATTATGAACATATCTATCCACATCTTACCTATGACACCCCAAAATTAATCTGTCATGTAATAGTAATAATATGGTTTTATTTACATGTTATCCAAACAAATTTTCAAACTATAAATACTAGAAATTTCATTTAAATAAAACAACGAAGTGTTTACATTACAACAAGATCAATGGAAAAACATATTTACTGAAAATACATATTAAAATACCTATTAGAATTACAGGGATACCACCCAAAACAATAAAAACCCCAAGAAGATAATATGGGCCTTTCAGATCAGTCTCAATGAACATTATAATGGCCAGATCCACTAAAATAGCACTAAGCATCAGTGGAATGATGTGGGCCATCATCTTCAATTTTCTTGAGTTTAGGACACCCAAATGTTTGGTTTTATAAGGCATCTCCCCGAAATTTACCCCTTGGGTGACCATTGGAGATGCTTGTGACCGTTGAGTTCTAACGGCTATCGTTATAGCCGTTGGTATTTTGGTGGATTAATTATAAATATCTAAGTATAATTTTGTTTTCCAAAATATTTATGTTATGAATTGAAATTATAATAAAACCTCTTATTATGATCTTTAAAAGGAAAATGGTTTAATATTATGAACTACACTTAGTGTGATTTTAAAATGAGGTGAGGATTTCAAACACCTTTTAAATATATTAAATATCCTGTAAATGTTTTCATTCTTAATTCTTAAACAAGGTCTTTGATAATACTATAATAGTTTTCATATAGATATATTAAATTTTATGTTTTAACTTTGTGTTTAAAGGGAGGTAAGCTTTTTATCTCTGAATTTGGAAACATGTTTATAAATAATTTTAGTAATAATATTAGTTAAGAAAAAGTATAATTTAATTGGTGTACCTTATTCTTTTGAAGTTTAAAATGAAAATCAGGTTTTATATAATGTAAGATATTCTATTTATAGTTAAAATGAATACAATTATTTTTCTATGATTTTATGGTTAGTATTGTGAGTTGGATGTTTATAAAAAATATACCCACCAGGGGCCAACCCTCTAGTTGGGCTGAGGGAGGCAGCACGTGCTAGGTGGTCAAGCCTAGACCTCAGCCTCATCACAAGCTGACCTGTTTTCTTGGGTGCACGCGGTGTCTGCTAATTCTAGAAAGAGGGAGGCATAGCTACCTTAAAGGGCACACAGGAGCATGCACAATGGAACTAGAGGCGCCACCGTTCGGGGTGACATAGTGGCATGGGTGGGCGTACGAGCACGCCGTACAAGGCGGTACTGGGAGGGGGGAAAGATGTAATCTAGCATAAAGATGAGATATTATGTCTTATAAAGAGGCCACTAGTGTCCCTCGAATTCGACATGGGATGAGGAAAATTTTACAGGATCGAATTTAGGCTATTGGATTGCATCGCGCACGATCCGGGCCGTCTGTTTCGATCTGACGCTCGATCCTTAGCAGCCGCGGAATCCCACATGTTTTTTGTGCACCATCTGATCCAACACGGATCTAATAAAGACCGTCCATCTATTTTAAAAACTCTATGTTGCACCGAAGACAATGGATCAAGTCACAATTTGATCTGGACCATCTGTTCCTTTGTATAATCATTGCATCACCATGGTCTTTTGATCTACTCTCCCTTTAATCTCTACCATCCTTTTTTTCTAGGTTTCCTCCCGTGTTGTCTTCTTTTTCTCTGCCTTTTCCATACTAGTAACCCCTACTTCTCCTTTATCTTATTTTTCCACACCCGTGACTCTATCCAACACCATCTGAGGCCCCTCCTTTAATGCGTTTTCCACAAGGCCGAAATCCCAGTCTTATTTTAAACCGATTGGGTCACGAGTTATTTTCATGTGACTTTAAAATATTCTATATATTTTATGTATGATATAGCTTATAAACAAACCATTTCACCCCAAGAATCCCTCTGCTATTATCCTTACTCTAGCACCTCCTTCAAGATCCACCGAGCTTTTCCCGAGCCCCTCCACCTCCTCAAACCAAGGTAAGGGAATGAGTTGTCTTGCTTTGTTGCATTTAATGTATAAACATATATATAATTATTATAAAAATATGTACACAATGTTATGGTTTAGTGAATATTTTTTCTTATACCGATCCTAGGTCTCCTGGATCTGAAGTTATAATAGTATTATGAATGTAAGGGGTATGTATTTCCTTGCTCATTGTGTTGAAGTTTATATATTTATATATGTACACTCTTGTATATATATACATCTTTTTAGTTTGGATAAAACCCTCTTACTTGATTCCCAGACTTCTGGAATTTGGGTTATGTAGTATTTGTTTTTAAATCTAAAGGATAATTTATCTCATGCAAAACTTGTTTACATACCTTATATATATTCATATACATATATATATACAACCATACAGTTTTATATAAATCTTTATTATATCTAGTTTTAATAATTTTAAACATTGAGTTTCAAGATTAAATAGAGTATTAAAACATAATAAATTATGTATTGTACATAACTTATATATATATATAGTATACACAGTTGTATATAATTATATAGTTTGTATAACTCACATTCTCGACTAGTTTTAAGTCTCTCAATATTGGTCTTCAATGATTTATTGACATTTTGATAAACATGTATGTCTCGATTGATTTTGGTGTAAGACCCTTACGTATACTTGATTATACATATAAGTTATATGTGTGATCAAGGTTTGCATTTATATGAATTTTTTTAATAAATAAACCTTTAAAATTTTATATTATGGTTTAAAATTTAAGGACTTTTGTTAATTAATGTGACTAAAATATTATAGGCGTATGGGTGTCAATGGATTTTTGGTTTAAACCCTTTTATACATGATGTATTTTCAGATATGTGAAAATATGTGTGTACATATAATCTTTGTTCCTGAATTTTATTTATAATTTTTCAATGATTACTAAGAAAGAATAAAACATGTGTTTTTTGAAATATGTTTAGTTTTTTTTAAACACACTAATTTTTATACCCTTGTGTATAAACAGATTTACACAGCACTAAACCCTAATTTGGGACATTCCAAATATTATACTTTTGATTCTTTTAATAATTATGGAGAGTTTTTTAGTATAATATTTGGGGTGTACTACTCTTATTTATATATTTATAAATCACTTATTTTAAAACAAATACTAAATGGTGTTAATTATTTTTTAATTTAATGCTCTTAAAGTTTAACTTTTTATGTTCCCTTGTGATATATTAAACATAAGCATACCATAAATGAAGGATTGGGCATTTATGTGTTTAATATCCCTTTTGAAAAATTTGGCTTATCTGTTAATTAATTAAGAACCCAATCCATGATGAAATTCCAATGTGTATTTTATTAGTAAATATTTTAGCATTTAGGGTAATGATTTTATGTAACAAAACGGGTATTGCTTTTGTGCATTAGTTTTAATCATATATGCCATAATCTGCTTATCATACTCACCAGTCAATGAAATAGCCATACAGTTGATAGTTCTATAATTAATACTTATATGCATGATTCTCTATATATATGTGTAAATTATAATGAATGTAATTAAAACTCATATGGAATTATGAATTAAATTATTCAAAGTGGTATGTGACACCTTGAATAATATGAAATGTGAAATTCAATATTTAAAGTGGTATGGGACATTATGAATATATGACATCATTTGGAATATGAGGAATGTAATAGACTCAGTATAATGGGTTGGGGACCGGTTAATGAAATCATCTTGAGGCATCGATAGTTCTCTTGATACAATTAGGTCATGGAATGAGGCCATTGACATTTTTGGTCTTAACATGAGGTCTTGACAGGGTCTGATATTATATGTTCCCTCATTATTTCTATGATAATTAATTAACCAAGTGGATATTCAACTAGTAGAATAACCATGGTTAAGAGCCCATACTTATTAGTATCAGAAGAATTAAATACTTATGGCATGATGTTTATTTTTGCAATTAGTGATTTATTAGCCAGTGTATGTTTCACAGTAGTAGAGAATGAAATTGATGTTATTTCCTTTATGTGAAACTCTGATTAGGTATTACTCATTGATATTAAATTTTTTTACTTCCAAATTCTTATGACAGGCTTGTTAAGAATGCCTTTACTTATCATTTGGAATGAACATACATGTAATTGAATCATGATTCTTTATAACTCGGTTAGAATACCATGAAATTTCCCCTTATGATTCATAGACTAAATGTTATGTTATGATGTTTATGTTTCTGTATTCCTTAAGAAAATATTTTATCATAAATTTTAAAAGAATATTTTCAAATGATATATATTTATATTTTGATATTTTAAAACCCCTTACTGGGCGTTCGTATGCTCACACTACATTTTTGAAGTAAATTTTTCAAGTATCAGTTTTAGTAGAAGATGCATGTTAGAAGTAGCTGGTTTCCTAGATCCTGAACCAAATCAATCTTCTGTATGGGACATGATGTGTAAAATTTCAGTGCATGGTTTTTGTAAAATTTTACACATAATGTTTCAAGGCACTGGCTCTGGGTATTCTGGAGTCGTGCTGTCACATTTGATATCAGAGGATTCGGTTTAGATAATTCTGGAAAACCAAAACTGAACAAAGAAAAATTTACCTAAGCATAATGTTTTCTTAATTTTCAGATGGAAAATGAAAATACTGGTCTTTTGTATCTTCTTATTGATTCCCTCTAAACCATACTTTCCATATCCATCCATGACAACTTTTTAAATTATGCACACATTTGTATAACAAGAAAACACTCTACGGCATGTAAAACTCCCCCTGTGTACTTCAACTCCACCGATGAGCGGGTTTAGACTACCTATTTATGATGCAAACTCAATTTCCATCATACGAACATCGGGGGAAATACTTTGAGGGACATTTTAAATGCTTCACCGTAGTAGATGGAATCGAGTCCCTCATTGATTTCCAAGAAGCTGCTGCAGCGGGTAACCTTCGCACAACACATATGTGCCAAATCTTGTCCTTTGACCCTTATGGTCAAGTAATGGACTTTGAAATTCTTGAATTTGAGGCATATCATTCTGTGTACAGACATCAAGTACATACTGATGTTTCTCGGCTTTACACCCCTCATGTCACTCTCTGGAGACACCATAAGTGTACCCATGTGATTGAACCAGACTGCTCGTGTTGCATTTGGTTCAAGGAGATCGAGAGTTTTGAAATTTTTTTGGGGATTCGTGTAACTAGGAACTAGGGAAACCATTAGTTCTGGGTGTAGTGTAATATTTTTTTACAGAAATAAAATTTGTTGCTTCTTCTTTCTCCTACACTTTCAGTGTTTCTGCTTTTATGTGAATTTCACTGATTGGACCTTAAAAATCATATGGAAAGATAAACCCACATATTATCTCTTCTCGTTGAATTATTAGAGGCCATCATGGTCAGAACAAGTGCAGAAGAATACCTTCCCTTCCCAAACTTTTGAAGAACATGCAGACAAATTTAAGGGGCATCGAACAATCCAGACATTCTCCACTCCATCCATGGGAAGGCCTATATCTACCACCGTATAGCCACTTCTCAACCCATTGAGTATAGACAAAATGGAAAGTACCATAAAGGTCTTTTCTTTTGCTTCACTCTATCCCAAAACTTCATAGCCAGGGTATGATTTTAATAGGCTTCCTTGGAAGGGGACCTTCACGCAGCCTATATGCACCAATCCTGAGTTTCAGTTTGTATGACCACATCTACGACATCGACAATCTCAGACAAGAGGTAGTCTGATGAGTTCATAAAGATTTTTTCCATTCGGTCATCTTTGAATTCTCTACCATTTGATCCTCCCTCTAGAATCCCAAGTTTACACTACATGAGTTTAACCCATACTGTTCAAGGTGTGTTTGGGAATGGGAAGTAGAAGATTTGAACACCAATTTGGTTATTCAGCAGGCCACACCTGAAGATCCTCCACGATAGAGGATATGGTGAAGAAAGTCACAGAGTTTCTTTTAGAATGGTTATATGAATTAAATTGTGAGCAGAAAATTCATTGAATAAGGGATCAATGTGATTCCCTAAAACTAATATCTCATGTAATAATAGTATTTTGTCTTTATTTGGATGTTATCCAAAAAAAATTGCAAACTATAAATACCAGACATTTAATTTAAATAAAACAAAGAAGTGTTTACATTACCACAAGGTCAAAGGAAAACCATACTAACCATGAATACCTATAAAAAGACCTATTAGAATTACATGGAGACCACCCAAAACAACAAAAACCCCAGGAAGATAATATGGGTCTTTCAGATCTGTCACAATATACATTAGAATGGCCATAGCCACTTCCATAACACTAAGCATCAGTGGAATGATGTGCACAATCTTCTTCAATTGTCTTGAGTTTAGGACACACTAATGTTTGGTTTTATAAGGCATCTACCTGACCGAAACCCCTGGGGTGACCATTGGAGATGCTTGCGACCGTTGAGTTCTAACAGCTATAATTATAGTCATTGGTCTTTTGGTGGATTAATTAAAAATATAGAAGTATAACTTAGTCTTCCGAAATATTTAAGATATGAATTGAAATTTAAATAAAATCTCTTATTATGAGCATTAAAAGGACAATGGTTTAATATTTTTAACTACACTTAGTGTGATTTTAAAATGAGTTGAGGATTTGAAACACCATTCAAATATTTATAATATCTTGTTAATGTTTTCATTATTAATGCTTAAACAAGGTCTTTGATAATACTAGAATAGTTTTCCTATAGATATATTTAATTTTATGTTATAAAATTGTGTTTAAAGGGATGTATGATTTTTATCTCTGAATTTGGAAACGTGTTTATAAATAATTTTAATAATACTCTTAGTCAAGGAAAAGTATAATTTAATTGGTGTACCATAATCTTTTAAAGTTTAAAAATGAAAATCATGTTTTATAAAAGGTAAGATATTATTTTATAGTTAAAATGAATATATTTATTTTTCTATGATTTTATGGTTAGTATTGTGAGTTGGCTCTTTATAAAAAATATACCCACAACGGGCCAGCCCTCTAACCGGGCTGAGGGAGGCTGCACACACTAGTTGGTCGAGCCCAGCCCTCATCCTCAGCATAAGCCGTCCTGGGGGCTAGTGTGGACGTGGTGCGTTCTTGGTCTAGAGGGAAGGGGCATAGCTACCCTAAAGGGTGCACAGGAGCATGCACAAGGTAACTAAAGGTGCCACCATGCGGGGTGGAACAATGGCGTAGGTGGGCACAAGAGAGCGCCCATAGAACTCGGTATGGGGCGGTACCGAGAGGGGGTGAATGAGTAATTTGGTGTAAGGCCAAGATCTTCATGATTATAAATAGGCGGTAATAGTCCATATGATTCGATGTGGGGTGAGGAAAATTAGAAAGGATCAAATCTCAACTATTGGATCGCGTCGTGTGTGATCAGGGCCATCTGTTTCGATCCAGCGCTCGATCTTCAGCAGCCGCAGAATCCCCTGAGTTTTTTGTGCATCATCCGATCGAACCCAGATCTAATTGTGACCGTACATATCTTTTAAAAACTCTAAATTGTACCGAAGTCGTTAGATCAAGTCATGATCTGATCTGGACTGTCTGTTTCTTTTTATAATTTTCGCATCAGTGTGGTTGTCCAATCTACTCTCCCTTTAATCTCCACCATCCATTTTTTTGGGTTTCCTCTCGAGCTGTCTTCTTCTTCTCCGCATGCACTGGACCAGTAACCCCTATGTAACGCCATGACCCCAGTTACCCAGAGTCGGTGCATTATTTCGTAACATTGGTATTATCACAAAAGATCAAGTCTCGAAAGACTGATTTGTTTAGTAGCCTTGGAAACACTAGATACATTCATAAGTCTTACATTACATCATAAAGTAAAACAAAACTTAAAAAACATCATGTCTTTATATCCCCTCATACTATCCCTACAGGTCATTAATAATATACTTCATCATAGCCTGGAAAAATTAAAACATTGAAAGGGGTGAGCTCAGATGCTCAGTAAGGATAACAATACAGCGAAAACATTCATAAATAAACATAAACATTTAAGGCAATGTATAAGTAAAACAAAAGCCTTTTAAACTGGAACTTCAGCATAATATGGAAAAAATAAAATGAAATAATTCCATTTACTTATTCACATGGATATTATACTAGTCGAATAATCACATGCAATATCAATAACCACTTTCATAATGATGGAATGCATAATGTCAGACTATCATAACCACATAGCCAAGGCCTCGTGCCAAGACTACAAATAATATTTTGTCAAGGCCTCGTTCCAAGACACTAGTTTGTCTCATGAGACCTGCCGATGCATCAAGGAGATATAGCGGGCTCCACCTGTCACTTATTAAGTCTAATGCATTCCTTATATGAAAAGGTTTAAACATATCATAAACAATAACATAATCGTATCACATAAAACATGCATAAAGGAAACATAACATTTCCACATTTCAATCACAAGATATCAATACAACACATTCATATAATAAAAAAATTATCAAAACCATTTTCAATACCAAAATAAAAGAAAATTAAAACAAGGTATTTATTTTTCATTTAAAAAATTAATGGCTTGTAGAGGAAGCCGAAACTCAAATAATGGTCACGGCGGCGAAGAACCCGTTGTCACCGCATACGTACGACAAAAAAACAATCCCTTTTGTTGTTTAGTAAAACACTTCGTATATAAAATATTACTTTTGAATAAAAGTAAATTTCAAAGGGGTTTATATACCGTATAAAATAAAGTTGTGTATAAAACCGAATATGCCTCAATGAAAGGAGATTGAGACGAAGTCCCTTACCTCGTGTCCGACTTGACTCGATCGTTCTTTAACCTCCTGAATAATGAACTAGAGTTAATTTATACTTTCTTAAGAACCTTTTTCAAGTTCATTATTCATTTTATATCAATCATTACCATGTTATGAACATTATTTAATTATTTAAGTTAATAACGATCGTTTTGTCGATCCTTGGTACTTGAGTCAAAAAATAAACTTCTTATAATTACAAGTTGTTCATGTGGTAAAATATCCATTATATCCAGAATTATATTCATGATGTAGACATCATATATAACATATATATCTAGTATATATATGCATTTATAATATTACATAACATTTAGAGGTAAGAAATGAAATGCACCGTTCATGGAGACGGTAAGCCGTACGTACGCATGAACGCTACTTTCATCTCTATTTCATATTTAATGGAGTGAAATCATAATTATATAAAGGTGTATTATAATTCCAGTATAATATCATATATAATATCATTTACTCCATCCTTTACACGTCCCACATATGGAATTAATGATTCAAATCACTTTGAGGGGGCGGTAGTCCGCACTTCCTAAAATAAAATTATCACGTTTACCCATAATGGAAATCATAAAGGCATGTCATAAATGAAAAATACAGAAGCATAAGGAAAACATAAACATAATATATATCATAAATAAATATAGTGACATCTTAATGGCCACCATGAGAGGTGTTAAAAGAAGATTGAGCAATCATCGTTTCGTGAGGCAGTAATTCACCGCCCACAGAAACAGTATGTTCTTTAACCATTAGACGAAGGTGTGTGTAAGTGTAAATAAAATCCTTCTTATAAAAACATCCTAGTATATTTAAGATACTGGTTTTGTTACAAAAAAATTAATAAAAATATTTTAAGTGGTTGGAGAAGCAAAATAAAATAAAAGAACATAAGAGAAGATATTACCTTAAAATCGGGTAACTCTTTTTGATTTGAGTCAAAGGCTTCCTTGGGAAGACTTATACCCAAAGTGAGGCTTCTAGGAGTAATAGAGGGAATTTGAGAGATTATTTGGGCAGATTTTGGCTGAGCCAAATGGCTTTGATGGTTTGAATAAGGTGGTAGAGGTGGGGGCCTTTTATAAGAGGAGAGGAGGGGCACTCTTGGAATGTCATGAAATGTTACATTATTATGAAGTGTTTTTCGGATTTCAAAGGTCCCACAATTATATATTTCAAGGATAAGGTGATAAAGGGTTCGAAATATACTCATCCAATAGGTTTTTGAAAAGTGTAAGTCTTATATTTTACATTATCTTTTCATTTTATTTAATTCGTCAATTAATGAGGTAATCGATGCATCATCATGGTGTCATAAAAAAATTAATTTATTTAATGTATAAAAATTATAAAAAAATTATCATGATGTAGGAAATATTTTTAGATTTCCAATTAATTTTTATAGTCGAAAAGTTAACTTATATAACCCCATGTAATAATTGTTTTAGTAAAACAACACATGTTTGTGACAATTTTATTTTTACTTTAAATAAAAAGTTATTAATGTCACATTCTTACCCAAGTGGCTCCATGGGGTCCCCAAGTTGACCCATGGATTGTCTTAGTGAGACATGACTCATCCAAGAAGGTTAGTAAAAGTGTAAAGGTATTTTCATACTATTATAACATTATATTTACCTTAAATTACACTAATTACCTTTAATCGCGATTAATAAAACTTAAAAGTTACTATTCACCAAAAATTATTTTCATCTCATTGAACCGCATTTTGCTTCCTAATGACAACCATGTATGTTGGATTTTTGAAATTCAATACACAGAAGTGGTAATGTTTCATTTACACGAAAAATTAGTTTTTAAACTACCACTTAGTGGTTTCACTATTCATCAAAGATCGAAGTTTTTCAGAAAAATACCAAAAATTCACCCTAAGCTATAATTGATATTCTGAATTCAAAAATGATGCCCATTTTACAAAATTCCAAACATATAAGTTTCATTAATTAATTTTATAATTAATTCCTGTTGTCAAAACAAATAGCGTGTTTTTAAGAAATAATATCAATCAAAAGATTGACAATTGTTTATATCCAATTTCAAAGTGAAATTAATTCTAATGACCACCATTGGATAAAATGGTAAAATTATATTATAATTATACTTTAAAACCACTAAATGGTATAATTTATCACTATTAATTATTTTGATTAAAAATTTTGTTTTTAATTAAAATTTAGTAATTTTCACTATTCATCAAAATATAAAAGTTATCCAAAAAGTTCCAAAATTTCACCCAAGGCTAAATTCGATATTACAAATCAAAAAACTAAATCCATTTTGAAAGATAAAATTTATAAAATTTCAAAAATTATGTATTACTATTCATAACGGCTAGTTTGATTGGTTGTGGTGTGTGTTATAACTCGAAGTTGCGTACAACACACGCTACTATGTTATTCAAAGAGAAGCGTACCGTGGAAGCTTGGGGTGTTAGATTCTCCCCCCCCCCCCCTTCAAATAATTTCGTCCTAAAAATTTCTTATAATACCACTGTATAAAAAGAATCGGGTGATTCTTCATCATAAGTTCCTCGGGTTCCCACGTTGCCTCCTCCATCTTATGGTTTCTCCATAGAACTTTTACCAGACAAGTCGTCTGGTTTCTCAGCACTTGTTCTCTTGTATCAAGAATCCTGACAGGCTCTTCACAATAAGACAGATTGGGTTATAGTTCTAATTCCACATAGGTGAGTACATGTGCTGGGTTAGGCATGTATTTTCTCAATAGTGATACGTGGAATACATCATGAACTTTGGAGAGACTTGGCGGCATTGCCAAATGGTAAGCTACAACCCCAATTCGTTCTAGAATTTCTAAGGGTCCGATCTACCTGGGACTCAATTTACCCTTCTTACCGAAACGTATAACTCCCTTCCATGGAGGTACCTTCAAGAAAACATGATCTCCTACCAGAAATTTCAAATTCTTCCTTTGGTTATCAGCATAGCTCTTCTGCCTACTTTGAGCTGCTTTGATGTGTTTTTGGATTACCTCACCTTTTCCATCGTTTCCTCCACCAGTTCTGGGCCTACAAGTTTTCTTTCACAAACATCATCTCAACAGGTTGGTGTGAGACATCTCTTTCTGTATAATGCTTCATATGGTGTCATCTGAATACTTGAATGGAAGCTATTGTTATAGTAAAATTCTACCATAGGTAAATATTGATGCCACATACCCTGAAAGTCAAGTGAGCATGATCTCAACATGTCTTCTAAGGTTTTAATAGTTTATTCTGATTGTCTATTTGTTTGAGGGTGGTAAGCAGTGCTCAAACGAAGTTCAGTATCCAAGGCCTTCTGAAGACTTTTCCAGAATCTTGATGTAAAATGGGGATCACGATCCAATACAATCGATAGGGGTATTCCATGAAGTCTCGCAACTTCATTAATATATAGTCTTGCTAGACATTTAAGTGGTAGATCTTCTCTTATAACAAGAAAATGTGCTGACTTGGTGAGACGATCAACAATGACCCATATTGCGTCATTCTTTCTAGGAGTCTTTGGTAGTCCCACGACAAAGTCCATCGTAATATTATCCCATTTCCACTCAGGTATGGGAAGTGGTTGAATACTCCTCCAGGCTGTTTCCTTCCATCTTTCACTTGTTGACAAATCATACATCTTGACACAAAATCGACAATCTCTCTCTTCATGTTGTCCCACAAAAAATGTTCCTTCAAATCTCTATACATTTTGGTGCTCCCATGGTGTATAGAGAAATTTGAACTATGAGCGTAATCCAACAATTCCCTTATTAAATCAGGTATATCGGGAAAACAAAGTCTCCTCCCAAATTTCAAAATTCCATCTTCATACACAAAGTCACTCAATCGCCCATCATTCACAGCTTTAATCTTTTTTTTTCAACTCTTCATCATCGGCCTGAGAACTCTTTATCCTTTCTAGTAAAGATGGTTTGGCAACCATTTGAAAAAGTTTTGATCTTTCACCTTCCATGGTGATTCACATATCCATCTTTACTAGATCCATGAAAATAGGATCCCTTTCCACTCTCATCATGTTCAAAACTCCATGATCTTTTCTACTCAAAGCATCTGCAACCTTATTTTCCTTCCCCATGTGGTAGTGTATTGTGCAGTCATAATACATGATTAGTTCAAGTCATCGCCTTTGCCTCATGTTGAGTTCTTTTTGTGAGAAAATATACTTCAAACTCTTGTGATTGTTATATATCTCACATTTTTTACCATAGAGATAATTTCTCCATATCTTTAAGGCAAATATTACAGCAGCTAACTCAAGATCATGAGTAGGATAGTTCTGCTCATGCATTTTTAGCTGTCGTGATTCATAGGCAATAACCCTATCATTCTGCATAAGGACACAACCAAGTCCTTTCATTGATGCATCACTATAAATAACAAACCCATCATTCCCTGATGATAGAGTCAATATAGGAGCATTGACTAATCTTCTCTTCAGTTCTTCAAAACATTTTTCACACTCTTTTGTCTAGACAAATTTAACCCCTTTACGTGTGAGCTTCGTTAATGGGTTAGCCAATCGGGCAAAATTCTGGACAAAACGTCGATAATAACCTGCCAAACCAATAAAACCGCGTACCTCAGTTATACTCATTGGTGCTGGCCATTCTTGGATTGCCTTGGTATTATAAGGATCAATGGAAATTCCATCCTTAGAGACAATATGGCCAAGAAAAGAAATCTCCTGAAGCCAGAATTCACACTTTCTAAACTTCCCATATAATTCTTGCCTTCAAAGAGTCTTCAAGATAATGCGAAAGTGATTTTCATGATCTTAGTAGCTTTTGGAGTATACCAAGATATCATCAATAAATACCACCACAAAATCATCAAGATATTCCTTGAAAACTCTATTCATTAGATCCATGAATACAGAGGGTGCATTAGTCAATCCAAAAGGCATTACTGTAAACTCGTAATGCTCATACCTTGTTTGAAATGCTATATTCGGAATGTCTTCCTTCTTAACACACAACTAATGGTATCCAGATCAAAGTTCAATCTTTGAAAAGTATTGAGCTCCATGTAGTTGGTAAAATAAATCATCAATGCGAGGTAGGGGATACTTGTTTTTTATTTTTATAGCATTGATCTCCCTGTAGTCAACGCACAACCTCATAGATCCATCTTTCTTCTTAACAAAAAGGACAGGGGCTCCCCTGGATAAACACTAGGGAGAATAAATCCCTTATTACTCAATTCCTCTAGTTGTTTCTTTATTTCAACTAATTCCACGGTGGCCATTATATAAGGGGTCTTCGATATAGGCCTTGATCTAGGAATTAAATCAATGGAAAACTCAACTTCTCGTTCTGGAGGATGTCCAGGTAAATCTTCCGGAAACACATCTACATATTCTTTCACAATAGGTACATCCTCTATTTGAACATTCCTTTCCTCACCCTCAGTCATTTAATTCTCTTCCTCCCCAATAATTGAATTTAGTTGAGCTACAGGGGGTGGATCTAAATAAGAATTAGGTGGTGACGATTTTGCTCTAAAGATAAGGTGTTCCTTATCATCACCATCAAAGATCATAACCTCATTCTTCTTACAATAAATCTTCGCATCATAGTACGAAATCCAATCCATACCGAGTATTATATCAAACTCAATCATAGGTATGACAATTAGATCAACAGATAAAGAACATTTATGTGCTCTAATGGGGACTGATTCACAAAACTTTGTTGCAATGATACTTCCCTTAGGAGTTTTGACTGACAATTATCTTGTTAAATCAAATTGGAAATATCTAATTTTCTTATCAAACTGGGAAGATATGAAATAATGCGATGATCCAGAATCAAATAATGCATTTTCTAAACTTGAGGAAACCATTAAATTACCTGCCACCACATCCTTCAGAGCTTCAACCTCTATAGTAGTGATAGCATAAGCTTGACCTTGATCCCTTGGCCTCTTCTGAGGTAAGTTCCCCTAACGCTTAGGAAATTCATTTTCATAATCTCCCATCTCTCTAGAATTATATAATTCCACATTGAAAGAAACTCTTTTTCCCTTGCAATCATGAGCATGGTGGAATTTTTCACCACACTTGTAACAGACTCCCATTCCCTTCAAGAAAGTACCGGGGTGTTTCTTCCCACATTTACTGTAGGACTGATATTCAACTTTTCCCTTCTTCCCCTTATTTCTATTTCCAGATTGATCAGAATATCTCTTCTTCTCTTGCTTTGCATCAAAGTCATAAGAATTAGATAATTCCTTTTCCGTGTTGATAGCACATGAGACAATATCTTCGTACGACAAGAAGGTTTGTGAGACTAATGCTTGACAGATAAATGGTTTTAACCCATCAAAGAAAAAATAAATCTTACTTATTGGGTTATGTATATAATCTACAGCATGCCTCGCTAACCTTGTAAAGTTAGCCTCATACTTTGTGACATTCTCATCCTCCTTATGCCTCAGACTCAGAAATTGTCTTTTCATATCTGCTCGATGGTCATGTGGAAAGTATTTTTCTAATAAAATTTCCTTAAACTCCCTCCATTCCATACTTGATACTTCTTCATCTTCCATTGTGTTTTGAATCAGCGACCACCATTGATCGGTATCTCCAGTGAGGCGGTAAACTACCATGACAACCTTCTCCCTTTCGCTACTCCCCAAGGCGTGGAATATTTTCTCTAAGGAGTTTATCCATTGCTCAGCTACTAATGGATTTTTACCTCCATTAAATGTTTGCGGTTGTTACCTCAGGAAGCAGTCTAACATTGATCCTCCATGTTGCGGATCAGGGTGCTCCATACGAGTAAGGTTATTATTCATAACATGAGTGAGTTGTCCCAGTATGGTGATAAGTTAATCAGCACCATTTGTATCTCTAGCTCCACTATAATTATCTTGAGCAGGAGGGAAATCCCTACATGGAGTGTGTGCATTGATACGGTTTCCATTCCTCCCACTAGGCGCCATTTCTAAACCATGTCATGAACTAGATTAGTTTATGAATCAAAATACATAATTACAAACTTGCAAAACACTTAACTTAAATTGAAATATTTGTGGATATAATCCATAATCATAAAAATGTTTTCTTTGAGGAAGTATATACTCATAACCCTTCATAGTGGTTTGTAAAACAAATGAGAACTATCCTAATCATATCCCCTGGGAGTGTCGTAACCAAGAGTGCAGCAAGGCCCGTTGTCGTGCACCAGTTCTCGTTCGAGTCTAGCTCAAAGTAGTGTTTTCGGGTTTTACCCCTAGGTACATATATTCCAGAGCCGCCTCTACCTGATCACATCCAGACAGGGATGTATTGCTCAGAAAACTCACAAAATCTCTATAATACCAAAATTCTAGGATGTTCTTCTATACTAATCTTCAAAGTATATCTTAGGGCTATGTTCTCTAATCAGAGTTTATCTAAATCTAGCTTCCAAGTTTAGTACTAAACTACCTCTGATACCAAATGTAATGCCTCGACCCCAGTTACCCAGAGTTGGTGCATTATTTCATAACATTGGAATGATCACAAAAGATCAAATCTCGAAAGGCCGATTTGTTTAGTAGCCTTGGAAACAATAGATACATTCATAAGTCTTACATTACATCATAAAGTAAAAAAAAACTAAAAAAACATATTGTCTTCATATCCCCTCATACTATCCCTGCAGGTCATTCATAATATACTTCATCACATCCTGGAAAAATTAAAACATTGAAAGGGGTGAGCTCAAATGCTCAGTAAGGATAACAATACAGCGGAAACTTTCATAAATAAACATAAACATTTAAGGCAATGTATAACTAAAACAAAAGCATTTTAAACTTGGACTTCATCATAATATACAAAAAATAAAATTAAATAATGTCATTTACTTATTCACATGGATATTCTACTAGTCGAATAATCACATGCAATATCAATAACCACTTTCATAATGATGGAATGCATAATGCCAGACTATCATAACCACGTATCCAAGGCCTCGTGCCAAGACTATAAATAAGATTTTATCAAGGCCTTGTTCCAAGACACTAGTTTGTCTCATGAGACATACCGATGCATCGAAGAGCTATAGCGGGCTCCACCTATCACTTATTAAGTCCAATTCATTCCTTATATGAAATGTTTTAAACATATCATAAACCATAACATAATCGTATCACATAAAACATGCATAAAGGAAACATAACATTTACAAATTTCAATCACAAGATATCAATACAACACATTGATATAATAAAAACATTATCAAAACCATTTTCAATACAAAAATAAAAGAAAAGTAAAACATGGTATTTATTTTTCATTTAAAAAAGTTATGGCTTGTAGAGGAAGCCTAAACTAAAATAATGGTCACGACGGCGGAGAAGTCGTTGTCGCCGCAGACGTACGACAAAAAAACATTCCCTTTTGTCGTTTAGTAAAACTATTCATATATAAAAGACTCCTTTTTAATAAAAGTAAAAGTCAAAGGGGTTTATACACCGTATAAAAGAAATTTGTGTATAAAACCAAGTATGCCTCAATGAAAGGAGATTGAGATGAAGTCCCTTACCTCGTGTCCGACTTGACTCGATCGTTCTTTAACCTCCTGAATAATGAACTAGAGTTAATTTATACTTGATTAAGAACATTTTTCAAGTTCATTATTCCTTTTATATCACTTATTACCATTTTATGAACACTATGTAATTATTTAAGTTAATAACGGTCGTTTTGTCGATCCTTGGTACTTGAGTCAAAAAATAAACTTCTTATAATTACAAGTTGTTCATGTGGTAAAATATCCATTATATCCAAAATTATATTCATGATGTAGAGATCATATATATCATATATATCCAGTATATATATGAATTTATAATATTACATAACATTTAGAGGTAAGAAATGAAATGCACCATTCATGGAGACGGTAAGCCGTACGTACGCATGAATGCTACTTTCATCTCTATTTCATATTTAATGGAATGAAATCATAATGATATAAAGGTGTATTATAATTCCAGTATAATATCATATATAATATCATTTATTCCATCCTTTACACGTCCCATATATGGCATTAACGATTCAAATCACTTTGAGGGGGCGGTAGTCCGCACTTCCTCAAATTTAATTATCGCGTTTACCCATAATGGAAATCATAAAGGCATGTCATAAATGAAAAATACAGAAGCATAAGGAAAACATAAACATAATATATATCATAAATAAATATAGTTATATCTAAATGGCTACCATTAGAGGTGTTAAAAGAAGATTGAACAATCATCGTTTCGTGAGGCAGTAATTCGCCACCCACAGAAACAGTATGTTCTTTAACCATTAGACGAAGGTGTGTGTAATTGTAAATCAAATACTTATTATAACAACATCCTAGTATATTGAATATACTGGTTTTGTTACAAAATAAAGTAATAAAAATAGTTTAAGGGGTTGGAGAAGCAAAATAAAACAAAAGAACATAAGAGAAGACATTACCTTAAAATCGGGTAACTCTTTTTGATTTGAGCCAAATGCTTCTTTGGGAAGACTTATGCCCAAAGTCAGGCTTCTAGGAGTAAGATAGGGAAGTTGAGAGATTATTTGGGCAGAGTTTGGCCAAGCCAAATGGATTTGATGGTGTGAATAAGTTGGTAGAGGTGTGGGGACTTTTATAAGAGGAGAGGAGGGGCACTCTTGGAAAGTCATGAAATGTTACATTATTATGAAGTGCTTTTCGTATTTCAAAGGTCCCACAATTATATATTTCGATGATAATTTGATAAGGGTTCCAAATATACTCATCAAATAGGTTTTTGACAAGTGTACGTCTTAGATTTTACATTATCTTTTCATTGAATTTAATTCGTTAATTAATGAGGTAATCGATGCATCATCATGGTGTCATAAAATATTTAATTTATTTAATGTCTAAAAATTATAAAAAAAATATCATGATGTAGGAAATCTTTTTACATTTCCAATTAATATTTATAGTCGAAAAGTTAACTTATATAACCCCATGTAATAATTGTTTTAGTAAAACAACACATGTTTGTGACAATTTTATTTTTACTTTAAATAAAAAGATATTAATGTCATTTTCTTATCCAAGTGGCTCCATGGGGTCCCCAAGTTGACCCATGGATTGTCTTGGTCGTCCATGACTCATCCAATAAGGGTAGGACAAGTGTAAAGGTAATTTCATATTATTATAACATTATATTTACCTTAAATTACACTAATTACCTTTAATCGTGATTAATAAAACTTAAAAGTTACTATTCACCAAAAATTATTTTCAACTCATTGAACCAAATTTTGCTTCCTAAATACAACCATGTATGTAAGATTTTTGAAATTCAATACACAGAAGTGGTAATGTTTCATTTACATGAAAAATTAGTTTTTAAACTACCACTTAGTGGTTTCACTATTCAACAAAAAATTGATGTTTTTCAGAAAAATACCAAAAAATCACCCTAAGCTATAATTCATATTCTGAATTCAAAAATGACGTCCATTTTTCAAAATTCCAAACATATAAGTTTCATTAATTAATTTTATAATTAATTCCTGTTGTCAAAACAAATTACGTGTTTTTAAGAAACAATATCAATCAAAAGATTGACAATTTTTTATGTCCAATTTCAAAGTGAAATTAATTCTAATGACCACCATTGGATAAAATGGTAAAATTATATTCTAATTATACTTTAAAACCACTCAATGGTATAATTTATCACTATTAATTGTTTTGATTAAAAGAGTTTTTTTAATTAAAATTTAGTAATTTTCACTATTCATCAAAATAGAACAGTTATCCGAAAAGTTCCAAAATTTCACCCAAGGATAAATTCGATATTCCGAATCCAAAAATGAAGTCCATTTTTAAAGATAAAATTTATAAAATTTGAAAAAGTAGGTATTAATATTCATAACGGCTAGTTTGATTGGTTATGGTGTGTGTTAGAACTTGAAGTCGCGTACAACACACGTTACTGTGTTATTCAAAGAGAAGTGTACCGTGGAAGCTTGGGTTGTTACACCTACTTCTTTCTCTTGTTTTTCCACACTCGTGACTCCTTTCATAACCATCCGAGACCCCTCCTTTCACGTGTTTTCCAGAAGGCCGACACCCCGGTCTTATTTTAATCTGATTGGGTCTCAGAATATTTGCAAGTGACTTTAAAATATTATATATATTTTATGTATGAAATATTTTATAAACAAACCATTTCCCCCCATAAATCCCTTGGCTATTATTTTTTCCTCCAGTGCCTCCTCCAAGATCCTTCGATCTTTTCCCAAGCCCCTCCTCATCCTCAAACCAAGGTACGAGAATGAGTTGTCTTGCTCTGTTCCATTGAATGTATAAACATATATATGGATTCTCATAAAAATATGTATACCACCTTACGGTTTAGTTAATATTTTCTCTTATACCAATCCTTGGTCTCCTGGTTTTTGAGTTTTAATAGTATTATCAATTTAAGGGATCTATATTGCCTTGCTCGTTGTGTTGAATTTTATATATTTATATATGTACACTCTTGTATATATATGCATCTTTTCGGTTTGGATAAAACCCTCTTACCCAATTCTGAGAATTCTGGAATTTGGGTTGTATAGTATTTTTTTTCTAAATCTGCAGGATAATTTATATCATGCAAAATGTTTTTACATACCGTATTAATCATTGGAAATCAATGATTTATTGACATTTTGATAAACATGTATGTGTCGATTGATTTTGGTGAAAGACCCTTAGGTATACCTGATTATTCATATAAGTTATATGTGTGATCAAGGTTTATATTTAAATATATTTTTTTATTAAATAATCCTTCCAAATTTTATATTATGATTTAAAATTTAGGGACTTTGGTTAATTAATGTGACTAAAATATTAAATTTTTATGGGTGTTAATGGATTTTTGGTTTTAACCCTTTTATACATGATGTATTTTTAGATATGTGAAAATATGTGTGTACACAAAAACTTTGTTCCTTAATTTTAATAAAAATTTTCCAAGGATTACTAAGAAAGAATAAAACATGTGGTTTTGGAAATATGTTTAGTTCTTGTTTAAAAACACTACTTTTTATACCCTTGTATATAAATAGATTTACACAAAACTAAACCCTAATTTTGGATATTCAAAATATTATACTTCTAATGCATTTAGTAATTATGGAGTGTTTATGAGTATATGATTTTGGGTTTACTACTCTTACGTGAATATTTATAAATCACTTATTTTCATACATATACTAAATGGTGTTAATTTTAGTTGAATTTCATGCGCTTCATGTTTAAATTTTTGTATACCCTTGTGATATGTTAAACATAAGCATATTAGAAATGAAGGTTTGGAAATTTATGTGTTTAATATCCCTTTTGAAAAATTTCTCTTATCTGTTAATTAATTAAGCACACAATCCATGATTAAATTCCAATGTATAATTTATTAGTAATGATTTTAGAATTTAGGGTTATCATATTATGTAACAGAACTTCTATTGCTTTTGTGCATTAGTTGTCACAACATATTTCATAATCTGGTTATCATAGTCACCGGTCAATGACATAGCCATGCAGTTAATAGTTCTGTAATTAATACTTTTATGCATGATTCTCGTAATATATGTGTAAATGCTAATGAATGTGATTAAAACTCATATGGCCTTTTATGGAATTATGAATTAAATTATTCAAAGTGGTATGTGACACCTTGAATAATATGAAATGTAAAATCAAATATTCAAAGTGGTATGGGACACTTTGATTATATGACCCTATTTGGAATTTGAGGAATGTAATAGACTTGGTATAATGGGTTGGGGACCAGTTAATGAAATCCACTCGATGCATCGATAGTTCCCATGAGACTATAAGGTCATGGAATGAGGCTATTGACATTTTAGGTCCTGAACCGAGGTCTTGACAGGGTTTGATATTATACATTCCCTCATTATGTCTATGATAATTAATTATCCTGCTGGATATTCAACTAGTAGAATATCCATGTTTAAGAGCCAGTACTTATGAGTATTAGAAGAAGTAAATTCTTATGGAATGACGTTTATTTTTACACTCATTGATTTATTAGCTAGTGTATGTTTCACATTAGTAGAGAATGAAATTGATGTTATTACCTTTATTCTCAAATCTGATTATGTATTACTCTTAGATATTAAATTCATACTTGAACATTATTATGTCATGATTGTTAATAATTCCTTTAATTATCATTCTGAATTATCATTCTTATAATTTATTCTTGATTCATTATAACTCATTCAGAATACCATGAAATTTGCCCTTATGATTCTTAGACTAAATGTTATGTTGTGATGTTTATGTTTCTATATTCATAAAGAAAATGTTTTATGGGAAATTTTAAAATAATATTTTCAAATTTTATATTTTTATATTATGATATGTTAAAACCCCTTACTTGGTGTTCGTATGCCCACCCTACGTTTTTTTAATAAATTTTTCAGGTATCAGTTTTAGTAGAAGAGGCATGTTTGAAGTAGCTGGTTTCTTAGAACCTGAACTGAATTGATCCTCTGTATGGGACATGATGTGTAAAATTTCAGTGCGTGGTTTTTGTAAAAATGTACAAATCTTGTTTCAAGGCACCGACTCTGGGTATTCTGGAGTCAGGATTTCACACTACCCACACACACATAGGCCTCACAACCACAACACATCCTGCCCACAGACACATGGACCACTATAAAAACACATCATACCCACAGACACCTTGGACACTATCACAACACATCCCAGCCACAGGCACTTGGGACACTAGCACAACACATCCCATCTTCACACACATGGGCCACTACCACAACACATTCCTAAGGAACTGGGGAAGCATAACACATCTTATCCCAAAGACACATGGGAACCACAAAACATATCACCCCAAATACACTTGGGAAACAAAACACACCTGGGCATCAAGAAACACATCCTAAATGAAGAATCATGGGATATCCCTCTTAGGAAGTGGGAGTAGGGAAGAATTGATGGCTATCCATCCATCCACATACCAGGATGATTTGGAAAGACACCCTCCCCCAAGACAATGGGGGTGTTCGGCACATGGTGCTCATCTATGCTGGGTGCGTATATAAATCACAATAACATACATTATATGTATATATATAGTACCAATAAATCAATGAAATCTTATGGGAGTCACAATAACTACTACCTCAGTTAGTATAAGTAATAGTCACGTTGGATATTGACAAATTAAAGCGACTTCACAAAGCCCTCTCACTCAACACCCATTCATTTCATTACATACTTTTATCCATAGTTAACCATGAATCTCATCATTAAACTTTTAATTGAAGAACTATTTCACATTAACCAAACCAACTAATGTCATCTCAACATTATTATGTATTTGTTTCTACGTCACTACTTAGGAAACTATGTAACACATGACACAACAAGCAATAAGCAACACAGGGAAATAGTCAATACCACCATAGTCACTTCAAAAGGTGAAGAGACTACTAGATTAACACACTTCATATTTTCGCTTCATTAATACCAGTTAATAATATAACATATACCGATCCTGAAACACGTGGTGAAGCTTTTTGCATGCTACTCATGGAGAAACTCCAGGTGAATTACCCACAACAACCAAATCCATCATCATTCTTAAATATTTGGATTCCCAAACCATCCTCTCTATAGAGAAACCCCTAATTCTCCATTCTCTTGTTTTTTCACACCTGTGACTCCTTCCATCACCATCTGATACCCTTCCTTTAACGCCTTTTCTAGAAGGCCGACACCTCGGTCTTATTTTAAACCGATTTGGTCTCGGATTATTTGCAAGAGACTTTAAAATATTCTATACATTTTATGTATGATATAGTTTATAAACAAACCATTTCCCCACATGAATCCCTTGTCTATTCTCATTCCTCCAGTGCCTCCTTCAAGATCCTCTGAGCTTTTCCCGAGCCCCTCCTCCTCCTCAAACCAAGTTAAGGGAATGAGTTGTCTTGCATTGTTGCATTGAATGTATAAACATATATATGTATTCTCATAAAATTATGTATACAACCTTATGGTTTTGTTAATATTTTATCTTATACCAATCCTAGGTCTCTTGGTTTTTGAGTTCTAATAGTATTATGAACTTAAGGGATTAATATTGACTTTCTCGTTGTGTTGAAGTTTATATATGTACACTATTGTATATATATACATCTTTTCGGTTTGGATAAAACCCTCTTACCCAATTTTAATACTTCTGGAATTTGGGTTATGTATTATTTTTTTAAAATCTGTAGGATAATTTATCTCATGAAAAACTTGTTTGGACTACCTCTTTATGATGCAAACCCAATTTCCATCATACGCACATCGGGGGAAATACATTGACGGACATTTTATATGCTTCACCACAATAGAAGGCATATCGTCCCACATTGATTTCCAAGAAGTTACGGCAGTGGGTGACCTTCGCGCAGCACATATGTGCCAAATCTTGTCCTATGGCCATTATTGTCAAGTAATGGACTTTGAAATTCTTGAATTAGAGGCATCTCATTCTGTGTATAGACATCAAGTACATACTGATGTATCTCAGCTTTACACTCCTCATTTCACACTCTGGAGACACCATAAGTGCACCCACGTGATTGAACCAGACTGCTCAAGTTGCATATTGTTCAGAGAGATTGAGAGTTTTGAAATTGTTTTGGGGATTCCTGTAACTGGGAACTAGGGAAACCATTTGTTCTGGGTGTAGTGTAACAGTTTTTTTACAGAAATAAAATTTGTTTCTTCTTCCTTCAAAGACACTTTCAGTGTTTTTACTTTTAAGTGAATTTCACTTATTGGAATTTCAAAAAAAATCGGTTGGAAGGACAAACCCACATATTATCTCTTCTCGTTGAAGTATTAGAGGCCATCATAGTCAGAACCTGTGTCGAAGAATACCTTCCCTTCCCAAACCTATGATGAACATGTAGACAACTTTACAGGGCATCGAATAGTCCAGACATTCTCCACTCCAGCCCTAAGAAATCCTATATCTACCACTGTATAGCCACTGCTCAACTCGCTGAGTATAGACGAATGGTAAAGTACCATAAAGGTATTTTCCTTTGCTTCACTTTATCCCGAAACTTCACAACCATGGTATGGTTTCAAGAGGCTTCCTTGGAAGGGGACTTTCACGCATCCTACATGCACCAAATCCTGAGTTTTAGTTTGTATGAACACATCTACGACATCGACATTCTCAGACAAGAGGCTGTCCAATGTGTTCTTAAAGAGCATGTCCATTCGGTCATCTCTGAACTCTCTACCATTTGAGCATCCCTCTGGAAGCCCGAGTGTACACAGCATGAGTTTAACCCATACTTTTCAAGGTGTTTCTGGGTTAGGGAAGCAGAAGAGTTGAACACCAATATGGGTATTCAGCTGGCCACACCAGAAGATCCTCCACGATGGAGGTTGTGGTGAATAACGTCAGAGAGTTTCTTTTGGCATGGTTATATGAATTAAATTGCAAGGATGCAATTCTTTGTAGATGGGATAAATGTGACACCCCAAAACTAATCTCTCGTGTAATAATAATATTTTGGCTTTATTTTCATGTTATCCGAACAAATTTTCAAACTATAAATACCAGACAGTTCATTAAAATAAAACAACGAAGTGTTTACATTACAAAAAGGTCAAAGGAAAACCATACTAACAAAGAATACATGTTAAAATACCCATTAGAATTATAGGGAGACCACCCAAAACAAAAAAAAACCACAAGAAGATACTATGGGTCTTTTGGATCCATCCCAATGAACATTAGAATGGCCAGAGCCGCTACAACAACACCAAGCATCACTGGAATGATGTGCACAATCATCTTCAATTGTCTTGAGTTTAGGGCACACTAATGTTTTGTTTATAAGGCATTTACCCGACCGAAACCCCTTGGGTGACCGTTGGAGATGCTTGTGACCGTTGACTTCTAAAAGCTATAATTATAGTTGTTGGTCTTTTGGTGGATTAATTAAAAATATATAAGTATAATTTAGTATTCCAAAATATTTAAGTTATGAATTGAAATTAAAAATAAAACCTCTTATTATGTGCTTTAAAAGGAAAATGGTTTAATATTTTTAACCACACTTAGTGTGATTTTAAAATGAGGTGAAGATTTCAAACACCTTTCAAATATTTCAAATATCTTTTAAATGTTTTCATTCTTAATGCTTAAACAAGGTCATTGATAAAACTAGAATACTTTTCCTACAGATATATTTAATTTTATGTTATAACGTTGGGCTTAAATGGATGTGTATGATTTTTATCTTTGAATTTGGAAACATGTTTATAAATAATTTTAGTAATACTCTAAGTCAAGGAAAAGTATAATTCAATTGGTGTACCTTAATCTTTTAAAGTTTAAAAATGAAAATCAGGTTTTATAAAATGTAAGATATTCTCTTTAATGTTAAAATGAATATATTTATTTTTCTATAATTTTATGGTTAGTATTGTGAGTTGTCTCTGTATAAAAAATAAGCCCACCAAGGGCTAGCCCTCTAGTCAGGCCGAGGGAGGCAGCGCGCGCTAGGCGGCCAAGCCTATCCCTCAGCCTTAGCACAGGCAGGCCTGTGGGATAGTGTGCACGCGGTGTCCATGGTCTAGCGAGCTTGGGGCATAGCTACCCCGAAGGGTGCACAGGAGCATGCACAAGGGAACTAGAGAAGCCACCATGCGGGGTGACACGACGGCGTGGGTGGGCGCAGGAGCGCGCCCACAGAACCCGGTACGGGGCGGTACCGAGAGGGGGAGAGGAGTAATATGGCATAAGGCCGAGAGCTCCAGGCTTATAAATAGGGCGCAAGAGTCCATCCGATTCGATGTGGGATGAGGAAAATTGGCTAGGATCAAATCTCGGTTGTTGGATCACGTCGCGCGCGATTAGGGCCGTCTGTTTCGATACGACGCTTGATCCTCAGCAGTCGCTGAATCCCCTGAGTTTTTTGTGCGTCCTCTGATCCAACCCAGATCTAATCGTGACCGTCCATCGCTTTTAAAAAACTCCAAATTGCACTGAAGTCGTCAGATCAAGTCACGATCTGATCTGGACCGTCTGTTTCTATTTATAATCGTCGCATCACCGTGGTCGTCCAATCTACTCTCCCTTTAATCTCCACCATCCATTTTTTGAGTTTCCTCCCGAGCTGTCTTCTTCTTCTCTACATGCGCCGGACCAGTAACCCCTACTTCTCCTTTCTCTTGTTTTTCCACACTCGTGACTCCTTCCATCACCATCTGAGATCCCTCCTTTCACGTGTTTTCCAGAATGCTGACACCCCAGTCTTATTTTAAACCGATTGAGTCTCTGATTCTTTGCAAGTGACTTTAAAATATTTTATATATTTTATGTATGATATTGTTTATAAACAAACCATTGCCCCCCATGAATCCCTTGGCTATTCTCCTTCCTCCAGCGCCTCCTTCAAGATCCTCCGAGCTTTTCCCGAGCCCCTCCCCCTCCTCAAACAAAGGTACAAGAATGAGTTGTCTTTGCTTTGTTGCATTGAATGTATAAACATATATGTGTATTCTCATAAAAATATGTATACAACCATACCGTTTAGTTAATATTTTCTCTTATAGCAATCCAAGGTCTCCTGGTTTTTGAGTTCTAATAGTATTATGAACTTAAGGAATTTATATTGCCTTGCTCATTGTGTTGAAGTTTATATATTTACATATGTAAAGTCTTGTATATATATACCTCTTTTCGGTTTGGATAAAACCCTCTTACCCAATTCCAAGACTTCGGGGGCCCCCTAGCTTCCGGTGGAGCTCGGATCTGGGCCGCGCCCAGCTCCCCTTTCGCCGGCCCCTTCTCCCCTCGATTTTAGGGTTCTGGATCCCCGACCCCTGGTGGTGCCTCCGCAGTATCGCACGGATCAGCCTTCCAGCAGGTGTCGGCCGAATCTCTCCTTCAGTGAGGCGGTTTGCGGCTCGGGATCCCGGCGGGCATGCTTCCTGGACGCTCGCCCGGTTTCCTCGATGGTGTCGCGGGAGGGACCCAGTGTATCGCTTGAGGTGTCCATGGAAGTGTTTGAGGATGCGGTGGACGGACTGCAGTGGACTTTGGTGGCCCATTTCGGTGCGGCGAAACCGCCCCTGCCGATTTTCTTGAAGGGAAGCATGATGGTGCAAGTCTTAAAGACCCCATCACTCCACCTGGTGTCTGTGGAGTTGTTTCCCCCTCTCTCAGTACACCCCTCCAGGCAGTCAGAAGAGGTGGTTGCTGCTGAGGCCGAATCCGCCTTTTCAAAGGAGTTGGATTCAAGAACAGTTTCCTTTCTAGCTGAGTGTGATGGACCCAAGTCTCCAGAATCTCCTCAAGAGGAGCAAGGTATGGTAGTACTATCCACTCCCAGCCCAGATAGAGGAAAGTCCCTCAAACCAGCTCCCCACCTGTCTTCACCATGTTCTAATCCCCCTGGCTCGAGTCCTGGCATCTGTACGTGTTTGAGATTAAGGCTACTTCGGGAGATCAGTTTATCACCACGAAAGTTACCAAAGACGGGGAAAGCTTATACATGTCCTTTGTGTACTGTAGCTGTGATGCCAACAACAGAGGACGGTTATGGCAGGATCTAAATACATTCGACCCGAGCGTCCTCCAATGGCTGGTGGGTGGGGACTTCAACATTATCTCAGAACCTAAGGAGAAGAAGGGAAGAGGACCTTTCCCACGATAGGCCATCTTGGAGTTCATCCAATTCATGGTGGATGCAGGTCTTATTGATATGGGATACTTTTGTGACTGTTACACCTGGTGCAACAACCAGAAGGGGAGTAGGCGATGATGGAGTCGGATCGACGGTGCCTAGCCAACATCAATGCAATCTCTATGTTTCCGAATGTCAAGGTAGTGCATCTTGCCGATGGTATTTCAGACCATTCTCCCATGCTAGTCATGTTGTCCCCAAGAAAGGCTTCCCAGGAGAAGTTCAGATTCTACCATTACTGGACCAGATATCCTGAATACCAACGGGTTGTTAGTGACTCGTGGGGGGAGTCGACCCATGGGCATACTTGGATAGCCATCCATAATAAGATTTGGAGGCTGAAACTTAGGCTACAGGAGTGGTCCATGTGTCTCCCTATGGGCGACCAGAATTTGGAGACTCTGAAACAAAATATTGAGAGCATGGAAACCAAACTAGAGGCGGAGTGGAGTGAGTCGACGTTTGAAGACCTTGTGGAGAAGAAGGATACTTGGGCCCAAATGATTCTTAAGCAGGAAAGAATGGCTCGTTAGAGATCCAGGATCAAATGGTTGCACGAGGGTGACAAGAATTCAGCCTTCTTCCATGCTGGCATCAGTGAAAAAAGCCGCACCATCAATCCCAACATCATGTAGGAGGATGACACTTTTACGGACGATAGAGATGTAATAGGAGGTATGACTTTGACGTTTTTTCAGGACCTCTTGGCTGGCCCCAATATGAGAATGCCCAATGGATACCCCACTGGAGATGCAGAGCTTTGGGAAGCAGTGCCCTCCTTGGTCTCGCACAAGGACAATGAAAGGCTAGAAAAGATACCGGAGGAGGAAGAAATACAGGAGGCCATGAGGAATCTCAACCCAAACAGTGCACCGGGCCCCAACAAGTTCCCAGGTGCGTTTTTTCAGGATGCTTGGGACATTGTTAAGGGTGATGTTACTGCTGCGATACAAGACTTTTTCAGAGGAGGGAGCCTCCCGCGGGTGGCCTCCACTACCACCATGGTGCTCATTCCTAAAATTAAGAACCCCTCCTCCCTTGCGGATTATAGACCAATAAGCATGTGTAACTTCCCCAATAAGATCTTGGCGAGCATCTTCAATTCAAGGATGTCTGGGCATCTTCCTCGATGGTTATCCACTGAACAACACGGTTTCGTGAAGGGCAGACCCATCCAAGGGGCGGTAGCATTGGCGCAGAAAGTGTTGAGAGACATCAACATCAAGACTCACGAATCCAATGTGGCGATTAAACTCGATATGAGCAAAGCATATGACAGGATTGAGTGGAGCTTCATTAACAAAATGCTCACGACTATCGGATTCTCCCATAAAGTCATTGATCTTACCTTCAAATGTTTTAGTTCCTTATGGATGGTGATTTCCTTCTTAGGAAAGACCTTTGGCTTCTTTAAGTCAACCCACGGGCTGTGGCAGGGAGATCCCATATCCCCCATTTTATTTATACTCGCGCAACATACCCTTAGCCGCCTCATCAACAAAGGAATGTCCAGTGGCAATATCCTCCCTTATAAGAGGAAAACTAACCTTCCAACCATCTCTCATTGGATGTTCGCGGATGACACCATTGTATTTATCAATGGTGGAAGGAGATCAGTGAATGGCTTTAAGAGGATTCTGGAGGAGTACTGTGCATGGAGTGGCCAGCTTATCATCAATGATAAGAGCAACATCTTTATCACCAGCAAGTGCATTGCTCACCGGGCCTCCTGGCTTTGCAGTACTATGGACATGCAGCGAGGATCTTTCCCTCTGTAATATCTTGGCACGCCCATATCTCCAAGGAGACTCAGAGTCCGAGACTTTGATCAAATTGTGAGCAGAATAGCGGGCATGGTGATTAATTGGAAGAACTGATTTCTATCCTTCAGAGGAAGGATTGCTTTAGTCAACAGTGTTTTGGCAGCCATCCCCATCCATGCTATGGATTCCACTAATGTTCCAAAAGGCGTCATCAACAACATTGATAATATCCTGGCCAGTTTTGTGTGGGATTCTAGATCAGAAGGCAAGAGGCATTGGGTGGCATGGGAGAAGATGGCAAGGCTAATTCACGATGGTGGAATCAATGCGAGGAGCCTTAACAACACGATTCAATGCATGCATGCAAAACTTGTATGGGAAATACTTGAGGAACGTACGCTTTGGGGGAAGTCAATGCTACACATGCGAATGGGCAATTTGGAAGCCACTGGAGGCCATACCTCTCCCTTCCCTGCCAAGATTCATCTACTCATCCCAACACTCCATCAACATTCGTGTTGGATTGTGCGGGAATGTAACATCCTGTTATGGACTCACAATTGGGCAGGTTCTATTATTGGTTTTCCAAGCTATCCTACCCCTTTGATTACCTTTAGGGAAGTGAGTATGTACCCTTTGTTCTGTCAGGCAATTCAGAATGAGGAGTAGCGGGCCATTTTCGATTCAATTGTTATCTGCTCAGAGCCTGATAAATTTATCTTCACTCCTTCCTCATCAAGGGCCTTTGTCATTAGGGATTTTTGGAGGCTTCAGTATGAACATGATCATCACATAAATTGGAATGATATAGTTTGGTGCACCAGAATTCCTTCCATGTTCAATTTCCTAACATGGAGACTAAGGCGACCGACGGTGGCAACAGACGACAACATCAAGAAAGTGGGTATCAACATGGCCTCTCGCTATCACTGCGGCAGATTACCAATGGAGGAAAGCACGTTTCACCTGTTTTTTCAAGGTGAGTGGGCTCGGGCAGTTTGGTTATTCGTTGGTGGCCTCGATATGTCCACAGTTCATGCCCACGATGGGGATTCTATCCTAGACAGTTGGTTTCTTAGGACTCCGGAGTAGGGTCCTGGTCGGGCAGCGAGGTCCATCATCTTCAGCGGCGTATGTTGGTGCCTATGGCAGGCTAGAAACCAAGCCAGATATGAGGGCACCAGTCCAACTTCAAGGATTATCATGGTGCATATAAAGAACTTTCTGATTGACATGTCCACCTTCTTCAAAGATGGCCGCTATGCTCCTATGCGTAACCTACTCAAGATACCAGCCATGGCAGCCTAGGTCTCCAGCAACAATCCAGTGGGTCAATGGGTCTGCTGGCACCCCCCGAGAGATGGTTATAAGCTTAACACAGATGGATCCTGCATTATGGGAAGAATGAAAGGTGGGGGCGTGGTGCAGGACACTCTAGGGGAAGTTATTCTAGCCTTCGCTAAGACGTACGACAACGATGACCCTCTTCAGGCTGAGGCGAAAGCTATGCTTACTGGTTTGTCCCTTTGCAATCAGAAGAACCTAGAGATATCCCAAGTGGAGACTGATTCTTTGACCCTCCATGATGCTCTACTTGGAAGACATTTTACCCCTGGTCCATATCATATATGGTCATAAAGTGCAAAACTCTTCTTAACAGTAATATACAGGTGCCTCACACGTGGAGAGAAGGGAACAAGGTGACAGACTATCTCACCTCCACAGTGGATTTGGGGTTAAATATATTCCCAAACACACATCCATTCAAGCCCGAGGGAGCGAATCTGATTAGAGGAGATTCTTTGGGTCTCCATTATTTTAGACCCCCATAGGCTTGTTTACATCTTTCTCTCCCTTATTCTCTTCTTCCTCTTATATACTATTGGATCATCATTAATAAAAAATTTGATGTTGGAACATAAGGAATTATGTGTTTTATAAAAATAATATATATATATATAGTATACACGGTTGTATATAATTATATAGTTTGTATAACTCACCTTCTGGACCAGTTTTAAGTCTCTCATCATTGGACTTCAATGATTTATTGACATTTTGATAAACATGTATGTGTCGATAGATTCTGGTGTAAGACACTTAGGTATACCTGATTATTCATATTAGTTATATGTGTGATCGAAGTTTAAATTTATATAAATTTGTTTATAAAATAATCCTTCCAAATTTTATATTATGATTTAAAATTTAGGGACTTTGGTTAATTAATGCGACTAAAATATTAAAGTCGTATGGGTGTTAATGGATTTTTGGTTTAAACCCTTTTATACATGATGCATTTTCAGATAAGTGAAAATATGTGTGTACACAAAAACTTTGTTCCTTAATTTTATTTAAAATTTTCCAAGGATTACTAAGAAAAAATAAAACTGTTGGTTTTGGAAATATGTTTAGTTTTTGTTTAAAAAACACTAATTTTTATACCCCTATGTATAAACAGATTTACACAACACTAAACCCTAATTTTGGATATTCCAAATATTATACTTCTAATGCATTTAGTAATTATGGAGAGTTTATGAGTATAATATTTTGGGTTTACTACTCTCACGTGCATATTTATAAATCACTTATTTTCAGACATATACTAAATGGTGTTAATTATAGTTGAATTTAATTCTCTTCATGTTTAACTTTTTCTGTACCCTTGTGATATGTTAAACATAAGCATACTAGAATTGAAGGTTTGGAAACTTATGTGTTTAATATCCCTTTTGAAAAATTTGGCTTATCTGTTAATTAATTAAGCACCCAATCCATGATTACATTCCAATGTGTAGTTTATTAGTAATGATTTTTGCATGTAGGTTTATCATTTTATGTAACAAAACATGTATTGCTTTTTTACATTAGTTGTCATCACATATGCCAAAATCTGGTTATCATAGTCACCAGTCAATGACATAACCATGCAGTTGATAGTATTGTAATTAATATTTATATGCCTGATTCTCTTTATATATGTGTAAATGCTAATGAATGTAATTAAAACTCATATGACCTTTTATGGAACTATGAATTAAATTATTCAAAGTGTTATGTGACACCTTGAATAATATGAAATGTACAATTAAATATTCAAAGTGGTATGAAAATTTTGAATATACAACCCTATTTGGAATTTGAGGAAAGTAATAGACTTGGTATAACGGGTTGGGGACCAGTTAATGAAAGCCTCTCGATGCATCGATAGTTCTCATGAGATAATCAGGTGGCCATTGAAATTTTAGGTCCTAACATGAGGTCTTGACAGAGTCTGATATTATACGTTCCCTCATTATATATATGATAATTAATTAACCAAGTGGATATTCGACAACTAGAATATCCATGGTTAAGAGCCTGTACTTATGAGAATCAGAAGAAGTAAATGCTTATGGCATGATGTTTATTTTTTCACTCAGTGATTTATTAGCTAGTGTATGTTTCACAGTAATAGAGAATGAAATTGATGTTATTACCTTTATGCACAACTATGATTATGTATTACTCTTAGATATTAAATTCGTACTTTCACATTCTTATTTCATGCTTGTTAAGAATGCATTTACCTATCATTCTGAATGAACATGATTATAATTGCATCATGATTTCTTATAACTCATTTAGAATAAAATGAAAATTTCCCTTATGATTCTTAGACTAAATGCAATGTTGTGATGTTTATGTTTCTATATTCATAAAGAAAATGTTTTTATGGGAAATTTTAAAAGAATATTTTCAAATTTTATATTATTATATTAAGATATTTTAAAACCCCTTACTAGGTGTTCATATGATCAGCCTACATTTTTGAAATAAAATTTTTAGGTATCTATTTTAGTAAAAGAGGAATGTCTGAAGTTGCTGGTTTCTTAGAACCTGAACCGAATCGATCCTCTGTATGAGATATGATGTGTAAAATTTCAGTGCATGGTTTTTGTAAAAATGTACAAATTATGTTTCAAGGCACCGGATCCAGGTATTCTGGAGTCGGGCTGTCACACTACCCACAAACACACAGGCCTCACAACCACAATACATCCCTCCCACAAACAAATAGACCACTATAAAAACACATCATACCCATAGACACCTTGGACAATATCACAACACATCCCAGCCGCATGCACTTGGGACACTACCACAACACATCCCACCTTCACACACATGGTCCACTACAACAATACATTTCGAAGGCACTTGGGAAGCGAAACACATCTTATCCCAAAGACACGTGGGAACTGCAAAACATATCACCCCAAATACACTTGGGAAATATAACACACCTGCACACACCTGGGCATCATGAACGACATCCTAAATAGAGAATCATGTGATATCCCTGCTAGGAAGTGGGATTAGGGAAGAGTGGGTGGCTATCCATCCATCCACCCACCAGGATGATTTGGAAAGACACCCTCTCCCATGAAAATGGGGGAGTTAGGCACATGGTGCTCATCTAGGCTGGGTGCGTATAGAAATCACAAGAACATACATTATATGTATATATATAGTACTAATAACTCAAGGAAAACCTATGTGAGTTAGAATAACTACTACCTTAGTTAGTATCAGAAATAGTCACGTTGGATGTTGACAAATTAAAGTGGCTTCACAAATCCCTTTCAGTCAACACCCATTCATTTCATTACTTACTTTTAGCCATAGTTAACTATGAATCTCATCATTAAACTTTTTATTGAAGAACTATTTCATATTAACCAAACCAACTAATGTCATCTCAACATTATTATGTATTTGTTTCTACATCACTACCTGGGAAACTATGTAACACATCCACAATAAGCAATAAGCGACATAGGGAAATAGTCAATACCGCCATAGTCACTTCAAAAGGTGAAGAGACTACTGGATTAACACACTACATATTTTCGATTCATTAATAACCATTAATAATATAACATATACCGATCCTGAAACACAGGGTGAAGCTTTTTTCATGCTACTCATGGAGAAACTCCAGGTGAATTACCCACAATAACCACATCCATCATCATTCTTAAATATTTTGATTCCCAATCCATTCTATCAATAGAGAAAACCCCCAACTCACATCCATAACCAAACAACACATCTTATCACTACCATTTTCGACATCCCTGCTACATAACACTGCACATCCATTCAACAATCAATCAATATCTCAATCTGGGACTCCAACACACCTTCTAAACTACCCACATATAGTAGTTTTCCCAACCAAAACACCACACAAACCATACAAGGAAAAAAAATTATAGGTTTAATAAGGCATCCCTTATTTAATTCCAATTGTTAATTCCAGAGTTATCACAAATGGTCTTGTCTTGGGGCATCCAATTATGACCAATGTATACACTGTTAACAATTTTCATATATAATTCTTTTCAAAGAAAGAAAAATCATAAATCCCATAACTATCCCGTGCATAAACAAGCACCACAAATGGATATGATTTCTAGTGGGTCACTAGCCCATATAGATCATAATATCATCAAAATAAACAATAAAATAGTAAAAAAACATGTTACATTCCCAACCCCTTGTTTTCTTATTAAAAAGATATTCAACTATGTAGTTAATCTTGGATCAACTATTTTAATATAAGAGACATCCATATGCACACCCCACATGATGCACAAAGAGGAGGGATGAAGGAAACCTACATGGAAGAGGAAACAATCAACACTTCCTTATTTCACTATTGATGGGTGGTGCTCATGCATAGAAAAAGCCTCTAGGAAAAAACTAGTTCCAAAAGACACAACACAATGCATGATTCATCAGTGAAGAAAAGTATTGGGCACCTCATACCAAGAGAATAGGATGCTCCCCATGAACAGAAGATCTCGACTTTAGAATGGATAGATCCTAAATCAATAAGAGAAATTGTTTTTAAAATCAATTAAATTTAGATAATAAATAAGACCATGTGGTTTGGGAGTCAAGGGAAGAGTCGGGATTTTAAAAGAAAGATAGAATTTGAAATGGATAATGAAATTAAATATGTTATTAAAATCAATTAACATTAAATAAATAATTAACGGGGAGAAACTCCAGAAAACTAAAAAAACTAGAAAAATAGAAAACTATTTGAAATGGCTCACCGTTAGGTGAGTCACTCATGTGAGTCACCGGTGCAAGCTATCAGTGCGATTCACCAGTGTGATTCACCATTCTGACACATTGGTCCCGACTCACCATTCAACGTTCGACCATTGATAGATACCAATAAATGACTCACTATTAATGTCTAGTAGTGGAAGACTCAACATTCTAATCTTTTGGGGGATGACTCGTGGTTTTGAGCTACTAGTGGACGACTCACCATCGCACGTCAACATCACGACCTCCCGCTGTGATCTACCGGTGGAGTACTCGTCCTTCTGAACTTCTAGTGGAGGAATCACCATTCCAATATATCTATGGAAGATTCACCATCACGAGTCACCATAATAAGCCACCACTGCTACCCACCACTACAAAAACTATAAATTTTGGTAAACTCTTGAAACGGTTCATTGTGACCTCCTAGAACTCTTCAACCACTGTATTTTCACAAATTAATGGCTTCGAGAGGTCTATGAAATTACAAAGACATTGATGAAAATTTTGTTATAAACAATTTTAGAAAAACCAATTTAGAAATAATGAATAACCTTATCTTTTGATAAAATTTATTGAATATAAACATATTATAAAAAAATATGAAAAAATCAATTTATTTAGATAATTTTAAAAAACCGAGGGAGGATGTTTCATTAATGATTATAAATAGGGTTAATGGTTGTTTTCATAATAATTATTTTATATTGATTCATTTTTATACAATTATCAAAACCACACATGAGGAAAACATAAAAATATTTCTTATTGAAGTTTTGTAAATAAATACAAGGTATTTGATTTTGGTATTAAATAATTTTTAAATAGATAATATATAATTTATAAAAATGGCGGTGAAGATAAAATTTTATGTATTTAGAATAACATTATATAAACCCATATACTTAAAAAATTGTATTTCATCCTTTTAAACAAATTGAAAACAAATATACCTATAGATTGTCAAAGGAGAAGAAAATAAAGTAGGTTTTATGTAGGAAGAGCATAAACTTTCATCATATAGGCTGTCATAGGTGGGAAATATGGATTTATAAATGAGATATTAAATATAACTCTTATGGGTATAGTAACTATTTAATAAAAATACTTTTGAAGGAGGAATCTAACATGGATCTTGAAATCCCATGAATTAAATGAAGTGTTTGAAAATATAAATTTTTAGCCTAAAAATACACCATAAATTATATCAAGGTTTTTAATAATAATTATCTATTAGGAATTTAATATTTTTGAAAAAACCCCATCAACTTGTTTCCATTTTTATCCAAATTAATTCTTACCACAATGAAACCCAAAAAATATCTAGAATTTATCAATAGAATTGAAGATAATATGATAACTAATTGAGACTAAAGGATTTTGAACATGATTAATGTTACTCGGTGGAGGAAAATTGTCTATTGTCCAGATAAAATTTCAAGGATTTATGGTGGCATGTAGGATTATATGTGTTCCCATTTTATAGGTGAAGATAAGGTTTCTTTTTTGAATACCCAATATTTTTTAATAATATCATGACCTTATTCATGATTTAAGGGGTTAAATTATTTTTAAATAAATGATTTTTGGGTGATATAAGGTATATAAATAATCAAACATTAATTTAACCATATTTTTTAATAATTTTTCAAGACATATACTACTTGATATCTTCATTTTAACCATTTGGGTTTTTACCTTGGTAACTAGTTTTTTCCTTAGTGGTTTATAGTTTATTAAAAATGTAATGTAAAATCTATTAAAAATTTGGATTTTTAAATCTAATTTTTTATATATATAGTATAATTCAATTTAAAGGTAATAATAAATTATCTTTAAACATAGGAAATCTAAAAAATTGATAAACCATTATTTAGAAAGATGTTGTTTTTACCATTATGTGTTCATAATATCATATGAAAGTTTTTATTGATTAAGTATTTGACAATATATTTTTACATATTTGAAATCATCATATGAGGTAATTTATATAAAAATGATCTTTTCAATTTATCAGATAAAAATTACACAACACTAATAAAACAATTCATTTAAACTGACCCTTGACCATTATCATGATCATAAATTTTAATCATTGTTTAACTATTTTTATGCTAAAAATGAAAATGAACAAATTACATTATATGTAATTTTATGTTTACAATATTAAATGTATTTTTTCAAGATATTTTTAATAAGTGATGAAAACTACTTTTTAATATAATATAATAAAAATTATTCTTTTTGAAAAATATTACATATGTTTCCATAATCTAAAAAAATGGGAACTATAAATTCAACAAAGCGTTATTAAATGTCATATTATAATTTATTAATATATTTGTTTTTACATAAAAACATGTTAATGTCTTTTAATTCATTATCATATTATGATAATGTATTCAATTTGAGAATATTATAAAAATTGATATTTTTTACTATTCTCCAAAAAATAAATTATTCTAAGAAATCCAAAAATTCATCTTCAGATAATTTTTAATTGCAAATTTTTTTAAAATTGTTAAAGATAAAAATTTAACAATTTATCAAATAAATTTTTAAATGAAAATTATATATATATATATATATAATTAATAACACCCTTTATAAAAAAATAATTTTATAAAACATTAAGGATTATTAATCCAATTTTTATTTATTTATAGTTGTTGAGAATATTTTCTTTTACAATTGTATTTATTTTCCATAATGTTTCTCAATAATATTTATATAGTAATTCAATGAACATTTTAGTTCATCATTTTGTTTGAAATGATCAATGAAATATATGGTTAATTCAGAAAAAAAATATTTTCTAAAATTGCAGGGTGTTAAAATCTTATTAAATTAATTGTGAGCTCAAAATTATTATCATTATTAACAAATAGAAGATGATAATGCATCCAAAATAAACTCAATAAATTTATTCAACTTCTATGTCCACCGAAATATAATTTTTATGACTATTTAACTATTTATCCTCAATATTATTCTTTATGAGTTCATAGGGACATACCTTTCACAAAATGATTTTCATGATCTTATTCCCCACCAAATACTATAACCAAAATGGTTATGATAATTTCTAATCAAATCAGAGTAAATGAGTATATGAATATTAAAACTCAAATGCCTTATATAATGACTCATTTATTTCAACCTATGATATGTCTAGTTAAACATTGTAATAATTAGACATAAATATCACTCTTTCAATTTAAACTAATTATTCTATGATCATTTTCATATTTGGTTATATTACCTATCTCATCATTGAATTATACTATATTAAAATCTTATATATTTGGGTTTAAAGAGATTATGAATAACGAAAACATTTCCCTTATAAGTGTCTATCATGGAATACAGTCCTAGCCTCACTCATCATGCTATAGAGTAACGACATAGTTCATACTATACCAATATTTTTAAGGAGATAACCCATAGGTGCATCTATTACACAACCACATAAAACTCCTTGTATCTATATATAGAATTATCTTATTTAGGAACCAAAAAATCACAAATTTACAGATTCTAGACATTGTTATATGCTTAGAATTCTCTTGTAAATCTATCCCCAAGGTTTTCCTTAATGTTTTACCATCCATGTATAAAAAATATTAAAATATTCAACAAAAATAACTAAAACCTACTTTGATATCAACTATAATGATCTATGATAAGCATATAATTATTTTCCAATATTTCCATAAATTAAACATTACATCTCATATAAATATCTTTATCATAAGAAAATATGTATAGTGTCTTCATGGAAAATTTATATAGAAAATTTATTTAATAAAAATATTGATCACTTATCCATAGATAAACAAAAATATACTTCTTTCTAGATTAGTGATATGTTATACACATATTTATAACCCGATGAAAGGGAAACATATTATCATGGTGTGGTAAAATGCTCGTTATGAGAAAGCATTAGAAAAAATAATCTAATATCACAAGAGAGAAAAAAAAAGAAATAATTCATATTAAAACATAATATTCATCCATAAGAGAATCATAAATATTTAATGCCAAAATTAACATGGAACATAAAAAAATTCTCATCTAAATGTTTGGAACATAACTCAATAATCATGAAATTATAAGCAGAGTTTGTTGTAAAATCATATTGATTGGAAAAAAGTGTTCATTTAAGAAACTCACAATATATTGAATACATTCTAACCATAAATACTTCCTAAAATAGTCTCGTGAACATAAATTAACCATAATTATGTCCACATGAAACATTGTGAACATTTATTAACAAAAACCAGGTCCACACACAATCATATGAACATAACTTATCCAAAAATAGGTCAATGCACAGTCATGTGAACATAGCTTAACCCTAACTAGGTCCACCCATATTAATGTGGACATTTATTAACTAAAAATACATATATAATAGTTATATGAACATATCATAACTATAACTATGTTGATAAACATTCATGTGAATGTAGCATAACAATAATTGGGTCTATACATGATATTTTTGACATAACACAAATATATCTTGGTTCATGTACAGAGGTCATTGTATCATAAGATATAAATCTTTACCCAATATATTGGAGGGCTATAATGGACCCACTAATAATACCATGATAATTCATAATTATGTGGGATATAATTACCATAATTAATACATAATTCTAACATCACTTAAAATACCCAAGAGAAAATGCAATGGTCTTAAAAAATAATCAATAGTACATTTTCTAATCCATATAGGGAAATAAGATGTGTTGTATATTTTAAATCATATCCATGGACAAGTGTAAGATACAATAAAATATATAGATGAAAATCTTTTTATAAATGCATTGGGAAAAAAATTTGGAAAGAATTTGTAAACGTGGATTTTAAAATCATTTATTTGAATTAAAATGTTTTATAATATTATGTGAAAAGAAAATTATATTTAGAAAACATTGAAATCCTTATATAGGGTTTTTTTGTTGAAAATGACAAAGTTGGTGAAAATATCTATTCTTGGAAAAAAATATTTAATATATTCTTTTTCATGCTCTTATTAAAACAACCAATGATGAACATATAAAAGTATTTTATACTAAAAATTTGTAAATAAAACCAAGGTATTTGAATATGGACTTATTAAATTTATTAATATAGATATGCGATTGACACAAAATAACATCAGGATGTTAAAAGTATGAGTATTTTAATTTCCATTTTACTAAATAATATCTCTTAAAAATGAGTTGTAAAAGTTACGTTTAAAAATCGAACAGGAAATAAAATCACATAAAAGATAATTAAATTAAAATAAATTATGGTAGTTTTAAAGAGGATGATCATGAAAATTACCTCTAGGAGTTACCATAGGTGATAAATTTCAATTTATAAATGCGATTCAAAGTATAACTCTTATATATTTGGAAATAATTAGATCTAAAACCATTCCAATAAGGAACGTAGTATGAATCTTTAAACCCCATGAATATAATTATCATTCTTCCAATAAACATTAATTGGGCCACAAATAGACAATAAATTATATAAAGGTGCATAATATTGATTATTTATTAATAAATTAAAATCTGATTCCAATAACCCCTTATAGTGTTTCATTGGTTAGTCTCATGCCCTCTAACCTCTTTGGGATAATGAAAATTGTCTTAAAATAACCATGGAAGTAAACTGCTTAATCTAAATAAATGAGACCAAAGGGTAATGAAAAGGTGAGAGTATTCTAGAAGTAGAAAAATGAAAGTGTTTTTAGAATGAAATTTGAATCAATAATGCTTCATATAGGGCTGGAAGTGTTCCCATTTTATAAGAAAATAAAAGAGACATTTTGGGAATACTTGTTATTTTAAATTAATATTAGGGTATTATTCAAGGGTTAGAGAAAGAAATCATCAAATAATAGATTTTGTGGAGTTTTATGGAATATTTATCATCCTACACAGTTTCACATATGTTGTGAACTTATTTCAAGATATTTAATACTTTATATTCACATTATACCAATTGTTTAACCTTGGTAATTATTTTTACCCTAGTGGTAAATATTTTAATAAAAATATAATGAATCCATTATAAATAATTTATTATGTTCTAAGCCTAAATTTAGGCTTTATGCAGTCTAATTAAATTTCTATATAGGAGAAAATTAACATTTTTATTAAATCCTTTAATATATAGAAAAAAAATTTGTAGAGAAATGTTTTTTCTCTTACGTGATCTTAATATCATATAACATAAAATATTAATTAAATGAGTGATAATATATTTTTATATATTTTAAAAACAAAATAGTTGTTTTTAAATAGGATATAACATTTAAATTTTAAAATAAATATTATAGAACATTAATAAAATAAATCTTTTAAAATTACACATTCACCATTATCCGGGTTATTAACATTAATACTATTATTCATAATTTTCAGCATAAGATTAAATTGATGAAGTTATGTAATACCAAAATGATTTCATAATTTGTATATTTAGTTTTCCAATAATGCAAAATAAGTTTTAATTTTATAAAATAAAAATATATTCTAAAGTAAAATATTATTTATGTTCCAAAAATAGTAAACAAGGGTTTTATAAATTTAGTATAGTGTTTTTAAATGATATATTTTTCATTATAAATAAATAATATTATGTAAAAATGTTTTTATGAAATTTTTGTCATTATTTTATTATGAATATTTCATAGAGAGACTACATCATCAAAATAAGTATTTTTTATTATTCTCTTAAAAATAAATCTTAAAAAAATGAAAAAAATCATTGTAGGCTAGTATTTATATGTGAAATTAAAAAATATGTAAAATGTGTAAAATCAAAAAAAAATTATAAATTTATTTTTTAAAGTTAAAATGAAAAACTTTATATTTTTATAGCATATTTTATTGAAAAAAATCATTTAAAAACATTAATTATTCCTTTTTTTATCTTATATTAATTTCAAATTAATTACATAAATTATATTTACTTAAGGTTTTATTATAATTTAATTTTCATAATAATATTTTACAACTAATTTTATTTAAATATTCCATGTGAAGCATTATATTGAACATAGTATTAATTTAGGAAATATATTTTCTAAAATCTCAGGGGGAAACATTTTTAAATTCACATATTGATGGAAACCATTTTCTTTTATCAAATCTTTTCATTCCATTATTTTCAATGTTGAAATCTAATATTTTCCCAATCTTATTTTTTAACACTCTATACTCCTTCATTTTTTCCTTGAATATACCATGAATACATTTTTTATCATTAAATTAACAAAGTAAAATATTCTCCCTATTTCTTATGAAACCATGGTCTGTCTATTACAAATTGATGTTTATTAGATCTCATTAAAATCTCATTACATATAATGTATAATGATCCTACATACTTCGAAAAACATCCACCATGTTTTCTTTCCATGTGTGGTAGTGAATTTAGTAGTAATAGTCCTTGATTAAATCTAAGAACCCCCTATTATGCATATCCAACTCCATCTATATGAATATATTTTTATAGCTATTCTGTTCAGGGTATATATATATATCAAAATTTTTACCCTAGAGATAATGAATCCTTATTATCGAGGAGGATATTATCATTACTACATCTAAATAATGTGTCAAATAATTTGTCTCATCAAACCTTAATTAATATAAAAAATAAGCTACTACTATGAAATTATATATGATATCATATTGCAATATCTTCATTAAAGAAACATTTTATATCAAAAACCTTTCTTCATGTTAAGGTACTATGATTAAAGGTTCATTAAAATATATTTTCTTAAGATACCTGAATTATTTTAACAGAAATCAATCCAACAAAACATGTCTCCCTTCTAAGTTAACATTATTAGTGTATTTTAAAATCAAGATAAATTTCTCACTAAGAATTAACAATGTCTTGAAAATTAAGGAAAAATATATCTCTCTCTTATAATAGTTGGTATGGTCTATTCATAAATCAACTTTTTCTTTGACGGATATAATGTTTTACCCTTGATTCTTATTATATGACCCCTAAATAATAATTATATAACCCGAATTCATGAATTCTAAATTTTTTATTCAACTTCTCCTACTGCATGGTCAACAACACATTACTCCAAAGTTAATTCTATTCTTCCTTACTATTATAATATATAATTATATCATCTATAATTAGTTAAAAAAATCAATTGACGAAATCTCTATGGAATATATCCATCAGCTCTAAAAATATAGAAGAGTAATTTTGAATGTATTTATGGAATCACAATGAATTCATAACGTTCATATCTTATACGTAAGACTACCTATGATAAATCCTAACCATGGACCCTTAATTGAGGATATCAGTATTGAAGATCAATTTTTAGGTAGTTTTTGTCTCTTAATAGTTGACCAAACTAATAAACAATATGGGGGTAGTGGATATATGGTCTTGTTATTGATTATTTTTGTTAATGATAGCCAAAACTGATATTCCTTGGTCAATATTTATACATAACAAGGAGGAATAGTTTCCCTCATGGTGAAATAGTTTTTCAAATAAAACCCTTTATATAGATTCTATTTATGTTTCTTTCACAATTTTTTAAAGTAAATCGGTGCCATTTTATAGGGAATCTATCATAGATACATAGAACCAAGTATGAGCTCGATAGAAAAACTCAATCTCAATGTCAAAGAGAATAGTAGTTTACTCATCAGTAAATACATCAAAATTTTCAAAAAACATAAAAATGTCTATAATGTTGGGTTTCCCCTACAATTTGAGATATATATATATATATATATCCCTCATTATTAAGTAAGAGTATCAATACAAGGGTAGTATCTTTAATAAGTATTTCACATTAAGACTTTTGTTGATAAAATATTATTGGAATAAAGTATTTATTTTTTCCAATCATTAAATTGATAAGGGATATATGAATAGGGATAAATTACATGGCTAAAATAACATCAAATTTGAATAAAGGATGAATAAATATATTTATTGGGAAAAAATTGTACATAAAATAAGAGAAGAGTTGTAGAATTCTGATTCAATCATCACTTAATTAGGATTTTTTACTGATATTTGAATATCGCTCCATTACGGATAAGAATTAACAGTCTTATACTCATTTAAATTGAAGAATGAATACATAAATTTAGTCTTAATTGATATGTTTTCAATATTTATTTAACTTATCAAAAACCAAATATCATGATCCAATATTCATTCCATTACCAAAACTAAAATGGATAGCATGAGTATCATGAAATAATCATACTAATAAATCCTAGGATAAGTAAAATTATTCCTAAGATGTCCTATATTGTGATTTCTTCATTCTAACCTATGAAATTTTATGTTCATCCAACTTAACTTTTGGATAAAAAATTGTTATTTTATGTTCTATCATATTATGATTCACATCATAATCCCCAAAAATAATTAAACCCAACTCCAATATAAATTCGTATGACCCAACCATAAAAAACAAAAATTTTACATCATGTTACATGATCACTCACTATATAGGACAATAAATAACACTATAGATCATATGACATTGGTGTTTTAGATATTAAATATATAACTAAGTTATTATAAAATATAAATCACATATTTATATTCTTTTTATTCAAATGTGATACCATTTTAAACATATCATACTTAATAATATTCCTCATAACATGTGTAATGAAGACACAAGAAATTGTGAAATAAAATTCTAATCAAGACCAATCCTAATAGATAAAACCCAATTTTCATAAGTGATATTAAAATGAGAATTTTTATATCAAATAATAATTAAAATTGCAGACACTCCATAATGTAATCATTCTAAATAAAACACAGACCATAAATCACGTTTCATGGATTAGATAATTAGAATAATTTAAAATATGAGTAATAGTTTTAAGGAAATATGTCTTGATAATCACTATCAAAGAAACTTTTAATTAGGAATAATAGCGTGGCATAATTTTGTGGTAAAAAATAATCATATAAAATCATAACGATTTTAAATCTCTTGGGAAAGACCATCATGACATTGTGGGCATAATCCTTTGGTCAATTGGTCTCGCACCTTTATCCCATTAAAAATTAACAGACTAATTTCACTACAAAGTCCTATTTATGTCATCTCACGTGATATAAAGATTTACCTAATTCAATTTAAGACTATATAAATAATTTCACACTCATCACAAATTTCAAACCATATATATGTGTTCTAGATAAATATGTAACATTGGTTATTTTATCATATATTAATTAAATCATGGGAATGAATCTTGTTTTATGAAAACAACCAAAAAACAATATCATAATACATCTAGAGAATGAATCTCAGTGGTATAATTATAAAATATTTATAATAAATAATATGAAATAGTAATTTATTTTGATAGAGATGTAAACAATTTATAAAAAATACAATATTTATTTGAAAAATAAGATCAAATATCCTTTAATTTGGATCACATTTATTTTAAAAGAAAATAATTTAATAAATAATTGAAAATTAAATTATTTTGGAAAACTAGTGAAAAAGGATATTATTATTCTAAAATAAAGGAATATATATCAACATGAATATAATTTTATTTGGAAAGAGTTAAAAATGAATATTCTTATCACACTATTGTAAATAGAGTCAAAAGATAGTATAAATAACCCACATGGAAACCATTTAAAAAAGTATCTATTAAAATTTTGTAAATAATTTTAGAGATAATTCATAATTTTCCTAAAAAAAATTCTATAATGATATTAATATTAATAAAATAATAAATATAACATAGACACGAAATAGATATATTATGGACCAAAATTAAGAGATAAGTTTGGTTTATCATATATGAATCCTTTTTATTAAATCATGAACCAAAACACATTAAAATGATAATAAGACATGTAAAAATAAGAAAATAATTTCATGATAATAAAATTTTGGGGTTTTTATTATTGAATGAAAACAATTTCACTTGAGGTAAATTTAACATAATTAACCATGATTTTAATGTGATATTGGAAAATAATCCATTACCTCAAACTTCTACTTGGTCAGATGCTCCTCTTACTCCCTGTATGATAAATTTAGGAATAGTATTCACATTATAAAGAAAATAACTCATGTTTAATTTATTTATACTAATCAGTTATTATTTTAGAATATATATATATATATATATTTATATATATCAATTTGTTGTTTTCAATGTAGATATTAGTGTGTCAACTATTCTGTTTTCCATACATGTGTGGGTTTGATAGTTTTTCTAATTATTACCAAATCATGGGTTTATCATATATATCATTGTAATGTTTATTTAAACCTTTATATGATACATATCTTGATTCCCATTTTTATTTCTCGAAACCTAAGTTAATGGTTTTTATTGAATGCTTAAAAATATCATTCTTTACGAATTTCAATTTGATAAAAAGAATTAATTATTTCATGAATATAACAATATTAAATTCCATTGAAAAATTATTTGAATTTATCACATTATCCATTATGTCAATTTATTACCAATATTTATTTTTTATATAAATTTATGATATTAACTTTAAAACATTGTTCATATCTATGGTAAAGCATACAAAAATAAGATCATGATAAAATAGTTGAGTTTGTAATAACAAGTTTTTAAATAGAAATAAAATCCCTATTATAGAAGAATAATAAATTAAATTTTTAGGTGACATATTATATATAATAATAGTAGTATGGAAAAGGTATAAAAATTATTTTTTAGAATATAACACTTATGTTGATGTCTTGAATCTCCTATTAGAGAGCCTTTTCGAAATGATGGGGTCGGGGTCGTTATTTGGATATGAGGATACTAAACATGGGAAATGATTTTTTGGTATAGAATTTGTATAATTATTTATTATAAATTTTAATGAATGGTGTGGGTTGAAAGGGAATATTATATTTTCTTTTTATAGGTTAGATTGAGGTGTATTTTGAAAAACACACATTACTTATTATATACAGTTATTATTTTTACTGTGAATGTGAATACTACTGAACAAATGAAATATATTGGATGATGGAATGCCAATACGTACCATATACATCAATATATTGATAATTTTCTGGTATATTGAAAGACTATATCACATAATTTATCATTTTACCTTATTTTAGACATTTTTGTGGTAACTAACATTAACCATAATAACTTCATTTTATGTATACAAATGAAATTGAACATATAAAAATATTGGAAATTTATAATTCCAAATTTTATAGAAATTTAATTGTATTAAATATAAATTTGTGATGAAAATTAATTTTTTTATGGATAATTCATAAAAAATATTGTTTATAAATATTTATTTGCAAGAATAATGATGACTTCAGGAATATTTCATACCAAATGATAAACATTAAATAATAAATTATTTATATGAATATATATATATATATAAATTATTTCCTTATAAATCATGCTTCAAATAAGAGAAACTTATAATATATAATATAAATATATTTTTTAAATAAAACTTGTTTCTTTATCAATGATTAATTAAATTTGTATTACTTTTAGTTACTAAATTATATATAGGATTTGATTAATTTATTTCAATAATAATCCATAAAAAGTTTCCAAAACATTATATAGTTATCATTACTTAATTTTTTTTAATAAAAAACGTAATTCCTGGATTTTTTAATAATCAACAGAATTTTCTTAAGTGGATTAGAATCCTTTTAATTTTTAAAAATCATTTATTTGCCTTGTTTTATATCATTAAAATACCATTTAATGTATTTAATTATTTATTGTAATATATCATTTTTCTCTTTAGTTTGGTGTTGTGTCTATCACAAGCTATTTAATTTAATTTGAGGTAAATGCAAACTAAAATCAATGGTTGTTAGATTAATCACCTACTAATTGATCATAGGGGACTCAGTGAAGGAATGATAGTTGAAATCCAATATTTTTCACTTTAATTAGACACATAGTGTTCCTAACCCTTAGTTTTTCATATGATGAAATTTTTTTCTCAATATATTAGCTTCAAGAGTTGTCTTCTTTGAATTCTAAATAGAACATTCAACTTTTCAAATCAAGATTATAAATTATCTAGTTGTTATAAACTCCTGGATGATCTGTGTACAATTATAATTAAATAAAGTTGAAAAGTATAAATCCAAAAGAAAAAAACTTAATTAATGTCAAAAACCCAGTAAAAAATAATAAAAATAGTGATGGAAACAAAACATGTTGGTCTATATAATTTTATATATACTCATTTAGATAATATTATTAAATAATATTACATTGCAATATCTATAAAAACATCCATGGGATTAATGTTATAAACATGAAACATCATCTATATACCTAATCATAAAATATATGTTTTGAATTTGGAAGTTCCTCCTCATTCTGTTTGTAGCAGGCAGTTCAATCCTTAATAACTTGTTTGATCAACATGATTTCCAGGATTTTCATCCCTAATTTTTTGAAAAACTAATTTTAGAAGATATATAGAGTTAAGTATCTATAATATCAATGAACTCATAGGATTATAAGAAATTCATTAAAATGGTAAACAATAGTGATTTTACATGAAAATCCTCATAGATGGATGTTCTGAGTGCACATTGAAAAATAGTAAAACCATAAACTCTAAACATCACTATTATAGTGTATTGAACAAACAGGACCATGTTTTAAATTTTTTTAATCACATTCATATATTAATCTATTCTTTGTAGACATGGTCATCATTTATTAGTGTTATTGTAATAAACTTATCTATTTTCTTCAGATATGGTTATAAAATACAGGGATGTAACTCTATCTTCTGTCGAAATGTGTGTACTCATGATGTTACATCAATTACATGGTTCAAATTCATTTCACCTGAACATGTGAATTATCATTTAATTCTTTATAAAACATTAAATAACAAACATCATTTGTGCACATGTAAATAAATAAGGGTGTTTTGATTTATCAAAACAATGGATCCAATGAGACAATTTCATGAAAATGAATCTATAATATACCTATTTTATATATTCAAAAAACATATAAAACCCAAAAAAATATGTTAAAATGAAATGAAGAAAATTATCTGTGAAAAAATACATATAACTTAAATAATACACACTCCATCAAGATATTTTTAATGGATGATTATAAAAGAATCTTCCATTCCCCCCCCAACAGTCTCTATTTTAGTGAATCATCAAAATATTATATAAAATATTTCCCCGGAATGTAATATTCCCATATAATTAAATAATTTTTTATCTCCCAAAATTATCATTTATCTATCTTCTACCTCATTGAATATTTTTGTAACAATCTTCACCCTCAAAATTATTATTTTTCGATATTCTACAATTTTATGATTAAAGGAATTACATACTATTCTCACCCATTGTAACATTTAGGGCCGAATACCACCCAATGGTTCCCAAAACACAATTGGACACACAACCTCATGCACGTCTCCCCAAACAACAGAGGATACAAACTAGAAGCATGGTTATAGTTGAGTAAGTTGGGGGACTATTACCTCTTTACCAAAGTATCACAGTCTAATTCAAACATAATAAATAACATAAGAGAAATAAACAATAGTCAAATAAATATAAGATAAGCAAGAAATGTATACAAATCAATAACCTGAAGGGACTCATATACAAAATGATGTTGAAGATACACGTATCCTAAAAGCATCCAGAATAGCTCATGGAAATACAATATTATACAAGTATCCCTAAAGAAAAAAAGTTGAAAAAGTGTTTGTAGCATCCCTATCCCCAGCTTCATCCAATGCTCCCCTACTCCAAAGCCATAGTCAACAACCTAAACTAGGGTGCTTTCCCGTATCATCACCTAAAACAATATAATATGTTGGGATCCTCGAGGAGGCCCAAATAGGGTGCGAGATAAACATCCCTAATGGCAACCACCCATGTCTATATAGTTCTAACATCAATATAAAAAGTGAGGAAAACTATAGAGAGAGTAGTAAAGTAAGTACATATTCCCATGAGATAAGTCTACTGTAGTTTAAAACTGAACAACCCATCAAGGAGACCTGTAAAAGAGTTAGCTTCTAACAAAGTAGATATAACAAAGTAAACAAGTCAAACATCCAGGTTGTACATCCAAAAATACAAAATAAACCATATACACCTTGCACAAAGAAGTAATAAATCCCATTTCCATACTGTATAGTGAAAAGTAAAATCCCACAACCATTCCATATAGTGAAAAGTAGAATCCCATGGGCACACTGTATAGTGAAATGTTTAATTCCACGACCACAATGTATAGTGAAAAGTAGACCCAAAGGGCTAGATCCCTAGTGTCACGTACTAGGGAATCAAAGTAATAATTCTATACCATGAAGGGTTGGATACAAGGAGCTTGTCCAAGGCATCCCATCGAGTCCCATGGGCACCCTAGTTGAAACTCGGTTACCCACTCTTTGGGATCCTAATATCATAGAAATAGCATGTCCTACAATATCACAAGGAAGTTGGACCCACGATGTAGCAAGGCATGAGGCATCCCACAGAATCAAGACCCAAGGTGCAGAGTCAACCCATGACATCCACTACTACGTTCCAGATCCATATAGAGGAATCTATGGAATCTGTCAAACCATTCAATCAATAAATTCAATTTAAAGCATTCAATTTAATGCATTGATTTCATATGAGTATACCCAATCACAACAACATGAAAAATACATGAATATACCCACTCATGAAATCCATATTTCAAACACAAGAATATGGGACTACCCTCCCATATTAAACCATTCAACATACCCTTAAAATTTTATGTTGGTGTACCCACCAATATTATCCATTAAACATTTCATGTGACCATACCCTCTCACATATCACCATTTCCCAACTCACCCATTGGAAAATTAAACAATTACCATGAATCATACCAACTTCTCCATCCATTTTAATTAAAGCCAAACTATCAAAATAGGCATGGTATCATAAGATATAAAAAGTAAAGGAGGTAGTACATCTTATAAACATTTTATTCAAGATATCAAAGAATTAATAGGATTCCTCTATCTAGGAAATCACAAGCACACACTTCTTGGGTGGTTTAAACAGGAATAAACATGATATTTCCTCAAGGGACACCAATTAGGTGACCTTAAATCAAGCAATGGGTTCCAATTCCCCTAAATGGAACCTACATGTATTCTCACTAGGACTGACTAAGTGTACGACAAGAAAATCTCTAAAAACAAGGCCTCTCTAGAATGACCGATAGGAATAGAAAAGAAATAATGCTAGAAAATCACAAAAATAAAAAACAAAAGAATGTATGGACCACCTACCTCACCTCAGTAGTAGATAGCTCATCCAGTATCAAGTCCTGATTCTTCTTGGTTTGGAAGAAACCTGAATAACGGATAAATAATGAAATATAGGTCATATGAGACTAAATCTAAATAGTGCATACATTGTTACAAAGAATCAAGAATGACTAAAAAGTAATACAGTACTTACCTATGTGGTTCCAATGAGAGAAACCACGCTCGAATCAGAGTCCAGATGACTTCAATATCTAAAAAACTAGTTTATGTAGTTTAGGTTCTCAAAAATGATAGAAACCATCTATGAGTCAATATAAGAGGATACTACCTCTATTTAAAAAAAACAGGTGAGATTGGGCACGATATGTACATCAAGTACTCGATGTGTTTCACAAGTACATGATTTGTACCTTAAGAACATGACATATACTTCTCGATTTTATTTTTCTGAACTAGAAAGGCTACACATCATGACGGGCCAGTACACAGTGTGTTGGATAAGTACACAACATGTAGTCCAAGTAAACTATTTGTACATGGATTACATCCGGCTTTCAACCTTGTTTCCCACTTTCATTCCCAAAAACAAACCAACTGGCTACCATCCAGGATTAGGGTCTATGAAATAATTTAATGTAAAGTACATTTAAACCGAAAGGAAATATCCATACCTCAAGAATACCCTGGATATTACAACCATTAGTTTTAAAAGAAATTATTACTCTTCTTCCTATTTTGGATTAAAAAAATGTGTAAAAACAAAATAATAACTAACAAATAAATGAATGAATATTAATTAAAAGTAATAATTAGTGAAAATGTAAGAATAATAGTATATCAATATAAGAGTAATGTGAAAAATAAATACTGGAAACTTCAAAAAAATAATAAACTAAAGAATACATAATAATGATATCATTCATATGTTAAATTATAACTAATAAATTTTATTTCTAAATCATACAGAAAAGGGATGTGTATGAGTAAATAAAAAAACAAACATATGAAGGGATATTTAATGAAGAATGAATGAAATGTAGTAAAAGGTAACTTCTTGGAGATAACTTGTGATATGTTCGTTGAACTGGGTAACATTTTTGATGAGTAGTTATAAAATAATATCAATAAAAAATACTCTAATTTTCAGTCATTGTCAAACTAGAATATATGATATAACTATAATAGGATTAACTTCATTTATATATAAAAAAATCATGTCTTCCACATTTATCAAAACGTTTTTCAATTTCATAAGAATCTGAAACATGAAGTAGTGGATGGTAAATTAAAAGTAATCATATCCATATTCTATTCAAAAAAATTAAAGTATTTATGGATTTGATATTTTAGTAAAAATTTAGTTAATGTGATTTTTTTAATGAAAAAACTGAAAATAATTTCTCAATTAAGTGTATGATGAAAAGGAAAATAGAATCCAACATGTATGTGTTTTTCTCATTGGTGATTTCATAAGTTTGTAGATAAATAAATAAGATGATTTCAACAATAAATAATTAATTATTGTGTAAAACAAAATTCAAAGTCACTAGGTGTGTTTTAAATCCATAATAATTGATTGCAAAAACTATCATCTCCCATTTAAATTTGACTTAATTAGTGGAATGTAAAATTGAATGTTAATTAAGGTTAGATAATGAAAGTAATTATTCACCAAGAAAATGATATGTTATAAAATTAATCATCTAATATATTTAAATTCATCTAAAATAAACTTATGAATATCACTTAAGAATAAATATAGATCTAGAAGAATAAAATTATTCATGATTTAAAGTTTTTTTGGGTAACAAAAATTTATTTTAATTTCCTTAATTTTGTATTATTTGATAATATTTTGGAATTTTTCACACTAGAATGTAATTTACATTGTATATGTTTGAGTAAATGTTATGTACACTAAAATTATTACAACCCCTATAATCTATTTCATATTTATTGGTTTCCTAGATTTTTCATGAATATGTATACATGAGTTACATTAATATGTAATTATAATATAGGATTTATCAACACAAAAACAACTAAGTAAATCTATAATATACATAGATAGAGTTGAATTCATTCTCTTTATTTTTTGGTTTACTTATGAACCATGAAATTATAAAAGTTCTCCCATCATACTCATCTCAAATTCTTATTTCATATGTTCTAAAAATAACCATCATGTGTTTTTAGGTGGAACAAAAAATAATATCATCAACATATATTTGTAAAATTAAATATTACTTAAAAATCATCTTTAAAAAACATTTGGGAATGTTGTTCCTTAAAAAAAATCATTTTGAAACAAAAATGTATACAATCTATAGTTATAGGATCTGAGAGATTTTTAAGTCCACAAAGAGCCTGGGAATATTTAAATACATGTTATGCTAAATTAATGGCTTCAAAACCTAGATTTTTTTCACATAAACCTAATTATAAAAAATTATTAAGGATTTAACTCTTTATATCAATATGAAATATAGTAAAATTCAAATTGGCTATAAAGTCTTATATAATTTGTGTAGATTTTCCCCAGTTTCAAAATCAAGAGATTCTACATAGTGTATTCTCTCTTCTAATTTATAAACCATAAATATATGTTTATATTTTTCTTGAATATTTGTTCCATTCTAAAAATACATATTTCATAAGATTCCTTTTAATCAAATAACTTTATAACCATTCATAAATTCACATAAAGTGTAAATATTGTTTCGGTTGAATTAATTATGGTCTCCATTCAAAAATTATCCCAAATTCATCGCCGAAGACATCATCTACAATATTAGTTTCAAATTGAGATAAAAACTAAATATTCTCACATTTAATTTTTAAATAAAATATAGTTATAAAGTACATATCGATATTTCCAATGATATTAGATGTGCTATGATTCTGAATGATCATATGATTTATAGTAAAAAAAGGAAAGTTGTCTCTATTCTACTAGATGAATATATTCTACATTATTATCTTTTAGAAAAATATTTTCTAATGGTTGTGATTAAAATTACCTATGTAAATTAGTGGGGCTCTCAAAAAAATTTATTCAAATCATTATATGGACCATACGATTTCTCATAAATATTGGCCTCATAAAACATAACATAAATTTATCTTTCAACGGTATGTGAATTCATATTGAAAACACTAAAATCATTGCTTATGTTGGATTAATGAACAATTATCCCACTATCTTACATTATACGTAATTTATAATGATTATCTATAATATTGAAAATGAAAACTCCTAATACAAAAAACTATAAAGTAACTATTTTTTTATTTATTCCATCATATAATTCATTAGGTGTTTAATATAAAACTATAATAAGTAAAACAAAATATAGATTATAACAATTATTACTAATAGATTCATCCAAAAAATGCATTGAAAACAATTTCCAAATAATACAGACCTAGAAATGTCAAAGATTCTGTAATACCACCTTTTTACTAACCTATTTTATGTGGATTTATTATTATGAAAAAATTATTTATAGCTCTTTTTCTGCTCAATGATTATAAAAACATGAAATAATAAACTCACTAAAATTATCACACTAGATAGTGAAAATATTTAGGTTTTCCGTACTTTAAACAATAATAGGAAATAAAAAAATTGATACATTTATTCCAATTGATGAAAATGAAAATAAAAAAAAGTTTACATGGTATAATCAATAACTATAATATACAAATTTTGATTTCCTCTAGTACTCAACGTTTTGGTTGGTCAATAAAGGTTTATATGCACTAACTATAATTGTTTTGATTTAAGACTCCATTCATATGTTTATAACATTATATAAATTTATTATAATTATTGAAAGAGTTATAGATTCTTGAAGAAGGAAATATATGTTCTAGAATAACCATCATAAGTCCTATCATATAATGATTCGGTATGGTATGAATATTAGATTATAATAAACTATATTTCTAAAGATATGTAATACCATCATCCACATTATGTCAAGGAAAATTATATAATGTAAGCTTCTCTTCATCAATAGTATAAATATTTTCATGCATATCGATAGATAAATTGTAAAATAATTTGGAAAATCGGTTTTTAAATTTCTCATTCCCTAAAATTCAGGATATAACTATAGTCAAGTAATTAACACATGATGAAAATTATGTTCTTATGTCATAGAGAACAAATAACATCCATGTATTCCTGAAAAATGATGAATTAAAAAAACCAATATTTTTTCCTTGCATTTTGTCTTCAAAAGTAAGATGTCATTAATTTTTTTTTATGTTTCATAATTTAGACTTATTTTCCATCATGTCCCAAGAATAAAAAAATTGTCATTATGTATTCTATAATAGACCTTGATACTCAATATTGTTTCATAGAATAAAAAAATCTAAATGAATGACAGCCAAGATTTCTTTGGTCAAATAATGTTATAAATTATAAAAAATAGAAAACACATATATAAAACCCTATCTAATTGAATATATTTAATTTATTTATAAATTTATGAAATATATTTTCTAACAGATTGAAATATGTATAAGTAGTAATGAATATTCTGGTGTTCTCATCTATATCATTTGGTTTCTAAGTTATCAATCATTGAAATGAAATAGTTTGACTTGAAATGTTACATTCTAAAAGAAAAAAAATTAAATATATTCTAGTAGGTGTTAACAGATGTATAAAATTTTCTAAATTCCCACTATCAGATGTAAAATTGGAAATAATATTCTTTGGACTATTAAAATAATAATTTATTTTCACAACAATATTATAATAACTACATGTTACAATTCAAAGTGTTTTATCATCTAAATCAGAAGTATGTTTTGAAACTCAATCATCGCTATTAATATGAACATCCTCTGACTAATCTATGTCCATATTTAACATTTTATATCTCCTATATATTATAGTCATGTTTTCATTTATCTATTCAAATGATGAAGTATCATATTCATTGTCTGAATAAAAATAATATGTAGAATCTAAATATAAATTTTTATGTGAATATTTTGTTAACATAGCTAAAAATAATGATTCACTTCAAGGAGAACTATCATAAAAAGTTGTTATCTTCTAATAATCATCACAATATAATAATAAATTATTACCACTAGTAGAATAAACAATTACACTGTCCTTGTTTATTGTGTTCAAAACCTTATCCCTCTATTTTTCAATTTCCTTTTGAATTTATTTTTCCTTCCACTTCCAATTCAATCAATAATTTTAAATATATTCTATCTTATCACATTGATAAAATATAAAATATAAAATATAATGAATACTTCATCGAATATCCCCTTCCTATAAATATCATGATTATCTATTTTTTAGTATGATTATCACACAGAAATTTATTTATTCCAATACTTATGTGCAAACACCTCATAATTTTATAAAATTCCCTTGTACTATGTTCTAAACTACTATCATCCAAATACTTTTTAAGAGCTATTATTAATGTTTTATGCTATAAATTATCATCACTAAATGTTAAATAATCAAACATTGTAGGAATAGAATATACACCCACCCATTTCCCCTTCTCAAAAAATATATTCAATATATTTTTATATTTAAATAAGGATCCAATAAGTCCATCCAATCTTAACATCATAATATGATTCATTTTATTAATAAATATCCATTTTGATTCCTATTCCTATAGAATTATATTGACAAACCTCTCAACTAATTTCTAATTAGTAATATTTCTCATTACACGAGTCACCAAAGCATTCACAATTTTCATAAAATTATGATATATTTAGCTAATGATTCCATAGTTGAAATCCAAATCATGATAATCAACAAGTAACATATCCCTTGTACTTTATAAAAAAATATTCATTTTGATCTGATTAATCATAATGTTTCTAAAACAACCATTAGTTAGTTCACAACAAGAAATATATATATATTAATGATTCTTATAATTAAAAAATTAGAGTATTCCATAAATTATATTTCTTGTTTTTATTCCAACAACTCCTCATGAATAAAATCTAGGATTTAATTATGGGAAATACAATTATTTCTAATCATTGTATGGTATTGATCATCTCCAACATTAAATAAATTTCTTTATCTCATCTATTTTATATTAATATCTATCTCCATTCATAATGATTAGATAACATGGATTAAAATTTTCCATTGTAATAACTAATAAAGTATTTTAATAAAATATATTCCTCTACTAACTTGTTAGTGTAATTGTAATGCTGAAAGAATTTGCAATATATTCCTTTTATAATGAACTTTTATGTATAAATTTTAATACACAATACACCGAGTTATGTTTTATTACATGCAAGAATAACTTTCTTCGATATCATGCATTACATGCAAGACCAAGTTTTACCGAACAATAATATATTATTTAAATATAATTATTTAATATTACAAGATATAACATAGAAATTAAATTGGAGGGTATGAATATTATTTTATAACTTATTAATATATATGGTTGAATTCATTTTTTACCAGTTAATTAGAAATTATTATAAAAACCAATTTAATATAAAGGAATTGTTTTTATAATAAAATAATTTTTATGCACTAAAGGTGCCTTATCCTAAAAATCAAATAAATTAATATTATTTAATGTTATTATGAAAATTTATATATTGTATATTATATTAAATTTATTGAAATTCTTCCAAAATATTTTATAGGAATAAGATAAGGATAAATCTAATTTTATGTATAAAAAGTTATATTTTTCAAAAGTCAATTTTTTCGTCTTTTAATGGAACATATATATATATATATTTAATTACAGAAAATTTAAAAAAATTATTTGAAAAAATATACATCATTTTCTGAAATATTATTTTCAAAAATATCTTATTGGTAATTTTTTTTTATTTTTATAAAATTGTTTATTTTTTGAGGAATAGTGAAAAATACTGAATTTTAATTGAAAACTGAATTTTAATCTAAATATTTTATAATGATATATTATATTGTAAATTTATTTCAATGTAAAATAATATCAATTATACTTATACTAATCTAATTTTGATCAATATAATTATTTTTATGTTGAATTTAGATATAAAAACATTGTAATTTGTTTAACATTTTAACTTTAAACCCCTCTTCCTCATCCTATCTATGAGATAAATTTTAAATTAATTACTTTCAATTAAATATTTTTAATTTATAAAAATGGATTGAATATTTTTTATCCTAATAATTTCTAATTTCTAATAATGTGAACAAAATGTTTGACAAAAAATATTAGTGAAAATAGTAAAAATTAATAACAGTGATTAAGGTAAAAATAAGATTACTTAATGATTCAACTTAGAATATAAGGTGTAAAAATTACCCAAAAATGAAAATAATCCATTTTATGGCCATATATTGACCATAAACCCTTATGTATCTAATGATGTATGTTATGGTTGCCTCTTGTTAGGTAAATACTTGGGTACACCTAACTTCTTTTCAAAGAAGACTCGTTTTTCCTTTCCCCCACATATAAAGGCCACCACATCTCCCCCTTCTTCACACCTCTCAAACCTTGTTGGTTTTGTAAATATTTTACAAAATAAAATAAAAAAAATTCCCCAAATCATCATATATCCTTATATTTTATAGAAATACAACTATGGTAGGAATTAGTGCAAGCCTATGGTGGATTCCCCTATAAGATGTAATGTTTTCTAAATGAATTTTAATTTTATTTACTTCTCCACATCATAAATTTTTTATTATATCATTGTTAAAAAATAAAATCAATATATATAATATAATTATATGTTTTTATGTTAAGGGTATGACCTACAACCACAAACACTTCAATAAAATGGGATACACAATCATCATTCATGTGTATAGCGGACTACCTTATTGTGAACTGATGTCATTTGTTTTTACACTACCACATTTTTTGATTTGTATTAATTATTGATGTATAGTTTATATAAATAATATATGATATTTATAATTTCCTTATGATTATTTTATTATTGTATAAAAAATTGATTATTTCCATTTTTTAGGAATACGATAATGTCGTTTGTGTGTATGGTGGATGATAGCCTCATAAAGAAATGTGATTCATTCACACATTAATTGGAATGTATTAAAGATGGTTCTAATAAAAATATGAGATATGTATATAAAATAATAATGATACTAGAATTATAATATATATACATATAATTTACCTTTTTTCGATAAATAAGATACAAAAATAGAAAAGGTGTTCAAGCATACATACAGACTATCGTCTCCATGAACGGTGTATTTCATTTCATATCAAAAATATTATGGATAAATATTAGTACATATATATTGAATATATATGATATTTAAATATTCTATTAAATTCTGTATATGATGAAATAATTATCTAATAAAGAGAATAAAAATTAACAAGTCTAAATGAACTCAGAAAACAAGGAAATTAATATAGAAAACATTTGAAATAATAACTGATTATTAACAAATGGGTGATAGGATTTTTTTAAAATGATAATATGTGATATTTTAAATATTAACATGGTTCTAGTATAATTAATAACATTATTAACTCTATTATACATAATTTTGATGCGAATTAATAAAAAATAGTGTTTAAGGTAATGGATTTACTCTCAATTTACATTCCATTAAGATTTATATGTTACTAGTCCAAATTCAAATTAATTTGGTGTATATACTACCACATTTTCATTTAATATCAAAATTAAACAATAAATCATTGAATTTTATTTTTTTAATTCGAATTTTTTCATCCAACATGTTTTGACTTGAAAATTACCAATTGGAAACAATTATCTTGCAATCTCACTTTTTTGTTGTGATTGTTAACTCTATCATGAAATAATAAAATTATTTTAAAAATTTATTATTCATTATATTTTTTATATCCATATTCATTTATTATATATATTATTACATCTTAAATCACATACATTTTTTATATACAATATTTGATTTGAATGATATATAGCATATTGGGGGAATATTTTCAAAATATTTAACCGTTAATCAAAATCAATATTTGATTAGGAAAATTATTTTAAAAAAAAAAGATTATTATATATATAAGAAATTAATTTAACTACAAATACATGGGTTGGGGACCATTTTATTTAATCCCCACAATTCAGAGCTATAATATTGAGATGAAATCATTTGGATAAACCCCATGCATTTGTAACTAATATGATCTAAACAGTTTTGTGAAAGGTCTTGACATTAGAGATAAGGTTAGCCAAACTAAATAAGTTAATAAATTATATGTTATCAAAAATACTATAAAAGGAAATGAAATAAAATTTATCATGTAGTAAGGAAATATTACGTTTGATAAATGAAAAATTATTTTATTTATATTTATTTATTATTATCCATGAAATTTTCATGATGAGAAAATCTATGGATTCATTTAATTATCAATTATTGATATCATTTCATGTGTTTATAGTTATTTACCTTAAAATATTTATTATTATCATTGATTCATTATTTATTCAATTTTATTTAACCCTTAGTGAGTGTTTAAGCTCACCCTTATTTTGTTCATTTCCCCGGTGTATGAAGACGACTTATTGGAATGAGTTTCAACGATTCTGAGAGAATGAAACTAATTTTTATCATAGATATAAATCATTTTAAATTATTTCTAATTTTTTATTTTCTATATAATGTGGATTACAAATGAGTTCATGGAGGTCAAAGTGGATTTAAAGGAATTTTCAGATCTTTTAACCCAAATTGATGGAAACATTCTCTAGGAAGCCTAGTTAGTAGACACCATGTGAGTTAACCCACATGGATTCCCATAATAGTGAGGGGATAGACAGAGGTCCAAGAAGTATGAAAAAATTTCCCAAAGAAAACTCTTAAGGGCACATTCCCATGCAGGTTTCACAGCACAACGTATCAAATCCATATACACAATTTGTGCATGGTTAGTCAAACCATGAAAATAAAATAATGCGAGGTCACTATTTAAGAAATGGGAGGAAAATACTTGGTACATAATTTGGAAAACTATGTGAAAAAACCCCGAGTCCTAATTTTTAATTCATAAAATTACTAAAATTCACTTGAATTCTATTTATCTTACCCCCACCATATTATTTCTCTTCCAACAGACACGAGTCTTGTTTTTTCTCATGTAAGAAGTACTCAAGATTCCTTATCCTATGTTCGCCAATATCTCCTTCATCCAAAGTCCAATTAGATAATTGATCATCACATTGGATACGAATTTTTAATTACTATATTCATCTTGATACTTCTGTCATTAGAATTTCCCTTGATAATGCTATTTTTATTTAGGCTAATTGCACTATTATCCGGAAATAAATATGTTCCTAATATTTATTTAAATATAGGCCAAACTAGAGGTTGATACTAGATTATGAGAGGGTTATAGGCTCAAGGTAGGTGGCCTATGGCTCATCCCTCAAGTATCACAATTTTATAAACTATCATCCTTCTATGCATGCTAATATTATTGGGAGTTGACAATTTAAATAATATTTCATGTTTATATTCATCATTATTTTATTCTATAGCATGTTAAATATGTTTCATTCATTACTATAGTTTATAAAATCAATGAAGACCACCCATGTATTGTTCATTCCTTATTTTTTCCTCTTATGGATTTTTTTATGACTATCTATGCCATTGTTTAGTTCTTCTTTGACTTGGCCTCCATAAAGGTCAATGTTAAAATTAAATGTATGAATTTATAATGGATATTAACTAAGAGTGTCACTTAACCATTCTAACGTATGTTTTAAAATCAACCAAATGAATCATTAAATGGAAATTGTATAGAATAATTATAGATATTAAATGGCCTAATAATGATCATTGAATGGTAATTGGTTTCTTTCCCTTAAATGGCCTTGCCATGTTTATAAATGGAAATAGAATTAACCTAATTAATAAATAAGAAAAGGGGGAGATAATTGGATTTACTTCTTGCCTTGTCTCCCTAATAAATGGACTAGAATGAACAAATTGAATTATTAAAAGGAATGAGTATTGAATATATTATGATAAATAATGAATTAAGTATAAGGTTATATTTCATATGGACACATTCATATTTATAGGATTGGATAAGCTTGATCTAGCCTTAGATTCCTGAAAGAATGCCTTATTCTCTCAGAGGACCCCATTCTAATTCAAGGATTGTGGTTTCCAAGGGAAATACACACAATAGAACCTAGTCATTCTCTACTTCTAGATTCCCACCATGATTTCATAGGATCACTTCACTATCATTTAGATATTATGATTCATTGGATACTATCCATGGATCCATATTGATGTCTTCAGGAATGTGGAACCATGGATATACCTTGTGGTCCAAGTCATTTATTATCCAATTTTACATTGTATGAGATCATTAGACTAGGTTTGGATCATATTATGGTGGAATGACTATGGTAAAACCCCTTGGATTAAATTCATTCCATTTTAGCGAGGCTACATGTTATTAATGAGTTAGATTAAACCCTATGGTTATAGATTCCTTGGTTATTACCTTAGATCCTATGTTATCATAATCATCATAATCAGCATCATCATCATAATCATCATTATTAAATCAGTCTTTGGTCATACATTGGTTCCACATACTTCCATTATTTTAAACTGGAACATAATTTACTAAATTATTACTTGTTTAGACACCATATAATTATAGTGAAAGTATTGGGGTATTTATATTACAATACATATTTACATTAACATACACATGCACACTGTTAGTTTATATATCAAAGAATGGATGTTATAATCATTTTTGGTGGTGGCCTACTAAGATTTATCTCACACCCTATCTAGGATGATGATGGTACCCAAGAATAATATATGTATGCAGGTGTTGAAAATGGGAAGCATCACACTTTGGATACCTAATACTGACTTCTTTCATTAGGATGGAGCTTTGTAGCTGATGATCCAACCATTTCATTAGATTCTTCAATATTTTTTTCATTCTTTTATATAGAATTTATTTCCTACTTCCTATTATCTTTGATTTCCTGTTTTTTAGAGAAATAGAATGTATCATCATCATATTGAATATGATTCAGTTGATAACATATGTCTACTATTTTATGATTTTATTTTTATACTGATCTCCCACTACTAGTTCTTTATTTATTATAATACTTCCACTATTTACCAATTATTATATATATTGTGGTACAATCTGGAAATTTTGGTATAGTCTCCCCATAGAAACACCCTAGTACCTCACTCCTAGTTGACAACCTATTGAATATAGGGAGGCGTGTATAAGTCCAGGTGGCCAACTGGCTTTAGGGCACTCTTGAGTGGCACCCATGATGAGATGTCACAATGTGGTATTAGAGATTTTTTTTCTTTTATTTTTTATTATTTATTGGGAATATTGACAGTATATTTGTATCATGATGAAATATGGTTGTAATTCATTCCCATGGGTATCTAAACCATGTTCGTAGTAAATACAATATTTCCTTATACTGATAAGTTTTTGTTATGTATTTTTTAAATTAGTGTTGATATAATTCCACTATGCGAAGGCACTCATGTTGTATAGTGGTTATTATCATCATCATCATCATCATCATCATTATTATTATTATTATCATGTTCTATCTTTCACCCATGTCCTAATGAGATTTGGGTCAGGAATCATTGTTACATGTGTCATAATAGGAATCTAGAATTAGCCTTCCATGATGAATATTCTATGAAATATAGGATTATTTCCCTGCATTTATTACTTTTGTTGCTTATTATTGTTGAGGTCTATATTCTTGTTTTATATGGTTATGAGATGGTATTTGATGTATCAAGATCCATCTAAGTACTAGTTTCTTATATGTTAATGGTGGAATCATAAATATTTATTTTATACCCATATCAACTATGTATTTATGGTTATATGAGCTTCTCATTGGCTGTTATTGAGTGATTTTGAGTTTCAATTGATAATGTGTATGGTCCTTCATGTATTGGAATGGTTAATTTAACGAGTAGAGATATCATATATTATATGATACATTATGAGACCAAATGTACATTGGGTTAAATAGAAAATTTAATGGGTGTATATTTCAGCGATATGGTGTATGTGCCCTTATTAATTGGGAATGGTGATCAATTTCAACAACATTTTTATATGTGAACAAGAAAATGATATATTTAAAAATAAATCTTGGATTCTAAAAAAACATGTTTCCAGTCAATGAAGAGGCATTGTGTGACTAACCCTTTCACTTACCGGAACCTAGGTAAATTAAACATAAAAACATGTAAATACCCAACCTTCGAAGGGGGTATTTGGGTTATTACCCTAGGTACTGATCCATAATTCATTTGACCTTCTTCCACTACTGCTTTTATCTTCTCTTAAATCTCATTCTAAGGAATGTACATAGAATTCTTAGAGATATTTCACCATGAAGTCCTTGTGTCATGTGCTAAGATGGTGGCAAAAATCACTCTCAAGATGTGGTGGGGCTTGGGCTACCAGGGATTCCTCCTCTTGTGACACATGAGGAACCACTTGTCACACCCAAAGAGGCCAATGATTCTCAAATTCATTAGGGTTTCCTATGTAATATATTGTCTATATACGGTGCTCCACAAACTTCACCTATGATGGATGATCTGACACATTAGTTCCTGCTGCAGCATCCTCCCTTATTTTAGGGGGATGAAAGTATTTATATTATAGAGTCCTAGTTGGAGGACACCTTTTCTATCATTGGTAATCTAGATATGCCTCCATATTGGAGGTTCAATCATTCCACCTATATGATTTGTGATTCTTCCAAGCACTAGTGGGAAGTGATTTCCCTGACTGGTCTCTGTTAGTGAATTGTCTAGGATGACATCCAGACTTGTTTAAATGATAACTTCTTTCATCAGACAATGAGAGCTGATAGATCATGAGATTTCATGAATCTGGATATGGGTTCTATATCAATTATGGATTATTCATTAAATTTTATTAAGACACACTTATTTATACTACTTCTAGTCAGTGACGAGCAATCATGAGTTAAAAATTTTGAGGTTGTGATCTAGTATGACATATATAGTCAGGTGAATGTCTTTAACCTTCCTACCTTTCCTATGATCATTAATCAAGAACATATCTATGATCACCACCTAAGTGAAGGTGATAGTTATGGGAATAGAGGTTCAATGTGAATGTAGTCCAATAGTTAACCCTGTAGAAGGAAGTATTCTATTATGGATTCTCATCAGTGGTGTGGCAGTTTGAGTAACCTCACAAGAAGCTATGTTATATGAAATCATTGAGGACAAAAGGTGATTTTGAAACCTCAGAGTTATAAATACCCTCTCTAGTGTCATGCATGAAGCTGTTTGGTGAACCATCAGAGATTCTGTCAGACCTTTCCATATGTTTTGAGTTGAATAGAATCCACACCAGCTCCACCTTCAGGAGAATGATCATGTATTTCACATTAGGCTGTTAGTTGGAGTAGCACCAATAGGAAATGCCGATGTGGAGTCCATAACTGTGCAAGACATAGTTATGACTATCAGTGAAAATAGGTAATTCCTACTCAGGTTATTCCACATGTAGAATTGGTCCATAGATCAATCATGTTTCATGCATTATAACCGATTCTTGAGGATCAAAGTGAAAGACCATCTATAGTGTGAGGTACTATTACAGTAGCCTCTACTATGGTATCTTCCTTATTCGATACAGGTGTTTCACACTGAAATATATCTTTCTCATATGTTAAATGTATTTGTTTCAATATAAAGTATTACTTTTGTGTAACAACACAATATACACTATTTGTGGTGTAATTAAAGGGAATATATCGATATAGGGATAGCCCATTGATGTAGGTAGTTATTCTTTCTTATGGGACCTCATTTTTCTTAAGGCTTCCAGCTCCAATATCAAACTCAAGATGGATTAGATGGTTCTATATCACACCTTTGTGGTGTTATATCACTATAGGGAATTGTTTATATCACCATAGGGTTGTAGTTATCACCACATGGGTGAGTGGGATCTACTGGATAATCTATATAGACCAAAGAATCATAGTCTAGATAGGTGACCATGCATATTTCTTATGTCTTCATGGAGGAGCATGAAGTACACTAGGAAGAGTTGTTGGAGTTTGTGGTCTAGAACCAACTACTTTGTACTTTATTCATTAAATAAAATCCTTATCACATCTTGATTGTTCTTCTGTGTGACATGTCATGTGATAATGTCCTAAGGACAGCTGTTGCATTAAAGGGTCATAGCGGATCCCTGCTATGATGAGAACCCGGAAGTGCCATAACACTGTTCTTGAATGTATGTTCTATGGCCAAATGATATTATTTGTGGGACACAAATAATACAGGTCATTAGGGTTGAGGACTCATAAAACTTTGAGGCACCTTCTCATGGTGTGCGACCTTGGTAATATCCAGGAGGATATTATGAGAACAAGACTCGCCAGTAGGAAATCCACATTTCATAGTGTCATTGGATGTTCCTATCTGCGGATGTGTGTATTGGTCCTTAGACTTTAATATTATTATTAATGGGTATTACAACTTGCGCACTTAGATGTATTGATGAAAACTGTGACGACACACTGTTCGCAGCGAGGTAGGATACGTTGGGTGCGTCACGAGTAATACCGAATTAATAGATAATGCGAGAAAGGATTTTTCCCTTCCATTCCATAACGGAAGTAGATATCTCAGGCCCTTTGATGGAATTGATATAGCCTGAATAAATCCATGGCCATGGTAAGGTATGGGAAAGTTCAATTCTGGGAACTCAAAGAAAGAATAATCAAGAACATGGGTTGATGGCACTAGCATGCAACCCGCTTGATTGGAGATAATGAGACAAAGGGATTATATTACACGGTAAGCGTTCGTAGAAGGTGACACGTCATTGCGGCGTTAACTTCTTTCTCTATAGGTGCCTTGGCATGTTGCTAGACGTTAACCTTGGACTTTAGGCAGGCTCAGCCTAATGCCACTGAGAAAGAGGCCTAGAGGGTCACACACTAAGTGTGTCCATGTATCTCATCTAAATATTAATTTAACAAGTTAAATAAATATTATTCGGGACTATGGTTTAATAATTATTTAAGGATGTCTGATCACATTTATTTTGATACTAGTTATTCGAGAGAATATATTGTGGACGAAATAATATATTTATTAGCGAGTAATGCAGTTACATTTATTTAAGAAATAAATAGTCATTACTCACGGTCTAATAAATGTGGTGGAGAAAAATGGAAAATAAAATTACACGCCATGTATATTAAATATACACGCCGTGTAGTTTTATGGAAAACAAGTACACGCCGTGTATTAATTATTACACGCCGTGTAGTTTTTCCAGTTGGGATTTTGAGGATTTAATATTGTTTTATTAAATGATATTTATTATAATCAGCATGGGCGCATGTCAAGGAATTAATAATTCAACATGGGGGTTTTCAATAAGAGTTAATGAAATAAATAAAACGCGTAACGCGTTTATTTATTGTCATAACTCTATTAACCTCAAACCCGATTATAAATATCCTCGCAACCCCAAAATTTTATAGGGCCATTTTGTTGTGCACAACGGATTTGGAAATACTCTTAAGCCAAGAGAGAATTCCCTTTCCACCCAGAATGCTCTCAAGTTACGAGAGCAAGATCCTCCATCGGATCAAGGCGGTCGAAGGTGGACATCGCAAGCGAAGGTTCTTCCGCACTAGCACCCAAAGATCCCTTCGACGACGTCTGGAGATATGTGACACACGTGTGGATCACCACTAGAGGAATCCTACACTTGGATTATATGATGCAACGACGGATCACCGAATCATGACCGGACACATCAATGAAGAAATAATTCCAACGAGGTAATTATTATGCATTAATTAAATTAATTATAATCAACATATGATGATCCTCCTCAAGGGTTCTGGGACTCTTCTTTTCTTTTCGTTATTCATTCTATTCCGAAGATTCGGCGTTTTATATCGTGACAGATCTCGGATTGAACGTTTTTTAACGTTAAAATTAAAGTTGGGAAAACCCACCAATGCGCTTCCGCTACGCCCGGAACCTACAAGTGGTATCAAAGGGGTCATATCGTTTATTATAATTATTTAGTTTTTCGTTGGTAATTTATGCATTTAATAATTTAGTTATTTCAATTCAAGTTTAATCGTTCTGGAAATCTGAATATCGAGATCTATTCCTCCTCCCTTGTTTCTCGTTTACCTCATAGAAATGAATTTTTCTTTTAATTTTGATTAAAATAAAATAGAGGAACTCATCTGGAGGAGCCAAACGTTTCTGGACATATAACACCAGAATACACGGCGTGTATTCGGAAGTATATGCCGTGTAGTCTAGGTTCAATGCATTGACTGATCCACCAAATCAGGCCGTGTATTGGATTATTTCTAAGAATTTAAGACACCGTGTGTTGACCAGAAATAGGTGGCACACGGTTTCTTGAATACACGCTGTGTGGTCCAATGAACACGGCATGTAGTCCCTTCGGGTTAGGGTTGGGTCGTGTACTCCGTACATGGCCTACCCAGATGGAAATCGTGTAACGCGGAAACTACACGGTGTGTGTCCCACTGTACATGTCGTGTACTCCGAAAATTTCTGAAGTACATTAACACGCCCTATCCCCAGGTGTGTACTTTGGATGGACGGTGAAGAAAAGTACACGCCGTGTAGTGGGAAATACACGCCGTGTACTCACCCAAATTACAAAGATTTATTAAAATTTATTATTATATTATACAAACCCTTGAGACGTGTACCATGGTGCATGTGTAAAGTTGAGGCACAACACGTGATAGGTGTTTTATATATGTGTGTTTAATTTAACATCTACGTAATAAATGGGAATTCACCGGGTTGCCTGTAAGGTACAATTTACGTAAAAGGATAATTTAAAATGAATTTATTTGTTTAAAATTATGATGGATGAGAATCTCAAGGATATTTAGAAAATAGATTTAGGATAAAAGGATTGATTAATTAAAGATAATTAATTGATTCAAGCGTGATTTATCTTAAACAAGAATGATTAAATAATTGAATGCTAGTTTTATTTATGCGTAAATTTCGTTGCATGTATGGATGATCATGAGCTAGACCGAGACCTTTGTATGTGAATGGTTTCTTTTAATTTATTTATTTAAATTAAATTTGTTGGCCTGCGAGCCATCTCCTCATTAATATGTAGGGCCTGCGTGCCCAAGGATTCTTTTATGTAAAAACCCCTTTTACCCCTCACCTGCGTGTGAGATAAATGCATTTGTAATGGATAGAGCTCCCAAGCTAGTGGAGGTGGCTCAAGTCAGGAGCCAAGGTGAAACCAATCCAAGGAGATACAAAGGTGGATAGGTGGAAAGCTGTAAACACGAACCCAAAAGGTTCAAGGTGTTTCTCCCCTAGGTCTTGGGTTAGTTTATCAACCGATAGATAAACTAACCAATAGAAAATCTCATGATCATACCATTTATTTTATTTCTATCAGTTGTATGGTTTATTTATTGTGGGTGTGTTGTCACGATCACACAATTAATGAATTAAACGAGCATGCATGATGAAACTAAAATAAAATTGGCTTATATGTAAATATTATCTTAGACATGGTTAATCACTTAAGTATATCTCACTTAATATTAACAAGCATGAAATCAAAGATAATAAAATGGAAATTTACGTATAAGGATAAAATCCCTCAAAATAAATATTAAGTCGGCATAGCTTTCCATAATCTTGGTTAGAATCGAACCATAGTTCAAAGTGCTTGACCAACCCTAGTTGGGGTGCTTTCAATTATCGGGGAATTATAATTCAAGGTTTTGGGTTGACTTGACTTGGTTCGCATCAAGGGTTGACTTCCACAGTAGGAATTGGTGTGACCAAGAGGCAAAGGTTGAGGAAATCCAAAAAAACGGATTTCAAGATTGGGGAGTCCACTCAACGGATCAAGGAGCTGCAAGTTAATGCAGTTGGAATTTGGAATTCCTACCTAAAACCCTTCAAGTTGCTTGACCAACCCTAGTTGGGGTAATGTGAAGGGAAATATGGATCCTTGCCACTAGAATATTCACTCAATAGAATATTCTGAAGTCAATGGTGAGGGCTATTGAATTTCAATAAAATAGTGGGAGACTAATAAGTATTAATTAATTTATTTGTCTCAATTTTTGTAATAAAGTAATAAACCTTTGCTCATCTTAATTTGTAGAAATGACAAGAAAATGAATTCAAACATATCATTGCACACCATACTTGAAAAAGAAAACATTCTCATCGGCACCAATTTCCAAGAGTGGCAGAGGCATTTACGCATCGTGCTTCACCACGGAAGGAAATTATATGTGCTGGAAGAGCCTATTCCAGTTGCACCTGGAAAAAAGGCTAGTGATGAGGAATTATCTCTCTACATGAAACACATGGATGATGCCACAGATGTCCAGTGTTTTATGCTATCATCCATGTCTAATGAGCTCTTGAAGCAACATGAAAACATGGACGCGTATAGCATGATGTCTCACCTTAAATATATCTACCAAGAGAAGGCAAGACAGGAGAGGTATGAGATCTCCAAGGCTTTGTTTACCACAAATCTTGGAGAGTCTGCGCCAGCTAGGCCTCATGTAGTCAAGCTTATTGGTTACATTGAATGCCTAGACATCTTAGGGATTAAATTCCTAGATGAGTTGCGTACAGATCTCATCCTATCATCACTGCCCAAGACCTTCTCTAGCTTCATTGTAAACTATAACATGAGCGGCAATGAGAATAGTCTATCGGAGCTTATGACCTTGATTCTCCAGGTAGATAAGGACATGGGGTGTGACAAACCCACGGTCCTTATGGTGAACAAGAAAAGGAATGAAAATGCAAAGGGGCCAAAGACTTATCAACGGTCTGAAGCCCCCAAGAACCGTCCCTCCAAGAAGGGGAAGATCTAGAGGCAGGGTAAGGAATGGGAGGCAGTGTGTTTTTCATGTGGTAAACAGATCCACTGGAAGAGGAACTGCACCCAGAAGCATGGGGATGCTAAAGGTATGTTTGTTATCGAGTGCAATCTTTCTATTTCTACACATTGGGTATTAGATACAGCATGTGGGGCTCACATCGATATTCAAATGCTGGAACCAAGTAGATTTAGAAAGATCGACAGAGCAGAGGTGGATCTTCGAGATACCAATGGCGCAAGGCTGGCTGCATTGGCTATTGGCGACTACCACCTCTCATTGCCAACTGGGATGATTTTGGTTTTACATAACTTTTATTATGTGCCTAGTGTTACCAAGAACATAATTTCTGTATCTTTTTTGGATATGGATGGATTTGTTTTCAAATTTGGGAATAAGGGTTGTCTCTTTTATAAGAACAACGCATGTTATGGTATGGCACATTTAAATAATGGTTTGTATGTATTGAATTACGAAAACCAAGTGTTGGCAATCGATAAAGAAACAAACTCACATGAATCATACATCACCCAGTTATGGCATCACCGCCATGGTCATGTGAACGAGAAGCGTTTGACAAAGCTCTTCCAAGATGGCTATTTAGACTCTACTGAGCTAAAAACACTTGATAGATGTCACGCTTGTTTACAAGGAAAAATGACCAAGCCGACTTTTGGTGGACAAGGAGAAAGGGCCATATAGCTTCTAGGATTGGTACACACAGATGTGTGTGGACCATTTCCAGTATAAGCTAGAAGTGGGTATTCTTACTTCATTACTTTTACTGATGATTTGAGTAGATATGGCTATGTCTACTTAATGAGGTATAAGTCAGATCCCTTAGAGAAATTTAAGGAATTCAATAATGAAGTAGAGAATCAGCTTGGTTTGAAGATAAAGAAGCTTAGATCGGATCGAGGTGGAGAATATCTGAACCAAGAGTTCATCGATCTTATACGGGAGTCTATGATTCTATCTCAGCTCACTCCTCCTTATACACCACAGTGGAATGGTGTTAGTGAAAGGAGGAACTGCACCTTGTTGGACATGGTGAGGTCGATGATGATTCATGCGGATCTTCTATTATCCTTTTGGGGATATGCATTACAAACTGCAGCATACACATTAAACCGAGTACCAACTAAGGCGGAAAATGGAATTCCATACGAGTTATGGAATGGAAGGAAACCCACTTTGTCGCACACACGTGTATGGGGATGCGAGGCGTTTGTTAAGGCCTTATCAGGCAACAAACTAGCACCCCGGGGCACGAAGTGTATCTTTATAGGATATCCCAAGGAAACAAAAGGATATTTCCTATATAACCCTCAAGACAAGAAAGTGACTGTCTACAGACAATCCGTCTTTCTTGAGAGGGAACACATCCTCAAGAAGGATAGTGGGAGAAAGATTGACTTCGACGAAGTTGATGCTCAAGATACACAGGAGTTGGTACAGGAACAAGTTCCATAGGTCCCCGTGGAAGAGGTTCCAAAAACACAAGTATTGCGTAGGAGCTCAAGAGAGGTAAGGGAACTAGAGAGATTTGGTTTCCTAGTCACTGAGGATGGTGAATCATTATTGTTGGGGAATGATGAACCTCTCTCCTAAAAGGAAGCAGTAGAAAGCTCATAAGCTACAAGATGGCTAGAAGCTATGAATTCTGAGATGGATTCCATGTATCAGAACCAAGTTTGGGTTCTGGTCGATGAGCTAGTTGATGTAAATCCTGTTGGATGAAAATGGGTATTCAAAAGAAAGCTGAACATGGAAGGTCAAGTTAGCACCTATAAAGCAAGGCTAGTGGCTAAAGGATTTAGACAGCGTCAAGGAATTGACTATGATGAAACCTTCTCGCCAGTTTCCATGTTTAAATCTATAAGAATCATACTTGCCATAGCAGCTTACCATAACTACGAGATTTGGTAGATGGATGTCAAAACAACATTCCTTAACGGGAACCTTCAGAAAGATGTCTACATGACACAACCAGAAGGGTTTGTGACACCAGGTGAAGCCAAACGGGTTTGCAAGTTGCATAAATCCATTTATGGATTGAAACAAGCATCTAGGTCATGGAACATTCGATTTGATGAAGCCATAAAGGAATTTGGTTTCATTAAGAATGAATGTGAGCCATGTGTTTATAAGCGGTTTAATGGGAATGCGGTCATCATCCTAGTGGTATATGTTGATGACATATTACTTATTGGAAACGACGTACCAGAATTACAGTCAGTTAAGGACTGGTTGAACAAGTGTTTCTCCATGAATGACTTAGGAGAAGCAGCCTACATTCTAGGGATCAAGATCATTCGTGATAGATCCAAGAGGCTGCTTAGACTAAGTCAGGGTACAAACATTGACCATATACTAAAGAGATTTAATATGGAAAAATCCAAGAGTGGATTGGTTCCAGTGTCACATGGCTTATATCTTTCTAAGAAAATGTGTCCCCAGACACAACAGGAGAAAGATAGGATGAGCAAGATCCCATACGCTTAGGCTATAGGATCCATCATGTATGCCATGTTATGTACCAGGCTTGATGTTGCCTATACACTGAGCATGGTAGGCAGATATCAAGCAGATCCAGGAGAATAGCATTGGATTGCTGTTAAGACTATCCTTAAGTATCTGAAAAGAACTAATGATATGTTCCTGGTGTATGGAGGAGACGAGAATCTTGTAATCAGAGGGTATGCTGATGCAGGTTTTCAAATAGACCAGAATGATCTGAAGTCGCAATCTGGATATGTTTTCTATCTCAATGGAGGAGCTGTGAGCCGGAAGAGTTCAAAGCTGCCAGTTATCGTCGATTCTACAGTGGAGTTCGAGTATATAACGGCTTCTGATGCAGCCAAGGAAGCCGTCTGGATTCATAACTTTGTCCAGGAGCTTGATGTGGTGCCTAATAGTAAAGATCCCATTACATTGTATTGTGATAATACTGCATTGGTGGATCTTTCAAAAGAACCAACGTCACATCAACGGACAAAGCACATACTATGGAAGTATCACCTCTTGAGGGATTTCTATCAAAGGGGTCAAGTTGCAGTGAGCAGAGTTTCCACAGAAGAGAACGTGGCAGACCCCATGACTAAAGGCCTATCTCATCATAAGCATGAATATCATGGGAGAGCTAGCGGGTTAAAGGTTGTTAGCAGTTGGCTCTAGTCCAAGTGGGAGTATGTTGGAGTTGGTGGTCTAGAACCAACTACTTTGTACTTTATTAATTAAATAAAATCCTTATCATATCTTGATTGTTCTTCTGCATGACATGTCATGTGATAATGTCCTAAGGACAGCTGTTGCACTAAAGGGTCATAGCGGATCCCTGCTATGATGAGAACCCAGAAGTTTCATAACACTGTTCTTGAATGTATGTTCTATGGCCGGATGATATTATTTGAGGGACACAAATAATACAGGTCATTAGGGGTGAGGACTCATAAAAATTTGAGGCACCTTCTCATGGTGTGAGCCCTTGGTAATATCCAGGAGGATATTATGAGAACGAGACCCGCCAGTAGGAAATCCACATTTCATAGTGTCATTGGATGTTCCTATCTGCGGACGTGTGTATTGGTCCTTAGACTTTAAGATTATTATTAATGGTTTTTACAACTCGCAAACTTAGATGTATTGACGAAAACTGTGATGACACACTATTCTCAGTGAGGTAGGATACGTTGGGTGCGTCACGAGTAATACCGCATTAATAGATAATGGGAGAAAGGATTTTTCCCTTCCATTACATAACGGAAGTAGATATCTCATGCCCTTTGATGGAATTGATATAGCCTGAATAAATCCATGGCCATGGTAAGGTATGGGCAAGTTCAATTCCGGGAAGTCAAAGAAATAATAATCAAGCACATGGGTTGATGGCACTAGCATGCAACCCACTTGATTGGAGATATCGAGACAAAGGGATTATATTACACGGTAAGCGTTCGTAGGAGGTGACACATCATTGTGGTGTTAACTTCTTTCTCTATGGGTGTCTTGGCGTGTTGCTAGAATCTAACCTTGGACATTAGGAAGGCTCAGCCTAATTCCACTGAGAAAGAGGCCTAAAGGGTTACACACTAAGTGTGTCCATGTATCTCAGTTAAATATTAATTTAAAATTTTAAATAAATATTATTACCGACTGTGGTTTAATAATTATTTAAGGATGTCTGATCGCATTTATTTTGACACTAGTTATTCGAGAGAATATATTGTAGACAAAATAATATATTTATTAGCAAGTAATGCAGTTACATTTATTTAAGAAATAAATAGTCATTACTCAAGGTCTAATAAATGTGGTGGAGAAAAATGGAAAATTAAAGTACACGCCATGTATATTAAATACACACGTCGTGTAGTTTTATGGAAAACAAGTACACTCTGTGTATTAATTATTACATGCCGTGTAGTTTTTCCAGTTGGGATTTTGAGGTTTTAATATTGTTTTATTAAATGATATTTATTATAATCAGCGTGGGCACATGTCAAGGAAATAATAATTCGACATGGGGGTTTTCAATAAGAGTTAATGAAATAAATAAAATGTGTAACATGTTTATTAATTTTCATAACTCTTTTAACCTCAAACCCGATTATAAATATCCTCGCAACCCCAAAATTTTGTAGGTCCATTTTGTTGTGCACAACGGATTTGGAATACTCTCAAGCCAAGAGAGAATTACCTTTCCACCAAGAACGCCCTCAAGTTATGAGAGAAAGATCCTCCACCGGATCAAGGCGGTCGAAGGTGGACATCACAAGCGAAGGTTCTTCCGCGCTAGCACCCAAAGATCCCTTCGGCGATGTCCGGAGATACGTGACACACGTGTGGATCACCGCTAGAGGAATCCTACACTTGGATTCTAAGACGCAACGACGGATCAACGAATCATGACCAGACACATAAATGAAGAAAGAATTCCAACGAGGTAATTCTTATGCATTAATTAAATTAATTATAATCAACATATGATGATCCTCCTCAATGGTTCTGGGACTCTTCTTTTCTTTTTGTTCTTCGTTCTATTCCGAATATTTGGAATTTTATATCGTGATGGATCTCGGATTGAAGGTTGTTTAATGTTAAAATTAAAGTTGGGAAAACCCACCAACGCGCTTCCGCTGCGCCCAAAACCTACAAGAGTATCCCCCAGTAGTAAATTGTTTCAGGGACATCTTTCTCGACAACATTCTCACTTACCTCTTAATAGAGAGGTATATTTTACAATTGATATCATTCCAAAAGTAGCTCTAGTGTCCACACATCCATTCAGGATGGAACATAATAAGCTCTATGAGAACAAGAGATAATTGGACCATATGTAGGATAAGGGTTTTATACATCATATAATTTCATCTAGAGGTTCACCCATGCTTTTCACTAATAAATACAATGGGTCCCTTCTTTTATGCATGTATTAAAAATAGTTTAACTAGATTTTGGTCAAGAACTAGTATCCACTACCTCATATATATGATCTCTTTTATGAAATCCAAGGTGGTAGGGTATTCTCAAAGATCAACCCCGGGTTGGGATATCATTATGTGTATGTTCATCGATAAGATATACCTCTTAAAATTTTTTATAGTAGGCATGGTATGAATGAGTATCTTATTATTCTATTAGGTCTTAATAATCTATCTACAATTTTCATGGATTTGATGAATAGTAATTTTAATCCCTATATGGATTCTTTTTCTTTGGTCTTTGTTGATGACATATTGGTGTATTATATCACTTATAATGAACATGCTTGACATCATGAGATCATTTTGAATACACTGAGAGAGAATCAAATATTTTAAAATTTTTCTAAGTTTCTCTTATAGATCGACAAAGATCACTCTATGGGCCATATAATGTTGGAATCTAGAGTATCACTTGATCTAGAGAATGTGGGTGATGTTGTTTCCTGGGGGCATCCAAAAAACGTGTATGATATAAAACATTTCATATTTATTCAAAGATATTATAGGAATCTAAAATAGGATTTAGCTCTCCATTATTCACATCTTTGTGGTCTTACAAATAAGGGTGTCAATTTAATATGGTCAAAATCATGTGAAAGAACCTTTCAAGAGTTGAAAGGAAGGCTTTTTTTGGAATTGATTCAAATTCTTCTAGATCTTAGAAGAAGCTATATAGAATTTTGTGGTGCATCATGAATTTTCCTATCATTATTGATGATGAATGAGAATACAATCATTATATTTGAATTTAGAAATTTTATTCCACATGTGAGAAACAAACCAATGCATGATCTCAAGAAAGTATAAGTTTTCCATGCCTTGTGTTACTAGAGACACTATCTGAGGGGTGTGGATATTGTGCTATATATAGACCACAAGAGAATAAAATATATCTCTATACAATGTGAAAGGAATCAAAATAAGTTAATATAGGTTTAATATCTTCATTCCATCAAATTTGAGACTTTATATACACCTATAAATGGAAATATAGTTGCAGATGCACTGATTCATAAAACTCTGGAATAGGCTGTATATGAAGTCAGTGAGGAAAGGAAACTGATTGAACTATTTTCTGAATGCATCTAATGTTTCATGAGATTCAAGAGAAGTTGTATCTCTAAACCTAGATTGTTACCTCATCTTTCCTTGATAGGGTGAAGAGTAAGCGAATTTCATACCCTGAGGGGTTGGTTCTATGGGAGAGTATTAATAGCAAGGACCCACCACTAGATTGGTATTTATATGAATATGAGAGACATTTTATTTATGAAAATATCTGTGTACCTACAAATATGAAAGAGAAACAGATGAGAGATTCTCACACTTCACAATGGGATGTTTATCTAGGAATAAACAAGATTAATTTAGAAATGAGATGCCGGTATTGGCGGCCTATGAAAAAATGACACATATCAGGTTTCATTAATAGGTTTTTCACTTTTCTGTAGGTGAAGGTGGAGAACTAGTAGCCTGATGGAATGTTACAACCACTTCTAGTCCCTGAATGGAAATGGGAAGATGATTATGTGGTCATTGTAGTTGTCTTAACAGGGTCACATTGAGATAATGACATGTTTATGGTAGTCATGGAAAAACATAAGAAGGTAGTCATTTCCATTTATATAGTGGAGGATTTATCAATTGATGATCTGGGAAAATTGTATATACATGGGATCATAGGGATACTTGGGGTCCCACATACTATCATTTCATATAGGTACACTCGTTCCACGTCGATGTTCTTATGGGGGTTATAGGGACCTGTGGGTAAAAATATTCTTTTGAGAATGGATTTTCACCCATCGTCCAATTTCTAGTTAGAATAGTTGATAAAGGTTTTATAGGACATTATCTAAGAATATATCCTTTATTTTGGAGGCTCTTGGGAGAATAAAGTACCTCACATTGAGCTTTCCTACAAAAATATCTTTTCATAAGTCATTCAGATGGATCCATTTGTTTCCCTATATTCCAGGCCTTTTTTATCACCCATGTGATGTCCAGAGGTCGATTAGTCAATAATACTAGGTCATCATCTCATTCAGGAGAATTCAGAGTACGTCCAACCGATTAGTAAGTGTATATGTACTATTCAATCAAGATATATATATTCTTCTATCACCAATGATTCCCTATTGTGTTTGATTTTAGGGATCATGTTTTGATATAGGTATCACCCACACATAGGATTAGACATAAATAAAGGAAAGGGATGTTTTTTCATCATTATGTTGGGCTATTTGAGACTTTGGATAGATTTAGGTTGGTAACCTATTGATTATTATTACTTATGAGGTATTATTCCATTCATAACATCATCTACATATCATTGCATCACCATTATCATGATAACCCATCACACACTTCTCATCCAAAGGATGATCAGTTAGAATTTGTTACTTTGTTTTAGGAATATCATATACGAATCATTGAATGGAGCACAAAGGATCTCTTTGGCTGGTTTGTCCCTTTAGAATAGGTGTTATTGTAGCACAAACCTGTACATGATCATACATGGGAGTTGGAGTCTGGAATAAGTTTCTTATAGTCGGATTTGTTCTTAGATAGCATTTTTCATCCATTATTAGGTGAACTTGTGGATAAGTTCCATTATGGAGGGAAGATGGTAAAATACTATTTTTATCATGGTTAGGGATCCATTTAAATTCATTATAATTCATTATGTTGGACTTAATGTGGATTCCCCATTAGCTAAAATAGGTTATTAGGGTGTTAGAGCCAGTTTGGAGCTCAGAACCCATACCCGTGGGAAAATGCACTATGTCATAGGGTTAGTAGAAACTATGAGAGCGAGTCCATATGGTTTTTCCTAACCATTTGGGGCTAGATAGATGGCCATGAAGGGTTGAAACATTTCATAAACCATGCTTCCATGGCTAAATAACCATGTAGTAACCACAATAAAATGTTGAAGATAAATGTATACGGTTTTCACATGGTTAGTCAAACTGTGCACATGAAACTATGTTAGTTGGCTCTTTAAGTAGTGGTAGGCATACGGTTGGTGCATGGTGTGTCCAACCAGGATGCGAAACCATGTGAAAAAATTTATTTCTTGGATAAAATAACCATCATTACCTTATGTTATATTAAACATACCCCCACCCACTTTTCCTCATCTATTGGAATGAAGTCTTGTTTTTCTTATTGTAAGAAACTATCAAGATCCATTCTCCTTGGTTCAACATTATCTCCTTCATATGAAGTATTTTTCAATAAATTTTTATCTTGTTCGATGATAATTGGTAATTACTCTATTAAACATAATTCTTTAATCATTTTTTTCCTTCGATGATGATATTTCGATGTAGAATCATTTTCCCTATATTTTGGGCATTTAACAATTATTTAGATATATTATGGTCAAATCCAAACTAGAGGCCGATACAAGTTGAGGAGAGTGTTATGGGATTTAGGAAAGTTTTATATGACTTATCCATTAGGTATAATATTTTATAAAATTTCACTTTTGTGCACACACAATTTCATCAGGATTTTCTTATTTAATTTATATTTCATGCTTATATTCATCATGTTCATTTTCTAGATCCCATTATAAATGTTTCATTCATTATTGGAGGTTATTAACTCAATAAAGACAACCCCATGTTGGGTACCTTCCTTATTTATACCTATTATTTCTTTGTTATGACTATTTGTGGTGTTTTTCATGTGCCCTATGAATTGGATTTCATAAAGGTAAGTGTTATATAAAAATGAATTAACTATTAATGGATATTACATCATAGTATCACATGACCCTTCTAAGGTAGGTTTTTAAATCAACTAAATTAATCATTAAATGGTAAAGTTAAATTATAATTATGGATATCCCAAAGAATAGTATTTACCATTTAACAGAAATTGGATTATTTTCCTTATCCCACCTTGTGATGTTCATGAAGGGAAAAATGAATAACCTATTAGTAAAAAACACATGAAAGAAATGGGTATATTTCATTTTAGACTTAAAAAAATGAAAATGTATGGAATGAAAAAAATTAACTTATTAAAAATAATAATTATTACATGGCCTAAATTTAATAATCAATTTCGTTTACTATGTTTTTGAATATGGGCTTGTTTGCCTTTACAATAGTGTTGAGACTTTCCCTAACCTTGGATTCCTAAGGAAATTCTGTGTGTACTTAGAGGATGTCATTTTGATTCAAGGATTATTATTGCCGAGGAAGATATCGAACTCAGAACCTATTATTTTTCTACTTTTGGATTAATGGAATAATTCCATTGGATCCCTTCACTATCATTCACATATTGACATTCCTTGGATACAATCCTCAATTCCATCATGACATCTTCACACATATAGATCCATGGACCCAAACATCTGGACTAGCCATTGATTATCCTTTTTGTCCTTTAATGAGATACTTGAGAATCTTTTAGAATCATATTATGGTATAATTATATTAGTGGTTCCCTGTGGATTAAAATCAAATCCATTATTACTGGGCTACATGTTATTATTGTGTTGGATCGACCCCTAGGGTCAAGGATTCCTCATTTATTACCTTTGATAGTCTATTATTATAACTATAATATGATTCCTTGTACATAATTTGAATCCAATTACTTAAATAATTATAAAATAAAACATAATTAACTAAATGATTATGTGTTCAGAAACTAGTTGAGGATGAAGAAAGTATGGTGGTATTTATATTACTACATTATTTTCCATTTATATATAAATGTCCACTAACATTTTATATTTATCACACTATATATTAAATACATCATTAGTGGTGGCCTATGGAGATTTATCTCATACCCAAGTTGGTCCACCAATGGTACCCATGAATATTATATTCTTTCATGTGTTGATAAAGAGAAGAATCTCACATTGGACACCTAAAGGTGATTGTGTTCTTTAGAATGGAGCTTAGCAGCATATGATCAGACCATTGCTTTGGATGAATGTATTTTTTCAGTTTATTTTTTATTTATTTCTATAAAATTTATTTCAATATACATATTTTCCATGTTTAAAAAAAATAGAGATATTAAAAGAATCAACATATTTTTTAAATGATTCAGTTTCTAGATTCTAACTACTATTTAGTTATTGGTTGATTATCATTATTTATTGCTTACACTTGTATATTTGTTATACTGAATATTCTATTTAACTATTATTATATATCTATTTTTATACACTCTGGAACTGAGGGAATAGTCTCCCCATGGACAAACCCAAGTCCCTTGATGTTAATAGAAATATCCAGGCATATTGGGAGGCACGCTTTAGGCCATGTACCCAATCGACTTCGCGGAACCTTTGAGTTCCACCCAGGTCAAGAAGTTACACTAATATTTTAATTTTTTTATTCTTTATTTTCTATTACTTATGTTAAATGGGTATCACATATGTAATCTTGATATCCATAAATTCAAAATTATTTAGTCCTTTGGGATTTGAATATTTTAACTATGCCAATGAAATAAAGTAAGGCATCAACTATGATCTACTAGGGCCAAGTTCATTATAATTGTATCTACTAAAAAATAGTAGAAACATTTTAAAAATTATTTAGGATAACATAGATTAGGGAACATAACCGTATGGAATAATTTGATTATGTTTATAGTTGAATATCCCAAGGAAATGATGTTTATGATTATGATATTGGATATGCATGAATTTTTCAATTTATGAAAAGTATTAAAGTAGTTTTGGGATTATACATTATGTTTCATAATGAAAGGATTTATTCTAGTGTATGTTGTTTAGAAATTATGCATAGTATAAGGTTCTTGTAACTTCATCAATGCACACAATATAAGGGGTATGAAAGATAGTTTATTTTATGGTACTAAGTGAATCATTTAAAGGGAAGTTTTTTCACCTGAATTCTCATCATATGAGAAGATAATATCATGTGGTAACGTGAAAGGAAATTATTTATCTAATAATTATGGATTCTTAGGGAAGAATAAGTGGAATATGGTGGCTGTAAAAAATATATATGAAGGAAATAAGTAAAAGAAGTATTTTCCAACACATGATAATTATGGAAGGAAAACCATGGTATATTCTTAAGAAGAAAAAGGATTATGATTAATGTGTGTAATAAAGGACTTCATGCTCATTAATTCAAGGGAAATAAGTAATTTTACAATATTCAATGATTCAAAAATAAGGATATAGGGCTCTAGGGAAATAAATTCCCCATATATCAAAGGAATACACCTCAAAAGGTGCTAATGGATCATGGTCAAGCATATTCTACTACAACATATGATGATTAATGATTAATATAAATTTGTTTGGATTCATGTATTATTTCATATTAGTATTTATTAGGGATGAAATATTTATAAGAATTATGAAATATATAATGATTGTACTGTGATAATTTTCATTAAGGATTTGAAAGTCTGTCAAAAATGGTACCGATGACCAAAAAAAATTATTCTGTAAATTTTTTAATTTATTTAAAGAACAAATTATTGAGAGAATTATATCCCTTAATATGTTTTTGATGTTAAAACAGTGATGATGGGATAAAGATAAAATTTATATGGATAATGCAAATTGAATAGTGCCGACTACATTAGAACTAATTATTTTTTTGTCAAAGATCATTATTCCATAATTGGTAGACTTTAAAACATTTTAGGATTTATTGAATATATATTATAATTAATGTTTTACATAAGTGATAAGTAATTATACATGTTCTCAATAATGTTTTATTATAATTAATGTTATTACCATGCTTCACTAAAACACACAATGAGGGTGCTTTCATGTTTGGTATGTGGAAATTAAGAACTACTTTATGTTGATTGAATATTTATGGTATCATAATTTTAAAAATTCATTGACCTTCTAAGGTTTTGGATCTCGATATTTCAGAAGGGACATAAGGATAATGATTTATGAAAAGGAATATATTTATATTTGGATTTTTTTTAAAATATTAATGTATTAATTCACCATATCATGAAACTTATGATGAGAGATGAAATAGAAATAATTTAAGGAACAAATAAAGAATAATATTTTTCTTATGAAATAGAAATATATCAAGTAAGTATATTTATGTATTTTATTAGGGTGAATGAGTTACTAATCACTAGGAAAATGATATTTAAATAAAAATGGTATCATATTGTCCTCATTTTTTATGATATCAATATCCTTTTCACACAACCTTTTTATGGATTTATAGTCTTTTAACTTTCTTCTGAACATGTTCTCTATCTCTTTCCATCATTATATGAGTGTTAGTTTTCTATTCAATGTACTTGTTTTAATTTCCAACCTGTTTTGTATTATCTGGAATACTTATTATGGGATTATTGTAGATAATTTATTTGTTTCCCTTTCTCTCTTATTAAAAGGAGATTTTATTAACCCTTTTAAGATGTCGTTTTTTTAATCGATGAACTTTCCAAATAATAATCCTTTGATTACTAAGATCATGCTCAAATTGTGGATACATAATTTATTCAAGGTGGGGATAATATAACACCCAATATTTTCCAATAATTTTCTTTTATAGTAAATTTTATTTTCTTATTATATCCTGTAATGCATAGAACATTGAGTTATCTTTTTTCACGCGTAATAACGACTTTCTTATATAGCTTGCATTACATGCAAGATCGTTTTTTACTAAATAATAATATACATTAAAATATTATTATTTAATATAATAATATATAACCTATCCATTAAATGGGAGGGTATTAATCAGACTTACTATATTATGAAAATATATAGTGGAATTAATTTAATACAAATTAATTAGAAATGAATATAAAAACCAATTGAGTATAAAGAAAATGTTTTTATGAAAAAACTATTCTTTTATGATCAAAATGTGTTTTATCATAAAAAATTTAATTAGTATATATTATTTAATTATATTAATTAAATTGATATATTATACATTCAATAAATAGTTTTGACCTTCATCCAATAGATTTTATAGGCATAAGAAAAGAATAAATCATATTTTATGCATAAAATCTATATTTTTCAAATGGTTGTTTTGTAGCATTTTAATGGACCAAATTTTTAATTATAAATTTTTACACTTTTATAAAAAATATTTATAATATAAATATTATTTTTTAAAATAGAAATTTCAAATTAATATTAGGGGGATTTTTTTGAGAAGTTGTATTTTTTGATGAATAACAAAAAATACATAATTTTTATTGGAAACTAGATTTTCATCTAAATAATTTATTATGTTAATTTATATATTAAATTGGTTTAAAATTAAAATTATATAAATTATAAATATTTTAATGTGATTTATGTAACTATATTCATTTTTTTAAATATTTATATAAAAACCTAGTAAAATTTTGAACATTTTATCTTTGAAAACCTTCTTTCTCATCCCATCTATGGGATTAATTTTTAATTAATTTATTCCAATCATTTAATTTAAATATTGAAAAAATGATTACATATTTTTAATTATAATAATATATAATTTATAATATGTTCAACTCCATTTTTTACCAAATTGAATATGGAATGAATAAAAAATTAATTATTGCGATTAAGTTAAAAACAAGCATGCCTAATGATTCAACATAGAATATAAGATGTAAAATTGACATATAACATGTATAAAACCCATTTAATATAAATATATTTATCATAACCCTAAATTTATTTGTGTTATTTAGGCCCCTTTTTCAGTAAAAATGTTGTACACATAACTTCATTCCACAAATCCCATGTGTGTTCTCTACCCCATTTAAAAATGGCCACCTCCTCTTCCCCTTATCAAAACTTCTCAAAAAAATTAGTTCTAATAAGACCTTAAAAATAAAAACATATCCATCCCCATATCATATAAGAATTATTTTGGTCATAAATTCGTCTTAGGAAGGCATTAGGGAAACCCTAATGAGGATACCTGAAGATGAGGTAATGTTTTTGTTAAAGAATTTTTATTTTATTTCCTTATCCACCTAATTAAATTCTTCTTATATTATTATAAAATAAAAAAATAATTATATTTTATATAATAAGAAGTTTTTATGTTATATTTATGACTTATAATCACACACAGTTCCTTCAAATGGGGTACACAATCATCATTCATGTGTGTGGTGGACTACCGCCTCCTAAACTGATGTTGTTTATTCTTACATTACCACCATTAGAAGTAATGAATAATAATGGATTTATAGTTTAAATATGATATATATTATATTTATAAATTATTTATTCATATTTAATTATTACATGACACATAACTTCATGATTTTCATTTTTTTGGGAATAAGATAACGTTGTTCATGTATACGGAAGACTACCACCTCGTGAAGCGATTTGACTCATTCACACGTTACATGAAATAAATTAATAATGGGTTTAATAAAAAAATGTTATACATATATATATATATATAAAATAATAATTAAACTTTCATGATAATATATATATATATATATTACTTTTTTTCATTCAATACGATAATAAAATTTAAACAATGTTCATGTGTATGTATGACCAACCGTCTTAATTAAAAGTGTGTTTCATTTCCTATGAATTTTTTTATGGAAATATATAAATAATTTTTTTATGAAAATATATGATATTTACCTCATGGTTTAAATTTTATTGACTAATAAATAATTATCTATGTAATAATAATGAAAAAAAAGTCAAAACCTACTTAGAAAATAATAAAATTAAAGCCCAAAAAATCAAAATAAAGAAAACTGTTTAACAAAAAGGAGTTAAGATGTTATTAAAAGATCATATTTAAAATTATAAATATTAATATGCTTCTGGAATAATTTAATAACATAAATAAACCCATTATACATTATATTAAAGGGTGTTCAAATAAAGAGGTAGTGTAAGGATAGAGATTTATTCTCAATTTAAATTCCACTGAGGATTATTTTTTACTATATACAAATTAACTTTAATGTTGTGTTTATACAAACCATTTGTAATTTAATATCATGATTCAATCATAAATCATGGTATTTTATGTTTTACTTTTAATTATCTCAACTAAATGGATTTTTCATTAAAATTACATACTTGTAACAGTTATCTGAAATCTAATTTTTTTATTGTTAACTTTATCTTGAAACAAACAGTTACTTTTAATAATTTTTGGGAATTATATTTATTTTTTTATATATATTCATATTTTATGGATATTATTACTTCTTAAAATGTAAATAATTTATACATAGGGTGTTTATATTGAAATATATATGAATTACTAGGGAAATATTGATAAATCCCAATCCTTAATTTAATAAATATATTTTATATGGCCTAAATTTTATGAATTAAATCTATTATTTAACATATAAGGAATTATTATTACTAGTATGACATGGGTTTTATATTATTTAATGTATTCCCCTTGAAGTATTTGTAGTCCCATGAGGCTAAATTAGTTGGACACACCCTATGTTTTGCTAACCTGTATGTTTTAAACTATCTTGTGAATGGTCTTCATAGTTAAGTAATAGATGGACAAACAAAATCATTTTTATCCAGTATGTTTAAAACCATCGTGGGAATGTTCTTCAAGGAAAAGATATCATTTTCTAAGGAAACATGATGTCTGATAAATAATAATTTCCTTTATTCGACTTTGGTTATTATAATACACGATATTTTCACTATGAGTAATTATAAGGATTCATTTAATTCATAGTTTATTGATTACATGTCAAGTTTTTTCAGTTATTTACATATTAATATTTATTATGTTAATTAATTCATTATTTCTTCCATTATATTTTTCCCTTACTAAGAATTTTATATCACTATTATTTTGTTTCCATTCCCCAGGATATGAAGTTGAATTCTTAGAATGAGTTTCAATGATTATGAGAATTTACTTTTGTGAATATTTATTTTATTTTCCAAATATAAAAAGGTTATCATGTATGTAATATGGTTTCCCAAAACTATAAAAATGGTTGATATTTTTAGATTTGAATCTATTATCTATGATAATGAAATAATGTAATGCACCAGCATTGGGAAACCAGGGTTGGGGTCGTTATAGTAATAAAGCAAAAAAATCTCAAAAACAAAGTGAACATAAAATTTTAAAAAGTGGGAAACCATTTATATTAAAAAAATAACATTGAGGTCATCTTGGACACAATTTAATGTCCCAATGTGATACATTCAAGTGGTGGGATTGGTGATTTTTAATCTAAATTGAACATAAAATTTTACATTCAAAGGACCTAAATTTTTTGTATGTTATAAACTCCAAACAAATAAGAGTATAATAACAATTAATTTTAGTTTTAAAAGAAACAAATACAAATTAAAAACATAAAACAGATAAAAAATAAAATATCAGATAAGAATAGTGTAGAAAAAAATTACATAGATTTATATATTAATTCATATATTAATTAAATGAAACTATTAATGGTTATTACCAATAGTTATAGTAATGGGAACTATGTGATTTTAAACCAATTTAGTAGAAGGATCAGTAACGAGGACCAAAGTATACATGTTCAAAAATAGAAACATTATTAGTCTATCAAATCATAAAAAAATATTTTAAACAATGATCATCCTCAAAAATATGTCACTAGTTGGAAGATCTATCTCTAAACTAATCTTCAATCAACCTCACTAATAAAAATTCATTCATTGGAATTTTTCAAAAAACTATTTGTACATATACATATATTCCTAGACATGTGTTCCCATAAATCATATAAGAACAAAATGTAATGATTAAAAATGAAGACATAAAGAATAGTCCTAAATTACACATAGAAAAACGTTCTAAATACACACTGAAAATATTCTTATTGGATGTTATTAAAAGTATGTAGATAGTGTGCATCTCTAATGTACCAATAGATAATAACATAAAATCACATCCATGTATCCTTAAATTCTTCCAAGCCTCAGTATTAATTTTCAAATGTTGGTGTTACATAATTCTCTAATTTCTTTGAGTGGAGTTATAACAACAGTTGTAGAAACTCTATATTCTATTGAAATGATTATGAGTGGCTTCATGAAGTTATAAAAATAAAATATTCAATATTCACATCACTAATGTGAATCAAAAGTAACTTTTGTAAAATAAATATACTATACTTCTAAAATTTTTCAGTTAAATCAATAAGTGTTGTGATTTATAAATACAGAGGGTTTATAAATAAGTCAATTTAATAAAAAAATCAATAACTAAGTCACACACCAATCATATACCCCTTTGAACATACTTTCAATATAATTGTTAGTATACAAAACCATATGATGACCTACAACTATAATAAAAATCTTACGAGTTACACAAGAGAGTTCTTAAAAGAATTATAGTACTATAATGGATCTAAATAATGAAATTTTAAGTATTGTAATACAATTAATTGATCAAAAACACCCACAATTAATTATAGATTCCTTAACACCATACATCATTTTTCATATTTTTTATCTCCTCTTAAAATATCATTACTACTCTCTATTTTCATGATATATGAACCCTTGTTATAATCTCACAACATAATCCAATCACATTATAGTATATATTGACTCAATATATTAATTTTATTTTTTTATCCCTTTGTATACTACATAGGTATCATCTGTATAATTTGATGAACAATGCTGTAAAGCTATGATTAGTGAAACCAAACTAAGAGGATAGGTTAATCAGGTTGTGTGACTTTTCATGAATTCAAAAAATATCTTTATAACAATCCACCAATTTAGTGAATGAATGACATAAGGTTCTTATACTATTGGTTTTCCTAAATTTATTATATGCTAGAATGAAAAAAATAAGGCACACATAAGTATTTTAATTATTTCCACCTCTAATGTTGATCACTATGTCCTTGGTGTGTGGTTATAATTACCCCACAGACACACTACTTCTCTTTTGTTACAAAGATAATGTACATGAAATGGAATTTCGAGGAACCTATTATCCTAGATCCAAATAGGTACAATACACAACACTATCTAACAAATTAATTAAGAACATGATTTTTTTAGAAACTAACACCCACCACGTATTAATCTATGAATATAATATTCATAGGTTCCTCGAATATAACAAACCACTATTTTTTGAAATATTTCCCTTTATTTTTTTTATAGTTTCATTAAAAAACACTAATTTTAAATGAATAATGAAAACCTAATAAAATATTATTATTTTTAAATAATATGATTTTTCTAATTCATGATTTTAATATTAGATTTGATAAATATTTTTTAATTTTATTAAAAAATGATCTTTCATCAAATAGTGAAAAAATACATTTTTTTTGCAAAACTATAATTTATTTAAAATTTAAAAGTCCCACAATAATTTTAATTGAATCCTAAATTAAAGTAATATTCATTTAATGGGAAATGATATTATTAATTACCTTTGAAATATCATTATATGTAAATTTTTTATAAGATCATTTATGGGCATAAAAACTTTTAAAAAAACTATTTTTACTAGGTTTTTTGTTTTTTTACATATATAATTTCATATAAATTTTGGAATTTAATTTGATATAATAGATTCAATTTGTTAAATTAGTAGGATCAAATTTGGTAAATATTCCTCTTTTATTTTGGGTTATTATTAATAATAACTTTGGTGAATATTTGGTACCTAGGTTAGGTTAAAAAGGGTAAGAATGGGATAAATCATTAGGTTATGGATTTAAAAGTGTTATAATTCATTAATCTATCTAATTAGACGAATGGAGTATTTCCATTTCTATCCATTTATCAATAATCTAGACACTTAGAGACATTTTTCAATGATATTTGACATTATTTTACATTAAGAAAAAAATAAAATAAAATTCGAACTCTTCACATTAATATCACTAATAAATTTCAGTAGTGATAAATGATTTTATTTTTGGATTTACATGTTCATTTGAAATAATAATTATTTTTTTATCATTTAAATTTAATTTATATTTTTAGCTATTGAATAATTATATTAAATACTTATAGAACATTCACACAATATTAATTCACTAAATAGAAAAAATAATTGATTCTATAAATATAAATGTTCATAAAAAATTGATTATTTATTACATTACATGAATTTAATATTTCAATATAAAATATTATAAACATATGAATGATTTGTATTTGAATCCCATTACAATCTTGATGACATTAATGTCCATGTAAGTGAATACTTCCAAAACATTCATTAATGATATTTAAAAAACAATATTTTATTACATTATTTAAAATTAATAAAATATTATATTCGAAAAAGTAAATAGGATATGGTTGAAAGTATAACCAATCGTCTATTTATAGATTAACTTCCTCTTATGGTAAAATATTTTACCCTGATATAGTATAAAACATTCATATTGTGATCATTTTCAAAAGGGTTAAAGGGGGGTTAAAATTATATTAAAAGGGATAAAACATCACCTAAACCTATATAAATATTATTTTATTGGAGTATTTATATTTATAATCATACAATATTATAAATATATTAATTTTAAAAGACATTTTTTTTTATAATTAATTTATATTGATTTAATAATTTAATTAATTTCAAGAGTTCTCCTCCCCTCATTTATTAACGAGCACCACTTCTCTGGTATTTTTTCATATATATTAACCATTATATATCTTCCAACAAGTATAATAATAAAATAATATGTCTCTTATCTATACCATATATCTTATTATATTTTAAAAATACCAATTATTCACAGATTAATTTGTAATAGAAAAGAGTTTTCTTAACTAATTCCTACAACTCTTAACCAAGTATAGTCAATTTTATTTTTTTCTTACACCTCCTTAAAATATATGGTATCCATTATAAAATAATTAACCAAGTATAATAATAATAACTATATTTTTTTACCATTGTGGAATAACCATTTCCCTTCTCTATTCCATCCTATGAAAAATGAAAACAATGATTGTTTGTATGTATGGCATATCGTCTCCATGTACCAGGGTAATTTTTTTTTCATCAACATATTACTTGGATTGTTGTAAAGATACAATTAACTAATATATATGATATTTATGAAAATATTATGCTTCTATAACTATACTATCATATATAATGTCTCATATCCTAGTCCTATGAAATGTGATAACATCAATCATGTGTACGTGTGGACTACCCCATCCACCAAGTGATGTGATCTGTTATTTTTTTCATTTCATATTTACATTGATGGTGGTAAGGATATTTTTAATGATTCTATATGTTTTATATGATATAATAATGATTCAATAAATGATAATTATTATTTACCTTTATCATTCTACCAATAAAATGGAATAATAGCACTCATGCGTACGTACGACATACCGCCTTCTTGAATAGTGTAATTCATTTTCCTATTATTGCCTCTAATGAATTAAATTTAATATATATTTTTAATTTTAAAAAATATTATATTAATATAATGATTTAAACTAAATAGATGATGTAATCCTGATCAAGATTCAAGGACCAAAACCATTAAACCAAAACATACATGAAAAAAAAAAGAAATTTACTCCCAAAAAATATTAATAATAAAATATTAATAACATAAAATTGATAATATGTCATAAATGTATATCCCAAAAAACAATAAGGCCTCAATGAGAGGGGAGGTGAATCATTTATACACTTATTTTATTAATTTTATGTCCTTTTAAAATAAACCTCATTAATTTTTTTATTTCCTCAATCCACTCAATTATTTCTCACAGCCAAACCATCATGTGTAGTAATAAATCAGATAGGGAATAAAAAATTATTTTCAAGGATAAGATGAAAGGAATACTACATTAAATGTTTTTTTGACATCCAAAAATGTATTCTCCAATCTATCCCTACATGTGAATAAATTTTTTTAGACAACCTAGTTATAATATCTCCAAAAAAAATTTGACAACCTAATTTATCACCTTCTCTAATTTGTTAGACTCCCCAATCAAAATCTTCCAATAACTGGTTAGAATCCCCAGAAACAAGCTTCCTATTTCAGATTAATCAATATCTATAACGTTATTCTTTTTAGAATGTTCCAAGCCACAAGAATGATAGATGTCCCGTCCACATATACATCCTCAATAACATTTGAAATGCTGGTCTTTAGACTCCTTTTAGATAATAAATGATCTGAATTCATGTCGTGACATTATTGGGTACATGTAAACAAATTAATCAAGAATTGCCTGAATTTGGCTCACTTTCAATGTACTTATTTCAAGATGAATGCATAGTATATCAATATTTGTCTACAAAAATTATTCATCATATACATGAATATTTTATCCATAATAAAATAATAATTATACATTTCATAATACATCATTTTTACATCATATAAAACCATCAATAATTTTAAATTTTAAATTATAATTTAAATCCTCATTATTATCTCATTTAATTTTTTTATAAATAAATACGTTTATTATCCACATTTAAAAACCCCATAATCATTTTTCAATTATTTATTAATATAATTAAAATAAAACAAGTGTTTCTGTGGGTATTATTCAGTCTCCATGAAATGCATGTTAAATGCCTGATGGGTTCGGGTATACACTTATCTTATTGTGTAATTCGCCATTGGGTCTAACCTGGAATGTATATATGTGATCTCATTATGTAGATTTATATAAATTTACCTAAGAGATTCAAGTACTCTTTTTTCCTTAGGTGGTGTATGTATCTGTGGATATTCTTTTAATACAGTAGCAACCAATATTTTCTTAATCCTCATTAATGCCAAAAAAGTATGGTCTATCACACATCCTTTATTCATATTGTGCGTCAATCCATTTGATTCCCAATTTATCACATTATATCTTATATTTTTGAGGAATCGGGCCATCTTGTATGTGTTTTCCATGAAACATCCTTCCATTTTCATTCAGTCTGCATCCATGCTAGTGTAACTGCATGCATGTCCATTCAGCTTGTACATACATCATGTATTTATATCAGATTAACTATTTTTAGAGGACACTTATTTATCAAGGAAAATCAATAGTCGTGAATTATCTTTTCAATAATGTAGGTGAATGAATTCTCTAGGCAACATGTATTACAGTTTCAAATAAATATCTTTAAGGTAGACATAGCCTTCTATAATGACAATGCGGATTTTGTTTTATCCTAGTGTATCTGGTTATGACCTCCTTGGCTCAAAAATATAAGAAGAATCAAAATTTTAAGAACCCTTTAATGTTTTAATAAGAATATTCTCCCTATATGAGATCAGATAGCTTCGAACAATAAAATATGATGCCTAGTGAAATATCTTTATGTTTTAATACGGGTTCATACTGTAGTGTGAAGATATGTCCCATATCAATTTCTATAGCACTCTAGGGACATAATTCAGACATTTTCATCCCTTTATCCTAATAGAGATGTGTACCGGGTCTACTCCCGGACCCCCTTTAGTACCAAACTATGTTATATCTCTTCACTATCGTGCCACTTTTCATGGTCATGCCACAATTATACTCCTGAGCACCCCTGCACACACACACACACACACACATTCTTACTCATAGTCATGTCACAACCATTGCCGACCGAGGGATCACCTATAAAATTCAATAGTATCTAGAGGAAATCTTTTCTTGCCTGGTATTTGGATTATTTTTTTTAACAAAATTCAATAAATATTTTTAATGAATATTATTAAATATGATACTCACCTTTAAATTAAAATAATATATTCGTCAAAATTTTCATGAAAAATATATAAAGGTATTTTTCATATTTGTATGGATACCTTTAAATACACAGGAAAATAGAATGGAATTCATTATTCATCAATAATTAATTGATATTACATGTTAATCATCATATTATTCACCCAAATAAAGAATTCACACTTATTGAAAACATTTTTCACTCCTTGAAAAACCCTTTTTCACAAGTCATAAACAATGATGATCAATTAACATAATAATACCACAAAGATAATTTTCAAAAATGATATCCAATGTCATTAAATGAATCCCTAATAATTTTCAAGAAATCAATACTTCACATATTCACCATTTAAAAAAATCAAACACTTGGTCTCAATAGTCTCTTCCTTTTTATTTTGATGAAAATATTTCCTCATATCATAAAAGTAAATATGTGGAAAATTCATTTCCCTCCCTTATTTATAATCAAATTAAAAGGGTGTTTTAGGTCTTCTAATCACATAATTTATCTTAAAAACCATACTCTTACATTAAATAAAAGGAATGATATAACATGATGAATGGGAAAGAGACTATATTTAATCAACTCCAAGTCTACGGGGGATATCTTGGGGTAAAAAATATGAGAGATATAAAAATATGTATATATTATCCATATACTATTCACTTGTGATACCATGATAAAAAATTCTCAAACCTAATGATAGGATTCAAATACATCAATGAAATGAAACATCATGCACACACATTAACATATTCATCAAAATGATTAAGTGATCTAGAATAACCACCACTTTGTCTCATATTTTAATCAAACCAGAATCACAAAAAAAATTATTAGAATGATAAAATTAAATTACGGATTGAATATTGGATTTTCATAACTCTATTTTCAGGTAACCACCCCCCCCCCTCTCAAGGTATTTTCTCATATTATTCATCATAGAAATTTGTTAATTCTATTATGAACAAAACTTCTCAATAAATTTCAAACATGTTAGATCATAAAACAAAATATAACAGGGAATTGGGAAGAACCAATTGTTTCTTTAGTGAAAACATTCATTGTATGAGTTTACTCTAATCCTTAATTTATATATCTTTTCAACAACATTATGGGATGTGTTTTACTTTTTGTTGACATAATTCATGGATTTCCATCATATTTTATTCCCAGGGATTTGTTCCTCAGGTAATGTTTTTTATACACATTAATCTTTAAGGAACCTCTACTAGGTGAAATAGTTGCCGTTTTTTTCATTGAATCATGGTTTATATTTGGGAATCCTCACTTTTTTAGTCATGGAGAATTACTTCTTCCTAACCAAACAAAATTTTTTTCCCAACATATTTCAGATTTTGACATTTCATCTGATATTTTGTTCCAAGTGACTCACCATATATCCCCCATGATTCTTGCCTATTTTTAAAAAAGTTATGTTTAATCTAAAAGAATATTATTTTTTAACATACATAACACAACACCAAAAAAACCTATAAATTGTGATATTATAGATACATCAATTTGGTAGTTATTTTTCTAATTGGTAAATCATCTTCTTGATCTTAATTCATCCTTTGAATGGGAAGATTTTCTATTAATGTATTTCTTATTCCACAATTATAATTATTTTTCTTTTTGACCTAATTGATATGATTAACTATAAACCTCTACAGAATTGTTAGAGTTTTATATATCTTTATTGAACTCATTTTGAACTATGAAACATATGGATTCTATCTCAAATGAGTATTCTTCTATTAAAACCAATATATCCTTGAGGGTAATGATAATGTTTCTTTTTCTGATTCTCTTTTTCATTATGCTTGATCTCATAAATGTTTATTACATCCCTTTCAACATAATATTCCATCTCAAGCTCATTCCTCTAGTTTTCTAAGGACTAGAATTTCATTATTTAATTCCAAACATCATTCATGATTCTATATAGATTTTTTTTTCTTCATTTCATGAGAGTGAAATTGAATATAATCTTTTTGTTATTGCCTCATCGTCATGAGAATCACAATTTTTTGAAAATTTGGATTGAGTCTGAAATTTGACATTCTTTTTCCAAACATGGGTTAGAATTGGAAATAACAAGAGGTTTATACTTTTCCTTGAATATAGATAATATCTTCCAGGATAAATTCTACCTCTTAAGATTATACCATGAAAATAAATAGAATAAAGTTTTCTTATAATTGGGATGAAATAAATGAATACACAATATTTTTCTTCTACATTCCCTTTTCTCTTCACCCATTTTAAATTTTCATGAAATAAATGAACCGATATCTTTGAAATATTTATCATATTTTATATTTAAATCATACTAGAAAATTAGAGTTGACTTCAATCTAATTCCAATTGTAGACCCATGTACTAGTTACATTTCACTGAGAGGGGTGGGGGAATAGGGGGTACCCTTTCTTTAGGAATTTTATTTCATAGTAATTTTAACCTCTTTAATTGTTTAAAGTTCAGGATCTACTCACTATTTTCTCATATCCTCACCATTATGTGTAGTAATAATGAAGATAGAGAAGAACGTAGTAATTACAAGGATTAGATTAATGTTCAACTTCATTCCCTATTGTATAAAATCCATAATATGGATTCTATTCACTATCTTCATATGTGAATACAACTAGTTAAAAACCACAGTTACCATCTCTCTATAACTAGTTAGTCACCCTAATTTCCCTTCATCTCAAATTTTTTAGAATCCTGAATCATATTCCACCAATGGCTAGTTAGACACCCTAGATATAATCTTCCACCATCATGTTGATCTATAGTTATAAGGATATTCTTCAAAGAAAAAAATACACCAAAATAATTCAAGAAACCCCTTCATTGTATACATCCCCAAGAACATTAGCAATGATGGCCTCAATACTCTTTTACAATCATGAATGATTTGAATTATCTTCTTCATAAGCTAATGTAATTTTTTTCACCTTCTTATGGAATTATATAGCTTTGGGCTACTCTAAAAATAAATCTTTCACAATCAAAATTAGGTTTCTCGATATATTTCCATACAAATTCTTCAAAACCTGCATGAAATATTTATCCATACTAAAACAATAATTGTTCATGTGATAATATCTCATTATTCCTTGATTTAAAGTCCTCATTAATTTATCATTTAAAATCAAAATTTAATCATCAATATTATCTTATTTTAATTTTTATAATTATAATCATGTTTATTCCCCTCATTGAAATACCCCATAATTAGTATGGGTACTCTTTTTACATTTAATTCCAAAGAAACTAATGAACTTGGAGGGTTATTATAAAACCTTTATGAAATGAATCTTAACATCTCCGGGTGTTTGGATATACACATATCTTAATGTTTAATTATCCTTTCTATAAAATCCTTCATGAATGTATGAAATCTCATTATGAAGACACATATAAATTGACATAAGAGACTCAAGTTCTCTTTTTCTACATGATGTGCATGCCTTTATGGATATTTTCTTATATGTGCGGTATCAAAGAACCTCATATAAATCTGAATTAATGCTCAACATATTTGGTATATCATTCATCATTTATCCATGGCATGAATTAATACAGTAGTTTCCAATTTTATCATGGTGCCTCTCAAATCCCCAAGGAATCAGGGCATTCTATAGGTGGATTTTAATGGAATTGTCTTCCAATTTCATTTGATATACATTAATGAATGTGTAAATTAATGCATGCAAATTCATCATGGATGTACCTAATGCAGTTATAATAAATTATCTTTATTCAGCGGAATCTTATTCCTCAAGAAATATCACTTATTAGGAATTATCTTTTTTACAATGGCAGTTCATTAATTCCATTAGCATCATGTATTTCAGTATCACCTAAATATCAAAAATATATTCATGAACTTCTATAATGGTTCAATTTCTTTGGTTTTATCATAGTGGATGTTGGAATGATCTTAATAGCCTAAAATTGTGGAAGAATTTTGTTTTTAAGAATCCACGAATGTTGTATGAAAAAGATTAATGGAAGAGATATGATGGATTGGAATGATTGAATATGATGATTAGAGAATTGTCTGTATGTTTCAATACGAGGTGAATAGTATAGAATGTTAGTATGCCCCACATAAATTTCTCGAGTCGTTTTTTGGAATGATATTTACCTCCAAATTCCATCATCCCAGTATATGTGAGTACCAAATTCTACCCCTGAACCCTCTTTAGCACTGACCAACATTATCTCCCTCTATCATCATGCCACTACACATAGTTAATCCACCATTTGAGTCATGTGAGCCTCTATGTATAGACAATCACCTTCAATCACTGATGTTTCTTCCATGTATGGATAAGGGTCTACATTCCAATCTTAGTAGCAGTTTTGAGTCCTCTAAGATGGCCTCATAGTTGGAATAATTCTTAATTGACTACCGTTAAGTATTTTATAGAATATTAGTCAATATTATAGTCACCTCAAAATTCCTAGAAACACTTAATAAAACTATTCATGATAAATATATAAATATATTTTTTATTTTTTCATGGACATAATTAAATCCACATATAAATAGAATGGACTTACTCAGTCTTTATGGAAAAAAGACATTTGATAATTATCAAAAAAATATACACTAAATTAATGGATGGAAACATGTGGTAAATATTATAGACTCGTTGAATAATCCAATTTTAGAAGTCAAAAAAATTTACAATTGATTTGATAAATCATTATACTTACAAGGAATTTTTTTCTAAATCATGAAATCTAATGGAATTAAATGAATGGATAATAACTTTCTAGACATCATGACTTCACATATTTACAATTAACATCAAATGAAGCACTTGGGATCAATAGTAAATGGATTATGTTGGTCGGAGTGGATACTCAAGAGGGGGGTGAATTGAGTTCCAATTAAAATTTTCTGTTAAAAACAATATTGATTAAAAAAAACCCCTATTTCAAAAACAGATTAAACTGTAGTGAATTTATACAGATTATAAAGGTTCAATTAGTTTCTCAAAAATTGATTAGTTCTCAGTTAACTTAATCTTATGATTAAATTAACCTTTGAAACTAACTTACTGGTCTATAATAAATATAAACACTTGCGAGTTTAACTATCAAAGTAGCTTTGAAAATAAATTATATTTCAAAGTAATAGCAGCGGAATATGAAATAAATATGTAGTATGGATAAAGTATATAGCTACAAACACAGAGAATTAACCAAGAGGTTCAGTCTCAAGCTGAGACTTAGTCCTCTCAAAAGTTTATATAAAAATGATCCACACCCTGGATCGGGGTTAACAACAGTGAACACACTGTCCAGGTCACAAGACCTCTACCACAGTTCTGTGTGGGAAAACAAACAACAGCTTAGAGCTGTCCAGGTCTCATACGACCTCTACCACTATCCACAGTGGGAAATGAAGTGTAAAAAGGTTTGCTGAGGATTTAAATATCCTCCAGTGAAAGTACAGGAGTCAGTGTGTGTGTTTAATACAGCAGATAACACACACTGCTCAAAATGTAAAACAAATGTATCACAGAGCAGAGATGTAGAGTTTAGAAATGGCTCTGGTGATTTCAGTGTAGCTCTGGACTCTTTTGTATTTGATCAGAATTTATTCTGAGTCCTTTTCTCGTTTTTGTTTGAGAGGAAGAGTGTCGTATGCTTCAGGCTCAAAAGCAGTGAGATGTAGTCGATGAAGTTCTTCAATGTTCTTTTGTATGCACAGAACTCTTCTTGAGTAGGCTTGATTGAGTATGAGGTTCTGTTCTGATTGGTTCTTCCTTCTATTTCTTTTCCTCTGTATATCTTGTGTTCTTCTATCAACTCTATCTTCTCTCTTCAGCAGAGTCTTCTTGTATTTATGTCACGTGCTTCGGAAGACAGAAAAAGTTTCCTTTCCGCAGGTACGAGGTACGGTTTCCTGACATCCGACAACCTTTATTAATAATTTGACAGAGCATTAAAATATACCTAATATGACCGTTGGTTAGATTAAATAAAGATAAAGATAAAGAAATTCAAACAGTTGTTTATGACTATTGAAGAATCAAGTGATCGGTAGGTCATCAGCATTAGTGAGTAATGATCGGTGACTCAGATAGATCAGCATCGGTGAATCAGACTGATCAGTATCGGTCTGTCATTTGATCGGTGACTCATTTGCATCGGTGAGTCATTTGCATCGGTGAGTCATTTGCATTGGTGAGTCATTTGATCAGCATCAGTGAGTCATTTGATTAACATCGGTGAGTCACTTGCATCGGTGACTCATTTGATCAGCATCGGTGAGTCACTTGCATCGGTGACTCATTTGATCAGCATCGGTGAGTCATTTGCATCGGTGAGTCATTTGCATCGGTGAGTCATTTGATCAGCATCGGTGAGTCATTTGATTAGCATCGGTGAGTCACTTTCATCGGTGACTCATTTGATCAGCATCGGTGAGTCACTTGCATCGGTGACTCATTTGATCAGCATCGGTGAGTCATTTGCATCGGTGAGTCAGATTGATCAGCATCGGTGAGTCATTTGCATCGGTGACTCATTTGCATCGGTGAGTCATTTGCATCGGTGACTCATTTGCATCGGTGAGTCATTTGCATCGGTGACTCATTTTGATCAGCATCGGTGAGTCAGTTTGATCAGTGCGACCGTTGTCCTTTGATATTGGATCAGTGCTTCCGATGTCTGTTGAATGGATCAGTGCTTCCGATGTCTGTTGAATGAATCGGTGCTTCCGATGTCTGTTGAAACCAGAAGACTTCCAACATACTTTGTAAGTCAATAAGCATAGACAAAAACATGATAATAGATTCATTTACAGATTGTAATTAAGTTTATGAGAAATCAAACCAGATTAAGCATTAATGGTATGTGATGATTTGTGATTATTAAAACATCAAACATAGACATGAAATCAACAATCTTCCAGAGGGCTCAACAGATTATTTACGACATTATATATATGTTTACGTAGTTATAGTATTTATGTATAATAAATATATATTTATTATAAATGATGATAAAATATCTTTAAAGGAATGTTGAACTAGAGGTAAAGTATTTCATCTAAATTTCCACCGTACAGAGTCATATTTGGTATTATGTACCTATTTAATTTATTTGGTGCATATATTGAATGTTTTATGTATTTAACCAGAATAAATAATTATTCATGATTATTAAGGTTTAAATTCATGTTTAATACTTTAGGGGTTCCCAATTTAATTGTTTGCAAAAATGATATAATTTATTTAACAATACAATCTTATTTGATTTCTCTTATTTTCATTGAAGAAATTGTATAGTCTAACCTATATAAGAACCTTATTTTTTCAGGTACTCTAAATATTAATGGAGTGTAAATATTTTATACCATTTTATACTCTATTTTTCACTTGAATCCAGAAATGAGATGCTTAAAATAATCACTGATCTTATTTCACATTTGATTAGGTTTATTTTTCTTATATGTCCATATTTAGCAAAATTATTTAAAAAAATGTAATTTTCATTATATAAATGATTTATTTAATATATTTTAGGTTATTAATGAGTTTTTATGGGTTTTAAAAGAATATTTATATTTTTTCCATAATTTACATTTACAATTTTCATTAAAAAAAATACAAATGATATATTTTTTAACATACACAACATTAAAAGATTTTATACTCCCAAAACTATTTTATTATATCTAGATTCTTCTAAAAAATTTCGATAGTTTATTAAATTATTTTTTAAATAAAATTTTACTATAATTTTTCTCTTTCATTTCTTTATATCAATAAAGGAACTACTTTTACTAGAAAACCCATTGTTCTTATATGTGGATGGTTAACTTTTATATCTTAATGATTTTGTGAAAACTAACTTTCACTTGAAACATTCACTTTACTGTGATTATTTTTCATTAAAAATTAAATTTACCTTTAATATCCATATTATTTATATCATGGATATAATTATTCTATAAACCATACATAATTATAATAATTTTGGTTTTTTATGAATGATATTTGAGTAACAGGGGAAATGAAAATATTCTGTGTTATATAATCAATATTGGAATTTTATGAGAATACATATTTTTTATGAATTTAAATGATCATTCAATATATGAGAAATATATTGGACATATCTTTACTAGTGGGGAGTAGTTAAAAATAGCTCATTGATGCATCAACCATCGACATGAGACAAATAATATGGAAAGCCTTATTAAATGGAATTTTTGTGTATACATAAACATAAATTAAACTATCATTGAAAATTAATTTGACATAAAAGATATCATGATGTCTATGATCATGAAATACAATATTAAGCATTTCCATTATTTATATTTTAGTTATTATTATACTTTATATTAATACATTGATATTATCTAGGGTTTCATTTCTTGGTCATGATTTTATTAAATGGATTGTGTTATCAATTATTTACCTTTCTATATTATGTAATTAAACTCAGGTTAATATTAATATACATTCCTGTATGGAGTAACCTGCTATTCTAAAATGTAATTCCCCAATGTCGTATCAGTTCATGTAAACAAAGAAACAAAATTTTAATGGAACTACTAATCCATTTGTAGATTAGTAGCGGATTAAGTCCCTTGAAAATTTATTTATGGATTTTATATGTTATGAAGGTGAAAAAATTGTTCTAGTAGTGTATTGATTGATAGTATATGTTGATCAATGTTATTCAACTATACAAAATACTAATGAGTCTAAATAAATAGAAAAAATGGAAAGGATAACTTTTATAGTGATATTAGTTTTGAAATACTTCCATTGAGAAAAAATGTAGAATTAGAGAGTTTGATCCTCACTTTAATTTAGAAATAAGAATAATGTATGGTAGAATAAATAGATAACATCGCAAGATTATCCAAAAATACATCAGACTATATAATTAATATGAAATGAAAGCTTGCTAGTTTCTATGATGGTCTCTAGAGGAGTGTCTCAGGGGAACTAATTTCCCAAACATTTTCATCATATGATGATAAAGTATAAGTGTTGTTAAGATAGATAAATAATTCTATTAGTCCAATATCATCGAGGGAAATCAAGAGAAGAAGAGGTTGCATAAGGAGTTTGAAAGATTAATTGCATCCATGATAATGAAGGGAATGAATAAATTTTCATCAGGTAAAAATTATCGAAGTAAACATACTATATATTTCATAAAGGTCATGAGAATTGTTTCATATTTGGAGATAATGGTCATATAGAAATTAACTTTACGAAAAGTAAATAAATCACTATTATCAAAAATTTCAACTACAAATATATGGGGAATTATTCAAACCATTTTACTAAGTTTAATTGGAACATTAAATAGAAAAATTAAATTATATAAGGATAATCATATGGAATTACTACTACTAAAGACGAAGCTCCATGAAATTTGGTGAATCATGTAATTATCACAACTATATAAGTGAATGTTTTTATTTGATTTGGGTTCTACCCAATCTTTTATATCTAATTAATCTGATAAGGGTATCTCATCACCACCTTAATGATTTCATATTGTGTTAGAAATAAAAACTCATAATATTCGAATTCCCACATATCATGTCAAAATATCTATTAAAATATATTTTTTTAGTAATGATCTTCCTGTAAATAATTTTATTCTACCTTTAGTAGAGTTTAATATAATCCAATGAATGTAGTGTCTCTCTTTGTATATAAAGTATTAATTTTTGTTGATTGGAAGATACATTTGATATTACAAATCAAAAAACAAGATCCTATTGATGTGAGGATGAACTTAAAATACTAAAGAAAATTAGATCATTCATGTTGTTTTTATTACATATTTCTGATGGATATTTATCTCATTATCTTTGGGATAAATTAATCATTGACGATATTTATTTTTTACGATGTTATGTGAAGAAGGATGGCCAAGAAAGTGGTAAACTTTGGCGAGAAGGACTCACATGCATAGGTCGGGGCTACTGATCAGAAATCCAGGGCAATGTTCGACTCTATTCGGGCTGATCATGTGGGGAACACGGATCTCTTTGATCAACGTGCTTCCAGGAAAGATCACATAGGTTCTGATGGGACATCTGAAAAACCATCTGATCTAAATAAGAACTTCGCGGAAGTTGTTAAATCGGCAGCGAATGTGGTGTTATCTGATTTTGGTCTTCCTTCTCTGAGAAGAATCATTTGGAAAGGTCGTGTTGAGCATGTCTCTGCCAACCCTAAAGCCATCGAGGATAGGATCAAGCTCTGTAGGTACTTGATTATTGCGATGGTTTTGACTCCAAAGGGTGAGAGGGCCTGGCGGTTTTCCGATCTGGGGAACAAGATTTATTAGATATGGGGTTTTGGTGACTAGCACATGACAACCCTGGAAAGGTGATACTTTCACATAATCTTCCATTTTGATGATCAAAAGATTCAATCTTTGAGCTTTGGTGCTTTAACACTAAATCCTATAATTCTTAGAATTCAAGAATGGGATCATAACTTCGATCCTTTTGATGTGAGGAATACTCATACACAAATATGGATCAGAATTTGTAGTCTCCATTAGATCTATTGGAATCCCACGATCTTGAGGGATATTGTATCCTCAGTTGGAAACCCCATCAGGATTGATAGAAAAAACAGATAATCCGTGACCTGGGAACTATTACTGATTTCTGGTTGAACTAGACATTGCAACCACTCATGTTGAGGAGGTGGTACTTAACACAAGGGCTGATAGTTTTATTTTGGAAATCCACTATGAAAGGAAGACTAAGTTCTATTTAGATTGTAGTGTTTTTGGTCACCTGGTCCATGAATTCAATAGGTCTAAATTTTTTAGTTTTTGTAACATCAAGGGGAATTATGAGGAGTCCTGAAGGAAGGGAAGTGATAAGGATAAGGGGATTACGTGAGGTGAATTATCCTTTTAGATGTTGAATGCAATAGAAGAGGAACTTGTGTTGGATCCGGATGTGGTTTCTATTGCTTGAATTGTTTATATTGAAAAGTTTGCTACAAATTTGAATGTATTGCCTATTGATAAGAAAATAAGGATGGTTGAAATGGATATGTCACTATATTCATGGAATGAAGCTGTGGTTCCTAATGACCCTGTGGTGCATTGTCCAGATGCTAACAAGGAGGGCGCCTCTTTCAGCCCTCCTCCTGTGACTCTTAATGACCCTATGGTGCATTGTTTAGTTTCCAACGAGGATGTCATCCCTCCTCCTGGGAGTCTAGTTGTAGTACCGTGAAGTGAGCCCAGAATGGGTTGTTTCATTGAGACATGTTATGAGCAGTAGGTTCATTAGGGTGGTTCAAATTTCTTGAGCCTGGTGGGTGGGCAAGGCTCTCCCATTCATGACTTGGTGGTCATCACAACATTGCAGGAGGTTTTGCAAGAGAATGACCGAGAGGCTTCTGGGGACACTAGCTTGGTGGCATCACACCAAGATGACTCATCCCAGGATTCTCTTTTGGCAGATGATCCAACTCCAGTAATGGAGGACCCCTTCTCTCAAGTCCCTAGTGGAAAAGCTGATAAGAGAAGAATATCACAGGATTCCACATTGGGTATAACTCATTCTCCCAAAAAATTCATTCCTCTTAGTGGGAAGCTATGGGCATGATGATTATAATGCTCCTTATAAACCTGATGAGAATAATGAGAAATCCTTAATGGAAGAGCGGCCTAAAGGGAAATGAAAAGGGAAGAACAAGAAGATAATGGTGGAAGCGCAAAGGAAGGGTGGGCCTCACACCCAAGGCAAAACAACCTTGTCTAAATGAAGATCATATTTTGGAATTGTCAAGGGCTTGGGAATTATCCAGCGGTCAAGGCCCTTAGGCATTTCATTTTGACCAACAGACCATTGCTGATTTCCATAGCTAAACCAAAGATGACCTTTGATAAGTGGGTAGCTTTTAAATGGTAACTCTTGGCTACTTGTTTGTCTCATAGAATCTAAGTGACAATGGGGCAGAATCCATTTGGATTCTCAAGCATAATATCATTAATCTTTTATCTTGAATTAGGAATCAGTGGGTTTTCTATGTCACAATTTGATTTGAGAGATTCACTATTACTTGATCTTTTGTGTATGAATCCAACTTCTACATCAAAAGAAGGGAGCTGTGGAGATATTTGTGAACCATTTCTGCTTAGGTGCCTCATAGTTGTGTTGCCAGGGGTGACTTCAATACAGTTTACCGACCTGAGGAGAAAAAAGGAACCCATTTTAATATGTTGGCAGCCACTGATTTCTCCTCATGCACCGATATTTGTCATCTGACTGAAGTACCCATCGTGGGTGCACGATTCACATGAAGCAGGTATACATTCAATGGGTGTTGAGCCAGTAAATTGGATATCTTTTTTTTTTAAAATAGATGACAAGCATGATGCCATTGTGGTCTCGGGGATGACTTTACCCAAATGTCACTCTGATCACAGTCTAAATTTAGTGGATATTTTCACTAGTCAGAGGAGATTCTCCCCCATTCCCTTTATATTCAACAATGCCTGGCTGGTTAGTCCCTGATGTAGGGAGGATATCTCTAATGCTTAGATGATGGCAGCGATTGGCAACCCCCTTGAAATTCTGGCTAGTAAGCTGAAACATGCGAAGAAGTAGCTCAAGGATTTGAGCAACGTGTCATTTTCTGATCTGGAAAATGACATTAAGGAGGATGAACAACACCTCCTGTCTTTCAAGAATGTGAGTCAAAATCAGTATTTCCCAACAAATGATGAGATTCAGGCCCTTTTATTCCTTGATGACCTTATTGCACTTCAGGAAAGGCTTTCTAAAATTCAATACAATACTAAATGGCTGCAAAAAGGGGATAAGAACTCAAATTTTTTCCAATGTTTTCATCGATATAAGAAGACACGTCGAAGTATCAATGCTATTGAAATCAATGGATAATTATAGAGCTCAGAGGATGAATTATCATGTGTGGTTGTTAGCTATTTTGATGACCTATACTTAGAGAAAGGGAATCAGAATCTGTCCCACCATCTTGATAATATGTAGGCCACCATTGGTACTCAACATAATTGGATATTGGTGGAAGCACCAATGGAGAAGGAAATCAAGGATGCATTATTTTCCCTGAATATTGATAGTGTATCTGCGTCAGATGGTTTCACTATCAAATTTTTTATGTTCTATTGGGACATTGTGCACCATGAAGTGATTAGCACTGTGGGTGAATTATTCAAGCATCCATCCATGGAATATGGTGTCAATGTATGCTTTATTTATTTGCTTCAAAATATGGAAAGTGACTTGGATATCAAATACTTTAGTCCAATTTATATTAGGATCACGATAACCAAAGTCATCAGAAAGATCATTGCCTTAAGGCTGAGTAGCATTACTGGTGAATTAATCACTCATAATCAATTTGGGGTTATACCTAGGAGGAATATTCGGAGCTGTCTTCTCACGACATCAGAAAGTGTTAGCATTATGATAATGAAATTCAGGAATGGAAGTTTTTCTCTTAAGCTGGATATCTCCAAGGCATTTGACACTTTCTGTTGGAATTTTTTATTTGCGATTCTCAGGAAACATGGATTCTTTGAACCCTTTATTAAGCGTTCTCTACCATTTTGAGTAGTGTCAGGCTATCAATTCTCATCAACGAGTCACGTAGAGGGTACTTTAGATGTACTAGAGGGGTCAGAAATGGGGACCCCCTCTCTGGACTTCTTTCTTCTCTTGCTGAAGACTACCTAAGTGTTTTCCCAAATGACCATATGCTAGCTGGTCTATATAGGAAAATCAGAGCTAGAAGGGATTACTTTACACCCTCTGACATCTTTCACGCTGATGAAATTTTTATTTTTGGGCAAGCTGATAAAAGAAATTTTTTTTTGTATTCAAAAGCTATTTTCTCACTATGAAGACATTTCTGTGCTGGTGATTAGTTGGAATAAATCTTTTACTATGTTTGGGAAAGGTATGACCATCTTCAGATAGAACAGAATAGCCAGGAACCTTGGGGTAGGGAGGAAAACACTTCCTTTCATTTATCTTTTGGTGCCTCTTTTTTTGGGAAGAATCAAACGCGTTTATCTTGAATGTATTTAATCTAGAATCATTTCTCATATGGCAGCATGGAAAGTGAAATCCATCTCCCAAACTGGTATAATTTGTTTGGTGAATTCTGTGACTACTTCTATGTTTTTCTATGTCTTCTCTATTCATAAATGGCCAAAACACCCCATTAAGGAGCATCATGTTCTAATCAGAATTTTTTTGACTGAATCCCTTTATGAGAGGAAGAATATTACTATTTCTTTGAAAGAATGTATCAAGCCATTTGACATGGGAGGCATGGGTGTTAAGGATTTGAGCTTATTCCATGATGCTCTTATTAGTAAGTTCACGTAGAACCTGGTTTCTGGCAGTGATATGTCACTGGAATTTCTTTCACATAGGTTTCTGTATAAGCTGTAAAGTGGGCATTCCATGTATGTTGCTTCCTCTATTTGGATTGCCATCAAGTATTCTTACCATAGCATTATGCAATTCTATATTTGGATGGTCTATACAAGTTCGGGTCTTAATATGTGGACAACCCGATGGATGGAAAGACCCTTACATGAGACAATGGATGTTCCATCTCCCATGAAAACACTATCAATTGCTGATTTATATCAGCACCATGATCTGCAGGGCTTTTTACCTAGTACAATCTGTTTGCAGGTATAACATTACTGGTATAATGCCTATATTTTCTGTCCTGGACTCCAAGCATGAATGAGATACTCACCTCTAGGGAGTACTATAGGCACATGTGTGATGGTTATACTACCACTCCTTCATGGTTACATGGATTTAGAAATACTTTCATACCTCTTTCTCGGTACCTTCCCATATGGAGGGTCTGGAAAAACAGGCTTCCTCTGTAAAGTATGCTATAGCGAACTGGTCTGCAACATGAACATGTCTTCTATTTGTGCATGCAGGCTGATGAAACCATACAACATATCTTTCTATCATGCACTTATTCATGTCAAATATGGAATCAGTTGCAGCCAATCTTTGAAACTTCCCTCCCGGAGGATATCATTGATAGGTTTATGTATTCCATCTAAGGTGTCAGACACAGTGAACAGATTAATGTGCTATTGCTATCCACTGTTGCGGATGCATATGATTTCATATGGAAGGCTAGAAATAGCATGGTCTTTTGACAACCACATGCCCTCTTGGAAGGCTGGGTTGAATGTGATTTATAGGGCGCTATTAGCCGCCTCTAAAATTTAAACAGGTGTAACGAATAACATTGTAAATGACTTGATTATTCTAAATACTCTTTGTGTTCCTCGTAGGGTCAAGAAGCATATGGTGCTAAAATCAATCAGATGGATCCTGCCCATATGCCCATGGTTGAAAGTGAACGTGGATGGTGTGACCTCGGGTGCGTGAGGACCGTCAAGATGTGGGGGTATCTTTTTCACCCATCGAGGCTTCGTTAAAGGCTGTTTTTACCACTATATTAGAATTGGATCTTCTATCAAAGTTGAGATTTGGGAGATGATCAAGGCCATCAACTATGCAACTCAGCACAGTTGGACACATATAAGGGTGGAATCTGATTCTTCCACAGTGGTGGAAATTTTGAAGACGCGTTCTCAAAATGTTCCCTGGAAAGTGATTTCGTCATGGAGCGCTTGTCTTAGTGCTCTTGATCACTTATAGTTGGATGTCACTCATGTCTACTGGGAGGCAAATCAAGCAACATATGCTCTTTCTAAGTGGGCTATCATGGAGGTCTCTTCAAGATGGTCCATTATTACTCAAGATTTTTGCTATCGTTTTTTTGATTCATATATGTGTGGTATGTGTTATTCGCGTCTTTGTAAGCCCTATTATTCTGCCACTTCCTATTTTCTATTAATTTGATAGATATGGGTTCCACCTGGACCCAGAACTTGTTTTTTATGAAGCAATGTTTTCAATATATTTCATCCCTAATTCCTCACCAATTTCACTAACTCCATATAAAATGGCTTAGATTGGGATGTTGTAATTAAAGAAAAAACTCTGTAAGAATCTGGATTGGGGATTCATTCCACCACGTAATTAACCATGGAGGGCATGCGTTCATTTTTTTAATAAGAATGATGGGTTAATGCAACATTTCATTAATAATTAGGAAAACAAAAAATCACTATTAAGAACATGTCTCCTCTACCTATGATCAATGACATGTCTGATCAATTATGAGTAGATCAATATTTTACCATGATTGATCATTGATAAGGATATTATTGTTTAGTAGTCAAAAAAGAGTATAAAACAAATGCATCCCTTTGTATGATGTATAGTCTTTATGAATTTATGTTAATACAATTCATACTTACTAATTCTCCCTCTATCATCATGGATTTTACTAATATAGTAATTAGATATAAGCATGATCAATTTGGGGAAGTATTTTTAGATTTTATTCATTTATACTCAATGAGTATGGTAGAACATCAAAAACATTATAGGATCATGCAAATAAAATTGAGGAATTAGAATCCATATACCAAATTTATAAACTGCAAAATTTTTACTAATAAATTTTCATTAGGGTCATAGAATTCCTAGTGTGGGTATATCAGTGGATCCTTCAAAGATATATGTTGTTGAGTAACTTCCTTGTTCATCCATGATATCCAAAAAATATTTTTCTCTTGGGGTGGAGGGATAGTACTAAAGGGCTGTGATATATTTCTCATGACTACCTAATGCAATCACAATTTTGACTTAGTAGTGTGATAATTTCTTATGGACAATTGAATGTGAAGAGAATTCCAATAGACTAAATAATGGGTTTTTATTTCACTTGTACATAAACGACACTACAGTGGAGATGGATTTGTGATTATGGTTTTGTATTTAAGAAAGGACAAGGATTTGTTCTCATATACAATAGTATTGTAATAATTTTTGATTCTTTGCAAATGAAAATTCATATGATGAATTACCTAACTCATGGTTTTGGGTTGAAAGTAGTAATTTTTTTTTATAATTTAGATGAATTATATATAGTGAAATGTGTGATATATATTGATAATAAAATTATGATGTACATATTTACATATAATGATTTTGATATTATCCATTGGATACGGTTTGAGTTGATCAAATATTATGCCTACCACCCAATAAAGGTGAACATGGTGGCTCATAATCTAGTCATAATGATCTAGCAAGTCTGTCTATAATTAATATTGAAAGATACCCCTTGTTTCTGGACTTTCAATATATGGATCTTAAAAAAATAAGGAAATATGATAGATCATACCATTCTCAAAAGAATTTTCAACCATGAATCCATGATCAGATTATGAATAGTATATAAGGAAGATGTGGAAATACAGAAGGTGAGGAATATAGTCGACTTCAACCATGATTAGGATGAAATGATATGGTTCAGAAATCAAGAATGTGTTCTATTATTACTATTTTCAATGGATTATTTTTTTAAATATCACATTTCTTTATTATTTATTCATTTTGGAAGTATGAAGATGTATGAGGATCTTAAAGAGTATTTATACTATGATAATAAGAAAAAAAGATACAGAATAATTTGTATCCTGATTCCCAATGTGTTAGGATGTTAAGGCTGAGAGACAAAAGTACAAGGGGGTGTTATAAAACATTACCCATACCAGAATGGAAATGGGAAACTATTTCCATGGAATTCATCATTGAATTCCAAAAAACATATAAAGAGATTAATTCTATTTAGATTGTAGAAAAACACCATTTGAAATTAGCTCATTTTATCACTATTATAGAATATTTATCTCTCGAATAGATTACTCAGTTATACATTAAGTTTACTAGATGCTATAGTGTATAACCCCAATAATATCTAATGAAGATTTGAGGATTACCTCATTTTTTAGGACAATACAATAGTGGGATCCAGATATAGGGGTGAATTTGAGTACTACTTATCATCATTAGAACGACATATATTTATAAAGGACCATTCGAACTCCAGAAGTCATATTTAGAGATTTCTCTATGGATTTAAAATGTGGCTATGATCCACAAGTTACATTAGTAGAATTTGATTACAATAATACTTCTCACTGGTCATTAATATGGAACATTAACATTTTCTATCTGAATGGAAAGAAAAAATGCTAGTAAATTGGGATAATGTTAAATAATGTATTATATTGAGACATGGTCATACTGTCGAAATGAGAGAGAAGGTTGGATCCATTCAACTACATGTAAGGGAAGCATAGAGTTGATAGAAAATTTATGTAGACAATAATTATAAAGATTTATATTTTAATGTGAGTGATAATGTATTCTTTAGAATAACTCCTTAGATTAATTTTATGAGATTCGGAATGAAGTTTATTCCCTTTATATATTATATTGTTTGAAATTCTTGATCGTATCGAGATGATATCTTATAACTTGGTTATTCCACAATATCTTTCTAGTGATCATAATGTTTAAGAGATAACTATCCATACGAAATTCATACTTAATAATTCACAATTTCTAAACTCATAGGTCATACCATTTGATCATGATATATCATATGAGGGATAACTGGTTGAAAATATGGATCATAGAGATAAATTTTAATGAATCAAGACCACTCACCTTGTCAAAGTTATATGGTGAAACCATAAATTTTGAGAAGACAAATGGGAACCTAATGATGTGATGAGGAATGATTCAACTAACTTTCATTAATTAGAATCTCACAATTACAATGGAATAATTTTTATGGGGGTAGAATGTAACAACCAAATATTTTATGATATATTTATCTATAAAAAAATTTATTTGATAGCTTTAATTATACAGAAAACGGATTTCAAACAAAATATAGAAACCTTTCAAAATTTAATTTTGTGAATATTATATAATTTTTGAATTCATCATGTTAAAATATTTTATATTGAAATTTTGGGATTTTTCTGATAAGATTATTTTTCTAAGAATTGTGTAAAATACATATTAAAAAAATATCGTTTATTTTATTTGAAAAAACACCTTAATTTATTTTAATCAAAATTTAATATAAACATCATTTAGATAGAAATATAATTTAATTAATTACATTTTATTCATCATTATACATGATTTTGGTAATTAATATTTGGACAAAACACACATTTTTCAAAAAAAAAATATTTTTATTTCATTTTAGGTTATATAATAAATTAATTTCATCATATTTTTTGAATTGAATTTCATAAAATAAATTCGGTATCTATAATAAGGATGTTCAAATTTTGAAAATAGTTCCCTTTTTCATTATCAATAGTAAACATGGTGGATATTTGTCACCTCAGTAAGCGTAAAATAGGTAAAATGATGTTAAAACAATGGGAGAGGGATTTAAATTTCTATAAAATAGTACATTATCCAATTAGAAAAACATAGATTAGCCACGTCATTAAATTCCTTGAAACTATAGAAACTTAGTCCCATTTTTCTTTAATATTCACCAATATTTTACTTTAAGAAATGAATAAAAATAAAATGTCTCTTTCTTGACATTAATATATATAATATTTTATCATAAGAATTATAAGAGTTTATGTTCAATTTTATCTTTTCTTTTTGAATATTAATTAAAATTTTTACCATGCTAATTTATTATTAAATTTTCTGTGTTGAAATATTTAACATAAATACTTATGAAACGATGACACCATATTTAATCAATTAATAGAAAAATAAAATATATAATTTTAATAATATTCAATGTGACTCAAATTGGGTGAATTATGATTTATATTTGAATCCCATTTCAATCATGGTGAAATAATAGTCAAAGTAAATGAATTGTTTCCAAAATTTTAATAATGGTATTTAATAATATACAATATTTTATTTAATAGTTTAAAATTCATAATAATCCTATATTCAACCAAGTTAATGGGATATAGTTAATAAAATATTCTATAATCCATTTATGGATCGTATTTTCTTTTTATGGTAACATTCATTACCCTTATAGAGTAAACAACATTTTTATTATGGTACTAGTGAAAAGGTATAACATGGGATAAAACTAAGGGATAAGGGTTAAAACTTAAACTAAACATATCAAAATATTATTCGGGGAGATGTTCATGACATATTTAATTCCTAGAATCTAAATATATCAGTTTGATTCCACTTTATTATGAAAATTAATTTATTTTAATTTCATACTATAAGTAATTCCAACAGTTCCCCTCCCCACACATATAAAAGGTCACATCATATACTCTCTTCATCACACCATTTTATCATTATAACTCATCCAATATATATAATAAAACCATCATATATTTATTCCACAGGACTTATATATTCAACTATTTCCAAAATACCATCCATTCAAGGGTTAAGTTTTAATCTAGAAGAAGTTTCTCAATAATGAGGCACAACTCTTAACTGAGTACATTCAATTTTATATCCTATCTACCTCCTATAAATCTGTGGTATAAATTCATAAATAGTGATTATAATATCATAAATATAATAAAATTTCATTATGATTATGGTAAAAAAAATTTCCATCTCTTTTATATCCTACAAAAAGTGAAAACATATCTTGAACATACAAATATATTACCATCTACATTTAACGATGTAATTAATTTTCATCATCATTTTACTTGGATGGTTATAGATATTAAAATAATTAATATATATTATACTCATTAAATAATTATTATTTAGTAATTATAATATCATATATACATTATTACATTCCTACCTGTCGGAAAAATATAATTTCAATTGTATTTATTGTTGACACCCACCTCCACAAAGTGATGTGATATATTTTTTTATTTCTGGATTACATGGATAGTATTGAAGAATGAAATAATTAAACTAAAATTCAACCTGGAATCTATTTTGACCGAATATATCATTCTTATATGTCCATATATTTAAAAATTGTCTAACAAAAGTATATTTTATTTACACAACTAGTTTTTAAAGGAAATAATAATAATTATTTACTTATTACATGGTCTTAAATAATGGTTTGTAAATATTTTCATAAGACTCGTTTATGATTTTCCTTATATGATAATTTAAAAATGAATGTTTTATAACCTATATTAAATTAACATATTTTTCCATCAACATAACTATTTTACACTACTTAGATTCTTTTTCAATTTTTTATAATTAAATATAGAAACATTTTAGTAATTATTATTTAAATGTATCTATTTAATTTTATTTAGTCCCCAAAATGTTATGATTTTATTTTAAATCCTATAATTAGGATTAATTGATACTCATATTTTATTTGTTATTAATTTTTTTGTTACTAAAACTATCTTGAAATATTAAATTTCTTGTTATGATTTTTCATTAGAATATAAATTTCCCATAAATATCTATATTATTCAGATCATGTATATAATTATTTCATGAAGTATGTTTAATTTTTAGATACTGTATTTTATTAATGATATTAGATAGAATGAGAAAATGTAATATTTGTTATTCATTATTCGATATGGAAATTTATTTATAAGGAATATTGTTTATAAATTGAATTGAACAGTTAATATATGGGGGATAAATTAGACATATTGTAAAGAGTGGTGCAAGATATAAATTCCCCTTGATGAAATGATAGGTATGATAAAAAAAATTAATTATTTATCCTTATTAATTGGGTTTTTTTTATATACCTACCCACCAATTAAAGTTTTTTTCACCCAAATATTGGATGGAAAATTTATCATGATGTCTAAATTCATGACATCTAATATTAATAACTTTCATTATTGATAATTCAAATATTATTAATCATCATATTATTGCATTAATATTATTAATAGAGTCATTTTTTGTTCTAATTTTGGATTAAATGGAAAGTGTAATCATTTTTTAACCTTTCCATATATATTAGGAATATTGACTCGTGATAGCCCCTTCTGTGGTTAACTTGTACATATCTTCTGGTCTTAACCTATATTTGTTTCTTTTACCCAGGATATGAAGAATGATATTTTGAATAATTTAAAGGATAAATGAGTTTTAATTATGCTATAAATTTTATACATTTAATTTCATATGAGAATCATGTATGTATCTTGTTTTTAAACACATACTCACTAATAGACCCATTGAGATGAGATCCTTTCTAACTTTTTCAATTTTAATAAATTTATTATTGGTTCTAGGCTATAGGATGTGAGGTTTATACAAGCTTCTCATAATGAATAGTCAGTAATGTACCTCAATTCTTCACTAAACAATTATGATTTATCCTTCTTCCTTAACATGAAACAATTAGAAAGTCTACATCTCATAAGAAAATATTGAATGATTATCTTGGTTTTGTTGGTGTCCATAAGGGATATGTATCCTTATACAATCCATAGTCATATTTAAGGTCATCTTAATAATCTTCATTTAGTCATTATGATAAATATTAATAATTGGATTCTTTTATTAACATTCCCCTCCTTTGGATTGTTTGGTTGCTAGTAAATGGTGCACACATTGATATCTACCATCTCTTCTTCTTCTACTTATTAAATCTAAAATAATGAACTCTCAATTTTTTTTGATATCTACCATCCCTTGAAACATAAAATATTGAAGTCAATAGAATTATTATTTCTCTCTCGATTCTTATAAATTTAGTTTTATTATTCCTCTACTATTAATATATATATTTACAAAATTATGTGATAATTATTTGTATATTTTTAATGTCTATATTCAATTATATTTATCACCATGATATTTTTTATTTTAATAATTTTCAATAGAATCACTGGGGACTACTACCCAAGGTATCTGAATATTCATTTTTTCACTTACTTTTCTAAATTATTGTTTTTATAAATACCCTAGACAATCCTTTATATTTTTTAAAAGATATTTACTGATAATTCAATTATATTTTATCATTCCAAATTATTCTAAATAAACATATTGTAAATAGTGTAATTAAAATGATTAGATCCACTCAATAAATTCTTATATAATGTTTACATATTTTTACCTAAAACATATAAAACCACTAATTCCTTTGTGATATTTACATAAATATATAATCACTCTGTATAAGTGGTATAAGTCATTGTGGTGTGAATTTTATTTCAAGTTAATTAAAATGCTATCTACTATAGAAATGCAGATGAGGGTTGAACCATATGATGAATGTAGGTAGACACTTGGATTAATCACCGATAATAATTTTTAGGTTGCTCAGTTTTAGATGTGGCTGACAACTAAAATTTTGAAGAAATGAAAAACCATTTACAAATGATTATTTAAATTTACTAAAACAATATAAGTGAACCAAATTTAAAAAAAATAGGAAACCTAGGGAGATGGAAATGTTATATTTGTGATGTACGTTTTGGTGCATGAAATTCCAATTAATTAATTACCACATCTATATATTTATTTAGCTTATTACCATAGATTCCAATTTAAATAATAAAAAAGAAGGTGTAATTCTATGATGTTTTATTGTATTATAATTTTTCACAAAAAATAAACATTTTAGTATCTAATTAATGAATAATTTGAGTGACATTTTAGCATCAAACCACATGGTGCAATGCAATGAACCATTTCTAAAAAAATGAAGTATTAATATGTGTCGTTCCCACCAACATAAGATCAGTTATTAGATATAACTATATGATGATGAAGATAAATAACATTGAATATTAACTTCTCATAAAATATAATTATTTTTTCATAATTTAGTCATGTGATATTTGCAATTCTATCTAGTGTGAGGCCATGTGTTAGATAAATAAATTATTTGATGGTCTCATGACCTTCTTTAAAATGGAAACTAAAGAATATGTGTACATTCCCCAGGAAAATTAAATGAGACATTGATATAATTGAGTAATTAAAAATCCAATAAATAAGAAATAACTAGAAAAGAAATAAGATAAAAAATTAATGAAGTGTTGCTATTTTTTTATTCATCTCAACTCTTACACTAAAGAAATAGTCACATATAAATAAAATAAGATTCATAACATAATATAAATATACCACCTTGTTTATGTGGATGTAAGGATTTTAACATGCTTGTGATGATGATATCCAACTCATATAAATTACACTTTAAATATTTAGAGAACATAATAAACCAATCCATGTGTTATCAACCAATGGTAAGAACCACCAATTGTGACTACACTCGAGCTGTCGAACACACAAATTAAACACCCTTATATTGAACACCATATAAATTATAGGATATATGATATACACCCTATTTCATGTCAAAAAATCATATTCATGGTATGAGGATATTAATGTGTAGGACATTACACCATCAAATGAGACTTTTACCACAAAATTACGGTGGTGATTTCATGAAAGAGATAAGGTTGACATGTCCCGAGGAAAGACATAACTGAATTAGTTGACGTGTAGGGAAGGAGGTGTCCTTATGTAATTATATCCTGGATGATATCATACAGTGGGATGGCCTTTCAAAAAAGAAGATAGGTGTGAGGTTGGTGAGTGATGATCAGTGGTTGCTGATCATCCTTGGTGATTTGGAGGCTACCACTTGGATATGGATTAAGGTGTAGCTGGTGTGAGATCAATGTGTGTTCTTGAAAGGGTTTGGATAGACAACCCAATAAGAGGGTGAAATGATTACCATATTTCATGTTCTTCTAATGAGGAAGTATGTGCCCCCAGATCACCGACATGAAATATAAAAGTCCAAGAAAAATAAAAATAAAAATTTGAAACACATAACTATCTAAATTATTAATGTTAAATAGTAATATTGAGAAGTTAATACTTGTACATAATTTAGTAATAAAAAATTATAATTAAATATATGTGTGTATACATTCATAGATATCATTATATATATTTTAATATAATTAAAGAAACTATGATTAACATATAAGATAAAAATTACACAATTTAATATAACTATACATAAATAATAGTATACTAAAAATAATATTATAAATAAATGCTAATAAATTTCAGTAATAATAAAAATTATGATGATGATAAAAAAAAATATATTACTACTAATAAGTTGGTATAACAATCTAGTAATATTTTTAATGAATATTTCAGTGAAATTAATGTTACAATAATATAAAATTAATAAAAAAAAATTAATAGTGAAAAAATATCTAAATAATAAAACTAAATAAAAAATATAAAAATGATAAAAAAATAAATTTTTTCGAAATTAAAAAGATAAAATAACAAATTTTAATCCATTTAATTAAATATATCTTTAGAAATTATAAAAATCTATCTATAAACATTTTACATCATTAATAATAAACTATTTTTCTATTGATTCACCTTTTAAACTAATAATCCATATGTACTAAATAAAATATATTACTTGTAATTTAGTGATTTTAGCACTATCTTTCATAACATTTTAAACCTCAGATTAAATTTTAATTTTCTAATAAACTTACTATGTAAAATATGTACAACATTACATATATTATCAAATATAATTTTAATACTCTAACATATTTTACATTTATCACAATTCATTCATGATTTTTCCATATTTTTGTATAATCCCCTTGAAATATCTTCATCATGTTATAAATTATATTATATTTCATAAAGACTCAATCCTTTTCCTAATTGAAATAAAAAATATGTTATATACCAACAATATAAATTCCATATTTAATAAAATATATTTTGTAAGATGTAAAAGAACATACACATCAACTATAATATCATATATATCAATGTGAGCTCTGATAAATTTATAATTTTCACTTATTATGGAGATATAATGTATGAGTAGAATATCTTTTAATCCATATAAAATATTTTATGTATAAAAGTGTAAAATCTCATCTTTGTTGAAAATTATTTATAATATCTTATGCAATATGCTATGAATATTGCATATCTAAGTAAGCTTCATTAATATTTTAATTTTTTAATTTGGTATAATATATTATATATTATTTCTAAAACCACTCAATATTATTGATCATATTTAACTTAGATAAAAACATTATCAAACACTATCAAAATAACTCAAGATAGACTATATCCTTTAAAATAACATCATGATATTTTCAAATCTTCTTATACAATATAAAAATTATTGAAATTATCTATCAGAAAATAAGAACGCCTTTGAGTATTACATTATTCTCCTATAACTCCATGACATTGGATCTTCCTCAAACAAAATCCAGGTATCATATTTATGTGAAATCATTCTTCTCCACATGATAATTATTTAGATATATCTTCCTTAAAAAATGTCAGCATCTCGGAATCCTTATTGATAAATAATGTCCAAAAATATTAATAATATATGGAACTCTTATCAGCATATTAATTTCTTCAAAATCCACAAATTTTCAAAAACTAATTAAATATGTGAATCATGAAGCAGAAAATTACACATATTTTTAACCACATTTACAAATCTTTTGTAGATAAGTATCCTCTATAAAATATTAGAAATAACATGAACTCTTTTCCAGATGTAAATGGATATCTATGAATATCCAAGGAAAAATATTCATTTTTCGTGTGAATATTGATAGAAATCCACTTCCAAGATCACATTATTTTCATAAATAATTATTTATTATTTATAACTATACATATAAAGAAATGTTTCTTGGGTATTCCATAATTATCTTATCTTCACATTTTCTTGGTTTTATATGTCTTCTTCCAAGATGATCATTCTAACACATATTTACATCATGACACATTGAAAATAGACACAAAACATCACAAGTGGTTTCAAAAGTCTCCCATTGTAGATTTATTATGAACTATATTAAATAAAATGAATTTAAATGTGTTTTCATTAGTTTTCTTATCTCAACCATTTTTGAAAATAAATACACTGAATCATAAAATTCAGTTTTATAATTTCACTCAAATAAATGTGTTATCAATTAATCCACTCTATTAGTACATGAAAAATTATCAATAAAAGAATAATGATGGACTAACATAGATAATAAAGTGATTTTTAAAAAGAGATAGATAATTATGCCAACTAAAAAAATTCAAGGTATTTTCAAACATTTTTAGTGATAATAAAAACTGTAGAATATATTATCTTGATATTTAAATCTAAATTTCATAAGTTATGTAAATAAAAAATTTAAATATCCTTCAAAACATGTTGTCTTAGTTTCAAAAATCATCTGTTTAAATTATTAATATCTGTTCAATTTTAGTTCATTGAACAAAAGAATTTTTCACTATTCCCTTCAGAATTGATTCTTATAAAACTTGGTTGATAGAAAATAAAATCATTCCTCTTTAATGAAACATTCAAATAATTTCATAGGAATTATATATTTTATTTAAGCATTAAAACTTTGAATCATTATTAAAATTCTCACCCTCAAGGGGAACACTCTTAACTCCCTTCATCAAGGTTAATCTTTTCTTTATTTTTTTTAAATATACAAAATTTTATTTCACTTCCTAGATGATAGATTAATTTTTTTACTATATTTGATATCATAATCATGTCCTTAGTTATTATTCTAAAAATAATAATCACATTAGATTTCATATAAATAAAGATAAAATAAAATATATATGGATATAATATGGAACTCCTTTTAACATTAGTGAAATAAAAAATTATGAAAATATCTTCCCAACCAAGATAATATTATCGTTTTATCTTTTATTTTGGGCTAAAATTTTATACATTCACATTTTATTTTATAGACTTCATTTTTTTTGCATCAAAATTATCATTAATTTTTTTGTGTTTTATTTTCATATATTTATTTTGTTTACATTTTTCATAAATTTACATGATTCCATTGAATCTAGTATCATTATTTTCAATATATTCACTATTTCTTGATGTTTGATTAATAATCATTGTAATTGTTTATAGCATTTTTTTATGTTCCACACAAATTATCAAGAACAATTCTATAAAATTCTTTATATATCCTCTTTGAAAATTATATTTATCTATGGATTTCACTAATTCCCAACATTACTTATATTTTCTTATGATTTTTCACTTTTCTTTTTAATTTCAACTAAAATAGCCATATGACCATACATTTGATAGAAATCTAAAAATAATTTATAGATTTTCCACATGGTTATTGATTATTTCAATATTGTTGATTTGATTATAAAATTAATTTTTAACTTCCTACATTAAACTAGAAAAGATAGTGAATATGGCGTCATATCCATAGGTAAGGTGAGTCTTGTGAAATAAAATAAAAATGAAACAAAAAAAAATATAAAAATGATAAATAAAATGATGATGTTATTGTGAAAATGAGGAGTGAATATTGTGAAGCAATATTCTTTGTGAATCAGGAAATAATAGAAGAAGTGTTAAGGAATGATTATTTGAAAAAGGATATATTTAAGGGAGAACCATAATATCTGACATGATAGAGGAATCCCTAAAATGTCATCAGAATCAACTAGTATAGTGTTAGAGATATGTGTAAAAGAGATGTTAGAATATATAAATATGATTACACAAAACATTTTTCCCAATTATCTCTCTTGGGGATAATATTTCTACCAAATATCATGGAAATGATGATATATCATGGAGAAAAAAAGAACCTCATTTTTTCTTAAATATGTACTTTGATTGTAGTTAAAAAGGAAAAAAATTAATCACTTATATTAACCATGAATTACAAGGAGTATGGAATAAATGACTCTCATGAGGATTGGATGAAAAAATCACTAAATTAAATATTACACACTGTGAAATTCATGATAGATTGAACTACTTTTCAGTATATTAATAGCATAGAATCTATGTTTATTGGAGAATTATAAAGAATAATGAGTGAAACATGAAAAGAGGAATATAGACAACAATGATTTAATCCAAAATAGAAATCAGAAAAATGTATTTCAATTGATCATAATTTTTTTCCCTAAAGTATTTAACGACTCATGTTTGCTAAAAAAGTATGATTTCATATTGACATATAAGTTTAAGAATTGAAAATAAATAGAGGATGAAAAAAAATCTAGTGAGTCCAAAACATTCCTCTTGATCTATCTCCCAAGAAATTTCATTAATAGTTATACTCTAGGAATAGCTCCACACTCTGTTAATTTCCACTTTGTGTTCTCAATGATGTGTTATAATTAATCCACATTTTTTCACATGCTAATACCTAGGCTCAAGATTGTAGTTGGATACATTGAAATCCATTCCAAAATCACTAAGTATCATAACATTACTACCCACCATCTCCCATTTGTAACACTCCCAAATTCCCTCAACTGAACATTCTCTCAAACATTACCATTATATCTTTAATAAGAAATTTGATTGTAGTAATGATCTCAACATGATTCTCCCTTCTTTATCATCGACATAAAAATACTGAATCTTCTCCAGCAAGATTTTATTTCACCACCTATTATTCTTCATCCATAACTAGGATGAAAACTTAGATATTCTCAATTTTTAATAATAGATTCTCTAAATTATAGTCATTGACTTTATCTAATTAATTCCATTCCACTTCTCATTGATTCCCATACGAGTTCACTATACTCCAAACATATTCCACCTCATATCTTGTCAAACATCCTTATTTCATAGGTTTTTTGTAAACTACTAAACAATGTATTGTTCTATAGCATAAAAAATCTAACATGATTGAACCCACTATCCCAAAAAAAATATTTACAGGTATCCATATTTGTAAGCAATCTTCGATCCAATTTGTTCTTCGACTCATCTTGAATAATCTTAAATAGTGGATGTCAGTTCTCATTTAGTCACCATTATCATTCGGTTAGGATTAATCTCCATCCACTTTTATTGAAAAATTATGGTTTTACCTCAGAATAATTAACTTAGTTCATCACATTTCCATCATCAAAATCTCATTTCATCATCGATCATGGATCTAAGACTCATGAAGCCTCAAAGGTCATTTATTTTTTGTTTCTTCCTATACAAAAATAAACATAAAAATCATTTCTAATCATTATATTTCTATTAAAACACACCAAAATGAATGTTCTGGCACAACTTCACTACACTTTCATGCTTAATTATGAACATGATACCTTTATTGAGACAAATAAATTGAATCATTCTATTAAGAACTTGATGTGCACCCTATTTTTCACCTCAATCAGAGTTTTTGAGAGGTATGAGGTCCCAAAAATCCTTATCATACCTATAATATAGTATAAACTCTCTATAAATCACAAAATTAATATAGTCTTAACATGATCTTCCCTTGGGCACACAACGTGCAACCTTCTATCTCACTAAACATAGTTTTAATAATGAACTATAATTAGACATGATAGACTGAATTTTTTTTCTTATAATTTATGATACATTTGAAAAATATCAATAATATAAGTCCTTGATTTTACCCTAAATAATCAATGAAATAATATTATACAGCTCTAGGAATTTATCTCTTACAACTCAGTGGTAACTGATACATTTAGTGACTCACATATTGTTATTGGTTGAGTTCAGTTATTCTGTGATCTTACTATTATTGTTTATATTCCAACTAAAGAGCTACTATATCTTTGAACATCATATATAAATGGACTAGTGTGTATTTTAATTCACATTTACAGAACATGACATCTACCCCCAATGGGAATCTAGGTTTTTCATTATGAAAATCCTATTTCATGTTTATCTTCATATGTGAATCTCAGACTCAACACCTCCACATTTGTGTGAACCCCATATTAGTGTTGGTTTAAGGTGGATTGATAAACATGGAATATTTTCCATAGAAAAACGGTTCTTAATTTAAATATTGGAAAAGGTTTATGGTTTTATTCTTAGATAATATCATTAATCTCATATAAGGTATCTTAATATCACATGGTAGATTTCCCCAATGATTGGTAGTATAACCATCATATAATGGGATATTTCATCTCATAAAAGATTCTTTTGTAAAATATGGAGGCTAGGAGGGATGTGCATGGTATTTAAATGGTGACAGATGAACCCCCTCACAGTTCCATGGAAAACCTTCTTTTAGTAAAAATGCATTTCATTCCCTAAGAAATCATAGTAACATAGACCTATGGCTACACGGTCTTTTTGGACTTGTGGTTGATTTATAGGAACGGTAGCATGCAAATTTTATAGATTATAAAATTATTGAATTAATCAATTCTAATCTTATAATTTATAATAAATATGAAATTCAAATACATTTCATGAATTTGATATTGAAAATTAAACAATTGAAATTTAAATAATTAAATTTCACAAACCAAAACATTAATATTTAATTAAAAATTATTATATTTTAAGGAAAATTCTTACCATAATAAATTAAAATATTTTTTATTTAAAAATACTTAATTTTTACCAGTGTAAATTTTATCAATTTAGCACAAACAATCAATAATTATACTAAAATATGTATAAAAAGTTTTTTTCAAATAGAAAATGAAACAAAATTAAATAATTCAATAGTAAATTCAAATAATTATATAAAAAACTAATTAAAAACAAAATTATCACTGGGGAAAATGTTTCTATAAAATTACACATCAAATTCCTCCATACAATGAATTATTCTTTTCTAAAGGAAAAACATTTATCAAAATTAGTGGATAAAAAGATATTTAAATATTAAAAAGCAAAAAATTCCAAATTCAATTTATTTAATAAATATTTTACCCCGTAGACCCTATCATGTTGGTAGGGAATTTCCCTCAACAACATAATTAATTTCATTGACAATTTTGATTCCCATTTTACAAAATGTTTTTAAATTGAATATTTTAAAAACAATTAAGCATAATTAAATTTTCATGCAACTAAATATAAAAACATCTATATACCTTAAGGATAATATTCTAAAATAATTATGAAACATAGAATAAATATGAACCCCATTGGATATGGTGGAGTGAGAATTCATTAGTGGAATAAATAATCAAGCCAATAGTTAAATAATAACGAATAAAGAATAATTAGTTCAACTGATATTAGGATTTTTATTTAATATTCCAATTGTATTCATATAAAATGAATTTAATTCAAATCAAAACATTTACATTCAAGTATTATTTAAAGATAAACTCCAAATATTTTACCTAATGAGATTTCATTAAATTGGGAAATTAAATGATGATATCAATTAAATCAAAGGGGTGATAAATATTAACCTACATAAAGTTGAAAAAAATTAACAAATTTGAAAAACAAATCACCCTCTAAAAGAGTCTAATTAATCATTGAAAGTAAAAAATTATGATACTATTTAGGCGTTATTTATGTATACCATAATTAATTATAGTTACTCCCATTTAAGACCCATCTCCCACATATAAAAGTCAACATTATCCTAAATATTGAATCATATAGTGGAAGATGGATTTCAGAAAATTTATAGTTAAAAATTATTTTGAATTTAAATAGTGATAATCTTGTTAAATAATTTATAAGAAAAAAAATAAAATTTCACAAAAATAAAAAACATTTATAAATGATTGAGTGTGTATATGATTATTATTGGACAATAATTAGAGTTTTTAGTGAAGTATATAATTATTGAGGAGAGAATGGAAAATGTGTTATTTCAAAAATTATTTATAAGATGGAATTAAAATAATCATTCTAGTAAATTCTCAATGAATAAATAATTTTTATATAAGTATATTTAGATATTAACATATATTAAACTAATAAAATAATGTAATATCATCCTTCAAAAAAATTTAATACCATGAAATTTATCAACCACAACGGTAGAGGTAAACTCAAATGGGTGGTATTAGAACTAAATAATTTAAAATTGAAACACCCCTGAATTAAAATATATATCATATCGGTACATTCAGTAGTTCCAACCCATAAATATTTGAGATATGTTTCACTTGTCTCTATTTAATAGTCCATAAAAATATAAAATATAATAACATAAAAATATAGAATTTAATGTTCAATGAAATTAAAACTGATGAATGATCTTTAGGGAATCTGATCCAAGTCTACTTAATATTATAGACCCTATTTATAATAAAAGATAAATGTTATTCTTCTATGGTATATTAAACCCTTATTGGATTCAGTATAGTCTCTACAATGTTGGATTCCCACTATAGTCTCTCAATACACACTACAATGTTAAACTTACATTTTCTAGTAATGATTGATAGAGATGGAGAAACATTAAATTGAGTGATAGATATTTATTTTAAAAGAAAACAAATGAATAAGGGACTATTACCATGAATTTATTGATATATATTAACATAGTAAACTTAATCCCATAAATTTATATTCATGATCACCCTATAGGTATGCGTTATATTGGATTTTTATTTATCTATTTTATAAGGATGTATTCTCATGTTTCCAAATTATTTTCAATACACTATAAACATATAAAATTCTCCCAAAATATTCATGTGTACTTTAATAGAGTTTCTCGTTCATTATTTCATCAAATTATAATTTATCATGAAAAAGACTCCATATTGAAGGAAAAAGACCATATATAATAATGGATTAATTATAATTACACCCCAGATCCACCACCACATAAGAGACATTCCATAAATATTAATTATTTTTTATAATTGTTGGAACATGATCAATATCAATAAAAACATTCTCATAGATAAATTAATTATCTGATGTTGGGGAATAGTGATCCTGCTCATCTAAAAACATCATTATATTTGGAAAATAAAATGAAATATCCATGAGAATAAAATCATCATGGAAAATCGTACAATCTATATCTAGAAATCTATTTTGTTCATAATGTGATCATTCTAATTGGGATTGAAAAATATTTTGACCTTATAAAGAGTAAAAACCAATATTAGACATTACCCTAACTTGAAAACACTCACTTTTTGATGAAATCCCAACTTTATCAGACTCATTGTTCTCAAGACAAGACAACCTATATATTTAATACACATTATTTAATTATTTATTACATAAAGGTAGACATAAAACAAACCCGTGTGATCATAAAAACAAGTGTATTTGAGAAATTAGTTACATATCACATAAACATGAAACATAGATAAAAAACATTATAGAAAATTTCCTTAAAATTATCTTAAAATTCCATCATTCTTCATAAACACTACAGGATTACTTGGGGACATATATTCGAAAGGTGTGATATATAATTTCAATTTTGGGATTAAACAAAGACTAAAATAAGGTAATGTAGTACATGGTGGGCTAAGTGTAATATCAAGGTATCATATTATATGTTTGAATCATAAATTTAAATAGTGATTCATGATATAACATGATAATATAAAGGTAACATATGTATATGGAAATTACATAAATCATTTCATAAAAACAATCTGTGGAAACCTCCATGGTGGATGAATTCCTATAATGGAATTGTATTAATCTCTTATCAAATAAATGATGACTCATGAGGATAAAAAAATACCCAATATATTAGAGTGAAATCTGGTTTCAACCATTATAAAATGTACATAATCTTGTGTTCCACACATATCATTCAGTAGAAGAAAATATTTCCTCAAATTTATCACTTCCATCTGGAAGTATGTGTTACAAACAATTAATATACAAATAAATGAATGGTAGGCACATATATGTGAATACCATTCTTTAGAAATGAAAATGGGTATTGAGAATAAAAAAGTTTGGCATGGAAAATCACCAGGAAATTTTGACAACATAATAGTGGTACTTAATGATTCATGGGAGTGATTAATGAGAGAGAATGGGGTCTCTCATCACATGTAAATAATAAAGGATATAAAAGGTATTTGCAGGAACATATCCAAAAATGATAAATTAAATATAAATGCCTAACATAAAGTAGGATTTTCAATAATGAGGAGAATTAAAGGATCCCTTACCTTGAGTGGAAGACTCCAAAATCTTGGAAGGATCTTCTTAATAGCTCGGGGAACCTTGGGTAAAATCTAGAGATGTAATGGTAAATTAATTTCATGATCCAATGTTTTTGAGTAAATAGAAATTAGAGGATATGTGGGTTTATATAGTAATATAGAATATGTTTCTTTATTAATTTCCAAACATAGGTTTTGTAATCTATTTGAAAAAGTAATCAAAACTAAAAACCATTCAATAGGTTTTTCTTATTTTTCTACAAAATATATATTTTATGTAATTAGTTTACATGTTTCAGAATTGATCTCGTTAAAATAACTACATTAATGATGTTTAAGTGAGTCATGTTTAAAAATTATTGATTTCAAATTCATAAAATATGTTATTTGTATTAGAGGATTCATTAAAGATTTATAAAATTACTCAAATAACCTAAAAATAAATTATTTTAGAGATAAAATATATATTTGATAATGGACACATTGAATGAAATATAATACATCACTTTTGGTTTACCATGATGTCATAATAGACATTATATAATTATACCATATTTAATTTCTCCCAAAATATTTGACTGTATCCATATAATATTAAAAAACATTGATGGATAACTTAGATATTATTATTTTAAAAACAAATACTTATTTTATCTAAATAATTCTCTAATTTTGATATTTTGAAATTTGAAATCAAAATTCAACATTTTTTGAAAAATTCTATTTTTTTTATAATAATAGTTTTATCACCCCTGTAAAAATTATTTTTGACATCATAATATATATATATAATTTATATTTTTTAAAATAAATTAAATAATAATATTTTATTAAAATGTAATTTATTTCAAAAAATATTGAATTAATTAAAAATGTGTGTCTTGGCTGAAAATATATATTTCTAAATATACAATTTCGAATTCATTGTATCAAAATATAAATTTCATGAAACTCATTATTTAATCATTTAAAAAGTAATTTGTAAAAGGATATATATAATAATTATACTAATAAATAGAAAAATTTAAAATTATAACAATTAATCTCTAGATTCTAATCCCTCTATTACACCAGTGATTAATTTATGAGTAAGGTGTGGGATGGTGTGATATTCATATTTTAGTTCGATGAAAATTGTTTGGTCAGTGATCACAATGGGCTCGAATATCTCCCCTAAATAGATTCATTATTTCTTTAGTTGTTTAACATCATCTTGGAATTGATCATGTTAAAATATTATTGATGTTATCTCCCTCTAAAGCTCTGTTAGATGGTATTTATAGCGTACAATCCAACTAATTGAAACCATAACTTCCTTAATCTAAGTAAATTGGTATTTATTATGACCATTTATATATATCGGTCATCTGATCACTATTAAATGGAAATATTATCAATGGTTATTATGATTAATGGTAACTTAAACTTGACTGACAATTTAACTATTCAAAATAGACAATGTAGTACCTCATTTTCCAATCACTCCATTTCATACTAATGAATTTAGTAATTTATGACGGGAATTTTATTAATAAAATTTCATGCCATTACATTATATCTCCCCATCATAAATTTCTCCCTCTAAATTTTCCATTCATATATTAAAATTATTATGGTACTTCTTTTCAATGCCTCTTATGGTACCCATGCCATTTCCCCAAACTTTTGGATTCACCATAACACTTTGATCGTCTAAGTTGTCTTTTTTTTAGAACATTGTATCCATGATCTAAGACTGTAATCCACTACACATAAAAATTATTGATTTCTAGTGGTACCACTTCGAAATTTAGTACATATATGGTGTTTTTTATGTTCTTAATCATGAAGGATACATATAACACATCATGTACTTGAAATAGGTTAGGAGGGGGTGCTAGTCATTAGAACTTTGTTATGATGTAATCATGGATATCAAACTGGCCAATGTATGTTGGGATAAGATTTACATTTATTCCAAACTTCATGATTTTCTTTCATGGTGATATATTGAGGGAAACGTTATTGTTGACCTTGAACACTATATCCTTTTTATGTTTTTCTAAACAACTTTTCTATCAAAAATTTGAGGATATTTATATAACAATTAATGGTTTGAACATTCTCTGTCATATATTGGACATGATCGAGCCCAATCAAGTTCCTTTCTCCAACTTCATCCCATAATATCATAAATTGACACCTCTTCTCATAAAAATCCTCAAAATGTTTCATTTAAAATCTAGAATGAAAACTATAGTTGTTAGGTCTACTAGGTAAGATACCCTGAGAGGGGGGATCGATCAGGATATGACATATTAAAATAACTACCCATTTAGATCTTGTTTTGTAATTTAAAAAAAAACTCTCTTCTCTCTTCTTCTAATTGTAGAGTATGAACAAATATTAATGCATGCCCAGCACACAAAAATTTTACTTTGTTCATCGTCACTAGGGATATGTCCAGTGATAATACAATGGTGATGTGCCAATTTACCAAATCCACTAAAATGATACTTCTATTTAAAATGTTCAGAGTGGAATCACTGTCCCACCTCGTTTACAAACAATAACAATTTGAAGGCTCACTATTCTCTCAACTGAAGAGAGCTCACTGCTTCTTCAGAATATCTACTCACAGTTTAAAGAATTGTAGGTCCTTTCATTATCTTTGATAAATGTATCATCCATAGTATAGAGAGGATAAATTGAAGAGAAATTTTTATCCACTACTGAATACCCCTTTACTATAGGTTTACTGGTCAACTTCTAACATTCACACAACCCTAGGGTGACTTTTGAAAACCAACTTTCTCACCAATTTATGTTTTCGCGCCATTTTATACTTCTGTGCCACTACTTCCGCACCACTACTGGAATTCCACTGCTTGCACGCCACTCCTTGAACACCACTACTTGTGATCCAATGACTGTGAAACTCACTACTTTCATGCCACAACTTGCGCGCAACTTACTACTTTCATGCGACTCACTACTTGCATGCAAGTTGCAACTAGCGCGCCACTCAGAACTTGCACGCCACATCCACACGCATCATCAGAGATTGTATTTTCTCTAAGTGTTGAGCTACATTGAAATGAAAAAATATCCATACATTTATAGTCATTTTGAAGACCCTTCACATGAGGTGCACAACTCACCTTGCACACCACTTCATGACTTGTGCGCCACTCCATAACTTGCTTGACACTTCATGAATTTCATGACCCTTAATGACTTTCACTCAACTTGTTAACTTGTGCACCACTTTCATTCTATTTTCCTATTTTGATGTGTGAAATATGTATTGTGAACCACATCTTCACTTGTTCTCCACTTCAAAACTTGGGCACCATTTCTTATCTTGCACGCCACATAATGACTTGCGCCCCACTTTTTAACATGTGCGCCACATTTTTTTGTACCACCTCAAGATCATCTATTCCTTTGTCGTAGTCCTTTTGTTTACATGAATTTTCAAAAATATCTCTTTAACTCGAAAAATATCTATGAAAACCCTCTTTTTCAACAAACTGAACATCGAGGATTGCTTTTTCAACAAACACAACATGTAGGCCCACTTTGTCAACAAACACAATCACCTCAAAAATTCTTCAATGAAAACTTGAGTTATTTTTTCCAAAAAATATCCACAATTGTGTTTATTAAAAAAACATTAAAAATTAAATAACTCTTTAAATATTATTCCATAATTAACCACCATTCGCCTCTTATGATTCTGATAGCAATCATAGATTTACTCAACACATACTCTAAGCCCACATAAATAATTCTCAGTCAGAGAAACATGAGTATAATGAAAATTTCATCAATGAATCACTTCATTCCTAACACCAATTATTGAAACCAATCAACTGATTTCATCATAAACCTTAGTTATCATGATATATCTTTGTTGATCGATTCCTACTAGCATCGTTATATTTAAAAATCCTTCTCCCCCTATCTTGTTGCTCCACCTATCTCAATGGTCCACCTATCAGATTCTCCATATTTCTTTGTGTAAGAAAATTTCTACCATAAAAATATACACATTCTACCCTATAATAGTCACATTCCCCCCTTTATCAATGAACCCAAAGGAAACTCCTTTACATTAAGAAACAAGGTGAAAACACATGTCAGCACGTCAGGGAAAAACACATCATACCTTAGTTAGAGGGGGTACCATATTCACACTCTTTCATGTGTGTTGAGTCGAATGAACTCCCAAATCCAGTCAATGTATCTCAAAAGATTAATTGGCTAAGGCCTCCACTAGAATATCTACAACCTATAGATCTGTTGGAATATATTCTAACTTCACTATCCCTTGCTCCACCTTTTCCATAAGAAAATGATATTTTATTTTAATGTTTTTGGTCCTTGTATGATGGGTGGTATTTTTGATAAAATTAATAGAACTTGAATTGTTACACATAATTACAATGAAAGGCTACCCTATAATGCCAATGTCATCAAATTGCTGCTTCATCCACATTAACTGCACAAATTCTTGCATGTATTCAATATACTAAACTTCTACGGTGCCCAAATAAATAAAATCATGTTTCTTTATCTTCCAAGAAATAAACAATACATCAATATAAAAAGAACCTCCTAACATTGATTTACAATCGTCTAATGAACCATCCCAATATGAATCTGTATATCCCAAAAGATTAAGCTGATATTTTTAACTAATCATTAATCAAAAATCAACAATTCCCTTGATATACCTAAGTATTCCTTTCACTGTAAGAATATGGATTTCTTTGGGATTAGTTTCAAATCTCACTACTTTTCATGTGGATAATATAATGTCAGGCCTTGTCAAGGCCATGTATAGTAAACTTGAAACACATTTCATGTATTCTATGATATTAACTACCTTGAATTCATCATATTTCAACAGTTTAATCTGGGTAGCAACTAGAGTCTTCATTTCCATGGAATTTTCCATCCCAAATCTCCTCATAACCACCTAGACCTATTTGGATTGATAGATAAATGTGTCATTCCTTCATTGTGTCACATGTAAACCAAGGAAAAAAATTATCTCACCAATCATTGACATCTCAAAATCTTGTTTCATTAATTCAAAAAACTATCTACACTGTTCTTCATCTAATCCTCCAAAGCTTATATAATCAATATATACCAACAACAACATCCTTTTATTACAAACATTGTTCACATATAAATTGTAATCATCTCCATTGATTTGGAAACCAAGCTTCTTCAAAAACTAATCTAGACTTGAATACCATGCTCTTAGTGCTTGCTTGAACCCATACAAAGACTTCTTCATATGACAAGCATTTTTCTCGCCTTCATGAATGATAAAACCATCTGGCTTTTCAATATTCACTTCTTCTCCCAGAAACCCATTCAAAAATACTGACTAGACATCCATCTAGAATACTTTGAACATTCATTTCACTGCAATGGGCAAGAATAATATGATATTTCCATTCTTTCCACAGGTGTAAATGTTTCATCAACATCAATACCCTATATATAAGAGTATCTTTTTTACATGAGATGTGGTTTTTTTGGATCACAACACCATATTCATTCATTTTTTTTAAAAGAACCATTTTTTCCTAATGAAATTCATATATTAAGGCCATGAAATAATCTCCCAAGTCTAAATCATCCCAATATGGACTAGCTCTTAATTCATCACCTAAATCCAGATTTCATCTTCAGTTATATCAACAAATTATTTAGGCACAACTTGAGAGAAGATAGACGTCTACTAGAGTGACTTCATTCATCTTCTCTGAACTGGCCCAGTATGATATCCAATGATATTCTTCCTAATAATTTTAGCTTGACCCTTTGGTTTCTTTATAGATATAGTCTTGAATTCTTATTATTCATCATTTGTATCTTCTTCTCAATTAGAATATATGACTTCTCCACCACCTGTGTTACTTTCCTATTCAACACATTCATTAAGAAATTTTCAGTGTTCTGTTGAGTATTCACTTCACTTTCTTCAATAGGGACATCATTTCTCTCAAATACTTTTCCCAACCTTCTATTAAATCATTTTTATGCTTTGTTTTTTCTTGATTAGCCAAGGAATATAATCTCAAATCAACATGAATCCAATTTCTTGTGTTATTAATTGTTGAAAATTAAGAACTTACTTCAAAATATTCAAAATTATTTCAATATTGGATTCCTTCCATACCACATCTCATATGGTGTATTTCCTTCTTACAGACACAATAGAAACCTATTATAAATGTTGAACTATGTCAATACTTCTTCCAACCAAAATTTATCTAGTAGATATTTTTCTATAAGCATCAATATGTCCATGTTTTTTATGGTCTTATTTCTCATTTAAACTACTCCATTATGTTTGGGAGTTCTTACTAAAGAAACATGATTCCTTCTTTCTTGTTTATTGATATAGTATTCCACTAGACTATTTGTGAATTTTGTACCATTGTTAGTACGAAGCATCAAAATTTTCCCGAAAATCATCATTTAGGATTCACTAATATACTATTTTAGGAAACTAAACACATCAGACTTATAGGAAATGATGAATACCCATACCATTCTACTATAATAATCAATTAACAGAACATAATATCTCTTTATATCAATGAATCTGGGTTAGATAGGTCCTCAAAAATTATCGTTCACTAATTCAAGCACTCTTTTTGACTTATTTTCCCTCACTTTTTAGGTCTTTCTGATGATCTTACCCTATTAATAAGTATAGAATGTATGTGTACGATACCGTGATTTCTTGTGGATACCTTTAGATACATCACAATTTACCAGATATTCCTAGGAAGGTTGGCATAGATGACCATGTCATTTATCCAAAATAGGTTTTCCTCCTCTTTGGATAAAAAGAAATCATCTCCCTCATCACTTACAAGGTAATGATTTCCATTTTTCCTTAATCCATACAAAATCATGGCACTATCTCTTTTTTTGATGATACACATCTTATTTGTAATCTTTATAGAATTTCCCAAGTCACACAGTTGACTAACATTGAGAAAATTGTGACTGAGACCTTCTATAATTAAAACATTAACACACCTTATTTATTTTCCCCCAAACATGTCCTTTCTCAAGATAATAATCTTTAGGACTTCATTGTTTCCAAACTTGAAAACTTCTTCTTTGTCATATTTTATCCCTATAACAAGATTCTTATTACCTATCATGTGATATATTAAACCACTGTCAAGGATCCACACACCAGAATGGTCTGATGCATTAAGGGAAATTTCACCAACCACTACCTTCTCAGCTCTCTACTTCTTGATCCATGTTTTTGACTTCATACTCAAAATGGATTAGAAATCAGGAACTTTCTCGGAGTATGATGGACGAGATTCATCCTCAAGAGTATTAAATCGATATTGTGTTTTCATCTCATTTGATGATTCTATGAATTTCTTCTTGTAATCACTCATGTTCTATTTTGGAACATTCCCCTATATGATTGATGTACAATATATATCCATGTTCCCAAAAACTCTTCACAAAAAACAATGTCACAAAAAAATTTCAATAATATTATTCAGTTTTTGGATACCAGTGTTTCTCTTGTATCCTTCAGTATCTCTTGCCTATGGAACAAACATTTTTTCAATTTACCATCATTCCATAGAAATATCACCTGATGTAGGGTGCATTCATGCATGTCACTTCTAGACTTCTAATTTCTCCTTGTGATATATAAATATTTTGATTTTCTTCATACCCAAATAAATTATGAATTTTGGAGTGGGTTTTTGATGTCTAACTTAAAATTTCATAGTTATCTATTTTCAATCAACCGAAACATTAAACTTAACATATTAACCCAATTGTTGCTTCTTTTTTGCTAGGCTGCTATTTTGCACGTTCATCATTAAGGTCTTCTGAATATTTTTTTTCCTGGTATCGTACTATGAGTCAAGAGTTTTTATTGATCATTTACTTTTCATCATAGACTGAAAACTTATTCTTCAAGTTCTTCAATATGCTTGATTTGATCTTTCACTGTGTTTTTTAATCCATAGATCCCCCTTTTCTATTCTTCAACCTTGAATTTATGTTTATAAACCTTTTCTAGGCTCTCTAGCATGGAGGAATTAAGTTTTTCAATTACTTTTATGCACTCCGAATTCTTTTCTTCATGTTGTTTCATAGAGATTATGGCATCATGAACCACATTGTAGGATTTATCTATTTTTTCTCTCTAAGTGTCTATCTCCTCAATGGATACCTCTAACTCAGACTCCATATCGACTCTTCCCTCAAGTTCTTCTTCTTCTTCATTAATGAAAGTTTCTTCTTTTTTCTGAGTACTCCCAACAACAGATAGCATAAAATTTTCTCTACTATATTTTTAGTTCTCTATCTCTTCAACTTTTTCAAGATCATATTCATCTGAACTGTCACATTCTTGTGCATGAGATTTATTTTTCTTAAATAAATTTCTCTTCAACTGTTTCATGCCTTTCACATAGGATAAAGACTTATTCTTCCGAATATCAACTTCATCCTCATTATCTTCTTGAAATATTGTGGGACTTCTTTCCATAATATGACAAACCATTACACACCTACACAAAGCATGTTGAAATTTCTCATTGAACTTTCCATTTCCTCTTTGTAGAGTTGAATAATGAAATGAAATCACCTCTTTGTCTCTTCTTCTTCTAGAGAATATTAAATAGTGAGCTTCTGCATGGACTTGAATGAAACCTCTTTAGATTTACCCATTTCCATAGCATAATTATCATCATTTCTCACTCTATATTCTATAAGCGTACTATGTAAGTTATCTAGTTTATGTTCTTCTGGATCTTTATCTTCTAATAATGAATGTTTCAGATTGAACCAAGGTAGAAGTTTCCTCAAGATACAGTTCACAATATTTATGTCTTCAATGACTTATCCAAGGCCTCACCTGTTATCCACTATAATATTTACCCATTAAATGAATACATCAATAGACTCCATCAGGTTCATTCTTAGATATTTATACTTTTTCCAAAGAACCTACAGCTTTGAATCTCTGACCATGGAATCTCCTTCATATATAATTAATATATTTTCTAACACAAAATGTTCTTTTTTTCAGGACATATCCTTCGAATATATATAACTGTATAGGGCTCCTCCAATGCAATTAATTCCATTAGCATCAACATCCAATTCCCTTCTCTCAACATCTGATAAAGCACCACTATTGATTTCGGCTAAGATACCATTAATTGCTGTTATAAACATGTCCATTCCCAAAGATCAAAACTAGTGTTTAATCCTATTCTTCCATGGCTGAATTTTATTCCCATAAAAGATTGGAATCCCTTTGTTATTGGTGACATCCATTGGGAGAGGAAATATAATATCAACCGCCCTTTTTTACTAATTGTTAGGTCCACTCTGTTAGATACCCTGGGATGGGGTGAATTAGGGTATGAAAGATTAAAACAACCAACCCTATTGATCTTATTTCATTTTAAGACAAAACTCTATTATATCTCAATCCTGTTAGAGAGTATGAACAAATATTAACGCAAGGTCATGACACAAAAATGTTATGTGATTCACCTTCACTAGGCTATGTCCAAGGAGCATACACCGATGATGTGATGATGTACCAAATCCACTAAAATACAACTGTTGTTTACAAAGTTAAAAGTAGTATCACTATCCCTCCTGGTCTACAACCAATAACAATTTAAAAGATAACTACTCTCTCAACTAAATAGAGCTCACCGCTTCTTCATAAGATCCATACATAGTTTAAATACTTTCAGGTCCTTTAAATATCTCTAATGAATGTATCCTCCAAAATATATATATGCTCGATTGAAGTCTAATTTTCTTCCACTGATGAATACCGCATTACCACAGGTGTTCTGGGAAACATCAAACATTCGTGAAAACATAAGGTAACTAATGAATACCAACTCAAACACCAATATATACTTTGCACCACTTTATACTTTCATGACACAACTTGCGCAAGACTTCTTGTGCGCCACTCTTTGCATGCCACTACTTACCCACCACTAACTGTGAAACTCACTACTTGAATTCCACTACTTGCGCGCCACATAATGATTTCATGCAACTCACTACTTGATCACAACTCTCTACTTGTGTGGCACTTTATACATTTATTCCATAGTTTGCACATGACTTATTGCACACCACTCCTTGCACGCCACTACTTGCGCGCCACTGACTATGAAACTCACTACATGAATCCCAATACTTACACGCCATATACTAATTGCATGCAACTCACTACTTATGCAAAACTTTCTACTTGCACGCCACTCATAACTTCTGTGACACTTCCACTTGCGTGATTAGATCTCGGATTTTCTCAAAGTTTTGAGTTTCAAAAAAATGAGAAGAGTAGATGTTTATTTGTAGACATTTTGGAGACCCTACGCTTGAGGTGTATAACTCACCTTGTGTTCCACATCATGACTTGCATGCCACTTCAAAACTTGTGTGCCACTTCATGACTTTTGCACCCATAATGACTTCAGCGCCACTTGTTTACTTGCACACCAAATTATTTGTATTGTCATATTTTCATGTATTGAAATATGACTTGCAAGCCACTTATTCACTTGCACCCCACATAATAACCTGTGAACCACTTCTTAACTTACACGCCACTTAATGAATTTCATGTCTGTAGAGACCCGTAGCTTGGCGTACATGGAAATTACAATGCTTTTTCGGAATACTTAATACATGACAAAAAAACACTCAAGGATCATAATAGTTTAGTGTCTTTGGAAACTCTGAACATAATCTTCTAATCATGGTGAAAGATCTTCAACATCTCCCATAAATATCTTCCCCTTTTTTTTCTTACCTAAAACTTGTCTTTATATCTTGGAGAAAAGAAAACATATAAAGGGTGAGATCAAATGCTCAGTAAGGGTAACCATGGATAAAATAAAACACACCGTATACAGTTGAACTTAAAAACATGAACATAATGTTTAAACATCAAAATCCTGAGCAACGACATAAAACATGGAAGTACATAAGGCATAGATCATAATGGAACATAAATCATGATAAAATAGCATGGGAATAAAAAATGTATTTGTGGAAAACCATTAAGAACATAGTATGATTTCCATAGTAGCCAAGGCATTTCTGCCAAGACCATCATAGTGGATAAAGTCCCTTACTAAACCGGGTTTACTTGCCGTTCCAACCCTGTATTACTGAATCAGATTCTCTTTCCATTCCATCCATGTCTATCTCATGAGATAAAAATTTTTACCCAATGCATTGGTGGGAGATATAGGTCCCACCCATCTCATATTGAAATCATTCTTACGTGTTCCACAAAACAATCAAAAATCATTCATCATAACCCAAAGAATAAATTGGGTTTCATAAACATCATTCCATCATAACATAATCCATAACAAACAAATGGATATAATTTCATCATAAGAAAAGTGAAACCATATAAATCATAGAGACATTATAATTGAAACATAAACATATGAAATAATGTCATCTTAGATTGAAAATGGTTTTGATAAAGCACTTGAAATGAATTCTTGAGGAAAATATCCTTTCTTCTTGAAAATCATTTTCTTTTCACAAAATTACATTCAATTTTAAAAGAAAAGGATTTTTTTGAAAATAGTCATGAGATCTTGTAGAGTAAGCTTCATGAAAATAAGGTGTTATGAAATCGTAAAATTCCGTTCATGCCGTATAAGTTAAAAAGAACATTCTTCTTGTACTTTTGCAGGAAAAGTCAAAAAGTACCTTGTATGGTAAACAAAAAAAGATTCCTTACATACCATATAGTAAATTTCAAAAATGGGAAAAAGTAATTTAAACATACATAAAAACATTTTTATAAAACTTGGATATGGATGATAAATATAACCCCAGTAAATACTTACGTATAAGCAATCTCGGATAGAAAACAATTGAGATTGCAACATTATCCCTTACCTTAGGTCCGATATGCTTCGTACGTATCCGAACCTCCTATATAATGATTTAAATAATGTCATTGACTTATTACAGAATCATATTCATTTTTATGATATCATATATGGTTCACTTATGACTTTATATTACCCGTTCTTTTATAAATCCATGTTAAAGAAGCGTTTTGGGTAAAATCATTTCATTTATCGTACGTGTTTTGACTTGTTGTTCTTGATATTATTACTTATATCCAGATTTCATTAATTTCAGAATGTAAAACATGATTTATATATAATAAATATTCAACATATACATATATATGATATATTGATAAATGAAATGAAATACACCGTTCATGGAGATGGTAGGCCGTACGTACGCATGAACGCTGTTTTCGTTTACTTATTGAATTGAATGGAATTAAATAGATGAAATACATATATATATATATATATACATAAATACAGTAGAATTATTATGTCATATATTTCATTATTATTCATTATATATACTTTATAATCATTCATGAATGGTTAACATGAAGAATGAATCTCATCGCGTTCGTGGAGACGATAGTCCGTACATACGCACAAGCGATGATATCGTTCCCATGATCATGGAATTTTATTGAAGTGTATGTATAATATTTCATAATAAATATCACTTTACAATAATCAAATATAGTTATTCTTTACACCATTATACCCATTCAAGTAAGGTAGCGGTGGAAAACAGATTACACCACAGCGTGGAGACGATATTCCGTACCTACGCACGCACGGTTATTTTGTTTTCTATAGGATGGATAGAAGGTGGAATAGGGTTGTTTAATATTTATAATAAAATATTAGTATATGAGTGATACTGATGTTATTACTTCACAATGAAACAACTAAATAAGAGGAAGTAGAATAAGAAATAAATTTGAAAGAATCGGTAACAGATATTACCTCTTCTTCGACACGCCTCTTTGAAACCTCCTCTTAGGGAACTAAAAGTGGTCTTTGAAGAACACCAGGACCTCTAGAATATTTATAGGGAAGTTGATAAGGGAAATGGGCAGGTTTTGGAAGATCTTGAAGGCTCAAAGTTGTGTAAAGATGAGAGGGAGGAGGTGCCCTTTTATAAGGGAGGAGAGGGGCACCTTTGGAATCCTCAACAATATTAGTTTAATATAAATTCAAACCCCACATAAAAACCTCCAAAAATGACTCAATTAAAAGATTAGATGATATAGGGTTGTAATCTCATCAACCAATCAAATTTATACATGTTTGGATTTAATTTTAAACCTTATCATTTTGATTTATCCATATTTAATCTATTTTATTTTATTTGTGTTAATAAAATTCTAAATTTTAAATGGTTATAAATAATCACTTATGTGTTGTTAATTTTCCATAATTTGATACTTTATGAAATTTTAGACTATATAAATTTCAATTTATAATTTTTAAATATTTTTGTGATTTTTAAACAATTTAATAATATGTTATTTTGATAAAATAACAATAGTGTCAATTTTGACACTATTCATTTATTTGAATTTAAATAAAATCCAAAAAGAGGATATATTCGAAATAAAATATTTTATAGGTTCCTAACATGTCATATTCATATATAAAATTATTTTATCACATTAAATAGTTCATATAATATTTATTTTACTATTTGTAAAACCATTTATTTGATACTTCTCTTAATAAAATAATTTCTACACCATTTTTGTATAATTATTAAATATAATTATTTGTTGCATAAAAATTAAAAATAAAATAATAGGATGAATATAAATCTTATATATTTCATAAGAATACTTTTTTTCAGATTTATATTCTACAACACCAAACTTTTAAAATGTTATATTTATTAAATTATGAAGGTGATAACTTTGACATAATATAAGTGTCATAATCACTTTTATAAGACTTCAAACGGTCATATATTCGGTCATAAGATGCTTATGGTGTATATATAAACTACCAATAAGTTTTGGTCAGGTTTTGGAGCCTTTTAATGGGTATTATTATTTCAATAAAAACTATATTACTTATTTTTCACTAAATAAATAATTTCTGCATCATTAATGTATAAGCTATTAAGGTAATTAAATATCTCTTAAAAATTATAAATAAATTACCATGATAAAAAAAACATTTTATATTTAAAATGAGTATTTATAAACTAATTTATATTTTGTATAAACTTATACTAAAAATACTTTAATTATTAAAGTTGAGTGAGACATATTTCACTTTCCTTTAAATAAAATAAACTAAAGGTCTTAATCACCACCAAGTGGGTTCCAATGGATTCCATTTCGACCCAAATATGTCTTAGGAAGAAATATAAGCGTCCAATTATATTAATAAAAGTGTTCGGGTAATTTTATAATATTATATTTTCCATTAATTACCCGATTTACATTTTACTATGGTAAATAAAATTTACCATAGTTACTATTCATAATGCCTAAAAATAAAAAGTAGCCTATTAACATAATTTGGACCCACTAATTCAAAATATGGAATCAATTTTTCTAAATTCAATACAGAGAAGTTTCAGAAATTAATTTTAAATTAATCCTATTGTTAAGAAAATGAGTTTTAAAAGTTAAAACATTGCAAAAGATTGAAATGATTTTACCTATGAATTCAATGTAAAATCAATGCTAATGACATACATTATATTAAATGGTAAAAATATATTCTATTTATACTTTAAAACCATTCAATATTATAATTTAACCATATAAATTATTACGATGAAAAAAGTTGTTTTTGATTAAAATATAGCGTGTCTTTACTATTCATTAAAATATGAAAGTTATCAGAAAAATATAAAAACATTATCCAATGTAAATTTTTATATCCTGATTCAAAATAAGAAGTTTATTTTGTAAAATTTAACTTTTAAACTTGTCCAAAACTATATTTAAAATGGGTGCGCCATCAAAAGGCGACAAAACTGCATTTTTTGAAAAATACTTATTTTACCCAAAAAAATTATTTTGTTCTCATACCATGATCTACAAAATGTGTAAGATGAATTATAATGTCATAAAATTCAAAATGTATTTACTAATATTCATAACGTCTAGTTTATAATAATATTATAAGCATATATCATTGTTTAGTGAAACCCGGTATTGCGTACAACACACGGTATCGAGGAAGTTTGCGATTGCGTGTAATGCAAGAGAAGTTAGGGTTGTGTGTAGTGAAATACTACTTTATTGTTGCGTATAACAAAATCCAACCATATTTCATTTATACATTGAATATATATATAAACTCAATGTTGTGTAGAATAACTACTATCAAACAAACTTGAAATTGTGTGTAACACGATCCAAGATTAGTGTTGCGTATACTGCAAGCTAATATAATGTTGCGTATAGCGCAAGATAATATTGGTGTAGCGTACGACAGGAGATATGAAAGAAATTAAAAAGAATACATCTTATAAAATCTCGGGTTGTTACATTCTACCCCCTTAAAATTATTTTCTCCCTCGAAATTCGTCGGGGTTATAAATCGTTTACTATTCATAGAAACCCACATCGTAAAAAGGAATACTAAAACTTAATTTTAAAAACTAAAGTATGAAATGTAATGATTACCCAAAATAACTCATCACTGGGTTTCCATATAGGAGAACATAGGTGAAAATATGGATATGGAAGAAAAATCTAACCATCAAGTTCTGATGGAGAGTGGTAGAGAACATGGTTATGAAAAATCCAACAATCACAAAGCCATAAATTTGTGATGTTCTAAGGTACCATCTGATTAATCAGATATGAGGTCACTAGGACAACATTTTTTGTTTTCAACATCATTTCCCTAATGTTGAATAATTTTTGAATCAAAAGAAATACTTACTTGATTTCTGGTACAATCTCACCATTGTTCGTGCCTTGAACAATTTCCACTTCATCTTTAAAGAAATGAAGTTGAATTTGTCATTTGTGAAGTGTTAGCAGATCATATGATAGAATGATGAGTCATTCCATCTGTTTCAAACAAAAGGTTAGAAAAATTTATCAAATATACATAAGTCCATCTATGGTGTGGTTAATCATATATGATTCCAAAAATGGACTTATACTTCATCTATCATACCGCTTAATAAAATAAAACTAGTTTCTACTAACAGGGGACTTAATGTAGGCCAGTGGTAGGCGATAAAGGCCTATCGCACTTCGGTTGTGGATTCGATTCCCGCAACCTTGTCCGACGCGATGGGTTATCGCCCATCCCACAGGTTGTCCTTTTTCTAAAACTGACTTATTATAACATCCCATCAATAATATTGAAAAAAAATTCTAGTCTTAGAAAATACTAATTTATGTCCAACATAATCCATTCCAATCTTTAGGATTATCCAAAATACTTATGTCCAAGCTCATAGTATAAAGAAAACAATTACTAAAAATGTCATCTACCGATCATGTGAATACCATCATTTATCCCCCATATATCATACAATATATCTTGTTGGTCACGTTCCAAACATGTGAATACCTTAATCATGTATTCTATTGAAAAAATTAATACCCATTGAACCTTAGTGAAAACATGAATGCTGTCAAAATTTAACTCTTTCCACATACTAAAATCCCAAAATTTCGATGTACTCAAACCTTGATATCAATTTTTCCTTAGATCAGTCATGAGCTCATTTCATTTTTTCTTTATCTCTTCATTATGCACATATCATCTTCTTTCCAAAAATATCTGAATAAACTTTCATGGTTACCGGTACCATTCAACATATACTTCCAAATACTTTAGAAAAAACAATAGTGTAACAATCCTTAGATGATTCTTTATTCCATAGTGCCATTAAATTAACTCTACAACATAACTCTTGATAAATATACAATCATTCCACTACCTTCTTAAACCACTGACTAAGCTTCATCATTTCATTCCTCAACACTTCTTTCATCTCATATATCATTTGTAGTCTCTTCATCATCATCCACATAAATACTATCCATACGACCATGATGATTCTCTTCATAAGATCTTCCTTTAGGGAATTGGTTTGCATAATTCCCGTATATTCCACATTTAAAATATTTAACCATTGTTGATGCCTTAGCAATACTATTATCCTTGTCCATAGTGTTAACTGATCCTTTTCCTTTACAATTACTGGCTTTGTGTCCTTATTTTCCACACCCAAAGCATCTTCCATTTCCTTTGAAACATTCTCCTTGATGCCTCTTCCCACATGATTTACATGAGGGAAATTGAACTTTCTTTCCTCCATGATCATCATGAAAATCCATCTTTCTCTTATTAGTTGATTTAGGGAACATACCAAATTTAAGATTATTGATCATATTATGAGATCGTTGATTAGGCATAATAACGATATGTGGACTTCCATATCCAATTTCATTTGGTTTCTCATTAATAATATCATTCCATTGTCCATCATATCCTCCATTATCATGAATCTTCCTATTTCCATCCATTTTCTAAAACCCAGAAAGAATAGTATGAGTGGAAAAAATCATACTAGGAATACAACATAATAAAGGGGGAGTAACTTCAATATCTAACATCTTAGTTTTAATTCTAAGATCATTACTATAATTCTAGGACTATAACCTATACTTATACTTAACCTTAGGGACATCCCTATACATACCATAGAAATATCTCTAGGGATCTCACTAAAGTTTTCACATCCTAGTTTCCAAAGGTTAACTAAACCTTTCCTATGATACCAACTGTAGAGACCCATATCTTGACGTACATGGACATTACGATAATTTTGTGGAATACTTAATACATGACAAAAAAAAATACTCAAGGATCATAATAGTTTAGTGTCTTTGGAAACTCGGAACATAATCTTCTAATCATTGTGAAAGATCTTAAACATCTCCCATAAATATCTTCACCTTGTTTTTTCTTACCTAAAACCTTTCTTTATATCCCGGGGAAAATAAAACATATAAAGGGTGATATCAAATTCTTAGTAAGGGTAAGCATGGATAAAATAAAACATACCGTATAAATTTGAACTTAAAAACACGAACATAATGTTTAAACATAAAAATCTTGAGAAAAGACATAAAACATGGAATTATATAAGGAATAGATTATAATGGAACATAAATCATAACAAAATAGCATGGGAATAAAACATGTATTTGTGGAAAACCATTTAGCACATAGTATTATTTCCATAGTAGCCGAGGAATTTCTGCCAAGACCATCATAGTGGACAAAGTCCCTTACTGAACCGGGTTTACTTGCCGTTCCAGCCCTGTATTACTGAACTAGATTCTCTTTCCGTTCCATCCATGTCTATCTCATGAGATATAAATCTTTACCCAATGTATTGTATGGAGATATAGGTCCCACCCATCTCATATTGAGATCATTTTTACATGTGCCACAAAACAATCATAAATCATTCATCATAACCCAAAGAATAAATTGGGTTTCATAAACATCATTCTATCATAACATAATCCATATAACACAAATGGATATCATTTCATCATAAGAAAAGTGAAACCATATAAATCATAGAGACATTATTCTTGAAGCATACACATATTAAAAAAATGTCATCTTACATGGAAAATGGTTTTGATAAAGCACTTGAAATGAATTCTTGAGGAAAATATACTTTCTTCTTGAAAATCATTTTCTTTTCACAAAATTCCATTCAATTTTATAAGAAAATAATTTTTTTAAAATATTCATGAAATATTGTATAGTAAGCTTCATGAAAATAAGGTGTTATGAAACCGTAAAAATCCGTTCATGCTGTATAAGTTAAAAAACATTCTTCTCATACTTTTTTCCAGAAAAGTCAAAAAGTACCTCGTATGGTAAAAAAAAAGATTCCTTACATACCATGTAGTAAAATTAAAAAATGGGTAAAAAGGACTTTAAACATACATGAAAACATTTTTATAAAACTTGGACATGGATGATAAATATAACCCCAGTAAATACTTACGTATAAGAAATCTCGGATAGGAAACAGTTTAGATTGCAACATTATCCCTTAACTTAGGTCCGATATGATTCGTACGTATCTGAACTTCCCGTATAATGATTTAAATAATTTCATTGACTTATTACAGAATCATATTCACTGTTATGATATCATATATGGTTCACTTATGACTTTATATTACCCGTTCTTTTGTAAATCCATGTTAAAGCAGCGTTTTGGGTAAAATCGTTTCATTTATCGTACATGTTTCGACTTGTTGTTCTTGATATTATTACTTATATCCTGATTTCCTTAATTTAATAATTTAAAAAATGATTTATATATAATAAATATTCATCATATACATATATATGATAGATTGATAAATGGAATGAAATACACCATTCATGGAGACGGTAGGCCGTACGTACACATGAACACTATTTTCGTTTCCTTATTGAATTGAATGGAATTAAATAGATGACATAAATATATATATACATAAATAAAGTAGAATTATTATGTCATATATGTAATTATTATTCATTATATATACTTTATAATCATTCATGAATGGTTAACATGAAGAATGAATCTCATCGCGTTCGTGGAGACGGTAGTCCGTACATACGCACGAGCGATGATATCATTCCCCTGATCATGGAATTGTATTGAAGTGTATGTATACTATTTAAGAATAAATATCACTTTACAATAATCACATATAGTTATTAATTACACCATTATACCCATCCAAGTAAGGTGGTGGTGGAAAACAGATTACACCACGACGTGGAGACGGTATTCCGTACGTATGCACGCGCGGTGATTTCATTTTCTGTAGGATGGACATAAGGTGGAATAGGGTTTTTTAATATTTATAATAACATATAATTATATTAGTGATACAGATTTTATTACTTCATAATGAAACAACTAAATAAGAGGAAGTAGAAGAAGAAATAAATTTGAATGAATCGGTAACGAATATTACCTCTTCTTCGACACGCCTCTTTGAAACCTCCTCTTAGGGCACTAATATTGGTCTTTGAAGAAGACCAGGACCTCTAGAGTATTTATAGGGAAGTTGAGAAGGGAAATGTGTAGGTTTTGGACGAGATTGAAGTCTCAAAGTTGTGTAAAGATGAGAGGGAGGAGGTGCCCTTTTATAAGGGAGGAGAGGTGCACCTTTGGAATCCTCAAAAATATTAGTTTAATATAAATTCAAACCACACATAAAAACCTTAAAAAATGACTCAATTAAAATATTAGATGAGATAGGTTTGTAATATCATCAACCAATCAAATTTATACATGTTTGTTTTTATTTTAAACCTTATCATTTTGATTTGTCCTTATTTAATCTATTTAATTTTATTTGTGGTAATAAAATTCTAAATTTTAAATGCTTATAAATAATCACTTATGTGTTGTTAATTTTCCATAATGGGATACTTTATGAAATTTTTGACTATATAAATTTCAATTTATAATTTTTAAGATTTTTTTTTGATTTTTAAACAATTTAATAATATGTTATTTTTATAAAATAACAATAGTGTCAATTTTGACACTATTCATTTATTTAAATTTAAATAAAATACACACAGATGATATATTCGAACTAAAATATTTAATAGGTTTCTAACATTTCATATTCATCTAGAAAATTAGTGGAGCACATTAAATATTTCATATAATATTTATTTTACTATTTGTAATACAATTTATTTGATAATTCTCTTAATAAAATAATTTCTACAACATTTTTGTATAATTATTAAATATACTTATTTGTTGCATAAAAATTAAAAATAAAATACTAGGATGAATATAAATCTTATAGATTTCATAAGAATACTTTTAGTCGGATTTATATTCTAAAACACCCAACTTTTAAAATGTTATATTTATTAAATTATGAAGGTGACAACTTTGACATAGTATAAGTGTCATAATCACTTTTATAAGACTCCAAACGGTCATATATTCGGTCATTGGATGATTATGGTGTATATACATACTACCAATAAGTTTTGGTCAGGTTTTTGAGCCTTTTAATGGGTATTATTATTTCAATAAAAACTATATTACTTATTTTTCACTAGATAAATAATTTCTACATCATTAATGTATAAGCTATTAAGGTAATTAAATATCTCTTAAAAATTATAAATAAATTACCATGATAAAGAATTTTTTTTTCCTTTCAAATGAGTATTTATAAACTAATTTATATTTTTTTATAAACTTATATTAAAAATACTTTAATTATTAAAGTTGAGTGAGACATATTTCACTTTCCTTTAAATAAAATAAACTAAAGGTCTTAATCACCTCCAAGTGGGTTCCAATAGATTCAATTTCGACCCAAATATTCCTTAGGATGAAATATAAGCATCCAATTATTTTAAGACAAGTGTTAGGGTAATTTTATAATATTATATTTACCCTTAATTACTCGATTTACCTTTTACTATGGTAAATAAAATTTACCGTAGTTGCTATTCATAATGCCAAAAAATAAAAAGTAGCATATTAACACAATTTTGAAACACTGATTACAAATATGGAATCCATTTTTCAAAATTCAATACACTAAATTTGTAGAAATTAATTTAAAATTAATCCCATTGTTAATAAAACATGTTTTAAAAGTTAAAACATTGCAAAAGATTGAAATGATTTTACCTATTGATTCAATGTAAAATCAATGATAATGACATAAATTATATTAAATGGTAAAAATATATTCTATTTATACTTTAAAACCATTAAATATTATAATTTAACCATATAAATTATTACGATGAAAAAAGTTTTTTTTAATTAAAATATAACTTGTTTTTACTATTCATTAAAATATGAAAGTTATCAGAAAAATATCCAAACTTTATCCAATGTAAATTTTTATATCCTGATTCAAAATAAAATGTTTATTTTGTAAAATTTAACTTATAAACTTGTCAAAAATTATATTTAAAATGGGTGCGCCATCAAAAGGCAGAAAAACTACATTTTTTTGAAAAATACTTATTTTACCAAAAAAATTTATTTTGTTCTCATACCATGTTCTATAAAATGTGTAAGATGAATTATAATGTCATAAAATTCAAAATTTATTTACTAATATTCATAAAATCTAGTTTATAATAATATTATAACCATATATCGTTGTTTAGTGAAACCTGGTATTGCGTATAACACATGCTATCGAGGAAGGTTGTGATTGCGTGTAATGCAAGCCAAGTCAGGGTTGCGTGTAGTGAAAGACTCCTTTGTTGTTGCGTATAAAAAAATCCAACCATATTTCATTTATACATTGAATATATATATATACTCAATGTTCCATAGAATAACTACTATAAAACAAACTTGAAATTGTGTGTAACATGATCCAAGATGAGTGTTGCGTATACTGCAAGCTAATAAAGTGTTGCGTATAGTGCAAGATAATCTTGGTGTATCATACAAAAAAAGATATGAATGAAATTAAAAATAATATATCTTATAAAATCTTGGGTTGTTACAATGTCACTTTTTAACTTGTGTACCACTTTTTTTGTATCGCCTCTAGATCATCCATTCATTTTTCATGGTCCATTTTGCAACATGAATTGTCAACAAGATCTATTAAACTCGAAAACTCTCTATGACACCCCCTTTGTCAAAAAACTAACCATCATGGCCTTCTTTGTCTACAAACACATAATAGAGGACTTCTTTGTCTATAAAAAACAATCACCTCAAAAAAACGCTTCAGTGATACCTTGAGGAGTTTTTTCACAATATTAGTTATACGTGAACTCCACTAGTGGAATGATTTGTTATCAACATGTACAGAAATACATCAAACATGATATCATCATTTATTCTATATTATGAATTGTCTGGTTGGACTAACCATATGTGTAAGGGTGATAAGATGTTTTGAGGATCTGTTATGTATTAAATGATTTCTAAAGGTTTCTCCAACACCATGAGTTGAAACATAGATCTCGATTAGATACAATAGATAGTAGAATTCCATGAATAATGTGACCCATTTTTTTTCTTTTAAGACATTGAAATAATTTATATAATATTTTTGGAGAAATATATTAAAACATTGAGAGATTAAAAGGCCTAGGGAGACTAAAATTGATATAATAAAAATGAATAAACTAATGTCATGCTTTTAATAGAATAAATCTAGAATGGATCCCTGTATTAGAAATCCTAGACAATGTCTATATACATAATATTTGTTTACCATACACATGGCCAATGTTTGGTGAGCATTGGATGACTGGTTGAGGTAGTCATTTATGGGAAATTTAATTTAAATATAAATAAATATATTTATTTATTTTAGTATAAATAGGCATGACAAAAAATTATTTATTTAAACCACTTTATAATAATTTCCTTTATTTATCCACTTAATTCCAGTGTGAATTTATAGGATCTCAAACATACTTTATTGGGGGATTGAGATCAAATGATGACGATTGATTGGATTGAGGTCGATGGGCATGTAGTGACCATTGCATGATACCCAAATCACTATACAGTGTTTTATTCACCAATGATCAATCAAAAATCTGGGTAGTGAACGTAAATTTTGGATGTACACCCTTTTGATTAAATATTTCGAATTTATTTTTATATATTATAATTTATCTACATTTTGAACCATTCACATGATCTCGTTGGACTAATTAAAATCGTTTATTAATTTCCTTCATGAATTATTCCATGTTCTCACCCAATATTCCCCAATTTGTGATATTTTCCCTGAATTATTGATATAAAAATTTATTCACTTCATTCATGTTCCTTTCCCCCACATGTTATTCATGTTCTTAGTCATTGGCCTACTATGACATTGGTTGGTATTGGCGGGTGATTTTGAGCATGATAGGTCCCCCATATTCATAGTGGAAGTGTATAGTATGACTGAATCAATTATGGTTTGATATATAAGGATGCATTATGGGTCTTTCTTAATTGATTTCATATTTGGAGTGGTGACCGACATTTACAGGAGGAACTACGGGAAACGAAGGTAGTGCAGACTTTGAGTGGATCATCTGATTCTATTTCTATGCATGATTTTGGGTGAGGAGTGAAGATTTAGAAACCAAATGTACTTTCTATGAAAATAGAACTACATTTCGTATATCCCAAATAAAAAGACGCCTTGTATCCCCATGGATATTGTGCTAGGGTTTTGGGAAATATTAAATTTAACATGCCATGTATGTGGGTTTCAACCCATGTGACTCTACCAATTCAGAGAATAAATGTTTCAGGATAAAACACCTAGAGACCCATGTGGAATGAAATTTAATGTAATAAACTACATGATCACATGTATGAATACACGGAAATGGGTTGAGAATGATGGTCAGGTCCTAAGGTGGTCACAAATGCTATGTATCTATGTAAAAACTCGATGTATAGAGACATGGATTCCCTATATGTGTCTAGTGAGAACATGGATATGAATTTAAGTAGTCCCACACTCCATGTTGAACCCCTAAAAGTCGTGTTCTCCAATTTGAATCCTCAATAAGTCGTATCTCCTTTGTTTGGACTCTTTTTTCCCTCGAGAAACCTATCCTTGGTGTTATTTCTCATAGAATGTAATGGTTGTCTTTATAGTGTATATTGATATATAATATGATATGTTTGAAGAATGATTATTATTTAGGTGATTCTTAATGATACGAGTGATCATAATATATCATCATATAGATAATCTGGTCAGTACTCCCCTTTAACACAGAGATTCAGGTTCTTCATTCTACTAGAGAGATGCTATTGTCAGTAATCCCATATCTCACCAGGGCATGGGTTACCCATGATATCAGGGAAATTCCATGGTTATTAACCCTCTATCATAATTGATTTTGAGTTTTTTAGGCTATCAAATATATATCGTGGTTTTTAATCCCTTATAAAATCGTAGCATGAGTTCCCCTTTTATTTATATAGATATGGTCAGTACTCCCCTTACAATAGTGTGTGGGTTCTCTATCATCAATGTAGTATGACCTCATCTTAGAAATCTTTTTGGGTGAGGGTCCTCCATATAATATGTGTGCTCTATAGGATTTGGATCACATATATGATTAGTTTTACCCTCCATTTACATTATGGTGAGGTGGCATTTGTTGTTGGGCATCGATGATATAATTTTGGAAATATAGGATTGCACATCAACATTAGATAGGCTATGAGATGGATATCCCCTTCACATCTCATTTTATATTCAATGATGTCATATATATGTTCATATTTTGGGATTTGTTTCCTTCTTTCTTTGGTATATGATGAATATCATTATATATATATATATATATGTATGTGTATTTCTCCATTATTGTTTTGGGGAATCGTATTGGGTATGTATACACACACCTTTTATTTGTATTTTCCTACAAATTTCAAGTATGATACAAATTATAAATAGATTATATGTGATTAAGGGGGAGCATAGTGGTACCTGTAAACCTTTACTATTTATGGTGGTCTAGATTCGAGAGAAATAGTAGGGATCTCCCATCATTCCTTATGTCTATTTATTTTCAAGTGAGGAATTCATTACTATTTTGGCCTGTGTTTTTCCCCGTTACACTTCTTTTTGTATTCTATTGTACTCTATTGTATTCCCTTGAGTTTATTTCATGCATGTTTTATCTCTATATGTAAAAATATTTACTTTATAATACACTATTATAATTTATAGAGATGACTGGGTTTGTGACTATAGGTATATTAACCAACCAACTACCATTTTTTGTCTTCTAATTTATTTTTTAAGAACCTAGCCTATTGGAGGTGGGCTTGGGGTGGTTGTTTCCAAGCATCCCATCTTCCAAAAGAGCCCTAATGGTTAGGTATATTATAGAGTGGTATCAATGGTGGTTTAACCTCATGATGTTGTCTATATTTGTTTCTTTACATTGATTACTTGGGAACATCAGGTAATGGTGTTGGAGTGTGTCTAGTGTGGCATTCAGTCTAGGGAACCCTGTATTTGTGTTCCAGAAGATGTATCCATACATAAAGAATCTAACTACATTATTTTCAACTCATAATGTTGATACATTACTTGTAGGGAACATTGATATATGCATCATAAAATATTGATACCATTTAATATCCTTCTTAGGCCAACTCTACATATTTATATATCCTCATCTAATTGTGGTATGTCTTTATTACTTTGTTGATTACTTGATGAGGATAGACAACTAGGAGATTGATTCATGACCATGATGATGATATGATGAGTGATGAGCCCAAAATTTAGGGTCCATCCCATGATGTGTTTCTTCCATATGCGTAGGTAGCATAACCCTCACCTATCAAGTAGTAGTTATTATCATAAGTTTAGGACAAGGATGAAAACCTGATTAGTGAACCCCAAGAGTTCTAGAATCAGAGACTATTGAGGTATCATATATATCCTGATCCCTACGATGTGGAGGATTGATAGGTGAAAAAGTAATTAGGATGGTTCAGACCATGTAAGATTGAATGGTTTTAATGGAAGTCAATCTTTTTGATGAAGAAACTAGGAGATGGTGGAGTTTTTTTTAAAACAGACCAATGAAGAGGAAATTATATCATGGTTAATTTTGCATCATCTATTTCATGATGAGTATTATCCTTCATAAATTTACTCAGATCTTGTATCGGATAATCTTGACCCTCTACTGGGTTGAATGAAATTTGGTGAGTATTCCACAAGGTTCACTATCCTTACATTGTACTCTCAAGATATGATACAAGTCACATTATTATAGGAAATATATTTTTAGTAGGGTATCCATAGAGACATTCGAGAAAATGTCATATAATTATACCTACCATATTATATTGGAGTGATAGAGTGGGATATTCAAACTAATGGCTTCCTATAATAGGAAAGTCAGGAGGTTAGATCTGGTGATGGAGAGAATGTGTTAGAGATGTCTTTAGGTGGTAATAGGTGTCAGACATCAAGATATTAGTAGAGGATGCATTTTGAGACTAAAATGCATGAGTTCACAGAATAGGGATCATAAATATGATATATTCGGCCTAGATAGAGGTGATTCTATTCTTGTTATGAGAATGGTAACATGGATCATGATTTCTATACCTATCACACTGAGCAGGAATGAAATATTGTAGATGTACCTCTATGGAAAAAGCAACACCATGAGTATGGATCTCCCAAAATTGGATTGGGTATCACTTTGGAAGGAGGTGCGGGAAAAGGTGAAGGAGGGACTCCATAGGGAGGATTATTTGGTGTAGGATGATGTTACAAGCTCCCACCACCACCACCAATAGGTGTCCAATGTTTGGTTTGTTGTGTTGGAGGTCGGGGTCATTGGAATTTGTTGGCCACTGTGGTGCTACGACCAGACTACACATGTTATGATGTTATGTATGATATATAGTTATACTACTCTTAAATCATTACAAGTAGACATAGGTTTGAGTCAATTATTCATTTATTTATCCAGGTCATGAGAGATTGAGCTACCAATTGAGACCAATATCCCAAAGGTTATGGGTAGAGGTTACTATAATTATGGTTTTTTTGATATAACGCATCTACTGGTAGTGTGAGCTATCACATGGGGGAGATACTTTTAAGTGGGACCTCTAGGTCATAATGTTGAAACCATATGAAATCATCTAGGGTATGGAATAGTTTCCCAAGGTTCAAGACTAGAATTATAATCATCACAAATGGTCCATATTCCATTAGATAGGATGGATGAGATTATCCTTTTTGTGTAGGAGATATATCCTAGATGAATGAGTAATTATTGTTGGAATGAAGATACAACCCATCACCCATTAATTTTCTAGATTATACCTTGGGGAAATGTAATCTTTGGCATCTATACTACTTCATCAGTGGATGACATTATGGATTTCTTACCCATGGATGTTTCGGGAAAATATCCATAGCGGGAGATGGATATCATTATTAACTTGAACCATGAGACCAATATGATATCTTATGTTGAATATTAGATAGTCCCTACCGAGATCCAGGGACTCTAGGTGTAGTTGGAGGACCATTGAAAGAAGGGGTTTATTAGACACAATGTGTCCCCTATAGAAGCTCCATTTTTTCTCATGAAAATGGATGATGGAAGGTAGCAGGTTTGTGTTGATTATCATCACCTGAACCAGTTTATGATAATGAACAAGTACCCCTTGTTGAGTATTGAAGACCTATTTGATTTGTTTTGAGGTGAAATATTGTTATCAAAAATCGATCATAGGTATGGCCACCACTATTTTAGGGTTAATGTGGCTATAATTCCAAATATGGTTTTTATGATTCTATAGACAAAATAAGTATCTAGATATTCCTTTCAATGTGACCAATATCCCCGCTGCATTTATAGATTTGATGAACCAGATATTCTATCCATACTTGGACTAATTTTTGGTTTTCTAAATTTATGACATACTCATCTACACTTTATTATAGGATGATCATGAAGAGAACCTGTGTTTGATTCTAGATATTCAATTAGATAAGCCTCTTTATGGTAATATGTCGATATTCTAGTAATAGATCCACATGATTCACATTCAAATGGATGTGATTTCTGAGCATTATTTAGTTGTATATTAATGTAGTACATACATGGTTTCCACCTAATAGTGTGTTCTATGAATACAATATTCATTGATGGTGGGTACAAAAAAAGGTTCATGGTGGAATACTATAATATTATAGATATTTTTACCACCGAGAAAAGGAAAGTGCCACTGTTTACCTTAATTGGGCAGAGTTGTATATCCTTTGAGGTGTTGTGGTTGATGCTTAATAATGCTCGTTTTTTGGGACTACTGAAGGAGGGTGTATAGTATATTTTGTAGTGAAATTCTTATTTATCTAGGATTTGATACATGTTGATTAAGAAGCTAAAAATGATCACATATGGGTCGAGGTAGTTAATACCCCATGAGAAAATCTACATAACTCATGACTTAGAGTTGGAAGTGGAAGAATTTTCTCTAATAATATAGGGAACCTATCCTCTAGGATATGAATTTTTTTGTTTACCACAATAATTAGAGTATAAGTTATACCTTCACACATATATATTTGAACATAAGAACAGTGTTTTTTTGGTGTTCCAAAAGGACTGTGACTTTGATATAGTGTATAATCAATATAAGCAACACATGGTGGTTGATCCCATTATCAGGAATTCACATTCTAATATGGTGGATGAGACTTATGATTAGTTTAATTCTTTATAGTTGACCCTAGTGGTTGAAAGTGGTTTAGAATATCTTTTTTCAATGGTTTTGAATTATTCCTTTCTATATTCTTTGATGGGGGATCAGTTGGGAGAGAACCACTGTGAGGTTCTCCATAACTCGATATCTTTATGAGATTCACCATATAGAATCTTATTATGGAGGGTAACACATCATCCTTTTTCAGGGATGGATGATGGTTCATGTTTGGTTGAGATTTGATGATGAGGGAGTTTGGAACTTCTCATCAAGCTATACATCCTAGTGCATGAAATATGTACATAAACCATCATTCAGAGTTTTTGTATATGGGAATGAGGGAGAGTGTTGCTAAGTTCATATCCTTGTGTCGCACATTTCAATAGGTGAATGTTTAGCACCATGTTCCAATATGTTTGACATAACCTATTGATATCCCAAGGAGAAAAGGGATAACATATATATAGACATTATATTAGGGAATCATTCGAAAATACAAGGAAATGATTCCATCTGGGTGATATTTAACTGATATAAAATTTTTTCACACTTCATTTCCATTAGTGAGAAGAGTTTAGTGGAAACTCTGTTATAATTATACATGAGGGAGATCATCCAAGCTCATGGGTTTCCCACAATTATTTTCTCCAGTCAAGGAACACAGTATACATCCAATATTTTGAGATACTTATAGGAGGAGCTTGAGAACCAATTGTATATGATTATGGATCCTCAACTACAAACATACAAGCAGAATAAGTGCCCAATCCTAGTGTTGGATGATATGTTTAAAGCTTGTACATTGAACCTTAGCCGAATCTGGGTGGATCACTTGACACTGGAAGAGTGTGGATATAATAACAAATACCACACTATGATAGACATGGAACCTTTAAAATCCTTAAACTAGAGAATGTACATGAAATCATTATGTTGGAATGATATTGGTGAAGCATCTCTAATCAGGGAAGAGATATAATAAGATATGATAGAAAACTTTCACTACTGGAAAACGGGCCTATACCCACGGTTTTCGAAAACCATGGGTATAGGGATAATATGGGGACCTATACCCACGGTTTTATGAAACCGTGGGTATAGCTTAATTTTAAAGACCAATACCCACGGTTTTTCAAAACCGTGTGTATAGATGTTTTTTTTGAAGACTTATACCCACGGTTTTGGCCAAACCGTGGGTATAGTGGGGTATTTGTTTTGGTGACCTATACCCACGGTTTCAAAGAATCGTGGGTATAGATTTCCCGCCATAAAGCGGAAAAAATACGTGGGACAATGGAAAAAATTTGGCAGGAATACAATCTTGATTAAAATAATTTTGGGAATAGAAATATTAAATAACAGAAACATTATAGCCGTGTTGGTTAAGCCCTTGTCTATTATATCAACCGGTCCTGTGATCAAATCGCGGTGTTATCTATTTTTATAATATATAAATATTATTAATATAAGTATACTAATATATATATATATATATATTGAACAAGAATTTCCACAGCTCGGTTGGTTAGGTGCGGCGTTTTCCTTAGGCAGGTCCCCGGTTTGACCCCCATCATTCTCGATTTTCAAACAGCGCACCACGATTTTCAAAGCCCGCGTTATTCCATTTTCAAACAGTGTGCGTGTATAATATTAATATATATAAATAGATATATGCCAGTATAAAATTCGAAATCTATTGCTCCGTTGGTTCGTTGGTAATGCGCTGTTGGGAGGCTGTTCGTGAGGTGCGGGTTCAAACCCCTGAGGAGGTTATTTTTTGAATTTTAATACCCCACGGTTTTCAAACCGTGGGGACTGTTGCATGCCACGTTGGCACAGCGGTCCACGCTTTGAGAATCTTATACCCACGGTTCATCACAACCATGGGTATAAGTTGAAACCCCTATACCGACGCCTTTCCATCCCACGGTTCACAAAACCATGGGTATAGGTTATACCCACGGTTTTGGAGGCTATACCCACGGTTCAAAACCGTGGGTATAGGTCGTTTTTCCAGTAGTGTTTTAGGTGATATGAGAGAAAATAAGGACATCTTAGAGCTGATATAAATCTTACACATATTAAAATCATATTCCCTTGGAGTTCAACTAGGAAGGCCATGTTTTAATGAATGCCACCAAATGATGATGATTAAGAGGCATCAGCGGGAGAGATAAGAAATACTCAAGGTTCATCAGGTTTTTTCAGATCATATAGAGGGTTATTGAGGATTATTACATCCTAGACTTCCCCCCACAGTTATAGTAGGTGCATGAAATCTTTCATGCATTATGAATGAGGATATACCTGCAAGATCCAATACTCTTCCTTGACTGATGTGAGATGGACATCAAGGATTTATCCACCCTCACGGAGTACACAATGGTGATTAAGGATATGGTGGGAGGGGACCATGTGTGGTTGGACCATTCCCTTGGTTTGTTTATTGTGGGAACATATGACCATGTGTGATAGATTGTGGGATCTAGAGTACAAGATGTAGGATCAGTATCCCTTCCTTTTTGTTTAGGTTATACTATTAAAGGGAAAATTATTATAGGGGGGAATAACATAGAGAACTTTTTTCATTTTAAGAATTTAAAATATTTTATGGAATATTTTCAAAGTAAGGTGGTAAGAGAGTGTGAGATTATGAGGAATATTGGGCCCAATATTTATATAATAAAATAAAAAATATATTAATATCATTCAGATATAGTTTATTAGGATATATAGAATGACTCATGTATGGGGGAAAAAATAAAAAATTTGAGACCATGGTTGATTATGGAAAGCGGGATTTACACCAGTAATGACTAATGATTGGTCATCACTAGACCACTGGTTTAATTAGTTGTTGGAATTTCAATTAATTAAAAAAATTAAATTTATTATGTTTATTTTAAACACACATAACCTAAAATCCAATATTTATAGCTCATTATAATAATTCTCAAGTATTACCCTCTCAAAACCCAGGATAATTGAGAGGAGCTCTGAAATCCTTCATTATCGAATGGCTATTGGAGGAGGATGATTAATCAAATCATGGTGGATTGATAGGCAGTGCATGTTGAGGGATACCCACATCACATTTGAATGCATTATTCCCAAATGATCAGTCCCAATTATATATAGGTTGTTTCAATTGTTGATTTTATCCCATTTTATTAAATGATTGTCTATTGATTTGTATCTTTTATTGTTGATCTGTGTTTCACACCCCTTGTAGAAGCTCATCTATTTATTCAAAGTTTTCATTCATTTATTCCATGAATTATTCCATGTTCTAACCCAAGGTACCCTGACCTATGACCATAGGTTGAGAACACCTAGAGAACACAATGTCACCTTTTTTTCTTGTGCCTTTCACATACCTATTATTTTTATTCTTCTCCATAGGACAATAGGACCACATTTCAACTCTGTTGGGACGGTCCGAGTGATATTAAATCCCAATATTTGTGGTTTATAAATTCCAATGATAGGACTAGTTATTTTTGGACTGATCAGGTTGTATTAAATGTGTTTCTTCATGGATCTCAGATCCACAATGGTGACTGCTAGTGACTTAATTCACTATGAGTAACCAATGAGAGGTGGACTTTTAGAGGATTCCTGGATTTAGGTTTTCAGCCATATGAGGATGGGAAAAAACATTAAAAGGATGTTGCCTTGGATTTTGGGAATGATTCATAGTGTGGATCATGGGTCAATAACCCTCATTTAATTTCATCAAAAATACTAACTACATACCATGTATCTTCAAAAAAAGAATAGTTTGTATCCCCTTGGTTGTGGTGTAAGGGTTTTAGATAAAGATAAATATCACTTGAAAATACTGGTGGGCCTAAAAGTCATGTGATCCTTTATATATAGACAATCCATGTGGTATCAGCATATAATTAGGGCCCCGTGTGGACATATACAACATGTACCAAAGTACACATGCATGGGTAGAAATACATATACACTAGTTGAGATCCATGGAAAGGAACCCATGTATCTATACACACCATTATTCTGGAAGGAAATTTTGGATAATGAAACATGGATTCTTATGTTTTTTCTAGGGATAACCTAGCTAGGAATCCCAGTGGGGCCACATGAAGTGTGGATCCAAAACATGTTGCACACTCCTAAGTTCATATACGAAATCTTGTGTACCATTTTTGAACTCGTATTTTGGTCCGTTAGTATCCAATACTAAGGGGGTTCTATAGAGAACATTATGGTGGAATTCATAGTGGATTATGAATAATGAAAAATGTTCTGATTTTTACTCTTATTCAGGTGATGTTAGACGATGGAAGTGATCATGTGATATCTTCATATAGATTCTAGGGTCAGTACTCCCATGTTACCCTAGGGTAAATGTTCTCTATTAATTCATAGACATTCTAGGGTCATTACACCCCAATATCACTAGGGTGTGTGTTTACCATGATTACAAAGAAATTATAGGTAATTTTATACCATTTTAGACAAGGGAGGGTGTTCTATATTCCATCAAAGAGATATTGGGGTCTGTACTCCCCTATAACACTAAGATGTGGGTTTCACATTTCTATATATAAGTATGTTTAGTAATCCCATTATATAGGGAAATGGTTCTCTATCTATGGAGTGGTACTCCATTATCTTTGAGCTCTAATTGGGGTCATGTTCCCCATTGGTTATGTTTCTCCCTTGTTTGGGGAGCATAATTTTGATCTGTAGGCCCCTCCAATCATATTCTGGTGAGGATGAATATGATACTAGGAATATGTGATAGAATTTTTGAAATGTAGTCTTACACATCATCTTCAGCTAGGTTGTGAGATGGATATCCATATTCTCTCTCACTTGGGTTATAATATTGAAATGCATATATTTATAAATTGGGTTCCATATCCCTTCTTCTTTAGGTATATCGTACTACCATTGTTTCAATCTATTTCCCCATTTCAGTTTTGGGGAATCCTACTATGTATGTATATTCTCAAATTTAATTGGGGGTTTCCAACACATGTCATACCTTTTGTTGATGAAGATAATATCGACGGTTATTACGGTGGAGAGTAGTGGCACTCAGGGGAATTGACCACATATGATGGTTAGGCATGGTGTTAAATAGTATGGAACTCTCATCATTATTTATTTATTATTGTTTTAGGTTGGGACTTAAGATCTGGATGGGTCTTAATTTTTCACCTTTACACTATGGTGGATTTTTCTGCTCTATTGTCTTCCCAAGAAATTATTGTATTCATTGTTTTTATTCAGATTTTATAATATTTACATTATATTCCTTTGTATCAGTTCATTTATATTATGGGGTGTCGAAAAATATGTACATTAGGAAAAGGCATACCCTTTATGTTATTTCTTCTGGGTGCTTTTCTCAATCCCCTGACCTATAGGATGTAGACTTGGGTTTTTGGGGGACTGGCCACCCACTACCTATGTTGGACCCATGTGGGTCGATTCATTACAATGTTGTCAAACCCATTTGATTAATTTTCTCTCAGAGAGTTGGTCAAGGGATAAATCTTCCACGAAAGTAGTGAAAAATGATGGCATTGTATAGTGACCGACAACAAAAAAATTGACATATTTCCTTTAGATGTCCTTGGATGTTCTATGAAGAAATAAACAGTTATGTTTTACCATTTACATACAACTATGGGAAGTGGTTGTACCAAACCCTTATACTTCTGTCATACAACTTGGATTGTCTGGAATACTGAGCATCATGATAAGAATTCTTAAATCTATATCTTTAGGTTTTCCCGCTACCCATTTTACTATAAATCAATATACATCTTGCTGATTCGAAGATGAATATTGAATTTTGAGATATTTCAATCATCCAAAATTTACCAATTTGGTTATAGTTTTAATTGGACACAAATTTGGATTCTAAATCATATATATCCATTATGTGCAAGTATAATCTTAGAATTTTATCTACCTTCTTCTGTATCTCTACATAATATTTTTTATCCTCATTAATCCACTCAAGAATGGATAGTTGAGCTGTTATGTGTGAAAGGTGGCATGAGGATCCTATTATTATTCTAATATTCATCCATTTCATGTCCATGAAGATACGATCCATTGAAATCCTCATTAGGGAAAGGGATGTAGGGACTTTCCCACCCAAAGTATCTTTCAGGTAATTTGACTTCTATGGATGTTAATGGATTGAAAAGTCATAAACTATGATCCTATTTAATAACCATCATTGGCGCCTACTATGCTCCTTGTATATGAATTTAAGGTTGAGTATTTTATGATTGGTAAATATGTCACACTTACCCTATAGTAATATTTCCACCAAATTCACAATATTAAGATCACCATAACTAATTATTGATTATGAGTCGGGTAGTTCTACTAATGGATCATTAGTTGATGGCCAGAATAAGATATCACTTTTTTATAATAAATGAGAAGACTATACACTCATTTTAATATATCATTGTAGATCACAAATCCTTATCCACTAGTGGGTAATGTGAGAACATGTGTTGTGATAAGCCTTTTCTTCATCTCATTAAATGTTTCGTTTAATTCCTTATTCTGAACAGGATTTACCACCATCTTAGTTAACTTGGTTAATAGACATCAAAACCAAGATAAGATTCTCACAAATAGATTATAGACCTCATATAATCCACAGAATGAATAAATATCCATTATATTGTTTTTTAAGAACATACAACAGTTACCTCTATTTTTGAAGGGCCTATAAATACCCTCTTTCTAGTGAATACATTCCCCATGAAATATACTTGATCTGACTTGATTTATCATTTATTATACATCAAATATATATTTATTTCTTCAAGGTCTTCAGTACATTATTAAAATAATCCCCAATTTACACCTTTTTTATTAAATGACCATATCATCTATAAACACAATAACAAATTCTTTTAGGTATTACTTAAGGACTCAATTCATTGAGTCCATGAATATATCTCGAGTATTACTGAGTCTAAATGGAATCACTATGAGTTTACGGTTCTCATGCATTATATGAAATGTAATCTTTAATAAATCCTACTTATTTACTTTTACATGAAAATATCCTAAATAAATATCCACAATAGAGATTTACTATGATCCATCTATTTTATCGAACATGTCATCAATCTATGGAATAAAATAATTATTCTCTATCATGATTTTTTAATCTCATAATAATCAACTAAGAAATGCATTCACTAATCCATTTTCATTATAAATATGTATGGAGCACACCATGATGAAGCACTTGGGCATATAAACTGTTGGGAAAAAATCCCTCAAGGTAACTTTGCAGTATTTTTGGGTAGATTGTGTTTGTTGACAAAGCAGGTTTTCATGGATATTTGTCGAGTTCCCATGAAGTTGTTGACAATCCTTGTTGACAAAGAACGATGAAAAAGGAAATGACGATCTGGAGGCGGTACAAAAGAGCAGTACAAGGTGGTGCCGTTTCCCTGTGTTTGCCAAATTTTTGGGGTCCAAAATTTGGAGTTTGGTGAGCATCGCGAAAATAGGATTTCCATGAAGATCATAATTTAATATGGCAAAGGCATGGATTTCGCAAAGATAGGATGCATGGTTTGGAAATCGCGAAGACCATAAGAATGGAGGCGGTGAGTCTTCGCGATTACGTCAAGCTTCGCGAATGGCAGAGGCTGAAGCACATCGCAGTGGTGAAGGGCTTTGCGAGGGAGCTTCACGGTGAAAGCGCGAAGGAATGTTGACGGTGATGCTTCGCGATTACGTCAAGCTCCGTGAATGGAAAATTTCCGTGGTGCTTCACGATTTGGACAGAATTCCAGCGGAAACTTTGGAGCTTCGAGATTTGAGATGACGTGGCGTTGACTTCGCGCGGAAGGGATGAGGGTCGGTGGAATCACCTATAAATAGAGGCTGACCCCCTAGAAAGAAAGAGAGAGCATTTTCATAGAAGATCATTCGCCCTCGATTTGCGAAGGTGGTTCGCAGAGCCAGTGTGCTTCGTGAAAGAGGTGCTTCGCAGCGGCTATTGTAGCTCCGCGAAACCTGCGAGCTCTGCGTTGGCTTACTAAGCTTCACGAGGGACGTTGCTTTGCGACGGCTTGAGCATCGCGAGAGTGCTTCGCGAGAGTTCTTCGCGAGAGAGCTTCGCGAAAAGGAAAGAGCTCCGTGAAGGCTTGTTTGAGCTTCGCGAGATTGGGAGCTTCGCAAAGTAGGGTGTTTTGCGAAGGTACTTTCCAAAGGTATTTGCCCAGTGGTCCGAGGCAAAGTGCTATTCATCAGTGGATGAAAGTTGGACTATAACAGAGCATCCATCAACAGTTAAGGATGCATGTATTCATGAAAATGAAGATACCTACAGGTCTATAAACTATGATTGGATTCCCTTCTAGAGCAGTGAGCTTAGGAAGAGGAAGAAGGTGATCCTCTCCACCGGCAGTGAGCCAGAGAGAGAGAAACAGGGAGTGAACCTTGGGAAAGCAGTGAGCTGACCCTAAACCTTGTAAGGGCAGTGAGCCTGGGCATAGAAGTGATCTAGCCCGAACCATTGTATCCGCAGCTAGTGAAGTATAGTGGAATTTGGTACGACTGGCAACCTATCGGCGTATGCTCCTTGGACGTAGCCCTTAGCGGTGAACCAAGTAAAATTACTGTGTCCTGTGCTTGCTTTACCTTCTGTTTATATTGTGCAACAGGAAAAGAGAGAAGAGTGTTTTTCTTAACAGCGAAACAAGATCAGAACGAGCTTTAATTTTAAATTAGTCATACCCTGATTCACCCCCCCTCTCAGGGTATTCAGCCTTGTGGACCTAACAATTGGTATCAGAAGGAAAAGTTGACAGTTTTTCTTCTCTCAAATGGAGGTTACTAATCATAGAGGGATTCCGATCTTCGAAGGATGTAATTTTCAGATATGGAAGAATCGAATGCAACACTATTTCCGATCTTTGGGAATGGATGTGTTTTCAGCAGCTATGCATGGAATCACAGTTGATATTACTAGTGGTGCATTATCAGAAGCAGAGCATAAAGAGTTGGATGCTGATTCCAAAGCAATCAATGCCTCAGGGGGAGCCCTTTCCAATCCCATATATACAAAGGTGATTTCATGCAAAACGTCACATGCCATGTGGGAAACGCTTTTGAATATTTATGAAGGGGGTACAAAAGTCAGAGAGGCAAAGCTGCAAGTGTTGTGGAACAAGTATGAAGATCTAATAATGAACCCGAATGAGTCTGTTGATTCATTATTTGATAGGGTAAATGCTGTGGTAGAAGACATGCGGGGTCTTGGAGAAATTATCGAAGATATAAATATTGTGAAGCGCATATTGAGAAAACTTCCACCTCGGTTCAATCCGAAAGTTTCTGTTTTGGAAGATAAAGATCCAAAAGATCTGACATTGGATAACCTGCACAACACTCTTGTTGCATATGAAATGAGAAACGATGATAACGAGACTGTGGAAAAGGGGAAATCCAAAGAGGTGGCATTCAAGGCCATGAAGAAACTCACCATTGAAGATTCTAATGAAGAAGAAGATACATATGAGGTGATGTCATTCCTTTCTTCAAATATGCAAAGAGGAAGAGGAAATTTTAAAGGTAAACTTCCACTAGCATGCTTTTTATGTGGAAAGGTTGGTCATCTTGCGACAAGATGCCCCAAGAAATTTCAAGATAATGATGATGATGATGATGAAGTTGAAATTCCCAAGAAGAAATCCTCAGCCTATGTGAAAGGGAAGAAGCAGTTCAAGAGAAATTTCTTCAAGAGGAAGAATCTTCTTTCATAAGAAATAGATAGTTCAGATGAGTCTAAGGATGAAGAGGTTGAGGAGTTTGAAAATTGTAAAGATCATAGACAAAATGCTATGGTAGCGGTCGTCGGTAGTTCTCAAGAAAAGGAAGAAACTGATGTTAGAGAAGAGGAAGAAGAAGTTGAAGGAAGAGTTGATATGGAAGCTGAATTGGAAGCAACTCTTGAAGAGATAGATGTTTGGAGATCCAAAACGAAGAAAGCCAATAAAGTGGTTCGTGATGCCAAACTCTACATGCAACAACAGGATGGAGAAAAGTCAGAATTGTTAGAAGAAATTGAAAAACTAAAATCCTCAACACCAGAGAGCTCAAAAAATATTGTTGAGCATAAGCTTAGAATTGAGGAACAAAAGAAGGAAATTGATTGTTTGAATAACACAGGAAAAGAGCAGGTCAGACATATCAGTGAGCTTGAAGAAGAAGTGGTCAGTCTGCGATGAAAAATGAAGGATCAAGAAAAACTCTTGACCCCCAATGTGATATCAGAAAATCATGCCATTCAGAAGACATAGAAGATGAAATAGGAGGCTCGTAGTTCAATAGGAGTGAAGCAGCAAGAAAGATCAAATGATAAGGTTTATTTAGGGCTTGATAAGAAACAAAAATCGGTGGCAGTTAATGTCAGACCGCAAGCACCCGTCCAGAATTTGAAGGTCGATTTTGGGCACAAAAAAGAATCAGAATATTCATAGATCCCAAAGGGAAAATCGTAGTGCTGAGGTATCACGAAGGAATGTATCCTATATCAGGTATTATTGCTGTGGGAAAATGGGACATTCACAGTATGTGTGTTCCATATCCAAGAGATATAGAAGGGAACAAGAACAGAGATGGCAACCAAACAGAGAACGGTTTTCTAGAACATATTTTGAAGGACACTGTTTTTGGTGCGGAGGATTTAGGCACATGTCTAGGTACTGTACTTCGATCATTCAGAGAAATGTGCCAAAGCAGAATCAAAACGTTCACAAGCAGCAGGTCAATAAACCGTCAGGTGAGTTAAAAATGCAGAATAGATTTGCGTCTTTTCAAGATGAGGCTGGTCCATCATACTCTGAGAAAGAACAGAAGTTTCAATCCATGTCGAGTGTGAAAGAAAAAGTATGTACTAAAAAGAAGAAAAATGAGAAGGCCGTGGTGGCGGAGATTTCCCTTAAGGCATCAGATCGATCTGGTGTTTGGATCCTTGACAGTGGTTGCACATACCACATGATGGGTAATAAGGATCTTGTTACTGGCATCAAATATGACAAAGAATGAGTTGTCAAATTTGGAAATGATGAAGGCCTGAAGATTGTTGGCTCAGGGAAAGCCAAGTTTGGGGGCAAAGAGATGAGACGTTCTGATGTATTGGTAGTAGAGGGTCTCAGTCATAACTTACTCAGTGTCAGTCAACTATGTGACTCTGGGTACTCTATCCGATTTACCGAGAATATGTGTGTTGTGAAAGGAAAAGATGGAGCAACTGTTCTACGGGGAAAAAGGTCAAAGGGAAATCTCTACCTTGTAGGTGGGGAAGAAGATACATGTCTTTTATCCAGAGAAGAAGAAAACCAGCTGTGGCATAAGCGACTTGGTCATCTATGCCAACCATCTATGGAGGATCTCATAAAGTGTGATGCTGCTAGAGACCTTCCCAAGCTATCACGTGATCACACTCATACGTGTGATGCTTGCCAACAAGGGAAGATCATCAGAAAGACATATAGGCCAAAGGAACAGAAATCAACTAGAGTGCTCGAACTGGTTCATGCTGATATATGTGTACCTATCTCACCACAAGCTATAAATGGGAAAAGGTACTATGTCCTTTTCATTGATGACTATAGCAGAATGGCCTGGGTATTCATCATTACCCATAAGACAGAGGTGTTCAGTTGCATAAAGCAGTATAGGAGGGAATCAGAAAAGATTCTTGGGTAGAAAATTCTGAAGTTTCGTACTGATAACGGTACAGAATTCACAAACAGTCAAGTTGAAAACTATCTTGAGAAACATGGGATAAGGCATCAAGTTTCATCGGTAAGAACTCCCCAATAGAATGGATTGGTTGAAAGGAGAAATAGGATCATCAACAACATGGATAGAACAATGCTTATTGACAAAGACCTACCAGAGAAATTTTGGAAGGAAGCAGTGTTGACATCGGTCTATGTTTCAAACAGGTCTCTGTTGTGTCCGAAGCAAGGGAAGACTCCGTATGAACTGTGGTACAGAAAGAAGCCAATGTTGAAATACTTTTGAATCTTTGGAAGTAAATGTTTCATTCTCAACAAATAAAATCATAGGATGTTTGAGGCACGAGGAGATGATGGGATATTCCTTGGATACTCCAGGAAAAGCAAAGCGTATAAATGCTTCAACAAAAGGCTGGGAAAAATTGTTGAGAGCAATGATGTCACTATAGTTGAAAATGAACAGCATACTCAACAACAGAGTGAACAGTTCCTGGATGAAAGTGATGATGAGGTAAGAAACACAGGGGGAGCAGAAGTGGCAGAGGCTGACTCAGAAGAAGATACTGATGATGAACAAGAAAGTGTCAAGTCTGTGTCTATAAGGAATCCAAAGAGTCGAGCTGAAATTGATAGGCAGAATATCATTGGTGATCAGACATCTCCAGTTTAGACTCGAAGAATGAAGTCATTACAGCAAAAATTGTTTTTGTATCAAGTGGAGCCGAAATGTTTTTCCGATGCAGCTGAAGATGAAAACTGGGTTCAGGCTATGAACGAAGAGCTTGATCAGATTGAGAAGAACCAGACATGGGAGATTGTTTCGAGGCCAGCAGACAAGAATGTCATCAGGACTAAATGGGTTTATCACAACAAGATGAATGAAGATGGAATAATGATTCGGAAAAAAGGACGACTAGTGTGCAAGGGATACTCCCAGATCGAGGGAATAGATGTCAATGATACATTTGCACCGGTTGCAAGGCTGGAGACAATCAGATTATTTTTTGCCATAGCAGTGCAACGAAAGTTCAAAGTGTTCCATATGGATTTCAAATCCGTATTCTTGAATGGGGTTCTAGAAGAGGAGGTGTATATTGAGCAGCCAGATGGTTTTCTCATTCATGAGGATGAGAACAAAGTTTGTAGGCTGAAGAAGGCATTGTATGGGCTGAAACAAGCACCAAGGGCATGGTACTCAAGGCTTGGTCAATACTTGAAGAAGCTTGGTTTTCAGCGTGGAGGAGTTGATTACAATCTCTATTTCAGTAATGAAAGTAATCAAAGGATGATGGTGTTGGTTTATGTCGATGACATAATATTTGGCGGATCAGATGAAGCTCAGTGCAGACAGTTTTCCGAATTAATGAAAAATGAGTTTGAAATGTCAATGATTGGAGAGCTAACGTTTTTCCTTGGTCTACAAGTGACACAAGGAAGGAATGGAACATTCATTTCTCAATCTAAATATTCCAAGGAGGTCCTGAGAAGGTTTGGAATGGAAAATTACAAGGAGATGAAGACTCCGGTTGCCACCCGGATGAAACTATCGAAAGATGAAGATGGAAAGGCAGTTAATATCACAGAATACAGGAAAATTATTGGAAGTTTGTTGTACTTGACTGCAACAAGGCCTGATATTGTTTTTGCCACATGCCAAGCAGCGAGATATCAAATCAATCCCAAGGAAAGCCACATGCTTGCAGTGAAAAGAATACTTCGGTATATCCAAGGCACAGTGGATTTCGGCTTGACATATACTGACAAATCTCAGACAGAGTTATTGGGATATACTGATGCAGACTGGGCCGGTTCAGAAGATGATAGAAAATCAACGTTAGGTGGTGTATTCTATCTTGGTGGATTGTGTATTTCTTGGATAATCAAGAAGCAAGATTGCATTTCATTGAGCACCGCAGAAGCTGAGTATATTGCAGTCACTCAAGCATGCACACAGTTATTGTGGATGAAGCAGCAGCTTGAAGATATGGGAGTTGAAATGAAGTCTCCGATCGGAATCAAGTGCGACAACTCAAGTGCTATAAATCTTAGAAAAAATCCCCATCCATCATTCAAGGACAAAGCACATTGAGATTAAGTATCATTTTATCAAGGAGAAGGTTGAGCAGGGAATCGTGAAGTTGGAGTATGTGCCTACAGAGCTCCAGGTTGCAGACATTCTGACAAAGGCCTTACCCAAGGAAGCTTTTGAGAGGCATCGACTGGCTCTGGGAGTTCAGTCGATTCCCCGCACTTGAAATAGTGTGGATGTGGGACCTCCACCCCCCTCTCCCCGAGGTATGATGTGTTTTTCCCTGTTGTGATAATATGTGTTCTATACTATGTTACAGACTACAAAGGAGTGTCCTTTGGGTTCGTTGACAAAGGGGGAGAAAATAGTAATTTTTAAAGGGGGAGACAGTGTGGAGATTTCACAAATCATGAATGATACGGGGAGACGCTGACAGGTGGAGCAGCCGGAAAGGGGGAGCAATGAGAAAGCGGGAGAGTTTTAAATATTATGATGCTATAAGTGATCGATCAAAGCATAGATATCACGACAGCTGAGGATCGTGATAAAATCAGAACAGTGGTGTTGGAATGGTGAGAGAAGGTTTTCAGCTATCATCAATTGGGATCAGTGTGGTTCAACAATTGGTATCAATTTAAGAATTGGTATCATGTTGGAATCGAAAATTGGTGTTTGACATGAAGTGATTCATTGATGAACTTTTCATACTACTCTTGTTTCCCACGCCGAGCATTGCTCATGTGGGCTTAGAGTACGTGTTAAGTGAATCCTTGAATGCTACTAGAATTGCAAGAGGCGAATGGTGGTAGCAACTGGAAGAAGACTCAGTGTGGTATCAATGTGCAGAAAATCATTCTCAAAAGAGTTAAGAAGAATTTTCAACAAACCCAAATGGGGAGATTGTTGGGCAAAAATCCCTCAAGGTAACTTTGCAGTATTTTTGGGTTGATTGTGTTTGTTGACAAAGCATGTTTTCATGGATATTTTTCAAGTTCCCATGAATTTGTTGACAATCCATGTTTACAAAGAATGATGACAAAGGAAAGGACGATCTGGAGGCGGTACAAAAGAGCAGTACAAGGTGGCGCCGTTTCCCAGTGTTTGCCAAATTTTTGGGGTCCAAAATTTGGAGTTTGGTGAGCATCACGAAAATAGGATTTCCATGAAGATCATAATTTAATATGGAAAAGGCATGAATTTCGCAAAGATAGGATGTATGGTTTGGAAATCACGAAGAACAGAAGAATGGATGCGGTGAGTCTTCGCGATTACGTCAAGCTTCGCGAACGGCAGAGGCTGAAGCACATCGTGGCGGTGAAGGGATTTGCGAGGGAGCTTCATGGTGAAGGCGCGAAAGAATGTTGACGGTGATGCTTCGCGATTACGTCAAGCTCCACGAATGGAAAATTTCCATAGTGCTTCGCGATTTGGACAGAATTCCGGAGAAAACTTTGGAGCTTTGCGATTTGAGATGATGTGGTGTTGACTTCGCGCGGAAGGGACGATGGTCGGTGGAATCGCCTATCAATAGAGGCTGACCCCCTCGAGAGAAAGAGAGATCATTTTCATAGAAGATCATTCGCTCTCGATTTGCGAAGGTGGTTCGCGGAGCCAGTGTGCTTCGCGAAAGAGGTGCTTCGCGGCGGCTATTGTAGCTCCGCGAAACCTGCGAGCTCCGCGTTGGCTTACTAAGCTTCGCGAGGGATGTTTCTTTGCGACGACTTGATCATCACGAGAGTGCTTTGCGAGAGTGCTTCGCGAGAGAGCTTCGCGAAAAGGCAGGAGCTTCGCGAAGGCTTGTTTGAGCTTCGCGAGATTGGGAGCTTCACGAAGTGGGGTGCTTTGCGAATGTACTTTCTAAAGGTAGTTGCCCAGTGGTCAGAGGCAAAGTGCTATTAATCAGTGGATGAAAGTTGGACTATAACAGAGCATACATCAACAGTTAAGGATGCATGTATTCATGAAAATGAAGAGACCTACAGGTCTATAAACTGTGATTGGATTCCCTTCTAGAGCAGTGAGCTTAGGAAGAGGAAGAAGGTGATCCTCTCCATCGGCAGTGAGCAAGAGAGAGAGAAACAGGGAGTGACCCTTGGGAAAGCAGTGAGCTGACCCTAAACCTTGTAAGGGCAGTGAGCCTGGGCATAGAAGTGATCTAGCCCGAACCATTGTATCCACAGCTAGTGAAGTATAGTGGAATTTGGTACGACCAGCAACCTGTCGGCGTATGCTCCTTGGACGTAGCCCTTAGCGGTGAACCAAGTAAAATTGCTGTGTCCTATTCTTGTTTTACCTTATGTTTATATTGTGCAACAGGAAAAGAGAGAAGTGTGTTTTGCTTAACAGCGAAACAAGATCAGAACGGGCTTTAATTTTAAATTAGTCATACCCTGATTCACCCCCCTCTCAGGGTATTCAGCCTTGTGGACCTAACATAAACCCTTTATCAATAGTATCCTATAATTTTTCATTTATATTCTCATGTTCAATAATGAAACAAATTTTTTTTTTGATATTGGAAAATATCTACATATAAACTGGATTGAGAACTCAACAACATAGCTAGGAGGTAGACCAATCAATTCATTGGGGGATCACATCATCAAATTCTATTATAATGGGAATGTGAACCATAATGGCCTTTCCTTTAGTCTCAATCATTTGATAAAGATACACATTCTCTCAAGTCATTAATATCCATGATTTATATGTTAGTACCATTAATGATTTTTCCTCTTTGAACTCTTATAGAATAGGTGTGAGATTTTCCAAATATGGGTAAATTCCTTCTATCCGAAATTAATGTTTTCTCTTATACAAGTAAATTCAATACATTCCTAGAAATGTATTATACTATTCTATTAAAAGTTTTTTATGGATTTAAGGGAAATTAATACAAAAAATTTATACATGGGATGAGTTATATTATTCAAGTGCAACAATTTTCCCATTTTCAATCTTTGTTATAAAAAGACTTCCATTTTTCCTTATGGTGTTTGATTAGTTCTATTATACCATCATGATATATAATAATTTATAGAACCACAATCACATAGGAAATTTTATGTTCATTATTGGAGGATAAGCCTGCATTTCACTATTTGATTATGGTTCTATTGACATAAATTATCAAAAAACATCTTAGGGATGTGATTTTCCAAACTATTAAACACATAAATAGGAAACAATGAATATTAAATAGATAACTCATAACCTACATATATTCCTTAAAATATGAATTTATATGTATCAATATATCATATCCATGATATATTTACAAACATAAAATCTTATATTCATTTTTGGTTTCTTAATACTCATTATAAAGGATCTAGTGAATTTGTTAAAGCATATCATATGGTATTGTCACACCAAGTATGAATCAAGTCTTGTTTTTGTTCACCAAGTGGTGATCGATTATATATCAATTTTCCATCTTCACCAATATTAACCCTAGGTACCTCTGTTCCATATCCAATTCCACTTATAATATCTTGACATTGGTGTATTTTATTGAAAACCACATTCTATATACATTACAAAATTTTTGGGATGTTTTTTATTTTTATTCATATCCCTAAGTTATTTCTATCTTTTTTCTAATCATAATCCAACAAATAACTAGTCATTATTTTGATACCATGTATGAAATCCCATATCACTAATACACATTATTAAAGGATTCATTACATATAAGTACTATTAAAAACCCCAAAAGACCATGAAGCCATGTTTATTTAAAAAATCAATTTTATAACACGTCAACTTGAATCACAGATATAACAAAATTTTGGAAATCATCCATAACATGAATCTAAAATTACACAGTTCTTCAAAAGCTGTATGGGATAACCCAGATACATACATAAGAAATGGATTTGTTATAAATCCTTGTAAATTATCAAACAATGAAAATAATACATAAAATAAGTACATGCTGATCCAAAGGGAATATAAATTTATCATAAGATGAGTTTTAATTATAATCGTAAATAATGAGATTTGATATAACAAGATAACATAAATTCAGTGCATGAATGTGGAAACAACATAACTCATGTAATAAACACAGGTCATGGATAGATTCCAAGACAACATCACATAGTTAATAGAGTCTAATAATGTATTATGATTACTCTCTAATCCGATACATGATATCTCATAATACTAAAACATTACCCAATTCATTATAGCTCTATCTGGGAACACCCATCATAATGTGTAAATTCTTAGGTGTGCCACATAGATCATTCAAAATAAGGATATATTACATACCATTTATTCTTAGGATTAGGGAGTTTAGGTTATATACATAGAAGTATCATGTTAATTATTGATAGGTACATCTTGGTTGATACCATTTAGTGGAAATGGATATGGGTATTCAAAATACAAAATATTTTTATGGAAAAATCCTGATGAAAATTTAAATGTATAATAGGGTACAAAATGATTCATAGAAAGTATTAATTAAAGATAAAGAGGTCTCTAATCACTTTTAAATAATAAGGTAAGTAATATGGGTGTGTTAAATAAAATCTCAACAAACAAATGGATAAAAAAAGTCTTAACATAAAGCATGTTCTTAAATAATGAGGGAATAGAGAGGATCCATAACCTTGAGAAAATTATTCTAAAATATTGGGGAAGATTATAATGATCTTTTATGAACCTTGGACGACTCTAGAGAAGGAAAGCAAGAAAATTTTCATGATCTAATGGTTTTGAGTAATGAGGAATGGGAGGTTGGGAGTTTTTGTATAGATAAAGAGAGTAGAATATTTTTAATTTTCAAATTAAGGTTCTGGGATATATATGACAATGTAATAAAAAGAAAGAACAATCCTATTTTTTTTAATGGTTTCTCAAAATAGGACTGGATTCATTTAATTTACATTTTTAAGAACCCATATCATTAAAATAATACCTGTGGTGATGTATAAGTGAGTAAGGTTTACAAAAAACTTTTTTAATACTTTACTATATATTATAGATTTCTAAGGATTCAATAACAGTTTATAAAATTAATCAAATAACATCAAAAAACAAATTTTCTTAATGTGGAAGTTTGTATTTGTTCATGAATAACTTTTATGTAGTGAATTAATTTATTTTTTGGTTATTATTATGTAGTTATGCAGAACAAATATATTTACCATATTTAATTTGTCCCAAAATTTGATTTTCTCTATAATTATGTGTAGTGCCCCAGGACGAATTGACCAAAATGAAGGGGGTTAAATCAATTATTTAATTTTATAATATTATTTCATTTAAATTCAATCTCTTTATATTGTTTTGTTTATCAATCCACTAAATGATATCTCAAAGTCTCACTTCATATAAAAAATTAATAAAAGAGAGTACAACACATGAAATTTAGATGGTTTAGTACAAAGACCCACTCCTTGTAATGTTAGTTATTACCCCAACATAAATTCTCCCCTATAATATTATATCATTGATTAAAATTGTCGATACATAGTAACATTATATACCTCCTGAATCCACACAGGTTGTTTTTTATTCTGTATCCCAAATTGTTACCAGAATCTGCACTGGCCTGTACCAGAATCCACATTGAAGACTACTGCTTATGAATCACATAGGAGAATTTGTACTCAAGATCAAACTAGATAATTACTCCTTTATTCAAGGATTAATACATTATATATTGATCTATTTATTTTATTCTATGATATTTATTGATCAAACTTTCATGCGTACTCTTCATGTACCTTCGACAGCTAATGGTAGAGTTTTCTGGTCTTTCTCAATCAATTACAATCACATTTATTGATATACTACCTCATTGAAATGAATTATTAAACATGAATTATTCCATCTAAATTAAGTTTTATCCTCAATTAATTTTTTGAGAGTGTTTCACAAAAAATATTCAATAATTTTTATATTAATGTACGATCTTCCAAATTTTACATTTTGTTTGTCTTCTCAAATACTATCAACTCAGATATATTATAATATTCTTTACAAATTCTATCTCAGATCAAACACAAATCATGAATGGATTTCTAGGAATCAAAATAAATAGAAAATTTATTTATGAATATTTTTATTTTATTTTTTGTAATAAAATATTTTTTGGGTATCTCATTTATACATGAAAGGGTTTCATATTTTTCCTAGGTTGCATGTAACCTTTATATTCTTATTTTCATTACTATATATTAGGAAGAAAAACATATAATCAATGTTATGTGATTTTTCACTGCCTAAACATAGTCCAAGTTTGTCTTTCAAAATGTATTCACATAGAAAATATTATCTTCTTAGTATCTACCTCATGAGGCACATATTGTCTGTGGCCTTAACTCAAGTATCTTCACAAGATCATAGATTCTTCATGTATATAAAATCACCGGATAGGCTGTGTCCTCAATATCTCCTCAAACCCATTATAAGACATAGACGTTGTGTTGTATTCTTCTACATTAATTTACATAAGAATGATATTATCCATGGGTTACTTTTCGGGATAAGGTTGTATGTCTACTGAAGCCATCACATTAAGAGTGGTGTATACAGATGCCTTGTCCATTGCTTCAAAAGATATCGATGTCTGGAAGATTATTTTCAAACCATAATTTCAAAGTCCTTATTCTCAGTGGTTTCTTTCAAATGAATTTGTAATGTAAATTAGAGTGTTCCTTTTCATGATCAAGGTGTTTTCAACTATTTCTATAGCTACCAAACTTTTATTACATAATTGTTATATCATTTTAATGATAAAAAATATAATACCATTACAAAAACTAGATCCAAAAGGAATTGTGTCTTTGAAAAATTATTTATATACATAACATTGACAATAATAAAACATAAAAATTTATTTAAAATATAATTCATTATCCTATTTGATCTCATGTTCTCCAAAGAAAACATATTCACATGAGAATATACATAAAATAAATAGATGATCTAAAATCCCATTAAGAGGATAAATAATGATATGAATTAATATTACATGGGTGTGAATAATCATAATCACCACTATAACATATTCATGGGATCATTGTCCACATCAATAGTGAAATATTGGATAGATTCATTGAATGTGGGAGCACAACAAAAATGAAACATCATCTCTTAGTGTTCAAATAACACACTTATTTCTGAACAAAGCTAGCATCATGTTCATGAATAACATATTTCCATAACCAAAAAATCATCATTTTGAAAACAGATTGAATATTATTTATTCATATCTTACATTATTTTATGAAATAAATCTCATAAACCAATTCATTGGAGGGATATATAATTTAAGGTCCACCGGTCGTGTCTTAAAATTTTCATAGTCATACATGCTATAGAAAATATTTATCAATTATTAACACTGAATAACCCATGAACATGATTGGGTTTCATAATTATTTCATAAATCAAATATTTATGAATTAACTTTGAGGTTTCCAAATGAAAAAGTGAAAAATTACCTAGTGTATAAATCATCACACTTGAGTAATGAAGAAGTAATCTCAAGAGGAGCCGGGATGTCAATTGGAAGGATGAGTTCTTTTGGAAAATCATTGTATTTATGATAAAAACATATTGGAAACATGTATTTCCACAAATAGTATGGGAATAATAATGAAATTATATTTTTCTAATATTAAAATAATATTCACATTAAAATTTTTCATGAAAGAGGAATAACCTAATTAAAAGGATTTGTGTTCATAAATCCACTTACATTATGCTAAAATTCCTTCGACAATTGTATGTAATGTCCTGGATAAAAAAATTAGATTCATTAATTACATAATTAAAAACCTATTATACATTTTTTCGATTTCATATAATTTTATTAATTTTATTTAAGACCTTTTGTATAATTTATATAGTTTAATGTCATCATATTGGGCGTATTTTATTTCATGGTTTATGATCAGTTCCCTTGTGTATAAATATGGGGGTTCATTTAAAATAACTATAACTTCTATATAAGTGAAATTATTTAGTATTAATGATCATAAATAAGTTAAATGGTCTCATATATCATTTGGTTATAATCTATAAGAATGATTCATTAGTTGAAATGTTGATAAAAATGATTTAATTTAAATTTTCTATGTTAACGACAATCATGAAATTGTGAAATTTTATTTAATATCATATTTATATATTTTTCTAGAAAATTAAAAACATTTAATATATATATTATAATCTTTTTTATCTATAAAAATGGTTTGATGACCATCCTTGAGGGTGATAATAGAAAATGAGAACTTATTATCCAAAAAGGTGTTGAATCAACACATCATAGATAATGTTTACATTTTTAGAATAAAAGGATAGGTTAAGATATTTTATGATGTATATTCCATTAAAAAAATAAAATTACACTATATATATGATAATTAAGTTACCATTCCTCTTTGTATAGGTTATGGTGTGAGAGAATACGAAAAGAATAAAAATTAAAAGTGAACACAAGTGGATTTACCTAATGAATATCGTCTCCCTCAGAACACCATTAAGGAACATGGGTTTTTTATTTTGTCAATATTAAAAGAAATTAGAGATGTATAAGAGGACAAGAAAGTAATTTCATAGATAGGTGTGGTATTTATAGGGGTAGATATAATTATTTTATTATTATTATATTTTTTATTCTATTATTCTATCTCAAGACTATCAGTAGTGTTAATACATATGGATAAATATATTAAATAAATAATTTTATATCATGATTATGGTTATTAAATAATCCATACCTCATAAATTACTACAAATTTATGTGAATTTGTTAACTATAGTAAATTACTATATTTCAATATTCACCCAAAATTCAAATATTTTAGAAAAATCCAAAAAATTAAACCTAACAACTTATTGATATGTAAAATTAAAAATTATAAAAAATTTATTAAAAAATTTTTCTAAGTAAAAGATATTTTTCTAAGTAAAAGATATTTGTTTGTTTGAACCTCTTTACTCCTTTGTCACTTTATCCACAAACTTAACAATCCATTATTATCTTATTATATTAGTATCAATGGGACCATTATTTGAACTCCATCTATACATTGATAGAACATAAAAAAAAATTATTCATAACCCCAAAAGTAATGAAATGATAGATCCTTTCAAAGGTGTGGTTTTAAACAACTAAGGAATCAGTATATTTTTCTATCATTGTTGATAACAAATCCTATGGAATACCTTGAAATGATTTTGAATTTTTCTTCATGATATTTTATATATTCGCCATGTCTTTTCTTCACCTCTTTGTATTCACTTCCTATCTCTATTTGGAGATTTTGAGGGAAATACTAATTATGAAATATTTTCATAAAGACATCCCACTCGATCTCTTCTGTTTCATTCATCCACATAGTTTTCTTAATAAACGCCCAAAATTTATCAATATCTATATATAATGAGATATGTATAGAGTCACCTTCTCCTTCTTAATGAAATAGAGCACCGAAAAATTATTCTCCATCGATTCCACCCATTTTTTCATGAAAAGAGGATCAGAATATCCACTAAATGTTGGCAGTCATTACTGCATAAAAGATTTGATAGTCAGTTTCTACCTTTCATGGGGAGATATAATTTACATATTTTTAGGTTATTTTTTAATGCATGAGATAGCTGGGTACACATCTCTATGATATTATTAACTCCACCTCCCAAAGCATTGGGAATTGCATTCAAACAATCCTTGCATAGTCCATCACATGAGTTTCTAGCATGGTTTCTATGGGTTTCCACAATTTTTTAAATTATAAATTGTTTTATAAAAACATAAGTAAAAAAGTCAAGATTAAATATGTTATTATTATGTTGAATTATCTCTAAATTCATATCTTATAGGATCCCCTTTTTATCAATTTTTTAAAAAAACTTCTTGGATATTAATATATACATAGTATTATCTTAATGGTTTTTTACTAAGGTTCTCTAATACTAACTCCCAAATTCACTAAACCATGCGATGATACCATCTATAGTGACTATAATTTTCTTATATAATTATTAAATCATTTTATATGTAAACAATGTAATAGTGATAAAAAACCCTTGATCCAAAGGTTTAGTGTATTGGGAAAATTTTGAACATACATTACATGCATTGTAATAAAACATACAAATTTATTTAAAATCATATTCTTTATCCCTTTAAATATCACTTTATTTCCCATACATGTATTCACATGAGGATATACATCCAAGAAAGGGAAGAGTTAAATGAAAAATAATAGGATTAATAAGAGAATGAATGAATTTAACATGGGTGAGCATAATCGTCATAATAATAATTATATATTAATGGAATAATTATAAAAATTTTGATAAAAAAATTGGATAAAGGCATGAAATTTGGAAATTCATATAAATTAAACATCATGCCTTAGTGGTCAAATACCCCACATAGTTGTGAACAATGCTAAAATCATGTTCATGAATAAAAAATTTCTATAAAGATGAATGCCTCATTGTAAAATAATCCCGAATAATGTTCGTGAATATTTCACATTATTGCATGTGATAAATCAAATTATCCAATTCATTATAGAGATATATAATTTTGGTCCAACTTCTCACATCATAACATTTACATAATCATACATTCCACAAAGAACGTATAAAAATTGTTATCATGAAATATCCCTTAAAAATGAATGTGTTTCATACTGATTTATTAAATAATATATTCATCAATGAAATTTGCGGTTCCCAAATAAAAAATGAAAAAATACTTGGTTTAGAAATCATCATAGTTCAGTGAAGAAGAATCAATATCAAGATGAGTCAAGATGTGAATTGGAAGGAAGAGTTATTTCACCAAATCATTGTATTTCTCATAAAATCATATTAGAAATTGTATATACCAAAAAATTAAAGGGAAGAAAAATTATATTATATTTGAGTTATATTAATTGAATATCCACACTATAATTTGGCATCAAAGAGTAATTACTAAATGAAAATGAGTTGGGTTCGAGAATACCCTCACCTTATATCTAAATGCCTTCTTCAATTTTACTTAGTATACTGAATAATAAAATTGGATCCATTAATTGTATTATTCATAACATATTATACATGTATTTTATTTATTACAATATTATTATGTTCATTTATAACCATTTTGATCTATTACAGAGTTTAATATTATCATTTTGGAAGCGTATGTTTTCATGGGTTATGGTTGGTTCCCTCGTGTCTAAATATGGGGGTTTTTTCTAATGACTATAAATTTTCTATAAGAGAAATTATTTATTGTTAATAAATATACTGATGTTCAAATGGTCTCATATAACATGTTGTTATATGATAAAATAATGATTCATTAATAAAATGTTTATGAAAACCTTTTAATTTATTTTGGTGGTTTTTGAGACCATCAATAACTTATATCTTTTTAATTAATTTCATGATTATATACTGGTTTAAAAACATTATAAAACATAAAATATTTATATTAAAATATTATTTAACCATAATAATGGTTTTATGACCATCCTTGAAGGTGTTAATGGAAAATGAAAACTCGTCATCCACGAAGGAAGTGAATCGACGCATCACATATAAAGTTTTCATATTTAGAATAGAAGTAGAAGAGAAGAGGCTTAATGATGTATATTAAATTAAAAAAATAAAATTCAATTATATATATGATACTTTAGTTATCATTCCTCTTAGGATAAGGGATGTGAGGAGAGAATAAGAAAATAAAATAAAATAATAGATATTGAATGGAGATTTTACCTCTGGAATATCTTCTCATTGAGAACCTCCTCAAAGATATTGGGAATGGAATTTTGTTGAGACCAAAATCTATTGGTAATGTAAAAGATTCTTCACAAGGGATTTGGGTATAATATAGTATGTAGAAGAGGTGGTGTGGGATGGAATTAGTTGGGGGAAGCATGGTATTTTTTTATTATATTCATTATTATTTATTTTGTCTTGAGACTATAAATAGTTTTTATCCTTATCAATAAAAATATTAATTAATGAAGTATAGTTTTATATTATTTTTCGTATATAATCCATACATCATGCGCGACTACAAAATTCATTTATTTTTTAAATACCTTAAATTATCATATTTTTGTATTCGCCACAAATTCAACTATTTTAGATAATTCCCCAAAATTAACCATAACATTTTTTCAATGTATAGAATTATGAAATGAAATTCATTTTTTGAAAACAATTTTATAAATATGAAAAAATTATTATTTTTAAATAAAATCTTAATGTATTCAAAATAATACAGATTTTAATATTATAACTACTTTTATAACACTTTGAAAAATTAAATAAGGACTCATAAAATTAAATTATAATTATATGAAAAGCATACTAATTTATAAATCTATTTTATGAGGGTGAATTTTCTATTAAATCGTTATATTAATTGTGAGATTGTAAATAAACATCTATGTTTTACAAAATATCAACACTTTATCATTTTTAAAACATTTATTTACTTATACTGCGGTATAATTATATAAAATTTTCATTTATAAAAAGAAAAAATATTATTTATAATTTAATAGGTTAACTTACAATTATATTGGCCATATTACTATTCCTAATGGTAAAATTACAATTCCAATCCTCAGATTACTATTCCATCGGTATATATTCCCTAACTACAATAAATACCACTTCATTTTCAATGTCATAGAATGATGTTTTTTTATTGGGTTCTCTATGTGATGTCTGTGTTTTATACTATATAATATTATTATAAGAAGGGTGGTTTAATTGATAATATTCTAGGTTGTTACAGTTTTCTTCTCTATACATGAGTTATGTATAGCTTCATTTCCATAATGCTCTGGTTATGTCTGTAGCTTGCTTCATATGACAAGAGGTGTCCAATTTTTTTATCTCAAATTCCTTCAAAATATCCATGATATATCATGTACATGCCTCAAATTACATGGAATGTGTTTGATAATTCCCCTACCTTTTTACAAGACCTATTGTCTTGCAGGATGATTCTTCATTCGCATGACACAGGTTGTGTCTGTGGCATAATTTCTCATGTTCATCATGTAACTAGGGGTTCTCCATGATTTTCTCAGTCTCTTCATTGGGAAATATGTGTTTTCCAAAGTCACCCTTCACAAGATTGATGTTTCTTCATGAGGTGTCTCACGTGAAATTAGGCATGTTCACTAATTCCATCACAAATGCATTTTACAGATTAGAGTACTCATTGGATTCTTTGACAAATGATTTAATCAAATGGGAAAACTCTACCATGACATAATGTCATTACATGGATGATATTTTATTATTACCAAAACATTATCCCTCTATCTATATCTCATTATCTCATTGTGGTATCATCTATCACTCTCATTCTTGAACCTTTAAACATAGGCATCATACCTCTATGTTTTAAAGAACTCTAAGGACTTGTTGGAGATCGTGGGATCTCTTAAATACTGATTATTTTGGATTTCCCAAGAGTTGTTGAGGGGATCATGAGATGACATGATTTCTTCACTTGGTCATGAGACAAATAGGTTCTTCGAGTGATTTGTTTTATATTCCTAAAATATTAAAGCAAAATACTTGAAAAAGAGAATATCATCATGCACCCAAAGATAAGTTCTTCATATTGTAATGGCTTCAATGATTGTATACTAGTTATCCCAAAGCTTAATTAATATATAGAATTTTCTTTCCATGTGTGTCTTCAATATGTCATTTGATCTTCATATCATCATGTAGTGAAGTCTTGCATCATCAATTGTTCTTATGACACCATCTTGGGACAACCCGTATTCATCAAAGGCATGCAATGGTATGTTGTATTACCTTCTCGGTTCGACTAAATGAACTCATCCTAACTATCATGGTTTGATCAATCATGGTGGCCAGTGTGTCGTGTCATTCTCAGACAAATAATAATGTATTTTCTAAATGTAGAATACAGGTGACTCTTTGGAATAGGTGTGGATTATTTCAAATAAATGAGGTATAGGAGATCGGACGGTCCAGATCGATTGAATTGGACAACTATAGTTATATTCCTAAATTATGTGATTCATAAATAGTACTAAGGCTATGTCCTAACATGTAAAATTATACTTATGTCAGGGGTATTATTTATTACTCAAAAAAATACCCACAACAACCATAAATTCCAAATTCACTCTGGTATCATCCTAGATTGGCTCTCTAAGTCACTGTGCTTCACCGCACGGTGATGCCACCTTTTCTGCTATGTGATCTACATGGTGTACTCTCATATCCCACCCACATAGTTTCCTGATGCCAGTTTCCCCAATCCTGGATGTTCTCAGGGTGGCCCATTTTGATGGGGTCGATCTAGGATTGGATTTCTCAGTGTGATGACAATTTTTTTTATAAAGTCCACCATTGGATTACCTAGAGAATTCCTCAGTAATTAATAAAATTAAAACCCAATAATCAACCATCAAATAAAACTTTCTTGGAATTCAAATATCCATTAATTAAATATTCAAATAATCATGCAATTAATAATGGACTTCATAGTTTTCGTCTTCCAAATTATAATTTTCATAGACTTCACTTGTTGTATCCAATGTGAAAACTACTTTACACTTCACATAAGTAATTAAAGATCAACACAAAAAATTATTATATATTTAACATAGAAAATTTAGCATGTGTGACATCCAATGTAATGAATCCATAACAATTCTCTAGAAATCTCTACTTTATACACAATCAAATATTTATTTATTAACAAAAAATGAAATCTTGGATCAATATTTCCCCCCTTTGTATTTTTTATCAATATCAATAAAACACAAAATTCAATACATGGTGTTATATTTTATCTACATTATTGAAACTCAATATAAAATGTACAAATGGGGTTTTCCAAACACATCCTTTTTTTTAAAATAATGATCATCACCCATATGAAAATTTCAAGGTCACTTCTATAAGATGAATTATCACACATAGTACTCCCAGAAAAGACCCTTTAGTTATTCCACTATAAGTATCATGGGCTAACGTGGTGTAGATAAAAGTGATAAACAACCAAAGTTTTATAAGAAATTCATAAACACTATTCAGGTTAAATAATTTGTAGAAATACTCAATTCTCATTAAAGGTATTGGGAACAATCCGATTTTTCAATGTAATTGTATTCCTACACATACATAAAAAACATTATAAATTTCATGTGAAAATAAATTATATACCCTTTTGGTTATCTTGACATCAATACTAAACTCCTCCTCAATTTATATGATTAATTAAATTAAAAAAAGTATGGAAGTGTGATTGGAAAACCTCACTATCAAATTTATAATGTTGTTTATATGTGTTACATTCACTATATATTGAAGATTAAACATCATAATTTCAACAATTCTCCCCCCTCAAGAAATTCACCCATGTCCTAAAAATCCATACATGTTATTAAAAAAGTATCTATATACATGTGGAAAAATGGAGTATCCTTCTTATTCATCCAGAGTAACATTCAGGATGAGAGATTTCTCTCAACCACGACCATTATTTTCTCCCATTCATTGTCTTTCCATTGTGTGAAGTCTCCTTTTCAATTTTATTCATATGAGTACATGAGGTCTCTAATTCTCTAATTTTAAATCTAAATTTATCCCATTGATTAGGTAGAATATCCTTATAGTTTTATTGAGAATCTATTGATATAGAGCACCTTACACACATGTCACCATCTTTGTGAGTAATATATTTCTCAGACTCAATTTTTTAGGATACATATGTTCCATTGGATTCAACTAGTTTATCAGATTTTAAAAAATTTCCATCCAATTTCAATTGGGGTGTTCAGGCATTTAGACACTCTTTCATGATATTCTATATCTTCTAATAAATTTCCATTAACAAACAACTATTTTTTGTTTTAGTTCCTTACATATCTTGATATATGTAATATCTCTTGGTAGTGTTGTCGTGATTTTCTCAACTTTTTTACCATGAATCCAAATCAGTTCATGTCTATTTTCTTAAAATTACACTTACTAAAAAAAATATTAGGATATATCTCTAAATCTTTCAAAGCACCAAAAAAATCATATATCTTGGACCGTGATATATATTCTATCTAGACACTATTTGTGGTTGTGCTTCATCAAACCGACTCTTATTTTACCTATTAGGACATGATTTTATTGACTGATTTCATTCTCCCTTTGATATAATATAGGATATCTCATTTATCTTCTTGGTGATAGTTGTATTAACAGTCCTCTTTTTCTATTTATATCTCAAGACTAACATGTCACCTTCTTTCCTTACCCACTATCATTTTTGTTGTGGTATTCTTTTCACAGCATCATATTTATTTTCCATGATAGGTTCACACAATCAATAATTATAATAATGACCAATTATATTGAAAAAATCATAAAAATTGTCAAACCATTCAAATATTTTCTTTGTAGAGAGAACATTTTTCATTGTATATTTCTTCTATGATGTAGGTTCAATCTTTTCTTCAACATTGATCCCCTAAATTCTAGAATTCTATTGTTTTAATTAATCTTCAGGATATTATAAAATTATAAAACATCTTGCCCAAACACACAAAACCCCCAACAATTGTCGATGAGAATTCTTCTTTTATTTTATTTTGTAATATGTCTGGTTTTTAGAGATTGTAGACATTGCTTCATTTTAGTGACATCACTATTCATTAGGTTTCTTCAAGGGGAACAGATCTTCATGCTTATTTTAACATCCACAAATGATTTTGACTATTTTATAGCATTTTCCCTCTATACATACAATACCATATTTTGGTTTGAAACCTCTACTAGTACTTGAAATATCATTAGTATATAAATCAATTTTTGGAATATGGGTTACACTCATTATTTAAGATGATTGAATTTGATTGTAGGATGATATCATGTTATTTATATAATCATTTCTCTCAATACAAACAAGATTAGAATAATATCTTCATTTATTTATTTAAGATGTTCCATCTTGTTGTGATTTATTTATTTTTCAGTGTCATGTCCAGATCGAACAACTTCATGTTGAGGGAGTTCTTCTCAACCCCAACTAATATCAGTTTAGCATCCCAATACTCTTTTATCTTCTTCATATGTTCTTCATGTATGTTTTTTTTCATGAAATGAATTTTCAAGTTCCTTTAACCTACTATCTCTATCATCAAGTGTAAATGTTTTGAAAACCATAGAAACATTGTGAAATATTTTAAATTCAAGTAATGTTTCTAAAAACAGAATTTCAATTAATTATTTCTCACATAAACTTCCATGAAATTCTTCAATAGTTTCATTATATCATTCATTTCAAATTTAAATTATTTCTTCAATTTATTTCACATGTTTTCTAAGTGTTGGAAATACCATGTATTTTAGAAAATAACTATTCTATATAATTAGAATATTCTTCAAGCTATAATTTTTTATATTGAAGAACATTGAAACCTTCAACTATATTGTTTAAAACTTCTTTTGTATCTTTCATCAAATGTTATTTAAATTTATGGAGTTGATTATGGACTTCTCCATTATCTCTACATCTTGAGAACACATCGTTAAATTAGTAACAATCAAACTAATCACTATAAAATATTTATTTTTTTTATCTTCAGAGAAAGATATCTATGTCTATATATCAATATTATTATTTTGATTTCTATATTTTTCTTTCATTATATTCATCTAAGTCATGGAATAAATTTCAAGATTAGTATTCTTAAGATTAAAATCCTCTTTATTCAACTGGGATATATCACCCATGTCCTAAAATCATAAATTGATAAAAAAATATCTTGGATCTTTAGAGGTGAAATATAATCTGACACCACTTATAGTTATCTATTTCATATTGAACACTGAATGGTGGGGGATTAATTGGAGTCTTACATTTTCAAAATTCATTATTTTTAATTCTTCCTACTAAAATTATTATGGTTATCGTCTCACATAGTGATGTTCCAAAATATCACTTCATATAAATAATTAACAGGAGAGGTCATCTAACATGACATTTATAAGGTTTGGTACAAATATATACACCTTTTGATGTTAGTTATTCCCCTAAACATGGATTATCTACTACTATCCTATTTCTGTTATTATAATGGTTGATATAGATTCAGAATCTGTCTGTCCCAAATCCACAAACATTCATATTTATAATATATCCCATAGAGTTACCAAAATACATACTACCCTACTCTAGAACACACACTAAAGACTTCTTCTCCAGAATCACACAATAGACTTATTGTTCTAGCACTGACAGAAGACATCCTCCTTTCATCAAGGATTGATCCACTATAGGTTGATCTATTGTTATTAATCTATTATATTTCTAGATAACACTTTCCAAGGTATTATTAAAGTACCTTCAACATCTAATGATTGAGTATATCATTATTTTTCAACCAATTTTGATCACCTTTATTGATCAACATCCTTCATGTAACAATTGTGCGGGCTAGACATATTCATTCTGGATGATGTTTCAACCTCACATAATTTTCTTCAAGTGGTGAACACATATTCATCAAAAATATTTATATATAATAAATATTGTTCATAATGGTAGCTTAGTCTTTATTCTTAAACATTTTCATCTCATATAAATGATCCTCTGATAGTCTATCCAGCTTCATTCTTAAATATAACACACTCCATGCATGGATTGAGTGGAATCCAAATCCTTAGCACATTCGTATAGGAAATTTATTATTTTCTTTTCTTTTTTATTTAATATATTTCATGTATCTAGAATATATATGAATGGGTTTCATGTGTTTTAGGACATAAATGAAACCATTGTTTTCCAATATTATTCAATTTGTCATGTGAATCACATGATCCAATCAAGGTTATGAGATATGTTCACTAACTTAACATAATCAAAGTGAGGTTTTTCAAATGAATTTACATAAAAAACCCAGTGCATCTTCAGATCTTCTTCATGATGCATATATTTTCCACATCCATAACACATGTATCATCATAACATCAATGATTTATCAAGTATTATTCATGATAGATTGTATATGTGGGTTCTCCCCAAACTCTTCAAAAGACCTTAATTTATTTCCATAATTTTTGACAAACTTCATTGAAGATAGATATTTTATATCGGTTCTTTCAAAATACATGTTATTATGTTCATGGATAGATTCACATGACAATATGTGTCAATATCTATCTTAAACATTACTTTTAAAAATATTGATGTAGTATATATTATTATATAATCTTCTTTATAAGGACGAGATGCTCATGGGATACTTTATCTTGAAGTGATTATGAGATTTCAAGTGTACTTCATGCTATTAATTCACATGATCATGGTGTTTTCCTCTATTTCATTTAATTTATAGGTGGTATATGTACATTATTTTCTATGAGACTTTAGTTTTTTCTGCTGCATGAATCACGGGAAAAGAGGTGTCCAATGATCTATATCAAATTCCTTTACAAGACCAAATATATCTCAGATACATACTTGGAGTGACACAGGGTGTGTCAATGAGTTCTCCCCAACCATTTCTCAATACCAATTTTCTTTTACGATTCTTCTTCATTCACATGACCTAAGTGGTGTCTATGACATACTATATCACTTTATTTTCATAGCAAGAGGATGTTTGTAGTTTTCTATGTCTCTTTGTGTGACTAGAGGTGTTTTCTACATGTATCTTTCACAAGACTGAAGGTTATTTTTGAGAATGTTCTCATGACACTGGGTATGTTTACAGATTCCTTCACAAAATACATCATGAGATTAGAGGACTTGTGGGATTATTCTTCACATGATTTAACAAATTAAGAACACACTTCCGTAGTGTAAAGTAATTATGAGGATGATCTATTATTGTTTCAAGAAGTATATGTATCCATCTATCTCTCTCATTATCTCAATTTTGTGGCATATATCACTCTTGGCAGTGTCTCTATTTTATATAGACATTTTACGTTTAATTTTTAAGGCACATTTGGGACTACTTGATGATATTGGGAACTATTAAATACTAAGTATTTCTACTTTTCCAAGAACCTTCGAGGTAATCATGTGATCAAATGATTGATTCTATTGATTATGTTATAACTATGTCATTCTTGAGATCTTCTTGATAAAGATCAAATTTTCAAATACTAATACTTTCAAAAGCTAGGATCATCATGTGGTCAAATAAATGATCATCCTCTTACAATGGATTTAATGACTATATGCTATTTCTCTAACAACATATTTGTTATGTCATGTTTTCTCGACATTAGTGTCTCCAATCTAATGTGCGATCTTCATATAATCATGCAATTGAATATTTTTCATCATTGTTTCTTGTGAAACCATTATATGAAGATTTTTTTTATCAAAGGATTGACAGATGAAGTAGCATTTCTTGATCAGTTTGATTAACTGAACTCATCCTCATTGTCTTAGATCGATCACTCTATATGGCCGATGTGTTGTCTCTAGCTTGCATGGACAAATATTAGTTATTTGAGGGTACAAAATGAGGCCTTTTATAGGGTATTATTATTATTTAAATGGGATAGGGTCCCCACTAATTTTCAAAGGGGGACCTGAGAAGTGTGATCCTCATTTAAGCTTCTCTTTCCACCACCAGAGAATCATTAATCTAATTCATTCTTCCTTCGTAAACATAGTGAAGGATGCATGAACGAGGTTTAAGCATTAAAAAGACCCAACCCCAGTTTCCTGGATCCAGTTCCTTATTTAATTACATAGGCATATAAACAAGGAATATACATCCAAAAGGACTGAGTATTTGAGTAGCATTGGAAACAAGATACATACATAAGTTCATCATTACAAATTGAAATTAAAAACAACATAGAAATTTTTTTGACAACATCCATAACTCCAAGGTTATTTAAGCATGTCAATCATAATAAAATTCATCATGTCCTGAGAAAATGAAACATAAGAAAGGGGTGATCTCAAATGCTCAGTAAGGGTAAGAAATACAATAGAAGATATCATAAAATAAACATTAGGCATGTTAAATACCAAAAAACATATGCCTTTAACAAAAACCTAATCACATTATGGAGGGAATAATGTTGAGCAAGTGTTGTTTTCAACAATACATAATATTTTTGTTTAAAGGGGGAGTTTATATTAATACTCTATCTCTTTATGGAAATTTTGATGCTCACAAATACCCTTAATTATTTTCTAATGATTTTATTTGTTAAGTATTTTGCAGGAATTTATTGTTTTATTTTACTCTTGAAGTAACAGGAATTTATTACTAAAGTATTCGTATCTAGCGTGTTCTGGAAACACTGTTCATGCTCTACTTATTCGGAATCTTCTTGAGCGTGTTCTGGAAACACTATTCATACTCTACATGGATAAATGTAGTGTAAGGATGAAAAACATGTATACTTTTTGAGATAAGGAAAAATTATGGATAATAAACCATATGTTATCGGAAAAGTATGGAAGAAGAACCCTACGTTAGGAAGGAACCCTATGTTTGGGATATCAGAAAAGTATGGAAGGAGAACCGTACGTAAATATTAAACGTTACATTTATTTCTCAAAAGTATGGTTCATCAACCTTACTTTTTTAAACAAACATACGTTCTTGGAAAAGAATGGATCAAGTAAAAGTATGGATCTTTTATCGTATGTTTGAATGTTGAAGATAAAAGTATGGATGACCAACCATACGTTTGGAATAAACCTTAAATTTGTTGTCAAGTTTACATTGTCAACTTTACGTTGTCAACCTTACGTTGTGAACCTTACGTTTGAAGACTACGTCATCAAACTTACGTTCATAGGATGCGTACAGTTCAACTCAACCTTACGTTTAGCGTCAGAGAATTTAAAGTCGATATTTTATGCAATGGTCAGTACGCTGATTATTAGGCAGATTTCAAGCTAGATTTAAATCTGATTTTAAAGTAAGATTTTGACTGATTCAAAACCATTTTATCAATTTTTTGATCGAATTAAAAGGATATTTTTATGCCGAGTCATCAGGGAAATTACAAATACTCTGTAAATTCAAATGTTTGAATATCGCGATTAAAAAGGTGACTTTTATGGATCTAATTTTACAGGAGAAGTTATTATCGTTATTTTATTTATATGGGATTTTTGAAACTGCATCGATAATTATTGATCATGTGTGATCTTTTGATTATTCTGAAAAAAAAAGGAAACAGAGACTATTGAAACATACCGATATGTTGTTTCAAAAGGAGCATCAAATCTCTGTTTGTTAAAGAGGAAGGAACACGATAAAAGATTCACTTGTTCTATATCGAAGATATACTGTGGATTTGTCTCTACTAAAGTTGTGAATTATTTTTTTTATATTTACTACAATGGGATAGACTCAGAACATCTCTTATTTGAAGATTATTATTTCTGAAGGTGACGATATTCCTACTGTCAATTACATGCTGTTGAAATTTTGAAGAACATCTGGAATGTATTTTCAGAATACGAAAATATTTCTTTTTCTATTCTTGAGTGATTTGATTCTCATACTAAGATGTGTAGGTTCTGTAAGTAAACTAGAAGGCTTTTTTTCCTTGGATTGTAAAGGTGTCAACTGCCTGTACTCAGTTGTGAACCGGTCTGTTGAAATAAGGACCAGATAGTGAAAATCACCAAGCTCGTGGAGTAGAGTGTTGGTGGAGTAGACTAAGGGTCTTATGTTCCCCAAACCACTATACATCTTGTGATTCTTCTATTTAAATTTCCACTGCATCATTTTATCTGATTAAAGTTAAAAGGAAGAACACAATCTCGTAAAGATTTTTGAAAAGTCACAATTCACCCTCCTCTTGTGTATATTTGGTGTAATCCGATCCAAAAAACAAGAGATGAATAAATAATGCCACAATCATGGGTATTATACTATTCTAATAACCACATGAACCATCAATAATATTTTCATATTGAGGGAATTCATAATGCAGGAAACCATAACCATACCTTCAAGGCCTTGTACTAAGACCATAAATAATCATTTTTTCAAGGCCTTGTGACAAAATCGTAGTGTGTCTCACGAGAGCTACCGATGAACTGATGGGCTATAGCTGGTCCCAAAAAACACATACTATATCCAATTCATTCCTCCAATGAATGGGGATAAACATAAACGACATATATATTCATATTGAAACAAATATATGAAATGTAAATAACTTTCCCCCAATATTATTCATAAACACTAACCATTCAGAGTAAATTCATGAATGGTTTTATGATAGCACATCCACAACCAAACTAATCATAAACCATTAAATTAAATATGGTATATGTTCCAATGAAAAATCAATACCAATAATACATAACAATCAACAATAGTGTTTAAATATATGTAGATACTCTTATAAAACCTTTGAGTAATTCTTGAGATAAATACTCTTTTACTTTGAAAAGAAGGGTTCTTTTGGAAAAATATTTTTTTTAAAAAATAGAAGTGAAATGAGATAAAATTTTCATAATAAATGATTAATTTTATAATTATAATTGTTTCTAAAAATATATTATATAGTGCCCTTAAAATAGGTATGAATTTGGGAAATTCCCTTTAATCGAGCTTCTATTTCGGGAAGGGTTTTGGAAAGATCCTTTTAAAACATGAAACTCACCATAAAATAAGGAATGATTCTAGATCATAAACATATATTGAACACTCAAATATAATATAATATTAGTACATAATAATACATAATAATTTCATTAAGGTAATTAGGCAATAAAAATAACCTTAATGAAAATGTAGGTTTGGGTGAAAACCCCTTACATTAAGTCCAAATGTGTTCTTCTCTTGAACTTATGGTCCTATAATATGAAATTAGACTTATTAATAAATCAAATAAGAATCTATTATAAATTTATTTGGTTTATCATAATTTTAGTATGTCTATTTTGTCCTTATTGATATGTTATAATATTGAATTCTTTTGTTCCGGAGTGTTCATTTCATTGGTTTTCATGATCAGTATATTTGTATATGAGTATAGATGTTCATTTGGAATGGATGTAAATCTATAGAATTGAAATTATATATTATTTATGAAAATATTGGATTATTAATGTTCATTTATATCATTTTGTTACATGAAATTAGAATGAATCATTAGATGAAAACCACTTCGATTATTTGGCGGTATTTGGATTATTATAAACTAGTTTTGTCATATAAATTAATAATATGTACATATACTGGTTAAATAATATTAAGTATCTCCTAATAAATATATTATAGTCTTTTTCAACCATAAAAATGTTTTCTTTAATATTAATGAAAGTGAAATTGAAGAACGAAACATCATCATCCACGAAGGTGGTAAATTGGAACCTCACAGACGATGTTTTCTGTCACGACCCGTCCTCGGGGCCCGTGCCGTGACTACCCCAAGACCGCCTTTTATAGGCCAGGGGATGGCGACTAGCACCAAAGGCATAAATCCCGATAACTGGGAAGGAATTTCATTTATAAAAGTAAATAAAACACCATAGAGTACAAGCGGAAGGAAAACACTAAGTACAAAAGAAAGTGATGAAAATTAAATGGGCCAGAATACAAACCCAACTGAAAGTGCAGCTACAACTAAACGAAAGTACAACAGAAAAAGGCAAACAGATGGAAGAAGGAAGCAGCTCCTGGGTCGTCCTCCTCGGATCCTACCTGAAGGGTAGGTACAGATAGCCTCCTCAACGCTCTCGCCCGTCAACCTCCTCTGTGTGTCGTCTCGCCGTGAAGTCCTCCTCCAGATACTGACTCGTCGTGTAGTCCACCTCCGGGTACTGACTCGTTGTATAGTCCACCTCCGGGTACCGTCCAGTCCTCGAACACTCGGCCTCTGTCAGCACTGCCCGTCATCTGAAACCAACACAACGAGGTGCGGGCATAGCCCGTGCAGGGGTGAGTATAACGATACTCAGTAGGGACCCCGAGACCCTCAAGGTCTCACTAAAACCAACAAGGATAACCACAAAGAGGATCTTAATAGATAACCTCTACATAGGTATATGCCCATACATATACCTAAGTTATCAAGTAACCCATCTCAATCATGAGGTAACACAAAGATTATGAAATCAATGGATAACCACTACCCAAGTATATTCCCATACATATACCTAAGTTATCAAGTGACCCATCTCAATCATGAGGTAAACACAAAGGTCAAAAGTCTCAGCTCAAACCAGGATTTTCATCAACGAAACTGTAACTGCTGAAGAGCCCCGTCTCTGGAGTGTACAGTGGTCCTGTCACGACTCCGAGGTACTACTCACTAATCCAAGTCTCTGAGGTACTCCTCCTGTCGAGTACCGCAGGTCTGCTACCAAATACTGGGCGCTCCGTTCGCTGTGGGTCTGCCGCCAAATACCGGGCGCTCCCCCTAATAGCCTACAGAGGTACTCCTCCGGTCGAGTACTGCGGGTCTACTGCCAACTACCAGGCACTCCGTCCACTGTGGTTCTGCCTCCAAATACCGGGCGCTCCGTCCACTAGGCTAGTCGACTCACTCCAAGTCGAGTCGGTCAAGCAGTCGTCAGGTCTCAGTTGTCTACACGGTCTCCATACTCCGCATGCTCTTCTCTGGGAGGGCCCGCTCCACGAGCTACAGGTCGATACTCCAAGTATCTCAAAGTCCCACGAAGAAGTATCTCAAAGGACCACCTCGTCATAGGGGTCTCAACGCAACAGACGGTGTGTCAATCGGACACCCGGTCTGTGAGTTATTAACCTTTTCGTCCGAGGGGTCCGGTTGGTTTCGTATGCGAACCAATCCGGCCGTAACTCAACTATACCCAGAACACTCATAGGGTATACTCATAGGGACCGTTTCTCAATGTGATCACCAACGCCGCTGACGGTTCATCAAACGGACATCTGGTCTGAATGATATCAGCTTTTCCGTTCCAGGGGCCCGGTTGGATTTCGGGTACAATCTAACTCGGACACTATCCAACAGCAACAAAAACTCGGGCGAAGTATGCCAAAAGTTCCATCTCATCAAGAGGGAAACAACGAGATAGACGGCGCGTTAATCGGACGCCCGGTCTGTGAGTTATTGGCTTTTTCGTTCCAGGGGCCCGGTTGGTTTCGTGAGCGAACCAACCCGACCGCACTCCGACGACATCCAAACCTCGAGCAGAGTAAGCCAAAAGTTCCGTTTCATCAAGAGGAAACCAACAAAGTCGACGGCACGCCAATCGGACGTCCGGAGCTCAAGATACGAGCATTTCCGTTCCGAGGGCCCGGTTGGTTTCGTATCCGAACCATCCCGGCTGAACCCAAAGTTCTCCGAAACCTTGAGTATAGTATACCGAAAGGACTGTCTCGATCCATGGATCTCATCGCAACTGATGGTTCATCGATCGGAGGTCCGTAGCCCAAGATATGGGCGTTTGAACCAACTCAGTCCGAAAATAGGGGGTCTGGGCCCGGCCCGGCCCGACCCAGTACCCCCTGGGTCGGTCGAACCGGGTCGACACGGACCGGGTGGAGACCTGGCCCGATGACCCGGCCTGGCCCAAAAGCCCGACCCGGCCGGCGGCACGGCGGCGCGACCAGCGCGGTGGCGCGGCGGCGCGACCATCGCGGCGGTGCGGCCAGCGCGGCCAGCGCGCTGCGTGAGCGCGTCCAAGGGAGGGGCTTCGCCCCTCCTTTAATTCAAACGGCGGCCCCCATTAAGGGGCCGCGCCAAGTGCTACCCGGGGGGTGTAACCCCTTGGCTTTTCCCCTGTAAAGGCCGACCAGCGCAGGGCCGACCGGTTTCTCGCCGCGGGACCCAGCGGTCCCGCGCCTTCCGGCGCCAGCGGCCGGGGTTCCGGTCACCTCCTTCGTGTTCACCGGCGGCCGGTTTTTCCGGCCGCCACTTACAAGATGGCCGCGAATCCGTCTGGCATGGCGTGACGGCGCCGTGCCCTTCCGCCGCGGCCCGACTCCGGTCGCGGCCTTGTTCGCAATCCTCGGCGCGGCGCGACGGCGTCGCGTTTCTTCGTCGTGCCCCGCATCGTTCACGTCTCCTTTCGCTCAAGCGTGGTGCAACGATGCATTAGTGTCTTCACTAATCAAAACTGAAGAATATCAAATGGGGGAGGGGTATCAGCCGTGTTTGTGCGGACCGATCCCCTCCCGTTACATCGATATCAGTTGGCCGAAACGTAAAACGTTTAACCTTCACAATTTTAAATTAAATAAAAATTGGAACATGGCCGTCAGATTTGTCTTTCATATTCGAAGGAAAGAATCACCAACTAAAAATAGTCAAACCCCTACCTTGGGTATAAGCCGATTGGAAGGAGTCATCTTCATTCGAGTTTCGTCGCGGTATGGCTTCGCGAGGATGATGACGTCGAAGGGGGACGTCGGCGTTCGTCCGACTCGAGGGAAGGCGAAGCCTTCGTCGCTCGTTACCCGATTCCATTACCGAGCTTGTTCGTCGATCCGTTGACGATGAAGGGGAAGAAGAAGATCCGTTGAAGAGTCTCACCGCGGAAGGGGAAAAAATTCCGTGGAAGGAAAACGAGTGTTCTTCGTCAGAGGTGGCGCGTTCTTCGCGTTCTTCGCGTTCTCCGACGAAGGAGGAGGAGGAGAGGAAAACTCAGCGCAACGCTTCCCATCCCAAAAATAAAATGAGGCTAAGGTCTTATTTTATTGATTTCTGCCAACGATTTCAAATTTCAAACGACGTAACCCTCACATTTAATTTCAAGAATTAATTGTAAAACTTAACTTCCCAATTAAATAGAGGCGTTAAGAAATTAAGGAAACGCGTCGGTTGACTTCGTTTAATAGGGGGGTGCGGGTGCGTTAATTAAGAAGAAAAGAAACGGTGGGGCTCATGTGGGTCCCACATCATAAATATCCTACCAAGTGGGTAGGATATTTTGAATTGCACCCTATCCGCTTCAACCCAGCTTAAGTAGCTTAAAGTGGTCTTTAAGCGGCTTTAAGTGAAATGAAATAAAATTGTCGTACAACTTTATTTTATTTCTTAACTTAAACCCCAAAAATTAAAAACCACAACCAAGCAAACGCAACTCTGGAAGAGGTGTTTCTAAGAAAAAACCGGCGCTGCGATTCCATTTGTACCCTTAGAATTCGATTCCGAGCACCGGTTCAAAAGTTAGAAAATCCCGCTCGTTCGTTCACTGAACGTACCCGAGCCAAACTTCGGAAATTAATTTCGGGCACACCGGGCCTCGAAATCAGGCGCCGTCAGAAATTGCGTTCTTGTAAAATTCCAAAGAAAATTAAGAAAAAATTTCCCTTGAAATTTCTGGGTCTTTACATTAATCCCACCTTAGGGTTTTACGTCCCCGTAAAGCTTCAACACAAACTAGGGTCACAAAAGTGGTATTGAACACGCACCTGAGCCTTCCGCTACCATGTACTTACCTGGAGGTTCTGTACTACCAAAGAAAGAGCACCCGATGAATCGATCGTCCTCGTAGGATCTGCTCCTGTCGATCCTCAATCCCCACTGGAACCTCGGTGAAAAACACCTCATCGCCATCATCCAACTCCTCATGGTCGATGATATGCGAAGGGTCGAGCACGTATCTTCTCAGTTGAGATACGTGGAAGTCATCGTGCACCTGGTGCAACTGAGGTGGATGGGTCAAGCGGTAAACCACCCCTCCTACCCAGTTGAGGACCTAGAAAGGCCCGTTGAACCTTGGAGATAACTTACCGCCTTGGCCACATCTCCGTAAACCTCATCGAGGTGAGACCCGTCTAAGGACGTGATCGTCATCCTCGAACTCTAGAGGCCTCCAAGTCCTGTCAGTATAAGGCTTCTGTCGGCCTTGTGCTGTCCTCATCCGCTCTTGGATAACCTGGACCTTCTCTAGTCTCACAAGAGCTGCTATGATTTCTTCTTTGCCGATAAGAGAAATCCGGTCTCATCCCCTTGATGAATCACATTCATCATCTAATACAGTCAATCCTGACATGAATGATGCATTCATGCCATGGATGACGTCGTAAGTCCTCGACGTAACTACCAAGATATCCAACTGTCACTCTCGCCTCCAAGGGTCGAGTCACACTGTCGGCATCAGTGTGTGGTCACTAGGTCTCCTTCAGTAGAAATCTCGAAAGTGAGGGTCAAGTCAACAGTCTTAACCGGGACCACTCAGTATCAACCAAAAAAAAGGACAGGAAAGAAAACTTTACAAAGATAAGTGTCTTTTAATTATTGCAGCTCATAGTACAAAGACACAAAGCAACTACAGACAAACATCAACAAAACTAGAAGCAACAGGATCAATAGCCTCCAGGTCGGAAGCTAGTCCCGCTGCTGTCCATCTGCTTCCGGAGCTCCATGACCATAGGCCTCAGCTACCTGAAGCCGAGCTTTCCCATGTACTCCTGTCCCCTGCGGTTGGGGTGGGCCTCCTGGTGGTGGGGGTGGCAACACCCCGAAGCGTTGTCCACCTCCAGCTGCATGACCATCTCCTCTTCCATGGCCGCCTGCTCCTTGCAGTCTTCCCTGATCGAACCTCTGCCTCTGGCTGGGAGGTTCTTCATTTAACCGCTGGGCATCTGCATGGCGGGTCGGACAGTCACGTGCCATGTGACCAATCCCACCACAGGAGTAACACTGTCCACTCTCGGCATGACTGGCTCTGACTCCACCCCGGTTCCCCCGCACAACTGAACCTGAGTCGTGCAGTCGGCCACCGGTAGGTCTGGTCCTCTTGGACCTCTGCGTCATCTGTCTACTGTCTGCTGCAGAAGACTCTGCCGCAAGCCGGCTAGTGGTGGGTTGTGCTGCTGGAGACTGCTCAGCAAGGAAACTCTCCACTAAGAGGGCTCTCTCCAATACCCCTATCTGGGTTGGAATGCTGTGAGAAACAACAGAAGCTCTAATCTCCCACCTGAGCCCCTGCTCGAAGGTTCGGGCCCTGAAGAACGGGTCTCATACCATATCTGTGGAGTAGCACGAGAGGTCTATGAACCTCGCTGAATACTGTGCCACTGTCATGCTGCCCTGCCGCAGCTGAAGTAGCTCCTGTATACGCACCGCTCTAAGGGTGGCTGGTACAAACTCTGCCCAGAACAGACTCTCGAAGTCTGCCCAAAGAAGTGTCGCCTCGTCATGCATCTCGAGCATCAGGCTCCACCATCTGCCGGCTGCTTCCTGAAGAAGGATGGCAACAAGGATCACCATGAAGTCTGCTGGCGTCCCCACTAGCCTGAAAACTCTCACCACAACCTCCAGCCAATCCTCAGCAGCCTGCGGGTCCGTCCCTCCCTGGAACCTGGGTGGTCTCTGGCGCTGGAACTCGTGCAGTGCACTCAAGTGACGTGCACCCTCTGCTGCTGGGGCTGGTGGCATCGGTGGCCCAAAGGGTAGTAGTACCGCTGGTGCCTACACTGGTGCCTCAACTGGGATAGGGCCCTGTACTGAGGCCACATCGCTCGGCGGGCTGTCAGTACGTACCACTCTCGGGGCTCTAGCTGGTCTTCCACGGGGAGGCATCCTGAAAGGAACAAACATGACACGGTCAAAAGACTTATACCAGGTGAGATGACCTGGTTTGAGCTGATATTTAAATAAAAACTTCTGGAAACACAAACGCAATCAGTGTTTTCGTGTACAAAGTCGGAAATCAGTTGTCAGGGTCCTGGTGTATGGATACGTCGGCCGCCCGCACCAACACTGGACTCCCTGAACTGAAAACCACACTCGGTACTCTTAAAACTATTGCTTCACAGAAAGAAAATACCAGAGTTATAAGTTCTGCGGTAGAACCGACTCCTCTGATACCAATTTGTCATGAACCGTCCTCGGGGCCCGTGCCGTGACTACCCCAAGCCCGCCTTCTACAGGCCAGGGGCTGGCGACTAGCACCAAAGGCGTAAATCCCGATAACTGGGAAGGCATTGCCTTTATAAAAGTAAACAAAACACCATAGAGTACAAGCGGAAGCAAAACACTAAGTACAAAAGAAAGTGCTGAAAATTAAATGGTCCAGAATACAAACCCAACTGAAAGTGCAGCTACAACTAGACGAAAGTACAATAGAAAAAGGAAAATAGCTGGAAGAAGGAAGCAACTCCTGGGTAGTCCTCCTCGGATCCTACCTGAAGGGTAGGTACAGATAGCCTCCTCAACGCTCTCGCCCGTCAACCTCCTCCGTGTGTCTTCTCGCCGTTAAGTCCTCCTCCAGATACTGACTCGTCGTGTAGTCCACCTCCGGGTACTGACTCGTCGTGTAGTCCACCTCCGGGTAGCGTCTAGTCCTCGAACACTCGGCCTCTGTCAGCACTTCCCGTCGTTTGCAACCAACACAACGAGGTGCGGGCATAGCCCGTGCAGGGGTGAGTATAACGATACTCGGTAGGGACCCTGAGACCCTCAAGGTCTCACTAAAACCAACAAGGATAACCACAAAGAAGAACTCAACAGATAACCTCTACATAGGTATATGCCCATACATATACCTAAGTTATCAAGTAACCAATCTCAATCATGAGGTAACACAAAGATTATGAAATCAACGGATAACCACTACCCAGGTATATTCCCATACATATACCTAAGTTATCAAGTGACCCATCTCAATCATGAGGTAAACACAAAGGTCAAAATTCTCAGCTCAAACCAGGATTTTCATCAACGAAACCGTAACTGCTGAAGAGCCCCGACTCTGGAGTGTACAGTGGTCCTGTCACGACTCCGAGGTACTGCTCACTAATCCAAGTCTTTGAGGTACTCCTCCTGTCGAGTACCGCGGGTCTGCTACCAAATACTGGGTGCTCCGTCCGCTGTGGGTCTGCCGCCAAATACCGGACGCTCCCCCTAATAGCCTATAGAGGTACTCCTCCGGTCGAGTACCGTGGGTCTGCTTCCAACTAACAGGCGCTCCGTCCGCTGTGGGTCTGCCGCCAAATACCGGGTACTCCATCCACTGGGCTAGTCGACTCACTCCAAGTCGAGTCGGTCAAGCAGTCGTCAGGTATCAGTCGTCTACACGGTCTCCGTACTCCGCACGCTCGTCTCTGGGAGGGCCCGCTCCACGAGCTACAGGTCGATACTCCAAGTATCTCAAAGTCCCACGAAGAAGTATCTGAAAGGACCGCCTCGTCATAGGGGTCTCAACGCAACAGACGGTGTGTCAATCGGACACCCGGTCTGTGAGTTATTATCCTTTTCGTCCCAGGGGTTCGGTTGGTTTCGTGTGCGAACCAATCTGGCCGTAACTCAACTATACCCCGAACACTCATAGGGTATACTCATAGGGACCGTTTCTCAATGTGATCACCAACGCCGCTGACGGTTCGTCAAACGGACGTCTGGTCTGAATGATATCAGCTTTTCCGTTCCAGGGGCCCGGTTGGATTTAGGGTACAATCTAACCCGGACACTATCCAACAACAACCAAAACTCGGGCGAAGTATGCCAAAAGTTCCGTCTCATAAAGAGCGAAACAACGAGATAGACAGCACGTCAATCGGACGCCCGGTCTGTGAGTTATTGGCTTTTTCGTTCCAGGGGCCCGGTTGGTTTCGTGAGCGAACCAACCCGACCGCACTCCGATGGCATCCAAACCTCGAGCGGAGTAAGCCAAAAGTTCCGTTTCATCAAGAGGAAACCAACAAAGTCGACGACACGCCAATCGGACGTCCGGAGCTCAAGATACGAGCGTTTCCGTTCCGAGGGCCCGGTTGGTTTCGTATCCGAACCATCCTGGACGAACACAAAGTTCTCCGAAACCTTGAGTATAGTATACCTAAAGGACCGTCTCGATCCGAGGATCACATCTCAACTGACGGTTCATCGATCGGATGTCCGTAGCCCAAGATATGGGCGTTTGAACCAACTCAGTCCGAAAATAGGGGGTCTGGGCCCGACCCGACCCGACCCAGTACCCCCTGGGTCGGCCGAACCGGGTCGACCCGGCCCGGGTGGTGACCTGGCCCAATGACCCGGCCCGGCCCGGCCGGCGGCGCGGTGGCGCAGCCAGCGCGACCAGCACACTGCGCGAGCGCGTCCAAGGGAGGGGCTTCGCCCCTCCTTTAATTCAAATGGCGTCCCCCATTAAGGGGCCACGCCAAGTGCTACCCGGGGGGTGTAACCCCCCGAATTTTCCCCTGTAACGGCCGGCCAGCGCAGGGCCGGCCGGTTTCTCGCCGTGGGACCCCGCGGTCCCTCGCCTTCCGGCGCCGGCGGCCGGGGTTCCGGCCGCCTCCTTCGTGTTCTTCGGGGGCCGGTTTTTCCGGCCGCCACTTCCAAGATGGCCGCGAATCCGTCCGGCATGGCGTGGCGACGCCGTGCCCTTCCACCGCGACCCGACTTCGACTGCGGCCTTGTTCGCAATCCTCGGCGCGGCGCGACGACGTCGCGTTTCTTTGTCGTGCCCCGCATCATTCACGTCTCCTTTCGCTCAAGCATGGTGCAACGATGCATTAGCATCTTCGCTAATCAAAACCGAAGAATAGCAAAGGGGGGAGGGGTATCAGCCGTGTTTGTGCGGAGCGATCCCCTCCTGTTATATCGATAGCAGTTGGCCGAAACATAAAACGTTTAACCTTCACAATTTTAAATTAAATAAAAATTGGAACATGGCCGTCAGATTTTCCTTTCATATTCGAAGGAAAGAATCACCAACTAAAAATAGTGAAACCCCTACCTTGGGTATAAGCCGATTGGAAGGAGGCGTCGTCATTCGAGGTTCGTCGCGGTATGGCATCGCGAGGATGACGACGTCGAAGGGGGACATCGGCGTTCATCCGACTCGAGGGAAGGCGAAGCCGTCGTCGCTCGCTACCCGATTCCGTTACCGAGCTTGTTCGTCGATCCGTTGACGATGAAGGGGAAGAAGAAGATCCGTTGAAGAGTCTCGCCGCGGAAGGGGAAAAAATTCCGTGGAAGGAAAACGAGCGTTCTTCGTCAGAGGTGGTGCGTTCTTCGCGTTCTTCGCGTTCTCCGGCAAACGAGGAGGAGGAGAGGAAAACTCAGCGCAACGCTTCCCATCCCAAAAATAAAATGAGGCTAAGGTCTTATTTTATTGCTTTCCGCCAACGATTTCAAATTTCAAATGACATAACCCTCACATTTAATTTCAAGAATTAATTGTAAAACTTAATTGCCCAATTAAATAGAGGCGTTAAGAAATTAAGGAAACGTGTCGGTTGACTTCGTTTAATAGGGGGGTGCGGGTGCGTTACTTAAGAAGAAAAGAAACGGTGGGGCTCATGTGGGTCCCACCTCACAAATATCCTACCAAGTGGGTAGGATATTTTGAATTGCACGCTATCAGCTTCAACCCAGCTTAAGTAGCTTAAAGTGGTCTTTAAGCGGCTTTAAGTGAAATGAAATAAAATTGTCGTACAACTTTATTTTATTTCTTAACTTAAACCCCAAAAATTAAAAACCACAACCGAGAAAACGCAACTCCGGAAGAGGCATTTCTAAGCAAAAAACGGCACTGCGATTCTATTAGTGCCCTCAGAATTCGATTTCGAGCACCGGTTCAAAAGTTAGAAAAACCCGCTCGTTCGTTCACTGAACGTACCCAAGCCAAACTTCAGAAATTGATTCCGGGCACACCGGGCCTCGGAATCAGGCTCCGTCAGAAACTGCGTTCTTGTAAAATTCCAGAGAAAATTAAGAAAAACTTTTCCTTGAGTTTTCCGGGTCTTTACATTTTCATTTCTATCAAAAAATAGAGAGTAAGAATATTGATGACAGTTCTTCCATTATCATAATATAATTCTATTATATAGATGATACTGGAGTAATAATGGTCATTTGGATAGAGAAGCTGATGAGATTATAACAATATAAAGAAACATGAAATGATAATGAAACAAATAAAATGTGAATTTACCTCCTGAATCTATTTTCTTGATAATATATTTATGGGAATAGGTTTTGGTATTTGGGAAAGACTAAGAGATTATTGGATATATGGAGTGACTAGGGAATGATATTTTTTCAGAACTTTGAGTATATTCATGGCATAAATTAGTGAATAGAAGAGGGAGCGAGGAGGGTTTTTATAGTGGAGGAGAAAAGTGAATTTTTACTATTTTATTCATTATTTTATTACTTCCTTGAAGACAACCAATAGAGTTGTTTAATGTCACCCCTAATAGTAATAAGTGCATGTGGGTTTGAACCAAGTGGACTTAAATCACACATTATGTCATAAATAGTGTATTTAAGTGATAATTTGTATATATGGTATTTTACCTTATTTCACTATTCATAAAAAATTCAAGAATTTCTAAAAAATACCAAAAATTACCCCACAACATTTTTAAAATGTAGATTTCAAAAATGAAATCCATATTTGGAAATAATTTTCTTAATATTTTTAATTTAATTTTAAAATAAGAAGAATTTATTATAAGAATACTCTGCTAAAAGAAAATTATGATCCCACATACCTTGAAAGTCAAGTGAAAATTATCTCAACATGTCCTCTAAGGTTTTGATCATCCATTCTGATTGCCAATCAGTTTGAGGGTGATAAGTAACACTCAATCATAGATCAGTATCCAAAGCATTATGAATATTTCTCAAGAATTTTGATTTAAACTGTGGGTCACGATCAAACACAATTGAGATAGGTGCTCCATGAACTCTCCCAACTTCATTAATATAGAGTCTTTCTTGGTGCTCTAGTGGAAAATCCTCCCTTATGGTGAGGAAATGTGCAGATTTTGTATGTCCATCAATAATTAACCATATCGCATCATTCCTCCTTGGAGGTTTGGGAAATCCATTGAACAAATCCATTGTGATGTCATCCCATTTCAACATAGGAATGTGTAGAGGTTACATGAATCCATTTGGACGTTTCCTTTCTTCCTTCACTTGATGACTGACTAAACATCTTGATACATAATCTAAAATTTCACTCTTCTTGTTATCCCACTAGAAACGTTCCTTCAAATCTCTATACATTTTAGTGCTTCCAGGATGTATGAAGAAATTCAAACTATGGGAATCATTCAATAAATCCCATTTTATCTCGGGTACAGTCGGAACACAAATCCTCTTCCAAAATTTTAGAGCAACATCTTCACACACAAAGTCAGCCATCTTCCCATCATTCACATCAATAATTTTCATTTGAAGGTTCTCATCATCTGGTTGATAAATTTTAATCCTTTTTAATAAATAAGGTTGGGAATCCAAATGAAAACTTAATGATGTTTCACATTCTTTAATGATTCCAATATCCATCCTTACTAGATCCATGTAAAAAGGATCATTGTCAATCCTCATTTTTTTAGGAACTCCGTGAAACTTCCTTCTCAATGTATCAACTACATTGTTTTCTTTTCCTGGGTGGTAGTGTATAGTAAAATCACAATCCTTGAGTAGTTAAATCCATCATCGTTGCCTCATGTTGAGTTCTTTCTATGATAAGATATACTTCATACTCTTGTAATTTATATATATGTCACATTTTTCGCTATAGAGATAATGTCTCCATATCTTTAGAGAAAATAGTACCACTACTAACTCAAGATCATAATTGGGATAGTTTTTTAATGAATTTTAACTTCCTTGATGCATAGGCAATAACTCTATCATTTATCATAAGGACCCAATCAAGTATTCTCTTTGATGCATCACTACAGATCACAAACTCATCATCCCCCAATGGTAGGGTTAGGATCAGAGCATTTAATAATCTCCTCTCTAGTTCTTCAAAACAGTCTTAACATTAGTTTTTACATACAAACTCAACCCATTTACGTATAGTCATGGTCATTGGGTTGGCTAAACGGGAAATGTTTTGAATGAAATGCCGATAATAACCTGATAAATCAATAAAACTATGTACCTAAGTTATGTTCATTTGAGCATTCCATTATTCCAAATCCTTGGTCTTTATAGGATAAATATATATTACATCCTTTTGGAAAATGTGTCCAAAAAAATAAACTAATTGAATCCAAAATTTACACTTTAAAAACACCCCATATAATTAATTTCTTTTAAGAGTCTTCAAAATAGTGCACAAGTGATTTTCATGATCTTTATAGATTTTGGATTATACCAAGATAACATCAATAAATACCACCAAAAAGTCATCAATATATTCATTGAAAACTCTATTCATTAGATCCATGAAAATGGAGGGTGCATTAGTTATCCCAAAAGGCATTACTGTATACTCATAATTCCTATACCTAGTTCGAAATGCGGTTTTTGGAATGTCTTCCTTTCTCACAAGAAACTGATGATATCCAGATCGAAGTTCAATCCTACAAAAATATTGAGCTCAATGAAGTTGATCAAATAGATCATAAATTCTAGGTAAGGGAAACTTATTCTTTATTGTTATAGAATTGATCTCCCTATAGTTAATGTACAACCTCATAGATCCATCTTTTGTCTTAATTAAAAGAACAGGGGATCCCCATGGAGAAACTCTAGGGAGAATAAATCCTTTATCACTAAATTCATATAGTTGTTTCTTTAGTTCCACCAACTCCACAATGGAAATTCTATAAGGGGTATTTGATATGGGCCTCAAAATAAGAATTAGGTAAATAAACTACTCAATTTCCTGCTCTAAATGATGTCCTGGTAAATCCTCTAGAAAGACATCAACATATTCTCACACAATAGGTAAATACTCTATTTGAACATTCTATTACTCACCCATAATTATTGAATTCCCTTCCTCCACAATAATTAAATTCCTTAGAGCTACTACAGGTGGATCTAGATGAGAATCAGATGCTGATGTTTCTACCCTAAAGATAAGGGATTCCACATCATCCTCAAAAACTGTAACCTCCTTATTATTGGAATAAATTTTCACATCATGGTTCAAAAGACTATATATACAGAGAATTATATCAAATTAAATTATGGGTATAAAAATAAAATCAATAGATAAAGCATGTTTATAATCCATAATGGGGACTGCATGACACAATTTTGTTGCAATGATACTTCCCTTAGGAGCTTTGACTGAAAACTCCCTTATTAAATCAAATTGGGAATATCTAATTTTCTTGAAAAAATGGGAAGATATTAATGAATGTGATGATCCAGAATCAAATAAATCATTGGCTACGTTCAAGGAAATAATTAATGTACCTTCCTCCACTTCATTAGGAACTTAAACCTCTGCAGTTGTGACCGCATAAGCTTGGCCTTTCTCCCTTGGCCTTATTTGAGGAATGTTTCCCTGATGCTTAGGACATTCATGTTCATAATGTATCATCTTCCTAAAATTGTAGCATTTCACATTTTTAGCTTCTTTCATCCCCATAAAATTCCAAGATAGGTGGAATTTTTCTCCACACTTGTTACAGACTCCCATTCCCTTCAGGTAAGTGCCAGTGTATTTCTTCCCACAATTACTCCAGGATGGAAGTTTAAAAATTCAATTCTTCTACATTTCCTTATTTGCTTTTCTAGGGATTTCGGTAGCCATTTTATTCTATTGAATTCACTTCTAGAAATAAGACATAGAAAATTCCTTTTCCTTCTTGATGGCACTTAATAATATATCTTTATATGGTGAGAAACTTTGGGAGACTAGATCCCTTCAGAAGAATGGTTTTAAACCATCAAAGAATCAATAAATATTTCTCCTTAGATTATGTATGTAGTCTATGGAATGTATTTCAATACTTATAAAGTTGTCTTCATATTTGGAAACATTTTCACCCTTCTTTGGCCTCTAATTCAAGAATTTACTTTCCCTATATGCTCGTTGTTCACATTGAAATAATTTATTTTGTAATATTTCCATAAAGTCTCTCCATTACATATCTCAAATCTCTTAATCATTCTTTTTGTTTTGAATTAATGACCATCACTTATCTGTATCTCTCGATAGATGATAAACTTCACATCCCAAAGTAAGAAATATATTCTCTAGAGAATATATATACTAATTAACTACAAATGGGGTTTTAGTCCCATTAAATGATAAAGGTTGTTGTCACATAAAGAGATATCACATAGCTCCTCCATGTTATGGATCCAGATGCTTCATACATGTATGGTTATTATTTATTACCTGAGACAGTTGTCCCAATATTGTTATAAGTTTCTCAACACGAGTCACAAAACCAGAGCTAACATCATTATCTCACATCTGAGGGAAATACCTATATGGGACACACATATTTCATTCAGTTTCCATTCCTTCCACTAGGAACCATTTCTAAATAATGGAATACACTAGATTAAAATATGAATCATAATTTATAATCTCAATGTAGAAAAATAATTAGAAAAAATGAAATTCTATACATATCTAATCAATTATTCATAAAAAAGGTTCCTTTGAGGAAAAATATACATTTAAATCCTTTATAATGTCTTGTAAATAAAATGTGAATTATCCTAAGAATATCCCCCAAGAGTGTCAAACCACTAATGATAAATTGAAATTCTATATATAGCTAATCAGTTAATCATAAAAATGATTTCTTTGTGGAAAAATTTACATTTAAATACTTCATAATGGCTTGTAAAGATAATTTGAATTATCCTAAGAATATCCCCATGGAGTGTCAAACCAGGTGCGCAGTAAGGCCCATTGTAGTGTACTAGGATACACTGGGTCAAGACTGAAACTCCATGTTAGAATTTTCACTTCTAGGTACATCTCTTCTAGAACCACGTCCATTTGAAGTATCAAGACAAGGGATTTATTTTCAATAATGATACACATAATCTATTACTTAAAACAATACCAGGATGTTCTTGTGTGTTATCCTAAAATACTATCATAGTGATTTTTCCATAATCTATATTTACTAAATCTAGTTTCTACGTTTTCTACTAATCTTCCTTTGAGACCAACTGTAAATACTTGACCACTATTTTCCAGAGCTGTTTCCTTTTTTAATTACACTGGAATATAAACAAAGAATATTCATCTTGAAGGTCCAAGTATCTTATTAGAATTAGAAACAATATAAATACATAATTTCATCATTAAAACATGAAACTAAAAACAACATATACATTTCTTTGACAAAATCCATAACTCCTAGGTTATTTCAGCATACCATTCATAATAAAATTAATCATGTCCTAAGAAAATGAAACATAATAAAGGGGTGATCAAAAATTCTTAGTAAGGGTAATAAATATAGTGTAAGATGTTATAACATAAACATTAGACATGTTGAATATCAAAAGAAATATCATTTAACAAAAACCTGAACACATTATGGAAGAAATAAGAGCTAAATAAATAATGCCATAATCATGGGTATTATAATAGTAAAATAACCACATGAACCATAAATACTATTTTCATAATGATGGAATGAATAATGTGGGATTTAATAACCATTCAGTAAAGGCCTCATGCTAAGAACATAAATAATCATTTTGTCAAGGCCTTGTGCCAAGACCGTAGTTTAACTCATGAGACCTACTGATGCCTTGAGGGGATATAGTGGGCCCAAAGTAACACATACTATCTCAAATTAATTCCTAATATGAATGGGGATTAACATAAACAATATATACATTCATATTCAAACAAATACATGAAATGTAAATAACTTTCCCCAAACATTAAGCATAAACACTAACCATTCAGAGTAAATTGGTGAATTGTTTTATGATAGCACATTCACAAAAAAACTAATAGTAAACCCTTAAATTATATATGGTATAAGATAAAATTAAATATTAATCCCAATAATACATAATAATCAACAAGAGTGTTGAAATAGATTTAGATACTCTTATAAAATCATTGAGTAATTATTAAGATAAATACTCTTTTAAATTGAAAGGAAGTGTTCTTTAGGAAAAATCATTGTTTAAAACTAGAAGATAAGTATGATAGAATTTTATAATAGAATTATTAATTTTATAAGGATAATGGTTTCTAAAAATATATTATATAGTTCCCTTAAAATAGGTAAAAATGTGAGAAATTCTCTTGAATTGGGCTTGTATTTCAGGAATGATTTTTCAAAGATATTTTTAAAAAGTGTAACTCCCCATAAAACAAGGACAGATTCTGGATGGTAAAAATATATAAAACACTCACACAAAATTTTTTGACGGCTACATAATAATACATAATTATTTCATTAAGGTAATTAGACAATAAAAAAACCTGAATGAAAATGGAGGTTCTGGTGAAAAACCCTTACCTTAAGTCCAAATTTGTTCTGCTCTTGATCCTAAGGTCCTGGAATATTAAATTAGACTTATTAATAAATAAATTAAGAACCTATCAGATATGAATTTATTTTATCTTAATTTAATTAAGTTCAACATGTCCTTGTTTATTTGTTATAATATTGAATTTTGTTGTTCTAGAGTGTTCGTTTCCTTAGTTTTCATGATCTGTATATTTGTATATGAGTATGGATGTTCATGTGGAATGGATGTAAATATATAGAATTGAAATTAAATATTATTTATGAAAAAATAGGATTTTTAATGGTAATTTCTATAATTTGGTTACATGGAAAGAGGTTGAATCATTAGATGACATCCACTTTTATTATTCGGTGGTATTTCGATTATTATGAACTAGTTTTGTTATATAAATTAATAATATGTACATATACTAGTTACTGAATATTAATTAGGTTATAATAAATATATTATAGTTTGGTTCAACCATAAAAATGGTTTCATGACCAGTAATGATAGATAAATTGAAGAGTGAATCTTCATCATCCATGAATGTTGTAAATTGAAACCTCACGAAAGACGATTTCATTTATATAAAAAAGGGAGAGTAAGAATATTGTTGGTGGTTCATCCATTCACATGATATAATTCCAGTATATAGATGATAATTGAGTTATAATGGTCATTTGTATTGAGAATGTGATGAGAGGATAATAGTATAAAGGAACATGCAATGAAAATGAAAGAAATAAAATGTGAATTTACCTCTTGAATCCACCTCCTTGAGAATCTGTTTAAGGGAAGGGGTTTTGGTCTTTTGGAAAGGACACGAGATTCTATGATGTGGGGAGTGACTAGGGAAGGGTATTTGAGAATACCATTGAGGAGCTTCATGGATTAGAGGATTGATGATAAAATGGAGTGAGAGGGGGTTATAGTGGAGGAGAGGAGTGGATTTTGAATATTTTATTCATTACATTATTAATTCCTTCAATACAACCAATAAGGTTTTTTCATGTGACCAAAATATTAATAATTGCATGCAAGTTCTAAAAAAGTGTCCTTACATCACTAATGATGTCACAAATAATGTATTTAACTGATAATTGGTATAACGGTATTTTACTGTATTTCACTATTCATTAAAAATCAAGAATTTTTGAAAAATCCCTAAAATTCACCCTAACAAAATTTTAATGTGTCGAATTCAAAAATAAAATCAATTTTCTGAAAATAAATATCTAAATATTTTTCATTTAATTTTTATGTAATGATAATTTATTCCTAAAACAACTTTAAAACTATAAATCATTTTACAACACCTTGAGAAATTAATCAAGGTCCCATAAAATTATTTTATAACCATATGAAGATAAATTAAAAATTTGTGATTAAATTTTATGAAAATAAATTTCCATTTTAAATTATTAAATTAGTCATAAAATTAAAATTAAACAATTTTTGTCATACAAAAATACCAATACTTATACTATGATTGTTTTTTCCACTTTTAAGATGCAAAAATTGTATTTATACATAAATGGGAGATGTTTCTATATTTTGTTTTATTTACTATTCATTACTAATCATAATGGTATGATTCTATTCATAAGGTAATGTTACTATTCAGAAAAAAATAATTTGGTTCTACCAGACTCCAAATGACTTACTGATCAAAACTATAAATGACAGTTTTTTGAAATTTAAAAAATAGTAGAGGCAAAGTTGTGTTTAATGACTAGATTATAAAATGTGATGTTTTGTATGGAATTATTTTTTCATGCATTCAATATTTGTTTTCAAAACCATGGGGCGTTACACACATCCTCCCTCTGAATTCTATAATAGGATCCCCCCAAAAATATAAATTTTCTCCTCTATATTTTATTGTGAAGCCTAGTAAAAACTCTTTCCCAACATATATTTTCAACTTTTAAGAAGGTGATTTTTCTATTTAAAATTTCAATTGTTTAATTGTATTTATTTATATTGTTTTTATGGTTTATTTATTTAATATGTGATGTGTAGAAATCAGTATTTGTGTGTATGGATTATTTAAATAATATATATTGATGCATGTATGAATATATAAATTATTATCTTGAATGATTTAATTTCTAAATGTGTTATTATTTTTTATATGATATAAATCATATTTAATCATTAAAAAATTTAAATATGTTGTCTCTAAAATATAATTTAAATTTTTAGAAGTAATATTTTAAAAAAAATTATATACTTTTAATTTAAATGTCAAGATGAATATATTTATATGTATATAAAGTATGTTATTTTTAAAGAAATATAAATATAAATTATAATATTCTATACACTAGCATATATTGTTTTTAAATGAATATATTTTTAATTTAAATGTTGAATTAAATTGAATTTTATGTATATAAAATATGTTATTTTTAAGTGATATAAAAATAAATTATAATATTCTATAAAGTAGCTACATAATTTATTTAAAGTATATTAGTTACATAAAGTATCATATTTAAATTAATTAAAAAATATATAGAAAATTATTTTTGATAATGGTATATAAAAACATACAATAAATAATAATTTAAAATTATATTAAGTGTAAATTATTATTATTTGGAATAATAATGTATGAAATATAATTTATTTAATACTCCAAATTATAAAAATGACCAAATATTTATATATATGTAATTTTATTATATTGAAAATGTCATAAATCTATATTATATTAATGGATTTTATTCAATTATAAATCATATTAATTTTTTACTACTAATAAAAATTTGGATCAATAAATTTAAATTATATTTAGTATAAATAATTATTATTTGAAGTAATAAAGTTTAAAATATAATTACTTATATTATGGAAAGTAGTTGAATGTTAAAAAAATATTATATATACATATACAAGTTTGGAAAATTGAAAATAACATAACTATTCATTATATTAATATTCGTTATGTAAGTTCAAATTATATTACATTCCATTAAATTTATTACATTTTATTATTAATGATATATATATATATATATCTGTGTGTGTGTGTATTTGTACACATTGAAGATTTACATTTTTGGAAATCATGTGTATATATTTAATATATATTTCATATAGTAATAGGTAATGTTATATAATATGTAAAATATAACAAGTATATTGAAAAAGAATTTAAGAGTATTGTGTGATGACTGATATTGAGATAAACGACCTATGTATAATTGATATTTCAAGTATTTTATTTTTGTTTGGGGTTATATAATTTGTAATAATTACATTTTTTTCCACATTAATGAACTACATATCACCCCTCACTAAATATGTAAGGGCTTTCATGTACACTTAAAAATGTTATGTATTTTATAACCACATACCCCCTATCATTCATTTCAGTAAATTTGAAATAAAAATTCATTTGACAGGAGGTGTTTCCAAATAGGTCTTTAAGAATAGGCGTTCAACAAGAGGCATTACTGTTTGAAAAGAGACTGTCAGTTGCTGAAATATTTGATAATAGAGATTCTAGGAGTTTATTTAACCATAGGTTTTGGTTAGTTTATCAGATATTGATTATCCAATCCATAGTAAATCTCAAGATAAAGTCATGGTTATTTATTCATAAGTAATTAAAATTTATGAAATTTTTGTAGATGTGGTATAAAAATATACAACATTTTATTCGATTTTCCTTAGTAACAATATCATAATCAATATACATCAATAGTGATAAACCAATATATATAAAAAGTATCAAATTCATATAAATTATTAAATGATAACCAATTTAAATAATTTATAATATTCATGTAGTATATAATATTTTATTAATTTCCATTTTTTATATAATCATATATGTGAAAATAATTTTCAATGTTGAGGTAATTTATACCGAGAAGGGTGGTAGCTAAAATTTTCCACCTACCGGAGTGGAAACTCTTCATGGTTGTGTGATATTTGGATGATATTAAAAATAAGATTCATAGTCAGTTAAAACTAAGGGATAATCAATCAATTACCTTAATAATGTATCAAAATCCTAAATATCCTAAATGTCTATGTCACACCGAGTACCCTCTGGTCGATGATGAGGATTTGATGGAAACATTATTATTATTCAGGAAACAATGTAGAAATAGCCTGATGGAATTTTATATGGTGATTTTTTATATTGATGTGGTGCATCCGATTACTACAGTACCATGTCTTCTGAGATTTGTAGAATTCAGTCCTTCACAACACTCTTATTCATTGCATCCTCCTCACATGACACCTGTGATATAACCAAATTTTGAAAAAGATAATCCAAATTTGGAAGGTAATTTAGATGACAACCCTTTATGTACTGAAGATATAGTGAATGAATGTTTATATGAGGTAAAAGAATCAGTTAAGGCATCAAAAGTTGATTTGGGTGAGGGTGATGTCGGGAATATACCTTCTGAGGTTCCAATTTTTTAATTACTACCTTACTGATATCAAATTATCAACTAAAATAAATAATTACTATTTTCTATTCATATAAATACTTAGTATTATTATCTGCATATGTATAATAACTAATATTTTTAAATTCATTAATAAATATTATTTATATTAAATATTATGAATTTAAAAAGACATTAGATGAAAATATACATGAACTTGAAGAAATATTGAAATCTATTATTGACCTAAATGATTTGAAATTGGATGTAAAATACAAGAATATCTTGGATCATGAATCATGGTTCAAAAAAATTATGTTTATTATAGAATAATTTGAATGATTAACCAATATTTTATAAGAATAGGTGATTATGATTGAATATCAGAAAAAAAATATGAGATGTATAGAATTAGAAGTTCATTTGGCCAATTTTGATAAGATACATATTTAGACATTATAAAATTATGAAACAATTTCTACTAATACAAAATCATCACTGGAGGATTTTAATTTCAAAATACCTCAATAATGTGAAACAATTATATACATTATGGAAGATTATTTTCATATTCTCCCATAATAAGAAACAATCCTTAAGTTTGTTATTATTATATCATCTATTAATTATAATAAGGAAAAAAATCTCTACAAAAATTATAATGTATTGTGATGTGATCCCTACTACACTAATATAAATCTGAATAGATGTTTAGAGGTATAATCATGACTACTAAAGGAATTAGACCAACATCATTGTGAAAAAAACTCAACCTTCCTACTCACATTATGAAATAAGTAAGATACACCATATTTCTTTATTAATTGTTTATTTTATATATTTTTTTGATAAAAGGAATTGATGGTGAACCAAGTTCTTATGTGAAGAATATGAGAAGTAGTGAGTGATATCAATTCCTGATCCCAAATATGAAGACGTTATCATCATTGAAGTATTCCTGAATTGGTTTTCAAATATAAATAAAAAATAGTGTTATTATTGAAGAATTTTAAGGACATGTTAGTATATCCATGATAATAATTATAAAGAAGTTATCATTAGAGTTTGATCATATTTTTGGTATCATAAAGAATATGTATTGATGAAAACCATCCTTTGTGAAGTTATATATATTCCCAAATCTGGAAAATCAAAAGTCGATGATGAATTCTTTTGTATTCTCAATATTGAAACATCTTGAAAACCATTATTGAAGAAATCCTCCATTATAAATATTTTTTTGTTTGATTCCTTTAATGAGGGGGGGGGGGTAAATAAATAAATATGAAATTATTAAAAGAATTAGTATATAAATTAGAGTCAAATATAATTACTGTTTAATTTTTAGGATGATAATGTTATTGAAAGAGGTATATTTTTATAAATCACTCTACCTTTTCTAACCAAATAATAAATTAAAAGGGGTTGTAATTCAATTAATAAATGACATAATAAGAAAGTGAAATATGGATGCTAAAAAAGGTCACTTATCATTATTATTTCACTTGAATGTTTTTGATCTATTTTTAAAATCGAGTGTATGGATATTAGGTTAATTGTTCATTATAATAGAAGTTTCATACCTCATTTAATATAAATATCCTGAAATAAAATTAGATTACCCTTGATGATATGTGCATGAGTTCTCATTCCAAGCGGTATCATGATAAGTTGGTAGAGGAAAACATTGTTTAAAAAATCAAATACTATTGTTTTCTAGGCCGACTATGGCTAGTGTATACATAGAGTGAAATAATGGATGACACATTTCTTAAGTATGAAATGATACCCTTTTGCCTTGAACTTTTTTACTTTCTGTTAATATATGAGAGAGGAAGTGGGATGAATACTTTCTTACATAATGTGGATATATTAACAAATTGACATATTCAGTTGGAATGAAATATGGATGTATGGATATGGTGAAAAAATTGAGTCACTAACAGTACTGGAGATCGAGCAGTGCACCATGAATCAATGCAGTTTATCAAAATGGCCATGAACACTATTATTAATATTTTTGATTATTTAATTAATATATCTTAATATTTATTTATATTTATTTATATTTTATACATATTGATGATATTTTTAATTAATATGTATTTATATTTAATGAGTATTTGAAAATATTAATGATTTTTCTAATTAAAAATATTGGAGGAAGCGTGAACCCCATCCACATTTCCATTATACAATTCACACAGGATTCCTGAACCCCGTTCATGCTTCCTGTCGAGGGAAGAATTACGAATGGGGTTCATGCTTCTCAAGACTATTTTTAAAAAAAAACCTAGAACCTTATCTCATTTATAAAAATATTTAAAACCCCATAAAACTCCCCGACGATTGACCAGTGCACTAAGAATCAGAGTAGTTGGCCAAGATTGGCATGAACACTATTATTAAGATTATTGATTATTTAATTAATATGTATTAATATGTATTTATATGTATTTATATTTTATACATATTGAATATTTTTTAATTTATATTAATCTATATATAATTAGTATTTAAAACTATTAATGATTAATTTTAATTATAAATTCAGAAGGAACCATGAATCTCATTCACACTTCCTTCATACAATTCACGTAGGAAGTGGGGACAATGTTGACGCATCTTAGGACCCTTTATTTAAATTTTCAAAACCCTATCCCATTTTAAAAAATTATAAAACCCAATAAAATTCATAGAATAAGAACAACTCTTTTGAATATGCATGACTTATTTAAAATATAATTATTGTTGGAGATCATACAGCCGAGATCACTTGAATCAGATTGATGTGGTTATATGAGTTACTTTAGAAATGTGGTAATAGTACCCAGGATAAGATGTCCCACATAAAACATTATATATGTCAAAGGTGCAGTTTAATACTCAACCTCTACCTAGAGTATCTCGAAATCCTAAATCCCCTGCAATTCCACCCCATACTGGTTCTCTCTATTACTCTAACATCCACCATGGTGGAACCGCCTTTTCTCCTATACTCTCTAAATGATGTGCTCTCCTATTCCAGCTCATGAAAAACTAAATCTAGTTCCCCTTCCGTATTTTGACTTCTTGGCCTCACATGTGGCTGGGTTAAGCTGGATTTAGATTTCTTAGGGGGTTGGCCACATTTTTAATAGGGGCCACCATTGTAATAAATAGAAAATCCCAAATTAATTAATATAATTTTAATCCCATTATCACCCCTGAAATACAGTTGGCTTATCCTTCAAATAACTTTTAATACATTCTTCAAATAATCTAGAAATTAATTTTGGACATCACAACTATCGTGATGAAAATTAACATTTTCATAGTATTCACATTTATAATCCACTATGTAATCTCCTTCGAAGCTGACATGAGAAATGAAAGATCATAAAAAATAGTCATTTGATTATCAACATATAGAATTTCTCATGGGTGATAACCAAATAAATGAATCGATAATAATACTCTAGGAATCTCCAAATCATACACAAATAATACTGACTTACTAGAAACAAATACAATATGGGATCAACATTATAAAAAAATAACATTAGATGATTTTGATCGGATGATTTCAAAAATAATATTTATTTTATCAATATAATTATCTATGTACGAGATTCTAAACTTATAAATAAAAAACATATTTATTAAGAAGTATTTGATTTTAACAATAATGGTTTTATGACCATTCTAAAAATTATTATTGACATCATAAAATTATATTAAAATTTATATTTAATAATTTTTTAATAATAATTTTTTATTAAAATTTCATATATTTCATATATTCCGAAATTTATTAAAATATAGTATTTTGATTGAAACTATATACTTCCAAAAATAAAAATCTTGTTTCATAATAAAAGAATAATTTTTTTATTAAACTCATTATTTAATCATTTAGAAAGTAATATCAAAAAGGGAAATTATAACCTTCATTTATTGAAAATAAAAATATACATATTCATACTTTTTGGTTCTAGATACATATCACATTATTACACTAGTTAATTCACTATGAGTATGGAGTAAGATGGTTATATTTTAATGTTGTGGTTCAACAAACATGGTTTGGGTCATGATCATGGCCAAATGAAACTTATCTTATAAATGAATTTTTTCACGCTTTAGTGATTGAATCTTAGCTTGGGATTTGTCAAGGGAAAATGCTAATGATCATATCTCATTCAGATGCTTAGATAAATGGTCTTTAAAGGGTATGATCCTACTGGTAAAGGCCATAACTTCTTCCATATGTTCCAATTGGTCATTATCATAACCCTATGTGTATAATACTCATAAGATCACTATTCATTATCAACATTATATGTAGTTTTGATGATTAATGGTTTTTTAAATTTCTATGTCTATATAACTATTCAAAATAGCCAATTTAGTGCATGTTTTTTATAATATTATTAATTATAATGGAATATAACCATTAAATAGTTAATTTCAATAATAACAGTTTGTGTCATTACACAAAAGTATGATTGTTTGATCTAATACTATGTTAGTTTAAGGGAGGCTTTAACATGGTGTGAAACTTCTTGAGGTGCACTATCAAAATCATACTTTGTTTTGGACGAACAAAATCATGATCCATAAAAATGACAATCTTTAATTTTTAAATCAATGTTCCATATTATTTATAGTACTTGTGTGGATTTAGATTGAACATAAGAGAATCTATGTTTTTTCTTGTCTAATTAATTTATTATTTCATCAAAAAGATCATGTTTATTCTTCCTAACATCATCTCTATAAACACCCCCAAAAAATCTATGATTTTTCATCTTATGACAAGTGGAGACTCCTTTAAAACATGGAAGATATCTTGATATTCACAATCATGGAATACTAGTTATCCATTTGAATCATCAATGACTGAGCCACAATGTCTTTGAAAATTCTTCTTAAAAGGATTGACAATTTATTATCCAAAAAAATTTCAGGAATAATAAAATCTATGTAAAATTTAAGCATTCCCATCTTTAATAAAATTTCATCTACCCATTCACATGGATATATAAAAGACCTATATTCTATTTGTTGAGCGAAAGATGTTGGTTTCAACTCCCTAGGTCCCAACTATTAATACAAGGAGTAAGTCCAAAGACTAATGTTATCTATGAAGTCACATAGCCAATAAATCTTCTCAATTTCTAATTTTCTACATGAAATGAAATAACTAAAAATGCCTTTTAATGTTAGAGGTATCTTATTTAAAAGGTAACCACTATAGTCCTTAGAATAACTTATGGTAGTAATTATCCTATGTCCATTTTTTTAACAACTTTAGATTTTATGAGATAGATTCATTTTAATTTCATTGATGTCTTTTGTTATACACTACACCATAATTATCTTGAGCTATACGCAACACCATATTATCTTGAATTATATGTAATACTATTCTTGCCTTGTGTTACACACAATTTCATGTTATTTGGATAGAATTAATTTTATTCTAAATTGAGTATAGATTTTATTCAAATTATAAAAGAACTATGTTTGGATTTTATTTTACACAACACCAAAGGAATCATGCTCTATACACAGCACTTACATGGCTCGCGTTACATGCAAGAGTGGCCTTACTTGATAAATGTGTGTTGTACGCAATACTGATTTTCACCAAACAATGATATATTGTTAAAATATTATTATTTAATGAGATATAAAATATCAATTATGAGTAGTATTAACCACATTATGAATTTTATATAACATTGAAATTCATCTTATATATATATTTTAATATGATATAATAACCAAATAAATTTTTTCACATAAAAGAAGCACTTTTTAAAATAAATATAGTTTTACTACCTTTTGATGGCGCACCCATTTTAAATCTAGTTTTTGAAACATTTATAAGTTATTTTTTATAAATTAATCTTTTTTCTTGTAAGCGGTAAATAAAATTTTACATATTTTTAATTTAAGGTAATTTTTTGATAAAGTTCATTTTTAATGAATAGTGAATAATACAGCATTTTATGTCAAAACTGCCTTTTCATCTATATTATTTATAATGTTAGATTATACTCTTAATTGGTTTTAATGTTTAATTGGATTGTAAATTTATCATTTAATCCAATGGTGACTATTGGATGTAATTACACTTTTAAATTGGTTATAAACACATGTCAATCTTTTGATAGTTATAACTTCTTAACAACCCGGTTTTTGGTTTTGACAATGGTAAATAATTTTAAATTAATTACTTAAACTTCAGTGTTTTGAATTTTCAAAAATGGAATCCAAATTTGGAATCAGAATGTTTAATTTCTTTAAATAGGTAACTTTTATTTTTGGACATTATGAATTGTAACATCAGAAATTTTATTTAGCATGGCTAAAGGGTAAATCTGGTAAATAAGGGTACAAAAAATAATTAATTAGTATTAACCTATCCCAAAATGTGTCCTAATCCTATTATATGAGATATTTATGACCATGTAAATCATTAGGTCAATTTTGGGACCCATGGATTCACTTGGATGTGAAAATGACATTTTATAAGAATTAATTTAAAGAAAATATAATTATAACCTAAACATATATCTTTTACTAAATTGATTTTATTATAGGGTTATATAACTGATCTCTATTTATATAAAAAGTAACTATAAATCTAAAAATATTTCCAACATCATGGTATTTTATTTATAATTTTTGGACATTAGATAAATATATTTATTTATGACCCAATTATGATGAAGTGATTACCCTATTAATTAGAGATTCAAATAAATGAAATTATAAACAATAAAATAAATGCAATTTTTTTATTTTGATGTCGTCCTCAAATTTTATGGATTACATTGACATATTAAGGATGATTTAATGTATTTGGTTTGAAGTAATCATATTGTTATCAATTTTTTTAAAAAAAGTCAAGTATGAATAGTGTGAAAAATTAACATAAATCATAACTTAAATAATAAAATACTTTATTAAATGATATTAAATTCTGAAAAATATAATATTTTACAAAATGGTTAATATAAGACCAAATATGTCATAAATAACTTTTTTTGGTTCGTTTGACATGATATGGTAATTACATTAACCCAAAATGTTTAAATAACATGATATCTCGATAATATTGAAAAGGGTAAAATAAGTGTTAAACAAAAATGATAAGGATAAAAAAATATTAAAAATGCATCTAAAAATTATTGGATGATTGGTATTCGAACAAAAATCATTTTATCTTATAATTAAATAATTTTTGGACCATTTTAAATATAGATTTATTTTATTATAAATTAATATTTTAAGACCTTCTTAAAGTGACCCTATCTTCTCTTGTAAAAGGACACAACCTACCTCTCCTCTTCTCTCTAATTTGATCCTTAATGATCAGAAAACCCTAAATATTTCTCTTCTAAAATTCCCTAGTAAAAGTTTAGTGGTTCTGGTTTTCTCAAAATACCAACTCTAGTTCCCCAAGAGGAAACTTAAAGGAGGCACGTCGAGGAATAGGTAATCTCTTCTACCGATAATTCCAAATTTATTTCTTCTTCTACATCCTCATCATTAGTTGTTTTATTATAATGTAATAACATCAGTATCACTCCTATAATGATATGTTGTTATAAATATGAAACAAACCCATTTCACCTTATATACATCCTATGAAAAACGAAATCACTGTGCGTGCGTACGTATGACTTAGCATCTCCACGTCGTGGTGTAATTTGTTTTCCCCATCACCTTACATGGATGAGTATAATGGTGGAAATAATAAGAATATATTATTATTATTATAAAATTATACTAATTCTTATATATTATACACCATCACTTCAATACCATTCTACAATTATGGGAACAATATCGTCACTTGTGCGTACGTACGACTTACCATCTGCAAGACGCAATTAGATTCTTTCTCCATGTTAAGCATTCAAGAATGATTATAAAGTATATACAATAAATAATCATGAAATATATGACATCATAATGATAATGGATATATATATATATATATATATCATTTACTTAATTCTATTCAATTCAATAAGGAAACGAAAAAAAAACGTTCATGCGTATGTACAACCTACCGTCTCCATGAAAGGTGTACTTTATTTAATTTATCTACCAATTATATATATATTTATATTTTAAATATATATGATATATAAATAATTTTTTACATTATTGAAGTAAAAAAATCATTATATAAGTAATAATATAAATAATAACAATTCAAAACACATACGTTAAATAAAACGATTATTACCCAAAACATTGCTTTAATATGGAAATGATAAATGCACAGTTAATATAATGTCGTAAGTGAATCATATATGATATCATAAATATTATTATGGTTTTATTACAAGTTAATAGTATTTTTAAACCCACTATATCGGAGTTTTGGACACATACGGAAGAAAGCATACCTAAGGTAAGGGATAACTTTCCCAATCTCATTTTTATTCGAGATTGTTTATTCGTAAGTATTTACTGGGGATATATTTACCATCCATGTCCATGTTTTCTAAAAATGTATTCATAAATTGTTTAATATTATTCTATGTATATTTAATTTCATTTTTACCCCTTTTGTATGCTTACTATGTGGTATGAAAGAAAATTTTCTTTTGTTTACTATATGAGGTACTTTTGACTTTTCCGAAAAATGTATGAGGAGAATGTTTTTTAAACTTATAAATCATGAATGAGTTTTTACATATTCATAAATCCTTATTTCTATGAAGCTTCATTATCAATTTTACAAATTTATTTTCAATTAAATTCTTTTATTTTAAAATTGTATGACATTTTGAGAAAATAAAACATTTTTTAAAAGAAAGGATGTTTTCCTCAAGAAGTATGTTCAAGTGTTTCATCAAAATTATTTTCCAACTAAGATGACATATGGTTATGTTTCTATCCCTATTATTACTTTGATATAATTAAGTTTATGATGTAATTAGTTTTATGAAATCCATTTATCTTATATGGATTATGTAATGATGAAATGATGTTTAAGAAACCCATTTTATTTCATGGGTTAGGCTATGATGATGATTTATATTTTTTTGGCACATTTATGAATGATTTCATTATGAGATGGGTGTGACCTATATCTCCCTCCAATTCATTGGGTAACGATTTTTATCTCTTGATATTGACATGAATGGAATGTCATGTAAATCCGGTTCAGTAATATAGGGCTAAAATGAAATGTAAATATGGTTCGGTAAAACATGGTTGGAACGACATGTAAACCCATTTTAGTAATGAACTTCATCCACTATGATGGTCTTGGTAGCAATGAATTGGATACTATGGAAATCATATTACGTTCTTATTTTTTTCCAGAATTATATATTTTATGCCAATTCTATTTTATAATGGTTAATGATCCTTTATGATCTATGCCTTACGCACTGCCAAGATATATTTCATGACTCAATATTTTTACGTTTAAACTTTATGTTCATGTTTTTATGTTCAAATGTTTATAGTTTGTTTTATGTTCTCTATGTTTACCCTTACTGTGAATTTTACCTCACCATTTTTATGATATATTTTACTTTAATATATAATGATAGGGTTTAGGTAGGAAAAAAAGGGGAAGATATTTATGGGAGATGTTGAAGATATTTCGCCATGATTAGAAGATTTTATTCCAAGTTTCAAAAGACAGCAAACTAATACGGTATTTGGGTGTCTATTCTTGTCATGTATTAAGTATTCCAGAAATGAAATTTAATGTCCTGGTACATAAATATTTGGTCTCTACAGTTGGTATCAGAGTGAAGGTTTAGTTAAATTTCGAAACTATGATATGAAAACATTAGTGAGATCTCGAGAGATATTTCTAAGGTAAGTATGGGGATGTCCAAAAGGGTATGTCTAACTATAGATTACAGTCCTAGAATTATGGTAATAGTTATGAATAAACTAGGATTAAACATAATATATTAGAGATTTATGTACTCCCACTTTATTATGTTTTTTCCTTTTATGATTGTTTCCTCTCAAATAATTCATTTTGGGATTTAGAAAAATGGATGGAAATAGAAGGATTCACGTTAATAGAGAATATGATGGACAATGGAATGATTTTATTCATGGGAAACCAAGTGAAATGGGAGTTTTAAGGAGAAACATCATTATTATTCCTAATCAGTAATCTGATAATATAATAAATAACATCAACTTTGGTGATTTTCCTAAAGAATCTAATAAGATAATGATGAAGTTTTATGATGATCATAGGGGAATGAAAGTTCAATTTTTCCCATGTAAATGATATGGGAAGAGGCATCAAGGAAAATGTTTCAAAGGAACTAGAAAATGATTTAGGTGTGGAAAATAAGGACAAAAATATTTTAATTTCAAATGAAAAAGTTTGTTATCATAATATACTAGGATAATGGTTTTACTATGACATCAAAAATAGTTATTTTTTTTTAAATATGGAATGTAGGGGCATTATGAAAATCGATTCCTTAAGGAGAAATCCCATGAAGAGAATTAGAATGTACATATGGGTAGTATTTAATATGATTATTATGAAGAGACTATAAATGATATATGATATGGAAGAAGTGTTGAGGAATAAAATGATGAATCTAGGTTAATGGTTTAAGAAAGTAGTTGAATGTTTTCATGATTATCAAGAGTAATGTTGTATAAGTAATTTAATGGTACCATGGAATAAAGAAGAAACTAAGGATTGTTAAACTATTTTTTTTACATATGCATTTGAATTTATATTTTTAAGGAACTAGTAACCATGAAAGCTTATTTAGATATTTTTGGAAATCACATGATATGCGCATAATGATGGGATAAAAAGAAAATGAGATATTTGATAGTATTAATGAGATCATGACTGATGTAAGGAAAAAGTGATATCATGGTTTGATTATATAAAATTTTTGGGATTTTAGTATGTGGAAAGAGTTAACATTTGACAGAATTCATGTTTTCAGTAATATTCTATGGTAATTCAAGTTAAAAAAAATACATGCTTAAGGTATTCACATTTTTTGGAATGTGATTACCAAGAACTACCTTATGAGATATGAGAGAAAAATGTTAAGTAAATTTAGTTCACCTCATTCTAAAGTTGCATATTTTTAATTTTTTGAAAGATTTTAATGTTTTCCAATTGTGGATAGTATAAGTTATTTTCCATTTTATGTTTCTTATATTGATGTATTATCTCACTATAGGTGGACTTATGCTTATCTGATAACCTGTTCCAGCTTTTTTGTTGAGACAAATGGAATGACCTATCATTAAAATGCATGATCTGATAACACTTAGTGATTGAAACATTCAAAATCATTTCATTAAGAGATGTAGTGGAAATTTTTCAAGGCATGAACAACAGTGAGATTGTACAAAAATCAAGTAAGTATTTATTCTCACAAAAAATTCTGCAAATTTAAGAAAGGGATCTGGAAAACCAAAAATGTTTTTCTAGTACCTTCTTATCCAATGAATCTAATTTTCCCTTAAATCAACATATATTTATGGAATTTTAGGAATTAATGTTCCCTAAACCTTATTCTATATCACTACCCATCAGAACATGATTGTTATACTACTCTTCCATATCAATGTTTTTTACTTCCAACCTATATACTCCTTTGTGGAAACCTAGTGATGAGTTAATTTAGGTAACTATTATGTTTCTAACATTCCTTTCTAAAATTAAGTTTTAGTATTACTTTTTACAATTTGGGTTTCTATGAAAGAAACTTTCATGTAGTAAAAAATTTAAAACCCTGAAAAATTTTGAGGGTGAAATTCATTTTTTAGGGGGTAAAATGTATCAACCCATGATTTTATGAGATAGATTCTTTTTAATTTCATTGATGTCTTGTGTTTTATTCTACACCATGATTATCTTGCGCTATACGCAACACCGTATTAGCATTTATTATATGAAACACTATTCCGGGCTTGTGTTACACACAATTTCAAGTTATTTTGATCGAATTAATTTCATACAACATTGAGTCTAGATTTTGATACATGTATAAAAGAACCATGTTTAGATTATGTTATACACAACACCAAATAAAATTTCCACTACAGGGAACACTGACTTGGTCTTCTTTACATGAAAGAGTGACCTTCCTTGATAAGTATGCATTGAACGCAATACCAAGTTTCACTAAAGAGTGATATATTTATAAATTATTATTTAATGGGATATAAACTAACATTTATGAAAATTATTAACCACATATTTAATTTTATAAATCATTAAAATTCATCGGATATTTTTTCTAGAACATGATATGAGAACAAAATGAATTTTTCCAGATAAAAGTGCTTTTTCAAAAAATGTAGTTTTACTGCATTTTGATGGTGAACCCATTTTAAATAACTTTTTGACACTTATATGAGATAAATTTTAAAAAATAAACATCTTCTTTCTGAGAGAGACATAAAAATTTTCTTATGTTGAATTATTGGTTATTTTCTTATAAAGTTTATTTTTAATGAATAGTGAAAAATACCGATTTTTTAGTCAAATCCTCATTTTCATCTAATTTATTTTTATCATTATATTTTACTATTAACTAGTTTTACAGTTTAATTGGATTATATTTTTATCATTTAATCCAATTTTGGTCATTCTAAGGAATTTCACTTTTAAATTTGACATAAACACAAGTCAATCTTTTGATAGTTATTACTTTTTAAGAACCTGCTTTTTAGTTTTGACAACAAGAAAAAAAAATAAAACCAATAAATGCAAGTTCTTTTATTTGACTTTGGAAGAAATGATTCCATATTTTTAATTAGATGGTTTAAATTGTGTAAATAGGTACCTTTTATTTGACATTATGAATAGTAACGTCAGTAATTATATTAATTACCATGGTTAAAGGGTAAATCTGGAAAATAAGGGTTAAAAATAAAACATTAATAGTTTAAAACAACCCCAAAACTTGTCCTAATCCTTTTGGATGAGATATTTCTGACCCTGGGAATCCTTGGGTTGATTTTGGGACCCCATGGATTCATTTGGATGAAAAAATGACATTTTATAAGAATCAATTTAAAGTAAAGACAATTACAACCTAGACATATAACTTTTACTAAATTGATATTAATATAGGGTTATATAACTGATGTCTATGTATTTAAATAGTAATTAAAAATCTAAAAATATTTCCTACATCATGTTATTTTAATTATAATTTGTAAACATTAGATAAATATTTTTATTTATGACTCAATTATTATGTAGTGATTACCTCATTAATGAAATATTAAAATAAATGAATTTATAAATATTAAAATAAATGTAATTTGGATTTTTTGATGACATCATCAATTTTTTTGGATGACATAGATATATTAGGGTTTATTTAATTCCTATGGTTATAAGTAATCAGATTGTTATGAAATTTTAATAAATGTCAACTATGAATAGTGACCAAAATTGACATTATTCATAACATAAAAAATAAAATAGTTTATTAAATGATATTAAATTACGAAAATTTATAATTTTAAGAAAACTAGTTAATTTAAGTCCAAATATTTCATAAATAACTTTATTTGGTTAGTTTGACATGATATGGTAATTTCTTTAACCCACAATTTTTAAATAAAATGATATCAACGTAAGATTAAAAACTGTAAAATAAGGGTTAAACAAAAAATATAATGATAAAAAAATATTAAAAACTTGTCTAAAAATTATTGGATTATAGATATTCGAACAAAAATAATCTTATCTTTGAATTTAATAAGTTTTGGACCATTTTAAATTGAAATTGAATTTATAATAAATTAATATTTTAAGACTTTCCTAAAGTGCACCTCTCATCTCTTATAAAAGGGCACCTCCTCCCTATCCTCTTCACTCCATTTTGTGCCTTCAAGATCTACCATACCATGAAAATTTATTTTCTCTAAATCCCTTGTAACATTCTATAGATTATGGTCTTCTCAAAATACCAACTCCAGTGCCCTAAGGGAAAATTTAAAGGAGGTACATCGAGGAAGAGGTTATCTCTTTTACTGATTTTTTCATATTTATTTCTTCTTATACTTCATATTCATTAGTTGTTTCATAATAAAGTAATAACATAAGTATCAATAATATAATTATATGTTATTATAAATATTATACAACCCTAATTCCTCTTTTATCTATCCTACGAAAAATGAAATCACCGTGCTTGCATACGTACGACTTACCGTCCCCACGTCGTGGTGTAATCTATTTTTCACCACCACCTTACTTGGATGGGTATAATGGTGGAAATAATAACTATATATGATTATTATAACATTAAAATATTTATATGATATTATATACCATCCAATTCAATACAATTCTACAATTACGGGAACAATATCGTCGCTCGTGCGTACGTACGGTGTACCATCTCCATGACGTGATGAGATTCATTCTCCACGTTAAACATTAAACAATGAATATAATGAATATGTAATAAATAATCATGAAATATATGACATAATAATCCTACTGGATTTATATATATATATATATATACATATTATTTAATTAATTCCATTCAATTCAACAAGTAAATGAAAACAGCGTTCATGCGTACGTACAACCTGCAGTCTCCATGAACTGTGTATTTTATCTCATTTACCAATATATATATATATATTTATATTTATATACTGAATATATATGATATATAAATAATTTTTAAAATTTTTTATTTAATTAAATCACAATATAAGTAATAATATCATGAATAACAATTCAAAACTCATATGATAAATAAAATGATTATTACCCAAAATGTAGCTTTAACATGGAATTGACAAATGAATGGGTAATATAAAGCCATAAGTGAATCATATATGATATCATAAATTTTATTATTGTTTTTTAACAAGTTAATAATATGTTTAAACCCACTATACATGTGTATGGGACATATACATAAGAAATTGGACCAAAGGTAAGGGATAACATTGCCAATATCGTTTTTATCTGATATTGTTTATTCATAAGTATTTACTAGTGTTATATTTTTCATCCATGTTCATGTTTTATAAAAATGTTTTAAGAAATTATTTAATATTATTCTATGTATATTTAAAGTCATTTCTACCCCATTTTGAATTTTAATTAGTGTAATGGACGAAATAATTCTATTGTTTACCATATGAGGTATTTTTGACTTTTCTGGAAACATTATGAGGTGAATGTTTTTTAACATATATGACATGAATGAGTTTTTACATATTCATAACTTCTTCTATCTATGAATATTCTTTTACACGTTTACAAGTTTTCATTCAACTAAATGATTTTATTTTAAAATTGTATGACATTTGCAGAAAATAAATCATTTTTGAAAATAGGATATTTCCCTCAAGAAGTATGTTCAAGTGTTTTATCAAAATTATATTCCATATAAAATGATATAGGGTTATGTTTATATCCATACTATTACTTTTATTTGATTTATTTTATGATGTAATTATTTTTATGAAGTCTATTTATCTTATATGGATTATGTTAGGATGAAAATATGTATAAGAAACCCATTATATTTCATGGGTTATGCTATGATGAATGATTTATGTTTTTTTGTCACATGTATGAATGATTTAATTATGAGATGGGTGGGACTTATATCTCCCTTCAATGCATTGGGTAAAGATTTATATTCTAGGAGATTTACATGACTGGAATGTCATATAAGTCCAGTTCAGTAATACATGAATGGAACATAAAGTAAATCTGGTTCATTAATACATTGCTGGAAGGAAAAGTAAACCTGGTTTAGTAATGGACTTCATCCACTATGATGGTCTTGGAAGCAATTCCTCAGCTACTATGGAAATCACATTATGTTCTTATTTGTTTTCCAAAATTATATGTTTTATTCCAATGATATTTTATCATGGTTAATGTTTCTTTATGATCTATACCTTACGAACTTCCATGACTTATTTCATAACTCAATATTTTGGGGTTTAAACATTATGTTCATGTTTTTTACGTTCAAATGATTATGGTTTGTTTTATGTTCTATATGTTTACCCTTACTAAGAAGTTGAGCTCACCATTTTTATGGTTTATTTTCCCTAGGATATAAATAATGGTTTTTGGTAGGAAAACAAAAGGGGATGGTCATTACGGGAGATGCTGAAGATATTTAACCCTGATTATAGATTATGTTCCATGTTTCCAAATACACTAAACTAATACAGTCTTTAGGTGTCTGATTTTTTCATGTAGTAATTATTCCACTAAAGAAATGTAATGTCCATGTACTTCAAGCTTGGGTATCTATAATTTTAATATCCAAGAACCTTTTAAGAAATTTTATAAAGGAATAAATTTTATCTAATGACTCAAAAAATACACGTTGATGTAAAATGTTCTAAATATCTTGATAAATTTCAAATATTCATATTTATATTTCATTTTTTATCATTAGTAAAAGGGAATAGAAGAGGAATAATTCTTTTAAATAGGTTTATTGATTGGTTACTATTCATTTCCAATATTCTTCTTACCTTCTTTTATTATTTCAATTTTTTTCTTTAATAATTTAAATTTTTCATCTAAATGTCCATCAATTTTTTCATTCTGGACCTCATTGCCCATTTTACAAGATTTTTTATTTTCCATATTATTATTTACATATTTGTGAAAATATTCATTATCATTTTATATATGATAAATCCTATCATTTTTCTACTTCTTAGGGCATGCTCTAGATAATATTTCAATAAAATTTTATATTATATTGCTAATTTTTATGGGGCATAAACATGCCCTTATCTCTCTCACATAGTTCTCTAGCATGTTGAACCATTTCAAATAATAGATAATCCAACATATAACCCATGATAGAGTTTTGCAAGTGCATATCATCTGTATTCCTAGATTATTTATATTCAATTGTAATATTAAGGTGGGATTCATATGAATTTACTTTATTAAATAATTGATTAAATATATCCTCTTAATTAATTTTTGAATATGATTACTCTGCATAATATTGAGTCTAAAAATCAGGTTTCAAATGTGATTGGAATCTAGGGGAAGTGTGATATTTAATTACTCCTTAATCATTACATGAAAATATGGGGTTGTACGTGAAATTATTGTTTTAATTTATTTTACCAATTTTTACTCCGAGATGGAAGATGAGGACCATTCCATATAAGGTATAAGTCCTCAATGGACATGGAAAGTAGGACAAAATTAGAAAAAAATGTTCAATTATTCACAATTATAGAACATTGTCATCATTTATCCCTAAGTGAATTATCAATAACTAAAAAAACATAGGGTTTGTTTTCACTCCAATGTATGATTCTCATATAGTGGTTTTATGTTGATATTTTTCTTCCCTTTATTTAAATATTTTATTGAAAACCTTTGGTTTTTGATTTGAAAGATCTCCAATAGAAAACTAATAAATAATATTTTTGTCAAATGGTGTGAGGATATTGTAAAATATACAAAATAAATGGTGTGGAGAAAGATTATTTTATATAAATTTCATAATAATACATATAAATTTATCATATGTTTCATAAATAATGTCCGCCTCATCCAAGATGAATCCTATAACACCCCAAAAATTATAAAAAATAACATTTCAATTTATTCTATATCTTTTAATGAATTCAATACAGAGTCTGCTTTCGTCGCACGAAACAATGTGTTCCTTTAATAGCTAGACCAAGTTTTACAGAATACTATTAATATTATTATTTTAAATGGAAATTTTCACATAGTTGTTAAACTTGAGGCTATAAATTGGATTAAATAAATTAGAAAAATATGTAATGGATTTCATTGTATACTAATTAATTATAAATGATCATAAAATCTAATTAAATATAAAAGAAAAGTTTTTATAAAGCAATTTTTTTATTCTCCAAATGAATTTTATCGTAAAAAATAAAATAATTTTTATTATTTGATAATATTAATGAAATTAATATATTATATATTCTATAAAGAAAATTCACATTCAAGCAAAATATTTGATAGAAATAATATAAGAACAAATCCTATTTTACATATTAAAAGATATATTTTAATAAAATACAAATTTGTAAATGGTGTACTTATTTGAAAACAAAATTTTGAAACTATTACAACTTTTTTTTGAGAGAGAATTTAATTTTTGAAATTCTAATTTCAAAAATATATTATAGTTAATTTTTTATATTTGTAGAGAATACTCATTTTTTTGAATAATAGGAAAAAATAGTGAATTAAATTGAAAAATGACTTCTAAAAATTGATAAATTGTATTTTAAATAGTTTTTAAAGTTTAATTAGATCAGTTATACATATATAATTAAAATTTAGGTCATTATGAACAATTTCATAGAGAATTTTTATATCAAAATATTTCAATCATTTAAACAATTTCACTTATAAATCATTCCTTGTTATCAGATCTATGTGATACATTTTAAATTAAATTATTCTTCTTCTTTGAATGGAATTTGTAATCATATATTATATATTTCTAATATGTTTTTTTTTAATTTCAAATAATTTTAAATTAATTTTTTACCAATGTGATTAGTGAGAATAGTTAATTCTAATCACAACGATTAAGGTAAAAATAAGTTTACTTAGTGGTTAAACTTAAATGATAATGTGTGGAAATGATTTGAATCAGGTACTAAACCAATTGGATGGACATATCATAACCATATATAATATTTTCACAAATATGTTTCATTATTTTTGGAGCATTATATAGGGGATACATCCCAATAGTGTTTTCTTTTGGGTATTTACATTAATTCCACTCCTCCTCAACTATAAAAGAGAACACACTCCACTAACTTATACAAAACTATCATTACATTTGTATCATCAATACCCTACCCAATTAAAATCTCAATTTCCTAACCATAATACTATAAACCATTTTTTGTCATAAATCAAACACATCAATGTTTTAGTGAAAACCTTAGGAGGATACCTAAAGAGGAGGTAATGTTTTTCTATAATCATTTTTTTCTTATTCCATTATATAACTCCTTAAATTATTATTATACATTGATTATATAATAAAATATAAATCCTAATATGTTTTTTTAAAAATTGTGACCAAAACCCACATACACATTCATCAAATGTGTTTTGACATCGTCCTCCATGTGTATGGCGGACTACTGCCCCGTGAACCAATATCATTATTTTTTCAATTTCCAAATTTGAAGGTTGGGAATAATGATTGAAAACCAATTTATATATGATATTTATGATATTAATGAGTTATTTATTCTTATGTAATTATTTTATAATGAAAACCTTCATGATTCCCATTTTTCGGGAATAAGATAATGTTGTTAGTTTGTACTGCAGACTACGGTCTCCTAAAGCGATTTATTAGTTCACACAATACATGTAAAGTATTAAGGATAGGGTTAATAAACTTATGTGATATATATGGCACAAATATTATATTTTAATGATAATATATACCAAATTTACTTTTCATTCTTTAATACGATAAGAAAATTGAAGTAGTGTTCATGCTTATGTACAACCTACCATCTCAATGAATAGTTTATTTCATTTCATATCACTAAATTTTAAGGATTACACTAAATACATATATATTGAATATATATGATATTTAAATAGTGTTTTAAATTATTATATTATTTAATTGTGATAAAATTATGAAAAAAATAACAAGAGAAAACATAGTGAAAATAAAAATAATGTTATTACCCAAAACGATGAAAATAATAAATTATTATTAACAAGAAAGTAATAATATGTTATAAAATGATCATATATGATATCTTAGTTGTTAATTTGGTTCTCTTATAATATTGTGACATCTTTAGAACCACTATATATGATTTTAAATCATGTATTTTCCAAATTAAAGCCCAAGGAAATGAATTTTGACTCTATCTCATTTAATTTATGGAGATCATTATGTAATGCACCTAATTACATTATAATGTTTATATAAATCCCTTTAAATTGAATATCATAAATAATATATTATTTATGTTATTTTATGTTTCAATTTTCCGTAATTAATTAATGGGTTCTTGAATTAAAACTTACCAAGTGGTAACAAATTTAATAACTCAATTCCCTTTCATTATGTTATATTACATCCTTATTGTCATTAATATTATATGACTGATTATATTGAAATTTTACTATATATTGTTTTATTTAATATTTTTTATGTGAATTTATATTTGATACCTATAATCAATTCACTGATTAATAATCACTTCACCATTATTATCATTTTAAGGGTTTATTTCATAGTCTCATTCCAATTGATATTGTTTATTCTTAAATATTAGTTAGTAGAAATTGAATTACATTTCCAAATAATTATTTATATCTTCTTTTACACAGTCTAATTAGGGTATTTTTCATGTGATAGTACCATTTTATAACTCTTTTCTACTTAAATGTAATTATACAAATTTTCATATAATCTGATATCATTTCTCTCTTCGGCCGAAAATACTTTTTCTTAAAAAACCATGTTTTTTGAAAACAATTCAAATTATTTTCTTTATAATTTTCAAAATTATTTAATAATATACATATTCACCATTTTTTTAATTAAAAATAAAATAAAATGAATATTCTTTTTGTTTTTTAAATAAGGCATGTTCTTATCAATTTTACGATGAAAAATAAAGGTTATTTTTACCTCTTATAGAATTACGCACAATCATTTCATTGAAGATACCTTTGAAATTTTACAATGATCATCTTAAGAAAAAATTTTAATGTGAATTTTAATGAAATTTATTTAAAAAAATCAAAGTAAAATTACTATTTTCCAAAAAAATGTTTTTAAAAATCATTTTTAGTTCACCACCAACAAAAAATATTATTCTTACTCCAATGGGTATATATCATATGAAAATGATCTTTATTCTACATTGGGTATGATTTTAATTATTTTTACCAAGAAAAATATTTACACACACATCTGTGAAACATTTTTTTTGTCATGAACACTCCCTTCAGTAATTCACTTTATAATGATCATTGAACATTATATTTTCCCTAAGTATCCACATTATTTATCATGGGTATGATTATTTCCTAAACCATATAAAATTTTTATATATTCTGGTTAATGTAATATTTATTTTATTTTCTATGAAATTATTGATAAATGTTTATCCGTTACACAATTTTTAAATTTTATAAGGCACATTGATTATGAATTAAATGGATTAGTCGATATATGATGATTTTTTTGGACAAGTATGACATGGGTTGGGGATTATTTAAATTAATCTCCTTGATGATTTGGTCATCTCATGGGATTAATAAATTGGACCAAATTGTTTAAATGGGTTTCTACCCATCAGTTTTAATCCATGTTGTGAATTTCCTTTACGGTAAAGGATCTATGTACCTAGTAAATATGGAATACAATAATTAAACATATCATTAATTTAGATTCAGTTATTATTTTACATGATATTTTCACTGTGACCAAATATTTAGATGCATTTCATTATCATTTTATTGATTAAATTTAATGTTTTTTGTTTATTTACCTTCCCATATTTATTATGCCTATATGTATATTTAAATAGAATGTGTAACAAATTATTTAACATGACATGTTTATTTTTCCTTATCTAGTTATTTAAATAGAATCTTTGCTCAATTATTTTACCTTCCATATTGATTATGATAATTTTTTAATTATTTCCTTCACTGAAATTAAAACTTTCTATTCACTTGAGGTCACCCTTATTTTGTTCTTTTTATTGGGTTTCCCTAAATTATATTAATAATGGTATAGAAAGATTTTCTAGTTAGATAATTTTTTTTATAGAAATTTAAAAATTCTAGTAAATTTTGATGAAATTTTTAATGAAAGAATGATGTAAGTATCTTGTTTCCAAGACTTTTAAAATGTTTTTTCCTTTAAGCTGAAATCTCATTGTATCATATGCCAATATAATGTTTTTAGGAATCAGATCTTGGATGCTGTTGTTAGGGTCACAAAAGTAGATAGAAAATCATTTTTATTAAAAACCTTTGGATCTTTATTTAGGAAAACATATGTTAAAGAACCTAACCCTATGATAGAATCAAAGGATATGTATTGAAGAAGAACCTTATGTTTTCATAAGGGAGTGATTATATAGTTCATCCTACAAATATATCCCTTCTGAGATACTAAATATGGAATTGGGTCTTGAACTGATGTACTTAGGGGTACAAAATCTATAAAGGGAATGTGAGGTTTGACATAAACATATCCTAGTACACAACAAATGGACTTTCTATGCACCATGTTTGAAACTCCCTTGGGATATGCTTTTAATAATTCTCATTTTCATTAAAACCCATTATAGAATATTTAAATAGAAAATAGAAATGAATAACCTAGGTCAGACCATAGACAATGGAAGTTCCTATGTTGAAGTAAAACAGATGAAGTAGTTATATAGTGAGATTCTATAATTAACCTGTGAAATTAGTTTTACTAATGGTTTTTTTATTAAAAGAATAAAAAAATATAAGGATTATGGAAAATTTTATAATAATAAACCCCTTAATTTACATGAGGATTATGAATACCATCATTATTTATCAGGTTTTGATTAAATATAAGTTAACAGTATTAGAATCCCTTTTTTAGGTTTTATGTGATGAAATTATACCATGATTTTGGATACTTTAGAGGAAATTCATTACATTAAATCCAATTGGTTTAATATAAGTTTTAATGTAATATTTATTTGAGTAATAATGACTTTACATTTTGTAGAAACATGTTTAATGGTTTTGATAACATTAGGGATGACATGATAATTAATGACATTTTATTAATAGTCAAATAACATTATTAGACATTTTAAAAAAAATTATTGAAAATAATAATAAAAATATTATTTAATGGTTAACATTATTTCATGGATTTCAATCATATTTTTGGGAAAGTTATTGGAATTATATTTATAATATTTATAAAAAGGTCTAACCACAAGCATGATGACAACCCATTATACTAGAAAATTTATTGGGGATTGAACCCTTGATCAAATTATGATAAGGCTTTTGCACTTACCACTTGCTTATGTGATTTCCTGGTTAATGTTTCATTGTTTTTAATTAAAAAAATTAAGGAATAAATTAAAATTATAAACCAATGGTATGAATTTTGAGGTTTATAGATTAATGCATAAACCAGATTGGTTTCAGAAAAAAGGTGGAGACATACAAAAATACATATCATAGTTTTTTTTGGATTGTATTATCTATTAAATGTAAATTGTTGTGGTCATGGAATAAAAAAGAACATTTTTGGGGTTCATTTCTTGTAGTAATAGGATAAATGGGAAACCAATTGAAGAAAAACCAAAGAAAAAAATTGGGGATATAAAATATAAATTTATCATGAAATTATATTTTTTATATTCATAGAATGTAAAAGAATTACACAACATTATGAAAATTGTGTTGAAAACAAATTTGTTATCATGATAAATTCATTATTGATGAATCAAATTATCCTTCATATTATCACAAATTTAAGGATTTGAGGATTTCATCATTCCATTAATTATTCACAATATTGTGATTGATGAACTCAATAAATCTATAAATATTCATTCTTTTCCCTTATGACTGCATATTTACTTGAAATTAATGTTCTTATAAATAGATACATAGTTGTATGTTATTCCTTTTGATAGTAGAACTTCTTCTTCTCAGTTATGAGGAGGATATTTTATTAACCCTTTTATGATGTAGGTTTTTTAAGAAACAAATTTTAAAATATTAAACCCTTTATTTTCAAGCTCAATAATAAATTGTGAGGATGCATTTTATTTATTGTGGGGATAAGGTAACACCACAAAAATTCTATATGAATAACATTTTTTTGATTGTGTGCATGAATTGAAAGCCAAGTGTAAAAAGTAATGTAAACTCTAGATAATTCATGATATATTTACTATTAAAAATAAATTCAATAAATTATTTAGATTTTAATGTAGGAAATACTGATCTAGCATGTTTTCCACACAACAATGAGTATCAATGATAGCTTATGTTACACGACAAACCGATTTTTACTGAATACTATTAATAATATTATTTAAAATTAAATTTAACTCATAGAAATAAAATTAGATGTCATAAATATTACTATCTAACATATACAAATATTTTTTTGAGTTCATTGGTTAATATAAATTATAAATTAATATAAAAACTAACTGAATATAAAGGAAAAGATAAAAAAATATATTTATGTGCCAATGGTGTCTTAACATAACAAATAAAACTAATAGCATTTATTGGATTATATTAATTAAATTTATATATTAAAATTCATTGTAATTATTTTCAATTCATGTAATATGTATGATTATTATAAGAAAAAAATAAATCCAATTTTATGCATAAAATATATATTTTTATAAATGACAATTTTCCCTTCTTTTAATCGAGAACTCATTTCTAAACTAAATTTTGAAATTTTAATATATATTAATTGAAATAATTATATTCATTTTTTAAATTCTAATTTCACTATTATCTTATGGTGGATTTTTGATATTTTTATTAGAAGTTTTGTTTTTTATTAGTAATGAAAATACAAATTTAATTAACTAATTTTCATTTAAATAATTAATAATTATGAAATATATTATTAATTTGTTATAAAATAAAATTAAATCAATTATACAAAAATTAATAAAATTTAGGGTATTATAATCGATTTCATAGTGAATTTTGATATAAAAATATTTCAATCATTTGAACATTTTACCATTAAAACCCCTCTTTGTCATCATGTATGTGTGATAAATTTTACATTTAATTATTCCTACTATGTGAATGTATTTTGAAAAAATTAATTCTATATTAGGAATCATAATCAATTATAATATCACATTATTTCAATATAATTCTTTACTGAAGTGATAAAAAAACTTAATGATAATCATAGTGATTAAGGTAAAAATGTGTTCACTTAGTTGTTAATATTAAATGATAATGTTTTGAAATAACCCAAAACAATTAAAACCCCCATTGGATGGAAATATTTATTTCATATAACCTATTTTATATAAACATATTATTATTTTATGTACATGAGGTAAGATAGACTTTCCAATTGTGTTTACATTTTTTTATCTACAAGAATGCCACTCGTCCTCTAATATAAATGGGCACTCACTTCCCTCACATACTAACATATATAAATACATTTTACCAATCGAAAACTAGACCAATTAACCTACTAAAATCCTTACCATCATCCTAGAATCCGATTTTTGGTCTGAAATCGATCCCTTCAAGGTTTTAGTGAAAACCTAAAGAGGATACCTGATGAAGAGGTAATGATTTTCTAAAAGAATTTTTATTTTATTTCATTATTTACCTCCTTAAAATTTTCTTTTAAAATGATTATATATTATCCTCAATATCCTAAAATTTTTTATATATATTTATTTTATGGGTATGAACTACACCATCACACACTTCCATCAAATGGATTACAAAATCATCGTTCGTGTGTATGGCAGATGACAACATTGTGAACTGATGTCGTTCATTTTTTTATTAGTACCATTAATGGTTGGTAAAAAAGATGTAAATAAAATTTACATATGTTATTTATCTATTTATTTATGCTTATATAATTGTTATATAACACCTAAAATCATTCTTCCCTATTTTTGGGAATACGATAATGTCGTTTTGTGTGTATGACATACTACTGCTTCACGATGTAATGTGATTAATTCACACATTAAATTGTGTGTATTAAAATGGTTTTATAAATAATATGTGATATAAATGACATAAATATGATACTTCAATGATAATATATATGTATATAAAACAATTTACTTTCCTTTCCTTAATATGACATGAAAATGGATGTGGTATTCAAGCGTATATACGACCTGTTGTCTCTATAAAAGGTGCATTTGATTTCCTGTAACTAAATTTTATGTATTTATATAGATAAATGTATACTAAATATATATGTTATATAAATCATGTTTTAATTTTTTTGGATGATTAAATCATTATTTATGTAAGAGTAATAAAAAATAACTAGTCAAAACATACTCGAAAAAAATGAAAGTTATTAGTATATATGAGGAAAGTAACAAAACATTATTAATAAATGGGTAATAATATAATATAAAAGGATAATATATGATATTATAAATAATTTTTTTTGGGTATATGTTAATAAGATGTTTAAAACCATGATATAATTGGTTAAAAAATTTGCAACTAATAGAAAAGCATGATGTAAGGGATTTGGTCTCAATTTCATTTCATTATGGATTATTGTAATGTTCTTCACCTAATTAAAAAATATATATGGTGTATATAAAAACCCAAGACATGTAATATCATAAATAGTTTTTTATTCATCATATTTTATATTTTAATTTGAATTATATCATCTAAGGTGTTTGAATTAAATGTTTCTAAGTGGTAAAGAATTTAATAAATTAATTTTTTTTATTTGGTAATAATACTTCCTAGTTGTAATAAATATTATATTATTATGTTCATATTGAATATTCAATATCTATATTTTTACTTCAAATTATTTTATGTTTCTTTTTAGTTTATACACAAAATCGATTCATTTATTAATTCATAATTCAAAAATCTGATCATTTTAAGGGTATTATTCCAAATCTCATTCTAATTGAGATTATTTATTCTTGAATATCAGTTGATGGAAATTATATTACCATTTCATAAAAAATATTTCTATTTTTTTCTAAATTGGATATTCATGATACTTTTCATGTGATTGTCCAATTTTTCTACTATTTAGTACTAACAATTATTGAGAACATATTTTATTAATATCTAACTTAATTTTTCTCTGTGATCAAAAATCATTTTTCTTAAAAAAACCATATTTTCAAAAATAGTATTCAAAATGTGATAATTTTCCTTTTCATAATGATTTATTAAATGATATTTTAAAAAAAAATTATTTTTTTTAAAATATTTTCAATGGAATCTTCTTGCCCCTTTCCGAACAAGGCACTTTCCAAACCATTTTAAAATGAAAAAGTAATATTATTTTTACCTCATACAGAATTACCTGGAATCATTAAATTGATGTTTATTTTTAAATTTTACAAATATGTTTATAAAAAATGTTTTCCAAAGTGACTTTCAGTGAAAATAATTTCAATAATTTTTTTTCAAAATAAATTTTTTTTTTCCTAATGAATAATTTTGAAGATATTTTTTTATTACATTAATTAAAACAACCCTTATTATTATGATAATTTGTATATGTCATATTGATATTATCCTTATTCTTTATCTAGGTTTAATATGATTATATTGAACAAGGATAATATTGACATTCACTTAAATGAATCATTTTGTTAGTCAACTACTCACCCTTGGGTTATTCACTTTCTAGGGATCATTAAACATTGAATTCCACCTAAATAACCACATTATTTATCACATATATGATTATTTCCAAAACCATATACCATTGTTAATTACGGTGATTACATTGATAGTTATTTGATAATATGTGTAAATATTAATAAATCATTATTCTATACTCAATATGGAATTTTGATATGGCACATTGTTTATAAATTAAGTTTATTATTCGATATATGATGAATTATATGGACTAGTATGAAATGAGATGGGGACCCTTTAATCTAATCCCCTCAATCCATCGACAGTTTCATGGGAAAAATCAGTTGTATTGCCTTAGCTTAATGGGTTTCCACCCATCATTTTTAAAAGTCTTTTGAAGGGTCTTGAAAATAAATGTTTTAAATACTTGGGAAACATGTCATCAAATAATTATGATTTTCCATCATCAAAATTCATTTATTATCATCAATGAGGTTTTTATTATGGAAAAATATATTAACACATTTCATTCTTAGTTTATTGATTAAATTGTATGGTTTTCATTTATTTACTTTTCCATATTTATTATTCCTTAACCGGTTATTTAAATAGATTTTGTTATCAATTATTTACCATTCCATATTTATTATGATTTATATTATTATTTAAATGGAATGTCTTATCATTTATTTTACATGCATGTTAACTATTATTTTTTGATTCATTATTTATTCTATTATATTTAACTATTACTGATCATTTGAGATCAACCTTACTTTTTCCCCTATCCCCAGGACTTCATGAAGTTTAACAAGAAAAATATATAAGGATTTATTAGATTGAGTAAAGTTATTCCATATAAAAAAACAAATATGATATAATTTTATATTCATTTTTAATACAAGACTCATGTATATATGTAATTTACTGAGATGAGTAAACTGTTCAACACTTTAGGATGTGATTTCCTTATTTCTTATGCCAGTGTAATGGTAGTTGGCACCAGCTCTGGGATACTAAGTTTGGGGTCACTGCAAATCAAATGATTTTATATATATCCTAAGTATCTATACATATCGAGTAAAAAAATCCATTCATTAGGCTGATAGAACTAGCTCTTGTCTTTTCCATTTAATATGAATAGAATAACTCTCAACCCCTCCTCACCCAACTATTGGATTAGAAACTTCTAGAAAATAATAAATAAATCTATATTGACTTCCATCAAACATACATTATGTTTTCCATTAAAAGAGGATAATATAGATATGTGAAACTATTTTATATTCTAACTTCTAGACATATGGGATATCTGTGTATAATATAGTTTTTTAGAAACAATGGGAATTTATAAATTCCTAGGACTAAGACCATATTTATTCAAATTAACTAGTTGAAGGTCATTGTTATTGGCATCGAAAGTTTTAGCTATTTTGACATATGGATTATCCATATCTGATTTCATCTACTTTTTAGGGAACTACAATGTTTATTAATCTTAGGAATTATATTTTCAAGTTAATAGTTGGAATTTTTTTATTATGCATATATTATTTTTGAAAATATATAAATTAAAAAACAGAGAGTGATAATAATAATTTTTTTTAAATTTTTATTGATTTATTTTTAAAAATTGAAAGAATTTTTATTTTGTTTTCCCACCCTTGTTCAGGTGTGTCATCCATGAAAGTAGTGAAAAGAATTGGGTAATTTTATTTCATTATTTACCCTATAACATTTATTTTTTATTACCTAATTTAAGATATAGTATTAAATGAGTAAAGAATAATATTCATATTGATGTAAATTTTTTTAAACCTAACAAAAAATTAAAAATTAAAATGATGATGTAAATAGCTAAAGTGTTTTGGAATATGAGTAGTGATTGAGGTAAAAATGATGAAACTATAATAGAAAAAAGTGGAAATAGTATCAAGGAAAAATTTGCCGAATAAGGATGGATTTAAATGAAAAAGTGACTTACATTATTGATAGTGGAATCGCTGCACTTTCATGAGAATCAAGTATTAACACCCTAGAGATCCATGTGTAAATAAGGTTGGAACACCAAACTGTCATTATGTGAATCACTTTTCCCATTGATCTCCTTCTATGGATTCTATTTCTACTGAGACTCTAGAAAAATATGATCCTTATTAGATAAAACACAACTTCATCCTTTTTAATTAATTTAATTTGGATGAGGATAAAAAGGAAAAAAGAATCACTACTCATCACTTATTGGTATATGGGGTACAAGGGAAATTATTCCAATGGGGGTTGGATGAAGAAATCACTATACAAAAAAGTACATAGTTTAATATATTTTTTCAAATTTAACTAATATACAAATACTTAAATGTAGTAATTGTAACTTGATTATATATTTATAAAAGAAAAATGTAATGAAGAATTCTAGGATTATCAAAAACATCAATTATTTAAACTGAAATAATAATGGGTAAAGTGTATTCCAATTCATTATAATTTAGATCCACAAAACTATTCAGCAAAATAATTTTGTAGAAAAACAAATATTATTCAATGAAATTATATTGATATAGTAGTTAAATAATATAAATGAATATGTAGAGGATACTACAAGTGTTAGGCAATCTTTTTCTTCGATCCCTAGCTCCCAATACACCACATTAATTATTATACTCCTAGTATAGCTCCACATTCCTTCATATTACACTTCATGTTCTCTCCAATATGTTCTATAGAATGAACAGTGAATGCTAATTGTTTTCCTTAAACCAAGTACTGGACACCATGATACTGTTAAATACATGATACTCCTCTCTTATTTCACCACATAGAACACCTTCACTTACCATCATCTCTTATATATGACATATAAAATGATATTCAAATGAACACACTCCCTCATGAATATCATTTTTCCTCACTAATTAATTTTAACATTGGAATGATATTGACGTGATTCTAATTTCATTTTCCTTGATAAAAAATCTACACATTTCACCATAATGCCTTTCATTCACCACTACTTCTTCATCAAAAATCACACTAAGGATACACTAGATATCCTCAATTTTTATTTATAGTTTTTGTAATTTTTATTCATTACCATTTGATTGGTTATTCTCATTAGCATTCCGTTATGTCTCGTATATGATCTGTCTTGACGTTAACAACATAAACCATTTATTTGGTTTATCACATAGGTAATTTCTCTATCACCCAATAATTTCATTTAAAATAATTCAAACAAGATAAATAAAAAATGCCTATAACCCAAAACAAATAACTTCTCGCTTACATCATCATAATCAATATTCATCCCAAATTTTTCATTGATAGTGTTTGAATATTATTTCATGGTTGAACTCGAATATCTTTACGACACAGACTTTGTTTGGTTATTCCTTGTATCAATCCATCTCATCATGATAAGAATTTATAAAACCTGAGTAGTCCATCAATGTTCAGAACCTCCCATACTTAAAAATCTCAATCCATCATCCTCCATGGATTTTTTCACCCATGAAAACAAGGTGGTTATTCAATATTACATGGTTATCCCACAATAAGAATTAACATCAAGAACATTTCCACCCTTGATCTCACTACTCGATCATCCACCAAATGAAAGTAGAAGAATAACTTATTAGGTTCCTCATAATCATTCTCCAATATGCAATATTTTATAAGTCAATTTTGATGAGGCATTCTATCAGGAACTAATAGTGTGTTCAATTTCCTCACAAATACCAAATAATTTTTACTATTTTAGACTTTCAAAATATTCATTAGACCTAACATAGTGTATTATCTATCTAGAAATATCGACTATTAACTTTGAAAAATCAACTCTTTCTCTTCCCACTTGATCCCCGAGTACAAGCTTATCTTCTACCTGGGGTGTATATATAACTCAAATATATAACATCAATAAAACATAGCTCACATAAATTCAATTTTATAATTTAAATAAAGTTGATAAAATATTCCTCACATCTATCCTTTATTTGACCTTGAAGAATAAATGAAAAAAATACCACATGTATCGATGAATTTTCCTCTTCTAACTGAGTCATTGGTAATTCATCCAATCAATCCGGAACTAGTCTCGGCCGAGCTTGGTTTCTCCATGAGCCTTCATTACTTAGTCATCAACCATGCATAGGGATACACTAAAGTCAATCCACAATTAAAAAATCATCAATTCATGTGAATACACCTTTATATAACTTTACATTAAACCTCAACAAGACCGGTTCACCAATCCATGCAATATAATTTAGGACCATCTTCTTCCATGAAGATCATACTCAATAAGTCCGCAATTTTTTAAGCCCTATATTATTGTAAATTTAATGTGAATTGATAAAAAAATAAGATTCTCCACATATATCCGGGTCATTATGAAAGGTTGTGAAAATAAGATTTTATTCTTATCATTGAATACCCTTAATCCCATATATGGTAACATGATTCCATAGTATATATTTTCCCTCTATAAAATATAATTTCCATGCAATAATATAGTCCAGATTATCATTAAATATACATTATTAAGTAATTTTAGGTTGGAGGAAGGGTCACAATAGGTCGATGGTGATGAAAAAAACCCTTCATGGTAGCAAAAAATGTCTTCACTTAATGGTATGGTATTTCATTCCGCAATGAATCTTGGTAACATAGAAAAAAGTTTTTTTTATTTTTTTGTTCTTTAAATAAATGAACTAACATGGTATCTAGATTATAAATTGAATTCAAAAATAATTAATTAATCATTTTTGATTTTATAACTTGTAAAAAAACCAATAATAAAATACATTTTGAAAATTTGATATTTAAAATGAAATAACTGAATTTAAAATAATCAAATTTAAAATGTTAAAAATTTACATTTTAATTCCAATGGAATTTTATTTCAATTAATATTCACACCATTATCAGAATAAATATTAGTTAATTACAAATAAGAAAGTTTATCCAAAGATCTTTTTGACAATATAGCACATGAATTCCTCAATTCAATATAATTATTTATAAAATGATAATTTGAAGTACACAATGATACAAAATCAACTAATTCACAAATAAAATATTTAAATAATATCATTTCACTCATTTAATTCCAATTTATGATGTGGAAAAAATAGCTATAAAAGGTCACATATTTTTCTCATGAATGACCTCAACAAAACTAGTCCTTTTATTTATTTATTCGATTAATTATTCAATATTCTTCAACTTCCCTTTATCCAAATGAACAGACATTGATTTCATGAAAATTTCCATTGTGTTTCATTTTCAACAAAAACATAATTAATTTATTCCCATTATTTAACAATTCTTCTAGGTATTCTTGGGAGTGATTTTTTAAACATTATTATTTTTCATCAACACCAATGATAACTCATCATCATTATTCACTTGCCTTTAATTTATATTTTTTTATTTATTCATTATCATTTGACCTATGATTTTTCAATTTTACCACAATGATTTTTATTTATGACAACTCTCAAGTAATTTTTAGTAGATACTCCCAACTCTTCTAAACCTATTTGAGATTAATATATTTTTATGTTCCCTTTATCTACTTTTATTATATTATGGTTTTGTCTCCCCAGATATAAGATTACTTTTAATTTCATATACATACTATTCCAAAAAAAACAAGTACCTTATGCCCAAAAATGCCAAACCCCAACAATATGTAGTGAAAAATGGTTTTCTTAATTTGAATATCTATCCAATAAAATTTGATTTCATGATTATATTGTTTCATTTAATCCTCCATTTGGACATATTTTTATAAATAAATTATCTTGATTAGGATTACATATACAATTTTGATTTATTGTTTTTTATTATGATTTTCATTCATCTAAATTTACTCATATTTTTTTATAAATACTACACTTATCATGTAAAAAAATTTAGACAAAAATAATATTAAGTAATAAAAGTTACCTTATTCATTGAGCCTATAATAGCTTTGATAAAGGATGTTTCAATGTCCACATTTCCAATGGTTACTAAAGTTTAATGATAAATATCCTCTTTAAAACATTTAATTATATAAAATACTATATTATTATATTTTTATGGATCGACACTTTCACTAGAATATTTATTAATTTTACTTCTAACTCGAGGCATGTCATGATTAGTATATTTTTCTCATTATCCAGTGATAAAATATTTTATTAAAAAACTCTTCTTGGTTATAAACATTATTTTCATGCATAATCCTTTTTTCCTTTAAGTAAATATCATTACCCATAATCTTATGTGCTTTGATCTCAAAAATGAGCATCCTTGATAGAAATTAATTCAACTGATGCATAGATTATTTCTTCAATCCCATTTTAATATTCTCATTTTTCTAATATTTCAATTGAAATATCCATTTTAAATATAATGTAAAATGAAACAATTAAATTGGTATAACTTCTAGTATTAACATATATAGTGATTTTGATAAATGAAATTATCAACTAATCAAGTTATTCCATTATTATTTATATATCATAAATAATGTGGGTTATATATCCTTTAAATAAAACTAACTAGATAAATTGGAAGATTCTATAAGTCAATCATAAAATACCAATAAAAATCATTACATGCTCCACCAAATAATTCTTTTAACATTTTATCATCATAACATATACTAGGTTATTCAACAGTAAAATCATGATAATTTATTACACCTACATAATGTTAATTTTAAATCTTTGACACTAATGAGATAATTTTTTTTTTCTACCTTCATACTAGTTTACGTTCTCACAAAGTCATAAATATTTTTTCTAGTTATCATATCATCATGATTATGGAAAATATGAGTGGAGTTATCTTCCTCTTTACCAAATATGGATCCTATCTTCAACTTTCTCCTTTATTTCGTATTCACACTCTTTAGTGTCCTGTATGAGATGATATTCATTTTAGTGGATGAGAAATCTTCATTAAATTTTCACTTCATGATTATTTTATACCTGAAACTCAAATATAGTAAATCATTAATGGTTTAGAATACAATCAATGGATAAATCATGTCTCCATAAGGAAGTTTTCTTCAACCTATATTAGGGAATCCACATTAATAGGCTAGGAGAATCAATTTCGTATAATTTTTACCAATTGAAACATTTTATTTTTTCGATTAACCTATTTGGTGAATTTGTTTCAAAAAATATTCACATTTTTGGTTTTCATAAATGTAGTGAAATAATTTATGAGAAATAATATGGAATTTTTATTTTGTTAAAGTGGTTAATCATTAATGTATATAACTATAAAATAAATTTATAATTTTTATTATCCAACTAACATAATGATTATATTTTATTATCACGGGGATGCATAGAGAAGGGAAAACTAGTGAACATATTATCCTGTAACAAACTTGGTATAATACAAGACACTAACTAGAAAATAATGATCCAACATTATATTTTTAGACTCTATCACCAATGATATCTCCCTCATTTAATAGAAGATTCAAATAGCACCTCTCAAGGATTGATAACAAAATGTATCATGAGCCACTATATATTTATCATGATATGATCTTATTCCTCAACATGCAATAATTTAAAAGGCTATCTATAGTCTAAAAATCATAAATATCTTTCATAGTCCTATAGAAAAACATATGTTATTTTTATCATTATTATTTATATAATGTGTTCTAAGGTTATCCCCATATTCTATGATAGGTCCCTTCTGTATTGATAAATCATAACATGGCCTTATCAATTTTATTTTTCAATATCCTATATTATCTCCAATTGATGGTGTATAATAGGGTACATATCTTCACTTCTTCATCTTCATTAACACACATATTTAAAATCCTACGATAGGGTTAGATCAATCCTTTCTGTTGACACACTGAATATTAAATATAGTATTACTGTTAGTTCACTATAAATATCTATGTGTCCTATTTTATTATTCCTCTAGGATTATTATATATTCATATAATCACATAGATATTATTTCTATATTATGAATATGGGAATTCCATGCTATTTTAAACTATGAAATTATTGATATTGTTTCCTTAAACAAATTGATATGGGGATATATCTCATGATATTAGAGTATTATTTTTTATAAAATTACCTCAACTTAAATTCAATAAATACTTATGACCCTCATTTATGTATGTTAAAGGATACTTCTATATAATTTATCTTGCATTTATTTTTAAAATTTATTTCTAATATTCATATTTTTAATCCCATAATTATCATGTGAAGGTCCCATTAAGTTCTTATAATTTAATCATGAAAATTAATTTATTGAATCATGGATAATAAACAAAAAACATCATGATATTTAAAAGAAATATACGAAAAAACCATTATATAAATCATATGATTTATAATTATTGTATCTTCTAAAATTATAAACCATATATAATGAGTTTAATACCATATATTTCAATTTAATCCAAATCATTGGTGGTGGGGTTTTAAGGATTTTGTGGTTAGGTTTATTTCTTGAGGTCTAGTACTCATGCATCAAATTTACTATAATTTTATTTGTTTCATTGTGTTCTTTATTGGTGGATGTAATCAACCTAATATATGTTTCACTTTAATGAGAATGACAATATCTTATGAGTCATTTGGGGTCTCAGAGTAAATTTTACCAATGCCAATTTCCATCTTATGTATACTCTAAAAAACAATATATTATCACATTTGATATATTTCATATGTTCGGATACATATTATGTATCCTAGTCAATTCATGCCTTTTCAGAATTTTATTATAACACATATAAGATGAATTCTTCATTCATTTATGTATCGCAGGTATTACTGTGGATCAATCCATTACAATATTCACTTAAATTTTTTTTATATATTAATATATTATATTATATATTAAATTTAATACATTATATAATACTTAAATGATTTTATATATCAATCACAATATCTTAAATATCATTCTCAACTCTAGTACTTTTCTAATTTTCATTTATCTATGAGATATTATGTATTGGAAAAATATATTATATAAGATATGAAGTTTTTTATATAAAAAAGTGTGTACTCCCAAATGTTTTTAAATTTCTCTAGATATCATATATATCATTTTTAGAATATTATATTTCTTATCAAGCTTAATTATGATTAATTTTCATATTATGGGTAATATTTTACAATTTCCTTCTAACACCACCTAGAATTCCAAAACAACTTAAAATCAACTAAAAATGTATTAAAAAAACCATAGTTATTCTCAAACCACTACATCTCCTTTAAAATTTCATTAGGATGTCTTCAAATATCCTCCATTCATATCATAATAATTCAAAATTTCTAACTAATAATAAGAAATCCTTTGAGAAATAAAGTATTCTTCAACTAACTCCATGATTTTGGTATATTCCTCAATCATCAGCAAATTATTTGTTCACATAACATCAGTATTATCTATATGATAATACATATGATTGATCTTTACCAAAATATTTTAAATATTTTTAACATCCTCACAAAGATATGATGTCTTGAAATAATTATACCATATAGAAGACTTCTCAGCACATTATCTTTTTTAAATTCCTCCAACACGCCTAAAAAAAATAGTCACATGAACCTTAAAGTAATATCTCCCTTATATATTCTACCACCATTTTTGATATGTAGTAGAAAATTATGCTCCATGAAATATGGGAAAAAACTAAATCCAATTTTCATATATGAACGAATTTATATATTTGAATGAATATCCATGTGGAAATATATGTAGAGTTCCTTAAAAGGGAAATTATCTCCAAATGAGATGGTGAGAGCATGATTAACTTCAAAAAAGTTTATTATAAGGATACAAAATGATTTATAGAGGAAAAAATTCTACAATACATTTTATATGTGGATGTTACAATGGTACATGTATTGTATAAGACCACTATAGAGGTAAGATAACTAGATAGATTTATTTTCTATAGATATATTATTGTGACTCATTATTAATTCACAATCATAAAACAATATTCAATAAGGAGGAAATAAGAAAAAATGACTGTTTAAGATGAAAGGAAGTTATAAAATCTAATAATGATATCATGTTTCAATGTGATATATGTGTTTTGGCCAATCCTTTAGTAGATGTACAACAGTTTGAGTGAAAATGGTTAATCAATAGGAAATCTACATAGATGGTATATTAGAATAAAAAAATCATGTATATTTGATAATATTTTTACCAAAATCAAGGTATATACAATGAAAAAATATTTTCATCATTTGTGATGATGAGATCCATTACAAGTTTTCATTCCATTATCACTTTACATGAATATGATAATAGGTAGATGGGATTAAAAACAACATTATTTATTGTAAACCTCATGGAAGATATCTGTATGGCTGAACTAGATGGGTTTTTGAATCCAATATATTCTAATAATGTACATAAGTAATTTAGTTTCACTTGTGGATTAAATCAAGCATCCATGACATGTAACAATAACTTTAATGATGCTAAAATATAATTTTGATTTATAAAGAATGAATGTGTTCCATTTTTCTAAAGATGATTTAGTGGGACTGAATTTTGTTTCCTAGTAATATATGTTAATGACATATTATTTATTATAATCAAAATACTTGTATTATTGTCTATTAAGAACAAGTTGAACACATGATTCTATATGATTAAAATAAGTTATATATCCTATATTTTAGGTATTGAGATAATTTAGGACATAGGAGGTTTTAAGACATAGTCAACATTCCTACATTGAAAAATATTCTAAGGAGATTAAATATAGACTAAACATAAAGAGTATTGGTTTCTCTATCACATAGAATAAATCTACCGAGGAGATTTTTTCATCAATCATAAGAGGATTGATAGATGATGGCTCGAGTTCTTTATGAATCAACTATAAGATCAATCATGTAAGTCATTATATTCTATTGGAATTATGTTTCTTACACATTTATCATGGTCGTTAGATGTCATGTAGAACCAAGATATCTCTATTTGATGACATCCATGTTGATTCAAATGTATCTATGGAATACTATGGATATGTTCATGTTTGTATAGGATATGATGTTATATTTATCATGGGATAAATAAAAATTAATTTCTAAATAAATAAATAAAATATGAAATCTTAGTCTGAATATACACTCACCCTCAATAGAGGAGTTGTGATCTAGAAGAGAGTAATGGAAAGAGTGGTAAATAATTCTAGAGTATAGTTTGATTTTGTTTCTCCTTTATATAAAATAATTTAATGGTTTTGGATATGTAAATTCATCTAAAATATTGAAGAAGTATCATGTTGGAAGACTCAACCATATTATATTATAATAACATTTTATTAATTTATATAGGAAATTAGACAAGTTCCATTCAAAAGATGAAACATATACATTATAAGTATCACCTCATGAGTGATTTTTCTCGAAGGGGTTAGTTAATAGTAAATAGTGTTTAAAATAAGATAACTTATATGACTCATTAACTAAAACCATATCTTTATAAGAGCATGAATATAATGTGAGTGTGTGTTGACTCAATGTAATTATTGATTTCCACTAGTTAATATAATATTTATTTATTGAATGTTATGAGGAGTTATTATTGATGGAATTATATTGAACTCTACTATTTGGGGACAAGATATTTGAAAGAATATGTATGGGATTCAAATAATAAATAACTATTTATTCATGATATTAGGGAATATGATATTTATTTATTTATTGAATGAGTAATAAATTGATATTTATTTAACCAAATAAATAAAAAATATTAAATGATTGATAATTTATAATTAGGGTTTATTGACCATGTTATGGGTGTAATGGGAATGATATTTATAATATCATTTTAATAAATAATAATTTACTTATTTGATAACATATATTAAAATTATAAATGAGTTTTTCATGTAAAATATATAATAATAATATTGTATTGTTAATATATATTGTGGCGTTCCCTGAGGATTAAGTGATTGCATAAGGGAATAAGTGTAACAAAACATTCCCAAACCTATCTATATAATATCTATTATATAATTTCTAATGCTACTCATTGTTTTTATAATAATTCCTATATATAGAGTCATCTTAACACTTAAATGAAATTACTATAGGATTGTTTTATGAATGTAAGACATCAATCCTTCTGCTCCCACTAATTTCATTGAAAGAAATAGTTGAAATCCATCAGTAGTTGAAGGGACTATTATTGGGATCGATATAGGAAAACACAAGATGTGTGAATCATTAACACATGAACCTAGTGATTCTACGATGATATATTGATATTCAAGGAGCACACATGTATATAATTTTAAGGGTCATACAATTTATTCCTCTAATTCAATGATGGTACAACAATAAGAGGTCAAATAATTTGATAATGAAGAATTATTTTCTTTTCAATGTAATTCTAAACTATATAAATTATTTATAAATTATATGTTAATGGTATTTTCTTATAGTATATCAAGGATTCTATTATTTTAGTTTTAGGTATTTATCCAAATAAATTAATGAAAAATGGTTTTTTTGATCGGTCTATTGAACATCCAATGTTATTTAGTACCTTCATATGTGTGGGGGTAATATCACTGATAAAAGGGAAAGTTTTCCATTTAAATATGATATTTAGGAATGAGACAGCTTTATTAGTAATGTAACCATTTTAAATATATGTATCCAATACGATATGCAAAATTATTCGATAACATTATAATTAAAAATTATTTTTAATTTAATTTAATCCATGAATAATAATATAATTACTCAAATTTCTCATATAATAAAACTAATATTTATTAAAATATGCATTTATAATTTTTTTACAAACATGAGATTTTTAGATACACCTAGAGTATTATTTGATAAATATATTTATCATATATAGGAAATAAATTTCATAAAAATTACAATAGATTTTAGAACAACATTATGAATCATTTAATGATGAAACTTTCTTATTTTTCTATGATAATATAATTTTCTAGTAACAATTAAAATAATAGGACGATGGAACTGTATTCTCTCATGAGGTAATTTATCTCTAAACTCAGGAAATATTCTATAGTTTACTCCTGAATCCCTATATGATAGTGTGTCTATATCCTTCGAGAATCGATTTCCCCACATTTACACTATATTCTCTTTAGTTTCATTCTTTTTCATTAATGTTCTCCTCATTATGGGTTTTTCTTCATTTTCATCATTTCTTATCCTAGTTCATTGGGGATTCTCATACTAAGGTAGAGAATTTGTTTTATTTTGTATGTAGTTTTAGTAATGGGTTTTTAACTTCTTCCCTCTTTCATTCCCCTACACTATTTGGATACATTCTTGTCCTAGGGAAACAATGTATATCGCAGTGTGGGTCGTTGTGGATGGATGGGTTTTTTATGCATTAATATATGATAAAACATCCCCCTTTTAGTGATTTTTGGATTTATTGGGTAATAATATTTTTACAATCGTTCCACTAATATTATTTTGTATCCCTCCACAATTGACCCCATCAGGGTCATGTGCATTATTGTACAATAAGGTTTTGGATGTATTAGTGGTCTTGGTCAGTGGTAGTGTAGCCTTTTTAGAATTTCTCTTACACTAGTGGTTGTTCTTGGTACCTATAGATATTACTTGATGTTAATGGGTTGATATTTGGATGTAATCACCCCATGGTGGTCCTATCTAATGTTGGTTGCACATTTAATGGTGTTCTTTAGTGGATGGTGGTGGAGTGTGGCTATTTTCTGATTTTTTTTGTGTTTCTATGATGGTATTATTAGAAGATCTGGTTGTTAGTTCTCATATTATGGTGACATATAGGTATGATGGTGTTATTTAATTGTTGGTTTACTCAGTAGTGTTGAATAAGTTTTTTCATTGAAGGTTCCCCATTGATGGTGTTGCTTTGGTGTCTCTCATGTAATTGTGACTATAACAGCCTGAAATCTAGTAATACGAAGTCATTATCTAATTTATTACATTTTTATATATACAAGGTATCACATCACTAAGGATATATTAGTTAAATATTATTGGAGAACCATATATACACATTTGATGAATTTTACATTAGTAATAAACCATAAACATAAGAAACATTCATGTTTTTCATCTAAGAAACTCATTCAAATATTTAATTTTCAAAACATTTGGAAAGTAAAAAAAAGGGGGATCTCAAGTTCATATTAATGGTAATGTGCAGTGGAATATGTCATGAGTTAAAAATGTATAATCAATATGATGAGGTAAATAAATGAAAACACATTCCATTTAATCAATAACTTGAGTATGACAACCATGATTTTATAAAATCAATGCAATAATAACATGGTTAATCATAAATATATTATAAATGCTGGAAATTATTAATGATTTTTTTCATGGTTATTGGCATCAAGAGAACTATAATGTCAATTCCTTGTCAAATGAATGTTTAATGGATTGGTAGGTATACACCTGAAAACCATTTAATATAACATTACCTATTTTTCTCAATAGACATGTCGATGCTTTGTGGACACATATAATCCCATTTCCCCACCGTCATATAAGGAAAATGAAATCCACATATTTCAAATTATTGATCTAATTCATGAATAATTTAATATATCAAAAAATAACCTTTCTGAGTGAAGAATACAAAATATAAATATTTTCCTATTCAATTAAATTATATTCAAAGTAAAACATTATTTGATGAAATGGTACATGGTTTATGAAATAATATATCCATGATGGATATTTGTGGGAAATGTAATGTTCAAATGACCATAAGAAATTGAATGTTTCAATAGAAAGTTAATACTTATTCGATTATTCAAGAGTGGAGAAATGGCCTTTAAAAAGTAGATTTTTTTGGAAAATTTGTTTCTTTTAAATAATAAATGAAAATATATCTGAAATATTTAAAATAGTTTTCCATTAAATATTTTTTTAAACCATTGAAATATTATAAAAGAATATATAGGGTGTAAAATGGTTATGGAATCGATAATATTCATTAATGTCATATAAGTTGAAAGAAAACACTCCTTTTAGATTTTCATAAAAATAATTACATTACCTATTCATGAGAGACCATTAGAAGTATTACATTAAAACCATGTAAAATATAAATCAAAACTTGAAATATCCATCAAAAATTATTTTTTTAAATTAAATGGATTTTCATATTTTTTTAAATATGGATATGAAAGATAATTATAACAGATCAAGAAGAGAAATAAGATCATATTTTATTTTAAAAATTCTTATTGGATTAGTAATATAAATTGAATAAGAAATCATAATTAATAATTATAAATAAATTTTAAATAATTTAAAGGGGTAGTATGTGTACCACATAAAAGGAAGAATATGTGTAGTACAAAATGTGTTTTAATGGATAAGAAATTGAGTTAAAATCCCATACATCAAGTATTACTTTCCTTGTATGTGTTATAAAATACTATAAAATAAATTTACATTTTTTGTACTTACATACCAAAATAATATGAAAATATATAATATCATATATGATAAATTTATAACATTTTGTCACCATTTTTTTTAAAATACATTTAATTATCATTATTTTGATTGTTAACTAATTTGTTTTTCAATTATTATTTGATTTGATAATCTCATAACATTTCTCATTATCATATTTAAATAATATCCCTAATTTTATTCACGTTATAAATATCATATTTGTTTAATGTATAGATATTTAGAATCATCCACCAAATATAAACTTATAAAATGATTTTAATTGCTTATTGGGATTATACGACATATATATGCGTAGAAACTATTTTTATTTTTCAATGGGTTGAATGAATTCAATTTAAGTAATAACTAATATTCATAAAATCATTTTTATGTCATATATATCATATATATACATTTATTTTATTTTTTATTAATTAAATAAATGTTTTGTTTATATTGTACATTAATTAAAGGTAATTATTTCAACAATAACAATTAGAAATAAATTATCATGATAAAAAGAAATCATTTATATTTTAAATGATTATTTATAATTGAAGAGATTTTTTATTATTCCCCATTACAAATTAATATAGATATTAAAATATGAATGTAAATATTTTTATCTTTATCTCACACTTAAGTAATATAATAGTCAAAACCATTGTCAAATGAGAAATAATTGTCATATATTAAACATTTTGATTCTCACGGTAAATATATACAAATAAAAAAATGCAGTTTTTGGGTAATTTTTAAGTAGTTATATTATTTATACCATAAATTAATCAATTTACCATAACATTGGTAATAATTATTTATAATGATTACTATTAATAATTATACATATTCAAATGAACAAATTTAGAAAAATTGACCTCTTGATTTGAAATAAGGAATAAATTTATTCAATATTAAATTTTAACATTTTTTATAAATTCATTTAATAATAAGACAATAAATCATTAAAATATTATTTTTCAAGAAAAATCGATTTTATGTGTACAATTGTTTTGACAAAAATTCTAGAATAAAATTAATGCCAAACACCATAATTAGATTATTAGAATTATAATTATTCAAATTTTTCTTTGAAACCATTTTAAAAACCATTTTAGAATCTAGATTAAAAAATATAATTTTCAATATAAATCATTATTTTTCAATATTTATTAAATGTCTAAATTTTCACCAAAACCCACAAAATTCACCATATGATAATTTTCATATTATGATTTTAAAATAAAATTAATTTAATAAAATTAATAATCCTATTTTATTTAAATAAAATGATTATATCATCATAAAATGTAACAAAAAACTTTTTTGATAAAAGAATATTTTTGAAGAATAAAATGTTTATTGCAAAAAAATACAATGTTTATTCTTTATGAATTAATCAATAAATTTGAATTTTTTATGACCATACTATATATTTCATAATGTATTATTTCATATTCATAACAACCAATTCAATTTCTATGATAGAATGGTCATATTCCAATAGTATTATTTCATGGTTTGTTTAGGAATTGTGTTTGGTGTTGTATATGCTACTGAACAATGTGTTCTTAAAAACATTGGAAATTACATTATTCACTCTTAAATAATTTGATTCCTTTAATTTTATATTAATATTACATTATAAATATTTTAGGTTGGTTGTTCTCCACAAAATCCTCACACTCCCATGTTTCATTGTCTATTTATGATTTCCCCAATGTACGTTTACCAATCGAGTCATCTGATTCCTCAACTGTTACTCTCTTGACTCAATATTAATGATAGTCTCTTCATTTTATGACCAATAATATTCCATTTTGTTTTCATCATTGGTGAGAACTTGAATTGTGTTTGGAATATATGTCCTTAATAAAGAGATATCAAACACATCATTTACATTAGTGAGGATCAGTATAATTTTCAATCAGTAAACCACAAATCTAAATAATTATATAATTTCAAGAGGTATAATATACCAAGGGCTTAGTTTTACTTTTTTACTAAACCTTAAAACACCTTTAAATGTATATTCATTCATGAAATTCCAATCTTCATCATTAGATTCAAATCATTACGTCAGTTATCAGAATTACTCTTTTTTTTCCTTCTTTGTAGTGATTTGATATGAGTTTAAATAACCTTCATATTTTTTGTTTTATCCGTAATAAAAAATTTACCAATAAATATTATTTCAAAAACATATTCCTAATAAGTTGGATTTTTATATATCAAGCTACATATTTTCCCAAACATCACCATATGAATACTTGAATGTAATGTTTTGTTATAGGGAAAATATAAAAAAATAAACAATAATCCCACATAAATTGAAAGTTATGTTTGTGTAACCTCAACATATATTATAATTTTCTAATTGTTCATTCAGACTATCCATTAGTTTATGGATGATATGAATTTCTCATATGAAACTTCATCACTAGAGACCTCTGAATAATTTTCTATAATTTTAATGTAAATTATAGATCACAATCAGATGCAATTAAAATAGGTTAACCATGATGTCTTAAAAAATTATCAATATAAATACATATAAGGTTCTCAAGAGGTAAAAATTATATTATAGTGATAAATTTCAATGTTTCAGAAAGTGTTCTACAATAACCTATATTTCATCATTGTTTAATGGTTTATTAGGTAATCTATTATCAAGGATCATAGTAATGTTATCCTATTTCTTGATAAGAAGTGGTAGAGGTTGAATTACACATCTAGGATGATTCCTCTTATCCTTCACCTTTTAAAAAACTAACATCATGAAACATAATCATAAATTTCTCATTTAATATTATCCCAGCAGAAATTTTCCTAAAAATAATTATACATCTTACTACTACGATACTATATAGAGAATGTTGAGATATCAACATCATTTAATAATTCCCTTTTTTCTCATGTATATACTGAACAAATAACCTCATTCCAACTTTTATATTTCCATTTACACATATATATTCATCCAATTTCCCACTATTCACAACATTAATTATATTCTAAAATTAATTATCATCATTACAAAAATTTTTTATCTTTTCCAATAATGGTTGATTGGAAGTAATTTGAAAAGGAGTGATGTTTTTCCTTCCTTAATAATTCCAAAATCCATATTTACTAAGTGCATGAATATTTGATCTTCCTCAACCCTCATTTTGGTGATTACTTCATGATCATTCCTTCTTAATTCATCACATACCTTATTTTCTATCCTTCAATGGTAATGTATTGAGAAATAAAAATCCCTATATAGATGGAATAATCTTCTTTGAATTATATTAGTATCCTTCTATGGTAAGATTTAATTTAGGAACTTATAGTGTATGTCTATACCATATCATTCACCATAGAGATAATGCCTCCAAATCATAAAAGAAAATATTATGGTTTCCAACTCAATATCATTAGTTGGATAGTTTTTCAGAATAGACTTTAACAATATTGATGGATATTTATTAAATTTTTATTCATTATAAGTACACAATCATGTCCCTAATTTGATGAATCACTATATATCAAAAATCCAACATTTTCATATGGTAGAGTCAATATCAATGAATTAAACACTAATATATTTAATTCTTAAAAACAAAGATAATATTCATTTTCATATATGAAAATAAAAACTTTATTATTAATCATGGTTAATGGGTTATCCAATCAGGAATATTTTTGGAAAAAATACAAAATAGTTACCAACCAACCAATTGTAACTACACCCCACATCTATGCTCATTGGTGTAGGACATTATTTGGATTATTTACATTGTAATGTTGACTGATATTCCTTCATTTAAAAGAATATGTCCACTAAAACAAGAATTCTGAATCTAGAATTTAAACTTGATAAATTTCCCATATAACAGTGTTCTATTATGTGACTCATGAATGATCCAAAAATTATTCTCATGATCCGTATATATTTTAGCATATATCAGGATACCAATAATAAATATGATTATAAATTATCAATATATTCTTTAATTAACCTATGCATTACATCTTCAAAAAAATTGTTTATTATTAAATCCAAATGACATTACCATAAACTCACAATGTTTGGATCACATTTTCAATGAAATATTTAGAATATCTTCTTTATTTACTCAAAATAGATGATTCCTTGAGTAAAGGTTAATATTTAAAAATACTTATCTTCATATAGTTGATTAAATAATTCATCATTGTGAGGAAGAAGAAACTTATTCTTTATCCTAATAGTATTTATTTCACTATAATCTATGTAGATCCAAATAGATCCATATTTATTCTTAATGAAAAGAATTTGGTATTCCCATGGCGAAAAATTGTGCTGTATAAATCCCTTTCAGCATAACTACTATATTTTGTTACATTATTCCACAAATACCCCAGTTGTCATACTATAAGGATTTTTTGATATAGGTATCACATAGGGATTAAATGAAATAAGTACTCAAATGAATGTTCTGGGGGATTTATTAATAATTACTCAAAAAACAAATCAATTTATCTCCATACAATCAGTACAACCTAAATTTAAAGATAAATTATTCATCGATATACTATGTCTTCTCCAAATCTAGACAAATATTATACAGAATATCTACTAGAGTAGGATCATGACATGAATCTGATGATGAAGCATCCCCATTAAAAAAACAAAGTCAGAATATTTATCATGAATCGTAATTTTTATCAAAATGAATAAAAAATTGATTTATTTTTTAAAACTCAATATATACAAAATATTATATCAAAATACACCATATGTATAATAATAATTTCTGTAATTAGGTAACATTTAAGGTTCATAACAAGAACTTACAAACACATCCTTGTTGTGGTGATGTTTCCTATAAGTGTTATAATTGACTGCTCCATTCCTATGGTTCTAGGGAAATATATAATTTTTATGAAAACAAAGAAGACATAAAAGTGTGATAAAATCCCAAATAAAATAAATAATTTTATAAATTTGAGGCAATTATTAATGTAAATTCTACCTCATCATTGGGAACTTCAACCTCATTTGTAGTTATGGAATATTCTTCCCCTTATCTCCTCATCCTATTCTGTGGTATGCTCCCATGATTCATGGGGAATTACAGTCAATAATGCCAAATATTTCTACCATTGAAAAACTATAAATCATTTATTTTTTTCATCCCATTACATTTATTAACCAAAGGAACCTTACCTCTGCATGTATAACAAACTCTCATTCCATTCAATAATTTTAATGGATGTTAATTTTAACAATTTTTAAATCATGGGAATTTATTTAATCCCCCCTTCTTCTATAATGCTTTAACACTTTTGTGGTTCTCATATGAACTTTCCTTATCTTTATTTGACATTATGGTATAGTATCCAAAAATTATATTATCTATTTTGACAGAACATAATATGATTTCATCATATGATGAAATTTTTTAGAAACATATACCCTTTGATGGTTTTGTTTAAGGCCATTACAGAAATGGTCAATCGTTATCTCTTTAATATATATATAATATGTAGCATACCTGAAGAGTCTTGTAATGGTATCCAAAAACTCTGAAACATATTCCTAATATTTTTTCATTAATCTAAGGAACATTCTATCTATTTCAATACATATCTCATGAGGGATATATTTATGAAAGAATATTAATTTGAAGTCTCTTTGCATGATAGGTTAAATATATTATTACCCCATAGTATTTTAGATTAATGTCCACCAATTATCATCACCACCGATAATAAAATACACTACAAACACTACCATTTCCCTTTCATTCTATTCTAAGGAGAGCAATATCTTTTCCTAAGTACCGATCCATTGCTCAATGACCACTATTTTAGTAGTTACACTAAAAGATAGAGTCTTCTATCACATGAAATGATACAAAATAGATGTTTCATTCCATGAAAGATCAGGTTTCTCAGCATGTTCAAGGATATTAGATATAACATGGGTTAAATGTCTTAATATAGTTATCATACTCTCAACTCTAATAGCAACTACATTGGATTTATTAGTGGGTTAATCCCTACATTAACCATATGTAATGATTCTATTTCATCTATTAGAAACCATCACTAAATAATGGAATAAATTGTGTAATCTCTTAATTAATAGGAATATTTATGCACAAAAAATCCCCTCTAATTATAAAATTATAAAAATTCTATAACTAATTATCTTAATTATAATGTTAACTATTTTTATTTAATATATAGTTCCCATGTTTTCTACTAATGATTCTCTAATACTAATGTTATAACGCCAACTATAGCATCCTAGTGTTGGTGTATACTCAATTATAGTTGTATATATACAAATGATCACATCACAAATGGTCAATTAGTTCACCAATAATAGAAAATCAATTAAATATACAATACACATTTTTACTAATAATAAACTACTAGCATTACAAAATTAATCATTATACATCCATGAAAATCATTAAATTATTTTTTATTCATAATAATTGGAAATTAAACATAATAAGGGTTAAATCAAATTCTTAGTAAGGGTGACACACAATATAATCATTTATTTTTAAATAAAATATAATCCATTTGGAATGAAATATGACTAAAAATTCATAATAATAAATCAATAACTAGAGTACCAAATGAATCCATTTATAATATCATTACACTAATCTCATGGATTATAATAACTATATTCTCAATATACGAAATTATTATTTTTTTGATGTTATTATTTCATACATCATGTTATCTATATCATAGAATACTTGGTCTAACAATGTTTAATTAATTACTACGTCTTCACCAGAAAATCATTTAATGATTGATTACTAATTTGTATCATATTTCCTTGATACTTTTCAGGGACTATCAATTTCATAAACCAACCATTATTATATGAATAATTCATTACTCATATATCAAGGGATCTATTTAATTAATGAATAATATTCCATATAAAAAAATATCTATATTGATTGAGGAATACTGAAAATTAGTATTTCCTAAGTTAATCATATAAAATTCACTGTAAAACCCAATATGTAAAAATGGTATATAATTTAGGGAATAATTATACCCATGATGTATATTTAAGATGAATTTAATGTTCCATGATCACATGAAGGTGCATTTTTCAATGAAATGTTAATACGCTTTAGATTAATTGAGGGATGATAGATTTCCATCTAAAAGTATATTTTATAGTAACATATATTATTTTATAGAATAAATGAAAATGTGAAAGAAAATTTTAAAATAAATTTTCCATAAATAATCTTGTTTTAAAAACCATATAAAATTATAGAATAATATAAAGGGTGTAAAATGGTTATTTTGGTGGGGAAGTCTATTAACATCGTATTCCTTAAAAGAAAACATTAGTTTTGAATTTTAAAAAAAACAATGAAAATAATCTATTTATTGAAAAAATAGAAATAATATTTTTTAACAGTATAAAAATTCAATTATAAGGAAAAATAAACATTATAAATCATTCTTAAAAATAAAAAAGGATTTTTGTAAAACAATATTAAATAATAATGATATGAAAAAAAATATATCCGATGAAGAATTGAAATAAGATCAAATTTTATTTTAATAATTTCTATTGAAAGTGTAAAATGAATTTAAATTTTATGAGTCATAAATAAGTAGATATTCATGTTAAATAAATCTATGTGATAGTATATATACCACCTAAATCTGAAGTGGTTTATAGAACCAAATATGTCTCAATGGAGTTGAAATTGAGATGAAACCCCTTTCCCCAAGTTAAAATATCATTTTTGGTTCTCTAACATCCATTATAGTGAGTATAAATGTATTCTGACAGCATAAAATAAATATATTAAAATATATAATAATATATATTTTTTATTTATATAATTGTTTACCCATTTGTTTGTATTCTTTTGTTATTATCATTATTTTGGGCATTAATTGCTGTTTTCAATTATGTATAGATTTTTTAGTCCCGATCCTTCTATATTTCTCATGGTTGTATCATATCCATCATTTTATTTAGGATATAAATATCCTATATATTCAATATATATATATATATATATTATTAAACATCCAAAAAATATAGATATTGAAAAATGAGTTACACTATTCATGGAGATGATAGGGTGTAAAAATGCATCAATACTATTTCCATTTTTCAATTGATGGAATGAAATAATTATTGAAAAATTAACCATTAAAAAATAATTAATATGAAATATATGAAATATATATTCATTAAATGTAACTTTATTACCATCCATGTATAGTGTAAATTAAAAAATGTTCACATCACTTCATGGATGTGGTATTCCCCATGTGTGGAAGAGTGACGTTGTAGTCTTCAAAAGTATTACAATGTAAGAAGGTATATATGAAATAATAATTTTAGAAGAATAATTTTTTCATATATATCATATATATTCCTTAGTTACAAATTTATAAAAATCCATGTAATGTGGTGATGAAAAAAAATTACATTGGTATATAGATATAGTAAGTTTTATATATGCACAAGTGATGTTGTCAATTTCTAAAAGATGAAAATGAGATGAAATATGATTTTACCATAATCATAATAACATAGTATTATGTTTATGGTACTGGTTTTTTAACTTTATGATGGGTATACCAAATTAATATGATGTTGAAGAAGAAATAAACTTCAAAGAGTTAGTAAATATGATTACCTATCCTTCAGTAGTCTTCAATTAGATATATTCTTAAGGGACCTATGGTTGGTCTTTTGGAATGGGATGAATTTATAAAATTTGGATAAGTATGTCTAGAGTTTGAATGGGATTTGGTTGTTCAAGCTATATATATATAATTGGTGTGAAGAATATAAATGAGATGTTTCATTTTAGAATTGATGGGAGGGTAATTCCTCAAATTTATTAATGTTTTAAATTAATATAAACTGTTTTTCATGCCCAAATGTAAAATTATAAATTAATATCCAAATTGTTTTTTATCCTTATGTGTTTATAATGTTACAATAAAATATAAAAAAACCCATAAATGGACAATGGTTTATGTTTTAAACCATATCCCATTCATTTTTCCAAATCTAATATTTTTATGAGTTTTAAATAATTTAATAAATTATAATTTATTATTAAATTATTTTATTCACATTTTTAATACTATTCAAATAATATGACAATAAATAAATCAGTAAAAAGAGTAAAATCAAGTATCATCCTTCCACACATTACTAACATGTTATAATTGTCTATAAATTTTTTGAAACACATTAATTCATTTAATTAAAATTAATTCTTGTTATTTTTAAATTCATTTTTTATATTTTTAGTTACATAAATGATGTGTATGTGTTTTCCACTATTTAATAATATTTATCCGTTTAATAATTTTTTTAGATATTAAAAAAACTATCATTTTTTCCTTATCTCTCACTTAAGTATCATAATATTCAATATATTGGCCAAAAGGAAATTGTAATATTTTTGAAATTTATATGTTTTTGAAATGCGTATAGGTATCCAATAAAACTAAATCAATTGTTAGGGTAATTTCTCAATTCACATTAAATTATTTTCACCCAAACTTACCCTATTTACCCACATAGTTGTCATAATTATTTACTCTGATTATTGTTCAAATTAAAAAAAATACATTCAACCAATTTAATAAATATTGAACTCCCAATTCCAAATATGAAATCAGCTTTTTTAAAATTAATTTTGAATAATTTATGGAGAATATATTACGATTAAAACAAAAAACACTAAAAACTGTATTTTTAAAAAGTTTGTTTTAATGTAAAATACTTTTTTCTACCAAATTTAATTATAGAAATAATTCCAATGATGGATTATTAATATTATAATTTAACTGATTCCTATTTTATATATATTTAAACAATTAAAGTTTTTAAATTCATGAAACAAAAAATATTTCTTTCAATAAAATTTAGTTCTTTATACTCATCATTAAAAAATAAAACTTTTCCTAAAAATCCTATAAATTCACAAAAATATAATTTTAAAACCATGATTTTAAAAATTATAATCATTTAACTTGATAAATTTTCCAAAAAATATATTAAATTAAACATATTAATCTCTTTCAGAAATAATAATAATAATCCTTTTTTAATAAAAAGTATTTTTGAAGAATAAAATTAATTTTCTAAATAATTTAGTGTTTTTCCAAATAATAAATCAATAAATTTTTATTCACTATGATCTCCATATATATTTCATAATGGGTTTATTCTTATTAATAATAAATATTTCAATTACTAGGTTATAGAATTCATTGAAATAATATTACTTTTTAGTTCATTTAGGCTCTGTGTCATGTGTTATATATGCAATAAAAAAATTTCATAAAAACTCAGTATATTACAGTGAAAACAAGTTTTCTTAGTGATTGTTATGTTCATGTGATCATCATTGAATGTATTAATGATTCTATGAGGTTTATTTGTGATGGCGATGATGGGAAAATAATGTGATTATGATGATGACCATTTTAGTGGCTTGACCAGTAGCATGGGTCCTTATTTGTCCGTTGTTCAAGGTGAAGTCTGTATTTGGGTCGACATAACTACCTAGAGATCCATGACTATTTATTGTTGGTTTTAATCTATTTATTTATTTTTTATTGTTTATATATCATGGTGAATCATTTTTTCTAGGATGGTCTCCCATTTTTTGGGTATATATTATCTTGGGTATGTAATTGGTTCGCCCTTAACCTCAAATTTTTCTTATAAAAAAAACAAATAATATATTTGAACTATAATTATTAAAATAAAATTTTAATATATTGTATGTATTCATACTTCATGAGTATATGAAATTTTGAAATAAATACCATATGTAAATCATTGGAAAAAATATAATATTTTATTAATATAATTTATTTTAATGAATTAAATTCAATTTTCAAACCAATACTATAAATTCAAAAAACTAAAATGTAAAATAAGGATTAAAAATATAAATTTTAAATAAATTTCATCACATTAGACAATATGATGTTGAAAAATGGATTTCAGTTCATTACCTTAAAAAGTTCCAAAACCAAGCCTGAAATTTCAAATACAAATAAATAAAATAAATAATAAGGTAATGGTTTTACATTTTCCATGACCATGATTTCCAAGGACTAAAATCTAAAATTAATAAAAAAAGCCCCCATCATTTTTTGTGAATACCAACCCATCTTCGCATTTATATTCACTCCAAAATTTTTGAGCATGGTTACCATTTAATTTTCCATCTCATGAGTCCCCTTATGTAGTTTTGGAGTTCTTAGTAGATAATTATCAAGAGTTAATATTATACATTTAGAGGTATGGATTATAACTCAAATTTCATCAATAATTATTTGGAATCCCATTAAAGCCTTTATATTTCCATATATAATGTTACTATAATCCCTTATTATAAATTCCTTCTTTTATTATTAAGGATTTAGAACTATTCTAACTCATTATACCAACTTTATAAGTCTTTAAAATTATTAAACAATGTCATATCAATAACTCCATTGTCCAAATACCTATAAATTTAATGTACTTGTGATATCATTTTTTTATTATTTCTAATAAGTTTATTTTTTATATGTAAATATGATTGTGATCTATCTAGTGGAGAACATAGTGGTTCTCATGTTCATACAACTCAATTTTGGAACAAGTTCACATTTTACAACCCTGAACACTAACTTATAAGTCATTCATTAATGAAACTTTATATCCCTAATTCATATACAATATATGTGACACATATGCATAATTATTATATGTGATTTTTCTATCATTTATTTGGTCTCATATTATTACAATATATTCCATTCAATGACTATTTCAATATGGATTGATAATTGGTAACATAATTTTTATGATGTGTTAGACTCATTAGGGTATATTATGATATTTATTATTTACCAATTATTTTCAAATGATGGAAGCATTGGAAGTATTGTGTTATAGGTTGGTCTCAAAATTATATAAAACCTCATTGGATAAGTAAGTCTCGTGATAAAACCTAACTTATATATTTGGTTTATGACTACCTATTTAGGTATGGACTCTTGGTCGAAGCCCTGATAGAATGTTTTTTGGTTCATACTTATGCATTCTATCACTATGATTATTTTATTATTTTATATGTGATTATTTAGTTATATAATTAAATTATTCATGGATTTATTATTCTGATGTTAGTACTTACTATAGAGTCATTTGAATTTTAATTCCTTATATAATATGTTTCTGTGTTTTCTTCTATATTACATATTCCTTGCATGGATTTCAATATCAATTATTTATATTGTTTCTCATTTCCCTTGGAAAACCTTAAAAATAAAAATTTTATCCAAAGTATTTTTACGAATAATTTATAATATTTTAATCTATTCATCTGGTTAATTTTTGGTTTTCCATGTGATCTCATTTTTTTATTTATCTGGTCTCTAGAGACTACTAATCTCTTCGATCTCGTGTAGTGTGATCAATGTATTAATTACTATTTTATAAATATAACCATTAACATAATGATACTTAAGTTAAGGTGTTATAGATGATGTTCTGTCAAGTTTAGTGGAGGCCTTAGGAGAGAGATTTTAGAAATTCGGTTTTCAAAACAAAATCTTATAAAACCCTATCGAAAATTTAGATAAAATTTCCTTATAATAGAGAGTCAACTCAACAATAATTTTTAATAAATTCATATTAAATATTTATTTTGATTTAAAATTAATTTTTTTATTCACAATATTATTGTGTATAATCTATTGTCTAGAAATCGTCACTATTGAATATATTAGAAACCATGTCTACACTCATAGTAAACATAGGTTCTATCATTAAAAAGATATTGTGAATGGTGCTGGAGCTATTATCACTACCCCTATATTTTTATGTATGATTTGGTTTTGAGGAATAAAAATTCTATATAGAATAAAAAAATTACCTTCAAGAAACTGTGATCATTTAATTAGGTAACATCCACATATTTTCAATGGAACTCTCTTTGGTAAATAAGTAGTGTATTATCTATTTATAGAATATATTCATTTTATTGGGATGTAGGAATAGATAGATGGTTATTGTGAATTTATATTTCATAAGGGAATATATAGATTACTAGAGATATTTGATTCATAAAACCATAAATTAAGTAGATGTTTAAATCATGGAGTGGAATTATTTGGAAGTGATATTACATGGGAAATATTTCCCTGAACAGATCAGAGATAACCTGGAAAATGAATTCATGAATTTATGATAAAATAACAATTTTTTTATCATGACCCAGTCCTTACTCAACCCAAAATTAGGAGTTTAATAGAAATTATTTTATTTTCTTACATTCCCATTATCCATTTTGTTTATAGTTTTATAGAATGTGAAAAACCCTTGGATATAAAATTTATTAATTGAACTGGGAATTTTCATGAAATGACCGTCTCCCCTAAAATATTAGGATTCTTAAATTTAAATTGTTTTTTATTCAAAACAATTTTCATTTTATAAGATGAAACACCATTATAGAATGATAGGCCATAATATAGTTCTTAATGATCCTTAGGAATCTTTAAAATCATGAAAATACTTGGTATGAATTAAAAAATCTCATTGTGGGAAACAAAAATAAATAAACCCATTAGTCTATTTTGAAATTTATGAAATATGATATAAAAATTTCCATTGAAATAATTAACCATGATCACAAATAATCATTTACATACTCATGAAATCAAATCCACTTCCAAAATATTTCCAAAAAATATCTTAACAAATCATAATCTAGAATTCATAATCATAACGGTATCATGTAAACAATGGGAACTCAAGAAAAAATTTCCTGGAAAAACATTATTTTCACCTAGAAAAGGGGCATACAATTTACTTTAAACATATGATCGTCAACCTAAATTATGAAATAAAAATAATTTAATGAAAAAAACTCATGTATATAACGATCAGGTAGGTACCTAAAGACATCATCTCCATAATAATATTCAAATCACTTTTAAAATATCTCTTTTAAATCGAATATCCTACCAGGTAATTTCCCTCAAATATTCTCAAAAGAACGAAATAATTATAAAATATATTAGAGAGATATATTAAGTTAAAATATAGATATAAATAAAGTAAAAAAACAAAAAATTAATTAAACACATATAATCTTGGATTTTCATCATAAAAAACCGAAAATATCCCTCTAATAACATTTTATGAAGAATATTCTGGATTCATTTGAAGATTAATATTAATGTCCTTTTACATTGAAAATTATTAACAATAAAAATTACTAGAATAGTTTAAAAAAAAGTTCCTTAAAAAATAATGATTTTTTATTTAGTGATAATTTTAATGAATAATAACTATGATAGAAGGAAAGGCAATGAATCTATTGGGCATAAAATATTATTTTTTAGTATTGTAAATAGTCTAAAAATAACCCATATGGAAATTATTGAAAGAATTAAATTTCATAGACATTGTAAAATGTCAAGGGTAGATGAATAATACATTAAAAAATACTTTTATTATATAATATAATATTCCATAAACTTTTTAATAAATCATTGTATGGAGAAAATGACATGGATGTAAAACATTAGACACGACATCTAAAATAAATCCCTTTACATCGAGTCAGACTCACCACATTTTTTCTTTATATATATATATATATAAATATATTAAATATATAGTTTTTAAGAGAAATTTAATGTTTTACCCTTTATCAAAATCAATTTTTGTTTCTTTTATCACCATCTCTTATACAAATACTAAATCAGTTGTGTTCATATAGGACATTTTGAGGAGCTTTAATTCATAATCCCACATCAACATGAGCTGTTTGACTATTGAAAAGTGGTAAATGTTCCATATTAATCAAAATATTATTTTTTAAATAATTATAATTTATTACATTAAATAAAATTTTGTAACAAGTTTTAGAAAACATTTATCAAAAATGAATCACATAGTTTCTTGGAGGTGGAAGTTGACACTTATGCATGAGCAACATTATCATATACTAACTGATGGAAGGGTAAGAAGGTAATTTATATTATAAAATTGAAAATAATAATAATATCAAGAATTTGATATATATTCATTAAAAATATAATTATTACTATCCTTATGAGGTTTTATTAAATATTGACATATATCTCTTTACTAAGGTTTTAGTCCACATTTATTCAAAAATAATAATTTTATTTCACCTAAGATTGAAATAGAGATAAAATACTATTTTTAGATCTATATTATAACATTTTTATTTATTTATTATATTTATATTATCTTACATTAGTTGTTATAGAATAATTTCAAGATGTATAATATGAAATAAACATGACAATAATTAGTTAAGACTTAAACCTATTCTTTGGAAATATTTTTTGGTATACAATTGAATTCTTCTTGGATTGAATTTTTGTAAATGAATGACCTATAGTACGTGGTTAGAATGTTTGAAATTTATTTTTATAGGGCCTTCTGAAGATTAATGGCTCATAGTATGTGAATAAGTGAAGAGAGGGTGTTCCCTTTTATAACTGATGAGACTAACACACTTGTAGTTTTTCAATGTTTTAAAAGAATATAGAGTATTATTCAAGGAAAAGTGGAAATAAATATATCCCATTTAAATGATAATATGATAAGAATCAAAATTATCTCAATCAATAATTTTTAAGATTTTATTTTGTTAACTTATATATTATTTGTAATCATAGTTATCCTGTGCTATCCATTTCTGTGATGGTAATTTTTCACATGGTTACAATACATTATGAAAAAAATAAAAATAAACTCATTATTAAAAAAGGAAATAATAATTAAAAATAATAAATAAAATTTTCAAGATTCATTTTATATATGTTTCTAAAATGTATTGAATATAAATTCACATAACACAATTAAAATAATTTTTTAAACAGTATTTTAAGCCCAAAATAGATTCCACATGAAAAAAATTATTATATTTATTGTTTTGGAATTAATTGGGTTATTTTTAGTTAAATGTTATTAATTTTAATTTAAAATTAATAAAAATGTACTTGGGATTTTGAAAAACATAAATGAAATGACAATTTTTAAAAAATTCATTATTTTTACTGTTCACATAAAAATCATTCTTTTTGTAAAAATAAATAAAATTTATATAAATTTTTTGATTTTATTTTAAATTCATAAAATATAATCATGAATATTAATATGTAAATAAATTTATTTATTATTAACATTATAAGGTTCATCACACTCTTCCCTCCTTAAGTAACTTGTGACCACAAATATTATTCATCATTAACACATGTAAAGGTATTTTTCACTCATAAATTTTTCAGGCGCCCTTGTTACTATATATATATCAGGTTTTTAATCCAAAAAAACACTAACCATATGAGTTACTTTATTATATAACTCCTACTCTATGAGATCTAAAATATTCACGTTTTCCCCATGTGAATGATTCTTTACATTCACACCTCCTCGGGGATCAAAAACATGAGATTCTTCATGTATAAATTTCATTAACAATGAATTATTCCAAAAACATGTACATCTGTTATCCTCATAGGAAATTAATATCAATAATAAAATTGTCCCACTTTTATAGGATTTTATATTGACGATGAAGACATAAGTTCAACTTTCATTTCATTATGAAATGTGTAAATCCTTACAAAAGAAGATATTTAATGAAAGAAAAGATCATTAACCTCAATTAGACATTCTTTACTCCAATTATTTTCATTATTCATGCTACTGTAAGATAACATCATGTACTATTGAATCATATATATCTTAATATTAAATTCTTTACCCATTTATTATATCAATAAGTTTAATTCACCAACTTTATCCAAATATATTGGAATCTGACACCACTTTCCATAATATGAATCAAAGGTTGTCATCATTATTCTGAAATGAGAACAACTGTTATATGAAAATACAAAAAATAAGGTTATTTACTCTAAATTCTATGATAATCCAATTGTTAAGATTGTATAATGTAATCCAATATATGAATGATTCAAACTTACTATCCATCCAACTAAGGATGAAAAGATGTACTAAAATTTAATTCAGTCGTTAATGAATTTTGAAGTCCATTCCAAAATTTTAAAGAAAATATAGGATGATGATCTTATACGATATAGAGAGGGACTCTATGTAATTTGACTATATCATTAAGTCCAAGTCTAGACATTTCATCCAATGAAATTCCCTATGAAATATTTAAAAACACACTTGTTTATTTTATCAATCATTGATAACATAAATTTCATTAATATTTTGAGATGTCTTTGGTAATGAAACAGTAAATACATATATATATTCTCTTAATTGTATTTATGAATAAAACATGAAGCATACAATACAACATTTCTCTCCCATATTTATCATGTTGATATGTAAAACATTTCATAATAAAATCTATAATATACATATTGATCCTTCCCACTAATAATATTCATGAAGGTATTTATGCTCTTAGTTCTACCCAGATTAAAAAATAGAGATCTATAAGCTACACTAAATAATTCTTTCTTGAATGGGGTATAACATGGTAAAAAAACCTCTTTACAAATCTAAATACTCCATCTTTGTCACTATAATATTCTAGAAAAGTTTATTTCATAACTAACTCTACACTTCCTTGCAAACCATGATCTTTTATATCATTATACATAATTTTTTCTTAGTATGATGGATATATAGACACCTAAACCAAAATAATGGGAGTTCCTACATGAAGAATTTGTCTGCCCAAATTCATTAATTAATTAACCAAGATATCATGTTATGAATGTATCATAGAAAATAATTCCTTTTATCTTTGGATCAAGGTATTAAATACATTATTTTTATTATCTTGACGATGATTAATTGTAAAATAATAATCCATTATCATTTTTAGCCATATTTTCATCCTTGTGATTATTTGTTAGTAAATATATACTTTAAATTTTTATGGTTAGTATATATTTCACATTATCTCATATAAAATATATCATAAGATTTTTAATTCAAACGTCACATCAACCTGTTTAACTTCATTTGTATGGCAATTCAGGTAATGGGTTTTCAATTGGAATTATTCTTATGAAATTAGTTGATAATATTGCATCATTAAAAAACCATGTAGCATAAAATAAATATCTCTATATATGAAGAACTAAATATTTCATGTTATAAAGTCATGTATGAGATCTCTAACCAATCATATGTTCAAATCCTATAAATATTCATCACATTCCATTTTGGGATGAATTTAATTTCATTTAGATTTAATAGGTAGTAAGGTTTATAACAAAGATATATTTTTATAAAATCACCTATAATAACCCACAATTTCAAGAAAACTTCAAATATCATGGATATATTTAGGTCATGACCACTCTTTTACCACCTTAGTTTTAGAAATATCACTAGTAATTCGATCATTAGAGAAAATATATCAATGTAATGAAAACTATTAAAACCAAAATTCACATTTTCTAAATTCTTCAAACAACTTGTTTCCTTTTATAGTCAATAGAAGAATACAAATATGTTTTACAATTTCAACATTACTTCTATAATAATCTATAATTCGACTAATAAATATAACCAATCAATTATCTAAATAATCATGGAAATATCTATTTGTACATCCATGAGTGTTATAGGATCATTTTTCAACATAAATTCAACTACCAAAAACTCATATTTCACATACTTAGTCTGAATAAATTTCTCCAAAAAACCTATGCCTTTTAATTTTTTCTATCTATATCCAGACCTAATATAATGCTTGGAAAAATACTATGTTCCCTAAAGTTGAAAAAACCAGTAAAATATCAAATCCAATAGTTGTATTTTTATTAACAATATTATTATTAATTCTATCATTTAACCATCCTTCTTATTAAAAATCAATATAGGAACACCCCTTGGTGAAGTAGTAGAAATAATATGACCCTTATCAAGAAAATAATATAAATAACTTTTCAATTCCAATAACTCTATTGGATCAATTTGATAAGGTAGTTTGGAACTTGGTTAGCTTCTAGAATAATATTAATTGAAAATTAACCCTTCTAATTGTTAATAACACTAGAAAATGTTTTGAAATATGTAACGTCACGAAATTTCTATATAATTTTTTTTTAATTTTATGGAAATATTTCGAGAGCAGAAAATCTGATGGCCCATGATTCTGAGGCCCGGAGGGCCCAGAATGATCCGTTGAAGTTTTGTTAAGATTTAGTTAGTGCGCGTAAGCATTTTTCCTGAAAAATAGGAATAAATCTTAAATGATTTCCCGAATCAGAAATCTGAGGGCACCATTGCGTTCAGGATGACAGGTTTACCCTAGGTGCAAATTAAGTTTAGTCGGCATGGGCCTCCTGTGAGAAAACACGAAAATGGGATAAACGTAAATAAAATAATTAAATAAAGTTATTTTATTTTTCAAATGATTATAACTCATGAATGGTAACTCAGATTAAAAATATGAGTACACCACTGAGCTCGTGAGGGTATGATCTCTTTATGAAGATACTAACATTGGACAAAATGGGCCACCAGAGAAGGTTAGTTTTTGGCTGTAAATAAAATAATTAATTTAAAATTATTATATTTTAAACTCCATAACATCTAAACGGTAACTCAGATTAAAAATATGAGAGTACCATTGGGTTCTTTGGGGGTATTTTCCCCTTAGGCGGAGCCTAACCTCGGCCAGCATGGGTCGAGGGTGAATGTAATTAATTTATTAAACTTTTTTAATGTATGTTAAGTAAACGCGTGAGAGGCATTTTCTAACATTTGAACCGGTGTTAGGATTAAACATCTGAAGGCACTGTTGAATCTGCAGTGCCAAGATTCGCTTAAGGGAGACTTTACATTGACAGTAGTGGGTCTTGAGAAAAATTAATGTTTTGTAACTTTTTAAAAGAAATGAATTAAAATAATTTTATTATTTTATTTTCTTTCTTCCACACCAACGGACAAGCGATGTGTGGGACCCACAATGTGTCTAGAAAATAAATGGATTGACCTTCCAATCCTAAGTAACAACGTCATTGGGGAATTGGGAAGGTTCATAATTTATGAGCCCCCATATATTCCTAATGTCATTACCTACCCTCCAACTCTCCTATATATATGGATCTTGGGGAGGGGTATCAGCCCAATATCCCCAAACAATGATGCGATGAAGGATATCCATGACGTCAGGCCCTTAAGAGATGGAGTCGATCCCAACAGGAGGTGATGGGTTACATCGAACCATGAACCAGAGGACGACGTACGAGCGACATCGTTGGAAGCCCATTGCGACAATGAAGGACACCGACACACCTTGAAGCACGAGCATTTATCCGATGATTCAAGGTAAGGGGTTTATTCATGTACACACTTTAATAGAATCCCTCCTCACAATTCTTGAATTATACATAGAATACTGGTCGACCGACTAACGTGTTGATCTGAGATTCATTCGTTTTTTCGGGAGGTTGTTACGTGGTATCTTTGTGGGGATTAGTTTGTTATTTAATACAAGAAACTGTTAAACCCATTTTTTCCTCCCTTTGATCACGAGCTAATTTGGAGGGTGTGACCTTAATGAACCTTGCCTTAACTCTCCGCAATATTGCAACCCTTTCACCCTCTATGGAAGACTGCCGGCATGACGACACCAACCGGCTACGAAGGAGGCGACGTGCCAACACACATTGCAAGAGGAGGTCTTGACACAAAGCCACAATGGTCATCGGAGCAGCCGGCACTGGCCGACCATGAAGAAGGTGCGGCGCGCCACTAGTGTGCAAGGGGTCATAGCTCTCCAGCTTCTGCAGTTGGAGAAGGTGGTCGGCTCATCAGCCGACTGTGGAAGGGAAGGGCGGCACGCCGTCGCGTGCCGTCAGTGAGTAGGAGGTCACGGATGAAGTCGCGACACAAGAGGCCAAAACCATGCCTCAGGAGGGTTTTTCTGCGACCGGGGCGATGCACACGTGGTGCCGCTATTTCACAAAACTGAATGGACTCCGAGCTGTTTGAGATACCAGGGGGAAACCTCCCTCTTTCTAGCTCAGGCGGACAGCAACTGGGCCAATGTCTCACAGGCCACGCCCTATGCGGCTGGGCCTCCCCCTTACTGTCATATCCCTACATGGCCGGTCTATTCCCTCGTGGGCTGCACCCTTTAGAGCTTGACCACCCTTTTCTCACCGCACCTTAGGCAGTTTGGCCACCCCTTTGCAGGCCATCCTTTTTACGGGCCTCCGTAAATGGGTCGGGCCGCCCTTGTGGTCCACCCCATTGCAGACCAGGCTGCCTTTGTAGGCCTCCCCTAGCAGGCCGCTCCCTCTGTGTGATGCGATAGACCCACCGTACTCAATAGAGGATGATTTCTCCAGTATCTGAGGTGTTCGACGTTGTGATTGGGGATGTTTCTTGTTTCTATCCCTAAAGAATTCTATTGCTGGCTATCAGCATTTATAGTGATCATGTGTGGGTCAACAACATAATCCTGTTTCTCTATGTTGTATACCTGGTTGAGATGAGTCTTACCTTTTTGGTACTTTTACCTTCGTTGTACTATCTTCGTGGTAATACCTGTGTGGTACTTTTACCTCCGAGGTACTTTTATCTTCATGGTGTTACCTATGTGGTACTTCTACCTGCGTGGTGTTACCTTTTGTGGTATACTTCCCTCATGTATGATATGAGTATATCTTGATAACATAGGTATATGTATGGGTATATAACTAAGTAGATCTGATGTCATGCTTTGTAGTTTTTCCATTGATGAACTTTAGGATACCTACGGGGTCTCGGGGTCTCTACTGAGTATCGTTATACTCACCCCTGCATGGGCTTCATCTACAACTTATTGTGTCTTGTGTAGATGACGTACAACATTGATCTAGGATGAGGGAGCCATGACTAGACTGTACTCGGAGGTGATCCATTTTGTGTGACGTGACATAGGGACTACTAATCGTGAGCTATACCTACCCTTCATGTAGGATCCGTGGTGGACAATCCATTATCTACTTTTCACCTTTTCAGTAGTTTTGTACTTTTTAGTGGTACTTGTACTTTTCTAGTTGGTCTTGTATTCTGGCCCCTTTTCTTTCATCACACTTTTACTACAGCAGTTTACTTTACAGTTTCTTCTTGTGGTGTTCTCGAACCATGTGTTTGTATAAGTTTAAAGGAAATGCATTCTCTTTTTAGAGAATACGCCTTTCAGTGCTAGTTGCCAACCCATGTCCTATGGAAGGTGGGCTTGGGGTTATCACGACATGGGCCCTGGGGGACATGTCTTGACTAAATGCATTCATATATTCTTCTACTACTAGTACATCCCTAATCTAAAAATCATTTACTTTTTAGATAATATGATAGGATAATCTTTTCTACAGAATTTAATATGCTTCTCAACCTCTTGATATGTTATTATAGGTTTGAAATCATTCTTATATTCAAATTCAACTCATTTTGATAAATGTTTATATATTCCTTAACTATTCAATTGATAATTTTATGAAAAAATGAAGGCCAATTCATACAGTGAGTACTATAAAACTCAACTATGAGAATGAAAGAAATATTTTTAGTTGAAAAAAAGTCCAAATATAATCACAGAATTATTAATTTATATCATTTTATCCTTAATAATTCATGTTGGGGTTTTAAAAAAATTACTTCTCTATTTTTTGAGGTAATAATTACATTTTACAAGAAAATTACCCAGAATTAAAAGAATGTGTAGACCCTAAATCAAGCATGAATTTGGGATAATATGTGTAAAAATTTAATATACATATGATTACATTATTTTATGGTTTTATATTATATTAATTATTCATTAATAACTTTAACACAGTACTATATGTATTGTCTTAATGACTCTTGACATTAACAATTCTCTTCATAATAGTATCAAAACTAAGTCCCATATAATTTCCTTAGAAATATACCTTCTTTCTTATCAAATTTGTTCTGGTATGAAAATTACCATGATTATTTTATGTGTATTCACAATAAAGCTATTCAAAAATACCACACAAATAACTATTTCAAGATATCAAAAGACACTCCCTATGACTCTTCTCACCACAATTTTCACAAGAATAAAATTTAGACCAATTACAATTTTATTTCATTGATGAATTATTTTAAATTTCATTTAACTTGAAAAAATTATTGTTTTAGTTTTTATATAAGTTGATAATATCGATAATGACCTTTTTAATACTCTGTAAAAAATTATCTTATGTTTTAAATTAAAGAGTGTAAAAATCTCTTTGAAATCCTTATTTCTAACCTAAATAAAACCTACCAATTTACAATCATAGTAAAAAATGATATTTCTTACATACCTAGAAAATGAATTAAAATTTAATCTATCATTAGCAACATATTATTCCACCTTTATCTTTTATAATAATTCCCCTTTTATTTTATAGTGAAAAATATTAGAAAAATAATTATCAATGAAACAATACTTAAATACCATCTACTTCATTTAATCAATATCATACTATTACTTTTATTCTAAACTAATTTCAAACACTGATCAAATTTACCTTCATAGCATTAAAGTTATGGAATTTCATTTTAACACTCTGATTAACAGAAAAAAAGAATATATTTTTCCAATAATAAATCCATTTAGTGTCTACCATTATGTATGAGGATCAACAAAATTACCTTAGTTTTTGTTTCATGACATTTTCCATAATATAAATGTTCATAAAAGGAGAGTCCAATCAATCAAAATCATGGGTTCCACCATTAATACATTATCTCTACTGAGTTAAAATATCTACAAAATCTTATATCCTAATTCCAAAAATTCCAAATTACATATTTGGATGAATATTATCACCCAAATGCATGGGTACATTATTCAAATTATTCCCTAGTGGAACCATCTATGATATATGAATAGATTAGATTAGGAAACATAGACACCATTATTTTTTTCTCGTGATAATATAATCAATATATCTTCAACTCCTAAATTTAATTTTGTAATAACATCCTAAAATCAATGTTTATTAAAACCATAATCTAATACCAACTATAATGACATGTGACTTAATAATCTAATACTGTTCTATCTAGATGCAAGGATTTATTTTTCATAAATTCTTGTTTTTATTTAGGTAGAAATTTTTAGAAAATTTATATGAAATATTAATTATCAATCCCTTAAAATTGTTAAAATTTTCACTAAATATCTATTTTCCAAAAAAATAAGATTCATAAATTTTTACTCTTTTTTTTAATTGAAAACACATTCTCTTCTTTGATGATGATTCCCCATAATAGAAAGTTGGATACTTTTATTCATCCTAATAATCCATAGGACCTATAAAAAACATTGGAAATCTAGGAAGAAACATAAATAGCTTAGTATGGGATAAAAAAAGATATATGATAGTCTATTTTGAAATTCATTAAATACCATAGAAAATTAACATGTTATATACATTATATTGATCTCAAATAATCATCTACATACTCAAGAAATAAACCACTCTTTAGAAATATTTTCATAAAATAACTCATCACCAGTCTTAAATTAAAATTCAAAATCCTGATGGTTTATTTGAAAACATGGTTCTGAAAGAAATATATTTTTAGAAGCATACTTTTCACCCATAGAGGGGTATAAAAATTCTTTTATACATAATCTCATTAGATTACATCATGAAATAAAATTATTATAGGAAAAAACATTTATAATAATAGAGTAGTCATGAAGGTACCTTGTATATCATCTTCATAACCCTTTTTAAATCACTCATATAGGATCATATACAAATGGAATATTCTATTCAGTTAATTTCATCATGTATTACCTAAAAATAATAATTAATGGATGCATTCGAGAGCTATATTCTGCTTACCTATCATCATGAATAATGAAAATATATCAAAACATACATAAAAACATACAATATTTAATTTTAATAAAAAAAATCATCTAATATCATTTTGATAACATATAGAGAATCAGATTTTTGGTTTCACATAACAATTATGGGAAATATCTTTTTTTTTCTTAAAATATCTTTACAATGAAAAATTTACAGAAGAATGGGAAATAAAATATTCTCTAAAACCCCAAAAAATGAAAATAAATCATGGTAATGAATAAGGGTGATCCTATCAGGAAACATTAGTTAAGTTGTATTTGTTAAAAATATTTATTTTTTTACTTTAAATAAAGATAATGGATAACCCATAAACAAAAAATTGAAATTATTATAATTTGGAAACCCATTTAAAAACTCAAGAATGATTGAAATGGAATTTATAAAATCATATGACTATATAGAATAATCGTATTAAAATATTTTAAATAATGTTTGTATGGAAAAAAATATTTTAATGGAAAACATTAAGACCTGTTTTTTTGAAGAAATACCCTTACTATTACTCTAACTCTCTAGTTGTGTACTTCAACTTTTGTATAATTAAAATATATTAATTATGTATTTATGAAAAAAATTCAGGTTTTTTGCCTTATCATAATCCCATTTTTTATATTTATCACCATTTATTATATAGTTATAAAAGCTATGATGTTCATGTTGATATTTTTAGGGACATTTTGTTCGTAATCCCCGAACAACTTCAACTAGTTTACTATGGTCTAAGGGGTCATTATTCCAAAATATATACAATATTAATTTTAAAAAAATTATCATGTTTATACATTAAATATTATTTTGTAGCTTTTATTGTAATAAAATATAATTTTATCAATGTAATTTTCTATCTGATTATATGATTGTTTCATATTTAATAATTCCATATTATATAAAGCACATGCAAAAAATTATTGAACCAAAATAACTATTATATTTCTTTTAATAAATAATTTATAGATTAAAATTTTTGTAATAATTGAATATATTTAATTAGATAGATAATAGAAAATAAAATATCAATAATATGAAATTATTGATATGCTCAAGGCCCCAGAATAATTACAGATAGAAACAACATTTTTTAACGGAAATTGAATATTTTCAATGAAATATTCATTTTTAAAATTAAAATATGTATAACCATGAGATAAAATATAATTAAATGAAAAATTAATGAAATATAATGTATTTATATAAATTAGGGAGCCCATATGACCATTCAAAAACTAACTGTTGGAATATAAATCTAACCATTGTAATATCAATATTACCATTAGGAATAGTATCCTTACTATTCGATCAATATACCCACATATGGAACTCTAAAATAAAATTTGGTATAATAAAAGAAATGAAATTATGTATTATGTAAATTAGGATATATGTAAATAAATTTTTTTGAATTGAAAAAATAAGTGTTCATATTTTGATAAAACATATATTTTTCATTTTCATTTTATAAAAAATATTTAGTTTTAAAATAAAATTTATTATTTAGATAATAGATTTATAAAAAAGTATATTTTATTATAATGATAACAAAATTTTATTGTACAATAAGAAATTTTTCAAAAGGTTAAAAAATTTGTCACATTATTAAAATTGAGATTTTTCAAATAGATTGTAATTATGAGTAAAATTTATATTTCACATATTCAAAATATTATTTTCATAAAAATAATTTCATTTTTTGAATCTAAACATTTAAATATTTTAATACATAATTTTTGATATTTTTTTTGAAATAGAGGAATTTTTAGTTAATTTTGTAGTGTAGTAAAATACAATATTTTACATTTTATGTTATATAAATGTTTATTTGGATTTGGGGAGATATAAAAAAAGAATATGTTATAACTCAAAATAAATAATTACTATATTTACTCACAAGAATCAATACTATTGTTAGTCCTGAGGGAAAATAATAAACTAATCAATATAATATTAAAAAATACTCGTCTCTCCCATTATAAATATAGCCCCTTCTACTGACACCATAAATTCCTTTCATAATAACAAAACACTATTATATTACCTCCACTTATCCCCTATATGTCCCAAAAAAATTTATTTCCATCAAATGAAAAATCAATGGTCCCATAAATAGAATTATAAGAGAAGATATTGAATGGAATAGGTAATAACCTCTTCCAAGTTTTTAATATTTTCTTTCCCCTCATCCTTTATTTGAAATCAATAAAATATGTAATAATTACTATTGTATCATAAACATATAGGAGTTTAATTTTTTTATTTTACACATATCTTCCACCATCTTTTATTTCGTTCTCATTTTATTACAAAAAACTAGTTCACAATGTAGACGATTCACAACCACTATAAACAATGTACTTTGTTTCCATCCACCACATTCATGGCTAGTTATAGAAGAAATTTTATAGATACAAATTTTATAAAAATTATATAATAGATTTTTTCATGTTTTTAAAAGCCTTAATAATCATTTCATTAAATAATGTTGATCTACTTCAAGATGGTTGGTAAATCTGCCTAAGTGAACTAACCATGTTATGAAAACATTTATACTAAATAAATCATCCCTATGTTAAAAAACATATAGATTTTTGTAAATATTTGATATTTTTTAAGAAAATTATTATAATTTCCTTTATCTTTTGGAGTTACATACCAACTTCATAGGAACTTCAATCACTATCAAAAATTTATTTAGAGATTGGATCCATAAAATAAATGACATTACTGTAGTAGAAACTAAAAATGCTGTCACAATTAAATTAATCTTAAATAACATAATTTCATTAAAATTAATCAAATATATATATAATGTTTCAACATTCATTTATTCAAAAAATATAATTTGATAATTTGATATTCTATGAGATGATGTAGGAATAATCTGATCTTGAGGTAACACATCTTGACAAAAAACCCTAATTTGTTTTGTATTATTCTCTCTCTATCATTACCTCACTCATCTTTATGCTATTTTCTAATAATTATTAAATATTATATAAATATATACCAAATATATATTCCATGTTTAATTCACCTTTTTGGATGAGGACATACATATTTTAAATAGTAACATTTTAATTTATTTTGTTTGTTGAGACAGTTAGAGGGATATTTTTTAGTTTTCATTCCCCATTTCAATTGCCACTCATTTCAAATGTTTTTATCCAATGATTAATTCTATGTAAACTCATTTTATTATGAATTGTTTTTGGTTTCACCTATGGATTTATGGAAATTGTTATTCCCTTACATTATTTAATGATACATTACCCTTTTACCTAAATCCTTAACTATAAAGAATAATTCAAAAATTATTTCTTTCAATCTTTTTATGGCTTTAATTAACATAGACCACATTTTCATTCTATTTTATTTCTTATTAATCTAATAAATTACATTAAATATTTAATTCTATCATTCACAAAAATAATTACATTATAACATTTTGATATTTATATGTCATGATTATGTAGCCCATTTTCTTTCCATTGGATTTTTATAACTATAAATTTTAGATGAATAATTTATGTGAAACAAATAAGAATTTACAAGTAATGATGGGTGAACCTAGATAGTGCTCAAATTTTTAGGGAAATTTTCTGTCTCATGAGATGATATGTTTGTGATAAGTGAGTAAACATTATCTATGATGATACTTTTCCGACCATGTGATGTTTTATTGGATGTAATCCTTGAATTATTATTATGTCATTTTTTATGTTTTTGATGAATTAAATTTCCATGATCATAATATTTAATATACTTTATATCAATCTCACATATTATTATTCATGATCGTATTTTTCTTTGATATCATGTTCTTCTATTTGACTCATATGTTCTTCTTTATTATCATGTTAATTAAATTACAAGAATTTGTATAACCCTATTATTTTTGTATTACCTAGGTTATGATATTATTTTTAGCTGATCAGTGGTTTTTAGGACCTCATTGTGGATATTCAAATAAATTTTCATTATTTAAGTATCATTTGGTTGTTTTATACACATCGTCTTACAAGGACACTACACCGCTTGATCATTTGGTTGTATTTATTGAATATTTATTTCAAAATTCATGAAATAATATATTTGAAAGACTAAGTTTAATTTAATTTTTAACGAAGGGAAGTTCAATTTTTTTTAGATATTATGATAATTATATCATTGAAAAACACTAGATAAGCTCAATGTTTTAGAAATTATCCAAAAACGTTTTATGAGTTAGATAGAGAGTGGTTTCCAATAAATTAATTTTCTATATGGACAATAAATGTGGATAAAGATATTTTAAACATGTATCCCTGAGAAATAACACTTCAAATGGATTTTTGACAATTAAATAAACATATACCTACTACAAAAACTAGAGTACTTGCTGAACAAATTGTTTAGAAATCCCAAGGGATATTATTTTGTAAATTCAAAAAATACTTATAAACAATTATAAAAAAACTAGAATACATTTTAAGGTTTAAAAACCATAAAAAATTACTATTTTTGAAATATATTGAAATCCATTGAATCATAAGTAAGTATAAACTTATCATTTATAATTTATTCCATGTATGTTTATAGTTTTTGTTTTATATTATTTATTAATTATTTATTACCATCCATAATTTTTATTCCTTTATTTTAGTTAATTGAATGAATTATGTGGAACCATGAAAAAACATTGTGATAGTTTATGTGTTTATATATAATAATATTCTTAATGTAATGGAGTGGGAGGTGATAACTGTATCTAATTACCATCTTGACTGACTCATGTTATGAATAACAACATGAATCATGTGGAACACCCACATTCTCAAAACAAATAGTATGTCACAGTTGTGTCATTTGTAAAAACATTCTTCCTACCGTTAGTGGATATTCTGATCCCCTCATTATGGAATAATGGATCAACTCTATTAAAGTGATATTATTTTGCCTCTTTTGCTTAGAATAAGAATATGTCATATGTTACATTTTACAATAGAAGGGGAAGCTGATTAGTGGTTGGAACTAATCAGTAATATGAATCCCAATGTATAAATTTATTCACTATAATGTGATAGTACTAGATAATTATTTTTGATAAATAATTTCCCTTTACTCTTAGTCCTAAAATGGATATGGAGTTCCTTGTAATAAATAATAATGATGAAGAGTCTATTGTTTTATATGATGAAAACCACACAAATTATTTTATATTACACTTGTATTTTTTTAATCCGCCATAGATTTATTTTAGAGTAATAATTTGGTAGATTATTGACAATTCTATAAAAATATTTTGATATTCAAGAATTTGAAAGCTATTAATTTTTTTGACCTTAAAGGTGAGAAGGACATTGGAGGCTCTTAGAGGTCTCATGGGGTAAGTGATAAACAACGGAAACTAGAGTTTTATTTCATAGGATCATTAGATAAATCTTATAGAGGAATGAAAAAGGAATTACCAACATATGAACAATTTGGGAAGAATATTATAGGTATCTAGCTTACCGGTGAATGGTTATGCTTCATGTATGGAAAATAGAGGAATTGTGCTAATTAATATTTATGGGAGATGAATAATCCCAGTAATGTGATTGATGAAATGATGGTCCTGATCAATACTCTTACTAAAATCCATTGTTTCATCTATAAGAAACATAGAAAATATACAATTCAATGCCCTAAGTAAGGGGTTTTTAGTGATAATAACTGACAACAACCTCTATTTCATTATAAACAATGAAGGTAATGTGGTATAAAATATGTAGAGGTGGATATTTAATTTGATTTGGTGATAGTTATGTAAGTTATTAATTCAATAATAGTGAACTCACTATTTGATTTTGGTTCTATTAATTATTTCCTAGCATGTTGGTTTAGTGGATCTATTCAAAAACCACCTCAAAGCATATGGGTTGTCCATTATATGAGAATAAGAATTGATCAATTATCACATCCTATATTTATAACTGATCCCCAGTTGATGTATGAAGTATGAATCTACCATTATATACTTTTGTAAATATTTTGTTGGAATATAATGCTATATTAGGCATGGATTGGATTTCCTTTCATAAATCCAAATTCCACTATTGGGAGAGGTATATCACTCTTTATATCCCATGTCAAACTCGAATTCTCTACAAGTGTAAGGAGGATAATGAATCTCATTTGTAATCTTATTCTCAACAATTGATAATATTACCTTATGAGAAAGAATATCTTGCTTAAAAGAATGAAGTGAATTTGAGAATAAGGCTTTTAATAAACTTCCATTATGAGGGACTATACTGATGTATTCCCTAAATGGTATTCATGCCTTCATTATAATCAAGATATTTAGTAATAAATAGAACATATACATGCATATTTTTCTATATAAAAGACTCCATTCAGAATGACCACTATTGAGTTATAAAAACTAAAGAAGTAGTTATAAGATATTTTGGGCTAAGGATTATTTTCCCTATTTCTTTAATATGGGGTGTGTCATCCCAATTTAGTAAGGAGAAGAATTTGTCAATGAGACTCAAAATTTATTATCATGAACTCAATAAGATTTTGATAAATAACATGTATACCAATTCATGGATTGATGACTTGTAAAATAAGCTATATGGGGCCATTAGTTCTCCAAGAATGACCATTAGATAGTGTTTCACTAAATAAATGAGAGGATGTAGGATATTACCATGATTTACATTCATACAAGTTATAGAAAATTAATGTTCATAGTGATGGTATTTGGACTCATTAATACTCCAATAATCTTCATGGGCTTGGTTGATATAGTTCATAGAGATTTACTTAACAAGTTTGTAGTTGTATTTATTGATGATATTATGATTTAATCCAAAGTCAAAGAGGAGAATTAATAACATTTAAATACTACTATAAATACACTGTAAAAGGTGACGTTATATTCAATGTCAAAATAAATGTTATTTTCTAATAGTGTAAGTTTCATTATTAGGGAATGTTATCACTACAAAATGGATATTAATGTGACATTTTAGGGAAAAGGTGATTGAGGATGGACTAGACCAGCATTGGTAATAGATATATATGGTTTTCATATAATATATTGTTAATATATATGATTATTATAAACATCATGTGACTGAAAACCCACTATAAATGCTTAATTGGAAAATAGGGAAGTATTTTTATATTGAAGACTGTTAAGAGAGAATCATGGAATTGAAAACAAGGATTATCACAACAGTAATACTTTCACTAACCTCAACTGGGGTACCTTTTGATGTATATAGTTATGCTTCAAAGATTTCCTTGGGCTATGTAATAATGATAAATAATAAATTCATTTCATATACCTAATGAAAGATGAATGTTACTGTGAAGAACTATACAAAACATGATCTATACTAGTATAGAGAAATCATCACATTGAGTATTTTTTTGGAATTATCTATATGGGGATAATTATGAAATAGATAAGGATTGTAAAATACTGAAATCAATATTCACGCATAATGGGAATAATTTAATCAATTGATGATATTTCGAGTAGATTACCTACTATGAATCTAAATCCATAACCATACTAGAAATGGAAATAAATTAAATTCTTCTCAAAGTAAAAAGGATCATAAAACCTTATCAATGAGGAGTATTTCAAGTGATTTGATTATCTTATACATTTCATGGATGGACATGGGAATCAAAATGGATGAAATATCCTCATTCTTTTTGGATTGAATTATCAAACATAACTTTTTGAACTGATAAAGAATTATAAAAGAGATGATGTGGAAATATATAAAATTGTATAAACTATATGAATAGGTAATCACTTGGAGTTTAATATGAATTATTATGTAGTTATATGATTTGGGTCATGACTATGTGTACCATCAAATCCATAGATAATAACAAAACTGTTGACTGATACAAAAAAAATTAACCTTCTCCATCCACCCATGTAGAATGGAAATGTATTGTGATATCTAAGAGAACTATTAGAATGTAAATATGAAAAAATAGATCATTGAATATACATCAATGTTCCTGGTATGTCATCATGTAATTTTATAAAGTAAAATATCCATGGGATGTTGTAACAAATGAACATATGAACATTGAAATGGGAAAAATCCCCATGAATGTTCTCACCGGTCCTCTAAAAAAATACAAAAGGAAAAATTATTTATAGGTTGCAGTGGATCATCATACAATGATTTCAAATTTAATTTATATTTTATAGTACTTCCCACTCAATTAATTTTCAAGGATATACATCTGATAAGTTTTGAGTCTATGTGGAACACCTCTATTGATCGTATATGATCGACATGCAATGTTTGATTCAATGTTATTGAAATGTATCCAACATTTTATAAAACCTGTTTTAATCATAATTATGGTTTATCACACCCAAAATGATATAAAATCATTATGGATAATCATTAAATATGAGGAAATATAGATATAATGCTTGATAGAATTTACTGGAGGATAATATCAACATATTATTATAGTTTATTTCTCATAAAATAATATATTTCAATCCTGAAACCAAATAGTTCCATAAGAATATATTTTTGGGATGTGGTATAGAACACCTTCTTATTAAGATGAATATAGTGAATAATATTTTATATCACCTGAAATGGTTAATTAAATAATAGAAAATTTAATGACAATTCAATATTATTTAGGGAACCCCAGAGTCTACAATAGTTATACCGATAATCCTTAAAGAGTCAGGAAGTTTAATTTTAGAGATAATTTTTTTCTCTTCATATATTTTATTAAGATATTCCTGATATTTTGTATTAACAAAAAGTTGTTTAATATGTACATCAACACCTTTTAAATTCTTGATCGTATAAGTGTTGTGTCCAATAAGATAGCATGATCACAAACCCTATCTAAAGAACATGACTTATTCCACATAACTCAGTTAAGGAAGTCTATACTAGATCACTAAAAAGTATTTAATTCAATGGTGGTACAATCAGAAAATTATCTCCCATACGACAAGAAATAACTAAAGATATGGGATAGAAAAAACAATGTTATATGAAATAACACTACTTGCCTAAAAAAAGTGATATTTCTAAATTATATGTATAAGGAGGAGTCATGGGAAGCAATGGAATAAATAAAACATAATTAACCTCTTCAATTTTAATCTTAGTATGAAAAAACTAAATTTCACAGATGAAATTTATTAAGGGGTAAAAAAGTAAAAACCTAGAGTTTTATTACTAGAATTTACTTTTTTAATATATAATTGGAGAATATTTAATAATATAGTATTAGTTAATCACATGCACAACATAATTGGAAAATCATAATTTTATTATTTTAATTTTAACATTCCATTATGAGAATAAATATGGGTATCATAATTTAAAATATTACATTGGGATGAAATAGAAAATCAAATAACTACAATATAAAAAAATATTCTCAATCCCCCAAAAAAATCCCACCCATGCACAACATTATATAAATGAAACAAGATATTTTTATAACAATGTTCATTTTTAAAATGATGATATATATCAACCTGAGATAAATTAGAAATAAATGATGAATGAATGAAATATGAGATATTCAGAGATAGTAGGGAATCTATATAACCATTAAAAATATGATTGCTAGAATAATAATCAAACCATTAATATCACAATCCTACCATTATGAATATAAACACAAACATTAAAATAGTATCCATGCCTATGTATGTTTAAAATAAAATTTACGTATCTTTAAAAAATGAGAATATGACAAATATTTTTTTCAAGTCACAATTAAATAATTTTTTTAAAATTTATAATATATGTTTAATTATTTTAGTTAAGCATATTTTTTTATTTCCATAAAAAATATAAATATTTTACATAAAATATAATTACATAAAACTGTTGCATAAAATAATTTTATAATTCATAATAATAATAATATAATTTATGAGACCATAAATAAATATTCAATATATTTGATAATTGTTCAAAATATAAAAATTGGTATTTTAGAAATAGATAAGGATTTTATTAAATAGATAATGTTCTAAAACAGAGAAAAATAAGATTTCCAAAATTGATTTCATTTTTTGGATCTACATGTTCAAAAAAACATATGGTAAAATGTTTTTATTTTTATATTTTTTAATTTTTGATTTTATTTGAATAGTTAAATATTGTATTTATCATTTTTTGTTAAATATATAATTAATTCCATAATGGGGGATGTAAGAATCCATTAGTTTATTTACACATAAAAATATTAATACACTTACTTAAAATAATCAATAATACTGATATCCTTGAGGTAAAATAACGAACTAATGAATATAATATTCCTAAACACCCTTCTCATTTCCTTATAAATAGAACCCACTATCACCAATTTTCATTACTACTTATAATACTTTGACTATAACCAAAATCTAAAAAATTTACACCCAAATTTCCTCCCTTTCCCAATAACCCTTGATCAAATTGAAATGTCAATCCAAGGTTCTTTTAGGGGAATATTAAGAGGATACACCTAAAGGAGACACCAAGGTTCCTTTATGAGGGGAAATTTTTAAATTCATTTTCCTCTATTTTATTCCATACATTCATCTATACCTCATTTTCATGTCATATTATTACATATGTATTTATGAAAATACAATAAATATTTTATCATTTTATTTAGATAATTAATTATGATAATATATTTGGATATGTGTGAGACATGATTATATGACCCAAATCCTTCAATGGATTTTTCTTATTCTCATTCTCTATAAACGATTTCCTTTTGTCGATCATATATTTATTTACATGTTATGGTGGTTTCACCAAAATAGAGCTCCAATTAATTTTGTAATATTTACTTCTCATGAGATGATATGAAAGGGATTAGGGTGTAAACCCTATCTATGATGGGACTCTGTTAACCTTGTATCACTTTCTTCGTCGTTATCCTTGAATAATTATTTTTCCATGTTTTAATTTTTTTTAAATTTTTATGTTTCCATGATCATATAATTCCATAATTTTTTATCTCATTCTCCTATATGATTATACATGTTCAATGTCTTTTATGATATTCTGTTATGCCTTTGGAATAATATTTCATTCTTCATCATCATGATTTCCCCCATACTAGGGTTTATAGATCATACCTTTTATTTATGTATTCCTTAGGTAATCATATGAATTTATAGAAGATCAAAGGGATTTAGGCTTTCATAATATAGATTTTAAATATAGATGGTTTATTCTAGTTGCATGTTGATATTTTATGCCCTTATTCTTCTAATGAAATTGGGAATTTCAATCATTTGGTTTTATTTATTGGATGATTATCATAAAAATTATGTAATAATATGTCCAAAATAATAGTGTCAATATAGGTTAGGAAATTAAGACTTGAAAAATGAGTCATATTTCATCATGGATGTGGTAATCTACACATACTCATGAGAGATGTTATTGATTTCTTGTGATTATAAGTGTAATAATGTATGTAATATAATTTATTTATAGAATCATATTTATGAAATTAATATCATATATGTTAATTTAGTATTTCATAATAACCAAACATTTTAGTTTGTGATTAAAATTGAAGAACACTACCGCATTGAGGGGGTTATCCACATTTACATAGAAGTGATGTTTTAATTTCCAATGGGAGTAAAAATAATATAAAAAGAATTTTTACATCATCAAATTATCTTTTTAGTGTATGGGATATGATAATTTTTTCCTACTATCATCTTAATTTGAAATTTGAAGGAGCTGGAAGAAGAAATGTCTATGAAATCACTCAGTTAAGAGTAATACCACTTCTTAAGAAAACAAAATATGTCTTACATCTTATGCCTTCTAAGAATGTACTTTTGGTGAATCAAGGAGCTCTTATAAATTTATAGGTATGATGGAAAGGTATTTGTGTAGGTATTGATAATTATTTGTAGATTAATGTATGTTAATAAGTGAGGATAGTTGGTTCCCTTTAATAAGTGAGGGGAGTGACACTCTTGTAATTTAACTAGTATTAAAATAATAAAAAGTATTATTAATGGAAAATTAGAACTAAATAGATCCCATTTGAAGTTAATATGATAATTTTAGAAATAAAATGATATAATAATACTTAATATGTGATTTTATGACCCTATAACTTAGTTTCATCCTTAATAATATTGTGTTATACATTATTATGATGATAACCTTTTACCACAATTGTTATTTGTTAAAATCTATAATTAAATTATACTCTTTAAAATATTTTAACCTCCTCATTCTACATAAAATATCAATATTTTATGAGTAAATTTTCATTAGTGTATTAAATTTATTTTAATATAATCATGAAAAATGGAATGAAAAATTATTATTTTTAAATGAGTTATTATGAATAAAAATAAATTGATATGAAAATAAATTATAATGATGATTAATATTAAATTATATTGATTATATCTATAGAGAAGATACTAATATTACTTTAAAACCAATGTAAAATAGAATTATACATCACAAGAAATTATGGTCTTTATAAAAATTGATTTTTACATTATTCATCCAAAATGAAATCATTTTAAGAAAATACCAAAAATTAAAAAGAACACATAGTTAATATACTAATATTAAAATTTAATTCCATTTAATCATATTAAATTTAAAAAAAATGATGTTTTTATTTTATATAAAACGAAATTATAAATTGAAATCACTTTAGATAAAATATATCAATTTTCATTGATTCTGAAAAATAATACTGAATTATTATAATGAATCTGAATCCCTTAAATTGTTGATGAATATTTATTAAGAATTACGTTGATTAATTATTAAAATAACCTTGTTCATCATGTTTTCTTAGTGTGAAACTAACTTTATAGTGTTATAAAGACCCACTAAAAATTATGTACGCAAACCTAAAATCAATATTGTTCACTAATTTTATTGATTAACGAAAATTCCTATAACTCTATTAGTCTCAAAAAATATTTATCTTGTGAGGAGATTATGAGAAATACCATCATGTAATATAAAATATACTTACAATCTTATATTTATAAAATATATTGTATGAAAAAAATTCTCATAATATAGAAATCAATGAATGGCCAACAGGGTGAGTTGACAACATTAAAAAAATTGAAATTTTATAAAAGCTGATATAATTATGAAATTAACGTAAATAAAAATATATACAATATTTTTTTTATTTATTTGGGTCGAATTGATCATAAATCTATTATCTTCTTCACTCAAATGTAGAGAGAAATGGAACCCAATAAAATGGAATCTTTAACACTTGATATGGATTAAGAACCCTTTAACAATTAATTTTAGTTACAATAGGATTATCCCAACTCCATTTATTTGAAACCTACAAAAGACAACCTAACTATATTTCTTTTAATGTGGAAGAAGTAGCCAACATTGTCTTTTTCAGGACCAAGGGATAACAAAAACCACCTTTCCTTGTACAAGTTAGACACATCACACATGTACCTTTTTGTGAGGTGGTATAACTTGAATATACTTACTTTTAAAGGTTAGGATATCCCAATAAATTTTACTATATAAGATAATAGTAATAAGTAGTACAATTAAAATAGTTATAGAATGATGAGTGCACGAGTGTTGTGGTTGTTTTATTTTTATTATGATATATATGTTGTAGTGCTATTAAGTCCATCAAAAATAATCTTAACATCATTGAGGTTAAAATACATTAATTTTTAGGTCCGTGATTTGTAAACATGTATGAAGATGAGTGAATCATTGTAATATTATTTCACTCTATTTTCAATTTAAAAGGTTCATTAACTCCAACCAATTCCATCTCTACATCACTGTTTTGTTCAAAGAAATTATGTAATAATTTTTTTATCATAATTTTATAGAGGAAAAAAATTAAAATCATTAAATCGATATGATATTTTTATTTTACAAATCATCAAAAGATATATATATACATATTAATCAAATTATAGGATTATTTGAATTCATAATTTATTCACTAGGGAAAAAATATCTCTTTATATAAATAAAAAGTATTCATAAACAAATATTAGATAATTTGAATGTTTTAAACAAAAAATAGTAATCCAAAAATTAAATATGATATTTAGAAATATAAATTTAAACATTTGATCATGTATAACTAGAAGTAATGAATGTCGTATGAACACCATGATCATCACTATACTGTAGAGTTCTACATCAAGTTCCACTATGCACTAGATTTCAAATACGAATAATACTATGGTGTGTTTAGCAATAAGAATATTTTTTTGACAACTAAAGACAAAAGTAAATTTTCAAAAATGAAATTAACTCTTCACTGAGGGAGCTTTAATTATTCGATTCCAAAATGTTTTGAAACTCAAAATAAAATGTTGTATCAGGGCTTCTACTATGTTGAAATTTTCAACGTTGTATCTTATAAAATCTCATGTGAGTCACATACAACACCATTATGTCATAGTGAACAAGGGATGAAGATATTAGATATTAAACAATTCTAGTGAGATTATCATAAGAATATGAAATTAAATGGCCATAGAAGATTACCAATATTGTATTTCTAATTTTATATAGATGAATCCAAAAACATATTTCTTTTTATCATACTATTTTTTATACATATAAATCCTTTTTGATATGTCCATTAATTAAAATAATTCATTAAGTTTATACTCAAAACTCCATGTTTCCTCTTTGGTATGCAAGAAGTCAGGTTTTTCAGTGTTTCATATATAATCTAATACAGTTTTAAATTCCATAGTATTGAGAATATGAAAAAACAAATAATCTATCAAAACATGATTATATAATTATTATTTTGGGTGTTTCATTTGAGTTTTGTACATTTTCATGTCACATTCAGTGATTCTGTATGAAACCATTAATTTCAATATGAAATTACTAGAGAATTTTATGACTCTTAAATGTTTATATGACTTCAATGTTCATTTAAAATGGCATCTAAAAGTATTATTTTCCTTCAAAAATAGAATTTATAAATTTATGAACTATTTAATGGAACTTCTATCATTTTCCAAAAAAGTATTTCATAGGAATTACATATGTTTCCCAAAAATGATATGTAATGAAAATTAGTAGAAATTGAATATTTAAATTGAGAACAATTAATCACATAATAAAACTAGATATGATAGATTTATTTAATATATGAGATATTATAATTAATTTATTAAAATATTCAAAATAATCACGGTATGATGAATAAAACAAATTATTTATTATAATTATAAAAAACAAGAGTTGGTTCAAGAAGCATAAAAAATTGTCTCGTATATCTGATATTTAAAAAATAAAACCATAATTACAAAAAATTTCTTCCCCCTTTTGGAATTAATTAAAAATAATATTTTTCAATTTAAATGGTTTTTATAGTTATAGAAAATAAATATTTTAATTTTAACACAAAAATTTCTTATACTCTCTTTATGTAATGTTATCACTATATGGAAAGAAACCAACTCTTAAAAATATTGAATCAAAAACTGATTTAGATTCATATCATACCTAATGATTAACAATAATTATAATAAAAAAACTTATTTAACAAATTAAAATAGATTTCATGTTTATAAGAAGATTTTGTAATATCAAACTATGAAAGATAAAAGTTAAAATTTTTAACAGTGAATACAAAACATTTACGAGAATTCTATGAAGTATCATAATTCAAAGCATATTAAAATTAGACAAAAAAACATGTTTTTATCAAAAAAGGGAACTATTATAGTATATTTTCAAGAAATAAATTTATTTTTAATTAAAAAATGGATTCAAACATCCGATGAACATTTTTATAAATATAATCTATAACAGATTTAAAAAAAGTATTCTATATTTAAATATCCTCTTTTATCCTAATAATAATGAAAGTAAAATCTATGATCAATATAATCTTTTATATAGTGCTGTAAAATATTTTTGCAAATATAAATAACATAATTTTTTCATAGAATATAATAATCCTTTAAAATGTGAAACCGTACGGAGATTATGTTTTCTTTTTCTATTATGATTGAGTATATCAAGATAGAACAACATTATATTATGACACAAATTTAGAAAGAAAAATTGAATTTTGATTTATTTTTATTTGCTAATTCATATTTTTTATGCAATATAGATAGAAATATAACACACATGAAAAAGTAAAATATCTTATAATTCATTGATGTTGTTAAATGTAAAAACAAACCAATACTAACTCTAGATGTTTTAATAGGAATAAATTTTCTATAATTATCAAAATATAATTTATAATTACTATAAATTGGGGTATTCATAATTTTACTGGGGTCTAATCCAAATATTTCAACAAATTCCTTAGAATACATTGATTTATTGAGAAATATACCATCAGTTCATCACGAAATTTGATGAAAATTATGTAATATAAGTTCTAAAAATAAATTTATTTTAAATTAACTTTTCAACAAGTATGAAAAATATTAACATAATTTATTTCGTGATGATCAAAATATGATATCATCCATATAAATTTCAATGATAAAAAAATAATTCTAATTTCTCATAATAATCAATTTTGGATCATTGTTTCATTCCTAAAATATGTTTTTCAACAATAAATTTGATATTATTTGATACATTGTTTGAGGATAATTCTTCAAACAACATCATTCTTTATAATGTTTTAAAATATGATTTGGTAACATTTCATTCTCATTTTCAAGTGGTTGTATTACATATACATCTTTATAACAATAACTATTTATAAAATACTATTAACATCCATTTAAAATAATTTGACATAATGAAAAATTACATAGGCTATTAATATTATAATTCTCTATAACCATGTTAAAGAGGAATAAGATTCAACAAAATCATTACCATCTCCTTTATATAATCCTTGAGTAGCTAACATAGTTTTAATTTTAATGATTTGACCATATTAATTAGGCATGTTTCTAATGATCAATCTAGATCCAATAATATCAGAATCAGTAGGTGTAAAAATGAAATTCCACACATTAGTTCTATAAATGAAGGCAATACATCTTAAATATCCAAGATCCACTCATAATCACTTAAATATTCATCAATTTTTTTTGAAAAAACATGAAATAAAAAAAAATTATATTAAAAATTTTATACCATATCCTTTATTTTGAACATTTAATTCAACATCTCAATAGAAATAATTTATTGGATGATATTTATGAGTTTTCCAACTCATGTGATTTGGTTTATAGGGTATTTCTCTCCCCCACAATTGGTGAATTTGTTCCATTAATCTTGTCTTCAGTTAAATTGAAGTCATTAAAAATAAATCGTTGATTCAGCCCCAACCTTTAAAAAAATATTAAAAAAAACCAAATTTATGTTCTCTTCACTTACAATATTTACTGGTAGTTGTACACCACATATATCATAAATGAATTTTTTTAAATAAATTATGTATAATTTATTGTTTCATCCCAAAATAATTTTTCAAATTTATATTCATTGAAAATTTTTATAGTTATTAATTGATGTTTTTTATTTTTGTATTCCTTAATACCATAAGATTGTGGTGTTGTGGGAGATAAAAAATTATGAAAACTCCCATTTCCCTCATAAAATTGGGTAAATTTGAAAATACCTCTATAAAATAAAAATTTTAGGGAATATAATAAACTACCATTTTACACATTGAACCACATTACAATAAGAAAGAAACATATAAATTGTTTTTTATTTTTATGCAAGAAAAAACCCATACGAATAAACAGAAATCATAAAAAATAACTAAAATGTATTTTTAGCACCCAAACATGTAGTTTTAATTTGGTCAAAAATATATAATTAAAATATATAGGTGATATTAAAAAGAATAATTATTTGATATCATTAAAATAGATTTTTACCATTTACCTTTTATACATGAGTCAGATACATAGGTGTTATCCATTTTATGTTTCAGAAACAACATATCAGTTTGTTTCATTGAATGCATATGTAGAAATATAAAATTAACCACCTCAAATATTATTTACAAAAATATCTCATCATTGTTTATTGAATTTAAAATTTTATAAATTTGATAATTTTATTGATCAAAATTAATGATATAGATGTTCTCTTTCGTATTATTAATGTATTAGAAATATTAACATTTAAAAAATATGCTTAGAAATTTTGAAATTAAGTGAACATTAAATAATCACATAACTAAAAAGTTATTATTAAATTATTCCTTAAGACATCAAATGATAACTGTTTGGAACAATTTTTGTTTTATAATTCAATCTTATCCATAATATTGAACATAATATTTATCTTTATCATCAAAAGTGACATTACAACCATCATAGTTATTAAAAAGTTAAAATATTGAGATTTCACCTTCTAAATGTATTCAGAATCCACTATCCATATAAAATATATCATTTTTTATTCTCCTACACCACATTTCCTTCAAAAATATATTTACAAAAAATAATTACACCAACAAACATGGGTCTAATTTGGTTTGAAAAAAGTATTGTTGGGAACTAAAAATTGATTTTGGATTTTTTTGGTAATCATGAAGACGGTGTCATATAAATAAAATATTTTCTATATATAAGAGATTTGTGTAATCAATGTTATTGTTATTTTTCATAATGACCTTACAACATATGGAACTTTATCCATTTTCATTTGAACCATTAACAATTAATTCCTTATAAATATGTCATATTTGGTTATCATAACTAATTCCAGTATGAAATTTATTAATTTTATTCATACTCACCATTTTATCATAGTTTTCTATTCTATTAAATATTTTTGGAAGATATGTTTTCAAACCTAAAATCTAATTCCTCAAATTATCATTGCCTTCTAAAACACAATTAGTCATTATTTGTTATTGTAGTTCTTCATAGACACAAAATAAATGATTCAATAAATTACATCTTTAATAAATTGATTTTTTTTCATGTGTATATGTTATAAATAATTCAGTATATTCCATTTAGGAAGTGGTTGTTTCATTATAGAAATATATATATTAAGACATTCATTTTCTTAATGAAGTTTCGTATATTTGATTTAAGAATGTTTTTCATGATGTAAATCATTTATATATCAAGATTTAATCTCATGATCTTATTATTATATTCCTATTTAGAATTATTTTCATAATTAGATTAAAAATATCAATAATAATATGATTCACATAGTTTGATTGATGGAATAACTAAATAGTGGTTTTATATATTCATTTTTGATAATAATTCATATTTCCAAATAATGGGCTCAATAAAATTTCACTTAGCTATAATAGATTCAATTTCCTTCATATACAATTTTCTCATACTTCTACCATTCATGGACTGTGGGAACTAGGGTTTAATGTTAGTTATTTCTATATTCAATGAAATATCCTAAGGATTATTAGGTATAGTATTATCTTTCAATCTTCATTTATAATAATTTCAGTGGTAATCCATTTTATATCTCCTTGAGTAACATACATTTCTTCTTCCACTGACAACCAGAAAAGATTGTTCTCTTTCACTTTATTTTATGTCATAATTAGGGTACTAAGTATTAACATGAATTTAAATTTTTTATAATTGATTTCCTATTTTTATTTTAGTCAATAGAATTATTTTTTAAATCCATGGAATATTGTTTAAAAAGGTAAATTATGTCCATTTGTGGAAGATTCATTGGATTGTTTTACACTCATTAATTTCTTCATTCATAGGGTGTAATTTTTTATATAGATCACTTAAAACTCCTTCTAATAAAACAAAATTATCTATATAATCTTCTAAATTACTCAAACCATTTATTATAAATTTAATCCTTTGAAATAGTTTAAACTTCTAAAAATTTAAGTCATTTTTATTAAGAAAATTACATGAAAATATTAGTTCTTATTGATCACTTGATCCAATATGAGATACATTCAATTTCTATGAAATATAATATACTTTTTCTCAAGTAGATATATGGATTTAATTATTTGTAATAATAACACAATATATAATATTCATTACCACCTAGCTAAAAATATATCTAATTGAATCATTAAAACTTAATATTATACGGTTAACTCCATCTACTTTTTGTGGCATGAATTGTATAGACCCAAAATTAATGCTTAAATTATTATGGTTAGCTTCCACACTTGAATTGTTAAATCCAAAATCTATTCCATCAATGAATGGATGCTTTTCATGAGTATATATTTTATTTAGACTCATTTTTTTCAATATTAGAAAGGTATTTACCCATTAATGATTATGTATGGTATGACAAACACACACAGATATATATATATATATATAACCAAATTATAGGGTTCAATCCATGATACAAAGTTTTTTGTACAAATATTAAGATGGTTAAATGGTTAATTTGGGGTGATTTTACACTTCATTAAATTTTAAATAATTATCAGAGATAACATAATTGTATAGTGGAAATAAATATAAATAGACATAAAACTATTATTTAGAAATTATGTATAGTTGATCCAATGTCTAGTAATTTCATCTTCAAAACACACAGATAAATAGAATTCACTAAAATAGAATATTTTATTTTTTTACGGGGATTTCAACCCTTCAAATATCCCTTCTTAATCCCACGAGGATAAACCTAATACTAACCTATTTAAACCAAGGTGGAATAACTCAACTATATTCCGTTTGAAGTTGTGTAAGGAACCATATATTCCATTATCTAAACCAAGGAACAACTGAAATACCATTTCCTTTTACTGATTTAGAAGAACCTACACATACCTTTAATTGGGGTTGTAGAACCTAAAAAATTCACCTTTTAAGGGAAGTATAACCCACATAATAATTTACATGAACACTAATAAAAAGTGGTAGTACTATGAAATATTATTTACAATGAACAATAATTAAGATTTCAGATAGATTTATTTTCTATGATTGTTTTAGAATATAGTAATATTATGCCAAGAAAAAAAGTTATTAGAAAAAGTGAACATTCAGTATATTGATGTTTAGAAAAGTTCCTTGTAATGATGAATGTGGAAATTTACCAAACAACTACATGAAGTTGAATCCATTTTCAGGTTATACATTTCATCCACCTTATCCACATCCTTATCAACATCATTAGTTCTATAACAAAACATAATTTTGGATTTTTATCATTATCATTTTATTGATTGTAAAAATTCAAATTTCTACAATTATTTCACATTTTCTTGCCAAATATTATGTTATAATACCTAATCCTATCATACTTTGAATATAAAGATGGTCAAAAGGCCATGTGACCTCTGTAAGGAAACCCTAGGATTAGATGATTAAAAATAGTATTAGGGGTCTAAATAGTTGTCATTAGGATTCTATAATCAATGCATTATAGTTCAAAATAATAGCACAATAAAAAAATACACATTAATTAATACTAAAAAATAAGTAACTGAACATGTTATAACCCACATGAAATATATACATATGGGAATATATAAATATCACCCACTAATATTACCAAATATATAAAAAAGGTAAAAAAGAATAATTACTCAAGGATTTTCTACTTCTGTGATCCACACTTCACTTCTATATCTTGAGTTTGAGCTATCCTAATAGGTAGTCAAGAACGAAGCCTCAGACCAACCTATACTAGTAACCATGTGAATGTATTCTCTAGTACCCAAGTCTAATGGAGGACTAAACTAGGTGTGTGTGTGTGTGTATAAAAAGGTAGGTAACCACCAACATGGTCCCATACATAATGAAAAATGTTGTGATATATACAAGTTCTAATATCAAAATAAAGACATAAATAAAATATATAACATAAACAAATAAATAACCACCCATGATACCCAATTCGGCCTGATTCTAGAATGTCTCTAATTACATCATGCAGATTGTACCTAAAATAATACGATAACCTCTTCAAGTAAATTTTCATAAAACCTTGGTCATGACAACTAATCATCATTTATTCTCAATTCTATGACCCTGATCAACCATACCATTCTTATCCAGTTTTAGAGTGTCTCTTACCATGAGAATCACCTCATTGGGTCCACTTTCCACACTATGGGGATCCGATTCTCAAACTATCCATGATCAACTGCAAATCCTAGAGTCACAGAAGGAATCCCTCATCCTTAATCCCATTGGCTAATCCCAACAGTAGTACATGTACATTCATCTCAATCATGCCAAAATCTAATTCCTAATATGGGAAATAACTAGGAAATCCAATACTTCTATTTTTTAATTATCCTTAGGTAAACAAAACTATCCAATGTATACAACCATAAATCATAGACTTAATCACTTGGGAATTTACATCTCATAGATCATCAGTTGAACCAAAATTGTGCATCCAACCAATCCTATGGGTTATCCCAAACATTGATTAAGTGGATTTATAATTCATCCGAATGATTTAAAAACTCCATGACTAGGGATATAACACCACCTAGAAACTCTTAATATTTCTCAAATTCTATGAGTCCCAAAAAATCATAATGGTCTAATGGTTTCACTATTTCAATCTCGGCTCCCTGGGCATTCTCAATTGTCTAACAATTTTTTATTAATCCCAATAAACATGTGAATTCTTGTATGCACTTCGTAACACATGATTTTTGTGTATATTATTGAAAATCGTATCTTTGGTTCAATATATCCATTAATCATATACACTAGAAACTATTCAAACAAGGATGCCTCATAAAAAAGTGTTGTGATCATATCCTATGCATTGTTGTAATCCTAGAGTATTATACATCTCATCAAGTGATTCAAAGACACCCTTTTAAATAACTACAATATTAGGTCCAATGGATAATTACAATGTGTCATAGGAAATCACATATATTACAACATATAATAATGAAAAATTGTCAAGGGATAGGATGATAACATGACTATCACAATCAATATATCCCCTGGAGGATCACTTGTTAGTTCATGTTATGTGGTGAAAACAAAAACCATATAAACTCATATCTATTCACACCTTCTCAAATTTGGTATAAAAATCATGAACCAACTATAGAACACTATTTAACTACATATGAGTAGTACCCTACATGTGGTCCTACTAGTAGAAACACGGGGAGAAGGACCCCACTTGGGCCCTCAGTCTTAGTCATGTCACTTTGGTCATAGCTCATCTCACTGGGGAAGTCACACTTTGCAACTGTGTTATAACATAGAATGACATCATGGTCATCAAGGTGTAAATCCTGCAAACAACAAAATAAAGAGATGTCTCATGCCCTACCTCACACATTTGGTTATTCTAACAAGGTCTACTAAACATACCCATCCTTAACCATATTTTAGTGCATACATGTATGCTAAACACATAGAAAACAAAGAGTATCACTCACCCATTGATCAACCAAATGGACCACATATAACTCTATATTTTCCACATCTCAGAAATGGAAATCCATTGGTCCTTATATTTTCTAACAACATGTTTCTTAACATAAAGAACTACAGGGTCTTCTACACTAGGGGTACTAATTTTAGAACAATTAATCAATTAATTCACACCAATTAGAGGGGTTTAAGTGTATCTTGGAGGATAATTAGTTGATTATTCTTCATTAAGTTCCCAGGGTATAAGGCCATGTAATGTGGTCCTTAGTGTCATTTTCACTTCACTCGTATCATTACATTTTACATTAAATAAAACAAAAATATTTAATAAAAATTAAAATAAAATAAAATCTGTCAACACAATGGTTTGTGTGACTTCACATATCATAAAATATAAATAAAATCATAAATGATATATAGAAATTATGTACCCAACCTTCCACATATAAGGATTTCCCATTTACTAATCCATGGCTGATGACTATTTCCATACCTCATTATTTCACATCCACAAATAGCCATGATCATCTCTTTGACTGGAGATTTTAAATCCATCCTTGTAAACCTGAACCATTAATTTATTTAATTATAATTAATCAATTAATTCACTTTAAACTAGGGATAATTTCAGATAACATATATAAAAATATTCATCTATTGAATCATTAAGAAACGATGTTATAGCCACCCCCTTTCCATCACTGAACCCATGTAGATCCCAAGACCCATCCTAAAGAATTGAAAACATGGTAAATTTAATTAATTTTTTAGGTAAAAACCAAAGAAAATTAATAAATTTGAAATACCTTCTAAAATAACTAGGAAACTATGTGAAGATGGAGTTATAAGGCATCCTCTTCCAATTTAAAGAATATGCCCTATAATTCTCAACTAATTCCTAAATTTTCTAGTGGAATAGGAACCATGACCCTAATCCTAGAGATCTAAAATTAGGTGACCTCAATGTAAGGATAAGTTCAGGGAGTCATAGGTGAAAACACACCTTAATTACCATCAAGTGTCACAAAAATTGGTTTAATTATAAAGAATAATTGAGGATGTATGAGGACCATAGTTGGGTCACACATGAGGAGGGGTATAATTAATAGGGGTCTCCCCTCTTAAAATTTTAAAGGTAAAAATGGTTATATTTGTGTTTTAATGATCCACATTGTTTTTTAAACAATTCACCAATCATTCTATATATACTATCAGAGTACACAACTCTCGTAGTACTAGTCCACATGGTTTACTATAACATGAACCAATCATGTGAATCAGTATTATCGTTTTTAATAAAATTTCAAACATTTTAACAATAATCACCACAAAATCATGCTCTAATACTCTATCCCAAACCAATTCACTTAGTTAACTATATATTCTATAGTGTTTCCTCAAATCTATATTCTAATCATTATAGACTTCAATTCTTAATATAAATTGAATTAAAAACCTCATCATGCTCAAGTATCCATGTAGCTCCTATGCCACACGTATCAAATCATGAAATCAATTAAAAGACTCCAAAGACTCCTAAATCCTAACCCAAAACACTCGAGTAACACTCAACCACATGAAGAAATTATTAGGCCTCAAAAACATTTTTAAAAAAAATCCTTAAGATGACATAAATCTCAAGATTTTATTATGATCCCCTATTCAAAATCCATCCCATCCACTAAACATAAAGTTCAAAATTCTTTTGGAATTCAAACATTTATATAAATGTAGGGTATTAAAAAATCCCAATAGAACAATTCTCATACACAAGAACTCTAGAAGGATATCATATTATCTATCCTATCATTTCAATTCTATAAATTTCATTAAAAATTTAATTCTCTATTCTCGAATGCATATTGAGATTAACTAGCACTATTCCTACATCAGGCACTCAACCCATCGAGAAAAAAATACCACAATTGAATTAATTACTATAGACCGAGATAATGCTCCCCATCACTATTTAATCTAGAGATACCAACATTTTATCATCCAAATGATGACCTGGCCTATAGTTATCTCCACCATAAAACCCATATCACAAGATAATTCTGAATCACAATTTGGTAGCATTATAATAATTTATTTACATTACATGATCTTAATATTCTTATGATACATATGATGTGATCCGCAAAATCATTACAAGAAATCCCATGAAACCACCAGCCAAACACTAGTACCAATATTCACTTTCCATTTCCCACCCAAAATACACATTCTCCATCCATCCAAGCCCAAAACGAATACTCTACCACTTCATATAATAACCATGGACAACTCCATAATGATATCTTTTATATCCTAAATAATGTGTGTGATGCAATTTCCATTCCACCGCATCCAACTTCATTTAAAACCAATATTCAGACCACATATAGCCGACCTACCTAAAACATTATTAACAACCCCCCTGAGGCATCACCCAAAACATTTAATCATGATGCCCATACCCTCAAATATAATGCATAATCATTCAAGCATGCCCAATAAACTTTGTACTCAACTCTATTAAAACTCAATGGTAAAAACCTCATCCAACCGCAACTCATTTCCATTATCAAACAGACCACATGCACCAATATACATTCAATCCAATCACACATAGATAATCATAAATTATCCTGATCCCTAGTATGACACTCATATTCCATCCCATATTATTCCTAAATTTATATATGTAATTGAACTAGGAATAATGATAAAATATGATTCATTTATCCAATGAAATTAAAATTCCTTAACAATCATCCAATGAATGGTCTCAGACCCCCATGTCCATTAAATCTTGAGATTTTTTACACATGTGATTGATATCATTCCCTCTCATATGGTCTTCCATACTCTTCCCCTCAAGTGAAACCTTAGCAGTTTATTTCCTAAATATGTTTTATTTTGTTTTTCATTCTATCCACACTCATAAATTCTCAATCTATTAGACCTATAAAGAACTCCAAAAAATCACATTGGTCCTCAAAACATGTAGAAACATATCTTGTTCAAAATTCAATAGGACCTATACATAAAATTTGTGGTTTTTTTATGTTTTGTTCATTATGGTATAATTTTATTAGTCTATGGTTTTAAATTTGAAATATCCACCATATGGGTAAGTCACACTTGATTTCCAGGAGGATATGGTCATAAAATCTACATAATTTTATAGGGGTTTAATCATTCTCCACTAAGGTGTCACTTTTTTGTGATAATTCTCTCCATTGTTGTGTAGCTGAATGAAAAGCAAGTGTCCTGTGTCCAAGCACATGCCCCATCCGATGGCTGATGTCATACCCTCTCAATCAACCAAATCCGTAAAGCACTGCAATGATGAATAGATGGATGTGGAACCTCTCTGAGGCCTGATCCATGTGGTCAAATCCAAGTGCATCTCCATTCCAACAGAATTGAACCACAACAAATCACTACAAAACTCAACCATGAAATCAGACCATTCAAACCATCACCAAACCATCACCATCATTGCCCACATCCTAGAACCAATGCTAGAAGAATAGTGAAACCCCAAATCCAACTCAGACAAATAAGAACAACCAGAGGATCACAAAAATTACAGCCATCCGAACCAAATAAAACATCACAAAACCTTCAATGCTGCAGAAACTCCACAAACACTCCGGAGACCATTACCTCTCCCCTCCAGGTCACTCAGATCTGTCACCGGCCATCACCGGAGCCACACCAATGTGCTTCCATGCCATTCTAGACCGAACCAAAGCCGGATCTACTACATACTATCCGCACAGACTGAACCCTGCCGAATCAAGCCACACACAGACATGATGGCACCAACCCAAATCGAGATAAAGACGGTGTTCCGCGAGACATGTCTTCACCGAGACCGAAGACACCACCAGACCAAGACAAAACCCCACTGTGTCTCACCATCAACAAGCCTCGAGCTGAGAAGATCCGGAGGAAGCCGGCCAACGAGATGATCTAGAGGAAGCCGGAAAAGCCCCGTCATGCTGAGACAATGCAGAGGAAGCTGACTCGAGACCAAATCACGCCGGAGAGGGAAGGGGAAGCGAGGCCGATGGGAAAACCCTAGTCGCCACTAAGGGGATAGGAGAATCCGCTCGTAGGCTGAGTTCATAGGTCCAATGTCATGGATGAAGTGACAAGATAATGCTATATGTTTTTAAGGGGGGTGCAATACTAGAAACGAAGGTTATACCAACGGTTTTAAACCATTGGTATAGGCTGGAAAACCGTTGGTATAGCCTATACCAACATTTTTCCAAATCATAGGCTAGTAAGCCATGAGGAAAGCCTTATACCAACGGTTTGATCTAAACTGTTGGTATATCTCACTGTATTTATTGATATACCAACAGTTTCAAGAGAACCATTGGTATATGTTTGTATAATATTTTTACCAACGGTTCTCAGAAACCATTGGTATATACTGTTTTTTTTAATTTCTCTCAATGTATACTAATGATTCTAAACCGTTGGTATTGTATTTTTTGAGAATTATTATACCAACTATTGAAAACCATTGGTATTGTGTTTTTCCAGAACTCCTATACCAACAGTTCTAAACCGTTGGTATTGTGTTTTTCCAGAATTCCATAAACTCTTATACCAACGGTGTAAAACTGTTGGTATTGAGTTTTTCCATAACTGCTGAAGAGCAGCCCTCCAGTAGCCCCTCCACTATACACCTGCATAAAAAATATTACAAAAACCACATACAGACTTAATAAAGTATAAAAAACACCAAAAATAACACAAAAAAACACATACAACCATCAAATTCTTCCAACCATGTCATGTACTACAATTCCCTATTTCAATCTTCATATGAAAACAATCATCCGGTAGTAATTCACCTCACCCCTACACAACCCCCCAACCAGCACAGCCCCCCCACCTCCCCATCAAATTATAATAGGTAGAATAGTCTGAGAAATACCTATTAGAGTTGAATAAGAGTTTGAAATTGGCTCAAATCCCATTTTTTTTTTCTGATCCTAGATTTTGGTATGTAATGATTTGTGATGAATTTTGCATTGAAAATGTATTGTTTATAATATATGGTGGAAAGGTATTTTCTTAGGAGTCTCATCACTTATGACCCCATGAGTGAAACTACCCAACTCATGAAAAAGAGTTTGTGACTGTTATTGATGAGTGTAAATTTCAGTTGTATTCACTTAAAATGATGTCCTTTTAAAACAAAAGAGAGACTTTGAGTGTTTCCGTCCACACCACACCTCAGATTGAGGAAGAGTTGACTCGTACACATCAGAAATGACCCATGGATCATTTTTCTAAAGTATCAACACAATCCGAATGCATTTGGTTGGTTTCACATATGCCAGTTGTTTTTACTTAAAAGCGTATCTATTTTAAACAAAAAAAAAAAGACACTTTGAGTGGTACCGGCCACACCATGCCTCGGATTGAGGCAAGGTTGACTCGTACATGTCACAAATGAACCATAGATCCTTTTCTTATAGTATCAACAGAGCTTGAATGCGTTTGGTCTGTTTTCCGTAAGTCAGTTGTTGTTTTTACTTAAACTGTTGTCCATTTCAAAGAAAAGTTAGACACTTTGAGTGGTTCCAGCCACACCCCACCTCAGAGTGCGGCGGGGTTGACTTGTACACGTCAAAAACGAATCATGGATTGTTTTCTTAATGTTTTAATAGAATCCGAATGCATTTGGTCAGTTTTCCGTATGTTAGTTGTTGTGTTCACTTAAAATGATGTCCATTTTAAATAAAAGAGATACACTTTGAGTGGTGTCGGCCACACCGTGCCTCAGATTGAGGCGGGGTTGACTCGTACACATCACAAATGACCTATGGATTGTTGTCCAAAAGTATCAACATAATCCAAATGCGTTTGATTGGTTTTACGTATACCAGTTGTTTTTACATAAAATCATATCCATTTTAAATAAATGAAATACACTTTGAGTGGTACTAGCCACACTGCACCTCAGATTGAGGTGGGGTTGACTCGTACACATCAAAAATAACCCATGGATCGTTTTCCTAAAGTATCACCACAATCCGAATTCCTTTGGTCGGTTTTCCATATGTCTTTTTTTTTACTTAAAACCACATCCATTTAAAAAAAAATAAAGACACTTTGAGTGGTACCGGCCACACCGGCCCTCGGATAGAGGCGAGGTTGACTTGTACACGTCACATATGACCCAGGGATCGTTTTCCTAAAGTTTTAACATAATCTGAATGCGTTTGGTCGGTTTTCCGTATGCCAGTTGTTGTTATCACTTAAAAGCCTGTCCATTTCAAATAAAAGTGAGACTCTTTGAGTGGTACCGGCCACACCGATCCTCATATTGAGGTGAGGTTGACTCGTAAACATCAAAAATGACCCATGGATACTTGTGCTAAAGTATAAACAGAATCCGAATGCGTTTGGTCCATTTTCTGTATGTCAGTTGTTGTTTTTACTTAAACTGTTGTCCATTTCAAAGAAATGTGAGACACTTTGAGTGGTGTCGGCCACACCACACCTCAGATTGGGGAGGGGTTGACAGTATGTACATAATCCGAATGCATTTGGTCGGTTTTCTGTATGTCATTTTTTTTACTTAAAAGCACATCCATTTTAAACAAAAGAAAGACACTATGAGTGGTACCGGCTACACTATCCCTCAGATTGAGGCGGGGTTGACTCGTACACATCACATATAACCCATGGATCATTGTCCTAAAGTTTCATCAGAATCCGAATGCAGTTGGTCGGTTTTCCGTATGCCAGTTGTTGTTTTCACTTAAAATCCTGTCCTTTTCAAAGAAAAGTGAGACACTTTGAGTGGTATCGGCTACACCATGACTCAGATTGAGGCGGGGTGGACTTGTACACTTTAAAAATGACCCATGGATACTTTTCCTAAAGTATCAACAGAATAAGAATGTGTTTGGTCTGTTTTCCGTATGTCAATTTTTTTTTACTTAAACCATTGTCCATTTCAAAGAAAAGTGAGACACTTTGAGTGGTTCCGACCACACTGCGCCTCAGATTTATGCGGGGTTGACTCATACACGTCAAAAAGGACCCATGTATCATTTTCCTAATGTGTCAACACAATCCGAATGCGTTTGGTCGGTTTTCCGTATGTCGTTTTTTTAATTAAAAGCGCATCCATTTTAAACAAAAGAAAGACACTTTGAGTGGTACTGGCCACACCGACCCTCGGATTGAGGCAGGGTTGACTCATAGACGTCACATATTATCCATGGATAGTTTTACTAATGTTTCAACAGAATCTAAATGCGTTTGGTCGGTTTTCTGTATGCCAGTTGTTGTTTTCACTTAAAATCCTGTCCATTTCAAATAAAAGTGAGACACTTTGAGTGGAACCGGACACACCATGTCTCATATTGAGGCAGGGTTGACTCGTACACATCACAAATGACCCATGGATACTTTTCCTAATGTATCAACAAAATCCGAATGCGTTTGGTCCATTTTTCATATGTCAGTTGTTGTTTTTACTTAAACTGTTGTCCATTTCAAAGCAAAGTGAGACACTTTGAGTGGTTCCGACCACACCGCACCTCCGATTGAGGCAAGTTTTACTCGTACATGTCAAAAATGACCGATGGATCATTTTACTAAAGTATCAACACAATCTGAATGCGTTTGGTCTATTTTTCGTATGTCGTTTTTTTACTTAAAAGCGCATCCATTTTAAACAAAAGAAAGACATTTTGAGTGGTACCGGTGACACCGGACCTTGTATTGAGGCGGGGTTGACTCGTACATGTCAGATATGAAGCATGGATCATTTCCTAAAGTTTCAACAGAATCCGAATGCGTTTGGTTGGTTTTCGGTATGCCAGTTGTTGTTTTCACTTAAAATCCTGTCCATTTCAAATAAAAGTGAGACACTATGAGTGGTACCGGCCACACCATGACTCAGATTGAGGAAGGGTTGACTCTTACACATAACAAATGACCCATGGATACTTTTCCTAACATATCAACAGAATCTGAATGTGTTTGGTCCATTTTTTGTATGTCAGATGTTGTTTTTACTTAAACTCTTGTCCATTTCAAAGAAAAGTGAGACACATTGAGTGGTTCCGGCCACACCGCGCCTCGTATTGAGACGATATTGACTATTAAACATCATAAATGACCCATGGATCATTTTCCTAAATAATAAACACAATCCAAATGCGTTTGGTCGGTTTTCCGCATGTCGTTTTCTTACATAAAAGCGCATCCATTTTAAACAGAAGAAAGACACTTTGAGTTGTACCAGCCACACTAACCCTCGGATTGAGGCGGGGTTGACTCGTGCACATCACATATGACCCATGGATCGTTGTCCAAAAGTTTCAATAGAATCTGAATGGATTTGGTCAGTTTTCCGTATGCCAGTTTTTGTTTTCACTTAAATTCCTGTCCATTTCAAATAAAAGTGAGACACTTTGAGTGGTACCGGCCACACTGTGCCTCAGATTGAGGCGGGGTTTACTCATACACGTCAAAAATGACACATGGATACTTTTCCTAAAGTATAAACAGAATCCTAATGCGTTTGTTCCATTTTCCGTATGTCAGTTGTTGTTTTTACTTAAACTATTTTCCATTTCAAAGAAAAGTGAGACACTTTGAGTGGTTTCGGCCACACCGCGCCTCAGATTGAGGTAGTGTTGACTTGTACACATCAAAAATGACCCATGAATCGTTTTCCTAAAGTATCAACACAATACTAATGAATTTGGTTGGTTTTCCGTATATCGTTTTGTTTAATTAAAAGCGCATCCACTTTAAACAAAAGAAAGATACTTTGAGTGGTACCGACCACATCGGACCTCGGATTGAGGCGGGGTTGACTCGTACACATCACATATGACCCATGTATTGTTTTCCAAAAGTTTCAATAGAATCTGAATGCGTTTGGTCGGTTTCCCATATGCCATTTGTTGTTTTCACTTAAAATCCTGTCCATTTCAAATAAAAGTGAGACTCTTTGAGTGGTACCGACCACACCGTGCCTCAGATTGAGGCGGGGTTGACTCGTACACATCAAAAATGACCCATAGATACTTGTCCTAACATATCAATAGAATCCAAATGCGTTTGGTCTATTTTCCGTATGTCAGTTGTTGTTTTTACTTAAACTGTTGTCCATTTCAAAGAAAAGTGAGACACTTTGAGTGGTGCCGGCCACACCACGCCTCAGATTGAGGCGGGGTTGACTCATACACGTCAAAAATGATTGATCATGTATTTAATATAGTCATGGACCTCTTTAAATGGATAAGAAAAATTCTCATATGGTTTGAGTTCATTTATCACCTTTCAATCATCCTTCAAACACAGTTTGGAAACCTTACTTTCCTATAATTATAGGATTCATGAAAATTATTATTATATTTTAAATAATATCCACAAAACACGCCTTCATTATTGAGTGGTATATGTTATTATCCACTATTGTTGGATTTTGGGTATGACTCCCAGTATATATCTCATTACCTCATTAAATTTGGTCATGGTGTGAATAAAATAACCATCGAATTGTAATTTCTTTAGAGATAATATCATATCAATTTCACTCAAAAAACCTTATACTTAAAATCACATTTTCCATATCATTTTCCACATGCATAAACATGAAATACATGGCTAAATAAGAAACTTGAGTAATAAAAAATAGAAAAATGGGTATCACAGTACCAAGGAATACTAAAGATCTAGGTAGTAGACTAATCATACAATAAGAATCAAGTGCAAAAAACAAATCTGCTAACAACGTCCCTATGAAGCAGAGGAAAACCTCAAGAGTAATCTCCCCAAAATGTCAATATCAATCCCCAAGAATAATAGACCTAGAAAATAGGGGTAAGACCAAAGTCAAACATCCTTGATAACCAACGTGAAATGGATGATTTCCTTAAGATAAACCTTTCACCTAAGTACCCAAGGAAACCCATGTTCTCTTTTTCACAAACCCATTTCAATGCCTTGAAAACCATTCAAAACCATTTATAATACATTTATCAAAATCCAAGGAAAACCAGTTTTTATTTCAAAACACTTTTCAACACATACAAAAATCATGCCAATTTCATTAATCAATTTATAAATCAATTTTCAAATCAAAACAAGTAGTTTCATTATCATAGGCTAGAAATGGAACCACCTACCTTGAATTTCGGGTTACACACACCCACAACAGAATATAAAACCAACTTATGCTTTATGAACCAATCATTTAAAGAGGAAGAAACTACTCATAATAACCCATAAAATCTCATATAGCATCACTCACCTCCAAACCATTATAACATCATTAGGCTTCCATATTTGGTCGAAAATAAAGAGTTATAATGAATTCAAAAAAATCCATACCAGAGTGGAATACCAGGTTCAAAAATAAAGAGTTATACAGAATTGAAAAATGTAATGGATCAATCTGCCCCTGATCACCATCACCATCACCACTTTCATCATCGGCCTCATCGTCATTGCCATCTTTGTCCTCATCATCGTCCTCGTCACCATCCCCATTCTTGTCGTCGGCCTCATCCTCATCCTCGGCCCCATCCTCACCCTCAGCCCCATCCTCGCCCTAGTCCTCATCCTCATCCTCACCCTCGTCCTCTTCAGCATCCTCGTCATCACCAAGAACGTCATCATCTCGACCCCCACAAGAGCTACCACCTGGTGCATTGGATAATGCACCCATCGATGACATAAATGTCTGACAAGCCGTGATGGCCTCTGGTGGAAGTGATGAAGATAAAGCTTTCATCAGTTTCATAAATTCTTTGTCCCTCGTTTGAACTTTTACTACCAACTCTGTGACCCTTTCATCAGACTTTCTTGCATTCTCCTTGACCTGTTCCAACTCGGTGGTACTAGAATGGATACCTGGAGAGGACTAATACCTCGTCAGGACTATATTCTTACTAGGTTGGCAGAGTACTCGACCAGAGTGCTCCTCTCCCATAACCTGATATAAATGATTATGTGGCTCAAAATTTTCAAGCACTAGGCATCAATATCCTCTAAAGCATCCTGTTAAAAACATTAATATATTATTAAATTTCAAAATAGATATTAAAATTTGAAATAAACAAATTAAATCTTACAATCTTTTCTTGGGTTGGTTCATTTACCGCAGTTCCATCTTTTTTTCTTCTACTCGAGCAAAACAATTTTGCTCGAGGGATAAGTCCTTAAATATTCAATTTTTGCTTCTGTAATGACATTTAAACAATATAAAGTGCAAGTATAATCATATATTCAATATTCAATAAATCTCATAATTTAAGTAGGAAACAATAAAAATGGAAATTTCTAAAGAAAAATTATAAACAACTATGTCGTACCAGCTGCCTCTCAGGATCTGACATAGTTGTGTTCCCCAAAGTGTAGAGGAATTGCTTTGAATCCATATTTTTTGTTTTTTTCAGAAGATTCCTAAATAATGTTTAATAATAAATAAGTTTATATTAATGAAAAATATGAAAACTGTCATTTAAATACCTCAAATGATATTAATACCTTAAATTTGGTAGTCGCCCAATGGGTGATCATTTGGCGATATTGCTCTATCAGGAAGTCATCCACGATAGGTAATGTCTCCAACTCCGTGGCCAATCTATCACACCAGCCAACATACATCTCATGCTTATAAGCTCTCTAAAGCTCTCCTAGCTCTTTTAAACGCGCTGGTCATGCACCTTCGCCATCAGGGAAGTTAAACCGAAGCTGAAACCCAATAGATTAGTTCATATAAATACAAAAAAATACTACATTAAATCCAATAGATTTTTTACCCATATTTGTGCCCACACATTATCCTTGACATTGTGTGGAATATGTCTCCAAGAGAGAGGGCTGACCGGAATGATATCGGAGTATTTGGATAGCGTCACCAAAAAACCCCAACATTCCTGCCCAGATTTCTCAATCATTTGTCTATCAACATTGTATTCAACCATCAAATGTGTCTAGTGGTTCTATACCACACACAAGAAAGTACTCCCCCTCCCCCGCCTCCTATCTATACATGAATATGTTATTAATGAAAAATAATTTTAGTAAAAGTTATAATAAAAATAATTTTTGTCATAAAAATTTGATATAGTTATATAAATATACATGTGGTAGTCAGATCAATGGGTGTCACTAGATGTGCAGAAGATGAAGGAATATCCTATATAGGTGGAGTGTCCCTCAGTGTACACTACTCAGCCACATACTTTATCGGATCAGGAGTCGAAGAAGTTGGAATATAATAGCTCAGAGATAATGAACCAGAAGGAAAAGATGATGGCATAGACGTCTGGCCAACTGGTAGTGTAAACATCGGAGGTCTAAATATCCCTTGTGTCCCTGAAGACACAACAAGATCAAAATGGGGCGTAGAAGATACGTCTGTGGTAATGGATCATCTAACTCTAGCACCATGAGCTCTCGTACCACCGACCTCAGTACCGGGACCACTAGATGATCATCCAACTCTAACACCACCCCCTCCTACCACCAGCCTCACTACTGGGAGCAATATCAGGCTCCTCGTTAGATATCTCTCGTCTAGGGGGTGGATCCTGAAAAAAAATTTAACACAAAAGTAAACACATGATATTATAAGTTATTGAAATATTTATATTTGAAATAAAATACTCATAACAGGGATGAGTGGAGAAACACCCATCTGTATCATGCGACGATTATTTTCTGTCATCTTTTTCCACCACCTCTCTTCAATGGGTGTCATTTCCTACAATGAAAACAAATATATAAGTTATTAGAAATAGATAACTAATGTGTAACCCAAAAAACAAAATATAGAAAAACCATTATGATAAAAAAAACTTAAAGAAATAGAATATTTATGGTTCTTTGAAGGTAATTACTAGGATACTCCTATGAATGATGTATGTGAAACATGTAGGTGAGAACACGACTATATGATTCTATATATTTCCCACCACAACATTAGGTTCACAATCAACTCTGACAATTGAGATATTGACGTCATCATAAGTAATAAACAGATTGCTTCCAATTGTAGCAGAGATAGTGTCAACTTAATCATCACCATCATCAAAAACATGTCTGGGATTTATTTCAATAATTACACTGAATTTAGGATGATTATGATCTTTGACATTAAAAAGTTGTTTCACTATTGATGCCAATACATATGGTTCATTGGTGGCAAGAGTGCGAGTCATGTCAATAACTCAAAATCCACAATCATCAATAAAGGTGCCTTGCCTCTTCATTGAATCAAACCATTGACATTTCATCATAGTGACTCAACCATGTGAGTAATAATCCAAAATTATTATTTTCTCCACGACTCCATAATAAGCTACATTTTCAGAACGAGGTCTAGTATCTGATGAACTGGCATAACAGTCTGTTGTGGTAGTTAGAATAACACCATTATGCTGTGTTCTCATGTTTCTTGCTCGTTCAGTGATAATAAATTTTTATCCATTGATCACAAGTGATTTACAAGAACGAACCATGTTATTAGGACCAAAAGACAAAGCTCTTATTTCCTCAGAAATAGAGTCTACAGGAAAACTCGATACCTGAAATATAAAAAAATAGTAAACTTAATTAAATATTATTTTTATTTAGTTATTAAAGAAATATTTTTACCTTCAATTTCAACCAAGAAGAAAAACATTTTCTATGAAAAGTCTCTTTCCTTATCAAAGATAAAGAATGATTCTTTCTATATATCAATTCTTTATGTTCCCATGTAGATAAAAATAATAATAGTTTAACAAATATTTAAAATTACAAGAGATAAGATAAGAGATACATGTACAATTTACTTACTTGATATACTCATCGAACAAATCACAATTGAACAACACTGTGCGATGTGTCATATCTCACACTTCAAGGATTTATGTCGTCAATGTATATGATCCCGGAATTCCTCCTATCTGAGGAAGTGATGGAAAACTGGTTTCAATATTCCCATACTGTTCTTCTTCATTTCTCATTGGTCTGTTTATTCTCGTAGTAAGATCAGACAAATACATTGAGCATAAATCCATACATTCTTAAGGCAAGTAACCGTTCACAATAGAACCTTCGGGATAATTCCTGTTCCGAACATATGATTTCAATGTGCACATGTTTCTTTCAGTTGGATACATACAATGGAAAGCAACAAGTCCTCTAAGAAGTATTTCGGTCGGAAGATGGACAGTTATATGCAACATGCAAGTAAAAAATGATGGAGGGAATATTTTCTCTAACTTACACAAAATTAATGGTGTCTCTGCCAACAGTTTTTTCAAGAAGGATTTGGAAAACCTCTTACACAAAGATCTCTAAAAAATAGCACAACCGAATAACTGAAACTCTAAAATTATTGGACAATAGATGATGTATTTCTATTGGAATCCACTCATGTAAAAGGACATGATAATCATGAGTCTTCAACGATTTCAACTAAAACTCTTTTCTATTGACCCGTTTTGATATATTGCATGAATATCCATAAAGAACTTTAATAGTCTCTAGCACTTCCATAAATTGATTTTTTTCAGCAGGTGTCATCACATAAGAAGCACATGGAAGTTGCCATTTATTTTCACTGACACAGACATGATGCAATTCTGGTCTGATCCCCCAATCTACCAAGTCACACCAAGATCGTAAATCATCTTTTGTCTTCCCCTTGACATTTAGAATAATAGAAATCAATATTTCAAATATATTCTTTTCAATGTGCATTACGTCTAAGAAATGACATAACAAGTTGGTTGACCAATACGACAACTCAAAGAATATACTTTTCTTCTTCCAAATGTAATAGGTATCATTGGAAACATTTTCCCTCTTTCTAGATTTCATTACACCCTTTCCAAATGAATAACTGAAATCTTTCAATTCATAAATCACATCAGTTCCAGACATATGTTGTGGTGGATCATCATTCTCCATGGTATTGTCAAATCTTGGACAATTGTTTCTATATGGATGGTTCATTGGCAAGAACTGTCGATGTACCATAAAAATAAAACTACGACGATATTTTATTTTTCTCAATCAAGTATTATTCATAAAAATAGGACATGGCAATTTTACTTTTGTGCTCCATCCAGACATCATTGCATAGTCAAGAAAATCATTGATCATCCACATAAGCGCATCACACATCTGAAATAAGTCTTTCAAACATGCATCGTATGTGGGCACACCCAAATCCCAAAGAAGTTTCAACTCTTTTATTAAAGGTTGCATGTATAAATCTATATCATTGCCAGGATCATAAGGGCTAGATATTAGTATACTCAAGAAATTGTAAGGCTTTTTCATACACAACCAAGGGGGAAGGTTATAAATGTGTATGAAAACTGGCCATGTGCTGTGCGAAGTAAGAATCTACCAAAATGGATTAAAACCGGCACATGAAAGACCCAGTCTCACATTACGTACATCGGCTGAAAATTCGAGATATCGAGCCTCAAATATCTTCCATGAAAATCCATCTGCAGGGTGAACCGACTCTTTATTATTCTTTTTTCACTCGGTGTCATGCCATCACATTTTTATGGATATTTCATCAGACAAGAAAAGGATATGTAATCTAGGGATCAATGGAAAGTGATACATTACTTTTTGTGGCACATGAGATGGTGTTCCATCATCTTTTGGCTTCCATCGAGAGGTTCCACATTTGATATAATCATTTCTTTTAGCAGTTTCCTCCCAAAATAAGCTGCAATCATTCGGGCAAACATGAATTTTTTTTGAGAATCCAAGTTCATAAACTAACTTCCATGCCATATAGTGGTTTGAGGGAATATCTGTATCATCTGGAAGTAAGTCCTTCAAGAAGTTATGAATGTAATCAATTACAGTATTTGAAATCCCAAACATAGTTTTCCCATGAAACAATCGAATTAAAAATTCCAACTTTTTCATTTTACCACATTGCCGATATAATGGAGTCGTCGCAGCATCATTCAATTTTTTCACACTATAAACATCATCATTTTCATTGGACGCATCATGTGTGCTTGTATAGAAATCTTGTTGCGTGACACCCCATGATTTCATAGTGTGTTACTTCTTCAAAATAATTCAATAACTTGCACTACACGCAACACCGAGTTCAAGCACACCATGACTTAACAAACAAACCGTTCAAAAGAGGTTATGAATAGTATTAAATAAATTTTGAACTTCATATAATCTTTATAATTTTAGAATCCATATTATTAGTTTCTTATACATAATGTAATAACAAATTCATTTTTCCAGACAAAAGAAGTAATTTTCAAAAATGCACTTTTACCGACTTTTAATAGTGAACCCTTTTAAATCCAACATTTGAAACATTTATATATTCAATTTGACTAAATAAATTTATTTTTTAGAATGGGGAAATAAAAAATTTACAATGTAAGACCCCATGCTTCTACGGTACGCTTCTCTTTGAATAATACAACATCGTGTGTTGTACGTAACTTCAAGTTCTAACACACACTACAACCAATCAAACTAGCCGTTATGAATAATAATACCTACTTTTTGAAATTTAATAAATTTTATCTCTCAAAATAGACTTAATTTTTGTATTTGAAATATCTAATTTATCCTAGGGTGAAATTTTGGTACTTTTTGGATAACTTTTATATTTTGATGAATAGTGAAAATTAATAAATTTTAATTAAAAACAACTTTTTTAATAAAAATAATTAATAGTGATAAATTTTGAATTTGTGTGATTTTAAAGTATATTTAGAATATATTTTTACCATTTAATACAATTTTGGTCATTGAACATAATTTCACAATTAAACCGGACATAAAAAAGTATCAATCTTTTGATAGTTATTATATCTTCAAAACACGCTTTTTGTTTTGCAGCGGGAATTAATTTTAAATTAATTTATACCACTTCTATGTTTTGAAATTGGAAAAATGTATTCCATATTTGGAATCAGGATGTCCAAATTGTGTAAATAGGTAACTTTTATTTTTAGACATTTTGAATAATTATTTCGGTAAATATTTTATTTACCATGGTTAAAGGGTAAATTCAGTAAATAAGGGTTAACAAATAAAATTATAATAATAATAAATTACCCTAAAACGTGTCCTAACCTTATTGGTGGATACATGTCCGACCATGGTAATCTTTGGGACGATTTTGGTACCCCATGAAGCCACTTGTAGTTGATAGGGACACTTTATATTAATTAAGTTAAAGTGAATACAAAAATGACATAAACATATATCTTTTAGAAAAACAATTTTTACATAGGGTTATATATGTTATATTTTAGATTATAAATATTAATTAGAAATATAAAAAGATTTCATACATAATGGTATTTTATTTATAATTTTTAGACATTTAAAAAGTAAAAATATATATGACACAATAACGGTGCAGTATTTTCCTTATTAATGAAATAATCAAATAATTGATATTATAAATGTTAAAATAAATATAATTTGAAAGTTTTTATGACATAAAATAATTTTATTGGTTAATATGACATGTTAAGATTTCTTAAATTAATTTTTTTTGAATTAATAAAGTTGTTAAGACTTTAAAAAAATCAATTATTGAGTAGTGTCAAAATTGACATAAATGAGTTTTTAAAATAAATATTATATTGTTAATTTATATTCAATTCCTAAAAATATAAGGTTTGGCCAAGAGACTTATATCATGATAGTTTTATCATTAATGGACTACTTGGGGGTGTCTTGGAGGTATATAGTAAGTTTATTAACTATATAATATAAAAATACAAAGTGACATGGTAAGTGTCAAACTAATTAACTAAGAGTTAAAACTAAATGATAAGGTTAATATAATGACCCAAACCTGTATAAATTATATTGTTTGAGTGGTTTGAGACCCATAACCACCTTAAACTTTAAATAATATACTTTGTATCCATTATAAACCTAATATGAATTTATTATAAAATAATATTTTTATATTTTCCTAAAGAGCCCCTCCTCCCCCTTATAAAAGGACACCACTTCTAACCAATTCCTCACACCTCTCAAACCTTTTGGCTCGTCCAAACTCTGCCCAATTAAGCTCCCTAAATCCCTATCCTACTTTTATAAGCCTTAGCTTAGGCATAATGCACTTCAATAGTTCTTTTTGGTTCAAACCAAATGGAGTTACCCAAATTAAAGGTAACGATTTCTCTTAGCTTCTTTTATTTTATTTTACTTCTCCAACCCCTAAACTCTTCTTATTATTTACTTTTGTAACAAAATCAGTATCCTAAATATACAAGGATATTGTTATTAGAATTATTATAAGTAAAATTACACACACATCCATCTAATGGGTGAAGAACATAATGTTTCTGTGGATGGAAACCAAATGCCTCACGAAGCGATGATTGTTCAATTATCTCCTACCACCTCTCATGGTGTAAATTATGATGGAACTATAATTAAATATGATATTAATGATATTTATTTTATATATAAGCTTCTGTAATTCCATTTTATATCATAACATTATTCTTTTCATGTTGTATATATATACGATAATTTCATTTGAGGAAGTGCGGACTACCGCCCCCTCAAAGTGATATGACTCGTTCATACCATACATGGAACATATAAAGGATGGTGTTAATGAAATTAACTAACACATATAAGATATTATATAATACTGAAATAATTATATACCTATGTATCATTTAATTTTTATTTCTTTTTAAATGAAAAATGAAATGGAAGTAGCATTCGTGCGTACGTACAGATTACCGTCTCCACAAACACGATGAGATTAATTTCCCCATCATATCCATTCAAGAATAATTATCGTTTGATGATTAAAATTAGTGTTTAAGGACTTGATATAATTATGGATATGAATAAGATACAACCTATCCATAACAAACACGGCTTACGTAACGAAGCATATAAAGGAAATCAAATCAGTTAACACCCAAAACGACGATAATACTAAAATATTATTATCAAAGAAAAATTAAAAGATCATATATGAAAAGATATTTATGTATATGATTCTTATATAATTTAATAACAATGATTTAATTATTATACATGATGTTAACCTACCCTCGACCAAGGAAAAGTACAAGGTAAGAGGTTTTCATTTCACTCTTTATTCCCGTGAGATTCATGTCATATTGCCACTATTACCTTTTGTGAAGTGTATGTACTTCCCATAATTGTATTATTTATGTAATAAAATTTAATTTATGTGTATTTACATATTAATTGTATGATATCTCTTTCATGGGGTGTATGTTTCGTAAGTTATCAAATTGGTAAGGGTTAATTCCTCAATCTCATTATTATCCGAGATTGTTTATGTGTAAGTATCTATTGGGACATTTTTATCATCCATGTCCATGTTTTATGAAAGAGTTTTTAAATTGAGTATTTTAAGGGACTTTTTACTAAAACAACATTTCAAATGTTTTAAATATTTATTCTTCTAAATCTTTCTCTTTAATGTCCATGTCTTCAAAATGGTTTTTAAGTATTTATTTATATGGACATGAATGTTTTTAAAATGTTAATTAATTTCAAAAGTTTCAAAGTGTTATGGGAAACTTTCATTTAAAAATGTCTTTAAATGACTTATTTTCTAAATTGTGTGACTTTCAAATGTTTTCATGAAAAATGGGTATTTCTCTCAAAGAGTTTTACAAATCATTTTCATCTATGTCAAAATACTTTAATGTATTTTAAACTTGTTTTGATGTTGATTTATCATAATACATATATTCCATATTGTGTTGATGGTTTTGGGATATGTTTGACTGTGGATGTGTTATTTTTATACCATTAATGGTTTATGCAGAAAGTATTGACATTTTGTATACTATTTTTAATATGAATGTTTATGTTATGTTTAAACCTGTTCATATGAGGAATGCATTGGACTTAGTTAGTAACGGGTGGAGCTCACTATAGCTCCTCGATGCATCGGTAGGTCTCATGAGACAAACTAGTGTCTTGGCACAAGGCCGTGACAAAATATTATTTTTATTCTTGGCATGAGACCTTGGATACGTGGTGATGATAGTCTGGCATTATGAATTCTGTCATTATGAAAGTGTTTATTTATATTGCATGCGATTATTCAACTAATAGAGTATACATGCGAGTAAGTAAATAGCATTATTTGATTTTTTATCTTTTCCGTATTATGATGAAGTTCATGTTTAAAATGCTTTTGTTCTAGTTATACATTGCCTTAAATGTTTATGTTTATTTATGAATGTTTCCGCTGTATTGCTTACCCTTACTGAGCATTTGAGCTCACCCCTTTCTATGTTTTATTTTTCCCAGGATTCCAAGAAGTGTATTGTGACTGATATACAGGGTTAAGCCAAGTGAATAATGGCGTTCATAATGATTATTTATGCTGTTTTGTATGTCTTAAAGTGCAATGTAACATTCATGTATGTAATCTATTTTCCAAGACTACTAAACTGATTGGTCCTTTGGGACTTGATTCCTTGTAATCATTCCAATGTATTAAAATAATGCACTGACTCTGGGTAACTAGGGTCGGGGTGTTACAGTTGGTATCAAAGGAAGTTTAGCATTAAACTTAGAAGATAGATTTAGATAAACTATGATTAGAGAACATAGCCCTAAGATATACTTTGAAGATTAGTATAGAAGAACTTCCTAGAATTTTGGTATTGTAGAGATTTTGTGAGTTTTCTGAGAAATACATCTCTGTATGGATACGAGCAGGTAGAGGCGGCTCTGGCACAGATGTACCTAGGGGTAAAACCTGAAAACACCGCTTTGAGCTAGACTCTAACATAAACTGGTGCATGAAAATGGGCCTTGCTGCACTCTTGGTTACGACACTCCTGGGGGATATGCTTAGAATAATTCTCATTTTCTTCACAAACAATTATGAAGGGCTCATGAGTATATACTTACTCAAAGAAAACAATTTTATGATTATGGATTATATCCATAAACTGTTCAACTTGTGTTTGGTATTTTAAAAGTTTGGAATTATTCATTGAAATTCATAAACTGACCTAGTTTATGCTATTGTATAGAAATGGCTCCCAGTAGAAGGAATGCGAACACCAGTAATACGTTTGATCCAAAGAATAAGAAGGATCATATCTTTCACAGTATTAAGACATCATTTAGAAGGAAAATAGTCTCCCATGTATTATCATCATGTGAAGAAATAGTATCATGTGTTGATAAGATAAGTAAAGATTTTACCGAGTCCTATGGTTTTGAAGGGAAGTAAGAGAAGAAAAGGATGGAAGAGAGAAAGATGGATAAAGGGAAGAGGGAAAAGAAGAATTTTCCCATATGTGATAACTGTGGGAAGAAACACCCTGGAACTTTCCTGGAAGGAATGGGAGTTTGTTATAAGTTTGGAGAAAAAGGACACCATGTACGTGACTACAAGGGTATGAAAAAGGTTTCAAATGTACAATGCTTCATCTTCAAGGAGTTGGGGCACTACGCAAACCAATGTCCAAATCATCAGAGTATGCCTCAAATGATGCTATTGGATAATAATCAAGTTACGATACTACCACATATGAGGAGGAATGACTAGAGTTCTTATGTTTTTATTAGATTATTATGTCATTTTAGTGTTGTATCAACAATGTTCTGGTTATAATAATTATGGAGTATATAAGGATTGTACAACAGTACTATTTCATTAAGGACTTCAGATTGTGTGGAACCAAGAAAAGTTTCTCAATAGCTGGTTAAATTTTTGTAAAATATATGGTTGAGATAAAGATAAAACATAATATAGTTCTGATAATGAGGAAGTGATTTTGGAATAAGAGATGTTTTATTTGAATAAATTATATTGGATATTCTTGACTACCTTGAAACTTATTAATGATTTCTATTCCCAGCATTGTTGGAGTTTACAAAATTTTTGGATAGAAGGAGTATAACCAGTATTCTATAAGTAATACGTAATCATGAACGTAATCAATAAGGTTTTATGGTATTTCAGGATGTTGCAATATTTCAAAAGAATACATGATGTAGGTGTTCACATGCTATTACGTGGAAAAAAAGGATCTTAATTGTGTCTACCTACCTTATAAATTTTGGAATGTGAGTTTGGACAGAAGTATTTTGGATAATTCTAGTTTGAGATTAATTTTGGATTTCCATAAAAGGACAACCTGGAGGTCGGGCGGCAACCCATCGCGACAGGCAAGGCCGTGAGACTTGAACTCGCAACTGAAGGGCGACAAGGGTGTATCACCTACCACTGGCCCATGAGATGTCCTAGATTAAATAATGTGGTTTATTTTAATAAGGTCTATTAGATGAATTATAAATTCATTTTTTAACCCCAAAATAATAGGATAAATATAATATATTTTTTATGTTCTATTATCTTTTAGAGTGAAAGATGAGTTTGTGGTAGAAATTAGTTAAAGGATGGAACTCTACTTGTCAAGTATATATTTTTCTTGTCCTCTTATTCTATAAATAAATTAATTGTTATACTTTATTGAAGGAATCTTAAAACCAAAAAATGTGTTATCCTAATACCTAATGTTTTATTGAACCAGTGGTATTTTAAGTCATTATAGATTGATGAATTTAAGGACATAAATTTTAAACTTGTTTGTGATTGATGACCTCAATCACTACCTTTAAATATTTATGTTTTTCCTCCAATTATATGTCTCTAATTTCCACCAATGTTATTCTAATCGAGATCATAATTTGGTGGTGACCCTTTCATTTCTCTTTTCCTCTTATTAAGACTAAATTTTATGAACCAAATTTATGATGTGGGTTTTCCCACAAAGATATTTTCTATTTTCATCCTTTATTTTTGAAGAACAATATCAAATTACGAGGATGTAATTTATTGAAGGAGGGAAGAATGTGACACCCCAATATTTCATAGTGTGTTACTTCTTCAAAATAATTCAATAACATGCACTACACGCAACACCGAGTTTAAGCGCACCATGACTTACCAAACAAGCCGTTCAAAAGAGGTTATGAATAAAATTAACTAAATTTTGAACTTTATATAATCCTTATAATTTTAGAACCCATATTATTAGTTTCTTATAGATAATGTAAGAACAAATTCATTTTTCCAGACAATAGAAGTAATTTTCAAAAAAGTACTTTTACCAACTTTTAATAGTGAACCCTTTTAAATTCAATATTTTAAACTTTTATATATTCAATTTGACTAAATAAATTTATTCGTTAGAATGGGGACATAAATAATTTACAATTTAACACCCCATGCTTCCACGGAATGCTTCTCTTTGAATAATACAACAACGTGTGTTGTACGCAACTTCGAGTTCTAACACACACTACAACCAATCAAACTAGTCGTTATGAATAGTAAAACCTACTTTTTGAAATTTTATAAATTTTATCTCTCAAAATGGACTTCATTTTTGGATTTGGAATATCGAATTTAGCCTAGGGTAAAATTTTGTTACTTTTCAGATAACTTTTAAATTTTGATGAATAGTTAAAATTAATAAATTTTAATTAAAAACAACTTTTTTAATAAAAATAATTAATAGTGATAAATTATGAATTTTTGTGGTTTTAAAGCATATTTAGAATATATTTTTACCATTTAATACAATGTTGGGCATTGGAAATAATTTCACAATTAAACTGAACATAAACAAGTATCAATCTTTTGATAGTTATTATATCTTAAAAACACGCTTTTTGTTTTGACAGTGGGAATTAATTTTAAATTAATTTCTGCCACTTCTGTGTTTTGAATTTGGAAAAATGGATTCCATATTTGGAATCAGGATGTACAAATTGTGTAAATATTTAACTTTTATTTTTAGACATTTTGAATAATTACTTTGGTAAATATTTTATTTACCATGGTTAAAGGGTAAATTCGGTAAATAAGGGTTACAAAATAATATTATAATAATACTAAATTAACCTAAAATGTGTCCTAACCTTATTGATGGATACATGTCCGACCATGGGAATCTTTGGGTTGATTTTGGGACCCCATGGAGCCACTTGTAGGTGACAGGGACACTTTATATTAATTAAGTTAAAGTGAATACAAAAATGACATAAGTTTATATCTTTTAGAAAAACAATGTTTACATAGGGGTATATATGTTATAATTTAGATTATAAATATAATTATAAATCTAAAACAATTTACTACATAATTTTATTTTATTTATAATTTTTAGATTTTGAAAAAGTAAAAATATATATGACACAATAATGATGCAGTATTTTCCTTATTAATGAAAGAATCAAATAATTGATATTATAAATGTCAAAATAATTATAATTTGAAAGTTATGATGACATAAACTAATTTTATTGATTAATATGACATTTTAGGATTTATTAAATGAATTTGTTTCTAATTAATAAAGTTGTTAAGACTTTAAAAAAAATCAATTATTGAGTAGTGTCAAAATTGACATAAATGAGTTTTTAAAACAAATATTATATTATTAATTTATATTATATTCATAAAAATCTAATTCTCTTCCAAGAGACTTATATCATGATATGTGTATCATTAATGGACGACTTGGGGGTCTCTTGGAGGTATCTATTAAGTTTCTTAACTATATAATATAAAAATACAAAGTGACATGGTAAGTGTCAAACTAATTAACTAAGAGTTAAAACTAAAAGCTAAGGTTAATATAATGACCCAAACCTATATAAATTCTAATGTATGTGTGGTTTTCAACCCATACCCACCTTAAACTTTACATAATCCACTTTGGATCCCTTAGAAACCTAATATGAATTTATTATAAAATAATATTTCTAGATTTTCCTAAAGAGCCCCTCCTCCCCCTTATAAAGGGACACCTCTTCTAACCAATTCCTCACACCTCTCAAGAATTTTAGCTCATCCAACCTCTTCCCAATTAATATCCCTACATCCATATGCTCCTTTTAGAATCCTTACCTTAGACAGAAGGCACTTCAATAGTTTTTTTTGGTTCAAACCAAATGGAGTTACCCAAATTAAAGGTAAGGATTTCTCTTAGATTATTTTATTTTATTTTACTTCTCCAACCCCTAAAATCATCTTATTATTTTCTTTTGTAACAAAACCAGTATCCTAAATATAATAGGATATTGTTATTATAAGTATTATAACTACACTTACACACACATCCATCTAATGGGTGAAGAACATAATGTTTATGTGGATGGCAACCAAACGCCTCACGAAGCGATGATTGTTCAATTATATCCTACCACCCTTCATGGTGACCATTATTATGGAACTATAATTAAATATGATATTAATGATATTTATTTTATATATATTCTTATGTAATTCTATTTTATATCATACCATTATTCGTTTCATGTTGTATATATATACGATAATTTCATTTGAGGAAGTGCGGACTACGCCCCCTCAAAGTGATACGACTCGTTCATAACATACATGGAACGTATAAAGGATGGTGTTAATGAACTTAAGTAACACATATAAGATATTATATTATACTGTAATAATTATATACCTATGTATCATTTGGTTTTTATTCTGTTTAAAATGAAAAATGAAATGGATGTAGTGTTCGTGCGTATGTACGGATTACAGTCTCCACGAACACGATGAGATTCATTTACCCATCATATCCATTCAAGAATAATTATCATTTTATAATTAAAAGTAATGTTTAAGGACTTGATATCATTCCTGATATGAATAAGATATAACCTATCCATAACAAACACGGCTTACGTAACAAAGCATATAAAGGAAAACAAATCAGTTAACACCCAAAACAACGATAATACTAAAATATTATTAACAATGCAATATTAAAAGATCATATATTATATCATATTTATGTATATGATTATTTTATAATTTAATAACAAAGATTTAACTATTATACAGGATTTTAACCTACCCTCGACCAAGGAAAAGTACAAGGTACGGGGTTTTCATCTCACTCTTTATTCCCATGAGATTCATGTCATATTGCCACTATTACCTTTTGTGTGGTGTATGTACTGCCCATAATTGTATTCTCTATGTAACAAACTTTAATTTATGTTTATTTACATATTCATTGTATGATATCTCTTTCATGGGGTGTATGTTTCGTATGTTACCAAATTGGTAAGGGTTAATTCCTCAATCTCATTATTATCCGAGATTGTTTATGTGTAAGTATCTACTGGGACATTTTTATCATCCATGTCCATGTTTTATGAAAGAGTTTTCAAATAGAGTACATTAAGGGACTTTTTACTAAAACAACATTTCAAATGTTTTTAAATATTTATTCTTCTAAATATTTCTCTTTAATTTCCATGTCTTCAAAATGGTTTTAAGGATTTATTTATATAGACATGAATGTTTTTTAAAATGTTAATTCATTTCAAAAGTTTCAAAGTGGTATGGGACACTTTGATTCAAAAATGTCTTTAAATGAATTATTTTATAAATGGTGTGACTTTCAAATGTTTTCATAAAAAATGGGTATTTCTCTCAAAGAGTTTTACAAATCATTTTCTTCTATGTCAAAATTATGTAATGGATTTTAAACTTGTTTTGAAGTTGATTTATCATGATACAATTATTCCATATTGTGTTGAAGGTTTTGTGATATGTTTGACTGTGGATGTGTTATTTTTATACCATTCATGGTTTATGGAGAAAGTATTGACATTTCTTATACTATTTTAAATGAGAATGTTTATGTTATGTTTAAACCTGTTCATATGAGGAATGAATTGGACTTAGTAAGTGATGGGTGGAGCCCGCTATAGCTCCTCAATGCATCAGTAGGTCTCATGAGACAAACTAGTGTCTTGGCACGAGGCCTTGACAAAATCTTATTTTTAGTCTTGGCACGAGGCCTTGGCTACGTGGTGATGATAGTCTGGCATTATGAATTCCGTCATTATGAAAGTGGCTATTGATATTGTATGTGATTATTAGACTAGTAGAATATACATGTGAGTAAGTAAATGGAATTATTTTATTTTTTTATCTTTTCCATATTATGATAAAGTTCATGTTTAAAAGGATTTTGTTCTATTTATACATTGCCTTAAATTTTTATGTTTATTTATGAATGTTTCCACTGTATTGCTCACCCTTACTGAGCGTTTGAGCTCACCCCTTTCTATGTTTTATTTTTCCCAAGATTCCAAGAAGTGTATTGTGATTGATATGCAGGGTTAAGCCAAGGGAAATGGTGTTCATAAAGATTATTTATGTTGTTTTGTATGTCTTAAAGTGCAATGTAACATTCATGTATGTAATCTATTTTCCAACACTGCTAAACTGATCGATCCTTAGGGACTTGATTCCTTGTAATCATGCCAATGTATTAAAATAATACACCGACTTTGGGTAATTGGGGCTGGGGCATTACATGTTAGCTGGATATCCTTTCCTTATCATGATGCCAAATAAATGGAAACTGATCATATATCAAACTCTCTAATTCAATCATATCATTTGGACCATCAACATTTTGAGATTCCATTTTCTATCTATTGTGATACCACACATAATAGTTTGTTTGGAAACCATATTTGGTTATATGATAGTTAACTGCTTCACGACTCAACCAAGGTCATCCAACACAATTAAAACATGGGAAGTGTATGCGACCACTATCTGAAGCCATGTCAAATGAAAAATCTAGAAAGATTTTCAAATTATTTTGAAAATCGGTTAAAATCTGATCAGTTTCATACATCCAACTTCTATCCATTCTGTAAGAAAATTTCAATAAGTCATTTCAAAGCAATTCAATAATATTGAAGTTTAATCAAAAAAATATTTAGGTAAATGAAAATTGTTTACTTTATATAAAAGCTAACTGACACATTACTCTATATGAGAATCATATTAAGAAATACAACAAAATACAGTGTATATAAGAAAATAAGATACAGAATTTGTAATGCCTATATTCAAGGATTTCCCAGTAAGATATTTGAAGTGGATCAAAGAATACATAATCCTTAAGGGTCTTGTTGGGTGTACATGAGTTTTATACTTTAACTTCTTCAGGGAGATCAGGATGAGGAGTAGGATGAGGATCAGGGGAGTGGAGGGACTGTCCCACGGGGGTGTGGGGTGTCCAGGGGTGTGCGGGGTGTCTATGGGGGTGGTGGGGTTGTCCGGGGGGTTGGAGGTGTCTAGGGGGTGGGGGGCTGTCTAAGGGGTCGGGGTGTCCAGGTGGGCGGGGTTGTCCGCAGGGGTGGCTAGGCTGTCTAAGGGGGTAGGGGGAGTCTAGGGGGGTGGGCGGGCTGTCGAAGGTGGTGAGCGGGGTATCCAGGGGGTGGGTGGGGTTGTCTGGGGGGGATATGGGGTGTAAAAGGGGTGGGCGGGCTTCCCATGGGGGTGGCGAGGATGTCTAGGGGGTTTGGAGTGTCCAGGGGGGTGGGTGGGCTATCCAGGGGGTGGGCGGGCTGTCCACGGGGGGTGATTGGGCTGTCCACGGGGGTGGCGACACTGTCCAGTGGGGTAGAGGGTGTCAAGGGGTGGGGGGGGGGGGGCTTTTCAGGGGGTGGGGGCGTCCGAGGGGATGGGGGTGTCCGGGGGGTGGTGGGCGGGTATCCGGGGGTGGGGTGGGCGAGCTGTCAACAAGGGTGGGGGGCTGTCCAGGGGGGCACGGGCTGTCCAAGGGGGTGGGGCGGGCATTCCACAGGGGTGGCAGGGCTATCCATGGGGGTCGGGGTGTTCTGGGGGTGGGGGGGGGGGGGGCTTTCCAGGGTTGGGGGGTTAGTTCTATAAATTTAGCGGAAAATTTGGGGAATCATCACAGAATGTTTTGTAGTGGCATTTTTGGTTTTAGCGACGGTTTCAACTGCCAAAAAAATGGAAAGGATATAGTAGTGGTTTGAACTTCCATTATATCGTCACCATTTTTTGTCATGGAAAACAACTGCTAAAACAAAAAACGGTAAACAAATATTGACCTTAAATAGTAGTGGTTTAATCCACTACTAAACAACCATTAGGCATATATAGAAGGGGTTTAAAACGTTTCTATATATTGATTTAAAAAAAACAACTGTAGAATTTGCAACCCTGGAAGATAAAAACAAAATTCAATACATATGTTTAAAATTATATCCATATTCACCACACCCACCTATGAGATCATATAATCATGAAGTTTATCAACATGGTTTACTAGAATGTAAAAATTAATTGACTATTCCGAGAATACATTACATTATTTAAGCCAGGAAAAAAAATCAAGTGGCTATTAGATTATTAAGACATCCTTGGAAGACATTAATAAAGGAAGAAGTGAACTCATTAAAAAATCTAATGAGATGTATACAATCTAAAAATGGTATTAAGCTATGGGATATTAGTGGTAATGCTCAAACATGGATCCAAACTTATAAAGGATTCACTAAGTATAAATATGTTTAATGAGATTTTAGAATACAATAAAAGCTGGATCTATCTTTGTACAGTTCCAAATAAACCACTTAGAAAACATTTTACCTATTTTATAAAATGGTGATTCCCCCCACCCCCAATGGATACCCACCTCCTTGGACAGCCCATACCCCCATCCCCCACCTGATATCCCCCCCCCGGACAGCCCCCCTCCCGAATAGCCCACACCCCTCCCCTCCAGCCCCCCCACCACCTGGACAGACCACCCCCTAGACACCCCAGAAACCCCTCCCCCACCAGGAGACCCCACCTTGACCCCCTCGACAGGCCACACCCCTTGGACAGCCCGACCACCCCCGTGGACAGCCTGACCACCCCCCTAGATAACCCCGCCCACCCCCCTGGACAGTCCCGCCCACCCCCGTGGACAACCTCGCCCACCCCCTAGACAGCCCTGCCCACCCTCGTGGACACCCCCTACCCCTAGACAGCCTGACCACCCCCGTAGACCTCCCACCCACCCCCCTCGACACCCCTTATCCCTGTGGACAACCCCCACCCCCTTGGATAGCCCACCCACCCCTTTGGACACCCCTACACCCCATGGACAGCCTTCCCACCCCCTGGACAGCCCGCCCAACCCTCCTGGACAGCCCGACCACCCCCATGGACAACCCGTCCACCCTTGTAGATAGCCCGCCCACCCCTGTACCCCCCTGGACACCCCATACCCCCCTAGACAGCCCCACCCACATCCCTGGACTGCCCGTCCACCCCCTGGACCCCCCCTTGGACACCCCTATCCCCCCGGACACCCCCACCCCTCTGGACACCCCCACCCCTATGGACACCCCTACGTCAAAATCCAAATCAAATTTTCAACTAAACTAAAGTCCACCAAAATTACCATATCACCCCACTAAACAAAACCGTTACTATGTTTGAAGTGTAGAACAAAAAACAGAAAACAAATCCAAGGGTTCCGTAGACAGCAACCCTAATTTAGCTTAAATCAAAACATCAAACACCAAAAAAAGAGGAATAACACTAGAACTAATGTAACACTTACTAATTTGACGTGTGAAATAAAATTCTATTTGATTGAAGATGGATCTTAGCTGGAATGAGTCTCGCGGCCGAGAAGAACTGTGGATGGGTCGGATGGATACAACCTCATCACATATAGGTTAAATCAAAACAAAAACAAAAACATATACACATCAAAATCAAAACTAAAAACTGAAATATTAGATAAATTTCAATAACAATAAGGTACCAGTAAATAAAATACCTAATTTAGGATGGGTCGGATGGATATTCAGTAGGAGATTCAGTAACTTGGATGGGATGGAGGAAGAGGAAGCCGAAGGAGCTCTTAGATCGCCGAGAGAGGGGGAATTGCTCCATTTAGGGTTATGTATCACGAATGGGGGAGATGCGAGGCTGCTGTTATGTTGGGGGAAACATTTACCAACAGTTTTTAAAAATCATTGGTAAACATTTTTGGGCCACACTTATACCAACGGTTCTTTAGAACCATTGGTAAAAGGTCCCCTAAGCCATCCTTTTACCAACGGTTTATTGAAAACCATTGGTAAAGGTTGATTAGGACTTGATTTACCAAAGGTTTTATGAAACCATTCGTAAAACTCTTCTTTACCAATGGCTTGATAAAACTATTGGTATAGAAGTGTTGGAAAAAACCCAATTTCTAGCAGTGGTGGAGTTTACATGAAGATTAAATAACACTACATAGATGAATCTCAAAACCACATCAACTATGCATGGGAGTTTGGTTGCCTAGTATTGTTTGAGTGTAGTGAACCACTGTATATATATAAGGATTGAATGAAAAACTACAAGAGTATTCAAAATATCATTCACACTCTATGGTATTTTTTAATGATGATAATACATAAAAATATCCCAAGTGATATGTAGGATGAAATATTTTTATCTTCAAGAATATTTTCCCCCACATTTTATGTCAATTGATTTATGATATGAATCTTATAGAAGATAATAAGAGTAAAAAATGAGACTTCATATGATTAACTAGAATATTATAATATTGCTTCTAAAGATTATAAGGATATATTTATTTATAATATTATCAATATTTACTTGCACCATGTCCTATGGTTTCATTCCACTTTGGCAATCCACAGAGATGTTTAAATTTCTAGATTCGATGATGCCATGGAAGATGATGTTCATTACTGTGTGTGTTAAGATAGAAATATGGAAGTTTGATTGAACTGTTTCATAGATATAAGGGTTTATTTCATGGAATTGTTGTACATGGTGGATGTTTTTAATATATTTCAAGGGTTATTGTAAAAAATTTGTGCCACATGGGTTTCAGTCACACTGTTTCCATATAGAGGTGTTGGATGAGATTGTGTGAATAGTGAGTTTTCACCATAACTTATTTCACCCATTCTTGGATGTGTATTGTTAAAATGTTTAAAAGTATGATCCAACTATATTTTAAAATGAACTATAGTATGTTTGACGATGGGATATCATGAACTAATGTAGGGGATTTAAAAATGTATCATAACCCATAGAGTGAGTATGGATTTCACAAGGGAGTACTACTAGGTTGTTAGCTCCAACAGACGAATACACCCAATGGTAGAGAGTGAATAGAGTATTTAATTGAACTTTTCATTATTTTTTATCTTGTTATAAAGTTACAAGGAAAAAAATAAACATAAAAAATATCACGTATACATAGTATTTGAATGGTGAATATTAAAAAAGGGCTCATGTGTTTTAATTTACTTTCATCATGGGCTAGTAGAAGTAAGATATGTTGACAGTGTGTTGAATTACCCATGATTAACAGAGTATATTATTAGTGTTAAAAATATTTCAGAAATGTGAACTTCCAATCTAGGGGTACTCTATCTTTTTATCTCATTTGTCACTACTTTGATACAATGAATACACATAATAAGAAATTTTATTACCACTTAAGAATTATTCCTTTCCAAAATAAAACACCATTATATTGAGGTTTTGGATTTGATCTTGTACATTCACTTCAAGTCCTTATATTCAATGAATGTATTTTATACTATCAATTTATTGAGATTTTAATTATTTCTTACTAATATTATATCCTTTTAATTAGGGAAACAATTTTCAAATTATGTAACATTAATTTCAATATATCACATCTTTAATAGGTCTTTAAAATTTTACAATGAATTACAATAATATCAATCATCTCCCATGATTTTTGAAAAGAAATAAAATAATTATAACATATTGGGCCAACTATATTCATAGTGAAACATCATTTATTATAGGATGGAATTATATGAAAACATTCATATTTTTATTGGGTTTCATACATTATAGTATATTTGATTTCGAGCTACTAGATCCAAATTTTATGGTCAAATCACTAATCTGGATCACAGGAAATCATGGAACAATATTCTCCATATTTTCAGAACACATAACATATTATACCCTAAAAATATCTCACAACATAAATGTCCCCAAACATCCAAAACCATCAGAATTCATATTTACTACCCTCGTTCCATTACTATCATCTCAATGTTTTTTCCTCCACAATTGTATTCTACCATTGAAATAATTAATGTGATATATGTCATCGAAGGTGTAGGTACCTACAAATATCTAAAATGTATGATTTCCTATTAGACACCTTTAGGATGAAATATATATATAACCATGTGTACCTCATAAAAATAGAGGTTCCGCAAAAAATTTCAATAATTTTGTTACTACAAGAACACATGTGCTTTAATGTACAACACAAACCTCAAAAATTAGACAAGAAAAATATCATACATTTATTTTTTTTAAACATATCACACATATCCACATATATGTTTCATGATGTGTAAATATATCCCATAGTATAACCATATCTTTATCAGAAAATTTTAATATGTTAGGAATATTAATCATTCCAAATTAATATCTTATGCATGATATTAGTTTTTAATATTTAAACATCAACTCGATTTAGTGGTTGATCATGACCCTTGGCCCATGAATTTATTCGCATTACTTACAAAACATCTCCATTTTAGTAATGTCAACTCTACATACATTAAGTTCTAACATATGACATCCAATATAATTTTCAATGTATCAAATTCAATATCAACCCAATAGAAATGGTTGAAACATTTTCTCCCTTTTAATTTTGCTGTTAATTTAAATTTTATCTATATGAAATTATTCTATACAAACTCACATTGAGTATTTGAATTATTACTCCACTAATTTCATAAATCCTTCTCTTCATATGATAATAAAATTAAATATGGTCTTCTCCTTTTAGATTAAATCAATAATTATTTAGTTATGTGTATTGGGTAAAGAGTTTTATATCTCCCCAATCTTATTCTCCACATACAAGATATATCCCAATAATAATGAAAACCAATTATAAAATTATATATAATATATAAATGGTAGACCCCCTGTAACATCCCAGGTAAATAATGAATAAAAAATTTTCATATTTATTAATATTTACAAATTAAATATTAATTTTAATTAAAAGGGGTTTCTACATTCGATAGCGTACTCGATACGCAACGATGAGTTTCTTTGAAAACTTACGTTGTACACTAGTAATATAATAATATTATTTTAAATGGTAGTTAACATGTACCAAATGTTATTGGCGGGAATGGATAGAAATAACTAAAATATGATTATATATGTTTTTTAAATGTTTTTACACTTATCCAATAAAATATAAAGGCTTAAAATACGGAAAGAATTCAATTTTAGGCATTTATACCCTAATTTTTACTAAAGGTTCACTTATCACCTTTTGATGGTGAACCATCATTAAATATAGTTTTTATCACTCTTATACATTATATTGGACCAAATATAACTCTTCTTTAGAATCGGGACATCAAAATTTACTTTGTGTAAATTTTTGGTATTTTTCCGATAAAGTTCATTTTTTAATGAATAGTGTAAAATGTTGTATTTTAATTCAAAAACCCTTTTTAATATAATTTATTTATATGATTATATTATCTTTTGAATTGGTTTTAAAGTTAAATTAGAATATATTTTTACCATTTAATCCAATAGTGGTCATTGGAATTAATTTCACTTTGAAATCGGACTTAAACTAGTGTCAATCTTTTGATACTTATTGTTTCATAAAAACATGCTATTTGTCATGACAGCGGGAATTAATTATTAAATTAATTAATGTGACTTATATGTTTTGAATTTTTTAAAATTGACTTCATTTTTGAATTCGGAATATCAAATATAGCTTAGGGTGAAGTTTTGGTATTTTTATGAAAAACTTCAATTTTTGATGAATAGTGAAACCACTAAGTGGTACTTAAAAAACTGATTTTTCGTTTAAATGAAATTTTACCACCTCTGTGTTTTGAATTTAAAAATTCTCACATACATGGTTGTAATTAAGGAGTAAAATTTGGTTCAATGTGATTAAAATAATTTTTTGGTGAATAGTAACTTATTAAGTTTTTAATCGCAATTAGAGGTAATTAGTGTAGTTTAAGGTAAAAATAATGTTTTAATAATATGAGATGAGCTTGACACATGTCCTACCCTCATTGGATGTGTCATGGCCGACCAATAAAATCCATGAGTCAACTTGGGGACCCCATGGAGCCACTTTGGTTGGGAAATGACATAAATAACTTTTTATTTAATGTTAAAGTAAAAATGACACAAACATGAGATGTTTTACTAAAACAATTTTTACATGGGGTTATACAAGTCAGATTTTCGACTATAAATATACATTAGAAATATAAAAATATTTCATACATCATGATAGTTTTTTATAATTTTTAGACATTAAATAAATTAAATTATTTATGACATCATGATGATGCAGCGATTACCTCATTAATAAAGGATTTAAATAAAATGGAAAGATAATGTAAACTCTATGACCTACACATGTCCAAAAACTATTGGATGGGTGGATTTAGAACCATTATCACCTTACCCTAGAAACACATCAAATTGGGACCATTAAAATCCTATACGCATTCTAAAATAATGTAACATTTTCTTACTTTCCAAGAGTACCCCTCCTCTCCTCTTATAAAAGGCCCCCACCTCTACCTCTTTACCCACACATCCAAAGCCTTTGGCTCGGCCAACCCCTGCCCATTTTGTCTCTCCACTTCCCTCTATTACTCTTTGAAGCCTCAATTTGGGCAGAAGTCTTCCCAAGGAAGCCTTTGAGCTCAAACCAAACGGAGTTACCCGATTTTAAGGTAATGTCTTCACTTGATTCCTTTTGTTTTATTTTGCTTCTCCAGCCCCCTAAACTCTTTTTATTAATTTCTCTTGTAACAACTCCAGTATCTTCAATATACTAGGATGTTTTTATAAGAAGGATTCGAGCTACACTTACACACAGCTACATCTAATGGTTAAATAACATACTGTTTCCGTGGATGGCGGATTTCTGCCTCCCGAAACGATGATTATTCAACATTCTTTTAACACCTTCAAAGGTGTCCATTAATATGAAACTATATTTATATATGATATATAATATGTTTATGTTTTCCTTAAGCTTCTGTATTTTTCATTTTGGGCATACCTTTATGGTTTCCATTATGGATAAACGCAATATCTTCATTTAAGGAAGTGCGGACTATCGCCCCCTCAAAGTGATTTGATTCGTTAATGTCATATGTGGGACTTATAAAGGATGTATTTAAAGTTATTATATATTATGTTATACTGGAATTATAATATACCTCTATATCATTATTATTTCTTTCCATTAAAGTATGAGATAGAAATGAAAGTAGCGTTCATGCGTACGTACGGCTTACCGTCTCCATGAACGGTGCATTTGATTTCTTATCCCCAAATTTAATGTACTATTAAAAGTACATGTATATAATGGATATATATGATGAATGATACATCTAAATGATGAATATAATTCTGTAATTAAAATATACATACCTATCATTTAGTTTTAATTCCATTAATATGACAAAGAAATGAAAGTAGCCTTCATGCGTACGTACGGCTTACCGTCTCCATAAACGGTGAATTTCATTTCTTACCACTAAATGATTATGTAATATTATAAATACATGTATATGCTGGATATATATGATATATATGATATCCAAATCAGGAATTTCATTCTGGATATAAAGAACCTTTGACCACACGAACAACATGTAATTGTAAGAAGTCCACTTTCGACTTAAGAACCAAATATCGACAAAACAAACATTATTAACTTAAATGGTTACATAACGTTTATAATATGGAAATAAGTGATATAAAATGAATAATGAACTTGAAAAAGGTTCTTAATCAAATAGAAATTAACTCAAGTTTATTATTCAGGACGTTAAAGAACGATCGAGTCAAGTCGGACCCGAGGTAAGGGACTTCGTCTCAATCTCCTTTCATTGAGGCATATTTCGTTTTATACACAACTATCTTTTATACGGTGTATAAACCCCTTTTAATTTTACTTTTATACAAAAGGAATCTTTTTCTACGAAGTGTTTTACTAAACGACAAAAATGAATGTTTCTTTTAACGTACGCAGTGACAACGACCTTTTCCGCCGCCGCGAGTATTATTTGGTCTTTGGCTTCCTCAACAAGCCGTAATGTCTTTAAAATAAACTAAATACCATATACTCTTTTATTTATTTTGGTATTGAAAATGGTTTTGATAAAGGATTCTATTATGTCAATATATTTAAATGATATATTATGATTGAAATGTGGAAATGTTATCATTCCTTTATATTGGTTTTATATTTTATGATTTTATATTGGTACTTGGACATTTTACGGGTGGTTACGTGATAAACCATATGACGGGTGGTTCCGTGAATACCAGGATGGGTGGTTACGTTATAACCTCCAATGCATTGGGTATGGAAGTCGGCCGTATGTCTATTCCATTAAGTATGTATGGAAGTTGGCCGAATGGCTATTCCATTAAGTGATATGTGTGGAAGTCGACCATATGGTTATTCCACTTAAGTATGTTTATGTCCCAAGTTACCTTTATATGTTATGTGATCTTTTTATGGGTTTTATGGTAATATTTTGGTTACAAAAGGGTAAGTAATGATATTTTATTCAGTGAGGAGTTTTTACTACTTCATAAAGGTGAAAAGTATTACTTTGATAAAGTATACATGGTTTACTTGTTGTTTTGATAAACTAACAGTTTTAATTCTTTGTGTATCCCTTACTGAGCTTTTTATGCTCACCCCAAGTTTTTTGAAATGTTTTTCACAGGACTTAATGTATAATAGGGTCAAGGATGGGATTAAGGGAAAGTCATTCTATATAAAACATGGAACTAGACATGTTTCTTGTTAAGAGTTTTTTTTATTCTATGGAAACTTAGTAGAAGTGTCTACTTTGTAAATCATTTGAGATGTAATAGTTATGTTCTAATTCTCTAAAACTCTAATCCTGAAAATATCCTCAATGTGAATTATTCATTTAATTCAATGTTATGTAAGGTTTAAGGCTGGGTCCTTATAGTTGGTATCAAAGGTCGGTTTAGACAACTTTAGGAGTTAGAAAAGTGTAAAATTATAAGTTAGTTTATGGTATGATTGAAATGATATAGCATTTAAAGATTACCATGTTGCTTCACCTAAGGTATATCAGTGTTAAGAATGGTTTTTCGTAGAGGAAATAGAGAATATTTTTTGGGAAGGAATACTGAGGGAAATGACCTTTTAAATCAGTATCCTGAGATGGTCAGAATTAGAACTAAATAGTTTTTTGCAGTGATGGCTCAGTTGACTCAGGTGAAAAATGTTGGTTGTTTTTATAGATGATATTTTGGTGTTTTCTAAAAGTAAATAGGATCATGAAATTCATTTAAGGGTTATCTTGCAAACCTTAAAAGAAAAGAAACTATATGGAAAATTTAGCATGTGTAAGTTTTGGTTACAACAAATTTCTTTCCTGGGTCACATTGTTTCAAAAGATGGCATAACTGTTGATCCTGCTAAAACAAAAGTTGTTGAAGAATAGACAAGACCCACAAATGTAACCGAGATCCGTAGTTTTCTTGGTTTGGAAGGTTACTACCGAAGGTTAGTTGAAAATTTTTCACGTTTATCTAGTCCAATGACTAAGCTAACTCGGAAGGGTGTTAATTTTATCTGGAAAAAATAATGTGATGATTGTTTTCAGGAGTTGAAAAGAAGATTGGTGAATGCTCCAGTTTTGGCACTTCCTTCCAGGAATGGTGAGTTTGTTATATATAGTGATGCTTCATTGAAGGGACTTGGTTGTGTCCTTATGCATAATGATCAGGTAATTGCATATGCTTCACGTCAGTTGAAAACTCATGAGGTAAATTAACCTACACATGATTTGGAATTAGCTGCTGTTGTTTTTGCTTTAAACATTTGGAGGCATCATTTGTATGGAGTAAAGTGTGAAATATATACTGATCACAAAAGTTTAAAGTATATATTCACTCAGAAATAATTGAACATGAGACAGAGGAGATGGCTGGAATTAATCAAGGATTATGATTGTACAATTCACTACCATCCAGGAAAAGCAAATAAAGTGGTCGATGCTTTGAGTCGAAAAAATAATGCTTCATTAACCATGCTACGTTTGGAACGAGATCCTTTGGTTTTTGATTTAATGAACTTTGGCATAGAAGTTGTTGGTGCAGGAAGTTCTTCTGTTTTGTTTCAGGTATCAGTGAGATCATCTCTATCGGACAGAATCAAGCAAGCACAGAAGCAAGACAATGAGTTGCAGAAAAAGGTAGAGCTGGTTCAGAAGGGTAAGTTTCCTGAATTCAACATTGATAATGATTGTGTTTTGAGGTTTGGGAAGAGATTATGTGTGCCTTGTGATTCACAGTTGAAGAATGAGTTGTTATGTGAGGCTCATAGTTCCCTGTTTTCAGTTCATCCTAGAAGTACTAAGATGTATAGATATCTGCGGGAGTATTAGTAGTGGGATGGAATGAAAAGGGATATTGCTGATTTTACTGTGAAGTGTCTAACTTGTCAGCAGGTTAAAGCAGAGTGGTAGTTACCGAAAGGGATGCTTCAGCCTCTACCAGTTCCAGAGTGGAAATGGGAGAATATATCCATGGACTTTGTTGTGGGATTACCGAAGACATCTCGAGGTAATAGTGCAATCTGGGTTATTGTTGATCGCTTGAATAAATCTGCTCATTTCCTTGCTATACGAGATATTTTTTCCCAAGATCAATTTTCCCGTTTGTATCTTAAAGAGATAGTCAGGTTACATGGAGTTCCTCTCTACATTGTATCTGACCGTGATCCCAAGTTTACTTATAACTTTTGGAAAGGCCTTCAGAAGTCGTTGGGTACTGAATTAAATTTTAGTACAGCTTTTCATCCTCAATCAGATGGGCAGTCAGAACGAACAATTCAGACCTTGGAGGATATGCTACGAGCTTGTTTGATGGATTATCAGGGAAGTTGGGACCAACATCTTTCTTTGTTTGAATTTTCATATAATAACAGTTTTCATTCCAGTATACAGATGGAACCATTTGAGGCATTATATGGGAAGCGGTGTCGAACTCCAGCATTTTGGGATGAAGTGGGTGAAAGGAAGCTGATGGGACCAGAATTGGTAGAAGAGATGGCAGAAAAAGTTCAGTTGATTCAGAAACACATGAGAATAGCTCAAAGCAGGCAGAAGAGTTATGCGGATAACCGGAGGAAGGATCTATCTTTCGAGGTAGGTGATCATGTTTTTCTCAAGGTTTCTCCATGGAAAAGTGTGATGAGATTTGGTAAGAAAGGAAAGATGAGTCCAAGGTTCATTGGACCATATGAAATTCTGGAGAGAGTTGGATCAGTTTCTTACCGAGTGGCTTTACCTCCGAGTTTATCTCAAGTACACAATGTTTTTCATGTTTCGATGTTGAGGAAGTATATGCCAGATCCATCTCATGTTTTGAGTCCAGGGGTAGTTCAGCTGGAAGAGAACCTATCTTATGAAGAACAACCAGTCCAGATTCTTGACTGAAGAGAGAAAGTGTTGCGAGATAAGGTAATTCACCAGGTAAAGGTTTTGTGGAAAAACCATATGGTTGAAGAGGCAACGTGGGAATCTAAAAATTCTATGAGGGATAAATACCCCCACTTATTTTGATAAGTGAATAAAATTGCGAGGACGCAATTCCCAAAAGGGGGGAAGGATGTAACATCCTAGGTAAATAATGAATAAAACATTTTCATATTTATTAATATTTTCGAATTAAATATTAATTTTAATTAAAAGGGGTTTCTACGTTCGATAGCGTACTCGATACTCAACGATGAGTTTCTTTGAAAACTTACGTTGTACACTAGTAATATAATAATATTATTTTAAATGGTAGTTAACATGTAGCCATTGTATTGGAGGGAATGGATAGAAATAACTAAAATATGATTATATATGTTTTTTAAATGTTTTTACACTTATCCAATAAAAGATAAAGGCTTAAAATACGGAAAGAATTCAATTTTAGGCATTTATACCCTAATTTTCACTAAAGGTTCACTTATCACCTTTTGATGGCGAACCGTCATTAAATATAGTTTTGATCACTTTTATACATTCTATTGGACCAAATATAACACTTCTTTAGAATCGGGACATCAAAATTTACTTTGTGTAAATTTTTGGTATTTTTCCGATAAAGTTCATTTTTTAATGAATAGTGTAAAATGTTGTATTTTAATTCAAAACCTCTTTTTAATCTAATTTATTTATATGATTAGATTATATTTTAAATTGGTTTTAAAGTGAAATTAGAATATATTTTTACCATTTAATCCAATAGTGGTCGTTGGAATTAATTTCACTTTGAAATCGGACTTAAACTAGTGTCAATCTTTTGATACTTATTGTTTCATAAAAACACGCTATTTGTCATGACATCGGGAATTAATTATTAAATTAATTAATGTGACTTATATGTTTTTAATTTTGTAAAATTGACTTCATTTTTGAATTCAGAATATCAAATATATCTTAGGGTGAAGTTTTGGTATTTTTATGAAAAACTTCAATTTTTGATGAATAGTGAAACCACTAAGTGGTACTTAAAAAACTGATTTTTCGTTTAAATAAAAATTTACCACCCCTGTGTTTTGAATTTCAAAAATCCGACATACATGGTTGTCATTAAGGAGTAAAATGTGGTTCAATGGGATTAAAATAATTTTTTGGTGAATAGTAACTTATTAAGTTTTTAATCGCGATTAGAGGTAATTGGTGTAGTTTAAGGTAAAAATAATGTTTTAATAATATGAGATGAGTTTGACACATGTCTTACCCTCATTGGATGTGTCATGGCCGATAAATAAAATCCATGAGTCAACTTGGGGACCCCATGGAGCCACTTTGGTTGGGAAATGACATAAATAACTTTTTATTTAATGTTAAAGTAAAAATGACACAAACATGAGATGTTTTACTAAAACAATTTTTACATGGGGTTATACAAGTTATATTTTTGACTATAAATATTAATTAGAAAGATAAAAATATTTCCTACATCATGATAGTTTTTTTATAATTTTTAGACATTAAATAAATTAAATTATTTATGACATCATGATGATGCCATGATTACCTCATTAATAAAGGATTTAAATAAAATAGAAATATAATGTACAATATATGACCTACAAATGTCCAAAACCTATTGGATGGGTGGATTTCTAACCCTTATCACCTTATACTATAAACACATCAAATTAGGACCATTAAAATCCGAAACTCATTCTAAAATAAAGTAACATTTTCTTACATTCCAAGAGTGCCCCTCCTCTCCTCTTATAAAAGGCCCCCACCTCTACCTCTTTACCCACACATCCAAAGCCTTTGGCTCAAACAAACCCTGACCATTTTGTCTCTACACTTCCCTCTCTTACTCCTTGAAGCCTAACTTTGGGCAGAAGTCTTCCCAAGGAATCCTTTGAGCTCAAACCAAATGTAGTTACCCGATTTTAAGGTAATGGCTTCACTTGATTCCTTTTGTTTTATTTTGCTTCTCCAGCCCCCTGAACTCTTTTTATTCATTTATTTTTTAACAACTCCAGTATCTTCAATATATTAGGATGTTTTTCTAAGAAGTATTAGAGCTACACTTACACACACATACATCTAATGGTTAAAGAACATACTGTTTCCGTGGATGGCGAATTTCTGCCTCCCGAAATGATGATTGTTCAACATTATTTTAACACCTTCAAAGGTGGCCATTATGATGACACTATATTTATATATGATATATAATATTTTTATGTTTTCGTTAATCTTATGTATTTTTCATTTTGGTCATACCTTTATGGTTTCCATTATGGGTAAACGCGATATCTTCATTTAAGGAAGTGCGGACTACCGCCCCCTCAAAGTGATTTGATTCGTTAATGCCATATCTGGGACGTATAAAGGATGGATTTAAAATTATTATATATGATGTTATACTAGAATTATAACATACCTCTATATAATTATTATTTCTTTCCATTAAAGTATGAGATATAAATGAAAGTAGCATTCATGCGTACGTACGGCTTACCGTCTCCATGAACGGTGCATTTCATTTCTTATCTCCAAATTTAATGTACTATTAAAAGTACATGTATATAATGGATATATATGATGAATGATACATCTAAATGATGAATATAATTATGTAATTAAAATATACATACCTCTCATTTAGTTTTAATTCCATTAATATGACAAATAAATGAAAGTAGCATTCATGCGTACGTACGGCTTACCGTCTCCATGAACAGTGCATTTCATTTCTTACCTCTAAATGATTATGTAATATTATAAATACATGTAAATTCTGGATATATATGATATATATGATATCCAAATCAGGAATTTTATTCTGGATATAAAGAACCTTTGACCACACGAACAACATGTAATTGTAAGAAGTCCACTTTTGACTTAAGAACCAAATATCGACAAAACAAACATTATTAACTTAAATGGTTACATAAAGTTTATAACATGGAAATAAGTGATATAAAAGGAATAATGAACTTTAAAAAGGTTCTTAAGAAAATATAAATTAACTCATTTTTATTATTCAGGATGTTAAAGAACGATCGAGTCAAGTCAGACCTGAGGTAAGGGACTTCGTCTCAATCTCCTTTCATTGAGGCATATTTTGTTTTATACACAACTATCTTTTATACGGTGTATAAAACCCTTTTAATTTTACTTTTATACAAAAGGACTCTTTTTCTATGAAGTGTTTTACTAAACGAAAAAAAGAAATGTTTCTTTTGACGTACGCGGTGACAACAACCTTTTCCGCCGCCGCGAGTATTATTTGGTCTTTGGCTTCCTCAACAAGCTGTAATGTTTTTAAAATAAAATAAATACCATATACTCTTTTATGTATTTTGGTATTGAAAATGGTTTTGATAAAGGATTCTATTATATCAATATATTTAAATGATATATTGTGATTTAAATGTGGAAATGTTATCATTCCTTTATATTGGTTTTATGTTTTATGATTTTATATTGGTACTTGGACATTTTACGGGTGGTTACGTGATAAACCACATGACGGGTGGTGCCGTGAATACTAGGATGGGTGGTTATGTTATAACCTCCAATTCATTGGGTATGGAAGTTGGCCATATGGATATTCCATTAAGTATGTATAGAAGTTGGCCGAATGGCTATTCCATTAAGTGATATGTGTGGAAGTCGACCGTATGGTTATTGCACTTAAGTATGTTTATGTCCCAAGTTACCTTTATATGTTATGTGATATTTTTATGGGTTTTATGGTAATATTTTGGTTAAAAAAGGGTAAGTAATGATCTTTTATTCAGTGAAGAGTTTTTACTACTTCATAAAGGTGAAAAGTATTACTTTGATAAAGTATACATGGTTTACTTGTTGTTTTGATAAACTAACAGTTTTCATTCTTTGTGTATCCCTTACTGAGCTTTTTATGCTCACCCCAAGTTTTTTGAAATGTTTTTCACAGGACTTAATGTGGAATAGGGTCAAGGACGGGATCAAGGGAAAGTCATGCTATATAAAACATGGAACTAGACATGTTTCTTGTTAAGAGTTTTTTTTATTCTATGGAAACTTAGTAGAAGTGTCTACTTTGTAAATCTTTTGAGATGTAATAGTTATGTTCTAATTCTCTAAAACTCTAAACTTGAAAAGATCCTCAATGTGAATTATTCATTTAATTCAATGTTAAGTAAGGTTTAAGGCTGGGGCCTTATACCCCCTTACCTCCTCAAGCTGAGAGAGGTGGTTAAAATTTTAGGTTCAACAAATAAATTTCAAATTCCACTGTGGATAATGAAATTTTAAATATGTCTACCACTTATTAATTTATACCTTCATTTTATAGCTTTGTAAAACCTTTATCAACCATATACATAGTAAAATGGCAGAAAATATCAATATACATTATTTGATAATTATATTCAGAAATATTGGATAGAACTATCATTGTTTTCTTGTCGTAATAACCCACCATGTGTAACTTCACCTCCACTGTATGATCTATAAATTTTAATTTCAATGTGTAAAAATATTTATAGTTGAAATATACTCTAATTTATATACAATGATAATTTTTCTTTCATTATTATTAATAATTCACCCAATACAAAATTCGTTAGAAAAAATAATAATCATCTTGTGTATTTTCCATCAACAATGTCTTTAACCCAATCCCCATAGGATTAATAATAAAAAATTTCTTCATTCCATATGATACAATAAAAAATACTCAATTGTTCTCTAAATATACCTCAGGATCACCTTTGAACTAAAATTTTATCATATTTGGGAGAGTATTGATATCAAGCTACCAGAAAATTTGAAAACAATACATAGGGTATTGTTGCTATGAGATAGAACAATCATCCAACCATCCTTATATATAGTGTGAATGAACAACATTCCCTTCCTCCTATTTTCAAATCATGGTTACAATAATATTTGGTTCTTAAATAGATCACAATCACACATTTCAAACTTCTTTAGTATCTCCATCACATATTTAACCTATTAAAAAAATGTATAGGTGACTTTATTCTTAACTTTTATCCTAGGTAAAAAAGGATTTCCCTAATCATATATATTTAAAACTCTTTTCTCATCAATAGTGAATAATCCTGCATTGTATTCTTCTTGATCCATTTGAAATTATGATGTATTTTACATAAGAAATCCTTTTGAATTTATATTATTCAATTGATTTCAGCAAAATATTTGGATAGTCTCTACATCTTCTAAATTTATTTTTTCAATTAAGTATCTTGCCTAACGTATTAGGATGTAGAAAATAGATTAAAACCATCCAGTTCATTTTCTATCTTATACACATTTGATTAACTATGACCATATAGAAAACCCATCTATTATTTAATGTAAAATTATTGATTGATAATTACATTTAAAAATGATTTCTGAGCATCCTTTTGATAAATTATATATTTTATCAGGATGAGATCAATAAATTAAATCCTTATCAACTCATTCTATTCCACCATTTAAATGGTTTCCTCCAATTAATGACCTTCAGATGGTTTATATCACATACACACTATTATTTAATTATTTTAGATAAATTTTCCTTTTCCATAATGTTTATTTTTGAATACCCATTTTTACATGTGAAATTGAAATCCATAAGCCTATTCATGAACTATGAAGTTTATTTTCTCAATTTCATTGAGATATGAATTCTTGTCATTAAGTCATAACTATCATCCATTGCTTCTCTAAATTGAGTTAGATTCCCTTGAGAAAATAGGTAAGTGTCATTTATAGTCATAATCTATTAGTTTTGTGTTGAAAAAACATTATCACCAACAATATTTTACTCATAAAACACAAATAAAATTTTCATATGAGGAGAAATTGGCCGATTCATATTGGTAACACCTTGTTCTACTTTTTTAACCTATATATCGACCCCACACATTGGACTATGAGGAATACTTGTTTACTTATCTAATAAATTTCAACAATAACTAATCATACTAAACTTATAAATTATCAATATATTCCAATATGTTTCTTTAAAAATCATAATACCACCAATTTCAATAATCATGTCCAATATTTTTTGATATATTTATATTCCATTATCTTCATTTAATAGAAGTAAAATACCACACTACTACCTATATATTTGTATTTAACATGGTATACTTCCTTCTATCTAATAGATCGCCCACTCCCTCACAAAATAATGTATTTAATTATTGGTTTTATTCCATAAACAATCATATATCGGGTCATATTTTCTAAATATTTTAGTAAATACTAATTTTGGGGTTATAAATCAATTTGAATGGATTATTTCCAATAATGATTGTATATTCCACTTTAAATGTGTAATCATTTTTCCATAATGGTCTCCATTCAGTCTCAAATTTTGACTACACCATTTTTATATGTTGTTATCACATGTACAAATTATTCCCTTATTCTATGCAAACCATTATATGTTTCTACCTCATGTGATGTGTATTCTATACCATTTTCTGATAAAAAATAATGACCATTATTTCAGTATCATTCTAAAATATATTTAAAACAACATAATATGCTTAATAACCTCTATATTGGCATGTATATACTTAATGAATACCATTATATGATAATCATATATGAAATGAAAGAATTAATTCTCAGTGTATATATTGAGGAACTTTATGGGACCACCCAAATAAATGTCGATTAGATGCAGAATAATTACATACCTTTTTATCTTCATTTGGTTAGTATTTTTTACAAGTTTCACACTTAAAATGGAATGATAAGTCTTCTACCGAAGTATATGTATATTCAAAATGAAAATTATAGAAATAAATTTGTAATTTTTCTCCATTATTTTATAGTTGATGTTTCCAAGACATCGATTCTAAAGACTATTAACTTTCTATAATATAAGGAAATAATTGTTTCTTCCTTAAAGTATACTTAACAATGATTTCCATCAGTTATATATCTAGTTATAAAAGATTTATTTTCTATTAAATTGATATATAATACGTAAAAAAAATGTTACATCTAATATGAAGTCCTAATTATGACACATACTAACAAAATTGTACTAAAAACCATCCACATAATTAACTGTTTTATATTCTAGTTCATCTCTAGCCAACATCATAATTTCAAATCCCTTTATTTTTAATGGTATATAATTACTAAAATAATTCAATCCATTAGTATGTTTCATGAAATTTAATAGGATATTTATGTTGTTAGTTAATCTCAGGGATCTAAGTGCGTTTATTTTCATCATTGAGTTATAAAACCATCAAGATCACATTAAGGTTTTTTATTATTCCACTTACATGTGATTCTTAGTGGATTATATATAGAATGTTATCTATCCTAATTTATTTCATTATATATAGTGATACCATACACTTCTACCTCAAATATATCTATATATTTTTCATAAAATTTTCATTTGGGGTTTCAGCTATATTTATCCTCTGGATTCTATAGTAGTGAGATTTAAATATATGATTCCAAAAATTTATCACCTTCTAATGAGAATCATATAAATTATAATAATAACTACAAAAATTATTTTCCTTTGACATGTTGGATGTTATTTCTTCTGTTGTTGCTGACTGTAAAGAGCATTCCATATGACATTGATTTCAGATTTCATGCACCATATCATCCTTTGTACAAGAAATACACAAAATTGGTTTATATCAAAAGAAATATTTATCCATCAATTCCAATATATATATTAAAAACATTTATAGTATATTTTTTTTTCTATTGAGGTAATCTTGGTGTTTGTGAGCTTTCATGATCTTTTTTGTTTTCCATGAATCATTACTATAACATCACCAATTGTTGGCATATATTATTTACATCCAATTATGAACTTTATTATGGTCCTAAGACTATATTAATTTATGACCATATCAATATCTCAAATTAATGTACTACATATTTTTAACAAATCCTTGTAAAATAAATTTTATAATTGATAAATTTTATAATCATCATACTTTTATATTCTACGTTTAAGAGATTCATATTATTCTTCAATGGATTTTGTCCAAATTGTTATTTTTTTACTAGGTATTGATATCATCATTCATTTTTTAGACTCATTGATTTCTAAAATGAAATCAATAACTTCTTTATATGATACATGAGAATATCCTTGCTATTACACCATATTTTCCAAACATAAAATTCTAGTATGGAGTTGATCAACTTATATATTTTATTCCTTGATGTAATTATCAATCCTTGAGTATTTATTTCATTGCATATCCAATTCTTCATGGAATCCTTCAAATTTAACTTTTATGATGAAAAGTTATTCAAGGTTATTTATTTTTAAACTTATGAATTATTTATTTCAATGGTCACCATCATAATAACTTCTACATTTAAGATAAAATCAACTTCATTTGCTAGATAAAACAATCCTTTCATTCTATTTCTTTACTCTGTATAGTTTTCCATTGAAACATCCCTCCCATTGAACTCACATTTTTATATTTTTATCTTAGAGGAAGCATTTTCTGTTATGATATTGCCGCATCATATTTCTCTCTATTTGCAGACATTATAATGATTCATGTATAAATATATTCAGCTATTAAATTGTAGAAATAGTAAAATTGATTTTTACCTCCTTACCATCCTTTAACACACTTGAATCTGATTTCTATATATTAAAGAAACACATCGCCTACATTATCATTATTTCATCTAACTTCCGACTACTCAAGAACCTCTATTTCTTTTAAATAAATGATTTTAGTTGTTAAAATTATGTGCTTTATAGTTTCACATTCATCTTTTATGCACCCATATTTTTATAAAGATAAAAAATAGTAATATTAATGAGTTCATTTTCATCAAGGGAAGAAATAGTGGCATTATATAAGGGTGTAAAAATTCTGAGAATATTTTTCATAATGTTAATATATTTAATTTAATCACAAAGTCCACTAATGGCTCTCATAAAATTAATTAGACGAATAAATAAGACATAAATATTATTATTTGATCATGTATTCAATTCATTCAATTTATAGTCTAAAATTTATTATATGGTTTCTATCACTTTTTTTCCTCCTTTATTAATATTTTCATTATTATGTTATATTGTTTTTTTGAAGTGTTGAACATTACTTTTATATATATATGTTGTGATTAGAATCTTCATATTCCCTTTAAATACATCACATCAATATCAATGTTTTTTTATTTTTATCAGTTAAAGGTAGTCACATGTTATTGTTTCCTTGTATCCCTTGTAATGCCACTATAAGACATGATGTCCACAGTATCATAATTGATACCACATACTATTTTTTCATATCTGATTTTTGTAGGAATGAATCAAAGGGGCCCCATTTTCAATAAACTAATTTTTAATATCATCTAACTTAATAGAGATATATTTATCATTAAATAACTAAGTGTATCTGATACCTATTTCTACACACACAGACCCAATACATGATAAGTTTGGGTAAATTATTGGGATAAAAGTTTCATTTCATTATTCCAGAATATTTTCTTAATGAAGAAACAATAAAAATTATTAAAAATCCAGATTTTTTTTATAAATGGATAAAATAAATTAGGGCACAAATATTATTCTGGGTTCACCGAAAAGTGAAACTTCCAAGAGCTTGTATTGATTATAAGATGACTTAACATGGATTAAATATACATAATAAATATATAAAAAATTATTCATAAATGAACACTTCCAATCTAGGGGAAATTTATATTCATTCCTCATTTCAAATTAATTTTAGAAATAGAATATAACTAAGATGTCATTTTACAATCAATTGAAATGATTTCTAAAAAAAGGGTCATAATTCCAATAGGGGTATTTCTATTTAACTTCCTCTTTTACAACACGTTTAAATATTTAATGGAATTATTCTATACACTCTATTTCTCAATATTTTATATATTTATTCTTATAATTCTCTCCTCTCGATTTAACTTTTAAGTAGATAAGCATTTTTTAAAACATGTTCCATTATTTTCAACCCTTGACCCTATTAATGAGCCTTCAAAATTGCTAAACAACATCTCACTAAATCACAAATATCTGATGATTTTAGAAGTCTGTATGAAGAGTTTTATATTATGGAGTATATAGAATTTTAAAAATTAAATCCATAATTATAGTGGTTTTATACAAAAAAATATAAATTATTATGTTTTTTCCAACATTACAACATTATTGATATATGATATCTAGTTATACATTTTCAATTAAAATCCCACATTGAACCTTGAGAAAATCATAGCATAGTCATATCAAGATTTCAAAAAAACTACTCTTCTATTATGGAACATTAATAAACCAGGGAATAAGAATCCCTAATCATCAAGAGAAATTAACACCAACCTTATCATACATCATAGATTGATCATTACATCATATATTGTTCATCCTAAATCATATTCTATAATTGATTTTGTTGTGGCATAATATGTTGTCTATAGTGCAGCTACCTCCAAATCTATAGAACAAATGAAATACTCATGGAAACTTTTTTGGTGAAGTATATGTGATTTGGAATTTGGATCCCCAAATTGTAAGAGAAACTGAACACCTCAATACATTTTTTTGACCACCTATGACATGATGTGCAACAAAAACATCAAAATTTTAGAAATTAATTTTTTTATGATTCATCTTGAAAACATACTACCTATCTCAAAAGTTATACATTTTTATGTGGCCATAAATCCCAAAAACAACTATATATTATTCACATATTTTTATAAATGATATAATATTATATATTATAAATGAATATATTTTTTAGGATGGTACGTTTTCATGTTTTATTTAACACTCGATTAATTGTGTAGTCCACTTCCTAAAACCATGATTTGATTCCAATTACTTATTGAGCAATAATGGTCTAGTAATTTCAACACAATTTTTTAACGTTAACATAAATTATAGTAATTTTAAAACAAAATACAACATTGATGCTATGTAAATAGTAAAACAAAGGTTTTCAACATGAGATCATCACCTTAGTAAATTTTCATTCCATGTTTTTCATTCCATTTTTTATAGTACTATTTTTGTAATTATATAAGGTTTTATTCTTCCTTTCAACTAATTCAATGTATTTATTGAATTAATATCTCTTATATGGTTTGTGGATTATTTATTATTGATGAACACTTGGGAATGATTTGATAAAACTATAATAGGGGGATGGACTAAATGAAAATTGTGTGTTCTTGATGTTTGTATTCCAATTAACATATAGGTTTTTCATTATAATTAGTATTGAATTTATAAATAATTTATATATTTTTTTAATTATTAGATTATTGAAAAAAATCTAATAATGAAAAAATATAGTTTGGTAGATGAAATTAATTTGGTAACTTTTCATTAGATTATTCTCTTACAATTATGATTTTTACTTAATATATATTAGTTATTATAATTAATTAGGTGATATGGAATTTATATACAAGGGTTTTTTTGATTGGAATTGAATAAATTTATATAAAATACATTTATGGTGATCCAACTATCAAGTTTTATTATTTTGAGACATAATTGGGATTATTTTTTTGTGAAAAACTACTTATAGTCATTGGTTCCACTACATTCACATTTTCATTATAATTTATGTTTTTCTTTCTTTTATTCTTTTCTTAAATATATCAAGTTTTTAAATTTTGATTATGTACATGGATAAGATTATGAATGGATAGTAATTATTATAGATTCTCCTCTATATTTATTTATTATTTATGGGGATGGACTTATACTAAAAATATTATATGAACGAGTAGTCATTGTGGTTTCAGAAATCTATAAATTTGTAAAAATTAGACCATACATGGATAAGTAATCATTCTTTATAAAAAATCTATTTTTCAGAACCATTTAAAATGTTTAGGGGAATCTTGAAAATAACTAAAGGCCTATAAAATATTTTACAACTGTTATTTCCCTATTGGTATATCTGGATTCTAGTTTAGTTTTTCATTATTTTCATTTTTTCTATTTAGTGATCTTTCTGTTCTTGGGGGTGTGATGGGTGGAATATTAGAAAAATATTTACTATTATTCACTATTAGAATTTTTATAATATCATGAGGTGACTAGTATATATAAAACCCATATTCCTAATTTTTGGACCTAAAAAAGTATACTACGGAGTGATTTGGGTTCTAATAGATAAGATGAATTCTATTATCAACAATAAATTGAAACATATTATTATTCATGTGGTTGAGATCATAAATTCTATATAATAATTAATTAAATTGGATGATTAGTGAAATGGAAATGGTTGGGGATTTCATGTACCCTAAAAATCAGATTCATAATAAAGATTGAGGACAATTCTTTTGATGTTCATTATAATATATGAAATAATGATGAACGTAAAATATAATTTGTTGGAAAATAAAATTCCTAAAAAATTTATTATTTTTGTTTCCTCTTAAAATAACATATATTTATATCAAAAAATATATAATAAAATATAGGAGGTAAAATAAAACATAATATAATTTTAATATATATATGAAAACATGTTGGAGGAAATGGAAGGTGAGCTTTTTATGATGTTTAATATTCTGAGGAGGATGAACCAGAATATAATAATGCTGAAGAAAAAGATAAATCATCCTTTATACTCTTAGATGATGAAGAAATTAAAAACAGGATGGATCTCAAGGATTAAATTGTGGGCAATAAAAAGTAGCAGTCTAGTGCTGAAGAAATATTTGTAATTCTAGAGGTACAAAATGAAAATGTGGTGGGGGTAATGATTTTATTAAATGTGATAAACTATTTAATATGGAAGAACATAAAATAACAGAAATAGAGGACACTTATTCAGAAATTATAATTTCCATCAATGATTTAATTTTATAATAAAGTAGAATTTGTGGAATAATAATACTCAGAGATTTATAAATATATATATATATATAGAATAATCTATATATACTGAAGAAAAATACAAGAATAAAAAAAAATAATCTAATGATGCATCATATAATCCAAAGAGGAGAATATATAATAAGTGGTGTAAAAAGGTTAATTTGGTCATCCTGTTGCAGTTAATGGAGAAAACATGTAATATTAGAATGAGTCGAATGATGTTATTACAATTAAAATATTTTCACATAATTTAAAAATAGCAATATAGATGATGTTTTAGAGGAATATTACTATTTATTGATAGATTATTATTTATTTATTAATTATTTAAAACAATTGAAAATATATACTACCAGACATGTTAGTGTTAAAAATCCACAATTTAATAGATGGAGACAATTTAAACATGAAAATAGAAATATTGATTCATTTCTACATCTTGGCCAAGAAACATCTTATTATTCTCTATTTATGTGATAGTAAGGTATGTTCTATTTATATTACTATAAAAAATATGTTCTCAGTGGAAACCTCATTTTTCATTCATAAATATTCTATAATGATATTATATTTTTGGAACTTATCTATTTATCAATTTTGGATTCCATTATCTTATTCAGATGTAACAATTTTAGATTCATGCAATATTTTTTTCTTTGTTTTAGTTGGTTATTGAATGTATTGGAAATGATTAAATGATAAAATATCATGATAGTATTTTCAATTTTACATATTTTTTTACTCTTAATTTTTACAACACATATTTTAGAAAAAGTAGTAGAATTATTTAATGTATTGAAATGAATTAAATTCACTTATGGTGAGCTTGATATATTTTTCTTAAATGGACTAATCTAGTAGTTATTAAGACCTTGGATAAATATTTTGACTTTTAATAAAATTAAATTCATCATGATCATAAATTAATGTCATGTGTTGAGGATGTGGGTTCTGAGTAGTTCAACATCATGTAGTTCAGATAATGAGGACTCATTCATCATCCCTTAGACTTACATAACTTGTACCAACCCACACCTAGGGGATGGAAGGAACAAGAAATGCGTGATGGGAGTCTGGTACATGAGCGGTCAATCGAGGGGTCTGCATTAGCATAGATTTGAAAAGAATAAATATCTATTAGTGTACCTATGAAAATTAGAATTAGGTAAGGCAATGCAAATTAGAGAACAACTTGAGGGCCTAGGAAATCACTCTGTATGATCTAGGGGGGCCACATGGTAAAGGGTTTCATGATAATAGGTGGATATCTAAGAGGATTTTGTGATGAAATGGTTCTTCATGAGGATAAGACACTTAAAAAAATAAGGATATTATTTAAGTGTGGTGAAATGGGTCTCTGTGAAGGGAGGATATCCAAAAAGCGTGGAAACCTCACCAAAGAGTGGATTTTACATTTGATTGAATAGTGATTCATGAGGGGTGACTGCTCCATGAAGTCCCAAGTGCCCAAAAGGTACTCCTACCTACATTTTGGCCATGGCTCTTTGTGAAGGGAATCCAAACATTAAGTGGTGGAAAATTGGAATAAAGTGGAAGATGGTTCAGGGTGCATAAATACCATGGGTGATGCATTTTATCATGGGTTTGAGGAGAAAAGGGTAATTCATGAAATGGGAACTTAGAAGATTAATGGTTAGTGTAGAGATCTTTTGGGTCGAGGTGAGCCTTCTATTTATAGTAAATAATGGTTCAAAGTGGTTGGAGGTTCGTCATGAAGGAAATCGTTCTTCATAAATAAATATGGTTGTGTTGGACTAGCGTAGTATTTTGTCACTACACCATGGTGTTCATGGAACTCGTTGAACTCATAGAGGCATCCACCACTACATCATAGAGTTTTCATAGATCATCGGACTCATAGAGGTTTATGTCACTACTTCACAACATTCGCAGGGCTCTTCGAACTTCCAGAGGTGTCTGTCACTACATCGTAATGTTCACCGAGCTCGTTCATCTGTCGTATTTGTACCGTTTTTGGTGGCGAAGGGCTTGGTGATGGAGATTTTCGAATTAGTCCCCACTTAGCTATTTTTAGATAGTAAGGAATTATTTTTCTCCAAACGTTTTTGGATGTCCATGATCTATCTTGTGCATGGATTCCAGCACCAATAATGAGGGAGATTTATACTAGGTGATGATCTCCAAGGAGGAAATGACATACCATCATTCCATTTTGATCACGAATCTAACATCCTGGATTAAAGTGATGGATTATATCACCCTTTGGAATGTGGGAATGTGGGGTATCAAGATAAGGACATCACTGACAGATGGAAAGATGGTGTGCAGCCTAGGAAAAAATCATCGAAAAAAGTGGTGACTTTTTCATAATCTCCCAAAGGCAATTATATAAAAAAATTAAAAATAATCATATATTATTCCAATGAATCTTACTAAGTCTCATTCTTACACTTATGACTATCTCACTACTTCACTTTAGTTCACAACATACCGCAAACACATTGTGACATGTACTTTATGATTTGGTAAAAGATAATATCCTTTGAATAACTTAAAACATATAATGTATTTGATGGTTCTTCAAATCCCATGAAACAAAAATCAAATTACATTACCTTTTATACTTATGAATATACTCTTCCTCTTTTCACTATTGTGTGACACTCTTATACTGGATCCACTAACCAAAATCTCATGCCGAGACAACACAGTATCAAGATTCATTCATGTCATCCAGCTTCCCCTATTTTCAATTTCCATCCATCTTCAGGATGAGATAGAGCATCGATAAAACATTATGTATAGAGAAAAATTCTCTTTTTAATCTAATTTATGTGATTTTAGGATTTATAGTCTTCAAAATGATACAAAGATCTATGGTCTAGCTTCACACTATCATTAATGATTTTTACAGTGTGAATATGGTTTGAATAATGAAATATACTTTGAAACCATATCTCACAGTGGATAAAAACCCACTAATGGTGTTATTCCACTCATAGGAATCTATTAATTTCCATTATGATGAATCACTATATGTTTTTTTATACAATGTGGTTTTAATAAAGTTGGGTTGATTTTATATAATATATTACACTATTATAACACCTCATTTCCTCATGCAGTGATTCCCAACAATATGAAAATTGTCACCCATTTTTATTTCCTTGCACTAGCTCTGTTTCTCACCCTTTGTTTCCATATACTGGGTATTATTCTCAACAATTCAATTGTTGTATTGTGATTAAAAGTAAAATTACAAATGGTATTTTGGAAAATATAGGTATAATCCTAAGTAATTAATGGACTTACAAGATGGAAAAATCATGGTGGGTCTGTTGATATACATACAAAATTTCCATTGGTATATAATCATATAAACTAGTATTATGTAAAACTTGTCATATGCCTGTAGAAGATGATCACATGGTAATTTGAGACATGAAAATTTTCCATTTGGATTACACGAGTGTTACTAAGAAAATAGTTCCCAAAATAAAAAATATGGAAGAAATTATAAGATACTAATATAATAATTCCACAATTGTAAATGAGAACACTAATTTGATCCTTAAAAATTTTAGTCATATGAAAGAATTCAATGAAGAACAACAAGCCCACCAATTTAACTCAAGGGTGAATAATTTTTATTGGAATGAAATGTCCAAATGTTTTGGAAATTTATGTTTGTTTATGTAATGCCAAATGTATCTTTGAAAATATTATAAAAATATAAAGAACCATTCAGAATGATTTTATAGAGGCTGATTCTCTATTTGAAGGAGATAAGATGGATAATCCCCTTAATTTTTGATTGAATATTTAAAGGATTAAGAGTTTCACTACTAAAAATATTACCTATCTCAACATCATCAAACCATTAGGATATCCCCAGAAACCATTGGTATGTGGGAATAAGGATATCCCAACACTAATAGTTTACAGTGAACCATTAGTATTGTTTGGTGAAAATTTAGTTCACCAAAGGTTCACAATGAACCGTTGGTAAAGGGGGATGAAATGTTTTTTGAAACGGTTCATTTACATCCATTTTAATATAGATATACCAATAGTTTTAAAACCATTAGTGTAGACCCCCCACTCACCATACATCAATATCCCCACTTCCAAGTCAATGCGCTTGTAATGAAAACATCATAAAATTATCAACACCTATAACACCTCAAATGAAAAAACACCACTAGGACCACTACAATCCAAAAAACATTATAAAACTACAATGAAACCAATATAACATCATCAACACAAAAATCCTGTAATTAAACCAATAGATCATCCTCAAATCACTACAACCCAATACATAAATAATGATAACTGAGTATGTAAAGTGATTCATTTAACCAATGGTAACAATTATACAAAATATAACATGTATTAATTCACATTAAATCATCAAATAGGAAATGTCATCAGTATCAATAAAAAAAATAATAGATTAATATTTCTCTCACAACCATCACTATCATCACCATTTTCCTTGACCTAATACTCACCCTCATCCTTTTCCTCATTCCCACCCTCTTCTTCACCAGCATTCCCTCTCTCTTTCATTCCATCATCCCCTACCTCTTCCTCAACATCATCCACACCCTCTTCCCCACTTTCATACCCACCATTACCATCGATAGGAACATCATCATCTCGACCATTATTAATACTACTACCGATTTCACTATATAATATACGCACCTTGACACATAAGAATCACAACCCACATCGGTCTCTAGTGGGAGTGATAGAAATAATACTTATATCAGTTTCATTATTTCATCTTTTTCTATTTTTGTCCATTAATTCACATGTATATCCATTTTCAGCTTTCCTTAAATACCCTCATCCTATGATACCCTAGACAAATTGGTTTTACTAGAATCTACACCAGAAGTGGGCTAATACCTTATCGAGACAATACTCTTCCCTGGTCAGCAGCATACTCTTCCTTGGTGCTCATCTCCCAAAACACGATGTAAGTGGTCATTTGGGCCAACGTTATTAGGTTATTAAGAATCTATAGTCTCCAAAGTATACGTTTTTAAATATAAATAAGATATAATGTTAAACAATAAATATTAAATATTGAAATCGACAATGTAAAACTTATAATTCACTATTATGCCTGTTCATTTATCATTTCGGCATAGTTTTTCTGTCTGCTTGAGAAAAATATTTTTATCAAGGCACACATTCATTAATATTTAAAATACTACCCTACAATGGCATTATAAATTAGTACAATGAGAGAAATCAAGAAAAAATTAACACTCTATCTAAAATCCATCCAGTATAATTTTTCCTGGAAGTCATATCAATGTATAGAAATTATATTCACTAAATAATATCACAAGATGTTTATAAAGGATATTAGAGGTGGAATAACCTATAAAATTTAAATAAAATAAAATAAATATACAATTATAAATGATATTGAGGTAAAATCAACTAGAATTTAATATTTGAAAATTTTTACTCTTACTAAAATTGAAGAAACATTTCATCCATTAAATAAGATGAAAATATGTTTGAATTTAGTGAATTTTTTTAAAAGGGAGGTAAAAAATTTTGATATATTATTTTAACCATTGATATATGAAAGGATGCAGATCATTTTTGGGTAAATCATTTTTTGGGTAACTTCAATTTGGCTCATATCACTTCATTTTTTTAATTAATCATAATTTTTTGGTTCAATAAGATTCATAAATTTTTTGGGTAGATTAGGGATATTTGTGTGGGGTATCACTTTTCCAGTAAGGTTAATTCATATTTATTTAGATCACTTTCATATTATTCTTTTAATCTATTTTAATTCAATTATAATTAGTTTTTTTAATTTTTTAATTTTTTATTTAATTTATATTACATTATTAATGTTCATTCATATTATATACTGTTTTCATTTTGTTAATTTTGGGAAATAATATTTTGGTTCATTTGATATATCCTGAGATTATTCAATTATATTTTGTAAATTTTAATTTTGTTTTTTAATTTTTTTTAAATAATTTATTTTTGTTTAGATTGACTCATTGTGATTTTATTTACATCATTTGAACCCCATCAGTTATAATATGATTATGTTTTTTATGTTCGATTTTAGTTGGTTATGATTTATTAAATTTCAATATGGTCAGTTTATTTAAAATATGGTGTATATGTTCTAGCTTAATTTGGCTCTAGTGATTATTTTTTCAATTTAATTTAATCATGTCAGGTCAGGTCTTGTATGTTTTATTTAGTAATATAATAATCTGCTTCAGTGAAGTCGACCTCATTTAGTTTTATTCAAATTTATTATCTTCTATTAAATTTGATTTGATTTTTTTTATATTGGTTTTATTTAGTTTACTTTATTTTGGATATTGTTTGATCAGTTCATTTATGTTTTATCTACATACTATCATCTTAATCATCTAATGGTGTGACAACTTTTCCCACCACTGAGACACTACACAAATGGCTAACCTCAAGTGCAGTACTTTTCTAAAGCCATGTTCATGAGGTTAAAATGAAAACAGATGAACAACATTTAAATATTTTTTGAGTGTCATAATTATGGAAATATGGAACATAGTCAAAAAACAATTCAACCCCAAAGTGGTATTAGAAATGAAAAGAAAAACAATGGATGTCATTGTATATAAATGTGTGTTTGGTGATGGATTTTTTTCCAATCAAAATAATCAAGAAATAAGTATTGATTCTATTGAAATAATTATTCAAAATAAGATATTGGTTTCATTATTTAACAAGTGCAAGAAGATTGGAATGAGTTGACATGGTGTCTAAAATAAAGTAATGAAGAATAATATAGTTAACGGAAACATAGTTACCAAATTTGGATGATGTAGAGGATGCATGCTATATGAAGTGATTCAAGAAGAATAAATAAAGAAGGAAACTCTTCAAAATCTATTCAAGAGAATCCAAAATCATAATATTTTTAAGGTATAAGTAGGATCGATAGTAAATAGTTGTTGAATATTTGGAATCTTGAATGTTAAGGACTTTGAAGGTGGATGTTATGATGAGGTTCAGAAGATAATTTGGAGGTGAAGTGTTTCAGAAGTAAATTAAGAGTCTAAGAATTTTCTTCAAATGACAGAATTAATTTATGAGTTTTGAAAATTATTCTAGAGGATGTAAAATTAGGTTTTGGGACATTACTGAATAATATAGAGAGGGTAAAAGTTAGGTTTGGATTTCAAAATTTTAAAATACCATGGAACATGTGGTTTTCATTATGATATGGTTTTATTTGTTCTTGGAAGATCATGTGAGTATTTATAAATACATTGACCTTGTAAAGTATTCAAGCAAAGTCTAGGACTCAATTTTTTATGTTTCCTAAAGTTACATGTACACAAAAAATATTTTCATGATGTGTAAGATATTTGGGAGAAGGTGAAATTTTTTACTAAAGTATTATAGTTTATATGTATATTTTTTGAACATATTCATAACATGTTTTGTTGTTCTTAAATTGTGGAAAAGGGAAGGAAACATCTTGAATACATATTTTATATTGGGTGTTGAAGAATGTGTAAAATAAAAGAAACACCCTATATGTGTAATATACTTGAGAAGATGTGTAATAAGTTTTCTTTGTAGTAAAATAAATTGGAAAGGCATTGACTATCATGGTGATATTTAATATTCTTTTTTATCTGTAGAATAATTGGTTGAGATAAATAATTGAAAATGAATGAAGTCACCTTGCATGAGGTTAGAATATATCTAGGATCTTGTTCTTGAAATAGAAGAAGGGGGAACTGTATAAATAACAATGTCTAATTTTAAATAAGTTTAAAAAGAGTATATGGTTGGTCACACATTTATTGAATTCATCATATATTGTATAAGTGGAAAAATAAATCGATGTGTATAGGCACTACGTCGCCAAATTTTAATGTTTAAGTAGAAGGTAAAGATAATTATAAACTATAATGAACTTTATATTGAGATATATTATTGTTGATTCTGGGAAATACATAATATTTATCTCTTTATAAAGAGTTTAACTTATATATCTTGATAAATAATTTTGAAAACATGGAAGTCAATAGATTATCCAATTGGATTTAAAGAAGCACTCTATCCATGTTTTCTATATAGATCATTGATAAACCATCATTTCAATAATCTTACTTGGACATCATCAAATTGGTGCATATAGTATAAGGATATAATCCTTAATATTGGAATTTAATATATACAAAATAATTACAATAACAACATTTATTAGTATTACATATTGTTATGTCAACATATAATTAGAATATTCTCTTTGGATTATCTCTTTTTAGGGAATCGCATAAAATACTCACGTCCTAATTGATTAATTATTTTTTATTCATTCATATGATTCAATAAGTTTATGTGATAATGTAATTAAATAATATATTAGTAACTATTATGTCATTAGTACTTATGGTTATAATATTTGAAAAACCCAACACGTCATGCATTATTTTGGATAGAATATTCAAAACATCCAATGTCAACTAAAACATGTCATGTTTAGTATAAATTAAATTATATTTAATAATAGTTTATAATTTTATAAGTATTTATACCCTTTAAGGAATGTATGGATCAAAGTTGTTAGTGTTTATTTATCAACACATTTAATTGTGATCATTTTTTAAGGAACTAGTTTAAACTATGGTGTATATAAGGTAGAACACACTATTATGATAGTTGAATACATCTATATTAATGTAGATAAATATATGAATAAAATTCTCCTTGAAGTTTTCAAGATAATATTTTGGCTACCCTTAGAACCTATCTAACCAGATGTTATTTTTTGGAAAGGGAATTTGTATGATTATTTTACTTATATTTTCATGAGATATATAAAATTAATTATATCTTTGTTAATGAGTTTCATACCTACATCCTCTCATGGACTAACATCATAGTCCATGCCAAAGTGTATAGATATGTTATATCATCGTTTTTTATTTTTTCTAGTTGTCTTCTTTAAAAAAAATACAAAACTAATTATTATTGAAAATAATGTTAATTGGAATTTTAAAATCTCAATTATATTTATACCATAAACTATATACTCATTTAGTGAGTAATAATTTCCCTCTAATGTTATACTATATAGTCATCCATAATAGGTGTGGCCTCTAAATTAATTCCAACTCTAGTATTCCTGCCACTATACAATTTATGCTTATAGAATCTCTAGAGATAACCTAATTCCATAAGTTTTGATAGCCTCACAACCTCACCATCAAGAAAATAGATACAAAATGGAAGCAAAATAGTTATTTAAATAAATAAAATATTAATATGACATTAAATCTAACTAAAAAAATGTACCCATATGTGTGCCCAATCGTTATCATTTTTTTCATTTGGTTTCTGTCTTATGGAGAGATGAAAGATGTGAATGATGTAGGAGTATTTGGAAAGCATCTCAAAAAAAATCATACATTGTTTCCTTGTGTTTACAACCATTTGAATTTCTTCATTATATTCCACCATCATCTGCGTGCTACGGTTCCACACCATATGCATGTGTGTACTCCCACACTTCTTAATGATAGATACAACTATTAAAGAAAAAAATAAATAAATATTATATCAATAAATCATATAATGAAAATAAATAATGATAAAAAATTAAACTAGGGTTCTATATATATACCTAATTTAGTCTGATATGTGGGAATATTTGGATCCATAGTCACTAAAGGGAAATCAGAATTTACAGTGGTAGTGGGTCCAAGTGTACACTACATAAGGTTAGAAGGTATCAGAGAAGCTGTTGAAGAAGTGAGGATGTTGTAGCCTAGGGAGAAGGATGTAGAAGGAAATGATGATCATTCTTATGGTTATGAAAATTCACAATAAGTATTTGGTGTAGAAATCAATGGTGTATACAAGAAGGAGAGTTTGGGAAGCTTTAATGAAAATGGAGGCGCAAAAATGGGTGGACTAAATATTATGGGTGTGTGTAACGACTTCTTGAGATCATAAAGTGTCGTAGATGGTACATAAGGGTAGGGACAAGGTGTGAATGGGAACAACAACTATAGAACCTTGTTGAAGTACCACACCACCACAAATTTCCATCCTAAGTATTGGATCCATTAGGATGGTCGGGGAACAACTGGCTCCATGGTGGTGGATCTAGATTAAATGTTAAAAAAATAACAGCATGACATTATATTTTATTGCTATATATTTTTGAACTAAAATACTCATAATGGGAACTAGATGATGGATGCCCAACTTAGTTATTGGGGGGTTGTTTTATTCCTTATTTTTTCCTTCATTGCTCTAGAGTGTTTTTGAATTCTTATATTTGGATGAAAATATGGAATTAATTAGAATTCCATAACTAATGTATACCCAAACAAGAAATAAGATGAATTGTGAATTAATTAGGTAATACCACTTATCGAACCTAATATAGGATACATAATGTTATTACAAAAACATTTCATATCTATTGGGAATAATATCAAATAAAAATACATGTCATAGAAAAAATTACAATCAAATTAGCATTTTTATCATGGGTATGATATTGTTTTATTCAATTTGAAATTCAATACAATTGAATTTTGGATATTCCATCTGGTTCATTATGGTAAATTTATTTGGTCATTTTTTTCATTCTTATTTTCATTAGGCCATTTTGTTCACTTTATTTCAATTTATGAGGTCATTTATCCATTTTTATTTTTCTATGGTTAGTTGGTTCACATTTGGGGTTTATTTGTCCTTCCATTTTTTTTATTTCTTTATTTTTACATTGGAACTTATTTTTATATTAATGAGTTTTATATGTACAATTCAATTCATCATGTTTTTGTTATAATTTAACAATTTCATATTTTTTGGTAGGTTTGAATACAGTTCAAATCAATAATAGAAAATGCAACTCTATGAAAAATAAATTTAATAAATATTGAAAATGCTTACGACAGCCTAGCGGGATACAAAATATTTGTAATAAATAGTGGATCAATTAGTATAACACAATCCTCATCCACCAAATTCATGCTAAACCAATTCATCTGAGAACAAATATGGATGATTCTATATATTTTCCACCACAACATAGTGTTCACAATCAACTCTAACAATTATGGTATTGGAGTCATCATAAGTAATAAATGGATTAGTGATAATGGGAGCAGGTATGGTGTTAATTCCATTATCACTACAATAAAAAATATTTCTTGGGATTACATTAATAACAACACCAAATTCAGTTCAAAGGTGATCTCTATCATAAAAAACATATTTCCCTATTGATGCCAATACATATGGTTCATCGGTAACAAGAGTGTGAGTCATAATGATAACTTGAAATACACAACCATGCATAAATCTTCCATGCCTTATCATTTAACCCACCCACTTGCATTTCATATTTTTTACTTGACCGTGAGAGTAATAATCCAACATTTTTGTTTTCTCAACAACTACATAAAAATATAAATTTTCAAATCAGGGTATATTATCTGATGTACTAGAATTATATTCTTTTATAGTTGGAAATATAACACCATCATGTGGGTTCTCATTTTCTCTTCTAATTTAGTGATAATAAATATGTACCCGTTGATCAAAATTTATTTGCATTCATGAATTACATAATTAGGACCAAAATCCAAAGATATCATTTACTTAGAGACAAAAAAGTAGGAAATATCAATAATAAATATATAAATGAATATTAAACGTAATTAAATATTTAATATTTTAATTTATTAATGTAATATTTCTACCTTAAATTTAAAAGAAGAAGATAACAATTTTCTATGAAAATTCTATCTCCTTCTCAATGATAAAGAATGATGCTTTAAATTTATCATTTGTTTTATGTTCCATGACCAAAATAGAAATATTTTGACATATTTTTAAAATTACACGAGATGAAATAATATATATATGACCAATTTACATAGATGATGTATTCATCGACCGAATCATGGTAAAAAATATAGTGTTATTTTAAATCTCTCACTTTTCATGGTCAAATGATGTCATTGTGTATGATTTGGGAATTCCCTTGTTTGGGGTAGTGATGGAAAATTGGGTTGATTTTTATAATATTTTTCTTATTCATTTCTCACTGGTATATTCATTCTCGTAGTCTGATCCAAAAAATATATTTAATATAAATCCATACATTCTTGAGTCATGTTACATTTGTTGATAGAATATTCAAGATGATTTATTTTCTTTATAGAAGAATTCAATTTGAACATGTTTATTTTAGTTAGATACATAAAATGAAAAAAATAGGCCATTTGAGTATTATTTTTGTTGTAATAAGGAAAATTAGATGCAACATAGTTCTGAAAAATGACGTAGGAAATATTTTCTCTAACTCACACATAATTATTGGATCCTCTGCCAATATTTTTTAGGAGAAAGTATTTAAAAATTTCACTGCACAAATACATCTTAATAAATGGATCCACTGAATAACTGAAAACCTTACATTATTAGATATATGATTTCAAATTTCTATTGAAATCAACTCATGTAGAATAATTTGATAATAGTTAGTATTCAATTATTTCATCTTCAACTATTATATATTCACCCATTTTGATATGTTTCTTGAATAGACATATTGAACATAAATAGTCTCTAGTACTCCTGAACGATTGTTTCTATAGGTGTCATGACATATGATTCAAATAGAACTTTCCATTTACATTCACTGATACAAATATGATACAATTCTGGTCTCATTTATCAATCCATTATGTTATACAATGATCATAAATCATCTTATTTTTTCCATTTGACATTTATAAGAATTGAAATCAACATTCTAATATATTATTATTAGTGTGAATTACATCTATGAAATGATGTGACAAATTTGTTAAAAAATAAGGCAACTCAAAAAGATACTCATCTTCTTCTAATTATAATAGGTTTTAGTGGAAACATTCTTCTTCTTTCTAGAATTAATTTAACCCTTCATGAATGAAAAATTGAAAACATATAATTCATTAAGCACATAGGTTGAAAACATATGATGAAGTGTATTTTTGGTTTCTATGGTATTATCAAATCCTTGAATATTATTCCTATATGGACGAACCATTGGAAAGAACCATCAATTTCCTTTAAATATAAAACTAAAGAGATGTTTTGGTGTTTGGGATCATGTATTAATCATAAAAACAACATGATAGTTTTCCCTTAGGTCTCCATATAGACACCAATTCATAAGTAGGAAAATAATTTATCACACACCTAAGTGAAATAGACATATAAAATATGTCATTGAAACCTACATATTATGTTCCCACACCCACATATTCAAAGTTTTTTCAACTATTTTATTAATGGGTTCATGTATAAAAATATATCATTTATGGTATAAAAAAGACTAGATATTAGTGAATTCAAGAAAGTGAAAGTTTCTTTCATGAAAATCTATAGTAGAAGGTTATAAATGTTTATAATAATTGTAAATGTGTTGTGTGATGTAAGAATATGACCATATGGATAAAAAAATCACATAAAAGACTAAACCTCATAATACGCATGTGATCTGAAAAATTAGGATATCAAGCATCAAATCTCTTCCATGTAAATCCATATTTAGGGTGAACCATCTCATCATTATTATTCTTCATCATGGTATCATTCCATTGAATTTTTATTTCTATTTCATTGGACATGAAAACATTTAGGCATCTGGGGATTAATGGAAAGTGTGAAATTACTTTCTATGGAACATGGGATGGTGTTCCATCATATTTTGGCATCCATCTGGATGTCCCACATTTTATACAATCATTAGGTTTAGTAGTTTCCTCCCAAAAGAATATGTAATATTTTAGGCATTCATTGATTTTTTTATTGAAAATCAAAGTTCCTCAAATAACTTCCATTCCATATAGTGAATTTATAGAATATCTTCATCATATGGAAAAAATTACATAAAAAATTTAATAATGTAATTGATGGCATTATTAGAAATCCCATACATTGATTTCCCATGAAACAATCTGATTATAAAAAATTGGTTCATCATTTTACCTCATTGTGTATATATTGGAGTCGAGGAAATATCATTTAATATTTTCATCCTCTTAACAAAAACATTTTCATTATATGAATCATTTATTCTCATATTGAAGTCTTTTTGGGTCAATATCCCTTCCTTCTCATGATGTTGAATAATGGAAAACTAGTCATCTAATTAATTCTCTTAAATAATCCTCTCATTTAGATCATGAGAATTTTGGGATCATATTTTCTCCTAATTGTGATACCACACAATGTATCTTTTTTAAATCATATTTGGTTATATGGTAGCCAACTTCTTCATTGATCAAACAAGGTCTTACAACACAATTGTAACATGGGAAACGTATGTGACCACTATTTGATGCATTTTAAAATTACAAATAGAAAAATATTTCCAAATAGTTATGGAAATTTCATGAGATCCGATCAGTATCATACATGAAAATTTTATCCATTTAGTAACAAAAAATTATATTTAATTTTATAAAATCAATAAAATAAAAATAAAATTTAATCTAAAATGTATTAAAGAAAATTATAACTATTCAATTTATATGAAACCGTTACTGACACATTAGTTTATATGAGAATTATAATATAATATACAACAAAATACATTATATATAAGAAAATACTATAAATATAAATCCGTGATATTGATTTTTATTTTATCAATGAGTAATAATTATACATAATATTACACAAAATTGTGTTTATAATTGATTTTTTAAAATTTTATATTATTCTATTCTTTTTTTAACTATGGTTATTCATGTTCAATAAATTCATGTATAAATGATTACTCATTATAGTTAACCATATTATATTTTATTTAGATCTATTTTGGTCAGTTCTATTTATTTATGATTAGTTTAGTTCTCATCCATTTAGATTGGTTGGGTTTGGTATTTTTATTTGGTTGTGGTTAGTGGATTCCTATTAGGGTTTTATTAAGGATTGTTCAATTCACTTCATTTTTTATGATCACAATATAATTTCGTTTAGTTAGGTTAAATTATGTTCATATTCTAAAATTTTATTTCAGTATGATGCAGTTTATTATACTTTTCGTCTACTCACATATACTAAGGTCTGATCAGTATTATATTATATATTATTGTTACTCACATTATTGAGGACTCCAATTTCTACCCCATATTTTTCTATCTTGGTAAATATCAGTCCCCTATACGTTTTTAATTCGGATGTAGAATATTAAAATCTTAATATAAAATTAGTATATAATTTTTTTTGAAATAAATTATTTTCTATAAAAATAATTAACTCTTTTAAATATTATTATAGAATATTAATGTATCTTTTGATTAATAAATAAAAAAAATTCATGTTAAAATACATAAGCATCTTATATATATATTTGACATCAATGATGTGTTTCCCCAAAAAAATATAATCACTTCCTTTTCATATGAAAACATGTATAATGTTTAAACCTCATCAGTCAATAACCACCACATCCTATATCTCCACACCATACAATCATATGAGAATGTGACTTCCCTTTATACCAAAATTTTATTTGGTAATAAAATATTATTGTATTCTATATCTCTGTGAAATGGTGGTTAAAATAGAAAAATCCATACATCACTATGATTGCAACAAAAATAACTATATATGACTTATAAATTATTACAATACGAAGAGAAATGTAGTTAAACTAATATAATAAAAAACACCACATATAAATTACACTTGTTCACATCAACCACCATATTCAACATATTTTAAAAATCCCAAAATCGTACCCCAATTCAATCACAAATTCAATCTCTTTAAAATTTCACATATGAAAAATCCATTTAAAGATTAATAAAAAACAAAATATATCATATATTATAATGTCAAATGAAGATCATAATTCTATTCACAAAATAAATATAATTATAACAAATTAAACATAAATGAAATAAAATTAAAAATAATACACTTAAAAAATTATGCGATCAATGTGAAATCAATAAATATACCAACAAATTACATACTAAATTATATGTGTCATTTCCATATATGAAGTGTTTGTAAAATTCTAATTTCATATTCAAGAATAATAAAATTAAAAATGTAATGGATAGATTGAAGTGGATATGGAATGAAACCAAACAGAACAAATAACAAGGGAAAAATAAATCATGGTATAAGATATAAGTCATTTAAAACTCACTTATTTGAAGTGGGTGAAACTGAATGACTTAATCCATGGATGGTTCACCAGGTGGGAAGAGGAGGAGAATTCACTGGTTGGGAAGAAGAGGGTTTCACACCACTGTAGCCTCTATATTTGATTTCAAGGGGAGAACAACATGGTCTCTTAATGGGAGGAGGGGGCCATGTGGTATGGTTGGTAATGGGAGGAGGGGAGCGGGGATGTTGGGAGTTGGGATGGGAGAATGGGAAACACGAGGGGAGTGCTATATTTAAGGAAATTTTCAAAACCCCTATGCCAATGGTTTTAAAACCTCATTTGAATAGACTAGTGTATCCTAATAATTTTTTAAAAAAAATTGGGATTGCCTTATGAAAAATAGCCTATCCCAATGATAATGGAAAACTATTGGTATAGGTCCATTGGGAAAACCCCCATTTCCAGTACTGTTAGGATGATGGATATAAAAAAGTACCCTTGAAATGTTTCCTATGATATTTTCCCATCACAATCATTTATTAAATAGAAATAAGATTACCCCATTATTTGTGTTACTTTAATTTTAATGGATAAAAAATAATGTAGATGGACAATAAATGAAAACAATACACCCTTGTAGTACACCAGTCAAAGAAATTAACTATTTTACTTACCGTATTTTTTTTGTGATAATAATAATATATAATAAATTTCAATTATTTTATCAATACATATTGTGTTATAATCATTAACCATATTTGGGGAGGTTGTTTTCTGTAAATTATAATCAAATAACAATTTAAATTTTTTCCCATTATCTCATTAGATAAAATCCTACGTTGAAATCAATTAGAAACATTCTAGTACACTAGGTTTGAGAATTTTTATGAAATAATATTTTAAAGGAACCATAATATTACTTGTTTACAATAGAACATGAAAATGAAATTTAGAAAACAATTCACTGTGAGTAAATAACAACATATTATTCCATCAAAAAATCATATATATTCATTGAAATAATATTCCAATGTGAAATTTCAATTCCAAAAGATATATTTGATATTAAAAAAACATGGTTTGTATAAAACCCATGGAAAATTGATATATAAGAGATTAAAAAATATACCCTTGTTAATGAGGGTTACATTTCTTTTTCAAGAGTCAATCTAATTAGAACTCCAAAATTATTCATTATTGTACCTCATCAGTTATCAGGATGGGTGACTTCCTAGTTCGTTTCCTAGTTTGTGTATGAGAGATGAGAAAACACACTGGATGAACATGTGTTAGCAGGTAGGGACGGTCATTATTCTGATAACTAGATCTGGTGGGTAATATCTTGTGGTGTGCTGGGGAGGAAGCCAATGTATTATAGGATACCCATGTGTTCATAAAATTAGTTTCTTAACATGAGGTGTTTAGGTTTTTGAAAAATATCATTAGAGCTAATACCCAGAAGGAATCTTCGGGAATTGCATGTGTTTATGATGTGGGGTCCACAATGACGATGTTATTATTTAAAGGGGTAGAAATTTTAACACCCATAAAAAAGTGAGACATAAAATACAAAATGATATTACACATTTCAAGAAGGTTGACCTTTTTTTTCAACATCGTACCTAATTAAAACTTCATGATTAAGCATTCATAGCATGGAGAAGGGATTATAAATGGTCAATTCATATGAAGATTTCTAGGGCGTGTGTGAGTGAGGAAAAATAAACTAAAATAACATGTTTTCTCATATACATAATATCCTTAGTCTGATTTGTGACCACATTGAGTAATAGCTTTGGTGTGGTAGGAAGGACCCCATGGTGTTACATGAGATCCATGGGGTAATTTTACCATTATCATGGCTTGAGGTAGGTTTGGTCATGATAGTGTGTGAATTAAAATGTAAATCCAATATTAATAGTTAAATTGAATTTCGAATATTCTACCATTATAATACATTCTTTCCCTAGTAACCACAAATAACCATACACGAAGTTTTTTTTGAGATATCATATAGTTCCATAATACTAAATATAAATTAATAAGTAAATATCACATTCGAATCTTGAAAAAAAAACATAGTTACTACAAGTAACAAAAAATGGATTGTGAGTGGAATATTTAACCCAAATATATTTTGAGGAAAATGAAATAGAATATTTTCATTTACGTTATATCAATAATTTAACAAAACAAAATGTAAATGAGGGACATAAAGGATATGTATTTTTCAAGGAGAAATATTCCATAATAATAATTCCATAAAATTATACCTATATAAATAGCCAATGACATGGAAATCAAACCTGAGATCATTTTGGATCCTTTTAAAACAAGATTTCATTAAATTACATGTGGTAAATTTATCACTCACTTATGGATGAATGTTCTTTAAATAATTTTTTTCATTATTTCTAGTTACTTTATCAAGTTTATTTTGTTTATTTTATTACAATTTTTAGATTTCACATGGTACATTATATAATTATGGTAGTTTGGGGAAAAATATTAATATGTGAATAATTAATGGAACAAATTTAATTCATATGTGATATAATTTTAATCTAGTTTTTTTGGAGATGTTTCACATATTTGTGGATTTATTTTTATGTAACAGATACTGACCATATCTTTTTGTACATGGACATCACATAACTTTTTCAAAATACTTACTAAATTATTCAAAAAAACACCCAAAGACAATATTAGTTTAGTGACTATGGAATCATGGAAACATAAACAACTATTTCATAAGAGAGTTGCATTATATCCTACTAGGATAAGTAAGACTAGAACCCCTCTTAGACACAACATACATAATACATATCTTCACAAAATTGGAATCAAAACATAAAAGGGGTAACATTTTATGCCTAATAGGGGAAACAAGGGAGGAATGTTATCATAAACATGAACATATTGGTATGATAATGTGATCATAACTTTAGAAGATCACACACTACATATCAAAGATCATAAACATGAATCATCAAATAAATCATATTATTTCATAATACATGAATCATTATGAAATAATGAAACTAATCCAGTTAATCATAACATGAGAATAATACACGGTATTTTTGAAAAAAAAACATATGCATATAAAATCATATGTCAATGCTACCTACAAAGACCTTAAAAACAAGTTAGGATTGGGGTAATAACTTGTGAACCTAATTTGGCCTTGGGATTCCCTCTAGCCTACCCTCTTGTTTCTAGCATGGGATTTTCACCCATGTACCCTTTTATTTCGGGCATGGGATTTCCACCTGTGTACCATCTGGTTTCAGACTTGGGATTTCCTCCTGTGAACCCTCTTTTTTCTAGATTGGGATGCCCAATCTTGTATTCTATTGAGCTCATCAAACACTTATCATTACCTAACTCATTAGAGGGGGATATTGGCCCCATCCATCTCATAATGAAATCATACATATGTGTGACACAATAACATGAATAATTCATAATACTATAATCCATATAATGAAATAGGTTTTATAAACATCATGAAATCATAACATAACCCACAGAAAAAATATCTTTCATAAATACAATTACATCATAAACAAAACCATTCTTAAAAATAATAATTATGGAAATTGTGAGTCAAATACCCTGTAAAACTTATGTAACAATAATCAATGTTATCTTAGATGGGAAATAATTTTTGGAGAAATATTGGAGATAATTCATGAGAAAAACATCATTTCCTCCTTAAAAAACTTTTTATTACTTGAAATTCCACACAATATTAAATGAAAATATTTTCTTTGGAAATAACCTTGTAAGAATATAAGGGAAGAAAAAAAAATCAAGGCATTGTGATTTTTTTTTCCATTACATATAATTTAAAATAATCATTCTTCTCATACTTTTGGGGAAAATGTTAAAAGTACCTCATTATGTAAACAACTAAAGATTCCTTTCAAACCATTTACAAAAACAAATTCATTTGTAAAAATGACATTAAAATATTATAGAATATTAGTAAATTTTTTCTAGAAAACAATTTTAAGAAAAATTAACATGGATTATAAATACAACCTAGTGAATACTTATATATAATCAATCTCAGAATATAATGAGACTTTGAAACTAGTCATTTTTCATTGAAAAAGTATTGTAAGAACAAAAAACATTTTTGAACACGTTTTAATTTGAAAATAGTTTCGAAAATATTTAATTAAATATTTGAAAAAAACATGAAATAAAATTAAATTTCCTTATAACCCTTTACCTTGAAAATGATCCTAAGATATATTTTAAAATCATTTCATGAGTAAATTAATCTTCCAACATTTCAAAGTGTATCGTACTACTTTGAACCATTTCTATCACAATCCCCATGAAATAATAACATTAATGAAAGAATAAAATATCCTAATAATAAGTATATTCAATAAATAAAATTTCAAACAAAAGTATATATACAATGATAAACAACATAATTGTGTGAAGAAATATATGTCTCAAAGAAGGAAAATTAAGACAACGCTACCTTACTCATTTGGTAACTTTTGAACCATTAATGTCCACGAAATCAATTTCATAAAATGGATATGTAAATAATGATAAATAAGATTATAAAAGTTATATAATATATTAATAGTTATTATTTATAGTTTATAAAAGAAATGATTTTTGAATAAGGAATGTATCACGTGGAAATATAAAGTGAGACAAAATTCCCTTATCTTCTGTTTGACTACCTTCAAACATGTTAAAAAATTCTTTAGAATAAGTATAAGTTTATTATTAATCTATACTAAAATAATAATATTATATATAATATTATAAATTATTTAATTAAGACATTATATAACCTGTTTATTATTAACCCCGTGTTGAATATATGCTTTTAGTGATATTTTCTTTGTTAATCGTACATGTTTTTACTTACTATTCTTGATTCTCAAGATATAATATTTTCTAGAATATAAAACAAGATTTAATTATATTATAAATTCAATATATAATTATTCATAATAATTATTTAATATAAATGAAAAACATCACTCATGGAGATGGTAGGCCGTACGTAGACAAGAATGCTATTTTTGTTTTCAAGTCGTATTGAAAGATCAAAAATAAATGACTTGTATTTAAATATATATATATATATAATATCATCATATTCATATTAATATTTCATTAATATCATATATTTTTACTAAAAAATACTTAATACATTCCATGAGAAGTGTGAACGAATCACATCACTTTGAGGAGGTGGTAGTCTACACATCCACAAATAAATTTATAATATATGTACAATATGGAAAACGAGAGGGTATATTTTATATAAAACTTCTAGAATATTAAAATTTGTTATAAAATGAATATTAATTTATTATTTAAACATAAAAATATTTTTAAGACAAGCCTTGTCGGAGGTAATGGAAAAAGAAAAAAATATATTATTCATGGAGGTGATTAACCATCATAACATGGACTATAATTATGTTTATTTTAATGAAAGGATATTATAAATTAAATGGATATGATATATTCCTTTAAAAACAGAAAACTCTAGTATATACATTATTATAAATTTATCATTCATTTATTAATGAATGAGGGATGAAGAATGTAGATGGAGATTGGAAATTAAGAGATGTACTTTGGAAAAAATACATCTTTAACATCACCTCATTGAGAGACTCCTTAGGAGCTGGATTTGATATTTTGGTGAGACCAAAAGCACTTTTACATGGTAAGAGTGGGTATGAGTGGTTTAGGAATATATTTTAGGAGCTAAAAGGCTTTAAGATTGAAATGTGGTGGTATTTGTACTTGAGGAGAGGTGGGTTTAAGTGATTAATTAATAAATATTTTTTATTTAAATCCAACAATTTTTATGTGGATGTAAATTAAAAAAATTATCCTTGACATTAATATTTTGAGGGATATATATGTTTGATAAAAACCTTAAAAAACCATTAAATGTTGGTAGTATTTATGTATTTTACAGATTTACTCTTTTAACATGAACATGTTTCATTTTTTACCTATACCACAGTAAATAATTTTTTTACAATGGTAAATTTTTATATGTAAAAATGAAATTAAAATTATAATCTAAATTAGACCATTATATTCGGAATATGGAATTCATTTTACCTTATTAAATTCAATATATCTGAGTAATTATATTTAAAATTAATTCCATAGACAAAATGAAAAAACGGGTTTTGAAAGTGAAACATTCAAAAGATTGAAATGTTTTTAAATCTAATTTCAATTTCAAATTGATTCAAATTACATTAATTGGTTTTATTGATTAATTATATTACTCTTTATAATTTAAAACCAATTTATAAAATAATTTAACTATATAAATAAATAGGATTAAAGACAAGTTTTGAACTAATATTTTTTATTTTTCATTATTCAAACAAAAATAAAAATTCTTAGAAAAATATAAAAAAATCATGAAAGGTATATTTTTATATCCCTATATGAAAATAGATGTTTTTTCCAAATAAAAATTATAGTGTAAAATTTTATATTTAAAATTGGTTCACCATTAAAAGGCATTAAAATTACGCTTTTGAAAAATATAGTGTTTTATATATAAAATTGGGTTTGTATTTATCTTATGCCTATAAAATATATTGGATGAATATAAAAAAAATTGATTAAATATAATATATATATATATATTTCAATAATATAATTATCTAATTTTAACTAATGTAATTAATTAAGACAAAACAACATTGGGGGTATTGAAGTAAAACTATATCCTTTATAATCAATTGGTATATATTTTTATTTATAATTAATCAGTAACCAATGAATTCATATTATCAACCTTATATTTTCATAAGATAGTTAATTCTATTTATAAACGCTAATTTAACATCTAGGTTATATCTTACAATATATAAAATAAGAATATTTTTTAATTATATATTATTGTTTAATAAAACCCGATCATACGTGTGATGAAAGCAATCAAAGGCAGTGGGCCCTGTGTGTATTATTATTATTTTTTTGGTAATGCCTCGGTCAAGGACCGAAGCACCATTTATTAATTGAAGAAGAAAAAGTTTACATGAGATGAAAGGATGGGATCTTATTACAATATATTTCAAAGAGGTGAAATAAATCAGCTGGTAGAACATCCAGCCAAGTCATGCTCTGGTGAACACCTTTGTTGGCAAGGGCATCAGCAACAACATTCGCTTCCCGGAAGGTATGTGTGGCAATGTAGTCAATTTCCTATAGCAAATTCAGACAATTCATCCAAAGCGTAGTGAGCAGCTAGGTGAGATGAATGACTCCATTCCAAATGGCTTGAACAATGGTGGTAGAATCACTTTCAATCCAAAGTTTTCGCCATCCTCTTTGCAGTGAAAAATCAACAGCATGTATGACTCCTAGAATCTCCACTTCTAGGGATGAGGCAGTCCCACACCCACTGTAAAAGAAACCTTGACACTGGTCAGCAGAAACTCTAAAAATGGCCCCACAGCTGGCAGGTCCAGGATTGCCTTTTGAGGCACCGTCGACATTCACTTTAATCCAAACCGACATCAGAGGTTGCCAGAAAACTTCAAAGAGGTTCCTGGTCTTTGGGAAAATACCTGTAACATGGATACATCTGAGGACCTCGAAGTCACCAATATAATTGATACAGCAGTCTTTTTGAATTGATGCGGCTTCATGAATCACAATGAGAATTCGAGCTTTTCCTGCATTGAGACTGAATGAGTGCTTATTATGAATAAGGTCTTTTCTCTCATACCATATTTCATGTAGGAGTTCTGCCACTGCCGCAAGAAAAATGTTTTTAACTTGTTGAGAAGATTCATGTTTAGTACATTTCTTCAAAAGCAAACAGATCGGGCCAGATAAGGACTATGAGAAATTAAATAACTCAAATATGTAGTTCCATAAAGCTGAGGCCATAGCACAAGACAAAAAAAGATGATTAGAATCATCTCTGTGCTGATTACATAAATGACATTTAGAGAATAGTTGAATGACAAAGGATTGAAGACAAGTTTTAGTGGGCAATCTATTGTGAGCAATGCACCAAATAAGGATGAACCTAGAGGGTCTGATCCAAGTCTTATTAAAGGTGATCACCCATTTATAATTAGGTTCATTGCCAGTGAAATTGTTCATGTAGAATTTTTTCGAGTCAAGGATGCCATTAGAAGCAGGTTCCCAAACAAGGAAGTCCCCAGAATTAGAGAAAGTGTAATTCTCAATGATCTGAGCAATGTTGTTAGGGATATCGTGCCTATGAAGTTGCATAACATCTTTAATGGTATGGATAGTGTTTTCAGGAGTGTTATTAGGAGGCAGCAAGGATATCAAAGGATTACCCATCCAGTTGTCACACCAGAAATTAATGTTGGAGTTAGCGCTGACCATCCATCTAGAATTAGCCATAATCTTCTGATACAAGTTTCTAATGGAGGGCCAGATCGAGGAGTTAATGAAATTAAAATTTCTTTTTAATAGTTTATTTAGGAATATATGTTTTAAAAAATAAGTGGATTTGATTTTTTCATTAATGAAACGCCATGTGAATCTCTCTTATAAGGAATCGTTAAACAATTTTACGTTTTTGATTCCAATGCCTCCATTATGAAGAGGTTTACAGCAGGTCTTCCACGGGATGGTGACAAGTTTCCTTTCAAAGATACTTCTCGTCCAAATAAAACTTTTTTCATAGGTATTAATTTTCTTGAAAGTATCTGTGGGCCATTTATATATCATGAGGGAGTAAACCAACTTTGAGACAATGGTTGATTGGACAAGACAGATTCTACCAGCCATGGAAAGGGATTTCCCCTTCCAAATAGAGAGTTGATTGATGATTTGATCAGCGATATTTGAGAATTAGCAGGATTTAGGTCGTCCTCAGAAAATCGGTACACCTAAGTACGTGAAGGGAAAGAAACCTTCTTTTATTCCAAGGTTACTATTGATAGTAGTTTTCCTTCTAGTAGGGAAGTTTTTTCCAATGAAAATATGAGATTTGTTCCAGGAAATGGTTTGGCGATAAATGTTCTCATAATGAGAGATAGTTTTCTTAAGACACTGAATGTTCCTTTGATCTCCTTTTAAAAACAAGATAATATCATCAGCATAGAGGAGGTGAGTAGGGACATTGGGGTTTCTAGCAGCTTAAATGGGTTTCAGTTGATTTTGATTAACCATATTATGAATGAGTCTGCTGAAGTAATCTTTCGCAATAATAAACAGAATGGCCGAAAGGGGATCTCCCTATCTAACACCTTTAGAACATTTAAAAAACCCGCGAGGTGTGCCATTTATCAAGATGGAAATGATAACAGATGGAAATAAAGTCTTGATTCTCGTGATAAAAATCTCAGGAAAATTAAAGTTTTTCAAGACTCTAAATACAAAGCCCCAATCAATAGTATCAAAATATTTTCTAATATCAAGTTTAATGGAAATAGAACCCCCTCTATATTTTTAAGGGTGTTGGTACATTCCGAGGCAAGACAAATACAGTCTTGGATGGATCTGCTTTTGATGAAACCAAACTAATTCCATGAAACAATTTTGTTGCAAATCGGGACCAATCTGTTGGCAATGATTTTGGTAATGATCTTGTAGAGGGTATTAATAAGAGAAATCGGTCTGAATTGATGAATTTTAGTAGCATTTTCAACCTTAGGTATTAAGATGATTAATTGAGCATTGATACCCTTAGGGAGAGATCCGTGAGTGAAAAATGAGTTTACCAGTTTACAAACATCTGAACGAAGGATGTCCCAGTGTTTTTGTATACTACAATCCAAACATAATGTTTCTCATATGTCAAAAATCTATATTCTTTATTATCTTAAATAATTTTTTTTCAAATGATTAAATTAATTATAAAAAAAATATATCACAATATTTCTAGGTGTTACATTCTGCCCCCCCAATAAAATTAATTTTCCATATAAATTCATCTCGGTTATTAAAAGATTAATAATTTATAGTTTCATTCATATAAACCCACATTGTAAAAACAAATAATACAACTTAATTTTATAAAGGAAATGTTGGAAAATAATGGTTCCCAAAATTAAATCATAAATACATTGGAGAACATAGGTGAAGATTTAGGAATATAAGAAAAGCATAGATAATCTCCCAGATCAATAAATATCACCAATCAATAGAAAGTGGGTGATCCACGTAAAGTTAATATAAAAAAACTATAAACTAAAGAAGTGTAAAATAGTTCATTGATATCATAAGAAATGATAATGATAGGGATTACTCTTACATCATGATCTATTTTAATAATTATTGAAGAATTTTATTGAGGTGAAACATTTACATGGATTTAGGACAACCTCACCCTTTTTTGTGATTTCATCAATTTTCCTTATTCCATGAAATGAAGTTGAATTTTTCATTAGCAGTTCATGAGATCTAAAAATATAATGATAGGCAATTCCTTCTATATTTATCACAAAACAATGTTATCACAAGTTATAAAATATTCATAAATACTCAAATGGAGAGATTACACTTTATTCATTAAAACCACATGTGATGTTTAGAATAACCCATTAGTTAAATTGTTAAACTTATTATAATATTAATAGAATAAAAACTTAAACATCACTAAATCATCTTAGAATTTGTCTCCAAAATATCATAGGGTAGCTATTGATTGTAACATTCCAAACATGTGAATACACCCATCATGTATTCTCTTGAGTTATATAAATAACCTAAATTTCCATACAAACTTTTTTAAAACATGTATGTTTCCTTATTCCAAAGGTAATTTTATATATTTCTTATATCCTAAAATTTTTTAAACTTCATGCATGATAACACAACCAACTTTTAAAAAAATCTTTGATTAGTCCCACGAAAATAAATACCATCCAATTTACTTATTTATATCCAACATATATTTTTCCAAACAACATTATCTTAATAAAAGGGAATATTAAGGGTTATATTACCTAAGTCAGAATGTAACCCTCCCATTAAGTAAATATTCCATTATATCATGAAAATTCAATATAAAAATGTAAATCCTATGTGAATAAAAAAAACTGAACAATTCTTGTATATTTCACCAATCTTATAACATAATTCTTGAATCTAAATTCATAAAAAAATTTATTATTCCACTTAAACCTTAATCATTATGAGGAATACCTCATATTATAACTTAATACATGTTTCCATTCCAGTTTTATCTTTAGTCTCATCATCAAAAAAAATATTACCATCACTCAAACCACCTTTCTAGTTATATTCATGATATTTCTACTTAGGACATTGATTTTCCAAATGACCATTAAATTTTCAGGTAAATTTTTTTACCTTTGCTGATCTCTCATGGAGGATAATATTACCATCCATTTTGTTATATGATACCCTCATATATTTTTATAGTTACTTTCTTTGTGTCCTTATTTTCTATATACAAAACATCTTGTTGTTCCTATAAGACATTCACTTAGGTGATTCTTTATAAATTTTTGACATAAGTAAACAAAATATTCTTTTTTCCATGGTTTCCATTACCGAAACTCTCATAGAACTCCTTATTTATCTTCATTTGTGAGTTTGAGAGTTGGTTAAGGTAAAAATTCTTGATCAAATTATATGAAAATTTACTAGGCATTATCACAACATATTCCACCCTTGTAACCGTACCTTTTGACATCACATTAAAAAAAATTTCTTTCACATTTAATGATAACATAGTTTCTTCAAATTCCCTCTATTGACTAATATGAAAATGAAAATAAGAAGAAACAATTATCACATTGGAACCCATATAATCCAAAAAAATCACTTATAGGATGTCTAAATCATGTTACATTATTTTAAATATATGACCCCATAGGATTATCCTTAGTGAAATCCCTTTAAATATCACTACAAATCGAAGTATGATTTATCATAATCGTTTATAATGGTTGAATAACCCATTTCTTTAATGATAAATATAGTGTCTTGAAATTATTTCTTGTGTACTATAATTGATACCTATCTAATAAATACATGGGAGGCTCCACCTCTTGGGTAGGATACACCACAATTACCCGTGGCATCCATTTCTTCATGAATACCTTATGTAGAGATCCATTCTTCATCCAAATACTCGCACATGAGAGTTCCCAAGGATGAGATGACTTCATGTTCTCTGATACCAAATATAAAAATAATGTCTTTACATACATTGAAATTACATAAATTTGGTAGAATACATAAAAAAATATTCAAAAGAATGCATAACGACCATATTAGTTTAGTGCCTTTGGATACTTGGAACCATAAACAACTGGTTTATAAGGGAGATAAATTATATCTCAATAGGTTCTTCAGGACTATAAATCTTGTTATAAACATCATACTTAATACATATCTTCATAACAAGGTGAATGAATCATAAAAATGGGTGAACATAAATGCTCAGTAATGAAAAAAAGGGAGACATGATAACATTAACATGAGATTATGTATATGAGAATGTGTTCCTAACATTACAAGATCACACCCTATATTTCAAATATCATAAAAATTAATCATGGAATAAATAATGACAATTCAATAGACATGAATCCTAATGAAATAATGAAAATAATCTGTCAGGAACCAGGCCGGGTCGTCATCCACCCGGCGCCCGACCGGGTCCGCGACATGGCCCAAGGGGCGTTCCCGATCCCCACGGGCTGTAAACTAGTACCGGGCATCAAAGTAAACCAGTTGGGAACGGTTTGGCCCATAACAAAGATAAATTAACATAAAATGGACAAGAAAATAAATAAAGGAAAAGAAACTAAACTACTTGACAGCAGAAAATGGAATAAACAAAGCAATGTGACATACCTCAGGTGACCCCATGGATCACCACGGTATGTTAACTACAGTCACCCCCAAAAGAGATCCAAGACTGCAACCTGCAACTGAAAGGTAAAGTAGGCGTGAGCACCGAAATGCTCAGTAGGAATGCCAAATTGTAACCATGTCCTATGCCTCTTCCTTTGGTAAGAAATCCAATCATGCTAGTTTGAAAAATAAGGTAAAATTAAATAATGTTTTTCCTTATTTTCAAATCCAAGTAACGTGTTTTCATTTTCAATTAAAGCATTTCACTCCCACTACATTTTCAAAATAGGTTCCAAGAATGCATTAACGTTTCAAATGAAAAGAAACCAATTTGGATTAAAAAATGGTTTTCATAAAAAGACATCAAGTATGAAACAGCTGAAAAGAAAGTTACACCACTAGTAGCACGCCACAAATGAGCACCATGGGTAATCCCTATAGGTAGATAGAACAAGTGGGAACCTAGAGACCTCGTACCTCGGTGAAACGTGTCTTAGAAGACCACGACCCTCAGAAAACATGGATTAGAAGGCCACGACCCTCAGAAAACGTGGCTTAGAAGACCACGACCCTCAGAAATTCATATGTTTAGTTAGTTTTGTTGCGTCAATCCTGCAAGACAAACCGGGACGAACCGCTGCCGTGTCATCTAGAATACTAGTCCTGGTCACGCACCTAGATATCTGGGTTTTCCATTGTTCTCTATTTCAAGTGGTGGTGAGTTTTCTTTATCAAGCAAACATATATATACATAACACTCTCTTTTTCAAAAAATCATTCAAAATCTCACCACTGTTCTACCTCCTTGAGCACATTCCCCCTCTTTCATGTCACACAATGCATAAGCATCAAATTAGGCACATGATAACACATTAAACTTAAAAAAAACATTTTTTTAAAACCAAGGGGTCGTGCCTCAAGGGAGGTTTTTTTCTTTTTCATAAAACATTTTTAAGATGCCAAATAGGCATAATTACTTAAAGGGAACACTTTTTACAATCAACCGGCCAAAAGGTCAAAAACCTTTAGAAATACACTTTACCAATTCAAAACCACTTAAGAAATAAATTTTTCAAGAGAAGTCACTTAAGACCAATGGTGTTTGAAATACATTTCAATTTCCAAAACAAAGGCATAATTGTTTCTAGCAACCCCAATCAGATTCCATAGCGTGTGTCTATAGCATAGTGTAAAATATATTTTTAAATAAATCAAGAAATTATGAATTTCAAATTAAAAGCATAGGCATAGGGGACCTACCTCAAACTTTTCGCTATTTTTCGATGGCCACTCGAACCGACACTAGGTGCATACACGTACATGCATTTATACATATATATATACGCACCCCTAACTGCATTGCATATATTCCCTAGGCCATGAGGGAATATGTACAAAGAGGGCATATATATATATATATATGCCTTACCTTATGCATGTACGTATAGGCATTCCTGACACCCACAACATGAAACCATCATAGTGAGGTCCAACACACTACACAAATAATTTAATAAAACAAATTATCACTTGAACAATCTACAAAACATTTCAAAATAACGCATTAAGGGTTTGGACCAAAAGAAAAACATTCAAAACATCCTTTTAAAAACCAAACGCGCCAAGATGAAACACCAAAACACAAACTGTAGACTACACATGTTATAATAGACGAACTGCATAGTAAAAAAACTGATAAACAATTCAGCATGGGTTTTTCCACAGAAACGTTTCCTACACAATGCATAAAAACACTACCAGCAAAAGCAAATGCACCCAACCCTCATGAAGAACTAGATTAGCAGCCTTAATGTCCTTAAATAATCAATTCCAGAAGTCATAAAATATCCATGAAAAATGCAAAAAAGGACACTCCTGAAAACACCCAAATTCCTTTTTTTTAAATCAAAGGCACATTAAAAACCTTTCCAAACATCATTTAAATCACACACAAAATTTCAAATAACCAGCTTCACTATTTATAAATTAACATCAAATAACACAAAAATGAGTTTTTCTCAAAAACAAACCCCATTATATACGAACTTGCTATAGAATATCAAAGGCATACTAAACTTCTTAAATACTAGTTTCACACCAAACAGATAAATCATAGAACACCAAATTTATTTAAGCAAGTAAAAATAATTCACCAAATAAACACAATTCGAACTCAAAAAATTAATTAAAGAATATATTAAATTATTTAAACAAGAAAATTAATTCATCAAACAAAAAATTAGGAGGAAACACTTACCATCGGTGTCGAAACCTCAAATTCCGACACAAAACATTGATCGCGTGCCAATCACACTTCAAGCAACCACAAATTGACCCTAATTCAATCATTGGGACCAAAAACAACACAATCAAACCAAAATAGTGACCCTGAAAACATGAAACCCCAATATGCAACTCTACTACAAGAAGAAAACAACCCGTCGGCATGAAACACAACTGTGGAAGAAATTGTTGGAGGTTGGTCGAGCAAGATGAAGTGGTGCCAAAAGTGATCTGCACCAGAAAAATCGGCCGAGAAGGGTAGGTGGAAATTGTCTATGAGGAGTGGCGGGGGGGTGCGGGGTAGCGTGAGGCGACGCAAGGAAGGGACCGGGCAGCGTGTGCCGCTTGATGGACGGGAGGAGGTGTGCCGGTGGTGCCTTGACGGAGTGAGGCCGCTGGTCGGGGTGTGCTCGATCGGGAAGGGGAGGCTACCCGAAGGGTGTGCGCTGGTGGTGGTTCACTGAAGGCACGCCGCGGGAGGGAGGGCGGACGAAGGGGGGTTCACCAGAGAAGGAGGGGCGCGCCGACTAGGGTTGGAGAGGGGGGGGGGGGGTAGGGTCGCGAGAAGGGAGAAGAGCAGGGAGGGGGGCGCTGTGCATGATGCCCAGGGAGGAAAACAACAAGGGAAAAAAACAAGAAAAGAAAGGTAAAAAAGAGAAGAAATAAATAATATAGAAAAAAATAAAAGAAAATAAAATAAAATAAATAAAACTTTAGTAAATAATAATAATAATAAACTTAATAAGGATTTTAATAAACTCCAATAATAATAATAATAATAATAACTTTATAATAATCATTATAAACTAAACAATAATAAGAATATTATTATTAATCATAATAAAAATTATAATAAACTTAATATGATATTAACAAACTTAATATACTTAACAAAATTAATAGAAAGTTAAAAATAATAACTTAATTATAACAACCCTATATTAATAAACTTAGTGAACATAATAATAATAATAATAATAATTACCATACTTATAATTTTAAATAATACATCATTAAAACTCATATTATTTATTTGTCTTGAGGCAGGCCGCACGGTTACCCGGGTAAAGTCGCGTAGCTTCGAATACGCCATGTCATGCACCGAGCGATGTCAAAGGTGAAGCATTCATTCATCAACAAAATGCAAAAATTTAAAACATTCCTGGTCGCAGCTCGATAGAAAATTTCAAAATCTGGTGAAATCATAAAATAATATTATCTTAAAAGTTCGGGTGTGACAATTCTCCCCACCACAAAAACTTTATGCCCCCAGAAAGTCACCCAGCCAAACGAGGAATCAAACTCGAGTTTGAAATTGAATGAGGCCAACGAAATCATGAACTCTGTATGAATTTTCACCCTATCAGTCACACCCGACCAACTCTGAGGGAAACTAAAAAGAGAAGAACCATCAGGAAATGAGGAGGGTTCTCCCCACCACAAGAACCTGAGTAACACAACCGACATTGAGACTGTTAGCATGGGCTAACTCTGGAACTGCTAACTTGATCCAAGAAGGAACCGCCACATAGACCAAGCCTCGAAGGAGGAATGACAAGATTCATGGTGGGTCTCCCTACCATTTAATAACTGAACAGCTTATCCAATTAGCACTGACCAATACGAGAAACCCAGCACAAACCGACCTACGAACTCTCTGCTTAACCCAGGCCCCCACCACATGGGATCCTCGACGAGAGACCCCAAATCGAGTAGTGGACCAAACCCCTATTCACTATTTCCCAAGACACATATGTCTCCAAAACGAGCACATCCTAATACAAGAACAGGTCACCAATCGAGCTATCCACATGAGAGAGATAATCATCTTGAGACTCACAACCATAAAGAGAAAACTCCAAAGCTCATATTTGAGGAGGAATAACTACTAGAATTAAAAGAAAACAAGCTTTCCATGCCTTTTTACAACCACAGTGGGGTATTCAAAGAACAAAAACCATGACAAGAAAAAGATTCCTTCGCGCCTCTTACAGAAAAACAGAACCTTCAAAGACGAGGAATCTTGAACCGAGAAATTTAAACCGTCCATATTTTAGCACCGGAGACAAAAGTTAGATCAATGTGACCCACACCCAATGATTCCTGACTGCGTGAAAGGCTTCGCTCTGAGACCTGTGGCTAGAGCTATGATGTCTTGAAGCATCTGCTGCCCCGCAGTCAAGAGCTAACATCCTCCGGTCGAGACTCTTTCTAACGTTGCCACTAGCAGAGCCTCTCCAAGTTCCCCAAACGGCCACACCGACAGAAAGCCTTCGGAGGATGATGAAAAGGTGGCTTAAATTACTCAACCCAGCCACATTTGAACCAAACAAGAGGGTGGCCCGACTAAGAGAAGATGGAATTGACCAGAAGACTTGTATGAGATATGTTACCCTGGTTCACTCTCCTCACCGGTTGGGGAACCTTCCTGAACACAAAAAATAACCGGTCCTTGACCCAAGAACAAGGACCCACACAAGAGAAACTTTAACTGATTTCAAGATGCTACCTTCAATAGATCACGATCACCATGGAAGCTACACAATGACTGAAACGTATTCAATTCCACCTCCCCGCTAAGGGTCTGGGTAGAACCAACAACTAGAATAGGCTCACTAGAAACTTAGGTGACTTTTCTGGGTAGCATACTCAAAAACAAAAGGCACAAACCCGAATCAAAACACATCATAAATCAAAATTCCACACCTCAATCACAAACGAAAGCTGAAACTCAAATCACTATTCCAACCACAATTCAATATGTCAAAACCAAGAACTCACAAAAAAGAATACCCAACACGAAAAGAGAACGCTAAACAATTTCTCACTCACTTTTCTAAACATTTGAAAAACCCTTTTTGAAAACCATTTTTTTCAGAAAACAAAACAACTTAAATATCCACCATTTGGTATCCCATGAAGTCTCACACATACATATCCCTGTGCTAGCTCAAGCACCCATCCACTCACGTCACCAATTTCCCCACTTGCCACATGGGCACCACAATGTATGTGATCACTCATAGAAATATGGGGGGTGAATTAAAGACACTTCTCATTTCCAAAATAGTCCATTAAGCACAAAGCAGAAATTCCCAACCAATTTGAGAAAGTCACTTATCATTAATGAAACGCATTTCAAAATTCCAAAATGTTTTCCATTTCAAAAACAATTTTCTACTCCAACAACCATATTCCCTTTTGAAAAACACCTTCACAAAAATCCATTTTCATTTTTGAGATCTACTCACACCGACCAAAATGAAGGTCAAACATAACTCAAATCAAAATTTCCAAAAAAACAAGGGACTAGTGGCTATGCCAACCCGGTAACATGGCTTAGTAGACCACGCTCCGAGCGGGCATCCACCACAGGAAGTATCTTGAACTGTGCACTCGGGCTGTACATTGGTCGCTACTCCATGAAGGCTCGTCGCGTAACACCGGATCACTTCCCTTGTCATCCCTCATCCACACAGACCAAGCAAAAGAAAAACTCAAATCCCATACTACCTCTGGAAACTCGAATCTCAGGACTGGAAAGGGTTCATGAAGTCCTTCCCACACCTACCTCTCGAGTCCCGACACAACTAATCACCAAGATACTTGACACCCCAAATAAAAAGGGCACCCTCTGATACCATTTTATCACGAACTAGGCCGGGTCGTCATCCGACCCGACTCCCAACCCAGTATGTGACATGACCGAAGGGGCGTTCCCGATCCCCACAGGCTGGCAACTAGTGCCAGGCATCAAAGTAAACCAGTTGGGAACGGTTTGGCCCATAAAAAATATAAATTAACATAAATTGGACAAGAAGATAAATAAAGGAAAATAAACTAAACTACTTGACATCGGAAAAAGGAATAAACAAAGAAATGTGACATACCTCAGGTGACCCCGTGGATCACCACGACACATTAACTACACTCTCCCCCAAAAGCGATCCAAGACTGAAACTGGCAACTGAAAAGTAAAGTAGGCATGAGCACCGAAATGCTCAATAGGAATGCCAAATTGTAACCACGTCCTATGCCCCTGCCTTTGGTAAGAAATCCAATCATGCCAGTATGAAAAATAAGGTATAATAAAATAATGTTTTCCTTCTTTTCAAATCCATGTAACGAGTTTTCATTTTCAAGTAAAGCATTTCACTGGAACTACATTTTCAAAATAGGTTCCAAGCATGCATTAACATTTCAAATTAAAAGAAACCAATTTGGATTAAAATATGGTTTTCACAAAAATACATCAAGTGTGAAACAACTGAAAAGAAAGTTACACCACTAGTAGCATGTCAAAAATGAGCACCATGAGTAATACCTATAAGTATCTAGAACAAGTGGGAACCTAGAGACCTCTTACCTCGGTGAAACGTGGCTTAGAAGACCACAACCCTCAGAAAACGTGGCTTAGAAGGCCACGACCCTCAGAAAACGTGGCTTAGAAGACCATGACCCTCAGAAATTCATATTTTTAGTTAGTGTTGTTGCGTGAATCCTACTAGACAAACCGGGACGAACCTCTGCCGTGTCATCTAGCGTACTAGTCCTGGTCACCCACCTAGATACTCCGGTTTCCCATTGTGCTCTATTTCAAGTGGTGGTGAGTTTTCTTTATCTAGAAAACATATATATACATAACACTCTCTTTTTCTAAAACTCATTCAACATCTCACCACCGCCCTCCCTCATTGAGCGCATTCCCCCTCTTTCACGTCACACAATGCATAAGAATCAAATTAGGCACATGATAACACATTCAACTTTTAATTTTTTTTTAAAACCAAGGGTGCGTGCCTCAAGGGAGGTTTTTTTCTTTTTCATAAAACATTTTTAAGATGAAAAATGGGAATAATTACTTAAAGGGAACAATTTTTACAATCAATAGGACAAAAGTTCAAAAACTTATAGAAATACACTTTACCAATTCAAAACCACTTAAGAAATCAATTTTTTAAGAAAAGTCACTTAAGACCAACGACGTTTGAAATACATTTCAATTTCCAAAACAAAGGCATAATAGTTTCTAGCAACCACAATCAGATTCCATAGCGTGTGTATATAACATAGTGTAAAATATATTTTTAAAACAATCAAGAAATTATGAATTTCAAATTAAAAGCATAGGCATAGGGGACCTACCTCAAACTTGTCACTATCTGTCAATGGCCACTCGAACCGACACTAGGTGCATACACGCACATGCATTTATACACACACACATATATATATATATGCACCCCTAACTGCATTTCACATATTCCCTACGCCATGAGGGAATACGTACAAAGAGGGCATATATATATATATATATATATATATATATATATGCCTTACCCTATGCATGTACGTGTTGGAGTTCCTGACACCTGCAACTTGAAACCACCATAGCGAGGTCCAACGCACTACACAAATAATTTAATAAAACAACTTAACACTTGAACAATCTACAAAACATTTCAAAATAACGCATCAAGGGTTTGGACCAAAAGAAAAACATTCAAAACATCCTTTTAAAAACCAAATTCACCAAGATGCAACACCAAAACACCAACTGAATCCTACACACGTTATAATAGAAGAACTTCATAGTAAAAAAAACTGATAAACAATTCAGCATGGGTTTTTCCACAGAAAAGTTTCATGCGCAACGCATAAGAACACTACCAGCAAAAGCAAACTCACCCAAACCTCAGGCAGAACTAGATTCGCAGCCTTAATGTCCTTAAATAATCAATTGTACAAGTCATAAAATTTCCATGAAAAAGGAAACAAAGGAAACTCCTCTAAACACCCAAATTCCCTTTTTCTAAAATCAAATGCACACTAAAAACCTTTCCAAACATCATTTGCATCACACACAAAATTTCAAATAACCAACTTCACTATTTATAAATTAACATCAAGTAACACAAAAATGAGTTTTTCTCAAAAATACACCCCATTATATATGAACATGATATAGAATATCAAAGGCATACTAAACTTCTTAAATACTAGTTTTGCACCAAACAGATAGATCATAGAACACTAAATTTATTTAAGCAAGTAAAAATAATTCACCAAATAAACACAATTCGCATTCAAAAAATTAATTAAAGAACATATTAAATTATTTAAACAAGAAAATTAATTCATCAAACAAAACATTAGAAGGAAACACTTACCATCATTGTCGAAACCTCAAATTCCGACACAAAACATTGATCACGTTCCAATCGCACTACAAACAACCACAAATTGACTCTAATTCAAGCATTGGGACCAAAAACAACACAATAAAACCAAAATAGCGACCCTGAAAACATAAAAACCCAATCTGTAACTCTTCTATAGGATGAAAACAACCTGTCGGCGTGAAACACACCTGTGGAAGAATTTTTTGGAGGTTGGTCGAGCAAGATGATGTGGTGTCGGAAGTGAGCTGCACCATAAAAATCAGCCGAGAAGGTTAGGTGGCATGCGGCTATGAGGAGTGGCGCGAGGGGGAGGGTGTAGGGCAGCGTGAGGCGACACAAGGAAGGGACCGAACGACATGTGCCACTTTATGGATGGGAGGAGGTGTGCCGGTGGTGGCTTGACGGAGCGAGGCCGCTGTTCGGGGTGTGCTCGATCGGGAAGGCGAGGCTACGCGAAGGGTGTGCGCTGGTGGTGCTTCGCCGAAGGTAGGCCGCGGGAGGGAGGGCAGATGAAGGGGGGTTCGCCGGAGAAGGAGGGGAACGCCAGCTAGGGTTGGCGAGGGGGGTAGGGTCGCGAGCAGGGAGAAGAGAGGGGGGGGCACTGTGCACGATGCGCAGGGAGGAAAACAACAAGGAAACAAAACTTGAAAAGAAAGGTAAAAAAATAGAAGAAATAAATAAGATAGAAAAAAAAAATAAAAGAAAAAAGGTAAAACTTTAATAAATAATAATAATAATAAACTTATTAAGGATTTTAATATACTACAATAATAATAATAACAAATTAATAATAATCATTATAAACTAAATAATAATAATAATAATAATATTAATCATTATAAAAATTATAATAAACTTAATATGATATTAACAAACTTAATATTCTTAACAAAATTAATAGAAAGTTAATAATAATAACTTAATTATAACAACCCTATATTAATAAACTTGGTGAACATAATAATAATAATAATAATTACCATAATTATAATTTTAAAAAATACATCATTAAAACTCCTTTTATTTATTTTTCTTAAGGCAGACCGCACAGTGACCCGGGTAAAGTCACGTAGCTTCGAATACGCCATGTCATGCACCGGGCGATGTCAAAGGCGATGCATTAATTCATCAAAAAAATGCAAAAATTTAAAATAGTCCTGGTCGCAGCTCGATAGAAAATTTCAAAATCTGATGAAATAATAAAATAATATTATCTTAAAAGTTCGGGTGTGACAATTCTCCACACCACAAAAACTTTCTGCGCCCAGAAAGTCACCCAGCCAAACGAGGAATCAAACTCGAGTTTGAAATTGAACGAGGCCAACGAAATCACTAACTCGGTATGACTTTTCACCCTATCAGTCACACCCGACCAACTCTGAGGGAAACTGAAAAGAGAAGAACCATCAGGAAACGAGGAGGGTTCTCCCCACCACAAGAACCTGGCTAACCAAATCGACATTGAGACTGTTTGTATGGGCTAACTCTGGAACTGCTAACTTGATCCAAGAGGGAACCACCACACAGACCAAGCCTCGAAGGAGGCACAACAAGATTCGTGGTGGGTCTCCCCACCATTTAAGTACAGACCAGCTTAAGCCAATTAGCACTGACAAATGCGAGAAACCCAACACAAACTGACCTACGAACTCTCTGCTTAACCCAGACCCCCACCACATGGGATCCTTGACGAGAGACCCCAAACCGAGTAGTGGACCAAACCCCTATTCATTAGTTCCCTAGATGCATATGTCTCCAAAACGGGCACATCCAAAAACAAGAACGGGTCACCAATGGAGCTAGCCACACGAGAGAGATAATCATCTTGAGACTCACAACCATAAAGAGACAACTCCAAAGCTCATATTTGAGGAGGCAGAACTACTATAATTACAAGAACACAAGATCTCCATGCCTTTTTACAACTATAGTGGCGTCTTCAAAGAAAAAAACCACCACGAGAAAAAGAGTCCATTGCCCCTCTTACAGCAAAACAAAACCTTCAAAGATGAGGAAGCTTAAACCGAGAAATTTAAACCGTCCCTATTTTAGCACCGGAGACAAAAGTTAGACCAATGTGACCCACACCTAATGATTCCTGACTGCGTGAAAGGCTTCGCTCTAAGACCTGTGGATGGAGCTCTGATGTCTTGAAGCATCTGCTGCCCCACAGTTAGGAGCTAACATCCTCATGTCGAGACTCTTTCTAATGTTTCCGCTTGCAGAACCTCTCCAAGTTCCCCAAACGGCCACACCAACAACAAGAATTTGGAGGATGATGATAAGGTGACTTAAATTACTCAACCCAGCCACACATGATCCAAAGAAGAGGGTGGCCCGACTATGAGAAGATTGAATTGACCAGAAGACTTGTATGAGATAGGTTCCCCCGATTCACTCTCCTCACCAGATGGGGAACCTTCTTGAACACCAAAAAGAATCGGTCCCTGAACCCAAGAACATGGCCCCACACAAGAGAAACTTTAACTGATTTCACGATGCTCTCTTCAATAGATCACGATCACCACAGAAGCTAGACAATGAATGAAAATAATTCAATTCCACTGCCCTGCTAAGGGTCTGGGTAGAACCAACAACTATAAGAGGCTCACTAGAAACTTATGGGACTTTTCTGGGCAGCATACTCAAAAACAAGAGGCACAAACCCGAATCAAAACTCATCATAAATCAAAATTCCACACCTCAATCACAAACGAAAGCTGAAACTCAAATCACTATTCCAACCACAATTCAATATATCAAAACCAAGAACTCACGAAAAAGAATACCCAACACGAAAAGAAAATGCTAAAAAATTTCTCACTCACTTTTCTAAACATTTGAAAACCACTTTTTGAAAACCATTTTTTTTAGCAAACAAAACAACTTAAATATCTACCATTTGGTATCCCATGAAGTCTCAGACATACGTATCCCTGTGCTAGCTTAAACACCCATCCACTCACGTCACCAATTTCCCCACTTGCAACATGCGCACCACAATGTATGTGATCACTCATAGGAATACAAAGGGTCAATTCAAGACACTTCTCATTTCCTAAACAGACTATTAAGCACAAAGCATAAATTCCCAACCAATTTGAGAAAGTCACTTATCATTAAAGAAACACATTTCAAAATTCCAAAACATTTTCCATTTCAAAAACCATTTTCCACTCCAACGACCATATTCCCTTTTGAAAACACCTTCACAAAAATCCATTTTCATTTTTGAGATCTACACACACCGACCAAAATGAAGGTCAAACATAACTCACATCAAAATTTCAAAAAAATAAGGGACTAGTGTCTATGCAAACCCAGTTACATGGATTAGCAGACCATGCTCCTAACGGGCATCCACCACAGGAAGTATCTTGAACCGTGCACTCGGGCTGTACATGGGTCGCTACCCCATGTACCTGCTTTGGGATTGGGATTATCTCCCATATACCCTCTTATTTTGGGCTTGGGATGTCCACCCATGTACCCTCCAATTTTTGGCATTGGATGTCCACCTGTGTCCCCTCTTTTTTTTTCTGGGGATGTGAACATGTGTACCTTCTCGTTTCAGTCTTGGGATTCCCTCCATTATAACCATTTAATCTAATTAAATATTTATCATTACCCAATACATTTGAAGGAGATATAAGAACCACCCATCTCATAATTAAATAAAAAATATGTGTTCCATAAGAACATAAATAATTTATTATATTGAATCCCATTGAATAACATTGGTTTTATAATCATTATGGATTCATTATGTAACCCACAAAAAATAAATGGGTTTCATAAATTTGATTCCATCATAAACATAGCCATTCATAAAAAGAATAATAATGAAAAAATTTGAAGCATATACCTAGTAAAACATAAGTAATAAAAACAAATGTAATATTATATGGAAAATAATTTTCAGATAACTCTTTAAAACAATTGTCAAGTAAAATATTCATCCTTCCTGGAAAACAAATTCATTTCGTGAAATGCCTCATAATTTAAATAGAACTAATTTTCTTATAAAATAAACTTGTAAGCTTGAAAGGGAAGAATCATGTAATTAAGGATAATTAAAATGAAAAACATTCATATAATTAAAAAAAACATTCCTCTCATACTTTTTCCTAAAATGTCACAAAGTACCTCATTATAAAAACAAAAAAAGATTCCTTTCAAACTATTTAATAAATACTCATAAAAAGACTTTAAAATTTTAATATTAATAGTATAATTTTTTTAGAAATAAATTTTAATAAACATGGACATGGATTATAAATATACCCTAGTCAATACTTATGTATAAACAATATTTAAAGTAATGAAATTGTGAAATTACCCCTTCATATTTGAAAAATAAATTTCAAAACATAAAAAATAATCCATTTTTATTAGAGAATAGTTTTGAATAATTATAATGGATGATTTTATAAATAAATTAAATCATAATAAATTTATTTCAATACCTTATCCTTGAAAATGATCTTAATATATCTTTTACATGTATTTCTTAAAGAAGATAATCTTCAAGCATTTCAATGTGTTCCGTACCAATTTGACACATTTGTATTATAATCACCATGAAATAATAACATCAATAAAAGTATAAAATACCATGAAAATGTTGATATTATTGATAAAAAAAATGTCAAACAACAGTATATACTTCTTGTAAAAGAACTTAGGCACATGGAAAAACATTTGTCTCAAATAAGTAAAATTGTGTAAAAACTATGTTACCCATTATGTAACATTGGAACCATAAGACCCCATGAAATAGAGATCATATAATTGATATTAAAATAAACATAAAATAGAGTCTAAAATTCATAGAATAAAATCATGAGTAGTATGTACACCCTAAAAAATGAGTGGTGAATAAGGAATGTATTTCATCGAAATAAAAAGTGAGATAAAATTTACTTACCTCACATTCAAAATCCTTAATAAGTGTAAAACCCACATGTATAATAACTATATGGTCATTATTAATATATCAAAGAAAAATATTCATATATATAATACCATATATTATTAATTGAAGACATTATATTACCTATTTATTAACTCCATGTTCATGGTAAATTTCTAGAGATATATTCTTTGTTAATCATACATGTTCTAACATGTAATTCATGATTATAAAGACAAAATTATTTCCAAAATACAAAACATGATAAAAATATTTTAAAATTTTAATATATAATTTTTTTAAATTATCTTTAAAGATAAAAAACATCTTTCATGGAGATGGTATTTCGTACATATGCATTAACTCTATTTTATTTTTCTTGTCGTATTGAAAGTACAAAAGTAAATAACATATGTGAAAATAAGTATATATATATAATATCAATAAATTAATATTAAATTATTATAAATATCACATATATTTTCTGAAAAAAATCCTTAATATGTTTCATGTGATGTTTCCATGAATCACATTATTTAGAGGAGGTGGTAGTCTACATGGCCACAAATAATGTTATCATATATCCACAGCATGGAAACCATGAATGTATGTTTAATATAAAATTTTCAGAATATTAAATAGGTTATAATATAAAACATAAATTTTTATTTAACTAGAAAAATAGTTTTAAGACCATAAATTATGGTGGTAATGGAAATTGAAAAAAAAAATTCACATAGGTGATTAACCGACAGAACATGGACAATAATTTCATTTTTTGGAATAAGATTATATTAGAAATGAAATATATATTATATATTCCATGAGAAAAATAAAACACCAGTATAAAAATTATAATGTATTTATAATTCTATTTTGGACTAATGGGTGAGGATAAAGTAGAAGAAAATGAAATTAGGAGAGGTACTGTGGGGAAATTACCTCATGAATATCTCCTCCTTAAGAGACCCTTGAGGACATTGGATCTTTATTTTGGCGAGACTAGAAAAACATAGGTATAATAATAGTCATTAGAATAGGTTTTGGTAGATATTTTAGGATATTAAAATCTTTTGGGTCGAAATGGGGTGGTGAGTTGTGGTATTTATAATGTTGGAGAGGTGGGTTTAAGTGATTAATTAATGAATATTTTATATTTGAAGCAAAAAATTTTGAGGTGGAATTAAAATCAAAGAATTATGCAAGAAATTAATATGGTGGAGTTTGGATTGGGTCAAGACACACCTCAAACAATATTTAAGTGTTTTATTTATTAGAAATTTAAATCCTATACCATTTTAACTTTTACATTTTCATTCTATTACCCATATCACGGTAAATAATGTTTTCACCATGGTAAATTTTTCTATACCTTGAAATGAAATTATCCTTAAATTTTTAACATATTATTAAAAATATGGAATATATTTTACCTAATTAAATTCAAATAATTTGAAGAGTTATATTTAAAATTAATTTTATTGACAAAATGAAAAAGAGAGCTTTTAAAGTGAAACGTTCAAAAGATTGAAATGATTTTCTATATAATTTAAATTTTAAATTTATTTCAATGACCTCAATTTTATTTATGGATGTATAATGGTACTAAATATAAATTAAAAACAATTTAAAATATAATTTTACTATATTAATAAATGGGATGAAAAATTAATTTTGAACTAATATTTTGTATTATTCATTATTCATCAACAAAATAATGTTTCTCATAAAATATAGAAAGATTCATCGAAAGAAAAATTTTATATCCATCATTCATAGAAGAAGTTTATTTTTCCATATATAAATTTTAAATTGGTAAATTTTTTTATTAAAAATGGGTTCTCCATTAAAAGGTGGTAAAATTTCCCTTTTGAAAAATTCTGGGTTATAGGCATAAAATTAGTGTAGTATTTATCATAGGCCAATATAATGTATTGTATGACTATAAAGAGTAGTTATTTTGATAATATAACATATATATATCATTAATATAATTTATTAATTGGAAATAATTTAATTTATTATGAAAAATAGCTTTGGGAGCATAAAAATAAAATTACTTCCTTTATAATCAATTGGTATATATTTTCATTTCTAATTTATTGGTAACCTAAGAATTCATATTATAATCATTTTATCATAATATGATAGTCAATATTATTCATAACTGTTAATTTTACAGCTAGGTTGTATCACACTATATATTAAATAGTAATATTTTTAATAATATATTATTTTTTTGATAAAACTAGACCTTGCATGTAACACAAGATATCTAAGGAACTAGTCATTGTGTGTAAAACAAAGGAAAGAATATTGTTTCATATTTCTAAATATATTCTTTTTTTGGGGTGTATTTCAAAATCATCTTGGTGCTTCATATAATTAAATACAAACATAGTGTTTCTTGTATAACAAAAATTAATATTTTGTAATATGTGAAATGATTTTTATTGAAAACTTAAAATAATTTGAAAAAAATATATTTCAAAAAATCCCAACATTTTACATAACTAGGACCCAATTTTATTTTCTCAGTTCATAAAAGTTAAATTATTTATAAACTCTATTAAAAATAATTAATGTGGTGAATGGGGGTCGATCCATTGGAAAGGGATTCCAACAATGTGTGTGTCCATGTAGACAATAACCATTATCAAGAAATAAATAGTAAGTATAAATTAGTATATAAGTGATGGATGTAATTACGGGGGATTAAAGACCAAAAAATCGATTAGTATTGAAAAATAAAATAAAGATATCAAGAAAATTCCTTTAGAAATATACCAAAAATAATGAAATGGAATTCAATTTGTAATTTTTTTGGTTTTTATTTCATTTTATATTTATTTTTTTATCTTCATTACTGAATAAAAAGTTTTGGATCTTATTGAATGAATATGTATAGTATTTCAAAATTTAAAACTTATTAGGTAGTGAATCTTATAGTCTATCAACTATAATATCCAATAATCTACCCAATGAGGATACAAATTAAAATTAGAAAACCCTTCTCATTTGATAAATATTTTCTACTATCATATGAACAATCCTATTTTCATAAATACTTCAATGTGAAAATTATTTAGAAAAAAAACAAAATGGGAATAGATCTCACTACTTTTTGTACAGTTCGAGATGTATACTACTTAAAGAAATAGAATAGGGTAGTTTCCAAAAAACACACTCTATGTGTATGATGTTAAATTATTGAACATAAAAATCTCATTACACACATTAGTTTATCAAATGACCATGATTTATTATCAATATATTCCACTAAATTAAAAAAAATAGAAAAACATGTGAAATGAGAAAAAATATAAATGGAGAAGTTCACATTGATATATTCAATGGTTCATATCGAGTGTATCTTGAATCAATCCTTCATACTGAATCAATACATTCATCATCTATAATGTAACTTTTATCCCTTTTTATATATATTTATTTCTTAATTTTAATATTTTTATTCACTATCTTTAATAAATTGTTTTTGTTTTAATGCACCCAACTTATTTCAAAGTCATAAGTCCCCAATTTTTTAATAGCCTCCACATGGAACTTTTGCTATGAATTTCACACCCAAATTACTTATATAACCACAAGAACCTCTAATAAAATGTGAAACTAACCAAAATTTATTATCATGTAGTGACCATGATCTTAATCACAGATAATCTCCATTTGGTAAACATGAAGGGTCCTTATTAACAAAAAAAATAATACTTTAATCTTCATTACCGTGTTTATCCAAAGTAAAACAATTATAATTTGATTGAGCCAATATTGCCTTATTTTTTAAACTATACATTCACCGTTCATTGAGAAATATTTTTTTTTTAATTTTTATGGGACTAAACAAAAATTTAGGCCCCAAAAATTAATTCTTTGTGCTGTGTGTAATGTATCCCATCCTTATTATCTAAATACAATTTCTAAAAATTCCACAACACTATCTAGTCCATGTATCCATATATAACAAATAATTGATTGGATATCCATCCATTACACATGAAATCATTAGATGATCCTTCTCAATTTTTTATGGTAATAATAAGGTATGGGAAAAAATTCTTTGAAATATGATTCAATGTTAGGTCTATTTAATAGGGCCCTAATCCATGAAAACTTTCTAAAGAACCTAATTCTAATATATCCCATCATTAATAATTCCACTCTTCTATGAATACCAAAATATCCAGTTGATGTTTTCCTATTGGTATTGAATTGATCCCCAATATTTTACTCAGTTCCAATCTTGTATAGGCTTCCACTTCATAATAAATTCCCGATGATATGGTTTAAAATTTTAAACCTTCATGGTATTATTTTATTCCAACAAGCTTCTTCATGCGTCATTAGATCATAAAAAACCCCCCATTTAATTAGGGTATAGGGTTCATCATGTCCTCAATTCCAATTCTATTCCATGTAATGATCATGTTTTATTGAGCACTATGTTAGATGGCTTAAATAATACAATTAGAGTCTTCATATTGTTGTTCATCTAAGATCATCACCCTTTTTGAACTACCTTATTTTATCACTGTGATATTTTTTTAAATATGTTGGGATAACTTGTATGACTTCACAATAAGTGGTATTAGTTAAATCAATATCCATTCATTTTCAACCAACCCAAAAAATTAAACCCCATGAAAAAATGAATGAAAATAATTCATTCATCTAAAAAATATCACATGTCGAATTATTCCCATGATTTCATCCAAATGTTCCTCAATAATAGTAGGATTCTAAAATTAATGTTTCCACTAAAAGAATTTGGGTAGCTTTCAAAATTATAAATCCACTCATAAATAACTCAAGATCTATATTATTTTCAATAATAGGAAATGAGATATCCATTTGGTTGGCTCAGTTTCTTCAAATATTCTAAACAAGTCCTTAAAGAATATAACTTGATACACTGGTTCAGTTGTTCCAATATTGATCAAAGCCTCCTTCCAAACATTAGTAATTAATTAGTTAGTTCGATATGGGATCAAATTCATACCAATGGATCCACCTTGGATGTTATTAGCTTCTACAATTTTTGATTTTAGGGATTCCATGGTTCATCCTTGATTGGAATATTGGTGTGTGGTATTTCAATTCCTCTACTATTTTAGTGGTAGGATCTATGGATTTATAGTGAAATAGAGGTAGTGGATGAAATACATTGGTGTAACTAGATGGGTAGGGTAATTTCATTAGAACCGAGAGTTAGAGGTAGTAGTGGAAGAGGAATTTGTGGTTTCAAGACTTATTATAGTACGAAATGTTAAGAATATTTTGAATGGAATGTGTGGATGTAGTGGTAGATATAGTTTAGAGTTAGAAGGTATTACTCTCCAAATTAAAAATAGTACTTCTAAAAAATATTGTATATTTTATTGGTCGAAACAGTTTCCCTTTGATAGTGGAATGTTTATTAATAGAAACAAAATACTGATGAAATAAAAAACCAATAGTGGAAAGGACTTAGTAGAGGTATCATGAGTTATATAGTTGTAGAAACACCTAGATGGTTGTAGAACAACAAAAACATAGTGAAATTCAAAAAAATGTTTAAAATAATTAATTGATGAATACATTTCATAAATTTTAAATTATGTTCTTATAAAGGGGACCAAAATAAATTCATAAATCTATTTAAAAAATTTATTCAATAATCCAAAATAATTAAAAATAGATTTTAAAAATTTATATGAATATTATATTTACGGAAAATTCATCCAAACCATAAATGTTTGTTTGAATACTAATTTATATATGTATAAACACAACATTCAATAACATTCCACCAATGAAACACACTATAGAGATGATTTCCAAGGATAAAACATTAAATGAAATATCATCAAATAATAAAAAACAAACCAATTTAAGAACACATAAACATGAAATATTTCACAAATTAGTAATTTTTTGTGTGGAAATGTTTATCAAAATATCCATAATAATCTCTATCACTTAAAGTTTTTGAGTCCACAGGAAAATCATTCATTTACTTTGCTATATTTAAAAAATATTTCTATTTGAGTTAACATGGTATCAGGTTGGAAAATTATATACAAGGGTGAAAATTTATGAGGTATGATTTTCCTTTAAATGAAAATTCATAACAAGTACTACATAAATTCAAAATTCCACCGAAGAGATCATGAAAACAAAGACTCATCTAATGTTGAAAAATCTATGCCTCCATTACAAAATCACCCACTATCCAACATTAATTCTTATTCATGTTCCAGTAAAAAGATTGGATAGACATATGATTTAAGTGGAATTATAAACAGACCCACAATCACATTTATTTATGCATCTCCTTTTAGGATACATAAATTAAAGATTGATTTCTCACTACATTTATTCAATTCAAATGATTCCCTTATAAGATAGTTGTCTCTTTCTTTATTGGGGATTAATATTACACTCACCTTAATGAAATAATTTTTGAAAATAAATCACCACATTAATTTTTACCAAGACAAATATTATAGAATAGAACTCTGTAATGGTCTTATTGAATTTGGATTTTATTTATCAACAAGATACACATAGTTCCCTTTTTATTAGAGTTTCACCATGGCATCTAAATTACCCATTTCATTCTAGTTTCAAAAATGTAATAGAAATATCATTTTAATTGACTCCATTCTATGTTTTGTTTCATAATTTGTAGTTCTACTAGGTATAAGCTGAAATATTGAGTTACATTAATTTATAAAAAAAATCAACAGTGATTTTTCTCGTCTCACTCCATTTTTTAGTTTTGAAATATATTATTTATAAAAATAGTTGAAACCCTTACAAAAAAATACTTTAAATATATAATGTTTAAAATTAATGAAACATAAGACCTATAATGAAATTAAAATCTAGTAAGGAAATAATTAAATTACATGTTGATGCTCAAGAACCCTCAATTTTAATTTTTTTTAAAAATGAACAATTTTCACCAAAACAATTATAGTGTTTGATATGTTTTTTCATTAAATCATAAAATATAATGAAGAAAATTCAAATCTACCATACACTTAAAATCTTACATTGTAAATACTTTCGAAACGTAAGGTGGGATAAAATATTAATGTAAATCAGTTAGTTCAATGAATATGGAAGGGGTTTCCAGAATTTTAAAAAATCACTTTCCCAAAATACTGGAGTCATTTTCAAAACCTTTTTTTTAATTTCATGATTTTTACTACCAAACATAGACCCATTATTTCAAAAATCATCTAAAATAATATCATAGAAAATAATGGAATAACATCATATGTTATTTTGAGATTAAGGGGATTTTGAAGAATGTTACCCAGCTCAACAATTTGGTTCAAATTGGTCTTCAATAAATTTTATGTCAGTAAGAATTTCATCCATGTAAAAATATTATCAATATTCAAAAATAACTCACTTAGTTCATTGAAACATAAATCATGAATATAAATAATTAAAATTTTGATAAATGAGAGAATTACTCCCATAAATGTCACGACAAGATCATTTAATTACATTCAATGGTATCTTTCTTATAATAATGTGTAAGGACCTCTAGTTAAAACTAACTATTTACAATAGAATTAAAATGATAAATATAAGAATCAATAATTTCCTGATAAATAGAAACATATACCTTTTTTTGGTGTTATCAAATTAATTAAATGTGATTATCCCTTGGTAGTATTTTTATAAATTTATAGTAGTGGTATCCCTCTAGCAGTAGCATGTGACCATAATATACAAGACCAATAACACCATTGATAAAAATATCAATGGATTTATGTACGGTGTATCTGTGTACATGATTTATAATTATTAAATAATATAACATAAAAGATAATTAGGAAAGAATAATTGCTTAGTTCCCAAGAAAACAATGACTCTATTTTCCTTAGTTAGAATTATATAATGTACCAATATTCAAAAAAGGATACAGAATATAGGAACATCAACAGCCCCCCAGTTGGTTAACTATTTATTATTTTACCATTAACTATAAATTCGATGGTATCTTCATTAACCAACTCAATAGACCCATTGAAAAGAACTCATATAATGTTGAATGGTCTAGACCACATGATTCTTATTTTCCAAGCATGTAGATTTTGACTCAATTTAAATAGTAAACCTATTTGTCTAACCCTAATTTCTGAGTTTAAGATGATAAATTTATGAATGGTTTTTTCTCCCTCTTTTTAAATTTTCACATTCTCATAACATTAACTCCTAATATTTCCTATATTACTAAAATCCAGAAGGCTCCTCTATCTAGTTGACTTAAAATCAAAGTCCAATCTCTTTATTATTGATATTGTCTTTTGAAGAATATTTAAGGTTATATGACAGACCATACCAAAGAGGAACACGAATGGAGAAATCCCCATGGGGGATATTTTAGGAATTATAATAGGCTCACGATTATACATCCGATTTGATTGAAAAATCTTTTATAGTGATTTATAATGACATCTCGAAGATTATATTAATCTCTCAATTTGAACTTTCTTCTCACCATTGTATTGTGAGTGGTTAGTTATTCCATTTCTACAAGCATAACTAATATTATCTATTAAATCGTATAATATATAAATATTAAAAATGGTTATATTTTCAATGATGAATGTATTGGGTGCTCCTATTCATGAATGGATGTTTTTCATTATGAACATAAAATTTGTATAAGTTATATTTTTAAGAGGCAAACTACCTCAACTATTATAGACATGTTGAATACAACCATGATTATGTTCTCATTCCCATACGAAGATGGAAATGGTCACATATTGTACTATCCCCATACATGAAAATCTTAAACAACCTTCTTTAATTTTATTTGGATGCTCCTTTATTTTCCTAAAAATATCCTTCCACCCACATTTGTTAAATCCAATCACATGACTCGTAGAATATTTAAATAGAATGGGATAGTATAAATTATCCCAATGAAATTTTCCCCAGTCAATTCACATATATTTTTTCCAACCTAGGGTAATGAGTGATACATCTCAAGAATGGGAAGAATATCCTCTTCAACTACAAATCCCCTACGTATTTGATCAACACATCCTCTAAATGGTAAAATATCATATGAAACATAATAATTCATCTTAGAAATAAATTTTTTCTTTTATTTTTTGGATGATACTATGTAATGAATCCTTTAATAATAAATTTGGAATAGTTTACATACCATATACATTACATTAGTGAAGGTGAAAAATATTCCCATTAGAAAAAGATGTGTTAATTTTTCTTCACTATTCCACAAGGGTATTTGATAACTTGGACATGTGGAAAGTAAACAGATTCTGATCACTATTAATATTCTATAATTCATAATAAAATTTTTGAAACATTAGATTATATCACATAATTATTTTTTGGAATCTTTCTTAGAAAGAAAATATTTTATAGTAGAGTGGTTAGTGAAAATAATGTCATTTTAACCAACCATGTACTTCATAAACATACACAAATAACAAATGATAGTAGCCAAATCCACTTTAGCTGTGGTGTAATTCTATTATGAATCATCTTGTACACTATTTGGATAATAAACAATATGCATGCACTTCTAGTTATTTTTTAAACGTTTTTAGTGAATGGAATGGTTGAGTATATATTATTCACAATTTTTGGAATTACTTCACTTTTTTCCACAAGAAATTTCTTCCACTTATCAACATTGATTTTAAAGCTGTATTCTTATCATTTTAATCTATAACACTTTGTTTAATCTAGTTTTTATTGGTTTTCCCAAAAATTTTGGATTCTTTATTTTTTAGAGTTAATTTTTTAGTTTCATCCAATTTTACATTTTTACAATATTTTGAATATTTCCTAGATTCTTGGTGGGTTTTTATACCACTCCTAGATTTAAATTACTTGGAATTCCCCTAGGATACAATAATGTGGCTCTTTTTATTTTACAATTTTCACAAACTCCAATATCTCTAGCCAATTATCCCACTTTTAATTATGAATTTTCCATCCAAGTATCCATCTATGTCTCATAAAAATCATTTTTGGACATTTTCCCTCAACCCAATAAATCTACTATTGAAACATCTCCCTGAATTCAGATTAAAAACTAGAAGGATATGTGTTTGGTAAGGGTTTTAATTGATACCTAGGTTGTTATTGGAATCTAGGGGGAGTAGCAAGTCTAAACACCTACGTCTATCTCAATGAAATTTTTAGACGGTTATTATAGCCCTAGTTGTAATTACTTATAAGTGGTTCATAATTTGGTTGAATTTTAGGACAATACCAACACATTGTTTTATTTTATAGATCTTGGGTGGCCATATTTAAATTAGAACAATTATATTCTGAGTTCCCAAAAAATCAAAAAGGGTGAAATTTCTCTCTAATTATTTTATGTGTGTTTTCATTAACAAATAAAATGGATTTAACTTCAGTATTCAGAGAAGGTGGGTATTTTTCATAATAATGTTTATCATTTGTGAAAATTTATATTGTGAGTTTTTTCCTATTGTATTGAAAATTTCATTCATCTCAATACGAGTTTTATAAATTAAATCCCCTCTCAAGGACTGATCAACCAGTATTTGGTTGTATGGAGTGAGAATATTTTAAAATGATCCCATAAAAAATTACGCTGTGCACTAGTTTTTAGTGAACTACGAAAGTATCCCATTGAATATACCACATTCTTTAAAAAATCACACTACCATATCTTGTAACAATGTTGTGATTTTGTACCTAATTATATATTCCATCCTCTTAGAGTAAAATTTCATAATGTATGAATTGTAAAATTTTCCCATTAACAATATATGTTTTCATCGATTTATTTGAACTAATTTTCTTTATTTCTTTTCAAGATAAAATAATATACTATTAGGTTTAACTCCTTACTCAATAACATATGTGGAAGTTGTTTCACTATACCAAAGAGGTTTTCAATGATGTCCAATGAGTCTTTATTAGGGATTCCATGGTATAATGTAATAATCAAAAAGCGAGATCCCTCGATCTCATAGTTTCGAAACCTGTGTGTTTTTAAAATTAATGTTATGTTTTTTGAAAATTATAGTTAGCTGAAACTCTCTAAACCTGAATCTATCAATCAACTTAGGCCTATGAAATGGTTGATTTACATTTTCATCAGGGTTGATGTTTTAATTTATATTATCAGTTTTATATTGCTAAATTTCATTCATTTTATGTTTCATATTGGATTTTAGAGGACATAAATGTTTATTTACTTATGGTATGAATCCCTTAATATTTTTGATGGGGACCTAGTTTTTATTCACCACCATTTTTAAAATAAATGTTTTTGAATTTTTTTACTATTATATTTGTTAAAATAGTTTTTTATTATATTTTGGTCTACTTATTAATGTTAATTGGTCTCATGTTCCCTCCTAAAAATTTAAAATATATGACTAGGTTCCTATGTTGTTAACAGTGTTTAAAACAAATTAAATATCACAAAACCCTATAAAAACATGTAAATTTGTGAATTCGGGTTGATCGAGAGGGAATGACATCTAAAGAGGTGTGTTACCAAGTATACAAGAAATAATCACAAGAAAATAGTAATAATGATAAATTATTAGTGAAATGATGGAATTAATTAGTGGGGTTGAATGAAAATAGCTAAAAATACAAGATAAACATGAAACAAAATTGAGATGGTCTCATGTACATGTAATACAAAATAATCCATAAATTATATATGGAAATTTTATTGGATTGTTTTAGTTATGTAGATATTTTTTTAGATTTATTTTTTATCTTTATTCATGAAAAAATATTACTAGATATGGTAAAAAGACTCTATCCAGTTATCTCAAATGTTCCGCCATTGAGTGAATAGATCATACCGTCTCTCCACTCCAACATCTAAAATCCACACAATAATGATGCCAATTTTACATCAGAAAAAATATTAGTTGATCCCTATTTTCCACACATAGATTACTTTTCCTCTTTTTATAAGGAGTTCTAGATGAGATGTTTTCTTATTCTCCTATTCATGTTTATCTGATTAACAATCTTCAATTATCAAAATATTTAATTAAATTCAAAAGAATCATGAAATAGAAGGAAAGGATGAAAAAATAAGAATGAATAATATCTTAGTGATATGATATTGGGTTTGTCTACAAATTATTTTCAGTTGATCCCTCGTACTATCTCTTGGATTCCATCCCATGATATTTTACTTGTATCACTGCCTCTTGTTTCTCCCTCATTATTTTTTATATTTTACATCATTATACTTAATTGATCGTTCTCATGATAATGATTCCTTCATAGATCATAGTAATAAGTTCCATATTTTCTTCACATCCTCTACATTTAATTTTCTTATGTCCCCCACCCCCACCAATTGTTACACAAGCACAATCCCCAATAAAAGATGTGTACTTCCTCAAAATTCAATTCAATGTGATGAAAATAATCATATAAAAAAACATCCATGTGTAAAGCTTCATGTTTATTAATTTTAAAAGAGACAATACTCAATTGTTGCTTCCATTATTCATATAGACATAGAACAAATGTATAGAGTTGGATTCATATGGGATTTTTCATTTTGAGAAAATTACATTGATCCTAGTTTTGATCTCCAAAAATTTCATTTGATTTTTTTAGGAATCAATAAACCATTAAGCCTCTCCAAATTATATTTTAAGACTTGGATAGTGTTTCCCATCATTATCTCTTCAAACCATTTAATAGAATTTTCCCACTCTATCTTCTTCATGTTTCCTTTTCCAATATATCATTGATCAGACTTTCATCCTTGGCATTTGTGTGAGATTTACAATCTAGAATCCAAGTATCACTGAGAGGGGAGGGGGTGAATTTGTTATATAATTTTATTTTGAGTTTCCTTTCTTTAGAAACAACCTTTTCATCTTATAATAGATTTTATTATCTATTGAAAACAAATAGAACATCTAACCAAGGAACAAAAGAATTTACAAGGTTCACTTCTGAACATGATTAGAAAATCTTTGTTATTGTTAAAAAATAATCCAATACCATACAATACACATGAAAACAATCATTTTGTGTGGAATAAAACGTGTAGGATATGAACAAAAACTCATGTAAAAGTATGTTAAATATAATAGTGCATGTGATTTAGGTAGCAAGAACTAATGTAATAAAAAAATCATCCTAATCAACCTTCACAAAAAAATAAGCTTTAAAAAAATCCCTTTTATACCCAGGAGTAGTTAATAACTTCATGGACTTTGTAATGACACTTAGTATGATTTCCAAGTCAGAATCCCAAGTCTAATTACTGAATATTAATATATAAATTTGTCTAAAGAACACTAAAATAAATTCTTGCCTTCTTCTTATTCAGTTTCAAAACCCTAGTCTGATTGATTAGTATAGTCTGGAAACTCTGGATAAAATATTCTTCCTTCTTCTTCTTATGTCTCGATAACTTATTAAATAAAACAAAATCTGAAAAATTTATTCTTTCTATAATTATAGATCTAATCTATCCTTATGAGAAATACATTTCTTAGAGTACACAAATTATTCTCCTCCTTTTATAGACATGCTAAAATGATTTAAGAGGGATTATGAAAAGTTATATCCTCTTTACTAAGTTTCCTAAATCATCAATCTTCCATAAATATCATATATCTCTTTAACTTATTCAACAAATTTAGGAATCTTAAAATATGCTTGATTGTTTTATCACACTTTGACTTCTTTAATGATTCAAACATTCTAAAGAAATTTGCTTGAAATTGATTCTGATTCTGATTTAGATTTCTAAAAATGATTTCTTCATTATGATAAAGGAACTGGATCACTCCGATTTTCTTGAACCACTTGAAAAAAAATCATAACAAAATATATTTCATTTCTTTTCTCTACACCAACTGAAAGACTATCTTCCCATTTTGAGTTCTACATTATTATGGAAGCATACATTCAACAACAATTTCTATATTACATTGTTATAAACCAAATTCTAAAAGGAAAAAATTGGTCTTCCCATTTTGATTCACAAAACCAACTCTCATTCTAATTTATTCATTATGTTGAAGACATCATATTTTTTTTTAATTTTTCAATTTTGACAAACATATTTCTTGCCATTACAATGCTCCACACCCATTAATAAAAACAAAGGAAAAAAATTCTTCAAACATCAAGAAAGATTCATATCCCACATTGACAACACTTTAAAAAGGTATTTAAACAAGACTCATCTTCTTATTCAATATGATAGGCATAATAAAAAATTTCTTTATCACTTCAATTAGTCCAAAAATAATCTTGATGAGAAATGGTTGACTACATTGTCGACTGATCACGATCTCAAGAAACATTTATTATTCACATGTCCCAACATCACGCATAAAAAGTCTTCATAAAAACATTTCTACATAAAAAAAATCTTATCAATATTCCTCCAATTTCATAAGAATTCCAATCAAATGTAACGACTAATTAGTGTTAGATGAAATCTATTTATCAGTGGCACACAATGTCTGATGGACCGGTTCCAACAGCTTCGGCATCAACAAATTCTTTTATTTTCTAATTACGATACTAGTGAACTATAGATATTCAATAAATTATTTCTTTCAAAATAATATTCTTATGAACACAACTTGCTTATTGACTTTGAATATGTTGAAGACCACCCTTAGCATCAACTAAGTTATAATGGAATGTATTAAAGCTTCCCATTCTTCTAGAAACATATTCCATTACTGCTAATCCTGAATATGATTTTATAGAATACAATTATTGTGAATACAATTGGTAAACCTTTTATCCCCTTTCATTCATTAAACATAAATCAGTAGTTTTATAACATACTTTTGATTTATGATAAATAAAAAACACCAAAACATCATCCCATTTATCAAAGTAATTCAGACTCTTATCCATTAACATTATGATAAAGTAATTCATTCTAGACTCAATGTTAGTATAATGAACCTATTCTTCTAGAAAACATCCCCTTAATCTATTATACCTACTTAAGAATTGTGAGTCTGATTTCTTGAATATGTTTTTCTGTCTAATCAATCTATTTTAAAATGTGAGGGGATTTCTTTCATACTTAACCACATCATCGAAAACAAAATAAAAGGAATGAATTTATAAATATTCCTTATCATCTTGGTCCTAAAAAGGTTATCCTTATATGAACCTTAACAACTAGGATTCTAACTAAAAGGAGCTCATGAATATTTTTTTAAATATAATTCTTGGAAAATAATAATTATTCAGTCCATCATCCTTGAAAATATTCCATAATGTCTTCTTCTTCAAAAACTCATCTTATGAATGTGAACTCATCCGTAATGACCATCTACTCTGGATTATTTTTTGCCCTGGGCATTTAATCAATCACCCACAGTGTGCTTCCTAACTTTTATCTACATCATTGTGGAAGATTAGAGGTGAAGAATTCATATTTAATTCTTCAATCCCCAATTAAAAATTCAAATCCTTCAGTGTAATGTTGTTTTCTAAATTTATTATGTATGAATGTAGAGATCTGAAAAACTTACATTTTTTCATGGGTTGGTTTCATCAATTTTCAATCTCCCAGCCCCATCCTAGTTATAATAATGTTTTATTAATGTATTCTTTAAATATCTTCAACAAAAAATATACAGTCCTTCCATTATTGTTTGGCTAAAATATTCACACATTTCAAAAATATTTATTTACTTCATAGAGACCATTCATCAAAAATATGGTGGGAAACCCTATTCATCTTCACATGCCACGCCCCAACCCGGTTGATGCGTGACTTGTGCGCAGGTTATAAAACTGAATGGAAAACACAAAACATAACCCTATAGGCATTCAGTACTAGGTGGTATGGTTTGAGCACAGTTTTCTCAATCGTGCGCGTGACATCTTGTGACCCGTGCAATTATCCGATTTTTAAAATAAATACATATTTATATAAACAAAACAAGTGAACTGTTTAAAACACAATAATAAAATAATGTTTGTATAGATAATCATAATATTTTTATTATTAAATGGTGGGATTTATATTTTTTCAATATTTTTATAAATAGTAACACTCTAAAATTTAATTTTTAATATTTTTATTACTAATGAAATGAAATTAATGGTGTTAAAGGGATATTTTTATTATTACGATTATTATTTTTTTGTTATTTTCTTTATAATTATTATTATTATCATGTGTGTTATTATTATTATTATTGTAATATTATTATAAGAATGAAAAAAATAAATGGTTGACACCCAAAGGGGGTCGTGACACCCCCTTTTTCTTCCCCTACAGAACAACGAGCTCCCCTCAGCCACACATTGTGTGCACCAGGCCAACCAACTCACCTTGTCCGTCCATCTTTCGTCTAGGTCCCCTCGTCCTCACGCCACCCATGGTCCTCTCCTGGTCTAACTCACCACACCTGAACTCTTCTTCTCCCAAGCATCACCACACCACCAGGACCCCATGTACAGGCCCTCACCCTCGCCTCTTGTCCTCTCGTGCCTTTGGCCTACAGACTGGCCCCAACCATCTCTAAACCTCCACCTCTCACCACACATGCATGTCCCCGCGTTTCCCTCTATTTGGAATCCTGACCCTCTGCATCTGGCTACTCTAACCATCACTCCAACCTTCACCACCAGTGTCGGCCTTCCCCCCGTCTGTCGAGTGCTCTGACCTCACCCCTCATCACCCTTGCCACACTCCCAGCCTGCTGACACCCAACCAAAATATCCTCACCTCCCTTTACTCCAGCAGACCCCATGCTATTCCTTGCTCTGGCGAGCGACACACCCAGGCTCCCCCTTCTCTCTCTTGTGACTCACACCAACGAACCCGCTCCACCCTGCTCTAACCACCTTCCCATTGTGCACTCCAAACCCCTACTCTGGTATATTTGTTTATTTTTTTAAGAAAATTTGAGGGCAAAGCCCCCTTAATTGAATTTAAAAGATAGAACCTATTTTATTTTTGGGAAAGTGGAAACCCATTACAAGAAGGGAAAAGTGCCTTAAAGAAAAATGTCAAAAAAAAGAGAAAAGTCCGAAAAGTACAAAAGAAGCAAATGTCCAAACAGGTACTGGAAATCCTCATCGCCCCCCTCGCCAGACATTTCCATAGTGAGATCAGTCAAGAAAATGCATCACCCCCTTTGCCAAGAGTTTCACCGTGATGGCAGTACGACAAGGCAAAGCACCTCTCCAGCCAACAAAGAAAGTAGAGGAGAGTCGGATGAAGGATGCCAGCACACCCTTCTCTCTTTCAAGCTGCCCACCCTACAAATCATGAAAGGAACTTCCAGCAATTTAAACCTAATGAAACGCAGAAAAAATGTAGAAACCACTGAGCAAATGTCATGGAGAGGCACCAATTCGTCCATTAATGTGATGACGCATGGGGCTGGGAGATGGGTGTCAACACACCCATCCCTCTTTCGAGGCCTCCCACCCGGCGGCACCAACGAGTGCCGCACCAAATGCAATAAGAAAATCCAGTATCCACAAAGAGGTATGCTCCTCAAGAACTCGCAGACCCAGCATCACCTGCAAATGCAGCGCCGCTTCTGAATGCGACAAGGAAGAGAAAAGCTCACATAGAAATCTACTCCGCATGAGCAAGTAGAAACAGGAAGACCATTGAAAAACCAAAGTCATCAATCACACCGCAACAAGCTTCGCACTTCCCTCAGTCGTCACCTGAAACCTCAACACCAAACTCCACCTTTACAAGATCCCCATTAGGAAAACCTTACCAAACCCATTCTTGAAACACCGTTCATGCCCCAAAAGGTTCTTTGAAACAATCAAAGCATCTTAAAACTTCCTTCAAATATCATTTGAATTTCATTTGCACAAACAAAAACACTTGGAGTTGATCCTTGCGTCCCTTAACACCACAAGCAATCAAAAGAGAGGACGAACCACTATCGCATGAAACTTCTTGAAAAGAGTAGGATAAAAAATCTTCAATCTGTGCCTCCAACTCGTCAAATCACTGAAATTGAGCTGCCGAAAAGAAAGAGTCACTTCGAAAACTGTCATCCATGTGAGGCGCCAGGCAGAGGCCATCCAATACAGGGCATCGTCGCCAGAGAGACATCGAGCAATGCTGTGGAGGCTGAGATCTGCAACCAGATCGAGCCATGCCATGATCGAACCAGAGGGAAGAACGAAGCAATTGCAGGAAATTCATGACACTGGCTGAAGACAAACGCGTGCTCCACCAAAAGACAGGTCCTCCATCATCATCAGCGAATCCAACACATCACCTCTCGAACGATCCCCAGTCATCGCTCGAGAAGAACCAGGATCAAGTCCGAAGAACTGCTACCGAAGAACCACACACTTGCAGAACTTCGAAAGTCATCGATCAGAAGACACCTAGCCGCCACAATTCGAAAACCGGATCACCGTCGTAGATACGAACACCAATCATCGCCGGGGTAGCCGAGATCTGAGAACAGATCCAGGAAGAGGATATTGAGAAGGGAAAGTGCTGGAAACTAGGATGAGGAGGAGTGTCACCTAGCAGAGACAAGGAAGAAACCACACCCGACGAGATCGAGGGGGATCAACTCCATCATGAACAACCCAACACCATCCACCCGAAAAACCAACGTCACCTTCAACCCGTCGGACACCACCGCACGATCCCAAAAGGCAATAACAAGCCGTCAATGTACGAGCCAACTCCCCGTAAGACTGACACGAACCACCTCTGAAGAAGCTGCGGCCGTCGAAGTCACACACACCCGTCACCGCTCGAAAGAACAGCAACCAGGTAGGGAAACCAGATCTGGATAGATCTAATGGTGATATCACACAGTGGAAAAGGGGGTCGTCGGGTAAACCAGGACCTCAAGGCAAGGGAAAGAGAGACTAGTAGATGCACGACGCCAATGAGGGGAAGAGGCGCCAGTCAGAGATGCCGAGGTCGGAGTGGATCGACACCCGGTTGAGGTCTCCGCAGCTCGTGGAACCCTAAGGCCACTACACTCCGGGGGAGTGTGGCACCATCTCGTAGTATATTTATTTACTTATTTATACACTTTTTCATTTAATTTCATCTTTTTTGTCTTTTTTTAATTTTGTTAAATCCTTATACCATAGAGAGTTGTGTGTCATGTGCTTTTCTCAATGTTCAGTATGTGTTGTTGGTCAGCGAGGGATTGTTCTTCATTCCATCGGGGTTTTGTCTCATCCACACATGATTTGAGGTCGGCGAATCGTGGTTTTTCCCTTCCTGATGCTTTTTATTGACACTTCCATTCTTCCAATTATTTATTTTATTTGAATTGAAACATTAGTTTTCTATTAAATGGTATGCTATGATGTTTTTTTAATTGATATAAATTTATAAATTAACTGTTTTGGTGCATTTTTTATGTATTCTTATACGCACCAATGCATAAGTAGTCTAATTAATTCCCATTGTTGTTTTAATAATTTATTTTGTATATGGATTTCATTTTTGATAATAATTGTTTCAAAAAATATTTTTTTTGTGTTTATGAACCCAAAATATTGGATAAACATTATTTGAACTTGTAAGGTGTAATTATGGGATTTTATTAAATGTATACCCATTATTATGTTATAATAGAATGTTTTTGTTGAAATATTGGTTTGGTGTGTATGTATTGGTCAGGTCATATCTTTTCATGTGTGTCAAAATGTTTGGGAATGGTTTTAATGATTTTAAAGGGGGTGTTCATGTTTTTTATAAATGAGGTTAAAAATTGGTTTTGGTTTTAAATCAGTTGGTGTTTAGTAGAAATGGATCTCAAATATATCCTTGGTTGTTTACTATTCCATTGGATGTTGGCACATCCATGGGTGCACTAGGTTCACACATGGATGTTCTCACAAATGATAATAGAACAATTGAAATGGTATTTCGTTATTTCCTTGGTTTTCCAAACAATTATTAGTCTCCCAAATTATGTTTAGTCTATGGTGTGGTTCCCTTAAAAGATATCAAATTTATTTTTCATGGATTTGGCCCATTTTTCATTGAAAAAATGCTTTCATGTGTGTCTTGAAAGGATAAGTGCGAATATGAAACTATTGTGTGTGGTTGGTATCTAAGGGTACATTTGGAACTTAAACATAAAAAGCGATGTCGACTAAGATTTTAATAAGGGATTTGGTTTGGAAAATCATTTGTGTCTGGTAAGAGTTTTAATTTAAAAAAAAATGTTTTGACATGGATGGGATGTGACAACCCATTTGGCACATTTAACTTTAGTGTATTGTTGGTGTTAATTCTCTAAAAGGATTGAATTTTGATCAAAGTATGCCCATTAACCAACTTTAATATTTTGTAAAAGGTATAAAATTGTTTTAATGATATCATGGTATGATGGCCCGATTGGCACCATTGATGAGATGATGTATATATATTTTTAGGGCACTTCTATAGGGGGATATCCCTTATGGGTTATCATATGGAGTGTCAATGAATGGGGTAGGAATGTGTGGTGAGATGAGTCACTCGTATGAGGGCCTCCTACATACTCAATATTATTATAACCACCATTGTTCCTTGGTGTGTTTTATATGATACAATAAGGGTTTATAATTAACCCTGATTAGATAGGTTGGTACCCCCTAGATTGGGATTTAGGATAGGTTTGAGTTTACACTAGATTGGTCAATTATAGGGAGGCCAGATGGTAAAAGACTTAGGAGATTCACCATATTCCAACATGTGGTTCTGAACTGAGTACGTCCAGGGGTCTTCTAAGGATGTTTAGGATCACCCAAGGTTACTGGATTATTTACACTGCCTTTTCACTTTTATTTATACTATTTTATTTCCAACTTACACTGTTTACATGCTCTACTTTATCCCAATTTCGGTATACTTTGTTTTTGGGTTTTTTATAAAATCAAAAATGATTTTGGAAATGGTATGTCTCCTATGTTGGATTTTTAAAAGATAATAACATGTTTTTTTATTTTAAAATGTGAAAACCCTACTTTAATATTTTTATTTCAAATGCGTGTTAATTGTTGGTTTTGGGAATGAAGACGTTGGATTCTATGGTTTATCTTGGAAACCCTATTGATCATTTTTAATTATCACAACTATTTTTCTTTTCAGTTGAAGGTTTCCTTTTCTCATGTTAGTTTGGGTGATTTTCTCATTATTGTAGCAAGGTCAGTCTTTGGTTGGGTGGTGACCTGGACGGTCACATGGAGGCATGTGTAGTTTCTTTCTTTTTTATTCATACTGCATGTTTTTATTTTTATCATCATTTTTTGTTTATCTTTTTACCTTTTTTTGAAGGGACAAATTTTTCCCAACAATTAAAATATTTATTCCATTTACTAGTTTCTGTCCTATGGTGATCAGGAACACCCTTCAGGACATGTTATGGACTGGCTTGGGTGACCGGTTCAGGGTCGACCATGGTTGGTTATTGATTTTTTTTTCAAAGGAGGACCTTGTTATTTTTTATTTCCGATAGATGGAGATTAGGACAATCAGGACTCATGAGGTAGTTACGGAAAGGCCGTCATGAACTGTCTCTCATTCGGAACCTCGAGTCTCCAGAGGTAGCCTGAGAATTGAGTACTTTTCTCCTTCTGGATTGTTTCAGATTTATGGAAGACAACAGAGGCAATCCAATGTTACATCATTATTTCACATGGAGTAGTGACTCATGTGAATCCTGAGTACACAATTTAAGTTCCTCCCAGTTGTTGATGCTTATGTGGGGCATGACCCACTACCATATCTTTAGGTTAATTATGGGTACTAGTCCCTCACTCTAGTAGTTTGATTCAAGTTGAGTGTCATCATGGTGTTGGTTGGTGTAAGTGTTATTTTGAAAATGAAAAAGGGTTTTTTTAATGAGAATGATTTTTTAATGACTTTAATTTTGTGAAATGGGTTTAAAAACTGAATGATCATGGTAAAAATAGGGTTTTTCTTGGACTTGGTAGAGAAATGGTTTAGGTGAAACCTCGTGTACTCTTTATGAACAATTTTACATGTGAAGGGAGGTATAAGAAGTGTTTGTTAGTGAATATGGATGAATTCAGATGAAGACATGTGCAACGGTTCATGGGATTACATGGGTGTGAGCTTGGAAATAATGGTTGACTTTTTTTTTCAAAAGTAATTTTAAAAAGGGGTGATCATTTTGAAAATTGAATTTGGTTTGAAAAGTGGGTTTGGTACTTGGAATGTGGCATTGAGAGATGGAAGTTTTGAAATCTAAAATGAAAAGGTGTTTTTAAAAAGAGATATTTGAGCTGTGTTTGTATTTGGTTGGTTTTTCAGCTAGTCATTTTGGATCTGGATGTTACTTTTAATTATACATTGATTGGATATCAGATTTAGCTTTGTGTTTTATATGTTGTTCAGAAAATGTTTCTCAGAACGGTCCCTATGGTTTCTAATAAGTCATTACCAATTTTTGGTCCTTCTATGACATTTCATATACTTCACGGTGGTTGAGGTCTGTTAGAAGGAACATAATGGCTTGAAGTGGTTGAGCGTGTATTCAGGGTATTGGGAACCCTCGATTCTATCAATGTGTGTGCCGTTTGGTTCTATTTGAAGGTCCATCTATAGAGGAATGTGAGTTGTTTTTCCTGCCATCTCTACAAGTTTGGATGACGTGGGATGTCTTGAAATTTATATTCGTCCGTTGGTTTATACCTAAAGAGGTGATGATAAAAAAAGGGAAGAGATCATGGGTATTAAACAAGGCCAATGGAAGGTGAAATCATATGTTGACCATTTCAAGGAACTTGTGTCATTTTTCATCAGAGTTAGTATCTTAGGATTTGATATAGACTTCTATCTTTATCAGGGGTATTCATCTAGAGATTTAGAAGTGGGTCCTCCCTTATAGGGACCATTGTTTTGGGATGGTGGTGGATGTGATGTTCTTAGCTGTGTTGGTCTCTGAAGTGTAGAAGGTTTGAAATCCATTGTATCTAGTTTCTTGTGATGGTTATCCATATAGAAAGTAGGATTTACAAGAGGTACTTGTTTATAAATATTCCTCTATAGTGGTTCTGACTACTAGTTCATCAGACCATTCAATGGTGATCCATTAGTGTGAACTTTTTAGGCACACAAAACCATCATGTCACATCCATATGAAGATATGTCCTCATTGTGGGTGTCTTGGTTATCTAAAGTAGTTTTGCTAGAAGTGTCGACTGAAGGGAATTCTATGACCGGAGGATTCTAGAGCATGACTATGAGGCAAGTGATTCTTCACCCATTAGATCCCTAGCCGCGAGCAATCAGGAGTTGAAGGGGGTGTGAAGCTTTGGTCTGGGGTTTGTGTGCCATGATTGAAGTGGAACATTTAAAGAATTTCCATTCTTGTTTTTTATGATGTTAATGTTTTGACGTGATTTTATGCGCATTACGTCATATTGAAGTTTTGATGGACCTGTTCTATTTTAATCCAAACAGTTTCATTTTTCTGACTATGGTTTTCCCTAATTATGTGTTTTTCTTAAAAGTGTGTTCAGACCATTTCTAGGTTGATCTAGGTTTAGCTATGATAGTTTAGAGATGTAATATCCTATAAAAGGATAGATTTTTGTGGTTATTATCTGGTTCAGTGAATGGGTTATGCTATGCTCAGAGGTTTTTCTCTACTGTTGGGGGGTTTTTGGTCTGAGTCAAGAGTTCCATCATTCAGTGAAGGTGTTGGTTTGCTCATACTATAGAAGTTTTTTTGGTTCGGTTGGGAGATCCCATGTCACCCCCTTCCCAGGGTGATATGTTTGGCTATTAAATATCTTCACTAGTATAGTTTTTTTGGTGGGTAGAAACATCTCATGTTCTCCCATTCTCTTGTATTGTGGTTTATTTCTGTTTCAATCAGGCATGGATTATTGTATTGTCTATTGTTTATCTAGATAACTTTCTGGGGGAAGAAAGTGTCTGTTGATGGGGATAATTTTCATGCCCCATCCTTGTTGATGTGGAACTTACACTCGGCTCATAAAAATGCCTAGAAAACACACAACTTAACTCTATTGGCAGTCAATACCGGGTGGCACGATTCGAGCACGGTTCGCTCAACTACGCGCGTAGTGTCTCACGACCCATGAAATTTTTTGATATTTAAAACAACTACTATTTTGTGTAAATGAAATATGTGAAATTTTTAAATTTCCTTAATAATAAAATTATTGTGTAGATAATAATAATAATAATATTATTAAATGGTTACAATTCATTAAATTCTTGGTTTTTATATAATTCTTGTTTTCCTAAATGAGGTTTCATCTTTGGTGTGGTTACCATAAATGTAATTATATTTAATTATCAAGGATTTGTCCCATTTTTCCTTGAAATGTTTTTTAGTGTGTGTTTGGAAAGGATAAAGGTCCATTTGGAAAATATGAAACATTTGGGTGTGGTTGGTATCCAAGGACCCATTTGGCACTTGAACATAAAAGGTGATATTGACTAAGATTTTCTTAAAGGATGTGGTTTGGAAAATTATGTGTGTGTTGTCAGAGTTTTACTTTTTTTAGAAAACATGGTTTCGACATGGATGTGATGTGATGGTCCATTTGGTACTTTCAGATTTAGTCTAATGTTTGTGTTGATTCGTTAAAATGATGATGATTTGATCTCTCTAATCTCATTTAACTACATTAATATTTTGTAAAATTTATCGAATGGATTTAATGATTTCATGGAATGATGGACCTGTTGGAACCTTATATGATATGATGTGTATATATTTTTGGGGCACCTGTATAGGGGGATATCCCTTATGGGTTGTTGTATGGAGTGTCTATGTATGGGGTATGCAAGTTTGGTGAGATGAGTAACAAGTGTGAGGGACTCCTATTTATATAGCATTATTATAACAGCCATGGGTTCCTGGGTATCTTTTAGATGATCAAGTGACAGTTTCTGATCTACCCCTATTAGAAGGGTTGGTACCCCCTGGATTGGTTTTTAGTCCAAGCAGGCTTTTCCACTGGATTGGTCAGTTTTATGGCAGACAATTGGTTATAGACTTAGGAGCTTAATCATATACCGGTTGATGAATCTGAACTATGTACTTCCAGGGGTCTTCTATGGGTGTTTAGGATCACTGATGGATACTGGAGTATTTTCATTTCTTGTTCAATTTTTCTTATACTAATTTATTTCTAGAATAAACTATTTTCTTGTTCTAATTTAACCCATCTTTGGTATAATTTGTTTTTGGATTAGTTTATAAAAAGGAAAATGATTTTGGAAATGGTATGTTGCATGTGTTGGATTTTTAAATTAGAAAACATGTTGCTTATTTTAAAATATGAAAACCATAATTTTATATTAGTATTTCAAACTTTTGTTAATAGATGGTTTTGGGAAAGGGGATGTTGGATAATGTGGATTATCTTGGAAACCCTATTAAGAATTTTTAATGATCAATACTAATTTATCATTTCATTTGTAAGTTTCCTTTTCTCATGATTTCATAGATGTGTTTCCCATTATTGGAGCCTGGTCGGTCTTTGGTTGGGCGGTGACATAGAAGGTCACATGGTGGTATGTGCGGTTTCATTTTTTCCCTTTCCCATACTAGATTTTATTTTAATCATTAGTTTTTGATAATATGTTTCCCTTTTTGTCAAGGGAAAAATCATTCCAAAAAACTAAAATTCTAATGCCCGATACTAGTTGCCATATCGTGGGGATGGGGAATTCCATTGGGGATATGTCACAGACCGGATCAAGTGACCAGTTCAATGGTCAACCTGGGTTGGTTTGTGACATCACAACTAGTGGAATATTGTAAACAATGATACATCCATTTTTAAACATTTCATAGTATTGAATCCCATGTGAAAAACGTGATATTAATGTTTTTTATCTCATCATTTCATGTAAAGCCTACTTCTCATGATGTTTTCCAAATAATCCATGTAGTTAGTAGGTTCATTGGATTCAACTAGAGGCTTATATAAATTGGTTTATTTTATGATTCGTTAAAACATTGAGTAAACAAACACTAAATTATGGCTCAAGGTCTATATATTATTCAATAGTAGGCTTTGGGATCTACAATCATGGGGCTAGGATTTTTCATTAGTGATCAACATAACATGTAAACACAAAACTCTTTCCCTTGGTATTGTTCCACCTCAATTGATGGAGATAAAAATCCGTCCATTATAAATTCGTTAGGCAACTTTTTATAGGATCTACTTCATCCTTATGGATCCATTTTTAAGTCAATTTACTTGTCCAATTAGTGATTACATGTTTTCATGGTTTATCCATGTTTTGTAAATCAGTATGTGGTAATTTCAATCTTCTATCCATGGTAGTGGTATGATCAATGGAAGGGGTAAAATGAGTGGTAGTAGAATTTGGTGGTTCAGTAAAATGATGGGTGAGGGAATAGGAGCAGTTGCAAGTGTTTGAAGTTGAAGTGGTAGAGGAATTAGTGGTTGCAAGAATAATGGAGATATAAAATTTTAATGAAATATATAATGTTATTGGTTAATATAGAAATTGGATATATAAGGTAGTTTTGGTAATATCTAACATTAAAAAAAATTCATGGCGGTAGAAAATGTGGATTATTATTGTGGTAATAACATTTTTATTCTAATGGTTTCAATTATAATGGTAGAAATAAAATTCTAATGGTGGAAATAATGTCCAACAATAGTAAGGTCTTAGTTTTAATAGGATGTGGAAGCTAGAAGTATTAGAGTCAGTGTTATCAACACTTGGATGTTAGGAGAACCACATAGAAATAGTGAATTTTGAAAAATGATAAGAAATATAAATTGTAATATTTATTTCCACAATTACAAATTCAGTTCAAAAAAATGAAAAACAATCATGGAAATTTTTAGAAATTGAATTAATGTAGCTAAATTAATTAAAAAATATTTTACAAAATATACATGAAATTAATATTTGCTGAAATTTCTTCAAAACATGAAAGTAATATTTAAATATAAATTTAGAAATTTATTAATATAAAACTTATCAACATGGAACAAATAAAAAAAATTCAATCGATTTCAAAAGAATAAAACCTTCAATGAAAAATCATCATATGATCATAAATTTTAAAAATTAAGACAACCATAACATAATATATTTCACTAATTACATAAAATATAATATGAAAATATATTTCCAAAATATAGACACATAGATATATAAGGTGATATGTTATGGACGATAGAATAAAAGATGTATATATTTGTGCGAGAGACATATTATTGCGTTAAAAAAATGTTGGTAGAGTGTATAACATGCATTGAGAATCATACAGATATATCCCACATCAAATAGAGTTTTAGGCCTTCACATTAAATTGAATTAGGGTTCCCATGTATCATGGTAGATAACAAAAAAAATATCTCAAGTCCAATATAAAATCCCATTTCAAATTTTTAGAAAATATCAAAGATAAAAGAACCTTTTCTTATAGCTTTACAGTATATCGGTTCCCTAAATTCATCCCATGTTTCCTAGGGAGTTCCTATATCAACTCAATAAAGAATAATATTTCCGCATATTGGGACTACCCCATCCATGAAATAGTGTGGGAGAAAAACATGTTTTTTTTGTTCTTCCAATAATATGTCATGCTATCTAAGGAAGGATATATATGTGACTCAAGGAATCATAGGAGGGAAATGTAAATTATAGAGTCAAGGTATTTCATTGAATATTATAATAAGCATCTTCTATGAATTTAATAATACTAATTTTTTATAATAAATTTCCAAGAAAACATAACTCAATCAATTGACCAAGGATATATATGAACCAATATGATCAGTATCATTCCTTGAGGATATAATCATGCCCCAAAACAATTTAGGTGGAAAATAAAGATACAATATTACTATATCATAGCCTAAATAATATCAAATCAATACTATAATTATGATATTACACAATGATTGGATCAATATATGAATTTTTTTCTCCAATATATTCTTTGAACTCCGATATAAAAAAAAATACAGTTCAATCTATGAAGTTTCAAAAATGTTCCAGAATCACCCATGACACATATAATCATTAGAAATCACATTAAATTCATAAATATATTGGAAGGAATGTATCTTATTAATTTTGAGTAATTGAAAAATTATAATTCTACATGAATCATATGCATAGGTTATTGGGACCAAAATAATCTTTTTAAAAGACTACCTAATCAATTCAGTTAGTTATATAATAAATTGACAAATGGTGAATTGTCCAAGAATAAGAAATGGAAACTCATGTATGAAATGGTAATGGAGAATCACATGAAAAAATAAATGTTTTTCATTGTCATGTATTCTATTACTTTAAAATTCTTATAGAATGATCAATAACAGATGGATAAATTACACAACGAAGATTTCATGCATAGAGGAAGAGATTTTGACATCAAACAGAGTGGATGCGATTAATGAACATAGGATTACATTCCATTGCCTCATGGGGGTTAGATGAAATGTATTTATAGTAACAACCTACAATTTGTTTTAATAATTTATGATTTAGTTATTTAATTATTAATAATGCCTATAAATATTTACAATTTGTTGCTTTCAAATTAATTAATTAATGTTCTAAAAAAATACTATTTTACATTGTTATTTTTCATAAAATAAAATTTTAATATGAATATATGTATTTGATCAATATATTATTTAATAAAATATTTTAAATAATAATTCATATATTAGCTATTATAATTATTTTGATAAATACTAAATTTTGTTATGAATATATTCACTATTGATATGACACTTCAAGATTTTATAGAACGATCTTTTTAAGTAATATCAATTCATTAGATATCATATATTCACCAAACACTAAGTCACTATGAATCAACACTTTATTATATTCTAGCCAATGGATATACATTTTCGGCTTATGTGATTTGAATTTTGAAAAAAATACTTACATTATTATGATCATAATGTTTTTTTGAGTCTAATATGATCAATTTAATTTTTTTTGGTGAATAGTAACATGACCGATATAAATATTAATATATCCTTATGAATATTAATATGAACCATAAGAATATTAATGTAACTGTATGAATATTAACCTCTCCCATGTAAGTACAAATAAAATGTAGGCACTTAATAAATGAAAGTGAATATTTTAAACATTAACAATTATGTGTTGGCATTTTTGTGAGCAATGAATGTTAAATTAAAATGTTATAATTAATAAATTAATTTTAAAAAAAATCATAAAATTTATTCATAAATCAATCTCTCATTTTACTACGATTTAATGAAAATTTAATGAGACCTTAGTTAAATTGTTAGGGTATTATAAAATCAGTTATAATTTTGAAAATTGTACTTTTCGAGTACACAGTGACTGCAATTAATATATAAATTATCTTATTTAGAAAATTAATTTCATAAAAGGTAGTTAATTTCTTGATTCTACACATCGAAAAATGGTTAGGGTGAATTTTTTTGATCAATCTGAAATGCATGATTTTTTGGTAAATAATGAAAATATGTTAATTTATGAAATATGCTAAATAAATGACTTTTTTGCATCATACTTGAGTCATGGATGACGTAAATGGCCATTTTTTAGAAATATAATGAAAATATTAAAGTTTTTTGTCACAATAATCAAGAATATTTGATGTCTTGAGTCAAAATAATTTAATAATTATTTAAATATTGGAAAAAACCTCCTCTCCTATATTATATAAACCACCCCTCACACCATCTTTGTCTCACACCACTCAAGCATTGGGCCTTGCCTATGATGTAAAAAATAATATTCCCAAGCCCCTTACTCACATCCATGACCTTTTTTTCTCATCAAAATTCCCAAACTAGAGGCCTTAAAGAGGTTCTCAAGGATGAGTACTCAAGAGGTAAACCTCTTTTCCCTTTCCATTCAATTTCTTTTACAAGTTCCATTATATTATTTCTCTTTCCTCACCTCCCCTCATAAAAATTACATGATAGTAAAATTACCTTAAAAGTAAAATAATGATATTATTTTAATGGAATATTTCATTATATTCTCTATTTCCCCATCATCTTATACTAAAAATGAAAACACCATCCTAGATGTATTAATTTATCACACTCAAGGAAGATGAATTTTCAATTTCTATTACAATATTCAATTCTGGTCATGAAACAATTTTTATAGTTGAACAAGATAATAATGTATGTAATATATCCTATTTAATGTTATGTAATCAGTTTTTACACATTTTATTAAATTATAAAACAAAATGAGTAAGTGGTGATTGAAAAACCTCTAAATTAATCCAAGTGTTTATCATTAGAATTTTATCTAATGATTCATCTTCGAAAAAATAACCATAGTATTTATTTGATTTTTTGACCATATTAAGGATCTATAATAACTCATAACTTCAATTATGTATTTCAATATCCATTTTACATGGACATCAATACTCTTATACAAGTGAACCGATCATGAAAACTAAGAAAATGTGCCCTCCCAACAGATGAAATTGAATCTCTTAACCCATCTAAAAGGCCATGAATGAATGTAATAAAGATATAATAAATTAATTAAATGTATATAAGGATATGGTATTATTAATTAAGGAATTTAATTTAATTATTCAGTACATTATGAACACGTGTAGAATACATTGAGTCATAAGGTAAGGGTTTCCTCACCTCACTTCCATTTCCGTGAGATTTTCCTTATTCACTACTATTAGTTAAGAATAGTTTTTTTATAATTTCTATTTATGTATCATATCATTAATTAATTTAATTTTATGGTATTAAATATATATATATTTTATTATTTATTTTGAGGCATATGATTCAATTGATTAGAAAGTGGTAAGCATTCTCTACCCGAGCCTTCGTTTTCATTCGGGTTACTCTAATTCTCTACTAACCTCAATGAAAATTTTATTTATTCTTATATACACCTATTAAATACAATTTTAATGTTATATAAATATGTCCCAATTATATTCTTTCTTTATTATAAGGATTAATTTTTTTTAAATGAATGTTTCAATAATTCATCCTGAAATACATGCCCGATTCAAGGGAACTTCTCTAATTCTTACCCATTTGCACGAGTACAATATATTATATTTTAATCCATAATTAATTTCTTTAAATCCCAAATTTTATCATGAAAAACTATTTTTGTTAACTTATGGTTTTATTAAATCAAAAATTCCATTCTGCCTGAAATCTCTTCAATATTTTCCTTAAACTGCACAAAAATGTTTTATTTATAAGGCATCTTAAAAACATGTTTTTACATGATTTTACATCAATGAGACATTATTTATGACTAAAATATATTCTCAATATCCTTAAATTTTCTATTATCAGAAATACATGTACAAAATATGATTTTTATGACTAGTATAAATGATTTTCCAAAAGCAATCTTCGTTAAAATGTAAAAAATGAATTTTCTCGTAACACATTAACTTTTATGAGATATAATACATGTTAACCAATAATTAATTTCATGTGTTTTATATAGTACTATTTTTTATTTTGTATCAAGAGTATCATTATTCACATGACCTTATAATTGATTATGATATTAGTTTTTTGTGGTTGTATGAGACACTTTGTAATGTTTAAGGACTATTTCCTCAAGAATTTTTCAATGGTCTCATTTAATAGTATCTTCACATATGTCAAAATCCTTTGTTTAATATTATACTACATTGAGTTTTATATAAATATTTATCATATAAAATACGTTGTTTGTGGTTTTATAATTCGATTGACTAAGGGTGTGCTATCCTAATACCATTCACCATATTACACTGAATGGTTAGTGACTATGATTAATAATTGGGGACTGTTATTTTCACTACAAATGTTAGTTTCAATAGGAATGTATATATTTATTAAGTTTCACCCCATTCATATGTGTAAAGAATCTAACATAGTATGTGGTTATTGTGGCTCACTATAACCCCTCATTATATCGGTTGGGCACATGAGATAAACAAATATGGACTTGGTCGAGGCATTACCCATTTTCAGATATGGTTTAGGCTGAGGAGTTAATCATTTTTTGATGTCTTGGTTGAGGACGTGAGGGTATGTTTTAGAATTTCACGAATATGTGTTTCCCTAATTGTGATATTAGTAATTTTTTAGTACTGTTATTATTTTACTAGTAGAATATCTATGGTAGAGTGTTATGTGATCAGTTATATGAATTTATTTTCTCAACTTTCATTCATACCATATTATTCTCACATTAATTTTTTAAGGCATGTGTTTTAAATTATTCCCCATAACTAATGTTTTTGTTTATTATAACTTCCATAGTATTACTTACCCTTACAATGCATCTAATATTACCCCTTTCTTATGATTCCTTTCCCTAGGTTATGAATAAGAAAACATTGAATAAGAATTCAAGGGTGTAGTTTATTTCATCTTGTATCATGCTTTATTTTCTTTTTACAATTTACAAAGAATATCTAAACAATAATTTGTTCTTATAAAACAACTAAACTGATTAGTATTTCATGATTTTATTCCTTATAATCAACCAATGAATTAAAATAATTCACCATATCTGATATTCTATGGTTGGGGAGTTACAGTTTGTATCAGAGGAAGTTTTAGCAGCAACCATTGAAAATGGATTTAAAAAACATAGATTAGGGAACATAACCCTAAGATAGTTATTGAGGATAATAATATAAGAACATATGATAATTTTGATAAGGTATAGATTATGTGTATGTTTCTAGAAAATATATATCTCTCTAAATACTACAAGTGGACATTGTTCTGGAATAGATGCATTTAGGGGTAACAAATTTGAAACTGTGTTCTGAGCATGAATAGGGATAACCTAGTACATGGAAAAGGGCCTTATTGTTCACCTGGTTTGAAACTAATTGTGGATATGATTAAGATAATTCACATTTTTTTTGCATACCATTATGAAGGATTTATACTTACAAGCTAACCAAAGTATATTACTCTAGGATTTACGATGTATACATTTATATTATTTGATATACCAATATTTGGGTTATAGAATGATCTTAATTTAATGAGATAATATAAATTATGGAATTGTTTAGAAATGGAACCTAGTAGAAGGAATGATAACTTCCCAAATTCACATGATTTAAGTAGTTAGAATTATTATATCTCTCATGGTATTAATCCATCGTTTTGATGGAAGATAGTCTCCCAAGTATCCTAATCATATGAGGTAATAATATCAAGTGTTAAAAATATATGTAAACAATTATATTAGTGATATGTATTTGAAGGGAAGTAATAAAAAAATGATGGAAGAGGAAAAGATTGTTAAAGGTAAGAAGAAAAATAAGGGTTTTCCCACATGTGATAACTATGGAATGATTTTCCATGAAAAATGAATAAATGGAATGAGAGTTTGTTATAAGGGTGGAGAAAAAGGACACCAAGTAAGTTGTTGAAAGGGTCAGAAAAAGTATTACATAGTAAAATGCTTAAACTGTAAAGAGACGTGACACTTTGTGAATCAATGTACAATGTGTCAATGGAAAATACACAAAATGATGTTTCTGGATAATTATCAACTTATGATATTGTCACAGATAAAGTAGATGATTAATATGTCTAGTCAAGAATCATGTCATTTGAATATTTTTTTCTGCTATGTACTAGTTATAATAATTATATAATATATGAGGATTATGCTATTGTACTTTTTGATAACGGAGTTGAATCCATAAGTTGAATGCTTCCAAGAAAAGGTATTCAGTGGAAATTAAAACTTTATGTAAAATGCATGATTGATGGAAATAAAACCATAAATATATTCATGATCTTGAGATAACGATGAAGAAATGATTGATTTGGATAAGTATTAACTACCTTGGAATTGATTATTGACTTTTAGACAAGTAGTCTATGATATCATCAAAGGATTTTACAATACTTTTGGGTCTAAGGAATAAAAATAACAACATGAATCTTAATTAAGGAATATAAAAGAGTGCATGTTTCCAATAAGGTTTTATGGTAATTGAAGTTATTACTATATTTTATGAGGATACAAGATGAAGTTATTCACATGTTTGGAATGTGGAAATTTAAAGCTACTTCATGTTGATTAATATGTAATGACAAGTTCATCTTAGACATTTAAATACCCTTTTTCTAAAATTATGAATCACTATGGAATGTTTAACCTCTTATGAATTGTTTATGCAGATCATTGTATGAGGTTTTATAGGATAATGTATTACTTCACCACTTGGCGCAACCTATGCTGAATGATGAAGTATATATTGTTCAAGGTGCAATGAAAGGATAATTTTGTCTATATTTATACTCTTATAGAGAGGAATAATTCCTCAACTCTAGGAAAAGGGTCATAAAAATGGTGTCCTGTTATCAAAAATTTTAATGATATCAATGAACATTTCCATAATTATATGTTACGATAATATCATTTCATCTGAAGATGTTATATATCATGTTCCATCAGAAATTGATGGTTAGATTAATTTTCCATGTAAATATTTTCACTTATCTATAATTTTATCCTATTCAAATGTGTTGGTTTGTGATAAACAATTCATTTCACCTTCCCCCTAATTAAGACAATATTTTGTCAACTATGTTTCTGATGTGGGTTCCCCACAGGGGAATTTTTATGCATCAACCTTTAACTTTCAAAGTGCAGTTTCAAATTGCAGGGACACAATTCTGTTGAAGGGGAATAATGTAACACCCCATTAAATTTTTTAATAATTTAAAATAATTTAAAATAATTTATTTTAATTAATAATAATACTTATAGAAATTATAATTTATATCATTCAAATTAATAAATTAATACTCTGAAAAACATACTGTTTTACATCATTATATTGAATAAAATAATATTTTAATACAAATATATGTATTTTATATATAGTTTATATAATTTAATATTTTAATAAATAATATATATATTGGATATTATAATTTTTTTGATATATACTATATTATGTTTCGAATATATTCACTATTAATATGACACCCCAAGATTTTATGGAATGTTATTCTTAAATGATTTCCATTTATTAGAAAGCATATATGGAAAAAAACATCGGGTAATTGTAAAACAAAAGATTTTTGTTGCCTAAAAAATGAACATAGTTTTTCGATTTCGATTTCGATGGTTTGCATTATGGAAAACAGACATACATTATTGCGATCTGTAATGTTTTTAGAGTTTAATAGGACCATCATAATTTTTTTGGTGAATATTAACTTAACTATTGTGAATATTAATATACCCTTATGAATAGTAACATGACCCATATGAGTAGTAATGTAACCTTATGAATAGTAACATCACTATTGTATGTATAAGTAATATTTAGGCACCTTGTAAATGAAAGTGAATATTTTAAACATTAATAATTATGTGTTGAAATTTTTGTGAGCAAAAAATATTTAAATAAAATTTAATAATTAGTAAATTAATTTAAAATATAATTCATATATTTTATTTATAAATAAATATTTTTTTATCTTATGATTTTTGAATAATTTAATGATACCTTAGTTAATTTTTTCAGGGTATTATAAAAAAGATATAATTTTGAAAACTACCATTTTAGAGTAAATGGGGATTGTAATTAAAAATTATATTAGTTTTATATAGAAATTTATTTTCATAAATTGGAGATAATTTTTTTAATTCTACACATCAGAAAATGGATATGGTGATTTTTTGGGATATTTCTGAAATAATTTAATTTTTCGTGAAAAGGGTAAATACGTTAATCTACAAAATATTCTAAATAAATGAATTTTTCAACAATTATTGAAAAATAGATGATATAAATGACCATTGTTTAAAATTAAAATTTACTTATTTCTATTTTTTAATTACAAGAATCAAGACTATTTATAGGCATGATCCAAAATAATTAAATAATGATTAAAATAATGGGAAACCCTCCTCTCCTCCACTATAAAAACCACATCTCACCCCTATTCCCTCTCACACCACTCAAGCTTTGACCATTGGATAAGATCTTCCAAATAATCTTCCCAATCCCCTTCCTCAAATCCAGGACCAACTGGTCTCATCAAATGTCCAAAAACAAAGTCTTTAAAGAAGTTATCAAGGAGAAGTACTCAAAAGGTAAACCTCCTTTTCTTTTTCTTTTAATATTTTTTATAAGTTTCAATCTATTGTTTCTATATTCCCACATACCTTCATACAAATGATATGATAATTCCAATACCTTAAATTTAATATAATCATATTACTCTAATAGAATGTTTCATCATCATCTCTATTCCCCCCTCCTCTTATACTAAAAATGAAAACACTGTCTGAGATGTGTTAATTTATCACACTCAAAGACGACTGGTTTTCAATGCCTATGTACATATTAAATTTTGGTCATGAAAACATTTATATATATGAACTAGAAAATAATATATATAATATATTCTATTTAATTTTCTGGAATCAGGTTTTTCACATGGTATTAAATTATAAAACAAAATGAGTTAGTGGTGATCAAAAAACCCCAAAAATTAATCCAAGCATTTATCATTACAATTTTATCAAATGATTTATCCTCTACAAAAAAACCAAATGACTTATATGATCATTTAACCTTCTACGTGATAAATAATATCTCATAATGTCAATTTTTAATTCAATTTCCATTATACATGAACATCCATACTATTATAGAAGCGAACCGATCATGAAAACTAAGAAAACAGGCACTCCCAAATAATGAAATTAAATCTCTAAACCCATATAAAAGGCAATAAATGAACAAAATTAGTATTTAATAAATAAATTAAATATTGATAAGGGTATTTTATTATTAATTATTGAACCATATTTGATTACTTGGGATATTAAGATCATGTGTTGAATTTATTCAGACATATGGTATGGGTTTCTTCATGTCACTACCATTTTTGTGAGACATTTCTTATTCACTACTATTAATTGATAATTATGTATGTAAAATGACCATTGATGTACCATATCATGAATCTATTTATTTTCATGGTATTAATTGCATTATTTTATGTTTTTTAATTTTGGGGCATATGATTCGATTCATTACAATGTAGTAAGGATTTTTACCCAGAACATCGATTTTCATTTGGGTTACTCTTATTCTCTACTTACCTAAATGGAATTGTTATTTATTATTATATAACCTGAATAATATCTCTAAGAATTTTCTATATATTTTTTCCAATCATAATTATTATTTATAATATAGATTTTTATGTTTAAAAATAATATTTCAAAAAATTCTTCCGAAAATACAAGACCGATCCTAGTGAACATCTCAAATTATTACCATTTTTCAAGTGAAAAATATATTATATTTTAATAAATAATTATATTTTTAAAATTAAAAAAATTACCATGAAATAATATCTAGAAAAATTTATGATTTTATGAAAACAAACATTCTTTTCTGCTTTAAAAGCTCTTCAACATTTTCCTTAAACTGCCTAAAAATGTTTTATTTTTAATGTTTCTTAAAAACTATTTTTACAAGATTTCAAATAAATGGGAGAAAAATTATGAGTAAAATATAATCTTAATATCCTTCCAATTTCTTTTCTATGAGTAACATTTTATACAATCTTCTTTTTATAATAAATATAAATGATTTTCTAAGGGAACTCTTCTTTCCAAAATAAAATGGAATTTTCTTGTCTAACATTAACGTTTATGATATATATGACTTTTTAAACACTAATTAATTTAATTTTTTGTATCTAATTACCTTTGGTATATAATATAAATAGTCCAATTATTCTAATGATATTATAATGTATTATGATTTGAATGTTTCAAGGTGGTATATGACACTTTGGAATGTTTAAGGATTATTTCCCCAAGAGTTTTTCAATGCTCTCATCCAATAATATATTCTCCTATGTCAACATAATTTGTCGAATCATTTACATAAATGAGGTTTATATCATAAGTTATCAGATAAAATATATTTTTGAAGGGTTTCGTATTAGTTTGACTGTGGATGGGCTATCTTGATACCATTCACCATTTTACTCTAAATGGTTAGTGTTTATGTTTATTGATTGGGGAGAATTATTTACATTTGATATGTTAATGTCAATATGAATGTATATTTCATTTAAGTTTATCCCCATTAATATTAGGAATTCATTGGAATTAGTAAGTGATGGGTGGGGCCCGCTATAGCCCCTCGATGCATCATAAGGTCTCATGAGACAAACAGAAATGGACTTGGCTGAGGCCTTTCACATTTTCTGATATGGTTTTGGCGGAGGCCTTAATTATTTTTTGATTTTTTGGATGAGAACATGATTGTATGTTTATGAATGTCTGGAATATGGATTTTATTTATTATGATATTAGTAATTGATAAACCATGTGATTATTTGACTAGTATAATATGTATGGTAGAGTGTCATTTGATCAGTTATATTTATTTATTTACTCAGTATTAATTGATGTTATATTATAATCCAGTTTATTTTTTTAAAGGCATGTTTTTTAGTTATTCACCGAACTTAATGTTTATGTTAATGATAACATCCATTTCACTACTTACACTTATAGAGCATCTGATCTCACCCCTTTATTATGTTTCCTTTCCCTATGTTATGAAGAAGAAAAAATTGAAGAAACATTCAAGGATGCAGTTTATTTCATATTGTATCATGTTTTATTTTTTTATAATGTACTATGAGTATCATGACTATAATATAGTCTTCCAAGACTGATAAACTGATCAGTCATTAGGGATTTTATTTTTTATAATCACGAAAACTTATTAAAACAATTAACAGGCTCTAGGATTCTAGGGTCAGTGTGTTATAGTTATAGACTACTACTAGTTCCTTGAAGAAATAAATTCATATATATTATTATTATTTTCATTATATTTTCCTTTCTTGATGATCATGTAATCGAACATATGATGTTTTTTAGTAATGAGTGTTGAAATCATTCCATTCGAACTTAATTTTAGGGATTAGTTCAAAGAATCTTGATAGTTTTCTTAGATTGTCAGGCATACATGACTCAAATGTGACATTGAATTGTCTACTATTAGTGTAATTATAATACGATAATTTATAGGGACATATGATTTAATAGGAATATAAATAGAGTCCCTAGGGAGTGGATGGAAAAAGTGATTGACAATTTAAAAAAATGAATGATGAATCCATGTATAGTTAATACAAAACAATGAAATGATTCTAAAAATCCAATTTTTCTTTCTACATTTATCAAATCCGTTCAATATATATCCTATTTTAATCTCTATTGTGACTTTTATTAAATTACTCTTCTATTATGATACCTAAACCCTTGTTATAAAAACACACCATACTTAATAAGAATTGTATAATAAGTAAACTTAATCTATATTTTACAAATTTCAATCCTTTTGGAAACTACAAGAAAAAAACATACCAATTATTGTGTAATAATTCACTATACACATACATAGAGGTTTTCTAGAAATAACTACATAGTTTCAAATGTATAATATATATTGGATTCATTTACATATTTTCATCCCTTGAATATACCATCCCTGATTGAAGTACTTCATCAATAGACAGGTAGGTGTACTTTGTTGTGACCCAAATATATTTCATGATTATGATAAATACAATATTTATATTTTTTGTTATAATATATTTGTGAAGAAAAACACAATGAAATAATTAATCAGGTATAAGTTCTAAATTATTAGGAGTATTCCCTAAAAAAGCATTTTTATATACTGAAAGGAAGTTTCCCAGTTTTTATTCATCATATAATATCAACTCTACTTGACATAAAAAATCATATCTTATTATTTTAAATAGTAATGGGGTCTTCGAGTACATTATCCTACTACAATATAAATTTTTGTATACTTATTCCAGTATTTACACCCCTAGGATGAAATAATATTAATCCCTTGTGTGTTATCCTATAACTACCATGTGTTTATAAAATTACTGGTTTATTAAACATTTATTCAACCCATGAATGGTTGTTTTTTGTGATGATGGAATACTTCAAGAGATAATAAGAACTATAATGAAACCATGAATTCATTAATATAGTTCCTATGGATTCATATGGACGTACATTCCATATAAATTATCAAATCCACAGCAAAAAAATATGATATATTAGTTTAACCGTCGCTTTTGGATATGTAGTAAAATCTATCAACTATTCTCCTTGATCTATATTTTGAGGATCTAGGTAACACTCTTATTAAATTTTATGATGGAGTATTTACCCAATTATATTATCTTAATCTTCATAATTTATAAACCAAAAAATATTAATATTGAACATTTCTAAGTAAATCCATCCCTCATGATGAGCATTAATTAATATTCCATTCTATAAGAGTCACTATTATAAAACCCACTTGGTCAAAATTATATGTTTTTGTTCTGGAAAATAAGTGATGAAATCTCATAAATGGTATATTAACTTAATTTGAATTGAGGAAGTCTCTTCCATAATATTGTAGTAAAAATTTAAAATGAATCACTTGAAATTTGAATTGGGGACACATTAGGGAATCTCACTAAAGTTGTGTTGATGTTGTTCATCATAAAAATATGTTAATTAATTATTTATCACATTCATATAACCCTTAATTGTTGATAAAACTTCATGAATAACCTTAATAAACTAAAATTGTTTTTTTAACCTCAATGATTAATATTAACCTTCTAAATATTAAAAAATAATTCCCCGACTAACAATTAGGATGAATAAATTTAAAATTATTTTTTAACATTAAACCATACTTCATGAATCTTGTAATTTTTATGTTTTCCAAAAAATCAAAACATTTAACTCTCTATCATAAATCCATGCATTTATCTAAGATTCCTCCTTTGGACCATAAGAATAATAAAGTCAATGGATATCATTTAAACATCAACAAATTTACAAAAATGGAGTCTCAGAACATATATTACTATATAGAAAAGAACTATATTACCTTAGTCTTTATAGTTCAAAAGTTTTTTTCACTACATAGAAAATCATGAATCATAGTTTACATCAAGGAATAATCTATTTAAAAACATTTTTAGTCATCACACAAAAAATTGAATACTTGGTGATATAGATAGTGATACTTCTATGATTCAATATCTAATGTTTTTCATTAATGGAAATCATGTGGAAGTTATTTGAAAATTCCTTGGAATATAATTTTATATTCGATGATATCTTCTAAGATATTGAATTAAATGATAAAGATGCTATGGTTATAATGAATATACCCTAAATATATGAGATTTACATTATTTTTTTCATATAAACTAATTGAAAAGAGTATTGAGAAACCCATGGCCATTAAAATAAGACTCAGGATCATAGTTAAATCTCCCATGAAGCTACCAATGCCTTATTTATATCTTCTAAAAGAAGGTTTCATAAATTATAATAAATAATTCCATTACCTTCTCATCTATTTCAAATTATCCATTTAACTCCTAATTTCGATTTTTAATGTGATATATTGTTTAAATTTTATGAAAAAAAAAATAAATGGATATCATTCTATCCATTTGGATGATTTAGATCCTATACATGGTCATAATTAATAATTATGGGTGTAATTTTATGACTAAAATATCCCAGAGCCAGTTGTTACACTGTTAAATTTTCCCTACATATAAGGGATCTTACAACCTAAGATTTAATTGTTTAATATCACTGGTAGACTAGATATGTGATTGAATCTCAAATTTAATTTAAAAACAAAAAAATAAAACATAGGTTTTTCATTGAAAAATCAGTATTCTCTCAAAAATATCCTTGAAAATAAATCATATGTCACATCTTGGAATCCTAGGTAAATGATACACAATAAATGGGTGAGATAATATTCTCATTAAGGGAATGAATATAACAAAATCTATTCAAGAATAAACAAGGAATAAATAATATAGAAGAATAAATGATGATTAAATAATTCCATATAAATAATCACAAAAGATGAAATCATATCCATAGATGTGATAAATATTTAAATAATCAGATGAACAACAATAACATATTTTATAGTTGTGGAATACATAATGTTTTGCATCTTTAACTTTCCATAGAGGTCTTATACTAAGAAATATTACATAAAGGGGTATGCACTTAGTGAAATACCAACCCATTTTATCACATAATACCTACCAATTCAATGAGTGAATATGTATTTATAAACCCCAAAATTCACATAATACATCCAATGAAATAAAAATATGAATAAATTGTACATATTAATAAACTTAACATACTAATCAATATTTCCAAACTGGATAAAATATAATACAGAATGTAAATACATTCCATTGATAAACTAACCTTATTCTATGTAGAGAAATTTAGTAGATACTATCATTAGATTATAACCTCAGTAAAGTATAATATTCATCAAAGGATATGGATATAGTTCAATATACATTTAAAAGGAAACTATGACATATTTTATGTAAATCATCCATTCCATTTTGAAATAATTTATTCGAATCAAAATTCTTAGTATCAGTGAAAAAAATTCCTTTGGAAGGAACTATATACGATTCAATGAAAATAATTGAAATGAATGTGAGAAATACTATTCTTGTCATGTATGTTAAAAGATATATTGTATTAAAACGTTTTGTAAAATGTTCCAAATTTGGAAAATGACAAGAATAATCTGTTAAAATAATTTTATTAAAATCCAATAATGATTTAAATTGAATTCAATAAATCATTATAAACTATTATAAACATTATTGATTTTTTAAAATAAAATATTGATATGAAATAAAATGATTTATGGATGATGGAAAACACCTTCATTTTTCCTTTAAATCATTATTTTAATATTGTTTAAACATATAGTGAAAACAATTATAGGAAAGCATGATATATAGAAATAACCAAAGGTTAATAAAAATTATGGGGATTAAGATAGAAATATCATATAATTCCCTCAATGAAAAGTGACTCACAAATAAACCTTAATAAGGATGAAATTTTGAAATAAACTATTAAATCATGTCCGAATTTCTTTATAAGTTATTTTAGCCACAAGTATAATAATTTTAAAATTATTATAATAACACCATAACCATATAAATACTTATTAAATTATATATGATCCAATTATAATATTTCCATTCCTGTTTGTTACTAATTATTTACTAACATTATTGTTTCGGGATGTTAATAGTTTAATTTTTATATAGATATTTCCTTTAAATATATACATGAAAAAGGATTTACATATGTTCGGGGAGGTGTTAGTTCGCATGTACTCATGAGTTACATTATCATATTTTAATGAGTAGAGGGTTAAGAAGTTAAATAATATATTATATTTTCAGATTCATAATTATATTATAAATATCATACATATTCAGTAGTTTCATATTTATATAAACCCATGTAAAATGGGGAAGAAAAAAAGTACATTGCTACATGGAGATGGTATATTAGATAGACAGAAAATCAATGTCCACATGTATACATGAGTTACATTATCTTATTTTATTGTGTGGAAGGGTAAGATGTTAAATAAGAAGTTATATTATGAGATTCATAAATATAATAAATTTTCATTAGTTATATATTTATCTCAATCCACATATAATGTTGATGAAACAACATTAGACTTCTACATGGATACAATAAGTCATACAAATACATCAGCAATGTATTTATTTTTCATAGGATATAAAAGTGGTGTATTTTTATGTCAAATAATAAAAATAATATATAATATATAATTATAATTATATATTAAGTATTTTAGGATGGTAAAAATATATTTAGATGGTGTAAAAGAAGAAATAAACATGAAGGATTCAGTAGATATGACTAAATATTTATTGAGAGACCACAATTAGTTTACAACTTAGGCATTAAAAGATTATTCTAAAAAGAATAAAAGGGGATCAAATATGACTTTATGGAATATTGTAACATATTTGGTTATGTGTTTTCAAATCTATAAGGCTCAAACTTTTTTTATAGATGTGAAGATGATATAACATTTTATAAGTGTGTTACACGATACACTTGAATTACAAAATATATGAAATAATATATGCATACAAATAATGTAATGTGGAACCAAGAAACCTAATATTCAATTATATGTTGATATAGGGACTACTTTATCTCAAAAATCTCATTTATCATATTTTTGGTTTTATGTTAACCATAATCTCCCAGTTAAACTACTTCGAACCCATTTTTTCCTATACCATGATAGCTTACCTTTTTACCATGATAAAATAGTTATATAAACAAAAATATAACATGAATTACAAAAATTTGAAATTATAATTAAAAATCTTAAAATAATTTTATCATATTCATTTTAAAATTTTGTAAGAAATTAATATTAAAATAAGAACACAAAATGCATAAAACCAGTTTTTAAGTAAATAATTGATTTAAAATTTAAAATAATTTCCCAATGAAATTAGAAAAATAATTTTTTTAGTTTAACTTTTTTTCAATAATATAAAAAAACACGTTTTATGAATTCATAATGAACCAAAAATATAATTAAAGCTTCCAACCATTATATTATATTTCAGAATTCAAAAAATAGTATTTTATTTGAAAAAAATTATTACTTATCTTTACAGAAGTAAATATTGGGGTTGAAATTTCAAAATAATATCATAAAATAAACTATCTAAATCCATAAAAATAACATTACTTAAAAACCAATCATTATATAAAAATTAAGTTTAAAAACATAGATTTTTCACATAGTTTTCACCTATGTTAAACTGGTTTTCCATTTTAAAGGATTAATCTCTATAAGTTGTAGAAATTAATTTTAAAATAAAATTCCAAACCATGAAAAACTATTTATCTAAAAAAATACATTTTTAAGTCTAAATGTATTTTTTATACAAATATCAAATGTAATATTTATCCAAAAGGTATTAATTTAATTATAATAAATAAAAAATTACGTAAATTTTAAAACAAATAAAACAAAATTGGGCATTGAAAATAAAATAAATTATAAAAAATGTTTCTTGGAAATCATTTTTGACTATAATCCCAAAATTCATGTTTTTCAGAAAATTCCAAAAACAATCACTCAAATATAAATTTGATATTTTTATTTAAAAAATTATATTATATTAAGAAAAATAAATTTATAAAAAATTAAAAACTAATTATAATATATATACATAAAATATATATAGTTAATTTTTTAGAAAACATATTTTTGAAGGATAAAATGACTTCACTAAAAATGGATTAATTATTTATTATGAATTAATAAAAAATACATGAAATTATTATAAATTATTTTTATAATTCATTTATTCTGATTCACACCATTAACAGCGTACTTGTGTTATAACAGTCAAATAAAAATAATAATTTCTCAATCAAAGTTCTTAAAAGGATCAGTTTTCCAGGTGAAACAACCTTTAAAAAATAGTTTTCTTTAAAAACAATTGTGATGTAAAATCCACCCACCCACTTAAAATAATATCTCTATTGAAATTTTTATCTATGTAATCACTGGTCCAATATTTTAAAATACATTTTTTTAAATTATTTATCTTCCAAAGGAGTAATAGATCTTCCTTTAAAAAGGTGAAGTGTAAATTGAAAATGTTACCCAATGTGACACATAATCATGTTCCTAGATATGTAGAACAACATTAGTAACTAAAAATATAGACATGGATGAGGAAAATAATATCCTTGAATTAATAGAATAAAAGATAAGATGATCATAAGAAAATTAATAACCATACAACCTTAGAATAGAAAGGGATGAAAAAACTATCAATTAAACAGAATTGAAGATAGAAGAATTAAAATTTATTTCAATATCAATTTAAGGTACTTTTTCATGATTTATCTTCTAATTATAAAATTCAAAGAACTATAAAAACCCAAAATTAATAATGATAATTTAAAATAAAAACAATACAATAAAATCAATTAATGCCACTAACTAGATTCCTATGATGTTTGATGATTGATAATTCATTCCTAAAATTTTCATCGGTTGATTCAACTATACATGAAAAATATAATAGTGTAAAAAGGAATAAAATAAAATAAATAATGTGTTTATGATCAAAGTACCAATTATCAATAATTAAAGGATTTAAACTTATACTGTAGAAACTGTATAACCATTGAATTTCTACCATAGCCTTTTCAAAGATAATTTTATTGATTCTTGTGGAATTCATTTTCATAGTGTCCCATATCCTTATAGTTAAAACATTGGACATTGGAAGGTTATTGTTTCCATACAATCACATTCTAGATGGCCATTCTCACTATAATTGAAGAAAACAACCTTTCCCTTCCTCTAAGTACCATATTATTACATTTCACAATTATCAAAAATGGGAAGTTATATCTATACCTTATTTTTATTTCCTCATATCATTTCTATTCATGATCCTATTTTTCTGTTTATTTCCTTTGAAAATATATGAATTGGATAATTCTCTCTCAGAACTAATGGATATTGATAACATATCGTCATATGAGGATAATTATTAAGAGACCAGTACCCTTCATATTCTTATCCCAACAAGTTCAAAGAAATAGTCAATAGTATTTATTTCATTATTGAAGAAGTCTATAGCAGGATAGATTAATATTGTAAATACTTCCTCATACTCAATAACATTTTCCTCTTACGTTGCTCTTAGATTGTGTAATTCTAGTTTTATTTCACACGATGAATATTCTTTCAATGAATATATCCTTAAAAATAATCCATTCAATTATTTTCATCCTCTCTTCATCAATTAAATATTTATTCAATGGAAACTATTTTTCAACATTCTAATTTAAATAATATTTTTCCAGAATAACCATCTCTATTTAATTCGTTTTTTACACTAGAAATATCAATTCTAGGGACAAGATACAAGGTTCATCAATGAATGGATTAGTATTTATATTAAATAAAAGAGTATTATGTTGTATGCAGTCATCCAACAACAATGTATAATGTTTTGAAGTATTAATTTGTTATATACATGAATGGTTATTGGTAATGACCAATGTCAACAGTTATAATATAGTAATAGTATGATCTTCCCCAGCAGTATTCTTATTTAATTTATCATTATAGAAATCCATACCGTATTTCAACTGTGGATATATTTCTAATTCCATCCACTTGGATCCATTTTCAAATAATTTTATATAATATATTAGATTATAACATTATGAATCAAAAGGTATATTTTATAAACTAGTGAAACACTTATCTTAAAATAAAAATTTGTGCATAGATAATCTCAATTCCTATGTTCGGTTTCATTGTGAATACTCCAAAAAACATAAAAATATTTCAAAATCTCTAACAATGGTTTGTAATGAAAAAGTGAATTTCCCTAAGCATATCACTTTGGTGTGTCAAGATTGTTGTGTAGTAAGGTCTCGATGATCATGTAAAAGAATGATGGTTATTATATTATTGACCAACCCTTTTAGGGGTTATTATTCCAAGATACATCTATTAAAAATGCACATCGACATGTTTTATTTAGATATGGATATATTTCAAGGGGAATCACATAATCTATAACATACCAAATTCATTACTACATTATCCAATAATTATAAATATACTCATGTTAAGTCAAATAGTTAGGTTCCAAAATTTGTTATTTCATAATTTTTGTTCCTAAGGTTTCTACAAAAAATTATTTTATACTACTAGTAACACCCCGACTCTCATCTACTAGTGTTGATGGTTAATTTATTACATTGGAACTAGATATAAAGGATCACCAGACCCATCATTTAATAGATTAAAATTCCTTGAAGAATAAATACATGTTTTAATATCACATTACATCTAAGAACATAAAATACACCACTTTTTTTTTTCATTTATAAGATTGTTATTTTTATATAATATACTTTCTTATTAATCATAATAAACTTCTTGGAAACATAGGGAAATGAAAAAAAAGAGAGGGGTGAACTGTAGTACCCACAGATTCTGGTATGAAACCCTTTATTGATGCTTTTAATCGTTTTAAAGTTAAGGGTGATGAATGGGAGAGTTGGGAGAGCTTGGAATGATATTTGGTGGAAAAAGGGGAAGTCGCACGGTTTGCGCACGGTTTGTCTAAACTGTGAGGCCAAACCATGCGTAGCTGGTCATGGAAGTAGTAGCTTCCTCATGGGCAGCGCACGGTTTGTCTAACTAGGCGAACTAACCATCCAACCACTTAAACGAGATCCTATAAAGGTGGATCTCATGCGTTTTTGCCCCTAAGTGCCTCGTTTAAGCTCATAAGCAACCCTAACTCGGGATTTTGGTTCTCCTAAGGTCAAAGAGGGTTCTCCCATCATTCTGGAGGCGATCTGAAGGATTCTCTTGATGAATCGAAGTTGGATTCTTGAGGTATGCGATTGTTCTTGCGTGGTTTCTCATATCTACTTAGATCTACTTCTCCTCTTCCCTCTATTTCCTAGATCTACACCTATTATGGGTAGATCTAAGTGTGTGGATGCCAAACATGATGATATTTGGTCTTGTTTGTGTTAGGAGAAGAGATCTAAGGAGGATCCTTGGTGAATTGGTCCGGCATTCTTGTGCGTTCTCCGTTTGTTAGGGTTTTCGTCAATACCTTTGAGGTAAGAGCCTTCTCTCTCGACTCCTCTTATTATAATAAATTGTCTTGGTTTCAAATTGGGTTATTTTAATGGAATTGATTATGAAAAGAATTGAATAAATCTTCTTTAGTTATAATTTATGGTTTTAGTTAAATTTTGAAATCTTGGTGATTTGTTGTGCAAAGTGATTTGGCTTCTTGATTTTAAAATGATGATTTTAAATTATATAATTATTGGAATTGTAAATGGTATGAAGAAATTAGGGTTTTCAATAAAAAGGGTGTTTTATTAAAATAGTTTGGTATTGAAATGGCTTTGTTGGAATTGTTTTATTCATTGGTTTTCAATAAAAGTATAGTTTTATTGAAATAGTTTAAATTATTAGAACACACTTGGTTTTGATGGAAATGGTTTTCAATAAGAGGTGTTTTAATGAAAGGACGGTTTTGGTATGATTGTTGGGAATGGGTGGTGTGTGTTCATGCTGCATATACGAGGCTTGGTTGAAATATGACCTTGTGCTCGGTGCCAAAGGTGTAATGGAACATGGGAAATAATTACCTTGTGATGACTTGGTAGATCGATGAGAGGCCACTCATGAGTATGCAACTATCATAACGTAGCATGCATAGTTGATTTAATGGGGTAGTGAAACGGTTGGGTATAACAAAAAGGAGAGATTTTGAAATGGTTCTAAAAATTGTTTGGTGATTTTTCTGGAAGCACAACTTGTTGGAAAAATTGGTGTCAATTTCACGTGGATGCTTTTGGGTATGAATGGTTTTGGAAGCTTGTTTGTAACTTGTTATAAACTGTTTTGAGAATTTTTTTTATATAAACTATTTTATATAATGTTTATAACTCTTCAATCCTAGTGGCGTGAGTAGGGAAGTCATTGGGGAAAACCTAATGAGTTTTATACTCACCCCTGCTTTTGAACTTTGGTGCTTTTGTAGATGTTGTATTATGAGACACAGATAAAGGTAAGACATCTCATTATTAGTGATTCATGGTGATACATGTGATATGTGGTGGTGCTTGGTGCATGTAGCTCGGTGTGGAGTCGTGGAGTGTGTCTTGGATTGGTTTGGGTCTTTTGTTTAGTCTTCTTCTTGGTACTCTGATGTTTTGTTGGTTATGTATTGGTTTGTGGAACAATGTAGTTCTCTTTAGGTAATGCATGAGTCGATTGTTTCATTAACATGCATCATATAGTGGTTTTTAGTGATGTTTTGGTTGGTTTATTTCTCAAAGGATAAATCATCCCCCACTTAAATTAAAACCATTTGACATTTATTACCAGCCTTTGGTGCCTTTGGGATGTCACTTAAGGCCTGGTAATGACTTGATGTACTCTCAAGCCAATGAGAATTGGCGGGTCATTACAAATGGTATCATCTTGTTCGGTCCTTTCCTAACAAGTGGTCATCGATGTTCTTGGTCTTGGAGTTGAAATTCATGCTTGTCTATTCATTGGTTCTAAATATTAGACAGGAGTAGGATTGTCGGAACATGAATTTTATAGCATAAAAGGACGTAGCTACCCCTTTTATGATGAACTTCAAGTTACCAGGGTGTTGGGTACATAAGTGTTTTGGATACACTCCTAGAATGTTGGAAATCTCATTGTCATGGATTTATACAATGAGAGGAGCATGACATGCATTGAAGAGGAATGAATTCCCACTAGGATTGCATATCTCATTGTGAGGAATGAGTAAGAATTTTGTGCATGGTGCCTATTTTTGAAAAATTAATAAATTGTTTTCAAGTGAAAGACTTTGAAAATAGGGTATTGGGTGTATTTTGAAAATGGGTTGATTTTCAAAAAGAATGTTGAATGTTTTAAAAAATGGTTGAACATGGAAAAAGGTTGTTTTTTGGAAAAACAATGTTGTGATCAACAATGTTATAGAATTTTAATGCTAAGCCATCAGTTTCTAGAGAGTGGTATTAATGGATTTGTTGTTGGTTTAGAAAATGGCACCTGGTACGCGATGTCGAAACCAACCTGAAGAAGCTGCGGAGACTGGGATTTCACTAGAACTATGAGTGAACCAAGAGCTGGTTCATAGTATTTTATAGGCTTTTCATGCTGTGGATATGGGGAACCAGAGGATTGAACAATGGAATGTGGATCAAACTATCCAGTTCATGAAGCAGAATCCACTGAACTTTCAGGGTGATGTTGAACCCGAGAAGGTGGAGGTGTGGCTAAGTAGGATGAATCGTATCTTCGATTTCATCGGCAGACCATCAGAGCTCAAGGTCAAGTTGGCGACGTATATTCTTGAGGATCATGCATGTAAATGGTGGGATTTAGTGGTGCATGATAAATTGGATGAAGGCCATACATGGGAGGATTTTGAAGAATTTTTTTACAAACAATTCTATCCTCACACGTTAAAGATCCATAAAACGATGGAATTCTTCTGCCTCAAACAAGATATTCTCTCTGCCATAGAGTATGCAGATAAATTCCTGAATTTAGTCTGTTCTTCACCAGAGGTTGTGGAAAGTATATCATTTAAGGCACACATCTTCGAATTGGATCTAAGGCAGGAGATTCGATCAAAGATTACAGTGCTCTATATTACGGATTATACAGAGATGACGAATAGAGCGACTGTTGCTTAACATGATTTCTCAAGATCTATAGGAGGAGTAATGATGATACCTACGGGAAATGGTGGGAACTCAACTGTTGGGAACAAGAGGAAAAGGGACATCTATTTCAATGGTGCAAGTGGAAATCAGAACTAGAAGGTGGGATCAGTGAACCTTCCTCCACAAACCCAGAGCAAAGAAGGTTGATTTCAATGTGGCTCGACTGACGATATAAAGTGAGAGTGTAAGACGTAACCTAGAGCATGTCATAATTGCAACAAGATGGGACATCTTCAGCTCTATTGTCACAGTACTCCTAGGTTAGGTACTCGGAACACTTCTCAGGCGTCATAAGCATCGTATGCTTCGACAGGAAGAGGACAACCAAGTCAATCTCGTCAGTATAACATAGCTAGACATGGTGATTCTCAAAATACCATGACTCCTCACCCAGGGCAATTTAAACAAGGAAACATAGAGAGCAGTGTAGCGACGAATCAATTGTATGGAGTTGAGTAGATGATGGTAGATGATCAGGCTGGACCATATACGGTGAGAGGTACGATTCTTTTGAATTCTACCTTTGTTCAAGTACTCTTTGATACTGGTGCATCGCATTCCTTCATTGCTTCTCGTGTTGTTGATCTGCGATGTTTAAAACTGGAAATGATGCCTTCTGTTTTGAATATACAAATTCCTCTTGGTGAAAGAGAATGGTAAGCCTTTATGTGTAGAGCATGTGCTATAACTATTGATGGAGATGGGTTAAAATGGGAATTCTCAATGTTGGACATGGATGTATATGATGTAATCCTGGGTATGGATTGGTTGAAAATGGTTAAGGCTTACATCGACTATTATAGAAGAATGATTAGTTTCATGACTGCGGATGGCATCAACCATCTCTTCAGAGTAGAGAGGATGGTAAAGAAAGATTCAAAGAGCTTGTTGGCCCTAACTATGGGAATGCTATCTTACCAACTGACAGCGTTGAATTTTGCATCAATGGAAGAGATTGAGGAAAATAGTTTTCCAGCTATTGTTGATCAATTTCCAGATTTCTTTCCTAAAAACTTCTCAGGGTTACCACCTCTAAGGGAAGTAGAGTTTACGATTGATCTCCTTCCGGGGACCAGCCTTATTTCCCTTCCGTCATATAGGATGGAACCAACAGAGTTATGGGAATTGAATGTGCAGTTAGAGGAGCTGGAAAGCAAGGGTTTTGTTCGACCAAGTACCTCTCCATGGGTATCACCTGTGTTTTTTGTGAAGAAGGCAGATGGAAATCTTCAGCGGTGTGTTGATTATCGTAAGCTTAACCAAGTTAAGATAAAGAATAGATATCCACTTCCACGTATTGATGATCTATTCGATCAATTAAGGGGAGCTCAGTGGTTCTCTAAGACTGACCTGCGATCAGGATATCACCAATTGTTGGTTCAGAAGGAGGATATTCCGAATACAGATTTCAGAAGTACATATGGCCACTATGAATATATTGTCATGCCTTTCAGTCTAACAAATTCACCAGCGGTCTTCATGGATTTGATGAATCAGATATTTCAGTGATATCTGGATTCTTTTTTTGTGGTGTTTGTGGATGATATCTTGGTGTATTCAAAGACACGGGCTGATCATGAGGTGCACCTGGAAATAGTGTTACAAATCTTGATATATCATCGTTTGTATACCAAATTATCAAAGTGTGATTTTTGGATACGGGAAGTACGTTTCCTTGGCCATGTCATTTCCGAGAAAGGCGTTTCAGTTGATCCTGAAGAGATAGAAGTCATTATCTCTTGGAAACCACCGGAGAATGTGTTCATGATATGCATTTTTCGTGGTCTAGCTGGTTACTACTGACGCTTTGGGAATGATTTCTCATGACTAGAGTCACCAATGATATCTTTGACAAAGAGGAATTCTCTATTTCAATGGACATAAGAATTTCAGATGTATTTCCAGGATCTTAAGGTTCGTCTTACATCAACACCCATCTTTATCTTGCCTGAATCAGGATAGGGGTATGTGGTGTATTTTGATGCTTTGGAAACTGGGTTGGGTTGTGTTCTCATGAAAGGAGACCATGTGGTTGCCTATGGTTCAAGGAAGTTGAGGGTGCAAGAGAAGAATGACCCAACACATGATATGGAGTTAGCTGCAGTTGTCCATGCTTTGAAAACAAAGAGACATTATATATTTAGTGAGAAATTTACTATGTTTACAGATCACAAAAGCTTGAAACAAATTTTCTCACAGTGAGATCTGAATTTGAGGAAAAGGAGGTGGATGGAGTATCTCCCGATGTTTGACTTTGACTTGATGTACACATCATGAAAATGGAATTCGGTGGTGGAAGCATTGAGTAGAAAGTCATACACTCAGTTAGTGAAAGTAGCTTTATATGAATGGTGGTTGATGTTGGATTAGCCAACATGCATGTGGAATTTGAAAACTGAGGTGATGTTACTGTTTTCTTTTCAGCTACACTTGTTCCTGATTTTGTAAAGATGATCAAAGAAGCACAAACAACTGATGCAGAATTTCTAGTTGTATGTTCAAAAATCAATGGTGGGGATACCATTGATAGCTGGAAACATGATGGGGGTTCAGTTTTGTGTTTCTGAGATCAGATGGGTGTACCTATAGTTTTTCAAAAACAACTCCTTCAGGCTTATCACCATTCAAGATGGTCTGTACACCCAGGTACATAGAAAATGTATAAGTTATTGAAGGCACAGTTTTGGTGGAGCGGCATGAAAAGGAAGGTGGCCAAGTTCATCTCACGATGCTTAACTTGTCAGAAGGTTAAAGCAGAGCATAAGAGACTAGCTGGTATGTTACAATCTTTACCTATCCTAATGTGGAAATGGGATCAGATAGCAATGGATTTTGTTATAGGTCTTTCCAGAACGGACCGAAAACACGATGCCATTTGGGTGATAGTGGATTGTCTAACCAAGTCGGCCCATTTTATCCCTATTCATGAAACTCATACGGTGGAAGATCTTTCAAAAATCTATATCCGAGGAGTGGAAAAGAGGCATGGTGTATCAGTGTCAATAGTCTGAGATAGAGATCCGAGGTTCACATCTCATTTCTGGAAATCATTACAGCAAGCCCTTGGGACTCAGTTGATGATGAGCATGGTGTATCATCCTCAGAAAGATGGGAAATTCGAGCGAATGATACAAACTTTGGAAGACATGTTTCAGGGTTGTGTAATGCATTTTGGTGGCTTATGGGAGGAGCATATACCATTAGTGGAGTTCTCATACAATAAATGCTATCAATCCTCGATACGCATGACTCTGTTTGAAGCATTGTATGGGAATCCTTGTCGTTCTCCACTATGCTGGGTGGAAACTGGTGAAACTTCACTAGTTGGGCCGAGCCATGTCCAAGAAACAGCGGAGAAAATCTAGTTGATGAGAAATAGGATGGAGATGTCTCAGAGTTGTTAGAAATATTATGCAGATCACCATCGAAGACCATTTTCGTTCATTGCGGGTGATCATGTCTTCTTGAGGATCTCTCAAAGACATGGGAATCATCATTTCGGGAAGCAGGGAAAGTTATCTCCTAGATAAATTAGCCCTTTTGAGATACTAGAAAAGGTTGGAGAGGTGGCATATCAGTTGGCATTACCCCCACAATTCTGTTTGGTGCATAATCTATTCCATGTATCTCAGTTGAAAAATTATCAGCCTGATCCTGACCATGTGATCAGATAGGATCATGTTGACCTAGAGTCGGATGCTTCTTTGATACATATCCCTGTACGGATTTTGTATAGGAATGAGAAAGTCTTTCATGGAAAAAGAATCATTATTGTGCAGGTTTTATGGTAGAACGATCAGATTCAGGAAGAGACTTGGGAACTTGAGAAGGAAATGAAAGTGCAGTGGCCGAAACTCTTTCTGTTGGGTGAAGGTTTTCTACTTTTCAAGGATGAAAAGACCAATGGTGGGGAGAATGTAGTACCCTCGGTTTCTGATATGTAACCCTTTCTTGATGCTTTTAATGGTTTTAAAGTTAAGTGTGATGAATAGGATAGAGAGCTTAGAATGATGTTTTGGGGCAAAAGGGGAAGTCGCAAGGGCTGCACACGATTTGTCTAAACCGTGTGGCCAAACCGTGCATAGCTGGTCTTGGAGGCAGTAGTTTCCGCATGGGCAGTGCACAGTTTGTCTAACCGTGTGGCCAAACCATGTGATAAGGGTGGCCGAGGAAGTAGATAACGCACTGTTAGCGCATGGTTTGTCAAACCGTGCTAACTAACCCTGCGACCACTTAAACGAGATACTATATAGGTGGATCTCATGCGTTTTTGCCTCTAAGTGCCTCGTTTAAGCTCTTAAGCAGCCCTTACTCGGGATTTTGGTTCTCCTATGGTTAAAGAGGATTCTACCATCATTTTGGAGGTGATCTGAAGTCTTCTCTGGATGAATCGATGCCTGATTTTTGAGGTATGTGATCGTTCTTGTTTGGTTTCTCAGATCTACTTAGATCTACTTCTCCTCTTTCATTGATTTCTTAGATATACGCCCTTTATGGGTAGATCTAAGTGTGTGGATGCCAAAAATGATAAGATTTGGTCTTGGATGTGTTAAGAGAAGAGATCTAAGGAGGATCCTTGGTGAATCGACCAAGTTTTCTTTTGTGTTCTCCATTTGTTACAGTTTTTGTCAAAACCATTTAGGTAGGAGGCTTCTCTATCAACTCCTCTTATTAGAATTGATTTGATTGGTTTCAAATTGGGTTATTTTAATGGAAGTTATTGTGAAAATCATGGAATAAATCTTCATTAGGGATGATTTATGGTTTTAGTGAAATTGTGAAATCTTGGTGATTTGTTGTGCAAAGTGATTTGGCTTCTTGAATTTAAAATGATGATTTTAAATTATATAATTTCTATAATTGTAATTGGTTTGAAGAAATATGGGTTTTCAATAAAAAGGGTTTTTTATTGAAATGGTTTGGTATTGAAATGGCTTTGTTAAAATTAGTTTATTCTTTGGTTTTCAATAAAAGTACAGTTTTATTAAAATGGTTTAAATTGGATGAACACACTTGGTTTGGATAGAAATGGTTTTCAATAAAAGGTTTTTTATTTAAAGTATGGTTTTGGCATGATTGTTGAGAATGGGTGGTGTGTGTTAATGTTTCATATATGAGGATTGGTTGAAATATGACCTTGTGCTCGGTGCCAAACATTTAATGTCACATGGTAACTATATATACAAAGCTTGTTTGAAATATGACATTGTGCTAAGTGCAAATGGTGTAATGGAACATGGGAAATAATTACCTTGTGACGACTTGGTTGATCGAAGAGAGACCGCTCATGAGTATGGAACTGTCATAACGTAGCATGCATGGTTGATTTCACGGGTTTGTGAAATGGTTGGGTATGCCAAAAATGAGAGATTGTGAAATGGTTTTAAAGGTTGTTTAGTTATTTTTCTGGAAAAATAACTTGTTGGAAAAATTGGCTTCAATTGCACTAGGATGCTTTTGGGTATGAGTGGTTTTGGAAGCTTGTTTGTATCTTGTTATAAACTGTTTTGAGAAAATGATTTATATAAAATGATTTATATAATGTTGCTAACTCTTCTATCTTACTGGAGTGAGAAGGGAAGTGATTGGGGAAAACCTACAGAGTTTTATACTCACCCCTGCTTTGGCACTTTGGTGCTTTTTCAGATGTTGTATTCCGAGACATAGGTAAAGTTAAGGCATCTCATTACTAGTGGTTCGTGGTGATGCTTGGGAGATGTGGTGGTTCTTGGTGCATGGAGCACAGTGTGAAGCCATGGAGTGTGTCTTGGCTAGTTTTGTGTCTTTTTTTTACTCTTCATCTTGGTACTCTAATGTTGTGTGGGTTTTGTATTATTTTGTGGAGCATTGTAGTTCTTGTTTGGTAATTCATGAGTAGGTTGTTTCATTAACATTCATCATATAGTGGTTGTTTGTGATGTTTTGGTTGGTTTATTTCTCAAAGGGTAAATCATCCCCCACTTTCATTGAAACCCTTCAACATTTATTTCCAGCCTTTGGCACCTTGGGGATGTCGCTTAAGGCCTAGTGATGACTCGTTGTACTCTCAAGCCAATGAGAATTGGAGGGTCATTTGATGAACTCAGATGCTCGGTCAGGGAATTCATAAAGAAGAAAATATCAAATAATAAATAAGGAATGAATAATATGACTGGAATAAATGATGATAAAATAATACCCTAGAAATAATCATACGATATTAAAACTTTTACTTAGATATCATAACTATTAATATAATAATGTGGACATAAATAAATGATTTTGTATAGATTTAATGTATAATGTTGATTATCATGAGAATATCATTGATCCATCATGAAAATAAATCATACATAAATGGATAAGACCATGTTGAGAAACCCAACTCATTTTTTTCTCAAGATACAAATATATACATTTAGTGGGTATATAATTGTAGGACTCTCCTATCATTTAATAAGTCCAATGCATTTATCATAAAGAATAAATAATACAAATTAATACACAAGTATTAATATTAAATAAATATACATACATGAATAAATAACATATAGAACATCAATAGTTTCCCTAGTCAAATTTATCATAAGCTAACTAGATAAATATAAAAGATGTTATCATTAGAGTATAACAATAGTAAATCAAAATATTCATCAATAGATTTTCACATAGATGAAAATAATTTAGAATATAACTAGATTCATTCATTGGGAAAATACCCTAATCATATTGAAATATATTACATAAAAATTTCGAAGTGATTAAGAAAATCATTTTATTATGAAAGAAAATTGGAAAAATATAAAGGATATTGTGAATAAAAAAATAATCCTGACTATGGGAAAAGCCATTAAATTCATGTATGTTAAAAAATATTTCATTCAAACCTTTAGTTATCAGTTCCATATTCATAAAATGAAAATAATATTCCTTTTTGTATTTTTTTCAAAGTTAAATAAATATTAAAAAATTAATTAATTAATAATTATAGAATATTATCACATTCATGAAGCAGTTTTTAGGAAAATATGGACATGGAAGTAAAATGTTCCTTAATGAATGAAAAAGGGTTTTAATTAAAAGCATTACTTAAAAATATCGAGTACATATAGTGTGTTAAATTATTGAAAAACTTCTAATTTCATGAAATAATCGATGTATAAAAAAATATATGGTTTTTAGTAATTATATATATTTTAATTACCTAAAGAGAATCTAAAATTGAAATAATTCTGAAAATGGATGAGATTGTGAAATAAACCCTTACAACTAGTCTAACATTATTTATAATAGATTTTATAATCAAATATAATAAATTATAATTTGTTACATTTTTATAATAAAACCATATAAATAATTATTATATCATATATGATCTAATTTTGTAATTTAAAACCCCTTTTATTAATAATTATTTACTAAAATAATCATTTATGAGAGTTAAAATTTTAATTTTCAAGTATATTTTGCTTTATTAGTTTCCATAATTTAGTTTTTATCATGTATCCATATAATTAAAATTTTAATCATTTAATTAATATCATATTTATTAATTTTATACATATTCTGAGTCATCCTTGAAAGGTTGGCATGAAAAATTGAATCACATTGCTCTATGGAGGTGGTAGTTCACAGGTACACTTGAACAACATTATATTATTTTAATGAGTGAGAAGGTAGGATGGTAAAATATATATAATTTTTATAAATTCATATTTAGGTCATTAATAAAATTTAAATTTGTTATTTTCATATTTATATCTATACATGTACAACTATAATGAATAATAAATAACACTACTATTTATAGATGGTAAGTCATGCGTACACACAAGCATTGTTTTTTCCGATATGATGGATTAGATGTGGAAAATGGTTTTCTCGTAATCATAATAAAATATAACTACATTAATGATGCTAGATTAATTATTATCGGATATTTTCCAGAGAGTTATTGAAATTAGAATAAGAAATAAACATGAAGTAGTCGAGAATGACTGTTACCTCTTCATTAAGAGAACTTTTTTGGATTACACCTTATTCCATGAGAGGTTGGTATTAGTTGAAGAATAATGGATATAGATTGATTTCAAAGAAACTATATGTTATTATTTTATATATAGTAAAAGATATAATGATCAATGAATGTGAATAATGGTGGATAGGAGGCACCCTTTTATAAGTGAGGGAATGAACACACATGGAATTACATTAAAGATGAAATAATATATACATAATAATTGTCTCATGTTGAACCGAGGATCCTCATATTTGACAAAACAGGTTGATAGGTTCAATTTAAACTCAAATTATAGAATATATATATATATATGTTTTGGACACATGTTTTCCCATATATTCTTGTTACCCCACTTTAACACCATTTTATCCTTAACTGTGATAACATAACTTTTTATCAAGGAAATATATGTACATGAAAAAACTAAATGGGAAATTATAGAAAATGTAGACATGATGATTCTATATTTTGAACCCATTTTATTTGATTCACTTTCTATATGTGAAGGAAACTACATTTAATATAAGAACACAAAACACTTGAAAAATAGTATTTAGGAAAATAATTGATTTAATGGTAAAAATAATTTATCCTAGAGATATAGTAATAAGTTGGATAAAATAATTTTTTTTATTCCAATAATAAAAGATATTTTTTTTGGATTTTTGAGGAATCCAGATATTAATGGCATCTTACAATCATGACATTGAATGTAAAGGCCAAAAATAGTTTTTAATATAATAAATTATAAAGTATATTCTTAATAAAAATGATTGGGTTTTCAATTTCAAAATAAAGTTTTATAATAAATTATTTAAATCCATAATATATATTTTCATAAAACAATGATCCAATATAAATTAATAAGAAAACATGTGGCCTTATCTCTTAGTTTTCACCAAGTTTCACCTGGTTTACCCTTTTACTATGCTGGAATTGTTTACTGTTTATACTATACATTACGACAAAAAGTTAAGATGAAGTATTATATAAAATTAATTTCCATAATTTTGAACATCAATCCATTTTACAAGATTAAATTCCATAAATTTTCATAAAATTATTTTAATAAAATCTCTTAATATGAGATGAGAAATGAGTTTTTGAAAAATGTTTTTAGGTGTAAAAGTATTTTTATACCAAGATAAAGTATAATATTAATCTAAAAGGTATAAATTGAATTATTTTTTATAAAATTATAAAAATTAAATTTTCAAACAATTTCTAAATCAAAATATTTATTTTAAAATAATAGGAAATAAAAGAATCTTTCATTTAAAAATCTATATTTCCACTATTCCCCTAAAAATATCCTTTCTTAAAAAATTACTCATAATTCAACCGAATATAATTTTGATTTTTTGATTTAAAAATTGATAAAAAAATTTCAAATTAAAATTATGAAATAGAAATAAATTAATTATAAAATATTCTCACAAAATAAAATAGAATCTATTTTTTGGTGAAAACATACTTTTGATACAAAAAAAAATGAATTCACTGAAACGTTTTTATTTAATTATTATTATTTAATCAATTTATTATCTTTATATAAACATATAATCAAATTTTTCAAAACAAAAAATCATTCCAGTTCATACCGCCGATTTAACAGATTTGTTATGATGGTCACATTTAAACAATATTATTATTGTTCTTATCCAATTAAATCTCAATGTTTCATTTTATGAAATATTTCAATCATAATATTCTTTTAAATAGATTAATGTGTTAAAAATGTAATATGTCCCCATTGAGATAATGTTTTATTATATTCAAATTCTTTTTAATACTTATTAATATCCATGGGAAAATAAATTTTCATCTCTTGGAGACTCTTTTCATGTTGATATTTTATTTCATGTGTCACATGGTAGAGTAATTACCCCTTTTAAAGGTGTTGAGTTTTATGAGTTACATCAAATTTATTCGAATGAAAAATATGAAAAATAATGGATATCCTATGGAAAAGAAATAGTTCATTAAAAACCCATGATTATTGCTTTTACCATGATTTTTCTAAAAAAATGCTACAAAATGTGTAAATGCATAAGTATGAAAAAAAATCCATTAAAATTACCTAAATTTTCAGACCTTCATATAAAAATAGAGCTTTAATGGAATTCTTCTCAAATGAATCAGATATGAATAAATTTCTATAGTGATAAATTATTTCTATGCCAGTATGTTTCGTTGTAATAATACAATAACCTAAAAGAGTCAAAAAATCAAAATGCCTACTAATTATGGGCGTAGAATGGTATATGTTTTTATGGAATTTAAAAGTTTTATTTCTTTATTTTTTTAAGAAAACCATTATTTTTCATCCACCAAAGTTTTTATATACCAAAAAACATAAATAAACCATTATAATATGAGGTTTAAGTTATATAGAAAAAAACCTAATAGTTATCATTTGATATTTAAATGTCACTATTACCAATATTTGAATCCACTAAAAGGGTTATAATTTTTATCCTTGGAGGAAACATGAATGAAATTTGTGATTACCTTCATAAATTCAAACATCCATAATATGTATATAGTTTCTCACATTATCCTCTTGGATAATAAAACAAACAATTTTACATATGTGCAGCATTCCAGAACATTTAACACTAAGAAAAGTAACAAGACTATGTCTCTATATGACCACAATAGTGCCTCTCAGATTTCCAGTATCTACCAACTAGTATATAGTGTATAAGGAGGCATTATGGGGAGGCATGATAGAGTATTTCAAAGAGGATAATAAAAAAATTAACTCAAACTCATGTAAATATAGATTCCTCAGAGAACACAAAAATCATCCCACCATAAAAATATGAATATTAGATATACATACTTCCATAGAATCTCAATCACCCATTTGGTGGATCACATATGTATGATAAAGAATATAAAATAAAGAAAACCAAAACACATGTTTGAGGGTCTAAAAAATTCCCTAAGCCTCACCACATAAAATCTATAATCCCATTCTATTATATCCTACTTGATCAAATAATATTGCTTCTCATCCCAACATGTTACTATAATAAGAGAATAACTACATAGGTACCCAAGTGTAAAGGATACGTAAGAAAGGTTTGAGTAAAAATATCTTAGGTAACCACTAATGTGGTCCCATACATAACCAGAAATTCAATGATATGTTCATGTGACATGACCATAACAAATAAATATACAAATGAAATAAATAATTGAAACATATAACAATACATTATTCAAACTAGTGCCTAAATATCTCTGAGCACATTGCACATACCATGCCAACCCAACTACCATATATCACACCATTATCGATCATTAGGTCCATGAACCATATTGACCAATCATATATGAACCACTAAAGGGATGACTCTAAGAATGTTATGATGGACATTATATCCCAGTAACATGTCGTATCCAAATCCTTGGCTTCCAAAATAGCGTCATCATGACTTTATAGACCCATTTTAAGGCAATCCAAACATTCTATATCAACATTCATTGTTACTACAACATTGGAATTCTAATCTATGAAAGCTACAACAGTATCCTTATGAATCAATGGTTCCAACCCCTGACAATAAGAAAAATATTATCAAGTCCCCACATCTATATCTTCTCTAATTGTATAATCTAGGATCCAAATCCATGGAAACCCCAAAAATTATTTTAACAACTCTATAGATGTAATGTACTAAAGTCCAAAAGCATTAATTTTTTCTCTACATAAATTACATCCCCAACTATAAAAATCTAGGATCCAAACCCATTGATAACCCACCATTATTACTATGGACCTTCCCTACAAGAATTTTCTCATCTCATTATGACATATAATAAATACACCCCTATGTTGTTTCCTTTTTCATAAAAAACAATCTAAAGGTAATTCACAATGTGCCAAGATAAGTAAATAAAGGAAAAGGATGGATAAAATCCTAAACGCATCATCTTTATCTATATCCCATCAAATCCACTAAGTGTGTGTATGTCATTGAGGTACCTACTGTGGTCCTCTAAGTATTTATATAGATAAAGGAACCAAATTATGGTCCCTTATACTATACCATGTCACTTGGCTCATAACCCATCCCTAAGAGGACATGACACCCCTATATGAGTTCATAGAAACTTAACAGCCTCATAGGCATCTTGGGTAATCCACACTATTTTCAAACATGAGAATTTTCCAATGGTCCATCTCTATGTCAAGGGTCACTCTTGGCTGGTGAGCTAACCCCAACCCAATCTATTATATATTTGGTATATCATTTAATGAAAAACACATGATAATGATGATATATCACTCATCTATATTATATTCAATGATTCCAATAGATCTATGGTTCTATAAGTGTTCTTCACCTAACCATCTTTGGTTGTTCATCATAGGTTATCACATGCCTCATTTGGAAGTGTTTATAGGATCATATATAGGTCCCACTATTCCATACTCAACCTAGACATGCATGTTTTGAGGTCTTATTTCCCTAGGGAATCTCTACATTGGCCTCTCCCATCAGCTGCCAAAAACAAACATCCAATTCTCAAGGCCCAATGGGCCCTTATCACTTATACCTCCTAAATGATTCATTTAATAAGGGGGTTTCTCGTTATAGATTAAACATCTCAAATAAATTTTATAATCAATAAGCAAATTTCTAATGGTCAATACCTTATTGTAATAACTACATGTACATGCTTCATGATAAACATTCATAATACCATATGTAAAGAATCGAGTACCACATACCTCAATTTAGAAGCCTCCCTATTTAATTCATAACCCGAAAACTCCCATGATAACCTCACCGAATCTCAGTTGGACACCTTCAAAAAAGAGGAGGCCTTTACACTTGCTAAATATACAATATTAATTAGTAATTAAAAATATAATTAATTAAAAAATTATATTTGATTCTTTTTAAATTTCATAAAATTATAATAATTAATCAAAGTCTCATAATGAAACATCACCATACAAGAATCACACCCAAACTACCATGGGAGTCTCACAGTGGACCCCCGATACCAAATCATTCCAAATCCCAAACATGAGGAACAATAATCAAAATTAATTTTATTAGAATTTTGGGAATGTATTTTTAAAATTAATTATGGTAAAATGCCTAGCTGATTTTCCTTGTAGCATGGTTCATATGGTGAATTGAGATTCCCCCATTATAGGAAAACAATGAACTCCAATATAATTTGGCTAATTACACCATTCTTTGATTTAATCAAAACCAAACACAATTTTTAGAGGAAGGAATATGTGAAACAATTAATGAATGTTGTCTTGGGATATTAACAAAATACATATCATACCATGAATCTATGATAATCAACCAAAAAATTCACCCTTATTAAATGTGGAGAAGGGTAGAAAACATGATGAGCTGGCACCGGTTTTTGTGAACAATGAAGAGGAAATATGGTGGTACCACCATTATAAAATTCATGGGATGGAATGTAATTTTCCCATATTTAATTCCATTATAATTTCATTATTATCCCATAATGATTCAATGAATACAGTATTAATCGGGGATGCGTTTTATATCCACCATAAAGCCAGTGGTATCTCGTAAGGATAAAAACTACTAACAACATATTACTAGTGGCCTACTACATGGATGACTTTATTAGCTAAATTAAACCTTCCCTTGCGACTCTTGATCTCTAGATACACCTATTAATCCTCATTCCACATCCCAAAAAGATCCTTTTTAGGGGTTACAAATAGAGTATTCAACTCCACATTCGAGTTCAAAATCCAAAACTTCCACTAATTTAAAATTTAAACTACATCTATAATATCAAAATGATCCATACACATGGAATATTTAAATCTCCCCATTATAACGCATTTTATATATGAGAGTTCTTTGGTGGTTATCTGTAGTTACCCCGACCTTTTACACATATTATTAAATGATTTTAAGACTATTTATCCATAAAATTGAAACCAATGATCGAAAAGTCTTGTATATTTGTAAGACTAGGTACATAATTAGAAAACATGAAACTAATATACAATATATTTTATTAATATTTATAACGAGATCCTAACTATCTTTGAGTTCTTACTACTATATATGATAGCCTAAGGAATACAAATACAAAATTGATGATCTAAAAAAACTAGTAAGGGAATAAACATGGGATTGAATCACAGAATATTAGATATAATGCATAACATGATAACATTAAATTAAATGGATCATGATTATACATATGGAAGAATAACGTATAAAATAAAGAATTATATGATAATGGAATCATAGAAATTTGGAAATGCTACATAACATAACATAAACATGAGTTAAGGCTACCTACCAATACGGTATCACTTGGAGGATAAGGGAATATAATTGATTAGGTTTACACCCTAATCCCATAAATAAGGTATCATGAAACAAAATATTATCCAATTAATTAGATTGATATTTGGGAGAACCAATCATATCTTGCTTCAACATATTTGTTCCACAAAAAGAATGAAATACAAGGAATAAACATAATGTTTACCCATGTAAACAAATAGGGATTGTAAATATGTTATATTGCATAACCAAATGGTCTATAACAATAATAACAATGAAATAGGGAATATAATCATTATTTTTCATTAATAAATGAATAATATGAATAGATCAACAATAATTATGTTCAACTGAAATGAAAAAAGGAAAATGAGTGTTAGGTAACATTAGTAATCTACCACTTAAGAGTGGTTCTACGGAAAAGAATAAAGATTAATTAAAATATGGTGAGAGAATTATAATTTAACTAAATATATAAGTGAACTAAAAGTTAATTTTCATGATAATATGAGTTATTTTTTAAATTATGATTGGATTAACACATTATATAGAGTGTTATTGAAATGAGGTAAGAAAAAAAAGTTTCATTACTTTTCCAGAGGATTTCAGAAGGGAGACTTTTAAAATATTTATTTCCAGAATAAATAAAATGAATTGAGAAAGATGTATATGTTTCTTACATATGTAAATAACATATAATAAATATTAAATAATAATTAATAGATAAGTAGAGTACAATAGAGATAATTCGATAACCAATGTAAATATGTAGGTTCAGAGAGATTCCTTACATAATATATAAATGCATTATGTACATGTAATTAATGTCATGGATAGTGAAATTAAATTAATTAATTATTAAATTAATAATATCTCACACATTTATTAAATTATTATAATTTGTTTTGTCCATTTTGATGTGTTTAATGGTTCCCATTCATTTTTTTGCGCCTGTTTGTTTCACGGTACCATGGTTGATTCAGTTCTTTCTAATTTTGGGAACTCTTGTCCAAAGTAAATAAAACTAGAAAAGGGAAATGAAATGGTATTTGGGAAATTTTATAAGTTAAAATTATTCCATATATCAAATTTTTATCTTACACGAGGATGATTGATTTTATTAAACATCAATGATAAACGTTTAGTTTAATTTTCCCATTTTTCTGATCACCATGAACTAGTTTAGTTCTATTTAATATTATGTCTATATATTAGTTTCAGGACATGAAATAAGTTAAAATATACCTATTAAAATATTATTTAACCATTATAATAGTTTTATGACCATCTATGAAGGAAATAATTAAAAATAAGAACTCATTAACCATATAGATGGCTAAGAACCATAATTTGGAAAATGTTTTCCCTTATTTGATAGAAATGAGATGAGAAAGCAAGTGGTTAAAAAATATTACATTAGAAATATTTCATTATAGTATATAAAATATAATTTCATTGTTATTTATTGATGGATTAATTAGTTGAGGATATGGTAGAGGAATAAAATAAATTAAGAGATGTGTTTTAAGAATGTTACCTCTTGAATATCGCTACTTTGAAGGATCCCTTAAAGAACATAGATTTAGAAATTTGGTGAAACGAGTGTAATAATTAAAAGTTTTATCAATTAAAATTAGCTTCTTATAATTATTTTAAATGGTGTAAAGATATAATATAACAAAATAGAATCTTTATAAATTATGAATGAATGAAATAATAAATGTTTCTAGAAGTTAAAGAACCTATACTGATGAAATAGTAACTTGGACTTTGGAATAGTAATGTGGCCCATATGATTATTAAATTGGGTAATTGAATAGAAACCTGAATAGTTAAATTATAAATTATATTTATCCATCTAATAATTGGAAATATTATATAATTATATCATATTATAAGTAAATATATATTTTAAATTTTATTAATTAAGCATTGGTATTTTTATAGGTCATAAATATTTACTTTAATTTTTATGATTAATTTACAAATCTAAAAGGAAATTTATTATCATAAATTTTTTTTCATAAATTAATATTTTTTTATTTCTTAATATTATAATATAATTATATTAGACATTAAGTAATTTTTCAAAGTGTTATAAAATCAGTTATAATTTTAAAATCTATAGTTTCCAAATAAATGATGATTTTAATTATATGTAAAAATTTTCATATTTAGAAAATTATTTTCACCAAATGGAATACACTATTGAATTATAAACATTGAAAAAAATTTCGGGTGATTTTGTTTTGATTTTTCTGAAAAAATGATTTTTTTGGTGAATATTAAAATACAATTATTTATGATAAATGATAAATATATGATTTATGGAGTCATAGATTATGTAATCTTTTTTTAAGCCCAAAATATCGAAAGAACCTTTTTTATTTTATCATATTTGATATAATGATCTAACTATTCATCGTCAGGAGCCAAAATAATAAAATAATAAATTAAATAATGAGATAAAACACCTCTCTTCAACTATAAATACGACCCATCAGCACCACTTTTCCTCACAACTCTCAGTTGCTGATCCATATCCAAATTATACCCAATAGTCTTTCCAAACTTCTCCCCCATTTCCATCATCCTTTGGTCTTAGGAAAAGGCCAAAGACAATCTCCTAAGGAGGTTCTCAAGAAGAAGGAATCAAGAGTTAAACCCATCTTCCTTTTCCTTTAATTTTTTTCATGTACATTTATTTTCTATTATTTCCCTCACCTCCCCTTATTCATGAGGCATGAAAACAAAAATATTTAACATATAAAATATTTTTATCATGCTGATGGAATAATTTTTCATCAATGCTCATCCTGCCTCTCTTTTTTTAGGAATGAAAACATAATCATTGAGGTGTCGATCTAGCACATTCGTGGAAGATGTGATTTCATATTTCAATTACACCATCAATGCTGGTTATGAAACTATTTTTATCATTGAACCATATTATAATATATATTATATCTTATGTAATATTCCTGAATCATTTTGTAAACATGATATTAATTTATAAAACAAAATAATTTTGTTATGATCGAAAACCGACAAAATAAACCCAAATGATTATCATTAACTATTAATCTAATGATTCATCCTCATTAAATTAAACAAAATGATATATTATACCAATATAACCACTATAAGATTATTAATAACATAAATGTCTAGTTTTGGACAACTATCCTCATTATTTATTATTTTCCATACACATATACAAGTAAACTAATCATGAAAAAACAAGGAAACTAACACTCCTCAAAGAAGAAATTAAACCTCTTAACCCATCAAAAATTCATAAATATTAACACCATGTTATTTTGTGAATTATGTTTTTTGAATTAATTTATTCTTTTGAATATTTTTCATTTCAAACAATATTGAATATAGTTCATTTTATATTAAATCAGTATGTTTGGCTTCTGTTATACATACCACCATGTTAATCGTGAACTACACACAATATAAAATTTGGCTTGCTCAACATGGAACACCAATGTTATCTTGAGTTATATGCAATAATTACATTCCTTGATGACTTTCATAACTTGAAAGGACAAGGTTAACAGAAAAATAATATATTATTAAAATATGATTAATTAATTTACTAATATAAATCCATGTTGTAAAATTTGAGGTTATGAATAATATAAAATAATTTATTAAATATATGGTTTACATAATGTAATTTGAATTCATAGGTTCCAAATTAATTATAAATGAATATGAAATCTAATTGAATATGAAAGGGAGTATTATTATGGACACAAATTTGTTTTAACCTAAAAATAAAATTTCATTTATATCTTGAAATGCATTATGTCATACATTACTTTCACATTGGGAAAACATGGTGTACATTACAGGCAACACAGTCTTGGAATATGATGCACACAACTATGAGTTTCTATGAAAACTCTTTTTTATATATATTTATTCAATTTATATAATTACAACATAGCAATTAAAATTATTTATCAAAATAGAAATAACTAATTTTAAAATATTTTTTATAATTTTACTATATAAATAAAATGTATTGATAATAAAATATATCATTTCAGGTAATGACCATTTATGTTTAAAAATACAATTTTCTCCAATAAAGTACTTTTAATGTCCTTTAAAAAATTATTAATATAATTTTAGAAATATTTAAAAAATTATTTTTATAAAATAAACATAATTTTTGAATTCAAAAAGTCAAAATTATATTTGGGTGATTTTTTCATAATTTTCTAAGAAACATCATTTTTTGATTAATAGTAAAAACATATGCATTTTAGTTAAAAGCTGGCTTTTTTAAAATAAATATTAATGTTAAAATATATTTTAAATTTGTTTTAAAGACACAATAGTTCAATTATACATCTATTAATACAATTTTGGCCATTTTAAACAATTTCACTTTGAAGTTTAATATAAGTACATAACAATATTCTGAACATTAATTAGATTTTTAAACCTGTAATTTCATCTTGTTTTAGGGTTAACATTAATCGTAATTTTTCAACTTTTGAGAATTGAATTTTATAAAACCCACATACACCATTTTAATCATTATAATATTTAGAGTCTAATAAGATCAAATTAATTTTTTACCAAAATAATTAGTAAAATCGTTTAACATTAGTCATAGAGATTAAGGCTAAATCAAGCATAATTAGTGACTAAACATTAAATCTAAGGGCCCAAATGATATATAAAGTTTTGAAACACCCATTGTATGTCCATAGTTCGTCCAAAAACCTTACATTCATTATTGTTTTTGTTTGGTATGATTTTTTATGTAATAACATGTGTACACCTAACATATTTCTAAACAATCTATCTGAGTCTTTCCTCCCCAAAAAATAGCCACCACCTCTCCCACTTCCTAACACATCTCAAACCACATAAGTTCATTTATTCCCTACCCTATAAACTTCCCAAAATAAACTATTATTCCTATAATACTTTCCTTGGTAATAAGGAAATACAAGGAAGCCTTTTGTAACAAACCAAATGGAGTTACCAGATTTAGAGAAGTTTTGAATGACTATGATGACAGTCAAGACACATGGTAAGGGGAATTCTTCTCACTTTTTATTTTCATTAGATACATACTATGTTCTCCACTCTTTCCTTTTGTGTGATGTGTGTAATGCTCATAATTTCATTCTATTTATCTTATACATAAATATATGGGTATTAGAATATACATTTTATGAAATATATTTTATGGGTTTTAAGTTTTAAATGTTAACAAATCAGTAAATCTGTTTTGTCTCAATTTGACTTCTTTGTGAATCATATTATTTATACACCTAATTTATTTTTTGAGGTGTATATATATCTATTTTACATGTTATATCTAGAATATACTTCTTTTTATGATATTCTAAGCTTAATTTAATTTCATTTTCATAAAATGAGAGTATGATCCCAAGTTATCATGTTATACGGGTTTATTAAGACAATATCATCGCTTTTCAAGATTTTTTATGATTATGATTCCATTGATGAAATATTGTGATACATAATTCTATAATAGTAATGAGTTTTCTTCTCCTCTGTTTATTCAATATATCCTCATCTATTAGTACCATTTTCCACTCTTTGGTCCTTAAGAAAATGTTTTTACGTTAAATATTATTCTCTCTATATTTGGTCAAAAATATATTGTAATCAAAATCCATTTTTAGATACAATTTTCAACAGATCCTGGAGGATCATTTTCAAGTAAACATTATTCGATTTTTTTTTATTTTCAATGTTTCCATTATAATTTTTCAAATAAATTTTCAAAGAAAAATATTTTCAAATAAGAAAGGATATTTTACTTAAGAAAAGTTTTAGAAAGATCTTTCAAAAAAAATTTCCTTCAAAAGATAACATCCATTTCTATTACTCATTAATTTATAGGAAAATTATTCAATATTTTAATTCATATTATTTCTATGATTGTATTGTGTTTTGATGGAATGATGTTGATGAAACTCATTTCTCTTTCACAAGTCACTTTCTTTTGAAACCTACTTCTTTTCATGGGTTTTGTTTATGGTTAAATGATTATGAAACCTGTCTTATTTTATCACATAGGTTATGATATTATTACTTGTTTATAATAGCCATTTAATTTCATGGGTGATGATTTTATTATATATGATCTTGTGGAACATGTATGTATGATTTCAATATGAGATGGGTGGGACATATATCTCCCTCTATTTCATTGGGAAAATATTTATATCTCTTTAGATATACTAAGATGGTCTTGGGAGTGAACCATGACTACTAAGAGAGACATGGTAGTGAACCATGACTTCTATGATGGTAGGAGAAGTGAACCCATGTTATTAATAAGGCCATGGGAGTAAACCATGACTACCACGATGGTATGGGGAGAGAACCCATACCACCAAGATGGACTTGGAAGCAATTCCTTGACTATTATGAGTAAACCTGATTATATCGTCACAATATTATGCATGGACCTAGTTTCATGTCCATAAGTTTATGTGAGGTCCTGATTTCATGTCCTTAACCTAATCAGTGGAAATTTTTATACTTTTACATGTTCATAATATTATATTATTATGTTTATATCACTATTACTTATTTTATTCATATGTTATCCCTTCATGGATTGTGTTTTTTTATTTCATTTTTATTCATGTATTATATACTAACAATATTTATTATGGTCTCTAAATATAGAGGGTATGACATTCAAATGTTACATCCTTTTGTTGAAGTTATGATTATGAATTTTCTTTATGTACCCTTCCTAAAAATCTGATCATACACCTTTCTTATGTTTCCTTTCCCTGGGTTATGAAGATTGGTTTTAGGTAGAAGTAATAAATTTTGATATCTTTAAGGATGATTTTGAAGATATCTGACAAGGTTAAAATATATTTTTTCAATATTATAAAGACAATAAACTATTTTCATCCTTTGGCATGTATTTTTGTAATTTACTGAATATTTATATGAAATGATGTAATATCCATGAATATTAAGCCAACGTCTCTATAGTTTGTATCAATGGAATAATTATTTCATACTATGTAAATTAGGATGAGAAATATTTAGTGATATTCCATGGAATATTTATAATGATATGTCTTGGGATGTCCCTAAGGATAAGTATAATGAGGACTTATCATTTACGAAAATGTACTTGAATTTTGGTAAAGGATCAAGTGATTGGTTTCCTATAAATGCACCCTTGTCTGGATAAAACAAGTGGATGTGGCTCTATAATAGACATACCTAGTGGAAACAACTCTGAAAATAGGTTCTAGTCCTAAATCGGGGTGATTTCATACACAAAAATGGGCCTTAATACACACTTGGTTTGACACTCCTGGAGGATATGCATTTGAAATTCACAAAATCTTCACGAACCATCATGAAATATTCAAAAATATATGGCAACTATGAATAATCTAGGACAGAACTTAGGTGTCATTAATTAACAAAGTATGATCCCTGATTTTGGAATCTTGTGTGTAATTTTTCTTGATTATGTGGTTTTCCTCTTTGATAAAACTCTTTCACTCTATGATTTCTAGTTTTATAAAATAGATGGAACCTAAAAGAACAATGTTAATTAGGAATGAAATAGACAATGAAATGGTTATCCACCTGACCAACCATGTTTTAGGGGAACTAAAATGAGAAACCTCGTTACTATGGTTTCTGAAGCCATGAATCATGGTGAACATCCAACCCAGAAACGGAGGGTACAACGTTCTATTGGCTCATTCATGAGATAGTTCCCGCCCTCATTCAATGGTTCCACTGATCTGTTAATTTCTGAAAAATGTATTAGTAAAACTAAAAAGATATTTACTATTCTCTAGTGTTCAAAATATGAAAATGTCATGTTGATTGTCTACCATATGGAAGGGGGGTCTTATCAATGGTGAAATATTATCAAGAATTTGAGGAAACAAGATGAAATTAGATCCATGGTTTGGGATGATTTCAAGAACATGTTTTTTAATAATTACTCTCCACCTATTCTTCATAATAAGATGAAGAAATAATCCCTAGATCTTAAGAAAAGGGATGATAAATCTGTTGTTTCTTATGAATAAACTTTTAAACGACTTGTAATGTAATCTTCTAGTATTATAATTTATCGGGAAATTATGATAGAACGATTCTTTAGTGGATTGAAACCAACTCTCTGATGATTGTATTCTATAAGGGAATTTGAATGGTATGAAGAAATAATTCAATGTGCACTAAAAGTGGAAATGGAAGCTAGAAACCCTGTTTTTCTAGGTGATAATAAAAAGAAAATGGGGTTCCTTGTAAAATCCAATGATTCATCACATGGAGAGAGGAAAAAGTTTCAAACTCCCACTTTCATCAATTTTGGGAATGGGAATTCAGTTTAATGCCTGAAAGGAAAAGGAAGGTGTTTCAAAAGTGGGATGCCTAGCCATCGAGGAATATATTATAGAATTTATGATAAGAAAAAATTGAATGAAATGAGAGGAGATATTTCTCAAATAAATAAACCACCTACACTTTAGTGTTTCATGTTCATGGAGTTTGGTCATTATTAAAATCAATTCCCTAATACCAGGGCTATTCTGGATGATAAGAAACAACAAATAATGAGGAAAAAAGGGAAAAAAGAAAGCTTATTCAATCCCAAAGGATGAAGTGAATCATGAAAATTAGGGAAAAACTTATCCTTTTCCCCTTTTTTGGATGTTGATGTTTTATTTTGTATGAATAATCCCTATGAAAATTTTATTGTTCATCCTTTATTGAGAATTCATGTGATTATATCCCTCTACCTAGATGTTGGAATAATAAAATCAGATTTAATGTTCTATCGGTGCAAGTTTGAACCGATGTGTTTAATAAAAATGTTTTTTGGTATAATATAAGACCATATATAAGGATGAAATGATCAATTATATTTTGGAAGGGTTATAAGTTTTACCATTTATGGAAGGATTAAGAAACAATTTTGATTAAGTTTGTTAGATTAAATTATTATCTCTCCATAAAAGGATTTATACATATTTGATGGCTTATTCATACTAAGTTGGGTTAACGATAATTTATTGGATGGAATATAATGGATCTCATAATCTGTTAGTAATTTAAGAAAGAAAAAGTAACTATCCTTTTTAGGGAAAGTGGTGATGTGGATCGATGGATAACAAAGAGTGTAAATGTACATAAAACATGGTAGTGTATCTTTTCTTGAAAATTATTCAACTTTATGAAAAAAGGATCTTAAAGAAAAAAATTAATTTTTGGTACCTTAATATTTGATGAATCAGAGGGTCCCTTAAGTCATTGCATATTTATAGTATTGTGATGCTTAACATTTTCCTTATCTTGTTCCCTATCGCTCTCCATCAAAACATGATGGTATGATTTCTCTTGCATTTTCAGGTTTTCACTTACCACCTATGTTCTCATATGCAGGAATATCATAATGAGTTAATTTGGGTAACAAATATGGTTCCAACATTCCCTTTTTATGGGAAGTTTTAGTATTCATTTTTACAATGTGGGTTTCTATGAATGAAACTTTCAATTATTAAACCTTGGATGACCCTAATGAATTTTGATAAGGAAATTCATTTTAAGGTGGGGAAGAATGTAACACCCTAATCTATTTTGAATTACTTTTTTTTCAAATTCATTTATCCTTTTTGATAATTTTTATTTCATGAAACACTAAAGGTGGTGTATTTTATATTAAAGAACATTGGTTGGTTTGATTTATACGCAGCACTAAGTTAATCGTTCACAATAAAGAATATAAATATTGAATTTCTATACACAAAACACTGAGGCAAGCTTGTGTTATACACAACAATGTCTTTCTTTGATAACTTTTATAACACACAAGACCTAGGTTTAATGAACAATAATATATTATTAAAATATTATTATTTAATACAATAATATAAAAAATGACATTAAGAAAGAGGATATAAATTTTATTTACTAATTTATGAAAATATATTGTTTAAAAAATATAATATGAATTCCTAGCTTACCAATTAATTAAAAATGTATATTAAAACCAATTTAAAATGAAACGAAATATTATTATGGTCACAAAACGGTTTTACCCTAATAAATTAAATTTTCCTTTATGTTTTGAACTGAACTAAGTAAAAAATTTCGTTCACAATGAACTTACTTGGCATATGTTACATGAATCACATACTTGTTGTATGGTACATGCAACACTGAATTTGTGTATGTTACATGCTACATAAACTTGGAATAGGATTCATGCAATACTGAGTTTCTACAGTCCTCTTTTTTATATATAATTAATTAGATGAGATAATTACAACCAACCCATTAAACGTAGTAATTTTAATTTTAATAAATACTATTCATATATTTTTTTATAATTTTTTAATATAAATAAATTATATTGGTAATGAAGAATACAATTTTTTGTAATGTCTTTTTATGTTTAAAAATATTATTTTATCGAATGAATCGCTTTTACTATACTTTTTTTGAAAAATAATTATGTCAATTTTTTATACATTTATAAATTAAATTTGATAAAATAAACATCATTTTTAAATTGATAACCTCAAATTTATCTTATGGTGAATTTTTGTGACATTTTTGAGAAACAACATTTTTTGATGAAAAGTGAAAACTATTGCATTTTAGTTAAAAACTGTTATTTTGTATAAATAATTATTAATGTCTAATTATATTTGAAATTTATTTTAAAGCCACATTAGGACAGAAATACATCTATTAATAAAATAATTCCATTATAAAAAATTTTACTTTAAAATTGAATATAATAACATAACAATCATTTTTAACAGATTTCTACATTAAAACCCATATTTTAATCACATATATATGATTAACATTAAAATTATATTTCCCTCTACTAGGAATTAAATTTCAAAAAACTAACATACTTCATTGTAATTGGTATAATGTTTAGATTATATTAACATCAAATTAATTTTTTACCAAAATGATTAGTAAAAGTGATTAAAAATAATCACTGCAAGTAAGTCCCAATCAAGCTTAATTTGTGACTAAAGCTTAAAACTTAGGTCCTGAATAATAAATATGCATTCCAACACCCATTTTTTGTCAATATATTGGCCATAGACCTTAAGTTATTTATTTTTATGTTTCTTTATGAGTTTTATTATGTATGAACATGTGTACACCTAACATATTTCTTAAAATTTCAAGTGATTCCTTTTCCTACCATATAAAAACCACACCTCTCCCACTTCCTCACACCTATCAAACCTCTTAATATTGGCCAATTCTTTCCAAATACACTTCCAAAAAATCCTCTATTACTCATATAATCCTTCCCTTCAGCAGAAGGAAATCTATGGAATCCTTGTGGCACAAATAAAATGGAGTGAACCAATTTAGTGGAGGTTTCAACGAGGACGATATTCAAGAAAAATGGTAAGGGGATTTTTTTCTCACTTTTTATTTTCATGAGATACATTCTATGTTCACCAATATTTTATTTTGTGTGGTGTATGTACTTTACATGATTTCATAATTTATATCTTTTACTTAAATTATTTGTTATTAATATATCCATTTTATGAACTATCTTTCTTGTGGATTACGTTTCAAAAGTAACCAAATAAATAAAATAGTTTTGTCTCAATTTTCCTTCTTTGAAACTCATGATTTTTTATGCACCTAATTTATGTTTCAAGGTTTATATACTTCTATTTTATGTGTTATATCATGAGTCTACTTATTTTCATGATAATCTATCTTTCATGTAATTTGTTTTATTATATGGAGAGTATGATCCCATGTTATCAATTTATAAGGGTTTATTAATACTATCTCATTGATTTTCAGGATTGTTTAGTTTTATGATTCTTTTGATGAAATCTTATGATATATCATTCCAGAATAATCATTATTTTATTTATCCTCTTTCTATTAAACATATCATCATGTGTTAGTACCATTTTTCCACTCTTTGGTACTTTAGATAATGTTTTAATGTAAAATATGACCATTCCTCTCTTCGAACAAAAATAAATTATATTCAAAAAACCTTGTTTTCAAAAATTATTACCAAAGATCCATGAAGTACATTTTCATGGAAAATGTATTTGAAAAATGTTTTATTATTTTCAAAGATTCCAATATAATTCTTAGATGTAATTTTCCATGAAAAAGGTTCTCAAAGAAGAATGGATATTTTCCTCCAGAATAGTTTTTAAAAGATAATCCAAATATATTTCCCATTTAAATAACATCCATTGGTGTTACTAATATCTTAATGGGGAAATTATTCAATGTTTACATTCAATTTTTTTAGCTAAATGGATTATGTTTTAATGATATGATTTTGATGAAACCTATTTCTATTTCATGGGTTATATGATTTTGGAAGAAGCTCATTTTCAAAGGTTATGTTAATGATGAAATGATTATAAAACCTATATTCTTTTTTACTTTGGTTATGATATGATTACATTTTATAATACCTATTTAATTTATTTGGTTATTATATTATAATTTATGATCTTGAGGAACAAGTATGTATGATTTCATTATGAGATGGGTGGGACCTATATATTACACCAATGCACTGGGTAAAAATTTATATCTCATGAGATATACTAAGATTCTCTTAAGAGAGGACCTTGACTTATAATATGGCCATGGGAGTGAAACATGACATAAAATATGGTATGAGGAGTGTACTCATTATACTATGATGTCCATGTGAGTAAACCATGACTACCACGATTGTATGGCTAGTGACACCGTACAACCAAGATAGACTTGGTAGAAATGACTTTACTACTATGAGTGAATCTAATTACCTAATCACAGTTTTATGCATGGATATGGTTTCATGTCCATAATTTTATGTGATGGCATGCTTTCACGTCTTTAATATAAATAGTAACTCTATTAACACTTATACATGTTCACAATATTATATTCTTATGTGTCAGCCATAATTGTATATTTTATTCCTATGTTATACATTCGTGGGTTATGTTTTTTGTTTCCATTCGACTCATTTCTTATGAACTATCAATATTCATTATATTCTCTAAAAATTCAGGGAATGATCTTCAAATGTTACACCCTTTTGTTCATGTTATACTTATGCATTTACTTTATGTACCCTTATTGGGTATTTTAGCTCACACATTTCTTATGTTTCCTTTCCCCATTTTATGAAGAAAGGATTTAGATATAATTACTAAAGGTGGATATCTTTATGGGAGATTTTTAATATCTATAACTTGGATAGAATATATTTTTCTTAGGTTTCTAAACACACTAAACTATCACAGTCCCCTGCCATGTAGTTTTATAATGTACTAAATATTCATCTAAAATGATGTAATATCCATCTATGTTATTCCTATATCACTATATAAATAAAAATAATAGAGGTTTATAAAATAAAATATATATTTATTTTATTTTTTCATATTAATTAGTGAAACTAATCAGATTATCCAAGACATTATGATCAAGTTGAGAACACCTTTGGACTTAAGGTAAGGGATTCTACCCAAACCTCTATTATTCCTTCAGGTTACTCTTTCTATTTTAACCCAAATGGAATTTTCTTTTTATTTTACATAATTATTATAAGTTGTGTTTATATTATCCAAACTCATGTTTCATGTTCATTCCATCCTTCCTTTTTAGGGATATACATGTTTTCCTACTTAATTCTTCCTGATAAGCATTACTGATTTAAGATAACTTCCTAAATTCTTACCCAGTTTCAAGTGCACTATATAATTTATTTTAAGTCACTATTATTTTTCTAAAATCCATGTTTTTATTATGAAAAAAATTCATTTTTCATGTAATATTTTATATAATAGTTTAGTCCATTTTCTACTTTAAATCCCCTTTATCATTTTCCATAAAATGCACTAAAATGTTTTAATAATAATGTTTCTAAAATACTCTTTTTACATGTTATCAATTAAGTTTGAAATCACTAATATTGAATGATTATTATTTTACTTTTTGAATGTCCATTTATGATTTAATTATTTTATTTTATGGAAACATTTATGATACTCCCATTTATTATGCATTATGACATGATTATGATACCTAGTTTTTTTAAGGGTAACCCTTGTGTTTATGTTTGATTGCTTATGTATGATTCTTTCTATGATAAACATATTAATGAACTCGTTATGATGGATTCTCCCATATAACACCCCAATTAATTGTGTTATTTTTAGTCTCATGAGATGTTATGTGCAACACTCTTGGTGGTTATCCTTGACTCATGCTCCATGTGCAATGGTCTTGGTGGTTATCCATGACCCAAAACCCACTATGTTTAATGATCCACGAATTGTGATCATATATGTGTAATGATCATTGAATCATTCTAAAGTAATTTTTATTGTTTCTTCCACATTACTATGAATCCTTGAATATATGATCCCATGTTATGATTCCTTATGTTTAATCATGTTCCATGCCTTTTTATATCATTATGTTATGCCTTCTAACCCATGTTCTATGCTTTATTTTTATGTTTATTTGATTTATAGGTTTCTTATATGATTCGTTTGTTAATGTTATCCCCAAGTTATCCTATGTAGATGTATGGGCTCAAAGGAAGTTAGGATCTCTTTTTGAAGATTAAATAAATGGTGTACTTATTTTGGAGTCATGATATTTAATTATGTATATAAAATCCAAGACACTAGAATTTATTATCCTTTTTATATAATTTTATGAATAATTATTCATACCTTCATGTAATGATTTGTAAAAAAGGATATTGTCTCTATATTAGGTATCAAGGGAAAATTATAGTTTTTTAGAGACTCAGAATAGAGCAGTTTAGTAAGAACCCTATTGATAACACTAATTATAATAAACCATAACCAAATATTGGTTAGTATATAGTAAGTTTTTTATCAAGAAAATAAATCCTATATAGATAATTCAATTGGAAATTGTTCTGGCATTGTTGTACCTAAGAGTAACAACTATAATAAGGTATTTTGACCCGGACTCGGGGTAACCTGGTACACAACAACAGGCATTACTATGCACTTGGTTTGACACTATCATGGGATATGCTTCGGTAAATTCATAATATCAATATGAACAATTATTAAGAGAACACAAAATAATCCCATAATAATATATGTTATGAAATGAATCATGGATAACCTAGATTCAAACCTGAGGAATCATAAGTTAGGATATAATTTTCCTTTAGGGGTTTATCCTTTTTGGATTAAAGTTTATTTTCTATGCTTAGTAGCTATGTATTAAATCCCCCCTAATTTCTCTTTCTTGTTTCTTAGTTAATGGAGTGAAATATAAGAACACGTGCCAAAAATCAATGTGATAGAAAATGTGACAATTTCACTAATGATATGCTGAATATGGAGGAAACTGGTGCTCAAAACGTTATGAAAAATACTTTCTTAGCTAGCTCATGTTTTGAATAATAATTTGAATAATGTGGAATTACTTCATTCTCCTAAGAGATAGAAAGATTCCATTGAACCCTTCATTTATAAAGGCCTCCCATGTTTAGTGGATCTTCTAATCCCCTCCTAGTGTAAGAGTGTATTAACTCCATTGAAAAGATATTTTCTATCCTCCAATGCTTTGATGAATATAAATTTGTGATGAAAGTCTATCATTTTGATAGAGAACATGATTAGTTGTGAAAACTGATGAAAAATAAAAAGTCCAAGGAGCAAATTGACTCCATTGATTGGGTGGAATTAAAGAAAATGTTTCTAAATAAATATTGTTCCCAAACCCTCTGTATCAAGATAGAAAGAGTGTTCCTCAGACTTAATAAGAAGGAAGATGAGTATATCAAGGTGTATAAAGAAATATTTACAAGGCATGTATGATACTCCTCAATCTATGTCATGAAGACCAAAATATAGGTGTATTTCTTTTTTAGTACACTAAATCCGAGTCTATGAAAATCCTTGGCGATTCAAGACTTTGATAGTTATGTGGAGATTGACAGATATTACCTTAATGTTGAAATAGATATTAGAGACTCTCAACGGTCTCATTGGCCTGATAAAGAAGTGAAAAAATATAGATACTAATATATATCTATATTTGAAAATATACCCCATGATGTAACGAAGACCGAATATCCCACATGTCAAAATTGTCGGAAGGGTCATTCTAGGAACTATATAAAGGGATGTAGGAAATGATTAAAATTTGGAAGAATATGTAATAAATATATTAACTACTTAAGGGATATGAAGAATCAAAAAAATGTGGAAGTATAATGGATGTTTTATATCAAAAATCCTACAGTAGTTTAGTGTTTCAACTACAAGGAACATGGTCGTTTTTTTAACCAATGTCCCTATACCTAGGGTTTTCAAAGGAAATAAAAAATAACATTCTAGGAAAAAGGAAGGGATTATGCTATTATTTCTACTGATGTGGAGTCATACAATGATGTGGTGACATATACACTATTAATTAATTCCAGAATAGAGAACACACTATTTTAGTCTAGTTCTATGCATTATTTCATATATTTTAAGTTTTTTAAAACAATTTAAACACCACCTCAAAATTTGAAGGTTGATTTATCTGTGAAAATATATAATAGGACAATTAGTGTGTCCAAAGTACATAAATCATTCCCAGCTAATGTTTTTAAACTAAACCTCCTTGAAAATATTATCATACTTTCATTGGTAAAGTTTGATGCTATATTGGGAATGGATTGGATCTCCTTATAGAAATAAAACATCAACTATTGGGAAATTCAAATCAATATTCACATCCTAAAGAATTCTCAAATTATTTACATGTTTATGGAGGAACATGAATATCTATCAGAATCATAGTCTCACATGTAGATATTAATATCTTATGAGAAAGCATATCTCACCCAAATGATTGAAACAAATTATATGATCATGGTTGAATACATTCCCATCATGAAAGATTACACTTATGTATTCGATAAATAATTGTGTGGTCTTCATCTTGACAAGGATGTTGAGTTCTCAATTGAAGTTATTCGTGTATCTCTACCAATATCAATCAAAAAATATAGAATGGACACCATTTATCTGAAAAAATTAATTAAGAAGTTATAGGTGAAAATGGATAAGGTTTTTAATGCCTGAGTGGTTCACCACGGGGTATTCCAATACTCTTAATCAAGAATAGGGATGGATCAATGCACCTATGCATTGATTATCGGGTGCTAAATAAATTCATGATAAAGAAAAATTATCCCCTTCCGTAGATTGATGATTTGTTCGATCAGCTATGCGGGGCCTGTTATTTTTCTATGGTGGACCTTCAGTTAGGATATCACCAATTCAAGGTGAATAAGGAATATATTCCCAAGATAGTTTTTAATTGAGGTATGGACACTATGAGATCACAATAATTCCCTTTGGACTCATGAAATCTCCAAAAATATTCATAGACATAATGAATAAAATCTACGTATATTACCTTGAAAAATTTGTGGTAGTATTTATCAATGATATTTTGATATGATCCAATAGAAAGGATAAACAGGAAGAGCATTTGAATATAGTGTTTATGAATTTGAAAAGGGAGAAACATTTTGAAAAGTACAGTAAATTTGAGTTCTTGATGGATGAATTATCATTATTGGGGAATGTTATCACCATCAAAGGAATATTTTTGGACCCTTCAATGACAAAGGAAATCAAAGAGTGGCCAAGGACAACAACGGTAATGAAGATATGTAGCTTTATTGGTCTAGTCGGGTATTACCAATGATTTATGAAGATATTATAATGATTTTTATACAAAATGAACAAGTTTAAATGAAAGGTAGTGATGTTTTTCTAGTCTCAATAATGTGAGGAATTCTTTAAGGAGATCAAAAAGTGCCTTGTCACTATGAGAGTACTCACAGTCCCAAAAAGTGGAGAACTCTCTATGGTGTAAAATGATGATTAAAATGAATTATTAGGATATGTACTAATAAATATGATAAAGGTATCTTTTACACCTCAATTCAATTGAAAATTCCTGAGAAATACTATACTACGTATGATCTGGAGTTTACAGATGCGATTTATGAGTTGAAAATCTGGCAGAATTATCTCTTTCAGGGTGAAGTGTGAGATATTTAATGATCAAAAGATTATAAAATATATATTCACATATAAATAACTTAATATTCACTTGATAAGATGGTTAGAGCTCATCAAGTATTACAACTTCTCAATCCACTACCATCCTGCTAAGGCAAATAAGGTACCAGATGATCTAAGTAGAAAGGATCATGCATCTTTATCAAAGATAAAAATCAAGAAGGATACAATATTCATATACATACAATGTATATAAAAGGGAATAATTAATCAAGGAACATTATAAATCTTTTTCTCAAATGATATCTCAACCATCCCTTATAGAGAAAACAAATGCTGCTCAAAAAAATAATGTGTAAATGTAGAAAAGTGTGGAAGCTATCAAGAATGATAATTCCTCTGATTTCAAGATCGATGAGGATAGAGTCATAAAATTTTGGTTAGGACTATTTGCACCATCTTATCTATAGATAAATATAAATCTCTTGATTGACACACGTACCTCAACCTTGCCTGTTCACCTTGGCAGCACAAAGATGTATTGAGATATCTAGGAGAACTTTTCGTGGGACAATATGAAAGATGAGAACATTGAATATACATCAACGTGTCTGGTATGTTATCAAGTGAATCATGTAAGGGAAAATTATAAAGTGATGATGCAACCGTTACCCATACCAACCTAGAAACATGATAATATAACCATGTACTTTGTCACTAGACTTCAAAATACATCTAGAGGAAACTATTCTATATGTGTTATTGGGGATCGTCTTACAAAGACAGGTCACTTTATCGCATTTTGATAGGACTTATCACTAGATCAACTTGCATGAATATACATTAAATAAGTGGTATGGTTTTATGGATTTCCAATATTTATTGTATCTGATCGACATCCAATAATCACCTTAATGTTTGGGAAAAGTATCCAACATGACCTAAGCACTGAGCTAAACTTCGGTATGACCTATCATCCCCAAAAGTAGGCCAATCTAAGTGAACTATTCAGACACTGTAAGACATGTTGAGACCATGTTCTATGGATGGTACCAACAACTTTCACCATTAAAATTATCCTACAATAATAGTTTCTATCGACCATCTAAATGGCTCAATGTGAAACTCTTTATGGGAAAAGGTGAACAACACCATCATGTTGGGATGATGTTCATGAATATAAGTTGGTAGGACAAAAAATGTTTAATGAAATGTCAGATATGGTGAAACAAAATTAGCATGACATCAAGGTATCCAAAATTAAACAAAATATCTATGCATACAATCATCAACAAGACCGGGATTTTATGGTTGTAGACATGGTATTCATCCACATATCTCCATGGAAGAGGATCGTGAGATTTGGGAAGAAAGGGAAGCTATATCCCAGGTACATCGTCCCTTTTGAGATCCTTGATCATGTTGAGTTTTGGCCTATCTACTAGCACTCCCATAAACTATTTCTCATGTACAAGATGTATTCTATGTATCCCTCTTGAGAATGTACAAACATGATCATTTACATTTATAGACTTTAGCGGTGGTACAGTTAGAGAATTATCATTTTTACGGGGAGCAGCTGCTGGAGATCTTAGATTGTAGAGATAACTTTCTACACAACAAGTCTACTAACCTAGTCAAATTACTATGTTTGAACTATAAGTATGAGAATCTAACAAGGGAGAAGGAGGTAGTGATGAAGTAAAATTTCCCACACATGTTTTCAAAATAGTCTGTAAAAACAATTTGAGGGAGAAATTTCTTAAGGGCAGGAGAATGTAATAACTCAACATTTTATTAATGGAAATTCCATTCTTATAATTAGTTCATATGGTAAAAACACATAAGATAACACAATACAAGTTTTATAAATTATTAATGAATGAAATAATAAGTTTTTCTGGACGTTAGGAAACCTATACCAATGAAATAGTAACTTAACCTTTGGAATAGTAATGTGACCCTTAAGAGTAGTAAACGGATCACTGGAATAGTAAACACAACGATGAAATTCTAAATAATATTTATCCATCCTATAAGTTAAAATATGATATAATTATATTATAGTATAAGTAAATAAATATTTTAAAAATAATTAATTGAGCCGTGTTATTTTTATTAATCATAAATATTTAATTACATTTTTTATTAATTTAATAATTTAAAAGAATTTTTATTTTCATGAAATGTATTCATAAATCAATATTTTAATTTCTTATGTAATAAAACAACTTTTTGATACCTGATGTAATTTTATCAATAAGTTATAAAAGTAGTTATAATTTTAAAACAAGTATTTTTCCAGTAAATGATCATTTTAATAAAATTACAATTTCTAATATTTAAGACATTATTTTAGTAAAATATAGTTTGTTTTTGAATTATATATTTAGAAATATGGATAGGGTGTTTTTTTGGGATTATTGTTGAAATACATGATTTTTTTGGTGAATAGTAAAACACGATAATTTTTGATAAATACTAAATAAAAGATTTATGGTATCATAGATGACGCAGGACTGATTTAAGCCCAAAATATCTAAACATAAATTATAATTTTACCACATTTTTTTATAATGCCCCAACTATTCATAGTCTTCTTCCAAAACAATAATGTATTGAATTAGATAATGAGAAAACACCCATCTCCAACACTATAAATACCTCCCCTCACCACCTCTTTCCCTCACACCTCTCAAGCCTTGATCCTTGTAAAAATTATTCCCAATACGCTTTCCCAACCTTTCCCCCATGCCAATGAAATTTTGTTATTAAAAAATAACAAAACCAATCCCCATAGGATGTTCTCAAGAAGAAGGAATCAAGAAGGAAAACCATGTTTCTTTTCATTTAATTTCTTTTCTTGTTCCTTTCTTTTCTTATATTATCCTCACTTCCACTTGTAAAAGTTTCATAAAAACTAAATTATATTTCTTATAATATCATTTTATTAAGTTTATGAAATATTTTTTCATCAAATATCTTCTCCTCTCTATTTAATTTTAATAATGAAAACATCGTCCATGAGGTTCTGATCTACCACCATCATCGATGACGTGCTTTCATATTTCAACTACACCTTTAATTATAGTCATTAAAACATTTTTAGGGATTAACTATATTATAATATATATATATAATATCTTATTTAATGCTCAGGAATCATTTTGTACACATGAAATTAATTTATAAAACACAATGTGTTCATTTTGATAAAAAACTGTAGAGATAAACTCAAATGATTACCATTAACTATTTATATAATGATTCATCCTCATGATATAAAACCAAAAGGTATTTAAGAACAATTTAAACTATGAAAGATAACTGATAAGATATAAGTTTAGTTTTATAAAACTATCCCCATTCAACATTATTTTCCATACACACCAGTAAGTACACCAATAATGAAAACAAAGGAAACGAACACTCAAAAATGATGAAATTGAACCTCTTAAACCATAAAAAGTCATAAATGAAATTAATAAAGTTATAAAAAATTGTATACATGTAGATATGGGTCATGGATTATTATTTAATGAATCTAATTTGATTATCCATGAAATTATGATCAATTGAAGAACACTATCAGACATAAGGTAATGGATTGTACTTGAACATCAATTATTCCTTCAGGTTACTGTATCTCTCTTTTCACAAAAATGAAATTCACTTTCATTATTTTATTAAAATATTATAAGTGGTGTGTATATTCTCTCAACTCATGTTTCAGGATCTATTCATCCTTATTTTTTATGGATATACATGTTTCCTTACTCAATTATTTCTGATAACATTCTCAATTTAAGGGATCATCCTGAATTCTTACCCAGTTTCATGTGCACCATATAATCAGTTTTATAAAACCTTTATTTTTATAAAAACTCAATTTTTATTATGAAATCATTCATGTTTAACTACATAATTTATATAAAATATTATTCCCTTTTCTTCATTAAATTATCTTTATTATTTTCCTTAAACCGCACTAAAATGTTCAAATTATAATGTTTTTAAATGCTATTTTTACATGTTATCACTTCATTTTTACATCACTAATCATTGAATATTTCAATTTTACTTTATGAATTTCCATGTATGATTTAATTCCTTTTTTAGGGACACACTTATGATATGCCGATTTATTATTCTTTATGACATGATTATGATTCCCAATTCATTCTAGGGGAAATACTTATGTTTATGTTTTATTTATTATGTATTATTATTTAAGTGGAAAACATATTCATGAAAATGTTATGATGGGTTCTACTAGATAGAGCCAAAATATATTATTTAATGTTTAGTATCATGAGATATTATTTGCAATGGTCTAGGTGGTTAGCCTTAACCTTTTCTCCATGTGAAACGGTCTTGGTAGATAGCCTAAATGCACACTTCTCTTTGTGCAACGAGCCTTGACTCGTGATCCTATATGTGAAATTATCCTTCAATAATGATAAAATTGTGTTTTATGTTACATTAAAATTACTATGAATCCATTATTATATGATCCCAGGTTATTATTACTTATGTTAAATCATGTTCCATACCATTTTATATCATTATGTTATGCCTTCTAACCTATTTTCTATGATTTATTTTAATGTTTATTCCCTTTATGTGATATATATGTCATTCCTTTTTTCATGTTATCCCCAAGTTATCCTATATAGATATAAAATCTCAAATGAAGTTATGAGATCATTATGAATATTAAATGAAATATGGTCTTATTTTGGAATCATGATGTTTAATTATGCACCTAATCTCCAAGACACTAGAGTTTACGATCCTTGTGTTGTTATTTGATGCTTAATTATGCTTCAAATCATGTAATGATATTCGAAAAAGTTTGGGTTATCTAATGATAGAACCTATAAAATGTTTCTAGTGAAGTTCAGAAAATAATTGTGAAGATTATAGCCAATATAGAATGCTAAAGGTGTTGAAATTAAGTGAATAAAGGGGTAACCTTTTATAATTGATGGGAGGGACACTTGAGGAATATATCAAACTAATAAAATATAAATAAATTAATATAGATAAAAACGCTTCCAAATGTCCACTAAATGTATAAGGGATAAAATATTAAACCATATATTATCACCTTGGGAATTATTTAATCCTTTTATTATTTTTAAATAATTTAATAGAATATTTTATTCATGAAATATCTTTATTATCCAATTTGATACTATTCCTTATAATGACTTTCAAAACATCAAAAGAAGTGTCAAATTTGAAAAACATATTTTTATTATATATTATACATATCATGGTAATAAATATAACGCATGGATTAGAGTAATTATCTAAAATTATATTTATTTTATTATGTTTCAAATAATTTATTTAATTTTTATCAAAACATTAATAATTACTCCATCATTTTTGTGTAAAAATGGAAGCTAACTATTTAATCCCTAACAATCCATGAATAAGTTCAATATTTTATATTTATAAAGATTATTTATTGTTTTAAATATCTTCTTTAACACGACATATTAAAAATGTTATACTTTTTAAAAATTATATTCTAAAAAGTTTGACTTTTAAATAAAATACTATAAGGGACATGATGTAAACTAAGTGTCTCAAAAAGGAATTAAATTAAATATAGTGATTATTATGGTCTAAAAATACTCATACAATAATATTTAGTAAAATATTTGAGCTATTTAATGGTTCTATAAATTTATTGAAAATCATTTTATTGATTTTTTTCTTCTTGAACAAGAATTGTGTCAGTGTTTCATAATAATTATAGGTTATTATATCATATATAAATATTTAAAATAAATTAATATATTGAAAATAAAATTAATTCAGATCAATATATTCATTTATATTCATTAATTATATATATTTACTCTTATCCATGTCATAACAACTTATTTAAATTTTTAATTTTACATTTCTATCCATACGTAATAATTTCCCAAATATTTTGATAAGATGCCTGTTGTAGAAGTAAAAAATATTAAACTATCATTAAAATTAACTATTTAGGAATTATGTTTAATAAAAAATCATTAAAATACTTGTTACCTATAAATAATTATCTATATGTCCCTAAATATGACTTTTTCCTTACTGCGTTGGCATTTTATCGACACTAAAAATGAATTTAATATTTATTAAGAAATAATTTATAATTTATTTGTTATGAACATTTTTTGAAGATATTTTCATTATATTATCAATCATGAGTATCTACATAATTTTAAAAATAATAATTCATATCCATGTTTTCATGATATCACAATAGATATCATATTTCAATAAAACATATTTTTTCATTATTCATGAAAAAACTTAGCTTTTTCGAAAATTCTATTATTTTCACCACAGAATAATTTTGTAATTATAACATCAAAAATGATATTAATTTTATCAAATACATTTTCTAAACTATTTATAAATTAATTATAATTATTTTAAACATTTAAATAAAAATATATTCTTTTCGATTAAAAAGTTTACATGGAAAATAAAATTAATTTAAAAACAGAAGTGTTTATTTCCCAAGAATTAATAAATCTATTTTAGAATGTTTTTATTCCTATTAATACCCTCCAATTCAGGCCCTAGGTCATAATTTTAAAGTTAATATATCACAATTTATTTAAACTCCATGTTGCAAGAATCATAATCTACCGATTATATCAAAATATTTAAAGAGAAATATTTTATAAAAAACTAGGTCTGTTACATTATAAACCCTTATTAAATTTATACCTCAAAAAATTGTTTTACATAATAATTTAAAAACATTTGAGGGACTTCTCCTTCTTCTACTCCTCTTATTCCCATTCGATCTCTTAATATTTCTAGTTTATCCGTAGTACTTAAACAACGTGAGTGGTCTTATTGAATAGAACATTATCATTATGGTCCTAGATATTCAAAGGTTGTTCATTATAAGGGATATCATTTTCTAGCTATAACTCTTATTAATTCAGTACATGTGAGGATTTTTGTATGCACATCATCATGACAGATATGTGTAACACATCATTTACTTGATATGTGGTTGGTGGAAATTCTAGTTGATATGCCATTACATCAATGTGATCAAGAATTTAAAAGGGGACCATTTACCGAGGAATTAGCCTTCCCATATTTTCAAATATCATGTCTCTCTTTCATGATGATATTTTGAATAATACCTTATCTCCAACCTCACACTCTATGCCCCATCAATGATTTTATACCTAGATCTTCTGTCAAAATTTTGAAGCCCTGATGTTCCATTGAATAGTGTTCACCGTTTCTACCATCTATTCAACAATTCCATGTCCTTTCATCATACGTTCACTAAATCCATCCTTGCATGTCGTTTTTCTAAATATCATCCCATAAAAAGATTCATATGTAGGTATTTGAATTCATGAGTTAAAACTATTATTGCAACGAAAATCAACCAGTGGAAAATGTTGATACCAACCACCATTGATGTCCATTCATATTTCCCTCAACTTTTATCCTAGTGTCTAAATGGTCAGATATGTCTAGCCATAATTTTGATGGTGATATGTCGTACTAATGTTTATCCCTATTTTTAAGCATGTTTAATATTTTGATAGAATATAGAGGAAAATTTTAGATCTCAATAGGAATCAATAGAAAATGGTAATTCATTAAGCATCACTACTTATCGGTTGTATGTCTATGAAATATGATTGAATAATAGTTCCTCTCGGATTTCAATTAATGGAGTTTTCATTGTAAGATGATCCATAATAACCTATATATCTTTATTTACTATTAATTTTATTGGATGACTAGTGACAATGTCAATGTTGATGTTTTCTAATTTCCATGTTGGAATATATAATGGTTTCATAATCCCCATATAATTTTTTAATTCATCATTCTCATACTGACCTACTGGGAACGTCAATGAATATAATGTGATTTCCTTCTTCATATTTCCCCACCAAGATTTCTCTCAAGGATATCGACACATATTTTTTCTCCTTGTGTGTATGGACAAGGTTGAGCCTTGTGCATCATTAAAAATCTCCCTCCATGTCACATGATTTTTTGAAACACATAGTAATGCCCAAAATCTTATGCATCCTTCATCATCAATATTGAACTGAGGATTTCTCAAACCTGACAGATTCCACCTTCTTTGAAATCTCCTCATCATTCCAATGAAAATCCTTCATAATCTATATAATGTATGGTATATAAATCATTCTATAATGGAATGATGATGTTCCTTCTATTATGATCACATCATACATCCTTTTTAAGTCTAATAATATTGGAACCTTCTCAATTTTCATCATTGATTTGGTTGTAGGATCCTTTCTACTAAGAGAAAAATCCTCATCATTCATTTTACCAGGATAATAGTGTATTTAGAATTCATAATCATTGATGAGAACTAACAAGCTTTTTTTCTACATATTATGTTTCTTCTCAGTGAATATATATTTGAGTCTCATGTGGTTAGTATATATCTCACACCTTTCCAGGTAGATATAATTCCACCGTATTTTCAATTAGAATATCATAACCACCAACTCTAGATCATACATGGGATAGTTTTTATCACATAATGTTAGCTAACATGAGGTGTATGTAATCAATTTATCATTTTTCATTAGGAAAAATCCTAATCTCTTCTTTGATGCATCACAATATACCACAAAGAGTTATCCAGTTGTGGGTAGTGTAGGTACTTTGGTAGTGAGATGTCTTTTTTCATATCTTTGAAGTGGTTTTCACATTCACTATTCTATTCAAAACTCACTCCCTTTCAAGTAAAATTGGTTAATGGGATTAATAATTATGAGAAGTTCCTTAAAAATCATCAATAATACCCAGTTGGCTATAGAAAGTATAGATCCCCAATATATTTGCGGTTTTGGGCCATTCCTTACATTTTTAATAGAAGGTTATAAATATATTATTTTTATGGTGATATCCTGACACAAAAATGATACTTCCTCCATCCAACACTCTCATTTAATACACCTTTCATATATTATATCCCTTTAGAAATTCTTTATCATAGTATTCAAATGCTCTGCATTCCCTTCCTTGCTCTTTGAGTATATAAGAATATCATTTATAAATAGTACCACAAATATTTATAGTTAATCATCAAAGACTATATTAATTAAGCCCATGAATGTTTCTGGAGAAGTTTTCAGTGAAGTGCATCACTATAAAATCTTTATTTGAAAAACTCATTCGAAATCTATTCTTGGGAATATATTCCTTCTTCACCTTTACATGGTGATATCATAACCAAAGGTCAACCACAGAGAAATTATTTGGCCAAATCAGTTTATTGAACAAATCATATAACCATGGAAAGAAATAATTTTTCATTATCATGATTTTGTTGATATCATGATAATAAAAGAATAGATGCATTGATCTTTCCATCTTTATGATGAAGATGACTGGTGCACCCCGTGGTGAAACACTTTAGAATATAAAACCCCTTTCCAAATTCTCTTGTAACAATTTCTTCAGTTCTTCCAACTCAATGGAACCCATAATACATAGTTTCTTGGATATAGAATGATTTCAAGGTATAAGTTCAATTTAGAACTCAACCACTCAGTCAGAAGAAAGACTAGAAAATTCTTTAGGGAACACATTGCAGTAGTCCCTCAAAATGGGCTTTTATTAAAACATGATAACACCATTTCCTCAATCACATTAGTAAAATATGATTTCTCATAAGTTAATAATATACACAATTGTGTTGATGATTATAATAGAGATTCATTCCCTTTCAGAAACCTTTATTGAATTGGAGGATGCCTCGAGATATGAAGAGTGATCTCCATCTCTTAATAGTTTGTGTTGTATTTGTTTAAGTATAGCCAATCTATTCCCAATATATCATCAAACCCCACTAATGGATGTAAGATGATATTTTTTGGGAGGTTCATTCTACAAATATTTATTGGGAACTATTTATTTATATAAAATCAATAATTTAACCTCTTGTTCTTATAGATAACATCGCTTCAATATTATAAGGTTGTGTTTGAATATTTCTCCTAAAATTGAAATATATGAATGAATTCATATAAATTTAATAAAATATTATGTAAAATATTTCTGAATGAATAATTTTCATACCTATCACCACATTATTGCAAGTCCCCACGTCAATAATAGTGATAATATATTCCCTTATTTACTACCATATAGTTGTTTCATTGATTATCAAGGAGAACCCTTGGAATAGGGAATTGGATCACATAATGTATGTGTTACTTGAAATGGAAACACTATAATACAAGTTAATTTTTGATTTTAACCATCCTTTATTCTTCCCAATTTGTGGTATTTTTCATATCCCTTTGGAAAGGGCTATCTTGATACCCCTCATCTCCATATTTGATTATCTCCCGGTTCCTGAGATTCTTATTCTCCCACTTTGGAAATTGGGTTGTTGGGTTTTCATTCCTACAAGTCATTTATCTGTTGATCCAACATTATTAAACTCATCCTTACTTTTTTATCATCATGCCCACAAGAACACAGAGAGGATCCAATATCCATCTCAACCTTAAGGGCATACTGGAGAATCTCATAATAACATCCAAAGTGAAGTTCCAAGTCAGGATCCAAGTATCACTGAGAGGGGGTGGGGGTGAATCCGAGATATCTTTTTCTTTTTATGTTTCATGTTTATGAAACAACCTTCGCTTCCTGTTAAAGAGTTTCTTCCCTGAAGAACACACACAACCACATGAACATAGTATTTACAAGGTTCACTACTCAAAAAGAGTAGTTATGTCCATGGTATGGTACATAAACAATTCAGCACCACACAATCCACTATAAAACAATCCTTTGATGTGGAATACAACGAGTAGTATATACTCTTACACTCGTGTAGCACTTTCAAAACAATCCAATAGTGCGTGTGCACCCTCTTAGCACAAATAGGGTAATGTAATGACTCTGTGATTCTTAATGAACTTTCACAAATCAAATATTTCAAAACAATTCTTCACTTTCCTACCCAAGAAGCTAGTAAGAACCTCCTAGTGCAGACAACTTACGCGCCACTCCCTTCTTGCGTGCCTCCCTGCTTGCGCGCCACTTGATTGCATGCCTCAATGCTTGTGCTCCACCTTCTAGTGCACCAACTTTGGCTTATACACAATCCACTTCTTGAAATCAACTGCCTACTTGCGCGCCTCTGGAAACTTGCGTAGCAAAACTTGCGTGGAAAAAATTGCGCGCCAAAACTTGCACGGTAAAACATGCATGACAAAACATACATGGCAAAACTTGCACGACAAAACATGTGCGCCTTATAAATAAACCTCAGATTCTGCACCACTTCAGCTTGCATGCCTCCCTCTACAACATGCATGATCAGAGCCCTAATTATCTCATTAAGTGTTGAGCATATGAAAATTAGGAGGCAAGTCTTCTATTTATAGGCATTTTGGTGAATTGCTCACCACATACAATTGCACACCGCTCCCGCACTTGCGCGCCGATCCAGCACTTGCGCGCCGCTCCAGCACTTGCGCGCCGCTCCAGCACTTGCACGAAACATTATTTCCTTTGTCACATTTTGATATGATGATGTTGAAATATGACTTACATGACACTTACACTTGTGCGCCAATACTTGCGCGCCAATACTTGCGTGCCATTACTTGACTTGCCCTCCAATTTGTAACTTGCGCACCACATTATTTCCTTTGTCATATTTTGATGGGACTATCTTGAAATATGACTTGCGCGCCACTTACACTTTTACACCAATACTTGCACTCCAATACTTGCGTGCCACTTTCTTTCCTTCTCCAAAATCACTTCTTTACTCTCTATACTCTTCATAAGAATTGAATCACAAGTTCTCCAAACATTTGATATTTGTGAAATAAAAAACATAGAAGCATCATCATAGTTTACAAGTCCTTTACAAAGTGAAATGATTTAGCTTTTTGACAACAAAAGACACCACTTTATAACATCAAACTTTTCTTACTTCCTTATCCATCCAACTTTGTCCCAACAATATCCCCCTTTGGATTTTGTTGTCAACCATTATTCAAAAATCACTGAACTTTGTAACCTTAAGAAATTGATTACTTATCAAAAATTCTAAGCCTACGTGAGCTAAATCATTGTAGGAAACCAGAATTATTGACAGCCACAACCATGCTATCCCAAAGTAGTGACTATGAAATCTCATGAGCGTAACTCCTCAGCCTTCTTCAGATCATCTTTAAAGCTTCTACCTTAGCATTATTCACTTCGTCAACTTTCCTGGAAAACAACATTGTTTCCTACAGCCACCCCAACAAATAGTTAGAATAGTTCACGCACATACATGCTGGATTCACAGCTTATCCACAACTCCCTCTTTATGCATGCTTCCATAAGGATAGATTTATGAAAAAATTCTCCCCCTTGACAACACTATACAAAGGTAAGACGAGAGAGGGGAAAGAAACACGTACCTTAACCTTGATGAGAAGGAGATTGGACACCCATTTTCAACCTCAATTTTGCAAATGGTTCCTTTGGTAAATGTTTTGTGAATATATCAACAACTTGTTCAGATGTAGGAACATACTCCAGCCTCAATTCATTATTCTCCACCTACTTTTTGATGAAGTGGTAATTTATATCAATGTGTTTTGAACGATGATGTTGCATTGGATTTCTTGTAAGATTGATTGCACTCTGATTATCACAACCCAGGAGCAATGTTAGCTTTAAATCAACAAGTATATCTTCTAGCAGAGACTTCATCCACATTAGTTGAGTTGCAGCTTGAGTAGCAGCAACATACTCATCTTCAGTTGTGCTAAGAGTTACTGAATTCTGTTTCTTGGTATGCCAACTAACACAACTTTTCCACAGAAAGAAAACTCTACCAGATGTGGATCTTCAATTATCAACATTTCCTGCCCAATCAGCATTAGAATACCTGAATATATCAATATTTCTTGAGCCATAATACCTAATTCCAAAATTTGTTGTGCCTTTGATATACCTGAGAATTATTTTTCTAGAAATCAAATGTGATACTTTAGGATAACTCTGAAATCTTTCACATAAAGTAACAGCATAGACGATGTCAGGTCTTGAGGCAGTCAGATATAACAGACTTCCAATCAGCTTTCAAAACTCTCTGATCAACTTCCTTGCCTTCTCCATCTTTAGACAAATTTGTTCCCACTGAAATTGGTGTGTAAACTGGTTTTGAATTTACTAGGCCAAACATCATCAGAAGTTCCTTAGCCTACTTTTCTTGAGATAGAAAAATGTAATTCTTCTTTTGTGAAATTTGTAGCCCAAGAAAGTAATTCATTTCTCCCAGCATGGACATCTCAAATAACTTTTTCATCTCCTCAGCAAAGTTTTCACATGATCTTTATTCATTTCCATAAAATATAATATCATTGACATAAAAAATAACGATCAGTGAAAACTTCTGACATTACTTGATGTAGAGAATGCTGTCAACTCTCCCTTTCTTAAAGTATATCTTCTTTAAGTAGGTATCTAATTTAGAATACCATGCTCTCGGAGCCTGTTTTAGACCATACAAATCCTTCTTCAATCTGCACACATAAATTTATCCTTTCCAATAACAAATCCACACGGTTGATCAATGTAGACTTCCTCTTTAAGGTTACCATTCAAAAAATGCGGATTTTACATCCATTTGAACTATTTTGTATCCTCATTGTTCACCAATAGCAAGAACGATTCTGATTGTTTTTAATCATTCCACCAGAGCAAAGGTTTCATCAAAATCAATTCCTTCAATTTATGAATACCCTTTATAAACCAATCTTGCTTTGTTTTTTATTACATTACCTTCTTCATTCAGTTTGTTCCAGAAAACCCACTTTGTACTAATGATGTTCTTGTTGTCCGGATTGAGTAAAAGTTCCCAAGTATCATTCATCTCTATATGATCAAGCTCTTCATTCATTGCATGAACCCATTATGGATGCTCAAATGCTTCATTTACATTATTTGGTTCAACTATCGAATAAAGAGATGTATGTGATATATCATGCGTTGTTCTTCTTGTTTGAACCCTCTGATTTTTATCTCCAATAATGTTCTGAGCTTCCACTTTCTTCCTCAACCTAGGATGCATTGTTTGAACTCCATCTTCATTAGATGAGATTTTTGAGTCAGATTCGTCTTCTTGAGTAGGATTAACACAGTCTGCAACATTATCAATGTTGTTAATAAAATCTTCTCTATCCAGCTCAACTTCCACATCAATATATGATTGTTTTTCTTTCTCAACATTTTCAATAACCTTTACATCTTAAGAATCAATAATTCTTCTTTTTTCTTTGTTTATAAATCTATATCCTCTTCCTTCTGGAGCATAGCCAAGAAAAATTCCATCACCTCCTCTTTACTCAAACATTCCAAGGTTTCCACCTTTTTTTATAATGCATGGACTCCCCAAAACTCTTAAGTGTTTCAGACTTGGATTTTTTCCATAGAACATTTCATAAGGAGTCATATATGAGTTTGGTCTAAAGAAAAATCAGTTCTAAATATAGACAGTAGTTCTCATGGCTTTCCTCCAATAATAGTGAGAAATACTATGCTCAAGCAACATAGTTCTCCCCATTTCCACCAAACTTCGATTCTGTCTTTCAGCAACCCCATTTTGATGAAGTGTGTATGATGAACTGAACACATGCTGAATTCCATGCTTCTCAAGATAACATTAAAACTCTTCATTCTTATACTCACCAAAATTATAAGTTCTCAACTTCTTCACTGAATACTCACATTCCTTTTCTGCTTTCCTCCTAAAACTCTTAAACATTTTCAGATCATCTGACTTATGTATCATGTACATAACCCAAGTAATGTGAGTAAAGTCATCAATGGAAGTAATGAAGTACATATATCTATTTGTTGATTACTTTCTCATTAGTCCACATATTTTAGAATGTAAAATATCTAAGGTTTGTTTGGAACGAATTCCAAATCTCTTATGAAAAGAGTTTGTCATATTCTATTTTTCATAGATAGTGCATCACCGATCTCTTCTTCTTGATAAATCAGGCTTATCTTGGACATAGTCTCATGTTGATAACTTTCACATATTTCTCTGACACATATGTCGCAACATTTTATTGCATAACTTATTTTCATCCACTACACCCATGTAATAAGAGTTCTGCACTTCACCAAATTGGAACAGATTCCCTATTGTACGTTGGCCCCTTGTAACTAAATTTCCATCATTTTCACTTTTCAAAACAAATATATCTTTTCTGAAGATAACCTTTTTTCCCTCATCAAAGAGTTGTGACACACTAAGAAGGTTATGTTTCATCCCATCAACATATAGTGTTTTCTTGTATTTCATCTTTTCTTTTACAAGGATGGTCGATCCAACACCTTTTATCCTTAGAGATTCATCATTTCCAAATGTCACTATTCCTTCATTGAAGTATTTAACATTCTTCAGAAGCTTTAAGTCTCCTGTCATATGAAAGGAACACCCACTATCAAGAATCCATGGATGTTCTCCTTTTTTAGCATTCAAATATGTTTTGACAAAGAGAGCTTTTTGTTCTCCCCTTTCTTCTATTTTCTGTTGTGCTTCTGCCAATTTTCTAGCCAAGTCAATGTGTTCTGGCCAGACAACCATGCATTCTTTATTTTCAGACTTATATGACCTGTCCCTTTTAGCTTCTAAAAACTCTAGCTTCTGAAGATTATTAACAAACTTTTTTTGCTCTGGTAACACACTAAGGCAGCCCTTAGCAAGATGTCCCAGTCGATCACATCTTTCAAAAATAGTTTCTAGTGGTTGGAACCGATTCTCAACTTTCACACCAACCTTCTCATATATCTTCTGAAATTTCTTTGAAGATATTTTATGTTGAAATGATTGGCTCCCCTTAAATCCATATCTCTCAAAACTTGAGGAATAGTTTTAATTTTGTTGGTTGAAACAACACATATTTTCCATGTGTCCGAATCCACCACAATACCAACAGTAACCATAGAAAGAATATTTGCCTCTTAAACTTCTATATTGGCCAGATTTGTGAACACGCTTTTCAACAAACTTTTTAATAGAACTATGCTGACCATCAACCTTCATGTTTTCACTTATAACTCTCTTTCCCATTTCATATTTAATAGCATGATATGAATTAGAGTTCTTTCTTGACATGTGATTTTTATGCACTTCTGAGTTTTCATCATTGCTGACTTTGACCACATACACGGTCTTTCCAGCCTTGTTCTTATCAGAACCAGTTTTGTATTTAATTTCATCCTTTAATGACAACTTTTGTAGATACTTGTTTGGTTCATTCTTACCGAAACATTCTCCATCTTCCGAGATAGAATTTTTGAAGCTGATATTCATTTATTTAGCATTATAATGTTTCTGTTGGACAAGTTCTGACTCTTCTTCTTTTTCCTTCAGCTTTACTTCAAGATGATCATTAATATTCTTTGTATTCTCAAGAGAATTTTTCAGATCATTAATCTCCTTTTCCATCTTGATTTTCTCATCAGTAAAACCTTCTTGATTTCTTCATGTGTAATTTTCAATTATCAACTTGTTGTTTTCGTTCTCAAGTCTTCTGATATTCCCTATGCATTCTTCCAACTCTTCCTTCAGATGATATTCAAGTTGAGTTTTTATTCTTCTAAACTATTTCTCTCGTACTCTTCATTATTCACTAAACAAATAAAGGTATTATCTCTAGTTTTTTCATCAAATAATTTCTCAGAATCATCTTCGATGTCTTCATCATCTTCATCTTTAGATAAAAAGCTACTTCTTTTTTATTTGAAGAACTTTTTATCCTTCCCCTTTAAAACATATTTATCTATGTCAGCTTGTTTCTTTCAAAACCTTCTTGGCCTTCTATTTTCATCATCACTGTCTTATTATTTATTCTTTTGAGGGTACTTAGTTGCAAAGTGACCAACATCTCCACACTCAAAACATTTCAAGGGATGTTTACCCTTGTATTTCACTGTTCCTCTTTTCACATTCTTAGAAAACAAAGATAATGTTTCATAAAAAATTTTACATACCACATCATCAGAATCATATTCAATAGCATCATCTTCAATAAGAGTCTTCTTTGGATTCTCTCTCTTTGTAGCCTTGAATGACATTTCTCTATCAGCTTTTGTTTTTCCCTTAAAAGTCTTCTCCCTTCTCATCTCATATGTAATGACAGTTCTGTGAAAATCATCCAAAGATAATGTTTCAGGGTCCCTATCTTCTAATGAAGTTCACTTTAGCATCAAACTTTCCAGGTAGAATTCTCAAGATCTTTTCAACAACTATATAATCCACCAACATTTCACCAGGACATCTGATTGTACTGAAAATATCATTTATCATGGTAAATAAATCCCCAACAGATTCAGATTCTCCCATTTTCAATTCTTCATACTTCAGTCTCTAGATTTTTAGTTTAGGCTTCTTCACTTTTGTATTTCCTTAATAGATGTACTTCAATTTGTCCCAGATTCCTTTGGCTGTATCAAAACCCTTCACTCTTAAAAATTCACTCTCAGAAAGAGATGAGAGTAATGCATTTTTAGCTCTTCCATCATTCTCAAGATTCTTCTTATCAACAAGAGTAAGAGGAACCCTGTCATCAATTGCAGGAAATCCATCTATTTTAGTTTCATGAACTTCATATTCAAGAGACATAAGATAAGGCATTATTATGTCCTTCCAGATGTGATAGTTCATTCCATTAAAAATATGAATCCCCTTACTGTTCATGCAATTTAGATTCTCCATTACAACTTCTCTTAAACCACTTCAGCAAAGAATAAATGAATGGAACCTATCCTAATAATAACAATTGAAGTTCCTAGTCAGGATACATGTATCAATGAGAGGGGGAGGGGGTGAATCAGTGATATCTTTTTCATTTTATGTTTCTTGTTTTTGAAACAACCTTCGCCTCCTATTAAAGAGTTTCTTCCCTACCGAACACACACAACCACAAGAACACAAGATTTACAAGGATCACTACTCAACACGAGTATCTACGTCCTTGGTATGGTATGAAAGCAATCTAGTACCACACAATATACTATAAAAAAAAACCTTTGATGTGGAATACAACAAGTAGGATATACCCTTACACTCGTGTAACACATTGAAAATAATCAAATAGTGCGTGTGAACCCTCTTAGAACAAATAGGGTAATGTAATGATTCTGTGCTTCTTAATGAACTTTCAAAAATCAAATATTTCTAAAAAATTCTTCACATTCCTACTTAAAAGCTGGTAAGAACCTCCTGTTGCAGGCAGCTTGCACGCCACTCCCTGCTTGCGAACCACTTGCTTGCGTGCCTCACTGCTTACGCACCACCTGCTTGCACACTACCTTTGTCTTATAAACAACCCACTTATTGGAGTCATCTCCCTGCTTGTGCGCCTCTGGAATCTTGAGCGGAAAAACTTGCACGGTAAAACATGTGCACCAAAACTTGAACCGTAAAACTTGTGTGGTAAAACTTGCGCGATAAAACTTGCGCGGTAAAACTTGCATGACAAAACTTGCGCACCTTATAAAATACCCTCAGCTTGCACGTCACTTCAGCTTGCGCGCCACCCTATACCACTTGTGTGATCAGATCTCTAATTTCCTCTTACATGTTGAGAATATGAAAATGAGGAGGCAATTCATCTATTTATAAGCATTTTGGTGACTTGCACTTTACATACACTTGCGCGCTGCTCCCACACTTACGCGCCACTCTAGCAATTTCACGTCGTTCCAGCACTTGCGTGCCGCTCCATCACTTGAGCGACACTTTATTTCCTTTGTCATATTTTGATATGATGATGTTGAAATATTTCTTGAACACCACTTACACTTGCGTACCAATACTTGTGCACCACTACTTGACTTGTGTGCCACTCTTTAACTTGCACACCACTTTATTTCCTTTGTCATATTTTGATGGGATGATCTTGAAATATGACTTGCGAACCACTTACACTTGTGCGCAAACACTTGTGTGCCAATACTTTCTCGCCACTACTTTCACACCACTATCTTTCCTTTTCCACAATCACTTCATTACTCTCTCTACTCTTTATAAGGATTTCATCACAAGTTATCCAAAATTATGATATTTGTGAAATACAAATCAGAAAAACATCATCATAGTTTACAAGTCCTTTAAAAAGTTAATTGATTTAGCTTCTTTTATAAAAAAAGATAACACTTTATAACAGAAAACTTTTCTTACTTCCGGATCCATCCAACTTAGTCCCAACACAAAGTCTCAAATAACCAAATAAATTATTATATTTATCTTCAATAAAATAAATAATATTTCCACTTTTCCTTTAGATATCAAGAAAAATACGGAGTAATGTCATGAAAGCCTCATAAATGTTTCATATTGGGCTCTTATAGTATCATTTTCCTTTTTCTTCAGTGTGAGGAACTCCAACTACATCATAAGATAGAGATATCAGGGGAAATATTTATTGAAAAATATTTTCTGGAATCCATACCAATCGATTAAATCAATTTCCTATTTAGAATTCGTGTTACTGATTAGAGTCCACCACTGATTAGCCACCCCATCAAAATGGTAGACCGTAAACATGAATTTCTCTTCTCTTGAGAATTAAAGGATAGAGGATGTTTTCTCAATAGAGTCAATCCATTTTTCTATGATGAGGGGATCAAGGGATCCAAAAAATATAGGAGGCCATTGTATTATAATTTTTTTGACCACAGTAAGATAAATTTTAGAAGAGGTAGGGTGTTACATCTTAATAATGTTGTTATATGTAACTTAATCTTGTTGGGATAGTACTGCCATGATGTTCTGATACCCTTCTCCCACCGAGGTTGGTATCTACCTAGTGAAATCTTCTCATTACCTATCACATTGTTTATTGGAAAAAGTTATCATACTTAAATCCATTATCTAAAAAGTAAAAATAAAATTATGAAGGATAGATTATATAGAGAATAATAATATGAAATTAAAAAAGGAAAATAGGAGGATAAACTTATAAATGGAAAGTATATCCTATTTTTTATTTCCCTGTGTTTAGATCTCGGATATAGATGGTAATATAATTATCCCAAGGGTTCTTAATATTTTTTTTAGTCTTAATCCACAAAATTAACTAACTATTACATGATACCAACTATGGTGACCCAATCCTTTTTCACATATTATTACTTGATTTTAAGAGTGTTTGTCGATAAAATATAAACCATGGATTGAAAAGTCCCGTGTCTTTGCAAGACTAGATATAGAAGTATAAAAAATGAAATTAAAATAGAAAATATTTTATTAAAATTTATAATGGTCTCTTAACTCACATTGAGATCCTAAAACCGTTTAGAATATCTTGGGGAGTATATAGACCAAATGGATAAGCTAAAAAGTCATATAAGGGAATAAATATATGATAAAAACACAACATATTAATTATAAGTCCTAATAAGATAATATATAAATGTCAGGATGAAGAATAATAATATATAAGAATATTATATAGAAAAAGGAATTATATGATCATTTAAATATAGAAATGTTTTAGAAACACATTACATAACATAAATATGAGTCAAGGCTAACTATCAATATGATATCACATGGTAGAAAAAGTCCCATAATCAATTAGGCTTACTCCCAAATCCCATTCACAAAATATCATGAGAAAACTAAATTACCCAATTAATTGTATCACTATCTGGGTGCACCCATCATATTATGTTCAAGCATATGTGTTACACATAAATAATCAATCAAATAGAATGGACGTAATGGTTACCTATGGAAAAAACAAGTATCATTACCATTTTATGTGGAATAAACAAGGGTGTATAATAATTTTATCCAAGAAATTGGGGATTTAAATTATTATTTTTAATAAATTAAGGAAAATTAAGAATAGATAAATAATAATGTTTTCCATATGAAATGAAGACAAGAAAAACAATGGTTATATAACAATAATAATGTGCCACTAAAGTGCAGATATATTGAAAATAATAAAGTGTAAATAAAATATTGTAAAAGAATAATAATATTCATAATGATATTAGTGAACTAAAAATGGATTTTCATGATAAAATCAGTGGTTTTAGAAAATATGGGCATCTAAAAACATTTTATTGAGGGTACTTGAAAAGGCGTAAGAAATAGAAAATTTCAGTTTTTAATCAAGAGGATTTGAGAAGGAAACTTTTTTAAATAGAAATTTCCCCATCAATGAAAGATAAATTGATATAGATATATATGTATGGAACCCATATATATATATAGAACATAAAATAAATATATATGAGTAATTATTATATAATAATTGGAAAAGAGAGATAAAGTGTTACCTAATGTAAATATGGTGCTTCTAAGAGATCACCTACCTTATGCCTGAATTCATTTTGAAATTGTACTCAATGTCATGGATAATAAAATAATATTAATTAATTTAATATATTAGAACCTATTCCAAATTTTATTTGATTTATTATAATTTAATAAAGTTCATTTTTTGGCTATTTCATAGGTGTTAGAAGGTTCAATTTCATCATTTTAGGTGTCTTTTTTTCTTGGTTTCATGGTCATTTCACTTGTTTATAATTATGGAAGTTATTTTTGATTGCTAATAAAAATAAATAAGTGAAATTAAATTTTATTAAATACCATATTTAATTTTAAAATGTTTCATATATCATTTTTTCTAACATAAGGATGATCCATTTTTTAAAACATTTTCAATAAATGTTTATTTTATTTTACTGGTTTTCCAACCATCATTAACTTGTTTGTTTTATTTATGTTATGTCTATATATTAGATATAGAACAAGAAATAATTTATAATATACCTATTTAAATATTAATTAACCAGAATAATTGTGTTATTACTATCCATTAACGTGGTAATGTAAAACAAAAACTCATTATCCACATATATGGTTAACAACCATAATTTGGACAATGGGTTCCTTCATTTTAATTAAAGGAGATGAGAAAAGGGTTGGATAGAAAGTGTTACATTATAAATATAAAATTTCATTATATAAATGATACTGGAGTTATTATTTCTTTATGGATGAATGAGACGAGGAGAAGGAATATGAAGAAAAGAAATTTAAATATGTGGTTTAAGAATGTAACTCTAGAATATCACATAATTGAATGATAACTTATGGACCTTGGAAATGGACTTTTTGTGACAACATATCCTATATAATGTTTTTATGTAAGTTTATAAGGTAATTGTTAATATAATTGTCTATATAAAAGGCAAAAAGTGGTGATAGAATGCGATTGAAGGGGTGACCATTTATAATTGAGTTTATGGACACTTTATGAATTTCTCAAAATATTAAAAAATAAAAAGACTATTCTTGAGAAAAATTCATCTAAATAGACTATAAATGTATAGGAGAAGAAATTTGAACCATTTATTTTCGTCTTTGTCCATATTTATTATTTTTATCATTTTTAAATAATTTAAAAAAGTATTATATTAATCAAATATCATTATAGTCAAATTGGATAAAATTCATTACTATAACATAAAAAGCATTTGAAACTAAGATTAAAATGAAAAAAAATATTTTATTATGTCCAATAAATCTCATGTAAGTCTAGAGAATTCATGGATCTGGTTAACGATCTCATATTATATATATTTTAATAATTTTAAAGTCATTTATTTCATTTCCCATTAATTTCATATTTATTTCATCATTGTTGTGTAATAAATTAACATAATTATTTCATACATATAAATTAAAAATAAATTCCCATGAATAATATTTGTATATTATCATTAAAAAGTATATTTATTTCCAAACATATTTTATGAAATTCAACATATTAATAATGTTGTACTTATTAAAAACCTTTGTGTGACAAGTTTTCCTTTCTTATAAATAAAATACGATAAAGACAATAATGTCATTTGAATGAATCTAAAAGGTATAAAATTCTGTACATCAATGATTATGGTAGATAATAACTCATAAAATAGGTTGATTTCATATTTTTTTGGAGATTTTTAGGTTCTTATTATTTTAAATGAAATCATTTTTACTGATTTTTCTTTTACATGCACAAGAACTGTGCCAGTGTTGCATAATAAATATAGGTAATTATTTAATATATAAAAATTTAAAATTAATTAATACCGTAAAAATAAATTTATTAAGATTAATATATTCCATTATATTAATTATATATATATATACACTCATATCCATCCCAAGACAACTTCTTTAATTTGTTAATTTTACTTTTCTAGCCTTGCGTAAGAATTTCACAAGCATTTGGATAAGATTCATGTTATATAAGTCACATAAATTCTATGATATTTGTAAAAATAATAATTTATGAATTATATTTATTAACAAAGTCATAAAAAGAAATTTAAATTCTAAATTGATGTCTATAATGCAACCAATTTTACTTTTTCAATGTTTCTTCGACACTTCGCCGGTAGTGAAAATGATTTTCACATTTATCAGGAAATAATTTATAATTTAAATGTAATAAACTATTTTTACAATATTTTAATTAAATTATAATAAATTGTTCATTTAATAAGTTTAATAAATTTTTATATCATATATAATTTTGATTATATCATATATATACTGTATTTAAGAAAAAAAATGCATTTTCTACTATTTAGAACATTTTTTTCTTTTTTAGAAATTTTTAAAATTTTACCCATAGAATAATTTTGGTTTGAAAATATAAAAAATTAAAATCATATTAGCAATTAAATTTTATAAAAGTGTTATAAATTAATTATAATAATTTTTTAGATAGAAAACAATAATTGCTGCTTCTAGATTAAAAATATATTTGAATAATAAAATTTAGTTAATAATAATTAATTATTGATTTCCAATGAATTAGTAAATATAATTAATAATATTTTTTTCATATTATTACCCGATAATTTAGGGGAAATTTCAAAATGTTTGTTTCAGTATATCATAGTTTCTTTAAACTCAATTCTGCATGAAACACAACCTATCGAAGACATAAAATTATTTAAATAAAATTATATAAAATAAACTCACTGTGTTATATTAATCAATCATACCTCCTGGCCTTCTTCAATCTCTAATTATAATCCACATTATCATGTTCCATTCATAAAATCACAACACACTTCCAATTAACCACCAAAAAATATGGACCTGAAACCACTGATGAAGGATCCACCACCTATTTTAAAAAATTATAATGTTAATGATTGCCTAAACCCAATTACCTAGATGTATAATGATAAAATCAACCAAATTATGATCTGGACTATGGTACTACCCATCAAATAAATTATCTCTTTAAGCCCAATTCTAATAACTTAGTAATCTCTGCCACTGTAATTTCCGATTGAAACATGACAAATAATTCATTTAAAGTGACTAGTACAGTTTTTAACACACCACACCCAAAAAAATATGAAAATATATATCAAACATCAGTTCACATTTCCATTTCTTAATCCATTTAAATAAATATGTTTTAATCTACCATGAATAGGTAATGATCACTATAATTTCCTTGAAGATCCTCTGAAAACTACCAAAACATACACATATTATCAAAAATGATCTACCAATTTTTTTTGACTCGTCACTTCCAAATAATTGATAAATTAGATATTATAAATCCTATGGATGATATGTCTCAATGCTTCTTGGATTCAATCACTAACACACTTTTGAAAAAACTCATTCATGAAGGCTTTATCCTCATTGGAATCTTGTGATCATTGGAACACATCCACCAATGTATATAATCGATTTATTTTGTAATTATATGGTTGAAACATCATCCTAAAAAAAACTATTCATCATGATCTACCACCCCATGAGAACTTATATATCCTTAATCCAATACATTAGAATCATATTCAACCTCCCCAAGACCAAATCCCATGATCAGACTCTGCTTGATACCATAACCAAACTTATACCATTTGTTCATTAAGAATCCAAATGTATTCAAATCCCTTAACATTCCAAAATCAATATACCATAATGACCATCCAACTACCACTCTCATGCATCCACAATACCAATAATTCATGGTTCATATCACCTTTAACAACATCACACTCCCTGTCATTCGATCATTCTAGTTTTCTGTCCATTTAATCAACTTTTAGATCACCTTAGGATATGCTCCATATATCACCATTCATGATAGTTAGTTATCGTCAAGATTTCTCATACCTATTTTCCATTTCAAAACATAATAGAAAATTCATCCATAAATTCATCTAAAAAACCAATCATAATTAGGGTGTTTATTCTAAGAGATATTGGTTCAATCTTGACCATATTTATCTCCTTATACTTCTCTTTAACCTCACCATTGATATTTTCCATCACATAGAACATGTGTCACTCTTCTTGGGTGATACTTATGTCGTACATCAACCCTTAACAAATCGTTATAGGTCCCACTTTGATTGGTTTTAGTGCCATAAAAGATCATGAAATTGTGTTACTTATCTCTATAGTAACACCTAAATTTCCACCATAATCCTCAAGATAATAGGCCTCAGTTTATGTCCTTAAAACTCATCAGTCCTCATCCCACAATGACACTCACCAATTTATAATTTCCATAGGTTATCCATGTATCAAACATGAACCACATCATTATCACATATATATAACTACAGAACACTTCCAAACCTCCCTAATATTTAAACATGACTCTCATTCCCATGAGTTAGAGATTATCAGGGATATGAAAAAAAACTCGTATAGAAAACATGCTAAATAGAATTCAGTTTCGCATGAAAAATACACTCCTAGCTACCATCCAATACTGCATAAAAACCCACCATACCTACCCCTACCAACATTATACTTGTAAATCATATCAATGGTCAATAAGGTTAGCCACCCAAATGGTATACCCTTGAAATCCAGTATTGATACTACTATTCACTAATTTCCTTACATCCCAAATCACCGTCAATCAATGAAATTTTCACACAAAAATTAAATTTAGCACCATTCCTATTCTAAAATCCTAGTAGAATCTCTCTTCTATGATAAAAAATATATCACCCACCTATACTTTATTTCTCTAATGCACTTGAATACCCAGGATAACCCTTCTCATAGGTTTCCCTAACATACCACTTAGAACGATCTAACTAAGGTCTATATCAAGTCAATATATCAATAGGCCTTCCACCTAGCCCGGCAAGTCAGGTCCCAAAAAATACCAGAGCTTAACAGACACCATCCATGCTACCACATCGAATAGACCATGAAATCCATCTTGTAAAAAATCCACTCTATGGTATTTATATACATAACATGAATTGAATGGGAACATATCTTCCTACAAAGGCACTAAATTTAATCATGAATTTTTGTACATAAATTCACTTCTTCAATACCAAAATTTCACCAGTAAAGTTCTATATATGTACATATATGAATATATCATCATAATCTTAGATGAAATATAGTATGGGTAACATTTTTAGTGTCTTAGTTAAGTAAAATACCAACATAATATATATAAGAAATCATATAGGTTGTTATTGGAATATTAAATAAATTAAATGAAATAAAAAACCCATTAGCAGATTCCCACTAAGGCTATATGCGATTTATTGACCTATTATGGTCACTATGAAACTTTTTCACTTGAAAAAATGTATTATCACAATCAGTGAGTGTATCTCTGTAGAATAAAAATGTCCTTCCATCAGAGGTAAATAAATATATACTTAGATTTCCAACTTAGTATAATTTCACCACGAATAACTACATGAAAACACCATATAAAAATTTATTAATGATTAAAATATATGAACCCTCTTTAGTGAAAAAAACACAAATATATACCCCTATATGTCATTTGAATTCAACGTGTCAAATCAGGATACATATAGATATATCATTCCAGTAAGGAAAAGAATTCAAATCTATAACTAGTCTTTTTAAAATAGGATAAGATCAAGAATTCCATCAATAAACCACCTATATCATGAACAATGTATGTCACCTAGGGTGAATATTGTAAAACTATAACATAGTAATTCCAGAACATCAATCCAATCCATGGAATCATTGAAATCTAAAAATAACAAGTGTTCATATTTCCCTATTCAGGTATCTATCCTAGGCTCGAAAAGATCCCTATCTCAATGATAACATATCTATAATAGGAAAACAAATAAAAATATCTATGGTGCCACATTATTACATCCCACCATAAATCAATCTTTAAATAATAAATATATTGGTTGTCCTAATAACCATAGGCACACATCAAAAAATGATGATTTCTTTTGAGTATTATTGGGGGTATAAGAAGGTTTCATTGGAAGGATATACAACCTGTATCATAGTGTTCAATTAGAATTAGATAACTCAAACCACATACACATAGACAATCATTAAACAATATAGAATGAAATAAATTATCAAACCATAATAATATGAATATGAGACCCAAAAATGGTCATTTACACTCAATCTACCATTGATATGATTACATATACAGTAACATAAAAACTATAATAAATATAAACCAAAAATGTATGAAACTACAAGGAATTCCCTAATCCCCACATCATCTAATCTCTAATCCCAATATGAAACATGATCAAATAATCATGGTCCTTGGACTAACCTATTTAGGAAACATGTGTAGTGGTGATAGAATACCCATGTGGGATTTCTTCTAAGGAATTGTGTGAGTGAAATACTAAGTAGGGAACCACCAATGTGATCAAGTAAATAATCATAAATATTGTGACATGTTCATCTGACTTGCTATAAAAAATAAACAAATAAATATTCAAACAACCCATAATAAAATAATTGACCATAAATTGGAGTTTCACTAATCACATCATGTAGAATATTACTTCACATTTACCCTATATCACACCATTTTATATCCTAAGGTATGTGACCCTGGTCAAATATAAAAATTCTGATTATTTTTTAGGTATCTCTGAGAACATCATGATAACCATGCCAACCTAGAAACTTGTAGGCTCAATATCCATGGCAGCCCTGATAGTATCGTCACCACTATGGGGACCCATCATGCCGTAGTACAAACATTCAATCTCCAAATCCATGATGGTAATTTCAACAATATCTAAGACATTAAAAACTATAATTGTATGCAATAGAATCTTGTGACATAACCCACAACCATCTAAATAGTGTTATTCGGGCTCCACAACCATTTCTTCACAAACCATATAACCTGGGTTCTGAATCCATGGAAGCTACAAACAATAACTTGAAATATCTTGGGATATAACCCATGATAATGCATAATCTGTAATTCAGAATCCATATCCATGGTAGTCCCAAATTTTTAATCTGAGATCCAAATTAATGGTATCCCCACTATAAGAATCAAAGATATACCCTATTGAAGTTTCTTCATATATGTATTACATAATTAATGTTTTCCCTATATGGAAATTATAATTTTTTAGGAAAACCACCCAAATAATGTATACTAATTCCCAAAAAAATAAAGAAAGTACAAGACTTTTTAAACATAAAAAACGTTAATTACTCCCTGTATCCCACTGTACCCTCACAGGGTTGGTTAGTTATTGGGGTACCTGCAGTGTTCTATGAGGTCAATATATAGATGAAGACGCCCTAAGAGGGTCCCCAATACTATAATAAGTCTACCAGGTAAAAACTCAACTCTCAGATGACTTTACATCCCATGACAAGGGCATACTCACTACGTGGCCACATAGGCCTCATGTGTAAGCCCCACTTATGTATGACACTAGGGATGTCTCAATGTCTATCTCTATATCTAGGGACACACTATGATAGTTAGGCCACCCAACTCATGTACATTCAAAATATGCTATTTCACCCAAGTCCAAACCCAAGATAATGGGGAATAATTTCTCATCCACATTCCATTCGATGAACATTATAGTTGTAATGTTCCAGAAGGAGTCCTCATGTGTCCCACCCATGTTATTTATCCTAGGTAAACTAACCTCTCCACATGGAGGCTTCCAAATGAACATATGGGAGATCTACTAAGCCATACTCAGACCAATCGAATACATTATGAGTACTCATTTCATTAGGAAATTACTACAATGGCCTCCATAATATTTGTCTTAGACAAACCATCTAGTGTTGAAATCCCAAATGTTGCCTTATCTTTTTTCATCCAAAATATTGTATTTGTTAAAGAGTGTAGATCATTTGAGATTGAAAATCATTAACACATTGAACAAATAATCAAAACAATTCTCAAAATCGATGACAAAATTGACATTTCTACATGTCCATAAATCATAATAATCATGGATAATACAATACAAATTGTACTTAGGACAACGTACCAAATTTTATAATCCTTTTTAATTAATCAATATCCTTAAAACACTATATCTGGCCTCACACAAGATCCATTGACCAAATCCAATACACTTCAGACCTTAACTAATGAAAAAACCCATATTAATTAATTATAATCACATTGTAAATAATTATAGGATTATAAATATATTTTTTAAATTTTATTCAATAGGAAATAATAGAAAAAAACTCATTGTGTAACATTTCCACTCTTAAAATCATGAAAAAAACCATATAAGGTATGAATAAAACCACAAACAACAAATTAGGCCCTACCACAATCATATGGTACTATAATTATAATTAATTTAATTAATTTATGGGAATATAAATTAGAAATTTTATAATGGATACATACATAGATAAATCTCTATGAAATTTGGTGAAGATGGTGTCTCAGGACACTATCATACCAAGCATAATTGAATCCCTGTATGAATTGGATTATTCCACCAGGCTTCAGTGGAATATGAATGAAATAAAAAACATAGAGGAATAAAAATTAAATGAATATATGTATGGTGAAATAGGTATGATAATAGAATATGAAATATACTTGGTATCGATGAATAAAATATCATTAAAGCCAACCATAATCAATTTGGGAAGGGTATAAAAAAGTAGTAATGGAGAAGGAAGACTTCCCATAAAATTTGATGCCTAAAACATAATATTTTTCAAATTATAATGATATCATCGAGTTAGTAAAGTGATACAAGATATCTGATGTTAATAGTAGATACTAGGGTTTTTCTCCACAACCACTAGATGGTCATTCTCTAACAACAAGGGTAAAACCTGTAGTTATCGAATGGTTGGTGGCTTGTTGCAACCACCGCTTTAGAAACTACCCATAACCCCTCTATTGGACCTTACAAGATTTTGATACACCTACAGAGCTTTATTCATTTTCCAATAGTATCCATTTGATTTGTTCCACAACCTGGAATTCAACATCAATTCTCGGATCAAATTATACCCATCCAAAAATTAAAAATTTTAATTCTATCTAAAATTTCAAACCCATCAATATTCATGGGGTATTAGAATATGAATCAAAGTATATATAATCCAAATACAAGAAAGTATTCATCCACTCTTCCTAATAATATTATTCTACTAATTATTTAATTATGTTATTTAATAACACACTCTTATTTATTATATTGATAATGTTAAATAAATTATAAATAGAAGGCTAAGTGAATTTCATATTAAAATTTTTCATATCACTTTATAAGGAAAAATCCAATAAAATATACCACATATTATATAGTGTATAAAGCCAAAGTGTTGTTTACCACTATGGTAAAATTTCTCTCACTCTTGACTATCATATGTGATAACCTAACTAAAAATGAAAGTTGACAAATTATATTGGATGGAATACAAACCCTCAATGATAAATGACTATGAGTTTTTCATGATATGATGATTTATCACAGTTACGTTACTCATCCATTAAAAAATAGTAATTTTTCTCTATTTTGTTATTGTATAATTTTTGAATACTTTATGAAAACTAATGATATTTGGAATGAATCCTCAAATTCCCGACTCTTGGTGGGATGGGACCAATATTGTTTATTAAAATTACTCAAATGGTGCCTACTAATTTTAAAAATATGATATATAGGTTATTTTCATTCCAACCAATAAAATATATTAAATATGTATTACATGTCATTCAACATGTTTTTATTCTTGGTCCAAGTTATATGAACTATAAATATTTGATATTCATTTCTTTCCTCATGCGATGAACATTATGGTTATTTATGTCCTTTCCATATGATGATAATAAATATTGGAAAACTGCATTCCCTTACTATATTTAATTTCATAGAGTTCCCATATTTTGTAACAATAAACGATAAGGTATATCATCACATTATTAAACTTTATGATAAATCTTACGTTAGATAATTATTTTCACCTCATATAATTATACCGCACTATTCAAAAAATATTATTATAAAATTTCCTGATAATTGAAAAATTGAGTATAGTGGACTCCAATGTCATCAAATCAGTTTCCCATGTTCATTTAATTTGTGTTCACTTCCTAATAGAACCATTTATTTCTTTATATACAAGAATTCAACATTGATTTTATTCATGTCAAGGTTTACATAACCTATGTCAAAAATTCTATTTGGCCCAACATTATATGTGGATTAATTCTAGTTTTCATTGGATACGTAATGAAACCCAAACCTCCTAACTCAGCCCGTAAAATATGTTTCTTTCCAAAATTATTCTCTATTTCACTATGGATGTAGATTCTTTTCCAATAAAACTATTTATTCACTATCACACTCATGTGATAACATCTCTCTCTTACTTCACTATTTACATGGGACTATTTATTTTTATGGGATAAATAAACTAGAAGTATAAATTTAATGTTATATATCTCCATAAAATATATTATTGGACCTATAACTTCTATCTGCAGCCTATACACATCCATTTTCTTTTCAATTTAAATTTCATATTTTCTAAAATGAGTTTCTTTATTTTTGATTCAATCTAATTAATACCTTGAAATCTATGGACCCCTTATTTTATTAATTCACATTCATTTTCTCCCCATAATAATAAATTTTCATTTATAACTATGCATGACTAGATTCATATCTTCATGGGATATGTAGATACTTTTGAATAACTTGTCAATATACAAGATATATTTTTTCATTTTCAACCATAAAAAATAATTTCTATGATTTTATACCCCCAACCTTTATGCATCAGTTAGCCTATGTATCTGTACTACTCATAGGAATACCCTAAATCACTTTTTGGGAGGCTCTTTGGTGCATCCAAAACCACTCATATGTGTTAGTTATATTGAACATCATTAAAAAATATTTTCAATTTTACCTCAACATCATTGGATTTCATATAAATTAGTTTTTGTGTTTCATCTCAATAAAATTTTACTTGGTTCTACCCATATGTATCACCCTATAAAAATAGTATACCCCTTGAATAATCTAATACATTAAGATTTTTTTTTCATAACCATAAAACCCATTTCATTATTTTGATAATTGATTAATCATAAATCCTTCAGGATGGCTGGAATTGAGTGAATCATATCAAGAGGGACCCCCTAAACCTCATTATGGAACATGAATTTCAAAACCTAATATTACTCACCCATGGAATGTGTGTGTGTGTTTGTTTTTTTGTATGAACCCAGGTCATAGAATCCCTTTCCATTATGATTCTGGGATACTGGTAGTTTATGAAGTTGGTTCCATGATATATAGAGTGTTGGTTGAGTACAAGAAGGGTTCCCCAACCAAAAAATGAATGACTACAACTTAGATAGGTGTTATGCATCATAAGGGTGGTGGGTTCGGTATAGTGGATTGAAAATGTAGTGTAGTGGGATTGATGAGAAATAGGTATAACTTAGAGGTGTGTTTTAGTGTAGGTCCATCCTCTGAGGTTGAGAATTATGACTTGTAGTGACGAGGAATTGAGGTATAGTTTTTAGGTGGTCATTCTAATTTAAGGGATATAACAGAATGGATCCTTGGGTTCTGTCATAGCTTCTTTCTCAGTGAACGAATTCTACTAGGTAGTGTGTAATGCAATATTGTAGCGTCAAATCCATTTTCGTAGGATCTATTCCTCGAATCTAACAATTGATCAGAAACACTCATTGATCAAGGGGTTTGTGGCAGGTTCCCTTCAATTTCACTATAGTTTCCCCTATTTTAAGAACATTTTTGTCATATTCCTACGGGTTTCTTTACTATGTTATAATTTTCAATTAGATATAAATATACTGAGTCCATTTGAACCTGACTATACCCCTCTTCATTATATTTAACCCCTAATTCCTATGGGTAGTTTTTCAATTTCTTTAGGGGTATTTTCAATGTGGATTGATCATGGATTCTCGTGTTTCATCTAATGTAATAAATGGTACGTTCTATCACCATTTTTATATGTTGTTTATTATGGATCGATCTTGTTTCATAATTTTTAAACATTTAATCTAGTTTCACCTAATCTTTATTGTTCTATTTTAGTTTCCCTTTTTTTCCGTGGGTGTGGTTATGGAATGTAATCTGTGCAGGGATACAGTTTCTTATGGGAGTGGTGATTGGAGAACTGTTTTACCCTTCCATTTCCATTTCAAGGATGTCAAAACATTGATGTAGAGGGTTAATTGCATCTCTAAATTATTTATTTGAAAAAAAATCACAATGTTTTTTCCTTTTGGAGAGTTATATTATTATCCTAATGAAGATTAAACCAGATTATATAATTATATAAGTTTATGGTTGGAAACAGTAGTTATTTCATTCCACCATCATAACAACTTACCTCTTGAATTACTAGATGGTGTGTTATCTTTGTTATACTTGGTTTTAGGTTTTTATTATTTGATTAAATTGTTTAATTAATTATTTTTCTAAATATTATAAATCCAATAATTTTGAAATAATTGTATTATAAATTAAATATGAGTCCTGCTTAATGAATCTAGTGGATCCTGTAATATTATGTTAGTCAAATTGATATTAATTACATGATTAATTGAATTTTTCTTTGATTTAATATAATTTATTAATAATATGAAGTTGGAATAGTTGTAAATCTTAATCATACTATAAATTGTTTTTAATGAATTGTTGTTCCTTATAGCTCATTAATGTTGTAAAATGATAGAAATCATGTTTGAATTGTTTAATTGAATATTTTAGATAATTCTATATATATCCCACAAATGGATACTTTTACAAAGAATATATTAATTAAATATGTAATAAAAACTTTTTGTTTGAAAAATATGATTTTTGGGGGCTAAGAGAGCTTGTTTACATATGAAGGCTGAATGCCTTATTTTGGGTGAAGGTTCTATATTGGATATGATTATTTCATGTCACCTCCTATTATGTGATCTAGATGTTAGATTTTCTATGAAATATGATATGATCATGGGATAAATGATGAGATATTATTAGTAAATGTTGAGGTTGTGACAGTATTTGATTCCTATAATGAAAATATGAGTGGTGATATTCATGTGGGTGTTGGGGATGGTACTGGGGATGATGGAATGGGTTGAAGATCTGCTTACCCATTTTTTGTGCATAATATGAATTCTTTTTTTGTGAATCTATTGAAAGGCCTAATGGAATGGTTTCTGGATTACATACTTTCTATTATACAATTCTTGAGGTAGCTGGATGTGATTGGATGCATATATTAGTTGATAGAAAACAAATGTTTTCCTACAGTATCTACATGTAGAAGTTCATAATAATGATTAATAAATGTTTTAACATTATGGGGTTGGTTTTTATAGTATGAAAATGAGATGATCTTGAGAAACCATGGAATCCTATTGGATTATGCATGGAGGGTATGGACATTACTCTAAGTATTAAAGGAATTGATAATTTTGAATAATGTTATAAATTATTGGTTAATGAATTATTTAAAGTAAATTGAATTGTTCAAAATGAATGAATTAAATTAATGTAAATATTCTTAATAGTGTGTGTGATTTTAGGATATCTAGAACCAAGCAGTGGAAGTCATGTATCTGATTGATGACTACTGTATTGGAGCCTAAGACAAGGTTATTCCCATAGTGTTGTTGGGAACTATATTATATCTTTTATGTTTAGTGATTTCATATACTACCTCACCTATGTTGTTTAGATAATCTAACACTAAAAGGCCATGGGATGGTATTTTTTCCAATATCCTAGTGGATGGATGCATAGATAACTACCCCCTCTACACCCACTCTCATCTCTTCATAAAATTATATATCGGTAGGCTTGGTGGTTTGTCTCGCTGTATATGTGTGTAGAGGATTTTGATTTATTATTGTTATTTCAAATATATATATATATCTGGATATTGTATCCAAATTCATATTATAGTTATGAATTGTATAGGATGTGATGTCTTGATGTAACTTACTTGGTGTATGGGTTGGGATGGATTTAGGTATAATACTTGATGTATTATATGTATCATAAATAATGTGTTGGATTATTGAAACTAATTGAATATGATATATGTTTATGTGGATGGTATGATTTGATGATGTGAGGCATGATTATCATGTTTTGTTACTTATCCCATGTGATTTCCCAAACCTGGATGCCTCTCAGAGGTTCCCCAAGCCTATTTGACCACATGGCCTCAAGGGAATCTCCCCGAATGCCAAATGATATTGACTAGTAGTGAGGGCCTAGAGTGTTTCCATGGGGATACTAGTTCCTCAATACTAGAGTGTAACACATCATTCAAATATCATAATATAATGTAAATAGTGGAAGCATTATTAGTTATTAGAAGTCATAAAAAAGTATAATGAAGTAATAATAATTAGAAGCAACTGATATAAATATGAAAATGATGATGATGATATCCCATGAATCAATAAATCTAAAAAACATGGATACAAAGAATAAGATTGTAAATTCATTAAAAAAGAATCAAAATGGAATCCAGAAACATTCCCGAGCTTTCCAAGAACCATCTCGGTCATCTACAACTAGATTTATCCTATGAAATAAAGAAATCAAATGTCTAAAGTGATACACATCCCTTTTTAACCCCATTATACATGTAGTCTTCATGGGTACTAATGCCAGCTTGGATTCTTTGTGATACAAATCTCATTATTCCACCACCAACAGTGTGTATAATATCATGTAAATGTAATATAAATCCAAACGGAGTGAAATAATGCATATTTAAAGGTAAAGCAACACAGTAACTTAAATATCAAAATCTCTTCGTCATCCCTCGGCTGGTTTTTCAACATGTAACCATTAAAATTATTAATTAAGTTATATTTTATATAAATACTTCATGTGAGGCATAACCAATAAGTATATCACCATGTGACAGTAATAGTGAAGGTTCTATGATGTAATAATGCAACATGATGATATTAATGATCAAGAGGTTCCAAGGTAATCAATAAGAAATTGTACACCTCAGGGGTCACCAACTCAGTAGTAATTGAATCCTGGTTAATGTATAAGAGTTTAATGGAAGGATAATCATCCAAGGAATTCTATAATAATGAGTCTAACAGATTCCAAGAAAAACCTCCAAGGTAAAACGGGATAAGAAATAGCTAGGCCCAATGATAGAACCAAGGAAAATCATGTCTATAGAAGCCATGTTGGATCCTTTGAGTGTATCCAAGTCATAATTTAAAAGATATTTAAGGGATCCTAGTATTTCATATCGAGCATCCACTAATAGACGAGGATCGTGTTCTATGGTGGGTCTCAACAAAGGAAAATAGAATCCTTAACATGGAATGGAATCCATGAGTGCTCAAGGCATTCCCTTAGGAATCTGAAATCTAAATTTAGTAAGAAAAGTCTTATAGTAATTTCAAGTTACATATATGAGGCACCTTACAATGAATTCATGTCATTAATTAAGCCATGTATAGGTCATAAAATTTGATATTTTCAAGAGGTCCATGCCTTTCCTTTTGTTTGTGTGACAGTATTAGGGGTCTTCAACCATTTATTTCATCCAATTCCCATTGAATTCCTTAATTTCATTACACTACCATAAACTGTATATGAAAATTGATTCTATGGACATTTGATCAAACATACCATTACATTTAATAAGGCCAAATCATATATTAACAATACTTTCCAATTAAATTTATGATTGATTTATCAATTTAAAGTACTTATGTTAGGATGGTCTTGTTGGAAGAAACAAGTTATTATCCATAAAAAATTTGGCAATTAAATATTCATTTGATGATGTATTATTACAAGTAGGAAGCTAAAGATAAAGCTCACCAGAACATTAGCTCATATTGGTATAGCAAACCACAAAAAACCTAATTATAGAAAATCAACATACATGGGGTGGTTATAATTTTGTAAATCCTCACCAAAAATGAATAGTAAATATGTAACAGGTCCTACAATAGGGTTATAACCTCTACAATCAAGGAATATATATTTAATAGATGATGCCTGATGAAATCAGTGTACCCACATGACAATTTGTAAAATGAAAAATATTGAACAACAAATTATCGACCACCTAACTCATACTCGTTTGACTATCCTCATCCAGTATCATCCACTAATTTGAACTAGATTAGAAGAGATCTACAGAATTGTACAACACCCCATAATTAGATAATATGTGCATATATCTATATAACATCTTTGATAGTAAGAATAACGAAGAAAGATTTAAAGTGGACCGTGTACTTAGTGATGCAGGTCCAATGAGGTGACGGGATCTTTGATCAGACTCTAGGTGGATTCTCAAGATAAAATAGTATAATAGAACATCCAATAGCTCAAAAGGGATAAAATTGAAGGTCATGACCACTGGAAAACAAAAAAGAGGGGATGGAGTTAAAATTAGATCATTTATGGGAAAACTATAAAATCACCCAAATTTGGGATTCACACAGATTGTGAAACTATGCACTAATTGTGCATGTTCTACTGTAGGAAGGGGTACCTGTACAGTTAGGTGACACATTTTGGGAAACTATGTGCCAACCATGAATAAAACCACTTCAAATATTTCTATAGTTTTCACATGTTCATGACGCCCCCAGTGCATTGTAAAGGAAAAATTGTTCTCTCCTACTTATCTATATTCATCATTGAATAGATAAAAATAACTATGCTATCTACCTTTCAGTATTTCTTTTAACTGTGTGATATGAATTTTTCTTCCATAAAAATTGATTTGGGCTCCGAAACAGACCTGCTAACCCCCAATACATTTGTGAACACTTTGGGAATCCGTACTAGGTCTAAAATAAATTATTACACCAAAATTTGAAGACTTTAATCTATAGTAAGGGAAAGGGTTCTTACAGTCTTCCTCATTAAAAGAACTCATCCCTGATTTTACCTTCCAAGTGTGGTGAAACACTATATGAGAACAACTATATCCAATGGGCACATACGTCAGCCACCCACTCCCATCTCTCATCCCTTAGATAGCTGGGTTTCCATAACACCCATACAGGAGGGAAAGACCGAACGTTGAGAGATTTCATGCATTATTCAATGATGTGTATAGGATACTCCTAAAATTTAGCATCAACATCTATCTCATCATTATTGGGATTAAATGAATGAGGCAAGTCAGCATGATATTTGTGAAGCTCTGAAACATTGGAGATATTTTTCATGGAACATTACCTCAATGGTAGTAGCAACTGATAGCCTACAATTCCGAACCTACCCAGAATTTAAAATGTCCCTAACTAAAAACCTAAAGTATTCCCTTTCATATGTATAAATATGTACTCTAAAATGAGAGATACCCGTAGGAAAACACATTCTCCGACCTCAAACTCCATAGGTGATCAATGGTGATTGACATACAAACTGTATCTAGACAGAGTATTAAATATAAAATTATTTATTACTTTAACATTATCTAATGTTTAATTAACGAGACAAGGACCTATTAAGGTTTCCTCTCATGCTTCTATCCAGTTCTGGGGTGAATAGAATGACCTACCAATTAAGGCCCCAAAGGGATCCATATGAATTGTTTGTTGGAATCTATCATTGTAGGTTAAATCAATTAGAGCGATATGCATCTCCCAAGATCCACAAATGTCAGGTATCCATGCCCGAATCATGGTGTATAAATGAATTGCCATCCATTCAAAATATCCATTGGTTTTAAGGTGAAATGATGTGCTTAGAAGCACCTACACACTCGTAGAATTCAAGAAGGACTTCGAGAACCATGACATTAAATGACCATCCCTATCTAAAATGATAGTATCAGGGACCCCATGTATTTTAAGGATAACATGTATTTATAATATTTTATATTCATCAACTGAAAATTTATCCCACATAAGAAAGATGTTGTCTACGTTCGTTAGTTGGTCAATGACTGCCCATACATCATCGCTACCTCAAGGGAAGATCAGTAGGTCGAATATGATGTTAGTGGAAACTTCTTCCCATTTATATTCATGTTCAGGATGTGACTATAAAAATAATGTAGTTTTATAGTTCTCAAAATTCACATATTGATAGGTAGAACAACTAGTGATAAACCATGATATATGACGTTTCATCCCAAGCCAATAATACTGGTTTCGCATGTATCGATACATCTTAGAGATGAATACATGAACCTCCCACTGAGAAGCATGAGACTCCCACATCAACACCTATCTCATTTCTATAGGATCCCAAAAACATCCATATATATAGCAGTTGTTATGTCCACCCACATACCAATCCAGATAGGGTCATCTCCAGAAATACTCTCATTGAATGTCAATCCTTTCGAATCTGATAAATTATTTCTCATAACATTCTCTAGGAGGGAAGAGGTAACTGAAAAATCATAGTGGTAATATTTCTCATGACAATCATGAAAATCCATATTCAGATTAGATAATAGGGCTATCAATTTCCCTTTGTCATTGGATTTCCATACAATTTATGCCTATTTTTTCTAACTCATCAAATACAACTACATTTACGTTTCCAGACAGACAGTAAATATCATAATCAAATAAATGTAGATATTTGAACTATATTCATTGTTTGATATTCATGTCACATAGTTAAAATATATGGCTAAAGCTCTCAGGGTATTTATAAACCACAAATGTTATGTCCTAACAGTTAGTGTCTTCAGAAATGTAAGGCTGGGAAATCTCTTACGAGCCTAAGGTCATGCATCAGGTAATTTATCTCATGAGGCCTCAACTAATTGCATATATATAGAAACAATATATCCTCATTCATAAATACTACTCCAAGAAAAATTCCTGATGCATCACAGAACATTGAATAGCATTTCCATGCTCTAATAAAATCACTATAGGTGTCGAGAAGAGCTTCTCTTTCAGCTCCTAAAACGATTTGTCACATTCTTTTGACCACATGAACTTAACACCCATTTTATAAGACCGATAAGAGGTGATGAAATATTTTATAAGTCCTGTATTGAATTTTGATAAAATCCATCATTCCTAAATAAACTGTGTATATCAATCATGTTCTTGGGCTACTCCCAAGAAAACATAACACACACTTTCTCTTCATCAACAAACACTCCTGGTTATGAGATTATATGACCTATGAAGTGGAATTTTTCAATAAAAAGTGGTACTTAGAATGCTTTTAATAAATCTGATGTTGTTTCAATTTACTCAGAATGGTATCTAGGTTTTTAGCATGGTCTCGACAGTTTTGATAATATATGAAGATTTTATCCACAATACTATGTCAAAAAATTCCATATAGGGGTGAAACACCCTATTCATCAAATCCATGAAAATGATAGGTGACTTAGTATGACCGAATGACATAAAAAGGTACTCATAGAAACTAAACCTACTGTGGAATGTTGTACCTGGTATATCTGATGGCCAGACTCACACATGATGATAACTCGGTCTTAGGTTGATCTTTGAAAACAACCTATCTACTCAAAGCTGGTAAAATATAATCTATTAGAGGTAGTTGATACTATTTCATGACCATAAATATATTCAATCATTGGTAATCCATGCATATATTAATGGTATCATCCTCTTAATTGGTGAAAAGACGAGATGAAACCCAAGGGTAAATTCAAGGCAAGATAAAATCATTTCCCTCCAGATACTCCAACTACGGCTTCATCTCCTAGAGCTAAGTATGGTCAATATTGTATGGTGCAATGGACATGGGAGCTACTTCTATAATGATATCAATCATAAAATCTACATCTGTCTCATGAGGTAAGCTAGAAACATCATTGGAAAAATGTCCCTAGAAAGATCTACTAAAAGAGGGGATTCGTTGTGTTATAAACCCTAATCCAATGTGAAAATATTAGTAATCTGGGTAGTCACTCCACCTATCCAATGATGCTCTGGTCCAGTTATTCTATTCTATACATCTCACTCACCCATATATAGATAACATCCTACAACTGGTTATTTAAACAATACCCTATGCCGATAGTAGTCTATAGGGGCATGATATGAAACCAACTAATCCATTCTCGAAAATGATATTGAATAACATTATCTTGAGAAATTATAGGTCCCAAAAGAAATGGTAAATTACAACCTCAATAGGACAATCCCTACATTGGTGTATTCCCCCTGACCAAACTCTCAATGGTGTATCTAGGGTCATAAAACCACAGAACAATGAATCTCCATCCCAAGACTTTCAATGATTGAAAATGAGATGATGGAATATGAAGTTCATATATCAATTAAATAGTACACTATAGTAGAGGATAAAATAATAGTACCTAATACTATAGAGGGTCATGTATCCTGATCCTTAGGTACCATCTATAGTGCATGCAACAAACCTGATCAATGACCATGTGCAATAGATATAATTCCACAATCAAGACCACTCAAGAAGTGCTACACAATATATGACTTTTAGTTTCAACTTCCATGAAATCCTCCTTATCCAGTCCTACTAGTGCTACTCCAACTATCAGTTTGATGTAGAATTAGAGAACATTCCCTCGAAAGATAATCTGGTGAATATCCCCTTCGAGTAGAAGATAATGGAATGGTATGTATGAATATCTAAGGATGCCCCATATGGCCACATTCCCAACACTAAAGAGGTTCTCTACCACACTGAGGCTTTATATTCAATTTTCATCCACATAGATGACACACCATAGAGCTATCAGTACGCTTTCTATGGTTTCCACTGCCTAGAATATAAAACCTCATGGGAATGTTTCCTACTACCAAAAGAACTAATATAATGTCATGACACTAGTACTTTATTTATAATACTATTTCTATTCCTTGAGTTCTACTCAATGATGGGGTCATGATTTAATATTTTTGGAAAGGTATGTAAGAGATATACATTTATTTGGGTACAAATGGCATACCCAAACCAATCATCCATGATTCTATCACACAAAATCTCATCACTGGCTATTTTATGGATTCCACCTTGCCAATATTTGAGAATAATTTCATGACTTTAGATAAGAGGTTAATGATTCTTGATTACATGATGCATGACTTCACCAAGAATTGGGGGATGTAGTTACCTTGGATAGTCGTCATAAGGGAATGGTATGGGCCAAGTACTTTGTAACTGATATAATACCACACTTGAGATTCATGAAAAATCTAGCACTATCATATCTTAGTGTCATAAAAAAGAATATATCATGTAAGGAATTTGGAAAATCATCCCATAACATGACCTGATGTCAACCAACCAAGGTTATCACATCCCACCTTCGCTTGGAGTAATCATATAGCATGTAATCAACAATTGTGATCCTTTTATCTAGAGGCATGTAAAAATCTTAAAATATAGACAAGGTTGAATCCATCCAATACAGAACATCATGTGGAACTCCATCCCATAATAAGTTAAGAGTATGCTTGTTTTAGAACTCATGGGTCAGATCATCTAATAAAGGTGTACACCATGGAGAACCTTTCATAGACTATATCAGTTATAGAAAAATATTATAGACCTAAGGGTAAGTGTATATATTAGGTACCAAATGTGCTGCCAAAAGTGGAACTCATGGTGGTATGTTTAGATGCTTAGGGGCCACCATTTCTCGATCATGTTTATAATCACCCACCTGGTGCAAGACACAAGGATGACATAGTGAAATTGGTCAACAAATTCAAATAAAACACCTCAGAACAAGCTAGAATCAAATATATTTTAACACAAGTGGAAGGTGAATGAAATGAAATGGCTCACTACCCATGGTATACGACCCCAACAACCCATTTAAAAGGCCATCCTTTGGAATGTTCTCAAGTATATATTACTTGGATTCCATTAGATGTAGGTTCAACTATACATTGCATCATTATTTACTAGGAAACATTTAATTTGATAAATGAAGGTTCATTTTTTGATCGCATTTTCTTATTTTAAAATACCAGGGTTGATCAGAATTTTTTTGCTATCCAAGTGATTTTGGGCCCTTACTCTTTATTACTGAGATCAAGATGAATTTAATTTAATTTTAAATAATGGATTCACTTAGTAAATTACTCATTCCAACCCATGAGGTCCCACACACCTCATGAATTGAAATATGAAATAAAAAAATAACATCTTAAGAGATGTGTAATGATAATATGTAAAACAAGGTTCTCTCAATAATCACATGCTTATCAATAAGCGAATTCTATGAAATTCACTAATATATAAATAAAATTTTCGAGACATGTAAAGTATTTTTGTCTATGATGATGCATGCTAAAAAGATCCTTTCCCTTGTATCATTTCACCATGTATGAAATAAATCCTCAATCCTAATAATATTAATAATCATTAAACTACATGCATGTCACCCAAATGAAAGGATTCCAACTATAGTTGGAAAAATAGAACAACCCTCATAATTTAGGAAACATTGAATCTACACAAAACCTAGGTTAGCTACCCCCAAGAATGGTTTATGACCAATTTACATGGTATTATTAATCTCATGACTATTATATCTAAAGAGTAAAAAATAAATAAACCACTTTGATACCCCATTGTGACTTCATAGACCAAAATGTAACTCAGGGGTTCCCTAAGCATGATTTGACACGTGGCTTGAAGCGCATCTCCCCGAATGCTAGAGACTACCAACTAGAAACAAGATCCTAGGGTGTTTCCATGAGTATATTGTTCCCTTATTACTAGATTTTATCATATGGGATAAATATAATAACATAAGTTAAATAGTGGAAGTATTAATATTAATTAGAAGCCATAGTAGATGCAGACTAAACTAAAAATAAACAGAAGCAACTGATATAAATATGATGAAGTTGATAATGATATTGTATGTAAATAAAATACTATAAAATTTGGGCATAAATAATTAGTACGTATATGATATAAATATTTAGAAAAATTCATTCCAAAAGTTATCGCTAGAATCTCGAGATCCAAGTCGGTGATCTGCAAGCAACTCTATCCTAAGGAATCAAGAAATCAAGTGTCTAATGTGATACACATTCATTTTCAATGCATGCGTACATGTAATCTTCCTAGGTACCAATGGAATCATATATTGTGTGTGAGATAAATCTCAATAGGCCACCCCCAATTGTTTTTATAACATAATGTCCATGTAATATAAACTTATATAGTGCACAGTAATGCATATATAAAATCAAAAGAGTATTGTAATGTTAATAACCAAGTACCCACTTCATCCCTCAGCTGGTGTATGAACGTGTAAATAGTTCATTAATTAATTAAGTTCCATTTTATATAAAAATGATATGTGAGGAATAACCAACACTAACATCACCTCATTATAGTAATATTTTTGGTTCCATGATGAAACAAGGAAACCTGATGATATTAATTATAAAGTGGTTTGAAGGCAAACAATAAGGCAATCTAGACCACAAATATTTCCAACTCAGTAGTTACTATAGCCTATGTAAGGGGTTAGAGTGTAATCCCATGAGTTTCATCAAATGAATTCCCCAATAATGAGTCTAACCAAATCCAATGAAATCATCCATAGTAAAATGTGCTAACAAATATCTAGTCCCAAGGATGTAACCAAAGTACATCATTTCCATAGATTACATTATATGTCTGATGAGAGTATCAATGGAATCATTTAAAAGATATAAATGGATCCTACGATGTCATATAGGGCATCCACTGATAAACGAAGATCAGGTTCCAAGGTGGTTCTCAACTAAGGAAACTGAAATCCTTTAATCGGAAGTAGATCCACAAGTGTTCAAGAAATTAACTTTGAAATCTAAATGCTAAATCAAGACAAAAAATTCATATAGTAAGAAAGAACCATACAATTAATTATTAAGTCAATTAATCCAAGTAATGGTCATAACATTTAATAAGTTCAAGATTTTCAATCCTTCTGTTTCATTAGTGTGACAAGGCCAAGGGGAATGCAACCACTTATTTCATCTATGTCAGATTCAATTCAATAGCTTATTTCTACTAAATTACATCATAATTAGGAATGGTTACTCAAGATACACAACCAAAAATTTATTTACATTTAATAAGGCCATGTCATATACTTAGTAAAATTTCCAATTAAATTTTTGATTGATTTTTCAATATGATGCACATACCTTAATTATGTCAAGTAGTAAAAAACTAGTTATCATTTATTTAACAATTCACAATTAAAAAAGTAATTTAATGATAGAGGATTACTATTAGCATGTATAGGTTTAAGCATATATGAATGGTTGGTCAGAAGAACATATCAACCCACTTAGAACCCAATTATGCACCCTACTAGGGGTGGTATCCATTATGGATGTAATAACCAATGATGAATAACATATATGATAGGGGTATTAAAAAAAGGTTCTAACAACTATAAGAAAGTCATTTAATTTTAACAAATGATTCTTGATGACATTTGTGTGCCCACACGACAATTTATTAAATGATGAATCTTGAGGAATGATTCATAGCCCACCTAACTCATACTTGTATAACTCTCCACATCCTATATCACCCCCAAGTTCAGCCTTGATTAGAAGAGATATGAGGAATGATCCAATGTCCAAAAAATTGGCCATATGATTCTAAATATAAATAGAATAATTGATAGGAAGAAGATAAATGAAAGGTTAAAAATGAATCAGTTACTTACCAATGTAGATCCAATGAGATTAATGACACATCTATTGGACTTCAAATGGAAAATTGAGATCAAATCCTAGAACATGCCTTCAAATAGAACAAAGGGGAGAAAATTTGAAATCCTATCTAAATGGGAAATAGAAATGATAATATGGGTGTTAAAATTAGATAATTCGGGGTGAAAATATAAAATAACCTAAATTTGTTCATTTCATGGTTGTGCAGCATGAACTTTCAAACCCTAAACCGACCATGCATAATCTATTATAGGAAGGGCTATTAGAACAATTTGGGAAACTGTGTTCCAACCATGAAAAACACCTCTGAAAATTTTTATATAGTTTTTTATGGTTTTATATCCACTTGATCATTATTAGGGAGACATGTGATCCATCACACTACTCTTTGTCTAGCCTTGAATGGTTAAAACTTACCATGTATCATGCTTAGCATAGTTTCCACTAACTGTGAGACAATACTATTTCTCCAAAAAAGGCAAGATTTAGGATCCGATCTAGCCCTGAACAAACCATACACCTTCATGAACAAATTAGGAATCTATAATAGGTAAAAAATATATACATAGACCAAAATTTCAATTATTCATAATTGAGTCAATAATTGGGTTCCTACATCACACGTGTCTTTGGGATATATTTTTTGGGAGGGAGATGACTCAGGATGTGTGACATTGGGGTAGAGCAGCAAACTAGTGGGGAAGTGGTAATGGGCCCACTTTGTTTTATAATTCTTTATGATATATTTTATGTGATACATGGTGAGAGATATCTAGTGTTTTGATGAGCGAATAGTATACAATTTTTGGTGATGAGTTAGTTATAAATGTTATTCATTGGTCTTTAGTATTCCTTTTATATCTTTTTCACGAGAGGATCGAGGGAGGATCCAACTTAGTATACTATAATTTTCTCCCCAAGTATATTTAAATGTTTTAATTTAATCATAAGTAAATTATATATTGGACATGAAATTACTACCTCAATGTTTTGTAGCAGCTATTTGGGAATATTCATAGCTACCGAGTTTACCTTTTTGGTACTCATAGTTTCATTATAGTTAATTTAGTCTTGTATGAAATATCATGAATCACTACAAAATAATTAATTTTTTCCAACAGGGGTATATTTGTTGGTAAAAGTTGATTTTTTGTTGGTAAGACGTTTTACCAAAAAAATGTCTTGTCACTAAATTGTTGGTAAAAACCTTGTCGCTAAATGTTATTACGACAGATAAAATAATTCTGTTGCAATTACAATAATACCAATATATAATTTATATGTTGGTAAAAATGTTTAGCAATAGATTAATATAACAGATTTATCTGTTGATAATACTATTAACATTTATCATTCCCATGACAATGTTATTGAAAATATTATACGAAATAACAACAATTAATATTAATTTATAAATTAATTTTAAAATAAAATATTATGCATATGTATTACAAAATTTGTTGCTAAATATTTATATTATATTTATTATATGTATTATATAATAATTATACAATTAAATTATATGAAACTAACAAAATTGGATTTATTTGGAAAAAAATATTCAAACATGAATTAAAAGAATATTAATTTGCTATATATTTCTCACACATCAGGTGTCACTATTCTAATTAACACTGGTGACCGGATCCACACATGTAAGTAGGTCCCCATTCATGCAGGTCATTTTTCTTGCACTTGTACTTGTGGATAGTAGTAGATGTTTGTGAGATGAATGTCATTGTCATGGATCACCATGAATGTCCCTTTTCCTTATGTTTGTTGCAGGTACCTTTCTTGCACATATATGTGTGGATATAAGCAGATGTCTCACTATCATGGTTATCCAGTTATGTAAGCATGTCCCCTTTCATACACTTGGGGATGGAAGCGATTCATCCTCTATCTCACACTGAGAACAAAAAGATTTGTATAAATCATTAAATGGTCAAACTCAATTTCATTTCAAAAAATTAATATATAAATTTCAAATAGGTCCTATAAAATTACCTCAGGATCAATTATGAATCATTGGAATCATAAACAAATCACGACAATACATGTTCTTATCAAAAAGGGGATCTTTAATGAGTGAACAATGACAACATGAACCTACCCAAATATGGTAAACATGTTCCCAGAAATCAAAAGGTTGGAAACATAAGAAGGTGTTTTAACATGTGCCACGAATTTGATACAATCCAGTGAGAGTCTACAAAATTCACCCTACTAACATCTAATATTAGCACCAATCCATGCAAAATACTGAAAATCTCATCGACTCGTAGCGGTAATGAAGCCACATGTAGTGGACCTGTCTTAGAGATTTGTGCTCCACAAGCTGTGAACGAGTCACAAAAGAAACTAGATTTGGAATCCCCATCACTTCACATGAGATAAAATATGTTATGTTGGATCCGAACATGAACAACATTACCATCCCTTCATGGTGGAACACCCTCTTATGTGGGAAGCATCACCCAACATGATCTCCATCCACTAGACAGACAACATCAGAAGTAGCATTTTGAGAACCCAAACATTAGCCTTAAAAAATATTCATCTAAACACATGATATAAAAATAATAATGCATAATATCAACAACTTCAAAATAATCAAACCATTGACCACAACAAGATGATATAACCAGAAACAGTGACCACGACAATTTCCATAACAATTTCCATAATGCATGGTATAAAAATAACAATTGACTACAACCTAATAATAAACAGTGACATTAACTACAAGATTACTAGTGATCAAAACAACAGAAAACAACTAATGACCACATAACAAGAAATAAAAACACATGATAAAAATTAAAAATAATATTATCTTAACAAGAATATTATCTAAAGAGAAAATAAAAACATGAGATAGAATTTACCTTTCATTTAAGTTTAAATTTTTTACATGGAAGAATAATGTGGTAGATTTAGTTGGGTCATAATAAATTCATTACCTCCCTTTAGTTCAGCTCACCACGTGTCCTGTTTGATTTCCATTTAACGAATTCTACTGAAGCAAGCATCTTTCGTTTTTTATCATTCTCAAACCACCTATCATGGACTTCAGAAACTAGGAACTACTATAGTGAGAAAGCAACACATAATCCTATTACGCTTTAGCACAAATACACCCCAAACTATAGCCCGTAGAATCTCAAGCTCATGATCAAGAAATGAATAGTACCAGAATAGAACAAAGAGTTTTAAATATTTTCATTGACACAAACATGAAGTCTTCAGTCAGCGTGAAATCAAAAAATTGAACCCCCATCATTATTTCATCAAACATATTATAGAATGCTAACTTATCCTGCATCCATGAAAACCCCTTCATCATGTGGAATGGATGACCAGAACTAGAAGTCTTATTAAGAAAAAATATTATTGCACCAAGCACAAGTATTTAGATAAAAGATACACAACCCAACCCATATTCAAGTCATCTTGAACCCAAGCCACAACCAACGGAAAGCCCACTAACACTACAACTCATTTTCTGATAATGCGAGAAGTAGCTATGTATCCATACCCAACGAACCCAGAATTGGATTCCAAATATGGACATTCGGCCCTATAAACTAGTAACTCAACACATGCTTTAATTGATGATGGGAACCAAACCTGCTCCATCTTTGTAGTAGGACCCATATTTTCATTGGTGAAACACACGTGCAACGATGAAAATCTCAATCTAGCAAGATCAATAACAATGAACTCTGAACCATCCATGAGCAGACATCTTGTTGCAGTGATCAACAAATCCAGTTTGCGTTAAATAGTATGGTGCCAGCATGCTTGAAACTATTTATTGAAAACACATTTTGAGACTCATATTTTATACAGAAAGAGTGAAACAATATTATAGGATGAAAAAGGGTCCAAAAAAGATAACAAAAAGTTAGGAAAAGAGAATGCTGATGTATTGGTTATAAATGATAATGATGCTAATAAATAGATGCAACAACATTAATTTAGAGTGGATAGTGTTTAGGATTTGAGAGTCGGGTTTTTGACACACATTTTTCACAAAGAGAAACAAATTACACACACATATTACAAACTGAGTTTACCTGTGGAATTTTCAGACACCAATCACACACAGAATTTACAGACACAGATTACACAATGAGTTTATAGACACAGATTGCATACAATGATTACACACAAATTGCACATAGAGACACAGATTGCACAAACAGATTACAAACTGAGATTAAACACTGAGTTTACACATCATTTACACACATATATATTGATTTCACAAAAAATTACACAATGAGGTTACACACTAATTTTACACAGATGATTACAAATAATTATCACATAGACACAGATTGCACACACAGATTACACAGTGAGACTACACACTAAACATGCACACAGTGTTTATAGATACATATTAAACACAGGGTTTACAGACACAGATTACTCCTGGAGTTTATAGACACAGATTAGACACACATATTTTTCACAAAGATAGCACAAACAGATTTTTACACATATTACACAAAGAGCTTAGAGACAAATAATTTTATTACATGTACAGAGATTCCATATTTCATTATAGAGTATAATACAAATTATGATGTTTCATTAATAATACAAGAGGTGTGACTTCTTTTATAGATAATTTATTTATAGCAACATTGTTTATAAGGAAAAATATTACCACAGTTGTAAATGAGATAAGAATGAAACTATGGTAGCTTTTTAAAGGAGGAATCATGTTTTCATGAAAAAGAAATATGTTACATTGAAAAATACAATTCATGGAATTGGAGAAATTTGATGCTAAAATAAATAAAGGTGTGTACAAAACACCAATGGCTGATTATTTAGAGTAACCATCATGGAGAATTAAGAAACAAAATTATAATATTAAGGAGGAGTAGGTTGTAAACATTACAACAAGAAAGAAATGGACATAATCACATCTTATTGACAGATGAAGAAAAATAAATCTGGTGATAAATATGGAGATGTGTATTATAGGATTTAGTTGCATAATCTAGAAGAAAAAGTATCATGTTATAAATGGGATCAATTACACATTGAAGGGAAATTATAAAACAAAAAAGACGTGTGATGGAGACATAAAAAATTGGAAAGATTTTTGCACAAGAGGTATTTGTCAATGAAGTACCACTAAAAAGGGTTTTCAAAGGAGGTTATAAATTGAAAAAAAGGGATGGATTATAAATTCTAGCCACACTCCTCTACTTGAGGATGTTTGAAAGGTAACCCTCTCCCGTTTTATGTTATAATGTATTTAAAAAGTGATAGAAACTATATATAGATTAAGTGGATATAAAATCTTAATAGTTTGTAAAAGTGAAAGTAAAGAAAAATTTATAAGTGTATCAAGGGATATTTGAAAGAAATTACAGTTGGAAGGCCACTACGGTGAGGGAAGAATATGAAAAATAGTATGAGATCATAAAGGTTAAATTCATCATCAAAACATGGTAAGAAGTACCTGAATGGTTTCAAAGTAATTTTTCAATTGTTTCTCACATAGTGCACTGAAAATATTGAGGTAAAGAAAGTTATAGTGATTCCTTGTCTGATGTTATATTTGAAGAATAGATTAATGTTTTTCATTTGATTTATGTGTCAGAGGAGTTTTTCTCAGGGGAAGTTTCTTGTAAACCAATAGCAAGTAGAATTCAAATCAGATAAAATTAATGAGTGTTGTGGATACAAAAAAATAGATACATCTAGAATTATTAAATTTACATATTACCTCATAAAACGGGACAACATCTGTTGAAGCTAAAATAAATTTACGATCTAGAAAATGTTTGGAACTTTATGGAATGACTACTAAGTAAACAATGACAGCAGAGTTGAAAATTAAATCTTGGGATTTTTTCTCACAAGTAGTATGCTAGATCATTAGAAAGAACAATAAATAAGAATAAGAGTCTGTTTTTATCGGATAATTATTAGATACTGGAAAATTTAACCCTGGAGAAGAATATTCATCTGAGGAGTTTTCTAAGGGAGCGTAATTCTAGCAGGGGTCATGGAAGGTGGAAGAATTTTCTCCACAAGAGCACGATTCAATGATCATATCTAACGCTTTTACAAGGGATGTGAGAAATAAAGAAAGATCATTTCATCTGGAGTGGCTCTAGAGAAGTATGTCATTAGAATCCTAAACCCAAAAAATTTAATAACATGAACAATAAAGATCGTTTCAATAGAATTTCACATAAACCCTAGCTGAAATTCAATTAAAACACTAGATACCCAAAAGTTAAGGTGCTAAAAAAATAAATAGAATACTTGAATACATGATAAGAGGCCCAAACATCGATCGATTGAATGTAAATGGGGTTGTTTCCAATCCCCTCCCCGCTCCTTATCATTTGTAGCTGAAATTGGAAAAAATAGATCGAACATTGGTAGGGGCATGAGAAATGCTAAATAATCTAAGGTGAGGGTGTGGGTGTGGGTGGGGGTTTAGGTGAGGGTGAACTCGATGGTGATGAAATGGGAGTGTAATACAGGTAGTGATCGCCACTGTGTGAGCATCGAGCGATGAATAACGGGAGGTGATCGGGGGAGAGGACAACCGTAGGGAGAAAGCGAGGATGTCTTCAACTTTTTTATTATTATTAATTTTTTAATGGCTTATTAAATCTGAATAAAAAAATTATTTTTTTGTGTTTTAACTTTTTTATGAATGGTTTTTTAAATCTCACTCATATAATATTTTATCTCAAATAATATATATTAAAATGTAATTTAAATTTTATGACAAATAGAAAATATCTTGAATTGTTTATTGAATATATTTAAAATATTTATCAATATATTTTTGTTAATTGTTACATAGTATTTTAAGTAAACTAATGACTAGTAGTAATAAAAATATTATTGTTATATGATTTTTTGTGACCAATAAATGCTAGAAAAAAATTATATGTTGAAAAAAAAGTGTTGGTAATAATAATTAATACCAATAGATTGATTTATTGATAAAAAACCATTGGTATTAATATGATAAAGCAACAAATTTAATTTTTGGTGAAATATATGTCATTATTAAAAAATTATTAACAACAGATATATCAGTTGATATAAATAAATGTTGGTACTGGAATTATATAACAATGAAACTTAATATTTTTTGGAATTGTTCATTTTTACCAACAAATATATTGTCTGTCGGTAATTTTTTGTTGGTACAAGTCATTTTTTTTGTAGTGAATATACATGGGCTATCCTTTATCTATTTTATTATGAACTGATTGGTGTATCTATCTTCAAGCATTCATCTATATATTCTTCTAGATTGTAATGTCTCCCATTTGTATTTTCATTATTCTATGAGTGCTTGTCACCAACCCAGTACCTACTAGAGGTAGGAAATGGGTTTCATGTCCTATCACCAAAAAGTTTTGCCTGGGAGGGGTATTATTTTGGGAATGGGGTCATGATAGGGTTATATCAAAGTTTTCTGTTGGCGGGTATGATTGAATTTATAGTTAGGAATTAATGATATTTGGTGGGGTTGGTAGGGAAATTATTTTAGTAATGTTTAGTATGTGATATACCCATTATAGACTAGTTATGACATAGGTATTTAGGGGCCCTAATGATCTATTTCACATTCCCTTATGTTTACCTAGATTTTTAGATGATTTTATTATATTTTCGAGATAGATAACTAGGAAAGGATCATGCATCATTATTATATGAATCCATGTTTGGGATTGGTAGAATTTGGTATAGTTTAAAACAATACAAATTAAATATTTAATTAATGTAAAATATTACATATTCCCGGTTTAGGAGTCTTTGACCAATTCTTCATCTTGAAGGCGTGGATCTCTTCTAATGTCCCCATGAAATTTTCATAGATGATATTACAAAAGATATTCTAGAAGATCATAAAAAAATTGATGATGATGACAATGAAACTTTAGAGAGGAAACTCCAAAAGTTTCAATTCAAGCGTATGCAAAATTATTAAGGCTCTGTTTCAGAACCATTCATGGAATAATGTTTATAGGAGGTAGGGATCGGTTTTTTTTTATCTATTTTCTGAAGAATCACTAGGTTTCATTGGTCAATAATATGATAAATGGACTAGAAATATAGTTTTTATATTTTACCTTGGGGATCATGAGGACTTAGAGGTCTTGTTGGAAAAGTTTAGGGACCGGTTCCAAGAAGTGTTTAGTTCTTCAACTACTAAGGTGGATAGTTATCACGATCTGTTTACCCATAAATATATGATCTCTAACCTGAATGATTTTTGAATCCTTATTATGAACCCTGTCTGATGTTATTCTGACTTATTTTTATATAGTGATGTTACGATGGAGAATTTTTGTGGTGCTTTTCATAGTGATCCTATTCCAGGTCACCCTTTTTATATTGGAAACATATATCAGGGTACTAGAATTTTTAAATACTATTAATATGATACTTTATAAAAATAGATCACCGTGAGAGGTGAGTATTCAAGATTCTTCGTGTATTATATATGTGTTTTGGGGTTCCTAGTTTCTTGGATAGATGAGGTTTTATTTTCCTATGGGTAGGCCTCAGTCCTCAGCATCACGTTTATCTATGTATAGAGACTGTTAGACCATTTAAACAAGACAAAAATGTTGTTTTTATATCCAAAGGAATTTGTGGAGAGACTTCCTACACTTTCTATGTAGGAATTGAGGAATGCGTGTCTGTTTCTAGGTCCTCTATAGAGACAATTTCATCCAAGGAAGTGGCAGTATGATGGTCCATCTTGGGATTGATAGAGAGTATATGGGGAAGATATAGGATAGAATCAAGTATTCCATCATCTAAAAGGGGAATAACACATCCATATAGGTATTCATCATCAGGTATAGATGGTTATGCAGTAGGTCATGGGTAGATTCACTATCTAGAATTGTTGGAATCAATAAATCTAGATGTTGTTCATGGTAGAATTTTCTTTTTTTTTCCTACATGGGTGTATGCTTTAGTTGATTGAGGAGTTGCACACATCTTTATATCACCTGCCCTCATCCATTCCCTGGGACATGAGTTTGAGAGGCTTCTAGTTCCGTTTTAATTTAATATTCTAGATAGAGGTCAAGCTTATGTGTGTGATGTATATTGATAAATTGGTCAACTTTTGGTGCATTTCCACAGTTTGGAAGACATCATATGTTTATGTATATGTCCCTATTACATCATCCTTTGAATAGGTTTTCTAAATTTGGTGTAGGAAATTTTGGATCTATTTTGTAGGTAGTTTGTGTTATATGATGTTTATGGATATCCAATAGTGCATTATAGTGATATAGGCCCTCAGATGTGTCGATATTGTGTTCTATACTTATCTCACATAATAGATTAGCTAATGATGAGTTTATTGGATGGACAACCATCAGTTTTTCCCATTGTTTTGGAACATCACCCTAAAATATTTCTGATGGAGGTTGTATTATCTCCCCCTCGATGAGTGATCAATTTTTTGATTGAGCTACCACTAGGTATTTCCCATATCTCGATGCCTTCATATGGGATAGAGCCTTTCGATTTGTATTATCTTAAATTACTTCTTGATGTTTGGTTTCAATTTTTTTTTCAAGAAGATTGTGTCACCTATCTGGATCTATTTTTTTCTTAAAAAAGAAAGGTAGTATTTTTTAGCTTTGTATCAATTATTATCTCTTAAACCATGTGATAGTGAATAACTATTACCCTTTATTGTGGATTGATGATTTATTCAGCCATCTTAAGGGAGATAGTTCATTATCAATGTTATAATATAAAATACGATATAATCATATTTGAATAATGTATAAGTATATTTCAAATACTAGTTTCAGAAGTCATTATGGTAATTATGAGTTTGTTTTGACAATGTTCAGTGTAACAAATACCTCATCCATGTTCATGGGTTTAGTAATTTTATTCTTCTGGTAGCTTTTTTAAATGAATCTAGTGGCCTTATTCAACAACAACATTATATTATATACTTTTGAGTAGTAGAATGAAGGGAATCATAGAACCATTTTTGGATTTCATCATCATCAGTAGTTTCTAGGGATGTTTTTGATGTGTGAGTTTTGGGATAAAGAAGTTCATTTCATGGGGAACGTTTTTATAGAAGGGTTTAGATGTCGATCCTTTAAATATTGAGGTAGTAATCCATGTTTTAGTGGGTGAAAAATTCCTAGATTTTTTATTATAAGGTATAGGTCATGAGAGACCTTGTTGTTTTTGTAGATTCCTCTGAGGGTTGGCTTGAGGGTGAACAACAATGGATGTTGCTTCATATAAGTCTCTTCATTGATTTGGATATTCATGGGATGCTTCAATGTGAGTTATATATGTCACCTTTTTTTATTAAATCAAGGTGTTACAATTATTAATCAATCTATAAATGGGTAGGTTTGATTCCCATTCTTGAAGAGTCAATATGAAGACTTTGTTTCTCTACATCTAGTATTCCTGAAGGTGGACGATGAGTAATGTGTTCCTGATGGGTTTCTCTATAAATTATATGATCCTAAGTTTAATTGGAATACATCCTTAATAGAATAATAACAAAGCAAGGTTGTGATTCTATATGGGTGATATTGATTCATTTTAAAAAAAATCATCCCACTTCATTGTTTTTAAGGAGTCGTGATAAGTGGATGGTTTATCATTGTAATATCTGGAAGAAGAGGTGAGACTCCATAGATTCCTAAGGATTATCATATTCAACATTGTTTCCAATTTTACCTCCATAGTGAGGAGAGTTCTCAACCATTCTTTGTATCCCAGATATGCCTTTACACTAATTTTCATATGTATATAGATGGTAAAACAGAGTGGACTAAGACTCTTGAAAACATGTTTCTTTCTTATGTCCATGGCTTTTGATGATTGTGGATGAGTCACATAAATTTTGACTATATTTCTTAGAAAGGTATATTTTAACTCATCATTTTTATGGCATTACATGTGATTTTGTATGTCCAACTATTCTATTCTCCATTGTGATGTACTAGGGTTATAGATTCTAAAATTCTTGGGCAAGAAATATTGAAAAAGTATATATAATTTAGGTATTTTGGGAAATGATGAATGAAATGTTGTATAATTAGAAGTTCTATACTAATCATTAGAGGATACCTCTACAGTTTTATGTTCAAAACCATGAAATCCAAAAACTGACTCATAATCATGGGTAGTGATTTTCTGGTTGCGAGAGTAATATTTTTCCCAAGATTTTTTTCATTTTAAGGTGTTGTATTGCATTGTAGTAAGGGTGTATCCTATATAACTCTCCCATAATTGATCCAGATATATGATGTATATCCTGTGTAGAAAGGATTCTATTAGATTTATGATGTTACTAACATATATTATTGGGGAGATATTGTTATTAATGGTGATACATCCTTCAAGGGGTATCCAGCATAGATTCTAGAACACCATTACAATGTGTTATACATTTATGATATTCCAGGGTTCATGTGGTGTAGATGAATAGTGGTGAAGATGAAAGTACCTAGTAATATGGATCACATATATTTTCTTAGTTCTCTAAAATATTATTTTTTAGCTCTTCCCTGGTAACATTTATCATTTCTTGTTGGGGACATTTTCTAGTTTATGTGATGTTTTAATCTTGTGACTTTGTTTATTTTTGACATTACTCTATTTTTTGAGTTATTTACCCTATGGAGAATTTAGAGGATGGTTTATATTTCATTTTATTTTATTTTTTCATACATCTAATGAGGATGATATCATTTTATCGAATGATCCTTGAGATTTATCATGAAAATTGGTTACTTAGTATCCCTTCTCATTATTTCGCTCCGGATTTGGTTTTAAATTCTTAAGAATGAGAATAATTTGATATATAACCGTCGTAGGGGTTAGAATTCATGAATCCCATTACATTGTGTTTTTGGGTTATTTATGGTTTCAATAAATATTTAAAATGTGTTAAGAGTGATGGTAGGGTCTAAGAAGGGTTTCACTACCCAAAATGGCATGACTCTAGCTTGGAGTGGTGTAATTCTCTATAAGGGTGGTGACTGTGGTTTAGTGGATCTCATATTCCACATAGTGGGTCTGATATAGGATTGTCAAGATACAATATTTGTCTTCATAGTTTAATTGTGGAGGTATGTTGTGTCATAGGCCCTTCACTCTATGTTGATTTATTCACCATGTTGTGAGGAGGCTATGGAATATGGGTTTTAGGTGGTTATACCAATCTATGGGTAGCTACTGCATGGAGCCTTAGTGTACACAACTTTTAATTCTTGGTTAATAGATTCAATTGTATAGTGCTTAATGTGGTATTATAGTATTTGATATCCTTTTATACGATCTATACCACGGATCCATCCATGGATATCTAGAATTCAATGACAAAGGGGGTTATATCATGGTCCTAACACTACATTGTAGTTTCTCTAATATCATGTACTTTTTTGGGATTGTCTAAGGGGTTGCACCATGGTGGTCTAATTGTCAGTTGGATATAAATTCTACATGTCTATTGGAATACCAAAATTTATATCTTTTTTTCTCTCAAACCGTTGGAACCCAAGGGTAGTTTATAAATGACTTCAAAATCCAATTTTGATAAGGGTTGATCCTAGATTCCCATGACTAACTCACAGTATTCAAAAGAATCTTCTATATACATTTTCTCATAGTTTATTATTTGATTGATCATGTTTCCATATATTTTTATTCAAATTATTTAGTTTTATCTCCAACATTCTAATGACGTTTTCTTTCATTTTTTGGTGGTGACCCTATATGGATACAATTTCTTTTGGGATATTTGATTAGCGAAATGAATTGGGATTGGGATTCCATTTCACAAATGTTAAAATATTGAGGTCGAGGAATCATTATATCCCTATTTTATTTACATGAAAATATAAATTTCCCATGGTTTATTCCTTTGGTTAATTTCATGATTAACTAAATAAGAAATAAAAAATGGTAAAATAATGAAATTGGATTATGCTATCATTTACATGTTTTTTCTTCCAACTGTGATAAAAATTTTCATCATGATTTACTATATAGTGTGATATTTTTTTATTCATTTTAGAATTATTTATATACTTGTATTAGTGTTTTTAATTAGCGAAATTGGAAGAGAATTTAAATATAAATTTATTTTGGAGTTGGATTAGGATTTGAAGATGTAGGGTTTTTAATAAATCTAGTGTATCTTGTAATTAAATGTTAATAAAATTGAAACAAATATAATGTTTAAATGATGTTATTATTATATTTAATGGAATTAATTAAGAATAGGAAGATGTAATTTTTATTACAGTTAATGATATTAAAAAGGAATGTTAATGAATTTTTTTTCCTTAAATCTTTTTAAAGAATGAAAATTATAGAATGTGTGTATTATTAATTTAGTATCTTGTTTTAGATGATGACTTAGGATATCCATATTTGTAAATTATGATGATGAATTTAGTAATTCATAATTTAATAAAAATGAGATGTTTCACAAATATAAATTTTTTGGACGGAGACATCCCATTTGAATGTAAAGTACAAATGTTTTGTTTAAGATCCAGGATTCCCTATTAAGTATAATTTTCTCTTTCAACAATATATGATTTTCATTGGATGTGAACTTCGATATGCGATGTGATATAATCTCATGATTGTTAGTGAGTTATTGATGGTGTGGACTAATGTTCTAGAATAATTTTCCACCCGTGATGGTTAGATGATTGGTGATATGAATTTCACTGTCAGAGAAGAAATCAGAGTGAATTTAATAGGTTATGTAGGGCTTACCCATTGTATTTAATAATATGTAGATTTTTTATGAATCTTTTGAATGGTTGGATGTGTTGGTTGTTTGTTTATCTTCTTTCCTTTCCCCTATTGTTAATGTTTCATTATGCGCCTGGATACATCTGTTTGATTGTAGAATATGACTTTTTTCCAAGATTACACGGAACCATAGAGTTGTAATAATGATTAATAACAGTTTTAGCCCATGGGATTGGTGTTGCTAGAGTGAAAATAAATTGATCATAAGAACTAAGGACTAAGATTTGATTATGGATGGAGGGAATTGGACTTCACAATGATGGTTAATGAAATGTGTAATATATAATAATATTTTTAATTAATGGTTAATGAATTACTTAATGTAGTATTAGTTGTTTAAAAATAAAAAATAATTTTAATAAAAGCCTTCTAAAATTCTTGTGTGATTATAGTATATCAAGTCCATATTATTGGAAACCAAGAATTCATGTGATGATATTTATATAACATCATAAGACTATGTTATACCAATAGTTGTTGTGAGAAATATTATATCCTATATGTTTTCTAATTTAATTGGTTGAATCACACATGATGGTTTCAGGGACCAACAGCTAGTGGAATCTAATATGGTGTTTTCCCCAACATCCTGGTGTGAGAATATATGGATGACAACCCCCTCTAACCCTTCTCTATTCTCTTATAACTATTATGTGTTTGTTTGTAAAATTATTATTTTTCCCCGATATATGTATAGAGAGTTGTGATTTCTTGTGTTTATTTGACACACATGTGTCTCTAGATATAGTGTTCAAAGGATTATTATAGGTATGACATGTATAGGTTGTGATGGTTTGAGGTACCTTACTCATTTTATGGGGTTTGATAGACTAGGGTATAATTTCTAATATATGTCACACAACATACGTGTTTTGGTCACTACCAAAAACTAATCAGTTACTGTATATGGAGGTGTGTATGGGATGATGTGATGATGTGATGCATGAGGTGCATGTTCTGAAACGTAGAACTGGTTTCTCCAAGATTTCTACATTTGGAGAGAGATTTATTAAGATGTTTGATGTTTGGGAAGAGTGGAAAACTTATAGGGAAGTAGTATTTGGGTTCCACTATTTTTTATAACTAGAATATATGATCTGTAAGAACCTGTGTTTTTCCGAACTGCCGTTTTGAGCAGAAACTGGATTTTTTGCTATTGGATGCTCGTGAGGGGTAAACTGGTCATTTTACCCTGCCATTTAATCTCGAATATTTTTTTATGACCACTCTGTTAGTCTCGGAATAGGGTGTTTGCCCTAGGACCGATGCTTAGTGGAAATCTGAGCTGTTTGAAATTTAGCAGAATATTTAATATTTAATATTATTAAATTAAATATTAAATTATTTGTGCAAGTTTATTTGTCAATAACTTCTAACAATAGAATTAGATTGAGATTTTGTTTGTGCCTTTGAGTCTGGAATTAGGAGTTTATCCTAGGGAAGGCATAAACTCATGTCGGGCACTGGGGCCGGTCCGTGCCCCCCTTTTATTCTTTTCCTTTTCTTTTCTTTTATTCCTTCTCTTCTTACCTCCTCCTCCTTGAACACGTCTCCTACGCCAGCCCTTCTATCGTGACCTATGGTAGATTTGGATATTGAGAAAGAGGGAGAGTTGGAAGCCATGAGGGGTACCGATTTGAAGCTATCGACACGCTGAGTTGGCGTGCGACAACCATGAGCCGTGAAATCAACCGAAGCTTCGGTGGTTTCTGCCCAAAGGCAGGGTTGTTCATGTTTTCACCATGTATCCCCTTGAAACATGTTTTTCGGTGTCTTTAAAGCCTTAAATTTCTTTCTTGTAATCCCATGGGGCACGATCTATTGTTTTGGAGGTGAAAACAGGCGTTTCAGGCATTTTCAGGGATTTCCCGTTGGAAAACCCAGAATACACGGCGCATATTTCACGGGTACACGCCGTGTGTTCTTCCCGATTGGGGAATGAGAAGTTTTCTTAAGTACACTCCATGTAATTTGAGTAAACATCGTGTAGTTTGTGGTCATGTGGCTGGCCGTGTGGAATAAAACACAGAATAGTGGTTTTGAGGAGTACACACCGTGTATATTGAGTACACACCGTGTAGTGGTACTTGGGCACATGTTTTAGTGAAAACGAACACGAGGGGAATTTTTTTGAATAGAACATGTTGTGTACTGTAAATTACATGTTGTGTACTATTACACATGCAGGTCCAATGGGTTCTGGGCATGTTCTATAGCCATGTAAAACTTTAATTTAGTAATTCTGGTATATCTTATGCTATGGAAGTTAGAATTGGGCGTGTGATTAGTCGATTCTGAGAGTTTTTCTGCGTAGATCGCAATGGTGGAATATTTTTGAAATTTAGAGGTTATCTAAAGGTGGTGTGGGGGGTTTCTATCTAAATGAAGGGGTTCTTATTCTAGTTATTGAGTTCAGTTGTCACCTGGGAGTGAGACTTAGCATGGATGATAAGTTGGGTGTTCGAACAAACCTAGTTGAGACATTTAATAGGATATGAACTATGATCTATCTCCTGTAACCTATTCTTTAGAGGATATTCCCCTTTTGAGAAGTTCCTTTATGGCCTATGAGTCTGTCATACAGGATACTTCTAAGGATCCCTTGAGGGCTGCCTTTACTTGTGTAATGAACTTGGAAGTTCCTTGTAGGATCCCTCTCATGTTTTTCCATTGCTAGGACCCATGTAATGGAATTCCAATGTTGTTCTTCCTTTGAAGACCCCATGTAGGATTCCTCCCTTACTCTTTTCTAAGGATCCTGTGTAGGATTCCTTCACTCGTGTTTACCTGGAGAATTATGAGTATGTTACTTCCATAGTGTTTGACTTGAGGGACCCGGTTGTTGCTCATTGTTTGACTGATCCTAAGTCGTTACGTCGGGTTTGGGTAGAGTTGGTGATCGGGTGTCACCTAGAATCCATTCCAAACCGGTGATCCCTTTTGGCTATGGATGTATTTTTGGGTTGTGCATTCGGGAAACCCACACTCGTTTGTTTATACCTAACTTGGTTTGCTGATGCTGTAGTGTTTACTTGAGGTGATTCCTAGTTGGTGGCTGCTGAGCCGGACACGATGTGTATTTCTTGTTTGTTTGGATTCCTAATATTCCTTGGGTGCCTGAGTAGAGGTGTTTTGATAGTGAATAGTTTATTTTACCTTTTTGTGGATGTGTTTTTCTTTGTTTCTTAATTTTTGACCGTTCGGTCTAACTTTGCATGTTAGGATGCCTTGTTTCCATACCTAGTATTATAACAATAGTGTGGTTGTATTTATGACATGCTGTTTTTTTGTAGACTGTTAGTCAAGTTTTTTTGTAGGTTTACATTGGCCATATTGCATTACTATGCGTTGACTTACACGGGGCTGTGAGAACCTGGTGTAGTAGACTATAAGATGATAGACCGAGTGAGCTTCCTCAGAGAGTCTTTGAGTATTATAGACTATAAGAGGATAAACCGAGTGAGATTCCTCAGAGAGTCTTTATACATTATAGACTATTGGGGGATAGACCGAGTGAGCTTCTTCAGAGAGTCTTTGAGATTTCTATACTATAAGGGGATATATCGAGTGATCTTCCTCAGAGAGTCTTTCATTTAATTGAATTACCTTGAACCACTCAAGGCTATAAGAGGAATTGACCTAGTGAGCTTCCTCAGAGAGTTTCTTGACCTTGGGGTTATAAGGGGAATTTACTGAGTGATCTTCCTCAGAGATTCCCTGACTACCTTATATTATAAGTGAATTCACCGAGTGAGCTTCCTCATAGAGTCATATAATTTTTGTATGAACAAAGAAGAGGGGTTAGGCTGAGTTTACTTCCCAGAGGGTTGTTGGTAATTGTTAGGTAGGACTATAGGGGATGTCTGTGAGTACTTCCCATAGGGTTACCTGTTGTGTTATCTTCTTTCTTGTGATTGATTGGTTGAACTAGAGGGCAACTTGTCTTGTTTAGAAGCATATTTTCCGACATTGGCCAAGGAAGGTACATGTCGATAGGAATACAGACACAAATATCGACTTATTGATATACGGCTTGTGTAGAACTACGTCCATATCAATGCCCCTGAATAGGATGTCCAAGAGATCAGGGTTATGGTCCCATGGATCAACTGCTGATGTTGTTTCTAGTTATTTGAATCACTTCATCATGAATATTAATATTTATGTATATGTGTATAGGTATGGGACTATACATGTGTACGTATATATATATGGACATCCATGGTGGAACTTTCCTAGTTGATAGGGATTACATACCCTGAGTTCGGCTGTGGTTGCATGTTTGGTTTACTTCCTTTTGTTGTGTTTCAGCTAAGCTGAGAACATTTTTGTTGGATACACTTTTAGCAGCACAATTTTAGGTTGCTTGTCGGGGTGCCCCACTGAGATTATTTCTCACCCCTGCACATGCACCTTGGTGTGCGTTTTTAAGAGGTGGTTCCTCAGTCAATGACCAAGGCACAATTTATTGATCAAAAAGAAAGGGAGTTACAAAAGTCTGAAAGACGGAGTCTTATTACAATCCTTGTGGAAAAAAGGGAGTGATTCGTCAGGTAAATCATCCAACCAGGTAACAACCTGATTGAATATCTTATTGGGAAGACTATCGGAAACCATGTTCGCTTCTCAGAAGACATGAGTGGGAATGTAGTTGAGATCCCTGAGCGAGTCAAGAAATTTCATCCAACAAGAGGTAAGAGGAAAAGCAAGGTGGACCACCCCTTTCTAGATAGCTTGGACAGTAGTTGTTGAATCACATTCAATATAGCATCCCGCCTTTTTATAACATAAACTTTCATTACATTACACAAAACTAAGGATCTTTAAGGTTTAGTGTCTTGGAAACTAGGAACATAATACATGAAAACAACATAAAACATTCTTCTTAAACACTTGAAAGGCTTCTCCTTATGTTCATCCTAGGTTCATTACTGCATCTCATAACCTGGGGACATACATCAAAAGAAAGGGTGAGCAAAAGGCCTAGTAAGGGAAACAAGATGAACATTTTACATGTGAACTTGAGATACTTCAACAAGGACATGAAAAGAACTTTAAGGCATGAGAAAGAAATCATGAGTAATTTAATAATAAAAATAACATTTTTCATAACTTGAAGATGTGGCTGCAACATTTAATATTGACAATCATTTCGTTTCACCAAGGTCCATCCCCAAGGTGTCATTAAAAATTACCAAGGTTATTCACCAAGGCGTCGTTAAAAATGGTCATCTCTAGAGATTAAGTCTTTACCCAATGCATTGGAGCGCTATCAGGGCGCACCCATAAATTTGCCTTTATTATCATGTGAGCCACATATATCATCATCAAACATTTCATAAAGAACCCATGTAGCACAAAATAAATGGGTTTCATTTCGTAATCATAACGTTTTAAAAATTGCTTTAAAGACATGATCTTTACATCAATTTAAAACCCACAGAAAAGGAAGGTGGGTCTCATGTATGTAAATCCCAGAATTTAAAATATAACATTTTGGTATATATGTGAATACCCTTTTATAAGAAAGATCTTTGATTATTCACTTAATAATATTAAAGAACGTTAGAAAGAGAGAGAGACATTTTGAGACGGAAATTCTGCAGCATAATGGCTATGTTACGAGGTTTTAGAAGACATTAAAAAGAGAGAGAAAATGGGTCAAACATTCATAAATGACCCATAAAACAGTAGATGGACAGAATAAGAAGGATACATTATCATGGTAATGAAATTTCAAGGACATACCATTTGAAATGAAAAAAATGGAAGGAAGACAAAAATTAGATTTCTCTTATGAATGTTCGGCAGCCTAACAGCGTTACTTAAACTTCAACAAAAATTATTTGAAAAGATCAAATAGGATCTATCATCATGTGAACATAAGAGTTCAGTATGATATATATAGAGATAATGCCCCACCATAATTAAAAAGGAACTTGAAATACTTGACATGAAAGTAGAACTTTGAAAAGAATGAGAAGGGTGAAAGAATCCCCTAAAAAATTCGGCAACCTAACGGCGCCACTTAAAACTTCAAAATACTGAATTGAATAGATCAAATGGGGTCTCTCATCATATGAACATAAGATTCCAGTATGATAGATATAGAGATCATACCCCAACATAACAAAAAGGAATTTGAAAGAATTGACATGAAAGTAGAACTTCAAAATGAGAAGGGTGAAGAACCACTTAAAAATTCGGCAGCCTAACGATGCCACTTAAAACATCAAAATACTGAATTGAAGAGATAAAATGGGGTCTCTCATCATATGATCATATAATATTAGTATGATAAATTTAGAGATCATACCCCAACATAATAAAAAGGAACTTGAAATACTTTACATGAAAATAGATCTTGAAAAATGAGAATGGAGAAAGAATCCGTTACAAAAATTTCGGCAGCCTAACGACGCCACTTAAAACATCATAAAATGAAATAATGAGAGTAATAGGGGATCTCTCATTATATTAACCTAGAAAGGGCAATAAGAGGAGTATAAAAGAACATCCTCCAACATAAGAACATGTAGCATAAAAGGAATGACATAAAAGAGATTACTTGAAATGAAAGAGAGAGGTCAAATCCCTTACCTTAAAACATAACTCTTAAAACTCAAAGGTTGGGACCTTGAGGGCTTGGGGGAACCATGGGAGGACTCCTTGGGAGGTAATGAGACCAGAACTTCGTTGGGGGAGAGTGGGGAGTTGAAATGATGAGAGGATGGCTTGGTATTTATAGGGAAAGTGAGGGGACAAGGCATTAATGGCCAAGGGACACCTCATTAGTGGTTTTGGCAAAACCATGGGCTTGCCCATGGTATTTGCCCATGGTATTGGCCACTTGGGACACCTCATACCTTATCTTACTATTCATAAGTCAACCATATTGATTACATACTTAATATATCATTTAATGATGTCATTAGACACCCGTAACTTAAAAACTGTATTTTCACTATTCATCGAAAATTCAACTTTCTCAGAATAATCCCAAAATTTCACCTTAACCAAATATCAACGATCTGATTAAAAATATGAACTCCATTTTATAAAAATAATTTTCTAAATATTTTTAATTTAATTTTTAAATAAAAACACTATTCACCGAAAATTCATTTTTCAGAAAAAACCCCAAAAATTACCATAGCATAATATCGGTGCTCTGAGTTCAAAAATGAAATCCGTTTTATAAAAATAATTTTCTAAATATTTTTAATTAAATTTTTAATTAAAAAACACTATTCATCTGAAAAAACTAATACTTGAATAATAATTTATGAAACCGTTATTTAACCATTTTATTGAATCACATTACTTAATCAAGGTGCCTAGATTATATTAATACTTTCTTTAAGTGAGATTACTAATCCATTTGGTCACATTACTAATCCTAAGCGTAAAATCACTATTCATAATTTACTATTCATCAAAAATCAAGTTGATCTTATTAGACTCGAAATTTCGTAGTGAACATAATTGTAGAAGACCATTTTTTGAAAATTATTACACCTTTTTATTTATTTAAGGTTTACATAAACATTTTTAAAATATCCTTTCTCTAAAATTCATCAAAAATTTGCATACTATATTTATCTGGACATTTGAAAATTCATAAACTTCATCATAAGAAGAAATCCAAATTTTTATTTAAAACAAAGGATTACACAAGGCAATTACGGTCTCCTTACATAGCCTCTTATCACACCAGCATAGGACCTAAGTGTAAGGTGTGCTAAGGTGAGAGAATCCGAGGGAGGCTGGGCCACCATCGCACGAGTCGTAATTTCTATCAGTTTGAACTTCTCGCGAAGGCGATCCCGTTCTAGCTTCACACGATGAAGTTCAGCTTGGGTTTGGTCCGGAGCAAAGCCCAGTGGTGCTACCTCCTTCCCAAGTTCTGTTAGATGGGCTTCGATCGGTCCAAGACTACTAGGTGAGGCCATCGAATCTTCTTTCTATATTAATTAACCAAGATTGCTTGTATTTAGAGACAGTAATCAAAACATTTAGTTTCCAGCGGTCATATTGACCAATGGTCAAATAATAGTCAAAACCCAACAGTATCATTTTAATTATACTCATGTTATCAAATGAAATATTTTTGTTCAGTATAAATAAAATAAAATAACACATAAAATTAGGAAATAAGATTTATTCAAAATTTCAGGTCGTTACAATCTTCCCCCCTTAAGAAATTGCGTCCTCGAAATTTTTAAAATTGGGTTTTGAAATTTCATTGAAAGTCCGACATCGGAAAAGGAGTCAGTAAAACTATTACTTTAAAAGAAAGATAGGGAAGTACAAAGGTCACCCGAGTTAACCCGTACTAGGATTCCATGGAGGAAAACATGGACATGGAAGAAAAACAAAGGGTCAATTTCTGGGGGAGAGTGATAGTGAACATGATTAGGAGAACGTTAACCATAAGAAAATCCCAAACTTATGATGTGTGTAAATGGTCTTTGATTACCAAGTAGGAAACATAAACCAACAACGTTTTTGTTTCACATTCCTTTTCATAATTTTTAGGAATTCATTTACAACATAAATGAAAAACATAAGAAAATATACCTATCTTCATGTAGAGTTTCATCCTTTAATAAGTTTCTACCCAAAACTAATCTTTTCTCCAAATTATGAGCATTCAAAACTACTTGGTCTCATAAAAACAAAAGAATCATCTTCATAATCCAAAAAATATTAACTATATATTTCTTCTATTTTTTAAACATTATCCCAAAAATAGAAATTTTAAGGTAAAACAACTCTTCAAAAAGAAAGAATCCCATATGAAGGGAAACTACTTTTAAATCATCAAAGTTCAATGGAACTACCCAAAGTTCATCATAGTCCATTCCATAAATAACTGTCCTTAAAAATCCTCAAAATAAACCAAACTAAGATTGAAACCCAAATACAAGAAGGATTTGATAACATATTCTTCCAAGGTAAACTTTTTCATTCATCTCCAAACAACATCAACCACTCCTAACATCTTATAAAAAAAGTAACTAACCTAAACATATTTACCCCAAGATAGGTTAATAATTTCCATAAGTAACCTAAATTACTATAATTCCACCTTAAATTCATCGATTCTTTAAAATATAAGTCAACCCTACTCTTCAATGAAAATACCGTAGTAATCTATTTACCTCGATCATATAGGATCCCCAAAATAGTGAACATCTTCCAAAATAATAATCATAGTTTAATCCCCTAATCATCCCTTTCATATTAATATGACAATCGTCGCATTTCCTATCACATTGGTTGTTTGGACATGTTCTTCCATTTCCCACCATTAACTATGAAGAGAAAGAATAATTAGGGGCTTAAGTACTTAGCCAATAATCATGAAAAGGAACTGAAAGCATATAAGGATAACTTGTAGAAGAAAAGTATAACCTAACTTGTGATCCCCTAGGTTCCCATTTAGGTTATCCATGATCATATATTCTTATGTGAATCTTTATTTTATTTTATCTTTGTTCCTTTAACAATGGTTCATACTAAGCTTATGAATTTACCAAAGCATATCCCCCGGGAGTGTCGTAACCAAAAGTGCAGCAAGGCCCGTTGTCGTGTACCAGTTCCCGTTCGAGTCTAGCTCAAAGCTGTGTTTTCGGGTTTTACCCCTATGTACATCTGTGCCAGAGCCACCTCTACCTGCTCATATCCAGACAAGGATGTATTTGCTTGGCAACCCCTTACTCAATACTCACCAAAATACCAGGAAGATTTCCTATTATTTTAACTTTTCTATAGGGTTCTTCCTAGAGTTTTCATATCCTAATTTCCACGAATAACTAAACCATCCTTTGATACCAACTATAACATCCCACCTTTTTATAACATAAACTTTCATTACATTACACAAAACTGAGGATCTTTAAGGTTTAGTGTCTTGGAAACTAGGAACATAATACATGAAAACAACATAAAACATTCTTCTTAAACACTTGAAAGGCTTCTCCTTATGTTCATCCTAGGTTCATTACTGCATCTCATAACCTGGGGACATACATCAAAAGAAAGGGTGATCAAAAGGCCCAGTAAGGGAAACAAGATGAACATTTTACATGTGAACTTGAGATACTTCAATAAGGACATGAAAAGAACTTTAAGGCATGAGAAAGAAATCATGAGGCATTTCATAATAAAAATAAAATTTTTCATAACATGAAGATTTGGCTGCAACATTTAATACTGAAAATCATTTCGTTTCACCAAGGTCCATCCCCAAGGTGTCATTAAAAATTAGCAAGGTTATTCACCAAGGCGTCGTTAAAAATGGTCATCTCTAGAGATTAAGTCTTTACCCAATGCATTGGAGCACTATCAGGGCGCACCCTTAAATTTGCCTTTATTATCATGTGAGACACATATATCATCATCAAAAATTTCATAAAGAACCCATGTAGCACAAAATAAATGGGTTTCATTTCGTAATCATAACCTTTTAAAAACTGCTTTAAAGACATGATATTTACATCACTTTAAAACCCACAGAAAAGGAAGGTGGGTCTCATGTATGTAAATACCAGAATTTAAAATAGAACATTTTGGTATATATGTGAATACCCTTTTAGAAGAAAGATCTTTGAGTATTCACTTAATAATATTAAATAACGTTAGAAAAAGAGAGAGACATTTTGAGACGGAAATTCTGCAGCATAACGGCTATGTTACGAGGTTTTAGAAGACATTAAAAAGAGAGAGAAAATGGGTCAAACATTTATAAATGACCCATAAAACAGTAGATGGACAGAATAAGATGGATACATTATCATGGTAATGAAATTTCAAGGACATACAATTTGAAATGAAAAACATGGAAGGAAGACAAAAATTAGATTTCTCTTATGAAAGTTCGGCAGCCTAACGACGTTACTTAAACTTCAACAAAAATGATTTGAAAAGATCAAATACGGTCTCTCATCATGTGAACATAAGAGTTCCATATGATAGATATAGAGATAATGCCCCACCATAATTAAAAAGTAACTTGAAATACTTGACATGAAAGTAGAACTTTGAAAAGAATGAGAAGGGTGAAAGAATCCCCTAAACAATTCGGCAACCTAACGGCGCCACTTAAAACTTCAAAATACTGAATTGAAGAGATCAAATGGGGTCTCTCATCATATGAACATAAGAGTCCAGTATGATAGATATAGAGATAATACCCCAACATAACAAAAAGGAACTTGAAAGAATTGACATGAAAGTAGAACTTCAAAACGAGAAGGGTGAAGAACCACTTAAAAATTCGGCAGCCTAACGGCGCCGCTTAAAACATCAAAATACTGAATTGAAGAGATCAAATGGGGTCTCTCATCATATGATCATAAAATATCAGTATGATAAATTTAGAGATCATACCCCAACATAATAAAAAGGAACTTGAAATACTTTACATGAAAATAGATCTTGAAAAATGAGAAGGGAGAAAGAATCCGTTACAAAACTTTCGGCAGCCTAACGATGCCACTTAAAACATCATAAAATGAAATAATGAGAGTAAGAGGGGATCTCTCATTATATGAACCTTGAAAGTTCAGTAAGAGGAGTATAAAAGAACATCCTCCAACATAAGAACATGTAGCATAAAAGGAATGACATAAAAGAGATTATTTGAAATGAAAGAGAGAGGTCAGATCCCTTACCTTAAAACATAACTCTTAAAACTCAAAGGTTGGGACCTTGAGGGCTTGGGGGCACCATGGGAGGACTCCTTGGGAGGTAATGATACCAGAACTTCGTTGGGGGAGAGTGGGGAGTTGAATGGATGAGAGGATGGCTTGGTATTTATAGGGAAAGTGAGGGGACAAGGCATTAATGGCCAACGGACACCTCATTAGTGGTTTTGGAAAAACCATGGGCTTTCCCATGGTATTTTCCCATGGTATTGGCCACTTGGGACACCTCATACCTTATCTTACTATTCATAAGTTGACCATATTGATTACATACTTAATATATCATTTAATGATGTCATTAGACTCCCGCAACTTAAAAACTGTATTTTCACTATTCATCGAAAATTCAACTTTCTCAGAATAATCCCAAAATTTCACTTTAACCAAATATCAACGCTCTGATTACAAATATGAACTCCATTTTATAAAAATAATTTTCTAAATATTTTTAATTTAATTTTTAAATAAAAACACTATTCACCGAAAATTCATTTTTTCAGAAAAAACCCCAAAAATTACCATAGCATAATATCGGGGCTCTGAGTTCAAAAATGAAATCCGTTTTATAAAAATAATTTTCTAAATATTTTTAATTAAATTTTTAATTAAAAAACACTATTCACCCGAAAAAACTAATACTTGAATAATAATTTATGAAACCGTTATTTAACCATTTTATTGAATCACATTACTTAATCAAGGTGCCTAGATTATATTAATACTTTCTTTAAGTGATATTACTAATCCATTTGGTCACATTACTAATCCTAAGCGTAAAATCACTATTCATAATTTACTATTCATCAAAAATCAAGTTGATCTTATTAGACTCGAAATTTCGTAGTGAACATAATTGTAGAAGACAATTTTTTGAAAATCATTACACATTTTTATTTATTTAAGGTTTACATAAACATTTTTAAAATATCCTTTCTCTAAAATTCATCAAAAATATACATACTATATTTATCTGGACATTTGAAAATTCATAAACTTCATCATAAGAAGAAATCCAAATTTTTATTTAAAACAAAGGATTACACAAGGCAATTACGGTCTCCTTACATAGCCCCTTATCACACCAGCATAGGACCTAAGTGTAAGGTGTGATAAGGTGAGAGAATCCGAGGGAGGCTTGGCCACCATCGCACGAGTCGTAATTTCTATCAGTTTGAACTTCTCGCGAAGGCGATCCCGTTCTAGCTTCACACGATGAAGTTCAGCTTGGGTTTGGTCCAGAGCAAAGCCCAGTGGTGCTACCTCCTTCCCAAGTTCTGTTAGATGGGCTTCGATCGGTCCAAGACTACTGGGTGAGGCCATCAAATCTTCTTTCTATATTAATTAACCAAGATTGCTTGTATTTAGAGACAGTAATCAAAACATTTAGTTTCCAGCGGTCATATTGACCAATGGTCAAATAATAGTCAAAACCCAACAGTCTCATTTTAATTATACTCATGTTATCAAATGAAACATTTTTGTTGAGTATAAATAAAATAAAATAACACATAAAATTAGGAAATAAGATTTATTCAAAATTTCGGGTCGTTACATTCAATCCATAGGTTGTGCCAACCCTTTTTCTTGGCGAAATCCACCACATGAATGACTCTCATCATTTCCGCTTCCAAAGCTGTGGCCGTATCACATCCACTGAAGAAGCAACCTAGGCATCTACCAAGAAAATCTCTGAAGATGGCACCACATCCTGCCGGACCCGGGTTTCCTCTAGAAGCGCCGTCGACATTCACTTTGTTCCATCATGGAAGCGGGACATTCCAGAAGACCTCAAATATACGTCGGGGTTGCCTATAAGAGCCCGCAATTCGAAGATGACAGAGGATCCCAAAATCACCAACAGATTTGTCATAATGATCCTTCTGAAGAGATGCAGCATACTTGATGGCAATGAGAATACACGTTTTACCTGCATTGATATTGATATAACAATTATTATGAATGAAATTATTTCTATCATACCAGATCACATGCAAGAGATCTGCCAACGCATCCAGAAAGAGATTCCGTATTTTCTTGGAAGTGTCCCAAGTCACACAATATTGAATTTGAGAGCTAATAGAAGCAAGAAGTCACCATATGCAACCAAAAATGTTAGAAATGTAATTCCAAAGAGCTGAAACTATAGCACAAGACAAGAACAAATGATTAGCATCCTCACGATATTGGTTGCACAGGTGACATCTAGAGCAAAGATAGATCCCAAAAGATTGAAGACACACATAAGTGGAGACCCTATCATGAGCAACACACCAAATGAGATAGAGCCGTGAGGGATTGATCCATGATTTTCTAAAAGTGTTAAACCAAACAAAGTTAGAATCAGAATTACTGAAATTGTTTTTGTAGAAACTTTTAGAATCCAAGACACCATTACGAGTAGGTTCCCAAATGATAAAGTCATTAGTATTAGAAAAATGATAACTGTCAATGATGTGACTGATGTAGTTTAGAAGGGTAGTTTCATGAGAGTTAAAAACCTCACTTATAGTTTAGTTGGTGTTCACAGGAGTAGTGCTGGAAGTTAGCATGGAGATTAATGGAACACCAGTCCAGTTGTCTAGCCAGAAATTCATAGAGGAATCAGCACTAACCAACCATCTAGGATTGCTCATGATTTTAAGGAAAGAATACCTAATGGATGGCCAGATAGAAGAAGTTATGTAACCCAAATTACCATTATGAAGCATGGTCACGAATATTTTCCTAAGAAAGGTCAAGGAGTCAGAGTTTCTATGAATCAATTTCCAAGTCATTCTATCTTGAAGAGATATATTAAAAAACTTAAGATTCTCAATGCCAAGGACACCTTTATTGAGGGGTTTACAACAAGTGACCCAAGGTATGGTGAAAAGTTTTCTTTCAATCATACTATCAGACCAAACAAAATTTTTAATGTAAAAATTGATTTTTTTGAGAATACTGGAAAAAAAAGAGAATAGGGGCCACACGAACTCAGGCCCCCACTGAGGCCTAGTGTTTCATGATCGAGTGGAGCTGCTCGATTGGTTCTACTGACTGGGCTGCTGCAGTTCAACAGTGTCCGAAGATCAGGCCCATGTTTTGGCTCATAGTTATTAATAGATCTATGTACTTTTACTTTCAGTTTCTTTTGTACTTGTATCTGTATGGTCAGCCCGGTGGGTGACCAGCGTTGTATTATTTTGCATAGCTGTTCAGGATTTTATAGCATTTTACAATTATAGTTTGTTTTATTTCAGTTGTTTATTGCTTTCGTACTATGTTTATTTTAAGCTATGTATGATACTTAGTTTTTTTTGTTGTTTTATTACTTTGGTATGAGGGCATAGTCTTCTGACTATCACACCCTAGGCCCTCGCTGCTTATCTGCAGCCTCTGGCGTACGGGTAGACGCACTTGAGGCCTTGTGGAGAACTGGCTCGGAGCACCGATTTAGTGGCTTCTGGGTCGGGATGTTACAAAGTGTTATCAAAAGAGTTTTCATTCCTGGTATTTACTATTTTAGATATGGTAGACAATAGTATTAGGAATGTGTCGGAACCTGTGATGGATATCAGGCTGGTGTGTCAAGAACACTTGTTCCGGTAAGAAGTCCTGGTTTCCAGGGTTTGGGATTTCTGTTCTGATTTTGTGATGTTACAGTTGTATATGATTTTTTCCATGAGTGATGCACAAGTTGTGTGGTGTTTTGATTTACTATGGATCTCTAGCTCTTGGCCATTGGTAAAGTTCCAGGGATGGATTTTGACATTTGTCTAGTAAAGGAAATATGAATCTCATGCACCATACTAGGCACATAGGATTTACAGCATATAGGCCTGCTAGTGTGTGTTTTTACTAATGACTAAGACCTTTGGGTCTACTTACAGACACCTTTTACTCTAAGGGAAGGTTATGTGGAACTATGTTGAGGCATTTGTGTGAGGATGATGACGCATTCCTTCTACATAGGTGGTGTAGTGACCCCAATTGGCTGATATGGCAAGTGATGCCATTATGTTTACCCCCTCATTGGGTGTTGTTTTTTGTGTCTGTGGTTATCTAGTCAGATTGTTGAGAATGATGTTGACTACTGGAAATACTGTTTTTCCCAACGGGTGTTTACCAACGGTTTTCTAAAACCGTTGGGCCTGAAGGATTAAGGGAGTCTTTACCAACAGTTTTATAAAACTGTTGGTAAAGAAATGGCCAGGGAAGCCTTTCCCAACGGTTCACTGAAACCATTGGGAAAAGCCACCCCTTTGCCAACGGTTTCTTCAAACTGTTGGCAAAGGGGTGTGTTAATCACCCTTTTGCCAATAGTTCTATTGAACCGTTGGTAAAGGGTCACCCCTTTGCCAACAGTTTCCTCAAACTGTTGGTAAATGGGTGCTTAGCATCTCTTTCCCAACGGTTTTTAAAAACCGTTGGGAATTATTTCCCCCAAATCTAGTCGCGGGGCTGCTCTCCCCCATTCGCACAGAAACCTAATTTCATCCGCTCCACCGCTCTCCTCTCGCGAACTCCCCAATCCGAAGAGGTGAAAACCATCTGAAATCAGGTATTTTTTCATTTATACACATATTCTTCCTAATTTTTATTATTATTGCTTTAGTATTTTTGTTTTAAGTTATCAATCCACCTCCAGCTCTCTGCTACTCTCTAAATCCCCCATCTGAATAGGTAAAAACCCATTTGAATCATCTCAAATCAGGCAATTTTTTGTTTATACACATATGGTACCTTGTTTTTATTATTTTTATTATTATTTCTCTAGTATTTTAGTTTTAAGTTATCAATACAGCTGCAGCTCTCTGCTACTCTCGAACTCCCCCATCGGAATAGGTGAAAACCCATCTGAATCATCTCAAATCAGGTAATTGTTTCTTTATACACATATGGTACCTTGTTTTTATTGTTATTGATCTAATATTTTAGTTTTAAGTTTGGCTTTTGATGTGATTTCACCGTGTAAAATAGGGAAATGAATGAATATTTTGTTAATTAATTAGTTTCCCCTGGAATATCAATTGTGTTATAATGTCCATGCTAAATAAAGGGGTAATGTAATAAAAGACCTTGAATAAATAAATTGTGGAATTTGGGGTATGTTGCCTCTATGAGAGGTTTTTTGTTGTGTTTAATTGTATGTTGTAGGCTGTTTTATGGGGATTGAGGTGACCAGTTGGGCTTTGTGATATGTGGGGTTGTAATGTGATGGTTAGTGGGCATGGATGTGTCATGTGAAGTTGTATGATAATGATGATGTGTGGTGGTGTTGTGTCGTGTGGAGGTGTTGTGTGATGAAGTTGTGGTGTATAATGTGGTGAGGTGGTTTTGGTTGTGCGGTGGTTTGTGATATGCAATATTTTTATTGTGATATGTGGTTAAATTGGTGATATGGTTGGTCGATGTAACATGGTGTCGATGGTTATTTTGAGATGGTGAGTTGTTGTGTGGTGGTTTTATTAGTTTCCTGGTTATCTATGGAATAAATTATGCTATTAAAAAAAACAAGATATTAAATAAATGAGATGGAATAGAAATGGATGTGTGGTAAATGGATTTAATTAATTTAACATTAAATAAATGGACAATGTAAGTGTGAATGAAGTGGCTTATAAATGAAAGTGAGAAATGATATGCGTCTTGTGTGGTGGTGGTGTGGTTTATGTGTTTTATGGTAGTAGTGAAGTGTGTGATTATGTAGTTAATGTGAACCCATAGGTTGAGTATTTTGTTCTATCTATATATCATGTATTTTTATGTTATTTCTACACATTCCCAACCAGAGTTAGATAAACTTACCAACGGTCAGAGGTTTTGAGTTATGGGTATTTTTTCTAATATCTAGGATGGTGGTAATATGGTTGGATAGCTACCATGTCTTCCCTACTCTTCCTTCAAAAGTGATTGACCATGTGTTTTTAGGAAATATGCGATGTGATTTTCCATGTGTATTCATGTGAGATGTACTATGATTTCCCTAGTGTTTTCCAGTGAGGTGTGATGTGATAAGGCTATAATAAGATGTGGCATGTGGTTGGGGTCATGTAGGGTAGGAGGATGGCACAAGGTTGATATTATTCAAGTTCATGATACCCTACTAATATGGTTATGGGATGAGGCATGCTGTTATGTGATATAACACATTAAGTTCTTGTTGGTTTTACATTTTTTCAATAACACATTTGTATGTTTTTTTCACATGTGTAGTTGATAGCTTGATTATTTTCTTCCATTATCGTTTACTTAAATGTATTTTCTATTAAATTTAATTCCTATTGAATTGTTTATGACAAAATGACATATATAAATTCTTTTTATAGAATGGACAGAAGTTGGATGTATGAAACCAATCGGATCTCAAACGATTTTCAAAACAATTTGGAGAGCTTTATAGATTTTGCATTTCACAATGCTTCAGATAGTGGTTTCATACACTTCCCATGTTCCAATTGTGTTGGTAGACCTTGGTTGAGCTGTGAAGAAGTCAGCTACCACATAACCAAAAATGGGTTTCAAGCAAACTACTTTGTGTGGTATCACAATGGGGAGAAAACGAAATCTCAAATTGGTGATGATCGAAATGAAAGGACTGGAATGGAGAATTTGTTAGATGATCGGTTTCCGTTTATTCGTCATCATGAAAAAGAAAGGATTTCAACTCAAGAAGACTTTGATATGAGGACAGGTGATGCATCTAGTGAAAATGATGATATTGATAGGGTGAAAAAATTGAATGATGCTGCCACGACTCCAGTATATCGACAATGCGATAAAATGAAAAAGATAGAATTTTTAATCCGATTATTTCATGGGAAAACTATGTATGGGATTTCTAATACAGCAATCGATTACATTCTTACCCTCTTGAAGGATTTACTTCCAGATGATGAAGATATTCCCTCAAACCACTATATGTCATGGAAGTTAGTTGAGGAACTTGGATTTTCAAGAAACAAAATTCATGCTTGCCCGAAAGATTGAAGTTTATTCTGAGAGGAAACCGCTGAACGAAATGATTGTATAAAATGCGGCACATCTCGATGGAAGTCAAAATCTGATGGAACACCATCCCACATTCCAAAGAAAGTAATGTGGCACTTTCCATTTATCCCCATACTCTAGAATATTTTTATGTCTGATTACATATCAATAAAAATGAGATGGCATGATACCGAGAGAAAGAAGATTGATGATGAGTTGGTTCATTCTGCAGATGGATTTTCATGGAAGAGGTTTGATGCTCAACATCTTGATTTTGCAGCTGACGTGCGTAATGTGAGGCTGGGTCTTTCATGCGATGGTTTTAATCCGTTTGGGCAGATGCTTACTTCGCACAACACATGGACAGTTTTTATACACATTTATAATCTTCCCCCATGGTTGTGTATGAAAAAACCGTTCACTTTCATGAGTATACTCATATATGGTCCTTCTGATCCTGGCAATGATATTGACGTATACATGAAACCTTTAATAAAAGAATTTAAACTTCTTTGGGATGTGGGTGTGCGCACATACGATGCATGTTCAAAAGATATATTTCAGATGCGTGCTGCGCTTATGTGGATGATCAATGATTTTCCAGCTTATGCAATGATGTCTGGATGGAGCACGAAGGGAAAACTGTCATGTCCAGTTTGTATGAAGAATACACGATCCAGAAGACAGAAACATCGTTGTAGTTTTAGTTTTATAGGACATCGAAGATTCTTACCAAAGGATCATCCATATAGATTGAATCGTCGAATATTTGATAATACCATAGAGAACGATGATCCACCTCATCATATGTTTGGAACTGATGTGCTTAATGAATTGAAAGATTGCAGTTTTTCGTTCGGGAAGGGTCAAATGAAATCTGGAAAGAGAAAGAATGTTTCCATTGAAACCTATTACAATTGGAGTAAGAGGAGTATCTTTTTTGACTTTCCTTTTTGGTCAACCAATTTTTACGTCATTTCTTAGACGTAATGCATATTGAAAAGAATATATTCGAAATTTTGATTTCAGTTATTCTAAATGTCATGAAAAAAAGATGATTTACGATCTTGGCGTGACATGGTGGACTGGGGAATCAGACCAGAATTGCATCCTGTGCGTATCAGTGAAAATAAATGGCAACATCCATGTGCTTCTTATGTGATGACACCTATGGAAAAAACAATTTCTGGAAGTATTAGAGACTATTAGAGTTCCTGATGGCTATTCAAGCAACATATCTAAATGGGTCAACAGAAAAGAGTTGAAGCTAAAATCTTTGAAGACTCATGATTATCATGTTCTACTGCATGAGTTGCTTCCAATAGAAATCCGTCATCTTTTGTCCAATAATGTAAGGGTGGCTGTTATTCGGTTGTGCCATTTTTTTAGAGATATTTGTGCTAAGAAGTTGTCCAAGTCTTTCTTGCAAATTTTTTTGACAGATTCCCCATTAATTTTGTGTGAGTTGGAGAGAATATTTCCTGCATCATTTTTCACATGCATGCTGCATCTGACAGTCCATATTCCCACTGAAATACTTCTCGGAGGACCTATTTATTTTAGTTGGATGTATCCAACTGAAAGAAATATGTTCACATTAAAGTCTTATGTCCGAAACAGAAATCACCTTGAAGGTTCTATCGTGAATGGTTACCTGGCCCAAGAATGTATGGATTTCTGCTCGATGTATTTGTCCGATCTTACTACAAGATTGAATAGACCAATGAGAAATGAAGAAGAAAAGTATGAGAAAATTGAACCCAGTTTTCCATCACTTCCTCAAACAGGAGGAATTCCTGGATCATATACATTGAAGACATTAAGCCATGAAGAGCGGGATATGGCACATCGCACAATTTTGTTCAACTGTGATTTGTTCAATGACAATATCAGGTAACTAAATTGATTATGTATATCTTACATATATATCTGTTAAACTATTCATATTTTTTATCTACAGGGAACATAAAACAATGATAAATAGAAAGCATCGTTCTTTATCTTTGAGAAGGAGGGAGGCTTTTCATAGGAAAGAGTTTTCTGCTTGGTTAAAATTGAAGGTAAAAATATTACTATTTAAAATAATTAAATCAATATTTAATTAAGTTTAACAATCATTTATATTACAGGTATTGAGTTTTTCTGCTGACTCTGTCTCTGAGGAAATAAGAGATTTTGCTTTTGGTCCTAATACCATGGTTCGTGACTGTAAATCAATTGTTATCAATGGGTACAAATTTATTGTCACTGAACGAGCAAAGAATATGAGAACACAACATGATGGTGTTATGGTTACTGCCACAACATATTGTTATGCTAGTGCATCAGATAGTAGACCAAGATTTGAAAATGTGGGTTATTATGGAGTCATTGAGAAAATAATAATATTGGATTATTACTCTCATGGACGAGTCACAATGTTGAAATGCCATTGGTTTGATTCGATGACGATACAAGGCACATTTATTGATGATTTTGGATTTCGAGTAATTAATATGACTCACACTCTTGCTACCGAAGAGCCATATGTGTTGGCATCGATGGCTAAACAAGTTTTTTATGTCAAAGACCAACTTCGACCTGAATTTTGTGTCATAGTTGAAGTAATTCCAAGACATATTTTTGATGATGGTGATGATGAAATTGACACTCTCCCTACTTTCATTGGAACCAATGCATTTATTTCTTTTGATGACTCCAATAGCTCAATTGTCATAGTTGATTGTGAACCTGAAGTTTTGGTTGAAAATATATAAAATCATTCATCCATGTTCTCAATTATTTTGGTTTACCTCGAGTTGGGTTGTTAACGTTGGTACTATTCAAATTGATTTAGTATTGATAACAAATATATTTTGGCTGACTTGACCGTTATGTGAATTTTCAATGTTTATTCGTTGCAGTTTTATTTGAATTGCATTTTCTAATTTGGAATTGAACTATATTCAAACCTAGTCAAACAATATTTTTAACTTGGTAAACATTACAACGTGTTTGATTTATTAAATCCATTCAAGCTCTTATAAAACAATTGATAGATAAATTACCAATGAATCCCCCTATTCCCTCATATATTTATTTTTTTGGGTTACACTTTAGTTTCCTTTTTCTAATTAATTACATATTTGTTTTCAAAAGCAGGAAATGCAACCTATTGAAGAGAGACGAAAGAAAAAAATGATGGACAACAATCGTCAAATGACGGAGTTGGGAGTTCCACCATTAGTACCTGTTGTGAGTACTTTATTTCAAATATATATATTTAAAGAATATATAATGTCATGTGATTAATTTTGTTGTAAACATTTTTTTAGGATCCACCTTTACGTCGACAATTATTCGACGAGGAGCCTAGTACTGGTCCTAGTACTCAGGCCGGTGGTACGAGGGGGGTTCGTACCAGAGGTCGACGATCAGCTACGCGTGCCCGACTAGACCCTGCCCCTCCCACTAATGACATGTCATCCTTACCACATTCTGATCCCGATGTTCCATTAGGGACACACGGGATATTTAGGCCTCCCATGTTTTTGCTACCGTCTGCATCTTCTGCCCCATCATTTTCACATCCCATGATGATTCCCACTCCCCAGTCTGAATCTGGTCATACTGCTGTCCCATCATCTTTTCCTTCTATTTCTGTCTCTCCGAGCTTCTATATTCCTTCATCCTCGACTCCTGTTCCAGCATAGGGTGTTCCATCAGTTTCTGTGGATCCGGAAGTGCTCAGCGATCGGACTGGCATAGGTATATTTATAAAACCCTAAAAAAGTGTATAAAAATATATATATTCATTATAACATGTTTTGATAAAATATTTGTTTTTTCTTTAATGAAAGATACAACTACTGACAGGAGGCGGGGGTGGGGGCGTACATGCATGCGTTCGGTGTGGAATCGCCGCACACAGGTTATGGTTGATTATAATGAAGACAACCAAATGGTTGAGAAATCCGGGCAGCAATGTCAGAGTTTTTTGGCGACGCTTTCCAAATACTCCGACATCATTCCCGTCAGCCCGCTGTCGTGGAGACATTTTCCACATGAAGTCAAGGATAGAGGTTGGGCAGAGATATGGGTAAAAAAATCTATTGTATTTAATGACATGAATTATTTTTGTATTTATATGAATTAATATTTTTATGTCAGCTTCGATTTAATTTTCCCGATGGTGAGGGTGCTCGAGCGGAACATCTAAAAGATTTAGGCGAGCTTTAGAGAGCCTCCAAGTATGAGTTGTATCTTGAATGGCGTGCTAGAGTTGGCACTGAGTTAGAGGCGGTACCAGTCGTGGATGACTATCCTATAGAGCAGTATCGTCAGATGATTACTCATTGGACGAGTACCCAGTTTAAGGTATGAATTACATTTGAGGTATTTAAATAATAACTTTCATGTTTCGCATTAATATTATCCTTTGCATTATTGAATTTTATTTAGGAATCATCTGGAAAAAATAAAAAAAACATTGATGCAAAAAAATATCTCCACACACTAGGACGTACGACGATGCCAGATCATGAGAGGAAGTAGGTATGACAATTTTTTATAAGTTTTCTTTACGACTTACATTTTATTTTGTTTTCTAAATTATTTAATCGTTTGTTAAATTTTTCATATAACTTTAGTTTTTAATATCATTTTAGAGTAAAATACAGAATATTGAAGGACGTGTGCCTCGAGAAAAACTGTTTTGCTCGAGTAGACGGAAAAAGGATGAAAGTGTCGTCAACGAAGCGACTCATCAGCAGATTGTATGTTTTAATCTATTGATTTTATATTTTAATATCTATTTTGTAACTTAATAATATATTTATATTTGTAATAGGTTGCTTTAGAGGCCCTCTATGCCCAAGAACCAGACAATTTTGGGCCTAGAGATCACTTACATCAGGTGTTAGGAGAGGAGCATCCTGGCAGAGTACGTTTCCGACCTAGGATAGCCTCAACGAGGTATTGGACCTCCTCAGGTACGAGCTGTAGTGCCACCGAGCTGTAGCAAGTTAGGGAACAGGTAGAACAGGCTGAGAAAAGGGCCACAGAGATAGCAGAACAGTCTTCTAGGACAAACAATGCGTTTATGAAATTTATTGAAGTTCTACGTCCAACACTTCCATCAGAGGTCAGCCCAGCTTTTGATGAGTATATATCGTCGATCCATTCTATATATGGTGAACTAGGTGGTAGTTATAGTGCTGGTCAGGATTATGTTCAGCTTGACGATGATGATGGTGAGGAGGAGGGTGAGGGCGAGGAGGAGGGCACTGAGGAGGGAGAGGACGATGATGGGGACGAGGACGATGATGGGGATGAGGACGAGGGTGATGATGATGGTGATGATTATGGTGATGATGATGATGATGGTGATGGTGATGGTGATGATGGTGATGATGGTGAGGGTGATGTGGGACAAATTGATCCATTTCATTTTTGACTAATATTACTGAGGTTTGATATTTAATCTATTCTAGTTGTTGGTTTTATCTAGACTCGTAGTATAGTATTGGAGTTGAGTTATTTTTATATATTATCTGTTTTTATGGATGTTGATGTCTTTAAGTGTTTGTGTGTTTGGGAACCCCCTCCTTCTTGGACCCCGGACAGCCCCCCAGACAGCCCCCACCCTCCTCCCTGGACCCCGGACAACCCCCCAAACACCCCCCAGACAGCCCCCCGCACAGCCCCCCACCCTCCTCCCTGGACCCCGGACAACTCCCTGAACACCCACCAGACAGTCCCCCGCACAGCCCCCATACACCCTCCTCCCTGGAACCCTGACAGCCCCCCAGACAGCCCCCGGACAGTCCCCCAGACAGCCCCCCAGACAGCCCCCCGAACATCCCCCCCTCCTCCTTGGACCCCGGACAACCCCCCGAACACCCCCAGACATCCCCCCAGACATCCCCCCACCCTCCTCCCTGGACCCCGGACAACCCCCCGAACACCCCCCGGACAGCCCCCCGCACAGCCCCCCGAACAGCCCCCCCTCCTCCTTTCACCCCAGACAACCCCCCGGACAGCCCCCCCCCCCCCCCCCCCCCCCGCACAGCCCCCCCACCCTCCTCCCTGGACCCCTGACAACCCCCCAGACAGCCCCTCAGACAGCCCCCCAGACAACCCCCCCACCTAGCTCATTGGACCCCGGACAACCCCCCGAATACCCCCCGAACAACCCCCCGAACACCCCCCGGACAGCCCCCGCACAACCCCCGAACAGTCCCCCCTCCTCCTTGGACCCCGAACAACCCCCCCAACACCCCCCGGATAGCCCCCGCACAGCCCCCCCACCCTCCTCCCTGGACCCCTGACAACCCCCTGGATAGCCCCTCAGACAGCCCCCCGGACAGCCCCCCCACCCAGCTCCTTGGACCCCAGACAACCCCCCCGAACACCCCCGGATAGCCCCCTAAATAGCCCCCCGAACAGCCCCCCCACCCACCTCCATGGACCCCGGACAACCCCCCAAACACCCCCCGGACATCCCCCCAAATAGCCCCCCCCCCGAACAGCCCCCCACCCTATTCCCTGGACCCTGGACAACCCCCGGACAGACCCCAGACAGCCCCCTGAATAGCCCCCCTCCTCCTTGGACCCCGGACAACCCCCCAAACACGCCCCAGACACTCCCCGGACAGCCCCGCGAACAGCCCCCCCACCCTCCTCCCTGGACCCCTGACAACCCCCCGGACAGCCCCTCAGACAGCCCCCCAGACAGCCCCCCCACCCAGCTCCTTGGACCCCAGACAACCCCCCGAACACCCCCCGGACAGCCCCCCGAACAGCCCCCCAGACACCATTTTAAGTACATACGGAAAACTGACCAAACGCATTCGGAATAAGTACATACAGAAAACCAACCAAACCAATTTTAACTATGTGACATGTACAAGTCATCCCCGCCTCAATCCGAGGAGCGGTGTGGCCGACACCACTCTAACTGTGTCCCTTTCGTTTAAAATGGACAGGATTAGAAGTGAAAAGAACAACTGGCATACGGAAAACCGACCAAACGCATTCGGAATGTGTCTATACTTTAGGAAAAAGATCCATGGGTCGTATGTGACGTGTACGAGTCAATCCCACCTCAATCCGAGGAGTGGTGTGGCCGACACCGCTCTAACTGTGTCTCTTTTGATTAAAATGGAGAGGATTATAAGTGAAAAGAACAACTGGCATACTAAAAACCAACCAAACGCATTCCGAATCTATTGATAATTTATCCCAACGATCCATGGGTCATATGTGACATGTACGAGCCAACCCGGGATGAATCTGAGTCGCGGTGTGGCCGAGATCAGTCTAAGTGGCTCTCTTTTGTTTAAAACGGACACCATTTTAAGTACATACAGAAAACCGACCAAACCGATTTGGTTTCTGTTGAAACCTTAGGATAACGATCCATGGGTCATATGTGATGTGTACGAATCAACCCCGCCTCAATCGGAGATGCGGTGTGGCCGACACCACTAGTGTCCGTCTTTTGTTTCAAAAAGACGTCATTTTAAGTGAAAAGCATCAACTGATATGCGGAAAACCGACCAAAGGCATTCAGACTGTGTTGATACTTTAGCACAAAGATCCATGGGTCGTATGTGACATGTACGAGTCAACCCCGCATCAATCCGAGGAGCGGTGTGGCCGACACTGCTCTAACTGTGTCTCTTTTGTTTAAAATGGACAAGATTATAAGTGAAAAGAACAACTGGCATACAGAAAACTGACCAAATGCATTCTGAATCAGTTGATAATTTATCCCAACGATCTATGGGTCATATGTGACGTGTACGAGCCAACCCGGGATGAATCCGAGTAGCGGTGTGGCCGGGATCAGTCTAAGTGACTCTCTTTTGTTTAAAACGGACACCATTTTAAGTACATACGGAAACCCAACCAAACGGATTCGGTTTCCATTGAAACTTTAGGAGAACGATCCAAGGGTCATATGTGATGTGTAAGAATCAACCCCGCCTCAATCGGAGACGCGGTGTGGTCGGAACCACTAAAAGTGTCCGTCTTCTATTTCAAAAGGACGTCATTTTAAGTGAAAAGCATCAACTAACATACGGAAAACCGACCAAAGGAATTCGAACTGTGTCGATACTTTAGCACAAAGATCCATGGGTCGTATGTGACGTGTACGAGTCAATCCCGCATCAATCTGAGGAGCGGTGTGGCCGACACCGCTCTAACTGTGTCTCTTTTGTTTAAAATGGACATGATTATAAGTGAAAAGAACAACTGGCATACGGAAAACTGACCAAACGCATTCCAAATATGTTGATAATTTATCCCAACGATCCATGGGTGATATGTGACGTGTACGAGCCAACCCGGGATGAATCTGAGTCGCGGTGTGGCCGATATCAGTCTAACTGGATTTCTTTTGTTTAAAACGGACACCATTTTAAGTACATACGGAAAACCGACCAAACGGATTCGGTTTCCATTGAAACTTTAGGAGAACGGTCCATGGGTCATATGTGACGTGTATGAATCAACCCCGCCTCAATCGAAGACGTGGTGTGGCCAGCACCACTCAAAGTGTATGTCTTTTGTTTCAAAAGGATGCCATTTTAAGTGAAAAGCATCAATTGACATACCGAAAACCGACCAAAGGCATTTGGACTGTGTCGATACTTTAGAACAAAGATCCATGGGTCGTATGTGACATGTACGAGTCAATCCCGCATCAATCCGAGGAGCGGTGTGGCCGACACCACTCTAACTGTGTCTCTTTTGTTTAAAATGGACAGGATTATAAGTGAAAAGAACAACTGGCATACGGAAAACCGACCAAACGCATTCCGAATCTGTTGATAATTTATCCCAATGATCCATGGGTCATATGTGATGTGTATGAGCCAAACCGGGATGAATCCGAGTCGCGGTATGGCTGGGATCAGTCTAAGTGACTCTCTTTTATTTAAAACGGACACCATTTTAAGTACATACGGAAACTCGACCAAACGGATTCGGTTTCCATTGAAACATTAGGAGAACGATCCATGTGTCATATATGACGTGTACGAATCAACCCCGCCTCAATCAGAGATGCGGTGTGGCCGACACCACTCAAAGTGTCCGTCTTTTGTTTCAAAAGGACGTCATTTTAAGTGAAAAGCATCAACTGACATATGGAAAACCGGCCAAAGGCATTCGGACTATGTCGATACTTTAGCACAAAGATCCATGGGTCGTATGTGACATGTACGAGTCAATCCCGCATCAATCCGAGGAGCGGTGTGGCCGACACCGCTCTAACTATGTCACTTTTGTTTAAAATGGACAGGATTATAAGTGAAAAGAACAACTGGCATACGGAAAACCGACCAAACGCATTCCGAATCTGTTGATAATTTATCCCAACGATACATGGGTCCTATGTGATGTGTACGAGCCAACCCGGGATGAATCCGAGTCGCGGTGTGGCCGGTATCAGTCTAAGTGGCTCTCTTTTGTTTAAAACGGACACCATTTTAAGTACATACGGAAAACTGACTAAACGGATTCGGTTTCCGTTGAAACTTTAGGAGAACGATCCATGGGTCATATGTGACATGTACGAATCAACCCCGCCTCAATCGGAGACGCGGTGTGGCCGGAACCACTCAAAGTGTCTGTCTTTTGTTTCAAAAGGACACCATTTTAAGTGAAAAGAATCAACTGACATACATAAAACCAACCAAAGGCATTCATACTGTGTTGATACATTAGAAAAAAGATCCATGGGTCGTATGTGACGTGTACGAGTCAATCCCGCATCAATCCGAGGAGCGGTGTGGCCGACACCGCTCTAACTGTGTCTCTTTTGTTTAAAATGGACAGGATTATAAGTGAAAAGAACAACTGGCATATGGAAAACCAACCAATCGCATTCCGAATCTGTTGATAATTTATCCCAACAATCCATGGGTCATATGTGACATGTACAAGCCATCCCGGGATTAATCCGAGTCGCAGTGTGGCCGAGATCAGTCTAAGTGACTCTCTTTTGTTTAAAACGAACACCATTTTAAGTACATACAGAAACCCGACCAAACGGATTCGGTTTCCGTTGAAACTTTAGGAGAACGATCCATGGGTCATATGTGATGTGTACGAATCAACCCCGCCTCAATTGGAGACGCGGTGTGGCCGGAACCACGCAAAGTGTCCGTCTTTTGTTTCAAAAGGACATCATTTTAAGTGAAAAGCATCAAATGACATACAGAAAACCAACCAAAGGCATTCGGACTGTGTTGATACTTTAGCACAAAGATCCATGGGTCATATGTGACATGTACGAGTCAATCCCGCATCAATCCAAGGAGCGGTGTGGCCGACACCGCTCTAACTGTGTCTCTTTTATTTAAAATGGACAGGATTATAAGTGAAAAGAACAAATGGCATACGGAAAACCGACCAAACGCTTTCTGAATCTATTGATAATTTATCCCAATGATCCATGGGTCATATGTGACATGTACGAGCCAACCCGGGATGAATCCGAGTCGCGGTGTGGCCGGGATCAGTCTAAGTGGGTCTCTTTTGTTTAAAACAGACTCCATTTTAAGTACATACGGAAAAACGACCAAACGGATTCGGTTTTTGTTGAATCTTTAGGAGAACGATCCATGGGTCATATGTGATGTGTACGAATCAACCCCGCCTCAATCGGAGATGTCGTGTGGCCGAAACCACTCAAAGTGTCCGTCTTTTGTTTCAAAAGGACGCCATTTTAAGTGAAAAGCATCAACTGACATACAGAAAACCGACCAAATGCATTCGGACTGTGTCGATACTTTAGCACAAAGATCCATGGGTCGTATGTGACATGTAAAAGTCAATCCCGCATCAATCCGAGGAGCGGTGTGGCCGACACCGCTCTAACTGTGTCTCTTTTGTTTAAAATGGACAGGATTATAAGTGAAAAGAACAACTGGCATACAGAAAACCGACCAAACACATTCCGAATCTGTTTATAATTTATCCCAACAATCCATGGGTCATATGTGATGTGTACGACCCAGCCCGGGATGAATCTGAGTTGCGGTGTGGTCGGGATCAGTCTAAGTGACTCTCTTTTTTTTTAAAACGGACACCATTTTAAGTACATATGGGAAACCGACCAAACGGATTCAGTTTCCGTTAAAACTTTAGGAGAACGATCCATGGGTCATATGTAACATGTATGAATCAACCCCGCCTCAATCAGAGATGTGGTGTGGCCGGCACCACTCAAAGTGTCCGTCTTTTGTTTCAAAAGGACGTCATTTTAAGGGAAAAACATCAAATGACATACGAAAAACCAACCAAAGGCATTCGGACTGTGTCGATACTTTAGAAAAAAGATCCATGGGTCATATGTGACAAGTACGAGTTAATCCCGCATCAATCCGAGGAGTGGTGTGGCCGACACCTCTCTAACTGTGTCTCTTTTATTTAAAATGGACATGATTATAAGTGAAAAGAACAACTGGCATACGGAAAACCGACCAAATGCATTCCAAATCTGTTGATAATTTATCCCAACAATCCATGGGTCATATGTGACGTGTACGAGCAAACCCAGGATGAATCCGAGTCGCGGTGTGGTCAGGATCAGTCTAAGTGGCTCTCTTTTGTTTAAAATAGACACCATTTTAAGTACATACGGAAAACCGACCAAACAGATTCGGTTTCCATTGATACTTTATGAGAATGATACATGGGTCATATGTGACGTGTACGAATCAACCCCGCCTAAATCAGAGATGCGGTGTGGCCGAAACCACTCAAAGTGTCCGTCTTTTGTTTCAAAAGGACGCTATTTTAAGTGAAAAGCATCAACTGACATATGGAAAACCGACCAAAGGCATTCAGACTGTGTTGATACATTAGAAAAAAGATCCATGGGTCGTTTGTGACGTGTACGAGTCAATCCTGCATCAATCCGTGGAGCGGTGTGGCCGACACCGCTCTAACTGTGTCTCTTTTGTTTAAAATGGACAGGATTATAAGTGAAAAGAACAAGTGGCATACGGAAAACCGACCAAACACATTCCGAATCTATTGATAATTTATCCCAACAATCCATGGGTCATATGTGACGTGTACGAGCCAACCCAGGATGATTCAGAGTCGCGGTGTGGCCGAGATCAGTCTAAGTGACTCTCTTTTGTTTAAAACAGACACCATTTTAAGTACATACGGAAAACCGACCAAACGGATTCTGTTTCCGTTGAAACTTTAGGAGAACGATCCATGGGTCATATGTGACGCGTACAAATCAACCCTGCCTCAATCGGAGACGCGGTGTGTCCGGAACCACTCAAAGTGTCCGTCTTTTGTTTCAAAAGGACGCCATTTTAATTGAAAAGCATCAACTGACATACGGAAAACCGACCAAAGGAATTTGGACTGTGTCGATACTTTAGCAAAAATATCCATGGGTCGTATGTGACATGTAGGAGTCAATCCCGCATCAATCCGAGGAGCGGTGTGGCCGACACCGCTCTAACTATGTCTCTTTTGTTTAAAATGGACAGGATTATAAGTGAAAAGAACAACTGGCATACGGAAAATCGACCAACGCATTCTGGATCTGTTGATAATTTATCCCAACAATCCATGTATCATATGTGACGTGGACGAGCCAACCCGGGATGAATCCGAGTCACGGTGTGGCCGGGATCAGTCTAAGTGACTCTCTTTTGTTTAAAACGGACACCATTTTAAGTACATAGGGAAAACCAACCAAATGGATTCAGTTTCCGTTGAAAATTTAGGAGAACGATCCATGGGTCATATGTGACATGTACGAATCAACCCCGCCTCAATCGGAGATGTGGTGTGGCCGACACCACTCAAAGTGTCCATCTTTTGTTTCAAAAGGACGTCATTTTAAGTGAAAAACATCAACTGACATACGGAAAACCGACCAAAGGCATTCGGAATGTGTCGATACTTTAGAACAAAGATCCATGGGTCGTATGTGACGTGTACGAGTCAATACCACATCAATCCGAGGAGCAGTGTGGCCGACACCGCTCTAACTGTGTCTCTTTTGTTTAAAATGGGCAGGATTATAAGTGAAAAGAACAACTGGCATACGGAAAACCGACCAAACGCATTCCGAATCTGTTGATAATTTATCCCAACAATCCATGGGTCATATGTGACGTGTATGAGCCAACCCGGGATGAATCCGAGTCGCGGTGTGGCCGAGATCAGTCTAAGTGACTGTCTTTTGTTTAAAACGGACACCATTTTAAGTACATACGGAAAACCGACCAAACGGATTCAGTTTCCATTTAAACATTAGGATAACGATCCATGGGTCATATGTGACGTGTACGAATCAACCCCGCCTCAATCAGAGACGCGGTGTGGCCGACACCACTCAAAGTATCTGTCTTTTGTTTCAAAAGGACATCATTTTAAGTGAAAAGCATCAACTGACATATGGAAAACCGACCAAAGGCATTCGGACTGTGTCGATACTTTAGCAAAAAGATCCATGGGTCGTATGTGATGTGTACGAGTCAATCCCGCATCAATCCGAGGAGCAGTGTGGCCGACACCGCTCTAACTGTGTCTCTTTTGTTTAAAATGGACAAGATTATAAGTGAAAAGAACAACTGGCATACGGAAAACCGACCAAACGCATTCCAAATCTGTTGATAATTTATCCAAACGATCCATGGGTCATATGTGACGTGTACGAGCCAACCCAGGATGATTCTGAGTCGCGGTGTGGCCGGGATCATTCTAAGTGTCTCTCTTTTGTTTAAAACAGACACCATTTTAAGTACATATGGAAAACTGACCAAACGGATTCGGTTTCCGTTGAAACTTTAGGAGAACGATCCATGGGTCATATGTGACATGTAAAAATCAACCCTTCCTCAATCGGAGATGCGGTGTGACCGATACCACTCAAAGTGTCCATCTTTTGTTTCGAAAGGACGTCATTTTATGTGAAAAGCATCAACTGACATAGGGAAAACCGACCAAAGGCATTCGGACTGTGTCGATACTTTAGCACAATAATTCATGGGTCGTATGTGTCATGTTCGAGTCATCCCGGCCTCAATCCGAGGAGCGTTGTGGCCGGTATCACTCCAGGTGTATGTATTTTGTTTTAAATGGAATCATTTGAGGTAAAAATATTTGGTATAGAAAAAACCGATCAAATTATGAATTGAATTCCGGATTCTACATATAATTTTCATCTAAATTTGAAATTTAATTCTAAATGAATTATGTATGTTTATAATTACATTATGAATTCTAATTTAATTATGAATGTGTATTGTTTTAGGATGTATTATATATTAAATGTGTATGAATTTGTTCTTAATTGAATATGTTGTGTATGAATTTGTTCTTAATTGTATATGTCATATATGTATGTCTTATTTTATTGCAGGTACAATTATTGGATTGAAAATGAGCTCAAAATGAGCCCCAATGAGGCCCCTGGTTCAAATTGCAGGAATTGCAGGCAGTCTGCCAGGCTGCCTGCTGGGAGGCTGCTGTGCAGGGTATGCCAATGGTTTTAAACCATTGGCATAGCCTAGAGATCCTGTATTTACCAACAGTTCATTGAACCATTGGTAAATAGATGTTTTCCCAACGATTTAGAACCGTTGGGAAAAGGATCCATGGAGAAACACTATCCCAACGGTTTTCCAGAACTGTTGGAATAGTTGTCGACTATTGGGATTTCCCAACGGTTCTGGCCAAACCGTTGGGATAGTTTTTCTCAACGGTTTTCCAGAACCATTGGGGTATATTTTATTTTCCCAGCATATGCCAACGGTTTCCTGTAAACCTTTGGGAAAACCTTTCCCAACAGCTTACTTCCATACGGTTCTCAGAACCATTGGTATATGATATACCAATAGTTAGAAGGCCTTTCCCAATGGTTCTGAACCGTTGGGAAACATTGTATTTCCAGTAGTAGATACCAAGGATTTTCTTGTAAACTGGACCTCCTTGGGGAATTCCTGTATAGGAATGCCTAATGGGTGTCAGTTCAGTTTCTCTTCTGCTTGGGTTGGGAACTCCCAGGAGTAGTTCCTTCTGAGGATGCTTGGAGATGATCAGGGCCCTTATAGGTTGTTTTTCAGTTATGAATTTCCTTTGTTCGTTGTGATATTTTCTATCTTTTGAGAGGTTTTGGATCTTTTGCGAAATGTGGTTTGACCTTGTGACCCAGTAGAGAGGATTTTTTTGTAGGGCTAATTGGAAGACCTAGAGACCATTGGTTTTGACTCGAACCTTTGTAGGTCGATGTATGTTCTATTCCAGGTAAACCATTTTCAAAATGGTTAACCCGTGCCTGAATCATGGTCAGGTTTTGGTAGGATGTTAGTGTGGCTCGGAGGGAGCCGGGAACACCTTCAGTGAAGTCATAGTGTACTCTTGTAAGAGACGATCATGCACCATCTAGATTCGTCTTGAGTATGATGAGAGAGCTTCGACCCTACATCGAGATCCTTTTTCTTTCTTAATGTTTATCCCTGTTGAGGATGGAACCTATTCTGTTTGTGATCTCGGAGCGGTGTAAGGAAATCCATATGGTGGGGAGTGCACCATTGGCCCTTTGAGAGTTGTTTTCCTTGTTTATGTTAAACTTCAGTGTTTTCTAGGTGCTTTTGAGCTCAAAGTTTTCTTTTAAAATGACGAAAAGGGTATTCCTAGGGCGGGGAGTACCAGTTTCGTCGTAGTTTAATATCTCCTATGTTGAAGGTGGTTGTTAACGCTATAAGGCTAGTCGTTGGATAGTCTGGGTAGCTTGGATGGGAAGATTCTCAGGTTGGGAGCACGACTACTAGTCCTTTTACTGGGCTTCTCGGGGACGAGAAGGTTTATGGTGGGGAGTTTGTAAGAACCCGTGTTTTTCCAGATTGTCATTTTAGGCAAAAATTTGAATTTTTTGCTGTTGGATGCTCTGGAGGGGTAAAATGGTCTTTTTACCCTACCAGATATTCTCATATATTTTTTCTGACCACTCTATTGGTCCTAGAATAATTTGTTTACCCTAGGACAAATGTTTAGTGGAAATATGAGCTGTTCAAATTTTACTAGAATATTTAATATTTAATATTAATAAATTAAATATTAAATTATTCATGCAGGTTTGTTTGTCAATAAATTCTATATGGAGTGTCGGATTGAGATTTATTCTACTCCATTGAGTCCGAAATGAGGAGTTTATCCTAGGTAAGGCATAAACTCATGTCGGGTGCTGGGGCCGGCATGTGCGCCCTTTTTCTTCTTTTCCCTTTCTTTTCTTTTCTTCCTTCTCTTCTTTCCCCCTCCTACTTACACACGTCTCATATGCTGCCCCTTTGGCCGTGACCTATGGGAGATATGTATATTGAGAAAGAGGGAGAGTTGGAAGCCAAGCAGTGTACCTATTTGAAGCTCTCGACACGCTGGGACGGCATGCAGCAACTGTGAGCTGTGAAATCAACCGAAGCTTCAGCGTTTTCCGCCCAAAGGTAGGGACATTTATGTTTTCACCATATATCCCTTTTAAACATGTTGTTTTAAGTAGTTAAATACTTAATTTTTTTTCTTGAAATCCCATGGGGATCGATCTATTGTTTTGGGGGTGAAAATGGGTGTTTCAGGCGTTTTTAGGGATTTGCCGTCAGAAAACCAAGAATACACAGCTTGTATTCCAGGGGTACATGCTGTGTGTTATTCCCATTCAGGGAAGACGATGTTTTCTTAATTTAATTCCATGTAATATGAGTATAATCCATGTATTGGGTGGTCGTGTGGCTGGCCGTGTGGAATAGGTCACAGAAAAGTGGTTTTTAAGGAGTACACGCTGTGTACTTTGAGTACACGCCGTTTAGTGGTACTTGGGAATTTGTTTTAGTAAAAACGAACACGGGGTCACTTTTATTGAATATTAAACTCTATGTACAGTAAAGTACACACCGTTTACTATGACACAGGCAGGCCCAATGGGTTGGCCATGTGCTCTGGCCATGTACTACTTCAATTTAGTAATTTTGGGATATCTTATGCTCTGGAAGTCAGAATTGGGCGTGTGAGTAGTCGATTCTGAGTGTGTTTCCACATTGATCACAATTGTGGAATCCCTTTTACTTTTAGAGGTCATATATAAGGGTTTTTGGGGATTTATATCTAAACGGAGGGGTTCTTCCTCTAGTTATCGAGTTCAGTTGTCACCTGAGAGTGAGACTTAGCGTGGATGATAGGTTGGGTGTTTAGACGAAATTAGTTGAGACCTTTAATAGGATATGAGATATGAGATATATCCCATAACCTTTTATTTATAGGAAATTTCCTTTGTGAGATATTCCCTTCTGGCCTATGAGTCTGTGAGACCAGATACTTATTAGGATCCCCTGAGGGATGCCTTTACTTATGTAATGACCTTGGGAGTTCCTTGTAGGATCCGTCTCCTGTTTTTCCTTTGATAAGACCCATGTTATGGAATGACTATGTTGTCCTTCCCTTTAGGATCCTATGTTGTATTCCTACCTTAATCTTTTCTAAGTATCCCGCATAGGATTCCTTCGCTCGTGTTTACCTGGAGAATTCCGAGTATGATGCTTCCTCAGTGTATGACTTGGGGGACCCAGTGGGTGCTCATTGTTTGACCGACCCTAAGTTGTTATTACAGGATTGGGTAGAGATGGTGATTGGGTTTCACCTAGAACCCATACCAAACTGGTGATCCCTTTGGGCTATGGATGTATTATTGGGTTGGGCATTTGGGCCACCTGCACTTGTTTGTTTATATTTGACATGGTTTGATGATGTTGTAGTGTTTACCAGAGGTGCTTCCTAGTTGGTTCCTGCTTGGCCTGACACGATGCATATTTCTTGTTTTTTTGGATGCCTACTATTCTGTGTGTGCCTGAGTAGACATGTTTTGATAGTGAATAGTGTATTCTACCTTGTTGTGGATGTGTTTTCCCTCACAGCTTGATTTTTGACCGTTTGGTCTAGGTTTTCCTGTTAGGCTGCCTTGTTTCCATGCCTAGTATAGTAAGGATGGAGTGATTGTATTTATGACATGATATTTTTCTGTAGACTATTATCCAAGTAGTTCTATTGGTTTACTTTGGGCATATTGCATTCCTATGTGTTTACTTACACTGGACCGTGAGAACCATGTGTAGTAGACTATAAGGGGATAGACCAAGTGAGCTTCCTAAGAGAGTCTTTGATTATTATAGACTATAAGAATATAGACTAAGTGAGATTCCTCAGAGTGTATTTCAACATTATAGACTATAGGAGGATAGACTGAGTGATCTTCCTCAGAGAGTCTTTGAGCATTATAGATTATAAGGGGATAGACTGAGTGAGCTTCCTCAGAGAGTCTTTGATTTACTTGAATTACCTTAAACCACTCCATGATATAAGAGGAATTGACCGGATGAGCATCCTCATAAAGTCTAAGAATGAAATGAGGCTATAAGAGAAATTGACCGAGTGAGCTTCCTCAAAGAGTCTCTTGACCTTGGGGCTATAAGGGAAATTGATTGTGTGATTTTCCTCAGGGAGTCTCTGACTACCTTAGACTATGAGGGGAATTGACTGAGTGAGCTTACTTAGAGAGTATTATAATTTTCGTATGACCAAACCAGAGGGGTTATGATGAGTGTACTACCCAAAGGGTTGTTAGTACCTGTTATGTAGGACCATAGGGTTACCAATTGTGTTATCTACTTGCTTGTGATTTATTGGTTAAACTAGAGGGTAACATGTCTTTGTTTAGATTTTTTAGAGGCATATTTTAGGGCATTGGCCGAGGAAGGTACATGTTGATAGGATTACAAACCCAAAGATTGAATTATTGATATACAGCATGAGTGGCACTACGTCCAAATCCATTCCCTTGAATAGGATGTCCAATAGATCGGGCATATGGTCCCAAGGATCGACTGCTGATGTTGTTTCTTGTTATTTGAATCACATCATCATGAATATTCTTATTTATATATATGTGTATTGGTATGGTGCTATAAATATGTACGTATATAGATATGGAAATCCATGGTGGCATTTTCCAGTTGACAGGGATTACATACCCTGAGTTCGACTATGGTTTCACGTTTGGTTTACTTCCTTTTGTTGTGTTTCAGCTATACTGAGAACATTGTTGTTGCATACATTTTTAGCAGCACAGTTATAGGTTGTTTGTCTGGGTTCCCCACTGATATTATTTCTCACCCCCGCATGTGCACCTCAGTGTACGTGTAGACCTTATGTCTACTTTTCTGGTTGAGCATGAGTTGCATGGTGGATAGGGATGAGGCCAAGTGTTTCATGATCGAGCGGAGCTACTCAAGTGGTTCTACTGATCGGGCTGCTACAGTTCAACAATGTCTGGAGATCGGGTACGTGGTTTGGCTTAGATTTAGTAGCAGAGCCCTGTACATTTACATCAATTTTCTTTTGTACTTGTATCTGTATGGTCGGCACAATGGGTGACCGGTGTTGTATTTTATTTCATAGCTATTTGGGATTTTATGGCATTTTACTGTTACAGTTTGTTCTGTTTCAGTAGTTTATTGCTTCCGTACTCTGTTTACTTTCCACTATGTATGATACATAGTTATTTTCGTTTTTTTCTTACTCTAGTATGAGGGTATAGTCTCCCCACTATCACACCCTAGGCCCTCGCTGCTAGTCAGTAGGCTCTGGCATACGGGGAGGCATGCTTTAAACCTTGTGGCGAATAGGCTCGGAGCACCGGTTTAGTGGATTTCGTGTCGGGACGTTACATGATCTATTTTAACTGAACCTTTTTAGTGATAGATATTGTGAGGATGATATTATAGTATACCATTTTACGTGACATATTAGTTTTTATGATTTTTGGATGGTCTTGATATGATTTATTTGTTTTTACCTCGAGTGGGTATATGTAGGATCCTACTGGGTATATTTTTTTACTCACCCCAAGTATATAATTTTTTTTAAGTTAGTAGGATCTTGTTAGAGATTGGGATGGATATTACTAGATCATGGTTTTGCAGATGCTTTTTGGCATCATCATCACTATTGATTTTATAATGTTATTACTTATAATTTACTTTCTTGTTGTTTTATTATTATATGACATTGGATTTGTGTTCTTGGGATCTCCTTTATCTATATGTGTAGGTATTGATAGGTGTACATTTCTAATATCTCTCTTCTACATTTTTTCTTAGCAGGTAGTACAACTCCTTTTATTTTCATTATGCCCTCAATTTAGGTCACTAACATGGGGCATACATGAGGTGAGATATATGTTTCATCATCTCTCTCCCTTAATTCTTATACCATGATGGGTACTCTTTGGGGGGAGGGGTCATGATATTTTTTAATGAATGAATACACAATTCATTTCATCATTGATAGAATTATAGTGAAAACTCTGTTTTGAACCTCATCAATGATCATTCAATGATTAACAATCTAAAATATTGTTCTTGTCACATTATTGGATCATGGTTAGTGTTTTTCTAAGACAATTTATTTTAATCCCATAATATTGGATTTAGGTATCTATATTCATGATTTTTTATCCCCTCCACTATGTTCATGTTTATTTGAATATCTATGGATTCAACTAATTTTTATCAAAGTTATGTTAAGAAAAGTTAATATCTAAATCCTTTAAATATTCAATATAGACCATCTAATTTATTTTAGAGTTTTATAGAAATATTGTTACATTTTTCATTCATGATGAGTTCCATCACTCATAGAATGGGTGGACCATTATATATATCACATGATAATTAGCAATATGAAATTAAAGTTATATATTTATGTCCAATAATTATGACAAAACATTTTTTCCAAGGTGTAATACTATAAACTATATAATTATTTTCGAATGAATTAGATAAAAAAATTGTTTGACATAAAATTCATAAAGGGTAACATCAGGAAAATCCAAATTAATTCCCTCTAAGACTTTCTATAATAGATTAGAAAATGTTAAATCCATATATGAAAATAGGCACAATTTTTTGGTGTAAAGTCATCAATTTATTAAAATAAAAAAATAATTATGATTCCACATCTCTATAAGAAAAATAGTTAAAATTATAAATAGTAATTTTTGAACCTCATGCATTTGAATGTAATCATTATAATATTTTTAAAATTTAAAATATATTTTTCCCATCAAGATTACTTATTTTTATAAAATATTTTTATGTAATGTTTGAATTTTCTTCATGATGGGTATTATTCAATGAAATGAAAAATAGGAGATTGGAAATTGTATTTTATATTTTAACTGAAAAATGAAAATTTCCATCCATATTTTATTTCCTCTCTTCAAAAAATTTTCATTACAATTAAATTATGCTAACTAAAAATTATGTACTATTGAAATAATTTCATTGTTAAATGCTATAATTTAGATAATGATTGGTTAGAATCATTGTTCAATTATCTTATCTCTTACAACTATTCATTATAAAACACTACTCAGATTCCTAGCTTCTCAACATCAATCATCAAATCCTAAATATTATTTTGGATGTTCCCTATCTATATTTATTACATTATGAATTTTTCCTTAATCAAAATAATTCATATTTTTTCTAAAGTGTTCATTTTATTGACAATTATATTTTCAAATCAATATTTATTCTCATGATTGAGTAATTCTAATGTTTCTTATTCTAGTGAATCGATATATCTTACGTTTTCGTTCTTTTTTACAAGATCATTTAATCATGCCTTTATTTGTTTCTTAAGAAATGATTGTCTTATTGATTATAAATTTTTTTCTCCACCCTTTTTTTCATCACTCAATTTTATATCCTTTCATTTAGGTTAGTTTCAAATTATTCTACTTTAATTTATATTACTATAGAACATTATCACTTTGAGATAGATGTCTCTTAATCATAAAAAACCAATGGGACTGCACCTTTAATTGGTTGATGTTAAATGATTTCAATTATTGGTTTATAATTTTAGAAAGAGGGATATAAATACCAATATATGGTTTTTATTTTATTAGAAAATGATTCATTGGAGAATAAGGGTATTATGAATTATCATATTTATGAAGAAGAAGGATATGAGGATTCACTATTAATCTTATTTTCACAAGTGTTTACAATAAAATCACCATATGATGTTCGTCTGCTACGATGGTCTATGAGATGGGTTTGACTTATATTGAATCTCTTGGAATCACAATGGAATTGATTTTAATATATGATGGATAATGAATAAAAATTTCTTATTCATGTGAAACTTTATATAGATTATGAGAGAGTATTTTTGGTTCTTATATGCAGAAAACACTATCAGAAATGGTTTTAAATAGAGACTTATGAACCTATTAAAAATATCTCACTATCTTATAAAATTTCAATGTAGCTCACATGATCTCACCCACATAATATACCTTTAATGAATATAATCTCATTATACTATTCAATACATGTATATCAGTTATATAATTATTTCATCTATCTAAAATATATATAAAACATTGTTGAAAGGTGATACAAAACCATGATCTACCTATTTTCCATGATAATAAAAGTGATAAACTATTGTAGGGTACATAAAATGTGGTTAAATCGTAACTATTAAAAACAAGAACCAATAAATTAATTTAATTAATAACCCTTCTAATAAAACATAAAATCATAATTAAATAAATTTGAGTAAAACCATTTATGTCTATAGTGTAACAAATGAATCATGAAAACAAGAATAAATATAGGAGAAAAGTATCTAGAATCTTTAATGATGAGTTTTTATTAGGATAAAACTTACCCAAAATAGTAAACACAACTAGAAACATATTTTTAACAAGTACTAACTATTCATTTTAATTAAATAAAACATAAAATAAGAACATAATTTTTTATTTTTGATGTTTATTTTTCAAATCTAGGTGGAGTCCTTTCCCCAATGGTTTCCATGGGTTTAGTGAATTTCTATATTCCTATGATATTTTATATCTTTCTCATGGTCTGTTAAATCTATAGAGTCTCATATATGATTGAATGATAGATTTGATCTAATCTATTTTTAGTTAACTAATATTTATTTTTTATTATCTTATAGTTTAACATAAATTTTTTATATTTTATTATACTGTATAAAGTCACTATAATTATGTAAGACATTTTAACAAAAATCCACTTATGAACTAATTTTTTATTCCAAACCATTCAAAAATATTTTAGGAATGAATAAAATTATTAAAATTATGCAATTTTATTCCAAACCATGAAATTAAATTATTAATACTTAAACATTTAATTCATTCCTTTAAACTTCATCTAATGATTTTTACAACTGATCATGATAGATTTCAATGGGTAGATATAGTAATCATTAAAAATTATCAAATATTTCATATACTACCATTCATTAACTAATGATGTACTACCATTAACCAGAATATAGTATACTAAAACTTATAACATGATATTTTTGATACCATCATGTAAGTGTTCTCTCTTTAGAACATATTTATGTCAATCTCCCACTGAAACTAATACCTTATAATATTACAATATTTTAAACTTATGTCACTTTATATGCAACAAATTATGAATCTAAAACAAACCTCAGTTTTAGATATCCTCTAAAATATTTTTTTTAAGATGTTATCATTCATTTTCCAAATATGTGATATAATATGAAACAACTTTTTAAAATTAGTAAGGTGCTTATGATTTCATCCTCCTAAATATTCTTAAGTCACTCTTAATGGTTTTAAAAATACATTATATAACAAATTTTATCATCATCCACAAAACCAAAAAATTATTCCTCACGAGTATCTAAATTAGTGAAAATGACATTGAATTCTGTAATATATAATTCAAAATAAATAGTTTTATACCTTAAAACAATATTTCAACTCAATATATAAAGGGATAACGAAAAATATCCTTGAAATAATGGAATTTCAAAACATATATCCAGAATTTGTGTTATATATACTATGAATATGTTATAGTCACCATATGAGTATAGAAATACCATCATGGTGAAATATTTATAGATTAAATAATAGAAAAAATACATATCCACCCCTAATTACCTCAGCCTCATGACTGTAAATAGAAATGCATCATAGTATTAGGGTTCACATTCTAGGTATCCTTTAAGCATTATGTAATGGTTATTCTTATAAAACATTATCCCTTTGTGTACCAAAGAAATAGTTTATAACCCTATACATGGAAACATGGTGGTCCATCTATAACTAAAAAAAATTTCCTTTATAAAACCTTATCCAATTTTAATCTTCACATTTAATCACAACCTAAAATACAATATGATGAACATTGATATTTAATATCTTTAGGAAAAAAATTGAGAGGTAAATAGTCATTTTACCCAATGTAATATATATTATAAATTTGACTCAATGATAATTTATATGTCTCTGTTTTTATAATAAGATTCATTTTTAATATATTTAAACATAAAGAATAATAATAAAAAATAAATATGTGAGGACTTGTGTAATATTATCCTATTAGATAGACTATAAGAGAGGCTATATTATTTCATAATTGTGTTATTAAACACATTTCATTACTAAGTATGTTTCACCACATCTATAAATGAAAATTTGGTAAATAATTATATAAATTGTTTTTATAGGTTTAGTTTTCTATTAAATCATTAGTAAATTATGGTGAGATCATGACACAAAAATCCTCATGAAAAACTCTTTGAAAATAATATTCAAACTTCTTTACTAAAATCATTTATTTTTTTCATGTTTATAACTTATTTTATCATTAATACTAAAAAAAAATATAGGATTATCATCATCATATTGAAACCTTTCCAATCAAAATTTTCATTGAGTCCACTACGGTAAAAAATTGAATGTAAATATTTATATTTAGAACATTATTTGAGAAAATACCCTTAAATCATATAAGATTTAAAGGTTCATTTACAATGAATAAATATAATATAATAAAATATTAGATACCAAGTGAACATCTCTATGTATAATCATATTCTAATTAGAATCCTATAAATTTTGTTTTATATAAAATATATTTCACAGATAAAATCTATACTTTGGAATGGAAATAAATCCTATTATATTATTGTAATATTTTATAAATAATCTAATAACAACCTTGTTCTATATGGTATTTCATTTTATTTGAAATAGATACTAAAATAAATTATTTATTCTTTTAAGAATTAACATATTGGTATATTGTAACTCTTTATATAATTTGTTTAATAAATGACATTGATAAACTCGTTCATGGTGAATAAAACCCATTTTAACATTTTCTTTTTCACAAAACATTTAATGAATTAAATAAATCATAAACCATGTGTACAATAATAATAATCATATATTCCTCATATCAAAAAAAATTATAAAAAAATTATCTTTCCACATAAGTGACTATAAGATAAAAATAAAAATATATTTTTAAAATATATATGATCATTGAATAGATATGATACTCATAAATTTATAATATAGTACCTCATTTCGTAATCACATGAATGGAAAAATCCAAGTAAAATCCATCCATTATTCTTCACATTATAACACCTATATATATGAAAAATATATTTTTAATGTTTAATTTTTATGATATTCCATTCAACATATAATAATTAATTTTTATGAAATTAATTTGTATCATTGCCTCTTCATAAATTTTTATCCACACTTAATGATATTTTAGGAATTGTTTCTATATTAAACAAGAATTATTTAATAGAACCATTTCCCCTACTAATAATCACTTTTTTATCATAAAATAAAACATGGTATACTATATACCACCTTTTTAATTACAATCAAAAAATTTATTTTCATTATATACCATCATCCTATATCTTGATCTTGGTAGTCCCTTTTCCTGATTAATAATAACCATTATTTATGAGGAGTTTGTGTAAACTTATATTGAATTCATGCATGGTGTAATTTATAATAAACTATCTAATCCCACATAGTAGTGATTGATGGAAGAAAACTAGGGATATTTAAAACCAGAACAATGAACCTCATCTCACCATGTCATTTAAATTCATAAAAATATTGACTAGATGATTTGACACTAAAGTACACATAACAATTTTATACCAAAAGTTGGATTTATAATCAGTATATCTCTTAAGTATATATGTTTCTTAATTTCCACTTATTTAGGATGTCTATCATCCCAAATGTATCCATATATTTATGTTTTTTATTCTTTTTTATCTATAGAAACATGTATTAACATTAATATATCAAATGAACATTAACTTTTATTATAATATAAATCATTATATTTAAAAAAATATTTATCAATATGTGATTTAATAGGTTTTTTTTCTTCAATATATATAAATTTGGTTCTTATTTTAAAATTAATTTCAAGTTTTTATACTGGTCTAAGATACTTATTCCATTAATAATTATTTGTATATTAATAGTTGATGATGAGGGAATATTAATATAAATAAATTTATTTAATAGATAAGATTCATTATTTAAAATCATAGATTAATGAATTTATTAATTGTTTGCTTACTAAAATGATGAACCATTTTAAAAAATTTACTCATATTCATTAGTCATCTAATATTTATATATCACTAATAATTAAGACCACTTTAGTGCACCACTCAATATATATATATATATATTCTTTTGTAAACAATGAATTTAAGAATATAATATATAACTCTTGGATAATGTTTTGGAAAAATAATTTACCAAATCTATAAAATGGATTATCCAAATTCTATTACAAACCTTTTATATCTTTAGGGTTTTCAAACTATGTGTTATATAAATCCCATAGTAGGATATTATTTTATAAAAATATATTTTCCCACATATATCATACCTTACACAAGATAATCCATAGGCACCCATATTTTTTATGAACCTAACAATTTGGATGATCAGGTTTTTGTTATGTGTTCTATTTAGAATGAATCTAACACCTTATATTTTTAAGGGTTTTTAATATCACAACATATCCCATTTATTCCCTTCAAATATGAATTATTTTAATGAGTTATCTTTTTATTTTTTACTTTAAAACAAATTAATATGTTCCAAACATATTAATTTATAATACCATTAATAACTCAATATTTTTATTACTTAAAAAAATAAAAATCCAATTATATTCAATTATATCAATATAAATTCCATCTATAAGGTAATGAATAACTTTCATATAATGGTTTACAAGCTAGAAAAAAACAATGGATGTGCCTGTATGGTATTATAGGTACCTGACTCTTAATTTTATAGATATAACATAATCCCTATATGTAATTAAATATTGGACCCAAGGTCCCACTATATATAGATCAATATTCAATAGACACCATAATTTCAAAACTATCTTACCACATTATATATATAAATCATAACAATATATCAATTTTATGTTTGTAATCATTTAAAAAACCATATACATGATAAAATATAGACAAATTTTAAATATTACTTAGCTTGTTACTCTTTACATATAAGGAACGAAATTTATACAATGTAAATAAACACTTTAAACTAAAACATATATTCAATCAGAATATGGACATTTTATATTCATGAATAAAAATAAATGTCATAAATTAAATAAATAAATATTTACAATATATATACATTTGATAAAAATTTATGAAAATTTCATAAATATAAAATTATAAAAAATTTTAAACAAAAAACTATTTACAGAAATTGAATAATAAAATAAAAATTCATCTTATTTTAAATTTTATCCCATTACATAATATCTTTGTCATAATACTCAATATGAACTTCCTTATATTTCTAATATATGACACGTAATGGAATTTAGACCTTTTATATTTCATAACAATATCATATATTTGTTGGGAATATTGTAATATAAATTAAATTTCATATATTTCTATTTAATTTAAACCATAATTAATACACCAAATTTATTGTTATTCTCAATTTAAATGAAATTTAAAATAAGTACATATAATAATAACATTCAATATTATTATTTAGAGATATCAAATAATTTAATATAAAATATTTTATTTGGAAATATAAATTAATTTTTAAAAAATAATTTAATCAATTAATAATATAAATCCACATTAAGATCAGATAAAATACATGATTTTTTTTAATTGTTTAAAGCCACAAATAGATTTATTGAGGGCTCAAAAAGTGTTATTTGGAATTATAAAAATTTTACTTATTTATTTATACAAAAACATTGTCAATTTTATTAAAGAACATATCAAGGTTCTTCCAAATTGGTAACTATAACAAAAGAACTGTGGGTTTTTATCATGGTAGAATCCATTTTAGGAAAATACTTTAAAATATATTCTTTTTTAAACATGATGTTTTTTTTATCATCTAAATAAACTTTTTCAAATTGAAATGTAATTATAAAAATCCATGACTATTTTAAGATAAAATAATTAGGTAAAAAAATATTTTTATGTTAATAAATTTTTAAAAATAGATTTCAATCATGTTCTATCTTAAGCTGTGGAATATTTTTTAATTATTATAAAGCACACACATATTTAATAAAATCATGGAATGGTTCTAAAAATCATCAAGAAGAGTTATTGTTTTTTATAAAATAAGTCTTAGTTCTAGAAAAATACATTTATCTCGATTCTTGATAAATTTGAAACATTATTAAAAATATAAATTATGTTTTTATTATAAAACTAATGAGTTTTATTATTGTAAAACCTTAACCAAATTCATCAATAAAGTCATTAAAATAAATTTTTCCAAAAGCTCAAATGATTTATTTTAATTGAATTGAACTTCAATAAAGCATGTACATTTTTAAACATGTGTAGTCTATCTATAGAAGTTCATTTATAAGTTCTCGATATATTTCTATAAGATGTAGTAAAATTACTCCTTCCTATGGAATCTATAAATTCAGTGAATATTGTAAAACTAAGAAATAATTTCTCTCTTATATATAATATGGTTGATGTTCGAGTCAATGATTAGAGAGAATTCAATTTTTTCAGAATGATTTGTCCAAAAAAGATTATTATTTGACTATCTCCTATTGTCAAACTCTATTAGTAGGCTTCGGGGATAATCCTTGAAACATATGTTATAATATTTAACATTTCACAAATATTCATCTTATAAATATTTTAATTGATCAAAATTTATCTAAAATCCTCAAATTTTATATCACATTATAATAAATTATTAAATTCCTAAAAGATTGTGTCTAATTTTTAATCCATTGGTTTCTATAAAGTGTAATGATATATTATAGTTGATAGAAATAACAATTGTTAAGAATTATTATATAATATTTCCAAATCTAGGAATTGAACCATGACTTGGTGAGCTTCACCAAGAAATGGTTTACTCTAGTGAAAAATTTGAAAATTTTTAAATGAGGTCAATATGGTTTTGGTTTTCTAGACACCTTATACCCAGACATCTAGCTTTGGAGTTAAACATACAGAATTTTTATATATCATGGGTGTTTAAAAAACTCCCAAGATTAAAATCTGATTTTAATTAGAAACTATGTAAAAATCCATATATACATAATGTATAGTACATATTTCATCCACAAATATTCTCTATATATGGAACTCTTTTTTGTGCATCCCTTCATTGAAACATTAGGGGAAATGTGGAAGCATATGAAAGGGAAAGCTCAAGTGTTCGCTAAGGGAAAAACTAATTGATAAAAATCAAACATAACAGGTGATCCTATGATTATAGTTGGAATAAGATAACATATTATTCCTAAATAGATGTAATTTAAATGAATTATACCAAATAAAACATTGATCTAAATTTATAATTAATTATAAAAGGATTTTGGAATAAATAAATACACATCATATGAAAATGGAACCATAAAAATATAGAATCCTCATAACACATTTCATCATAAGAATATTTAAATGATCCCTACTAATATCATCATCACAACATGGAAAAGGTCCCACTATGGATTAGTTTTACTCCAAATCACATACATGTATTCACAAGAGATTTAAAACATTACAAAATTAATTGGAGGGATATATAATCACAATACCAAATGTCTCATTAATAAAATGTACATTAATATGCATTCTATAAAAAGAATTATATAAAAATCCTCAAATATTTCCAATATAAATTTGTTGAAAAGAAACCAATAACCAATTAAAGTAAGTACCTCTCTAGTTAAATTTCATTCAAATGATACAAAAAATTATGATGTATTTACACAATATATAATATATGGTATATTTTTTCTTCAATAATTTCCCCATTTAATATATGAATAGGAATCTTGGTAAAAAACATAAAATAAAAACAATCAATACTATAGACAACGTAATTTTAATGGATGAAAAGTTAGGTAGATGTCATGACAAAGAAATAAAAATTTAGTGATGGGTCAATTTTTATACAGATTTCATTTCCACCATACCATGTGTTCGTAAGAAAATATACGTGGAGGATAATTGTAAAATCCATGATAATTATGTTGAGTCATATAGTACATAATCATCGATCAGAAAATGAGTTGTAAAGAACCCCGAATGATGGAATAATGTGTTATTATAACTTATTATATATCATTAAATAGTATAATTTATTGGATATTAAACACAATATGGGTAGTACTTAAATTAATGAAATAACATCAAGTAGTGTATGAGTTTGATTTCATTGAATATGGATATCAATTGAATGTCAATATCAATCTATATATTCAAATGATTATTTATGGGTCACAACGAGCATGTTAATTACCCAAAGAATATCACTTGGGAGTGTAAAACTAAGTCTTACATTAGGCCTCTTTATCATTAACCAAGTAACGATTGATTTAATACCCAATAAATATTTTTGGGGTTATTACTCCTTGGTAAATCGATGCCAAAACCTATAATAATTTTTTTTATTTATATAAGGATGTCTTCACTTGGAAAACCACACATTGTATTCTTTACCAAATTTAGGATTCTCTTATGGTATGAGAATTATTAAGCATTAAAATAGATTATAATAGTCATATAATTATAGGTAATGGTTGTATGTCAATAATAATAAATTAAGTAAATTTTAACAATAATTCAAAATAACATTTCCCATTAATATTATAAGAAATTTATAATTTCTTATAGTGGTACTGGGAATATTGCGGTGAGGAACCCTTGTTTTGGAATAGTAAGAGATTAGGTAAATGTTATAATGAAAATGAATATAAAAAAAATAATTAGAAATATATAAATAGAGTGATAATTAGATGGAATATAAATTATGTAATCATATGAAAAAAATAAATTAAAAAATAACATAGCATAAGAAAGGAACTTTAAAATGAAAGAGGATGTTTTAGGAACCCCTAAACATAATAAGGATAATATTAATGGTTGAGAGGGAAACCATATAAACATAGAACCTCATTAAAGTGACTCTTGTGTATGGTATGAAGATATGATTCATTCTCCATTTATTTGGAGTGGAGTGAGTCGGGAGAATGGGTGGGTTTTTAAACATGAGGGGGAGGATTTTAAGGGTTAAAATATTGTTTATGTTAATATTATTCCCAAACCCTTATGGGTGGAAAGAACTACAATGAATTTATTTCTTAATAAAACATAAAAAATATTCTATACATCCATATAACCAAAAAAATAATTTAGGAATCCATCCCCCTATTTTAATGCATTGAATATAATGGAAATTTTTTATTACGGGAAAATAAAATTAATGTTAAAAAATATCACGTATAAATTTCAAAAATTAATTTACAAGGATTATATTTATTATTATACTTTCTAAATGAATTATATATTGAATAAATTTTTCTATAAATATTTTTGTAATTACTATATTATAATGTAATCCTAAAAATTTGGTACCCATAAAACATTAATTTTCACTTTTGATCTAAAGAAATAAACATTTTAGAAAATTCAGAAAAATTCACCCTAACATATTTTCACTATAGTGATTCCAAAAATCATTTTTTTTCATAAAAACACAAATATATCAATGTTAATTTTAAAAATACTTGAGTATTTTAAAATATATCAAATGGTTACTAAAGTTTCAAAACTCAACTTTTATGAAATTTAATTTCAGGATAAGATATATGTGTACCCATGTTACTATTGAATGATTTTAATAATTTGTTTTAATATCAAATTAATTTACGTATCATAGAAAATTATTCAATTAATTAAGTTTAAATTATTTTCCAAATATTTAATCGAGAATAAAATAGTTTAATAACCAGTATATTTCATAATTATAATGACTTGTTATGAACTATTTTACTTTTCTAAAAACCGTATTATCAGAAAATAACATTTTAAAGTGAAAAATAAATGAATATTTAAATAAATATAATACATAATACTAAAAATATTATCAAGAAGTATTCTATTTATTATAATTATAATGAGGCTTTTATAGTACAAAAACAAGTGATCAAATCTGATAAAACCATTTGGAAATTTGATGATCTGGAATGTAATTAAAAATATATAATAAGTTTTTATTTTGGTTTAAATATAATATTTAATGGTCATATTTTAATAACATAATTATAATGATATTAAATTTATTAATAAAATTAATGTAGTTATCAAATAAAACAATTTCTGTAAAAAATATATAAATATTATAACAGTGAAATAAACACACACACAGAAACACATATATAACGTACATATTATAGAAATAGGATAGTTCCTAGTTTTATGGTATATTATCCACCCTTTTCAACAATTGGTCTTGGGTGCATGCCTCATGGCCTCAGCAAAAGTGACAAGTTGTCACTTACTATATGAGATGATCTTTTTCTTCACCCAAATAATTAAATTTCAATTATAAGAGAAAGTATGTATACATGAATCCTAGGTGGAATAAATTTTTATAAATTTTAGTTTTATCCATTGAATGAAATTCAATTAGTGTATTACTTTTTATTTATGAAATAAGAAAATATTCATTGGAAATATTGTTTGTTATGGCCTTCCCCTAAAAAAAAATTATCTCCTCCTAATTTTTCCTTTTGATAAAAACCCATTAAACACAAATGTTCAAATAAAGGTTATCTACAGAAATTAAACATTATTGACACCTAGAATATGTAAATAATATTGGGTTATAATTTTTTAACCAAGTCCTCATAGAGTAATTGGTTATCAATCTACATAACTACACCTAAATATTTTGAATCAATAATCACAAAATAAATAAAATTATAGTCTAATATCAACTCAGAATCCCCAAATCGAAACTTCTAGATCTGGTACAAAAATACGTACTTTAAATATAATAAAGTTTCTAAAAAAACTCCAAAGATAAATATTTTAGTTTCTTTGGGAACTGGGTATATATACATATAGATTCCTAGTTCCATACACATTTCATCTAAAAAGAATCTCCACACATATGACTATCTTATGATTATCCCATTAATGAAATTCCTAATGAAAAAAGAAAACATAACAAAAGGTGAGCTCAAATTATTACTCTTTATAAACATAAGAAGTAAAACTAATTATCAAAAGAGGTTAAATAATAAAAATGAGAGTAAGAAAACATATTTATGATGAAAATACAAAATATACAAGAATCAAAACTAGTACAACAAAACTCCTATGTCATGAATCATTTCATAAGGATTTTTTCATAAATAAGTATACATGTTATGATCATGGAATCAGAAAAATGTGGAAACATCATAAAAAATTTCATCATAAATATATTTCATTTCTCATAGAAATACTATCATCAAATAGAAGAAAAAGTACCATAATGGATTTTTCCTTCTCCTGGTCCCATACTAGTCCTATTGAGATATATAAAACATTACGTAATTCATTTTATAGATATATAATTCAAGGACCAACCATAACATTCTTAACATTTATATTCATATGTGTTTCACATAATGTAATTATATATAAATCAATCAATAATCATAACATAAATCTATGGAAAATTTATTAGTATCCACAGATAGTAAATATCTCTAAATAAAAATACTGCCAATCTATATAATGAATTTTAATGGCTTTACAACATATAGAACAATGATTATATGTTTTCATAAGTGATTTCTACAGTCAGTAATTGAAGGTATCATAGTTAATTCCCTCTGAATAGAAAAATATCATAAGGTTATCCATAAGGAAAAGGCTATGGAAGAAAATATATGCATAACTAATGAAAAATCATGTAAAACGAAGTGATACCCCATTTTCCTAGAGATTTATTTTCCCCCATACAATGTGTACATTGAAAAATGGATATGAAAGAAAAAGATAAAATCCTTTATAATGATAGAAAGTGATTTAGAATATAATTATAGATTAAAAAAGAGTTATAAAGAACCCTTTTGAGTAAATAATATTTTTATCTTTGTGATAATCCAATAACCAACATTAATATCCATATGATATTCATAATTCTATGTATTATACTCCAATAAATAAAATTATATCATATAGTAGTGGTGGGAATTTTTTTGGAAATGGGAAATCAATTGAGTGCTAATCTTAATCCTTAAATTTTAATCCTTCATTATAGATCCTAAAGACCATTTGAATTATCTGAATCATTTCCCTTGGTAGTGTCAAAAAAGGTGTGCAGTTAGGTATCTCTATCTTTCTCTAGGTGAAAATAGATTTAATGCCCAAAATTATTTTTTTGATTTATTACACCAATGTTCCTTTATGATAGATCTTGAATATACATTTTTTGGATATATATTTTCTTTATAGGAAAACCACAGACACTTTTATTTACCATGATTTTGATGGTATTAGGATTAGAGTAATGATTAAGCATTATAACGGCTTGTGAAGGTAGTATAACAATAGGTTACTAGGATATATCATTGATAACATAGTAAATAAATGCTCAAAATGATTTGTATTAATATTCCCCATTTAAATGAAAAATATTTTAAAAAGGTCCATATAAGAAATAGAACATGTAGGTGAGGAAGCGTTGTTTCACCGTAGTAATGACATTGGAAATGGATACAATATGTGGGAAATAATCACCATTCAACAAAAAATAAAATTTGGATGATAATACCATTTAGTATCAATTATTATGGTTTATGAAAAATGAATTTAAATTGTAATATATATAATGTTATAAAATTTAAAATTAAATATGAGGATTGAGGAAACAATTCTCTTGATTGGATTCTTTTTAAAGACTTAGAGGGACACTATAGAATCTTAGGGAAGCTTTTTATAGGATCTTGATAGGGGTAATGATATTGTATTCATAATTTAGGGCTATAAATTTTAGGGTTGGGGGAGAATGGGTGGGAATTTTTACAGGTGGAGGGAGGTATTTGAGAACTAAAATCTTAATTATTTTAATATTTTAGTCATAAGATTTTGGGGGAATTAATAAAAAAATATTGATAATTATAAATAAAATGATTGTTAGTTTACCATTTAATCAAGATAAAACTAAAAGGAAACTTCCAACCACCATATTTATTATAGAAAAAGCAAAAATAATTTTTATTAATAAAAAATCTAATTAATGTTCCAAAATTTTAAATATGTAAGTTTATAAATTTAAATATAAAATTTTGAATTCATTATTATACCTCGGAAATTCATTTTATTAAATATACTATTTTATAAAATTTTATCTAATTCTTACATCATAGTGATATCATTAAAATCGTAGTACTCATTAAATTGTAATTTACACATTTCACCAAAAAGTATAAATTGTCAGATAAATAAAAAAAATTATAATAATATAATTTCAATTTAATGAGGTAAAAAATAAATTCATTTTATTGAAAATATTTCAATATCTATGGGAAATTTAAAATCATATGTGTCTTTCAATATAAATCATTATGTGTGTAAAGTTAAAAATTTTAACATATATAAAATATAATTTTATAATGATATTTTTGAGTATCGATGATAATGTTGAATATTTGTTATAATTTATATTATTATAAATTGATTTTATGAATTTTATTATTATATTTTGTTAAATAATTGGAATTCATTTTCTCAATAGGTAATCGAGACAAATGAGTTTTATTTTAATAACCTTTATATTATAAAATTATAATTACATGTCAATGGAAATTTTAAATTATAAAAAAATATAATAAATATATAATAATAAAATTTTAAATTTATCAACTATTAAATATAAATAAATAAAAATAATTCTTAATTTTTTTTATTATGAAATATGAAACTTATCTTCTTTAATTGGAATTTTTTCGAGTAATAAAAACATGTAATCAAATTTGATAAATACCAGTTAGAAATTTAATGGAAAAATGGAATTATAATTTTATGTTAAGTTATTAGTTTTTTGAAAAAAATATTTAACCATTATCCTTTCAAAACATAATTATCATGTAAATAAAATTGTTAAGAAAATTCTTGTACTTTCTAAATAAAAGCATATATGTAAAAAGTGTTGAAAATTTTATTAACAGTTATATATTCATATAATTGAAAATTATATAATATTTAAATGGGATATATCATAGAATATTTGTAGGTAATAAACAATTATCTCCCTTCTTTCCTGGAATTGATCATCTTGGTCTTGCTGGAGGTGACAGTTTTCCACTCATCTAGTGATCTACTCTTTCTAAATCCATTTTAACAAATTTATATTTAATATAAGATGTACCCAAATGTGAAAAAAAAGTTGTAAATATTTTTACTAATATTTTGGATTATTAAAGAAATGAAATTATTTTAGGATTAAAAAATGTGTTTTTCAAATAAAAAATGTTCATTATAAATATTTCATGTAATATTTTTATCATTATTTCATATTTCAATATTATAACAACCCTAATAATTGTTTCATATTAATACAAAATTTATTACCTAAGATTAAAATTAATAAAACCTAGATTGTTGATAAATCTAGAGTATTTTTGAGTTAGATATATCACAAAACATATTAAAACAAAGAACAAATCAAGTTTCTTGTAAACATCATTATCATGATCGCACATAAACTACATTGGATAACCTAGGGACATACTTAAGAAAGGGGTGAGCTAAAAAGACAAGTAAAGGAATAAAAATGGAATAACATGAAAATAAAAATACCTTTAATACAATAGGAATGTCCAAAAGATTATAAATCATAATAATTAATAATGATATGTCATATAACATGATAATCATTAAAGGAAACATGGGAAATGTCAAAAAAACTAAAAACACTACATCATAAACATACGTTAAGGATCTCTTCCAAGACATCATGATGGAAAAAGAACCATAAGGTAATAAAGATCAATAAATATCCTAAAATTATGTCTCATAAGGTTAAACATTACTCAATGTATTGGAGTGCAATATAATTCTGGGTGCACCGCCACTTTCATTTCCTTCTCATGCTTATATATGAAACATAGAGCACACAAGATGGGTTCATTCATCATACTGTTTTATTATATGAATAAGTAGTGTGGAATAAATAGATATAATTCATAATTCAAATAGTTATAAGCATATAAATGTGAATACCCTTGATAAGAAAATGATATGGTATTCTGACACTCTTGTGTTGGCATAGAAAATCTTGATGATGTTTTGGCAGCCTAACAGTATCACTTCAATTTTTTTAAAATGAGTTTATAATAGAGAAGGGGGTTTATAATCAAATATAAATTTTTTATTATATAATAGAGAAATGGAAAATCATATCCCATCATTTTTAATTGGAAATAGAAGGGATAATATAAAAAAACTTAATTAAGGAAGAGAAGATGAGGATCCATTATATGAGTGTGTGACTCCAACTGCTTCCGAGGAGCTTATTAAAAGATCTGGGGAACCATGGGTGGACTATAGAGAGGATAAAAAAGATTACGGCCATGCTCCATTTATTTTTAGTGAATTGAAAAGAGAGCGTGGGTGTGTTTATATTGGAAACATGTGTGGATTTCTTTATTATTTCTCAATCATAGGTTTTGGACTATATATAAGAAATGCACAAAATAATCACATGGTTTTTTCCAAGGGTATATACCAAGTTGGAGTGGGTTTAATTTTTTTATAAGTCCAATTTCGGATAATAATAAAATAATATGTTTTCTTATATTGAATGTGTCATACACTTAATGATATGTTTTTAAACCCTTCAGATATATTAATTATTTTGGAATATTGATAAAGACATTATATATTTAACCAAATAAGCCTGAAATCACATTATTTTAAATTCAGAACATATATTTGGTCATGGATCCCACTTATAGAATTTCATACATCACTTTGTGTCATAATGATGTTATAATTCGAAAAGTATATTTATATAGTATTAATTTTTTTGCCCAAAAAAATCGACACTCTCATAAAATTATGAAAAAATAACTATTGGATAATTTATTCATCGTAATTCCAATAATAATATATATTTTATCTCTATAATTTTCTAAATATTTTAATATTCAATTTTAAAATAAAATTAATATTTATTAATAAATGTTGGGTTTTTTATAACAATAGTTTCCAAACCCATATAAAAATTACATTTGAATTTGTAAGAATTGTAAGATCATTTATATTAAATAAAAATTATTTAATAATAATATTTTAATAAAATATGATTTATTTTAAAAAATCCATTAATTCATTAAAATATATTCGTTAATTGAATTTGAATATTACCCAAAAATACTATTTGTGTTTTATTGTATTGAAATAATAATAATTTTTAAATAAACAACAATATGATGAAAATATATTAATTAATCTATAAAAAATTGTGTACATAAACATAATACTTGAGTCTTGATAAATATCCCTTTACTCCACCAGAAAACACCATAAGAGTAAGGTGTGCGATGTTGAGACTAGCGTAGGGTTTTTTGACATACATGGTTTGGGTTGTGATCTTGATAAGCATGAAAGTTTATCATAAATGATTTGGATCCTGACAATGTTGTTGAATATCCTCTTAGTAATGGTCAAGGGAAATTTCTAGGATGTTATCTCCATTGGAAGATTAAAATAAATGAGACTCAAAGGGTATACTCTTACTGGTTGCGGTCATCACTTCCTTTGTCTATGTCAATTGGATTTATTAAAACCCTATATTTATAGTAATCATGTGATAAACGTTGAATGATTATAATTACACAATTAATTATTATTTATGATAAATTAAATTCAATAATATATAATAAAACCTTTGAATTTAATGTGTATTCTATAACCATGTTCCATAAAAAGGAATTAAATTAAAAAAGAAGGGAAAATTTAATTTATAATAGTTCGGATCATTAAAATCTTCCCCCTTAAGAAATTTCACCATTAAAATTTTTATTTCCCCCAATAAAATAGATTAGGGTAATTTTGTTTCCTCACAACTTCAAGTTCCTACATCGCTTCTTCAAACATGTGGTTTCTTAATAAGATATTGACTAGGTGGATTGTCTTATTTCATAAGACTTTTTCTCTATGATCTATGATCTTCACCGGATACCCCTCATAGTAAAGTTAATTCTCTAATGGTACCACCTATGGATTGAGTACATGTTATGGTTTTGGTATGTACTGTCTCAAGAGGGCTGCGTGGAATACATCATGTACTTGAAATAGGTTAGGTGGGAGTCTAATGTGGTAGGCCACCGCACTGATGCGATCAATGATCTCAAAGGGGCTGATGTATCTTGGAATAAGCATAACCTTATTCCCAAATATCATTGAATTATTACATGGAGATATGTAGAAAAATAACATTTCTCCAACATCAAAATCTAGGTCTTTTTGAAGATTTTCAACATATCTCTTTTTATCGACTATGACCATCCTTGATGTGATGTGGAAGGGTCTACACCATTTCTACCATTTCCTCAACTATTTTAGGACTTACCGTTTCCCCCCAAATTCATCCTCTCATTAAGGTGTTATGAACCTATTAATATAGAGGGATTCTTGGGGATGAAATTTGGATGCTTCTGTTGAAATTGTTATTATAAGAGAACATGACCAGAGGAAGATGTTGGTCTCATACTCTTTGGATGTCAATTGAGAATTCTCTCAACAAGTCCTCAAGTGTTCAGATAGTCTGCTCAGATTGGCCAACTGTTTGAGGATGATAGGTTCTGCTATAGTTAAACTCGGTATCTACATCATATTCATGAATCATCTTGAATTTAGATGTGATTCTCAGATCCTGATTAGATACTATCAATAATGGAATTTTATATAGTCTTACATCTTCTCTGATGTATATTCATAGAAGCTGATCTGGAGAAAAATTCTCTCAAATTTGAATTTAGTGAATATTCTTTAGAAGACATTCCACTGAAACCATGGTAGAATTGATTCATCTAGGTGTTATTATAAGTCTACTGACAATGAACATGGTGATTGATTCCCATTTCTATGTAGGTATGGGTAAAGGTTGCTTCATCCCCTTAGATTTTTTCCTTCCATCATTCACTTGTAGATACACAATACATCTTGAGGTATATTCCATGATTTCCTTCATCACATTTTCATGACAATTACGTTATCATAAATCACAATATGTCTCTATGCTTCTAGGGTGGATAAAAAATGTTGAACAATGTGCATTGTCCAACAATTCCTTCTATAACTCAGTATTATATGGTAAACATTGACTTGAACCAAATCTCACAACTCCTTCATTAACATTTAACTCCATGGATTTCCATTTTTTGATAGATTCTAGATTAATCTAAATTCCGAAACCATCCCTTTAATAATCTGGTATCATTCCAGATGGGATGGATGATGAATCATTTTTGAAAGGATTGATAATGTTCCTTACTTTTTGATTCCTACACATATCCTTCCAAATATAAGATGATCATATCCCTCTCAATTCTCATCAGTGATAAAATTTCAGGATCTGTTCTATATATTACATCTTATACATATTTCTATTTCCAAACATGGAAGTCAATTGATCAATTATAGTCCTTAATAAGATCTATGAAATATTATTGTAACATATTCAACTATTTCTATATGAATACATACCTGAGGATTTTTTTATTCGTATATATTTCACACTTCCCCACAGAGATATAATTCCACCATATTTTCATAGCAAGGATCACCACAACCAAATGTATATCATGCATTGCATAATTATATTCATGAACATTAAATTGCCTTGAAGCATAGGATTTGACGTTTTCATTCTGTATTAACACATATACTATTCCCTTTTTCAAAGAATCTCTAAACACAACAAAATTTCCCCACTTGTGGGTAGTGTGAGAACATGTGTAGTGATAATCTTCGATTTTATATCCTTGAATATCTCCTCACATTCATCATTAAAAGAAAATATTAAAACCTTTTCAGTTCGCTTGGTTTAGAGGGGTTCACAATGATGAGAAATTTATCATAAATTAATAATAATAGTTAGATAGTAAAAATAGACTATAGATATATGTCAATGTAATTGGAGTAAACCGTCATTTAATTAATTCATTCATTTAATGGTCCACATATATCACATTTCATGTGATTATATGACTCAATAATGATAATTCCTTCCACTATAACCAATTATTACTATATTTTCATAGAGATTGTCAATTTTTATGCACTTTATAGAGTGACCCAATCCTCCTCATTCTCCTCCTTGATTTCATAGTATATTAGAATATCTTATATGAATAGTACCATAAATTTGATGAGAAAATCTCTAAAGACTCTATTCATCAATTTCATGAAGATTCAAAGAGAATTAGTGAGACCCAAAGGAATCACTATGAACTCATAGTGACCGTACCTCATATGAATAGTATTTGTGGGGTAATCCTCACTCTTCACCCTGTCATGGTAATATCCTGATTTCATATCCACCTTGGGGAAGTATTGTTCTCCTTGTAGCTGATGGAAGAAGCAATTAATCCTTGGAAGAGGATACCTGTAATTTATAAAGGTTTTGTTGAGTTCACAATAATCGATATAAAGGTGTATTAACCCAAAATTCTTCTTGAAGAAGAGGACATGTTCACCCCATGGTGAAGCACCTGGGTATATGAACCCTTTATCCATATTCAATTATATCTATTTCTTCAGCTCCTCATGTTCAACATTATCCATTATATATGGAGTCTGTAATTATATCAATGCCTAGGGTATAAGTTTGAAATAAAATTCAAACTCTAAGCTAGGAGAATCAAAAAGAAATTTCTCAGGAAACACAACAGTGTATTCCCTCAAAATTTGGTTGTCATAAAGGATGAAACTTTCCATAGACACAATCATTTTAGGTACATTTTCTTTCTCATAGGGGAGTAATATCCATTCCTAAGATGATGGTTCTAAATAATATTCTTCCTCCTCCTTGAACTTGTATAGAATCAAGTTCTAATTCCTTAAATGGAGAGTGATTTTCTGCTCACATAAATATATTTTGGATATATTGATGGGAAGGCCATCCATTCCAAGAATTACATAAAATTCCAGATAATTTTGTACAAAAAATTTCACTGGTAAGTTTATCCCACAAATTGTGACAGGGTAGGAGTCATATACTAGAGATGCAATAATTTACCGACATTCAGTTTTCACCAATACCTCTACTTCCATTTAATAAGGCGGTGTTTGAAATTTTCTAATAAAAATACTTGATTTGATGGAATTTGTAGAATATAAATAAAAAAATAATGTGCTCTATCCAGGAATGAATAAATAGTATACTTTTAACTAATTCAATATCAGGATCCACATATGTGGTTTTGTTGAAACAAACTCTCCCTTGCTGCCTAGGAGGTTTTGGTTGCCTCTAAAAACACGTGGATTTGGGTGTTCATTGGAAAAGTGTCTTGGTTAGTTGAATTATAAGAAATGAACAATGAACTAATGGTTGATCAGATAATTCATTTCCTCCATACAATTTGTGGTATTCTATTGTCCTAAATCACTAGCTAGGATCCCTTCCATCTCACACCTAAAACATTTTCTCATTCACCTTAAGCAATTTTTGGGGGGATTTATTCATCAACTTTTACAATTGGGGTGTTGAAATTTCTTGGCACTATTATAATTATCCATAGAACTGAAAAAAGTACAATCCCATTTTTTCTTATTTTCCCCATGATACACTTGAGATTAACTGATCTCAATTTTATCTTTGAGGTTATATCAGTCATTTTTTTCATATCTCTCAAAGTCATATATCTCCATAGATTTTCATAGACTAGGTTTTGTCCCACTAAATAATTGGTTAACCATGCATTTGGGGTAATGGAACTAATGATGGTGTATCATGAAATTATTGTGAACTTATCCTTATATGCCATGATATACTTTTGGAATTTTTCCTATGGGAATGGAAACCCCATTCCATTTGGAGACTAAGAGTGATAAGAGCATATTTATTGGGAAATAATTATGGAATTACATCCACCACATTGCTTTGATCTCATCCTCAGGTTTCTTATTATTAATAATTGTACACCATTGATTAAATTCTACCTTGACACAACAAAAAACTAACAGAACCATCTCATGTTGAAAACATTAAATGGTGGATATGTTCTTCTCGATGGAGTAGATCCCTTTTTCATTGATTATGGAATCAGATAGTCTATTTAATGTAGGATACCTTTATTGCATAAATATATTATTCTCACCTTGTTATATATTATAGGGATTTTGGTGCTCCTCCTAATCTAGGATTATATTTAGAATTTGGTTCAGCTGAGAGAGTATATTTACAATGTTTCTGATTCCATATCCCATTGGTTTTGGCATCTCATTAGGGAAATCATTACATTTCCAATATCATTTATTGTTTACAATATTCCTCCTATTTTGGGCCACTTTTCTAGGAGAAATGTAAAATTAATGATGAGTATTTTTAAACTGTTAAACAAACAAAATGGATTAAAATTAAATTAAAGGTACAAGTTATAAATTAAATTTATTTTGTAACATATAAATTTATAAGATTCAATATATGTTTTACATGATTTGTTTCCTAAAATATACTATTATGGCTATTTTTTCCCTTAATAATGGTTTCTAATTAGATTGTTAATTTACCTAAGCGTATCCCTCGGGACTATCAAACTAGGTGTGCATTAAGACCATTTGTTGTGTACCAGGTTACATCGAGTGATTCCCAAAAAATCTTATATGTGTTGATACCACTATGTATATATTATTTATAACCATGTACACATGTAGAATCCATACAATTATTTATTTTCATGATAAAAAACTTACTCCATACTTACCAAAATTTAAGGATGTTTGCTTATATATAGTCTTATACCTATGGAATTATCTATAGTTTTCCAATACTATTCCAAAAATAACTAAACCATTGCATTCATAACAACTATAAAAACCCTGATCTTTATTTCTTGTTAATACAAGATTGATTACATAATATTACACTTAATAAAACCCAGATGATTGAGAAGTTTAGTGTATTTGGGAATTATGTGCATTACATTACAACTTAAATCAAATAATAAATATAGTTTATTTAAAACCACTTTAACATGCTATCACTTAAAACTGCATTGAATAACCTAGGGTCCAATATAAGGAAGGTGTGATCTATAAAGCCAAGTATGAGAATAAACATGGAATAACATGAAGAAAATAATACACGTTTGAAAATAATAAAATAAAAAATAGTAAGAATCATATAAAAGAAAAAATATACATGATATATAATGATAATTATAATGTAAACATAAAAAATTTGGAAACAATATAAAACACTCTTTCATAAACCTAGGTCAAGGTTAACCTCCAAGACATCATGATAGAAGAAGTCTCATAAAGGAATCAGGTTCACTCCCCATCCCAACATGTCATCCCATGAGTCTAAACATTACCTAATACATTGGAGCACTATATAATTCTGGGTGCACCCATCCCATTCATTTCATTCTCATAATAATTAATTTATTAGGTTTTTTGACAATTTAATAAATTATGAGGTTTTTTGACAATAACATTTTTTATAACATTATAAAAATTAAATATGACATCATTAAAAAATTATGACCATTTATATTTAATAAAAATTATTTAATAATAATTTTTTATTAAAATATATATATTTTTAAAATACATTAAATCATTAATATAAATTCCCTAATTGAATTATAATATTACCTAAAAAATACTATTAGTGTTTTATTGTATCAAAATAAATAGTTATAAAGTGACAACAATACGCTGGAAATAAATTCATTTCTCTATAAAAAAATAATTAACATACTCATAATGCTATGGTATTCTACATCTCCTATTAATACACCAAAAAACACCAAATGATTATAGTGTGTGATGGTGAGACTATTGTGAGGTGGTTCAACGTACATTGTTTGGGTTGTGATCTTAATGAGCTTGAAATTCTCCAGTAAACAATTTCAATTATTCTTATGTTATTGGATATAATCTTGGGCTAGGTCAATGGATACTCCTAGTGATTATATCTCTCTTGAATTCTTTGATAAATGGGCTTCATAGGGTATGATCATATGAGTTGATGTTATCACTTCCATTTTATATGTCAATTGGATGTATTAAAACCCTATATTTATACTAACCTAGTTATCACTATTCAATGTCTATATCGTAAATGGAAATAATTATTAATTGTCAACTAAATCCTATATGATATAATAAAACTAAGTAAGTGACTCCCTTTTTAATAACCACATTAAATATAAAAAAAATATTTAAAAAAGTGGAAATTTTACTTATAATAGTTTGGGTCCTTACTTATATTGTGGCCCATGGAGTGCCAAATAAATTAATGATATTACCTATGAAAATATTTTTCATAAGGATGAATAATTACCTTTAAATTATATAAGTATTTATAACACTAGATATTAAATATATTATGAATCAATATGTAATTTTAATATCAATGGAAACTCTATAAGATGATGAGTGAATATTTTAGGATCCATATTGGAATGTGGTCATCCTTAAAAAATATTTTAAGACATATAGAAATATAGAAATAATATAAAATGAAATAGTTAAAAAATTGAAAAAATTTCTAGATTGATAGGACATAGAAACATGTAAAATTGGTTAGTGATAGTCATTTTATGCTTCTGCCTTTAATATATATATATATATATATATATATATTACAAGTTCTTATACTAAAAATATTATTTTCCATTGGTCCAATGTTGTTGGAGAATCATCTTACTAGATCTAGAAAACACTATATATAAGAGGTTCCCACTATTTGAGATTTTAAAAAATTCATTATTCTTAGTAATTATCTAGTAAATATATTAACAGATGTCGGGTCATTATTATAAATAATTTTTCAAAATAAAAATAAATAGATCGAATTTAATTATCCCCATTAATTCTTCATTGATTTGGGATAGAAGACACCTTGATATAGTGTGGCATTTATGGAGTCCCTATGACATTCATAAATGGATACAATGAAAATAAAAACAAATTTATGTTTAAGGGATTAAAGAGAATGAAAAGTCAACATAGAATAAAACAACGGTACCTTTTAAAGAGATTAAAAATTTGTTGAAATGGAATAGAGACACATGATTCCACCTTTGATTTAAGTTAAACTTTTTGTCATAATTAATCTTACAACTTCAACATTTATCCATGGTTTAAATATTATATCCTTAGGTATTCATATAAATAAAATAATCTTAACGTTGAGTGGTATGACCATTATATATGATTTTCATTATTTTCTAATCATTACCCATTTTACCATTGTAGATAAATTAATATTTTTCATAAACATTTCCCTTTTATTCATTTATATTGATTTGGTAATTTATCATTGACTTATCACTTTGAAAATTTATCTTTTGAGAGTCAATACTGATTTGGCTAAAATATAGGAATTTCAATTTATTATCTATATATTATGGTCTATTGATATTACAACATCAGAAAAGAGATTTAAATTATTATTTTATTATAAGTTTCAAGTTTCCTCCCTTGAAATTGGTCTTCTATTTTTTTAATTATAGTCAAGATGATATTGTTGATTCCACCAAAGATATGACTCCCCATAAGATTTATTTCTTAACTTTTCATTCTTTTTTTATTGTGATGCCAATAAACTATTTAGATATTATATATTCTAGTATATTTATTTTATACTTTCTGTTGCATATGAATCTATTTCTTACTCTATCATTGATATCACATTGTAACATTTTTTAAATAAAAATATTAATTTCTTGTGATCATTAAATCACAACATTCCATAGATTAAAAACTATGGAATTCATATGATCACCCAACAATATCCTTCATATTGATGATCAAAATACATAGTATATTATTTCATAATAAAAATACAAAAGGTTCACTAACATTGATTATAGAATTGATGTATCATAGAATACCTCTTAAAAATATTTATTTATATCGTTATAATTTTTACATTATATTTTTTATTAGAGGATAATTTTATTTAGTAAGCCTCCATAATTGAACTTTTGTTTTCAAATGTTAATGGTTTATTGATTGAGACTGTGCTAATTTGAGTGTATAAAACCTTGATTTGATTACATGTTTAATCTAATTTCTCTAGAAGAACATGGTTTTTCCCATTTTGTCTCTAAATATATAATTTAGAATACAGATAATATATATTGACCTTTATTATATTGGAGGATTCTTCATCATTAATTTCTTCATAAGATGAGTCTTTGGAAAAAAGATTGAGTATACTGCATTTTAGATTTTTATGAGTTATTAGAATATACATATATAGAACATATTTCAATAATGTTTTTCAAATAAATATATTCAGAGGAAAATAGTTTGTAATATATTACTTATACTCTTCATTTTAATGCCTTGACGGTGGTATTTTCATTAACAATAGACAGTTTAGTAGTATATCATCTCCATTCTAATTTTTCTTTAATGAATATCAGGAAAAATGTTCTAAAATAAAAAACATGAGTATAAAATAGAAAATTCACAAAATTATTTGGAAAATGATCTAGTTTGATATTATATATTGAGCAGATCTAGTCTTTATCTTCATTTATTATTAAGTATTAGAAGGTTTTTTTCAATTGTTCTTAGACATCCAAATAATTTGTTGACAAATTTTGAAGGTGTTTAATTTTATAAATAGTATAGATTATCATTATATTTTTGTCAATGGTAACCTTTTAAAAACATCACATATCTTACATTTTATATAGTTATTAAATAGTTTTCTATATATCCAAACTCTTATTGGATGTTATAATTTCACGAATAGATATATTTAAATGATAAATTAAATATTTAATCAACAATAAATGATTTTAAAACCTTCAAGGGAATCTACTATGGTTTAAGATTGAGAATATTATTTTGAAGAGTTTTAGATATAATAACATATTTATTATATTATTTTCTATATTAAAATTATTCCCATTTAATAAGGGGATGATATCAAAATAAAAATAAGTTTTAATTTTTTTTTGAAAAAAATTTCACTGAAAAAATGTCTTCTTATAAAAATGTAACTTGAAATGTATTTATAGAAGAAATATATCACCAATAATGTGTTTGATCAAATATATTGTATTGGTATTAGTATTAATATAACTATTACATATTTATCATTAATCACTCTCTATTTAAATTCTTAATAAAACATAGAATTTTGTAGAGATGGTTCTAATACCATGTGTTTCCACAAAAAGAGGAATTGAAATTTACTCTTATATGAATCGAAATTGTGGGTGAATTGAAAGGATTTTAAAAATTTTATAATAGGTATTTTATATAAATCCATTTAAATAATAATTAATTTATAAATGAATTAATGAATGTTAAAAAATAATGTACATAATGAAACAATTAATTTGTAAAAGTAAGAATAAATTAGGAAAATTATTCTTGGGAATTGGAGAGACACTAACTATTACATAAATGATTTTTGGACTGATTTATATATTCACTATAATTTTATTGTTCCATTGAGAAAAAATATCTCATATAATATTCATAAATATATTATCTAAATAATAAATTAGAAAAATTTCCCACCGGCCAAATGATCTTTGAAAAATCTATAGGGGAAGAAGTACCTGAATATGAGTATTATTTTCCCAGTAAAATAAAAGGAATAAGAAGGTGTCTGAATACAAACAAATCGAAAAAACTATAAGAATACTGATGAGAACATTCCATGTAGTAGGTCATGTGGATGTCCACGTGTAGTGAATATCATGTGTAAGGTCTCGTGAATACCCTTTGACAGGTCTTTTGGCTCATAATAATTCTCTTCAGACAATTGAGGGCCATGCGATGACATCCAGATAAGCTCCACCAGAATTGTGGCTTCAAAACTGGAACACACTTGGAAAACCATCTAAAAGTACATCGAATATAGTTGTGAAATATCCAAAAGTAATGAGCATTTTGTAGTTGAAAGGCTCACATGATGCATCATTTTTTGTGGATAATGGTTGTCATTTATAACATTCAAACTAAATCCTAAACTCCCAAACCACTGTAAAATAAAAAAATGAAATAAATAAGGAGGATCTACAAGCCTCTCATAGTCATAAAAGTCAGATTATATGCCCCTTGTGATCTGCAATACATGCATGATCTCGAATACAAGCCCTCCTAATCTTGTTAAATCCCTTGGGCCTATCAATCCCCATTATGTGAAGGGTATCATCTATGTCTAGGAAACCTTGAACCCCCAAGATCCAGGGAAACAAATAGATGTAATTGTACATGAAATAGTCACACATATCTATAATACCTTTTATCATCATGAAAGAAATCACCATAAGTTATGATGATTGTCCACAAAAATTCCCAAACAACCTCACGATGTCCCCAATTTTTTTAAAATAAACTAATTAAATAAATGGGGGGAGGAGGAAGAAGACTCTTCTTGTCCTAAAACACTTGCGACGTGCTAAGGTTGTCTATGGAATAGTCTCACAAGACCCCTTTAAAAGACAATTAAAGTACACAGAATCACCTCTACAGGCTATCCTTGCCTCTTGAAAAATTCTAAACAAGGGTTCGAGTGCCTCATGTATTCCTCTCAATGGACATCTTGATCAGGTGAAGGCCCATAGAAATTTCAATATAATAGTAAGGAATTTCTTCATCATTCTTTTTGATTCAAAAAATACCCATTAATTGAAAAAAATCTTATAAAGGAAGTAATGGTTTGATGGTCTTGTAGTCATAGAACGATTTGTGATTCCCCCAAAGTAATTCACCATAGGACCTCACAAATATTCGTGACACAAAGGCCTTCCGCAAGCTCCATATTGCAAGATATGCACCTTAAAAATGTTGAATTCTCAGGGTGGTGAGGACTATAAATCCCCCACTCTGGTTTGATAATTTCACCACTACACACTTTGTATAGATGAACTATTGGATCCTCACATCATCACTAGATTGGATTCCTCATCGAATCTTTTCTCGTAATCAGAAAAGCATCATGTTGGTTAATTTCCAAGGAAAAACCAGAGCGACCATGTAGAACGCATAATCACTTCATGTGATTACTCACTGACCATGTGAAAGAATTAAGGAAGGACACAATAAATATATCCCATATATGTGTTAATAAGCCTGATACTTAAAATAATATAATAATAGAATAACCAAAGACATTGGAAATAATGGTCTAAAACAATGATTAATGAATGGGATACCTAAGAAAGGAACATTTGCGTTGTTCCTAATACAATTCATGTGAACCACATAGGACACACAAAAACACTAGGGTATGTTGCTCATATATCGTGAAGTCTCTATGGCATATAATTCGGATACTGTGATGTCCTCTATACATGTCTATGAAAGTCACATGGCACTACATGGGCATGCCACCCAGGTCTCATCAGTCCTTATGGGCTAACAATCCATAACCTATGATGTCTTTAAGACATGTTTCCAGGATCATATAATGGAAACAATTAATGCTATTGAAGTCTCATGGTAGCACTTGAGCATATCTACTAGTTCTCACAACGCTCTCCAATCATGCGGGCTATATCTCACGATTCCCACGAGACATGTCAGGTAGGTCATATGACACCCTCCAAAACATGTCACATTGAATCTCTCAAAAACCAAAATGTATGTTATCCAACTTTTATGACAACACCATGGAATGTTATCTAGATCATGGGACACCCACTACACATGTCAGCTATCTCTTGCGATGACATAAAGTCAACTAGATCATATGACACCCTCTAGACATATCGTCTAGGGCCACTCTCTGGATTACAAGTAAAACCATTTGGGTATACCAATTTCCATTTTAAAATCAAACCCTAATCAAGAAAACCCCTTATAAATTTTATCCTAGATATGCGAAGACCCTCAGACAAGTCAATCAGATCACACAACTTCATTTTTTTACATTTTAGGTAGACATCATCTGACACGTCAAGAAAACAATCAAAGTCATTCCAAGTGGAAATTAAATAAATTTCATGAGGTAAGTGGGATAGGTCATTAGGGTATACTAGGACTTGATAACCGTCTTCATACTAACTTCGTAATCCCTTACAACATGGGTGATGTCCGCGTGTAAGCCCCTAATATGAAGGAAACATTAGTGCATAAGCCCTAACCATTGAACTATGTGGACTCTGATTCATTCTATAACTAGCATATGTAGGATTACATTCCAAGTCATGAGATCAATAGAATATATCTCAAGGGTCGTCCCAATATGTATGTCCCATATCCATATGAAATGATGTTGATAATTTACCTTACCTTGCTTCCTATACTAGCAATATCTCACATAGGATTAGGGATACACAATGAAAACCTCATCAGCGTCATGAATCTCTAAAAATCTTGGGTAATCTCAGTATATAAGCCTTGATGATAGGAATGATATGAAAATACCTCATATAAGGTCATCTACACACTGGATACTACAAAGGGTGTGGCAAAACTATGGTAATAATGATTTTAGCTATAACCAGGACACGTTGGAAGTATCCTCAAAAATTGAAATCAATTATTAGGTTCCTCGGTGCCGACACATTTTCCTCCCCTCTGGATGATAAACTACAGATGTTTGACAAAATATGTGGGTTTTTATTCCTATAATGGCCAAGATATGTAGGAAAAATCTTAATGGATAAATCTCCTCCTCCGTATATAAACTTCCTCCCTCCATGGAAACAAATCCAAAAGTGTCTAGTTATATAAATTTAGCATATAAAGAATCTCTCTGTAACCCGAAAATGGATGAAAAGCCTCAGATATATACAGATTGATTCTCAAAGGATATCCCCAATCCTCAATTCACTAATGGGATCCCATTTCCATTGTTCATAAATGAGTTCCCTTATATTTAGAATATGAAGTTAATTAACCTATAATCATTTGTATAGTATAACTGGTATTGTATCAGTATTGGGAATCAATTCACAAACATATCATGAATATATAGAAGATTCCCATATCAGGTAAAAATTCCCCCAAAAGGGTGTGTAAAGACTAACCCCCATCCTCTCAACCAGTGCAATTCCCTAAGATTCATAGTGTTAGAAAACCCAATTGCATACTTTTATTTAGAAAGAAACACTATATCAATTTAAGGATAACGTAACTCTTTGTATTTTTCATTAAGAATTAAAATTTTAACATGATTTCAATGATTGTAGAAGAGATAAAACTCTCCAAAATAAATCGTCAGACCTCACATGACTTACCTCAATGATAGTTCCCTTGTTATCTCATTTCCTCAAAAAATAAATAGTGAACCAGGCATGAATCCCATCAATAAAAAATTATTTAGTTTCCATATTTCATGCCATATTTTTTTTGACACCATACACAAAAATGAAATGGTAAACTAGACATAAATCTATCCAATAAAAAATTATTGGGGTATCATCAATTTGACCATTTTGTTTTTCAAACCATATGAAAATTGGAATGGTAAAACCAACATGATTTTATATAATAAAAATTGATTGGGTTATCATCGAGAAGGTCATTATTTTTTATACCATATGAAAATATAAACTATGAACCATAAATGAATATCTCACATGAATGAATGATCATGTTCTAGAACACTTTATTTTTCACACCCTATATATGGAAAGATGATAATCATAGCATGAATCTTATAGTTGGTCCTCTATAAAAGAGTTTCTCATGTAATTAGCCCATCCTATCATTGAGATGTCCATATGAGCAGAGTCACCATATCAGGAATAAAATAATAATTGTGTTGACCATGTATATCTGATTGAGCACATCATGCTTATGATATTTCACTAATCTGTGACATTGTTCCATGCCTTTTTGCATGAATGTAGATATTTCTCTCATCAATAGAATCATAATTTGAGATAATATCCTAATCCAGTGATCATTCTGAATTGTCCACTATGGCTGCAACCCCCACAGGTCAAAAAATGATCTCACATGTCTGAAAATTTCAATGTCAGGTGGAGAACATGATGTTTCAGGAGTACCATCAGCGTGGTATAATCTCGAACCTTGATAATTTTCATGATGATCAACATGAACTGAAGCTAATGAGTCTACATCATATAGGGAAAGCTATTACTAATCAATTTTTCCTCATTTACACAGCCAATTACTTTGGGAGCTTATCCCTAGAGCGTGATAACCACCTCATTCAATTTATATTAATGGTGGACTAGGAAGAAAAATACAAATCTTTTTTGGTTCATGTAACACTGAGAAGGGCTAATATCAATGGATGTCACCAACACCATCCCATTGATTACCACCAGTCACCTACATAGGGTATCACATGACACACTGCCACCTCTTATGCCCATGCACGACCAATAAGCAAGATTCATCAGGTGAGGAAGGTTCTAGATAACTTTGAGTGGTATCATATCCCTACTCCCATTGATGACATCTTTCAGTATTTTCTAATAGAAACCAGTGAAAAATATTTTATCCTTGTTCACAATGAACAATCCTATAGTCATATCCCTACATAAAACAAGAGAGAGGTACATATCTCTACACCCATGCATGAAGTCCATCCTAAAATTATGGTGGATCAAGGAAGGCATTAGTGGGATAAAATACCTACTTCAATTGAAGATATATCCTGATACATATTGGGGAAGGTAAATTTTCATGATTAAATCCCTTCAAACACACTAAAAAAAGATCCAATACATCTTAGAAAAATCTGTAGAACTTCATCAGCATATTCTGGCACTAAAACAGATTTAGGGATAAGTCCATATTCTTATCCATATAGATAAAAAATCTAAACACTCTGATCATTATGAACAATTGGTTTCTCTAGAGTAAGCGTAAATTCTTTCTCTTATCCAAGTGGATTATCGACATGTTCTGACAATGGAAGAGGAATCAAACTGGGAATATATTCCCATTCCAACTAGGATTCATGAGGTGATTGCAACATATGCCTAGAAATAGGGGCACTTTCCTATAGAAAATGTTTGGTATCATGTTTGATAGGACCATGACTGGGTTAATATCCTTTTTTGGATATGGATCACCATGTGAGAGTGGAAGATACACTAGGAAAAGCCCATATTCTTGTCAAAGTAGTCCAATGGAATACTCCAAAGGCCCAGGATAATGCATTTATCCCCATTCCAGTGGGGGAAAACCATGTGATAATGCCACATGCCTCGAGAAAGTATTGTATTCCGATAAGTGAATCTTCATGGAATATTAAAATATATCATGTAATCAATACAGATATTTCTACTTCCACTAATGAATGACTAAACCAGTATCATTCCCAAAAAATACAAGAGGAGGCTAATATCCCTTCTATTATTTCAGAGGTCCATTGGGATATTATAAAGGGGAATTATTATTCATATGATGCTCATATTCAAACTACAATTATTGTGCACCACGTGAGAGTGGAACATTCCTTGTGGAAGGCTCATACTCTTTCGAAGAAAGACTTTCAGTATATTCCAAAGGCTCAGGATCAGGCACAAACTCTCGTTCTAACATAGGATCACATAGTGAGAGTGTTAAATACCTTAAAAAACATGTATATACCAATTTAATAATGACATAGATCATTATCATATTTTAGTAGATTCTCAGTAGGGGGATCATACTCTCACTACACTACATGGTTATAATAATGTTATATCAATCATCATAATACAAAATCATATCCCTACCCATTTTCCAAATAAAGGTCAACATATTCCAACTATGACTTATGTCAAGGCCAATATTCCTAACCTTCTCAACTCAAGTGTCCATGAGATTGTTTTAGACACATTCCCAACACCACAATGGGTTTTTAACTCATTTACCAATGTAGAAAATCAAAATTACCTTCAAAATCCTACTTGTGTTAATGTGGATATGGATTATAGTGAGTCTATTCCATAAATCCACTGTGGTCAAACATCCAATGGTAATATCTCCCACTGAAATGAAAAATCCTCCACCTTCATCAAAACGTCCATATATAATGGTTTCCCAAACTCTAACACATTTCTATATAGATTTGATCAAAATACAAGGGTCAACTGTATACAGTTCCCCATCAAATTCAAGAAGCACTCCACTCCAGTCTGTTGGAGACCATCTGAATCATCTTCAGTGGTATGACCAGATGGGGGAATGTTTTTCTAAACTAGAGGATGAAGAAGTTTTAATTTAGATATATTTATCCATAGAAAACCTCTACATCATGTTCTGCCCCCTCTCCACTTCTGGCTATGATATCTCAAATGATCAATAAATGGATTGAAAGCCTTATCTATGCAAAAACATGTGGTATAATCATTTGTGGATGAAGTTTATACACCCACCTTATCTAGTATATTAGAGTAACTTTATTAATATCAAGATACTTTGTTGTTAGCTAGATCTGGGCACAATATCCATGGGATGAGACAAAAAATCATTAAATCACCACACCAATCTATAACATGCTTTTCTCCATGGAATCACAAGTATTTGGTAGCTGAACTCTAAATACACCTCATACATCTTTATTTGAAGATTGGGATATTATGGATCATTACACATTGATGAACCCATAGAATAGTAGAACCCCTCAGATATGGCGTCCTGTAATTTTATAGCCTCTAACAAATTTTGGGGGATTGGGTAATGCTCGATCCAGTTGTTTATTACAATAGAATTCCCATGATTCAATGATTCCCATACATCACCAATGGAGGGATAGGGTATCTCTTAGACCTAAAAATAATTACCCACATAGAAAAAGGAATGAACTTTAGAAATGGTGGCTGACGTTTTGGTCAACCAAACAACTTCTCATAAAGAATGATTTCAACCATGGGGTTCTATCACACCCAACTATTATGTAGGCACAACTATACTGAAAAAAATGCACCTTAGTAGAAGCTACCATATCATCTGCCCATGATAGATCCCAGCTCACCATGATTGAGAACATATACCACTTCGTCAACATCTTGTATCATAAATTATAGAGAGGATTATGGATAAATTATCAAAAGCTACAAACAAAACCTGGCCTATTGGGATGGGGGAATTTACATATCAATAAACATCCCTATGTTCTTTATCAGATGAGAGGGTCCTATGTAAATCAATGGTTATTCTAGATCAACCACATCCTATTGGGATGTAACCATTTATATCATCCTGTTCATCCAAGGAGTCATCAAATCCTCAAATTGAATTATTGCATCATCAACCACATGACCAATCAATGCCAATTATGATCCCAAATAACCCCTGTCCAGAAAGGGCTAGGGAATTTTCATTATCATCATCAAAATAGAGAGAATCATTATTAAATAGGCTGGGAGGGAAAATCAATATTAGATATCCTACATGTTCTTCCCACCACAAGACAATCCTCTACTGATCAGGGCCCATTCATAAATCATGAATTGAACATCAATCAAATTCATTATTAGTAAGCCGATATGGGATGATCATATGAAAAATGTGATCATTCCCTAGTGCGATGGCAAGCCAAAATGGATCAACAAGACTAAGGGTTCAAATTATGACCCTATAGAAGAAAACGTAGAATAAGCCTATTGCTTCAAATATAATGGTACAACCACTACATCTTGATATTATTATGTGAATATCATCACTATCGATAAAGAGGGAATTGTGGATAAATTTAAAAATTAAATGTGCTGCAATACAGAAAACACACCTCATGAGGGGGTGATTTGGATGTAATAAAGAAGACTAAATGCATCTGACACCAAAGAAGGATCCAAAAACCAGGCACCTATGAATGTCAAGTTTCCATCACCTTGTTTGAACACTGCCAATGAAAATGTAAACATCCTGACCCTAGATACCCAGATTCAGTGCATTATTACATAATATTGGCATGATCACAAGAGATTGAGTCCCAAAAGACCAATTAGTTTAGTATCATTTGAAATAGTAGATACTGACTGAAAATTAAATTTTTTTATTATCAAAACACTTTTGAGGAAAAGTGAGAAACCACAAGTTCCAAACATTACAACCAACTAAACCATCAAAATATAACCCAGATCAAGACTACAAGATCTGCGCCTCCCCATAGACTACGTCATGATGAAAATATCTCACTGTCACATGACTACTCGGATATCTGTCCCGTTCAGGGTTGCATGGGCCTGGTACTGATGGCAGAGCCATACCCTCTCAAACATCCAAATCCAAATGGCATGATCAGGTGAAGACTTTCTTCTCTGGACCTCATCTGAAGCAGATCCATGCAGTATTCTAGTTGCAAACACACCAAAATGAACAAGAAAAATATAGACACCGACATGCCCAAACAGAATCCAAGAACCTCCACTGTAAATTTCATATTGCAGAACCAAAATCAAATGGAATCAAAGAACCTCCATTGAAAATTTTCACAATCAAAATCATCACATGTTCACACAAAGGAAAAATTCAGCACGTTGCGAGTATCCTCAATGATGAATCCACTTTACCATGTACAAAAATCTAAGCGATATCCAAATAAAGAAAAAAATCATGAAGGATCATCCTGTGACACTTTGGTCCACCCAGTCCTAGTCTCTCGCCCCCCTTACCATGTACAAAAATCGAACAGATAGACATTGGAAATCAAAACAACTGCCGAAGACAAAGAGAGTCCTTCCCTACATCATCAAAGCATAAAAAACATCCATGGCCGTCAGGGTATTCCTTCAATCATGCTCCGTGAATGCAACAGAAGAGATATCCAAAGAAAGAAAAAATAACCAGAACAAATGAACTGCAAATACACACACAAAGAGCCGACTACATCCAATTATAGCAAGCTACCTCACCCAAAATCGTCACCATCAGAACCACAAAACCAGTCAACACTCCTCCATTGCAAACCATGCCGGAATAGAACGAACCGCAAATGCAAACCCAGATCCCAGTGAAATCTCATCCAGAACCAAAATACAGGAAAAAACTAAAAAACAATAAACAACCATTACCGCATGGATGTCTACCCGAGCACCATAGCCACCGAAAAAAGAGCTTCGCATAGAACCAGAACCCAAATCCCGTTGCCGCCTTCCATGTCACTTGTGTCTCCTTTTGACACACACATATCCCTTATCTTATCCATACAGGTCAGTCATAATATACTTCTTCACATCCTTGAAAAAATAAAACAAATAAAGGGGTGATCTCATAAGCTCATTAAGGATAATAATATAGAATAAACTTTCTTAAATAAGCATAAAACATTAAGTCAAAGTATAAGACTCAAACACAAGCCCTTTAAACATAATTTTCTACATAAATTGGAAAAGATAAATCATATAATTCCATTTACTATTTCACATGGATATTCTACTAGTCGAATAATCACATTTTATATCAATAGGTAATTTCATAATGATTGAATGCATAATGTTGGACATCATAACCACATACTCAAGGCCTCATTCCAAGAATACAAATATGATTTTTTCAAAGCCTTTTTCCAAGACACTAGTTTTTCTCAGTAGACCTACCGATGTATCAAGGGTCTAAAAAGGGACCCACCCGTCACATACTACATCCAATGCATTCCTCACATAAAAAAGGTTTAAACATAATATAAACATTCATATTTAAAATACCATACAAAATGTTAATAATTTATCTATAAACTATGAATTGTATAAAAATAGAACATACACAGTCAAACATACCACCAAACCTTCAATACAGTATGTAATATTGTATCATAATAAATTAACATTGAACAAATGTAAACTCCAATGAAGGATGTTGACATAGATTAAATCAATCCAAAAACTATTTGATCAAAATATCTCTTTCAACTTCGTATTCATTTAAAAGTCATGTAATTATAAAAGAAAATAGAAAATTTGAAAATATTCTTATAAGATTGTAAGGGATGCTTCGAAGGTGTCATAATGGAAGAAAATAGCTACACCCACTGTTTAAGTTAAAAAACATTCATTCCTTAATTTTTTCAAGAAGGTCATAAAGTACCTTATTTGGAAAATAATGGAAAGATTTGTTTCAAAACATTTTATACATATTTAAAAATAGTATAAATGAATTTATCCCATATCATAGTAAGTAGTAAAAATGTTTTGAGATATACTTTTAAGAAACATGGATGTGGATGATAAAGAGGTCCAAATAGATACTCACATATAACCAACCATGGATAATAAAGAGATTGTAAAATTATTCATTACCTTGTATTATTCTTTAGTCGAGGTTAAATTAACACCATGTATAATGGTTGAATTATTTTTATTAAATTATACAATAATCCACACACATAAATATGATATCATATATGATCCTATAATCTTTATTTGTTTATAATATTTCAGTTATGTCATTATTTTTGGTGTTAAATGTAATGCCCCAACCCTAGATTCCCAGAGTTGGTGCATTATTTTAATACATTAGAATTATTAAAAGGAATCATGTCCCGAAATACTGATTAGTTTAGCATTATTGGAAAATAGATTACATACATGAATGTTAAATTACACTTTATTACATACAACACAAAAAAACCTTTGAGAATGTCATTTTTCCCTTATCTTAACCCTGCATCTCAAACATAAAACACATCATGGGATCCTGGGAAAATAAAACATAAGAAAGGGGTGAGCTCAGATTCTCATAAAGGGTAAATAATTTAGCAGAAGCTATACACTTTTAAGGTAAGATGTTTGATAAAATATATAACCATTTAAACATAAACTTGAACATAATATGGAAATAATAAATCAAACATGACCATATAAACATGCACATCGATATTCTACTAGTCAAATAATCACATGTAATAACTAATTTCATAATGAATGTATAGTACCAAAAATTAATTTTTGTGTCAAGGCCTCGTGCCAGGACCTAGGGGCTAACTAAAACCGGACCCTAACCTAGAGAGCCTCTATAACCGGACTTCAACACAGAGAGCCTCTGTAACCAAACTCCAACACGGAGAGCCTCTATAACCGGAATCCAACCCAGAGAGAATTTGTAACAAATCTTCAAGTCGGATGGTCTGCTGTAACTGGACCCCAACCCGGAGGGATTAATTTTACTAGTCCCCATCCCGAAACATACTAGTCCAATACATTCATCTTAAGAAAATGTTAAAATATAAAATAAACACTTGTATTAAAACTAGCATACGAAATGTAAATACATTAACAATAAACCATGAATGGCCTAAAAATAACTCATCCATAGTCAGTCATATCCCAAAACCTTCAGTATAATATGGAAGATTTGTATCCTAAGAAAACTACTTCAAACAAGCTTAAAATCCATCAAATGATGTTGACATAGATAAAATCAAAACTTTTTTTGAAATAAATATCTATTTCTATTTTGATATCATTTAAAATTTATGTAATTATAAAAGAAGAAATTTATTTTGAAAATATTCTTTTATGCTTGTAAGGGAAGATTATGTGATGTTATAATAGCGGAAAATATCTATGCCCACCGTATAAGATAAAAAAACATTATTACCGTAATTTTTTTGAAAAGGTCTAAAAGTTCTTTGTTTGGAAAATGACAGAAAGATTTCTTGATAAAAATATTATAAAAAGTACAAAAAGTGTATAAATGACTTTATAAAATAGTCATGTAAATAGTAAAAATGTTTTGAAATACATTTTCAAGAAAACATGGATGTGGATGATAAAGAGGTCCCAGTAGATACTTATGTAAAAACAGACTCGGATAATAAAGAGATTGTGAAAATAACCCTTACCTTGTACTTTTCCTTGGTCAAGGGTAATTTAAACTCCATTATAATAGTTAAATATTTTTTATTAAATTATAAAATAACAATATATATAATTATGATATCATATATGATCTTCTAATAATGCTTTGTTATTGATATTTTAGTATTATCTTCGTTTCGGGTGTTAACTGATTCTTTTCCCTTTATATTTATTGTTACGTGAGTCATGTTTGTTATTGAAGGAATGTTTCTTATTCATATACAGAATTATATCAAGTCATTAAACATTATTTTTAATCATCAACCGAATATTAGTCTAGAATGGTTACAATGGGGAATGAATCTCTTCATATTCGTGGAGATGGTAATTCGTACATACGCACGAGCTACAATATCATTATTTTGATATTAAAATCGTAAACAATTTGATGGTATACCATATATAAAGAATAATTATCATGATATATTTATTATTTACATCAATTATACATCATTATTATACCCATCAAAATAACAATGCATTGCATAACAACTACAACACGACGTGGAGACGGTTAGGGGTGTCCAGACCCGACCCAACCCGACCAACCCGACGCGACCCGATCGGGTCGGGTCGGGTTAAAAACTTTATACCATGGGTTTGGTTGGGTTGGGTTATATCATGGTGGGGTTGGGTCAGGTCAAGGGTTGGAGAAAAATTGACCAACCCAACCCAACCAACCCGACTACTGTTAGTCGCCTCTTTGGACTTCGCCCTCTCCCCTGCCTCTCGACCTAGTTTCTCCTCACCCTCTCCCCACGCCACTGTCATTATACTTTCCTACACCATCCATTGAGTCCATTCCATCGCCCACCATTACATGAATACTATATTAATCGCATAGATGATTGAATCTTCCCTGACATTTCTAAGACAAACATAAAATAAATTAAAAGGAATCGAGACATGTGAAATCAACGGAAAAAAAATGCCCAATCAACAAAAAAAATATAAAGATAACTAGATTTCATTCTATTTTTTCTACGAAAACGAATGGCCAAGAAAACAATCAATGGAATATAGACAATTTTAATGATTCAATGATCCGACGGTGGAGGATCGACTAAGAAAACAATCTTTGAACATCTCCCTCGCCCTCACCAGTCTAGTGTATCCACCACACCACACCTGCATGTACCCCTGCCTCTGCCACCACCTACATCTCCATCGCGACTGTGTTCAGTGCCAAATCTATCGGTGTCAATCACTACACCATTCCCATCACCCTCTTGGCCTCACCTTGAACCTCCTCAAACCTTGATAACTACTTGCAGGAAAGCTAATCACATCACACCATCGAGTTGCAGACCGACGTTTTTTGTGGTTGATTTATTACAGAGAGGAGGATGAAGGCATTCCCTAGTGTGGAAAATAATATGAAGCATAGGAATATGTAACCCGATCAACCCATGGGGTGATAACAACAAAAAAATAACTATACAATTTTTTTGTCGTAACCTGGTCAACCTGCGAGTTTGGATCACAAAAAAATACCAATTTTTTTTTTCCTTAACCCAATCAACTCGACCCGACCCAACCCAATTTGAGGCGGGTTGGGTCGGGTCCGGGTTGAAACCAAAAACATCTCTGACCCGACCCAACCCGACCCGACCTTTTTTTCTTCGGTCGGGTCTAAAATAGCCCTCAACCTGACCCAACCCGACCCATATACACCCCTAGAGACGGTAAGCTGTATGTACCCACGTATGGTGACATGTCATTCAATGGATAGATAGAATAATGAATATGGTTATACCATATTTATAATAACATCAAATTATATATAATATAATGGATTTGTTATTTTATAATGGGAACAACAAGGAAAGAAGAAGTGGAAGAAGAAAAGAACTTAAAAGAGGTGATGAAATATTTACCTCTTCTTCGGGTTCTTCCTTTTGATTTGATCAAAAAGGATCATTAGGTAGGCTTTCTGAATAAAGTAATGCCTCTAGGATGAAGAGAGGAATGTTTATAGGATATTTGGGTAGGTTTGTGCCGAGCCAAATGGCTTTGAAGTTGTGAATTTGAGAGAAGGAGGAGTGCCCTTTTATAAGAGGGGTGAGGGGCACCATAGAAATAGATTGAAATATTATTTTATAATAAAATAAAATTCGGTTTATAATGGCTCCAAAATGAATTTTATGGAATTTAAAGTTTTTATGGTTCGAAATGGTTTCAATAAATATGTTTTAAACAACATTAGGTTACCATATTAACCTTATCTTTTAGATTTATCTCTAAGTTAAATAATTTTACTTTTACCGGGTCTTCTTGTATTCTTACACTATATGGTTAATAAAATTACTATAAACATCCAAAAGAACCTCATGTGGTTCATTAATGAAATATATAATATTAATAAAGCCCTTTGGATGAACCTTATATTATTAGGAATATTATACCAAAAAATAATAAAGTATTTGTTTTAAAAATTAATTTATGTCAATTTTGACACTATTTAGTATCTTGTTTTTATGAAAGACATAAAAAACTTATCACATCAAAATAAATTTATCTAATAAACCCTATAATGATATATTAACCAATAAAATTAGTTTAATTAATCAAAAAATTAAAATTATATTTATTTGGATGTTTATAATATCAATTATTTTAATCTTTCATTAATATGGTAATTACTGCATCACCATTGTGTCATAAATAAATTAAATTATTTAATGTCTACAAATTATAAATAAAATAAAATTACGTAGGAAATATTTTTATTTTTCTAATGAATATTTATTGTCAAATTTATCTTATGTATAACCCTATATTAGAATGTTTTAGTTATGAAAACTTGAATTTAACACTTTTAACTTTTCTTTAAATTAAATAAAAATAAATGTCCTAATATAATACAAGTGGACCTAAAGTGTCATATTTTATTCATAAGGTTATTTTTGGTCGAATTACACTTATTAAAATAGTTAGGACATGTTTTAAGGTAATTATACTATCATTTTTACCCTTAATTTCCCTATTTACTTTTAAATGTGGTAAATAAAAGTCAACAGTTACAATTCACCAAAAATTATTTTCATCTTATTGAACCACATTTCACTTACTAATTATAACCACGTCTCTTGTATTTTTGAAATTAAACTTACAGAAGCGGTAAAATTATGTTTTATACAGATTTTCAAATGCTTCTTGAAGGTGGGTAAAAAACGGTAAAAAGATCAATAAATTTTTATACATATAATTTTATAATAAAAATGATTCAATGAATTAAATTGAACTAATATAGATATTATTTATCTATTTTTAATTAAAATAAATGTAAATAAAATATGTAATTATCAAAATAAAAAGAGGGTTTTAAACAATAACATAGTGGTTTTCACTATTCATTAAATCTGAATGTTTTCAGAAAAATACCAAAAATTAACCCTAAGATAGTTTTGATATTATGAATTCAAAAATGATTTCTATTTTACCAATTTAAATACATAGAAGTTTCATTTTATAATTTAAAATTAATTCCCGTTGTCAAAACCAAAAAGCGTGTTTTTAAGAAATAATAACTATCAAAAGATTGACACTTGTTTACGTCCAATTTCAAAGTGAAATTACTTACAATAACCAGAATTGGATTAAATGGTATAAAAAAGATCTATTTATACTTCCAAACCATTAAAATGTAAAATTTAACACTATACATTATTTTGATTAAAGAAGTTAGTTTTCAGTTAAAATATAGTATTTTTCATTATTCACCCGAATATGAAAATTATCAGAAAAACACCAAACATTTACTGAAACTAATTTCTTATATCTCTATTATAAAGAAGATAATTATTTTGTAAAATTTAATATAAAAAAGATTAAAATATTGGATTTAAAAAGGGTTCTCCATTAAAAGGCGGTAAGATTTTATTTTTTGAGAAATATTTATTTTATCTAGAAAAAATGAATTTGTTCTTGCATTATGTCTAAGAAACTCATAATATGGATTAAAAAATTATAAGGATTATATAATATTAAAAAATTAAGTTAATAATATTCATATCCACTTTTGAACATCTAGTCTGGTAAGTCGTGGTGCACTTGAACTCAGTGTTGCGTGTGGTGCCAGTTATTGAATTACATTGAAGAAATAACTTTATATGAAATCTTGGGGTGTTACATTATTCCCTAATTCAATAAATTGCTTCCTCGCAATTTGAAATTGTTCTTTGAAAATAAAAGTTTGAAAATAAAAAATACCACTGTGGGAAAACTCACATCAAGAATTGGTTTAAAAAAATTTAGTCTTAATAAGAGAAAAAGGGAAATGAAAGGGTCACCACCAAATTATGATCTTGATTAGGAGAAAATTGGTAGAAATTAGATACACATAATTGGAGGGAAAACATAAATATTTATAAGGAGTGGTTGAGGTCATCAGTAAAAAACATGTAAAAAATTGAGGGCCACAGATCCATCAATCTATGATGATTTAAAATACCATCGGTTCAACAAAACATAAGGTATTATGATAACACATATTTTGATTTAAAATCCCTTACCTAAGGTTTTGGAATTAATTTATCCAAAGAATAAAAGGAAAAAATTATATATATATATATATATACATGGAAAGTAGAGTATCATCCTTCAATTAATTCCAACCACAAACTCATCTTTCACTCCAAAAGATTTCAAAAAATATATTCTATTTATCCTAATCACACATGGTTCCAAAAATACTGAATTTATAATTCACCTATCAGACCTAAAAAAGAAACTACATTATACAATCCAGGACATCACGTAGGACAGTGGTAGGTGATGCACCCATGTCGACCTTCGGTTGTGGGTTCAAGTCTCGCGGCCTTTCCGGACGCGACTGTTTGTCACCCGACCTCTGGGTTGTCCTTTTTATAATAATCACAATATAACCTTAAAAATAGTATCCAATTTCAAATGTAAGCTATTCCAACCTTTAGACTTATCCAAAATACTTCTTAGGAAAAATAAAATTCCAAAATTTATAAGGAATTTAAACACAATGAAGATCCATTTTTCCACTTAATAACATGTGAACACCGTCATCATGTATTCATTTAAAACCTGGTAACAGCCTGAATTAACATAAAACCATATTGATTACATTCATGCTCCCATATTCTTTAAAGAATACTGGATATATTCTTTATATCCAATTTTTTTAATATTCCAATAATGATGAAATAAAAAAACTATTAATCAGTTCCAAGGAAGTCAAGAATATCTAATATAATTTATCCAAATCAACCATCTATTATTCCAAAATTACTAACTCATTATCAGGACCATATTAAGGATTACCTTTCCTTCCACCATGTATTTTCCAAAAAAGTGTACCTTACTATGAAGTCACTTTTATAGGAACAATATAATTCACAAATCCTCAATAAAATTTTATAAAAGTACAACCCTTCTTTTTCTCCATAATTCATACAACCAGTATATTGTTGATACGACGCTCAAATGAAATAATTCTATAATAACAACATAAGAACACTAGTCATTCCTCTTCATATGAGGTAGTATCATAAGATGATTATTATCCAATAGTATCATTTGCAGTATACTCTGATGACTGAGACATTGATTCGCGTAGTGTCCCAATGCCTTGTAGATGAATCATTTTACATTTGAAACCTTTTTCTTACCATTGCAATCATGTACTTGATGTACTTTTTCTCCACACTTATAACAAACTCCCATTATCTTCACGCATTTACCGTGGTGATTGTTTCCAAATTTATAACATATGGGAAAATCATTCTTTCCCCAATTAACTTTATCCATCTTTCTCTCTACCATCCTTTTCTTCTCTTTCTTCCCTTCAAAGCCATTGGACTCAAGTAATTCTTTACTTATCATATTAACACATGATATTATTTCTTCATATGTTGATAATACATTGGAGACTATTTACCTTTTAAATTTTAGCTTAATACCATGAATTATATGATCCTTCGTACTATTTGGATCATATGTATTGTTGGAGTTCTCATTCCTTCTACTGGGCACCAATTATATACAATGGCATACACTAAGTTAGTTTATGAATTGCAATGAATAATTCAAAACATGTAAAATACCTGATGTAAATTGAATAGTTTATGGATATAATCTGTAATCATAAAAATATTTTCGTTGAGGAGGTATCTACTCATAAATCCTTCATAATGATTTGAAATGAAAATGAAAATTATCCTAAGCATATCCCCCAGGAGTGTCATAACCAAAAGTGCAGCAAGGACCGTTGTCGTGCACCTGTTCCCGTTTGAGTCTATATCAAAGCGGTGTATTCAGGTTTTACCCCTAGGTACATCTCTACATGAGCTGCCTCTACCTGCTCATATCCAGAGGGATGTATTTTCGTAGAAAACACACAAAATATCTACATTCCCAAAATTATAGGATGCTCTTCTATACTAATTGTCAAAGTATATGTTAGGGTAATGTGCCCTAATCATAGATAATCTAAATATAGTTTCCAAGTTTCTTGCTAAACATCCTTTGATACCAAATGTAATGCCCCGACCCGAGATTCCCAGAGTCGATGCATTATTTTAATACATTAGCATGATTACAGGGAATGAAGTCCTAAAAGAATGATCAATTCACCAGTTTTGGAAAATAGATTACATTAATGAACATTACATTACACTTTCTATCATACAACACAAAAAAATAATCCTTTGAGAATTCCATTGTACCCTTAGCTTAACCATTCATCTCAAACATAAAACACTTCTTCGGATCCTGGGAAAATAAAACATACGAATGGAGTGACCTCAGATGCTCAGTAAGGGTAAATAATATAGCAGAAGTGATTAACTTTTAAGGTAAGATGTGTAATAAAAATAGTAGCCTTTTAAACATAAACATGAACATAATATGGAAAAAATAAATCAAACATTACCATATAAACATGAACATGTATATTCTACTAGTTGAATAATAACAAGTAATAACTAATTTTATAATGAGGGAATGTATAATACCTGATTTTAATTTTTGTGTCAATGCCTCATGCCTGTACCCAGTGGATGACTGTAACCAGACCCCAACCCGGAGAGCCTCTGCAACCAGACACCAACCCGGAGAGCCTCTGTAATCGGACTCCAACCCGGAGAGCCTCTGTAACCAGACTCCATCCCGGAGAGCCTCTATAACGAGACATCAACCTGGAGGGTCTTCTGTAACCAGACACCAGAATGGGGAGCTTACTTTTACCAGTCCCCAACCTGGAACCTACTAGTACAATACATTCATCTTAAGAAAAGGTTGAAATATAACATAATCATTCTTATTAAAACTAGCATATGAAATGTCAATAAATTAACCATAAACCATGAATGGCCTAAAAATAACTCATCCATAGTCAATCATATCACAAAACCTTCAATAAAATATGGAATATTTGTATCATAATAAATTAACACAAAAAAATCTTAAAATCCATCAAAGGATGTTGACTTAGACGAAATCAAAAAAAATTCGAAATAAATATCTCTTTCTATTTTGAAATCATTTAAAATTAATGTAATTATAAAAGAAAAAATTAATTTTGAAAATATTCTCATAATATTGTAATGTAAGATTCAGAGATGTTATAATGGCTGAAAATTGCCACACACGCCGTATAAGTTGAAAAAATATTCTTACCTTAATTTTGTCGAAAAAGTTATAAATTACCCTGTTTGGGAAAAGACAGAAAGATTACTTTATAATCATCTAAAAAAAAGTCAAACAAGGGTATAAATGACTTTATCCCATAGTCAAGTAAATAGTAAAAATGTGTTGAAATACATTTTTAAGAAAACATAAATGTGGATGATAAAGAGGTCCCAGTAGATACTTACGTAAAAACACATCAGATAATAAAGAGATTGTGAAATTAACACTTACCTTTTACATTTACTTGGTTGAGGGTAAGTTAAAATCATGTATAATAGTTACATAAATTTTATTAAATTATATAAGAACCATATACAAAATTATGATATCATATATGATCTTCTAATAATGCTTTGTTATTGATATTTTAGTATAATCATCGTTTCGGGTGTTAACTGATTCATTTTCCTTTATATTATCTGTTACGTGAGTCATGTTTGTTATGGATGGGATTTTTTTTATTATCTAGAATGATATCAAGTCTTTAAACATTATTTTTAATCATAAAATTAAAATTATTCTTGAATGGTTACGATGGAGAATGAATCTCTTCGTGTTCATGGAGACGGTAATTCGTACGTATGCACAAGCGACAAAATCATTATTTTGATATTAAAATCATTTATAATTTGATGTTATATCATATATAAATAACCATTATCATGTTATAATTGTTACTTACTTAAATTATACATCATTATTATACCTATCCAAATAATAATGCATCGAATAACAACTATACCACGACGTGGAGACTGTAGGCTGTACGTAACCATGTATAGTGACATTCCATTCAAAGGATGGATAGAATAATGAATATTGTTATACCATATTAATTATAAAATTACATTATATATAATATAATGGAGTTATTATTTTATAATGGAAACAACAAGGAAAGAAGAAGTGGAACAAGAAAAGAACTTGACGGAGGTGATGAAATATTTACCTCTTCATCCGGTTTTTCCTTCTGATTTGATCAAAAGGGATCCTTAGGTTGGATTTTAGAATAATGTAAGGCCTCTAGGATGAATGGATTATGGTTTAGAGGATATTTGTGCAGGGTTTGGACGATCACAATGTCTTTGATGTTGTGAATTTTAGAGAAGGGTGAGTGCCCTTTTATAAGAGGGGTGAGGGGCACCATTGGAAAAGATTGAAATATTATTTTATAATAAAATCATATTCGATTTATAATGGCTCATAAATGATTTATTTCGAAGATATATTTGGGATGGGTTGAAATAATCTCAACCAATAGGTTTTAGACAAGTTTTGGTTACCATATTATGCTTATCTTTTCGATTTAACTCTAAGTTAAATAATTTTACTTTTACCGTGTCTTCTTGTATTCTTACACTATATGGTTAATAAACATACTATAAACATCCAATAGAACCTCATGTGTTACATTAATGAAATATATAATATTATTTAAGACCTTTTTCCAATCCTTATATTTTTAGGAATATTATATCAACCAATAATGTAGTATTTGTTTTAAAAATTAATTTATGTCAATTTTGACACTATTTGGTATTTTGTTTTTATGAAAGTCATTACAACCTTATCTCTTTGAATTTTTTTATCTAATCTACCATAACATGTCATATTAACCTATAAAAGTATTTCAATTCATCAAAAGTCTCAAATTATATTTATTTGGTTATTTATAATATCAATTATTTTAATATTTCCTTAATAATGTAATCACTGCATCATCATTGTGTCCTAAATAAATTAAATTATTTATTGTCTAAAAATTATAAATAAAATACCATTATTTAAGAAATATATTTACCTTTCCAATTAATTTTTATAGTCAAATTTATCTTATGTATAACCCTATATTAAAATGTTTTAGTTATGAAAACTTTAATTTAACACTTTTAACTTTTCTTTAAATTAAATAATAATAAATGTGATAATCTAATCCAAGTGGACTTGAAGGGTCATATTTTATTCCTAATGTTTATTTTGGTCAAATTATAGTTTTCCAATAGAATTAGGACATGTTTTAAGATAATTATAATATAATTTTTACCCTTAATGATAATATTTACTTTTAACTGTCGTAAATAAAAGTCAACAGTTACTATTCACCAAAAAATTATTTTCTTCTTATTGAATCACATTTTACTTACTAAGGATAACTGTGTGTCTCGGATTTTTGAAATTCAACCCACAGAAGTGGTGAAATGACGTTTTATACAAATTTTCAAATTCTCCTAGAAGGAGGGTAAAAGATGGTAAAAAGTTCAATAAACTTATATACATCATTTTTTTTAAAAAATGTTTCCAATGAATTAAATTGAAAGAATATTTTTATTATGTATCTATTTAGACTTAAAATAAATTTAAATAGAATAATTAATTATTTAAATAAAAAGTGGGTTTAAAACAATAAAGCAGTGTTTTTAACTATTTATCAAAATTGAATGTTTTCAAAAAAATACCAAAAATTAACTCTAATCTAGTTTCTATATTCTGAATTAAAAACTGAACTCTATTTTACCAATTTAAAAACATAGAAGTTTTATTTTTGAATTTAAAATTAATTTCTGTTGTCAAAACCAAAAAGCGTATTTTTAAGAAATAATAACTTTCAAAAGATTAACACTTGTTTATGTTCAATTTCCGTGGGAAGTTACTTACAATGACCAGCATTGGATTAAATTGTAAAAATATAATCAATTTATACTTCCAAACCATTAAAATGTATAATTTAACATTATAAATTATTATGACAATAATGTTGTTTTCAGTTAAGATATATTATTTTTCACTATTCACCCAAATATGAAAGTTATCTGAAAAACACCAAAAATTTATTGAAGCTAAATTCTTATGTCCCAATTATAAAATAGAATATTATTTTGTCAAATTGAAAATAAAAAAGTTTCAAATATTGGATTTAAAAAGTGTTCGCTATTAAAAGGCTATAAAATTTCATTTTTTGAAAAATACTTCTTTTATCTGAAAAAATGAATAATTTCTTAAATTATGACTAATAAACTACTAATATGTATTCTAAAATTATAAGGATTATATAAAGCTCAAAATTCAGTTAATACTATTGAAAACTACTTTTGAACGGCTAGTTTTGTAAGTTGTGGTGCGCTTGAACTCAGTGTTGTGTGTAGTGCAAGTTATTGAATTACATTGAAGAAATAATGTTCTATGAAATCTTGGGGTGTTACATTAACTGATTCATTTTCCTTTATAAGTTTTTTTGTAAGTCATGTTTGTTATGGATAAGATGTATTGGATTTATATAAAGAATTATATTATGTTTTTAGACATTATTTACAATCATAAAATTAAAATTATTCTTGAATGGTTATGATGGGGAATGAAATCTCAGCGCATCGTGGAGACGATATGACGTACACACACAGGAGCAACAATATCATTCTATTGACGTTTAAATAGTATGTAATTGGATTTATATTATATATAAGAAGTCATTAACATCTTATATTAGTTATTTACATCAATTACACTCATTATTAGACCCATCAAAACAATGAAGTGTTGAATAACAAATTACACCACGACGTGGAGACGGTAAGTCGTACGTATGAACATATGGTGAATTTTTCATTCTTAAGATGGGTAAAATAATAAATATGGTTTTACCATATTTATAATAACATCATATTATGTAGAAGGTACTAGAGTTAATATTTTATTATGGAAACAACAAAGAAATAGGAAGTTTATGAAGAAAAGAACATGAAAGAGGTGATGAAATAATTACCTCTTCTTTGGGCGTTTCCTTTTGTTTCGAACAAAAGGGATCCTTAGGATATCACTGTGATCAAATTAAATCCTCTAATATGAAGTGATTATAGTTGGGGGGAAATTTCATCTAGGGTTGGATGAGCCAAATGGCTTTGGTGGTGTGAAATTAAGAGAAGGGGAAGTACCCTTTTATAAGAGTGGTGAGGGTCACATTAAGAAAAGCTTGAAATATTATTTTATTATAAAATCAGTTTTTAGTTTCTAATGGATTCAAATCGATTTATTTCTGGGATAATGTAGGTATGTTTCACAATCCTATCAACCAATAGTTTTTGGGAAAGTTTATGTCACCATATTAACCTTATATTTTAGAATTAACTCTTAGTTAAATAGATTTATTGTTACCATTAATTCTTGTATTATTATAATAAATGGTTAATAAACATACTATAAAAATCCATGTAAACTGAAATTTGTATAAAAAAATGGAGACAACGTGGCTCGGTGTGGAGTCGACTTCCGGGCTTGGATCGGAGTGGCTCATCATGGTGTTGGCTTCTTGATCTCGGTGACAAGGCGCGGCTTGGCGATGGCTCCGGCTTCTCTTCCGGTGTGGCTTGTTGATGGATCTAGAGTGTCTTAGAGGGGGGAGGTTCTGGTTTTCCGCGGTTCCCTGAGTTTTTTATGGTTTTGGGTTCGATCTGATGTTTTTTCTATTGGAGGCTTCATTTGTGTTCTTGTGGCATCACTAATTGTGGAGTTTACCTATCCCTCGTTGGAACCTAGTGCTTCCCATGGTTCACCTATTTTTGAAACCGGTTGGGGTTCCTCTGCGATTTGGTTCTGTGCAGCTCCAGCCCAGATCGACGTTGCTGGCTCAGTCCTGCTCGGATCCCCTCAATGGTGATGGTCCCTTGACATGATTTTAAGTCATCTAGTCCTAGGTGGCGTTGACTTGGTTCCACGCTCCTTGGTTCGTCTTCCTTTTTGGGTTACTATAGTTATGGAGTTCAAGTGTGCTTTTGGGTGTTGTGGGGTTGCTTCGGTTACAGTAGTGATTCATCATCATTAGAGTGCAGTGTGTGATTTAGGTTCTCTGATGGGTTGTTTTTTTTGTTCTTTTTTGAATTATGTCGTTGATGACTTGAAGAGATTGAGTTTTTTAGCTCTGTAGTTTGAGATTTAAGGGGCTATTCATGTTCAACATCAAGGGGATGCTTCATAAGAGGTTCAGAGCAGCAAGTTTTCATATGATCACTGCTTTCGAATTTAGATGTTTGAGAGGGTATGACAATTTCCATCGGTACCAGGCCTGTGCATCCTTACACATGACAACTCACTGAGAAGTAATGAGAAGATGAAAACTTGTACTATGATTTTTTTTATGCTGGGGAGGAGTGTTTCTTTTTTGTCTTGATCTGGAATGGGCCTTTGGATTTTGTACCTTGGAGTTTTGATGGGTTTTAAGTCTTGAAGTCTTGTTGGGTTCCCCCTCATCCTTTAAAAGGGGCTTATGTTTCTATAAAAAAAATTAATTTTCATGTCAACTTTATCACTTCAGAAAAATTTATTTAATATACACTAACATGTCTTATTAATCTAGAAAATTTGTGTAATTCATCAAAAGTCTAAATTTTCATTAATTGTATTATTTATAATATCAATTATTATAATCATTCATTAATAAGGTAATTACTACATCATCATTGTTTTATAAATAAATTAAATTACCTAATGTATAAAGTTTTAAATAAAATACCACTATGTAGTGAATATTTTTATCTTTCTAATGAATATTTATAGTCAAATTTATCTGATGTAAAACCCTATATTAAAAATTGTTTATTTATTTAAATTAGAATTTAACACTATTAACCATTATTTAAATAAAATAATAATAAATTTCCGAATCTAATCCCCATAGATGAAAAAGTATCATATTTTATTCCTAAGGTTTATTTAGGTCGAAATACACTTATCCAATAGAATTATAACAAGTGTTATGGTAGTTATAATATCATTTTACCTTTAATTGCCGTTTTTATTTTTAGCCGTGGTAAATAAAATTGAAAATTAACTATTCAAAAAAATTATTTTGAACCTATTGAACCACATTTTACTTATTGATATCAATAAAATCTCTCAGATTTTTGAAATTAATTTCACAGAAGCGGTAAAAATACATTTTATGCAAATTTGTAAATGAGCCTATAAGGTTAGTAATGGACGTTAAGAAGTTCAATAAAAATTTATATATCTAATTTAATTATAAAATGACTCCAATGAATTACTTTAGACTAATATGTGTATTATGTATCTATTTTTACATTAAAATAAATTTAATTAAAAATAATAATTATTTAATAATAATTCAGTTTAAAACAACAAACACAATGTTTTTCACTATTTTTTGAAAATTGAATGTTTTTGGAAAAATTCCAAAACATCACTATATACTGATTTTGATATTCCAAATCCAAAAATGAAGTCCATTTTGAAAAATAAAATTTATAAATTTTTTAAAGGTGGGTAGTAATAGTCATATATTCTTTTTAAACAACTAAATTTATTGGTCGTGGTGTGCTAGAACTTGAAACTATAACATTATTCAAAGCGAAGCGCACCGTGGAAGCTTGGGGTGTTACATTCTTACATTCTTCAAATATTTTTCCTCAAAATTTCTAGATTATTACTGCATAAAAATATTCAGGGGTTTCTTCATTATATGTTCCTTAGGTTCCCACGTTTCCTCTTCCATTTTATGGTTTATCCATAGAACTTTTACTAGACGCATCATTCTGTTTCTCAACAATTTTTCTCTATTATCAAGAATCCTGATAGGCTCTTCACAATAAGGAAGATCGGGTTCTGGTTCTATTTCTTCATAGGTGAGTACATGCATTGGGTCAGGCATGTATTTTCTCAACAGTGATACATGGAACATGTCATGAACATTGGAAAGAAATGGAGGAATTTCCAAACGGTATGCTACAACTCCATTTTGTTCTAGAATTTAAAAATGTCTGATGTAGATGGGACTTAATTTACCCATCTTACCGAATAATATGACACCCTTTCTTGGAGATTCTTTAAAAAAAACATGATCACTTACTTAAAATTCAAACTCCTTCCTTCGGTTATCGGCAGAGCTCTTTTTCCTACATTGAGTTTCTTTGATGTGGGTTTTGATAATCTTCACCTTTTCTGTTGTTTCCTCAACATGTTCTGGGTCTACGAGTTTTCTTTCACCAAAATCATCCCAACATGTTGGTGTGAGACATCTATTTCCATAAAAAGCATCATATGGTTCCATTTGAATAATGTAATGGACGATATTGTTATAAGAAAATTTTACCATAGGAAAATATTGATCCAACATGACTTGAATGTCAAGTGAGAAAGATCTCAACATGTCTTATAATGTTTGAATAGTCTATTCTGATTATCCATCATTTTTAGGTTGGTAGGTAGTGCTAAAATGAAGTTAAATATCTAGGAATTTTAGAAGAATTTTCCATAATTTTGATGTAAAATGGGGATCACGATCAGAAACAATCAATTGGGGTACTCCATGAAGTCTTACAAATTCATTAATATATAGTCTTTCTAAAGGTTCAAGTGGTAAATCTTATCTTATAGCCAAAAAATATGATGAATTGGTAAGACGATCAATAATGACCCATATTGCATCATTCCTTATAGGATTCTTTGGTAGCCCCATGAAAATGTCCATCATAATATCATACCATTTCCACTCAGGTATGGGAAGATGTTTCATGACTCTACTAGGATGTTTTCATCCAACCATCACCTTTTAAAACACTATACATATTGACACATAATCAGAAATCTCCCTATTCATATTGTCTCACAAAAAATGTTCATTCAAGTCTCTATACATCTTAGTGCTACCATGGTGTATAGAGAAATTGGAGCGACGAGCATCATCCAACAATTCCCTTTTTAGAACAGGTATATTAGGAACACAATGTCACTTCCCAAATTTTAAAATTCCATCTTCATATACAATGTTGATTAATCTACCATCATTCAAAGCTTTATTTTTCTTTTGAATCTCCTCACCATCAGTCTGATAAATTTTTATCCATTCTAGTAAATATGGATTGGAAACCATTTGAAAATGTATCGATGATTCACCTTCCATGATTATTCCCATATACATATTTACTAGATCAATGATCATAGGATCCCTTTCAACTCTCATCGTGTTCAGAAATCCATGACCCTTTCTTCTCAAAGCATCTGCAAGCTTATTTTCGTTCCCTAAGTGTTAGTTTATTATGAAATCATAAGCCTTGAGTAGTCAGAGGCATCTCATTCGCCTCATGTTGAATTCTTTTTGTGAGAAAATATAATTCCAACTATTGTGATCAATATATATCTCACATTTTTCACTATAGAGATAGTGCCCTCATATATTAATAGAAAATATTATAGCTTACAACTCAATATCATGAGTGGGATAGTTTGTTTTCCTGAATTTTTAGCTACCATGATGCATAGAGAATAACTCTATCATTATGCCTAAGGACACAACCAAGTCCTTTCATTGAAGCATCACTACAAATAACATACCCATCATTCAACAATGGTAGATTTAAGATATTAGCATTGACTAATATTCTCTTAAATGATTCAAAATATTCTTCACACTCGTTTCCCAAAAAACATTTACCCCTATACACGAGAGCTTGGTTAATGGGTTATCCAATCAGAAAAAATATTGGACGAAACACCGATAGTAACCTACTAAACTAATAAAATGTTTCACCTCAGTTATACTCGTTGGTGATACCCATTCATGTATTTCCATTTTCATTCAAGGATCAACAAATATTCCATCCTTAAAGACAATATGGACATGAAAAAAAATCTCCTGAAGCCAGAATTCACACTTTATAAACATCCAATACAATTTATTTCTTCTAGGAGTCTTTAGTATAGTGCACAAGTGATTTTCATGATCTTAGTAGGTTTCATAGTACACCAAGTAATCATCAATAAATACCACTACAAAGTCATCAAGATATTACTTGAAATCTCTATTCATTAGATCTATGAAATTGAAGATCAATATTTGAAAAAAATGACCTCCATGAAGTTGATCAAATAAATCATCAATGTGAGGTAGGGGATACTTTTTCTTTATTGTAATATCATTGATCTCCTAGAAGTCATTGTACAACCTCATATATCCATATTTAATTTTAACCAAAAGAAAAAGGGCTCCCAATTGAGATACACTAGGGTGAATAAATACATTATTACTCAATTACTTTAGTTGTTTATTTATTTCCACTAATTCCACAGTGGCCATTGAAAAAGTGGTCTTTGATATGGGCCTTGAACCTAGAATTAATTCAATGGAAAACTCAATTTCTCATTCTAGATGATGTCAAAGTAAATCCTCGAGAAACATGTCAACATATTCTTGTACGATAGGTAGATACTCTATTTGAACATTCTTTTCCTCTCCCATAGTTATTTCACTCCCTTCCAACATAATAATTGAATTTAGTAGAGCTAATGGGGGTGGATCTAGATAATAATCATATGGTGAAATTTCTGCTCTAAAGATATTGTATTAATTATCATAATAAAAAATTGTAACCTCCTTTTTCTTACAATAAATTTTCACATCACGGTTTGAAAGCCAATCCATACCAAAGATTATATCAAATTAAATCATGGGTATAACAATAAGATCCGAAGAAAAATAACTTTTATATCCCATAATGGTAACTAATTCACAAAAATGTATTGCAATGATACTTCCCCTAAGATTTTTGACTAACAAATCCTGTGTTAAATAAAATTGGAAATATTTAATTTTCATAGAAAACTGGGAAGATATGACAGAATGAGATGATCCATAATCAAATAAAGAATTTTCTAAATTTGAGGAAATGATTAATGTACTTGACACCACATCATTCAGATCTTTAACCTCGGTAGTAGTGATCACATATCCTTGACCTTTCTCCCTTGGCCTTTTCTAAGGTAAGTTTCCGTGACGCTAATGATATTAATTTTCATAATTTACAATTTCTCAACAATTATATCATTCAATATTCAAAGCCTCTTTATTTCCCTTACAATCAATTTTTTGGTGGCATTTTTAAACACACTTGCAACAAACACTTGTTCTCTTCAGGAAAGTATTAGGGTGTTTCTTCCCACATTTACTACAGGATGGAAATTCAACTTTTCCCTTCTTCCCCATATTCCCATTTCCAAATTATTCTACAGATCTATTCTTCTATTTCTTTTCTTTAAATTCATAAGATGTAGATAATTCTTTTTCTATCATGATAACACATGAGACTATAGGTTCGTACCATTAGATGGATTGTGAGACTAATACTCGACGAAGAATTTTTTTTAACCCATCAAATAATCGATCAATATTACTCTTTGGGTTATGTATATAATCTGTAGCATAGAAAGCTAACCTTGTAATGTTAGCCTCATGCTTTGAAACATTATCATCCTCCTTTTGTCTCAGACTCTGAAATTTCCCTTTCCATATCTTCTCGATGTTGACAAGGAATGTATTTTCCTAAGAAAATATCTTTAAACTCCCTCTATTCCCTATTTTATACTTCAATATCTTACTTTGTGTTTTGAATCAATGACCACCATTGATCTGCATCTCCTGTGAGGTGATAAACAACCATGAAAACTTTTTCCCTTTTTCTACTCCTAAAAGAATGGAATATTTTCTCTATGGATCATATTCATTTCTTATACACAAATGGATTTTTAGTCCCAATGAATGTTGGTGGTTTTTGCCTCCTGAAGTTGTCAAACATTGATCCTCCAAGTTGTAGATATAGGTTCTTCATATAGGTAAGGTTATTATTCATAACCTATGTGAATTTTACCAGTATTGTTATAAGCTATTCAGCACCAGTTGCATCACCAGATCCACTATAACTATCTTGAGTAGTAGGAAATTCTTTACATGGATTACGTGTGTTGATACAGTTCTATTACATCACTAAGTTATAGTTCTATACAATGGAATACACTATATTAGCTTATGAATCACAATACATAATTCCAAACAAGTAAAATAACTAACATAAATTGAAAAATTTATGCATATAATCCCTAATGCTAAAAAATGTATTATTTGAGGAAGAACTGACTCAAAAATCCTTTATAATAGTTTCTAATAAAAATGTGAATTATTTTAATAATATCCCCCAAGAGTTTCGTAACCAAGAGTGCAAAAACCCCGTTGTCATGCACCCGTTCCTGTTTGATTCTACCTCAAAGCAGTGTTTTTGGGTTTTACCCATTGATAAATCTATGCCAGAGTTTCCTATACCTGCTCGTATCCAGATAGGGATGTATTTATTTGAAATTAAAAAAATCTATACATTACTATAATTCTAGGAATTTCTTCTATACTAATCCTCAAAGTCTATCATAGGGTAATGTTCTCAAATCAGAGGTTTTTTTACAAAATATAATTTTCAAGGTTTGTACTAAACTTTCTCAAATAATAATTGTAAAGGCCTCGACCGTAGTTACCTAGATTCGATGTATTATTACATAAAATTGGAATGATCACAAGAGATCATGTCCTGAAAGACCAATTAGTTTAGTTTCCTTGGAAGTACTAGATATATACATAGGTTTTACATTACATTATAAAATAAAAAAGAACAACATTGTGTCTAATTTGAACACACTCATATCCCATATATTATCACTTCAATTCAGTCATAATATACTTCTTCCCATCCTAGTAAAAATAAAACATAGAAAGGGGTGAGCTCAGATGCTTAGTAAGGATAACAATATTGAAGAAACTTTCATAAATAAGCATAAACATTTAAGGAAATGTATAAGACTAAAACAAAATACTTTTAAACATAAAATTCACCATAATATGGCAATAATAAATCAGATAATTCCATTTACATTTTCACATGGATATTCTACTAGTCGAATAATCACATGTAATATTAATAGAGAATTTCATAATGATGTAATGCATAATGTCGGACATCATAACCACATAGATAAAAGTATTGTTCCAAGACTACAAATAAGATTTTTTCAAGGAATTTTTCAAGGACACTAGTTTTTCTCATGAGACCAACCGATGCATTCATGGGATAAAGCAGGCCCCACTGGACACTTACTACATCAAATTCATTCCTTATATAAAACGGTTGAAACAATATATATATATTCAAATTAAAACGAGCATATGAAATGTCAATACATTAACCATAAACCATGAATGGTAAAAAATAGCATATCCAAGGTCAAACATACTAAAAACCTTCAATAAAATACGGGAGATTTTATCAAAATAAATCAAATTCAATCAAATGTAAAATCCAACAAAGGATGTCGAAATAGATGAAATAAATCCAAAAACTATTTTTGTGAAATTTTTCTTTCTAATTTTTATTAATTTAAAAGTCACGTAATTTTTAAAGAAAACATTTATTTTGAAAATTTTCCTATAAAAATTTAAGGGATGCTTCAAAGGTGTTATAATGGCATAAAATAGCCGCACCATCTGTTTAAGTTAAAAAAAACATTCTTTCCTTAATTTTGTCAAAAATGTCATAAAGTACCTTGTTTGGAAAATGGAAGAAAGATTTATTTCAAACTATTTTATAAAAAGTAAAAAAAGGGTATAAATTACTTTAACCCTCAGTCTATTAAATTGTGAAAATGTTTTGAAATAAATATTTATGAAGCATGGATGTGGATGATAAAAAGGTCTCAGTATATAACATGTATAAAAAACCTCAGATAATAATGAGATTGTAAAATTAAACCTTACCTTGTATTCATCCTTAGTCAAGGGTAAGGTAACCTCAGGTATAATGGTTACAAAATTGTTATCAAATTATACAAGAATCCACATACATAAATTTGATATCATATATGATCCTCTAATATTGCTTTTTTAATAATATTTCAGTGGTATCATTATTTCAAGTGTTGACTAATTTATTTTACTTTATATATTTTGTTATATAAGTCATGTTGGTTATGAATAGGATTTATATTATTCATATCCATAATTATATTAAGTTATTAAACAATATTTTTAATCATTAACTGAAAATTATTCTTGATTGGTTATGATAGGGAATGAAATCTCATCGCGTCTGGAGACGGTAATCCGTACATACGCACGAGCGATAATATCCTTCTATTGATGGTGAAATCATATGTAATTTGACTTTATATTATATATTCACAATCATTAACATGTTATATTTATTATTTACATCAATTATACTGATTATTATTCATATCCAAATAATGAAGTGTTGAATAACAAACTACACCACAATGTTGAGACGGTAAGTCATACGTATGCACGTATGGTAACTTTGTCCTTCATAGAATGGATTGAATAATTAATATCATTATACAAAATTTATAATAAAATATTATTATGTAGAAGGTACTGGATTTATTATTTTAGTATGAAAACAATAATGAAATAGGAAGTGGAAGAAGAAAAGAACTTGAAAGAGGGGATGAAATAATTACCTCCCCTCCCGGTGTTTCCTTTTGATTAGAACAAAAGGGATCCATTGGTTGGCATTATGATCAATGTAACACTTATAGGATGAATTTAGGGTAGTTATGAGGATATTTGAGCTAGGGTTGGCTGATCCAAATGGCTTTGGAGTTGTTAAATTAAGAGAAGGGAAAGTACCCTTTTATAAGATAGGTGAGGGTCACTTATGAAAAGATGGGAATATTATTTTATTATAAAAACATTTCGGTTTCTAATGGATCCAAATTAATTTATTTCGATAAAATGGTGGTTTTGGGTATAAATCCACTCAACCAATAGGTTTTAGACATGTTTAGGTCACCATATTAACATTATCTTTTAGATTTAACTCTGAGACAAATAATTTAACTTTTACTGTGTCTTCTTGTATTATTATAATAAATGGTTAATAAACAAACTATATAATTCAAGAGAACCAATAGTGGTTCATTAAGGACATATCCAACCTTATCTATGTCCTTTGTCTGAAACATTGATTTTATGGAATATTTTATCATTTAATAAAATAGTAATTTTTTTGAAACCCATTTATGTCAATTTTGACACTATTTAGTATTTGTTTTTTTTGAAACTCATAAAAAATTTATCACATAACAAAATATGTAATCGACCCTAAAATATCATATTAACCTATAAAGTTCATTTAATTCATCAAAAGTCTCAATTTATATTTATTTTAATATTTATAAAATCAAATATTTTAATATTTCATTAATAAGGAAATTACGGTATCATCATTGTGTCATAGATAAATTTAATTTTATACTCTAAAAAATTTTTAAATAAAAGACCATGATTTTGGAAATATTTTTATCTTTATAATGAATATTTATGGTTGAATTTTTCTTATGTATAACTCTATATTAAAAATAGTTTTATTATTATAATTTGAATTTAACACTTTTAACATTTATTTAAATAAAATAATAATAAATGTCTTATCTAATCCCGATAGATCAAAAAGGTTCATATTTTATCCCCCAGGTTTATTTTGGTCTAAATTAATTTATCCAATAGAATTAGGACATGTGTTAGGGTAATTATAATATCATTTTTACCTTTAGTTACCCTATTTACTTTTACCCTTGGTAAATAAAATTAAAAAATATCTATTTACTAAAAAAAATTTCATCCTATTAAACCCCATTTTACATACTGATGCCAACCATGTCTCTCTGATTTTTGAAATTCAATTAACAGAAGCAGTAAAATTATGTTTTATGTAAATTTGAAAATGTTTCTTGAAGGTGGGTAAAACACGTTAAAAAGTTCAATAAAATTATATATATATAATCTTATTATAAAATGACTCAAATGTATTACATTGGAATAATATAGGTATTATGTATCTATTTTGATTTAAAAATAAATTTAAATAAAAATAATTATTATTTAAATAATAGCCGGGTTTAAACAATAAGGCAATGTTTTTCACTATTAATCAAAATTGAAATATTTCATAAAATTGCCAAAATTCGCCCTAAGATAAATTTGATATTCTGAATCCAAAAAATAAGTCTATTTTGAAAAATAAAATTTATAAAATTTTAGATGGTGTGTATTACTATTCATAACTGCTTTTTAAATGGATAGTTTGATCGGTCGTGGTGTGCTAGAATTTGAAGTTGCGTACATCGCAAGATATTGAATTATTCAAAGAGAATCATACCATGGATGCATGGGGTGTTACAAAAAAAGGGGAAGGTGTGGCTACATCTTCATCACAACCCAGAAGTGTTGGGGTTCCTTCCATATAGGAATTGTTGTCTCAATACGATAGTGAGATACGAGATCACATACAACTAACTTATGAGCTACTCAGGGCCAATATTCCAACTAGTTATCTTGTCAGGGTATATATGAATATTATCCCACCCATATCCAATCTATTAATAAGATTGGTATCTAAGAATCAAAATAACTTGAGTTCTAGGATTTCAATTTTAATAAGTGAGGAATGCAAAAATGATTGCGACTTCCCTCCATTTCATAGACACAGTCACCATCTCTAGGGAAATCATTCAATATTATGAAAAATAAAAATTCAGTTGAAGACGAAGGTATGGCCACTCATCGTCCCCCACTCACTACCTATAGATTAGAGACATCTCAAATAATACTGCCTTTGGATTTTCATAACGTCATCAAATCCATAGCTACTTGAATGAAAGCCATAGAAGGGTGGCATGATGTAGACCCTAGAAAACGCGTTCTTGAAATTTTCCAAATGCTTCCATACATGATCCAAGATCATAGAACTTTTCTTAATCTTCGATTTGGTAGGTCGCAGGGCCCGAACGGAGCTACGGAATAGGAGTTATGGACATTTGAAGTTGGGCTGGAAATCTGGTTCACAAAGCCCATTTGTGAAGCCCCCTCTGTGATCAAAAAGCGCCACCGCGAAGTAATGAGGCGAGAGGCTCCGCGAACCCGTTTGATGTTCGTGATGCGCCACGAAGACCCCTCGCGAAGCACCGATGCGAAGCACCCGAGCATCGCGGTCCCGCGAAGCTCCAGAGGCGGTAACTCTCCGCGAACGAATTTGACGTTCGCAAGCCCACCGCGAAGCTCCGTAGGCGGTACCTCTCCGCGAACGAATTTGATGTTCGCGAGCGCGCCGCAAATCACCTGAGGTGGCGCAGGAGTTCTGCTTCGCGGCACCCCTGCCTATAAATACCCAGCTCACCCCCCTTCTCGGAAACGAATGGCCACGACCACTTCGCCCCTTGGGCGGCCGAGCGGAGCTCTGCATTGCGGCTCCGTGAGGCCATGCCCCTCAAGCAGCTTCCTTCGTGTTACTGCTCCGCGAGCTGAGGCTCCACGAGGCCATGCTCCGCGAGACCATGCTCCGCGATGCTGCTCCGCGAGACCAAGCTTCGCAAGAGCCCTTTGCTCCGCGAGACCCCTTTGCTCCGCGAGACCAAGCTCCGCGAGAGTCCTTTTCTCCGCTAGAGTCTTTTACTTCGCGAGACCTTTGCTCCGCGAAGCTACTTCGGGAGACCTTTTCTCCACGAAGCTACTTCGTGAGACCTTTGCTCCGCGAAGACCTATTCTTTGCGAGGATCCTAACTTCGCGCCCACTGGTCCATACCGCGGGCGCTGCGCCGCCGCACCCCCGCTCGGGGTCAGTGCCGAGCTGCGGTCCCAGCCCTCCGGGCCGGTCCCTTCGCTACCGTCACAGACCCCCATGAAAAATGGAGAGTCGCACCACGAACTTTTCAGGCCGGGATGTCGGGATTTTCCATTGCGCCCTTATGGGCTCCCACCTTCAACCTATGGAATACCATGATTTGATACACTCCTCCACACACCATGAAATACCTTGAGTTGATGTATTCCTCCTGGTTCGTTTCCTATGTCGTGAGTTGAGGTTCTCATCATCAATTCCCCGAGTACCATGAGTCGAACCATTCCTCAGGAAACTCCTCCAAACCCAATCACTTGGCTCCTATGCCAGGTTGAACCAGAAAGGGCCGCCCTTGCGTAAGTCCCAACACCAACCATTTCTAGGCACCTTCTGCCTTGTAGTCCTATCTACATGACTATAAAGTGTAGTAATCCCTATGTTCCAAACATAGGATGCCTCTTTCCCTATACGAGAGATGTCTTATGCTCCTAGCATGAGATGCCAGTAGTCCTATCTACATGACTATAAACTATAGTAATCCCTATGTTCCAAACATAGGATGCCTCTTGCCCTATACGAGAGATGCCTTATGCTCCTAGCATGAGATGCATTATGCCATGATCACAGTGGCGTAATATAAAGAGTGTTGGAATCCATTCAAACATTCCATCACTCCGCCACACGCTTTGCGTGTCCTTCATTCGGATCGTCACTCACTTCCAAGTCTAATGGGACCCACTAACAGTACGAATGATAGACCTACGGTCCGCCAGCTGTAACAATATGGATGAGAGACCTTTGGTCTGCCTGCTGTCCTAGGACAACGCCCCGGAAGACTTTGGGCGACACTTTGAGTCAGGTCCTGTGTTTCGAACACGGTCAGCAGTCGACCCTCATTTGTTTGTCCCCATTCTAGGCTAACACGATAGGATTCTGTGTTGCGAGCATGGTCAGCAGCTATCCTCTATCGCCACGCCGCTCTCATTGCATTCTGAATGCCATTCATGTGATTCACACTTTTCATATCCCTTTGTTCGGTCCGATTCCAACGCCCTTGGCATTATCCCGCTTGTGCACTTGTGCATAGGCGCATACCTCAACCCACCAATGAATTGGGATGCCCTCATGGTCAGACATGAGGAAGAGATTACGGGCAACTTCCAAGCGTAAGCCCCATTCACCATTACCGCTCCTTAGCGGCACCCGGGAAGCTTCCTAGCGTAATCCCCATTCACCATTGCTGCTCCATAGTGGCATCCGGGAAGCTCCTAGCATAAGCCCCATTCACTATTGTCACTCTTTTTCAGCGGTAAGCCGTTGAAATCCCTTTGCAGTGGTAAGCCGTTGTGATCCTATCCAGCGGTAAGCCATTGTGACCCCATTTAGCAGTAAGCCGTTCACATCCTTATCCATCCGTAAGCCGTTCACACCCAATCCAATGGTAAGCCGTTGAAACCCCCAATCGGCGGTAAGCCGTCATCAAAAGAACTACGTGGTATTTGATCCATGTCAAGGCATGGTACGTAGGAAGCCTCTTCAAGGATCAAGCCCGAAACCATCATCATCCTTTTCTTCGGGCCTCCATCCTGGAGTAAGTCCCAGCACCATGGGCCACCTAACGCGTAAGCCCCTCTTCGCTTCTCACGGACGAATCCTTCGCGACGTGATCGTCAGGTCCTTGCAAACTCTTGTTTCTCACACCGAGCATGACTCATGTGGGCTTAGAGTGAGCACCGACCCTGACCCCCACCCATAGAGAACTAAGAGGAATTTGATCCATGTCAAGGCATGGTACGTAGGAATCCTCCATGAGGTTCAAGCCACATTGCTCGGTCGTTCATTCACATCGAGTTTCTCCCTCACACAACATGACGTTAAACTGTATGCCCCCCTTGTCCCGCATGACATTAAACTGCACACCCATTCCCACCTGAACTATGAGGTCTTTGATCCATGTCAAGGCATGGTACGTAGGAAGCCTTCAAGAGGTTCAAGCCCACCACTCATTGGACCAAGGTCCACCTTCACGTCGGTTCGCCGTCAAAGACCCATATGAACTTTGAGGTCTTTGATCCATGTCAAGGCATGGTACGTAAGAAGCCTTCCTGAGGTTCAAGCCCACCCATATTCATTCACGTCGAGTTCTACCTTCGTCCAACATGACTTTAAACTGCATTCCAGTCTGACGGCAAGCTGTTGTGACCAATCCGAACTACGAGCTCTTTGATCCATGTCAAGGCATGGTAGGTAGGAAGCCTCTACGAGGTTCAAACCCACCATCTGGTCGTTCCGACCTCATTCACGTCGGTTCACCCTCGTCCCACATGACGTTAAACTGTATTCCACAACCCGAACTACGAGGACTTTGATCCGTGTCAAGGCATGGTACGTAGGAATCCTCCCAGAGGTTCACGCCCCTCTCCCATCGGACCAAGGTCCATCATTTACGTCGGTTCGCCGACACCCACTGCCCGTCGTTTATTCACGCCAGGGTTCACTACCATCCCACATGACGTTAAACTGTATTCCATCAATGATTTTAACTATGAGGACTTTTATCCATGTCAAGGCATGGTACTTAGGAAGCCTCCATGAGGTTCAAGCCACATTGCTCGGTCGTTCATTCATGTCGAGTTTCGCCCTCGTCCAGCATGACATTAAACTGTATGCCCCCCTTGTCCCGCATGACATTAAACTGCACACCCATTCCCACCTGAACTACGAGGTATTTGATCCATGTCAAGGCATGGTACGTAGGAAGCCTTCCAGAGGTTCAAGCCCACCACTCATTGGACCAAGGTCCACCTTCACGTCGGTTCGCCGACAAAGCCCCATATGAACTACGAGGTCTTTGATACATGTCAAGGCATGGTATGTAGGAAGACTTCCTGAGGTTCAAGCCCACTCATATTCATTCACGTCGAGTTCTACCTTCATCCAACATGACTTTAAACTACATTACAGTCCGACAGAAAGCCGTTGTGACCAATCCGAACTACGACGTCTTTGATCCATGTCAAGGCGTGGTACGTAGAAAGCCTCTATGAGGTTCAAACCCACCATTCGGTCATTCCGACCTCATTCACGTCGGTTCACCCTCATCCCACATGACCTTAAACTGTATTCCACAACCTGAACTACGAGGACTTTGATCCGTGTCATGGCATGGTACGTAGGAATCCTCCCAGAGGTTCAAGCCCCTCTCCCATCGGACCAAGGTCCCTCATTTACGTCGGTTCGCCGACACCCACCGCCCGTCGTTTATTCATGTCAGGGTTCACTATCGTCCTGCATGATGTTAAACTGTATTCCATCAATCCTTTGAACTACTAGGACTTTGATCCATGTCAATGCATGGTACGTATGAAACCTTCCCAAGGTTCAAGCCCACCACTAGTGGACCCACGGGTCTACTTTCACGTCGGTTCACCGATGAAACCCTTTGAACTACGAGGTCTTTGATCCATGTCAATGAATGGAACGTAGGAAGCCTCCCTGAAGTTCAAGCCCATCTCTCATCGGACCAAGGTCCACCTTCACATCGGTACGCTGACGATACCCATCGGACCAAGGTCCACCTTCACATTGGTTCGCTGACGACATTCATCGGGCCAAGGTCCACCTTCACGTCGGTTTACCAGCACCATCCCGAACTACGCGGACATTGATTCCCTGCCACAAGGATACGTAGGAAGCCTCTTCAAGGCTCAAGCCCAACTTCACTTTCGCCCTTGCAATGGTCCCATTTCATTCCTCCTCCACTTCATTCATACATACATCACCCATCCTGATTCTCACCCGGGCTACCACATCCCGGTGGGATCATGCCATCCACTTCCTCGCTTCTCCTAGCGGCACATGGGCCACTTTCCATGTGTAAGCCCCAGCATATCTCCGGGTCGTTGTCCTCTGTGTACACCCCGATTCATCACCCCTTCAAACTACGTGGGTTTTGATCCTTTTCCTCTACACAGGGTACGTAGGAAACCTCCAAGAGGTTCAATCTGAACCAATGGTGTACCCCATTCTGGGGTGCATTTCCCCTGATCCGCCCCCAATGGTGTTCAGATTAGCCATTACGGTGTGACATCTCCCCTCTACGGGGCACACCACCATCAATCCGTCTCTATGGGACATTCTGATTACCCTTATTTCGTCTCTGCAAGACGTTAAACTCGTGGCCTACCTTGTGTTAAACACGAGATGCCTGAAGAAAACCTCGGATGGAACGCCATTGGTGTAACCGTCTCTGCTAGACATTAATCTTGAAACATACCCTGTGTTAAACATGGGAAGCTGAGGAAAACCTCAGATACATGCCTCGGGTTCTGCACCCTTGAGATGCCCTCTTATGAGGAAGAATACAGGTTCCCCTATGTCCACGCACCCAGAGATGCCCCGACATTCCTGATATTGCCGTCTACTCCGACCGAAGGTTGCTACCATGTCAAGACCCTATGGAACTTCATGATAGAAGTAGTGTAATTAACCGGCGTCCATGAAGATATGGCACTAGGAATGAGATTCACGAACAACATATTAAATCTATGAGGGAGACCCGGACTAGGTGGCGTGTTCCGAGGAGGAATCCACGGAAGGACAAACCGACATCCCATCATCCCGTTTCGATCAAGGAGCAGACGTACCTGAACAAGTAACGAATGCCTCCCGCCTTTGGAAAGCAGTAATGCGGGGCAACAAGCAGCGCGTCCTCTATGGACGGATGCGCGCGCCCCGACGAAAGCGTCGGAAACACATGAACTTATGCATCCTAAGAGAAATACATCTCTCGAATGGGTGGATGATACACCACCTCCACCAAATTTTGGAAATCATACCTTCTCTACCTTTGATAGTGCAAGAGACCCTGAACACATCTTACACACTTCATCTCAAGATATGGGATGATTATGGGTCCTTGGTATGAATATGAGGAGAAATATTTGACGTGTTTTTATTGACTCTAAAATATATATCCTTTGTTTGGTAAAGTATTATATTAGTATTATCTTTTGTAGGGTGAGAATTCCCCAACCATAAATTCCATTCTTAGTTTAACTCCATGCTATGTAAAATGAAATTCATTTACCTAACTTACTACTATCACTATGAAAATGAGAGGGTGTTAGAATTCATATCAATGTGGTAGGGTTAAACCCATTCACACTATATCTTTCTATCATAGAATAATCTATTGTAAAATTGTGCTAAAAATCCTTGGGATGACATAAAGACACCTCTGATTGCAAAGAAGTATCCAAGTGGCATTCGTGAGTTCACATAAATGGAAAAATGCATTGAGGATTCAATTTAGCAAACCCAATACAAAATCTCAACTCATTAACTTAGCATGTGTGAAATAGATAGTAAAAGTATAAGTTGTACTTGTTACATGGAAGCCAATACTAGATCGCATCCAAACACATAGGTAGGTCCCAAACATTCCTGGACATCCCGTTGAGCGGAAAAAACTATAAAATTACCCTAGGCCATAAGCACAGAGAAATTAGGGTCACCCAATATTTTAATAATATATTAATAAAAAATAATTATTCTGAAATGAATAGGTCCTCAGTTATTTCTCAGAATCCATTGTAATAACCTTCTCAAGATACCACATCCATGGAAGCCCGAGGAGGTCATCCTCACCAACCCTCCCGCTCACTTCCCATTCCATAGAAATTTGGGTCATAAAATCATGGAGTGATTATTCTTCATGTAAATACCTCATGGATTATCTAATTCAGTAATCGTGGTGTTAGATAACTCCTTAGAGCATGTGGCATGTATAATTGTTACCCAGGTAGAATATAAGGGTGATTGGAAGAATTGTTTGGCTAGTCATGAGAATATGTTCAAAAATGGATGATTCATAAAAAAGTTGACTGAGTTCATTCTATCCTGAGAATAGAGCTACATAGACACACAATTTCTCTACCACTTAGAAAAAAGATATCATATATGCCACCCAAATGATGGTGTGACCAACGGAAGATGGATGAAACAGAATAGGAAGAGTAATATTCTTCTCTAACATAAACTCTAATTATTGTAGACTTCTTCCTTTGACATATGAAGTTAAATAAACACCCCCACCAAATCGAACCATCATCATACAATGAAGTCATCTTTGATTATTTCAATATGATACACTAGGTAGTCCACTTATCTTATGATGTATTTGAATCGATATATGAGTTTCATGTCTAAAATAGTGGAATGGGAGGCCACATGAATTGGAAAGAAGGATACATGGGATAATATAGACGTGGTTGAATCCAATATTTCAGTCACACCCCCGTAGAGGAAACATATGAAGATGCGACTCATGGAAAATAACTCTAGTATTCTCAAAAGTGGCATAAAGGTGTCTCATAACCCTATAGTATTCATTCGCATCTAGTTTTCTTACTAGAATTATGAGTATGGGTATGATTATCAGTCCATCCCACAAAACGGGGAAGGCCATATTTACCTACACCACTACTAGAAGATTTTCCCATTTCTTCTTCACAAGAACCAATCCTATCCACCTGAAATTCATTATATCTTAATGCAAAGGTGTAGGAGAAACCCCTCATTGGGAAATGTGGGACTCTAATAGAAAAGTATGACATTATGAAATACCTATATGTTTTCCCAGCCAATCACTCAATCCTAGATGTTCTCCATCCTTCAAAATAAATAAGGGAGTTATTTATAAAATCCCTCATGATCCCACAAGAGTTTTAGATAGAAGACACTACAACCGAGGTTTATCAACTAGAGAACACATCATCAGAATTCCATTTCGTCGTCGTATTCACTATCTATGATTAGGATGAGGCCATCAAACAAAACATCATGCCCTAATATATTTCAGGTTAACACCGTAATGTCAACATCCAAAGGTCTCTGATTGAAAATAGTTCTTAGATCAACCTCATCCTAGTTAAATCCCAATGAAATTTGAGATATACTGAAGTAGATTTTTTCCCACAAGATTTTCCATTCAAGTGTATGATAAGAATGAGAAAATAACTCTTGGGAAGCTCAAACAAGAATCTCAATTTGGGGATCTCAAATTGGAAATAAATTTTATGGTTATCCAGCAAGACACCACAAGAAATTTTCTACATGGATGTCCTTCGCACCATAACCACCTGGCATGGCCTTCAACATTCCATCAGTGTATAAAGTACCTCATTGATGAAATGGCCGACATACTGCATGGAGACAAAACCCCCTTTTAGACTTCTGGATCCATGTATGATCAGGAATATTTCTACAAAATGGGAGGCAAGAATACAATATTTGATGATAATACACTTGTTCCCTCCATGAAACAACATAGGAATGACCCCTGTGAATCCTTGGAGTATGATTGAATGTGATAATATTCTATCCATACATATATTTGATATGATAGACTCGACCCTAGAGGTTCAGGCCCCTTTTATCACTAGTGATCGTGTAAATTAAAATCAACTCTGGTATCTCTCTGCAATGACTCTGATAACAGGGGATGATAATGTATCTTCTCACTATATCCCTCACTCATATAGTGATAGAGAAATCCCCATATTTTCAAATTCATTTAGAAATGTATCCATGAACTCAAATATGGAAGAATATGGAAATGGTCTAAGGAATTACACAACGGTATTCAAGGAATGTGTCTCTACCTCCATTTTATTGCTCAAGAAGACAAATCCTAGAATAGAAGAACAAATGTAGCCTATACTAATCAATTACTCTATATACCTCAAAGAGAAAGTTATGTACATAAAAATTATGAAGTAACACTAATATGTGTTTTACTTTAACTATCTTGAAATTTTTGAATTAAATCTTATTGTGGATATACATAATCTTGGACTACCCGATGATCATCGAGGATTCCAATAGGTACCCAGGAGGATAAAACCCTCTCATTCCACCAATGTGGATCCAGAAGATGGTAAATTTATCAAACTCATCATTGTCTAATAAGTGAAATCCCCAAGATGTCTTTTCAATATCATCCCTTTCATGAAAAATAATTGCATGATTGGGGTGCACATTGATTTTAAAGACCTTAATCGGAACATCCCCCAAGATGATTTCCCATTTTCTATCATAGAACTCTTGGTCGTTGAAACTATTAGATTCCAAAGAATTTTCTTCATGAACAAGTAATCATACAATAATCAAATAAAAATGTCCCCAAAATAAAAGGAATCCACTTCCTTTAGAGTTCCACATGGGATCCTTCGCAATCAATTCATTCTCTTTTGCTGGTAGAATGCTAGTGCACATATCAATGATCCATGAATAAAATATTCAAGTTGTTTTTGGGAAATTGAAAAAAATATTGTGTTGGGGACCTTGTGTTAAATTAACAATATAGATTTAATCACTTCGTATAACAGAAAATAGTCTTCAACATGTTGCGGCATAAAAATGTTAAAATAAATTTGTTGAAATTCACCTTTAGTTTGACAATTGAGAAATTACCTAGATTTTTGTTATTCCACTATGGATATGTGGATGACCCAGAGAAGACTATTTTTATTTTAGAAATGTCACCCTCCAAAAATCTGAATGAAATAAGGGGGGCTCCAAGGGGACCTCACCTATATTTTGTGATTCACTTCCAACCTGGTCAGAAAAGCTCTCCCCATTACCAAGTTAATGAAGAAGATATCACCTATCAATGGGATGATGATTTACAAGAATCCTTAGTAATTATCAATTAGTATATTATGCACCCTTCGGTTCTAATTCCAATGGAGGAAGGGGGAACTCATCTTGTAAGTAGACACCATGAAAACGTCATTGGGAACCCTCCTCGCACAGAAAAATAATATGGGGAGTGGGAATTGTTTCTATTACCTCAATTAAACAATTCTAGGTATTGATACCAGATACTTTTAGGATGAGAATAATTTCCTTCCACTCATATTTATAGTAAAAAAGATGAGGCAATACTTGAAGCGCCAAATAATACATGAAGTGTCTCTTGTTTATTTGATCAAGTAAATTCTTGTTTATCCCATGTTAACAGAAACTTGGAAATATGGGTGGCCATTCCACAATAATACTCTATTTAGTTCATATCACGTAAATTAGTGAAAGGGCTTGCTCTGACTGATTTCCTCGTAGCACATCCAACCCTGGAGAATACCCCACTAGACACCGAGATTCCATATGAGGAGGTCTTTTATGCCCATGAGACTCTTTTTAAGTGTGATATGTATTTTGATGGTGTCTTCAAAAGGAATATTGGAAAAAGGATAAAAAACATGAAGCTCAATTGGGAGGGATTAGGGATTGTTTTTTTCTCTCTAGAAAAATAATTTTTCACCAATCAGTCTCACTATCTAAAAGCTTCCGGAATAACAAGGAAAAATTCCTATCCCTCACCGTTGTCATATAACTAAAACTACGTATACAAATACCCTACATAAATATCAAATGGGATTTAGAGCTTGTAATAAAGTAGATTAATGGAAAATATTCCATCAAAAAGGAAGATTCATCCCCTATCACTAGCTACTTCAGGGGTCTAATGACAGAGTTTTCTTTTGAGCCACATTTCATCCATTTACACTATCACAAAATGCTCACACCGAAACATCATATAATAGAACCATTTTCCATGCCAAACCTAATTAGAAGGATGAAATATTCTATATCACACATCAAATAATGGTCTTGGTTATCATCATATGCGATACAGATGAAATTAAATAGTTCAAATATTTCCACAAAGCATGATGAACTCAAATCCACCCCTGGATGGATGGATCCTATAATTGGTTATCTTCAAAATGTGATTCTACTAATAGATAGGTATGCAGGGGAATATATTCAACATCATGAAACAAATAATACCCTATAGAGTGGGCCAAATAATAAGAAGACCCTCTATAAGTATGGATTAAATGGAATCCTCCTCATCTACATAGCATATGGGGAGATTCTCGCTATCATGGAAGAAACCCATACAGACTCCTATGGAGTTAATTAATATAGGACTAGGATATCTCACCAAATTATGTGGTTAGGTTACTTCTAGAAAGACATGACACAGGATTTTGTGTAATTCACCAAGATATATCAGGAATTCCAGATCCTTGAAAACTTCATCCATAAACCCATGTAATTGCTACATATATATTAATATTCCTAGATGTTTTATAATTTGGTAAGGGATGTTGTCAGGACATATCCTCTAGCCATGGTCATGTAGTTTATGTTCATCCATACTTCCAATGAATTCATTTCTTAATGGGGTGAAGAAATACACCTCAAGTAATTAGAAATGAAAAAAATCATCAACATTGTGAACTCTTATATCATCACCATGTGTGGGGTACCTTGCAAAATATTGTTAGATAATGGCACCGACTTATATTCATAGGAGTTCAACAAGTTATACCAGGAGTACAACATTGAGTCCAGTCACTCAACTTTCCATTATGTAAGAGAAGATGCAAAATTATAGGCCATAAACAAGACCCTATCAAATATACAATAGAATATGGGGAATAAATAAAATAATTCTTTTCCTGACAAGCTCAACCATGAATTTTGGGCATACCATACAACCACGTGTACTACTACACAAGCAACACCAAACACATTGTTTTACAAAATCATGTCAGCGTCACTCATAGAAGCCCAAAAACTTTTAACGTGGATAGAAATTCATAGAAAAATCTTATATGATGATAAATTGTAATATTGGATGGATAAATTTGATTACCTCAAGGACGAAAGGTTCTGTACATTCAAAACCTTCATGTGCACCAGAATCCGATAGCATAAGACATTAATAAGAAGTTTTTCCTTCATTCATTTCTCCAGGGGGAACTGTTTCTGGCTCTCAAGACCCAAATGATACCAGCAATGATTCCCCCCCAAGATAGATCCAAAATGGATAGGAACTTGCATCATATATATGGTTTTTCATAGTGGTTCTTTCTCATTGGCCACATTGGATGGGGAGAGTGTCACACCAACCACTAATGTAAGGTTTATTATGAAATAATTGTCATCGATAACATAATATAAGAGAAAATATTAGATTAATCCACATCGTTCATCCTAATTACATGACATTAAACTATAAATTCCCATCCTTACCACATGATGTTAAACAATACAAAATTTTCCTTACCGTAAGACACTAAAACTGCATGGTTGATGTCCTCTCTGCCAGACATTAAAATGCATTGGTTTTCTAGTACTATGTATTGTTATATTCATATCACCACGGGATATGTGGTAACCCTCAAACACCAATTATTAATTATAGAGACAATCTTCATTTTACTTTATGTCAGGTGCTCCACGTACATACCTCATGATGCTTAACTTCATAAAATATGTTTTCCCTGCATTACATTAAACTTTTCAGGTTTCCTGAAACTACATAGAGATTGATTTTCATTTCAATGAAATACAATGGGATGCCTCGGTCCTAGATCGTGGTCTATCCAACACATGGTAACATATTCCCCAATCATTATCTTAAATTCATCTACAATGTGGGAGGAACCCTTATAGTGCCTTGTTTCTCACACTTAATATAGATCACATGGGATTGCAAGTTTTTAGTAAGGGATTCTGTGTACAAACAAGAATAAAATCTTTTGATAGGCTTATCTAGCTCCGAAATTCATGATCTTAAAAAGTAATACACTGAGTTCTCGCAACATGACTTTAAAATTCATGGTTAATGTCCCTTGAATGAATTAAATCTACACACTCATGTGGACCTCTCCCAAGTGGAAAACTACAGTTGGTGTTATACTTATACCATAAATCAAGTCAAAGAAATACATATGTATTGATATATACTATGGTATGAAACGTAGTGATACCCAAATCTCTATCCTTAGGTCTAGACACCATATCCCTCTTAATGTCAGGAAGCCAATGTTCTTTGTCGCATGACATTAAATTGCACGGTTCATTGATAACTATGCGTTTTATGATTCTTAACATCACATAATATGTAGCGTTGCATAGATCATCAATCACATCCCTAGATTCAATAATCCACAAAAATAATGGCCACCTATTCATATGGGTTAGACCTATGTACAGAGTTCCATATTAATGAACAACATGGGGCTTGATTCATATCACCATGGGATATTTAGTGGCACCCAAAATATCGTTCATGGGACCAACCACAAAAATCACCATTTCTTTTTGGGGAGCCCATATCCTTAACACATGGAATTAAACTGGATGATCTGTCATGAACTATTTTTGTCTGTATTCCTTTCATTAGAAGATCTATAATGACTCCCAAATATTGAATATCGGTCCAAGCTATTAAAATAGATAAAAATGCACCCCAGTTACATAGGGGTCAAGTCATAAAATCTCTATTTGGAATCTCTATGGGTCACATCTGTGTAAACATACTTTTAGACAAAATATATTGGTCCAAAAATTTCATGTTGGTTCCCGCATCCTTACTGTATAATGTTAAAGAATAAGGAAAATTTCATGGTCGCATGAAATCAAAACTACACCATAATAGTATTCTTACTGTATAAAGTAAAATTACACCTTTATAAATGCATAAATGATGCATGATTATAAAATACATGGAAATTTCCTTTACTAAATGACATTAAACGGAACAGAAACAAATATTTCCTTACCACCTGAAAATAAATTACACATGAAGCATCCTTACCGCATGACATTAAACAGAACGGAGACAATACAACCCTACTACATGACATTAAACTATGCACACTTTCATACTGTATCATTCCTTATCAAAGGACTATAAGAGACTTACCCCAATAAACCAGAGTACAAGGTTCTTCCTCTATCTTCCAAATCACCTCAATATAAATACCACACTTTATGTCTTCAGCACCTTGGGTTACCACATGCCTTTCATGGTCCTTCAGAAGGAAAATATATCTCTCAGTCCATCCATGATATCGATGCATAAAGGAGTAGACCCACAAGCCAAATACATATTATCTCTTCAAGGAGGTATTTCGAATCTTTGTGAGTCTTGACATCACCACAGAGAAGCTTAGCACCTCTTTGTGTTTTGGGCCACTTCTTTTATGATTATACTATATCATTACTCATAACATGAGAAACTCAATCTATGATTTAAATCATATTAATATCTCTATCTAAATTATGTAGAAGAACTCTAGGAACTAAATAGACTAATTGGGATATTTTATAACATCCCCATATTAGTTCCATGAGTTTCAGGACCTTAAACTAACTACACTTTGGTCAAAGCTATACGTCCTTAATATGTAGCATATGATGGTCCAAATTGTAGGACCCTATAATTTTGACGAATGTGACACTAAAATTATGTGGTTGAATACCCATGAAGGGTAGTTTGAAAATATTCAAGAATTAACTAACTAATCTCTTCATATTCATAGTCTAGAAAAACAAATAGTGTTTAAATAAATAAGGCATAAATCAAATATGGCCTACTTTTTAGTCATGGTAAAATCCAATCTATGCACGTTGGACCCCCTGGTCCAGGAAAAAGTTAGAGTATGGATTTTTTATATCTTGTCACCATAAGAATATGTTATATATATTGTGAAAACTGTTAGAGTCTAAGAAACCTTTTTGAAATTACATTTTCCATAAATCAAACTACTGGATTTGAGTGCTTCGGGTTGCCTCAATCCTTTCTTGGCGGAAAGGAAAAGACATCTCTCGATTCAGCAATGATAATGACATAAAAGGGCTTAGACCCACTTACTAGAGACTTCTTGTCTTTGTAAAGAGGTCTTTATAATCTTTGTGAGATTGATGTCACTTTGGTTTAACTTAGAACCCTAGGGTGATTTGGGTCATCCCCTGTATGATTTTCCCATAACTTACTCATAACATATGAACTTTGGACCATGATTACCAATTCCCATACCAAAATAGATGAATGTATTTTAAATCCTTGTTCTTATGTCACTATTTTTTGTACAATTTTCCTAATAAACAATGTGAGACTTCATTCTTGAACCATTGATGGAATAGACATTATTATTCAAAACCACAGGGCATAGGGATCGAGCTTAAAAATTAAGAGCTAAAGATCCATAGAGTTCCATAATCCATACTGGATAGCTTTATTTCTATACCCAACCACAATATAAGGAAATTTGAGTCTTCATTAATTTTTCTTGGCTCTTAAAAAAGAGTGTAGATCAACTTTTCTTGTCCTTGCTATCAACGAAAAAGGGCCTTGACCCCCAACTATACAGATATCCTCCTTTATGGAAAGGAGATTCAATCCTTGTGAGCCTTGGGGACACATAACCATAGGGTGATACAAGTCATCCCGTACATGTCTACCAAATCCCATACTCATAGATTCAAACTCTTTCAGTTATTATATACATCATCCATATTCCTACTATATAGGAAGACCTAGTATCCATAGTATTTCTCCATTAACCAACAATACCACCATAAAAATACCATCTTTCTTGTAAAATAGTGGATACACCTATTTTATAAATTCTATGGATGCATAAGGTCTTTAACCAACTTACCAGACTCACCCCATTATTGCAATAAAGAAGCTATAATCCTCATGAGGTTCAGCAACACCACTGAAGAACCCTAAATCTTAGTGTGTTTGGGGTCATTCCATGCATGTCTGCACAAAATTCCATTATCGTCAATCGGTTTTGAGATAAAATTCCATATACTAAAGCAACAAAAAGTATGGTCTAAAAGGCCCTAAACTATAATGATTCAAGGTCTGAGAAAAATGAACGTAAACTAAATCCATAAAAATTATGAGATAAAAGACTCTAAACTATAGTAATATAATGTATAATCTAAAATAAACTAAACTAAACAAATAATAGGACCAAACTAAATTGAATTAAACAACATCAATATATATTCTGAGTTAAAATAACATAAACAATAGTGATAGGAGGTTTGAGCTAAAAGTCCCTAAACTAGAATGATAATAGGTCCACACTAAAATACCCTAAACTGAAGTGATAGAATATCTGATTTAATTGATCTTAAACTATGGTGATACAAGGTCTCAGCTAAAATACCCTAATCTAAAGTGATAGTGGGTTTGAGCTAGAAGAACTTAAAAATACAGCACAACAGAAATTTATCCTATAGGAATGGAAAAGAAATAAAGTCCCACCATAGTGCCATAAAAGTAATCAAATTTTTATCACCAAGCCTATCATATTCAGAAAATGTTAGGGAAATCTCCCTCATGGAAATGTATACTATAAAACATCCATCTATAGATCAGGTGATCTCATGATAGATGGAAAACATTTATCAGTGAGGAACGTCATGTTAGTGGGAATTCATGAGTGCTTCTTGAAAATATTCAATTATGATTTAATTACTAATATAAAAGAATTCAGGTTTAATTTATATTACACAGTGAATGGGTATTTTTGTAAATTCATATAATATCTTATCAATGATAAATATCATTATCCCAATGAATAAATGAAAATTAGATGACAATATAAAAAATCCCTTAATCCATTCACTAATCACACACAGAAGGGGGAATATTCATATACCAAAGTCTATCCTATGAAAATATAGTCCTAATAAATGTTATAAGATTAGAAATCAATTATAAAATGTGATCAGAATATTCATTGAGTTTAGTAATCCTCTACTCTAGAGAGGCAACAGACTGGCATAGTTTATCGAAATATTTAGTTTCTGTCTCAACATCCTAATAGAGATACTCATCTTTGAAAAAGACATCACACCTAGATTTTCCTCTACATTGAGGAGTTATTGGTGTTATAATATATTCTTCCCTAATATATGAAGTGAATATTATAACAAGGATAGTTATTCATGAAGAAGGATTATTTTTGAATGAATATGTTCTGCTCAAATCTTCCTAGCATTGACTATGTCTCTGCGATAAGACACCTCCTCCACAAATTATGAAGCATCATTTATATCTTCTTCCTAATTATACCTAACTGAAGAGGTGGCATCAGAAACTACTACCCTAAAATCAGGTCTCTATTTTGTTTTCTCATGATGATCTCATCCTTATCCTAGGAGTTAAGGGTGAAGTAGTCAACACCCTCATAACCATGGTTGGGAAACATAAATATAAGATGAACTAATTAATACTTCAGCTTGCCCAATTGGGTTTATGATGCTAACATCCAGACCTCCCTCCACATATATCGCTCATGGAATGATAAAGTGATGCAGACCCAAGGACATGGTCTTGATTTATACAAGGAAATATAATATATCCTAGGACCATATCATATTGAGTTAGGGTTGTGCTCATAGAATTTGATGAAGAGGGAAGTGAACTAGCCTCTGCATTGGTTGATCCAGCCCAAGGAACCCCCAGGGGAGTAGGAACAAAAGCCTTTGAACTTATAGGTGATGAAACTGGATCAAGGGGTGTATGAGATGATCATTCAAAAGATAAATAATATGATATCAGTATGTAATCAGCATCTATGACCAATTTATGAAAAATACCTTTCTTAGTTGTATAATTGGAAAAATACACTACCTCAACCTCATCCTTTGGTGAAGAAGCGGCTCCTTCTTGTGATGAGATTCTCTGTGGAAATTATGGTTCTTGTCCTCAAGACATGCTCCACTCTCCACCCTTGTGGACTATAGTAAAAAAGATAATATCAAGTGATATGAAAAAAATAAACCGAGATTAATGTCTTGAATAAGTTTTCACCTTCTCCAAAAATCACTTCCATCGAGGGTATTGCGATAGTAGAATACATACATGTTTCATTCTCTTTTAAAAGTACATCTCCCTATGCTGAATCAATTTTTATGCTCACTGAAATGTTTTCAATTTGAAACATGCATGAGGGAAATGTCTCCTCATTCAGCTCCACATCATTATGAGTCAGAACCGATTGAAAAGGCTTCTCCAAATCAGCCAAACACTCACAGGCATCATCAAAAAAGGACAAATGCACTTACAACCATAATCGATAGGGACCTTGACTTTTTTGATAAATTTTTATTTTCAACCAAGATAAACCAGTATAATAGAATAGTGTAATACCACACTTTCTTGAGGATTTTGGAGGTGAAGACCCTGAAAATGTTGAGAGATTCTTCTTCACCTTCCCTTTTATGGAAGGCTCTCTAGAGGGTGATGAAGCTAAGATTGGTTCTATAAAATCTACAATCTTCACCCTAACAAATCATGTTGGCTCGAGGACCCTTCATCATCGATCCCTTGGTCACTTCCAAATTCCCCTCCAATAGCTGTGCCATAGGGAGAATTTTCAAGGGATAAAAATATTGTCCAATTTTCTTACACCTCCACCATATCAACAAAGATATAAAGGACATAAATACATTTGAAATGGCCGCATGTACCTTTAAAAATATTTTTCATCCCAAACACACCGCTTTATCAAGGATAGGATAAAATTGTTCATTAATTGAAATTTGATGAATTCCTTGGAAACACAATGGGTAGATCATATGGGAATTAGACATATAATCTCTAAAGAAACAAAAAGTTGCATAATGGACTTGAAAAGGGGAATTTCCCTCCTTTGAATGGTCATTAAAAATAAAAACAACATGAATAATGAAGTAGAAAAAACCTTCAAAAGTACCTTTTCATGATGCAATATACCCTAGAGCCAATCCATTGAGTTTTTCATCCTCTTAGATGTCCATTTATGAGATGTGATGTGAAATTATAACACTGGAATAGTCTCACCCTCTGGAACTATATTTTCTATATCCATGTCGGTGGGTTCTTCTATCGTAAAGGTAAAACATCTTACTTCCTTACGGGGATGCTTATGGGGATATCAACCATCAAGAATTCAATTTCATTATAGGACTAGGATTTTACTTAGCAATCTGTGGTTTGGAAGCCTCACATACCAACATTTATAAGTGACCATTGCGATATGATAGGATCCAAAACTCCACATAACCATTAGATATACTAATTACATCATTACATGGAGGAAGGTTTATCTTAAAACTGGTCTCCTCCAAGGTAAAAAATCATCCAATATTTATTGATCATCCATGAGATTCTTCTCAGATTGAACATAAATGGAATGAGGACATCTAGAATGGAAAAATAGTAATTGACTGCTGAACCGGTATGGTGAATTTCAATCATAGATGAGGTACCCATCCATACAAGTAGAAATAAAACACTTTTGGAGTTACACCACATACGACCATATGTAAATACTATCCTCACTAGTATCAATAATTTCACTATTTAGAACAAGAATGTACATCCTGAAGGATAAATGATCAAAGTAGCTCGCATAATCCCTAACAACCTGATCTTTTATTGTAACGGTCTCCAACCCATTGATGCCTTATAGGTATGGTATGAAGAGAACATTGGGGATCCCCTAAATGTTAAGATATTCATTACATCCGAGGAGAATCCCCATAAAACCCCATAATACTTTGAAGGGGACCATAATCCTGTAAGGGTTCATTCCCTTATAAACACGATGTAGAAGTTGATATATTTTGGCCAATGTAAGAATGAATAGCCTGATATTTTCCCCCAAACATAGTTCTTTCCATCATAAAAGTAGAAAATATTACTCCACATTTTTATAATTGGGAATTAAGTACCCACATTAGTACATGATAAGGAAACCAGCTAGTTAAACAACCCATTTGATAATAGGGACAACCTCCCATCCCGATTCATTAATCATTGTTTACTCGACTATGGGCCAATAAGCGCCTGGTGCATCATGGGAGTCCATCATAAGATATCATTTTGGCCTCTATGCATCCAACTCAAGGATGATATTCTTTAAGAATTATCCCTCTCGAGTCTAGAATGGGATATCTTCTCCAAGAAGATGATTTTTTTAGTGGTCCTTTTCATCCCGCAGGATCAGTTACAATACAAGACTAGGTGACCTCATTACATCATCCCAAGTGGAATGTGGGGGAAATAACACATCAAAAATACCTACTAATATTGGTGCACCATATATCAACACCACATATAAAAGATTTGTGCCCACATCAACATGCATGAGGTGGATATTGTTTGTGTCTGAACTCCAAAAAATGTATAGCTCCATCATCAGACCCTTATCATAGAATCTAGAAGTCTGTGATATCTAGATGGACTCTTACATTCCAATATTCTTCATATCTTCAGTGAATTTAGAATCAATGTATTGAACATAGAAGGACTGTCCCTAGTCCATGATGCAACTACCACCTGATAGAAAGTCCCAGTTGGTAATACACTTGAACATCTAATTGGAGGAAGACTTCTTTGTGATTAAGTGATGCATATAAAAATCATCACGATGTGCATGATCAGTCCTGCCAGAATCTATGTACATGAATGTCACTATATTCCCATATTTACAGTACACCTGGGAAAAAGTATTCCCCCATAAATATATTCTCATAGAAAGTGCTTTGGGTCATCCAAATCCAAGAATATGGTATAAATTATGACTATGTCAAAGGAATGGGAGCATAATTTCTAAGACCAACCCTGTAAAGTGGAAAAAAATCAGAGACAAGGTAGTCTCTATGTTTTAATCAAATCGGATCTATCAGTTTCACTTGATCTGACCCAATAGAACAGTGGTTGGTATCATCTATTGTCTTGATAATTGCAATGTGATTGTCCATTAATTCCATTGAATTCTTATTCAAAGGATTTTGATATCATTTATGTGATCCAGAATCCATATGAACTAGAGCAAAATTATATGTTAGGAAGATAAAATAAAATATTGTCAAAAGGCATAACCCGATAGCATCATTCATATCACATGAATTAGAAATGGCATTTATGAATTACTTAAAGGGGTCATGAATTTCCTGACCTCGAATGTTTTCACGGGTTGAAGAAACACACATGGAATTGTGAAAACACATTAGTATTTAATGAATCATGTTTTTGTGACATATACATGGTCACATGTTCTATATTATAGCAAGATTATCAAATAATTTGGAGTGAAAACCATGTGGAACCCTCCATACAATCACATTATTGTACCCAATGTTCAACCAATTACCAAATTATATTTATTAGTTGGCTCTAATGGGTTCATGTGAAAACTTAGTCTTGTAAAAGTGTTTTATTGAAATGAGCTAATGATGATGGCTGACGAATAGATCTTGTGATCGAGTCTTGAGGAGTAATCTTGTGATGAAATTAGGATGAGAGTATATGGAGATATAAGATCTTGGTGACTGAATTTCACACCCTACCCTCCAATATATAGGGATTCCAGGGAATACCAAGTATCACCTGGAAGACCAAACTTCCAACAAGATACTTGGTCATGAAAACACCAAAGACTAAAGAAAGCATTTAATTTCCTTAGAACTAAGACCTTATCCCTACAAAAATCTCTCCTGAGGGGTGGAATTTGATGACACCCAAAAATGTTCATATGAAAATCTATAAGGGACAAAATACCATAATAATGGTATTTCTTCCCTCTGCAAATGAATAGAAATAATAAAGTAGTTAAATACCCATATTTCATATGAACACCTAGTAAAATAAAATATTCTTTTGTTTTTCAAATTAAATTTCATATTGGAGGTGGGGTTCATTATTAAATGTATAACTTTTTCCTAGTAAAATATCCTTGGTTAATTTGAGATTTCGTTTACACTGATCTTAAACAAGGAATTCTTTGAGGAAGTCATCATACAAATATCTATGAACTTGAATACATGATATCTTATATATTTCTCAAAAAATATTCCATTTTTATCCATATATTAGTTTAAATCTATCAGTCTTAAGAAACCATTGGCTAAAGGGTTTTGGAATTAGATCTGGATGTTTATAAGTAATAAACTTTGAAGTCCAAATAGAATCATATAGTCTAACTACTCTGAGTTTCTAAAAAAATATTATATAGATTGGATAAAACTAAGAAACTAAGGACCATTCGTCTAAAAATACTCTAATGTGGCAAGGATCCAAAATTTCACTTCATCTATTACATTACAAAATGACTACAAAATAAAGAATAAATTAAATTTTGGGGAAGATTAGATCACAAGTCATATGATTTTTATCCAAACATGGTAGGTAAATCCATAATCTATATAATGATGTTATCCTATGCTATGTACACATTATGTTTTGTTTAAATATTGACCTGATTTTTCACTACTTATAGCCTCTTGATTGTACTAGAAACACTTTTTATTGTGTTATATTCAAGAGGATGAGAGGTTACATATTTCCCTAATGGTATTATTTACAATTTTAGGTAACTCATGAATATTTAAAATGTATACATGGTATATTTTCCATTATAATTTTTTTACATAATTGTATGATTTGTTTATTGTTACCATGAATCTATGTGAATTTTTCTATGTGAAAAATATTCTCTATTTATCATTTAATTTTATTTATACTATAGTTTAAATCTGTATTATCAAGAACTATAAAATTTATCCAAATCTCTTAAAGTGGTGGGTACAATTACAAGGGACCGGACCCTTGATGTGTTATTCCTATATATCCCTATATTGGGTATCATAACCCTTGTAGTTTTGTTATAGACAATAGGGAACATCATCTCTTATAGGGTAATGTGATGTGGACCATTGTGGTTTATCTTAATTTTATGCATCAATGACTAAGTGAAGATCTATTTATGGATTGAATTAAGAAACAATGACGTGAATTTTTTTTATCATGCATCAATGATAAATGAAATGCATTTTTATGTCATGCATCTTGGGATAGTTATGTTCCTTTTATGATTATGCATTAGAGACTAATTTGGATTAATTTAACATTACATAAAATGAATAATACACCATACAGTTTAAATTTCTAAATCATGGAATACTAGGTGAATGGTTCGTTGGAATGGTTAGTCTGGAATTTATTCATGAGGAACCCTTTATGGTTCATCCAATCACTTGTTAAATAAATTAGATAGTATATGTTTATGGAATACACCTTATTGCGGGACCATATAAGCCTAACTAATTGATAGATATCAAATGGATTAATTCATCATTTAGGATATGGTCATGGATTATTATTAGAAATATTCCCACATATTAACATATATCATCTTTATTTTAGAAACTATACTATAAAGGAAGGTTGGATAAATTGGTGTTTTGAACCAATGAAAAGTGTTTAGGGATTACAAAAGATCATAGATTAATATATATATCTATCTTTCTAGCTCCTTAACTAGATAAAATGAATCTTACCAGACTCTTAAAGAATTTATAAATAGGTTTTGGGTAACCAATATGTGAATATTGATAAATGACTATTACCATTACAGATTATATTTTTTACAAATATCATAATGATTAGGACCATCATTATCAATGTAATACATGATGTGTAACAACCTGAGGGCTCTATCAATTATGTAGAAAAACTAGGGTCCCCCCTCATGGGATTTACAATAGTGATAATAAATAAAATGAATAATTGAAATAGATCTCTCTAAAATACATCCCATCATCATGCATCTCAATGGGACATTTAGGAAGCATGCATGGGGATAAATTATTCATGTTTTTCTCTTACATGATGAGTTTTGGTAAGGTCTTTTTGGATATTAAGTATGCCCAATTAAGTAGCATAAAAAATTAGTAACCCAAACTTGATTCATATTTTAATGAATTAAAAACCATACAAATGGGAACTCATTTAGATATTGAGAAATGTTTCACTATAGTATTGGGGCCTCAGAGATGATTCACCATTGTACAAAACGTGGGAGAATTGTATCCCTAGTAGAGAGGTAAGGATGATGTGTCCCACTAGTATGGATATCGAGTAAAATATTCACCTTTTTATAGAAGAGGGTGGGAGTTTCCATATATTAGTGATTCAAGGGAAATGTTTCTCTCTTTTATAGATTCATAAGAGGAGTATCACCCTATTATTGGACCCATGTGAATTGTCCCCCTAGTAAGCTTTCCTATGTGAAGTGTCTCTCTATTATAGAGCTATGGAAAATGTTTCTCCAAAGTATGGAACTCAGTAAAAGTATATATCTATTAAAAATTATTCATAAAAGTGTCACCCATTATGGAGTACATCTATAAAACTAGACCACATGTACATGTTTTATATTATACCTTGGTGATAATGGCATGTGGTTCCCTATAATGGTTGTCCATGATGCGGTTCCTTTGTCCAATTTTTGTATACGTGTAGTGATGGTGTCATTTTTTACTGGGTATTATTATTTTATTAAATTTATGACATATTTTGTCACCTAAACGAGAGTAGGGTGAATTTATAGTTCCCATGAGTGGATTATATTACAAAATTCTTAGCATGGATACTCTGAATCACCTCTCTCAAATTAGACACATAAGGCATATTTATAGACATAAAGTATTGTAGGATTGTGATAAAATGGGGATAACCACCTCTTATTCCATACTATGTCATCCACTTCCATAACTAATATTTTTATATAGAGTTTATGTGGGATATAAATTCATGGGATGGAGGATAAGGCATTATATTTCAAGTTCAAATAATAATTTACATGAATGTGTTGCGATCATGGGAGGATTAATGTAGAAGGGATTGGAATAAAATAGGCATGGGTGTCGAAGGCCAAAACAATTCTAGGTGTGGTATTTACCTCACACATGGATATCAAATCATGAAGACTTTGGCATATAGAAGAGAATAATGGGTAAAAAACAACGATTATACATTTCATCGATAGTTTTTCGAACAAACACAAGTATATGAAATTAGTAAAAGAGAGTTCTAATAAATTACCCTTCTTTGTGTTTTTTTCATAACGGTATAATGATAATAAAATTTCGAGGTAATTATAATGTTGGAAATAATGTTGTTTTGAAGAAGGGAACACACACTCAATTTTGTTTAATGATTATTAATGTCATGGGATGATCAAACCATGCATTTTAGAATCTACGATCATGATAAACACTGGGCCCAGGAAACACACATGTACCTAGGCATGGGAATCACACACTGATATCCTTGTAGGGTAGAAGAATATATGTGTTATTAATAGTTTGGGTACCCATTCCTCTTCATGAATTTCTCAACCTAGATGAAACCTAAATTTCTCAATCTCTATTACTTCCTTATGTCGTGTTCCCTTATCACGGAGAATCATAGCATTATCACATTATTAACACTTTACGTGGAATCCAATGTTTGGAATTCTATTGTTTAGCATCCCCGAACCCACACTCCAAGGACCTAGTACTTAGAAATTCCTTTTTTACATTCACAGTTTGACATGAATAATAATAATGATCCAATTTGAACCTTCAATATTAATAATATTTCTCTGAAATATTGAGTCACACACACATGAAGGACAATTTAGGTTTACATTTTTAGAGAATTATGATAAATAAGAATATAATAAACCTCGTGACTCTATCAAATAATGTAAATTTCATCCACTATATAATAAATAAAATAATCTATATAAATTCTTCAAATTCTCCCATAAAATTCTCTACACAAGCTATTTTTCTTGACATATCATGACTAACATATTGCTTCATAAATAGAGGAATTGGAAACATAATATGGGGTGATATCAAATGCTTATAAAGGGTAATCATTAGTGATAATACTAAAATATTATAATTGATCATATGATTAGTATAAATAATGTGGGAAAAAATTCAGTAAAAATAGTTCCATAACAAAATGAAACTATGATCACAACATAACTATGGATAATATATCAGTAAATAAACTCATGGATTATTATAAATTGGTCCTTATTTATTAAATTAAAAATTTTAGATAGCTAATTCCATTCCCTAATAAAATAAATGTGGACTATAAAAATCATGATCCTACTATCAAGACCACATACATAGGAAATATTTCTTTTATGGGAAGACATACACAAATATTGAAAAGATAGTTTATCTCATGATACTTATTGTTCCATTTGTGGTATATATTTATTTTCCCCACCCTTTAATAATATTTTAAATTATTTAATTATATAAAGGAGTTAACAAACAACACATATCTAAAAAAATTTAATAGTAATCAATAAACATTCGTATTAAAATAACATGAACACATATTTTCAATATTTCATCAATCAATAAATGAAATAGAGTTTTATGTGATCATCCCTAAAAAGAACTCTATATAGAGTGAAGGTATAAAATTAACTCAAAAATGTTCCCAATCAATTTATTTATGTATATCTAGTTTAATTAACATCAATCAATTGTAATAAAAATATTGGTTATTCACATATGAATGGAATTAGAAGAAAAATATACATATAATATGATGTAGTTTTTCAAGAAGAAGGCATTAATGTATTACAAAATATTTATTACCCAAGATTAAAATATTATTATATGATTTATAAGGTAGTATGTAGCCAATATATACCACTAAAAAATAAAATAATTGGTGTCTATGAATCATATCTCAACATAATAAAATTCAGATATAAACACCATTAGGGTAATGTTAACTAACTATGAGGAATAATTTAGAGTATACAGGATGGGCATCTTGAGTTAATATTTCTGAAGCCTAGGCACACCAGTTAGCACTCCCCATATTTTAAGCTTTTTATTCACACTAGGATACTTGTCAGGGTCTCATCATGACATGAATAAAAATGGTTTCTTGATATCCCACTTAGATACCTAGAATACAAATGATACTTGATAATGGATGTGAGGAAACATATCATTGGTCATATCTGAATACCCATAAAATGAAATAAATTGTATTCCCCAACCCACCTCAGATCACCCTTTGATATAAATCCATTTAAATTGAAAAAATATATTATTTAGAACCATTTATAAATCAAATATAATTTTGAAACATCACATTGATTAAAAATTATAAAATAAATATCTTCTTAGGTAATTTAACCAACATATAGTCTATACACGAAATTGGTTTAAATGTTTAAAATATAGAAACCAATAGAAAAAAAAAATCTTAATAATGGAGAAAATATGAAAAAAGTAAACCATTTTAACTACTTTAATATTGGAATATGTAATTTCATAATGAATAAAAGGTGAGTTAGGGAAAACTGAAGAAATCATGTAATGTCAAATAAATAGAGTTGTATAAAAACAAAAACCTCAAACCACAACAGATTTTCTCAATCACCATGTCCTTGGTTTAGTCAACTATGAATTTAGTTACACATCACCATCACCAAACCTCTTCACTACATAATGAAGTAGGATCAAAAATATATTTTTCTACGATATTAGTTCCTCCTACAGACACATATATGAAAAATTTCCAAAAAATTAAATAGTTATGTTTATCTAAATTTAGAGAAAAAAACCAAAAATGTTTTTGTACTAAATGATTATGAATTTTCTTGATTTACATGCCCACTAAAACCCTCCATTGATATAATAAAACTGGGGAAACATCTATCCATCTTATTATTCAAATCAATAAATTCTCCCTACATAGAAATGACTATTTTATCCTACATCTGTATATTGGACCCTCTTATTGTATTTTGATATCATGTTCAATAATTACGCCTAACATTTCTATAAACTATCACTAAGCATCTCAGGGTAGGGATTAACTACAACTTAGAGTATATGTGGCTATAATGTTCTATGAACATCGAAAGACATAACACAAAACTGGTCCTAAGAACTTTCCCTATATGTGAGAAAGATTATCCTTCCAAGGGACTTGACTAAGAAAATCCTCCTTTGATAATGAGAAGTTTTGTAACACCCGGATGTGTTTATAATTTTTTTTTCATTAAATAAATTTTATTCTTTGGTAGATTTATATTCTTGCAATCTTGAGTTTAAATAAACAATGAGATGACCTTAGTATAAAAAGACCATTAAAACCTAGCTGTTATGTTAGTGAGAATAAATATAATTAACTTTTAAAAATGTTCGATAAATGTTAATCAATTATATGTCAAATTAGTTAATTGAGTTAATTAATATTATTGAATGAAATTAATGAGATATGTATGTTATATACTGAAAAATATATTTTTGATATTCATAAAATAGATGTTTTTATCATAGGGTATGTGTAAACCATATTTATGGTTTAAAAACCAATTTATTTTAAAAGAATGTTTTCCCTCCTTTTATTGGAGGAACCTTTTTAATATAATTTTTAGACACATTTATAATTAATATATGATAATATAAACATGTTATTTGGAAGTGGGATATAATTATTTAATTTGATTGAAATTTTGATATTTTTCTGATAAACATCATATTCTTATGAATAGTAAAAATATGCTAAAAGTTAATTAAAAACAACTTCTTTCATCTAGATAATTTATATGTTGAAATTATAACATTTAATCGTTTTAAAATATAAATGGAATATATTTTTACCCTTCTATTAATATATGTCATTACAATTAATTTTACATTAAATTCATATGTAAAAACATTTTAATATTTTGTAATGTTTTATCTTCTAAAACCATTTTTCTCATTTCAACAACATGATTAATTTTAAATTAAATATTTCATATAATTTGTCTTGAATTTGAAAAAATGTATCCATATTTTGAACAATTAAGTCTAAATTATTTTAATAGGATAATTTTATTTTCAAGCATTATGAATAGTAATTAAGGTAAATTTTATTTACCACAGTTAAAGGTAAATCTAGTAATTAAGGGTAAAAATAATATTATAAAATTACCCTAACACTTTTTTAATATATTTTATTGATTAAATTTCGCCCTAAAACATACTTGGGTCGAATTGGTATATATTATAACCCACTTTGATGAGATTAATACATTTAATTTATTTTATTTAAAGAAAACTGAAATATGTCTCACTCAAACATTAATAATAAAATTATATTTAATATATGTTTATACAAAATATAAATTATATTTTAAATACTAATATGAAATCTAAAATGTTTTTCTTTATCATGATAATTTATTTTTAGTTTTTATGAAATATAGAATTTCCTTAATAGATTATACATTAATGATGCAGAAATTATTAATTTAGAGAAAAATCAATAATATAGTTTTTATTAAAATAATAATACACATAAAAGGGTGCAAACACTTGAACTAACCTTATTGGACATGTATATCTAAACCATAATAATCAAATGGTTGACTTGATAAACCTTTGGGGCCTTAAAAAAGTTATTATGACACTTATATTATTTTATTTTAAATGATGAGAAAGTTGTCACCTTCATAATTTAATAGATATAAAATTTTAAATGTTGGATTTTTTAGAAGATAAATTCTACTAAGAGTTTTATTATAAAATATATTAGATTTATATTCATAATTGTATTTTTTTATTTTATTTTCAACAAATAACTATATTAAATAATTATACAAAAATGATGCAGTAATTATTTTATTAAGAGAAATATAAAATAAATGGATTTAAAAATATTAAAATAAATATTATATATACTACTTAATGTGAACCAAGAAATTTATATATGAATATTACATTTTAGAAATTTATTAATATTTTTTTTGAGTTAATCCTATATGTGGATTGAATTTAAATTCAAATAAATGATTAGAGTCAAAATTCACACAATTGATATTTTATAAAAATAACATATTATTAAATTATTTAAAAATCCAAAAATATTAAAAAATTAAAATTTAAAATTATAATGTTGAAATTGAAATAATGTATCCAATTATGGATAATTCAAAACACTTAAGTAAGTATTTATGACCATTTAAAATTTAGAATATTATATAAAATAAATATTATATGTATCCAATTATGGATAATTCAAAACACTTATGTAAGTATTTATGACCATTTAAAATTTAGAATATTATTATCACAAATAAAATTAAATTGAATAAATGAGGATATATCAAAATGATAATGTTTAAAATAAAATCAAAATATGTATAAATTTTATTGTTTAATGATATAACAACCCTATCTCATCTCATCATCTAGATTGAGTCATTTTGGTGGTTTTTATATGGGGTTTGATTTTATTATAAATTAATATTTTAGAGGTTTCCAAAAGTGCCCTCTCCTCTCTTATAAAAGGGCACCTCTTCCCTATCATATTCACTCAGTTTTACGCCTTCAAACTCGCCCATACCCTGTACATTTAAATTATCCATTTCCCTAGAAATATAATATAGGTCCTGGTAATCTTCAAAGACAATATTTAGTTCTCTAAGAGAAGGTTTATAAGAGGCACATCGAAGAAGAAGTAATGTCCTTTACCAATTCATTCAAACTTGTTTCTTCTTCTACTTCCTCTATAATATTTGTTTCATTATTAAGTAATAACTCTAGTATCACTTGTATAATAATATGTTATTATTAATATGAAACAACCATATTCCATTTTTATCCATCCTATGAAAAATGAAAACAACACGTGTATATACGTACGACCTACTGTCTCCACGCCGTGGTGTAATCTATTTTTCATCACCAACATATTTGTATGGGTATAATGATGGAAGAAATAACAATATATAATTACTTTAAAATTATATTTATTCTTAAATATTATACACCATACACTTCAATGCAATTTTACTATCCTGGGAAAGATATCGTCACACGTGCGTATGTACGACCTACAGTCTCCACGATGTGACATGATTCGTTCTACAAGATCTTCATTGAATAATGATTATATAAATGAATTAATTGTATAAATATGATATATATATTTTAATAATACCATTATTTTAATGATATAACTATAACATATAAAAAGGAATAAGAATTTATTCGACAAAACAAGCATAAGAACATAATGCAATTAACACCTGAATAACGAGTAGTAATGAAATGTCACTAATAAAAAGATACGAATATGAGAATATATGATATCATAAAAATGAATATGATTCGTTAATAATTCAATGACATTATTTAAATAATTATAAAAGAGTTTTAGATATGTTCAAAGCACATCAGACCTAAGGTAAAGGAAAATCTCACAATCTCATATTTATCCGAGATTGTATATACTTAAGTATTTACTAGGGGTGTATTTATCATCCATATCCATGTTTCCTAAATAGGTAATATTATTTCTATTATAATTTAGTTGTTTAAATCCAATTTTACCAATTGGTGAACTATTATTAAATGATATAAAAGGAATATTTTGTCGTTTTTCAATAAGGGATAATTTTCAACTTCTCTGGAAAAAGTACAAGAAGAATGTTTTTTTTAACTTATACGGAATGAAAAAAGTTTTATTGTTTTATAATGCCTTATTTCCATGAAGACACCTATACAATATTTCTTGATTATTTTCAACATAATTATTTACTTTTTAAATTGCATGACATTTTGAGAAAAGAAAATGATTTTGAAGAAGAAAGGATATTTTCTTCAATAAAACATTTATAGTGTTTTATCAAAAATATTTTCCATCCAAGATGACATTATTTAATATAGTTTTTTTAAAGTATATTGTACCTATTATTTCCATGTTTTTATTTTTTTTATGCTGAAATGATATCCATTTTTTAATATGGATTTTGTTCTGATGGGATGATGTTTATAGTACCCATTTTATTCATTGGTTTATGATGAATAATTTATGTTTATTTTGAGGAACACGTAAGAATTATTTAATTATGATAATCATGGGACATATATATCCCTCCAATGCATTGGGTAAAGATTTATATCTAATGAGTTAGAAATATCTGAAACGAAAAGTAAATCTGGTTCAGAATTATAGGGCTTGAACGCGGAGTGAACTTGGTTCAGTATTGTACTTTGTCCACTATGATGGTCTTGTAAAAGTGAATTGACAAATAAGAAATGATTTTCTATTATTATGTGTCTATGACACAGAATATAATTTATTATGTTATGACTATTATGATAACATTTCAATTTTATGATTTATCACAAGACATGATATTATGCACCTTTATATGCAGGATAATATTTTCAAATATTATTTTCTTATGAATATTATATGACTGATTTGGGCCTTCGGGCCACCAGTTTGGGCCTACGGGTCTCCAGGGCCTTCGGGTCATCAAAGGCCTTCGGGTCACAGGGCCTTCGGGTCACGTAGACCATGGAGTAGCCTAGTTCACACAGAACATGCCCTAAAAGAGGATCAGAGCAACAGGAGTAGAAGCCACCAGATGTAGAGCTAACCTGATTGGAAGAATGAGAGGGTATGGCAGCCGCCATCAGGACCAGGCACCGTGCAGTTTTTTATGGGGCAATGCTAGCCGATCAGTAATGCAAGGTGGGGAGCTAAGGAGATCAATGATGAAAGATACTGGAGAGGGGTAGTTCTAGTGGGATGGGCCAACGGGTCATGTTATGGGCATGGTATGCCTCTGGGCCTTCGGGTCATGTATTGAAAGTCATGTCGGGCATTGTGCCTTTGGCCTACGGGTCATGTACGGGTTCCCCTTCAACCCTTAAAAGGGGGATTATCTATAATAAAATAACAAGAAGGCCTTTGGGCCATTAGGGCTGAATATGATATGATTGATATTTCCTTTATTTACACTTACTGAGAATTTGAGCTCACCCTATTATATGTTTTCTTTCCCCAGGTCATGAAGAAAGATATTGAGTAAGATATATCAAAAAGGTTTTTATTTATGTAGAAATAAGTGGGAGGCAATCTTGATGTTTTATGAACCAGTTGTTTTTGTTTCCCAGTTTCTAAAGAAACTATACCTATATGTTCCTTTCACGGGGTTTTAATATTTTTTAATGAATATTCTTCTATTTTGAATTAATATCTATGTATGTAAAGTATGGGACATTATTGTTTGTATCAGAGGATCAGTTTAGTTACCCAATAGAAACTAAGATGAGAAAACCATAGTAAAAAATCTAAGGATATTTCTACGTATAGGTTACAATCCTAGTGTTTTAGAGATGTTCATTAATAATCTTGGATAAAACCTAATGTGTTATAAATTGAATGTTTTATTATTTATTATGTGGTTTTCACAATATGATTATTGTTCCTCATGCTAGGATTATTTGTTTTAGTCAATGGATGGAACCTGAAGGAACCACATTAATGATGAATGTGATGGGTGATGCAATAAATGTCCCCATGAGAAACACAATGTTATGGGTGCTGGAATGAAAAATCAGGTATCCAAGCTAACACTACTATGTCAAGCTATGAATTATGTCATACTTTCAAACAAGCAATGGAGGGAGCTACATTTTATTGAATCCTTCATGAGGAAGCATCCACCTTCCTTCAGTGGGTATTCTTATCCAGTAGTGGCCCAACAATGGATCATTACCACTATAAATATATTTTCAGTTCTCCAATGTTCAGATCATTTTAATGTTATATTAGAAGTCTATTGTTTAGAAAGTGAAGTTGATCAATGGTGGAATCTTATCAAGAATATGAGGTAAAGAGATGAAATTGAGTACATGTAATGGGACAAGTTCATGAAATTATTTTTCAATAATTACTTTCCTTGTATTCTTCCACCAATGATGGAGAAGGAGTTCCATGAACTTAAGAATAAGAATGACAAATTTGTTGGTACCTACAAAGAAAATATTACAAGACTTGTATGGTATGCCTCTGGAATTATTATCCAACCTAAGAGTAAAATTGATCACTTATTTAGTGGCTTAAAACCAAATATCTGAAAGGTTTTATCCATAAGGGACTTCAATAGATATGAAGAAATTTATAGATGATCTCTCAAGGTTGAGATGGAGATTCGTGTAACCCTTTAGTCATATGGGTTTGATAAGAAGAGAAAGATGGAATTAAAAGTAAAATCTAAAGACCACACTGAAAAGAAGATGAGTTTTCCATTATGCTCAAAATATGGAAATAAACATGGTAGAAATTGTCTTAAAGGGACAAGAAAATGTTTTATGTGTGGAAGAGAAGGTCATCAGGTGGTTTAATATCGATGTGATGGAAAAATTGTGTCTAATTATGCAAATAGAGAAAAGGATACATAGAACGCACCTCGTAAACACAAATGTCACAATTGAAGTGAAATAAGGCATTATGCCAATAAATTCCCTAATCCAAGGTTTATTGATGACGATCAATGTCATCAAACTCTTATGGAATAAGGCAAAGGAAAGTCACTAGTGATCACTATCAGTGATATGGAGTACGATAATGATGTTCTGAAAAGTACACTTACAATACACTCTAATGTAGAAAAAGTTTTATTTGATTTTGGATCAACCCAACATTTTATTTATAATTAATTTACAAAGGGAATCATCATATTACCTCAAAAAATAAATGTCGATTTAGATATGACAACTCCTAATAGCCCAACAGTTGCATCAAAAGCTTATATTTCTTCTTCAATTGAATTTTGTGGGAAAGTGATTCCTGAAAATATTTTGATCCTTCCTATAGTGGAATATGATGTGATTCATGGCATGGATTTTATTTCTCTATATAGAGATCATATAAATTGCCAAGGAAGGGAAGTCACATTTCATATTCTGGATCAATCTATGATCATCTATCGATGCAGGAGTGAATATAATCTCCCAGTAAAAATTTATTCTATTTTATGGGTCTTAATTCCCATAAATGATGATTATTTATCTCAAATGGTTTGGATAAACAAACAATTAAGGATACATACATTGTACAAGAGTTTGATGATGTCTTTCTAGAGGAAATTCAAGGTCTTCCACAAAATCCTGAAGTTGAGTTTTCAATAGAAATCATACCGGGAACTATACTGATTTGAAAGACACCTTATATAATGGAGCCAATTGAGTTGCAAGAACTGAAAAAGAAACTCCAAGAGAATCTTGACAAGGGATTTATACGCCCTAGTGCGTCACCTTGGGGGTGCACCGATTCTATTTGTTATGAAGAAATGTGGATCAATGAGTCTCTGTATTGATTATCGAGAACATAACAAGATCACTCTCAAGAACAAATATCCTATTACCCACATTTATTACATATTTTACCTACTATTTGGAGCTCCATACTTTTCCATGATTGATCTTCATTTAGGGTATCATCAATTAGGGGTCATGAATGAGGATACACAAAAGATGGAATTCCATAGAAGGTATGTACACTATGAATTTATAGTAATGCCTTTTGGTCTTACTAATTCCCCCGCTATCTTCATGTATCTAATGAATAGAGTATATAGAAAATATCTTGATCAGTTTGTGGTAGTCTTTATAGAGGATATTCTTGTCTATTCAATGATCAAGGGGGGAAATGAAGATCACTTGAGAAATATAGGGAAGACCAAGAGGAAGGAGAAGATTTAGGCCAAATTTACCAAGTGTTAATTTTGGATTCCTAAAGCCTCGTTTTGGGTCACATAATATCTAGAGAGGGGATATCCATGGATCCCACAAAAAATGGAGGTCATTGAAAGATGGTTGATAATAACCAAGGTAACTAAAATCTGATGTTTTCTTGGTCTGGCCGGATATTATCAATGTTTTTTGAATGATTTTTTATGATTATCTAATCTACTCACCAAGATGAATTGGAAAGGAGTTAATTTTGTTTTGAAATGGGAATTTCAAGAAAATTTCAAAGAATGAAAAAGAAGGTTAGCCAGTGCATATGTTCTCACAGTACATTATAGTGGAGAAATTTTTGTGATCTATATTGATGCATCCAAAAAGGGGTTGAGATTAGTTCTCATGAAAAATGATATGGTGAAAGCATATGCCTCACGAAAATTGAAAATCCATGAGAAAAATTACCCAAGTCTAGATTTTTAGTTAAATGTGGTAATCATTTCATTAAATATTTGGAGGCATTATATTAATGTTGAAAGATGAGATATTTATAATGATCATAAAATTTTAAAGTATATTTTCCCACAAATAGATTTGAATATGCACCAGAGAAGATGGTTGGAGCTGTTTAAAGATTACGACTTCACAATACATTACCACCCTGGGAAATAGAACAAGGTGGCATATTCTTTGAGTCTAAAGGATCATGCTAGCCTCTCTATCATGAGGATCACAAAAGATCCAATATTTATGGATTTGAAAAGGAGGGATCTTGAAATTCTAATGGATGGGGAGAAATCATGTCTTTATCATATTAATGTTCAACTATCTATACATGTGAAGATTAAGGAGGTGCATAAGGAATATGTAGAGATTCAATAGAAGGTGAGAAATGTTCTTGAAATCAACATTGATTGTGATGGGATAATAAGGTTTAGGAACTGTGTCTGTATTCTTCCCATTCAATAATTAAATAAGGAGCTATGGGATCAGGCTCATAGTTATTCATTCTCTATTCTTCCTGGAAGCACAAAGATGTATAAAGGCCTGAATGTATATTTTTGGTGGGAAGGAATGACAAGATATTTTGCTGAATAAGTCTCTTGGTGCATAATTTTTCAGCAAGTTAAGGTTGAGTGACAAAAGTATAAAGGGATGTTACAGCCTTTACCCATACCCGAATGGAAAATGGAATATATCACAAGGAACATTATCGTAGAACTTCCCAAAACATCTAAATGAAAAAATTCTATATGGGTTATAGATGATCTCATTATGAAGTGATCACACTTCTTTTCTATTTGTGAGGATTTATCTCTTAATCATCTTACCAGGATATATGTAATGAAAGTGGTAAGATTGTATGGAGCAGCACATTCCATTATATTTTATTAGGATCCAAGGATTACCTCAAAGTTATAGAGAAGTCTTCAGCAAGATTAGGATATAGAATTATGTTTCAACACCACTTATCATCCTCAAATAGACGGTCATTTTGAGAGGTCAATTAAAATTCAAGAGACATGTTGAGAGATTTCTCTATGGATTTCCATGGTGGTTGGGATCAACACCTATATTTGGTTGAATTTTATTACAACAATAACATTAACTCCAATATTCAGATGGATACTTATGAATCTCTCTATTTAAATAATTGAATAACTCTAACATGCATGGATGATGTTTGGGAAATAAAGATATTAGGACCTGATCTTGTTGATGAAATGGAAGAAATGATGAGATCTATTCAACAACACATAAGAGCTGCTCAGAGTCAACAAAAAAGGTATGGTGACAACTGAATAAAGGACCTAGAGTTTGAAGTAGGTGACAAGGACTTTATATGAATATCTCCCTTGAATAGAGTAATGAGATTTGGAATAAAGGGAAAGCTGAGCCCTAGGTATATTGGCCTTTTTGAAATTTTGGATCGTGTTGGGATGGTATATTACCGATTGGATCTTCCACTAAATCTCTATCATGTTCATGATGTATTACATGTATCTCTACTAAGAATGTACAAACCCAATCCTTTACATGTACTAAGCTTAGAAGTTGTATCGTTGGAGCACAATCTTTCTTATGAAGAACAAAAGATAAAGATTCTGGATTGTAGAAAAAATTTTCTATGAAACAAGACCACTCACATGGTTAATATTTTATGGAGGAACCACCAATTTGAATAATATACAATGGAACTTGAGTATATAATGAGGGAGCGGTATCCTCATTTGTTTGTTTCCAAGTGACAAATTTTGGTGGGGAAATTAAGTTTAAGGGGGGTCAAATGTAACACCCCAAATGTTTTTATGAAATATTTTTTTTCATTGAATAAATTTTGTTCTTCAGTAGCATTATTTTCAAGAAATATTGTGTTTAAATGAATCACAATATGACCATAGTTTAAAATGACCATTATAACCTAGCTTCTATGTTAGTGAGAATAAATATAACGGACATTTAAAAATCTATGATAAATGTAAATTATAAGAACCCGGTTCTTATTCTTGAGGTACATGATTCTTCCTTTCTCTTTTCCTTAAGTGTTTTTGAGAAAATAAGGAAAATGGGAGAAAATCCAAAATTTTGTGACTACACACCTTGTACTTTTCCACACGTCGTGTACTTTGTCTGTGTGGAATGAGTAGACAGGGCCTGTAGGCCTGTCGATGATGATGGGTGTAAAAACCAATTACACGCCGTGTATAGGGTTTTTACACGCCATGTATTCAGTCGACAGGAAAATAGTAAGGTGGTGGACAGTTGAGTGACATTACACGCTGTGTACTCAGGTATTACATTCCGTGAACTCATGTCGACTGATGAATAGTGCCACCCTGGTGAGAAGCCGCCAGCGGAACAGTTAAAAATTGAAAAGTACACACTGTGTACCCAATAGTACATGCCGTGTAGTCTGTTTTTTTCACTTAAAATGGGAAGCATCCACCTCTATTCACAGAGGAATCTTAGAACCGCAGGAGAGCTTGGGAGAGATGGCCGGAGCTTGGAGGACCTCCCGACCGCACACCGGGATCCCATTTTCTGCACCGTTGATCTCCTTGGAACCGCACGAGTGAGTTCTTCCTTCTCCTTGCATAGCTATTTCCAATTCTTCTTCTAAAGGAAGTTATTTGATATTGAATGAGGTTATGTTCACCTTAGATCTACGTCTTTCTCGGGTGTTTTGAAGAGCGTCATACACGTATATTGATCAGGGGCGATCGAGGTAGGTGGTCTGGTGTTTAAATTCCAACTGATGTGCGTTTTGTGTACCATTGTGCAACGAACCCATGTTGGGGTGTTGTGTGGCTGAGGCCTTGGCTATTTTAAATACCTAGAATTGAATATGTATTTAAATGTGATTATAAACTCTTGTTTGGGATCACTTTTGGATCCAAGACCACCCCTGGGGTGTGTTTCTCTATTTAGCCATTTGGCCAGGTTACCCGAGGGTATACCATAAAATTTAGAATGATTTTAAATTTCCTTAAGAGGAATTGTATATAATTTCTTGCTTATATGTTGGGATCGGCCCGGTTACATGCACTTGAGGGCAGTGTTTTACTTGCGCTGAGGGCAGTGTTTTTCTTAGCCTGAGGGCAGTGTTCCGTTTATCCAGAGGGACATATCTTTTATGACTATGGGAAGTAGATTCTGTGGATGAGGGAGACACCTCGTACACCTGAGGGAAATATATGATATGCGTGAGGGCAGATACCTGAGGGTTTAGATTCTTTTTACCTGAGGGTAAGGTTTTCATGTCTGAGGACATTGACTGTTTACTTAGAATATTCACTTTGGTGGTATCTTAAATTGAATGATTAAATGAAAGTTAAAATGGCAATATAAATGGTAGTTAGTTACTTTTGAGTGCAGCTTAGTATATTAGCATTTTAGTACTGCACACTGTTGTTGCACGTTTTCACTGATAGTTGGGCACGAGCCTTCAGTGGGTGCCTATTGGGAATTATTTCTCACACCCTGTTTGGGTCATGTCTTCATCCCAAATAGAATATGTTTCTACAGGTGTGGATAAGGGAAAGGTTGCCTATACGGTTACTTGATTGTTTCTGAGGAGTAAGGTAGCATAGGACCGAGCTTAGGCTCGCGATGCGGCTGGCTATTCTGTTTTGTTCTGTTGTACCTGTACGTTCGATTTTATTGTACTTTACTACTGTGTAACATGTTCTGGCTGTTTTCTTAAAACTAGATACATGTTGCATCCTTATCTATATAACTATTCGTTATCTTTTACTGCAGCTGTTCATTTTAAATGTGTATGGTTTATTTCTTCCGCTGTTGTTGTATTCTATTTATCTTTTCCACTATGCTGCACTTGAAAAATGAGGGAATAGTTTCCCCACAATCAAACCTGGGCCCTCGCAGCTAGTCGGTAGCGTCTGGCGTTTGGGGAAATGCACTTGAGGTCATGTGACCAATCGGGTCTGGGGTACCCATTGAGTGACACCCGGAACTGGGACATCACAAAGTGGTATCATAGGGGTTTCTTTTCTTTGACTTACTATTTGGATCCTAGTCAGGGATAAGACGAAAATGGTAGTTGGTAATAAGCTGTGACTGGGAGTAGCTAACCCGTGTACAAGGAAAATCCAGTCTACTTCGCGTGTTGCAATTTTACTGATTTTGCAAAGTTTACAGATGATTTGATTTTCACCTTTGGGTGATGTACTTGTGATTGTGCAGTTTATATGTTATCCATGGGTTCTATTTAGTTGCGACCCAATGAGATGAGGGTATGTCATTTCATGCATCATTTAGGCACATGATAGAAATCACATGCCATGCATAGTTCCATGCCATGTAGGCGCATTAGAAATTGCATGTTGTTGTGATATTTGTTTTTCTAGAAAGCATGTTGTTGTGATAAATTCTTTGATAAATATCTGATATTTGATAGAGTACTACTGTGTGAGATTCGGAATGATTGAATGCCAAACATTGGTTTTTTGGGAGTCTGAGCCCTCAATGACCAGAATTTTGTGGATCATTAACTATTTACCTTGTTATAACACGTATAAGATGCCAAGATTTGATTTGCAAGGAGTATGGGCCCTCATAAATCCGAATTTGGCACTTAAGTGTAGTTTTCAGTGATTCATCTGGGCTCCAGAGTAGTTTTTGAGGCATACTATCCGGACAACCCATCGTATACACCGTGTAGTTCAATGGACACACGCCGTGTGTTTTTCTGTTCCAGAAGAAATATAAAATTTTTAAGTACACTCCATGTACCCTCAGTACACTCCGTGTAGTCTCTTTCCGTATCATAGGATGTGTTGGTGGGGGCATAGGGTAGAGTATAGCTTGGAGAGAACACGCCGTGTACCGGTTGTACACGCCGTGTAGTTTTGACCCAGTGTATGTCGTGTAACTAACAACATGGATGGAGGAAACTTCAAGACATACACGTCGTTTCCACCTTGAACATGCCATGTAGTCTAATCTATGTACCAGCCGTGTCACGAACAACACGGGTCAATGTTATCTTTCTTATTAACAGGTCGTGTGCCTGTGGGACAAACCGTGTAGTTTTGACCGGTGATAGACTGTGTGGACTTAGCCGTGTGGCTGGGGAAACAGGGTGGAGTACACACCGTGTGCGAGTGTAACATGCCGTGTAGTGTCGGCCATGTAGCCTACTGTGTCACTAATGACAGGGGCAGTTGGAAATTTAACTATACACACCGTGTAGATCTTATACCTGACGTGTAGTTTCGATCGGAAGTGATTTGGGTGGCTAAGCCGTGTAGAAGGACCCGGGCTGGAGAAGAAGAGTCAGGTACACGCCGTGTACTCTTCTTTTCCATATTTTGAATGCTTTCTTCCTCCTGTTCCCTTTTTGTCCCCTAGTCTTATGTCTTTGATAAATTTAAATCTAAATCATTTTTGACCCTGTAGAGTCATTCTGCCGAGACTTCCATGTGTAGTTCGCCAGGCGAGCGGCAACGAGTATACGCTGGAAACGGTAGGCCATGGGCTACTAATGAATCCACCAATAGATACAGATGCGGCGCCAACCATTATACCGGACACAGGTGCAGATGCGCAGTTCCGTGAAGGCTTCACGCGGTTTATGCAGACCTTCCAGGGAGCACCGCCGGCTGCCACATCTATGGTAGAGCTGACTCGTATCTTCCAGTAGCAGCATCTACCTATGTTTTCAGGGGATGGTGGACCACAGGTTGTGGAGTCTTGGTTGGGGTCGATGTAGACTATCTTCTAGCATCTTGAGACGCCTCCAGGGTGGATGGTCAAGATCGCAACATATATGCTTTGTGATTCCTCCGATAGGTGGTGGGATGTTACCCTCAGATAGATCATCATAGAGAAATGGCATGGGAAGATTTTCAGATAGCCTTCTATGACTTCTTCCTCCCAAAGAAGCTGAGGGTAGATTGCGCTTGAGAGTTCATGAACCTACAACAGGGTGTTGTGTCGGTGATGGAATATTCTACTTGTTTCACCGAGCTTCAACGTTTTGCACCCGTTCTGGTGGGTGATGAGATGTTGAGGGATAGAAAAATTAAGGATGGTCTTCGATATGACATTTGAGCAATGGTGAATGTTTTCATGTTGCCTATAGTATATGCTATTGTGAACCAGGCACTGATTGCCGAGAAGAACCTTTGGGAAGCTAGTGGTGTTGGCCAGGGTGGTTCGACACTAGTTTCTAGTACTATTTCTACTGGTACGAGGAAGAGGAAGATGGATTTCTCTCATGGTGGCAGTACGAGACATAAGTATTCTTCAAGTGGATAGGTCATGTGCTACCAGTGTGGTAAAGAGGGGCACAAGAGAATGTAGTGTCCATGTGACCCAGTGGACTGCCGAGCTTGCGGTAAGATGGGTCATCTACAATGCTTTTGAAGGGTGTTTCTACCAGTGTCTATTGAGAGGGCTTCTATATAGACTCCGCGTGTGGGGGTAGGACCAATAGCTTCTTACCAGTCGGGAAACTAGAATATGTAAGGGCGTGCAGGTAGAGATGGTGGTCATGGTCATGGTAGCCAGACACCAGGATCTCAGAGGTAGTAGGGCGTGACAACTCCGTGTAGCCAGGATGTGTCGTAGGGTCGCGACACTGGGAAAGCATATGCAGTGCAATAGACCCAGCACGACCAGGATCCCTGACCTTCTACTGTCATAGGTACTATTCGAGTAGCTTCTGTTTTATCTTCAGTACTTTTTGATATGGGTACTACACATAGCTTTATATTTGTTCCCATTGTGAAGATCCTTGGGCTCTGTGTTTCTACTTATTTTGATATCATGACGTTAGACACTCCGTTGTGAACTAAAACAACTAGTGTGTGTCAGTGTGGAGAGTTCCCCCTTGCGGTTGGTGGGTGTCACTTTTTTTGGGACCTCTATGTCTTGGAGATGACGAGCTATGATGCCCTTCTCAGGATGGACTGGTTGGTTTCCTTTCTAGCCTTTGTAGACTACTATCGTCACTGGGTGCGTTTCACATCACCAGAGGGTGGAGTGTTTCTATACAAAGGCGAGTGGGATGTTCAGGCGAGTCGAGCTGGACTAGAGCCTCATGGATGAGGTGGAGTCACAACCCATATTGAGTTTATATCTAGATTATCAGGGGACTTGTCAGAAGGACTTCCCTCCATTGGTTGATCATTTTAGGTATTTCTTCTCAGACGACATTTCAGGTCTACCTTCAGAGTGTGAGGTGTAGTTCTCTATTGAGCTTGTGCACAGAGCATCACCAGTGTCCATTACTCTTTATAGTATGGCTACACCTGAGTTGCAGGAGCTCAAGAGACAGTTAGAGGAGTTACAAGAAAAGGGTTTCATCCGACCCAGTACTTATCCTTGGGGTTCGCCCGTCCTGTTTGCAAAGAAGGAGGATGGTACCCTCAGACTCTGTGTGGATTATTAGAAACTGAACCACCTGACGGTTAAGAACCGATATCCCTTGCTGAGTATTGATGATCTTTTTTATCATCTTTGGGGAGCACTAGTGTTCTCGAAGATTTACTTGAGATCTGGATATCATCAGTTGCATGTGAGACCATAAGATATACATCTCACAGCCTTCAAGAGCAGGTATGGTCTATATGAATACTTGGTAATGTCGTTAGGACTTACAAACACGCCAGCAGTTTTCATGGATCTGATGAATCGTGTGTTCCATTCTTATCTGAATTATTTTGTGGTAGTATTTGTGGATGATATCTAGGTGTACTCTCACACTCGACATGACCATGCCCCCATCTTGAGATTGTACTGAGTACACTGAGGGAGAATCGAATATATGATAAGCTCTCAAAGTTCCACTTTTGGATGGACTAGATACACTTCCTAGGTCATGTCATCATAGAGGCAGGAGTTGCAGTAGACCCAGAGAAGGTGAGAGTAGTAGTTTCCTGGGAGCAGCCTAAGAATGTGTTTGAGATACGAAGTTTCATGGGGATGGCTAGTTACTATAGACCATTTATCTAGAACTTATACTTCTTAGCAGCACCATTGACGGGTTTAACTAAGAACGCTGTGAAGTTTGTTTGGACAGAAGTTTGTGAGGCAGCCTTTTGGGAGTTGAAGGGAATGTTGACATCGACACCAAACCTGATACATCCTGATCAATAGAAGATCTATACAGTTTACTGTGATGCATCGGGTTTTGGGATGGGAGTTGTGTTGATGCAGGTCGATCGAGTTGTTGCGTATGGGTATTGACATTTGAGGCCACATGAGAGGAATTACCCAATGCATGACCTCGAGTTGGATACTGTTGTGCATGTGTTACGCTATTGGAGAAATTATCTCTTAGGAGAGACTTTTTTGGTTTTCACCGACCACAAAAGTCTCAAGTATATTTTTACTCAGCATGACTTGAATCGGAGACAATGAAGGTGGGTCGAATACCTTCAGTCCTTCAATTTTGAGCTTTCCTACACACCTGGTAAGGGTAATGCAGTTGCTGATGCACTGAGCAGGAAGACTCAGACACATTCTGTTCATGAGGCAAGTGGTGAATGGCAGCTTATGGCTTTGTTCTCTGAGATGCATTTGGAGGTGCACGACAGTCAGGGTCAAACCTATCTTTCATTTTTAGCTATGACCTCTACCCTCCTGGATAGAGTGAGGATGAGACAACTATATGATTCAGAAGGCCTAGTTCTACGGGAGTCGGTGGCAAGTGAGGACCCTCCTCTTGGCTGGACGATAGGCGATGATGAGTTATTGCATTTCCATGGACCAGTGTGGGTTCTAGGGGAAATATGCAAGGAGTTTACGTGAGAGTTTGATGCTTCAGATTGGGTAGTTCACCCCGGAGTTACCAAGATGTACCGTGACATGAGACATTAGTACTGGTGGCTGGGTGTGAAGAGAGAGATAGCTGGTTATGTTACAAGATGTTCCACCTGTCATCATGTGAAGGAGGAGCACCAGAGACCAGCCAGACTGTTACAACAGTTACCCATTTTTGAGTGGAAATGGGATGATATCGCGATTGACTTTGTGACTGGGTTGCCGAGGTCACCATGAGGCAACGATGCCGTGTGGGTTGTTGTAGAATGACTCACAATGGTACCTCACTTTTTGCTGATCAAAGAGACCTTCGGATTTGACGAGCTCATAAAGTTGTATATCCAAGAGGTCGTACATCTTCATGGGGTCCCTCGTTCTATCGTTTCGGATAGGGATGCCAATTTTACATCTCGATTTAGGTAGAGTTTTCAGAGGTCACTAGGTACACATGTGCTTCTAAGCACAGCTTACCACCCTTAGACTAATGGTTGGTCAGAGCGTACGATACAGGTGCTAGAGGACATGCTGCATGCATGCATACTAGACTTCAAGGGATCTTGGGAGAAGCATATACCCCTAGTCGAGTTTGACTATAATAATATTTTCAAGAAACTATTAAGACGGAATCTTACGAGCCCTTATATGGTAGGCCATGCTGGTCACCATTGTGCGGGATAGAGGCAGGTGAGGCAGCTTAAAAGGTACCATTTCTCGTGTAGGAGACTTCTGAGCTGGTCCAGTTGATTCAGAAGCGGATGGCTATAGCACAGTCTCGTCAGAAATCATATGCTGATTTCTGCAGAAGTCCATTGGAGTTCGTGGTCAGGGATCTGGTTTTCTGGTGTGTTTCACTGACATTTGGACACAGACGGATCAAGAGATAGGGTAAACATTCACCGAGGTATGTGGGGCTATTTTAGATTCTTTAGAGAGTCGGGCCGGTTGCCTATCGGTTGTAGTTACCATAGAGATACCGGGTCATGCATGACATATTCCATGTATCTCAGTTGCGCCGTTATCATTCAGACCCATCTCACGTCTTTCAGCCCGAGGAGGATGAGCGTCAGATAGATGCATCCTTTGAGGAGCATCCAATTCGTATCGTTGATAGGAGCACGAAGTTTTTCCAAGGCCAGTCAGTTCCTCTCGTACGGTTGCTATGACAGCATGGCTGAGTGCAGTAAGAAACCTGGGAGCAGGAGACCGACGTACATGCTCAGTGTCCAGAGTTGTTCTGAGCTTTATCTTCACCACCCTTAGAAGGGAAATTTGGGGACGAATTTATTTAAGGGGGGATGTTTGTAAGAACTCAGTTCTTATTCTTTAGGTACATGTTTCTTCCTTCCTCTTTTCCTTAAGTGTTTTTGAGAAAATAATGAAAATTGGAGAATATCCAAAATTTGGTGACTACACACCATGTACATTTCCACACGCTGTGTACTTTAGCTGTGTGGAATGAGTACACAGGGCGTGTAGGCCTCTCAAGGATGATGGGTTTAAAAACAGACTACACACCATGTATAGGGTATTTACACGCCGTGTATTCATCCGGTAGTAAAATAGTAAGGTGGTGTCCAATTGAGCGACAGTACACACCGTGTACTCAGGTATTACACGCTGTGTACTCATGTCGATAGATGCACAGTGTCATGCTGGCGATAAGCCGCCAGCGGAATAGTTAAAAATTGAAAATTAAACACCGTGTACCCAATAGTACAAGCCGTGTAGTCTTTGTTTCGCTCTTAAAACTGGAGGAGAGCTTGGGAGAGACGACCAAAGCTTGGAGGACCTCCCGAACACACACCAGGAACCCGTTTTCTGCAGCATCGATCTCCTTCGAACCGCACGAGTGAGTTCTTCCTTCTCCTTGAGTAACTCCTGCAGATTATTCCTCTAAAAGAAGTTATTTTAGTTTGAATGAGGTTATTTTTACTTCATATCTACATCATTCTTGGGACTTTCTAGGAGCGTCATTCACGTATATCGATCAGGGTTGATCGAGGTAGGTTGTCTGGTGTTTAAATTCCAATTGCTGTGCATTTTGTGTACCATTGTTCTACAAACCCATGTTGGGGTGTCATGTGGCTGAGGCCTTGGCTGTTTTAAATACCTAGAATTGAATAGGTATTTAAATGTGATTATAAACTACTGTTTGGGATCGCTATTTGGATTCAGGACCACCCCAGGTGTGCGTTCCTCTGTTTAGCCATTTGGCTAGGTTACGCGAGGGTATGCCGTAAAATTTAGCATGCTTTTAAATTTCCTTGAGTGGAATTGTATATACTTTCTTTCTTATATGTTGGGATTGGTCCGGTTACTTGTGCCTAAGGGCAGTGTTTTACTTGCGCTTGAGGGCTGTGGATTACTTGCACCTGAGGGCAGTGTTTTACTTAGCCTGAGGGAAGTGTTCTGTTTACCCTGAGGGCCATATCAATTATGCCTGTGGGCAGCAAATTCTGTTATTGAGGGCGACACCTCGTACTCTTGAGGGAAATATCCGATATGTCTGAGGGCAGATACCTGAGGGTTTTGATTCTTTTTACCTGAGGGTAAGGTTTTCATGTTTGAGGAAATTGAATGTTTACTTAGAATATTCACTATGGTGGTATCATAAATTGAATGATTAAATGAACATTAAAATGGAAATATAACTGGCAGTTAGTTACTTTTGAGTGCTACTTAGTTTATTTGCATTTTACTATTGCACACTGTTGTTGCACTTTTACACTAACAGTTGGGCACGAGCCTTCAGTGGGTGCCTATTAAGATTTATTTCTCACACCCTGTTTGGGTCATGTCCTCAGACCAAAAAGACTATGTTGCTGTAGGTGTGGAAAGGGTCCCTATATAGGTACTTGATTGTTGCTGAGGAGTAGGGGAGCAGGGGACCGAGCATAGGCTCGCAATGCTGCCGGCTGTTCTATTTTGTTCTGCTATACATGTACTTTCTATTGTATTGTACTATACTACTGTGTAACATGTTCTGGATATTTTCTTAGAACTAGAGACATGTTGCATCCTAATCTATATAACTGTTTGTTATCTTTTATTGCAGTTGTTCATTTTAAATGTGTATTGTTTATTGCTTTTGCTGTTGTTGTAAGATATTTATCTTTTCTGTTGCGTTGCACTTGACAAATGAGGGCATAGTTTCCCCACTATCAGACCTAGACCCTTGCATCAAGTCGGCAACCTCTGGTGTTTTGGGAAATGCACTTGAGGTAGTGTGACCAACCGAGTCCGGGGCACCCGTTGAGTGGTACCCGGAACCAGGATGTTACATAAATAAATTATATGTCGTATTAGTTAATTGATTGAATTACTATAATTGAATGAAATTAATGAGATATGTATGTTATATAATTAAAAAGATATTTTTTATATTCATAGAATAGTTATTTTTGTCATATGGTATTTATAAACCCTATTTATGGTTTAAAAGAACCAATACGTTTTAAAAGAATGTTTTTTTACACCTTTTAAAGGAGAACTCTTTTCAATTTTTTATTTTGACATATTAATAATTTTAATATGAATATGTAAACAATTTATTTGGAAGAGGGAAATAAAAATTTACTTTGGTTAAGATTTTCATATTTTTTCTGATAAACATCACATTTTGATGAATAGTAAAAATAAGCAAAATTTTAATTAAAAACGACTGTTTTCATCGAGATAATTTATATGATTAAATTATAATATTGAATGGTTTTAAAGTATAAATAGAATATATTTTTACCATTTAATATAATTTATATTATTACCATTAATTTTACATTGAATTCATAGGTAAAAACATTTTAATCTTTTACAATGCTTTAACATTTAAAACATGTTTTCTCATTTCAACAATGGGATTAATTTTCAAATAATTATTAAAAAATATGTGTCTTGAATTTGGAAAAATTGATTACATATTTGAAATAATTAGGTCCAAATTATTTTAATAGGCTAAATATATTTTTGGGCATTATGAATGGAAACTACAGTAAATTTTATTTAACACAGTTAAAGGTAAATCAGGTAATTAAGGGTAAAAATAATATTATAAAATTACCCTACCACATGTATTAATATAATTGGATGATTATATGTGTCCCTAAAACAGACTTGGGTACCAATGGTATCAATTAGAACCCACTTGGATGATATTGTGACATTTAATTTATTTTATTTAATGAAAACTGAAATATGTCTCACTCAAACTTTAATAATAAAATTATTTTTAATATAAGTTTGTACAGAATATAAATTAGAATATAAAGACTCATTTTAAATTTAAAATGTATTTATATTTAATTTTTAGTAAATATATAATTACCTTATTTTCTTATACATTAATGATGCTGAAATGATTTATTTAGTGAAAAATCAATAATATAGTTTTTCATAAAATAATATTTTCCATCAAATGGACCAAACACTTGACCACACCTTATTGGTCAAGTATATATAAACCATAATAATCCAAGGGTCTACTTTTTGACCATTTATATCCTCATAAAAGAGATTATGACCCTTATATTATTTTATTTTAAATGACTTCAATGTTGTCACCTTCATAATTTAATAAATATAGCATTTAAAATGTTTAGGTTTTTAGAAGATAAATTTGACTAAAAGTATTATTTTGAATGATATTATATTTCTAATCATCATTGTAATTTATTTTTAATTTTTATGAAAAAAATAATTATATTAAATAATTTTACAAAAATGTGGTATTAATTATTTTATTAAAATAATTAACAAATAAATGGTTTTAAAAATGTTAAAATAAATATTATATAAACTAATTAATGTGCTCAAAAAATTTTTAGATGAATATAAAATTTCTGGACTTTATTAAATATTTTGGTTCGAATCTATCACTTGTGTTGATTTTATTGAAATTCAAATAAATTAATTGTGTCCAAATTGACACTATTGATATTTTATAAACATAACATATTATTAAATTTTTTAAAAATCACAAAAAATATTTAAGAATTACATATTTTAAAATTATATGGTCAAAATTTCATAATGTATCCAATTATGGAAAATTCACAACACATATGTAAGTATTTATAACCATTTAAAATTTAGAATATTATTAACACAAATAAAATTTAATATATTAAATAAAGAAAAATAAAAATGATATTATTTAAAATAAAATCAAAACATTTCTAAATTTTCTTGGTTGATTCAATTGGAACCCTATCTCATCTCATTATCAATTTTGAGTCATTTTCAAGTTATTTATGCGGGGTTTGATTTTATTTTAAATTAATATTTTGGATGTTTCTAAAAGTTCCCCTCTCCTCACTTATAAAAGGGAACCTCCTAATTCTACTCTTTACTCCATTTTAACCCTTAAAACTCGGCCAAAATCTATCCATTTACCTTTTAAACTTCCCTTTAAACATACTAATGGTACTGGTCTTCTTCGAAGGCCAACTTTAGTGCCCTAAATAGTGGTTTATAAGAGGAACGTCAAAGAAGAGGTAATATCATTTACTGATTCAATCAATCTTCTTTCTTCTTCTACTTCCTCTATATGCATTTTTTCATTATTAAGTATCAAATCCAGTATCAATTGTATAATGATATGTTATTAAAAATATAAAACAATCATATTCCATCTTCTATCCATCCTACAAAAAATGAAATCACATTGTGTGCATACGTATGGCATACCGTCTCAACGTCGTGGTGTAATATGTTTTTCATCTCCAACATACATGGATGGGTATAATGATGGAACAAATATCTACATATAATTATTTTAAAATGATAATTATTATGAAATATTATATACTATACACTTCAATTAAATTCCACAATCATGGGAATGATATCGTCGCTCGTGTGTATGTACGGCCTACCGTCTCCATGATGTGATACGATTCATTCTACATGATCATCACTAGATAATGATTATATAAATTAATTTAATTAATAAATATGATATGTACCATTATAATATCATTATTTAAATGATATTACTATAACCTAAAAATAGGAATATGAATTTATTCGACCAATCCTGCATAAGAACATAAAGCAGTTAACACCCGAATAATGAGTAACAATGAAATGTTACTAATAAATAGATAAGAATATAACCTTAAAATATATCATAAAAATGTGTATTATTCTTAAATAATTCAATGAAAATATTTAAATCATTATACAGGAGGTCCGGATAGGTACAAATTATATTAGACCTAAGGTAAAAGAAAATCATGCAATCTCATTTTTATCTGAGATTATTTATACTTAATAATTTACTCTAGCATATTTATCATCCACGTACATATTTCCTAAATTAATAATATTATTTTAATCCTCCTTAAAATTTTTTAATCCATTTTTACCGACGGATGGAATTTTATTAAAATATATGAAAGTAATCTTTTGTTGTTTGTTGTTTTTTGTACAAGATACTGTTTCACTTTTCTGGAAAAATTATAACAAGAATGATTTTTAAACTTATTCGGAATTAACAAATTTTTACGGTTTCATAAGTCCTTATTTCCATGAAGCTTCCTCTACAATATTTCAAGATTATTTTCAACAATTTTTTTTCATTTAAAATTAAATGACATTTTGAGAAAATAAAATTATTTTGAAGAAGAAAAAAAATTTCCTCAAGAATTCATTTCTAGTGTTTTATCAAATCCATTTTCAATATTATATTACATTATTTAATATGGTTATGTTTCATTTATAATGACAATATTATTTTCAGTGTTTGATTTTTTTTATGACAAAATTATATCCATTTTTATATGGATTATGTTATGATGGGATGATGTTTATGAAACCCATTTAATTCACTGGGTTATGATGAATGATTTATGTTTATTTTGTGGTACACATAAGAATGATTTAATTTTGAGATGGGTGGGACCTATATATGCCTACATTGAATTGGGTAATTATTTATATCTCATCAGATACACATGGATGTGACGGAAAGTAAATTTGGTTCAGTATTACAGGGCCGAAACAAGGAGTGAACTCAGTTCATTAATGGACTTTGTCTGCTATGATGGTCCTGGAAGTGACCCTTGACTAATATGAAATTATTTTCTATGATTATGTGTTTCTTACACAAAATTTCATGTCTTATGTTATGACTATTGGTATTATATTTCACTTTTATGATTTATCCCATGACATGATATTATGATCTTTTATATGCAGGATAAGATTTTCAAATGTTCTGTTCTTATGAATATGATATGATTGATATTTATTTTATTTACTCTTACTGAGAATTTGGCCTCACCCTATTTTATGTTTTATTTCACCAGGTTATGACGATGGATATTGAATAAGATAAGTCAAAAAGAAGAATAGTTATAAAGAAATAAGTGGGAGGAAATATTGATGTTTCCCATTTTCTAAAGACACTGTACCTATACAGTCCTTTTTTGGGGTTTTCATATTTCTTAATGAATGTTATTAAATTTTGATGTAATATAAATTTATGTAATTTAGGGGTTATTATAAGAATTGCACGAGATTGACCTCTCATTGTATATTTATTTTAAACAATAAATAAAATTTCCTTCATATTTGGAGCAATATATATTAACAATGTAACATCAATAAATAAGCTATTATAATAAAATGGAATTCATTCCCTAGTATATTTAGAAGTATTATTCTTGTAACTCACATCAAATTTTGTATGAACATTCAACCTATGTTCCTTTTGGGAGTCATAGTTCCCTGTGATCTATGACAACATTAAAAAAATATAAATAAAAAATGTAATATTTGAAATATATAATGTTATCTTATAAATATTTAATATAATGAAAATATCACTGTAGTTAATCTATTTCTTGAAAAATACATTAATCCAGTAGTGTGAGGAATAATTTTATTATATAGACTTGATACATTTTTACTTGAATCATAATGAAATAAATTACATGTGATTTCATAGTAAAGAATTTTATTTCATGTCCCTATATATTAAATGTGATTAATAATATAATATAGTTTTTCATACCAAAAACTTTTCATGGAGATGAAAATCAGAAAACACCTTCCACTGCTCTCTCCGTAAGCTTAATATTAAAATAAAAAAGATTATATTTAGTATCCAATGATGAATCATTGAATTCATTTAATAATTCATAATTAAAACATTTATAAGATTTACTAAAGGATTTCAATTTTTACTTTTTTACGATATGATCAAAAATAGTAATGTTGAATAACATCTATAAAAAGAGGTCCATTTTTTAAATATTACAAATTAAATAACTAATGTCATTAAATGGAGCCATGATTTATGAAAATTACATTTATCTAGGAATCAAATACTTTATTCATAAAATAGTGAGGCATATAGCTCCAATAAGAATATATAATTCGATGAGTAACTAACACTGCCACCAACTAGAGAAGAATCTATCCAAATATTTATGAAACATAATCTATGGGGAATATATAAAAATAAAATTGGACCACTATCAAAAATCCATTCAGATTAGTGACATATGAAGTTTTAATATTTTCTCCATAGTAACATTATTTCAATAATTTATGAAAAAATTAGTTATTCGTAAAAAACAGTGAATCAACATTATTCACATTAAAATTTGTACACATTTTTGTTATCATCTAATATCCTAATGTTGAAATGGAAGTAAACACATGTCCATCACTATGTATTTTTCGTATGTTAATACTAATGAATATAGATGAAATGTGCTAGATGATAAAGTGATGGAAAAGGCTGGTGTGCCAAGAATTGGAATTAGGGAGGTAGAGGTTGTTCCAAATGCTGAAAATGAAATAGGGAGGGAGACTAAGGGATCTTTAGGTATCTTTGTGGTTGAGTAAACCTCCAATGGGAGTTTACTATGATCAGTTAAATTCTTCTTCCTTAGAATTTTTGTCATTAAAACAAAAAAATTACAACAGAACATATATTTTGAAAAAGTAGTGTAGTACAATAAATTTTGAAATGGAAACATATGTACAGTACTAAAAAAAATTAATATGTGTAGAAACAATAAATATATGTATACATCAAAAGTCATTTTAAATGTATATAACATCAATATTCTTTTTTATACGAAGAGATAACCCTAATATTTAAACCAAAAAATATCTAAAAATATTTCACAACTTAATTAATTTTATTCATGAATTTACAAAAAGTTTGGTTTGAAAAATCAATTAATGTATGATTTTGAAAACATTCAATTAGATAAAAATCAAAGAACTGAATTGGAAATCAAGTGAAACATGATTTCCAAAAAAACTATCTTTTGAACACATGAATTAGAATAGTTTGATATCCAAATTAAGTATTAAAAATAAAATAATGATTTTTTTTATAATTTAAGGACTCAAAAATGGGGCCACCTAACTGAAACTCAACACATTTGAAAATGGTGGCATTATTCCACCACAAGAAAGCGGAAGACACCCTAGAGAACAAAGTGGGACTGAAAAAACATGAAAACAATAATGATAATTAATCCCAAATGGATGAAAAACAATAATGAAACATGAAATCTATATAAATACATCCTCATCAATGGTAATATAATGGATTGACCAAAATCATGTCTCATGATCCATATACACCCTGAATAATCAAATCAAACCCCTAGTATCATGTTAGAGTTGGAAAGATTTTTTAATCATTGTGGGAGAGAAAAAAATGACAATACAATTTTTAAATTGGTGGTGGAGAGAGGGAAGGGTCAAAATAGAGGGGGATTAGTAGAGGGTAGTGAGGGGGATGGGGAGATGATGAGGGTTCAGGTAGGGAGGTCTCAAAGGGAGGACTTAGGCATATGAGGCTTAAGAGAGATTGGGGTCCAATTATAATATATGAGGTTTAGTAAATATGGGGGAGAATGGGAAAAATGATTATGGATCAGGTGAGAAGGGGGACTCATAATGATCAGAATCGGTTATGTGTGTCTCATGGAGAGGGTGGGATTGGATTTGTGTGAAATATAGGAAGCAGATTTTGTTTTAATACAAACAGTTAGTAGTGGGTTTTCATCAACTGTCGCCATTTGTTTTCATATTTTTTGGTAAGGTTAATGAAACTAACCTAAAATATATATATTAATTCCTATAATATTTTAATTACAACCTAAATCATCACACACTACCATCAAATGCGTTTCAAAATCATCATTCGTGTGTACGTGGACAACAACCGCATGAACCAATGTCATTCGTCTTCCATTACCACCATTCAAGTTTAGAAAAAATGATAGGAATACTATTAATATATGAATTTTATGATATTTATGATTCTATTATGATTATTGATTTTTTTATATCACATATATCTTTATTATTTCCATTTTGTGATAATATGATAATGGTGCACGTGTTTACGATAGACTACCAACTAGCGATACAATTTGATTTTTTCATTCTATACATGGAATGCATTAAAGATTATATTAATTAAAATATGTTATATATATGAAATAATAGTTATTATATAATGATAATATATATATATATATTTTACCTTTCTTTATTTCAATATGATATTAAAATTGATATAACACACATGCATACTTCAAACCTACCATCTCAATGAATGATGCACTCAAATTCCAATCACCAAATATTATGGATTAGTCTAAATAAACATATAATGAATATAGAAGACATGTATATAATGTTTTATATTCTAGATATACTTAAATACTTATCTAATCATGAGGACAATGAATAAAAAGTCAATACATATATGAAAAACTAACCGATTATTACCAAAAACATACCTTCAGCCTTGAACTGTTAATAAACGGGTAATTAAAATTCATACGTCACTCAGAAATAGTGTTATATATATGAATATGTTTCTATTAATGATTTTTTATAAATGTATCTTTATTATACAGGTGTTTTGAACGTGATTGATGAGAATTAAGACTTAAGGTGAGGGATTTCTGTCTCACATTATAGTTTGGTGAGACATATGCAATATTCACCACCTATTTTTCATATATGGTTTATATTTTGACCATGAATGTAATTTATATTTCTTTTAAATAATTTTTTTAGATTTAGACATCCATTTGAGGATATCTCTTTCATAGGTTTATGCTTTCAGAGTTACCATTGAAGTAAGAGAATTTTCACTCAATTTTCCATCTTTGAGTTACATGTTATGTTATGAACCTATATTAATCTATGAAGTATATATAATACCCCATTGTAATGTTATATAATGAATATAATTCTTTTCAAGATATTTTAATCTTCATGTAATGATATCATTTCAAGGGGATTAGGATTTAGTATTTCTAAAATTTTAATGAATTTATGTTACAATCTCATCGTTTATCGAGATTGTTTACGATTAAGTCTCCAATGTTCATATATCGTGATCTAACACTCAAGAATTATCATTACATTCATTATAATATGGTTATTAATGGGTTGTTTGAACAAATGGTTCAATTATTCCACTCTTTTATAATAATGATAACTATGAAAATATTTTTAATAAAATATTTCTTTTTCCTTATTTTCGGTCAGAAATCGCTTTTATTCAAAAACAACATTTACTAAAAAAATTAAATATATTTTTAAATGAAATTTATAGGTAATTTTTTAAAAAATATTTTTTAAAATGGTTTATTTTTAAAAATTGTTTAAATGATTTCATAATCCATTTTTATAAGTTTTTAAGATTATATTCAATGAAATGTTTTTTCAAAATTGAAGGGAAATTTTTCTCAAGAAATATGTTAAATGGGACTTTAAGAATTATTTTTCATCCAAAATTAAATCCTTTGGTGTTACATATTTTTTATGGGTGATATGATTCAATGATACCATTCATATTCTATCTTTTGAATGGTTTACTTTTTGATGAAAGATGGCTGTGGAACCCATTTCTTTTCCTTGTGTCAATTATTTCTCCAATTAATTTTTATGAAACCTCTTTCCAATCTGTAGATTATTCATGTTTCAATGAGATTCACATGAAACCCAAATATATTACTTGGATTAATCATGTTATAGAAAATTAATTGTTTTTAGTAGTTTTTATGATTAAATGCACGATCATTGTACTTTATTCATGTTCTGGTTATTAGACATAGAATAAATGATATGGTAGATGATATAACACCTGATAATCCAATTATATACTATATGATGTCATGGTCTTAGGTAATCCTATTTCTGGTTATACGTTGGGCCGACCCATATATCTTCGTTTTATCCAATTACAACTTATATGATGGGGCGACTCGGATAGCACTGGTAAATCCTATTACTGCTTATACGATGGGGGGACCAAATAGAAATAATAATCTCATTATAGATTATATGATGGGGTGGACCATATAATTATGTGTATGCCTATTATATCTTATCCGATGAGTCAACCCATATAACGACTAATGATATAACTGTATCATATATGATGGGTGTACCAAGATATACCTTTAATACATTGGTTATTATGAATGCTATATTAGCTTAGATGGTACATGTGTGTTTAGCTGAAGACCAATGATGAGGATACATAGGTGTTTAGCCTAATCCTAAAGATTAGGGTACAAGTGTGGTTTTCCCAAGCACAAAATGGAGGGTACATGGGAGGTCAGCCCAATCCCAATGTAGGTATACGGGTTGTTATCATAAGACTATCATGTAATGTATTTCTTTGTGGGTATTATTGAAATATGATTGTTTATGATTGTGTTTATACCACAATTCCATGACTTATTCAAATTTTTTTTATTCTGTTGCCTTATTTTCATGAATCTCTTTTGATTCATGTCTTATGGTCAACCAATATTTGTCCCATGACTCATGTATATGATCTTTGATATGAATGTTATGGCATTAATATGTTATTATCTAGTTCTCATACACATATTCCAATTTTATGATAACATATCTCCTTTATTTACCCTTATTGAGCATCTGATATCTCCCTTTCTTATGATTCCTCTCCCCATGTTTAAAGAATGCTTTAAATTTGTAGTTCTAATTAGGAATATTTTTTTCTGGGATACATTGAATATATTTTCCCATGTTAGAAGATTGTGTTACATGTCTCCAATTTTAACACAAGGACCCCAATCACTGGGAAGATCCGTGATTCCACATAACCTCATATGTTTCCCCCCATACGCAAGAATTTGTCGACTAGAAGAGAGATTCTGAGTCCATAAGTGGGGTGAATATACCTCCAATATCATGTAATAGGAACATCAATAAAAAATGAACAATATAATAAATAAGTATAGTAATGATGATAAAATTTAAAGATTACATAAATTTAATACAAATAAATAATCCCCTATAAGTGTAATGCATGCCCAGTGGAAATGAATTTGATAATGTAAATAAATAAATAGTGTACCCTATAAAGTTCCTCTTTGTATGCTACAATCTATATGATCATCTACTATGCCATCAACCACATATCCCATTCAATTTTCCATATCCCTCATTAAATGTACAAGGGCATCGAAATTACCGAGTAGGGTGTGAGTATAAGAGTCAGGACACCACCATGTATCTATAACCTAACATTATCATGTAAAATAGTGTATGTTGTAATAATGATTAATGTGTAACTATAATTTACATACAATCCAAAATTGAGGGTTTTGCAAAAACCAAGCCTCTACAAACCCATGGTCATACCCAATTTGGATATATAATGGATGGATAATCAAGGTGTCTGATGAATAAAGTATTAACAATGAGCATATGAATCATGTTTCTTATTTTCGTGTAATCATGAATCTTGACATGATTTCTCATCAAGAAGGTTATCTTCATGGAATAATCAAGGAATCGAGAACTAATTGACATTCTATAGTCATCAAGTATCATAACACTTGGAATAAAATAGTCATCGAGTTCATAAGATGATATCCATGAGGAGTCATCATATCCCTACCCTGTGTATAGTTCCCTCATCATCATTATCGCAAACCATGTGAACTCCCCAACATGGGATAAACATGTCATGATAGTACAACAAATCTTAAGATCCATGGACATAACCAAAGAGCCATAAATATCACGGTAGGATCCACGAGAAAGAATGTAATATCCTTACAAGCAATGTACGACACATAATACATGTGATCAAAAGAAAACATGAATAAAAAGCTATAAATTACTCATGGAATGTAGTGTAAAACAGGGTTACCAAGGCTGCACACACATCAACATGTGATCATAATATAGAATAGTCATGAAAATAAGTCTGGGTATAATTATATTAATTATAACATATTTAAATGATCCGAAAAACTTAAGAATATTCCTACTTAGAGATTCATTGATGTAAAATGGTCAGACAATAAACCTATAAATATATCTCTTTGCATCCTTATTATCGAAAACTTTTAACTCGTCAAATATCATGGTGCATCATGAATCCCTAAAACTAAAACCTACAATTTCATTTTGTAAAGAAACAAAATATCACATGTGAAGATACTTTCGCCCTTATGAATATTTTTAGAAATTATCATTCAGGTTAAATAGGTTTCATGCAATGTTCTCCTACAATAAAAATTAACACTAGATAATTTAACAAAAAACTATACTTTTATCATTATATTTTTGAAATTTACTATGAATTATCCCTTAAATTTATCTTTAGATAATATTTATTAAAAATCATCTATTTTTACATATATTTGGTAATTAAATTCTAAATTAAAAATTATAATTATTAGTTTATAATTTGTTATAAATCATCCTTTATAAATATCATTTCATAATTTAATATAATTTATCTTCTTATAGATATATTTTTATAATTTATTATAAATTACCCTTTTTATTATATTTTGTACTCTTATTATAAATTTTATATTAATAATTATATTTGATAATTAACTCAGATAATAAATTGCCCACTAATAATTAATTTCCCATTTCTAATTGTCTCATTATAATCTTGTATAAACTATCATATGATTAATTTATATTATTATATTTATAACTATCCTTTTAATAACTTTTAGGAACTATATTCAATAATATCATGCACTTATTCTTTGTAGAATCATGGAAAATATTTTCTAGAAGTTTCAATAATTTATCCATTGGAAATTCATTAAATTACAAATTGATAATTTTATTTTAATAATATATCCTTAAACATCCAACGTGATTATCAATACATATATATCTCTCTATTATGATAATTTTATAAAATATTATTTTTTGATAAGTTTCACATAAATATCTGTATATATTTTATTTACTAATTATTTCTTAAAAATCCAAAAAATTGACATTTGATTATTTTAATGAATTATCCATAATCATAGAATGTGAACATTGATATAAATATAAATATATATCATTTGATAATAATTTAAAAAACTATTCTTTGATAATCCAGGTAAATTTACCAGTTGATAAATTTTAGAATTATTATTTTATTTCCATATTAATATTTTTCTTTTTTTTAAATTTTTATAAGGGAAAAAATAAAATTTAAATAAAATTGAATAAAATAAAATAAAAAGGAAAACACCTGCATACATGGAGAACTAGGGTAGGAGTACAGATTTCCCCACCTAGTGATACATGAATAAAGGGATCCTAGGACCTTATCTTACTTCATGTAAGGGAAACTAACCCTACTTGGAGTTGATGAGATTGAACCAAGGAAAATAATCTCGTGTCTCGGTTTTATCATAACCCTATGTGTGTACATACATCACCCAACAATCTAACACCAATTTAAGACCACTTTTCATTGAAAAATAAATGTCGAGTCAATAGATTCACTCCATTAGTGTATTACCATCAATATTCTGTTAAAATGAGTCATATTTGAATCTCTGAAAATGTTCTATGGGAAAATAGAGGGTTCTCTTATATATTGGGGAATATGCATAATAAATTTATTTTTAAATAAAGTTAATTTATTAATTTATTAAATCTCTATAAATAAATTTATTTTTTGGCATTCTGAGTAAACAACCATTGCGTATGAAAGTTATACCAATCCTATGATAAACCAAGTGTTCCATACATAATATTGCTTGCTGAATTCCCCTACAATGCCCCATTTTAATGGATTTTTTTTAAAAAATATTATACTGAAAAATATTGAAAAATTAATCCTTAAGAGAGACCTTTACAGACATCCTATGATTAAAAATGATATACCAAACCTAGGTTGACCACTATGTCCTGGACCTAATGGTGGTTTCAAATATCTCATATGACTCACTGTATTTTGATTTATAAAATTATTTTGATTAAATTATGTTCTCCTATTATAATATAATTAATATTTTTTTATATCTATTCATAGTATTTATAGTCTTAATAATATCACACTAACATAACTTCTAACTCTAGAAACATTTGATCTAAAATTACAATGTCTTAACATGGATATTAACCTTATTCTAGTCCTCTAATACCTTAATTAAGTTTTTCCCTTTGTTACATAATTTTTTCCCCATAAAATACTTATAATTTATCAACGAGATAACCTTTTGGAAATTATAAACAATTAGGATATGAAAATTCTCTCTCTCTATCTAATGAATTTTCATTCTGGAAGATGTTACTCTAGTTGTCTTTCTTAAAAAACATAGGCTACTGAGATCGAACATCAGACTTGCATTCCGACATCTCTTATTGGTTCATTCAATGTGACCACCAGATTAGGACTAGTTGTACCTTCTATACTTACATCAAATTCTCTATTTGATCTATGGTCTACACAAGAAAGTCCCATCAAAAGCATCATTATCTACGTTAATGTCTTCACAATCAAAAACATGAGCAGGGTCAGGATTGGACCTCCAAATTTGTGACACCTAGAACACTTTATGCATAACTCTATAGTGATAAGGGAGGTCAAGAGGATATAACATTTCCCTGAACCTCTTGGAAATATAAATGTGTCCCTGATAACATGGTTCTAGATTTTCTTACTTTCCATAACATTTATTCCCTAACAGAGGTGTTACACTCCAGAAATCCAGATCTCCCACACAAAACACTAAGGGTTTATTCCTATTTTAATTATATGATCTCATTATTCTCTAAGTTTTTATCAATATCTTCTCTTTTAGGTTCACTATATCAGAGGTCGCCTAAATCATGCTAGGGTCAAACAACTACTGCCTCACCTACCTTGGGCGAACACAATGGTGAGCATCAAGTCCTCCAATAAAGCACATCATAATGTTTCATCTAGATAGAACCCTAATAACTATTGTTATACCTGAAATCAATAAATTCTAGGTTATAATCCCATGATCACCCAATGTCAAGAATGCGTTATCAAAGAATATATTCTAATATGTGTATATTTCGCACAAACTATAATTCGGTCTGAGGAAGCTACATCATGCACATTCTCAGCTTAGTCCCTTGGTATTTTTAAAGACCATACAAGTGAATGATGTAAAATATGAATCTCTTTATAAAAAATTTCTCAATGGGACTCCATATAGGTACGTAATCTCTTATACATTGAGCTTTCCCAGCTCCTCTATTGAGTGAGCCTTTCTGATCTGTAAGAAGTAAGAATACTTCATTAACAGATTGAAAATCACAAAGATTTCATCACAAATCCTATGGATCATCAGTAACCCCATACCAATATCTATCATAATGTCCAAAAAATTCCACATAGGTATGATGAGTGTCTATAAAAACCCATCAGGAAGGTGTTACTCAGACAACACCCATAGATAGTTAAGGCATTGGGAGACAAAGTAAGAACTGTCACTCTTCATCCTCAGAAACGAGAACTATCACCTGAAGTCATGATACATCTTAGGCACACTAGGACATACTTTCCATCTAGAGGTATGTTAATCCATAGTCATCTCCTCTTTCATAGACATGTGGAAAACTACAATTTCATATTCCAAGATCATATCAGTGTCACCCATTGACCATCTGAGGACTAAGTGATTACCAACTAATTATTCCCTCATTACAACACACACTATGGATGATTTTTGTTTATCCTTTACCTATTACACAAGTATTGATGTAACTAACATGGGATAAAAATGAATGCAACCATGGTCCTCTAACGAATCCATCCTCTATTTATATAATAAACTCATTAAGTTCCACTTATCCATTGAGATACTATATCCAAGTTCTTTCTCATCCCATGTCTTACGGAAAATAGAATCCTCTACACCTTTTACCTTACAATTTACATATTCCATATCAATGTAAAATATTAATAGATACTCAATTCTGTACATATGCCTCATATTCAAGTCCCTCTATGTGATAATATTGAAAATTCTATTATGGTATGAGTAAAAAATAAATTTATCACCTAAGATATAGTTTCTCTAACATTTTTGAGCATGGACTGTGAGTGAAAACTCAGAATCTTGTTAAGGTTTGTTCTCAGGGGGTTATAGCTGACGAGACCCAAAGTCTACTATTGTAACAAATCAGAAAATTTGAAATTTTTTAACTATATTGTTATTTTAATTAAAATAAATCATATATTAAATTTTAAGAATATAAAAAATAAAATTTATTTTTATTATTTTTCATAAAAATATATTACCTTTACTATGATTGTTGAATTTTAATTAATCATACTTGTCTTTCAATATATTATTATTTTGGTGGCATATAAGTTGATCTTAGTTTAAAATTTTTAATTTGAAAATGTTGATTTTAAAAACATAATTTCATTTAAAATAATATTTAATCACTTGATTATTTTTATATGAAGGGATTGTGAAACCTTTATAAATAAATATAGACATAAGAAATCATTCTTAAAAATCAAAATAATGATATATATGTTTTATTTATTTTTCATTTAAATAAATATTTGAATAATAAACATTGAATTAAATTATATTGATACAATGAATAAAATTTATAATTAAAATGAAAAACTTTTTTTTTCAGGAAACATATTATATATAATATATTGATGAATTTATTTTAACATAAATTCAATTTAATAAAATTAAATAAAATATATAAACGTTAAAAAACAATTAGGTTGATTTAAAAAAATATTTTGAACGATTGATATGTATATATATTAAGAAAAAATATAGATTGTTTAAAAAATGGATGATAAATTTAAGAAAATTAAAACCTGAAATCGGGGTCAAGGGTTTCATTTGAGGCTCTAATTGAGTGGGTATTCGAAGGAGCAGTCATCCATCATTGAGTTGAGAGTAGGTGCCGAGCTCAAGAGATAGAGAAATAGAGATCTATTCTAGTTGTAAGGGGTTCATCGTCGGTCGACAACGAAGCCAAGCGCGAGTAAGGGCCAACGTTAAGGGCGTGAGCTAGGCGAGTGAGATACAGATGATTTCGGTTGACATCTTCCAATCTTGATGGTTTAGATCACTATTGGGCATCGTTATTAAGATCCTCTCTTGGGTGTGTATTTTTTCATTTATGGTATACGAAAATTTAAAAAATCATATCACCTTGATTGAATTTGATATATAAATACCTCATTTTTCCATTTTTTTTACATTTTTCTTCTTCGATCTTGCCATCTTGGTCACCTTCTAATCGATACATTGAATTTTATGCAACAAAACTTTGTTAATTTTAATTGTCATGTCTCAATTTTCAATGAATTTTGAAAATTTTATTTTGAATCTTATCCCATCCCTTCTCTATTATTATTCGTTTTCACTGAATTGATTGACTCTATCTACTTTGTTTTGTATTTTTATTCAAACAAAAATATTTAAAACATTATAGATTCTATTGGTTTAATGTTGGTCTATTTGATTTGGTTTTTTCTTCAAATTTCAATGTTAAAAACAGTATATAATTCCACATATTTTGATTTCCAACATTTCCTATTGTTTATCGAGTGGACATGGTTTGAGGCGTCTTGAAGATGTTTTGACATTTTGAATCGAATTAGTGTCCATGTTATGAGTTTATTTTATTTTAGATATTTTTTCTTCTGACTAATAGAGTTTTTCATTCTATTAATTTATTATGGTTGTCAAATTATGAAAATATTATTTTATGAACATATTTGGGGTCTGATAGTTGTGATAAATATTTTTTTTGTTTATCAGCAGTATTTTGAAATTTCTATATATGTAGTTATTGACATGATTGGTTGAGAGGATGAATGTTCAGAATAAACCTATTACGTTCTATTTTCACATATTCCACATCTTCAAACTCTTAAAAAGAGTGAGAGGAAGTGAGTGATCCATCATCTTATGATGATAAAACAAAATAATCCCTAGTAAGTAAAAAGTAATGGATGTTTGCTATTTATTTCAATATTATAATTTCAATTTTTTCTTTTTTCAATATGCGATTTCGGCAATTAAATCATTTATGTTTATATTCATTTTATGAAAATTATGTTTAAATCTAGCTTGGTGTAAGGTATTTTTCCTATTTTTATCTAATTTTAAAATTATTTCATTTAAATGATTTATGTTTAGAAAAATTAAATTTATTTGTTCAAATCAATTTTCATTTTATGTGTCTGTAAGGAATTATATTTATCAAAAAAATATTTAAATTCATTATTTGGTAAAGATATTTATTTGTATTAAAATAATTTATTTATAATTTTTAAACCGTTATATTTATCAACATATATATGTGTTTTATTTGCAATCGTCATGAATGTCTGTTTTAAAATTTTTCAATATATTTCTATTACATGTTTTATTCTTATATAAAATCCTAGGAAATTTTAATTAATGAATTAAATATGTGTGTTATGTCAATTATTGATTTGTTTTATATTTAATTTTCATGTTTATGTTTAATATATATATATATGTGTGTGTGTGTGTGATATTATTCAAATTCTGATTAAATCAAGGTTACAATACATATTATTCAAACACATTGAAAGGAAAAAAAATATTTATTCAACATTCCAGATCAACTTCTAATTATCTGTATATATATAAATATATGTATATGTACATAAAGTAAATATCTTCATAATTTATGTACATATATATATCCCTGAAAATTATGAGTGTATAATTTATGTGCTACATTAATAATTTTATTTGAGACACAAAATTATCTATTGCTTATGATTAGTTTTTTAAGAATACAAAATTTATATGTTCCATATTGTCATTATCTTATGCATTCTTTATTTCATGAATAAATAAATGAAACAAGTATGCTTTTGTAATCTTTTATTCAAGATTGGGTTTTTAAAATGGTTGAAGTTATAACAATATATAAACATGTATTTCATAAAACTATGGGTGCATTAATGATTATGCAACAACTATATAGAAAGAGTTTTGGTTAGAACCAAACTAAGAAATTATATATAATGGAAAATCATATATTTATGTATATACAAACGTAAATATATAAATATAAATATGAATGAGTATTTTAATATAGTGGCATGTTTTCAAAATTAAAAGCTCCAATAAAAGTATATATATAAGTTAAGCATGCTTAAATACGTTTTAAAAAAATCAGGAAATTGAATGTTGTAAACCTGTTATGGAATTGGGGAGTGAACTCAGTCCCTCAACAAGTGGGTAGGCCCAAGATAGACTTCAATTTTCTCTGTTTCCATAATGTTTTTCTTCAAAATCTAGCATAGTGTTTTCAAAAAAAATAAGTAGATTACTTTTAAATCAATTTTTATACGTTTCTAATTTCAAAAGTGGTATATTATTTTAAGCATAAGTAATTTTAATTAAATTTTTAAAATGGTGTTTTGAATTTTATTTTTATATTATAATCAAAGGAATTTTTCCATGTTATTTATAATTTAATATTTTCTAAAAATTATTTAAAAAATTTATGAACTCTTTAATGGGGAATTGAATTCTCACCCTTTATTTTAAAAAGAATTTTCATAGGTAAATTATAAGTTCAAATTTGGGTTTCATTTATTTTGATGTTATAATGCTCAGAATCATAGTAGGCAATTGTTTTATTTTTTCCACTTTGATTTATGTAAGGTATTTTATAATCCTCCAGAACCTAGACCTATAAAAGGTCCTCATTTGCATAATATGTTGTGTAATTATGTAGTTTCTTTTTATAAAACAAATACACACAATTTTTATGCACTGAGTCTAGAATAGAAGTCTTGGGGAGTTATAATTTGAATTAGAGGAACTGGCTAGACAACTTTAGAGAGTAGAGTCTAGAAGTTTAATGGTCCTCGTTTTTTCTTCTTAATTCCGATGTCAGAAATTCAGAATTTTGTTTATCCCGACAAAAACATTGTGAGGGTAAAATTCATTAAAGGTAGGTAGAATGTAACAACCCTAAAAATGTGAATTATTTTAAGTACATTGTCTTGTTAGTTAAAATAATCGTGAATTCAATGTTAAGAATATGAGAAATAAATTTACTTTTTATTATTTTTAATAAAAATATATTACCTTTACTATAATTGTTGAAATGTAATCAATTTTAATTTTCATTCAATAAATTATTAATTTGGAGGCCTATAATTTGATCTTAAATAAATATTTTAATTTTATAAATGTTGATTTTATTAAAATAATTTCATTTAAAATAATATTTTTTTCATAGCTTATTTTTATCTGAAGTGATTGTGAAACAATAATAAATAATTATAGAAATAACAAATAATTTTTAAAAATTAATGTGCTGTTATATATGTTTTAATTTTCCTTTATTTGATTAAGAAATATTGAGATAATTATATTGATACAATGATTAAAATTTATAATAAAAAATAATGACTTTTTCTAATGAAACATATTATATATAATATATTGATGAATTTATTTTAAAATAAATTCAATTTTATAAAATTAAATAAATTAAATAAATGTTTAAAAATAATAATGATCATATAAAAAATTATATTTAACTATTTATATATAGATAATGAAATAAGATACATTTTTTTTAAAAAAAATGATAAATTTAAAAAATTAAAACCTAAAATCGAGGTCAAGGGTTTCTTTTGAGGGTGAAACCAAGCGTGGAGTTGAGGGATTAGTTATCTGTTATTGAGTCGAGACGTGGGGTCGAGCTTGAGATCTGGAGAAATGGAGACCGAGTCTAGTCTTGAGGGGTTCATCGTCAGTCATCAGCAAAGCCTAGCACGAATTAGGGCCAACAATGAGGGCATGAGATGGGCGGGTGAGATGTAGATGATTTCAATTGACATCTTCGAATTGGGATAGGTTAGATCATTGTTGAGAATCCTTATCTATATCTACTATAAAGTGTGTCTTTTTTAGTTTCTTGTATGCAAACCTCTCCAAAAATCATATCCCCTTGATCAAATCTCATATATAAATACCTCGTATGTACATTTCTTTGTTTTTTCCCTCAATTTTGTCATCTTCATTCACCATCTAATCAATACATTTATTTTTTTGCAACCACATAGTGTGGATTTTAACGGTCATGTCTCAATTATCAACAAATGTCTTTGGATTTATTGTGAATCTTATCCCAACACTTTTATATTATTTTTCATTTAATCTAAACTCATTGAATCTATCTTCTTAGTTTTGGATTTTCTTCTAACTTCAATGTTTAAAATTTTATAGATTCTATTCATTTAATATTGGTCTATTTTATGTGGATTTTCATTCAAATTTCAACGTTAAAAATAGTAGATAATGCCACATATTTTGATTTCCAATATTTCTTATTATTTATCAAGTGGCTGAGGTTTGATGCATTTGGAAGAATTTTTGACATTTTGAATCGAATATGTGGTCTTTTTATTAGTTGATTTCATTTTGGATATTTTTTTCTTACGCGTAATATATTTTTTCATTCAATGAATTTAGTTTGGTGGTCAATTTCTAAACAGTTTTTTCTATGGGCGTATTTGGGGAATGATAGTTGTGATAAATTTATTTTTTTTGTTTATCAGAAGAATTTTGAAATTTCATTATATGCAGTTCTTGGTATGATGGGTTGAGAAGTAGAGTGTTCAGAATAAACCTATTATCTTTTTTCTTTATCATAGTGTACTTCTTCAAAATCTTAGAGAGGGTGAGAGGATGTTTGTGATCTTTCTTCCAACAGTGAGAAAAAAAATAATCCAGAGCAAGTAAAAGGTAAGGGATGCTTGTTATTTATTTCAAAATTACAATTTTTATTTTTTTCTTGTTTTAGTAAGGGATTTATGAAATTAAATCTTTTATATTTATATTTATTTTATCAAAATTATTTTTAAATATGTATTTGTGTAAGTGATAATTTATATTTTTATCTTCTTTCACAATCATGTAATTTAAATGATTTATGTCTAGATAAATTAAATTTATTTTTATCAATTGATGTTATAATTTTTCATTTTATGAGGAATTATATTTTGTGAAACAATATTTAAATTCATTCTGTAGTAATGTGATTTATTTGTATGCAAATAATTTATTTATAATTTTCAAACTATTATATTTCTCAACATATATAAGAGTATTATTTTCAATCATCATGAATGTCTGTTTTAATATTTTCTAAATATTTAGATTTCATGTTCTATATGTTAGGTCGGAACAAAGCGGGAAGGATGGCAAGAGGGGGGGGGGGGTGAATTGCCTTTTTAAAAAATAATAACAAATTAAAATCAAAGTGAAAGATGCAGCGGAAATAAAGAGGCAAGACACAAGAAATTGATAACGGAGTTCGGCCAAAACCCGGCCTACGTCTCCACTCCCAACTCAACCGTTGAGAGATTCCTACCGCTTGCTTTTCAATGGTTTTAGCAAGAAACCCACTAGGCTTTGAGGTAGCACTAGGACCTATTACAGCTTGCTTTTTGTGGTTTAGCAAGAACCCACTTGCTTTTAATGGTTTAGCAAGAACCCACTATCCTTCTTACAGGTGAAGGATAGCTCACCTATTGCTCAAGCTATTTAAAGGAAAGCTTGACAACCTCTTCACACCTTAGTGGTGATGTGAAACCCAAAAGAAAGAGGGGATGAGAAAAGGTTTGGGGTTTGTAGGCACAAACCCAATTTTAAGCTCAAAATAAATAATGCAATAAAAACCGTAATTGAGGAGAAGCCTTGGGCGCCAATTGGATAGATGGAGTTGATGTAGCGTGCTCTCCCAAGCTTCTTGAGGTGCTCCTTGGATTGGAAATTGGTTGGAGCACTTGAGGATCCTTGAAGGTGGAGCGCCGGAGGTTCGCCAAATGTGCAATAATATGTCCGGGCGCTTGGTATATGATCCGGTTAGTGTCCGGGGCTTCCTTGGCCTTTATTTATAGGCATGGAACCCTTGGGGAGTCTTCGGAGCCGTTGTAAAGGGCCTCAGAGCCGTTGGAGGCCAAAAGAGGGTTGACTGGTCAAAGCCAACGGCTAGTTTGACTGGGCTACCGGCTGGCCGGTACAGCTCCACCGGCTGGCCGGTGCCTTGGAGCAGGGTTGATGCTTCTGTCCAGACTCCACCGGCTGGCCGGTGGTGAGGCCACCGGTTGGCCGGTGGCAAGACAGTAGCAAACACTATTTGGGATGGGTGCCACCGGCTGGCCGGTGACAGAGCCACCGGCTGACCGGTGGAACCTGGCAGTGGGCAATGCCTCTGCCAGGTCCACCGGCTGGCCGGTGCTATCACACCGGTTGGCCGGTGGACTGAATTTCAGTCCACTTCTTGATTCTTTCTTGGGCCATTTTCTTGGCAACCTTGTGCCTATCAACACAAACACTTGAAAACAAGTAGATAAACATGAAAGTGATTGTGATCATGAAAATTAAACCACGAGGGGATACGAGAGGTACAACAATCTCCCCCTATTTTGATGATCACAATCACCAAAACAATTAAAGTAAAAAACTGAAATTGAAAGGAAATGCTAAGCATGATGAAAAGGATTCTCCCCCAATCAATCATGAAATTTCTCCCCCTTTGTGATTATCAAAATAGAATGGGGCATAAAACTTGATTGAGGGAAAGCGTTGAAAAACAAGATATGAGAATTGAAAAATCAATTGAGATAATTGAAATGAAAATTTGAATAACAGTTTGAATTGAAAGTTTGAAAACAAAAAACCAATTGAGATTTGAAATTTGAAACCAAATGAAATTTTTGAAATTGAGAGTTTTGAATCAAAAATGAATTGAAAATTTAAATTGAAAAATGAATCAAAAATTTGATACCAAGAGTTGAAATTGAAGGTTTGAATTGAAAATTTTGAAATTGAAATCAAAAGGGCTTAAACGATCCTAACTCCCCCTAAATAAAAACAATAAATCACCGGGGAAAGGAAATAAATTTTGGCCCGGAGAGACTCGCAAGAAGGGATTTTTCAATCCAAACTTGTCTCATGGCGGGTCTTCTCCTATAAAATTCGTCCGAAAAGAAAATATTTTTGGGTTGGCCATACCGGGCGTTTTTACAATTACATTCATAAATAAGGTGCCCGGTTTTCTTACAATAATTACAAAATTTAAAACTAGAGCTCCCCCTTACGAAAACAGTGGGTGCATGGGAGGAGGAGGCTATATTGGTGTAGCCAAGTCCATTGGTGGTTCTAGATACTCGTTGAGAACCTAGGAGATTGTTCAAATTTTGTTCACCTTGGGTGAACTTGGCTAGGGTCTCCCTTAGGTCTTTGATGGTTGATTCCATGGAATCAACATTTGGAAAATTTTGGATTTTAAGGGTCAACTCTTCCTTCTCTTTGAGAAGTTGTTCTTTTTCGGAAGAGAGTTTTTTGAAATTCTTTTTTAAAGCAACGAATTTTGAAGAGAGTTCATGAAAACCATTTTCAAGTTGGTCCCTAACATGTTGGAGTTCTTCATATGATAAATGATTAAAAGAATTAGAAGAACTAGAGGAGGAAGAAGAGGAAGAGGATGATGGTACCTCATGTTTTTCCATTAGGCATTTTGTACCTTGGTCGCTTGAGGAGGAGGAGGAGAAGGAGGAGAAGGAGGAGCTATCACTCCAAGATGCCTTTGAAGCCTTCTTCGTTCCCTTCTTCTTGGCCCTTTTCTTGTGAAGTGGGCAAGCGGGTACGGATTTTGCATCGGGTTCTTGCTTTTGAGCCTTGCTAGTACCTTCATGGGTTAGCTCTAAATATTTCCAAATATCATGTGAAGTAGAGCAAGAAGAAATACAATTAAATATATACGGTCAAGACCACAATGAAGAGCGTTCATGGCTTTGCCATCAAGCTCAAAATTTGCAATGTCATTGGGGGTCCATTTAGACTCATCGGGAGAGGAGAGGGAAAAACCTTGCATAACAATTTTATAAATTGGATAACCAATACTTTTTAAAAAAGTGGTCATGCGGGTTTTCCAAAAAGAATAGTCGGTTCTATCAAACAATGGAGCACGACCCAATGAATGACCTTCGAGGGTTTGAGAAGAAGAAGCGGTAGAAGCCATCAAAAGGATCTTTAATTTGAAACCTTTTAAGGAATTATTCAAATACGCCCTCTGATACCAATTGTTAGGTCGGAACAAAGCGGGAAGGATGGAAAGAGGGGGGTGAATTGCCTTTTTAAAAAATAATAACAAATTAAAATCAAAGTGAAAGATGCAGCGGAAATAAAGAGGCAAGACACAAGAAATTGATAACGGAGTTCGGCCAAAACCCGACCTACGTCTCCGCTCCCAACTCAACCGTTGAGAGATTCCTACCGCTTGCTTTTCAATGGTTTTAGCAAGAAACCCACTAGGCTTTGAGGTAGCACTAGGACCTATTACAGCTTGCTTTTTGTGGTTTAGCAAGAACCCACTTGCTTTTAATGGTTTAACAAGAACCCACTATCCTTCTTACAGGTGAAGGATAGCTCACCTATTGCTCAAGCTATTTAAAGGAAAGCTTGTCAACCTCTTCACACCTTAGTGGTGATGTGAAACCCAAAAGAAAGAGGGGATGAGAAAAAGGTTTGGGGTTTGTAGGCACAAACCCAATTTTAAGCTCAAAAAAAAAAAAGCAATAAAAACCGTAATTGAGGAGAAGCCTTGGGCGCCAATTGGATAGATGGAGTTGATGTAGCGTGCTCTCCCAAGCTTCTTGAGGTGCTCCTTGGATTGGAAATTGGTTGGAGCACTTGAGGATCCTTGAAGGTGGAGTGCCGGAGGTTCGCCAAATGTGCAACAATATGTCCGGGCGCTTGGTATATGATCCGGTTAGTGTCCGGGGCTTCCTTGGCCTTTATTTATAGGCATGGAACCCTTGGGGAGTCTTCGGAGCCGTTGTAAAGGGCCTCGGAGCCGTTGGAGGCCAAAAGAGGGTTCACTGGTCAAAGCCAACGGCTAGTTTGACTGGGCTACCGGCTGGCCGGTACAGCTCCACCGGCTGGCCGGTGCCTTGGAGCAGGGTTGATGCTTCTGTCCAGACTCCACCGGCTGGCCGGTGGTGAGGCCACCAGTTGGCCGGTGGCAAGACAGTAGCAAACACTATTTGGGATGGGTGCCACCGGCTGGCCGGTGCCAGAGCCACCGGCTGACCGGTGGAACCTGGCAGTGGGCAATGCCTCTGCCAGGTCCACCGGCTGGCCGGTGCTATCACACCGGTTGGCCGGTGGACTGAATTTCAGTCCACTTCTTGATTCTTTCTTGGGCCATTTTCTTGGCAACCTTGTGCCTATCAACACAAACACATGAAAACAAGTAGATAAACATGAAAGTGATTGTGATCATGAAAATTAAACCACGAGGGGATACGAGAGGTACAACATTATACATATATGAAATCCATGAAAATTTTAATTTATGAATTAAATACGTGTGTTTTGTAAATTATTGATTATTTTTATATTTAATTTTAATTTTTATGCAAGATATATATAAACATATTGAAGTGATATTCCTCACATTTTGATTAAATCATAGGCATGATACATAATATTCAAACATATAAAAATAAAATATGGATTTATTCAACATTATAGATCAACTTCAAAATATTTTTATATATGTATTTATATATACTTAAAGTTAATATCTTCATAATTTATGTATATTTATATATCCAAGAATTTTATTAATGTAAAATTTAAGTTCTACATTGATAATGTCTTGCGTGACACATAATTATCTATTTATTATGATTATTTTTTTATGAATATAAAATTTATATGTTTTATATTGTTATTATTTTATGAATTCTTTATTACATGCATAAATTAATGAAACAAATATGTTTTTTAATTTTTTATTCAAGATTGGTTTTTTAAATTTTTTGAACATATAACAATATGTAATTAGGCATTTCATAAAAGTGTGGGTACATAAATGTTTATGAATATACTATAAAGAAATTGTTTTGGTTAAAAAGAAACTCGGAAGTAATAGACAATAGAAGATCATATATTTATGTATATACATACTTATATATGTAAATATAATATATTAATGTGTATTTTAATGTAGTGACAGGTTTTCAAAATTAAAATCGCTAGTGAAAGTACATATATAAGTAAAGAATTCTTAAAACTATTTTTCAAAAATATGATACTTGAGTTTTCTAAATATATTAGGGAATTGGGGAGTGAAATCAGTCCCCCAACTAGTGGGTAGGCCGAAGATAGCCTTCAATTTTCTATGTTTCCAAAATGTTATGTTTTCAAAAACATGCGCAATGTTTTTAAAAAAATCACTCGATTTATTTTAAAGAACTTTTTGTACATATGTAATTTCAAAATTGGTATATTGTTTTAAGTGTAATTAATGATAATTATGTTTTTCAAAGGGGTTTTTGAATAAAATTTATGTTATCATCCAAGGAATTTCGTAATGTTATTTCTATAAAAATATTTTGTAAAAAGTTTTTAAACAATTCCAAAACTCCTTATTGGGAAATTGAATGATGACCCATTGTTTAAATTTTTTTTTCACACGTATCATAGAATTTAAAATTCAGATGTCATCGGTTTTGGTGTTAGAGTGGGCAGAAGAAAAGTAGGAAATTGTTTTATTTTTATTCAACTATGATAAATATATTCTTTTGTCTAATCCTCTATAACCGTGACTCGTAAAGGATCCCCATTTGTGTAATATGTGGTGTAATTATGAAGTTTCATTTTATAAATAAAGTATAGAGAATTTTCCATCACTGATTCCGAAAGAGCGGGCTTGGGGTGTTATAACAACCAACTCTTTCTTCATCAACACATCTCATAAAACAACAACTATGGAATCAAAATATAATGCATAAACAATCCATGAATCCGGGAGAGTTGATACTAGATCAGTCGTCAACCTTCTATTTGACTCTAGGAAATTAAATTCACACCTATCTATTAGCTAGATTTTTACTCATTTCTTTGTTAGGGTTGTCATGGGGGCCAATAGATCGAAGGATTCTATGATAAAATCGTGGTAATATCCTTCCAATCCTAGAAAAATCCCAATCTCTAACTTGTTCTGGGGACATGTCCAAGAAAGTTTTTCCTCAACATTCTCCATGGTTTCTAATATACAAGTCCTAGAGACCTAATTTCATAAGAAATTTATCTCTTTAACTCAAATTCCACATTAAGATAGCTTGGTTTAGAGACCGTGTGCTCGAAGCATGCTCAATACTACCTCTAGGAGCCTAGAATGATTCCTTGGTGTCAGTGAGTATATGAGGATATCATTGTTGAAAAAATGATGAAATTTTCTATGGATAGATGAAATATCTTGTTCATGAGGCCAATGATCATTATTGATGAATTCAAGAGCCCGAAAGACATCAACAAATTCTTATACAGTCCATATCAACTATGCAATGCCATATTTGGAATGTCATCTCCCCAAACATGCAACTAGTGGTAGCCCAATAAAATACCAATCACGGAGAAACACCTGGATCCCTGTAGCTAATTGAAAATATTTTTAATCCTAGGAAATATATATTAGTTCGTTACAATCCCCAATTTCATCTTCCTGTAATCGATGCATAGTTGAAGACCACAATCAACCATCCAAGTGAACAAAACAGGTTTACCTAGTAGTGAAGTACAATGTTTGATAAAAAAATTCATATAAAAGTCATCTATTAACGCATTCCGCTCCTTCTTCTTGGTCATACCCCTATGATACGAGGGTATCAAATTAAGTTATACACCTCGTATGAGCTCTAACACAAATTCAAATCCTCTATCAGTATGAATTCATGTTAATTCATCTAGAAATACATTCTTTTAGAGACATATGAATGGTGGAAAAGATGAAGGGGTTTCCACTCATGTTGCTGAAAGTGATAATCCTACCATCGTTGTTGTGATTTTCTTTATATGACTCATGTCTTTTCCAACTATTCATTCTCATAGTTCCAACATTCCTATAATCAAGAAATTATCTCCCTTTAGTGATGTAAAATATAGCCATCTATAATAGAAATCAATGTGAGGTCATAATCTATTCATCAGGTCCTTGCAGAGAATCACCTTAAAAGTCATCATCCCTAGTATCATGAATTCCCACTAATGTCGATAGTTAGTGATGAATGATGGACACTTTTTCCATTAGTGATGATGGAAAACTATCATACCCAATGGTGTGTCTAGGGAGACTAAATAAAATGATAAATGTATCAGTAAATCATGTCTAGCAACTACTTGTGTAGATATGAAATAATGGGAAATACCAGTATAACATAAGGTAGTATATAAGGAAGAGGTAATCATGAAAGTACCTAGAATAATGGATTATCCCTCTCCACCATCATCTGAAGCTTGGTCTAATGTGTCCTTGTGACCTGCCTTACCTCCTATTCCATATCCATTGTGTGGATGACAAGTCTAAGTCAGCTATTGAGAACCCTAGTTGGATGCTCATGTATGACCTTTATCATTGTTGAAACATGAAATTTCCTTTTTGAAGAAAATAATTTTATTATTCCCCTTCATCACCCACTAAAAAAGCGTTATTAGGTACATTAGAGAACCTATGAACGTGTATATCCTTTCCATAGATGAAACCATTTGAAACTCCTTCAGAATGGGATGATGAATCTAAACTCTCCTCCACCTGTATACTAGAGCTTCACAACATGTCTCTAGTCTTTTGCTTCATTCTTCATGAATAAAATATTATATTAGCGAGGTAAACCCAGTCACTATCTCATCATTGGCATGGAGTATCCCGATTTTCTTTCCTCCTCCAGTCTATTTTCATGGGTTAGATACTTGTGAAAGGATGGTATATACATCGTTATTTTAAATCCTCAAACCTCACATCTCAGCTTATATAGAAGGCATATCTCAATCATCTGAGCCTTCCATTCCTTTTTCTATGCTTAAAATGGAGAGAACAGAACCATCTTCGTAAATCTGTGTGAATATGCATAGAGACTCATGGAGCCCTACCGTAATTCTATGAACTCCTAAGCATGGTACCACTTCATCATGTCTGTAATATACTACTTTAGAAAAATCCCCTTGAATTTCAACTATGTAAGATCCTCTCATGTTCTAGAATGGCTCATTAAAATCCACTATATCAAGGACATTATCTAAAAAACAAAGGTCACAGGGATCATGTGCCCTTCATTAGGAGTATGGACCAGTAGAGAGATTTTCTCAATATAGTCTCGTAATTCCACCTCCTCTTGTAGGCCATTAGTGTCCTGGAATGCTGGGGGTGCAGGAGATATAAATCCAATCCCTTGTCTATCATTGTCTTCTATGTTGGTCAGCCCATGGCATGAACTATCTGAAAAGTTCCCATTGGATTGACCTCTACAGTCGGAATTTTTTGGGCCGGTGTACGAGCGTTCTTGTTTTTATCATCATTGTATCATTAGTGGTGGCATAAGAAAATCATGGGCTTTCATAGATGTTGATCCCATCAAATATATCCAAGGGGTAATCATTGAAACAATAAAACATTAAAAACATAAATAGACTCTAACCATTCTATGGACCATAATAAGGTTCCCCTAGGAGTATCCCCTCATCCTAAAGTATAACACTCCTAATAACTAAGCCTTGTTTCTATCCCTACACATTAGTCACATTCCTCATATATATAAAAATAAAAAAACATTCCTATTTTAAATTATAAGTTCCAATTATGATATATTAGACATCATGGATGCACAAATATATCACATTTAAATAAACTATCCTTTATAGAAAACACAAATCAAGGTATTTAACAAATGAAATACTATAGAGCACAATAATAGGTATTTATATGGAATATGAACCTACGTTCATTGTCATTTTTCAAGAACATACAAGAAATCTTATTACTCAAAAATAAATATCATGTTCATCACCTATGGTGAATTTAATCAATGTTAATAGTAAAATATATTCCCCCACTTTATAGAAACTCGAGGTACACTAAAAACTCATATCCAATCACTATCAAAACTCACAAACCTAGACAAAAATGTCATCTCTCCCATATAATTGGTCCCAATACGAAGCAAGAGAATAATATGTTAGTTGGTTCAGATTCTCTTATATCACTATGTAACATCCTGATCTATATCACTATATTATAACTAGAATTCCACTTGACCTCATGCACATCTCCCAATTTTCAAAAGGAAGCTAACTAGCAGCAAGGGTCTACCTCTGATAAAGGGGAGACACTAACCTTAATATCATGTCATATTATAAATAATCAACAAGAGGAAAATATAATAGATAATCAGAGTAAACCGGAAAAAAAGTAATGATGGAATTAATATAATAAAAATAAATCATTTCTCATATGTGGAAAGCATGTTTAAAAGAAATAAATTGTGTAATGTATAAAAAATAAACCAAAGATCCTCTAGAGTCTGTCCCGGTCTATGACTATCTCCATGCTCCTCCACTCATATATTCACCACAGGGCCCTTTCCCTTCACCAGAACCCCCAATAATTATAAAATCACAACAAAATAACCATGTTTGGAGTAAGTACAAGGCTCAGTAGAACACCATCAATGATTCATATGTCATATGTTCTCAGGTTTAATGTTGGATTATGTAATAATGATCAATATTCCAGAAGAATAAACACAAAATCAAAAACTAACCAGCTTTGTACTAACAAAGAAACCACAAGCCCTCAATCACACCTTCATTTACTATATTCCCAATAGATAATGTTTTCAATAGAATGGAAGATTAGACATGAGGATAACAAATGATTCCACTATCCATAGTGTGATTGTGCAACTCAACTATAAGTCCCCAGCCTTAAACCTTACTTAATCTTGAGTTATTACATTATTACACATTGAGGATCTTTTCAGGTTTAGAGTTTTAGAGAATTAGATCATGAAATTTGCATTACATTCCACATTTAAACAAAGTGGTTACATAAAAGACAGTATTCATTCTTCCCATAAATGGAAACATATTTAAAATAAAACATGGATTATTTCTTGACACATCCTTGACACTATCATCACATCATGTACCCTTCCCTTGACCTGTGAAAAACATTTCAAAAACTTGGGATGAGCATAAAAAGCTCAGTAAGGGATATAAAAATATGGAAAGGAAACATGAGTACATGTATACATAAGAATGAAATCATACTTTACCCAAAAAACATAAGCACTTGAACATACCTCATAAAATCATGAATAAATCATAGAAATCATATGACATAAAGGTAACTTGAGGCATTCATAACATTCTTACGTAGGGAGTAACCCTCTTGGTTACGTTTGGAATACCCATCACAGTATATTCCCTAAATATCATCGGAGAAACCTTAACGTTTCACTCCTTCGCGTTACCCAATGCATTGGAGAGCTATATTGGGCTCACCCGCCCTTAGTCTATCACGGAACCACCCGTCTTCATAATAATGCCCAAGAACCTCAACATAATAGCATCACATAAAACAAGCATAAAGGAAACATAAAATTTCCACCTTTCAATCACAAGATATCAATACAACACATTGATATAAAAACATTATGAAAACCATTTTCAATACTAAAATAAAAAAAAAGCAAAACATGGTATTTATTCTTCTCTTAAAAAATGTATGGCTTGTAGAGGAAGCCGAAACTCAAATAATGGTCACATCGGCGGAGAAGTCGTTGTCGCCACATACGTACGACAAAAACATTCCCTTTTTTCGTTTAGTAAACGATTCGTATAAAAAAGATTTCTTTTGAATAAATGTAAAAGTCAAAGGGGCTTATACATCGTATAAAATAAGGTTGTGTATAAAACAGAATATGCCTCAATGAAAGGAGATTGAGACGAAGTCCCTTACAAAGACGGTATCCTTAGTTTAAGGATAAATCAATTACATAATTATGTGTGACAAACGAATACACCAAATATAAGTGGATATTAAGTGTAAAATAATCAAAGGTCATTCACACATATTCAAAGGATGACATATTCAATAACTACATGTTGAACCCAAAGAAATCGAAATTGGGTTAAGAAGTTCCCTTGACAGCCTAACAACGTCACATAAAAAAAGGGTATCTCATCACTTGGACATAAAATTTACATCAATAAGGGTATATGAGAACATATCCCAACATAACAATATTTAAATTAAAATACCCAACAAAAGAAGTCTTTTTAAAAGAGGAGGGTGAAAGGTTCCCTTACCGACATGAGTATCTTTCGAAACATACGCCCTGTGAAAGAAGGACAATACAACATTGATGTAAATACTCATAAATGAAATAATATTACACAATGAGTAAAATGATGGTCAGTACATACACCACTCAAAGGAAATTGTGGCAAATGTAGAACAAATCTCACAGGAATAAAAGTGAGATGAAAATTCCCTTACGAAAACTCGGCAGCCTAACAGCGCCACTTAAAACTTACAAAAATGGATTGATTAGATCAAATAGGGTATCTCATCACATTAAAATAAAATTTACAGAAAGAGGAATATAAAATAACATCCCCCATCATAAAAAATAGGAGATTAAAATAAGTGACATAAAGGAGAGTACTTACAGAGAAAGAGAGAGGTTAGATCTTTTACGAAAATTCGGCAGCCTAATCGCCGCCACTCAAAACTTCCAAAATGGATTGATGAGAGAGAATAGGGTCTATCATCATATGAACATAAAAATTACAGTAAGATTAATATAAAAGAACATCCCAATAACAAGAAAGATGAGATTTAAAAGGAATGACATAAAAGAGTGTACTTTAAAAGAAAGAGAGGAGTAGGATCTCTTACCTCAAGTCCAACTTGTCTTGTTCGTTTATTTATATTCCTGAATAATAAACTTTGGTCAATTAATAATTGCCTAAGTACATCCTTTATAGAAAATTATTCAGTTAATATCACATATTATAATGTTATAATAATTGTTTAATAATGTTAGTTCATATCAAACGTTTTTGTCGATGTTTGGTACATGAGTCAAAAATGAACTTGTTTGAAAAAAGATTGCCCATGTAGTTATATGTAAATAATTTCCAGAATAGTATTAATGATTAAAATATGATATATATCCAGTAAATATTCATTTTATACTATTCCATATCATTTGGAGATAAAAAAAACGAAAAGCACCGTTCATGCAGACGGTAGGCCGTACGTACGCATGAACACTACTTTCATTTTTTTGTCATATTAATGGAATTAAAACAAAATGAGAGAGATATATATATGTTATAATTCCAGAATGATATCCATAATTTAGATGTAATATATTAAATATATATCCATTATATATATGTACTTATAATATTACATAACATTTTGAGATAAGAAATTAAATGTACCATTCATGGAGACGGTAAGCCGTACGTATGCATGAACGCTACTTCCATTTCTATTTCATATTTAATGGAATTAAAACATAATTATGGATAATAGTATTTTAATTACAGTATGGTATCATATATAATATCATTAAATATATCCTTTATACGTACCACATATGGTATTAACGAATCAAATCACTTTGAGGGGGCGGTAGTCCGCACTTCCTTAAATGAAGATATCGCGTTTACCCATAATGGAAACCATAAAGGTATGCCATAAATTAAAAACACAGAAGCTTAAGTAAAACATAAACATATTAAATATCATATATAAATATAGTGTCATCTTAATGGACACCTTTGAAGGTGTTAGCAGAATGTTGAACAATCATCGTTTCGGGAGGTAGAAATTCGCCATCCACGGAAACAATATGTTCTTTAACCATTAGATGTAGGTGTGTGTAAGTGTAGCTAGAATACTTCTTATAAAAACATCCTAGTATATTGAATATACTGGATTTTTTACAAAATAAATTAACTAAAAGAGTTTAGGGGGTTGGATAAGAAAAAATAAACAAAAGGACACAAGTGAAGACATTACCTTAAAATCGGGTAACTCCCTTTGGTTTGAGCTCGAAGGATTCCTTGGGAAGACTTCTGCCCAAAGTGAGTCTTCAAGGAGTAATATAGGGAAGTGGAGAGACAAAATGGTCAGGGTTTTGCCGAGCCAAAGGCTTTGGGAGTGTGGGTAAAGAGGTAGAGTTGGGGGCCTTTTATAAGAGGAGAGGAGGGGCACTCTTGTAAAGTTACAAAATGTTACTTTATTTTCAAAAGAGTTTCGGATTTTAAAGGTCCCACATTAAAGTATTTCGAGGATAAGGTGATAAGGGTTCGAAATCCACTCATCCAATAGGTTTTGGACATGTGTAGGTCTTAGATATTACATTATTTTTCCATTTTATTTAAATTGTTAAATAATGAGGTCATCACTGCATCATCATGATGTCATAAATAATTTAATTTATTTAAAGTCTAAAAATTAATAAAAAAATACTATGATGTATGAAATCTTTTTATATTTCCAATGACTATTTATAGTCAAAAATATTACTTGTATTACCCCATGTAAAAATTGTTTCAGTAAAACATCTCATGTTTGTGTCATTTTTACTTTAACATTAAATAAAACGATATTTATGTCATTTCCCAACAAAAGTGGCTCCATGGGGTCCCGAAGTTGACCCATGGATTTTCATGGTCGACCATGATACATAAAATGAGAGTAGGACATGTGTTTAGGTCATTTCATTTTATTAAAACATTAATCTTACCATAAAATACACTAATTACCTCTAATCGCGAGAAAAAACTTAATAAGTTACTATTCCCCAAAAAATTATTTTTATCCCATTGAACCACATTTTAATTCTTAATGAAAACCATGTATGTCAGATTTTTGAAATTCAAAACACAAAGATGGAAAATTTTCATTTAAACGGAAAAATCAGTTTTTATAAGTACTCCTTAGTGGTTTCACTATTCATCAAAAATTGAAGTTTTTCAGAAAAATCCCAAAAATTCATCCTAAGCTATATTTGATATTACGAATTCAAAAATGAAGTCTATTTTAAAAAAATAAAAACATATAAGTCACATTAATTAATTTAATAATTAATTCCCACTGTCAGAGCAAATAGCGTGTTTTTATGAAATAATAAGTATCAAAAGATTGACACTAGTTTAAGTCTGATTTCAAAGTGAAATTAATTCCAATGAACAATATTGGATTTAATGGTAAAAATATATTATAATTTCACTTTAAAACCAATTCAAAAGATAATCTAATCATATAAATAAATTAGATTAAAAAGAGGTTTTGAATTAAAATACATCATTTTACACTATTCATTAAAAAATGAACTTTATCGGAAAGATACAAAAACGTTACACAAAGTAAATTTTGATGTCACAATTCTTAAGAAGAGTTTTATTTGGTACAATAGAATATATAAGAGTGAACAAAACTATATTTAATGACAGTTCGCCATCAAAAGGCGATAAGTGAACCTTTAGTGAAAACTAGGGAATATACGCCTAAAATTGAATTCTTTCCGTATTTTAAGACTTTATCTTTTATTGAATAAATGTAAAAAAATTTAAAAACATATATAATCATAGTTTAGTAATTTCTATCCATTCTCTCCAATACAACGGCTACATGTTCACTACCATTTAAAATAATATTATTTTATTATTAGAGTGCAACGTAAGATTTCCAAGAAACTCGTTGTTGCGTGTTGGGTACGCCATCGAGCATAGCGTCCCCTTTAAATTCATATTAATATTTTATTCACAAATATGGATAAATATGAAAATTTCAAATTCTTTATTTACCTGGGGTGTTACATCCTTCCCCCCTTTTGGGAATTGCATCCTCGTAATTTTTAAAATTGAGCTTGGAAACATCCTTGAAAGTCCCACATCAGAACAAGAGTCGGTAAAACAATCACTTTAAAATAAAGAAACATAAGTACAAAGGTCACCCGAGTTAACCCATACTAGGATTCAAAGTATGAAAACATGGACATGGAGGAGAAACCATAGGGTCATGTTCTGATGGAGAGTGATAGAAAACATGTTTAAGAGAAAGTTAACTACAAGAAAATCACAAACTTGTGATGGGTTAAACGGTATTCGATTCCCTAGTAGGAAAAGTTAATAGACAAAATTTTTGTTTTAATTAACTTTTTATTGAGGAATTTATTCATAAGGAATCATAATCACTTATCATGTTGAATTTCAACTTTTACTAGATTCCTTAATCAAACTCATATTTTTTTCCAAAAGACGAGTATTTAGGAAGACTTGTTCGCATTAAGAGTACTATAATCAACTTATAGAGAGTCACCTAATACACAAAAGATAACTATATAATTCCCATGTCTTTAGACTTTAACCAAAACCAAAACCAAAAAGCTTAGTAGAAGATCAGATAATCCAGAAAAGGATAACCCTTTATAAAAATAAAATCTATTCTTAATCTCCCAAATTTGTCCAACAAAACCCAAAGTTCAATGAGGACCATTCTATAATCAATTTGTCCATAAAATTCTTCAAATTAAACCAAACTAAGATTGAAACCCAAATATTTGAAGGATTTAGTCACATAGTCTTCCAAGTTAAATCGTAACATTTATCTCCAAACAACATCAGTTGCTCCTAAAGTCTTTTATTGAAAAGTAATTAACCTAATCACATATCCTCCATGATAGGTTAATCATTTTCATAAATAACCCAAAATAAACTTACTCTTAAGTCATAAAATCATATAACTAAAAATAATCAGTAAAACTAACCAGGGACTTCACGTAGTCCAGTGGTAGGCGATAAATACCAGTCGCACTTTTGTTGTGGGTTCAATTCCCGCAGCTTTGTCCGACGCGACGGGTTGTCACACGGTCTGTGTGTTGTCGTTTTTCCAAAACTATATAATTCTTAAAACATCCCCCAAAACGAGATAAAATCTTCAAAAATGATCATAACATATTTTAACCTCAAGTTTATCTCATTCCTTTCATTTTCCATTATATCATAGAGTAACCCATAATTACCTAAAAAGTAATGATCATATAAACCCAAATGGTTACCTTAATAATTATTACCTGAATTTCCACATCGAGTTGGCCATCTCATACATGATGCATTAAAGAACACACCAAGGTTGAAGTGGTTGATCATGACTCCTTGATAGTTGGTTTAGAACAACCATGAGATTCTTCATTGAATCCCCCATCTCATCCAGTCTCTTAATCAGAGAACCACCACAGTTTCCTTCAAACCCATTGTCACTTTGGTGCCTGCTAGATCCGGCCATTTACTAAAACCAAAAAGGTCAGTGTGAGTATATCAACATAACCATCATGTACTAATGAGGAAGATAAACACTAAGATATACTTACTCATTCACTTACCTATAACTAGGACTCTTTCTGAAATCCTAACCATTATGGTAATGTCACTTGTGCTTAGAGAATACCCTAACCTCTAATGTTTTATAAACCGACCTCTGATACCAACTATAAGGCCCCATCCTTAAACCTTACTTAATCTTGAGTTATTACAAGATTACACATTGAGGATCTTTTCAGGTTTAGAGTTTTAGAGAATTAGATCATGAAATTTGCATTACATTCCACATTTAAACAAAGTGGTAACATAAAAGACAGTATTCATTCTTCCCATCAACGGAAAAATATTTAAAATAAAACATGGATTCTTTATTGACACAAACTTGACACTATCATCACATCATGTACCCTTCCCTTGACCTGTGAAAAACATTTCAAAAACTTGGGATGAGCATAAAAAGCTTAGTAAGGGATATAAAAATATGGAAATGAAACATGAGTACATGTATACATAAGAATGAAATCATACTTTACCCATAAAACATAAGCACTTTAACATACCTCATAAAATCATTAATAAATCATAGAAATCATATGACATAAAGGTAACTTGATGCATTCATAACATTCTTACGTAGGTAGTAACCCTCTTGGTTATGTTTGGAATACCCATCATAGTATATTCCCTAAATCTCATCGGAGAAACCTTAACGTTTCAATCCTTCGTGTTACCCAATGCATTGGAGAGCTATATCGGGCTCACCCGCCCTTAGTCTATCACGGAACCACCCATCTTCATAATAATTCCCAATAACCTCAACATAATCATATCACATAAAACATGCATAAAGGAAACATAACATTTCCACCTTTCAATCACAAGATTTCAATACAACACATTGATATAAAAAAATTATGAAAACCATTTTCAATACCAAAATAAAAGAAAAGTAAAACATGGTATTTATTTTTCTTTTAAAAAAAGTATGGCTTGTAGAGGAAGCGGAAACTCAAATAATGGTCACGGCGGCGGAGAAGTCGTTGTCGCCGCATACGTACGACAAAAACATTCCCTTTTGTCGTTTAGTAAATGATTCATATAAAAAATATTCCTTTTGAATAAATGTAAAAGTCAAAGGGGTTTATACACCGTATAAAAGAAGGTGGTGTATAAAACAAAATATGCCTCAATGAAAGGAGATTGAGACAAATTCTCTTACAAAGACGGTATCCTTGGTTTAAGGATAAATCAATTACATAATTATGTGTGAAAAACGAATACACCAAATATAAGTGGATATTAAGTGTAAAATAATCAAAGGTCATTCACACATATTCAAAAGATGACATATTCAACAACTATAAGTTGAACCCAAAGAAATCGAAATTGGGTTAAGAAGTTCCTTTGACAGCCTAATGGTGTCACATCAAAAAAAGGGTATCTCATCACTTGGACAAAAAATTTACATAAATAAGGGTATATGAGAACATATCCCAACATAAGAATATGTAAATTAAAATACCCAACAAAATAAGTCTTTTAAAAAGAGGAGGGTGAAAGGTTCCCTTACCGACATGGGTATCTTTCGAAACATACGCCCCGTGAAAGAAGGACAATAGAACATTGATGTAAATACTCATAAATGAAATAATATTACAAAATGAGTAAAATAATGGTCAGTACATACAACACTCAAAGGAAATTGTGGAAAATGTAGCATAAATCTCACAGGAATAAAAGTGAGATGAAAAATCCCTTACGAAAACTCGACAGCCTAACGGCGCCACTTAAAACTTCCAAAAATGGATTGATGAGATCAAATAGGGTATCTCATCACATTAAAATAAAATGTACAGAAAGAGGAATATGAAATAACACCCCCCATCATAAAAAATAAGAGCTTAAAATAAGTGACACAAAGGAGAGTACTTTAAGAGAAAGAGAGAGGTTAGATCTCTTACGAAAATTCGGCAGCCTAATCGGCGCCACTCAAAACTTCCAAAATGGATTGATGAGAGAGAATAGGGTCTCTCATCATATGAACATAAAACTTACAGTAAGATTAATATAAAAGAACATCCCAATAACAAGAAATATGATATTTAAAAGGAATGACATAAAAGAGTGTACTTTAAAAGAAAGAGAGGAGTATGATCCCTTACCTCAAGTCCAACTTGTCTTGTTCGTTTCTTTATATTCCTAAATAATAAACTTTGGTCAATTAATAATTTCCTAAGTAACTCCTTTAGAGATTATTATTCAGTTCATATCACATATTATAATGTTATAATAATTGTTTAATAATGTTAGTTCATATCAGACGTTTTTGCCGATGTTTGGTACATGAGTCAAAAATGAACTTGTTTGAAACAAGATTGCCCATGTAGTTATAAGTAAATAATTTCAAGAATAGTATTAATGATTAAAATATCATATATATCCAGTAAATATTCATTTTATACTATTCCATATCATTTGGAGAAAAAAAAAACGAAAAGCACCGTTCATGGAGACGGTAGGTCATACGTACGCATGAACGCTACTTTCATTTTTTTGTCATATTAATGGAATTAAAACAAAATGAGATATATATATATATATATATGTTATAATTCAAGAATGATATCCATAATTTAGATGTAATATATTACATATATATCCATTATATATATGTACTTATAATATTACATAACATTTTGAGTCAAGAAATGAAATGTACCGTTCTTGGAGACGGTAAGCCGTACGTACGCATGAACGCTACTTCCATTTCTATTTCATATTTAATGGAATTAAAACATAATGATAGATAATAGTATTTTAATTACAGTATGGTATCATATATAATATCATTAAATATATCATTTATACGTAGCACATATGGTATTAACGAATCAAATCACTTTGAGGGGGCGGTAGTCCGCACTTCGTTAAATGAAGATATCGCGTTTACCCATAATGGAAACCATAAAGGTACGCAATAAATGAAAAATAAATAAGATTAAGTAAACCATAAACATATTAAATATCATATATAAATATAGTGTCATCTTAATGGCCACCTTTGAAGGTGTTATAATAATGTTGAACAATCATCGTTTCGGGAGGCAGAAATTCGCCATCCACAGAAACAGTATGTTATTTAACCATTAGATGTATGTGTGTGTAAGTTTAGCTCAAATAATTCTTATAAAAACATCCTAGTATATTGAAGATAACGTATTTGTTAAAAAATAAATGAATAAAAAGAGTTTAGGGGGTTGGAGAAGCTAAATAAAACAAAAGGACACAAGTGAAGACATTACCTTAAAATCAGGTAACTCTCTTTGGTTTGAGCTCAAAGGCTTCCTTGGGAAGACTTCTGCCCAAAGTGAGGCTTCAAGGAGTAAGAGAGGGAAGTGGAGAGACAAAAGGGGCAGGTTTTGGCCGAGCCAAAGTCTTTGGGAGTGTGGGTAAAGAGGTAGAGTTGGGGGCCTTTTATAAGAGGAGAGGAGGGGCACTCTTGTAATGTTAAAAAATGTTACTTTATTTTCAAAAGAGTTTCGGATTTTAAAGGTCCCACATTGATGTATTTCTAGGATAAGGTGATAAGGGTTCTAAATCCACTCATACAATAGGTTTTTGACATGTGTAGATCTTAGACATTACATTATCCTTCCATTTTATTTAAATCGTTAAATAATGAGGTCATCGTTGCATCATCATGATGTCATAAATAATTTAATTTATTTAATGTATAAAAATTATAAAAAAAATACTATGATGTAGGAAATCTTTTTATATTTCCAATTAATCTTTATAGTCAAAAATATTACTTGTATAACACCATGTAAAAATTGTTTCAGTAAAACATCTCATGTTTGTGTCATTTTTACTTTAACATTAAATAAAACGATATTTATGTCATTTCCCAACCAAAGTGGATCCATGGGGTCCCCAAGTTGACCCATGGATTTTCTTTGTCGACCATGACACATCCAATGAGGGTAGGACATGTTTTTAGGTCATTTAATTTTATTAAAACATTATTCTTACCATAAACTACACTAATTACCTCTAATTGCGATTAAAAACTTAATAAGTTACTATTCACCAAAAATTATTTTTATCCCATTGAACCACATTTTACTTCTTAATTACAACCATGTATGTCGGATTTTTGAAATTCAAAACAAAAATATGGAAAAATTTCATTTAAACGGAAAAATCAGTTTTTATAAGTACCACTTAGTGGTTTCACTATTCATAAAAAATTGAAGTTTTTCAGAAAAATCCCAAAAATTCACCCTAAGCTATATTTGATTTTACGAATTAAAAAATGATTTCTATTTTAAAAAATTCAAAACATATAAGTCACATTAATTAATTTAATAATTAATTCCTGCTGTCAGAGCAACTAGCGTGTTTTTATGAAATAATAAGTATCAAAAGATTGACACTAGTTTAAGTCTGATTTCAAAGTGAAATTAATTCAAACGACCACTATTGGATTTAATGGTAAAAATATATTCTAATTTCACTTTAAAACCAATTCAAAAGATAATATAATCATATAAATAAATTAGATTAAAAAGAGGTTTTGAATTAAAATACAACATTTTACACTATTCATTAAAAAAATGAACTTTATTGGAAAGATACCAAAAATTTACACAAAGTAAATTTTGATGTCCCAATTCTTAAGAAAAGTTTTATTTGGTCCAATATAATGTATAAGAGTGAACAAAACTATATTTAATGACGGTTCACCATCAAAAGGCGATAAGTGAACCTTTAGTGAAAACTAGGGCATATACGCCTAAAATTGAATTCTTTCCGTATTTTAAGCCATTATCTTTTATTGGATAAATGTAAAAACATTTAAAAACATATATAATAATATTTTAGTTATTTCTATCCATTCCCGCCAATACAACAACTACATGTTAACAAACATTTAAAATAATATTATTTTATTATTAGAGTGCAACATAAGATTTCCAAGAAACTCGTTGTTGCGTGTTGGGTACGCCATCGAGCATAGCGTCCCCATTAAAGTCATATTAATATTTTATTCACAAATATGGATTAATATGAAAATGTCATATTCTTTATTTACCTGGGGTGTTACATCAACACCACTTCTTCACAATTTGATTATGTTATTGTAATATAATAGGCACCGAGAGTTAATCTTCATGCCCTAGTCATCTAATAGCACACCCCTCGATATCCTCTAGTCACTGAGTGCATCACACGACATACGTGAAGAGTTTTTATCCCAAACTAGTTCTTAGTTCCTTCTTCGTTATTATCCCAAATCATGTGCACACACTTTAGAAGGGAAAAACATGTCATGATGGTCCACTCCCAATGGTATCAAAGAACAATACAAAAAAATAATACATAGCATGGTATGATACATAAGAAATCATAGAATATCATCCCAAGTATGGTAACACACAAAATACATGTGATCAAAATCATACATGAATAATAATCTATAATTTACTCATGGAATCGAGTGTAAAAAAGATTCCTCGGCTACACAAATGAACCCACAAGCTATCATAATCATTCAAGCACATAAAAATATGTATATAAATAATTATATTTATTAAAACATGAGTAAACGAGAACAAAATATTAGGGAACATCCAACATTAAGAGTAGTTGATATAAAAAGGTGGTAAAATAAACAATTCGAGATTTCTCTTTATAGCCTTTGTATCGTGAACATTTTACATGTCAAATATTGAGGATCATCAGGGGTCCCTAAAACCAAAACCATCTATTTCACTTCAAAAAAACAATCACATGTGATGATATTTTCTCTCACCTAAATGAATTTTGAAATTATCATTTATGCCAAAGCAGGTGGATGAAATATTATCCTTCAAGAATAATTTTCTCTTAATAATTTCTAATAAAATTATCTTTTAATATTTATGTAATGAAAATTTATTATAAATTATCCATTTTTATTATTTTCTGATATTTTTATTAAAAATTATCCTTTTATAATAATATTTTATTATTCAATTCTAAATTATCTTTTACAATGACCTTTTTATAATTTATTAAATTTATCCTCTATAATTATATTTTCATAATTTAAGAAAAAATTGGCCACTAATAAATTTATGTTTTTAATTTAATATAAATTAACTCTATTAATTACATTTTGATAATTTATTACAAATTATATTTTTGTAAATATATTTGATAATTATATTTGAAAATTAATTTACCACTAATAATTAATTTTCCAACAATAATTATCTTACAATAATCCCTTATAAATTATCATATGATAATTTTACATTATTTCTTTTATAATTATATTTTTAAATCGTGTATAAAATATCTTCGATAATATCATTAAATTATTCTATGACAAGCCAATGTAATTGTTTTATACTAATTTATAAAATTTATCAATTGATAATTCATGGAAGAACACATTATTAAATTAATTCTCAATTTTATTATTAAAATTTATAAATGATTATCAATATATATATATATATATATTTATAGTTTTCTAAAAAATATATTCTTTTATATGTTTTACACAATTATCTAGAGTTAATTTATTTAAAAATAATTTCTTGATAAAGAAAATAATTGGAATTTTATAATTTTATTAAATTATTCATAATCATACTATCTGATTTTAAATATGTACATATATTTTTTTTTGATAATTTTCATAAAAATTTACCACTTAATAGTCCAAGCAGATTTATCTTTTTATAAATTTTTGGATTATCATTTTTTTTCATGATCAAACCTTTTCTTTTTTCACTAAATGTGTAAAAGTAATATAAAATAAAATGAAAATAAAAATTAAATAAAATATTAAAATAATAATAATAACACATGAATCTTCATAACACTAGGTTATAGGGAATGATGCTACCTCCCACTGGTGTTTGATGAATGGTATCATGGGAGCGTAGCCTACTACTTGAAATCCTAGGCCTTCCTGGACTCAACAAGATCAACCAAAGGAAAAGAAATGTGTGTTTAAGTTTTATCAAAACTCTACATTGGGAAATATATTTCCCAATAAATAAAAACTAATTTAAGAACATTCTTTCACTAAAAATATAAATTCAAAGTTAATATATTCACACTGTTAGTGCATTTAAATCAATTTTCTGTAAAGAAATGTGTGATATTTAATGCTTTGAAAATCTTCATTGGGAAATAATGGATGTTTCACGTCAAATGTTGGGGATATGTAAAATAAATTGAATTTTAAATTGAACTATTGAATATGATTATTAATCAAAATTATGTAAATTGATTTTGGTGTAATACTGACCAAACACCCATTATGTATGAATTTTGTACATATAAATTGGTAAACCCCATGTTTTGGACCAAACAATGGTCTCAAATTTCACATAAAATGAAATTTTAGAAAGACATTAATTTATTTTATTGAAAATAATTTTCATAAAAAAACATATCATATCGATTGAAATGTCCAGACGTCCGACCCATACAAATGTTATACCCCACCGTGGGTAAATAACACATCCCAACCATAATGGTAGTATCATATTACACATATGATATATAATTTTAGATTTATTCAATTATATTGAATAAATCAAAAGCGTTTAATATAATATATTTAATATTATTATTCCATATGTACTGGGGATTTATGGGCATAAAAATCTCACCGTAACATAGCATCTGACTAAGAAAAAATTCGATTGAAAATTAGAATGTGTTGAATATTATTTTAATCCTACCTAAATCATTTTATATAAATATTTGCTGATATTAATTGATAAATTTTTTTCATATAAAACACTTATAATTTACCATCAAGAGGGTGTTTATTATCTTTTAAAATATCAACAAATTAGACCAAATACACTCAACTATTATAGTCCTTAGGCATGTACATATGCAAATAGAGTAATATTCATATAAAATGGTTTATTATACATGTATGATAATCTTGGGTTGCATTAGATTCGATATGTCAAAGGACCTTCATAAGAGTAGGATGACATGTTTGGGGACCTTTACAAGATTGAGATGAAATGCATGAAGGATTTCAAAACACTAATTTTATAAGTCTAGGGACCTTCTCACGATCTGGAAGTCCTGGAGGAGGGACTTCATGTGATCAGTATACTTATTATGTGATATACATATCTCACCCCACCCCCATATAAAATAGTGTAACTATTCTTCACATAAGGTTAATAAAAATTAAGGTAATATTTTTTTGACGTATATAGTTCCCCCCATCTGTTGTCTATTAGAGTGTTGTATGATCAAATGGACATCTCTGGGATGAGTCACTAAGTGAATGTTACATTTGTATTTTCCTTCTCTTGTATAAGTCTACAATGTCATGGGGGGGGGGGGGGGTTCCAATGATATATAACTAGCATCATGAACCACATAAGGATGACACAAGAAAATCAGTATAACTATCTTTTCCATGATGCTTAGAGAATTTTAAGATATTATTTTATAAATGGCATGGTTAATTTTAGGATGTTGGTCATTCAATATGTAGAATGATTTGGAATAACTTATCTGGAAGACTTCACATGATTATCAACATTTTTCTGGAATATTTTACGAGAGTAATATGTCTCATTAGATGTGATTTACATGATCATTAACAAATCACATGAAGTGCATGAAACATTCACTCTATTTCCTCAAGTTTACAATATTTGTAAGAAACAGGTTGCCAATCCCCATGTATATATGCTTCTCAATTATACATTTCATATAGAAAATCTTACCTATGCTGTGAGTATATCTCCAATATTAAAATTGTAGATTCTCATTTGGATGGCATCAATACGGTTTAATATATGATCTTCAATGCCATACCTTGTCGATTTATGATTCAATAGTTACAATATATGTAGAATCATGACCCATTAAGACTTAAAAAATATGTAAAAACAGTTAAAAATGATTAAATACGTAGTTAAACAATGTGATATTGTTCCAAAAACATAAACCTATAAAAAATTTATTTGTTGATGAGATTTAAACCATACCCTATCACATAGTAAAATATTAGGCCATTTGGATTCATTTTGGATAAATAATAGATTTATTAATACTTATCCTTTTATGTAATTATAAAAAGTGACCCTCTCCTCAATTATAAAAGGGACCCCACCTCTTAGACTTATTTTCACCACATTGAGTCAACTAGATATAAAAATCACTACAAATTCCTCTTACCAGTATATTTATCCATGTTCTAGAGGTTCTGTTTCATCCAAAATAATTACCCAATGTCACGAAATGAGTGATATAATTGAAGTCTATGGAAGAATAGGAAATAATATCTACCAATTTCTTCATGTTTATTAATTATTACTCTTCCAATTAAAATGTTTTACCCATTAATGTATCATTAGTATACATAGATGTTATTTAAATTTTTGGGAAAAAATGTTAAATCCCTATTCCATCCAATGAAAACAGAAAACATCACATGTGGGTACGTACAATTTATCATTTCCAGATACTGATGTGATTCACGTTTCATAAAAAAAAATCATGGATGTTTATAATGATAGAAATAATGAATTTATACGGTATTTATGACATAAATACGATTCTATAATTAAAATACCATATTACCTTCTTATATTCTAATCCATTGAAACACAATAACAATTCTTGTAAATACATGTAGACAACCACCTCCATGAAGTGATATTATTCAGATTTTTATTTAATACATATATGGATGGTAATAATGATGAATTTGATAAATATATATTCTTAATATTATTTTATAATTGTTTTTAAGTGATAATAATTTTTTAACTTTCTATCTTTCTGTCTGTCAAAAAATTAAAATAACATTCCTGTGTATATACGACATACAATATCCATGAACAGTATAATTCATTTTTCAATCTATAACATTTAGGGGTCACCTTGAATATGTATATATTGATGATAAATTATAATTATATTATTATTAACATTATTAATATGATATACCCATGCTCATTATACAATGATCAAAACTACCAAACCAAAACATACTTAGAAAACAAAGTTGTTATCAACCAAAACAATGTTTTTAATAAATATTTATTAATAAATATGTCATAAAATTTTGTAAGTAAATCTTATATGGAATGATATATATGATCGTGGATTTGTAGTATATTTATAATAAATAAATATTTATTATATAGGTGGTTCAGACATGTATGATACAAATTGTACATGAGCTAAGTGTTTCTCGTGACAATATCAGTTCTTTAAGACATATTCAATAATCACCACTAATTATATCTATATGTTGTATAAACTAAATCTTTAATATATTATATAATTTATCACTTTTTGTAAATTATATTTATGGTTTCATTATATTATTTCATTCATGGGTCTTATGATTTAAAAAATACCGAAGGGGTAAGAGTTAATTTTATAATCTCAACATAATTTGTGATTATTTAAGTTTTTGTCACAAAAGTGGGAGTAATTTTCTTCAATAAACATTCTTTCAAAAAATATTTTCAAAAATAAAAAATATAAAATTATCCAAATGAAATATTAATGTAATTTTTACCCATGTATTAATTGTTAAAAATGGATTGAAAAGAATATTCTTATCGTTATCTGAATGAGTCACTTTTAGAAAATATTATAGAAGTTTGAATGAATGATTTTATAACTTATATGATATGAAATACTATTCCCACCATCATTAATAATATTTTCATTGAATCATATATTATATTTTTAAAATATTACTTTAAATGAAATTTGTTTTCCTTAATATTTACAAAATCATTAAATAATTGATTTCAAATTAAACAAAATTCTATATTTTTTCAGAATGATTGAATAATAAATTTAAATTATTATTATCTATGAAAACATTATTTGTGGAATATTATGATTTACTATGGTTATTATCTTTTTTGAATATCCTAAATATTTTCTTATGGATTATTATTATTTTGATTAGGGAAAATATTGATGTTATTAATTCTTGTTCCTCATAAATGGATAGTTTTGGATTTGTAAAGTAGTTGGTTATGTCATGTTATTTATTCTTTTGAATAATGCATTGGAATTATTATGTTACTCTTGTGTCCTATAACTACATATCCACTTTATGAATTTGTAGGCATAATGGGAAACAATATTTTAGGTTTATGGTTAAGGCCTTACCCATTTATGTAAGATGTATTGGAATGAGGCCTTGATAGTATGTGTATATTGTCTTGGCACAATGCCACGACAGTAAGTTTATGATGTTAGGGATTGTGAATTCTATAATTATGAAGATATTTATTGATTTCTATGTGATTATTTGAATTTTTTTTCATATCCATGTATAGTTTTTACTAATGTTGTGGATTATATATAAATATTTGGGAATCATTTATTTAATTTCCAAATATCCAGACCTTATTTAGCATCTTTTATATGCATAGACATAATGTGGATCTAGGTTCAAAGGTTTCATATAGTTCTTTTTCCTCATATACAATGGCTATTTTTTATGATTAATAAGAAATGCTATACTAAATGGGTTAGTGTTTTTATTGAATAAAATACCATTTTGTATTTGATTCTCTTAAATAAAAATATGAAATTCTAGTATTTATCAAGTTCGGTAAGGCTACTAAACTAATTAAAAACAATGGATGCGATTTCCTCCATTTATTTAAAATGTTCCAAATTGAACATTTGATCTAGGATACTATTGTCATGGTTGTTATGGTTGGTATTAGTAATGGTTTAATATAAACCTTGGGAACTAATTTTTTTAAAGCATAGATTAGGGAACAAAAACCTATGACTAACATTGATAATATTTCCTTAGAGACCATGTTTATGATTATGTGATTATCTATGCATAATTTTTTAATATATGTTAAATGTTTTTACAGGATTTTTAATTATATATTTTCATTCATAATTAAATTATCAAATATAGTGTTTTAAATTATTTATAAATGGTTCCAAGAAGAAGGAATGGGAACTCTATATATGCACACTTTCCATGAAAGTATTTCTCTCCTAAGAAAGAAAATTATGATGGAGCAAGAAGAATAGCCTTATATGAACAAATTAAAAATATATTATGGATTACTACTTTCACTATGAAATAGAAAATTTCCTTTATAGAGAAACATATAGATCTTTGTTTCGATGTAACAATGTTAGACCACTTCATGCATTAGTAACTTCCATCATTCAATGGGGCTAAAAATGAATCTAAAAATAAGAAGTGGGTATGTTTCCATAGAGAAGATATTTCACACATTTGGATTTAATGAAAGTGATAAGTATTTCATGGTATTGTTTCATATCATAGGGGATTAAGATCAATGGTTTTAATAGATCCAAAAAATAGGAGGTAAATAACAACATGGAATTGAAGGTATTTAAGGAAAACATCATGGAAAAGTACTTTTCTCATGTGAAATGAGTGGATATGGAATGGAAATTAGTGAGTATAAGACAAAATGAAGTGAAAATGTTGTTCCATATAAAGATATAATTACATGGATAATAAGGATGTAATGAAAAATGAATGCAATACAAATAGAAAGATTCAAAAAGTCATTGATAGGCATAAGAAAATCCTCCCTAGGACACTTTTATCCAAAACATTCACATCATATGATTATACAATATGTTGAACTATAAATGTAGTGAAATAATTCTCCACGACTTATACTTTGAATTTTAAGAAAGAGAATAAGATGATTATAGAGGAAAAAAAGGATAATGGGCAAAAGAGAAATTGGAATATTACAACATGTGGTACCTTGCAGGAGAAAAACCATGGTATATTCTTATAAAGAAAATGATTTTGAATTATATGTGGATAAAAATTTCATTATACTCATGAATTCAATGATAAGGGAAAATATATCAAAGTATATTTCTTTAATTATAAATATATGGGGACCACTTCTAACTAATACCCCATTCGTTAGGGGAACATACCATAATAGAATCCTAGGGGTGGTGGAAAAGATTATTAAATTACAATACATGGCATGAATAATCTTACTAATGTGGTTAAAGGTACACTTATAATTATATCAAAAATTGAAAATGTATTATTTTATTCTGTTTCTACAAAATATTTTATATCTAATTTATTTTCTAAGTGTATCCCTTCACCACATCAATAATTATATATTCAATTAGTAGTGAAAAATAAAAATGGAATGATGGTCTCATCCCAGTTATAGTTTTCTTCTATGATTGATGTTTGTGGGAATGTGTTTCATGTATTTTTTTATTCTCCCTCTACTAAAATTTAACATTAGCTTAATAATTAATTGGATTTCATTGTATTAATCCCATATCAATTTCTAATTAACGGATGTGTCATTTTCTTTTCCTAACCAATCTATGAGCATCTATTAGTGGGAATTTATATATGAACATCATGTGGAAATAATATCCCTTATATGGGTCATGATTATGTTCCAATGGGGTGTTTATCTCATATGGATGAGGAAACACAATATCAATGTAATTCTAACTAAATAATTCTTTTTCAATGTACTATTCAAATTGTTTTATATTCTTACAATAAATTGTGATGTTGATTTTTCAATATAACTCACAGATGTTGAAAACCAAATTTCAAGGACTCAAAATTTATTGGATCTTGTTGATATATAGGAATTGAAGAAAAACTTTTTGAAAATTTTGAAAATGAATTATTTCATACTTGTGAATCACTATGGGGTGCACTTATTCCTTTTATTAATAATAAGTATGTAGAAATGTGTTTCTAAAATTATTATCAAGAACATAACAATATTAATATTAAGAAATCATATCTTATTCCTGATAGTGATGACTTGTGTGATATGTTACACAAATCTCAATAATTCTCCATGATTCACCTTCAATGTGGATATCATATTACCAAAATTTATATTATGGGCTTAGACAAAGAATAATAAATGGGATTTATAGTTTCCTTGGTTGAGATAGTTCTTATTTATTCATTATCAAGAATTGAACATGGATTTCAAATGCACTCATTATGTTATCATAGAAGGGAGCTAAGTTCTTATGTATAGATGTATATGTGGAAAATATCAACAAACTGAAGAGAATTCTAGTCAATGAATGGGTTCTTACACTACCCTATAATGTATAAGGGGTTTTTATATATAGTGATGAATCGATGAAGGAATTCATATACTTACTCATGAAAAATTATATAGTAGTAGCATATACCACAATCCAAATAATTGTGAATGAGAAATATTACAAAACTAATTATTTGAAGTTAGATGTCATTTTTTAAATGTTTATTTGTAATTTTATATAGTCATCAAATAAATTTTCTTTTTGAATTTTCAATGGAACTAATACCTGTAGAAAACCCCATTTTAAATACTCCAAATAGATTGGATCCTATTGAGATATAGGTATTAAATAAGAAACTCTTAGAAAAGGTTTGAAAAGGAATTAATTTATTCTAGTGCATCACCATTGGGTGAACCTTTTCTTTTTCATAATAATAAGTATGTAGAAATGTGTTTATACAATTTTAATAAATAATATTACAATAAAATTATTAATAAAAAAATCCTCAACCGTGTAGTGATGACTTGTTTGATATGTTACCCAAATCCCAATACTTCTCTATGATTTAACTTCAATATGGATATTATATTTCCAAAATTTATATTTTTGGCCTAGACAAAGAATAATAAATGTGATTCATAGTTTCCTTGGTTGACATATTTATTATTAATTCATTTTCAAGAATTCCACATGTATTTCCAACACACTCACTAAGTTATCATAAATGGGAGCCAAGTTTCTCTATAAAGATGAATATGTGGAAAACATCAACAAACTGAAGAGAAGTCTAGTTAATGAACAGGTTCTTACCTACCCTATAGTGGATAAGGTTTTTTAATATATTGTGATGCATCTATGAAGGTATTCATATACTTACTCATGAAAATTATATACTAATATCTTATACCATATTTCAAGTAAGTTTGAATGAGAAATATTAGACAACTAATTATTTGAAGTTACACATGAATTGTTTTCATTAATGTTATGGAGGAACTATATTTTTAGAGATTCTTCTGACATATACATTTATCATAAACAATTCATATATAATTTCACACAAAAAGAGTTAATTATGCACTATAGATTATGGTTGGAGATTATTAATGATTATGAATGTTTAATATATTACGGCCATGTGAAATTAGACATGGTGGTAAAATCTATGAGTTAAAAGGATAATATGCATTTATTGAGAATAAGGATCACAAAAGAACCAATATTTATTTAAATTAAATGGATTTCTATTGAAATATTGAAGGTATATTTGAAATTTTACACTGAAAAAACGAATTTACAATTATCTATATATGTGAGGATTATAGAGATATCGAATAATGGTGTACAACTACTGAAGATGTTTATAAGTGTTCCTAAGTTCATCCTTGATTGATTTGGAATGATAAGATTCATGAACCATGTATGTTTCTTTTCTATACTAGATTTGATGAAAGAAATATTGGACGATCCTAATAGTTCTTCATTCTATATTTATTTTGGAATTATTATGATTTCTAGATTTGAAAGAATGTTTTTAGTGGGAAAATATAATGATAGATATGGAAGAATAAAATTCTAGATGATTGGCGTGATAAAAGGTTAAGGATAATAGATATAAATTTAAGTGGATCTTACAACCATTACCCATTCAAAAATTGAAATTTTAAAACATCATTATAGATTTTATCATTGGACTTCACAAAATGTGTAAGGGGAATAATGATATATGGGTTGTAGTTGATTACCTTATGATGTTAGAACACTTTATTTCTATAAATGAAGACTTATCTATTGATAATATTACCATAATTTATATTAAAAAAGTGGTAAGTTTTCATGTAATATAACTTTATATTTTATCTTATCAGGATCCATGGTTTACAACAATGATTTCTAATAGTCTACAATTAGAATTAGACACATAGTCGAGTTTTTGCACTACATATCATCATTCGTGAGATGGTTATTTTTAGAGGAACATTCACACTCTAAAAGACAAGTTCAATTTTCCATGTATTTAAAAGGTGGTCAGGATCAAATCCTTCCTTTGGTTAAATATTCATATAAAAATATCATTTACTCCAGTATTAAGATGGAGCCTAATGACGCACTATATTGAAAGAAGTTAAGAACACTACTTTTCTAAAATGAATTTAGAGAAAGAGACCTGTTAGGACCTGAGATAGATGAGGAAATTGTTAGAGATGGTTATATTTATTTAGAAACACAAAATATCATCCATAGTCAAAAAATTATAATAAAAATTATATAAAATATGTGGAGTTTGAAGTTGGTGACAAGATATTATTATGTAAATCTCCATTTAAGAGGATTATGATATTTATAATAAAAGGGAATCTAATACCTAGTTATATCATCCCAATAAAAATTCTTAATAGTATCGTGATGATTTGTTGTCGATTAGCAGATACACCAAATCTCTCTCACTTTGATGATGCGTTCTATGTATCTCTCCCGGGGAAGTACATACATTACCCTTCACATGTACAGAACAAATAGGTCATACAATTATAGACATAGAATTCTGATCAGCAACAAACATTTGATATTATGGATCATTGAAAAATGGTTGTATTAAAAATTTCCAATCTATTGGTCAATTTTCTGTTTTGAATCCAGCAATTATAAGAATCTTCCTAGGAACTTGAAGATTTTATTGGGAAGAAGTATCCTTATATATTTTAATTAGAGTTACATAATATGGGGAAATATTAATTTTATGTGGGGTTGAATGTAATAGTGTAATATTTTATAATATAAATCCCTTTAATAAATTTTAATTCTTTTATAGAATTCATTACAAGCAACATCGAGTTTAGAAAAACCATGTTTTTGTATTAAAATTTAATTTAAAATTTACAACCTTTCCATTGGGTGGAATATATGGATATAAATAGTTATATAATGAAGAATGTATTTTTTCACATCAATAGAATAAATTAATTAGTTATCAATTGATATGAAATGAGTTTAACAATCATTTTGAAAATAAAGGAGTAGTTTTTCTAAAAAGAGGGTGTTTAGACAGACAATGTGTTTTTGTCCTTATAAATTGAGGCCATAACAATGGTTAAATGATTTTAATGAGATTTATATATCATATTTTAAATCTAATTTTTTATCATTCATCAATTATATTTTATTAGAATGATAATAGAATACAATTCAAATTTTATACGTAAAAAAATAATTTATAAGAAAATATTTTCATCAAATTTTGTTCACATATATTCAAATTAATTAAAAAAATTTATATGCATTGAAATTGATAAAATCTATTAAATATTTTGAATAATTATTACAAAATTTTCAAAATATACAACTTTTATTTGTAGGCATCATGAATAGTAACTTGGTAAAATTTAACCCATTGTTAAAGGATAAATTAGGTTAACCTAGATTAATGTTAAATGGGAAGGTAAAATTATTTCATCCTAATTATTATTGGATAAATTAAATGTGGCCATTGTCACATTATTTTCAATAATAATACTTTTAATTGACCATTTTTCACACTAATGACCAATATAATATTTAAATCAAAGAATGGTACACAATGAAAACCTTTTTTTAAATATCTTTTATGTCCATGTTAGAAAAAAAAATTTCATGAACTAATATAATTATAAATATAATTACTAATAAAATTATCTTCATTATGATATTTCATTTCTATTTTTAGGGTTTATATAATTACCTTAAATTATTGCGCAATGCTGACACATAATTTATTCAATTACTACAAAAAATGGTAATAAAACTATTAAATATTATACAATTTCAGTGATTTACCATGTGACATTATTTTTTTAGATAAAATTTAAAAAATATTGATTTTTATAATATTGAGATTCTATATCAAACTTTTTATTGATATATTTTAAGTCATATTAAATGAATAACGTCAAAACTGGCAATAAAAACAATTTATCAGAAATAATATTTTATCAAATTATTTAAAAATATATTAACTATTTATTAGTAAAAAGGGTGTGATATATGGAAAACAATGCATCCATTTTACATTAATTAATAAATATTACTCTATATTTAGCAACATAACACTTTATGAGTGAAAAATATCTTACAAGGATTAATATTAGAATATGATAACTAAGTGGTTAAAACAAATGATAAGGTTTAATACTCCAAAAATACCCACCCATATTTTATAGGTTGATGTTATTTCTACTATATAATAACTATGGTCTTAATCCATAGTAATTTGGATGAACCTTTACTAAGAATTACATTATTATAAATTAATGTTTTTAGAAACTACAAAAGCTCCCCTTACCTCAATTATGAAAGGGAACCTCTTACTTCACTTATATACACCACTATAATCCATCTATTTCAACCAAATCCAAAAAATTAATCTTTTAAAAATAAATATAATGTTTTTATCAGTTCTTTTAATACATAATAATTACTCTAAGTCCCATAAAAATATATGTAAAATATATTTACTGAAGAATGGGTAATTACCATTACTGTGTTCTTAATGTTTATTTCCTCTTCTACTAAATCTATAAATGTTGTACTCATATCAATATAATATATAAAATAAATTTTATATTATGATTTTTTATTATAACTATTTTGAAAATAAAATTATATCTTTGTTCTATCTAGTGAAAATAAATAACATCCCTTGGGCATAAAGACAACTTATCATCTCAACATATTAGTGTAAATCATTTTTCATCACTATTTCACTTGAATGGAGATTATGACGAAAATAATATATATAGATTATATATAATAATTAATATTCTTGTGTAATTAAAATATATTATATACCTGACTACTTTCCCATCTGTTGAATGACTATAATGTCAGTCACGTGTATGTGTGGACTACCACCTCCACAGAGCAATGTGATCCATTTTTATTTATACTTTACATGGATGGTAATAGAGATATATTTGATGAATTGATATTATTAATATGATATAATAATGGATTTTAACTTGTAATTATCATTTATATTCCTATTTTTACATCCATATAAAAGTGAAAACAACATTCATGCATACGTATGGCCTACCATATCCATGAATCGTGTAATACATTTTTTATATATGACTTTTATAGAATATACTTAATATGTATATAATAAATATAAATGATAATAATATTACTATTAACATTATTTAGAAGATATAACCATGATAAATGTAGATGTATATCAATATTTGAACTAAACCATACATCAAATGTGAAGCAGTTGACCCCCAAAAGAGTGTTTTAAATAATGAATTAACACTAGATGTGTGGTAAAAAGTTATAAATAAATCATATATGGTATGATATATATTTATGTAGTCTAAAATATATTCATAATCTATCTATTTTCATTTTAAAATATTTTTAGGCATATATGATGGAAATTGGTCCTAATGTAAGGGTTTTTCATCTAACATTAACATTTTGGAGGCATATGCCATATTTAATTTCCCGACCTAGATTACCACTAAATTGGAAGCAAGGAAGGTGGTTCACATGGTCTCAAGCGCACCTCTTCGTACATTTGAGACTACAAACTAGTAAATAGGGTCGAAATAGTAGATTATTATAGGACTCTACCCTTGTATAAGAGTTGCACACTGGTATAATAGAATATATGAATAAATAGTATTTGAAGAAGTAAAAAATTGAACACAAAGTAGCAGAAGAGTAATAATAATTTTTTATAACAAATGGACAATTCCAACAAGAACAATACATATATGTCTTGATGAAGAAATATAACAAAAATTAATAAAAGAGAGTATTATTTACATTTCAAAACAAATACAAGACTCAAATAAAGGGAAGACTCAGGCTAGAAGGTGATATTGACGAGAATCCTGAGTTCCATCTCAGTATTATGTTCATAACTCTTAAGGGACATGAAAAAAACAAAATCATTTAGCCTAGGTCATAAATAAATCATGCCTTCTTAAGTACCCTAGTATAATGGAGACCCGAGTAGGGTGTGAGACCAAAATATCAGAAAGCCGAAACCACTAGTTTCTAAATCAATGTAGTAGTGATTATAAAATTTATACAGTGTTCTATATATAGATATCAAAGAAAATATAACAGATTAAAATAAAACACCTTGGTTTAGGTTCAAAAACAGAAAACCATCTAATACCACCTTCTTAGGCCTATTCTAAATGTATGAAAATGGAAAATGAAAAGGAAATAATATGTATAAACAAGCCAAAGTAAACATGAAAACCAAAAAAGGAATAACCCCAAGCATATGATTCGACTTGGGGTCTAATTCATGTGCCAGAAAAAAGCGTGCTAGCAGCATAAGAGAGGTATCACAATACCTAATGAAACACTATACAATACAGATAAAATAACAAAACAATTTATATCTTTACCATAAATTCCAAAGGTGGAGTATGATCCAATCTTAGAGGTACCTCTACACTATATCCATTAAATTTCCAATGCCACCAATCCCATCGATGGTAATACTTTCGGAATACCATGTATGCTTTTTGGTATGGTAACCCTATGTTTTTCATGGTATCATACATAAGGGAATGAGATTCACCTCAGGTATAGAATAGCCATATTTCCAATGGGTCCATCCACAGTTTCCCCTTGGGGAACCAGTATCACAAAGTGGTATAATAAATTCCTCAGGGTAGCTCATTCATGTAAATCAAAAACACCACTTCCACGATGAACTAGGTTGTAACCCATCAATCACCGAGAGTCTATCCATGTGTTCTTAATACAAAACACTTATTCTCTCCCTAGACTATATCAAATGATCCAAAAAATCAAGGTACATATCAATTAACATAATGTGTTGAAAAATATAAGTAAACTTTGGGGCCATAGTTTCCTTATAAACCATTGTAAATGTGTCATTACATTTAATAATCAATTTATAAGGCAGTACCTCTAACGAAATTTAAAATCCATGATCAATTCCAATTAAAAACAATGAAATCAATTAATTTAAGTAAATTATTATCATCATGACCATTTCAATTCATTTGTTACAATTTATCTTAACCATTCATGTTCAGTTATATTAATAGGTCTGGTCATACCACTCTATTCAAAACATTTAATCAAATTGATTTAATGAGTCTAGGTCAAAACCAATAACCATTCATAAACATCTCCCCTTAGATGGGAACTCATGGAATGAGGAAACTCTGAAGGATTTAATTTAATTTAACTCATGTGGTAAATAAAGAAGTATCTTACTTGCACAATTCTAACTATAAGAGGACATAAGACAAAAAAGGAGTCCTGGTTTATTTAACACTTATATACAAAGGGGAAACATCATTTGGAATAACTATAGAGGTGAAAATGAAAAACAATAAATAAATAACATTTCCATCAAGTGTAGAAGAATACCCATAAAATAAGACAAGCAAGTATTAATGTATATCATTACTTTTTAGTTTGATAGAAGTTCACCTCCATTGGAGGAGTCTTATTTGAAAACATGACATTATTTTTCAACACTTCATTTTGTTGATATTTAATCAGTTATTATAGAATTACAATTCATATCAAAGGGGTAAAATACATATCTTCACTGAATCCAAAAATTAAAGAAGAAACTCTGATGAAATAGTGAGAAAAAATGATAAAAATACACATTCACTACTTTTTTGATTGAAGGAAGATCACCTCCATTAGATGAGTTTTATTTCAAAACAAGACTTGTTCTTCAAACAATTAATTTTTACTCTTTCAAAATTTTAATCAAAGATGGAAGCTCAATTGATCAAAATAATAAAATTATTCAACATAATTTAAAGAAAAACTTAAAGGATTTATTTAAGTAAAACAGGAAGAAAAAGAAACACCTACCTCAAAATAAGGACCAAGCCAAACCCTAGTGTTTGATAGATTTATTAGAAACCACTAGAAACTTCTCCACACATGAACATACATTCCTTTATATAAATATATATATCCATTAACCCAATTCATGTATTCCTCATGTAATGAGGGAACCTGTACATGGAAGATATATATATATATATATATATATATATATGTAAACATATACTAACTTATGTATATGAATGTGCACCCTTAAAGATGTTCAAAACACACTACAACAATTATTAGGAACTCAAAATCACTATTCCAAGGATAACACACATAAAGTAAAATACCATGAATTCATAAATTTCAAACCACAAATTATAAATTTATATTCAATGAATAATGATGGAAAAACTCACACTAAACTGTTGGTGGTGAACCAAATCAACCCGAACCGCTTCCCCTTCAGTAGTGGTTTTTTTGAACATGCATGATGAAAACCCTATAGAATCACTACACAACAAAGAAACCTAATAGGAATAAAAAATCATCCAAAAAAGAGAAGGGTTTATTCGATTCAAGAAGAGAGACCGGGAGACTGAAATCATCCTGAAAGAGGAGGATTGGGATACTAGACGACCATACATTGGAGGATATATTGGATGTCCCTGTGAAACCAGGTAGAACATATGAGTAGAGAGGGAGCCGAAGGGAAGTTCACTGTGCGTTGTAGGAGAGCAAGGGGAGGGGGAAGCACTACATGCTATAGGATTGTAATAAAGCCACGTTTGGGGTGTATTAAAACTAAACAAAAAATAATTACAATAGTATAATAGTATAATAATAATAATATTATTATTATTTTTAAAACATTTGTTTACATTTATTTTTCATTTTTCTGATTTAAAAATTATTTTTAATTTAAAACTACTTATTTTTAATTTCATTAAAAGGGTCTCATCACTTCCAAGTGTTCAAACATCCAATAATTTAGATTGAAACCGAGTGTTAAAAATGGCACATGAAATAATTGATAAATTTTAAACTCCCCAAGAATTATTTCATTCGGTTCATAACATGGGATGTTACTACCTTCCCACCTTAGAACTTCTCATCCTCAAGAAGTATTTGGGAATAATTAAAACAAAACCCATCACACAAGGTCCATTAACACTCATTCAAATGGTTGAATTATTTTTCCAGAAATCCAACACAACATTCAAAACATCATAAACACACGACACTTATGTTTTCAATGCCCAAGGTAAAACTTGTTTTCTCTACCAAAACACCGGGAATCCTCTTCCCTAATCATGTTTAGGTAGTGACATGATCACATCAACAACTAGTTAAAAATTAGGAAAAAGGTACTTCCAACCTTATTCTTGATCTTGAGAAAGGGGAAAATTCTATTCCATGACACCTTCCACTATTATAATTCCCTTCAAAACATAACCATAATATTTTTTATGATGCTTCTCATAGGGTTTCTAAAATGGTTAAAATGATCAATTCCCCATCAACCTCAATGCCCAAGTCGATCCAACATTTCATGAAAATCCCTAGCCAAAAACACCACACTTGTCACATCTAACAACGTGTTGGAAATAGTCCTTCCCTGAAAACTCCATTGAAAAATAGAGACAACTAGTCAAGACGCTCTAGCCGACTATTCAAGGAGACTCTCGGTATCGATTCCCTGTATTTTTTATAAAATAAACAGTTATGCCTTCTTCCATGGTATCTCAAATTCACTATGTATACATCCACTGAAGCCAATATACCCAACATTCAGTTATGTTCCTTGATTTAAGAATCACCATGCCTACAAAAATTCGATTATAAACTAATATTGGAATGAATTGAGTGAGAAGAACGAATAGAAGGTAGACTATCCTCCATGTTTACAAGTGAGATGTTGGAATGAAGACAAGACAACCAAATCATAACATCAATCGAGCCTAGAGAGGCATCTTTTGAGCGGTCAAGTTATATAAAACAACTAGTGTTTCAGAGTTCATCCATGGAATTCCTACATAGAAATACATGGTTACTCAATATTAACCAATCCCTGATAAGAACCATGTATTCAACAAGAAATCCGATAGATATTTTCCAACAACTATCACAGTTTAGCATGTTGTATGACTAACACTCTCTTAGTGAATCATGTATGATATTTAGATATGGGAATTTATCATCACTATCTAGAGTAAGGATTTTAAGAAAAACCAAGAAATATGACTGAACCACTACTGGTTGAAACATTTTATGAAACTCTTCTTCTCCTGCCGATGCACAGGTATTAACTAATCACCAAGCCTTTACCATCTGAGGCATCCCGTGATCATTCAATCTTAACTACCATAGTCCACCCATGACCAATGGTGTTACTCAAAGGTTTCATACACCCCTAACAACACCAAAATCAGGTGTCCAAGAATGAACTGAAACAATTTAATGTTCACACGCCTCACAACATTTAATTCATCCTGATCGTTATATGATATTCTTCTTTGGTTGTGTTTCTTCAACTCAGAAGGGAAAGTATTTTATAGAACTGATAGGACCATCTCCACATTAGGAGTTTCCTAATTAAAAAAGGATAGATATACTAGCCGCTCAAAAGTTCTATAGGGAATAACATCCGTAAATGAAAACTTTTAAACAGTTGGCATGCAGACCAAAAAAAAATAAACCAGATTTTCAAAACACCCGAGTCCTAGGAAATCATCCCAAGATATATGAAAAACAAGAATTCTTTATGACCATGTCACTATACTATAGAGATGACCTGAAACCACACTCTATAGTAGAATTCTTAGTTATTCGACTGCACTCAACCAGGTTGTCACAACATTAAACACTCGATGGTAACGGCATTTACCAATGCATACTACCTTTAGATTTCATTAGAAACCGGTAATTCATGATTTCTATCCATAGGTTTCCTGCCCTATTCATTTATTTTTTAAATGTCCCTTCTATGGGATTTAAACTATCATCGTATTTCCCCATACGAGCATCAACATGGATGATGTCATATTAGGTCATGCATCACTAAGGAAAAGAAATAGTCCAGTGACCTAAAAAGTGGCCAACCATGCTTGAGGCCTGTCTAACCTGCTATAACTAAGCATCAATCATTGTTCATGCCCATATCAAAGGATAAGAAGGACATGACTACCAATCTGAAAAAGGATTTCATTTTATGAAAGGGGTTTGTCAATCGATATTAGCACTCAAACTACACCAAGAGGTAGAAACACACACAATTAGCAAGGATTTTATGTTCTAAGGGTACTTCCAACCATATTATAGCCCTTTACAAAGAAAAATAATCGACACTAACATCAGGTCACTGTAAAAAAAAGTCAGTAGGATCAAAATATGATCATATAAACCATTAGTAATGGAAAGGGAACTTATGGAAAACCCTTTCTCTTTCATTCCAAGGAAACTCAAAGAGAATTTATCTACCCTTACATGAGGGTATTAAATAGAGGACACCATGATAGGTTCCATTTCTAATCCCTTAAATTTAAAACCATTTCATAATAGAACATGAAAATGTTAAAAATTCCATTTATATGGGTGAACATCTACCAATCCATAAAATGCCAAATCAAATTACAAGTGTCATTTGGATCTGATGTAATTGCAACCAATCCATTTATCCCATGAAATAAATTACATTAAACAAAACTATCATGTCATCACAAGAACATTACACATGAAAAACATTCCATAAGCACATAATCATGCCATATTAATACCTAATATGGTTATACAAAAATAAATTCTAATAACAAAACAATATGGCATGAAAATAAAGCAACTCGGTTGTATTAGTATTCAACCTATGAATGCAGCTACATGGCATAGAATTTTCAAGACATATGAATCCCTACGTAGCTATTATGATGCGTGTAATACTTCATCCACGCCTTAACAGGCCAAGGGAAAAATAACATAAACTCCATACATCTATAAGAACCCAAAAGTAAACCAATAAGTCAAGGTGATGTCAAAGAAACTATAATATCAAAAAGCATGAACATTAATTCCCAATCAGGGACACTTGGTAATTTCCTGTATGTGAGAGGATTAGTTGCAAGCATGACTATTAACTAAGAACCAAAACATTCCTAGTCTCCAATCTATAAACCCAAAATAGTAAGGTAAAGGAAAATAACCCCCCTACGATACCACATTGTAACATCCCGACCTATATTACCACTAAAACTGTAGCCAGACTGGTGGGTTAGGTGACCTCAAGTATGCCTCCCTATACACTAGATACTGTAGACTAGTAGAGAGGGTCTAAATAGGTGATAGTGGGTAGATTTTACCCCATATCATAGTTGGAAAATAGTATAATTGTATATAATCAATAGATAGTAGTATAAGTAGTAAATAATTGAATTCAAAGTAGTTGAAGAATAATATTAACAATATATAATAGATTCCCAATTCAAGCTACAAAAATTCATTTGTGTCCATATGACAAATGATAGATTAAAATAGTAACAAAATGCATGATTTACATTTTTGAACAAATACAAGAATTACATAAAGAGAACACTAAATACTGAAGGTGATCTCAATGGGCATCATGAAATCTAGCTCAGTACAATGTTCCTAACTCCTCTAGTACATGAAAACAACAAAAGCATTCAAACATGGTCCAACAAATATAATGTCTCCTCTAGTTCCCAAATGAAATGGAAGCTCAAATAGAGTTTGGGCCATAAATATCAGTATTTCTGAACCACCAGTGCCTACCCAATGTAGTAGTGATTATAAAATTAATATAGTTTCCCATATATAGAAATCATCGAACAAATAGCAGATAAAAATGAAACACCATGTTCAGAGTTCCTAAACAGACACATGTCTTATACCACATGCTTTGTCCTACGATGGGTGTCTGAACGAGGTATTTGTGCTAGACATAATATGTATACATGGACCAAAGTAAACATGGAAATCGAAAAAAGGAATACCCGCAAACTTATTCTTTGGCTAAAGCCTAATGCATATGTCAAAAACCAAGAGTTCTAGAAGAACAATAGTATCAAAAATCGTAATGGAACTCCATGAAATATCAACAAAATTATCTCAAGAATTTATATCAAGACGGTCCATTCCAAAGGTGGAGTCAAAGACCATCCCTACGGTAATTCTATAATATACCCATTTAGTCTCTCATGTCACCGATTTTATAAAGTGTGATTCTTTAGGAATCACATGTATGGATTTTGGTATGGTAACCCAGAGTGTTTCCTGGTATAACACATAAAGGATCGAGTATCACTGGAGGAATGGAATATCCATCTTTCCAATAGGTCCTTCCTCAATTTCCTATTAGGGGACCCATATAACACAATGGTATAATAAATATCAGGTGGAATCCCTTTTCCTGGATAAAAAACACTGATTCCCCAATGGGTCAAGTTATAACCCATCAAGTATGGAGACTTCATCCATGAGTCTTTAATATAGAACCCATGTTATCTCCCTATCCCATAGAAATTGATCCCAAGAAGAAAAGGAAATATCAATTCACGTAATCATTTACAAAACATAAGGAAGATTCATGTCCTTAACACCCTTACAAACCATTATAAATGACTAAATACATTATATATACAATAGAGAGGGAGATACCTCTTACGCAATTCAAAATCCATGATCAATTTGACTAAATACAAAGAATTAAATTCATTTCAGGAAAAGCATATCATCATGAACATGCAATTCCATTTGTTACATTTTATATTTATTTTTCTCAATTAATTATATTAAGAGTTGTGGTCATACCACCATATCCAAAAAATTTAATTAAACATATTTATTTAGTTAGGATCAACTGCAGGAACCATTTCTAAATATCTCAACATAGATGATAACTTAAGGAATTGGCCAACTCCAAATTCTTTCTTTTAATTTAATTCAAATGGGAATCATGGTAATTTCCTACTGGATAATTTCCATCTGTACGAGGAGTTTACACCTAAAAGGTGTCTTGAATCATTTAAAACTTATATAAAAGGTGGAAATATCATTTTTGAATAAAAAAGTGGCTAAAATTAGGAACATGACATAACTAAAATTGGCATCAAGTATAGAATAATACCAATGAAATAAGATATGAAATTATGATAGGATATCATTACAATTTAGCTAGATGGAAGATCACATCCATTAGAGGTGATTTATTATAATAAAATACATTATTTATCAACACTTTATTAGTTCATATTTAAACATTTACTCAAGAATTATAATGCATATCAAAGAGGTCAAATACTAATCTACCATGTGTCAATTAATTCAAGAGGATATTAAAATTAAATAACCCCAATAAATATTATATAAATATATATCCACTAATTTTTAAATTGATGGTATCTCACCTCTATTGGAGGAGTTTAATAAGAAAACATGACTTATCATTCAAATAATTAATTTTTTTATGTAAGCTCCCAAGCATTCTTAAATAATGTTTTCATGAAAGTATTGTCTTGGGTCTCTCCATTGCATCTAGATATGTGTTTCCCTAGTTCACGTGGGGGATCAGGGTGCCATGGGAGCTCGGAATGTGAAGAGAAGAGCAATCAGGCCAAGCAGTGCTAGGCACACTGTGTGCGCACGGTTAAGGGAAACTATGTGGTAATACTGTGCAAACTAGCCATCCTCGGATAGTAGCCTTATCAAGGTATGCGCACGGTTATGAAAAATGTGCAATATTCCTCAGAAACTTTGTGGGATGGCCTCTCAAAGACAGTAGCTCTTACATGGTTTGTGCCCGGTTTGGAAAACCCTGTGGGTAAACCGTGTGGCCGAGAAAAGTTGGAATATTTACAAAGTTTCCATTACGGTATTTTAAACCCAAACTTGGGTTTATCCTCCATTAAACCCTCTCTAGCCCTACTGACGTCCCAAGAACCTCAAGAGCTACCATGGATCAATCTCACTCCTTTCTTGGCCTTTTTGGATTCCTTTAGCTGGGGATTGAAACTCTGGGTAAGGCTAATCCCATCCCTGCTTTCCCTTTTCTATTAGGGTTTGTATACTTCTCTCATCTTCTTTAGAATCTCTAAACCCCTATTTTTCGAAAGAGTTTTAGGTTTAGGATTCAAAGGGTGTTTGAATCTGGATCCATGGAGATGATTAATACTTCTTTCATCATCCAATTATAGGTAGGTGATCTATAAGTATTATCCTATAGTTTTACATTAGATTAGTTCATGGAAGCTTGCGTTCTTCATTTTCCCTAGTAGTGATCTTGGTTCCATTTGGGTGATTGATAAAAAGGGGAGGTCATGAGAACAATTGAATCCCTCATGATCTCTATGGGATGCACGTAATAAGACTTTCCATTTTAGGGCCACCCATGTGGTGTGCCATCAAACCCAAACCTCGAGTATGGTAGGGTAATGTGAGGGGTTGCTAAATAATGATACAGAACCCATGTATTATATGTACTAAAGGTCGATTAATATAAAAAATGTAATAAGGATAAATATTCCTAGGGTAATAAAGGAATAAGGTGTTTTTGAAATGGGTAATTGGGTTGAAAGGGTTTTGTCTATTGTTTCACGAATTTTGGTAAGAAATTCCTAAGGGGATTAGGGAATATTAAATAGTAAAAGTGCAATTAGGTAATGGAATGATAAATTGGGAATGAGTTAAGGAGATGTAATAAGGGAATGGATGAATTTGTATAATGGTTCAATACACAAGAATTATGTGGTACACCTAAATGGTTGAATGAAATGAAGGGTTTATGTTATGGGATATGAGGATGGCACTGGAAATTCATAAGTAGGTAAATTCTTGTGAAATCGTAAATGGGATAAATGGGATAATGAATGATAAATAAAGAATTTGGATAAGTCGTAGGGGCTATTGAATAAACCTAATGTGTTAAGACATGAGAATGGAAATTTGAATAAATAGATATGAATTATAATTTGTAAATGTATTAATGGGTTATGCCATAGTTTTAATTCCCATGTTGTTGTTATGTGTTGTGATATCAAATGGTATTGAATATGCTTGGTTGTGTTATGGTTTGGTAGTGTGGGGTATTAACATGAACTTCTACGCCCACTGGCCGAGTTAGACTGAGGCTCTAAACTCCACCCCAAAACATACGGGTTAGGGAAGGGGATGGAGGCTTTATTCCCCTAATAGTTTCATTGCACTCAGACTGAGGATTCAAGGTGAGGATAATGTGTTCATGTGTTATATGGATGCCAAGTGAGATAGAGACTTGTTTTTTTCCCTTATTCATTGTGATTGATTGCCTTATACTATTGTGTAAATGATAATTATGCATAACCCATGGAACATGTGATCAAAATGGATTATGTAATGAAAATGGTGTTCGAAATAGAAATGGGATAAATTATAGTCATGAACATAAATGAACCATGATAACTAATGTTAGTCGAACCATCCCTTACATTATTATCATTCCTTTTGTGCGTTCATGCATTATCTAAAAGACTGGATATTTTTTAGACATCGTTGGTGATGGCCTACTGAGTTTTGTAATCACACCATGCTTGGACCGTTGTTGGGTACCTGAGAAACATTATTAGTTTCATGTTAGGATAAGGGAAAAGGCCCTACTCTGGGATATTGAGTTAGGATCAAGATGTACATGGAGAAGGATTTGGACTTAAAGTCGTGACCCATTTGTAGTTTTATCCATTTTTCTATTTTTGGTTTCTTTCACCTTGCACTACTAGTATGAAATGACATTTGTGTATTTGATTTTTGTTTTTTACCCCATTTTGGGAAATGCTTGGTAATGCATGTTTATTGGATATTAATTTTGTTTATGTTATTTATATTTTGTTCAAGTGTGTCTTGCTCTGATAAAGAGGGTATAGTCTCCCCACGTGACTTATTATTCCCTCTCCACTAGTTGGAAACCTTTGGTGTACGAGGAGGTGTGCTTGAGGTCATGTGACGACTCGACTTAGAGCACTGGTTTTGTGGATTCTCGGTCGGGGACAATAAAAAGTGGTATCAAAGGATATCTTTTCTCTTTCTTACTATTTGGGGATGGTATACAGAAGATTAGGATGTGTCGAGCCTTGTTAATGAGCTCATTCTGAGGAGTATCTAACCCATGTATGAGGGAAAACCCAAGTCACCATGGGTGGGAATTGTTTTACATGACGTGTGTTATTATAGTTGAATGATATTTCACTATTGGTTGATGAACATGTTTTGTGATTTGAGTAATTTATGAGAATTTTCTCATCGATGGAATGGCATGAGGTTGTGCATTCATGCATCATTTTAGGAACCTAAGGATATAGGGGGCATGAATTGTTATAGGCACACACATGGGATGGGTGTGAGAGGAATAGAAAGTAGATTGCCTTTTACATTCTTGATTAATATGTTGAAAATGATACCTAATAATGGTCATGAAAGTTGGTGAATGAAAAGAAAACAAATTATTAGTTAATAAATATCATGTATAAAGAAATGTTGTGACCTAGTTAAAGCCTTGGGTTTTGATAAATCATAAAGGTTTATTAAGCGTCTAAAAGAAAATGGATTGCATAAGGATGATAAAATTGTTAATTAATTTTCTTAATGAAAGGTGTGAATGAGTTAAAATAATGTTTATAACATGTTTTGAAATGGGAAATGTACCTAATAGGGAGGAATCGCGTTGTAAAAGAAAAATGGGGTGAAGGGGTGTTTACGAAAGACTAGTGATTAAGTGAATTTGTTACCCCCATATTGACCATGACCCAAATTAGGTATGGTAGAGGGCGGTGTTCTATGTGTGATGATGACCGTTGGGATAGAGTACGAAGAATTTCTTGTTTAAGGTTGATAGCGTGACGCCATTTCCATATGTGGTTAAGTCCTGTTTTTCATTCTTCAATGCGATGGGTGAATGGTAAGGTTAAAATTAGAATGATTGAGTTCAATAGTGGTTATCCCTCTTGTTGTCAATTGTACCTTTGTGTGTGTGGGTTGGGTTAGTGAGAGTTCTCTAGTTTGAGACTATGGAATTAGAGTGTGAGGCCTTACCGGTTATGATGTGGCCTAGGTGGTGTGTTTAGGGAACCCTTCATAGGGTTTTGGCCTTTGGGTTGTGGGGAGTTGTTCGATAATGTGAGTGAGAGAACTGTCGTGGTATGTGACCATACAGAGTACATAATGGGCCTTAAGGATGGTTCCTGGGTCTTGGTGACCTTATGTGTAGAGACCTTGTGAGTTGTGTCTTGAATCCTGAAGAGGATATTTTGCTCATAGTGCCAATGAATGTGTACACCGTTGGCGTGGAACCTATTGTACATGGTTGTTGGTGTGTTGGGAATAGTGTGAATTGGAATGAGAGTGAGAGTCCCATCCATGATCATTTCTTTGTTCATTTCATGATAAGTTTGGTTTTTGAGAGGGGACCAATAGATTTTCCTGGTAGTGACTTCAGTCACGGGAGTTGGTGTCATTCAGCCTTCAAGGTGACTTATGAGAGAGTTTGGACATGTCTCTAGTGCCTTTCGGTGTGTCTCGCACATGTAAATGTTTTGTACTTTAATAGTGGGACTCAGAGTGTTCCATGGTGCATGATTGACCTTGAGGGCTAAGTGGGAAGGTTGATGGTTTTATTGTTGAGTGAGATGTAGTGGTCGCCTCAGGGTTAATGAGGCTGACTGACCAAGATACATGGTTATTTTAGTATGTGGGTAATGGGCTACACATAGATAAATGTTTATTTGTGAGATATATTTGGGTTGATTGGTGTGGTGGAGTGTTTTTCTTTGGTTGTTATCCGCCAGGGATGCATCAGAAGAACTCGACCAGTGTGGTGGTAGTACTGCAACATTAAACATTGGTTCACAAGATCTTAGCAGTTTGGTCATGGAGTGATGTTTAAACTTGGTTTTTAGTCACACCTGAGTGGTGGAGGTTATGTTTTGGTGCGATAAGTTCTACAGGGATGCATGTGATCCTTGGAAGGTAAAGGAATCCCATATCTTGAAACCAAAAATTTATATGTTGGTGTTGGTGTTCTTTGATGACTTCATAGCATACCTCAGCTAGTGATGATCATGGCCAACATCTTGACATCATCCCAAGTACACTGATACGTTCAGGCTAATGCTATGAGATACGAAGGTGTCTGGTTCGATGAGGGGCAACATGGGGTTATACATAAGGAAACAGTATATTAGGAACTTGATGGTGGGATGTACAACATCAATGGATTTGGGTGTGGTCCTCGGGATGGACAGAATGATAAACAAATGTCATGGGTGCAGTGCACGGGAGCTGAGAACAACCAATGGGTGATGTTGGTTTTCTCATTTTGGAAAAAGAAAGATAGCAATGTCTGTGTTTTGGGGTTCATCTTGTGATCAAATGTAAGAAACAGTGTTTGGAATCCCTCTTGAGAGAAGTGGTAACAACACAATTAAGGTGGGAGTGATAATTCAGTCCTAGATGTGGAGAAGATAACATCGAGTCAATGTAGTGGTAACATGGTGCCAATGAGGAACCTGTGAGGTGCATGTGAGGTTCCTCATAGGGGAAATGTGGGACTTGGATGTGGTGGTTGAATTCTAAGGTTTGGGATTTTAGATTAGGGTGGTTCCATTTGAAGCATGTGAAGTATGTGCTGAGTCATTGGAGGGTGTGGTGGGATATGACTATAAGTTGTGGAAAGAGAAGTTGGGGTCCTATAACTCAAATGTAGATTTGGGTTAGAATAGGGTAATTTTTCCTTGGGTTGTTTTGGAACATTATAAAGTTGAGAAAATTTTTTCCATGTGGTGTGGTGTCATGCCAAGGTTGAAGCCTGATGACGTTCTAGAGGGCAGCTATTCCATGGTGATTAAATTATATCGGAATTCAGAAAGTGAACTCAATGGGTACAGGGGATGATAATGATAGGCTTCAAGTCAGTTAGCACCTTGGAATGGTGAGAAGTGGGTAGTGTACCATCCCAGGAAGGTGGATGTTCATGGAAAATCCACTCAGTTGTGGTCCAACATGATATGGTAAACTTGAATGGGTGTGGTGAGAGTGACCAACCTCTGTGATCATGTTATAGTGGAAAACTCCTTTTGAAACCAAATTGTACCTGAGTGAAGTCAAGTTGATCTTAGTCGTTGAATGGATAGTGTAGGAATGTCCTCTCAAATGACTTCAATGGTCTGACTGGATGCCAATGTAGGGTAATTCTTGATGGATGTTTGGGCATGGTGATTTTGAACATTTTAGGTGATAGGGAAGTCAGATTATGTCCTGATGGTCCTTCGTCGATGGAGGAGGTTCCATATAACTGGAAATGGTGGAAAACACCATACCAGATAAATTGTTGGTTGATGACGTGATCATAGGTGCTCGAGTGGCCATTTTTTGGGTGATTTGGCCCTGGTAGAGAGCTTTGGAACAGTTTATATAGTCAAGTAGCCGAGATTTTCATGTTGCGTTGGATGTATAGTTGTTGAGTGAGATCATTAGGGAATGTGGTTGGAAGAACAATGTGTTTTCCTTCGAGTGGTGCCTGGTTTGGTCACCACTAGAGTTTAAAAAATAGATGATAATGATTCCAAGTGTTTTGGGTCATGAGTTGTATAGAGGATCGGGCTGCTGAGGTGATTATTGGGTCACCTTTGATGATGTGATGGTGTGTGTTATGTTTTCTTATGTTGTGAGTAAGTGTTGTCGCCTTTGTTTCCCCCATGAAGTTCTCGTAGTTGGAATAGTTGAAATAGATGCATGCTTGATGATTATTCGGTTTCATGTTGTGGGTTGTGGTTGGGATGTCATATGGGTCATGTCTGCGCCCTTATTTCATGTTATATGGGCTTAGTGATGCTTGAGAGAGCTATTTGAGGAAGCTCCATTATAAGGTTGGGAGGTTGCAAGGTCCCAGAATTTCATAAAGAATGTTTTCATGTAAGTGTTGGCTCGATTTTTTTCCTTTGTAGATAGATAAGTGTTTCCTGGGTTCAGATGGGGTCCCGGGAGTGCCTCGGGAGCTCGAGGTCTAAAGAGGAGAGCAATCAGGCCAAGCAGTGCTAGGCGCCCAATCTGTGCACTGCTAAGGGAAACCGTGTGGGAAGACCGTGCAGACCATCCATCCTCAAATAGTAGCCTTATCAAGGTATTCATATAGTTAGGGAAAACTATACGAGATTCCTAGGAAATTATGTGTGTTGGGATCTCGTGAACAAAAACTTTTTCACAGTTCACACATGGTTTGGTAAAGCGTGTGGGGAAACCGTGCGGCCCAGAAAAGTCGGAAAACATACAAAATTAGGATTATGGGATTTTAAACCCCACCTCGGGTTTCTCCTCCATTCCAGCCTATCCATCCCTGGTGACGTCCCAAGAATATCAAGATCTCCCATGGATCAATCTCACCCATTTCTGGGCCATTTTGGATGTCGTTGGTTGCAGATTGAATCTCCATGTAAGGCTAATCCCCTCCTTGCTTCCTCTTTTTGATTAGGGTTTGTATCCTTCTGTAATATTCTTCCAATGATATAAAACACACTTCTTTGGGTGAAATTTAGGATGTGGATTTAAAGAGTATTTGAACCTAGATCCACGGAAATGAATAAGAGTGTGTTCATCATCAGATTCAAGGTAGCTGGTCTACAAGTATTTTCCCATAGTTTTACTTTTGATTTTTGCATGGAAGATTGCACTCTTCATTTTCCCTAGTGGTGTTCTTGGTTCCTTTTGGGTGTTTGATAAAAATGGGTATTCTTATGACCAATAGAAACCATCATGATCCCCTTGGGATGCGTGGAGGAATACTTGACCACTTTAGGGCCACCCATGGGTGGCGCTGGCAAACTCAGACCTAGAGTGTGGTAGAGTTATGTTAGGGGTCGCTAAATAATGATGTGGAACCCATGTAGAGTATGTCCTAATAGTGGATTAAGTTACAAATTAAATAATGATAAATATAACCAGGGTAATAAAGGCATATGGTGTTGTTGGAATGACATGAAAATGGGTAATTGGATTGAAATGTTTTATGTCTACTGTTTCACAAATTTTGGTTATAAAGGCCTAAGGGGATTGGGGCATATTAAATACTGAACATGCAATTGGGTAATGTAATGGGAAATGGGGAATGTGTTAAGGAGATGTAATAATGGAATAGATATATTTTTGTAATGGTTCCATACATGAGAATTTGGTGGTACCCCTAAATTGTTTAATGCAATGAAGGGTTTGTGTTATGTGATTTGAGGATTGCACTAGAAATGCATAAGCATGTAAATTATTATGAAATGGTAAATGGGATAAATGGGATAATGTGTGGTAAATTATGAATTTGGATAAGGTGTAGGGGTTACTGAATACACCTAATGGGTTAAGACATGGGAATCAGAATTTGGTTTAATTTATATGAATTATAATTGGAAAATGTATTTATGAGTTATGGCATAGTATTAATTCCCATGTTGTTGTTATGTGTTACGATATCTAGTGGAATTGAATATTCATGGTTTTGTTATGGTTTGGTTGTGGTGACTTGAAAAATACACATGTGTTCATGGCATAGTAGTGTGGGGTATTGACTTGAGGTTCTACGTCCATGGGTCGAGTTAGACTGAGGCTCTAAATTGAACCCCAAAATGCATGGGTTAGGGAAGGAGACATAGTCTCTATTCCACTAATGGTAGCATTCCACCCAGACTAATTCTTCTAGGTGAGGATAATGTGTTGATGTGTTATGTGGAACCGTAGTGAGATAGGTACATGTCTTTTTCCATTTTAATTATGATTGATTGCTTTATACCATGGTGTAAATGATAATTCTTTCTAACCCATGGAACATGTGATCAAAATGGCTTACGTAATAAAGATGGTGTAGGAAATGGAATTGGGATAAATTCTAGTCATGAACATAAATGAACCTTATTAACTAATGTCACTCAAACCATCCCTTGCATTCATACCATTCATTTTGTACATGAATTCTTTGTCTATTAGACTGGATATTTTGTAGACATCATTAGTGGTGGGCTACTGAGTTTTGTACTCACACCCTGCTTGGGCTGCCATTGGGTACCTGAGCAAACTTCTTTGTTGTAGGTCAGGACAAGGGAGAAGGCCCTACTCAAGAATATTGATTTGGGCTGGGGATGTACATGGAGAAGGATCCAGACATAGAGTTAGGACCCAAATAGAGTTTTCAATATTTTTTTATATTGGGATTATCTCACCTTGAACTACAAGTTTAAAATGACATTAGTGTATTTTATTTGTGTTTTGTACCCCATTTTGGGAAATTCTTGGTTATGCAAGTTTATTGGATATTCTTATTAGTTCCCCTATTTATATTGTGTTCTATTGTGTCTTAACCTGATAAAGAGGGTATATTCACCCCATGTAACATATTTCCTTCACCGTTAGTCGATAGCCTCTGGTGTATGGGGAGAGGTGCTTGAGTTAATGTGACGACTCAGCTTGGAGAACTGGTTTAGTGGCTTCCAGTTCGGTGACATTACATTTTACTTTAAAAATTAAAATCAATGTTGGAGGCTCAATTTATCAAAATAATAACATAATTCAACATAAATTAAATATATACATAAAAATTTATTTAATTAAGAAGGGACATACTAAAAGTGAACTACCACAAAATAAGGACCAAGCTGAAGACTTGGTTCTTCACAGATTTATCATCGACCACTCGGAACTTCTCTACACATGCACACACAAACCATTATATAAATATATATATATCCCCTAACCTAGTGCATTTATTCCTCACATCATGAGGGAACAAATACACGGATGATATATATATTTATATACACACACACACATATATGTATAAATTCCTGAGTATACAAATGTGTACCCATAAAGATGTTAAAAATCACTATAATAATTCTCATAAACTCAAATTCACCATGGAAGGTTTGACACACTTTATTTAAAATACCATGAACTCGTAAATTTCAAATCACTCAATTATAAATTAATATTTAATGAGAAAAGATGGAAAAAATCACTCTAAATCTATAGCGGAGAACCAAATCAACCTGAACTGGTTTGTCTACACTGGCTGTTGTCGGAACACACATGATGCCAACTCGACAGGCCCACTGCATGCCACAAAAATGAAAGAGGTATAAAAAATCATCCTAACAAAACCCCTAGGGTTCATACGCTTCAGAAGGGCGATGAAGAGAATGAAATCCACCCGAATTAGGAATAAATATAGAGTGGATGACCTTACCTTGGAGAATCTAGCAGACATTGTAGTGAAACCAGGTGGAACTGGTGATTAAATAGGGAGTTGTAGGGGAGTGTGTCACATTCTGTAGTAGAGGAAGGGGAGGGGGGAAGCATAATTCAACATAAGAGAGTAAGAAACCCCTTTAAGGTTTCTTTAAAACTAAACATAGAATAATATAATAATAATAATATAAAGATAAAAAAGATAAAAAGATTATAAATAATATAAATAATAGTAATACTAATAATAATAATAATATTATTATTATTATTATAATTGTTTATTTTTTATTTACCATTTTTATAATTTATCTTTTATTTGTAATTTTAAATAATTTTTTTAATTTTTTTTAAAAGTGATCCTTGCTTACAAGTGTTACAACATCCAAAATTTCATTCTTAAACCCATTTTTTAAAAACCACGTAATAAATGAAAATTGAAAAATTCCACCATAAATTTTCTGTCCAATTCAAAACATTGGATGTTACACCATATTCACCACTTAATGTATTTGTGCAGAGTCTATAATAACACTTTTAAAAATTATAACAATATTACTTTCTTTTATAAATAATAATTAAATTTTCATTAAATGTTATTTCTTAACTAGTAAGTGGATAATGGAAACTATTATGAATACATGTAAACCCATATTTAAATAGGTTTTAGAGGAAACCCTAACATGACCAAAAGGAAAAGTTTACAATTGTAAAACATTATGAATCAAATACCATGATTATGAAATAAATTAAATGAACCAAATTTATGTCCAAGTGGCATGAAGACTATACAAGGAACCAATTGATAGAGAATGAAATCAGAATCAAGTAAAAAAAATAGAAAATTCTTTGAGCTACACATCTGGATTTTACCATCATGCACAGGTTGTATACAAAGTTTTCATAACCCCCCCCCCCCCACCACCATGAACCATTAAATGATGATAGTCGATTCAATGTAACATGGAACCCTTTAATATAAAATGCAAAAAACGGCTAGATTATGGATACCAGCACAACCATCATTCTTTCAAGACACTCACCTGAAATTACTTGCATGGGCTATTGCATTCACCATCATGTGAAATATTTTCATTTATTATTCCATTAAATGTTTTAAAGTTTATTTTAAATGAAAATATTTTCTTTTATATTTTTTATTTCATTAAATAAGTTATTTCCAATAAAAAGTTTATTTTAATCATGTATTTTCATCATGAATTTACATATGATTTTAATAGTATTTTCATATATGTCAACATCAATTGTTGAATCGTATGATATTATGAGGTTATTTTATTATGTTTCCATCCTCCATATTTTTATGGATGATTTATGATATGTTTTAAAGGGGAACATATTGATACTCTAAATCATATTTATTAAAAAAACATCAGTTGTTTATTATTAGGGAAGTTGATTATGTTGTTTTATTTATTAATTTGATGAATATGTTAGACACAACAAGTAAAAAGTTGCCACTAAAATTAAATATCCCCTTGATTCATCGGTAGGTCCCATGAGACAAACTAGTTTGGGTGTTGTCTGAGGCCTTATCATAATATGTAATAATTCATTGCCAGAGGCCCTAAAAATATGCATAATATGTATTGGAGTGAGTCATCTCTGGTAAGATTTAGATATTTTAATATATGCATTCAATCAATATGAAATCATTCCTTGATATCCATCTATTTATTTTAATATTATTTACATCTATTTATAAGTTTTAGGTAATGTTATTATTTATATGGATGTGTTTTTATTATCATTTATTTCATTCCATATTAGTTATTACTTGTATTCATTTTGTTGTATTCCCACCCTTACCGAGCATCCGAGCTCATCCTTTTCTTGTGTTTCCTATCTCTAAGATATTAGGATGTTTTTATGATTAATATGTACGCATATTTTAGGTCGTATAGTCACGTTCTCAATGAATATACTATGTTATATTTTATGTATTCAAATTTAAATTTAAAATTCAGGAATGTATCTTGTTATCCAAGTGTTCTAAACTATTTCGGACATTGGGATATAATATCTAGAATTTAGTGAAAATATAATAATGTATCTACACTCTATTGGATAGAAAGGCCAATGTCCTTAAAATTACAATATATTATTTAGTATTTAATAAATTTATTATAAATATTTAATTAATATTTAATGGATGAAATTTATTGGGGGAGAGAATTTAACACTATGAAAATTTAATGTATATTTTTTTCCTAATAACATAAGGTGCTCAATAACATTCATCATAGATACAAAAAAGGAAACATGAACTATGGATTGTTATATGACCATTAAAATATATATATATAATTTTTGTTTAAAAATGTAGGTAATTTAATTATTAAATATCATTTCAAATAAAAATAAGTGTCAATATTAATACCAAGGCAGTGACAAAAATTTTATTTAGTGAATCGATACAACTAATAAGTCTGATATTTGAAATAAAATTCTACCTTTAGAAAAATCATTTTTTCATGTGTTTTATTTTATTAAAATATATATATTATTAATATAAATTACTTTGATACTAATAATATATATTAATTATATTTTGAATATCCATTGATAGTAAATAAGAATAATCTATATTTTTTTTAATAATAGTGATTTTTGTACAAAAACAGTTTTCTTTATATATTTATAGAAAAGGTATACTCAAAAAGTTTAGAATTATTATTTGAAAATCTAAAAATAATATTTTATTAATAATTCTATTATTATATTCAAATGAGTTTTTTTGTGTTTTTATAAAATAGTATAGTATTATAAGAATTTTAAAAAATATGGTCTTTACAAAAACAATAAATTTTATGACATTATCAATCTATAAAAAATTCCTACAATTTTAAAATCCTTTTAATTGTGAAGAAATATATTTTTCAAATAAAAAACTACAAATTAAAATAATATTATTCATTTAGGAATATTTTTTAACATTTTATGGCCATATGTTATATTTTCCTTTGAAAGAAACAATTTTTTATTTTTTATTTTAGTTAAATATTATTTCCATTTTATTTGGTTTTGGAAATAATTTAAATTTAAATTATATTTCTTATATTTTTTTATTTTTTAGGATTTTAAAAAAAATATTATCTAATATATAAATTAAAAACATTAAAATATAATTTCTCTAAAACATGTGTTTGGGAATTACATGTTAAAGTGTTAATAATTTATTTTATTAATCATAGAAACATTATCTAATGAAATTTATTTCTTATTTTCTTTCAGAATATACAAATTATATATTAAGGGAAATTTATTTATTTATTAAAATTAAATTACATTTTTAAAAACTAGTTACCAAGATAGTATAAAAAATAGTAAATGTTAAAATTGTAAGTGTCATAAAAAACACATCAAAAAACTGTCTTCAAATGATTGGTTATCATATTATAGGAATAAGATGAGCCTCAAATGAATTATTTTCCAATTTTAATTCTTTAGGAAATGTGAAACTTGTGCTCTCTATATATAAATTGAAAATATTTATAAAACATCCATTCTCCCCATATATGAAAAGTGGCCTCTCTTCGACCATTCAACACCAAATTAAAAATTACGTTTTCACATAAAATTCATTATATTTTACTTCTATTATAACCTTAATACATTTTATTTAACTTCATTTAAAAATATATGAGGAATGGGCCTATATTTTCAAGGATTCGTCAATGGGAAATCTAAAGTCCTCAACAGGAGTACTTATTTTACTTCTTTCATTAATTTTTATTCTTAAATTAAAAAATAAGATATTATAATTCCCAAATAATTACATTAATATATTTTTTAAACTAAATTATATTATTTCATGGTAATAAATATTTAAAATTGCTCCACATTTCAATTAAGAAAAACTACACCGATATACATATGTTCTATGGACAACCAACTCCATGAAGTGAAGACCATCGTTATTCGTGAATACCTCAATTAAATTTTCATATGGGTGAAATTTAGAAATTATTATTAAATATATAATATAAATATCAATATGAATATAAAAATTATAATCCCGATTATTTCACTCAGTTTTAGTGAGAAATGAAAATGTTAACAGTGTCTTCTACGGACTACTAACACCACAAAGTATCTTTTACAATTATTTATCTAGTTCCCCTATTATTCTCAAACACATACAAAGTAAGATTTCACAAAATTAAATTATGTAGATAAAATGTTTATGATTCTATAGTAATGATATTACTTATAGAAGACACAACATTTATAATCATAATCATCCTTACTTATGGTATGGTCTAGTTTGGGTCAGTCAAATGACATAATTAAAAAATTCTATATTTTAAAATCCTGGATGATTTTGAGTACATATGTAATAATATTATGTTATATAAATATTTAAATTATTTTTTATCTATGTTCTAGAATGGCATAAAGAGTTTAAAAAAAATTTATGAATTTAACATCTGTTCTTTTAAAAATCATTGAAACATGATCATTATCAATTTTGACTTTAATTTTCGTAACCAAAGATTCCAATATAATGAAATTATAAATTTAATAATAATTATAAAAAATGAATTATACATAATTGAATTATCATATAACTAGGAACACTTGAAAAAATAATTTCATAAAACATCATTATTATGAAGAAAATTTAAAACAATATCAATTATTCAAAAAATATATTGGAAATTGATAATTAATTAAAAAATTTTAAGTGGGGAATATTTATTAATTATGTTTATAAAAATTTATAGGTATTGTAAAGTTTTTCAAATAGGTTATTAATATATAAATCATTTTTATATGTGTGATTCATGTTCATTAGTGTAGGTTACAAATTAAGGTAATTGTTATTTGTCTCATTTCCAAATCCATGAGACATATATTATATTATGAACCATTATTTAATTAACATTTTCTGGTTACTACCAACATAAATTATTTTTTCATATTAATGATATTCATGTGGTTTTGAGTTCTATATCATTTTATTTATTCAAATTTCCTTTGATTTAAATGATACCACAGTTTTAATAGTTTGTGCTAACTCAATTTTCATCCATGGTGTCACAAACATTCATATTGAAATATTTTGTTACAATATTGATTTATTGTACCTAAAGAATATATTTTATTTAATTTCATAATTTTATTGAGTTATTTAAATATATCTTATAGCCTTATTTTCAAATGATTCTATCCACAATGATTTATTTTTTAATGAGGGTTCTTTGTCTCAAATTTTGATTCCATGAGACATGATTATATTATTTTTTCTGTTAGAAAAAGATATGGTCAACCATATCAATGGAAAAAAATGGTTTGGTGCGATTGGGGTATTCTATCTTTTTTATATTTCTAAAGACATGTTGAGGTTAAATAATTTCACTTATGGTCCACCATTATTTTCATTAAATGAATTTATGACTGTACATTTGAAAGGTACAAAATGGTTAGATGGGAGATGGGAATTCTATCATTTTTATCTTCTAAATTAGATGTATTAGTTAAAATATTTCACTTCTAAATCAAATGTTTTTTAGAATGATGTGGATGACTGGGCCAGTTGGTTTGATGGGGGGGGGGTCAACATCTTGTAAAATCATTCCTATTGGATTTAAAATTTTATATCTGTAATTGAAACTCCCAATGGACCTCACATTCATATCGGAGTATTAAACAAATTTCTGAACACCAATGTTACATTGGGGTTTGAAACACCACAAGGCATGGGAACACACATTGGTCAAGAGGATAAGACTTTAGGATCCCCACACTATTTATGGTTAAATTTTTTCCTACACAAAGACAATATTTTATATTTAGGATATATTCGATAATCTACTCTTAATCCTGATAGGGTATCAGTTACAATGAAAATATTTTCGTTGTTTAAATCCTTTTACATGAAAATGGGAATCTATTAGTGAATCCATCTATATATATTTGAGGTTCATATATGATTTCCCATTATTGGGAAGCTTCTTATATGTCAATTCTATAGTAATGGGAACTCCCTATTTTTTTGTCATCTAGGAAGGTGGTAAATATTTCATGGATGTGATTGATCCATTTGGAGGCACCCTATGTTTCATGATTTATAATCATTATAAAACCCCACTGGTTGTTTAAATTATGTAGTTTAATGTCATATGAAAAAGAAATATGGGGGAACTTAGATGTAAAAAGTTAATATCAAGCCTCAGGGAGGCATCCTATCTATCCAGGTTATTAAATGAATCAGAGTCATCATTGTTCAATCACGACCTTGGGACGTAGCTAAAGGTCGATTCACTAGAATGGTCGAATTCATATAATAAAACTAATTCGGGATTGTGCATTTAGATTTACCTAGCTAGTGGAGAATAATGACGTGAATGATATGACCATTTCAAGTACCTAAGCCTATATGAGCAATGATTAGTGTATGAAACAAATTTTAGAAATTGATATGTCACATTATATAGGTATGTGGGACTTATGTGTGGGCACAACACTTCATATGTTTAATATGGATATAAATTATTAAAACTATGTCCTATGTTTCATGATTATAGTATGAATTATACTTAATGTAGTTTAGTTGTCTCTTTAGTTCATTTGATGTTGAGGCATGATTATCATCTCATGTGAGTGATTGGGTCACCGTGGTTCAAATTTCCAACATATTGTAGTACATACATTGAGGTGGATGCCCATTTGAGATTTTCCATAGTAAGGGGTCCTACATATCTTGGTTATGGGAAGAATAAGAGATCATTTAGTTTAATTCACTCAATAATATGATGGTGTGTGAGGAAGGATAATGAGCCTATGATAGGGATTGAGTCTCAATGGTTGAAATGGAAGAGACATGGTTGTACTTGCAATGAAGTAGATGGCCATTTGATATTAGGAATTATTATGGTGTCTTATATATCCTTGTTATGGAAGAAATCATATTTCTCATAGTTCACTTCATCAGGTCGTACAATCGGAGGTTTTCCTTATTTTGGGGTAGTCATATAATTCCACTAATCTAGGATTACACTCTGAGCCTTCCCTTAAATATTATCTACAAATATTTATAATTTCTTGAGATTAAAGATAAAAATGCCATGACTTCTCAGTTGACATGCTTTGTGTTTCCTCATGACATGATTGAGGATGTGTGGACATGTCATGGTTAACTAGGGGACATGTTCCAAGACAATAATGTGTTCCATTTGACAAGTACAGAGGACATTGTATAAAAAAAATGACATGTCTGGAGTAAAATTCATAATTAGGTTTTAAATCTATGGATATTGTCACATTTTCAAAATGACTTTTCTAGAGGACTTCTCATGATCCTAGTTAACATGCCAGGAGTACATTGTAAGACATGGATGACTTTTCTAGAAGAAATGAAATGATCTAGTTTGACATGTCTGGAGGACATTTCATGACTCAACTGATGTGTCATGTTTGTTAATGTGAGACAATGATAACATGTCTTGGTGTCATCAAATAACATCAGTGACACATTTGTAGATCATTATAGTATTTGGATGAAAATTCTAGGGGGCATCGCAGAACATGGCAGGTATTCCAAGAGTGCATTATGATACATTCATTGACATGTCTAATGAGTATCACATGATCCAATTAGTATGTCGAGGGACCATTGTGAGATTTGAGATAAATGTACCGATATTGTCGCATGATCATTGTAAGTCATGTGACAAGCATGAGGATCATCATATATATAATTTCATTAGTCTTCTATCATTTAATCATTATTCTAGCCTTTTATTGCATATGTTCCTTATATTTGTACACAATTATCTTTTTTTCAGTTTTGTGTGACCTAGATGACATGTCGGATGCCCTTAATAAAAATCCATCTAACACAATAGATGTAATTCATGTGATCTTTATCATTCCCGAAAAGTTATTATTCATGATACACAACCGTTGCGTCATTTCCTCATGTTTTACAAGGTGGAAGTATTTCATGATCTCTTGATCAATCACATCGAGATTTCCAATCATACGCTTCCATGCGTGATCAACAAATGGATGTACTTTTTGGGCTGGAGGAGATGGTTTTATATCCATCTCCACCCCAATTATATGCCACCTTACATGGAATGTATCTTGTAGATTTTGGCTATAGTTTGTGGATGGTGTCTTGTGCTTGGTAAGATCCTGTTGTTGGTCGTCCTAAGGGTGTATTATGATTAATAATTACCGAAAGACCATCAATTTAGTTCCCCATATATTGGAAATTGTATGATAAATGTGTTCTTTCCTAACCATGTTAACATTCTAATGGGATTTTAAAATGTTAGTCTATCATATCATCGGGATGTTGCGAGATTAGAAATCTTTTTGGAAGGATTTCATGTGATCTGAGATAGAATCCTTGGGGTTATCCTAGAGACAAGTGTGACTTTTATAGGTTCATTTATGTGACCATGTCTAATATTGAAGTGGGTTCCCTCCAAATTGAGCTACCATTACATGGTTTCCACTATGGTAACAATGGTGTTTTCCAAAGGCGCAAATCCAAATTCACATTATGATAAATGTATCAAGTATGTTCAATAAGCTCTCATATATTACTATTTAATTTCATTATTCAGTTCAAAAAGGCTGGGATTCTCATGGATTTGAATGCGTTTGGTAGAATAAAATCATTTTCCCCATCCATTATGTGTTGTGTGACCAATAATCATTGTTGTGGTGATATTTGTGCAATAGGATGAACAACTCTTTTGCTTGTCTATGACATTGAGGAGGAATCACAAGATTCAACGGGCATGTTTTTGATCCTTCACATGATAAATGATTCATTCTAGAATTCTCGGGAGTGATAAGGTAAACATATCTCTATGACTTTGGTAGTGTCTTATAAACCACATGGGTGCGTTGCATAAAGATATATGACTGTATATGGAACCTATCCTTCGAATATTTTTACCCATTATTTTTTAATGTGTTTTGGATGATAATTGGAATCTTATGATTGAAAAGTCAAAAAATAAGGAGGAGATCTTTTAGAAGCATCATCGTGATTAATGTGTTTCTTGCATGCCTTCATAGGTACAAGAGGGATTTTTCGAAGCGGCTCTGTATGATATCCAACAGGTCGTGGACTATGCTTGACCACTAAGAATTACCTTCTTATGTTCATGGTATTGTGTGTCCTGTGGGAAGTTACTCGATCCACATATATTTTCCACGTCCTCTTTGCTTTCACTGAAGGTAAATAAATTCCAATACATAGGATGCTTCTTCCCTTGTATATTTCATTATTCTATTTTGATGAAAGTCAAAAAATTCCCCCAACCCAATGAGAAATATTTGTATGGGAAATAAATCTGTTATGTGGAATGTAAATGTGCACCTATGTATTTAGTATATCTCTTATCAGTGTCTTCAAAGATGTTTGGTCTTCTAGGTTAATTTTTTTTTCGCCGCAATGCATTGTATGTAGGGGAACAATGGGGAGATCATTAACCACTGACTCTAACACTCCAGATCATTTTTGACCAACCTTCATCATGTATCCCCTTTTCAAGAAAGTATGTTAGAGCTAATGGTGAGAACCATGTACAGGAGATCTTTAAAAGAACTGATTGTGGGGTCTATTTCTCAATGCTACTTCGTGAGAACAATTTTACTATTTCTACATTCCCTAGAACATGCTCAAATAAACCATGAATTAAATATATATAATTGCATGAACCTTGGATATTCACTTATATGGCTGTCTTTTCTCATCTAATAGGACCTACCAGTTCAGTCAAATGATCAATCATCTATTATGTGGATCACATGACCATTTCAAGGTCATGTGATAATGAGTCTTAGAAAGGGTAATGTTTTTGCGAGGTGTCTTGTGGGTTTATGTGGCCCATAGGATCTTCATTGGGTGGTTCATGAGAGTTAAATCAAGTCATGTGATCATGAACCCTCTAATTTGTCACACAATTCTCTTGATGATATCAGAGTTACACTCTTCTTTTAGTGGTGTTCCTCACAAATTTTACTAATATACTCTTATATTATTCATGCAGATGGATTCTATATCTCTTCATAGTTATTACTATGGAGCTATTCATAGGTCCATGATTACTAGTAACCACAATTGTTACCATCATATATCATGATCAATGATAAATAGGTTCAAAAAATGATTCTCCCATCTAAACTCTAGAACTATCAATTATCACAAAATCTTCACCCATATGGATTGGGCCCGCTATATGATGTTGTCATTATTTCCCTACACTACAACTTTCCATATTCTTGGGTGTCCAAATCAAGATGATTTTATTCAGATGAATGTTTGTAGGATTGTCAATTGTCCAATATGGTAGAGTGATCTCCTCTATGTCTATATGGATCTTATTTTTCTCCCTATCCCATCACTCAAAGATGCTCATTCATATTTTTCACTTATTATAACAACATAGGGGTCGCTAGAGCTCAAAATGGGATTTCTGATATGGTGGAAACTTTTTTTATCAATGATAATGGCCTTTACAAGTTAGGAATATATTCTTATAATTTCAGAAACATATACAAGCTATCTATCTTTATGGTATATTATGGGTTTCACAGTTCATCTACAACTATCATCCAGATATTTTCAGAGTACTAGTTATCTGTTGGTGACCTGGTACCAAATCATTCCATTTTCCCTTTTAAGATTATATAATTATACATTTGTGCATCTATAATCTAGGTGCATACCCCATTGGGGGAATGTATGACGATTTCCTTCATACCACAGACATTTGGGTTGACCCCACACAAACTCTAGTTTTGGTGAAAGATATTCTACATATGGTGAAAGAAATGTTAAGAAAGGATATGAATATTCAATCAATATCACTTTTATGGTCTCAATAAATATTTTCCATTATCACAGAGGATATTAAAAAACTATTATATTACCTTACTTATTCTCTATTCGGAGGACCATGACCGGACCGGTTCTTATTGGGAAATCCTAAAATATAGAGACAAAACATAAAGAGGATACTAGGTGAGGGAAAATATTTCGATGAGCCATCAGATACCAATTTTATAGCTATGTTTTTGAATGGGTGGATTTTCCCAGATGGGGATGTGTGTTCGAGAATCTGAGTTTACTCAATGGTGACGAATTCTTTCATAGAATAGGGACAACCTCTCAATATTTTTTATTGAATCTTACACACCCATACCAACTTCTAGGTCACATTAAACATGGTACAATTATTTATAATATCATTGGTCATTTATAATTTTTATTATGATGGATAGTGGGTGAACTTTTATTGCTATAGATAATAAAACTCTACCAGGATTCCAGGTACCTTGTTTCCCCCAAAGATGATAGACATTTATAAAGTTAAGGCAAAGTATTGAGGCCCTATCAATTTTTCTGATATGTGAGCTTACCGGGTCACATTTATTTCACAACATATATTGCAAATATCAATCCAATTATTGATAATGGCGGACATTCTATTAATGAAAGGTCAAACAAAATCTCCATTTTCGAAGGGATTATTATAGCCAGGTTGGATGATCAAATTATTTTCTATAAGTATGTCCTTAGTTGGTTATCTTTCTGGATTGTCTTCTTCTAAAGGGTTTAACCTCTCAACTCAGATAGAATGCGGGTATAGTGAAATATTAGGACTTCCCACCAGTATTTTATGACATTTAGGCGTGAGGCTACCAATGAAGAGAATATCCTTCTTCTTGTTGGTGCCCTTGTATCCCTTGATTTTTATTATTCATTGGATTGGGTAGAATCCTACATGGATGTTGAGGTAAATTCACAGGTACATGAATTGGGAAAACCATCTTCCTCACTGACCACCCTATTTGTAGAAATAATTGAGTATACTGAAGACGAAGGAGATTCTTTGTGGAAGAATTTTCTTCCTAGGAATGACCATCTCATCAAAAAAGAAGAATCTATTGTGGATGCTATCCTTTCAACACGAGCAACATAGGATGCATATGTTGAGAGAAAAATATACGACTCTTACTGTCTTTTTTCCTTTTTCACTCAGCTAATTATTCCCCATTATGACATACCTTCCACTGAATTTGAGTAGGATCAGACATGGTGTAGGATGATCTTGAGAATATTCATACCATGATCACAAAAATACACTTTGAAACATTTTGTGATCAAGAGGTACATATTCAACAGTTAATTCTTGACAAAGAGTTGATGTCTTTGAATTCACCCCATTATTTTAAATCATGTAACAAATAATCATGAAATGGAAAGAGTTTACTTCCAGAGAGAGTGGATTACATGATCATGAAGATAAGACTCCCCTATCTGAACATATGAAGGAAGCTTCCAAGGTATTGGAATAAAGCTGTAAGTTCATATATAATTTGAATTCCAAAATAGATTTACTGACTATAATGATTTGAAAACATGTGGATATCTTTCCTCAACAAATTTAGAAACTTCCAATATCATAATCTTTATTTGTAACCACATGAAAAAAATTCATGAGTTGTGCACTCTTTCTGAGACACTACACACTCTGGAGGGTGAGAAAAAAGCTGGGTGGGTTGCACTTCATCACTCAATCAATGATTCTTATCATAGGTTTGAAGGCTTGGGTAGTTTATCTAATCAATTATTATTGTATTTTTATCTTTTATGTATAGATTTTTGATATAATATTTGAAGGGGATCATGAATTTGAGGACACCTATTTTTTATGCAATTAATTAATAGATCATCTGATAATTTCATGTTGATATTCTATTTTGTTTTATTCATGATGTTCATGACATTATATTGATCTGATAATGCATGGATCCTCAATGACACCAATCCTGTATGTAGTATTTAGTAAACTGGAATGCCTATATTAAAATATTATTATAGATTTTCCAAGGGAAATTCTCATGAATTCCTACCAACTTGAGATTTCATGCAGAACCATTTTCTCAAGTTATCTGGAGAAATCCTTTTTCAGAAAATGATAGTTTGGGTATAATATATTTCCTATATGGATAATATTCTTTCTTTTTTTTGAAGATATTAGACTTAGAATATGTAAAATTATTTTTTCTAAGGATATATAATGGGATCCACAAGGATTAAATATTTTTATTTATACTCCCCTAACATGCTTCCAATAATCATGTAGGGAAATAATTTTCATGTTTGGGTAATGATTTTTCTCATGTCTCCATATTATTGAATTTTCACATGATTGGTTTTATGAATTTTCTGGTATGGTAATCTAAATCATCAATGTGCTTCAGATTAGGGTATTTTAGGTCATACATTCTTATGATATAGTTTCTGGTTACTTTATCATAGAACATAGATTGTTTGAGTTTTTTGTTTTTTATATCAGACATATATTCATGTATTTTAGTTTCATTTATATCATACCATTTTTTGTTGTTGTTTTTTCATCTCCCTCAAAATTTTTTATCTTATTAGTGATCACTATTTCTGAGTGGTTTACATTGAATTTATTCATGGAACCAAAAACATCCAACGGTTCATTATCCAATGAGATCATCTATTGAAAGGTAGTCATTTGTTCGGTTTGGACCTATGATACATAACAAAGTAAATTGGTTAATAAGATGGGAGTTCATACTCATCACACCCTTCATGGAAGAAAGCTATTACCTAATATGTGACTCTATTATTGATTAAATATATTCTTTTGAATCCATATTAATTCATCAAGCATAAAATAGGTTTCCCTTGAAATTTGCAATCAAATCTTATCATGTGAAAAATATAGAAGCATTTTTTTGTATTCAAGGTTCTTTATTAATAGCGATATCCATACGAGGGACACCAAATAAGTAATGATATTAGATTTGATAAAGCTAACAATGCTTTTGGCCCCAACATCATTGAGAGGTATTGCCTCATCCCACTTGGAGAATAAATCAGTAGTATTAAGAATAGACATGATCTTTTTTTCCGTAGCTAAATGAAAAGGTCCTACTATATTCATCCCCCAAGAAGAAAATGGTCAGGTGTGTTTATATGTATACAGAATCTTAGGGGGTTCATTAATGATGTTGGAATGTACTTGGCATGGGTGACACATCATGGTGAAATCTGTGCAATCCCCTGTCATTGATGTACAGAAGTATCCAAGCCTTAAGATTTGATCAGAAAGCCTATGCCAAGGCTGGTGAGCACCACAGGATCCTGCATGTACTTCTTTAATGATAGTTGCAATTTCATCTCCATCAATACAATTGAGGTGGAATCAATTCAATCATCATTTTTAAAGGATCATCTTATGATATGGGCTATCATAAAGAGTGAAATCGACCATTCATCACTAGATTTTCCTTTTCCCGGATCTATTAGGTGGAAGTAATCCATATTGAGGTATTCCATAAAAGGGTTAATCCATCATATAGCATGACCATATGGATCAGAAATAGGGATAATTCCATAAATATATTCCATTCTAGTTTGAATTAAAAGGTGAAACCACATTACAATGGGAAATATTGATGATTGCCTCATCCCGATTTGGATCTACCAGGGCTATGTCAATATTAGAAAAAACATCAGGTTGCGAATTTTGTGATCATAGGACATATGAAAATGTTGTATCTAAGGAAAATTCATCCATTAAACCATAGATGTAATCACACAAAGATATTAACAATTCTTTTCTGATATCATAATCCACATTGATCAGTTTGATTACCAATTCTGAATCAACTTTTACTTTTAGGTGATTCACATGTACCTAGAGTTACAATTCTAGTCCTATAACAAGGGATGGATATTATACCTCATTGTTAGATCCTCCTTCTGATATCAGAAATGAATATAAAAACACTTTCTTTTTGGGGGAGATAATAACAATTCCTAACCGAACATTGTTGAATTTAGGGTCTTTGATTCTCCTCCCCATTGAACTTATCGAAGCATCATAAAGGTTCATTACCCACATTTGGGGATTATCATGAATATAGAGTATTTCTTCATCAGGAAATTCAGTATTCAAATACATATCTTCTGCAGATGGTTGTTTAGCAAGGAATCCATCCATGGATTTCCCTTTTAATGTTCTTTGAGGCAAAAACTGGATATCAAACTGTTGGAAAATAACTTCCCAATGTGAAAAACGTCTTGTAAGCATATGATGACTGCGAATAAATTAGAGAGGGTTATTGCGAGACACCCAATAGAACTCATGATTTTCAATCAGTGACTCAACTTTTAAACTACAATGATTAATTATAGGGAACACTTCTCGATACATGAAAATAGAGTCTCCATGTCAAGCATGTTTTGACTGAGATATTAAAGGCTACTTTCATTCATAGTATCATTAGTTTGATCAAGGAAGGAAGACATTGACCACTCTCAGGTAGTCACATAGTGAATAAGCATATTTCATTCAATAGGAATCATTAATACCACAAACCTCAAGGGATATTTATGGAGGGTATCAAATTCCTCTTCGTGCTCTTCGGTACATTGATAAGTAACTCCCTTCTTCATTAATCTGGTGAAGAGTAAATACTTGCCTGGAAATTTGGTGATAAGGCACTGAATATTGGCCAGATGTCCCTGATTTCCACTTGATTCATTCAAATTTACAAGGGGTGACATTCCAAGGATATATTTATTCATATCGATATTAAGTTCAATGACATGAAGGCATACAAAAAAACAATGACATTTTCCTGAGGTAACCCCGAAAGCACATTTTAAGGGATTATTCTTTAGATTTTATTGTGAAATATTACGTAATATAGACTCTACATTGGACAAGTTATGAGAACGTTTTCTGGAAATCACCATTAAATCATCCACATAACATATGAAAAATTTTCCCAAGAAGGGTTTGAAGATATGGTGCATGGCACGTTGATACGTTGAACCTTCATTCTTTAAGCCGGAGGGAATTATCTGATAGAAAAATACTACTGGAGGTTCTTTAAGAGCTATATATTCCTCATCTTCTAGGGCCATTTGAATTTGGTTATACCCAGTGTAGCCATCCTGGAAGGTGATAGCTTCGTATCTAGCTGTTGCATCAATAAAATGTTTTGTGATCAGAACATGGAAGTCATCATTGGGAAAATGACAGTTATGAACTATGAAATAAATGAAATAATTGATTTACCCATTATTTTTATTCAAGGGGACAATTTTTTCTAGAGATTTGAGATATTTCCCCTCCCTGAAAAAGTTATCTTTGATATACTTGTTGACTTCAGCTTCAATTTTAGAGGTGTTTGTGGGATTTGTCCTTCATGCGGCCTGTTTAAATCCTAAATGCTCTTTTAGAAGACCAAAATGATGAGTGGCCTCATCAGGATTATGTAATAGAACTTCATTATTGTTCCATGAAAATATATATTAATGTTTCTTTATAAATTAAATATAAATCTCTTTCCCTCCAGAAGTCATGGAATCTCAAATTAGTGTACGACATGGGTCTTGTTTGTACCCATATTTAATTCTTTGAGATCATCCACAGTGGTGGAGATGCCATCCTCAAATGACAGTGGGGAATCCTTAAGATAAAATTTTTCTTCTTCCTCATTTGTAACTTCTTCTATTTCTTCTTGTAGAGTAGGTGATGAAGAAAAATTTTAGAGCTAGTGTAAGAGTCATGTTTTTGAATATCCTAAAGATAAGACACTATTTCTTAGACTACTAAAGATAAAGGGTCTTCTTAGAGTGTTGAAGAGAGAATTATGGGTTGGGAATAAACATCTTTTTCTTCCCATACTAATGAGACAACTTCTTCTATCCTGACAAATTAATCAAATTTTTTTTTTGATTTTTGGTGGATTAAATGAAGACATCTCCATTTAAGCTTTCACCACATCTTGGTAGATCAATATCTTCTCCCTTTTTTAGGATTGACTTCCTGAATTGAAATTATGGATTTAGCTGCAATATTTCTTGGATTTTGGTCAATTGTTTCAATTTTATTGATTAAAAACACAAAATCGATACTGAGATGTTTGAATGGATTAGACGATAACTTTTCTAGACTATGCGGAGCATTGATTCTTATGACATCTTTTACTGTGGACCTCAGCAACTTTCAGTGATATAACTCTACCAAAATATAATAAGATTAAAATATTTTGAATAGATCCTTATCACCAAAAATTATCCCAATTTGAACATTAAATAAATACTGGAGACATTGGTGGTATGAAGAAAGAATGGTCGCATGTTGACATAGTCAAGGCCTTCAAAGTAGAATGTATAAGTCTGTATCCTGTTGGACAACCATGAAATCTGATTTAGAAACAAGATCTCAAAACTGAGTTCTATGTGTAAAATCGCCTATAGGATCTTGTTCATTCTTATCATAAACTTGAAACATCAATGTAGAAGGAGGTACGTCAGATTCAGTGAGACCGAATCGACAATGTTTACATATGGGAATGAGGATGGAATCTAATCCATTATCGATGAAGGCTCATCAGATATCTGTATCATTTCCCACATTAGATCAATACATGTATGGATGTTTCCATGCACGACATCATAATTATCTTCATCCATGAAATATATAACTACATGACAATTTACAAGATCATTATCTATAAGGTAAACATCAGCTGATAAAACCTCAATTTCAAATTATTGGGGACTGGAAAATGCCTTAATAAGTGATTCTAAAATAATTTTTGACAAATTCATGGAATCCATGATTGATAACTTTCCTTGTACATATGATATATGCTTCAAAAAATCGTACTTTGCGTCCAAATATATGTGTTTTCTAGCATGGAGATGTAGTTTTTTAGGCCCCTTGGAAGATGATCCTCCTGATGTAGATGATCTATGTGTTGCGGGAGAAGTAAGAAATACTTATTATATTGATATATTATACAATGTAGGTATATATATTTGTTGATGGAATGATGGTGCAACTTCTAATCAGTCTTTCAAGATGATCATGTGAGTGTTGATCCGGTCATGTGTGGCGGAATTTCATTATTCATTATGAGATTGCTGAAGGGATTTCACACAATAATCTTCTATATAAATGGTTTGAGTAGGGATATAGTTAAAATAGTTCTATTTATCATATCCATGTATTCAACTATATTGTCAACCTTGATTTCTTCGTCTAGTTTCCCAATTAGGTGAAGTGAATTTAAGTTCATAACTGAAATCATCATTTTCAATATGGCCCGTTTAGTGGATAATGTTAATGGAAGAAAAGATATTTTCCTCATTTGATGGATAATTTACATGATGATCTGGTTCTTGATGTGACATTTGATAGGGCAGTGCCCGTGATTTTTGTGATAGTTGGCATGAAATCTACAAATCTCAATGAAAAATTTGGCCTTGACATGAGATCATCTTTTTTTTAATGCTCATTTCCATTCTGATCATGTCTATTCTTTGAGGATTGAACTTTGGAGGACTAATCTATTGATGAATATGGGTTTTCTATAGTGAAAGTTGCAAGAGGAACATTTGTTTGTTTCAATTGTGTTTGTATTATACCATTAATTCGGTTGATTGTTTTCAGAACCATCCAATCATCTTACACCATCACTTTTTTTCTTTTTTACTTCCTCCCATCCGCCTTCTTTCTTGGGATAGGTTTCAGTAACACATGCTACATGGGTAGATGAAATTTTTAGTTTCACATGTCCAGAGTCTATCATTCATTGAAGGAGTTATTTGAAAAAACACTCCTAAAAGGTATGCCACAACATTTGGTTAATGTGGTAATAATTTTGGAGATGTAACACCCCATGATTTCATAGTACGTTATCTCTTCAAAGTAATTCAATAACTTAAACTACAGACAACACCGAGTTCAAGCGCACCACAACTTACCAAACTAGCTGTTCAAAAGCGGTTATGAATATTATTATCTGCATTTTGAATTTTATATATTCCATATAAATTTTAACATCCATATTATTTGTTTCTTAGACAAAATGTGAGAACAAATTCATTTTTTCAAATAAAGGAATCATTTTTCAGAAAATGTAATTTTACCGACTTTTATTTTAGAACCCTTTTTAAATCAAGTATTTGATGCCTTTATATATTCTGTTTTACAAAATAAACATCTTCTTTAGAGTTGAGAGAAAAAATATTTAGTTTTGATAAATTTTTGATGTTTTTCGGATGACTTTCATATTTGGGTGAATAGTGAAAAATACTAAATTTTAACTAAAAACAACTTTTTTTAAAAAAATAATGTAACGAACCATACTTTACATACATTTTTAATACTTCAAAATTGAAGCATACTTATTACAACATATAACAAAACCACGAAAGGACCGTATAGGTATAGTGTCTTTAGAAACTGGGAAACATAAACAACTGGTTCATAAAGCATCAACTTTGCCTCCCAATTATTTCATCATATCTGGAGTCCCTTTTTGGAATATCCTACCTAATAACCTTCTTCCTGTCCTGGGGAAAGAAAACATACAAAAGGGTGAGCTCAAATGCTCAGTAAGGGTAAACAAATGAAATATCAATCACATCGTATACACAAGCACATAACCTTTGGAAATCTTAACCTACAAAAGAGATCATAATTTCATAACATGGGATAAATCATGGTAGTGAAATATAATCACAATAATCATAAATTAAAGCATGAAACTTTGTGGCATACACACATAATCATAGAGAATCATTTCTTTTTAGTCAAGACTCATTGCCAAGACTATCTTAGTGGACAAAGTCCCTTTCTAAACCGAGTCACCCTCATTTCAGTCCTGTTTCACTGAACCGGTATAACCTACCGTTCCAGCCATGTCTATCTCATGAGATATAAAATCTTTACCCAATGCATTGGAGGGAGATATAGGTCCCACCCATCTCATAATGATACCATTCTTAGGTGTGCCACAAAATCTTAAATCGTACATCATTGCATAACCCATGTAATAAAAATGGGATTCTTAAACAACATGACATCATAATACAATTCATATAAGATAAAGTAATTCATAAAAATAATTCCATCACAACATAATCAAATAAATTTAATAATAGGGATAAAAACATAACCCTTTATTATATTAGATGGAAAATAATTTTGATAAAACACTTGAACTCCATTCTTGAGGAAACTATCCTTTCTTCTTCAAAAACATTTTTCCTTTCTTAACATGTCATACAACTTTAAACTAAAAGAAGTTGATTAAAAATAAACTTGAAAACTTGTAAAGGATGCTTCTTGGAAATAATGTTTTAAAAATCCATTCATGTCGTATAAGTTAAAAAAAACATTCTTCGTACTTTTGTCGGAAAAGTCAAAAAGTACCTCGTACGAAAAACGACAAAAGATTCCTTTCATATATTTTACTAAAAACTCACCAAAGGGTCAAATTGGATTTAAACAATTGTAGGTGGATGGAAATAATATTACATATTGAGGAAACATGGATGTGGATGATAAAATACATCCCGGTAAATTTCAAAAGTATAAACAATCTCAGATAAAAATGAGATTGTGATATTTCCCTTACCTTAGGTCCAACTTGCTTTGTAAGTGTCTGAACATCCTGTATAATGATTTAAATAATGTTATTTACTTATTCTAGAATCATACTTATTTTTATGATATCATATATGGTCATATTCTTAGCTTCTTAGTAGTAATATTTCATTGCTACTAGTTATTCGGGTGTTTATAACTTTTTGTTCTTATGCGTATTTTGTCGAATAAATTCTTATTATTCTCTTTAGGTTTTAGATACCTCATTTCCAGAATGTTATTATTGTAATATATATCATATTCATTCATTCAATTCATTTATATAATCATTATGAAATGAAGATCATGTAGAATGAGTCGCATCACATCATGGAGACGGTATTCCGTACGTACGCACGAGTGATGATATCATTCCTATGATCGTGGAATTGTATTGGAGTGTATGTACAATATTTCAGAATCAATATCACTTTATAATAGTCATATATAGTCATTATTTACACCATTATACCCATCCTAGTTAGGTGGTGGTGGAAAATAGATTACACCACGGCGTGGAGACGGTATTCTGTACGTACGCACGCTCGGTGATTTCTTTTTTCGTAGGATGGATAAATGGTGAAATAGGGTTGTTTCATACTTATAATAATATATCAGTATATGAGTGATACTGATGTTATTACTTCATAATGAAACAACTAAAGAAGAAGAAGTGGAAGAAGAAATAAAGATGAAAGAATCGGTAACGGACATTACCTCTTCTTTGAAGTGCTTTTTTGAGACCTTCTTTTAGGGTACTAAAATTGGTCTTTGAAGAAGACCAGGACATCTAGGATGTGTCTAGGGAAGTGGATAGGAGATAGTGGCAGGGGTTGGCCGAGCTTGAAGGCTCAAAGTGGTGTGAGGAAGAGAGGGAGGAGATGCCCTTTTATAAGGTAGGAGAGGGGAACCTTTGGAATAACTAAAAATATTATTTTATTATAAAGTCATGTTCGGTTTTAAATAGATCCAAATTGATTTAGTTCCATTCTAAGGTGGGTATGGGTCTCAATCCTCTCATCCAATAGAATTTAGACAAGTTTAGGTTCCTATTTTAACCTTATCATTTAGATTTAACATTAAGTTAAATAATTTTACTTTTACCATGTCTTCTTGTGTTCTTATACTATAAGGTTAATAATCTTACTACAAGCAGCCAAACGAATCCCAAGTTGTTTATTATTAATATATATAACCTTATCTAATTCATTTGGCTGAACCTTAGATTTTTAGGAATAAAATAACAATTACCAACATAATATTTGTTTTAAAAAACTATTTTATGTCAATTTTGACACTATTTAGTAATTGATTTTTGTGAAAATAATAAGAGAATTATTAGTTCAAACCAAGTTAATTAAATCAATACTAACATTTCATATTAACCTAGAAAATTAGTGGGATTCATAAAAAGTCTCAAATTACATTTATTTTTGTGTTTATAACATCAATTATGTCTATATTTCATTAATAAGATAATTACTGCATCATCATTGTGTCATAAATAAATTAAATTATTTAATGTCTAAAAATTACAAATAAAATACCATTATGTAGGAAATATTTTTAGCTTTCTAATTAATATTTATAGTCGAATTTATCTTAGGTATAACTCTATATTAAGAATTATTTACTTATTAAACTTTGATTTTAACTATTTTAACCCTTCTTTAAATAAATTAATAATAAATGTCCTAATCTAATCCGAGTGGGCCTAAATGGTCATATTTTATTCCTAAGTTTGTTTTTGGTCGAATTAAACTTATCCAAATGAATTAGGACATGTGTTAGGGTAATACTAATATCATCTTTACCCTTAATTACCCTATTTACTTTTAACCGTGGTAAAAAAAGTAAAAAGTTACTATTCACCAAAAAATTATTTTCATCTCATTGAACCACATTTTACTTACTGACATCAACCGTGTCTATCGGATTTTTGAAATTCCACTCACAGAAGCGGTAAAATTAAGTTTTATGAAAAATTCAGTTTTTTAACTACCACTTAGTGGTTTCACTATTCATCAAAAATTGAAAGTTTTCAGAAAAATACCAAAAATTCACCCTAGGCTAATTTCGATATTCCGAATCCAAAAATGAAGTCCATTTTGAAAAAATAAAATTTATAAAATTTCAAAAAGTGGTTATTACTATTCATAACGGCTAGTTTTAATAATATTTTAATAGCATATCGTTGTTTAGTGAAACTCGGTATCGCGTACGACGTAAGATATCAAGGAAAGTCGCGATTTCGTGTAAAGCAAGCCAAGCAAGTGTTGTGTAAAAAAGATTCCTTTGATGATTTATATAACATAAAAGTCTCGGGTGTTACATTCTACCCCCCTTAAAATGAATTTCGCCCTCTAAATTCATCACTTTGTAACAAACAGATGAGGATACCTCTCCCTCATCATATCCTCAAGCTCCCATGTAGCTTCTTCTAATTGGTGGTTCCTCCATAAAACTTTCACCAATCGAGTGGTATTGTTTCGTAGGACTTTTTCGCTATGATCCAAAATCTCTATCGGTTGTTCTTCATAAGAAAGATCTTGCTCCAGCGGTACAACTTCTGAGCTGAGTACATGTGAAGGATCAGGTATGTACTTTCTCAGGAGAGATACATGGAACACATCGCGAACTTGAGAGAGATTCGGTGGAAGCGCCAATCGGTAAGCTACCTTCCCAACACGATCCAGTATTTCGAAAGGACCGATATATCTAGGGCTCAACTTCCCCTTCTTTCCAAATCTGATAACCCTCTTCTAGGGAGATATTCGTAAGAACACTTTATCACCCACTTCAAACTCTAGGTCTTTTCTTCAGTTGTTGGCATATCTTTTCTATCGACTCTGAGCTTTTCTTATGTGTTGTTGAATAGATCTGACCTTTTCTGCCATTTCATCAACGAGATCAGGTTCTAATAGCTTTCTTTCCCCAACTTCATCCCAGCAATTTGGAGTCCTGCATTTCTTTCCATAGAGAGCTTTATAAGAAGCCATCTGAATACTGGAGTGAAAGATATTATTATAAGAAAATTCCACCAAAGGTAGGTGTTGATCCCAACCACCTTTGAAATCCATATAGAAAGATCTCAACATATCTTCTAGGGTTTGAATTGTTCTCTCAGACTGACCTTCTGTCTAAGGATGATAAACAGTGCTGAAACTCAACTCTGTATCCAGAGTATGCTGAAGATTTCGCCAAAACATCGAGGTAAATCTCGGATCCCGATCAGATATAATAGAAAGTGGTACTCCATGCAATCTTACCACTTCCTTTACATATATCCTGGCAAGATGATCCAGAGAGAAATCCTCTCTAATAGCAATGAAGTGTGCAGACTTTGTAAGACGATCAACTATGACCCAGATAGCATTATTGCCTTTGGATGTTTTAGGAAGTCCTGTGACAAAGTCCATAGTGATGTTTTCCCATTTCCATTCGGGTATGGGTAATGGTTGTAACATCCCCTTAGACTTCTGTCTCTCAGCTTTAACTTGTTGACAAACCAAGCATCGAGAGACATATTCAGTAACATCTCTTTTCATGTCATCCCACCAGAAGTACTCTTTCAGATCCATATACATCTTCATGCTTCCAGGATGAATAGAGAATGAAGAACTATGAGCCTCATCCAGCAGCTCCTTCTTTAATTCGGGGATGGGAGGAACACAAACCCGATTCCTGAACTTTATTATCCCATCACAATCAAGGTTGAATTCAGAAACATTTCTCACCTTCTTTTGTAACTCGACATCTTCTTTCTGTGCCTCTTTAATCTTCACATGTATAGATGGTTGAACATTCATTTGAGAAAGATAAGATTTTTCCCCTTTCATTATAATTCCAAGATCCATCCTTTGTAAATCCATAAATATTGGATCTTTTGTGATCCTCATCATGGATAAACTTGCATGGTCTTGTCGACTTAATTCATATGCCACCTTGTTTGCTTTCCCAGGGTGGTAATGGATTGAGCAGTCATAATCCTTAATCAGCTCCAACCATCTTCTTTGACGCATATTCAGATCCTTTTGTGTGAAAATATACTTTAAACTTTTATGATCAGTATAAATATCACAACTTTCACCATAAAGGTAATGCCTCCAAATCTTTAATGCAAAGATTACCACAGCTAAATCCAAATCATGTGTTGGGTAATTTTGCTCATAGATTTTCAACTGTCGTGAGGCATAAGCTATCGCCATATCATTTTGCATAAGAACACATGCCAATCCCTTCTTGGATGCATCACTGTAGATCACAAACCTTTCTCCACTACAAGGCAGTGTGAGCACAGCTGCACTGGATAACCTTTTTTTCAACTCCTTGAAATTCTCTTCACATTCCTCCGTCTAGACAAACTTCACTCCATTTCCGAGTCAACTTGGTGAGTGGATTAGATAATCGTGAAAAATCTTTCACAAAACGTCGATAATATCCAGCCAAACCAAAAAAACTTTGGATCTCAGTTACTGTTGTTGGTCTCAACCATCTTTCGATAACCTCTGTTTTTGCTGGATCCACAGATATCCCCTCTTTTGAGATTATGTGACCCAAAAATGCAACTTTTTGAAGCCAAAATTCACACTTGGTAAATTTGGCATAAAGATTCTCCTTTCTCAGGGTCTTCAATATAATTCTCAAGTGATCTCCATGTTCTTCCTTGCTCTTTGAATAGACAAGAATATCGTCTATAAAGACTACCACAAATTGATCAAGATAGTCTCTAAAGACTCTATTCATCAGATCCATGAAGATAGCAGGGGCATTAGTAAGACCAAATGGAATCACTATAAATTCATAGTGTCCATACCTTGTACAGAAAGCTGTCTTTGGTATATCCTCCCTTTTGACCCTTAATTGATGACACCCTGAACGAAGATCAATCTTGGAAAAGTATTGAGTTCCGCGTAGTTGGTCAAATAAGTCATCAATGCATGGGAGAGGATATTTGTTCTTGATAGTGATCTTGTTAAGTTCTCGATAATCAAGGCAGAGTCTCATTGATCCATCTTTCTTCTTAACAAAAAGAACAGGTGCTCCCCAAGGTGACGCACTAGGGCGTATGAATCCCTTATCAAGATTCTCTTGGAGTTGCTTTTTCAATTCCTGCAACTCAATTGGGGCCATTCTATAAGGTGTCTTTGAAATAGGCAAAGCACCCGGTATGAGTTCTATTGAAAACTCAACTTCATGATTTGGTGGAAGACCCAGTAATTCCTCCGGATAGACATCATCAAACTCCCGTACAATGGGAATATTATTAATCATGAGTTTCTCACCAACCATTTGAGATAAATAACCTTCATTTAGTGGAATCAATACCCATAAAATGGAAGAAATTTCCACTCGAAGGTTATGTTCATCCTTGCACTGATAGATGATCATAGATTGATCTGGAATATGAAATGTGACTTCCCTTATATGTCAATTGATATGATCTCCATATAAAAAAGCCAATCCATGCCAAGAATCACATTAAATTCCACTATAGGAAGGATCACAATATTTTCAGGAAGCACTTTCCCACAAACTTCGATCGAAGAAGAATTATAAACTTTTGATGTGACTGTTGTGCCATTAGGTGTTGTCACAGCTGACTCAACATTTAATTGTTGAGGTAATATGGTGATACCCTTAGAAAATTCTTCAGAAAACAAAGAGTGGGTGGATCCAGAATCAAATATAACATTTGCTACTTTAGAGTGGATGGTAAGTGTACCTTTCACCACATCGTTATCGTACTCCACATCGCTGATAGAAATTGCATGTGACTTTCCTTTGTCTTTATCCTTAAGAGATTGTTGATGTCGACCATCATCATCAACCCTTGGATTAGAGCATTTATTGGCATAATGCCCCATCTCCTTGCACTTGAAACATTGAAGTGTTGTAGGTTCATTCTGTGTATCCCTTCCTTTGTTTGCATCATTAGACATCTTCTTCTCATCATCGTGGCATTCAAATGCCCGATGACCTTCCTTTCCACATTTGAAACATTTAATTGTCCCTTTAAGACAACTACCTCCATGTTTCTTTCCACACTTTGAGCATAAGGGAAAGCTCATCTTCTTTTCAGTGTGCTCTTTAGATTTTCCTTTGAATTCCATTTTCCTATTCTTATCAAACCCATATGACTGATGGGTTACTCCAATCTCCATCTCAACATTGAGAGCACATCGAACGATTTCCTCATAGCTATTGAAGTCCCTTATGGCTGACGCCCTTCAAAGACTTGGTTTTAAGCCACTAAAGAATCGATCGATCTTACTCTCAGGTTGGATAATAATACCAGAAGCATACCTTGCCAGTCTTGTAATATTTGCATCATAGGTACCAACAGATTCATCATCCTTTTGCATCAGTTAAAGAAACTCTTTCTCCATCTATGTTCATAGAATATGAGGGAATTACTTATTGAAAAATAAGTTCTTGAACTCGTCCCATTCCATAGACTCAATTTCATCCCTTTGCCTCGTATTCTTAATAAGATTCCACCATTGGTCAACATCTCCTTCCAAACGATACACTGCTAGGATGACTTTATCATGTTCAGAACATTGAAGAACTGAAAATATCTTTTCAGTAGTACTAATCCATTGTTCAGCAACTAATGGATCAGTAGACCCGCTGAAAGAAGGTGGACGCTGCCTCATGAAGGATTCAACAGAATGTTGCTCCTTCCTTTGCTCGTTTGGAAGTCCTGCATGATTCATATCTTGGTAAAGTTGTGTGATCATGGCTACAAGATTTTCCATTCCAGCTCCCATAATGTTTGGTTTCTCAGGGGGACAATCATTGCATTGCCCATCACATTCCGCATTAACATGGTTCCTTCGGGTTCCATCCATTGATTAAAACCAAGAAGAATAGTGTGAGCAACACTAATTATAATAGAAAAAACACATAATCAAGAATAAAATTTCACACTTAAGGTCTTATCCTAGGTTATTCATGGCCATTTCTAAAACACTAAGATTGTGTTCTATGCTTAGACTTATCCTTAGGGTTCTAACTAAGGATTTCACATCCTAGTTTCCAATGGTTGACTATGCCTTTCCTCTGATACCAACTATAACGACCCATACTTTACATACATTGTTAATACTTCAAAATTGAAGCATACTTATTACAACATATAACAAAACCACGAAAGGACCATATAGGTATAATGTCTTTAGAAACTGGGAAACATAAACAACTGGTTCATAAAGCATCAACTTTGCCTCCCACTTATTTCATCATATCTAGAGTCCCTTTTTGGCATATCCTACTTAATAACCTTCTTCCTGACCTGGGGAAAGAAAACATACAAAACGGTGAGCTCAAATGCTCAGTAAAGCTAAACAAAAGAAATATCAATCACATCGTATACACAAGCACATAACTTTTGGAAATCCTAACCTACAAAAGAGATCATAATTTCATAACATGGGATAAATCATGGCAGTGAAATGTAATCACAATAATCATAACTTAAAACACAAAACATTGTGGCATACACACATAATCATAGAGAATCATTTATTGTTAGTCAAGACTCATTGCCAAGACTATCTTAGTGGACAATGTCCCTTTCTGAACCGAGTCACCCTCGTTTCAGTCCTGTTTCACTGAACCGGTATAACCTACCGTTCCATCCATGTCTATCTCATGAGATATAAAATCTTTACCCAATGCATTGGAGGGAGATATAGGTCACACCCATATCATAATGATACCATTCTTATGTGTGCCACAAAATCTTAAATCATACATCATTGCATAACCCATGTAATAAAAATGGGATTCTTAAACAACATGACATCATAAAACAATTCATATAAGATAAAGGAATTTATAAAAATAATTCCATCACAACATAATCAAATCAATTTAATAATAGGGATAAAAACAGAACCCTTTATTATCTTAGATGGAAAATAATTTTGATAAAACACTTGAACTCCATTCTTGAGGAAAATATCCTTTCTTCTTCAAAAACATTTTTCCTTTCTTAACATGTCATACAAATTTAAACTAAAATAAGTTGATTAAAAATAAACATGAATACTTGTAAAGGATGCTTCTTGGAAATAATGTTTTAAAAATCCATTCATGTCGTATAAGTTAAAAAAACATTCTTCGTACTTTTGTCGGAAAATTCAAAAAGTACCTCGTACGAAAAACGACAAAAGATTCTTTCATATCTTTTACTAAAAACTCACCGAAGGGTAAAATTGGATTTACACAATTGTAGTTGGATGGAAATAATATCATATATTGAGGAAACATGGATGTGGATGATAAAATACACCCTAGTAAATTCCAAAAGTATAAACAATCTCGGATAAAAATGAGATTGTGATATTTCCCTTACCTTAGGTCCGACTTTCTTTGTAACTGTCCGAACCTCCTGTATAATGATTTAAATAATGTTATTTAATTATTCCAGAATCATTCTTATTTTTATGATATCATATATGTTCATATTCTTAGCTTCTTAGTAGTAATATTTCATTGCTACTTGTTATTCGGGTGTTTATAACTTTTTGTTCTTATGCGTGTTTTGTCGAATAAATTCTTATTCTTCTCATTAGGTTATAGATAACTCATTTCCAGAATGTTATTAGTGTTATATATATCATATTAATTCATTCAATTCATTTATATAATCATTATGAAATGAAGATCATGTAGAACGAGTCGCATCACATCATGGAGACGGTATTCCATACGTACGCACGAGTGATGATATCGTTCCTATGATCGTGGAATTGTATTGGAGTGTATGTACACTATTTCAGAATCAATATCACTTTATAAAAGTCATATATAGTCATTATTTACACCATTATACCCATCCAAGTAAGGTGGTGGTGGAAAATAGATTACACCACGGCGTGGAGACGGTATTCCGTACGTACGCACGCGCGGTGATTTCTTTTTTCGTAGGATGGATAGATGGTGAAATAGGGTTGTTTCATACTTATAATAACATATCAGTATATGAGTGATACTGATGTTATTACTTCATAATGAAACAAGTAATTAAGAAGAAGTGGAAGAAGAAATAAAGATGAAAGAATCGGTAACATACATTACCTCTTCTTTGAAGTGCTTCTTTGAGACCTTCTTTTAGGGTACTAAAATTGGTCTTTGAAGAAGACCAGGACCTCTAGGATGTCTCTAGGGAAGTGGAGAGGAGAAAGTGGTAGGAGTTTTCCGAGCTTGAAGGCTCAATGTGGTGGGAGGAAGAGAGGGAGGAGGTTCCCTTTTACAAGGTAGGAGAGGGGCACCTTTGGAATAACTAAGAATATTATTTTATTATAAATTCAAGTTCGGTTTTAAATAGCTCCAAATTGATTTATTTTGATGATAAGGTAGGTATGGGTCGAAATACTCTCATCCAATATAATTTAGACAAGTTTAGGTTCCTATTTTAACCTTATCATTTAAATTTAACATTAAGTTAAATAATTTTACTTTTACCAAGTCTTCTTGTGTTCTGATACTATAAGGTTAATAAACTTACTATAAGCAGCCAAACGAACCCCAAGTTGTTTATTATTAATATATATAACCGTATCTAAGTCATTTGGAAGAACCTTATATTTCTAGGAATAAAATAACAATTACCAATATAATATTTGTTTTAAAAAACTATTTTACGTCAATTTTGACACTATTTAGTAATTGATTTTTGTGAAAATCATAATAGAATTATTAGTTCGAACCAAGTTAATTAAATCAATACTAACATGTCATATTAACCTGGAAAATTAGTGGGATTCACAAAAAGTCTCAAATTACATTTATTTTGGTGTTTATAACATCAATTATGTCAATATTTAATTAATAAGATAATTACTGCATCATCATTGTGTCATAAATAAATTAAATTATTTAATGTCTAAAAATTAAAAACAAAATACTATTATGTAGGAAATCTTTTTATATTTCTAATGAATATTTATAGTCTAATTTATCTTATGTATAACCCTATATTAAAAATTATTTACTTATTAAACTTGGATTTTAACTATTTTAACCCTTCTTTAAATAAATTAATAATAAATATCCTAATCTAATCAAAGTGGGCCTAAATGGTCATATTTTATTCCTAACTTTTTTTGGTCGAATTACACTTATCCAATAGAATTAGGACATGTGTTAGGGTAATAATAATATCATCTTTACCCTTAATTACCCTATTTACTTTTAACCGTGGTAGAAAAAAGTAAAAAGTTACTATTCACCAAAAAATTATTTTCATCTCATTGAACCAAATTTTACTTACTGACATCAACCGTGTCTATCGGATTTTTGAAATTCCAATCACAGAAGTGGTAAAATTAAGTTTTATAAAAAATTCAGTTTTTTAACTACCACTTAGTGGTTTTATTATTCATCAAAAATTGAAAGTTTTCAGAAAAATACCAAAATTTCACCCTAGGCTAATTTCGATATTCCGAATCCAAAAATGAAGTCCATTTTGAAAAAATAAAATTTATAAAATTTCAAAAAGTGGTTATTACTATTCATAATGGCTAGTTTTAATAATATTTTAATAGCATATCGTTGTTTAGTGAAACTCGGTGTCGCGTACGATGAAAACTATCGAGGAAGGTCGCGATTTCGTGTAAAGCAAGCCAAGCAAGTGTTGTGTAAAAAAGATTCTTTTGATGATTTATATAACATAAATGTCTCGGGTGTTAAAAATAATTTATAGTGTTACATTATAACTTTGAATTGTTTGGAATTATAATTAGATTAAAATTTTATCATTTAATACAATTTAGGTCATTATAAGTAATTTCACATTAAAATTTGACATAAACACATGCCAATCTTTTGATTGTTGTTACTTTTTAAAACCCTAATTTTTGTTTTTGACAATGATAATTAATTTTAAATAAATAAATTAAACTTCTATGTTTTGAATTTTATAAAATAAAATTCATTTTTGAATTCAGAATATCAAAATTAGCTTAGGCTGAGTTTTTGGTATTATTCTAAAAACATTCAATTTTTTTATGAATAGTGAAATGTAATTCGTTATTATTTACAACCGAATTTTTATTTATATAATTATCTTTTTTATTTAAATTTATTTTAATTAAAAATATATATATAATACCTATATAATTTTAATGTAAATATTTGGAGTTATTTTATAATAAAATTAGATGACTAATTTTTTTTTGGAAATTTTTAACGTTTTTTACCCATCTTCTTGGAGAATTTAAAAATTTGCATAAAACATAATTTTATCGATTATGTGAGTTGAATTTCAAAAACCTGAGAGACATGGTTGAAATGTTTATGTAAAATGTGGTTCAATAAGATGAAAATAATTTTTTGTGAATAATAACTTTTGACTTTTATTTACCACAGTTAAAAGTAAATAGGGTAATTAAGGGTAAAAATGATATTATAATTACCCTAACATAAGTCCTAATTCTATTGGATAAGTTAAATTCGACTAAAAACAACCTTTGGAATAAAATATGATCCTTTACGTCCACTTGGATTAGATTAGGACATTTATGATTATTTTCTTTATGGAAGAGTTAAAAGTTTTAAATTCAATGCTTATTAACTAAATCATTTTTAATAGAGGGATATACATAGGATAAATTCGACTATAAATATTCACTAGAACGACCAAAATATTTCCTAGATAATGGTATTTTTTTATTTTTATAGATTAAATAATTAAATTTATTTATGACACAATGATGATGTTGTAATTACCTTTTTAATGAAATACTAAAATATTTGATATTGTAAATATCCAAATAAATATAATTTGAGACTTTTGATGAATTACACTAATTTTATAGGTTAATATTACAGGTTAGGGTTTATTAGATAAATTTATTTCTAAATGATATGGTTTTTATGACTTTCACAAAAACAAGATACCAAATAGTGTCCAAATTGACACAAATTCGTTTTTAAAACAAATACTATATTATTGGTTGATATAATATTAAAAAAATCTTAGGTTCGGCCAAAGGGATTAGATAATATTATATATCCCAATAATTAACCACTTGAGATTCTCTTGAATGTTTAGAGTATGTTTATTAACTATATAGTGTAAGAATACAAGAAGACACGGTAAAACTTAAACTATTTAACTAAGAGTTAAATCTTAAAGATAAGGTCACAATGGTAACCTAAACTTGTCTAAAACCTATTGTTTGAAACTATCACGACCCATAAACATATAAGGATAGAAATAAATTCATTTTTATCCATTATAAACATAATATGATTGTATAATAAATTAATATTTTAATCTTTTCCTAATGTGACCCCACCCCTCTTATAAAAGGGAAGTTCCTCTTCTCTCCAAATATCACCTCCAAATCCATTTCACTCCGACATCCCCTACCCAAATATCCTCCCAAAGTCCCTCACATCATATTAGAGTCCTTAAATTGATCATAAAGGAAACCAAAGGATCCCTTTTGATCAAATCAATAGAAAACACCCGAACAAGAGGTAATAATTTCAGTACCCTCTTTCATGTACTTTTCTTCTTCCACTACCAATTTCATTGTTGTTTCCATAACAAAATAATAACTACATTAACTCCTATATAAATTGATGTTATTATAAATATGGTACAAATATATTAGTTAATCTATCTATCCTATGAATGACATAGTCACCATATGTGCATATGTACGGCTTACTGTCTCCACGTCGTGGTGTAGTTTGTTATTCAAACACTTCATTATTTGGATGGGTATAATAATGAGTTTAACTGATTTGAATAATAAATATAACATGATTATTATTCTTTATATATGATATACCATCCAATTACATACGATCTCAACATCAATATAGTGATATTGTTTCTCGTGCATATGTACAGATCACCGTCTCCACGAATGGGATGAGATTCATTCCCCATCATAAACATTCAAGAATAATTTTCATTTTATGATGAAAAATAATGTTTAAGAACTTAATATAATTCTGGATATGAATCTAATGCATCGTATCCATAACTAACATGGATTACGTAACCTAGCATATAATGGAAAATGGTTCAGTTAACACCAGAATCGATGATACTACTAAAATATTATTAACAAAGAAATATTTGAAGATCATATATGATATAGTATTTATGTATATGATTCATGTATAATTTTATAACAATTATTTAACTATTATACAGGAGGTTAGCGTACCCTTGACCAAGGAAAATTACAAGTTAATGGTTAATTTCACAATCTATTTATTATCTGAGGTTCTTATGTAAGTATCTATCGGGACATATTTATTATCCATGTCCATGTTTTATAAAAGTGTTTTCAAAGGGATTATTTTTAAGGGAATTGTTTTTACTAAAACATCATTTTAAATGTTTTAACGATTTATTCTTCTAAACATTTCTCATTAATGTTAATGTTTTTAAAATGGTTTTAAACATTTAATTATATGGACACTTATTTTTTAAAATGTTAATTACATTAAAAACATTCAAAGAGGTATGGGGAAAATTGATTCAAAAATATCTTTTAAATTAATTATTTTATATATTACATGAATTTTAAAAGATTTCTTGAAAAAGGGATATTTCACTCACATATGTTTACTAATCTTTTTCAACAATTTCAACATCCTTTACGGGATATTATTCTTGATCAAGGTTGATTTATTATGATTCAAATATTCCATATTGTATTGACTGTTTTGTGATATGTTTGACTGTGGATGTGTTATTTGTATACCATTCATTATTTATGGATAATGTTTTAACATTTCGCATTCTTGTTTTAATATGAATTTTTATGTTATGTTTTAACATTTTCACATGAGGGATGCATTGGACGTAGTATGTGATGGCTGGAGCCCACTATAGATCCTTGATGCATTCGTAGGTCTCAGGAGACAAACTAGTGTCTTGGCATAAGGCTTTGAAAAAAATCTTATTTGTAGTCTTGGCATAGGGCCCTGACTATGTGGTTATGAAGTCTATTATTATGCATTCCATCATTATGAAATTGTATATAGATATTGCATGTGATTATTCGACTAGAAGAATATCCATATGAATAATTAAATGAAATTATTTGATTTATCGTTTCCATATTATATTGATTTTTATGTTTAAAAGGATTTTGTTTTAGTTTTATACATTTCCTTATATGTTTATAATTATTTATGTAAGTTTATGCTATTTTTTTATCCTTCTTGAGCATCTGATCTCACCCGTTTCTTATATTTTATTTATCTAGGATTATAAGAACTGTATTATGATTGATAAGAAAGGTTATGATAGGGGATTAATTGGGTTATCAAAGGATCATTTCTGTTGTGTTTTATTTTCTAATGTGTAATGTAATGTTCATGTATTTAATCTATATTCCTAGATTTCTAAACTGATCGGCCTTTCGGGATTTGATCCCTTGTAATCGTGCCAATGTTTTAAATAATTCACTAACTCTAGGCTTCTAGGGTCAGGGATTTACAGTTGGTATTAGAGGAATATTAGTATATACCTTGGAAACTAGATTGATAAAAACTATGATTATAGAACATTAATCTAATATAGACTTTGAGGATTAGTATAGGAGAACATCCTAGAATTTTGGTAATGTAGAGATTTTGTGAATTTTCCTAGAAATGCATCCCTATCTAGATACAAGCATGTAGAGGTGGCTCTGGAACAGATGTACATTGGAGTGATAACTTAGACAAGGAGTTTCAGGATTATCCCGGGGTATCCTGATACACGACAATGGGCCTTGTTGCACTCTTGGTTGTGACACTTCTGAGGGATATACTTAGAATAATTCAAAATTTCTTTACAATCCATTATGAATTATTTAAGAGTAAATACTTCCTCAAAGAAAACATTTTATGATTAAATATTATATGCATAATCTATTAAATTTTTGTTAGGTATTTTATAAGTTTGTAATCGTGCATTTTGATTCATAAAATAACATGGTATATGACATCATTTAGAAATGGCGCCTAGTAGATGGAATGAGAAATCCAACAATACGCAAGATCAAAAGGTTAATAAGGATCATATCTATCATTGTATTAAGCCAACATTTAAAAGGGAAATGGTCACCCACGTATTCTCATCATATAAAGAAATAGTATTATGTATTATGAAGAAAACAAAATAATTCTCTGAGTCCTATGGCTTTGAAGGGAATCAAGAGAAGGAAATGATGGTAGGGAAAAATATGGATAAAGGGAAGAGGGGAAAGAAGGATTATCCCATATGTGACAACTATGGAGAGAATCGCCTTGGTAAATGCTTGATGGGAATGAGAGTTTTTTTATATGTGTGGTGAAAAAGGACACCATGTACGTGATTGAAAGGGTAAGAAAAATGTTTTAAATGTACAATGCCTCATCTGCAAGGAGTTGGGACACTACACTAATTAATGTTCAAATCATGATATTATACCCCAAATGATGCTATTACATAATAATCATGTTATGATAGTACCGATGATGAAGAGGAATGAATAGTGTTATTTAGTTTTTATTAAATAATTATTTCATTCTAGGATTGTATTAATGATGTACATATTATAAAAATTATAAAGTATATAAGGATTGTACTATAGTACTATTTCATTAAGGATTTGAGATTGTATGGTACCAAATAATGTGACATAGTTTCAGGTATATCTTTTTGGAAAATACATGTTTGAAGGACTGGTAAACCATAATATGTTCCTGATACTGAGCTATTGATTTTGTAAGAAGAGATGGTTGATTTGGGTAAATTATATTGGATATTTTTTTACTACCTTGGGACTAATTAATGGTCTGTTTATTCCATCATTTTTGGAATATTAAAATTTTTTGGATATAAAGAATATATCTAGTATTATATAAGGAATAATGGAGATTGAATTTAATCAATAAGCTTTTATGGTAATTCAGGGTGTTACCATGTTTTAAAAGAATACACGACTATTTCCCTCTGGAATCGAGGATAATCTCATTGATTTAAGATTCAAACATTCCAAGCAGTTTCTAACGGATTTGTTCATAGAACCGGAAACATCCAATGATTCCATATCCATTTTGAACCTACTTTCCAAAGGTAGGTGCTCATTAGTTATGGACTAATGAGGCTTATGAATTTTCATTGGTCTAGAGGATGGGAGGTCAGACTCATCACACCTTTTTGATGGGAATTATTGTCTACTTCGGGACTGTCTTTATAGATTTAATTTATTTTCGTGAATCCTTATTACATTACCAAGTATAAAATGAGCTTTCCTTTAGATTTTACAATCAGTGATTTATATACATTAAATTAAGAGAATCTTTTATATGTATTCGAGGTTCATCATTGATGAAGAATCATCTGTATTTGTAAGAGATTTTTAGTTGATGGTATCCCTAAAATAAACAAAAGACTCTTGGTCATTATAATGACCATACTGGTTCTAAAGCCACTCAGTGGGGCACTTGATGTTTATTTTCATTCAAGAGGACATGGATTATTTCAGAGTTGGGATCGTACCCACTAATGGGCTACCTAGGTATCCTTTGTTTTGGAAAAGGAATCAGAACCCACGTAGTTCGAATAAAGGAGTATGATGTTTATGATTGATGGATCAAGGAAAGATTTCATACTTACTTTTACACACTATGCTCACGTGAGTCATGCTCAGTGTGAGAAACAAGTGGTATTGGTAAAACCAGACAATTGTGCCATGAAAGATGCAATCATAAGAAATGATGTGGGGTTTATGCATGTATTACTGCCCAAATAGATGAAGATTAGGATTTATATCAGGGAAGAATTCCAGGAACATGGTCCATAAAGGTATATGTACTTCATGGATATTTGGATACTCTAATTTGGGGTTTACTCCTGAAAAGGAGGCCCAAATTAATAGGGGACTTATGATTGGGTTTTATTCCTGAGAAGGAGACCCAGATCAAAAACTAAATTAGGTCTGGTTAAGAGAAATTATGACTAGGGATTACTCTTGAGAAGGAGGCCCAGGCTAAGGGACTTGAAAAATTAAGGGACTTGAGGGTTACTCCTGAAGAGGATGCCCATATTTAAGACTAGGGATTACTTATGAAAAGGAGTCCCATGTTAAGAGAATTATGGTTGTCGTTTACTCCTTAGGAGGAGGCCCATTCTTGAGAGTTATGACCGGGGCTTACTCCTAAGGAGGATTCCCATTTCTGAGAATTATTACTGGGGATTACCCCTAAGGAGGATGCCCATTATTTGCGAATTATGACTGTGGCCTACTCCTAAGGAGGATGCCCATATTTGAGAATTATGACTGGGGCTTACTCCTAAGGAGGATGCCCATATTTGAGACAGGGGATTATTCCTGAAAAGGAAGCCCATTCTTGAGAATTATGAATGGGGATTACTCCTAAGGAGGATGCCCATATTTGAGAATTATGACTGGTGCTTACTACTAAGGAGGATGCCCATATTTGATACTGAGGCTTATTGTTGAAAAGGAAGCCCATTCTTGAGAATTATGACTGGGGCTTACTCCAAAAGAGGATGCCCAGGTTAACGGGTTCTCTCATCTTAAATGATGAGGTTGAATAAATGAAATCTCAATCTTTAGTGACATAAAGATGTGTGAATCACTAGGTTTTGAGAGATATTCCACATAATTCCTTTCAGATAAGGAATTTAATAAAGAAAACATGCCATAAATGGATTTGAAGGATGTCTTGAAGACTGAATCATGAATAGGAGAGGTGGAATGGTACAAGAGGGGTTAAATGGGAAAGAAGGGCACCCAAAAAGGCAGGGGCGTGCATGTTTTTTCAGGCGCGCAAGTACTGCATGGGCGCGCAAGTCCTGGTCGCACAAGTATACCTATATGACACGTGGGTACTTGCACGATTTTCAGTCCTTAGGGTAATACTTGGAAGAGACTTGGCTCAAACCCATTGTATTATCCCTAGAGGATTTCTAGAAGAGGGCGCACAAGTTCTGGTGAAGACGTAGGGCGGCACGCAAGTGTGTCCATTTCCCTTAAGGGTAAAACAATTAGGCGCGCAAGTGTTAGTGAATTCTAACACTTAGACCTTACTCCTCTTGTTTAGAACATCCATTCTAGGTAAAGAATTACCTTAGAAGTGTTCGGAATACCTGAGAAGAGACTTGGGATTTCAGAGCTCTGTATGTGAATTCTGGAAAAATTCCTCTTTGAAATGGGGGGCCCACAAGGACTATTTATATGCTGGAGAAGACCCCGGGTGGTTATCACATTGGGAGCTGAAGTCACTTGCGCGACCATTAGGCAGCGCGCAAGTATACTTGCGTGACAGTGAGGTAACTTGCGCAACCCTTGTACATTTGAAGCCTTGTTCATGCCTTTTTTTATTTTTGATGTTTTCTTCAACGGTTGAATCAATTTGGACTTAATTTATTTACCTTTCCATTCTTTTAGAAAATGTGACGAAAAGGAGTGTCAACAAAATTCCCCCCTCAGAGTTGGATCTGGAAGAATAAGGATGTGACTCTGAGGGAAAGAAGAAAACCAAAGGGAAAGAGGTGTTCAGGAGCGAGTCGCGCAGCTGTCATCGTGCAGGTGTGCGTCGCGTAGGGTAAGAGCACACTGGATGGAGCACACAGGCATCGGTGCGCAAGGGTGTGGCCTGGCCTATAAATATACGGTCATTTGCTGCGCATAGCATCTGATTTCCTGATTCTTGATCTCTCACCGCACAGGTCACCTTCTCTGCGCAAGTTACTCGTTTTCCGCTGTTTCTTCGCTGTCGCACTGCTGTTAAGGTAATATGACTTGTGTTGTGATACTTTCATGCTAAAAACTTCTGTGGTAATTTAACACTTGCATGACACATCAATACTTGCGCTCCAAGTTTAGACTTGCGCGCCTTAATGCCTTTTCCATTTTTCTGAAATTCCTTCACAATGTTTATGAAAAATCAACTTACATAAAAGTTAATTTATTCAAATTTTGTGCAGAATCAATGGCTATTATAACTGGAATAGCTGATGAACTGGATAACAAGCGGATTGATGATATGATGAACATCATTGGCCAAAATTATTATATTGTCAAAAGTATCACTCTTCCGGATTTGGCTAAGTATCTGAAGAAATATCATCGCGACTTCCCCCAAAGAATTTATTTGCCTTTATACGGCTAGGAACATCTGCGAGAAGTTACTATTCTAGAAGCAAAGATCTATCTCCCATTTCCATGGTTTCAGAATTATACCAACTTTGCTTCAGTAAATATATCAGGTGGAGGAGTATTTCTAAGTGCTGGAACAGTGGAGAATGCCCATATGATGCATCATATCCCTTGTACGCCAGATCTGAGACCTCATCCTCTTGACCTTCAACCACATTGTCATCCTTCAATCTTCCGAAATTCTTAGATGGATCAATCCAAAGGCTGGAAGAAAAGTTGGGACTTCGGTCCTGGGGGAGGTGTAAAGCCAACTTGGATGTGGGAATACTCGGTGCGACAAACCTGTGTAGAGTTTGTCTAGGATCTGAAAGGAGTGGTGATATACGAATTTGTTTGGGTTGGAAAAACATATGTTTATAGACATGATAACTTCGTGCCAGAGATACTCAGCCACTGGAGCCTAGAAACTAATTCATTCCATCTGACTCATAGAGAAGTAGGCATTTGTCAGTTGGTTGTCCACAAAATCTCAGGGTCTCCATTTTTGGGCGACATGTATGATGAATTCATTCCTCCCAAGGTGACTTGGAATGATTCAGAGAAGACTCATGCTTTAGCTTGGGAATTATTTAAGATCTTCCACATGCTCAAGAGTTCGAAGACCTCGTTAACTCATTATAGAAAGGATATTCATCCGGATGAGTGGATGAATATATTTCTTATTGAGAGGAAAGATAAGAACCAAAACAGAATGAGCCGAAGGAGAAAGGATCCAAGAAAAAGAAATCCAAGGATAAGAGGCCCAAACGTCCTACCAGCTGCCCAAAACCTAAGAAGAGGGGTTCTCCTGGTACATTTTGACCAACTCTAGAAGTAGAAGAGTTCGAGAAGTAGGGATATGAGGTGAATCAAAGGATCCCAAAGAAGACTCGTCTGGCAGGCTTCTTGGCTATGTGGCTCAGCATTTATCTCTTTCTAGTCAGGGATTCGAAGGGAGGCGTCAGTCCAGGGACCTTCGTCATTGCGGCAAAGATGGCTGAGGGAAAAATGGTTGGGTTGGCTACCCCCATTTTCGCAAAGATTCACAGGAGTTTACTTCATGTCTTCATGGGTAAATCTCCTTTAATAATAGTGGGACCATTCCATGTTTTATGGGGATGGATTACCACTCACTTCAGGACTTACAATGCACATAATGGATTAAAAATTCCTGTAAGTTCATTCCGGCCGTCAGTGTAAGCATTCTCTGGAGTTGCTCCATTATATTTTAATGCCTATGACATGAAAGTGAGGCTGAGAATGTTTAAGGAATTCAACTTCTTTCCTTATGGAAATCCGCCAACCGGGCGGTTTGTTGGTGATGGAACTGCCCATTCGGATTTGAGGGCAGACATGCTAGCTTGCATAGATGGTGTGCTAGTTGCCAGGATTGAAGGAGAAATTATATGCGAGGCCTATGCTCCATATAGATTTGCACGTCAATTTATGTGTCAGCAATAGATTACTGTATCTCCCCCAGTACATGTTAGGTTAGAGAAACATCTGATGGTTTCTCGGCAACTGTGGCTACTGACTTTAAGGGAGAAGACTGGGGCGGTATTTGATCTTCCAGTCGAAAAAGCAGCACATACCTTGACTACATATTATGCCGAGCACTGGATAACATCATACCCAAAAGGGGTAATGAATTACCCAGTTTATCAGGTGGGGAAAAGGAAGTGGAATGTAGAGAAAGAAACCCTTCCTCATGATGGTGATGCTTCCCCACCTGAAGCTGATTCGCCAGATTCCTCTTTTAGGACTGATTCACTGGATTCCCATGATGGGGATGATGAGGCACAACAAGTGGCAAAGCAGCCTCATGCCCAATATAATCTTCCAGTCAGAATCAAAAGACCCACTCCATAAACTCCTGGTGAGTTACTTCATCGGGATACTTCACTACTACTTTATAAAGCAATAAGCCTTATTTTCTAATTCTCTATCTATAGTTGCAGGAGCTGGGAAGAAACTGAAATCAAAGATTGTAGGACCTTCCTCACAGTCTTCATATAAAATACCAGAGGTTGTCCAGTTATGGAGGAGTTTATATTGTGGTATTGAGACCCCCTGGATGGATTTGTGTGAGGGCCTAAAACTTCCTGGAATTGGGATTCTTCTGGCTTATACAGATATCCAATATGAGGATAACTCCAATGAAGTGTGGGATTACATCAGAGAGCTGTAAATGCTCATATATTCCACTTATGAGTCCATTCCTGTCACCAGTTGGGTGAAGTAATTGATTGATCGTGGCGCCGCTGAGGGGAATGAAGAGGAGTGGCACGATTACATGGCTCCTGAAGATGTAAGTTTTTTTCCTTATTTGCTTTGGAACTTGATTTAAGTAGAAGATTTGTTACTTATGGGAGTTATTTTCTTCATCTTGAAACTTGCAAAGAAAGGAACTGAGGTTCCTTCGCCACAGTGTAGCCCTGGTGGTACTTCCATTGGGGTTGCTGCTGAATCTCCTCGTGAACCAGGAGAGATATCTCTAGGCCAACAGGCCATGAATGAGGAGCTGGAAATGGATTTTCATTCTCCAATCCAGGTTCCAATAATGGAGACTACCGATACTCCCAAAAAACCAAAGACTCAAAGGAAACGAAGGAGGAAGTCCACAGCTAAACGCTTCATTAGCATTGGTAAATCCTTTGGGTAATCATGAGTCTTAAACCATGAAAAGATTTCTCATTTTCCTTGGGATTTCAGGGGCTTCTTCAATTTCCCCTCTGAGGGAAAGGACTGATCCTCCTTCAAGGACCATAGAGGGTTCTGTGGAACAATCGCAAATTCAGGCTGACTTGGCTGCTTCTGAAAAAGATCCAACATCTATTCCCAGCACTGCTCAGGCTGCTGCTACAAGAAGAGAAGAACCTCCACCAGAATCATTGGCGGCCATAGCAACTGAATCTGCAAAACTTCCTCAAGAAGCTGTCCAGGGTCAGGGGCTGCAGGATGAAGGTTTCCAAGAGGATACATCAAATGCTCCCACTGGTGAGACTAACCAGGATTCTGAAATATCATTGGATGAAATGATGAATTGTGGCATGTATTTCGAAAAATTTCATGACCATGATAAGTTGTCATGTGATTTAGAAGACCTTGGGCATGAGTGTTATCCTTCGTCCAATAATTTGATTTTTATAATTTATACTTCTAATCATGACTGAAAATAATATGCAGTTCCATCCATAAAAGATGCTGAACTACCAATGCATGAAGAGGGTGTGAACATTGATGTCAACCCTACCATTGCAGAAATGTTAGCTCAAGTGGAGCTAAGTCAAGTAAACCCTCCTGAGACCCATCTTGAAGATCCTGTTGAAACTGGGAAAGATGGGCAGGTGTCCACTCAAGCTGCATATCTACTGTTAGGCAATGATTGGACTGAGTTTTCAAGATAGACAACCACCTTCCATTGTTCTTATGAAACTGACCATACTTTTAATTGATCAAACAGGGCTATCAAATTAAATGGTTAGAACTGGAGGTGAGGTCTCAACTTCTGCCCAAACAGTAGTAGAAGGTGAAGAAACTAGGGTCAGGGGGGAAGAAGTAGAACATGGCACTTCCTCAAGTGCATTAATCCCAGATTAAATTCCCCCCTGTGATGATGATGTTGAATCAGACCCAGAGGTTCTTAAGGCTCTCAACTTTTAATAATGCATGGCATGGAACAATATATGGAAAATAATATCTGAGGTGACTTCAGAAGAAATATCATCGAATAACCCTTGATTTTTTCCCAGTTCATCATGCTAGGAATTGGCGGTTTTGGATACCAAGAGATCCATACTATGGTGAAACAGGACATCTTCAGGAGAGAGCAAGAGAAAATGTGTCACAATGATCTGACCAGGGCAAAACTGTCAGTCAACATCGGAAAATTTGAGGCTGCGGTATCCCGAGCTATGGCTGACTATGCTGCCAAGATGAAGGAGCTGAAGCATAAAATCACAGAAAAATTCGTCCAGAAGATGCAGCTTCAGCAACAGTTGGATGCTGTTGCTGGGGAACTTGACCAACTCAATAATTCAATGGAGGGAGTTCAAACGAATGGTATGAAGACCATTGCGTATTCCACTAAAGCACTCCATCATGCTGAAAAGAGTGAAGTTGGTTGGGTGCATGAGCTTCAAGTGGCTGCTGATGAAGCTCGGGATGCGGTTCATCAAGTGAAGACTTATGTCAACAGCCTTTTGTAATTTCCTGAAAAAGAGAAGAGACTCCAATCTGTGGATGTCCTTCTAATTCTTGTGCATCAATATAGAGAATTCTTTCATCTTAAATCACTTGTGCATATATTTTCCTACTACCTGATTTAAATTTTACCTAATCCAATGGGCCTAGGAAGCATAGTTTGATTTTTACTAGGATTATTATAAATAATCCTACAAGCATTGAATCTTTTAATTGCTCAATATTACCTAAATCATACAAAATATATGTTTAGTGAGCTGGAACTTGACTTTTATTCATAGTTCATTTGTCTTTTGTGGGCAGTTTAAAGTCATGCACGTCGGACATAAAGAGGCTAATGTTTAAGGTCGAAATATATATGACCGAATGTATTTGAATTGACTCAATTCTTTGACAATTCATCTGAAAACATATTACCATACTCAAGTATGAGTGAAAATATGTAAACTATGAATTAAGAATATTTGAATCTGAAGAATTATATGAAAAAGAGCTAAGAGGCATTAGAAGAAGTAGTTCCAAAGAATGAAGTTACCATTATTTAATAAACCTGTTAGAGGGTTGAATTATGCAGGGCCACCTAAGGGCATTGGCTGCATAGTCAAATAAATAGCATCTTTTGGCTGATAGTTCAATTATGTAGACTACTTATGCAAGGCCACCTAAGGGCACGTGCTGCATAGTCATGAGAAAGAACTCTCAGAAATTTACTTTCCTAGTGCTAAATGCCAGTGAAAGTTTATGGAGATTCAAAATTTCCAAAGTATAGTGTTTTGTGTATGGAAAGAGGTACTTGAATATGGAGAAGATATTTCCAAACAATATTATCGAAGAACTAGTTGGATATCAATCCTATGAAGGTCTGAGCCAAATGTAGGGAAGGAGAACATAAACCATTTACTTGAATACTTTGAGATCATGAAAAAGGATATGGGACATGTATGTTAAGGATGGCTATTTTTGCGAATCCCTACATATTGTCATTAAGAAAATAAGGACAAAAGAGGCTTTCCTCCCAATAATGAAGTTACCACTATTTAACAAACTCGTTAGGGGGTTGAATTATGCAAGGACACCTAAGGTAATTGGATGCATAGTCAAATAATAGTATCTTTTGGCTGGCAGGTCCATTATGTAGACTGTTTATGGAAGGCCGCCTAAGGGCACGTGCTGCATGGTCAGGCAAAAGAACTCTCACATGTTTGACATTTTGTGGCTAAAAGTCAAGAAAAGGGTTTTAAATATCTGAAAATATTTAATGTTAGGATTATGACACATAAAGATGGGTTTTGTCCAATGTATGCAAAGATACACAAATCAATGCTAACCATAATCATGTTGTGGCTAGGTCCTGAGTTGGGCTTCACTACGTATCCCATAAGGATGGGAATCAATCCATACATATTTCTTGAACTAAAGTTTAACGTCATGTGGGAAAAAAGGATTAGAGATCTTAGTTTAGGTTCATAGATCTTGGACCATTATAAGAAATACACAGTGTGTGTTTTCATGGGGACTTTTCATCCAAGGGACTGAAAGTGGATTTTGGGGTTAGGCCCAAAGACTTGGGGCTGGATTCGAGGGACACTCGAACGTTCCTACGTATCCCATAAGGATGGGAATCAATCCCACATAGTTCTAGAAATACCCTCTGTATAGATTTGGTTCGTATATGTGAAGGGTGAAAGGGGAAATTAGTGCAATGATGGTTTAACCCAAGATAAAAGGTTCGGGCATTGTCATGTATGCACATAATGTTTGGAATAAATCATGATTGAAAATAAATGTAAATAATGATTCCCTATCAAGTGAGGGTATCACATAATATTGTAGTTTATTGTCATACTGGACAAAATTGTTGTATCGTTTAACGTCGTATAGCAAGGATGAAAGTGAACCAATATAAAGATATTGATTCTAGATGTGGTTTCACGAATCAACATCGTATGAGATGAAGGTGAACCGATGTGAAGAGATTGGTTTTGGGATTGAACCTTGGGAGGTTTCCTACGTACCCAACCTAGAAGGAAAGGATCAAATTCCGCATAGTTCAATTTAAAGAATGAATTAATGATCAAGTTTTTCTTGGGGACAACGACCTAAAAATGGTGTTGGGACTTACACATGGTTAGCAGCCCATAGAGAGTGTTATGGTTGAAGTTTTCTTTAAGATCACGTGAGTCATACTCGGTGTGAGAAACAAGAGGTAACAACAACCTTAATGATACATAGTTTAATGTCATGCAGGATATATGAAGGGACTATGCTGTTTAAAGTCTTGCAGTTAGGACTATAAGTGATGCACAGTTTAGTGTCATGTACTAGGGACAAAGTACAGTTTAATGTCATTTAAGACATATTAAGGACTTCTTGTATAGTTTAGCGTCATGTAATTTGGATGATAGGGATAATAAAGTTTAATGTCATGTTGAACAAAAGGGGGACTGTGAAGTTTAATGTCATGCAGTGAGGAAAAAAGAGTACAGCATTTAACGTCATGTTGGACGTATTAGGGACTTTTTCAAAATGGACGATACAGTTTAACATCATATTGGATGAAAGTTCCAATAGCTTAAGGTCGAATTCATGGACTGTTGGTTATGCAGCTGAACGTCTTGCCGGACATAAGAGACTTCTGTATAGTTTAGCGTCATGTAGTTAGGACATCACAGTTTAAAGTCCTGTGGGACGAAAGGATACAAACAGTTTAAGGTCATATGTATGGACCGCGGATGGTGCAGTTTAACGTCTTTCTGGACGTAAGGGACTTTCAAATAGTTTAGGGTCATATGCTGGACCGTGGTGCAGTTTAAGGTCATACTTGACCGATGTGCTGAATTTTGTGTTCATACAAAATATTTCTTTAGAAATATGGCATTGGTTGGAGTAGTGATGAGTTCTCCATCCACTGAGATTAATGAATAAGCTCCATTGGAGTAGAACTTATGTATTGAGTAAGGTCCTTCGCATTTTGGCTCAAGCTTGGGAGGTTTATTTCCTAATATCATTGGAGTTCTGAGAACTAATAGCAATTCTCCCTGAGTTAATGAATGAAGAAGAACTTTTTTGTTGAAAACTCATGCTATTCGATTCTGATAGACTTCCAAGTGGTGCAAAGTGAACAATCTTTTCTCATCTAACCATTCCAATTCATTCAATCACTTTTGAGATTTCTCATTTGTAAAAGACTGGTCACAAATGGCTACTCTGAGTGAGGGTAGTTGAACTTCAATGGGAAAGACCTCTTCCTTTCCATATACTAGTGAATATGGAGTTGACTGCGTTGCAGTGCGGGTGGTGGTCCGATAATCCCATAAAGCATGAAAGAGTTTATCAGGCCATGACTTCTTAACTTTAGCCACCATCTTTTGCAGTATATTTGGAAGTGTCTTGTTGAAGGCTTCTATCTGGCCATTGGCCTCTACATGATACCGAGATGAATGGTTCAATTTGATGTTGTATTCTTGATACAACTTCATCACCTTGGATGAAAAGAATTTGGTGACATTGTTCGTCAATATGGTATGAGGGACACCAAATCTGGTAATGATGTTAGACTTGACGAATCTAACAATGCATTTAGAACTGACTTCTTTGAGAGGTATTACCTCTGTCCATTCGGAAAAGAAATTATTAGCAGTAAGAATATACATAAACTGCTTGGTCGTAGCTGAAGGGTAAGGCCCCGCCACATCCATTCCCCATGTGGCAAATGGCCATGGGTATTTAGCTGTATGAAGCAACTTTGGAGGTTTATGAATGAATTTTGAATTTAATTGGCATGAATGAAACTTCTTTTTAAAATCAATACAATCTTGTATCACTGAAGGACAAAAGAATCCAAGCCTTCGAATCTGATCAGACTATCTATGTCCAGACTGGTGGGCACCACACACTCCTGCATGCACTTCTTTCATGACAGTCATTGTCTCTTCACCATTAATTCATTTGAAGATAACTCCATCAAAACCACGTTTTTAGAGAAGTTTCTCTAGGTGATCTGGGCTATCATAAAGAGTAAAATTGACCACACGCCACCAGATTTGTTCTTTCTTGGCTCTATCAGGTGGAAGTGTTCCATTTTGAAGGTATTCCCTGATAGGTGACATCCATCCTATAGTATGACCATACGGTTCTGGAATGGTACTAATTCCATTAATTTCCTCTATTATGATTCGAACATAAGTTGAAATTACACGACGTTGGGCAATACTGATGGTTTTCTCATCCCAATTAGGATCTACCAGAGCTGTGGATATATTAGCCAGTGCATCATCTTGAGCATTTTGTGGTCTTGGGACATAAGAAAATGTCAGTTCCAAAGAGAATTCTGCCATTAACTCTCTGATGCAATCATACAAAGGGATTAGTTCTTCTTTTCTGATGGCATAATCACCATTGACTTGTTTGATTACCATGTCTGAATCACCTTTCAACTTTAAGTGATTCACATGCGCTTGAGGCACGAATTCCAAGCCTACGATGAGAGCTTGGTATTCTGCTTCATTATTGGTACCACCATCCCACAATAATAAGGAATAAGGTAACACTTCCTTTTCTGGAGAAATAAGCACAATTCTTAACCTAACTTTGTTGAATTTAGGATTTTCCATTTTCTCCCTGTTGTACTTCTGGAAGTAGCATCAAAATACATTTCCCATGCCGGAGGACTTTCTTGAATAGAGTAGACATCCTCATCAGGGAGCTCAATATCTGAAGATGTGTCTTCCTCTGAAGGGTGTTCAGCCAGGAAATCAGCCAGATTTTGGCCCTTTATTGCCTTTTGAGACATATACTGAATGTCGAATTGCTGCAAAACAACTTCCCACCTTACCAGACATCCTGTAAGCATTGGATGACTAAAGATGAATTTGAGCGGGTTATTGCGAGATACCAATTGGACCTCGTGATGTTGTAGGTAGTGTCTCAACTTCTTAACTACAAATATTAACGCCATGCAGCACTTCTCAATACTTTAATACCATGTTTTTTTCTTCAAGCATAGTCCAACTGAGGTAGTAGAGGCTGTTTTCATTCCCATCAACATTCTTGTGAGCAAGAAAGGCACCCAATGATCGCTCTAAGGCTTTCACGTAAAGGTTAAGTGGTCCTCCTTCAACAGGTGGTATAAGTACCGGTGGACTCAAGAGACACTTCTTGAGAATATCAAATGCTTCTTGAAATTCTTTATTCCACTGGTAAGTGACTCCATTCTTCATCAATTTGGTGAAGGGAAAACGTTTTCCTGCTAAATTGGAAATAAAACGCCGAATATAGGCTAAGTTTCCTTGAAGTCCTCTTAATTCATTCAAATTTCGAGGAGGTGAAATACTAAGGATTGACTTTGTCCTCTCAGGATCGACTTCAATACCACAATGGCGTACAACAAAGTCGATAAATTTTCTTGAGGTTACACCAAAAGCACATTTTAAGGGGTTTATCTTCAAATTATGTTGTCGAAGATTGTGGAATATGAATTCCAAATTCTGTCAAGTGATTAGAACTTTGTTTGTATTTTACCACCAAATAATCCACATAACATTCAACAATATTCCCTAAAAGGGGTTTGAAGATACGATTAATGGCACACTGATATGTTTCTCCTACATTCTTTAAGCCAAAGGGCATTACCCGGTAGCAAAACACACCTTGAGGGGCCTTGAAGGCTGTGGATTCCTCATCTTCTGGAGCCATCTAGATTTGATTATATCCGGAATACCCATCCATGAAGGAAAGTGCTTCATAGACAACTGTTGCATCAATTAAAAGTTCTGTAATCAGAACTGGGAAATCATCCTTAGGATAGTGCCGATTAAGAACTCTGAAATCAATGAAAACTATAATTTGTCCATTATTCATCATTATAGATACAATATTAGCCAACCACTTGGGATATTTAACTTTTATGATGAAGTTAGATTTGATAAGAATATCCACTTCAGCTTCAATTTTGGAAGCATAAGTTGGGTGTGTTCTTCTCACAACTTGCTTAAATCATCAATGTTCTTCTAGTAAACCCAAACGATGAGTAGCCACATCAGGATCATGCTCGGGCATTTCTGTATAGTTCCAAGCAAATATATCTCTATTTTTCTTTAGAAAGGAAATATAATTCTCTTTTTCTTCAAGAGTCGTGGCTGTACTTATTATAGTGGGGCATGGATCTTCTTTTGTACCCATATTTATTTATCTGAGTTCATCCACGGTGGTAGAAATACTCTCTTCAAATGTTGGAGGAGCATCTCTGAGATCTTCCTCTTCTTATTCATCATGTGTTATATCTTTCGTTTCAACTTGCATAGCAGGTGATGAAGAAAAATTTCCATGATCATATGAGATGTTAAAATTTGAACATCTTGAAGAAGAGGCTTCCATTTCTGACCCAATTGATGATGAATGGTCTTCCTTGGGAAATAAAGAGGAGACGATGGAGTGAGAATCGACATCATTGTTCACCTCTGATGTTGCTATAACTTCTTCTATCCTGGTTGGCGAAGTATAGACTTGCTGGATTTCAGCAGATGAAATGAAGACATCTCCATTTGAGATTTCATAATTGCCTGGTGGGTTACCAGTTTTTCCTATATTGTCTAGCTCGATTGCCGTAATTGACATTATGGATCTTTCCATAAGAGTATTTTGATTTGGGTATACCCTATAAATTTGACTGACAGGAAACACATAATCTGTACTCACATGTGCAAATGGATTTATAGGAATCTTTTCCAAACCATATGGAGCATTAACTTTAGTAATCTCCCTATTTGTGGATTTAACCATTCTCTTCATGTGATATAATTCCTCCTCAATGTATTGAGACTCACATGTCTTGAACGAGGCCTTATCACCATACAATGTCCCAACATGACCATCAAAACAATATTTGAGACATTGATGGTATGATGAAGGGATAACCACATGTTGATGTAACCAGGGTCTTCCAAGGAAGATGTTGAAAGCAGAGTCTTGATCAACAACCATGAAATCTGAATTGGATACAAGATCTCCAAACCGAGTTATGAGTGTAACTTCACCCAGCAGTTCTTGTTCATTTTATCATATCCTTATAACATCATGGTAGAAGGAGTTAAATCAGCTTCCTTGAGGCCCAATCGACGAAGTGTACAAATGGGCATGAGGTTGACTCCTGAACCATTATCAATGAAGGCTCTTTGGAAGTCTATGCCATTTTCCTTTCCAGATAAGTATAAAGGTCTAATATGTCCATGCACGACATCATATTCATCAGTGAAAGATATCACTGCATGGCATTCCGCAGGATTATTCACTACGCGATAGACTTCAGCTCCAGCAATTTTAGTTTCAAACTCTTGAGGAATTGACAAAGCCTCGATTAGTGCCTCCCAAAGATCGTTTGATAGATTCAAAGCATTCAGAATTGATAACTTGGCCGGTATATGGGGCAGGTGTTTCAATACATCATACTTTTGATCTAGAGGTCTGCGTTTCCCAATAGGAACATGTGGTATAGCAGGTTTCTTGGAAGCATAAGCTTTTGAAGTTGGTGCATCTTGTATCGGGATATGAGTTGTCAATATTCCTCATTTTGGAAGATTGGACCAATTAGATCCATTTAATTGCTGAGAGAAAGAAGATGGAACCTTAAACCGGTCTTCCAGAATAACTGTTCCAGGACAGAATTTACTATTGGTTGAAGAACTTTCTTGTTCTTGTTGAGATCGCTGAAGGGCTCTGCCATGAGTTTCTACTGCGTACACAGTTCTAGCAGGGATAGAATTTGAATAGTGGCTTCTGAAAGATCCACGCCTTCCCCTATATCCTGATCCTCTAGAACTTCCTTTGATTCCTCTATTTGATATAGGTAATTCGGGCTCATCATAATAGAAACAGAAACTGGCATACGGATCTGTTAATTGAATCATATTAACAGAACCGAAAATCAATTCTTCATCCAATGAAGACTCTTCCTGACTAGGCAATTTAGGCTATGCTGTTTGATGGGGAGGTGCCCGCTGATTTTATGTAGATGGCATGAAGTCTTCCAGGGTCAAAGACAACTTAGGCTTTGACACGTACTCATATTCTTCTGATTCTTTTTCTTTCTTTGAATCATGCCGCCCTTTGGAGGATTTTCCTTCTAAAGAGGATTTTGTTGTGGATTTCATGGAAGGAGGCACAATTGGTTTCTTCAATTGTGTTCACAAAATAGCATGAGTTCGGTTGATCATCTTTCTGACCATCCAATCATCATATTTCTGTGCATTTTTGCTTTTGACTTCTTGCCACTCGCCTTCCACCTCTGGAACTAGAGCAGTAACACATGCTACTTGGGCTGAAGAGCCTTTCAGTTTGACTTGTCCTGAGTCGACCATCTTTTATAGGAGGTCTTTGAAGACAAAACACTCCTTGATGGGATGTCCCAGCATTTGATGAAAGGGGAAATAATTGGGATGGTCTTCATCTCCTTCCTTGTTTTTCCTTTTGGGCCTTAAAAACTGAACCAAATAATTTTCCAGAGCCGAAATGAAGTAACCAAGAACTTGTTCATTTCGGAAAGAGTTTGTTTTTCTCTTGAGATCCTCAAATTGTTTTCGTCTTTGATCTCTTTGATCGTCTTGACGAAACAACCTTTGTTGTGGGAGCTCAGGAGGTGGATCCCTTCGAGAAGATGAAGGTTTTGATGTAGAAGCAGGTACAAGTGCTTGTTTAAGCATAACTGTAGTAGTATTTTCTTTAACCATTCTCCTTCCTAGAGCTAATGGTATTACACTAGATTTATCCTTAGTCTATATAAGAGAATCTTCAATTTGTTGAGCGACTGAAGTAAGGTATCTAAAACCTCCTGTGTATTTCACACGGATCAACGATGTGTGTAATTCGTCACGCAGATTTTCCACATAGATTGGCAACAATTCCTCTTAAGGGAGAGCTAAGATTAGGGAAGATGTTAATGCCTTCCAGCGAGCAATGAAATCAGAGACTCTTTCATTCTCCCCTTGCTTACAGTTTGTAAGATTGAAAACTATTGTCTTTGGAAAAATTGAGATGAATTGAAGAAGAAATCATTGAGGGAAATATTCCCATCCAGTAATTGACTGGGATTTCAAGCTTGTATACCAGACAAAAGCTTGTCCTTGCAAGGTTCGCATGAAGCAAATGAGTTTCACCGCTTCTTACTGCTCCAATGTTCCAATCATTGGATCACAACAAGACATGTAATGCATCAAATGTTGTTCAGGATCGCCTGATCCATTGAAAATAGGGAATACAGGGTTCCCAAAATTTGATGGGGGAGAGATTGAATCTACCCATTCAGAGTAAGCTTTCATTTCCGGTTGAACCTACGCACGCTTTCCCTCTATAGCTTCAAACCGAGATGTTAATGACACAACAATAGTTATTAACTCTTGAGAAACATCCATTTGAGCTTGAATCTAAATAGGTGCACTGACTGGAGCTTGGACAGGTATGGCAGCTGGTACTGCAACGGATGGCAGCACTTCCAATGGTTGTTGCACTTGACCCATAGGATTAGACCTGTGAGGGTGTACTGAAAAAGGAAGATATTCTTGATCCATCTCAGTAGCGAAAACAAAATCCCTTGGCTGACTGACTCCAGCATGCTTAGGAGGAAGACTACCCAGAAGTAGTTCTACGTTCAACCTACTCAATTACTTCATTTCTTCCTCATGTTGCACAAATCATTTCTCTAGTGAGAGTGATTGGCCGTCTCTAGAGGGAGGATATGTAACTTGAATCTTTCCCTTCCCCTTGTTTGATCCTTTTCAGAGAGGGGGAAGTGGGTTATTTGAAGGAACAACCAGATTTTGGGTAAATCTTTGATTTCGTGTACACACACCTTCTTCATTTGTGTCTGTGCGTACAAATTCCTGAGCAGGAACCTCTTCATCTGAGTCCCCTGAGTGCGCCTCATCTGGTGGATTAGAAAAACGACATTGATGAAATTGATTGATGCATAACGCATTGAATCCCTTCTATAAGAATTTCTGTGATATTTTCATCTACCATGTCTTTGATGAGACATTGCATTTTGTTGATTTTATCCCTCGGGAACTTCCTGATGAACCTTAATTTAGAGGGAATCTCTTGATAATTTGGCTCTTCGTTCCTCCTGTGGCTTCTTCCCCAATCGAGAAAAGACCGACTTTCTTTGAGGAGGGGATTGATGATTTGAAAACATCCCCAGTCCAGTGGACTGGGGCTATTCCTGCTGTCTTTGCTCAACTCCTCAAATTCTATTTGTTGATTACGAGGTTTGGTTTAAAAGATTCCCCAGTCTGGTAAGCTGGGGTGGCTCCTGACATTCTATGTTTGAGACATTCTTAGAAGCTCTCCTGATCTTGCGGACCATTTTCCAAAAATTATCTGGATGCATCAACCTGTATCCCCTATTATCACCCGACTTGAAAGACTGTTGGATGATTTCAGACAGTTTGGTCACTTGATGATGTGCTTGCTCCATACGAGAGGCCTGTTCAATATTAGCGTTTTCTTGATGTAGGAGTAATTCAAAAACTTTTTCTCTATATTCTTGATTTTGAGAGGAACTAGTTGAGGCATGTTCTTGGGAAATATTTTGATTACAAACAAAACCCATGGACTCTGGCCGGCCATGGGGAATAACATTGCATGAGACCATTTTCGGCGGGCTTTGATGACTAGAGAGCACAGTGAAATGTAGTGCTCCATGATTACCCCATCCTATGATATGAATACCAGATGGGGCATTGGAAATTAATTAGTGCAATCAACTTAGTGTTCCAAGGCATGAACGCTGAAGGGATCTCTGCTTCTTTTCAGCCTTCGAATATCGAGAGAGTGATAGAGATGCCAAGTGAATTTGACGTTGTAACCCATATATTATCTTAACATGATTTTCATATTCATCATAAGATAATACTTTCTTTTTCAACTGACAAAGAGTTTTCCATATGTTGAGATGAATATCATGAATCCCATCTTCTGTCAACATATCTGGAATGTCATCCTGAGAGTCAGCCAAAGGCAAAAACATGACTGGAACTTCACCCTTCGCCAGTTGTTTTCTCACGTTCAGCATTTCCACTTTATCATTCAATGAAGATTCTTCTACCTAATTTTACCAGAGATGGTGCTTCCTTGTTGCTTTATCGGATTCAACAAGATCGGTAGAGAAACCAATGATCAAACTAGAAGATTCATGACTTAGGGGTGGTTCGGAGAACGACCTACACCCTGGGCTATCTTTTGATTGAGAAAGTATTTCACCTGCTAGCGATGAAGCATCAGAAATGACTGGTTTTCCATTTTCAAGTGCCTCTAGATAAGAGGGATTTCTCATCACTATATTTTCCACTAGAGCATTTTCCGGGAAATGTACATCACGAATGAGGAGAGGTCTTTCATAGCGAAATTCATCATCATGGGGAGGACCACCATGGTGGGTTACAGAAAAAGATGAGATCTCTTTCTCCTTGGTCTTCTGACCACACAGAGGGTTCCTGTGGTTCTCATCTGAAGATGAAACTTTGAGAATGACCAAATTGTCATGAAGCAAGCCTTCATGAAAAAAGTGTCTGTTGAAGACCTTCAGAATTAATGTTCCCACTATTGGGAAATGAGGGAGTAGAATCATTCATTCCAACAGATAACAGTCTGAGGGCTTCAAGAACTCCAGCATCGAGCAAGGCCTTTTTACAGATTGGATCTTGATTTCTTGACTGTGCTGGGCATGTATTTTTATTAGACTCCTTCTTACTCAATTTAGTAGGTGTGTGTGCCTTCTTTGGAGAAATGATCAGGCGAGGCTGATTATCTCTACTCAAACCAGGTGTATGTGCCTGACTAGGTTGTCTGTATGATATGGGGGAGTATGCCCCACAACCCTCTTAGTCTTGAACATATGTTTGTGTCTATTCCGGAGTGAACTATTGATGTTTCACTCCACTGGTAGGGATAGATTTATGTTTCTTTCCCTGAGATGTTGCTGAAGCTGTTATAATATCCTGGCAAGCATCCAAAATATGACTAGGGATTTTCTTATACTCTTTAACCATTGATAGAATATGCTTGGTGACTTCAGCTGCCGGAACGGGGATATACGTCCATTCCGTGCTTGGAGTAGGTGCATGTGCATGCTCCTATCCTCCTTTTCCTATTAGTGAATTCTGACAATACTCAAGTGTGGGGGAAGAGAGTTGAGTCTGCCTCTTGTTTGTTGTCGGAGCTTTCCGACTGACTTCTCTGTGTGCTACCAAGAGAGACTATTGGTAGACTTGATTAATACTAACAGGTGTATGTGCCTACGGATTTCACTTCGCCAAACATGGTTGATGAGATCCACCATATGTAGTTAGACAAGCCTGCTGACTAGATGATGACGTATAAATAGGTGTATATTCCTGTCTATAATACTCCACTGGATTTTCCTGGCGGGATTGGCATGATGCTGCTAGACGAGTCTTCTAGAAAATGGAATTAAAACGGGTAGGTTTGTGTGCCCGCTCGTTGCTTGCCACCAAGTTAGGTTGGTGGACTTCTTTGGAAATGGAAGAGATGAGAACCTGCTCACTGTTAACCGGACTTCGCCTCTGGCGATTCATCTTGCCTGCCCGGGTTCGAGGAACCCGAGCCGAACGCCTGGAGTCGGGACCCTCATCATGTTGAGGGAGCACTACCACATGAGTCTGGCGGCGATTGTTGATAGGATCCCATGGGAATAACTCCTATCTGCTTGAATTAAGGCCCTGAAGGACATGCTCATTCACCTCCCCAGAATAAGGGAGCGAATGGTGATTGTGTTTCAGGGATAACGACCTGAAATTGTTGGAGACGGTGGTTAGCCCTGCCTGCTTCTTGATCACAGTTCATAGCTGTCCGGACAACCAGGGTGAATTGTTCACTTGGAGGGCTTGTTGAGCAGGCTCCAGAGTTAGAATAGTACCATTTTGATGGTACTCCTTAACCACCGCGTTTGATACCCAGCGTTGAAGATGCTGAGTAGGTGATGTCAACCTCAGAGTGGACGATGATCCAGCAGGAGTAGCAGCAGTGGCATTCACAGTAGTGGTATTTATAGGTGTGAACTTGAGGGTAGCCATTTCTTAGAATGAAGAAAATCTTGGAAAAGAGTTCCTGTTTGATATAACAGACATAATCAAGGTAAATTGATCCACTACATATTTTGGATGAAAACATATGTCCAGGATTTTTTTGTTGGCACTCTCATTATGTTTTAAATAGGGGCCTAACAAATAATAAAAACATCATTTTAAGTTTGTTAAGGATTCACGTCGGGTTCACTATTTTTTTCCCTATGGAATCGGGGATGATCTCATTGATTTAATATTCAAACATTTCAAGCGGTTTCTAACGGGTTTGTTTGTAGAACCGGAACCATCCAATGATTCCATATCCATTTGAACCTACTTTCCAAAGGTAGGCAGTCATTAGTTATGTACTAATGAGGCTTAAAAATTTTCAATGGTCAAGAGGATGGGAGGTCGGACTCATCACACATTTTTGAGGGGAATTATTGTCTACTCCGGGACTCTCTTTATAGATTTATGTTATGTTCGTGAATCCTTATTACATTACCAATTATAAAATGATCTTTCTTTTAGGTTTGACAATCAATAATTTATATGCAGGAAATTCAGAGAATCTATTATATGTATTCGAGGTTCTTCATCCATGAAGAATCATCTGTATTTGTAAGAGATTCTTAGTTTATGGTATCATTAAAATACATAAAAGTCTCTTGGTCATTATAATGACCATACTGGTTTTAAATCCACTTAGTGGGGAACTTCATGTTTATTGTCATTCAGGAGGACATGGATTATTTCAGAGTTGGGATCTTACCCGCTGATGGGCTACCTACCTATCCTTTGTTTTGGAAAAGGAATCAGAACCCACGTAGTTCGAATAAAGGAGTATGGTGTTTATGATTGATGGCTCAAAGAAAGATGTCATAATTACTTTTACACTCTAAGATCACCTGAGTCATGCTCAGTGTGAGAAACAAGAGGTATTGGTAAAACTAGACAATTGAGCCATGAAAGATGCAATCATAAGAAATGATGCGGGGCTTATGCATGTATGACTGCCCAAATAGATGAAGATTAGGATTTATTTCAGGGAAGAAATCCAGTAATAGGGTCCATAAAGGTATATGTACTTTATGGATATTTGGATACTCTAATTTGGGGTTTACTCATGAAAAGGAGGCCCAAATTAGGAGGGGACTTATGATTGGGTTTTACTCCTGAGAAGGAGACCCAGATCAAAAAGTAAATTAGGACTGGTTAAGAGAAATTAAGATTGGGGATTACTCATGAGAAGGAGGCCCAAGTTAAGGGAATTGAAAAATTAAGGGACTTGGGGCTTACTCCTGAAGAGTATGCCCATATTTGAGATTGGGGCTTACTCATGAAAAGGAGGCCCAGGTTAAGAGAATTATGGTTGGGTCTTACTCCTAAGGAGGATTCCCATTCATGAGAATTATGACTAGGGATTACTCCTAATGAGGATTCCCATTCTTGAGAATTATGACTGGGGCTTACTCTTATGTAGGATGACCATTATTGAGAATTATGACTGGGGCTTACTCCTAAGGAGGATGCCCATATTTGAGAATTATGACTGGGGCTTACTCCTAAGGAGGATTCCCATATTTGAGAATTATGACTGGGGCTTACTCATAAGGAGGATGCCCATATTTGAGACTGGGGATTATTCCTGAAAAGGAATCCCATTCTTGAGAATTATGACTAGGGATTACTCCTATGGTGGATGCCCAGGTTAAGGGGTTCTCTCATCTTAAAGGATGAGTTTGAATAAATGAAATCTCAATATTTAGTGACATAAAGATGTGTGAATCACTAGGTTTTGAGAGATATTCCGCAGAATTCCTTTTAGATAATGATGTTAACCAAGAAAACATGCCATAAATGGCTTTGAAGGATGTCTTGAAGACTGAATCTTGAATATGAGAGGTGGAATGGTAGAAGAGGGGTTAAATGGGAAATAAGGGCACCCAAAAAGGTAGGGGCGTGCAAGTCCTTTCAGGCGCACAGGTACTGCGTGGGCACACAAGTCCTGGTCGTGCAGGTATACCTGCGCGACAAGTGGGTACTTGCACGATTTTCAGTCCATAGGGTAATACTTGGGTGATATTTTTCTCAAGCCCTTGGTATTATCCCTAGAGGCTTTCCAGAAGAGGGTGCGCAAGTTCTGGTGAAGAAGTAGGGCGGTGCGCATGTGTGTCCATTTCCGTTAAGAGTAAAACACTTAGGAGCACAAGTGTTAGTTAATTATAACACTTATACCTTACTCCTCTTGTTTATACCTTCCATTATAGGAAAAGAATTGCCTTAGAAGTGTTTGGAAGACCTGAAGAAGAGACATGGGATTTCCGAGCTCTGTATGTGAATTCTGGAAAACATCCTCTCTGAAATGGGGGGCCCAACGGGTCTATTTATAGGCTGGAGAAGACGCCAAGCAGTTATCACTTAGGGCGTGCAAGTCACGTTCGAGACCATTAGGCAGCGCACAAGTAGACTTGCGTGACAGTGAGGTAACTTGCGCCACAGTTGTGCATCTGAAGCCTTGTTAATGCCTTTGTCGATTTTTGATGTTTTTTTCAAAGGCTGAATCAATTTGGACTTAAGGTATTTCCCTATCGATTCTTTTAGACAATGTGACAAAAAGGAGCATCAACAACGACGAATGTATTCATATGTTATTACGTGGAAAAATAGTTCTCATTTTGTTTACCTTCCTTATAAATTTTGGACTGTGAGTTTGGACAAAATTATTTTGGATAAGTATAAAGGTTGGAATGGATTAAGTTTTATGTTGGATACTATTATTAAGGTTAAATGATTTCTTAAGATTGTTTTTGGATTGTTATAAAAACGAAAACCCAGAGGTCGGGGACAACCCGTCTCATCTGGCAAGGCCATGAGACATGAACCTGCAACTGAAGGGTGACAAGGGTGGATCACCTACCACTAGAATACGTGATATCCTGGTTTGTATTATGTAGTGTTTTTAATATTTGAACAAATAAATTATAAATTTATTATTTTTGGGAACCCTATACGATTAGGATAAATAGAATATTTTGGAATTATATTATCTTTTGGAGTTAAAGATGTGTTTGTGGTAGGAATTAGTTAAAGGATGAAACTTTACTTGTCAAGTATATATATATATTCCTCTTATTCTTTGAATAAATTATTTCATAATCTTTAGGTAAGGGATCTTAAAACCAAAAATGTTTTATCCTAATACCATATGTTTTGTAGAACCAATGATATTTTACATCATCTTAGATTGATGGTTTTGAGGCCCTCAATGTTAAAATTTATTGTGATTGTGGACCTCAATCACTCCCGATAAATATTTATGTTTTTTCTCAAATTATGTGTCTATAATTTCCACCAATGTTCTCCAAATCGATACCATAATTTTATGGTGACTTTTTTATTTCCCTTTCCCTCTTGTTAAGATTAAATTTAATTAAATCAATTTCTGATGTGGATTTACCACAGAGGTATTTTTTCTATTTTTAAACATGTATTTTCGAAGAAAGATTTCAAATTGTGAGGAAATAATTTATTGATGGTGGGGAGAATGTAACACCCCATGATTCCATGGTACGTTATCTCTTCAAAGTAATTCAATCACTTGCACTACACGCAACACCGAGTTCTAGCGCACCATGACTCACCAAACTAATTGTTCAAAAGTAGTTATGAATAGTATTATCTCTATTTTGAATTTTATATATTCCATATAAATTTTAACATCCACATTTTTTGTTTTGAAGACATAATATATGAGTAAATTCATTTTTTCAGATAAAGGAAGTATTTTTCAGAAAATGAAATTTTACTGCATTTTAATGAAGAACCCTTTTTTATCAAACATTTTACACTTTTATATATTAAATTTGACAGACTAAACTTCTTCTTTAGAATCTAGACATAAAAATTTTGTTTTGATAAATTTTTGGTGTTTTTATGATAACTTTCTTATAATGGTGAATAGTTAAAATTACTAAATTTTAATTGAAAGCCAATTTTTTAATAAAAATAATTTATAGTGTTCAATTATACCTTTGAATGGATTTTAAGTATAATTATATTATACTTTTATCATTTAATAAAATGTAGGTCATTATAAGTAATTTCACAATTGAGTTTTACATAAACACATGTCAATATTTTGAATGATTTAGCTTTTTAAAAACCCGCTTATTGATTTTGAAAATGGGAAGTAATTTTAAATTTATAAATTAAAATTATATACTTTGAATTTGGTAAAATATAGTTCATTTTTGAATTTATAATATCAAAATTACCTTAGGGTGATGTTTTGATATTTTTCTGAAAAAGTTCAATTTTTGATGAATAGTAAAAAAACACAGCATTATTATTTAAAACCGAATATTTATTTAAATAATTATATACTTTATTTAAATTTATATTAATTAAAAATATCTATATAATACCTATATATGTTCTATGTAATTTATTGTAGTAATTCTATAATAAAATTAGATGTATAAAATGTTATTGAACTTTTAATCATTTTTTACCCACCTTCTAAGAGCATCTGCAAATTTTCATAAAACATTATTTTACTGCTTTAGTGAGTTAAATTTAAAAAATACGAGAGACATGGTTGAGATAAGTATTAAAATTTTGTTTAATATGATGAGAATAATTTTTGTTGAATAGTAACTTTTGACTATTACTTACCATCGTTAAAAGTAAATAGGGTAATTAAGGGTAAAATGATATTATAATTATCCTAAAAAATATCCTAATTCAATTGGATAAGTGTAATTAGACCACAAACAACCTTAGGAATAAAAAATTATCCTTTTGATCCACTTGGATCAGATTTGGATATTTATTATTATTTTATATAAAGAAGAGTTAAAATTGTTAAATTCAATGTTTTTTAACTAAACAATTTTTAATATAGGGTTATAGATTAGATAAATTCGACAATAAATATTCATTAAAAATATAATAATATTTCCTACATAATGGTATTTTATTTATAATTTTTAGAGATTAAATAATTAAATTTTTTTATGACACAATGATGATGTAATAGTAACCTTCCTAATGAAATATTAAAAACATTTATATTATAAATATCCAAATGAATTTAATTTGATACTTTTGATGAATTATACTACATTTATAGGTTAATATGATTTTTTAGGGTTTATTAGATAATTTATTTTTGAAGTTATAAGGTTGTTATAACTTTCACAGAAATAAAATACCAAATAGTGTAAAAATTGACATAAATTAGTTTGTAAAACAAATACAATATTATTGGTCGATATAATATACCTAAAATTGTAAGGTTCATCCAATGAGATTAAATAATAGTATTTACGTCATTAATGAATGACGTGAGGTTCTCTTGGATGTTTAGATTTTTTTATTAACCATATATTTTATGAATACAAGAAGACAGAGTAAAATTTAAACTATTTAACTAAGAGTTAAATCATAAAGATATTGTTTAAATGGAAACCTAAACATGTATAAAACCTATTGGATGGGATTATCGACCTATAACCACCTAAGTCTATAAATAAATTCATTTGGGGCCATTATAAATAGAATATTGTTTTATAATAAATTAATATTATAATCTTTTCCTAAAGTGACCCTCACCCCTCTTATAAAAGGGAACTTCCCCTTCTCTCAAAATCACACATCTAATGCCTTTTGGCTGGGCCAAAATCTTCCCAAATATCCTCACAACATCCCTCACATAATCTTAGAGTCCTTACTTTGAAAAGTAATCCAAACTAAGGAGCCCTTTTGATCAACTCAAAATGAAACACCCGAAGAAGAGGTAATAATTTCACCACCCTCTTTCAAGTTCTTTTCTTCTTCCACTTCCTCTTTCTTTACTGTTTCCATGCCAAAATAATAACTCCAGTACCTCCTACATACTGTTATGTTATTATAATTATGGTACAACCATATTAGTTATTCTTTCCATCCTATAAATGACAAAGTCATCATACATGAGTACGTACGGATTACCATCTCCATGTTGTGATGTAGTTTGTTATTCAAACACTTCATTATTTGGATGGGTATAATAATGATTATAAATTATTTAAATAATTAATATAACATTTTAAGGATTCTATATATATAATATACCATAAAATTAGATATTATTTCACCATCAATATAATGATATTATCGCTCGTGCATACGTACAGATTACCGTCTCCATGATCGCGATGAGATTCATTCCCCATCGTAATCATCCAAAAATAATTTTCATTTTATGATTAAAAATAATGTTTAATAACTTATTATAATTCTAGATATGAATCTAATACATCCTATCCACAACAATCATTGTTTACGTATTGAAGCTAATAAAGGAAAACTGATCAGTTAACACCCGAAACGATGATACTACTAAAATATTAATATCAAAGCAATATTGGAAGATCATATATGGTATCATATTTATTTATATGGTTATTTAATAGTTTAATAACAATTATTTAACTATTATACAAGATTTTAACATACTATTGACCAAGGAAAAGTACAAGGTAAGAGTTAATTTCAAAATCCTTTTATTATCTGAGGTTGTTTTTACGTAAGTATCTACTATGTCATATTTATTATCCATGTCAATGTTTCATAAAAAAGTTTTCAAAGGGATTATTTTTAAGGGACTTTTTTACTGAAACATCATTTTAAATTTTTAATGATTTATTCTTCTAAACCTTTCTCATTAATGTCCATGTTTTCAAAATGGTTTTAAGGATTTATTTATATGGACATGAATGTTTTGAAATGTTAATTCCGTTAAAAAGTTTCAAAGTGGTATGTGACACTTTGATTCACAACTATCATTTAAATAAAATCCATTATAGATTAAGTGACTTTTAAATTATTTCATTAAAAAAGGATATTTCTCTCAATGATTTTTACTAAACATTTTCAACTATGTAAACATCCATTACGAGATATTATTTTTGACCAGGGTTGATTTATTATGATACAAATCTTCTGTATTGTATTGAAGGTTTTGTTATATGTTTGAATATGGATGTGTTATTTTTATACCCTTCATGGTTTATAGATAAATTATTGACATTTCATATACTTATTTTAATACGAATGTTTAGGTTTTGTTTAAACCTTTTCATATGAGGGATGCATTGGACTTTGTAAGTGATGGGTGGAGCCCGCTATAGCTCCTCGATGCATCGGTAGGTCTCATGAGACAAACTACCATCTTGGCACAATGCATTGACAAAATCTTATTTGTAGTCTTGGAACAAGGCATGAACTATGTGGTTATGAATTCTAGCATTATGCATTCCATTATTATGAAATTGGATATGAATATTGCATGTGATTATTCGACTAGTAGAATATCAATGTGAATATGTAAATGGTATTATTTTATTTATATTTTCCATATTATTCCGAGGATTATGTTTAAGAGGCAGTTGTTTTAGTTTTATTCACTTCCTTAAATGTTTATTCTAATTTATGAAAGTTTCTGCTATATTTTTATTCTTACAGATCATCTGAGCTCACCCCTTTCTCAGGTTTTATTTTTTCAAAATTCCAAGAAGTGTATGATGATTGATAATATGGGTTAAACTAGGGGATTAATGGAGTTATAAAAGGATCATTTATGTTTTCATTTATTTTCTAATGTGTAATGTAACATTTAGGTAAGTAATCTATTTTCCAAGACTGAAAAAATGATTGGTCTTTCGGGATTTGATCCCTTGTTATCATGCGAATATATTAAAATAATGCACCAACTCTGGGATTCTGGGGCCGGGGTGTTACAAGAGATCTTCATATCCTTAATTGTATGGTTTCTTATAGTCTTGGAAAATAAACTAAATTATTTCCAAATATTAAATGAAGAAATTCGGAACCATTTCATTTCGAAAAGTGTAGACGTTGTTCTTTTACTCCACAAAATATCTCCGCATTTGATCTTTTTTATCATCTAGATTAGGGAGTCATTACTGCAGACACTCAAGAGGAGGAATCCTTTAGTATGAAGAAAGTTTTTAAGTAGATGAAGGTATAAGTGCGTGTTTGATTGTGACAGTAGCAACCGATGCTTTCCCTATTCTCCTTCCAAGAGCTAATGTAATTACATGATATTTATCTCTAGTATCCGCAATGTAATCCATCACATGTTGGGTGATCCAATAAAGGTCTATAAACCCCTATTTATATTTGATAGGGAGTGGTGTGAAAAAATAATCACACTTAGTTTCCACACAAATTGGAAGTCTCTCTTCTTGAGGGACGGGTATAGTCATAGAATATTGTAATCATTTTCATCGAGTAATTAAATATTACAAACATCCACTCTCCCTTTGTTTGCAATTTGTAAGATCAAAAACCATTGTCTTCAGAAAAGTTGAGAATAATTGGAGAAGTAATTTATGATGGAGGTATTCCAATATAGTAACTGATTGAGACTGCAATCTTGTATACCAAATTAAGGATAACCCCTATAATGATTTAACAAAGAATCCGACCTTTATTGAATCTTGTTGTTGAGGGGTCGCATTAATGGGATGACTAAGAGAAATTTTTTTTTAAAGTGATGCTATGGATATCCAGAACCTTTAAATATTGGAACTTGGGTATTCATAATGTTTTGGAGGGGAGGGATCAAATCAACCCATTAGGGGTAATCATTATTTTCTGGTTGTACTGGCGCACACTATTCTTCAATAACATTCAATCGAGTTATTAATGACTCAATTGTATTCATATGAAATTGGGGAATATTTGGATGTGTTGGGTTTTATACAGGTACAATATTTAGAGTTTGAACTGACGAGGTGATTGGAAAAACAACTACTGGTGGTTCTGATTATATTTTTCTTTGATAACCCATGGGGACATGCCTATTAGGATGTTCCTAATCTTGTCCTATCTATAAAACATATAGAGGGAATTCATTATCTGCATCTGTAGTTTCAAAAAACCCAATTTGCGGAGGATTTTATAAAGGATGGGAAAACTAAGGAGCTTCTTGTGTAGAATGTCTGGAAGAAATGATGCTTCGAAGTAACTCAGTATTGAGTCTCTTCAACTCCATCATCTCTTCCTCTTTATGGGAAAATCATTTTTTAAGAGAAAGATATTTAACTTCTCCTGTGGAAAAGTGACACATGATCTGACCTTTCCCTTTCCCCATATTATATGTCTTTTAAAGGGGTGGGAGATGATTACTTAATAGAATACCTAGATGCTATATAAGCCTCTAATTGCTGGTACACAAACCTCCTTCATTTACTTCAGTGTGTTCTGTATTACGAATAATAACTTAATCTATTGACTCCCTTGAATTGGAATCATTTTCTATAGGATCATCCATAATGGTATAAATCAAATTTACTATTGCATAATGAATCGACGATGTTTGGTCAGTATCTCTGTAAGAACGTCTCTTTATGTGTCGTCTACTAGACTTTGTTCACCTATATGCTGAATTCTTGGGAACAGTTTGATGGATAGAAACCTAAATGAAATCCTTTTATAGTTCATTTGTGTGTTCAATTTTTGGCATGCTTCCTAATTAGGAGAAACTGACTTTTTTTGTGGAAGGGATTTTAGATGTGAAAAAGCCCCCATACCTAGAGTTTGGGGCTATTCTTGTTTTTTTTCTTCAAACCTTCAATCATTGTTAATTGAATTCAATGATTTATTTGAACAATCCACCTTCCCTACACGATATGGTGGCTCATAAACTTCTATGGATAATATTAGTGTAGCTATTCTTATGATTTTGATGTTTTTGGTATGAATATTGTCTAGATGCATTATATAACAACCACTTAAATCGCTTGTTTCAGAAGACTATGGTGTTATTTTAAACATTTTAACAATCTGATGTCTGATATCCTCTACGCAGGAGGCCTTCTTAATGTTCTGAAATACTTGATGCAAAAGTATCTCAAAACCTTAGTCTCTTTGTGCCTGACTTTAATGGGAGATATTCAACGCTAATTCTTGAGAATATAATTGATTAAACATAAGAACTATTGATTTTAGCCGGCCATGGGTAATAACATTACATGAGGCCACATTTGGATGTCTTTTCAAATTTTGGAGCATAGTGAAATGCAATGGCCTCTATGCATGAAATCTTCTGATAAGAACACAAGATGGGGTATCAATAATTAAATGGTTTAGACACCTTAGTGAATCTATGTATGCATGCTGAAGGTCTCCATAATTCTTCTCGAACTTTTGATGTCAAGAAACTGAGAGAGATTCTATGTCAATTTGGAATTTCAACCATTCTATTGGATTTACATGAATTTTATATTCATCATATGGAAATACTTTGGCTTTCAAATGATGAAGAGTTTTCGATATGTTGAGGAAGATATCATTAATGCAATTTTCTACAATCAATTCTAGAATGTTGTATTGAGAGGTTGACATAGTCTAGAACATGACTTTTATTTCACCTTTATCTAGTTGTATTATCATATTCAACATATCCAAATCATCTTTTTCAAGAGGTTTGTCAACTTGGTCTGACCAGAGTGGACGCTTTGTGATTTTTTTTATTTCAAACAATTGAATCAGTTGGTTTTTCCTCTACCATATTAGCATGAAAAATGACCCAAGGGAGGTTCAGATAATGAACTTTTCATTGGGATATGTTCTCGTCAAGAAATTATTTCAGATATTAATAACAAGGGATCAAACATTACTATCCTTATGTTTGAATGTTCCTTGAGATAAGAGGGCGCTCTCATCACTACATTTTCAATTGGAGTATTATTCTGATAATGTGAAATACTACTACAGAGAGAACATTCTCATTGAATTACATCATGGGGAGGACCACCGTGGTTGATTATAGCAAGGGATACATAATTTTTCTCCATATTCGTATAACCGCTTGGAGGGTTGATGTGGCTGTCATCCAATGATAGGTTCTCTATATTGAATGAATTTTCCTAAAGGAATCCTTGATAATGAATTGTCCAATGGGATACTTTCGAATTAAATCTACTAATCTCATAATTTGGAAATGGAAGGTTTTGATATTGAGTAGCATTGGAAAAATTTACAGGGGATTCAATAACTCTAGAACTAAATGATCCAAATCGTAGATTGACTCTTTATTTCCCAACTCTACTTAGTGAGACTTCTCCATAATGCTCTTTTACATGTAGTTATGGGCACTTTTTGGGAGAAGTGGCTATCATGGGGAGGTGTATGTGCCTACCTTGGAGTGGTCATTATAATTGGATGATTATCTCTAATTGGAAAGGGTGTATGTTCTTGATCTCATTTTCTATATGAAATGGGGGACTATGCCCCACAACCCTCTTATACTAGAAAAAATTAATGTATCTATTCCGAGATGGCATGTCGATGATTCATCCTTGGTATGGGGATTTAATTATGTGTTTTTTACCCTTGGTACTACAAAATATTTCATTATGATATTCTAGTGGGCTTCTAGATTATGGGTATGAATTTGTATCAGCCCTTTCACCATTATTTAAAAAGTGTTTGGTCACATCAGTGAATAGAATATGAATAAATGTCCATTATATATCTTGATTAGGAGTATGTGACTGCTCCTATCCTCCCATTCCTATCAGTGGATACTAACTATACTCATGTAAGATGGATGAGAGTGGAGTTTTCCCCTGGATTGTCATCAGAGCTTTCTAATAGGCTTCTCTAGGTGCTTCCAAACAAGAATGCTAGCAGGGTTGATGGATACTAGATGGCTTATGTTCCTAATGGTTGATTTTTCCATTCATGGTATACAGAATTCTTCCAATGATGATAGATGAAACTACTGGCAGGAATGGTGAGTGGAGGTTGGTGTATGTTCATACTTACAAGTTGTCACCATATTTTCTTAGTGGTATTCCTTGAATGCATCCAGATGAGTCTATTGACTGGATAATAGTATTTAAGTAGGTTTACACACTTACTCATGATACCCCACCAGGATTAAATGGTTGGATTGTTTGGGAACCACCAAACATGTCTGGTGGCTGGTGGAATTAGGGAGGATGGGTGTATGTGCACATTCTTTGTTTTCCACCAAGTTATGATGATAGACTTATCAGGAGGGGGAAAAGTAAGAACCTGCTCCATTTTGGATGAATTTTCTCCCTGTTGGTTTGTCTTTCGCACCTTGTTTTGAGGGAATTTGGTAGAAAAACTGAGGGCGATGTGCCCATCATGTGTGGGGTTCAATGCTATATGATTTTAATGGCCGTGATTTTTGGTGGGAGGTATTGGGAAGGACCCTTATGCTTTTGAGTTGAGTCCATGACTTTCCCCTAGATCCACCTCCCTACAGTATTAGAGTGAATACTAATTTTATTCTGGGGAGAAAGACCCAAAGTGGTTGATGATGGTGGTTTTCACCATCATCTTCATGACCACTGGTCATCATGGACTGGAAGATCGGGGTTTGTTGTTAAATTGGAGTGTCAATCGGGCAGCCTCAAATGATTGGATAGTACCATGTCGACGATATTCCCAAAAAAATACATTAGAGACCATGTAGTGAAGATTATGAGTCGGTGATGACGTCCTTCTATTATATTATGATCTATCTTGTGTATCAGCCAAGGCATTTATGAGTGGAAACTTGTAGGAATCCATTTGGAGTAAAGGGAGTTCTGAGAAAGAAGAGAAAATTTAAAAAAATTAACTCCATTAAAGAAACATATTTTTTATTGAAACATGGAGGATGGATTCTTTTGTTTGGAGACCCTTCATCAATTGATAAGGGCCTAAAAGATGGGTAATACTGTCAATTTGGTTAATTAATCACATTGGGTTCACCATTTTTTTCACATCCCTTGGAACATGTGTTTTGGTTAAGAATCACTACTCTTGGGCAGTTTCCATTGGACATATTTATGGAACTGGAAACAACCAATGGTTATTTATCCAAAGGGACCTACTTTTCAAATGTTTGAGTTCCTTAGGTTTGTACATACAATACTTAAGAACACACATAGTCGAGAGGATGGGAGGTTAGAATCATCATACCCCTTTTGAGGGGAATTATTTCCTACTCCGAGACTCTCTTATAGATTTATGATATTTTTGTGAACCCTTATTAATTCACCAAGAGTTACATAGGTTTCCCTTGAAATTTTGAATCAATTATTTTCATGTTTGAAATTTAGAATCATCCTTATGTATTCATGTTTCTTTATTAACAGAGATATCTATATGTATTTGAGGTTATCCATAAATGGTTTTCTCTTATATACTAGTTATATATTATGTTAACCATTGTTATTATAATACTGGGTTTTAATCCACCTAGTGGGGCACTCTATAAATTATTATTATTCAGTTATACGAATGTTTTTTTGATGTTGGGATCAAACCCATAAATGGGCTACCTATGTATCCTTGTGAAAGGAATAATAACTTTCATAGTTTGGTTCACTTAATGGGACATATCATACCTTTTAAGTTCATGTGATAAGGACCCGATTGTATAGTTTAATTTCATGTTGTATGGAAATCTATGTAGAAGGTCCTTAGACAAAGCTTGGTTTGGGACATCTGCCTATGTATCCTAATAAACCTGGAAAGGATGTGAATTTCCATGTTGGATTATAACTTGCTAAAAATGTGGCTCGGAAAAGATAGGGTTGATTTTGATTATTGGGTTTGGACCTCAAGGAGGTTTCCACCATATCTCGTTGGCATGAGAATCAATGCCCATGTTGTTCAGGAAAACTCAAAGTGGTTTATGATCCTTTCAGAGAAATAAGTTGGGGCTTACTCCTAAAGAGGATGAACTAATTAAGAGAATTAAGTTTAGATTAGTGAAGAGGATATCTAGTGAGGTCTGCTCCTGATAAAGGCTTCCTACATATCCCAAATATTATGGGATTCAGAGTTCTCATTGTTCAGTTGAGTCTCATAAGAGAGTGTAGTCATTATAGATAAATGAGTTTGGGATTACTTCTTGAAAAAGTATGCCTTAGTGATTTGGGGGTTTAATTTAGGACTTAATTCTATGGAGGATTCCCAATTATGGATGAAATTTGATAGATATCTGGACTTAGGGAAAATTACTATGTATCCCAATTTTGATGGGAATCAGAGTTCTCATAGTTCATAATATTTGGATATTGTAGATGTTGTGATCATTAGAATTATATATGACCATGTGAGTCATTATTTTGTGGGAAACAAGAGGATGTAAAATTTTCATCAAACCACAAACTCTCTCTTTTGCTGATGGGATAGGGCGGGCCTATGCCGAATGAAGCTGAGGCAACGGTGGGTGAGGGTGTGGAGCAATAATCCTTCCAGATCTTCACTTTACATTAGAAGAGGGTCCATTGTATGGAAGGAGTGAATGTGAAGGATGTAGAGAGGATCAATACTACAACCTCTTACATGAATGTCAAGGTTCTTACACCAGGATGGCTTCGCATTGAGGTTTGGTTGGGGCTTACTCCCAAGGAGGATTCCCATTTGAGATTGGATGGGCCTTACTCTTAAGGATGATGACCATTGGAAATTGGATTGGGCTTACTCCTAAAGAGGATGCCCATTTGATATTGGGATGGATGCGTAGGTGGGCTACATAGATCCTCTGCAGAGGTCCGTTGTGCAGGTCTACTAAGGAGGTGCGCTATGTTTGTGCTCTACATAGGTCTGTTGTGCATGGTTGTTGTGCATGTCCACTGTGTAGGTGCACTGCACTAGTCTGCTACAAAGGTGCACTTCGCAAGTCCGTTATACAGGTGTGTGACCCATGTGTCATATTCTAGACCCTGAGGGTACTCTCACTATTGGAAATTTAGGGTATAGCCACAGTTTCAAATCATGGCTATAAGCCTAAAAACCGTGGCTATATGTTATATCCATGGTTAAATGGGCCATGGATGGTATTGGCGTGGATATAGGGAAAGACATATATCCACGGTTTCAAATCATGGCTAAAGGCCTATATCCACGGTTCAAAATGTGGCTAAAGGGCTATATCCACGGTTCAAAACCGTGGCTAAAGGGATATATCCACGGTTTGAACAGTGGCAGGACAATAATCCATACAGGTCCTATTTCCAACGTTTTGAACCATGGATGTATAGTTTTAGCCACAGTTTGAAACCGTGGTAATAGACCTACAACCACGGTTTAAAACCGTGGCTGCAGGCCTTCCCATTTCATAAAAAAACCCCACAGCCCCTCCTTGAACACCCCCTCTGCACCCCCATGCCCTGCCTGGATAGCCCCCCTGCACCCCCTTGAACATCCCCCCCACACACCCCCATGCACCACCTGGACAGCCCCCTTTCACCCCCATTGGACCCCCATTCCCCCTGGATAGTCCCTTGAACACCCCCTGGACAACCCACTTGCACCCCCTGGACAACCCCCTTGCATCCCCTAGACAACCCCCTTGAACACCCCCGACACCTCACTGGACAACCCCCATGCCCCCCTGGACAGCCCCCATGCACTCCCACTAGACACCCCCTAGGCAACCACTGGACACTCCTCCCCCCTAGACATCTCCCATGGACCCCCCACCCCCACCCCGGACAGACCCTGGACAAGAAGACCCCCCCTTGCACCCCCCTGGATAGCCCCCTTGCAACCCAATGGACCTCATGCACCCCTAGACAGCCCCCTTGAACACCCCCTGGACAGCCCTCTTGCACCCCCTTACACCCCCTTGCACCCCCCTGGACAGCCCCCTTGAACACCCCTTGCACCCCATGCCCCCCTGGACCCCCATTCCCCCCTGCACGCCACTGAATATCCCCAATGGACACCCCCTTCACCCCCTAGACAGCCCCCTTGCACACTCCCTGGTCCTCCATGCCCCCTGGACATCCCCTTTGAACTCCCCCCTAGACAGCCCTCTTGCACCCCCTTGCAACCCCCTGGACAGCCCCCTTGAACATCCCCCCCTACACCCCACTAGAGAGCCCCCAAACCCCCCTGGACCGCCCCACTAGACAACCCCTACACCCCCCTGGACAGCCCCTCTTCACCCCCATTGGACCCCCATGCCCACCCTAGACAACCCTTTTGCACCCCCTGGACAACCCCCATGCACCCCCTGGACAGACCTCTTGCACCCCCTTGCACCCCTAGATATCCCTCTTGCACCCCCTGGATAGCCCCCTTGAACACCCCCCTGCACCCCCATACCCCCCTGGTCCCCCATGCGCGCCCCTTGTCACATATATTACATGCACTTTCTACCAGAAATCTATTTGATCGCAATGAAATTTCACCCATTCTCGTAGACATGTACATCAAACACTTCATAATGTTGGTCCTCAACCAAAAAGAAGACACTATCACCAACAAAATATCCCAATCATTAGGTTCAAAATGTATCAGTCCTAGAGTACAAAATAAATAGTATTATCCCTAACATATAAGAAGCTTCAAAGGCCCTCCTTATGAATCCCCACTAATCATCCACTCATTTAAAGTAGGTAATATATAAGCAGATAAAATAAATATTTATGTGATACTGTTTTAGGAGCCCATCCCTTGAACGTGATAACAAGTTCAACTATTATCGTAGGGAGCCAGATCAAGGGATGACTAGTGACTTTATACCCATAACAAAGGGGTCCCTCTTGAGGGATCTTCCTAGCAATGTCCACCACCAACGCTGCATGAATCAATATCCTCTGCATAAAGAGGACCACCCCTTATAGGCTCCTTCCCATGATATTTTGGAGTGAGGACCCCCATGATGCTTGTACAATGTAATAGTAAAAAATACCAGGACATGAAAACCACATTGTTCACACTGAAGAGTCCCACAGGTCATATTTGATGATAAATAATGATTTGATAAATTTTTTTGTTCATGAATATCAATACCTATTATAAAATATGGTTTTTGTCTATATCTGGATGAAAATCTAATCCTACACCTTCAAAAAATGATAGTAAAACACAATTGAAAACAATGAGCTAATGAAAACCCTTGATCATTCCTATCAAGCTTGTCAGTAATATTTGGTAGAATGAACGGACAAAATTTAAATCCATGCTCATGAATATGAATAAATCAGTAAAATATAGTGAAAAGAATTGACAATATTCAAATACAAACACATTTCCAAGAAGAGATTCAGTAAAATTTGATGCAAACAACTTGCAGGTGAAAATACCTCCTCCTTATCAAGATTTTTCATTCATATATGGAAGCAAAAAATTAGAATATGGAAATAACCTCTCACACATATCAATCCAGACAATCAAATAATATATAATGAAATGAGAATAATTCTGTTGTGCTGTTGACATCTATACAAAATGGATGACAAGAGTTGTGTTGCTAGATTTTATAGGAGATGATCCGTATGGTGGGATCATCAAAGTAGAAAGGTATTTCAAATTTTTTCGGACGACAAAGGACATAAAATTACACTTGGCACAACTTTTCATGGTTGGTACCACACTATATTGGTTTTTGTTCTGGTATGGTGCAACGCCGAACTTGTCATGGGAAATGTTTAAACCTGCTCTAATGGACATGTATGGGAAGCCGACAGAGAACGAACTGTTTCATTAACCTAGTTCATTGGAGGAGCAGTTTGTTTCACCTCTGAAACAGTAGGGAAAGGTAATTGTTAACCTAAAACATGAGAGGAAGGTCTCGGTTAAGGTGGACACAAAATTCTAGTGGTTTTAGTTTGTACAGAATTTGTGATGAGAATGTTGAAAAGAGTTCAAAAAAATGTTGAGAGGGAATGTTTGGGGATACAAACAGCTCAAAAGGTTGTACAGAAAATGCTAGTGGTTTCAATTTTTACAGAATTTGTGACGATATTGTTGAAAAGAGTTCAAACAAGTGTTGAGGGAGAATGTTTGGGGATACGAACAGCTCAAAATTTTGCAAAAGTAAGATACAAATGGTTGCATAAAGAGGGGAGGAATAGGGGATCATGAAACCTCACACCGAAAGCATACTCATTGTGTTTTGAATACTGAAGAATTGGAGGAAGTGAGGGAGTTCGAAACAGGTTGGTGGCATGATGGTGCAATTCCACAGATGACATTACTTTGTGGATTCCCTTGCACAACTGCTGAACTTCTAATGGAGTTATTCCTACTCATTATTTTTCAATGGAGCTTGGTCAAGGCCTTTCCAGGTACCGACTGGTGGATAAATTTTTTTTCAGTCATTGTATACTAGTAGCGATGGACATGAACGCTCTTGAGGCTATTGTGGACTCATGACATGAGGGATGGAAAGTCTGCTTCCTCATTGGACAACAAAGGGTGGCATGATTTCTTGGAATAATGGTCAGGAGGTGATTTTGGAAACAAAGCTACTCCTGGTTTTGGCCAACATATATGCAGCTGAAGATGCATCTTTAGCAAGAAGTAATTTTGCTCAACTATTTGGTGGATATGAATGATATTTTGAACTTTCCAACATTATTAAGATGGAAATATGGAATGGCTATGATTTTTGGTGAAGTGATCCAACACTGGGTTCTGAAAGAAGAGTTTAACATCACATTTCGAAGAGTGATGCAGCCATATATGATATGTTGTCTCTATAATTTTTCTTACTCCTACATAAATAAAATACGTTGATTTTTTTTCATTTACTTCTACTTAGTTCTGGTTTGCGACTACTTTTTAGGCCAGAGTCCTAATGACTTATGATAAATAGTTTGAAAAACTTCATGGCGTTTTATTTCTGAAAAACATTTACTCTTCCAATTCTAAAAGAAAACCACTCAAATAAGTGTCAGAATAAAAATTTTCAATAAGAAATCTATAACTACTTATTTAGAAACACTTATCTTAAGTGATACATGATGTAAGCAGTAACGGATCCTAAGTGAGCTTTCCAAAGGTGGCAGGGGGGCTGTTACAGGTGCTGGGGAGATGGTTGTAGGTGTTGGGCGAAGGGGGCTGGTTGCAGGTGCTGGGGGGATGGTGCGAGCTGATTCGAAGGAGGCATGGGGGGGGGGGGGGGGCTGTTGCGGGCTGGAATGCTGGTGGCAACGGGCTGAAATGAAGGTGGAAGGGGGATGGTGTGGGCTGGATGTGGATGGAGCAGTTCCAAATCATGGCATTACTGTGGCGTGACGGTGGTGTGACCGCTGCGTGTCCATGGCGTGACAGCGGCGTGATCACGTCGTGACCGCGGCGTGACCGCGGCGTGTTGGCCCGGTCCAGCGACATCTGCGAGGCAGCAACTTCTGGCCAAGAGAAAAGGGAGAAAATGGAGGCTGGAATTATTGTGGAAGTGGGCTGGTTGCAGGTGTTGGGGGGATGGTGCGGGCGGATTTGAAGGTGGAAGGGGGGCCATTTGTGGGCTGGAATGCTGGTGGTAGCGGGCTGAAATGAAGGTGGAAGGGGGATGGTGTGGGATGGATGTGGCCGGAGTTGGGCCTAATCACAGAATTACCGCGGCGTGACCGCGACATGTCTGCTGCGTGTCGGCCCAATCCAGCGACATCCGTGGGGCAACATCTTCCAGCCAAGAGCGAAGGGAGTGGGAGGAGGATAGAATGCTGGTGGAAGGGGGTTGGTTGCAGGTGCTGGGGGGATGGTGCGGGCTGATTCAAAGGTGGTAGGGGGGCTGTTGCGAGCTGGAATGCTGGTGGCAGCGGGCTAAAATAAAGGTGGAAGGGGGCTGGTGTGGGCTGGTTGTGGCTGGAGCTAGGCCAAATCATAGCATTAATGCGGTGTGACCGCGATGTGACCGCGGTGTGACCGCGGCGTGACCGCGACAAGACCGTGGTGTGTTGGGCCGGTCTAGTGACATCCACAGGGAAACATCTTACAACCAAGAGCGAAGGGAGCGGGAGGAGGCTGGAATGCAGGTGGAAGGGGGATGGTTGCAGGTGTTGGGGGGATGGTGCGGGCTGATTCGAAGGTGGAAGCGGGGGCTGTTGCGGGCTGGAATGCTGGTGGCAGCGGGCTGAAATGAAGGTGGAAGGGGGATGGTGTGGGCTGGATGTGGCCAAATCAGGGCCAAATCATGTCATTACCGCGGCATGACCGCGGCATGACCACGACATGACCACATCGTGTTGGCCTAGTCTAGCGACATCTGTGGGGAAAAATCTTTCGTCCAAGAGCGAAGGGAGTGGGAGGAGGCTAGAATGCTAGTGGAAGGGGGCTAGTTGCAGGTGCTGGGGGGATGGTGTGGGCTGATTTGAAGGTGGCAGGGGGGGGGGGGGGGGCTGTTTCCGGCTGGAATGCTGGTGGCAGCGGGCTGAAATGAAAGTGGAAGGGGGCTTGTGTGGGATGGATATGGCTGGAGCAGGGCCAAATCACGGAATTAACGTGGCATGACCGCGGAATGACCACGTCGTGACCACTACGTGTTGGCCCGTTCCAGCGACATCCGTGGGGTAGCATCTTCCAGCCAAGAGCGAAGGGAGCGAGAGGAGGCTGGAATGCTGGTGGAAGGGGGATGGTTGCAGGTGGAAGGGGGGATTGTGCGGGCTGATTCGAATGTAGAAGGGGGGCTGTTGCGGGCTGGAATGTTGGTGGAAGTGGGCTTAAATGAATGTGGAAGGGGGATGGTGTGGGATAGATGTGGCCGGAGTAGGGCCAAATCATGACATTACCGTGGCGTGACCGCGACATGACCGCGGCATGACCGCATCATGTTGGCCCAGTCAAGCGATATCCACGGGGCAACAACTTCCGGCCAAGTGCAAAGGGAGCGGTAGAAGGCTAGAATGATGGTGGAAGGGGGTTGGTTGCATGTGCTGGGGGGATGGTGCAGGCTGATTCGAAGGTGGCAGGGGGGCTATTACGGGCTGGAATGTTGGTGGCAACAGGCTGAAATGAAGGTGGAAGGGGGCTGATGAGTTTTCTCAGACAGCGCACCTCCGTTGGAGGGGTTTTATTATAAAAACATGACTTCATCAAATGAAACAATTATATTAAAGAACACTTATTCAAGATATTAAATTCAATATAATTAATCAGAATTAAGAAAGAAGCTAAATTCAGTTTAAAGAATTATTGAATTATGAGGCTAGAAGAGGGATCCTACCTCAAGGTGGAACCAAACCGTCCACTTCTACTTTTGGATCTTTCTAACAAAAATTTGTCGCTCCCCCACTGGGTATACACACCTTCACACATTAAATGTATTTTACAGAAACCTCCAAATTAAATGGGAAATGTATCACATACACATACAATTTAATGAGGAAGGTGGAAAACATAAAAAATATTGAAGACAAAGTACAAACACGAACCTGGATGTTTGTTTATGCTTCCAACAACAGTATGATTCGATCTTCAACAGGTGCATGTGGTGCTGTCTAGCTTTTTTCAGGCCCAGAAAAAACAAGAAAAATGTAATTAAATAGTAAAATAACTAAAGTAAATAAAATAAAAGAAAAGGGAAAAGAATTTTTAGGTTTCAAAACTCGAACATGGCCTGTTGTTAACCTGTCCACAGCGGCACCCCTCCACCCTCCCCCCTGCTCCCTTCCCCCTGCCCCTGCCCCCCGACCCCTCTCCCCCCTACCCCCCTGCACCACTCCATCCTGCACCCTACCCCCCTACCCCCTGCCCCCTACCCCCCCTCCACCCAGCCCCCCTACCCCAAGCCCCCTGCACCCCTCCACCCTGCCCCTACCCCCTGCCCCCTCCACCCAGCCCCCTATCCTGCACAGCCCCCCTGCCCCCCCCCTTCCACCCTTCCCCCTGCCCCCCCACCCCTCTGCACCCTTCCCCCTTCCCCCTGCCCCCTCCACCCATCCCCCTAGCCTACACATCCCCCCTGCAACCCCCTGCCCCCTCCATCCATTCCCAGTTTCTAAATAATGTTTTTGTATTATGTAAAAGTGTTTTATGAACATAATATTCCTATGATACTAAACATTTAGATCCCTGAATGTATTATTATGTTATTTATCTTAAAAATTCTGTAATAGACATGTAAAAATAGGTTGGTTTTCTATATAATGACATCCCAATGTCACTTTACATGGTTTTACATGAATATGATAACAAATACCACTATATGCACAATATATTATTGAGTAAATATCATTGTATACATTAAAATTCCAACACCTGAGGAATATGGAACATTCTCCATGTATTTCCACTCTTCTTCCATTGTGTGTTCTTATGCTTTGGTCAAGTTGAAGTGGCATGCAAGATGGGTAGTCACTGTTTCTCATCTATTCATTCCCAACCATTTGATGATCCTATTGATATGCTCCTTCTGGGTTATTACTAAATCTACATTCTCATTATCTATTTCTATACTTATCCACAATATCTTCTCAAATTTCTTGGGATTTTTCATCTCAAAATCTCCAAAATATTATCCATAGATTTCTAAATCATTCAAACATCTAGTCCAAGTATAATCATGTAATTGAAATAAAATATGAAATTTATGAAGGTACCATTATCCCATTTATTTCAGTAGAAGTAATTATCTCTATTGCAACTATCAAAGCCTTCATCAGTGATAAATGATTCAAATTTTTGATTCCACTATCACGTCACTTGCTTTATTCTATACAAGACTTTATATAATATTCAAACCCACTCATGGATCCCAATTACTGGTACTCATATTGGTTGTTTCATGTTGATTTATTCATTTAACTCACCATGAAGCAAAGTTGTCTTGATGTCCACCAAATATAGAAGCATATTTTCTAATTCCACCATACTTAGAATTGTTTAGAGGATATAATGGTTATATTTAGTGAGAATATTTCCAAAAAATAAACCTTTTCATTATACTAATAACACATTATTACCTTCCCTAATTTTTATCATTTATAAACATCATTCTATTAATTAATTTAGTAAACCCACTTATTTTCAAGTTCTTTTTTCCCACTTAATGTTCAACCATATCTGATTTTATTTAACTTCAACAAAGCCATCTCATTATTCTTGGAATATTCCACTAATTTGAATAAAAAAATCATAGTTTAATTTGGATTTTAATGTTTCTATTCATTCAATAGAAGTATATAATTCATTTAAACCCCATACCTTGAAATTGATCTCCTAATTTTGGTTGATCTCATCAACTGAATCATATTTTCTAAACTACTTGACTTAGTTTTTCCTACATGTACAAGAATTTCTATTATTTAAATGTTGAACATGTACTTTCACTGCTCCCATCCATGATTTAGTTGCACATAAACTCTTTCGATGAACAAATGATGGTTTTAATTTTTATAATTCAAGTTCCTTCACCACTGTAATCTGAGTTATTTGAAATTTATTAACTTCTAGTAACCTTACTATGATCAACATGGGATTTAACTATGGGTTATTCATTAATATCATTCCCAATCAAGTTCTAATCATTCAAAAAAAGTATTTCATTTAAAAAAAATATATATCTCCTTTTGTGGATTTTTTTATTCATCATCCCAAAAATGATATCCAAAATCATTATAATCATATCAAAGGAATAAAAACATTTTATTTTTTGATTCGAGTTTGTATCATTCATGAGAATTTACAGGTATATATGGTAAAAAACATTTAAATTTTAGACATATAATTTCATGTCTCTTTACAGACCATCGATCCTTCAGATTTTATTTCCCTTTTTCCAATGGCATACTTTTATTGGTGAGATATACAAGTGTGTTGAGATCCTCTTCCAAAATCACCTTAGGCCTTACTAAGTGAATCCTCATACTCAAAACATTTTCTATCTGAGACCTATTCATTCTTCCAGAAAATTCATTCTATTGTAATGTTCTGATCACCATAATCTAATGTCTTATTCTATTATTTTGATAGATTATAAAGAAATTGAGTCCACTGTACCCACCACCATTGTCTATTAGTAAACAATTCATCTTTTCATTGTACTCCCATTATGGAAAAGCATTCCATGAAGTAAACAGAAATACATAAAATTTTTAATTCTAAAAAATCATTACCTTTATAGTAGAATCATAAATGAAATTAATTAATTAAATTCAAACCCCAAAGTATTTTATAGGGGTAGGTCCTCAAACATCTTCATAGAAAAACTCCAACTTTTGGTTACTATGATTCTAAAAATATAAGTTGAAAAAAACTTTTCTCTTCTTTCCTAACACAGAACATTCACACATTACAATTTATTTATGATCAAGATTTGTTATTATTTTTTGCTATAGAACCTTTAAATTCTTTTCACTAAGGTTATTAAACCGATAGTAAAAAAAATCAGATCATCAAAGTAATACTTATAAAAATTTCCCCTCCGGTTAAATGTAACACCCGAGACTTTTATGTGAAATATTTTGTTTTTATGTTATATAAATCATCAAAGGAATCTTTTACTACACACAACATTAGCTTGGCTTTCTTTACACGCAATCGCGACCTTCCTCGATAGCTTGCGTCGTACGCAATACCGAGTTTCACTAAACAACGATATGTTATTAAAATATTATTAAAACTAGCCATTATGAATAGTAATAACCACTTTTTGAAATTTTATAGTTTTTATTTTTCAAAATGGACTTCATTTTTGGATTCGGAATGTCGAAATTAGCCTAGGGTTGAATTTTGGTATTTTTCTGAAAACTTTCAACTTTTGATGAATAGTGAAACCACTAAGTGGTAGTTAAAAAAACTGAATTTTTCATAAAACTTAATTTTACCGCTTCTTTGAGTGGAATTTAGACAATCCGAGAGACATGGTTAATATCAAGGACTAAAATGTGGTTCAATGAGATGAAAATAATTTTTGGTGAATAGTAACTTTTTACTTTTATTTACCATGGTTAAAAGTAAATAGGTTAATTAAGGGTAAAAATGATATTATTATTACCCTAACACATGTCCGAATTCTATTGGACAAGTGTAATTCGACCAAAAACAACATTAGGAATAACATATGACCATTTAGGCCCACTTGGATTAGATTAGGACATTTATTATTAATTTATTTAAAGAAGGGTTAAAATAGTTAAAATCAAAGATTGATAAGTAAAGAATTTTTAATATGGGGTTATACATAAGATAAATTCGACTATAAATATTCATTAGAAAGATAACAATATTTCATACATAATGGTATTTTATTTGTAATTTTTAGACATTAAATAATTTAATTTATTTATGACACAAAGATGATGCAGTAATTATCTTATTAATGAAATATTGACATAATTGATGTTATAAACACCAAAATAAATGTAATTTGAGACTTTTTATGAATTCCAATAATTTTATAAAATAATATGACATGTTAGTATTTATTTAATTAACTTTTTTCGAACTAATCATTCTGTTATTATTTTAACAAAAATTAATTACTTAATAGTGTCAAAATTGACAAAAAATAGTTTTTAAAACAAATATTATATTAGTAATTGTTATTTTATTCCTAAAAATATAAGGTTCGGCCAAATGACTTAGATAAGGTTATATATATTAATAATTAACAACTTGGGGTTATTTTGGCTGCTTATAGTAAGTTTATTAACCTTATAGTATAAGAACACAAGAAGACACGATAAAAGTAAAATTATTTAACTTAATGTTAAATCTAAATGTTAATGTTAAAATTGATACCTAAACTTGTCTAAATTCTATTGGATGAGAGGATTTCGACCCATAAACACCTTAGCTTCTAAATAAATCAATTTGGAGCTATTTAAAACCGAACTTGACTTTATAATAAAATAATATTTTTAGTTTTTCCAAAGGAGCCCCTCTCCTCCCTTATAAAAGGGCACCTTCTCACCCTCTTGCTCACACCACTTTGAGTCTTCAAGATCGTCCAGATCCTGACAATTCCTCATCTCCACTTCAATAGACACATCCTAGAGGTCCTGGTCTTATTCAAAGACCAATTTTAGTGCCCTAAAAGAAGGTCTCAAAGATGCACTTCAAAGAAGAGGTAATGTTCGTTACCGATTCTTTCATCTTTATTTCTTCTTCCACTTCTTCTTCATTAGTTGTTTCATTATGAAGTAATAACATCTGTATCACTCATATAATTATATGTAATTATAAGTATGAAACAACCCTATTTCACCATCTATCCATCCTACGGAAAAAGAAATCACCGCGCGTGCGTACATACGGAATATCGTCTCCACACCGTGGTGTAATCTATTTTCGACAACAACCTTCCTTGGATGGGTATAATGGTGTAAATAATGACTATATATGACTATTATAAAGTGATACTGATTCTTAAATAGCATACATACACTCCAATACAATTCCACAATCATAGGAACGATATCATCACTCGTGCGTACGTACGGAATACCGTCTCCACGATGTGAAGCGACTCGTTATACATGATCTTCATTTCATAATGATTATATAAATGAATTGAATGAACTAATATGATATATATTACAATAATACCATTCTGTAAATTAGGTATCTATAACATAAAGAGAATAATAAGAATTTATTCGACAAGACATGCATAAGAACAAAAAGTTATAAACACCCGAATAACAAGAAGCAATGAAATATTACTAATATGAAGCTAAGAATATGACCATATATGATATCATAAAAATACGTTTTATTCTGTAATAATTCAATAACATTATTTAAATCATTATACAGGAGGTTCGGACACTTACGAAGCCAAACAGACCTAAGGTAAGGGAAATATCACGATCTCATTTTTATCCGAGATTGTATGTACTTTGGTATTTATTGGGGTGTATTTTATCATCCACATACATGTTTCCTCAATATGTAATATTATTTCCATCCACTTAAAATTTTTTAAATCCAATTTTACCCTTCGGTGAGTTTTTAGTAAAGGATATGAAAGGAATATTTTGTCGTTTTTCGTACGAGGTACTTTTTGACTTTTCCGACAAAAGTACGAAGAATGTTTTTTTAACTTATACGGCATGAATGGATTTTTAAAACATTATTTCCAAGAAGATTCCTTTACAAGTTTTCATGTTTATTTTTAATCAACTTCTTTTAGTTTATAATTTTAAGACATGTTAAGAAAGGAAAAGTGTTTTCGAAGCAGAAAGGATATTTTCCTCAAGAATGGAGTTCAAGTGTTTTATAAAAATTATTTTACATCTAAGATAATAAAGGGTTCTGTTTTTATCCCTATTATTACATTGATTTGATTATTTTGTGAGGGAATTGTATTTTTATGAATTCCTTTATCTTATATGAATTGTTTTATGATGTCATGATGTTTAAGATTCCCTTTTTTATTACATGGGTTATGAAATGATGTATGATTTATGATTTTGTGGCACACATAAGAATGGTATCATTATGAGATGGGTATGACCTATATCTCCCTCCAAGGCATTGGGTAAAGATTTTATATCTCATTAGATAGACATTGCTGGAACGGTAGGTTATACCGGTTCAGTGAAACAGGACTGAAACGAGGAGTGAACTCGGTTAAGAAAGGGACTTTGTCCACTAAGATAGTCTTGGAAATGAGTCTTGACTAATAAGAAATGATTCTCTATGATTATGTGTGTGTGCCACAAATTTTCATGTTTTATGTTATGATTATTGGGATTACATTTTACTACTATGATTTATCCCATGATATGAAATTATGATCTCTTTTGTAGGTTACGATGTCCAAAAGTTATGTGCTTATGTATATGATGTGATTGATATTTCTTTTGTTTACCATTACTGAGCATTTGAGCTCACCCTTTTGTATGTTTTATTTCCCCAGGTCAGGAAGAAGGTTATTAAGTATAATATGCCAAAAAAGGACTCTAGATATGATGAAATAAATGGGAGGCAAAGTAGATGCTTTATGAACCAGTTGATTATGTTTCCCAGTTTCTAAAGAAACTATACCTATACGGTCCTTTCTTGGTTTTGTTATATGTTGTAATAAGTGTGATTCAATTTTGAAGTAATAACAATGTATGTAAAGTATGGGTCGTTATAGTTGGTATCAGAGGAAAGGTATAGTCAACCTTTGGAAACTAGGATGTGAAAGCCTTAGTAAGAACCCTAAGGATAAGTCTAAGAATAGAACACAATCTTAGTGTTTTAGAAATGGCCATGAATAAACTAGGATAAGACCTTAAGTGTGAAATTTTATTCTTGATTATGTGGTTTTCCTATTATAATTAGTGTTTCTCACACTATTCTTCTTAGTTTTAGTCAATGGCTGGTACCCGAAGGAACCGTGTTAATGCAGAATGCGACAGGCAATGCAATGATTGTCCCCCTGAGCAACCAAACGTTATGGGAGATGGAATGCAGAATCTTGTAGCCATGCTCACACAACTTTCTCGAGCTATGAATCATGCAGGACTTCCAAACGAGCAAAGTAAGGAGCAACATTCTATTGAATCCTTCATGAGACAGCGTCCACCTTCATTCAGCGGGTCTACTAATCCATTAGTTTCCGAACAATGGATTAGTACTAGTGAAAAGATATTTTCAGTTCTTTAATGTTCTAAGCATGATAAAGTCATCTTAGCAGTGTATCGTTTGGAAGGTGATGCTGATCAATGGTGGAATCTTATTAAGAATACGAGGCAAAGGGATGAAATTGAGTCCATGGAATGGGACAAGTTCAAGAACTTATTTTTCAATAAGTACTTCCCTAGTATTCTCCTAACAAATATGGAGAAAGAGTTTCTTGAATTGAAGCAAAAGGATGATGAATCTATTGGTACCTATGATGCAAATTTTACAAGACTTGCAAGGTACGCTTCTGGTATTATTATCCAACCTGAGAGTAAGATCGATCGATTATTTAGTTTCTTAAAACAAAGTCTTCGAAGGGCCTTAGCCATAAGGGACTTCAATAGCTACGAGGAAATCGTTTGATCTGCTCTCAAAGTTGAGATGGAGATTGGAGTAACCCATCATTCATATGGGTTTGATAAGAAGAGGAAAATGGAATTCAATGGAAAATCTAAAGAGCACACTGAAAAGAAGATGAGCTTTCCCTTATGCTCAATGTGTGGAAAGAAACATGGAGGGAGATGTCTTAAAGGGACATGTAAATGTTTCAAATGTGGAAAGGAAGGTCATCGGGCATTTTAATGCCACGATGATGGGAAGAATATGTCTAATGATGCAAAAAAGGAAGGGATACACAGAATGAACCTAGTACACTTCAATGTTTCAAGTGCAAGGAGATGGGGCATTATGCCAATAAATGCCCTAATCCAAGGGTTGATGATGATGGTCGACATCAACAAAATCTTAAGGCTAAAGACAAAGGAAAGTCACATGCAATTTCTATCAGCGATGTGGAGTACGATAACGATGTGGTTAAAGGTACACTTACCATCCACTCTAAAGTAGAAAATGTTTTATTTGATTCTGGATCCACCCACTCCTGTATTTCTAAAACTTTTTCTAAGGGTATCACCGTATTACCTCAAAAATTAGATGTTAAGTTAGCTGTGACAACACCTAATGGCACAGCAGTCGCATCAAAAGTTTATAATTCTTCTCCAATTGAAGTTTGTGGGAAAGTGATTCCTGAAAATATTGTGATCCTTCCTATAGTGGAATTTTATGTGGTTCTTGGCATGTATTAGCATTCTCTACATGGAACTCATATCAATTTCCAAATAAGGGAAGTCACATTTCATATTCCAGATCAATCTATGATCGTCTATCGATGCAAGGATGAACATAACCTTCCAGTGGAAATTTCATCCATTTTATGGGTATTGATTCCACTAAATGAAGGTTATTTATCTCAAATGGTTGGTGAGAAACTCATGATTAAGAATATTCCCATTGTATGAGAGTTTGATGATGTCTTTCCGGAGGAATTACCAGATCTTTCACAAAATCTTGAAGTTGAGTTTTCAATAGACCTCGTTCCGAGTGCTTTGCCTATTTCAAATACACCTTATAGAATGGCCCCAATTGAGTTGCAGGAATTGAAGAAGCAACTCCAAGAGAATATTGATAAGGGATTCATACGCCCTAGTGTGTCACCTTGGGGAGCACCTGTTTTATTTGTTAAGAAGAAAGATGGATCAATGAGACTCTGCATTGATTATCGAGAAATTAACAAGATCACTATCAAGAACAAATATCCTCTCCCACGCATTGATGACTTATTTGACCAACTACGCCGAGCTCAATACTTTTCCAAGATTGATCTTCGTTTAGGGTATCATCAATTAAGGGTCAAAAGGGAGGATATACCAAAGACGACTTTCCGTACAAGGTATGGACACTATGAATTTATAGTGATGCCATTTGGTCTTACTAATGCCCCTGCTATCTTCATGGATCTGATGGATAGAGTCTTTAGAGACTATCATGATAAATTTGTGGTAGTCTTTATAGACGATATTCTTGTCTATTCAAAGAGAAAGGAAGAACATGAAGATCACTTGAGAATTATATTGAAGACCCTAATAAAGGAGAAGATTTATGCCAAATTTACCAAGTGTGAATTTTGGCTTCAAAAAGATGCATTTTTGGGTCACATAATCTCAAAAGAGGGGATATTTGTGTATCCAGCAAAAACAGAGGTTATCGAAAGATGGTCAAGACAAACAACAGTAATCGAGATCCGAAGTTTTCTTGGTTTGGCTGGATATTATCGACGTTTTGTGAAAGATTTTTCACAATTATCTAATCCACTCACCAAGTTGACTCGAAAAGGAGTTAATTTTGTTTGGACGGAGGAATGTGAAGAGAATTTCAAGGAGTTGAAAAGAAGGTTATCCAGTGCACCTGTGCTCACACTTCCTTGTAGTGGAGAAAGGTTTGTGATCTATAGTGATGCATCCAAGAAGGGATTGGGGTGTGTTCTTATGCAAAATGATATGGTGATAGCTTATGCCTCACGACATTTGAAAATCCATGAGAAAAATTACCCAACACATGATTTGGAGTTAGCTGCGGTAATCTTTGCATTAAAGATTTGGAAGCATTTTCTTTATGGTGAAAGGTGTGATATTTATACTGATCATAAAAGTTTAAAGTATATTTTCACACAAAAGGAGCTGAATATGCGCCAAAGAAGATGGTTGGATCTGATTAAGGATTACGACTGCTCAATCCATTACCACCCTGGGAAAGAAAACAAGGTGGCAGATGCATTAAGTCGACAAGTCCATGCTAGTTTATCCATGATGAGGATCACAAAAGATCCAGTATTTTTGGATTTACAAAGGATGGATCTTGGAATTATAATGGAAGGGGAAAAATCTTATCTTTCTCAAATGAATGTTCAACCATCTATACATGTGAAGAATAAAGAGGCACAAAAAGAAGATGTCGAGTTACAAAAGAAGGTGAGAATGGTACCTGAAGTCAACCTTGATTTTGATGGGATAATGAAGTTCAGGAATCGGGTTTGTGTTCCTCCCATCCTGGAATTAAAGAAGGAGCTGCTGGATGAGGCTCATAGTTCTTCATTCTCTATTCATCCTGGAAGCACGAAGATGTATAGGGACTTAAAAGAGTACTTCTGGTGGGATGTCATGAAAAGAGATGTTGCTGAATATGTCTCTCGATGCTTGGTTTTTCAGCAAGTTAAAGATGAGAGACAAAAGTCTAAGTGGATGTTACAACCATTACCCATACCCGAATAGAAATGGGAGAACATCACTATGGACTTTGTCACAGGACTTCCTAAAACATCAAAATGAAATAATGCTATCTGGGTCGTAGTTGATCGTCTTACCAAGTCTGCACACTTCGTTGCTATTAGAGAGGATTTATCTCTGGATCAGATTGCCAGGATATATGTAAAGGAAGTGGTAAGATTGCATGGAGTACCACTTTCTATTATATCTGATCGGGATCCGAGATTTACCTCGAAGTTCTGGGGAAGTCTTCATCATACTCTGGATAAAGAGTTGAGTTTCAGCACTACTTATCATCCTCAGACAGACGGTCAGTCTGAGAGAACAATTCAAACTCTAGAAGATATGTTGAGAGCTTGCTCTATGGATTTCAAAGGTGGTTGGGATCAACACCTACCTTTGGTGGGATTTTCTTATAATAATAGCTTTCACTCCAGTATTCAGATGGCTCCTTATGAAGCTCTCTATAGAAAGAAATGCAGGACTCCAACTTGCTGGGATGAAGTTGGGGAAAGAAAGCTATTAGGGCCTGATCTCGTTGATGAAATGGAAGAAAAGGCCAGATCTATTCAACAACACATAAGAGAATCTCAGAGTTGACAGAAAAGTTATGCCGACAACCGGAGAAAATACCTAGAGTTTGAAGTGGGTGACAAAGTGTTCTTACGAATATCTCCCTGGAAGAGAGTCATGAGATTTGGAAAGAAGGGGAAGTTGAGCCCTAGATATATCGGTCCTTTCGAAATACTGGATCGTGTTGGGAAGGTAGCTTACTGATTGGTGCTTCCACCGAATCTCTCTCAAGTACACGATGTGTTCCATGTATCTCTCTTGAGAAAGTACATACCTGATCCTTCACATGTACCCATCTCATAAGTAGTACCGCTGGAGCAAGATCTTTCTTATGAAGAACAGCCGATAGAGATTCTGGATCATAGCGAAAAATTCCTACGAAACAAGACCACTCGCTTGGTGAAAGTTTTATGGAGGAACCACCAATTAGAATAATCTACACTAGAGCTTGAGGATATGATGAGGGAGAGGTATCCTCATCTGTTTGTTACAAAGTGACGAATTTCGAGGGCGAAATTCATTTTAAGGGGGTAGAATGTAACACCCGAGACTTTTATGTGAAATATTTTGTTTTTATGTTATATAAATCGTCAAAGGAATCTTTTACCACACACAACATTAGCTTGGCTTTCTTTACACGCAATCGCGACCTTCCTCGATAGCTTGCGTCGTACGCAATACCGAGTTTAACTAAACAACGACATGTTATTAAAATAATATTAAAACTAGCCGTTATGAATAGTAATAACCACTTTTTGAAATTTTATAGTTTTTATTTTTCAAAATGGACTTCATTTTTGGATTTGGAATGTCTAAATTAGCCTAGGGTGAAATTTTGGTATTTTTCTGAAAACTTTCAATTTTTGATGAATAGTGAATCCACTAAGTGGTAGTTAAAAAAACTGAATTTTTCATAAAACTTAATTTTACCACTTCTTTGAGTGGAATTTAGAAAATCCGAGAGACACAGTTAATATCAAGGACTAAAATATGGTTCAATGAGATGAAAATAATTTTTTGTGAATAGTAACTTTTTACTTTTATTTACCACGGTTAAAAGTAAATAGGTTAATTAAGGGTAAAAAGGATATTATTATTACGCTAACACATGTCCGAATTCTATTGGACAAGTGTAATTAGACCAAAAACAACATTAGGAATAAAATATGACCATTTGGGCCCACTTGGATTAGATTAGGACATTTATTATTAATTTATTTAAAGAAGGGTTAAAATAGTTAAAATCAAAGATTAATAAGTAAAGAATTTTTAATATGGGGTTATACATAAGGTAAATTCGACTATAAATATTCATTAGAAAGATAAAAATATTTCCTACATAATGGTATTTTATTTTTAATTTTTATACATTAAATAATTTAATTTATTTATGACACAAAGATGATGCAGTAATTATCTTATTAATGAAATATTGACATAATTGATGTTATAAACACCAAAATAAATGTAATTTGAGACTTTTTATGAATTCCACTAATTTTCAAGCTTTGCCAACCCCTGCCAATTCCTCCTCTCCACTTCTCTAGAGACATCCTAGAGGTCCTGGTCTTATTCAAAGACCAATTTTAGTTCCCTAAAAGAAGGTCTCAAAGAAGCACTTCAAAGAAGAGGTAATGTCTGTTACCGATTCTTTCATCTTTATTTCTTCTTACACTTCTTCTTTATTAGTTGTATCATTATGAAGTAATAACATATGTATCACTCATATACTGATATGTTATTATAAGTATGAAACAACCCTATTTCACCATCTATCCATCCTACGGAAAAAGAAATCAACGCACGTGCGGACGTACGAAATACCGTCTCCACGCCGTGGTGTAATATATTTTCCACCACCACCTTACTTGGATGGGTATAATGGTGTAAATAATGACTATATATGACTATTATAAAGTTATACTGATTATGAAATAGTATACCTACACTCCAATACAATTCCACGATCATAGGAACGATATCATCACTCGTGCGTACGTACGGAATACCGTCTCCATGATGTGATGCGACTCGTTCTACATGATCTTCATTTCATAATGATTATATAAATGAATTGAATGAATGAATATGATATATATTACACTAATAACATTCTAGAAATGAGGTATCTATAACCTAAAGAGAAGAATAATAATTTATTCGACAAGACACGCATAAGAACAAAAAGTTATAAACACCCGAATAACAAGTAGAAATGAAATATTACTACTAAGAAGCTAAGAATATGACCATATATGATATTATAAAAATAAGTATGATTCTGGAATAAGTCAATAACATTATTTAAATCATTATACAGGAGGTTCAGACACTTACGAAGCAAAACAGACCTAAGGTAAGGGAAATATCAAAATCTCATTTTTATCCGAGATTGTTTGTACTTTGGTATTTACTGGGGTGTATTTTATCATCCACATACATGTTTCCTCAATATTTAATATTATTTCCATCCACCTAAAATTGTTTAAATCCAATTTTACCTTTCGGTGAGTTTTTAGTAAAATATATGAAAGGAATCTTTTGTCGTTTTTCGGATGAGGTACTTTTTGACTTTTCTGACAAAAGTACGAAGAATGTTTTTTTAACTTATACGGCATGAATGGATTTTTAAAACATTATTTCAAAGAATCTTCCTTTAAAAGTTTTAATGTTTATTTTTAATCAACTTATTTTAGTTTATAATTGTACGACATGTTAAGAAAGGAAAAGTGTTTTTGAAGTAGAAAGGATATTTTCCTCAAGAATGGAGTTCAAGTGTTTTATCAAAATTATTTTCCATATAAGATAATAATGGGCTCTGTTTTTATACCTATTATTACATTGATTTTATTATGTTGTGATGGAATTATATTTTTATGAATTCCATTATCTTATATGAATTGTTTTATGATGTCATGATGTTTTAGATTCCCATTTTTATTACATGGGTTATAAAATGATGTATGATTTATGATTTTGTGGCACACATAAGAATGGTATCATTATGAGATGGGTGGGACCTATATCTCCCTCCAATGCATTGGGTAAAGATTTTATATCTCATGAGATATAAATTGCTGGAACGGTAGGTTATACCGGTTCAGTGAAACAGGACTGAAACGAGGAGTGAACTCGGTTCAGAAAGGGACTTTGTCCACTAAGATAGTCTTGGCAATGAGTCTTGACTAATAAGAAATGATTCTCTATGATTATGTGTGTATAACACAATGTTTCATGTTTTAAGTTATGATTATTGGGATTACATTTCACTACTATGATTTATCCATTGATATGAAATTATGATCTCTTTTGCAGGTTACGATTTCCAAAAGTTATGTGCTTATGTATATGATGTGATTGATATTTCTTTTGTTTACCCTTACTGAGCATTTGAGCTCACCCTTTTGTATTTTTTATTTCCCTAGGTCAGGAAGAAGGTTATTAAGTAGAATATGCCAAAAAGGGACTCTAGATATGATGAAATAAATGGGAGGCAAAGTAGATTCTTTATGAACCAGTTGTTTATGTTTCCCAGTTTCTAAAGACACTATACCTATACGGTCCTTTCTTGGTTTTGATATATGTTGTAATAAGTGTGCTTCAATTCTGAAGTAATAACAATGTATGTAAAGTATGGGTCGTTATATTAAATTTCTAGTGAAGTAGAGAGTTCCATCATTTACTCCTTGTGCAACTATCATTGATCCATCAGTAAATTTCTTAACCCTATTTTCAAAACTAGTCCTAATGGATACATAATTATGTTTCCAATTTAAAATTAGATTTATTCACAAATCATGGATGTTTGAAACATCCAGTAACTTTAATAATCATTCATTATTTATTTATATGCTCAGTTATCCTTTTCCAATCACTTCTAGGGATTCACCATTCACCATATGGGAACTTCAAAACATCCTTGATACATAATTTACCATGTATATTTGATCACCAATGGATTAATAAGAATATCTGGATTCAGTCACCCAAGATTATACTAGAGTATTCACACTCAGTAAATAGAACTTGGTAAGTTCCTTTATTTAAATATAATCTAAACTATTTTACGTTGACTAATTTCACCCCTTACATTAGGTAATTCTTTTTACATCTAATGAGATCACTATGTTTATGGTACAGGGGTTAAAACCCAATATACATTTCATATAGAGCATGGGAGTAAAATCAATATGATACGTTTTAGTACTAAGTAGTAAACCAAAACCATTATTCTTATTGTATTGTGATGTAAACCAAATCCTCTATTATAGGAAAAAATTATCTATGAAAAATCAATTTGGAATAACCTATGGGAAGATACAATATTGGAATAGTAAGAATGTTTTTAATACAGTTAGTTTGCACCAAAATTCAACAAGTCACAAACTAAAAAAAGAGATAGAAAAGGTAAATAAGTTATTATCTATGTGTAGAGATGTACCTATCTTGAAATTAAGATAAATCATAGAGAATATAGTAGTCCTAAAAATAGGCCCTTGAGGAAATCCCAGGGAGGAGCAGTAGAAAGAGTTGAATTTCAGGAAACCATATATTGTTGTGTAGAGATAAACAAGAAATTGTTAACAAATATAAAAAGATACTAGTTCATCAAGAATAATACCTTTCATGTTTCCATCTCCTATAATACAAACCCTTTCCCATAGTGCAATCATAGATTCAAGCTGGCCTGCCACTAAGAGGAAGTATATATCAAAGCAGTTTGATGACACAAAGGCTTGGGGAATCCCTTCCCCCTGAGAAAACTATAGAAAAGGAAGAAATGATCATCTTTTAAATTAATACATTGACATATATAGATTAGTTAATGGAAAATGACATAGATCCATAGCTCCAAGTTGGCCGAACACCTAGAGGAAGTATACATCAAAGATGTTTGATGATACAAAGGCATGGGGAATCCCTTCCACCAGAGAAAACCTTGTGAAAGGAAGAATATGCATACCTTTATGGAATAAAATATGGACCTTTTTGAAAAAAAAATATGAACACAGTAGAACCAAAATATGAACCTATTAAATTCTGGAAAAAAAGATGAACCTGGTTGAAAAGATGACACTAACTGGGCCTTCCTAACTCTGCTCCATGGAGAGGTTATTTGTCAATGTTGTGTTGTACTATTATCTCATTGTGTAACTGAAACAAAAAAACATAAAACATTAAGATATAAGGAAAAATATAATTAATATAAAGATATGATACAATAGACGCGCATTTTATCAGTAGAATATCATACACAGTTCAGGTCATGTTTTGGTTGTGTTTTTCATAGCACACTTGAAGCAAAAAATAGCATCATTTGGCATTTCTAGAGGCTGTAAAAGGTTAAAAAATTTCCCCAGTCAAGTAAAATATTAGGAACTTGCAGAAACACAACATAACCACAACATACCTTATAGACATTTCTAAGGTTTAGGTAGGAATCAGGAAATGTAGGTTTCACCTTTTCAACTTCCTAGATGAATGAAATTAGTAGGAAGGAAACACAAAAAAGGAAAGGTAACCAAATTCACAAGTTTTTCCTCACTCATTATGAATAAATACTCCACCTTTCAGATGTAATCGGGTTGAGTCGGGTATAAGGTATCATAATATAAGTCCCTCAAAATCCCCATCCCTAGGATCTATTTTGCGGGAACACGATTCTTCATCTTGAAACTTCCAGAAAATTTGATCTTTATCTCATAAACTATATCTTTTATTGGACTGTAAATAATAATATCATCAACATGGATATATAGGATGATGAAGATCCAATATTAGAAAAAATTCATCCAATATTAATGATTGGTATTGTTTCAGATGAAAATTTGTTTCATCATGAAGTACATAATCTTATAATTATGCTTCTTTATTTCTGAGAGAAATAGTACAAAAGTAGCTTTCACTATGTACTTCTCTTGGATGATAGACAACCTGGGTGGCCGAAGAAGTCCATAAATCTGAAAGACGCAAATTAATGGGAGTTGGAAACAAGGGTTGATATTGATTCCCTCCATGTGTTTAGAGCATAAGTGATAATAGAGTGGATTTTTAAGAAGAATACTGCTAAAAAATATATGTTTAGAAGTTGAAAGAGGAAGGGGATGTTATATTGATGTATAAGATGAAACTAGTCATAAAAGTCTTTTTTTGGGATAATGGCTACACTTTGGAAGACCACTAGAAGATATATTCAAGAAATTACTTAGGTAGAAACAATGTATCAATATTCAATCCCACACTACGGTTTCAAATATTTAGAAGGATATGGACATAAATCATAACACTAGAATGAACAAACCACTTCAAAGGGACACCTAAAAGAGTATAAAAATATAATTATCAAAATGAAATAATGAAAAAATATATATTTACATTGTTAAGATATGATTCCTACTTCACAAGGAGAATGACATTTTATTTTTATTCAAGGAACAAAAAATTATTACAATTGACTAATACTGATTAAATAATCCATGTTAATAAATATAGTATAATCCATTTAGTGAAACTAGATTACATGTCTTTTAATCTCTACGAGGAGTGATTCTATATATCTCATAGCTTCACAATTATCTCTCCATTCCATAAAAGGATACCACCACCTAAAATCTTTCACCTAGTACATTGTTCACATTATAAAAATATCATGAGAAAAACATTATGTTTGATTCATTAATAAACTAGTATATCACCACACTGCAATTTACAAACCACTACAAATGAACACAGACAATAGTATTGGAAGAAAATGATTGAAATAGACGAATTAAAATGAGAAACACAAATTTAATCCCATTGTCTCAATCTCAATAAAATTCAACTTAGTATTATGGGGAAGGTGTAGTAGCATCCATATCCTACTTGTTACCTGAGAAAATTGAGCCTCTTTGTAGTAATTTTATGATTACCCAGTGTGAATAAGAGTTGTAGAATCTAAGGTTACTCAATTCAAAATTAATCAGAGTTAATATAACAATAGAGTGTAACACCTATTAACAGGATAATTTATCTCCTCCAATGAATCCAAATCAATAATAATGAACTGCTCAACCAATAACAAAGGTAATAGATGAAGATTCATAACTCAAATCGCCGCATAGGAGATTCTCTGGAGGAGGAGATGGGAAGGAAGCCTCGGAGCAGCATCAGCAGGGAGGTGAGGTGACCACATGGAGGTAAGGTGACCACAGGGAGGTGGGTAGGTCATGTCGGCAGGGAGGTGGGTTGGAAGTGCTGGAGCCGCATTGGCAGGGAGGCGTCAGAGCCACGTCGGAGCCAGAGGGTAGGTTTACTGGCTGCGTCGGAGCTGACGAGGAAGGTGGAATCACGAGAGGAGGAATAACGAGGGGAGGAGGGGAGGAGGAATCTCGAGGGGAAGAGGGGAAGAGGGATAGAGAGGATGGCGGGGAGGAGGAATCGCGATGCGAAGGAAGGGCGAGGATGGCAAGGGAGGAGGGATCGCGATGCAGGAGGAAGGGTGAGGACAACGAGGGAGGAGATTCGCACTGTGGCCCGATCAAAATAAATTTCACATGACCAATAGCCACGCCCAACTATTTGTGTGTGGCTATATCTTAGCTATAGATAAACATCATTTAAAGTGTGGATATAGATCCATGGCTATAGATCATTTTTTATTAGTGTCTGATCTACTTGTCCATTTTAATTCTCTCTTCACTCATGTCTAAGAGAGCTATGTGAGTGTTTTGGAGGACTTGGGAGAAGGAGCTACACAAATAGATCTCTGGGGATTCTTCTGAATTTCCAACCAATCAAATGGAAACCCCAAGGGTTCTATTTATATACAAGGAGGGGGTGGGATGAATGGAATTTGTCCATGTAGGTCCTCTACATAGGTCCAATGCATAGGTCCATTGCGTAGGTCCATTTTGTAGGTCCTCTGCACAGGTCCATTTTAGAGGTCCGTTGTGTAGGTGAGGTAAATCCCTTTGTAAATGTTATCTAACTTCTATGAGACAAAAAATTTGATATTTAAATCCATTTGGGATACATGACCAATCAAATCAAATATCTGAAAGAGATAGAAACTTCTTGAGATAGTGAATACACAATGTACACTTGGAAGAAACTCCAAAATTGATTTTTGATTCATCAACACCTTTTTATCATCGATTATGGAAATACAATGCCTAGTCATAGAGAGGAGTCTTTACATGTATCCCTCAATATGGATCATTCTCACAAAAAATTAAAATCCATAATGAATTCTATGGAAACGTGTTTGAAAATTATTATATGTTGTCAAACATTGTTTTGGGTCTTATAGCTCAGATATTCGATTTCTAGAAAGGGAGGGTATTCGTGAAGGGTTTGAAAACCCTGCATTATTAATGGTATTCAGAAGGAAGAGTTTCCATGAAGGATTCTAACACACTTCATTCTTAATTGATATTCTATATAATTAATGTTCACACAAGGTTCTAGCACACATTTTTCTCATATAAACCATGGGGGATGAATATCAATGATGGGTGTTGACACTAACCATCCTTACCTTAATGGTTGGTGGTTGAAGGTGAATGATTAGAGAGACAGATTCCCTCTTTGATTATTAGAATATAGGTTGTATAAATAATTCTTCCAAGGGAATTAATTTATGAATCATTGAATATGGAATACATTATTTGGGTGACCCAAAACTATTTATCTTTCAATTTTCCTCAAGGGTGTCACTGGGGATAACAAGGATTAGAGTTCCTTTCATATAAATATTATATACATCTCATTGGTAGTTCAAATCCGTTATTCATGAGTCTATTGGGATTATAACAATGGTCAAGTACAGTTGATCCCCACTATTTTCAAAGGTCCTTGAAATATTATGAAGAATCAAACATTTAGATGAGGAAGTTGGGCATAGAGGAAAAGCAATTTGGGAAAGGTTCTATAATAATAGGAAATTTTAGCTTTTAGGTTAGGAAGTTTTATCCCTATGCTATGTGATTTTTATTCATAGGGTGTGGGATAGAGAAAAATGAATTTAAATTGAGTGTCACAACCCACCTTTGAAAAATGGTACAATGCATGATTACAAACGTCAAGGATATTATATTTTCAATAATAGTCTGGTAATAGGAATCATAAATTGTAATCTAGGAATATCTGAGTTTAATTAAGGAGAAAACATGTGGGTCTAGGTCAACCATTGGTAATGTAATGTCTTTAAAGTTTCTCTTGGTCAGGAAAAAGACTCATGTGTTTAATGGGGGCCTTCTTTGGATTCAACATTCAGTTTGGAGAATCCAGACCCTTTTACCAATCTACTATAGTAAATATCCAAGAGAAAAAAATACCATGGTCCCTTGGGTTCTAAGAGATGGATATCAGCTCTGAAACTAGTTGTGTCAGCTCGGACATCAAAGGCACAATGTGGGATTATGAAATGTGTATATTCAGAAAGGGTTTTAGAACCCTAAATGTTGTGTCACTTCCTTGTGAACAAGTTATCACAATAATGAGATGTAAAAAATCCGTAATATATATTTTTCCTAGAACATGGGGTTTAGTAATAATATATTGTCTTTTATTATGGATACAATGTGGGACCTATAATATTTATTTCTCATTATTTTTTAATCAGTTTATTTTCCAAAACTATAGAGACAGAGAATTTAACAATTAGAGATATGACTTTTTAATAGGCCTGTGTTTGTGGGTTTTCATCATGAATAATTATGTGTCTTTTTTCCTAGCAGTTTATGTTCATCTAATTTAGACCATCCAAGGATAGAATTTGAGGTTATGCATCTTGGACCAATGTTCAATAATATTATGGTAATGATAATTGTGGAAAATTTCATTCTATCTTAACGTGAGGTGATAATGATGTGGGAAACAATGGAAAATTGTGTAAGATAAAAATGGGGAAACGTTTCCCTAGTTGTAAGCATATTAGATATAGGGGAAACCCTTTAATGATACATAGGATTACTGATAAGAATACATATATCACAACCCTTCTATAAAAACCATTATTTTATGTGAAGTTATTCAATTTTTAGTTCTTACTCATCCATATGTAGAGTGACATTTTATGATTTATCCCTCATTAAAAAACATTATATTCTTATTTTATGGCTTGTTTTCATTAGTTTCCGCTCTACATACTATAAGGGTATGAATTATGAAATATTTTTCTCTTTCCAATGAGATACATCACCTAGATGGGATTCATATTTAGGGAACATCAGTGACTATATCAGAGTGATTTGTTCTTCATTAATGATTCATACTCTAGAACATAACATTACAAGAATATAACGTCATAATCCTATAATGAAAATCGGTACAATGCACAGATGTGTAAAATTGAGTTCATCCTAATATTCTAGAATAGTTGGGTTATAGAAGGTATAAATTATAACAGAAGAATATCTAACATAACTATTGGTGGGGACTTATGGGTACAAGTCAGCTGTTGTTAATAGAGCGATCGCCAAATGATCGAACTGGTATGGAAAATAATACCTTGGTTTAAGGGGGATCTTGCTAGGATTCTACTATCCATTTGGAGGATCCAGTCCCTATTAACAGTCTAGTATGGGTAAGATCCATGTGAAAATAATCCCAAGGTTCATGGGGTTCTAAGAGATGATTACCAACTCTTTGAACATGTGACAATAGCTCAGAACTCAAATATATGATGTCAGTTACTAGAAAAGGTAATTCTCAATAAGAGTTTGAGTTCCCTATAGTCTATTCCAATTTGTATTGATCAAATTTCTTTAGTAAGGAACAGGACATGTGATTCATGGATACACAATCATTAGAGGGAATGATATATTCAATGTGAATACCATTGGTTGTGTCATTTATCATCATGTAACTAGAACATTTTCCACTCAGTTTAACATCATTTGGTGTGGATATTGATGTGATATGTAGTTAAATACATAAAACTATTACATGGTCCCTGGTATGAGGTATTTTATAGTTTCCTCTTCCAAAGTACCTATCCATATTACCTATGCTCACATGAGAAATGATTAGTGAGAGAAACATGGGATAAATGGGAACTAAATTATTTTGTGAAAGAGTTGGTCTTAGGTAGCTTGTCGTAAAGGTCCATCACATATGAAATTAGGGGTGATTTACTTTATGTTATATGTTATGGATGAACCTAGTATTTGTGATCTATGTGGATCTATGTATCCAATGATGAAAAGAATCAATCAATGCATTGTTCCTAATTGGGAAACACTCTATACAGGTCTGAACCATACACAGATGGGGGAATTGTTCCCATTTATTATTGTAGTTGGGCCTAGGATTAGAGATTTGGGCATCACCATGTATCTTGTGATGGCGAGAATCCAACAATACCTAGTTCATTAAAGAGGAATTATCTATACAGGTTTGACCCATATACATGTGTTGGAACTCTTCCTATTGATTGTGGTAGTTGGACCTGGGATTAGAGATTTGAGAGTCACTATGTATCCTATGATAATGGGAATGAGGACCCATGTAGTTGATGAGAAACCATTTTTTTAATGTCATTCAGAAAGCACTTTGGTTCCCCTATTTGATGAAAGGAGTAGTGTGGCCTGTCCAAAGAGTGGAGGTCTGGGCATCACTATATATACTATGATAACATGAATCAAGTCATAAATAATTCTTGAATGAGAGACTATATATCTAGTCAGGATTCAAATAGTGTCGTGGAATTGTTTATATTGATTTATCTAGAACCATGATTGGAGATCTAGATGTCAATGTGTATCCTATGATAATGAGAATAAATCCACACGTAGTTCTTAAATGTACGTGTAGTGGGAGACCAATACCAATGATTGAGGTCCTCCCAAGCGAGGTCCTCATTAGGGTATGATTTTTTCATTCAAGGTAAAAAAACCATTGAGTTTAACATTATACAGTGAGGGATCGTGGTGTGACTTTTTTAGACTATGATCTTGGACATTGATAACCCTTTACTGAAAAAATATGTATCAATCATGCGAGGAAGCCCTTACCGAAAATTAAAAGCCAATGCGAGCTATGCTTTGTGGGAGAAACAATGAGTTAGAAAGGTTCCTCTAAATAAACAAAGGAAATTTAGAGAATAGATAAGGTAATATTTTATAAACTATTGGTTGGGGCATGGTATATGATATATGATTCCCAATGTATCTCATTTGGAATGTGAATCATGTCATACATAGTTCTTGAAACCTATTTATTTTAGATTCATGTAGTGATGACATTAAGATTACAATTTAATTTCATTGAGTATGGATGAAGTTTACTTGACATTAATGAACTAGAATATATCATATGTCACAAAGAATAGAAGTTTGTGTCTCACTACATGTCCTATCGTGGAAGTAATCAAGACACATGTTGTTCTAGGAAACCATGCAATTTAATGTCTTGATGGTAGAACATCAACTGTGTAGTTTAATGTCCCGTGGTAATAAAAAGGCTCACCTGACATAGAAAATGAGGAATATTTGGGATCTTTGAACTTTTAACATTTTGAGGTGAGGATATCTTCCATGCAGTTTGTTTTCATACAGTAATAATTAAGGATGACGTATAGTTTATCTTCTCTATTCCAGGATGAGCTCCTCATAGTTTAATATCATGTGGTCAAAACAATAGACACATTATTTCATCTATGTAAAGTGATTATTGTCTTTATTCACCATCAATTCAAGTATATTTGATAGAGTCCTGTTGATGGACTCTATTTTTTATATTATCAGTGCGTGATATAGGGAGGCGTTATTAGACTCGATGTTGTACTCATGTTACAATTTCATCAACTCAATATAACATAATTTGGGGTTGTTTTCTATCAATATCATGTGAGGGACACTGAATTTAGGAATGATATAGAACATTAATAATTTTAGTATTTTCATCATCCCAACACACATGAGGGGTATTATCTCAACCCATTAGGAAAAGAAATTTGTTTTAGTAAGGATGTACTTGAACTGCTTAGCTGAAGGGGGATATGGCCTTGGAATATCCACCCCACCCACCCAAAATAATTCTAGGAATATTTAGATATATGTTCCCATTTTAGTTGTTGATGGATAAATTTTTCATGATTTTTTCATGATGAAATTAATTTTTGAATTCCATAAAATATTATATCATGGTTTTATATTAGTAGACTGATGACTGTCATCGGATCTTGTATGGAATTCTTCAATGGCAGCGAGAATCTCTTTTTCTTCCATGAATTTGAGGAGGAATTAATCAAATCCATTCTTATAGATGGTGTTTTTCTCATTTTTATAATCCCACAAGGTAATTATCATGGATCATTATCGAATCTATTCCCTTCCTAGCAAGATCAATATGGAGAGTCACATTTTGGATATTACCAATTATAGGTTCCATCAATGTATGGGTGGATGATTTTTCATCATGCTCTAAGGTAGTCTTGAATTGATTGAGTTTTTCCTTATAATATATGATGATTGATGATACCATTCTTAGGTTCATAATGTGGAATATTTCTTCCTCCTGATCAGGGTTGTAAAACATTGTGGTTTTATTATCTATTGATTAAGTACGAGCATTTTTTGATCAAGGGACATGATGGTGCCTCCACTCTAATGGGAATTCCATCATTAGTCCTCCGACCTAGTTAATGAGATAATCTAATTCCTCCATTTCAATTTAATATTTTCCATTTATATTCCTTATTACTAGAACTAAATACAATTTCATGTTTAAGGAGGATATTTTTGGATGTATGGTTAGTTTGAATCCATTGATGATGGACTAGTATTCAACATCATTATTAGTGTAGCCTTCAGATAGTGAGAATGAGGGTGAAAAAATTTCATTGTATATAGATTCACATACAATCCCTAATACAACATAATTGACTTTCAAGATTTTTAGTCTCTTGCAAATAAGACTTTGGGAAGATCCATAAAAATATTGTTTGCTTTTTCGGGGAGTGTCATTGGTATAGAAAACCCCCTCATCTAGATTTTCATTTTCCAATGGTTTTTTATGGTGTGGGGTGTTCCTTAATGAAATCAAAAAGGTCATTCCCTTTCACTAACCTCTGTGATATGAATAGAATGTTGAATTATTATAGAATGACTGATGCTCTGGCTAAGCACTTTTTCATCCTTTGATGGAAAAATATGAACTTCAGTAGATAATTAGTAGTGACCTGGTGGAATTCATAGTCTTATAATTGGTGCCACATATTTCTCAATAATGAGATGAGTGTGAGACAAATCTTATTAGCATAAAAATATTAGGTCTCAGAAGCTATCTTCATTCAGCTAAGTTAGTAGAGAATGTCCCCATTCCCTATATCTTTTTTTTCAAGGAGAGCACCAAAAAATCATTCCATGGTGGCCACATAAAGGATGAGTGTATTTACTTATACAATATACATAAATATTGGTGTGAGTGGAATTTTCATCTTGATACTCTCAAAATATTTTATGTAGTCATCATATAATTGATAAGAATTACCCATCTATATTAGGTTGGTGAAGGGTGAGATTTTATGAATAGGTTTGATATGAAATGGAAAATGTAGGCTTGGTTCTCTTGGAGTCCCCTAGGTTATTTAAAATTAATAGCAGATAAATTTCATGAATAACACTACTATTTTCATGGTTGAAGTCAATTCCATGGTGGCATTCCATCAAGCCAGGTATCTTCCCCTATGTTACATTGAATGTTCATTTCTATGAATTCGTATTTATAATATACTACCACAACTTATCGAAGACTATTTGATGAATCATGAAGAGATCCCCTTTCTTATGATATTTAGTCACTATGTCATTAAAATTACACTCAGATAATTTTACAAACAAAGGATTACATATATGATGCATGTAATGTTGATATGTTTCATTAACATTATTTAATCAAAAGGGAACAACATGATTTCCAAATATCCCTTATATGATATGGAGATGTGGATTCCTCATCATCAGGGTAAATTATTTCTGATTATATCTTGAGTATCCATCCATGAAGGATATGGAATAGAAGAAATTAGTTTCATTAATCGAGAGTACTATGACCTGTAAGGGGATTTTATCCTTCAGGAAGTGTTGATTACAATTTCTGAAATCAATGGAAACCATAATTTGCCCATTATTTTTTTGGACAAGGATGTTGTAGGTGCGATATTATGGGTGTTACACATATTCTAAAAAGTTTTGTCAGATAAATTTTTCTACATTATCCTATTAATTTGTAGCAAGGGAGGGGTGTTTCCTCCTTGATACCTTATTGTAACCTCCACGGTCATTGGTTATGACAAGATAGTGTGTATCCAAAATTCAATTTGGAATAGAAAATTTTGAATAGTAACAACTGAAGAGTTAGTTTTGTTTCTTTATTAATGTGATGCACATATCTTAATACCTGAAAGACATGGAGTCACTAACCAATGTATGCCATAGGTATTCTTCCATTTATTGATTCACATTCCTTGGCTCATCAATGGTGGTGGAGACAAATTCCTCAAATGTGGGAGGGGAGTTCATGAGTTCATTCTATTCATATTTTATATATTGGTACATAGAGGAATTTTAAGATGAAGTCAGCAATATGGGGTCCTCAATGTCACTATTTAGATGGGAGAGTCCTTTAGAAGAGACCTTTCCATACCCTAATACTACAGTCTTGGCAGAGATATTTTCAACCTGATTTTGTTTTACACTACTGCGTGATAGAGAATGGGCTTGGATATGTTTGATCTAGTCTGTTGCCTCAAATATATTTAGGTGTATCATATAGTCGTTTCCAGGCATACTCTAGGGATTTTTAGGGGATATCCCCAAGTAACTTGGGATTTCAAAATATATATTATCATCCACTATTTTTTTTCATTCTATTTTATGGAATACTCCCTAAAAATATATTTCATTTCATGTCCCAAATTGGTTACTTCCACCATGTAGTATGAAAAACATTCCATCAATGGGATATTTCAAACAATGAAATAATGTTGAAGGTACCGCTAGGTGGCTATGAATAATGGGAAATTTGAGTCGGACATTGTATGATGTGTCTTTCTAGATAACCATAAACTTAACATTTGATATGAGAAAATCAAATTTAGCTTCGAGCTTGATCTTCCTTAGAGTTATTTTCTCATAGAGATCATACCCTTGAATGGTTTCATTTTTATGAGATATCTCTTATTTTCTATATCCAATGAATTAGAGGGTATAAATTCTGATGAAATTTATTTCAAATCCATTTTCAATTCCTTCACTTTATATATATCCATTATATCGTATATGAGAAACATATAGGAATATGATGTGCCCCTAGATGGACTCTTCCAAGTCATACCCTATGAATGAGATTGAAACACATTATTATTATGGAATGGTCCCCACTCGATAAACCTTGTGTGTAGTGTCTTCTATATAAATATCATGTGGGATCTGGAGGTATCCAAAGAGTTCCTAGATGAGTTCTCTTAAATAATGCAGTTCATCATGGATTGATATATTTTATGGGACAACCCCTAGCTATTTTCAATATGTCATACTTTGGTCAAAGAGTTCCATACATGATGAGGTGTAGTTTATACTTATTATATGGAATATGAGCTATGGAATTTGATATAGATGGACTAATAACTTGTTTATAAGTAGAGAAAGTATTTTCTACTAGTGGAATAGGTTGTGTCATCCATACCTATTATCTTGGATGATCACATAATTACATCATTAAGAGAATGTCATTTAAGACGAATGGGATTGGACGACCACTAGTTGGTTCTAAAATACCCTTAATTATCATTTGGTGTTTCTAGAGCACATTAAAATTGGTATCAAATACTTATAATTCCTCTTTGGTGAAATTATTGAACTATTATTTTTATCCATGACTATGCTTTACCCTATATCTTGGGTTCAAATGGACATTGCCTCATATTCCATGGTTAGGTGTGGCGATGTCATACTCAAAGGAATATATATCATCAGAGAAGGGATCTTCCATCTGTATCACATTGACTGAACCAATGATGACATATATTTTTACCCCATCATGGTTTCGTTTTTTGGGACAATGCCCATGATTCACATGCTATGTGGAATAAATATGTTACCGTTAGATCTTCTTTTAGAGTGGAAGATTAATGTTTATTTTTTATCTCCACAAGTTTCTAAATTTGACATAAACCATAAATAGGTATATTAGATTTCTCCTCCTAAGGTGGTAGAACTATTATTGTTCTGAAAAGCTATTCTATTAGTGTGGAATCAGCCCAGTCAACTATTATTTGAGTCATCAAGTCGTTGGACTTCCTCCCACATCTTTTCTAAACTTTTTTTCCAGGAAACTTATTCTTCTAACTGGGGAATGGTTATTCAGGACAGATGTTGTAGGGAAATATCCAATTTCACCTTATTGGATTTGACCACAATTCAGAGGAAATATTGAAATACCATACAATAATGGATGTTATTACCCAACCTTCTATGAAATGTGTAGTACAAAAGAAGATCAGTGTGGTTGACCTCAACAGGCTTTTGTGGCTATCATACCATGATCAAATTATTTTCCATACATATAATAAAATAGGGAAATATGTATTTATTCTTACGTTCCTACTCGGCTCTCGGCTTTGGCGACCCGTCCATGACCTACGCAGCCATACACACCACCTCCACCCTTCCACCACTAGCGGTGGATGGGGCCTACTCTTCTCCTCCATCGAAGAAGCCTCCTTCCTTTTTACCATTTTTAAAATCCTCCTTTCCTTCAACCTTTCCCTAAAATCTCCATTTACTCTAAGGTTCCTGATCTCTGTGATGGCCACCCTTAACTTGAGCTTTTGACTTCAAAATTCACCGATGCTTCGGCTCTTCTCTCACAGACCCTAGTTTCTTGGTTCTCCTCATGGTGTCCAACGATTCATATCATCGATAGAGTTTTTCCAATCATGGGGGCTTCAAGAATGAGTAACTGTCAGACTCCTTGAAATGTGACACACCATGATTCAATTATCTTCTTCAGAAGATCAAATCACCGCATGGTCCGAGTCTCAGTGATCCTACAACAACCACCACTTCTATCTTTTGAAATGGCATTTTGACCGTCATATGAAGCAAGTTGCCTGAAAAATGGCTTTATGGGTATTCTTTCCTGAGACCCCTATCCCATTTCATAATACTTCAATTCATAGAATGCTTGGGAACCTGGTGGTCCAATTTATTTGTTCAGATTCGAGAACTAGTTCAGTTGTTCATCCGATCTCTCCTCGCATCTGCATCAAAGTCAATGTGTCACAACCCCCAGTCGAATGGATTTGGAATTTGGTAGGGGAGGAATTTTGTTGGAAACAATTGGTGGCCTTTGAATATTGGATTCATTTTTGTCTAGCATGCCATAATCTTGGGCACTTTTCCTTTTCATGTCAGCGAAGTGGAAGGTCATTCCATGTGGTGCCAGCCGGTGCCCCTCCCATAGGATCAGCTGGGACTAAGGATGTGACTATTTCTAATATAGGTGGTCATCAGTATGGGATTGTGAGGTCTACCTCTACTATTACTAGGGACCTACATGAAGAAGTCACGGTTCCCCAGAAGGTGTCTCTAGTTTCTCAGGTGAACCAAATAGTCACTGATATTTTTCACCAACTGAAATGTGATTTGGGTGAGGTATACTGAGATGTGGCTGCTGCTACTCCCCTGTGTTACAATGGGATTGGTAGTATTGTTAGTGTTGGGGTCAACATACATGAAGGACCAGAATAGGAATGGGTTGGTCTTGAATAGATGGAAGTTCACCAAGTTGATTCGCAAGCAGTGAAGATGGACCCACCAAATGTGATCAATGACGCTTCAGTGACTACAGTTTTATGTGAGGACCAAAATACCTGCGAGAATTCCAACTATGGAAATTTAGTACACCTCAAAAAATTTCCAATTTATGGCTCACTGATTTGAACAACTATGAGTCTCAAAAATGTTTAATAAGGGAATGCAGACTAGAATCTCTTATGCTGATAAGGTAAAATCTAGGGGATCAACATTGAATTCTCAAAACCAGTTTGCAGTGCTAGGAGAAGAAGAAGAAGACCTCCATGTTATTGAGAAATTGGGAGAGGTGGAGTTCATCCATGGATAGGACCACCTAGTTGATATGGAAGCTTCTCAATAGAAAATGGACAATGATATGTAATTTGTTGTGTCCATGGACATGGCCATTGAGGTGGACAATCAAAGATCCTCTCCACAGAAGGTAATGACAATTTCCATGGACTATGATATCTTTATTATGAAAAATTTGAGGGCACAACATATGATGGATTAATCCATCCTTCCTAGTCCTCATATTACTAGATCTTAAAGAGAGGGTAAGATGCCCTTGAAGGTACCTACAAGTGCAGGTATCTCACCCACGAGCAGGTAAAATGGTTCTGGAAAGATTTATGAGGCCAATACCTCCAATGGTCCTGTGTCTATAGGTTGCGAGACTGCTACACCTAGTGTAAGGGCCGCTAGGAAGCAGCGCGAGTCAGGCTTGAAAGAAGAACACCAGTGATAGACAGGCTCAGTGCGGGAACACATGGATCTCTTATACTCTTGGATGAAGAAATGAAAATGGAAACAATGGATATTATGGTGTCGAAGAATCTAGGAAAATCAATTTGTGTGATCATCCCAAAGGATCAAGGAGAGTTGATGGATAAGAAAATCCATATTTCCTTAGATAATTCAACAAGAGAAAGATTAATAAGGAGGAATATAGGAAATTTTGGGACAACATGATGAATTAGTATGAAGACATCTTAAATGACTACCCAGACACTCAGGTAAATTCCATTCCATTGATATAGTTTAGGGAGAATGGTTCCAATCAACTCAAGTTGTTCTTTAAAAAATATATAGTTTCTTTTGGTGTTGAAATTAGTAAGTTGTGAGGGTTATTACATTCCTTTTAAATGTGTTTGAATATTAAATATTAACATAGAGGAGGCTATAATAAAATAACCTGTGTCTTTTTCATTTTGGAAAGAGTATAGCGTATTTATCTTTTCCTCAAATACTATGTGACCCTAATCTCTTTTCACATTAGGATGAGAAATATTTTTCTTCTACTACCACACAATAGGAAGCGATGGGTGGTTCGGGATCTACATAGGTTCTTCGAAGGGCACTACTTATTTTCTTAGAGTAACTGTGGAAATATATTCCTTACTTTGAAATTTCACATATATTGAAGGAATGATCCAAAATTTATCTTAGTTTAAATTAATGGAATATTACAATCATTGTGTCATATTTATGAACCTGAAGAACCCACCTCAATACTTCATTGGGATTATAGGTTTTTGAACCTTGATATGGGGATTTTATGTAATGAGTTCCGGAAAATACTCCATTGTGAGAGGGTTATTGAATTCATATGTTAATCCCTTAAATATGGATAAAAAGGAAGAAAAACTCCCATTTTAACATTTATTATAGTTCCTCTAGTCAAAAACTGATGTTTTCATCAGCATGGAGAAGAATTGGTAAAGACGTTGATGATGAAGGTATTCTCATTTGGCAATGGATTCCGATGTAAGGTTGTTGTACCAAACAAAGGTTGGCCCTATCACAGTTTTATACAAAATAACTCAGACTTTTCACCTTATAATGATCTATAAGGATCATTATTGGACCGAACCGGGATATTAACCAAGTGATATATTGTTTCAGTTCCCTCATGATATCAAAGGTGGAAAAGGTATGATTGCCTAAATTGGTTGGAGGTAATGTGCCATCCATCCATTTGGGATATGTATTCATCTTAAAGAAAAAAGATTTAAGTCTCCCTCTAATGGCTTCATTTCTAAAAGATATGGACTATATTTTGTTGTGAAATTATAGAGGTACTTCTCTCGGAGAAACCTCCAATCTATTGGGTATAAGTGGGGTATGATGAGGTGGCCTGGTTTTCATCAACTGTTGAATCTCAATACATGCAAAGACCGATGGATTTACCATGTAATGGAGAGTAAATATCTATAATGGTGAAAAGTCATGATTATATTCAAAATCCACTATTATGTACACCAGATTCCCGGATCTTGAGACTCTCTAAAACACTGATTCCATCTATATAGATGATTCAACTCTTTATAATTGTATGGGCAGAGGGATATTCACCTCAGCATGGAGATGATACCTAACCATAATCCCCCCCCCATTTATCTCCTCATTGAGTTATCAAAGTGTTTGAATTGCATTCTCATATTAGGTAATTTTTTTCCATGGATAGAATTTCAAATCTTGTTCATGGAGATTGGGATATATTCACATAATTACCTTTATCCATTGAAGTGATCAATCACTGAGGTGGAAAATCAATATTTAAAGGTGCTATATTTTTTTATCCTCCTATGGTTATATGTATGTAAAACCATAATTGGTTCATCTAGATCCTCCTATAAATTTATATTTTCTATATTGTGTCCATATGCATCGGCATATTTATCGGAATTATCTATTTCATTGATGGTGATGACATTCTCAGTGGTGAATCGAGAAATTTTATTTGTCCCATTACATTCAACGTAACATGATGATAACGTACTACCTCTATTAGGGTTGTTACACAAACCCATAGACATATTAAGCTATTTAGTCTTGTGAACCCGGATGGTTTTGACTTCCTTGACTTAACGATCCTCCTATCTCAGATAGTGAGTAGTTTCCTTGGGGGAGATTCCAAATATGAGAGATGAATGGGCCCTGAATAGTTGGGTTTTTCATTTGTTTGGATGAATATATGAGATTCAGATCAAGGATACATACCTAACATGCAAGATAAGACCAATTCTAACTGCATTGATTATGATTATGAGAATTACCACATCCCTATAGGGTGGGGATTAGCCAAGGACACCATTTACGTTAGATGACACCATTATTGAGGATTCAATGATTTCAGTAAAGGATTTTATTACTAAAATGATGGAGATTAAGCTATAAATTCCCATTGACCAGCATATTAGGGTTGAACTAGAACCATTTTTAATTTCCTCATCTCCCTCTTACGGTGTGATGAAATTGGTGATGTTGATTGAGATAAAAAACCCTCGAGCCTAGTGTGATGGGTCTTTTACTTCTATTGATGATATTTAATGAATCTTCTTTTGAATTGATTATTTGAGGGGTGGTGGAATCAATAGATATTTCCTTTATCTAGTGCGTTTGGTTCACTCTTGGATGGATGCCATAAAAGCATCTATTGGGACTGGTTTTTTGGGGAACACCTATGCTAATGTAGGTGATGGGTGTGATGGTATCCCATGATGTGATTCAATTTCTATGGGAATTTGGTTGGTTGGTAGCAAGCATCCCCAGTATCATAAATTCATTCCCATTTTTTGAGGGTCCTAGTTTAAAGATTGGTCGTATGCACCCTTTTCTCTGTCCACGTGTACTCATCACCATAGAAGTGGGGGCATATTATTAGAGTGACTGATTGGATCATTTAATACATGGTCGCCAAAATTCATTAGAGGATTTGTAATTACAAAAAGTAATATTAGCGGGGTTCTATTGTTATAGTGGTGCATTGCAATGTAGAACTCAAGAATTTTTCCATCCATGAATAGGGATACCATTCATGGCTTCAGCGATCTGTTGCTGATTTGTTTTGATATAACGACAGCAATTTTGATATAGATTTGTGCTTTGATTTTCCAGTTTTGGGTCCAATCCATCGATATATCAGCTAGGTCTAGATGATAATATACTATCAGTATGGTCATTAGGTGACCCTCATATCCTTGATAAGGGATGTTTCTAGCCTTTATTAACAGATGGGTTTCCCACATTTTTGGGATAAATAAGGCATTAACTTTTTCAACTCATCTAGGATATCATAGTAAGAAGTGTAAAAGGTCCAGAAAATGGTGTAGATGAATTTTTGGATAAATATGTATATATGTAAATGTGGGATTCAAGTTCATTATAATTGAACTCCACCAAATAGTCAAAACAAAGTAGTTTCTTTTCTGGGTCTCCTTTTGGTTGGAGTGGACTATTGTTGGATGTCGAGGGGAAACTATATATGGCTTGCACCGATGTTTCCTGTAGATCTATATACAAAAGGTTATGTGTTTTGAAATCCTCTTTAAAAATAGGTATCTAGAAAATGGTAGTATTTACTTATATGTGGTATATATCACCTTGGGCATGATGACCAACTCGTATTCCATAAGTAGAGTCCCTATGATCTACATCCACACAACCATGATGAGTAATGTCATGGTATTTGATGGATTTTACTTCGGTTGAAGTGTATTCAGACTATAGGGGTGCTGAGAATGTGTCTCCATCAACCTAATGGATACAATAATTGTGTACGTTAGGGATACTATCCTCATTAAACATCAGAAATGGAATTTTCTAACCAGAATTGTGGAATTGTCCAATTATATAAACCAATAATAAGATAACTTCTAGATCCTATAGATAACTATATGCTGTTATGGTAGTATGATCCTGGTATAGAGAAGCTACTAGATTATTCCCATGAGATTTACAAATATAAATTTGAGAAGATCCCTAGAAATGGGTAGTTAAACTTGTTATCCTAGGTTATGACAAGGATATGAACCCCATAATTAACATTTTGATCATATTTCTGGTCTTTTTTGACAGAAATATGATCATTTCATGGGGCATGCTCCCCTCTCACTTGGCGAGACTAAGTTGAAATTGTAATATGATACCATTCTGAATATGCATTCCTCGACACAATATATTGAAGGAACTTCATAATGGGAATGGGATATAATCCTCATCCTATATGAAATGGGAATGATGATGTTGTAGTAATTAATTTGAGTACACATGAATAGACACCAGGATTCCATCATATACTAGAATGTGCTTGGTTGATTCACCACCAAGAATATGAGACTACCATATGGAATGAATCATTACAATATGGTGATCCTCAGTGAGAAAGGGTATATGAGCCAAATTTTGAGCCTTTATATTATGATGTTCGTCTTCTTAGAGAGGAATATGATCCTTCTAAGAGGCATGTTTGGGTACCCCAAGGTGATCAACAATTAGAATAGGAATATGGTCCCGATCCTAAGCCTTTGGAATATGCCACTAGACTTTTTCGAAAGGATTGTATCCTTATCTCAAGGAATGTTTCACTCTTACATGGTGATCCCCAGTTAGAATGAGAATATGAGCATGTTACATGGCTTTGACTGTTACGAGAATATTCTGATGATCCTCATGGATGAGAGAAATAATGTGTGGTTGCTACAGAGAAAAAACTTGTTCATACTGACCAGAGTGGTTTGTTACCATAGTAATTGGGATAGGAATATGAACTCATCTATGTATATGTTCTATTTATGAAATATTCAAGTAGATTTATTTAACTATTTATAATAAGTAGTGGAACATCATAATTGTGTGTGAAGGAATTTAATTTTGCGCATTTTCCACCCCCAATATGTACCAGCCAATATATTCCGTTTAAGTGGGGATTTGAGAAAACTTTTTTTATTCATCTGATACCAAAATATGGCTATAGAATTCTTTCATGGGGGAAGGTATATGTTCCTCCACATGATATCTATATAAATATTATAACAAATTTATTCCATGGAAGTGTTGATTTGAGCCTCCTCACTAGCTATCTTAGAAATATGCCAGCATGATTCAGTAGCGAAAGAAGGGATATAAGCCCACTCGTGGTTATTAAGAACATTCCAAGTCAGATATGCCTTCATTATTTCCAAATATATATTATCAGAGGTGGATGTTTGTCAGATGGTTTCCTTAGTATGAAACTGAAGGGAACCAACAAGAGGCGCTGGAGACATCAACTTATAGGAACTCTATTGTGGTTCCTAAACTGGAAGGGACCCATAGATTACTTGTTATTCCACCTTCATCAGATAATGAAGGTGGTAATTTTTAGGTATATGTATAGGATTATAATGTGTTTGTCCATGGAAATGAGCCTCACTACCTTTACTTCATTATTTCTGGGAAAATGAAGACCCATGCGTTTTATCATTTGGATACCCTAATGGGTAGCCACTAGTGATGGGATCATACCATATCAATGGTATTCATTTAAAATTTCATTTTCCTCCAATAATTGAAGATTTAAGGCAGGTGAGTTCAAACATAGAAATCAAGGGATTATGGAAGTATTTGGTTTCCCATAGTTTTATTTTAGAGATTCAGATTTGGTTAACCATTTTTTCTTGCATCATAAGATGATAGGACCACCCATATGGAAATAACAAAATGGTATGATAAGAATTGGTCAGTATATCATTTTTATCTTGTGATAAAGATATCATAGTTTAATGATTTTACGTCAAATTCACCATTTTATAAAATTAAAAAAGGATTTGACCATCCATATGATTGGAATTAAATGATCATATGATAACTGGGAAGTCTATTCATTATATATTGGGAAGAAGTTATCATAGATAAATGATTTCACATCAAGATAACCATTTTTTGTTTCATCAGAATGATGTGTATGTCTTGGTGTAATGGATGGATTGTGGGGAGGGGGTTCAATTCCATGTTAAATCAATCATGTAGGGTTTTCCATTTTCTACCTCTAATAAAAACTCAAAATAGAACCCACATCCCCAACTGAATATGGACCTATTTTCAAAAATAAAGTTTTCCTTTTTGGTTTCAGACCTAAACATTATTAAGAACACACTTCAGTTGAGAGGATGAGAGTTTAGTCTCTAAAAACCCTTTTAGGGGGATTTTTTCTTACTCTGGGACTCTCTTATATATTTATGATATGTGGGAGAATCTTTTCATAACACCGATATGATAATGATAATCATAACAAAATAAACATATTTTAAATTTTATACTTGCAATGGGGACTATATTGGTGAATCCATCTATATATATCTAAGGACATTCATCTATTTTCCATTAGTAGGTAGCTACATATATGTTAAAGACATATAACTAGTCACTCTGGAGTTTATTTTTATCTTGGTGTGCAATTAATATTCCAAGGATGAGATTTTTCCATTATGAGGTTACCTACATATCCTTTTTCACAAAATTAATAAAACCTATGATGTTTGTTTAACAAAATAAATTTACTATCATACAGAATTGAAATATATAGATAAACAGATGAGAAAAAATTCAATATCATGCCTCATAGAGGCATGCTATATATCCTATATATGGATTGAATAAAATTCATCATAGTTCGATCATGCCCAGGGACTCTCATAGAGGTAGATTCCCTCATATGTGTCAGTCAAATCATACCACTGGTTATAGGAAACACACTTATGTCTCCCATGATGGTTTTTATTCATAAAGGGAATGATACAACCAATGGTTATCCCCAATCATATGTGATGCATGATAGATGTAGGAAACACGAGATAACGAGTGATCAGACTCACAACATAAGGGTTAATAACTTATATGATGGTACAAATATTTAGACATTTAAAACATAGTTTGAGCCTTATGATGGAATTTTACTTATATTGGGTATTGTTAGAATAGTAGGAATAATAGACCAGTTTTCTCCACATTATGCTTGTGGATGAGGCTGAATGATCATATTCTAGGAGAGATTGGTTCTTAATTGTTTGAATGTTAGAGACATAAAGATACTTATTGGGTGGAAGATTCACAGTTGAGCTCAGGAATTATGAGGGAATACTTTGTATCCTAGTCATAGATGGAATACGAGTTCTCATAGTTCAATTCACTCATTTTTCTGATAGAGGATGATGAAAAATTATCATCCTATGGGAGATATTAAGTAAAAATTGATTTAATGTTGGAGACAAAGTGGGAATTACAATGATGTGGATGCCAACTTACACTATGGACTTCGTAATTTTTCCATAATATCATGGTTATAAATGGAATCAGAGTTATCATAGTTCATTTGATATTTGCTAACACTTTGAGGCTTCTCTTATATGGGGGTGGTCATATCATGCCCCTGGTTGGGGCTTTTTCTTTGAGGCTACACTTATATGTCCATTGGAAATGGTTATTATGTCCTAATATGTTGGTTAGACATGTCATAATTTACCATACGAAATGATTTGATTGTCTACCGGACATGTTTGAGAATGTCTAGACATGTCTTGGTTAGCCAACAGACATATCCAAAGATAATCATGTGATCTATTTGATGTTACTAGAGGACATCATATATCATAAATGAATTTTATAGAGTCCATTTCATGATCATGGTTGGCACATCTATAGGATTTCACATAGCCTGGATGACTTGTTTGGATGAAATATTATAATCCATATTTACCTTTCCATATTATATTGCAATACTTAGTTGACATTTCAGTTGGACGATGAATGATCAAGGTTTACAAGGGTGGAGTATAACACATGACATGGGTGAAATATCTTGGCATAAAACCAAGACCTAGATATGTTTTCTTGGTGTGTTCATATCAAATAGGTGACACATCTACAGGACATCACAATACTTTACTACCCATCCCAGGGGGCTTCACAACAAATTAGTGGAATTCTCGGAGGGAATTGTGAAACATTATTTAACATGTCCACAGGACATCACATGATCTAATTAGTTTGTTGAAGGAGGATCACATGATTTGAGGGACATGTCCTGATACTGTCACATGATCTCTGTAAGTTATTAATGACATATAAGCAATAGTCAATCTATAGTTTTGTATGTATCCCATCCATAAATATTTTTATAGATTATTATTACATATGTTCCATATATTTCTTCACTATTGGATTTTTTTGGATTCATAAGATCCATTCAACAAGAGAGATGTCCTTCAAATAATCAGACTAACATGCAAGAAGCTCTTCATGTGGTATTATGTAATCATGTGAAGTTCCAGTGAAATATGCATGGTCCTTTGGGTCATTTACCATATTCTAAGAAGCATAAGAAATTATCAAAAAGATTATCAGTCGTTCCTAGAACCCTGCTCCAGAACTCCTATGTGTATTCTATCGATGGATTCATTTTTTATACCAATGCAAAGGGTTTACAATCCCACCAAACCCTTGTTACATTATTCCATTCTAGGAATGTATCTTGTATATTTTCACTGGAGTTGGTAGTGGGATTTAGTGAAATTCTCTTTACGAGATCCTATCATTAGTCATCTCAGGGGTGTCATAATATTTTTAACAACTATAAGACCATTCAATTTGTGAACCATCTATTATATATTGGATGATCAAAGGCTTCATTCTTAACCACATTGTCATGCCAATCTGATTTTACATGGCAAGACCATTATATCAAGGGGCCTTTTTGATATTTGGATGCCTGTTTAAAGGCTTTCCTGGGATCTTATATACTTTCTTTGGGATTCTCTAGGACTAAATGGTGACTTTTCTAGCATCATTTATGAGACTAAGTTAACATAACATGAGGGATCTTGTAGGATTTTACTAACAAGTCAAGCATGACTCCTTTGGATTAATGTTGATTTCCTGGGGTGCATAACGCCTTTCCCATGATGATCAACATATACCCATTCACAATAATCTAAATAATTGTACCCTTTAATTTAATATTTCTTTTACCAAGGCAAGGTGTCTTGTAAATCTTATGACTGTTGTTGAAGATTATCACCCTCCCCATTGGTGATGTAACATCCCATGTAATTATAGAAAATTAATTATTCATATTGATTAATATTTGTAAATTATAAAGTTTTCTTAACTTAATGGGGATATTATTTTGATTGCGTACTCGGCACGCACGAACGGGTTTCTCCGAAATCTTATGTTGCACACAAGACTGATTTGTACCAAAAAATAATACAATATTATTATTATTATTATTATTATTATTATAAATGGTAGTTAACACTTAATTTTTTTTTGGAATGAAAAAAACATACTATATTATGTTTACACATGTTAATTAATTTTTTTTACTTTCTTCTATTAAATTCGGTAGGACTAAAATGAGAATAAATCAAATTTTAAGTAAAAAATACTATAATATTATTTAAAGGTATTTTTATCACTTTTTAAAGGAGAAATATTTTTAAATATAGTTATTTAAAATTTTATATGTTCTATTTGATAAAATAAACTCCTTCTTTAGATTATGGATATCAAAATCCACATAGGTTGAAATTTGGAATTTTTCTTATAAAATTCATTTTTAATAAATAGTGAAAAATATTTCATTTTAATTAAAAAAATCATTTTCATATATATTTTCTATGTAGTTAAAATTTTATTTTTAATTTGTTTTAATGTATAATTGGATTAAATTTTTATCATGTAATACAATGTTGTTCATTGGAGGTAATTTCATGTTTAAAGTTGATATAAACCCATGTCCATCATTTGATGGTTTTTACATTTAAAAAACTTGTTATCTCATTTTGGAAATGATAATTAATTTTAAATTAATTACTAAAAATTATGTGTTTTGAATTTTAAATAATGGATTCCATATATGGAATGATAAGGTATAAATTATGTAAATATCCTCCCTTTAATTTTTTGACATTATAAATTGTAACTGTAGTAGTAATTTTTATTTACCACTTTTAAAGGGTAAATATGGTTTGTAAGGGTACCAATAATAATATAGTAATATGAAACTACACTAACAGTTATCCTAATCCTATTGATTGAGATATGGCTTACCATGACAACCTGTAGGGTGAAAATTTGGTTTTTCAAAGCCCCTTGGGTGTGATTATGACACTTAAAACATTTAATTTAAAGTGAAGAAAAATATGTTATAGACATATATCTTCTTTATAAAATAATTTAAATATTGGTTTCTATAATGGATCACTTAGACTATAAATATTAATTATAAATAAAAAATATTAACTACATCATTGTATTTTATTTTTAATTTTTATACATTAGGTAATTAATATTAAATATGACACAATGATGATGCAGTGGTGGGTTTATTAATGAATGAATCAAAAAAATGATATTAGAAAAATTAAAATAAATATTATATAAACTAATTTATATCCTACATGATTTTCTAGGATAATATGACATATTATAAAGCTATAAAATGGGTTGTTTCAATGTTATATTTCTATTTATATTTTATTTTAATTCCATACAATCAATAGTTTAAAAATCGACATACTTGATGTTTTATAAAAATAGTAATTTATTATATTATTTAATAAAAATAAAAATATTTTAAAATCCCTAAGTTACTATTAAAAGTCCTAAAATTTCATTAACTATCCAATTATGGGAAATTTACTTAATATAAGTAAACTTAATAACCATTTAATAATTAAAATATTGTTACTAAAACTAAAATTAAAAGACAATAATTAATGGTAAACAGAAAAGATAAGGTTTAAAATAAAATCAACACATGTCTAAAAATTATTATATGAGAGTAATTTTAACTTTAATCATCCTATCTTCGAGATATCTCAAGTTGAAGTCATTAAAATTTAAAAATTAATTTATAATAGTTTAATAATTTAATAGTTTCCAAAAGTGACTCTAAGAAATAATGTCTTCTATTCTCTGTCATTCTAGGGAACCTCCTGGGTGGTGATTAGAAGTGGGAGAGGCCATTTCATGACACCAGCGTCAACTCCCCCTCAACTCCTCCTCTTGATTCTATGCTGGCACTTATGGTTCTGCTTATCTCTATTTTCTCCATATCATGCTTTTTATTACTCTCTAGTGTTTTCTACTATAGGGATCGCTGTAAGGGAATACCCTCCACTGTTCCATCGATCATCCCAACATCGACAGTTTTCTGCTTAAGTCATTGGTTGCTCAAAACCCACTCTGACCCCTAGTTCATCTATTCTTATCTAGGTTGGAGATGAGTCTTCAGTTCAATGGGGCTCTAGGTAATGTGTTCCGGTGGTCAATGGGTTCTTAGGTGCTCGTGGCGTTGGCCTACTTTCGTTCTACCTTCTTAGGGTTTTCTGGTCCTAAGTGGCATTTTTTAGAGCCCCCATCCACTGAACCCTGCTCTTACCTCGAGTTCCTCGGCGCCTCTACTGCTCAGATTTGGAGCAGAAGAAGCTATGAGGTTCTAGTAAGTGTGGTTCGGTGACATTTGGTATTCCAGATGCTGCATGAGTCACTTTTTCTTGTAAAGATGACCTCTTGTTTTTCATTTTTTGTTTATGTTTTTTTGTCAAAGAAATCATTGGTGCCTTGGCTATTAGGAGTTGGCCGTTTTGTGTTTCAAGTGTTGTTGATGTTTATTATTGGTGGTGCAGGACACTGGTGTTGACGGTGATGGTGAAGGTAGAGTGACGATGATATGGAAAGTTTTTTATGCTATTGACTGGTGTCGATATTCAGATAATGGCGGTGATGATGAAGAGTTTACAATGGCGATGACAGTCTCTGGTGGAAGATCTCATTGATGATTTGGTCTGTGGTGACGATGGGGTGTTACACAACAAGGTGCACGAATCTAGGTGATCAGGCGACGTGAGGTGGCACATGTACCCAGATGGAATAATGAAGCATCTTCATCATTCATTTATAATTTTTTTGTGATGTTTTGATGTGGGTTACCATGTGTTTTCCTATGGGTTATCGCTCATCCATAAAATGGGTTCAAAATAAAAAAAATGAATTTTCAGTCAATCAGTCAAAGTTTCATAGGGTTCACATACCCTCTCTTATAAAATGTTACCATCTCTTCTCTAATACTCACACAAAAAACCATTTTGTTATCCATTCCCTACCTATAACTATTCATATAATCTCTACACTTATCCTATAATCCATTCTATATGGTATGAAGATTCCCAATGAATCATTTTGGTATATACCAACAAAAGTTACAAAATTCAGAGGTAACACCTTCTCAAAAGCTTTGTTAGTTTCATTTCCATTATCCACTACCAAAACTATAATTATTAAACCATTAAATAGAAAATCCATTATTCTAAAATTAAAATTATTCTTTTATTATAAGGTTTCAATCTAGACCTACACACACCTACATTTAATGGGTAACCAACATATTATTTCCGTGTACGGCGAACTACTTCCTCACGAAATGATGATTGTTAAATTCTCCCCAACCACATCTAATATTGGCCACTATAATGGAAAATATTATAACATATGATATATATTATATATATATTTTATCTATTCACCTATAATTTTTATATATAACATACCGTTATGGTTTCTAGCTTGGGTAAATCCAATCATCTCGTTTGAGGAAGTGTGGACTACCATCCCTTCCAAGCGATATGACTCGTTATCCCCATAAATGGGACATATAAATAACTATTTTATTAAACCTATGATAAATATATTAAATTAATATAATAATTTTATTATAATATATATTTATATCATTTAATTATTTTTCTTTTAATATGAAAAATAAATTTAAGCTGCGTTCATGTGTACGTACGACCTATCATCTCTAGGAACGATGCATTTCATTTCTTATTTTCAAATATTAAGGATTATTCTGAAAAAATAGATAATATATATATATATATATTATATTTAAATAATGAATAATATTCTATATATGATGAAATTTTTATCACATTGACAATTTACATCAAAACTAGTTCATTTTTTTACTCATGTACCAAATATTAACAAAATATCTAATATGAACTTAAATAATTATTTCATGTTTATAACATGATAATAAGTAATATAAAAGGAATAATAAAATTGGAAAATTATCTCAAGTATGTATAAATTAATCTAGTTTTATAAATAAATAAGGCATGAGATAATTCAGACACAAGGTAAGCAACTTCGTCTCAATCTCCATTTATTGAGACATATCATGATATTGTGAACGTTTAGTATTCTTCAAGCTGTATATATGACCATTTTTACATTATATATAATTAATTACTATATTCCAATTATATTTAATGTTTTTAATATTTTTATTTAATTACATGTGTTGATGTGTTTCTGAAGTGGTAAGAGACCGTTTATCTGAAACATCGTTTTAAATGTTTTAATGATATATTATTCTAAAACCTTTTATTTATTGTCCAGGTTTTCGAAATGGGTTTTCTGAATTTATTTATATGGAAATGAATGTATTAAAATATTGAATCCTTTCAAATGTTACAATGTTTTATAGTACACTTTGATTTAAAAATCTTCATTTTAAATGTTTTAAATGGTTTTGAAAATTGACTCATTATTTCAATGGCATGAAATGATTTCATGTCATTAAAAATGATATTTTATTAGTAAAATATTTCAAATTGGAATATTTTATATATTATGATTATATAATAGTACTTTGAGGAAGACGGGTGGTTATGTGATAACTCAATGATGGGTGGTTGCATGATAAACCAAACATAAATGGTTCAATGATAAACCAAGGAAGAGTGGTTTTGTTAGATCCTCAGATGCATTGGGTATGGAAGTCTATCGTATTGATATTCCATTTAGTGTTATGTGTTAATGTTGATCATATAGTTATTCAATTTAAGTATGATAATGTCCCAAGTTACCTTTACATGTTGTATGTGCTTAATATAAGCATTATGGTAATTTGTTAATTACAAAAAGGGTAAAAATGATCTTATATTCCATGAAGAGTATTCACTATTTCAAGGAAAGAAAAAGTATTTATTTAAGTTAAACTATTCATGGTTATATATTTTTACATGACCAATATTTTCCCATCATTGTGTATCCCTTACTGAAATTATTTTCTCATTCCTTGTTTTAAAATGTATTTCATAGTATTTAAAGAATAATAGAGTCAAGGATGGGTTCAAGGAGACGTTATGATGTTTAAACAAGAAACAAGACTATGTTTCTTTTTAAAAGATTATGTTTTATAAAAAAAAGAATGGATAGTGAGTAGAAGTTTATAATTTTTATTATTTAAGTTATTATATATGAGTTATGGCCTAATTATTTAAAACTCTAAACATGAAAATATCCTTAATGTGAAATATGTTCAAATTATTAACATAACTGAAGATTATATAATGTTTACAGTTGGGTCCTTATAGTTGGTGTCAGAGGTCAGTTTAGAAAAACATATTTATTATGAGTTTTGGTTAAACATATGGTAATATTATTTGCCTATTAACTTGGTTAAATCCTTGTTCTACAAGTTTTTCAAATCCTGGATTGTATTTTACAAATTGATGGAGGAGGATCTCAAAAAACATTCTTATCTCTTCATGATAACTTCCTTGCAATAATTATTCCAAAGTCATGTCTGTATTATTCTAAACCTTTTTCTAACACAAAACTCGCTTGAAAGAAGTTTTTTGAGATATCTAACACCTCCACAATACCTCGATATCATCATGGATCATGGGTCATTTATAATCAAATCTTATTTTCTCAATATTATTATATTTTTGAAAATATTAAATATTATCACGGAATTTTTATATATTTTACCTTCATACAACATTATGAAGAGGATTATTATATTAAAAATGATTTTGAAGATGGATACCCTTGCAAAAAATATTTATATTTTCTTTTAAAATATAAATTTTCAGCACCTACTTATGGTATTGTAAAAGGAACCCATATTGAACGTTTCGACTAAACCTCAGTCCAAATGTTTCATAAAAAATAATTTTTTCTTAGATATTTCGAAATTATATGTCATACATGATTATTTTAGAAAACTAATTTTTTGTGAACACCCATATGACCCAAGTTGTTCATTGTGTATTTGGTCAAAGGAAGCAACTGATTTTTAATAATCTCTAAATCAAAGATTCAATGCATGGACCTTCTATCTACGTGAACAAAATTAAGATGAAACTAAGTAGACACCATGATAATGTTATTATGTTATTTATTTTGGGAATAATTTTTTAAATCATTTTGAGGTGAAAATAATAATTCAATATATATAAGACTTCATGAATGGAGATATTGAGGTCATTATGTGTTGGGATGAAAATGATAGGTATAAGACAACCATTATGGTTGAAACTTGTTATGGTTATTTTTATCACATTATCTTATTTTTGGGAATGTTATAAGAATGATATAGTTTTAGAAAATAGAAAACCCTTAGGCTGGCTGACATTCCATCTTGTTTGGAAAGGGTGGGGGAATCGAACCCACAATTGAAGGGTGAAAAGGGTGCATCACCTACCACTAGCCTATGAGAAGTATCGAGTAATTAGGAATTTATTATTAGTTAAAAGATTTTATGGAATAAAAATAAGTGGATTTTTGGAACCTATAATTTATAACTTGAATACCCTTAATATTTCAAAATGGATTTGGATTATGTTATTATTGTTATTTCAAAAGACATTCATCATTTTTGTTACCTTAAATAATCACGTTAAATAGAATAATAAATGAAGTTAATGGTGTAATAATGGTAAAATTATATTATGGAAGAATACATGAATTTATTATGGGCTTATATGGATTTGAGTTATTTATGGAAATTATTAACATGTTAGTGAGAATATGTGATTTTAAAATGACTTTTTTGGTTTGAGACATTAAGAGTGATTTATAGAGATAAATGTTAAAATATATCATAGAAGACTATGTGATAAAATACTTCTAAATTTTGGGTTTCAATTTTAGTTTTGATTATTTTGAAATATTTTAATGAAATTTTTATATTGAATTGAATTGGTAGAACATTGGAATTACTGTTGAATTTTGGAGATTAAGATTACTCTTTGTCCTTATAAAGGATTATTATTTTTGGGGGAATTATCCGATATTGTTCAAACATTTTGTGTTTTGGCTAATATCCTAAGACTGGTGAAATATATAGATAATATTTTATGGTTTATGTGATTCTAAATAATTTGATTCAAGTGCATTATGTGTGACGAAGTCTTCTTAAATACTCATCGATTGGATAAAAAGATGTGTTTGTGGTGTAACTATATTAATGGATGAAACTCTACTTGTCAATTATGTATATTTCCATATGTTGTTATTATATACTATAAAATAACTCTGCATATTTATGAAAATTATTTTAAAAATATTTTTTATTTACTTTTCCTCTTATGAAATCATTTTTCTTTTTGCCGATCACAAATTTATGGTATGTGATTGTTAACATTCTCCTGATCATGTTTTCTATTACTCTCCATCAGAACTTTATTGTTAGTTTTCTTTTCATATCAATGTTTTCCTACATGGAATCATAGTATGGGTTATCTTAGTTTTATTTCTTAGTTTTCTTTGTTTCATTTATAGTGGAAGTTTTATAGACTCATTTTCGGATATGGTATTTCAATGAAGTTACTAATCCCAATTTTAAAAGAGAGGGGATGAAATTTCCAAAATGGGGGGGGGGGTGTAACATCAAAGATAATTATAAAATAAAATATTTTCATATTTGTTAACATTTATTAATTATGTATTGGTTTTATCTTAATTGAGATAATTTGTCTGATAGAGTAATTAGTACACAACAAAATCTTTCTCTGAAATCTTACGTTTCACACAAGACTGAGATATACCGAAAAATAATACAACATTAATATTTTTATTTTAAAAGGTAGTTTATGAGTAGTCGTTGTATTAGTGTTAATGAACCAAATTAACTATATTATTTTTATAAATTATTATTAAATTTTTTTTACTTACATCCAATAAAATTTTAGAGGCATTAAATGATAATAAAACAAATTTTATGTATAAAATACTATAATAATTTTTAAAATATAGTTTTACTACCTTTTGATGGTGAACCCTTTTTAAATATAGGTTTTGACAATTTTATAGGTTTTATTTTTGAAAATTAAAAAATTCATTAGACGAGGGACATTAAAATTCACTTCGGTTGAATCTTTTTATTTTTCTGAAAAAAAATTATTTTGTTTTGAATAGAGAAAAATACTGCATTTTAATTCAAAAAATCTTTTTTTTCAATTTTTTATATCGTTATATTTTCCTTTTATTTGGATTTAAATTTTAATTGGGTTATATTTTATCACTTAATCCAATTTTTGTCATTAGTGGTAAATTCACATTGAAATTTAATATAAATAAATCTCAATCTTTTGATGGGTTTTATGTTTAAAAAACCCATTTTCTCATTCATACAATGAGAATTACTTATAAATTATTTACCAGAAATTATATGTTTTCTATTTTGAAAAATGAATTAAATATTTGGAATCAAAAGGTCCAAAGTATGTAAATAATTACCTTTTATTTTTGGACATGATGAATATTAACTTTAGTAATTATTTTCATTTTCCAAGGATAAAGGGTAAATCAGGTAAATAAGGGTTAAAGTAATATTACAATATTATAAAACTACACTAACAACTATTCTAATCCTATCAGATAATATATGGTTGACCGAGACAACAATTTGGATGAAATATTGTCTTTTAGAAGCCACTTGGGTGTGATAATGACACTTATATCTTTTAATTTAATTTAAAGGAAAATATGCTATAAAAATATATCCTCTCTCTAATTTTTTTAATATAGTCTTATATAAATTATCTCTTTGAGTTAAAATTATCAATATAAATCTAAAACTATTTCCTAAATCATGGTATTTTATTTATATTTTATAGACATTAAATAATTAAAATTTATTATGACATAATGATGATGCAATGATTTTTTTATTAATGTGGGAGTTAAATAAATGATATTATAAATATTAAATTAAATATTATTTCAAATTTTATATACCGTAAATGATTTTTTTGTGGTATATATGACATGTAATAGGAATATTAAATGGTTTCTGTTGATGTAATCTCTTTGATTCAATTTTATTTGAATTCAATAAAATGAATAGTGTTAAAATTGACACACATGTTCTTTTATAAAAAAGTACTTTATTAAATTATTTTAAAATTCAGAAACTATTTTGAAATCAAAAAATGACTATGATAAGGTATGATGATTAATTATGTGTCTAATTATAGTAATTTTAACCCATATAAGTAAAACTAATATCCTCTTAATGTTTAAAATGTTGTAACGAAAATTAAAATTAAAATAGAATAATTTAGTGTAAACCGAACAGATAAGGATTAAAATAAATTAAATAAATGGCTAAAAATTATTGGTTGAGAAGATTTAAAAATTTTCAAATCTCATATTATATATATCACATGTGTTATCTATTTTAATTTAAATATTAATTAAAATTAATTTAATAATTTTAGAGTTTCCATGGGGGCCCCTCCCCTCTCCAATAAAATGGTACCCCTGCGTCTCAAAAATTCACATTTCAAGAACCCTTTGGTTTGTCCAAGCCTTGACAAAACCTCTTCCACAACTTCCTACGTTAATCATAGAATCATCTCTTTTGACATAAATCATAAATTGGAAGCCTTTTGGTATAAACCAAAAATAAGTTACCTGATTAAGAGGTAACAATATCTCTCATGATTTTTAGTTTCATTTCCATTATCCACTACCTAAAATATTTTTCTTTAATGATTACATAACAAAACCTATATCCTAAATATACTAGGATATTGTTATGATATGTTCTCTATCTTTACATAAAAACACATCCATTTAAGGGGTAATGAACTTACTGTTTTTGTGTATGGAGGAGTACAGCCTCACGAAACAATGAATTTTCAATTTTCCCCTTCCGCATATCCTGGTGGCCATTATAATGGATATTGTTTCTAAATATGATACATATTATATTTATATTTTATTTATTCTCCTATAATTTTTATCTATAACAATCCTTTATAATTTCTATGTTGTGTAAATAGGATAATTTTATTTCAGGATGTGTGAACTACCACCCCCTCAAAGAGATATGACTAGTTCCCACTATACATTGATCATACAAAGGATGGTTTTATTAAATATATGTGACATATATGAAATTAGTATAATACTTATATTATAATATTTATTTACATCAATTGATTATTATTCAGTTAATATGAAAATTAAATGAAAGTAGTTTCCATTCATACGTAGGGCCTACCATCTCCATGAACGGTACATTTCATTTGTTATCTCCAAGTATTATGGATTATAATAAATACCAATATATTTGATATATATTATAATTAAAACATGAATACTTTTCAAAAAATGATATAATTTTTTCCCTATGGACAATTTATATAAAAAAAGTCCATTTTTACAGAAGTTCCGAATAAAAAATCCAATATGATCTTAAATAGTTATGTAATTTTCATCACATGGGAATAAGTGATATAAATTTAATGAAAGAAATGAAAATGTTTCTAAAGAAATTAGTAATTGTCCTCAGTTTATTCTTCAACAAAATAAAGAATATACGAGACAATTCAGACTAATGGTAAAAGACCTTGTCTCAATCTTCATTCATTGAGGCATATCTTGATATTGTGCACCATTATTATTCATTAATATGTTCATATTAACCTGTTTAAATTTCATATCATAAATTAATGTTTTATCATGATATTTATTGTTTTTTAATTTTATTCCCTATTGATTTTTGTTCAAGAGTTTCTCAAGTTGTAAGGGACTCTCAACTGAAACATCGTTTCAACTAATTGAAAGATTTATTATTTTAAAACCTTATATTTATTGTCCATTTTATAAAAATGGTTTTTATGGATCACCTTATAATGGAATTAAATATTTCAAATGTTGATTTCTTTAAAATGTTTCAAAGTGGTATGGGATTCTTTTGATTCAAAAATATTTTTTTAAATGGTTTTAAAAATGGAATAATTATTTCAATAACTTCAAATGATTTCTTATGATAAAAAATGAGATTTTATGAGTGAAATGTTTACAAATGAAATATTTTATATGTTATGATTATATCATGGTACATGGAAAAATATGGTTTGTTACCTGATAAACCAATGTTGGGTGGATACATAATAAAAAAATATAATTGGTTCAATGATAAACCAAGGACGGGGGTGGGGTGGGGGGGGGGGGTTACTTTATATATCCTAAAATGCATTGGGTATTCAATTAGGCCGTATGGATATTCCATTTAGTGATATGTGTGAATGTCTACTGAATTTTCATTCCATTTTAGTATTATTATGTCCCATGTTACCTTTATATGTTATACGTGCTTTATATGAGTGTTTTGGTTATATATTCATTACAAAAAGTGTAAGAAACAAGTTTATATTTAGTGAAGAGTAATTAGACTTCATAAATGTGAAAAATATTCCTTTATGATAAAGTATTCATTGTTTAAATATTTTCACAAGACTAATATATCTCAATAATTATGTATCCATTACTAATATTTTTATGCTCATCACATGGTTTGAAAGGTTTTTCATATGATTTAATGAATAATAGAGTCAATGATTGGATCAAGGAAATGTAATGATGTCTAAACATGAAATGAGGACGATTTTCTTTTTAGATGGTTTTGTTTTCTGAATGAGAGAACAGATAGTGAGTATAAGTTTCTGATTTTTAATATTTTAGTTGTTATATATGAGGTATGGACTAATTCTTTAAATATATAAACATGCAATGATTCGTAATGTGAAACATGGTAAAATTATTGACTTAACATAAGATTATGTAATTTTTATGGTCAGGTGAATATAGGTGATGTATCGCACCACCAATGGAGGGATTTTGGTGATCCATGAGCATTGTAATTGATATCCCTTAAACTTTTCTATGGAGATGAAGGGGAAGCTCAGGACTAAATGAGAATGTATGTGGCCCTTCACATGAAGAAGGTTCCATGTCGGTAGGCTCTAGCATGATAGGGTTGACATTTCACTCGGGATTTTGTAGTACCGTAAAGACCACATGGGCACATCACATGAAGATCTATGACCTCATAAGGCATCCTTTTTCTTCATATTTTTAATACATTTTCAGGGGTTTGGATGAGTGTAGGCATTCACTGATTGATATTTCTTGTGATGTGGAGGACTTATCTTGGCCTTTTTTGTACGATCAAAATGATTCATGGATTCCTTTACCATAAAAATGAGTATTTCTCAAAGGGGATTTGTGTAATATGTAGCAAGTCTTGCACTGTACGAGGCCTACTTGGATGACCTTACCATGGCCATGAAATCCGATGTCCTACTGTATGTTATGCAATCTATTTATATTTTTAAAATTTTATTCCTTTTCATTGTGGGTAAAATATTTACCACACTTCATATATTTGATCCCTTGTAGGTTTTTTTCTCATTTAGAGAACATCAATAGTTATATATAATTATTTCTTTTTTGGGGTCCACCTTATTATATTATGATATTCTATATCATGACTATCTCATTAGTCCTAGAATATAATGTTATACTTGAATATCTATCCTTAAAATGGATTTTACTCGATGGATTCTAAGGTTATTATAGTGACTTGGGTTTTTCCCCTGTCAGTATTTCGAATATTCATATGAATAATTCCAGAGCTAAGCGTGAAGACGGTGTGCGATTCCGAGGCCCGGTGTGCCTAGAATAAGTTTTATAAAAATATTAAGTATTTTTATACTATGCACGTGGCAGGGGTATGTTATCTCTTAAATGGTAGCTCAGATTGGAAATCTGATTGCATATTTGCATTCAAAATGTTCCGTTTACCTTAGGGAAGGTGTAAAAGTTGCAGGTATGGGCCTACTATGAGAGATTTCACCCAGGGGAAAATCATCATTTGGAAATAATGACTTAGTTATTTTTATCACTGGCGTTCCTTTTGAATAACATTAGAACGAAGTCTTGGAATGGAAATCTGAGTCTTCTGTTGAGTTCTAAATGGGGTGTTTTGCATAGGCGTGATATAAAATAGGTGGGCATGGAGGTTTCGGAATCCGCACATGTCGGCAGAGGTTTATAGTGTTTATAAATTCCATTTGAGTGTTGGAAATAAGGGGTAACCCATTTTCTATTCTCTCTATCTCTCCCTCTCTCTCTATCAAACGTTCTTTGGCGTTCTTCACCGTTCTTCACCGGATTAAGGAGTGAACTCTGGAAGATCGAAGTGGGATCACATTGGGTGTGTTGCCAACGACGAATGACCAGATCGAGGTAGGCTTTCAATTTATTTTATCCGCTCCTTCATCAATTTCTTGATTTTTTTTGAAATCTATCATTTTAATTCTATAATCACAGAATCAGGATGATGGTAGAATGAACACAACCACTGTCCAAGTCCTGTTCTAAAACTCGTGTTCGACACATTCTTTATCTTTCTTTGAATGAAATTTTGGACGCGCCAAAACCTTGATGGATCGTTGATCGAGGGTAGGCGCTGTGAAGGCCTCATCCCAAGGATTCAAAATCCACCCGCAGATTTGAAATCTGGCCACCGAAGCAGTTGTGGTAGCCAATGGAAGGTCCAGATCTGGAAAGGGGTGGCCGGACGGAGGTCGAGCTAGAGGCGCAGAAGAGTGCGGCGACCGGAGGGTAAGCGTTGGGTGTGGCCGGTGCGGGCGGGGTAGCTCCAGAGGAGCGGGGTGCCCAGGAGGCCGCAATAGAGAAGAGGGTGGGGTGACCAGGCAGCCGCGGTGTGGGAGTCCAGAGTCGGGCGGTGCACTCGTTCGACGGGAGAGGTGCCCTCGGCCTGTCGCGGTCGGGTGGACCCCAAGGCGCTGACCTAGGGGGAGCCGCAGACATGGACCTGCAACACGCGCGTCCTACTGGTGCGGCGCGTGGAAAAAGACCGGCCAAGTGGTCGTTCTATTTGGAAGAACCAGACCCTAGGGGTCGGGTGGTTTTCAGACAGGACGCGGCCATCCGACCAGACCTACAGCTGGACCGCGGGCCGACGGTCGAGACCGGGCCGGTTAGGGTCGACCAGGCCAATTTGGGCCCCCTTGTGTTCAAGGGGGCGTAACTTTTAAACTGTGATTCTGATTGATGTGCCATTAGCGGCCATGGAATCAAGTTTGCAAGAAAGACATTTTGAGATGCACCTTTCACAGTTCAGGATAAAATAAAGGTGTGGGCCCCATAGGGTCTAGTTTTCACGTTTTACGATGAAATTTCGCTTTTTCTCCCGATGTCCGTTTGGAGTGTTTGAGTAGTTGATCCCATGTGTTTTTTCGAGGGTATTGAAATTGTATGATCCGCATGATGAGTTTTAGGATCATAGTGTGGGCCTCACACGGGCTAACTATGGTGAATAGTTCCTTTTTCACAAGCTGTCTGTTTCGGGCGAGTAAACAGCCTATCATGCTTGTTGTTTCATGGGGATTGTGATGGTGGCTTCGGTATCGGCCTTCGAGGTTCACGGTGTGGCGTTGTGGCAGGTCACTCAGGTTAGAGATGTTTAGAACATTAGTGGTTGAGGGTACCCCCATGGTTCGTTCCAACGAGGGTTTGCATGAAATCACAACTTTAGTATAGGTTTGTGATCCTCCTGATGGAATGTTTAATCTATTAGAGTTGTGGAACCCCACCGGTTGGCCCAGAGTGGGATCCTATAGCATTGTTTTCCTTGATCAAGTTCTTGGTATCGTTGTGACCACTTATCCATTGGTGGAGATCCCCTATCAATCAGGTTAACCCCGTAGGGTTTGTGGCATCACCGGGAATATGATCCCCAACGTAGTGGGTCGTACTCTGTAGGGTTTTGGCATCATCAGGTATATGATCCCCTACTCAGCATGAGGATTATAGTAGGGTTCCAGTATCATTGGTTATACAATCACCTACTTAGTGCATGGCTTCTGTAGGGTTGCGGCATTGTCAGTTCGATCCCTTACATCACGAGACGTACCAGATAGGGTTTCGGTATCATCATTACCGTCATGAAACGGGTGACGATCCTCCATATGAGTGATGTGTTTCTGATGAATGCCAGATTGGGTTGTGGTATCCCCCAGCAGACCCTAGGAGTGATCCCCTATCTATGTGATCTTCTTATACCTATGTGGGTTCTGGTATCCCTTAGAAGAACCTAGGAGCGATCCCCAATTTTAGGAGTTTGGTATTTGTGTTGTTTCAGCGAGGTTTCCTCAGTGACGATATCCGACGAGCGTGATCTCTCGGGTGAGCATCTAAGATGTTTTTGGGACCCGATGGAGTGTATCTCCAGGATGAGTGTCATCTGGGATGACAGTGATCATGGAGTGTTCTCTCCTAGTTGTGAACTGTTGCTAGTAATGAGGTCAGAACCACATGAGGCTTGGTGCCTATTGAGTATATCTGGATCGCTCTTTTTATATGTATGGGCATAAACTCGAGATGTACTGACTAGTCATGTTTAGCCGAGGACGGTCTTGAGATGAAGTTTCTCTCTCGTTTGGGTTCCATCTGGCTAGGATGAGTTGAATGTTTCCTTTCAGTCGGTCCCCTTCTTTTTGGGGTTTTGGGGTGCCTACTGGGTATTTTATATACTCACCCCTGCATGGGAATTTCCCACACATGTTTAGGCCTTTCGACGGATTTCCAGGAGGACCTGGAGCTAGCGGAGCTTAGTGAGCGAGGCTGACTGGGGTGTTTACCAGAGCTGTGCTGAGGAGCATACCGGTGGGTGCTTTTGGTAGCGTTTCCCTCCTTCTGAGAAGGTTGGACGCTATTGTAGTTTTTTGGTGGGACCTGTTTTCCCCTTTTTTACATCTTTTGAACAGTGGTTTGGGATAGATGTATGCATGCTTTTCCTTTTTAGTTTTTATATACACATATCTGCACTATTGCATGGAGGTGTATGCGGGTGCTTGTGTACATGTACCATAGGCAAATTCCTCCCATGTGTGCGATAGCCTACTCAGCGTTACACGACAACCCCGGGCCTATTGGAGGCGGGCTTGGGGAGTCACGGATCGAGTCCCGTTGGGTCGGGTTGTGACAAAGTGGTATCAGAGAAGGTTCCACCTTTAGGATCACAGAGCATATCTGGTCTAGCTGTGAGTTTGTTTTGGGTTCATAGTGGCAGTTTCAAGATGTTTCGAGTTCGGCTTCCCAGCATGGGACTCATGTGTTGGTGTGGTGACCAACGTATCCATTCAATATGACTCTGATATCTTGTTTTTCGACTCAGGACGTTCGTACACTGGTCACTGGGGAAAAAATAACGGCACATGCATCATATTGGACTGGGGTTTTTTGGTTTTCCCATGTTCGTCTTGAGTCAGATCTCCAGATATACTCTTTGAATATGGTGCTTCTTGATTGTATTTTAGGATTACTCCATGATGACAACTAGTGAGAGTTGCACAGCAGGTTTGTGGTGATGATCTTCCCCGTGTATAGGCTATATACCAGGGCGTGGGTTCTGAGGCTGTACCTCCATGTTGTCCACCTGTTGAGCCACCACCTGTCGAGCAGCTGGCTGTGTAGGTAGTGTAGGATAAGGTTGCGCGCTGGCTAAGTGCACTGCACGAGTTCCAGAGGTAGCGACCACAGAGGTTCCTGGGTGATCCAGACCCTCAGGCATCTGATGACTGGCTCGAAGTAGTCAACAGAGTTTTCAGCATGGTGAGAACGCCCCCATACAAGATAGTGGTCCTAGCGGCGAGCCTTCTGCATGGTTCAGCTGGGCGATGGGGGAGTTTGGTGATTCAGTACCACGATGAGGAGATGCTAACATAGGCAGAGTTTGAGTAGATCATTAGGGAAGAGTTCTATCCAGTGACGGTGAGGTCAGTGCGGATCCAGGAGCTTCTACAGCTTCGACAGGAAGGGATGACTGTGTCAGAGTACTCAGCGAGGATTACAGACCTATCATGTTACTCCCTGGATATGGTCTGAGACCCGTTATTTAGGGCTCAAAGATTTGATTAGGGCCAACATAGAGACATCTGGGCAGGTGTGGTTTTCTTGTGTATGCCCACCTATGCCAGAGTGATGGAGCGAGCCTTAGTGGAGAAGATATTTTTGGCTGAGCAAATTCAGCCCGTCTGTGTTGGGAACCTAGCAGCTGAGACATCGGCTAATGGTAGCCAGTGGTAGGCGCAAGGGTCTGGACCTAGCCGATGTTTTAAGAGGTGACCTGAGGATAGAAGATCTGAGGCCCAGGGCTCACAGGCTAGTTTTGGTCAGCCGCAGGAGAGACGGTGTTACACTTGCGACGGTCAGGGACATATTTCTAGAAATTGTCTGACCCCGTGCTTCTGAGAGGGATCTGGTCGATATGCCACCTTGGCAGCGGCAATGTCTCATGTTTGGAGGTCTGTAGGGAGAAAGGTGTAGCGATGGAGATGGTGTAGTAGTTGGAGGTGGTAGGTTGTATCATATGCCACCACCACTACCCCCTGGTGGTCCACACTGAGCTTAGGGAGCTGGAGGGTAAGGGCGAGGACAACTACATTCCCTAGAGGCTGTTGACCCAAAGTCTCCACGGATGGATAGAGGTACACCTTGTGTCCTTTCTACTTTCTGCAGTAGTTTTGATAGACAATGTTTAGGGGTACTCTTCCCTTTCCATTGCTTGCTCGAGTTTTTTTCAAGGCGTTGGTGAGACCCTATGGGGGTGTTGTTCGACATGATTCGAATGCGTGAGGAAGAGGGATCCTTCCCCCACTGAGACGCATTTTTGTGACACGATCAAAACCGTGCAGGCGATTTAGTGATGCCCAAAGAGGATAGTGTTGAGGTGTTGTGGGTGAGTCCCTCTGACTTATATGTTCATGCAGGGCTGTTTATTGGCGAACTGGATGGCATGGGTGACCCAATTTAGAGTCTAGTTGGTTTCCTTATGATTATGGATTTTCGGGGATGAATAGTTCTATGGTTGGGAGGATATAGAGACTCAGGTTTTGGTCTTGTAAAACTTTGGAATATTCCTATGAATAATTTCAGAGCTACGCGTGAAGACGGAGTGCGATTCCGAGGCCTGGTCTGCCTGAAATATATTTTTTAAAAATATTAAGTATTTTTATACTATGCACATGGCATGGGTGTTTTATCTTTTAAACGGTTGCTTGGATTGGAAATTTGAGGGCACGATTGCATTTGGAACGTGCTGTTTACCTTAGGAAGGGTGTAAAATTGCGGGCGCGGGCCTACTGTGAGAGATGTCATCCAGAGGAAAAATCATCATTTTCAAATAATGACTTAGTGATTTTTATTACTGGAATTATTTTCGAATAACATTCGAATGAAGTATCAGAAAGGAAATCCAAGACTTCTGTTGAGGTCGAAATGGGGTGTTTTGCCTAGGCATGATATAAAATAGGTGGGCACAGAGGTTTCGGAATCCACGCCTGTCGGCAGAGTTTCGGAGAGTTTATAAATTCCATTTGAGTGTTGGAATTAATGGGAACCCATTTTCCCTTCTCTCTATCTCTCTCTATCTCTCTATCTTGAATTTTTTACGGCGTTCTTTTCCGGATTGAGGAGCGAACTCCAGCAGTCGAAGTCGAATCGCAGCGGGCACGTTGCCAACGACGAACGACCGGATCGAGGTAAGATATTGGTTGATTTGTTTCGCTCCTTCGTCAATTTCTTGAGGTTTTTTTTTGAAATTTGTCATTTTAATTCTATAATTTTAGAATTGGGACGATGGCTGAACGAACATGGCCACTGTCCGAGTCCCGTTCTAAAACCCGTGTTCGACGCGTTCTTCGTCGCTCTTCGACTGAAATTTTGGACGTGCCAAAAACTTAATGGATCATCGATCGAGGGTAGGTGCTACGAAGTCCTCGTCCTGAGGATTCCAAATCCACCCGTGGATTTGAAATCGAGCCGCCAGAGTGATTTTGGTGGCCGACGGAAGGTCCAGATCCGGCAAGGGGTGGCTGACCGGAGGTCAAGCCGGAGGTGCGGGGAGTGTGGCGGCAGGTGGATGAGTGGAGGCCAGAGGGTTCGGTGTTGGGTGTGGCCAGTCTGGCGTCAGGTGCGGCTGGTGCGGATGGGCTAGCTCCAGAGGTGCGGGGTGCCCAGGTGACTGCAATGGAGCGGGCAGTGGGGTGACCAGGCAGTCGCGGCGTTGGCGACTGATGTCAGCCAGTGCACTCGGCCGGCTGGAGCAGTGCCCTCAGCCTGTCGCGTTCGGGAGGACCCCGAGGCGCTGACCTCAGTGGAGCTGCGGGCAAGGACCCACAACACGCGGTCCTGCTGATGTGGCGCGCGGACAAAGACCTGCCAAGTGGCTGATCTGTTTGGAGGAACCAAACCCGAGGGGTCCAGTGGTTTCCGGACAAGCCGCGGCCAGTAGGCCGTGGTGAGCTGGACCAGACTCGTGGCTGGACCGCGGGCCGGTGGTGTACACCGGGCCGGCCGGGGTGGACCGGCCCAATTTGGGCCCCCTTGTGTTCAAGGGGGCGTAACTTTTGAATGGCTCGTCCGATTGACGCGTCGTCGGTGTCCGCAATATCATGTCACCAAGACAGGATTTTTGAGATGCTCCATTCAGCGTTTGAGCTAAAGTCAAGGTGTGGGCCCCAAAGGGCCCGGTTTCCACGTTTTATGATGAAATGTCACTTTTTCACCCGACATCCGTTTGGTGTGTTTGAGCAGTTGATCCTGTGTGTTTTTTTGAGGGGATCGCAGTTGAATGATCCACTTGATGAGTTTTGGGATCCTAGTGTGGGCCCCACATAGGATAGCTATGGTGAATAGTGTCCTTTTCACCAGTTGTCCTTTTCGGGTGCGTAAACAGCTTATCATGCGTGTTTTTCTATTTCGATCGTGATGGTGGCCTCGGTATCGGCCTTGGAGGTGTGCGGTGTGGAGTTGTGGCCGGTCGCTCGGGTTAGCGACGTTTGGACCAACAGTGGTTGAGGGTGCTCCCTTGGTTCATTACTAAGAGGGTTCGCGTGGCATCACAACCTTTGTATAGGTTTGTGATCCTCCTGATTGGATTTTTAATCTATTAGAGTTGTGGCATCCCTATAGTGGGTCCAGAGAAGGATCCTCTAGCATCGTTTCCCGATATAGAGTTATTGGTATAGTTGTGACCGCTTATCCACGGGCAATGATCCCATATCTAACTGGTTAACCCTATAGGGTTTGCGGTATCATCGGGAATATGATACCCTACATAGTGGGCTGTGCTTAGTAGGGTTGTGGCATCGTCGGGTATACTATTCTCTAATCAGCATGAGGATTATAGTATGGTAGATGTATCTTTGGTTATACGATCTCCTACTCAGCATGTGGTTTCTCTAGGGTTGCTGCATTTTTAGTTCGATCCCTTACAATGTGATATGTAACAGATAGAGTTTTGGTATCATCGTGACCATCATGCCATGGGTGACAATCCTCTATCTGAGAGACGTGCTTATGACGAATGGTAGATCGAGTTGTGGTATCCCCCAGCGGACCCTGGGAGTGATCCCCTATCTGTGAGATCTTCATATACCGGTGTGTGTTCTGGTATATCTTAGAAGACCCTAGAAGTGATCCCCTATCCGAGTAGTTTGGTGTTTGTGTTGTTTCAACGAGGTTTCCTCAGTGACAATATCCGACAATTGTGATCTCTCAGGTGAGCGTCTGAGATGTTTGTGGGACCAGATGGAGTGTATCTCTTAGAAGAGTGTCATTTGGGATGACAGTGATCATAGAGTGTGCTCTCGTGGTTGTGAACCGTTTCTGGTAACGAGGACAAAACCTCATGAGGCTTGGTGCGTGTTGAGTATATCTTGATCTCTCATGGTATATGTATTCGCATACACCTGAGCTGTGCTGAATAGTCATGTTTAGTGGATGATGGTCTCGATATGGAGTTTCTCTCTTGTTTGGGTACCCTCTGGCTAAGATGATATGATTGTTTCTTTCAGTTTCTCCCTTTCTTTTTGGGATTTTTGGGGTGGTTACTGTGTAATTTATATACTCACCCTTGTACGGGCTTTCCCCGCACATGTTTGTGTTGTGTATAGACCACAGGACTTTCGACGGAGTTCGAGGAGGACCTAGAGCTGGCTGAGCTTAATGAGAGAGGCTGACCAGGGTGTTTACAGGAGCTATGTCAAGGATTATCGGTGGGTACTTTTGGATGAATTTTCCTCCTTCTGATCAGGATGGATGCTTTTGTAGTTTTCTAACGGTGGGCCATGTTTTTCCCATTTGTACTTCTATTGAACTCTAGTTTGGGATAGATTTATGCATGTTTTTTCTTTTCAGTTTTATATACACATATCTGCACTGTTGCATGGAGGTGTATGTGGGTGCGTGTGTACAGGTACCATAGGCTAATGCCTCCCATGTGTGTGATAACCTACTTGGCATTAGACTCCAACCTATGGCCTATTGGAGGCAGGATTGGGCAGTCACGGCTTGTGCCCCATTAGGTTGGGTCGTGAGAGTTACATTCATTTCACTATTCTATTTTAAAATGCATGGGAAATTTATGATATGGTGAACCATCATTTCTTTTACATGGTGCAATCACTACCTGTTGAAGGTAATTTTCCATATTCTTAAAATTTATTTTTTTTAAACAACCAAATCTTTTTATTTTTTTAAATCAAATTCACATTAATATATAGTAGTGTTGTAAGTGTTTATAATAAGTTAATTTTCATTTTTTGACTTGGAAACATTCTTATATAACTCCATTATTCCAATTCAATTTTAGTGTAACTAATGAATAATTTGCATCAAATTTACTTCATTATTTATAGTGTTTTACAAATCATCCTTATAACTTGACTATAAAATGATAATTACCTCAATGGTTATTTTACTTATAAGTGTCCTATGTATAATATTTCAATTACATAAGAAAAATTTATATTATTACACCATTTTTTATTATTTTTATAATGTATATTCACCCATCATTAATATTTTTATACTTATCCAATCAGTATTCATGTTAATACAAGTTCAATTTCAAATGATCATATTCAATATCTTTTAATTAAAATGTTTCTAAACTCGTTAGAGTTTTTTGTAATTATTTGGAATTCTGTGAGCCAAGTTTTATTGTTTCTACGATGTACTTGTATATTTAGTGCATCCGCTACCCAATTTCCTTTTAAAAATAGTTAAAATATTTTATTTCAATACATATAAAATTATTGTAATCCGTAGTATGTACCTTTAATTCTTATTTCACAATGAATATAAGGATTTTTTATTATAAATTTTACTTCATTGAGATAAGATTTGAATTCAGAAATTAATTCCTTTTTATAATCTATATATTGGTCATGAATTACTTTTTATGTCGTCCAAACCAAATTTATTTTATGGGTGGGGGAATAAACTTATTGGAAATACATTATTTCCTTTGTCTTACCAAATCCTCAAATGTTATTGGAATAATTTTACTTACAATATATTTCCTATGAGAACAATAAATATTTCATCCTTTGATTCATGGTCATTCAACAATATAGAATACATTTATTTATTGAGGAATTATTTAGATGATTTATACTTTTTATTTCAATATTGATTTTTATTGATTAGTAATTCATAGTGGTTATATACTATTTACTTTATTCATTCATCCATATAATGAATAAGTTGGATTAAATTAGTGATGAATGGGATCTAGTTTAGATAGTCCCTTGATGTATTAATTGGATCCATTAGACTTACTATCTTGTTTAATGTTTCATATTCCTACTAAATATTTTTTATATTTCCACATTCCTATAATTGTAAGATCATGATGTCTAAGATCATAAAGTCTTTATCTAAGACTTGTGATTAGCTGATCATCATTATGAATTTCATGGCTAAGGAACCTTTTATTATTGTTATTATTTTATTTTAATTTACTTTATTATCAAAGGATATATTATGATTTCCTTATCATTATGTTATGGAATTATTTATTTTTATTTATTACACAATGATTGTTTGTAATCATGTTATTATCTATTATGTTTTTGGATTTCAATTACTTACATGTACCCATACTGAACATTTCTCTTTAGCATTCTTGTTTTTTGATTTCATCGTGTGATGAAGAAGTATATTTCACATAATATTTTGAATGGGATAGATTTTACGAAAAAAGATTATGATATATTGAAGTATTATTATGCATTTTTTTGTTTCATATATAGTGAAACAATTTTCCATTAGTTTCTAAAGATGCAGGATATATTATTTTATGATTTTTTGCTAATTATCTAAATTAGGATTCCCAAATGGTTTAAAAATTTATGCAAAGAAATATTTGAATAAATTCACATAATTATGTGAATATTATGTTAATGATTTTATAGTCAGTATCAAATCCAGTAAGAATATAATGTTTTGTTGACATTATATGTGGAAGAACATGTTTTGGAAACCACACATATGTGCACCAAAAATGATAATTAAAAAAAAAATAAACATATCATCATAGAATAACACATAAAAAAGAAATGGGTTTCATAAAAATATAATTATCACATAAAATTAATCCATATAGAGAAAATATTTTGATGTTATTATAAGATCATATACCCATTGAAGGATAAAAGTTCATAAATTATACTGAAAAAATGAAAAATACCTTTAGAAGACAATTTGAACATTTCATTGGAAACATGAAATTATCATTTTAATTCAATATATTCTTAAATATTCCATATTATTAGGTTATATATTTGAATATATATGTAAAATTATATAATTATATTTAAATTAAAAAATATCTATCACAATTATAATAGTTTTTCAAGCACTAAACATTAAAATAAATATTATTCTAACATGTTTTGAAATAATACATGATAAAACTATTCATAAACCCTATAAAAGTTAATTTTAATAATTAAAAAACAAAATTAACTACGATACATATTCAATTTAATTAATAATTATAAAATTTATAATATTAATCTTGAGAAAATTTGAATGAACATGTATATATGGGAAAAACATTTCACATAAAGAGAAAATACAATTTTATTTTCTTAAAATAATTTTCTCACACATTTTAAGTACTAATGTGAGAATAAGAAAATAAAAACATGAACACATTAGAAAAGAATAAGGGAGAAGAATTAAAATGGAGTTTATGATATGAAAATAACTTAATTACCTCAATGGATATTAAGTTATAAATGATCCTTATTATAAATCAGTTTTCAATACAAACTCGTATATTATTTCTAGATATTCATATTACATGACCTTGTCCTGTTGTAAGATATATTTAGATTTATTATATTTTTAAAAAATAAAATTATTCATACTATTAATACTATATATCATTTCATTATTATATTTTGTTACCCATCAATTAACAATTATTCATCAAAAGCATCATTTGGGTTAAAACTGGAATGTTTCCCATGCATGTTCTCTTTTAACACTTCTGGCTATTACATATATTTCATACATTTGTAATTTAAATTAATAAATTTATTTTAAAAATATTTAATCATTATAAAATATTTTATAATGATTTATATAAGGTTGTGACAAAAAATGATTTACACCTCTTCCAGGTGATGGTAGTTTGTACATATACAGGATTAATGATTTCATATTCTTATGAATTAATGAAATGAAAGATAAATAATAATATATCATCATAATATCATCATAATTTAAAAAATATCATATATACTAATTAAATATACAAACATGGGTATCTATTAATTGTATTCATGAAACAAATCACATCACTTCATGGAGGTGATAGTCCACACGTATACCCATCTGACATTATCATTTTTTATAGGATATTTAAGAGGGTGAAAATTTATGTAATATTAAAATAAAATAATTTTAGTACAGTTATGATACTTATTTCATCATTTGTTCATTGTTATAGATTATTTAGAGGCGAACTAGGTATAATTAATCTGAATATATATTGGTAAATAAAACTGCCTTTTTTGAGAAACTTGTTCGGGATTATGCCTTAAAAATTTTCAATTTAGTCATAGGAGAATACTAGAAGATATATGATATAAGTAATGGATTTATAAACATATTTTTAAAGTTAATATCCATGTTATATGGATCTAATGGTGAAATGGAGTGTGGGGGGGGAGAGGGACCTCCTTTTATAAGTGATGTTGGGGGAAAACACATAAATAAATAATAATCTAATGTGCAATAGAGTAATTTTCAAGTAAAATTGTAACAAAAGAAATATAAATTAAAATATAAGGTATTTTTGGCTATAAATACAACATAGAAATATAATTTAGACCTTTCAATCTTATTTTATCAATTTTAAATTTATTTTATGCCCTATTATCCATTTTAACCTTTATCATTTTGATAAATTTTTACCTGAGTTACTATTAATTATGAACAAGAATGAAATTGAGAAAGGTCAAAATTTGGGACACAATAATTTCATATATAGAAATAATTTTATTAAATTAAATTCATATATTATTTATAAATTCAATTTAAAATAGACGTGAAAAAAATTTAATCATAACATTGAACTTATTAGTATTCATTTCAAAGTAACAATAATTAAAGTTGTGTTAAAATATTTTAATCAAGTTAAAATATTAACAATTCATTAAAAAAGTATCTAATAGTGATTAATTATTTTTATCTTAATAACAAAAAAACGAAAAAATAAATGTAGTTAATGAGAAAAAAATTTGTATTTCAGATTAAAATACTATTATTATTAATTATAATAAACTAATGACTATTGAATTAATTTGATAAATGTATAAATAATAATTTCACATATATTCAAAAAATTGAATAATTTTTTAAATATAACACATCATTGAAAAATAATGGTTGTAAATATAATATTTCAAAACGTTTTTCTAAGATCAATATTTTTTCTTGAGAGAATTGCATATTATTTTTGGTAATTATATCTCCTAAAATACCATATAATGTTATTAATTTTATAATGTATAATAATTATTCAAATTTTTTTTTTCATGCTTCACAAGATATCAAAGTTATAATATATATTATAAAATCTTGGGGTGTTACATTCTACTCCTCTTATTAGAATTTCACTCCAAAAATTCTACGACTTTGATAAAAAAAGACCCATCACATCCCATATCTAGGTTTCCATATAGATTCATCAAAAGACTAATTCATCCAAATAATATTTACCAGGTGAGTAGTGTTACCTCATTTCATGTTATCCATAAAATCCAATATATCTACGGAATATTATTTAAAAGAAAAAACACGATCCAATGGTCTAGCCATTGAGTTTAGTACATCTGAAGGATGAGGTATTTAGTTACTTCGATGGGATACATAAACAAAAAGTATATGAAAAAAGTAGTTATTATGAAGTTCTATGAAATATTCTATAATCCCAATATAATCAAAAATCGCGATGGACTAATCTGTATATGGATTCACACTCCCTTTTTTATAAATTGAAAAAACATCTTCTATGGAGATAATCAAATCTTACATTGATGCTAACAATAAACTCCATATATCACTGAATATGGCTAAAATAAATGTTTTATTGACTCGATGATTTCATGATGTGTTACTAAATGTCTATTACCATTGCTCCCACTCAAAAAGTACATCATTTAAGAATATCATTTTTCCTCCTACATCAAAATAACCTCTGACAGATTCGCCCCAAATATTAGAGACGATTAGTGGTTTAAATTTTATGAATTTGAAATTTTTGAAATCAATCCCATGTAGTTTTTAAGTTTCTCCATCCACATAGTGATATAATTGAAATTGACCTCATTTTTAGTTGTATTAACACATATATTACCATAAAATATTTACACACATTTCAAAAATAGTACCCCTTACTAAAAATGTTTATCCCCTTTTAAAGATCCTCTAATTTCAAAAAATTTATGACACTACTATCAACTCTAAATAATTGAATTATTTAAAATATCTAGCACTAGGTGAATGTATTCTCATGCACCGAGATCTATCCAAGAGACTTCTTATTTTCAAATATAGTAGAAATAGTTCAATCTCCCCCATCTCAATATGAGTTACTTCACTTATAACAAAATTAGTATAAATATTTATTCCCATTAATAGGGTTGATCGAAGAAAGAATGATCTTTAGACCCTCATCCACATGATTTAAGGATTTGACATTATCATGTACCCATCATGTACAAGAAATAAATATTGATATAGTCTGTTAGTCTTGCCCAGTTTTATTTGATCACATATTGATAATTGATTTATATAGTAAAATATATGCTGAAGAAATCAATCTTTCATGTTAATAAAGGCAAGACCTCATTATATTGTGTGAATGTGGCTCAAAACATTTATTAAATATTTTATTAAAGAATAATATTTCATAAACAAAATCAAATTTCTTCTTGATTTCTCAATAAGATTAGACCATATTCACTTCCTTTATAGAGCATGACATGTGAATCACCAACAAGGTAATTTAAAATGATAATTTTTATTATGTTCTATCTTCATGTTTGGTTTAGGAATATAAATTATTCATTTATATTTTTTTACTTATCATGTGTATGTCTATTTTTATATTCATGTATGAATTAAGACATTATTCACTGTATTCTTCATTTAATTGATTTTTTCACCTTCTCAAATATAACTTTCTTGAAAGTATAATTGCTCTTTTATTTCTAACATATTTCATATAATTGTATCACCCAAACATTTGTTATATTGAATGTGGTGTACACCAATTCATCCTCATGTAATATCCATCATGACTCATATACCCACAAACATGATGTATTTGAGTGAAAATATCAAATTAAAACTCATGAATGTGTGATTTAAAGGATAAGAGGTTTTGGTATATCATATTATTTTTAAAAGAAATTTTTAACATGAATCATTATTTCCATAACACAGTGTAAGAACAAACATATGACGTGTTTAATGATCTCTCTCAACAATAACAAAAAGAATTCAATTTTCTTCCTTGGACTAGTTGTTTTTATAGGATGCACCACTAGCATTAACCAATTTTTTTATTGAATTAACCTTATGTTTTATTGTAGTGACAACACACATTTCAATATCAAAGAAGATATCAGTAAATAAAATATATGACCCCATGTTTCCATATAATGAGAATTTAAAAAATTTAGAATCATTTATTTCATAATGATACCCTCACATGAAATAGGATAATATTTAATTTATTTATAAATCATGTAATAAATAAATCATTTCTGGTGGATAAATGACCACCTAAAAGTATCTTTGAATTAATCCAAGCTTTGTCATCATGTAATCAAATGAATGAAAGGTGAATATTGAATTCACAAACATATATTTATCATTAGTACATTCTTCATTTATCATGATTTCATATGATTGATGTAGCCAAGAATAGAAGTGATTTTCAATTTCCTCGTGCATGAAAATGTTCGCCAAAGGCTAAAGGATGAAGAAGAGTGCAATGTGATGATGAGAGGTATATGGTCAAATTGATCAAAATGATCTGACATGTATATAAATTTTTAAATCATTGATACTATTTCATGGATTCACTATCCTGAATACAGAGATACTATTTTTGAGTGCTTGTATATATTTCATTCAGGGTTTCACCTCCACGATCTTACACTGAGGTCATCACCTAAAAACAACTTCCACCCACAAAAAATATGGCTGATTCTAAAACTATGTTGACCCACAAACCTAACCAATACATATGCATACAAATTCGCACCTTAACATCCTAGAAAGATCAATTCAATCATAATAACAGACCTACTTCCATGAACTATTCATTGAAAAACTCTATCACATGGTAGAGTTCTGATCACACATATGTGGGAATGATTTTTTCCATGTAACATCCATGGGTGTACTTATTTTTTATCCAAGTCCATCATAAAATAAATATAATAAATTCAAATTTAAAATTTATAAAAAAAAGAAATTTTAAACTCATCATGAAGAATAATATCTTTTTAGTCTTGATGTAATAATTATCTCTCTAAAATAATCTACATTAATATCAATATTTTGATCCCTACACTTCATTAAAACTCCTCGTGAAATAGTTTTTATATTTCATGGATTTCTTAAAAATATTCTTCTTCTTATTGTTTATATAAATAATCCCATAATATATGAATTTTATATTTAAGGTCAACAACAAAAATAATTACACTTAAACATGTTTAATTTCTCAAGCATTATGTCAAATTCCATCATGTGAATCGATAAGAATAATCCATGAATCACAATATCATTATAGATCAGCAAACAAATATTGAAACACCACTAATAAAATATGAATCTATTAGGTAAAACTCTATACACATTTGAATTTTTTTCAATATCTCTTCATATTATAAAATTAAATATGTGTAATAAATAATTTCTACCCCTTATTCATAATAAGATGGAATGGAAAAGTGGGGGTCTTATTATGTCATCATTTTTAACAAAATATGTTATTATCACATAAATGTTTATATCATGAAAACAAATATGATATGGATGATTTCAAATGGTTTTATTATAAAATAGAATTTAGTTAATCAAATCTATGTTTACATGGGATATCCTAGTGTAGAAAAAAAAGGAGATATAACAAAGGTTGCCTATGCTATCCATAAACAACCTTCAATAAGAAATTATTCTACAAAATTATTAATTCTATATTGATTCATTATAAACATTAACAAACACATAAGAATTTTTAGGTGAATAAAAATTTCCCTTGAATAATATTTCCATCTTCCAATTACTCCCCATAAATTGAAATAATTAATACAATTCAGATTAATTTATAGTTGTGCTATTGAATATTCTAATCTAACTTATTTAAATTTAATAAAAAAATTCAAATTTATTGGAATTTAGTAAAATAAATTATTTTTATCCTGATTTCTTCACATTAAGGGATGCACTATTTTCATAAATTTCATAGTAGTCAATATACCCCATGAAATATTGTGTCCTCATGCAATAAATATGTGAAATCCTCATATTTATCATCCAATTTCATTTATTTGTAGATTAAAACACATAAAATAGTATGTAATTAGGTATGAAATCATGGTTTTTCAAAAATAAAATTCTAATTGAGATATTCCTCTCAATATGGGATGATTATTTCTTCTAATAACAAAATAGGAATATTTTTTTTGACTACTGTTTTTTATTTGAGTAACATTTCTTTCAATATTTTCTACCTTCCACTGGACTTCTTCTTTAGAGGGAATTCCTTTTTCCCCTTTGATTATTAGATCTTCATGATTCAAATTAGGTACAACATCTCATCATAATAATTCATGCCATCTTTATATAGCACTATATTTCCTTTATATTTAGAATTTAATTTATTGTCCCCCAATTTTTAAGGAATGCCATAATTGTTTCTCAATAAACAAGGCAGCCCTTTTTGACATTATAATTATTCTTAGAGAAATCCAATTTCATTCCACCAGTTTTATTTTGTAACCTATTCCCTTTCACGGTATCTGAAACCTATCCTTACAAACTTATCATGAATACTTCATCCTTCTGACCATCCAATCATCATCTACCACATAATTAATCAAATATATGGGTGAATCATATGTAGGTAATTATGATGTGAAACTATAAATAAGTTGTTTATAATATGATTTTTCATCATTTTCTCATTGAAACAACCCTTGGTTATTTTCTATTTATTTGTAATGACATTTCGAATGACCAAGAATAGGATTTTGGAGATTCTTACCAAAATAATAGATATAATCTTTAAAAAATGCTCTTACAAAATGGTTCTAGATCAACTCAAATATGTTTTGTTGCTTTCCTATTTCAAACTATGCATTAATTCCCTGGGGGGGGGCTAACCTCCCTAGAAAATTCTTCCCATCCATTGATGTGGAAGATTTATTTTTATTTTTATTTAAATATTATAATTTTTTCACATATGTACTATTAAAGAAGAAATTTATATTATAATATTGATTTGGTGAATATTTTTTGTGTTTTTGTGATATTCTCTTATCATTATCTTGAGATTGGTCTCCACTTACCTCTAAATCATTAGTAATGTCTTATTTTTTCATTTTCAACTCATCTTTAAAAGGGACCCATATATATATTGAGTTTCAAAAAAACATTCTTTATTTTCATCTATCTTTCTATAAATAGAAATCACCATATTATCAATCTCAAGAAAAATCAAATTATAATTCTTGATCTTATGAATATTGTATTCATAATTCTTTCTTAGTTCTTCTATAAAAGAAAAAATAATTTTCTTTTCTTTTAAAGTATTATACATCTCTTTATTGATGTAAGAAATCTATCCCATTCACATTTTTAATTTTTCTACCGGCTCCAACACATGTTCTGTCATTTTCTTCATCGGTCATTTTTAGGTCCTTAAACTCACTACTCCAAACATGTATTTTGGACTGCATGTCTTTGGAAATGTCTCCATAACTACATAAAAGTTCACTCTAGATATTTATTGTAATCTAGAGACCCATGATGTTATATGTAACATCTCTAATAGATCTATCAAGATAAAATATTGTTTCATTAAATCAAGCACCATAATTATCTTATCTGCTTGTATCATGGAAAAATTATCTGTAATGGGTGGAAAACCCACAAATTGATCATCTATAATTTCCAGTCCTTATTATAAGAGATATGGTTGAATAATATTCCTCCAGTTGTGATAATTTTTTCCATTGAATATGGGAGTTGATAATCTATCTATATAGAAAATACTCTCTATCTCTCAGAATTATTTATTTAACTTTAGAGATATCCTCCCATAAATACATTTATAGAGTCTCATGGTAGATTGACCACTGAGAGGGGTGGGGGTGAATTAAGGGATTATTTTTTTGAAATAATTCATAAAAAATGCAACCCGTTAAACCTGTTTGTGTTCCTAATTCACTTAATTATATATTTCAAACTCACCTAACGTTAACTTGTAATAATGGAGACATAATAACACAATAATTACAAGGTTTAAAAAACCATACTACTTTATAAAAATAATTATTCCCTCCCTTTATAGAATATTCTCTATGAAATAGGTGATTAGCTATCTTATAATACCCACATAGAGTCTTCTTCACTACTGCTAGAATAATTTTAATGTAATATACTTTTTACATATTCAACATAGAGACTAATTACATTCTACTATTATTTAAAGACTTCACATGATCCCATATCCAATTGAGATACATATATACTTTCCAAACTAACTAGAAAAAATTCATTCCTTTAATAGGGTTGATCAATAACAGTATGTTTATTATATCTTACTACATAAGCTTAAAGGACATTGATTTCTCAATAACCATTTATTTACATTTAAATTATTCTAATCAAATTTCTCAATATTTATTAATTATATATGATTACCTAGAGATATATAGTTTCTTAAGTGAAACAAATTCATAGAAAATTAATTCTTTAAATTAACGAACGATCGACCTCACTCTAATGTGTCGAAGTGGGGCACAAAATTTCATCAATAATTTATTCTAGTATAATCTTGTATAAACCTGATCCACTTTCTTTATGAATTCTAAATCTAAGTAGATGTTTTCTACTTCATGCATGCTGCATGAAATAATCAACCCAACATATTATTTTATTTTTATGATTATTTTATGTTTTATCATCAAATCATTATATATATCTCAATTAATATATTCTATTCCAGATAACATATCATGTGCATATGCATTTTCATATTCCTATATACATAACACACTATTTTTTGTCTTCTTCATGGAACATTGTAGATGACCTTATAAAATAGAACCTTTATGAAATGGAATGGATGATTGATGTGAAAATTCCTCACACAATTTTATGATATAAATTTGTGTACTAAAAATCTTCTGGATCACTAGTACCTATTGCATAACATCCAGTGTGAGTAATGTACATGCAATCATGGATAATTTCATGGAACAAGTTCATCATGAACCCTTGATCATGCAGACAAAATCCAATAATAACATGATATTTATTATTATTTTTAAGGAAAATATCATTGAATTTCCTTCTTACCTTAACACATTGAAATCAAGTAGAGATTATATATCTTATTAAATCGTTCAAATCCATACACCATCTTGAATTTCTAAAGTTTTTCCATCAATACTTATATGCAGCACCACTGCATTATTCTATTTTGATTCACTAATTGACCAAATGATTTCTAGGCCATGTCAACCAATATTTAATATATATAATTATATTGTTAATAAATTATATAATTTTAATTTTCCTTATAATATGATATAGAAAATAATAGAATATATTCCTTTTAAATGAACTTCTGACATGCAATAATTAATATCACTGGTATTTTTAATTATCTAACTTAATAATTCCTATCAAAATGAAGAATAGATTCCATTAACATTGTTTTAATTTATAAAATTAATTTTACTCATGTTTTATCACTAATGGATATTTTTTGATTCCACGTGTGGCCACAAATGAATCACCAGTACCAAATTCCTTTAACATTATCATCTATGATGTCCAAAATTAAGGATGACAGTGAAATCTATTTTTCTAGAGTATATGAACGTCTTTTAATGGAAAAGAATTGAAGAGGAGATCACTTTTCTTATTATATTATGTTTATCAAATAGAACAGATTTCTCAAAAAACTTTGTATCATTTTAAATTAGAGGCATAGTTCCATAAAACTGTTTTACCATATCAGATCATTCTTTATGTGAGAACTCCTTTATAGTTAATTCTTCCCCACTTCAACCATGAGTAGATAGTAGGGTTAGCATCCGGATATGTACTACAATGAAGTGATTCATGGTAATCACCTCACCTTCACCAGACCACTATATTAACTGGTCCATCCTCATTAGCATGCTCACTTGCACATTAACGAGGGATTAATAAATATCCTCTCAATCCCCTAAATTTATGTGGGATTTATCGACTGACTCTCCCGATAGTAGATGTATCACCCCAAATGTGTGAGACTGATCTAGTAATTCTGAATACGATGGTTGGAAATATCATTTATTGAATTCCTACAAAAAATAATTAAAATAATTCTATGTATATAATTCATAAAATAAATCCTTTATCAACTCCCTATGAAAATAATATTTTTAATGATAAACTTTTAAAGAAAATTATTTTAATCTATTATTAATAAAAATATAAATTTTAATTGTCTTGACATCATAAAAATTGTAATGTAATAAAATATTTAGTGAATTTAATTCTTAAAATGTTCTTCAGGTCATTGATGAAAATAATTTTTCCTCCATATCACTTTTCATTGTAATTAAATATAATCTATAAAAAATAATCAATCATAAACATATATAATTTATCATGATTGAAATTTAATGTTATCATGTGAGTCAATAATAATACTACAAGCTTCACCACATCATATTTTTTTAACAAAATTATATTTAAAAATCATTGAATAAAAATTCAACACTTTATCCAAACATTGTCATTACAACAGATTAGATCTATATAGTTTATACCATATAGGAATTTCTAAGGAAATATCATAATGAATGATTGGAATATAATATCAAAATAATAATAAAAAATAGTATGGTTTCAATAGAAATCTTCTTTTCAATCCCTAGAGAAGGATCTGGATATATCATTTAGGTGTGAACTGTACTCTTATAATAGTAATCAAGGGGTGGATGATCGGTGGTTCTAAATCCCAACACCATACTGAAATCATACTAAATACTTATCTAGAACATAATAATAAATAAATCACGACTAAATATAACTGATAGTGTTTCCCCTTAAATCATTTTCACTTCATTAAAATAAAACCCGATGATATGATCATAAGATAATCATGTCAGAATGAAATGAAATGTAGTGATTTAATTAGGTGATTAAAAACAAAATAAATAAAATTATTCCCCTTAGATTTATTGGTTAGTCCTATAATGAAAAATAGTGTTGGTATACACCAATTTATTCTCATGTATTCTTAAATACAGTAATATTCTGATAGTCATCTATCTCTATGACTAAAATTTCATGCATAATATGCATCGAGATACATACTCTACAATATCTCTCTTATGTTTATCCCATTAGAAATGATATTTATAATATATATTAATCTTAATTCCACAAGGTTGAATAGAGAATAACGAAAAACGATATTTATCCAAAAGATCCTTCTTCCATTGAAGTATTATGGATAACATATTCTATTATAGAACTTTTTAATTATATCACTATCATGTCAAAACATAATAATATTCCACAAATACTTTTGTGGATCTAAATTTCAGTTATGATCCTATTTAATCTTTCTGCAATAAATTTTATAACATAATTATGAGAAATATATGATCTTTCAACTTCATTTTTGATTTCAAGGTCCATCCTCTATAAATCAATATGTATTAAATATATTTAAATTTATATAATGGACATACTTGTATGGACTTTTCTACTCAATTAATCAGTCATTACGTACACCTTACCATGGTGGTAAGTTATTGAGAAGTCACAATTTATAATAAATCTTAACCATATCCTAACATTCATATTAAATTATTTATTTTCAAATTTATTCACTCTGATTTTAATATAATTACATTTTTCACACCTTTCACTATAAATATAATTCATCAATATCATCAAAGGAAAAAATATTTCATCAGATTCCACATCACGACTTGGTTAATAAATATTTTGATCATTCAATTAGACTGATGAATAAACTAATACCATTCAATTATTCATAGAGGCTCATCCCAATCCCTTCTTTGATACATTACAATAAATCACGAACCCTTCAATAATATATGGTAGTGTGAGAACATATTAACAAACCAAATTTATATTCAATTCCTTGAATTTTTAATATAATTTATCTATACAAATGAACATGGATATTTCCATTGAGAAAAAGGTTTCAAGATTTGATATCAATGGGAAATTTCACATAATGATTCAATATTGCCTATCCTATCTAAGAGAATATTATATTTTATTAATAGTTGTTTTTCGTGTCCATTTTTTAGTTTCCATAATATTTTAAGGATCTAATGGAATACCCTCGATTGGTTTTACATGACCAATGAATTTGACATTTTCATAATAGGATTCAAATTATATAGATATATGGATTATAGTTTTTTACTTTCTCATGATATTAAACACAATATTATTTTTTTTAATTATCTACATATCCACTGAAATATATTAGAATATTTTCTATAAATACTATCGAAAAACTGATCAAGGTAATTTATAAATAATGAATTCATTATATCCATGGAGACAATGGTCATATTGGTAATTCGAATTTTATTTACTGCAAATTTTCATGACTATGCCTTATACAAAATGTTCTCTTCAATATTTCATTATTTTCAGCTTCTACTAATGATATCCTAATTAGAGTTCAATATTTGAGTATTAGAAAGATCAACATAATTGATCAATCAAATTATCATTACAGGATAGATAATACATATTCTTTAAGGTAATCTTTTTTACGTTCTTAATAATGAATTAAAATATTCATAGGAACATTTTTTTGAAAAAATAGAACTACTGCACCACATTGTGATAGAGTTAGTTGAATGGATACTAAGTCAAGATTCTCAGAGCTTTATCATCAATTCATACAACTCCACAAATTCCAATCTTTATGGATCCATTAAAATAGGTATATCACTAGGTACGAGTTCTATTGAAAACAAATATGCATGATTTAGTGAAATACTATGGAAAACATCAGGAAATACAATGTAATATTCATGAATAATTGAAATATCATCATTGTTGATTTTCACTATAATCATCTAAGATAGTAAAATAATAGTAATTTGAAATAAGCACCATAGAATTAATATAATTTCTATTTTATGTCCATTTATGTAATTTCATAGGTATGAGATCAAAGGATGACTCAAAATGTGAAATTTGACTTCCCTTCCTCAGTATTTGATATCTTCTATATACAATGAACTCCAATCCATGACTAAAATCACAACATATTCAAAATAAAGAATAATAACATTATTTGTAGGAACACATTACCATAAGCTGATTTCAATTTTGAAAAATAGAATAGAGAGACCGTCATCAAACCATTATGATTTTTCAATGATAATTGAATTTACAATAGTTATGGTGGTGATTTTATGACCTTACTAAATTCATTATATATAAAAGAGTCCATAGAAACTGAATCATAATATAAGTTTATAGTTATAGAGTGGATGTTATATATACCATTAACCACTAAAATATCATGAACCTCATTGTTAATTGTGACTATATGATTCTTCTATTATTCATTTTTCTTAAAAATATAATTATGATGAATTTAATCATTTAACATTAGATTAATATAATGATTGGAAGAATTATGTCTCTCATTATATTTTTATAGTTAGTATTTTAGAGATGAAATTAATTATTATTTATTAGTATTTTTTTATTGGATTTACTCTTAAAATTTCATCTTCTCTCTATAGATCAATGACCTTATTTTCCACATCTGAAACAGTTACTAGTCCCTTAGAGAATCTATCCCTCGTGAATATTTCTAGATCTCTAGAATAATGTATGATTCATTTTATTTCCACCAATTTAAAATTTTAAATTGGTACTAGTAAAAGGTTCCCCATACCTAGTTGACCACATGTCCATAAGTTCACCTCCCCTTATGCCAGATGATTCAGATAAAAAGTGAGGGACTAGTGTGTGTTTGTGTAGAGACTATTCTATCATGTTAGATAAAATCATAATAGATATATAAAATAATAGGTAAATAGAGGATTTTTGTAAATAATATAAAAGATAGTATAATCACATGAAACATACAAACACTAAATATTAAACAGAACAAGTAATCTAAATAAAATACAAAAGATGATGACATCATGTCAATACCAAATAGGGAAACCATGTATACCTAGAAACAACCGGTATATAAAATAAATGATATATAAAAAGAAGAAAAAAAAGAATTTTTTTTTCCTGAATCTCATGAATCATCAAGGTATTTTTTTACCAAACTCCTGTGATAATTCATTAATTATGTCCCACATTCATAAGTGAATGTTTCCCCTTAGAAAACCCAGAAAAAATATAGTTATCATTGGTGCCATCGACAACCCAGATAGGGTGTTTGATAAACTCAGTAGGATTTCAAAATAATGTCTATAAATAACATATCAATGAATATAACATGATAGTGTTGATGTAAAATGGAATGAAGTAAATAAATCTACAAATGGAAAGTTCTTGTTCTTGAATGAAACATGGCTGATCATACCTAAATTATCCTGGTCCGGATGGTTTTAACTTGTATCCAAATGTATACCCATATATAAATTTTATATGTTGTGACTAACACTATAATATATGTGGTTACTACCATAATCCTAGACTCAAGGCGCACTAAATACATCCATATACTATATCATGAGTATCACATGTATCAGGGGACACCATAACCATTATCATAAGTATAGGGGACGTCATTCCTAGTATTATAGTAGAATGAGACACCATTCCCAATATCTTAGTATTAGGGGATGCCTTCCTAATATCACAGTTAGAGTCATCATACCGTTTTATAACAATAAATTTCATTATGACCATATATCATAATTATATAGGGTCACCATTCTTGTATAGCATTTTTAAAGGGACATCCTGCCTCTATCATATTTATAAAGGGATAAAATATCCAAGTGTCACATAAAGGGTAGGCATGCCCATATCATAGTATAGGGTTTCCGTTTTGGTATCACATTTATATTGGGGATTCCATTCCCATATATATATATATATATTACATGAATAAGGATCACCAAGCATATTTTCCATAATTAACAAGGGTCTTTGTGCCCATACATCTTAATACGGATTAGTAATCATTGTCTTTAATATGTGGAAATAGATAATTCTAAACTCATTAATATTTAATGAGTACAAAGGCATAACCATTTTTCTATTTCATCATGTTACATGGTCATATAACTCACATTCAAACTGATTTGTTATAGTTATTTCACAAATGAATCTTTCTAAAACAACTTATAAGATGGGTTTCATATTTAATCATTTAATAATATCATGGAATACCCATTGGAAAAATGAATAGGGTGAAAATGATTGAAGTGACCTAAAAAGGTCATAATGTTCCCAATTAAAGAAAATAATTTTATGAAAATTCCATTTACTGGAAGTGCAATGTGAATCCAACAAGTGACAAAAAAGATATATTATAAAACATCTCAACATGGAGGACATGACCTCTACATCCTACCTTATTCCATTTAGGGATCACTTGTCCAGTATAAACCTTTTATTTTTTCTAGATCATATGAAAATAATAAAACCAAGGAATTACACAAAAAGGTTATATTAGCCAGAACATAAATAAATCTATCGTGAGTAAGAAAAACAATGAAAGTTTCAATTTGAAAAACGATCTTACCGATATATATAAAATGAGACTAGTTAAGATATATTCAGAGTTTGGATGAAGGATCAAGATCAAGATCTATTAATATGGGATTTTTAGAGCTCTACTGGGATAAATAATGGCCACTTATCCACTATAATATGAAAATGAGAAGGAGGGGTAAAGTTATAACTCATTAAGGAATATTTTGTAAATTTATCTAAAATATATGGGTCTCATGATTTGGCTGCACTTTTGTTGAAGTATGAACCTCTCTCAATCTAATGAGTGGCCCTACAAGTTTTTATACACATGGTTTAACTGACCATAATCAAACTATATTTCAAACCTCTATGAAAAATTGCAGAACCACACCAGGCGGTCATGGGAATTAGGATATAGGATTTTATCAAATAATTAATCTTCTATATATGATAGGTCTACAACTCATAGGGTTACTCATTCCTTGTGTATTGGGTTGCATGATTTTTTCTAGATCTGTTACCTCATTTCTAATTCAAAAAATCGATCCTTTGGGCTCTGAAAAATCCATGAACACCCCGTAAAACCAACTTTTTCTTATTAATAATTAAAATTAGGTACATGATAAATAATAAAAATAAAATTTAAATGACATGTACCTCACATAAAAAATGGGATCCTATAGTCTCCCCCTAAAGAAAATCATCCCCGAGGTAGCCTTCCAAGGGCGGCTAAAAATTATCTGAGAATAACACTAACCACTAAGCAAGTACATTTGCCTCGTTCATCCATGTATCATCTTATACACTACTATGATTCCATAGAAACCATACTAAATGGATTTACAACCCATTGAGAGCATTTGTACGCTAGTAAAAATATATGTTTGGGATACTCATCAATAGAATCATAAACATCTAACTCCACATCCCCATGATCAAAATGTATTATATGAGTAGACATGATAATAGAGAATATATGAAATGTGTAGGTTTTCATGCATAACATGGTACCTTTGAGGTAATAGAAAATCATAGTGTACCATCATAAATCTCCTCATAATATCAAAAGTCCATTCAATGAACAACAATTGATTCCCTTGTATTTGTATCTATATTTTCAAAAGATCAGGCGAGGCACAGAAGAAAACATGATCCACAAAATCAAACTTTAGAGTTCTCTGATAGTGATCATCATAAGATTTGAATCTAGAATAATAATTTTACATAAACTTATTGATGATCTGAACCGACACTAAAGTCTCTTGAATGAGATGATGACCCAGTAGTGCTACCTCTAATGTCACAAACAGCATAGGGGTGAACAAAACAACCTACCATTTAGGGCCTCATAATGATGAATTTGTATTGTCTTCTGTTAACTGTTACTATTGGATTACTTGATTAGAGGAATATTTTTATAATAATAACATCTAAAATCATGTATGAATGCTCAGAGAATTTCCTCTAAAACATGTATAGTCTATTTCAACTATCCATCTATATAAGGGTGAAAAATTATTCTCAAAATAACCAGTGTACCCATATATTTCTATAAAACCTTACAAATCATGATGTAAAATGAGAATCAATATATGAAATGATAATACGAGGGGCGTTGTGTAACCGTATAATCTCAAAAATAAATAATCTTCTAATCTCATCAATTAATAAATTCATCTCGATTTAAAGGAAGTGAGATATATTCATCAGTCAAACCATGACTACCCAAACTATGTCACCATTATGAGGAGGTTTCAGTAATCTGGTGAAGAAATACATCACAAAATCCTCCCTTTTTCATTATATGGATAATAAAGGATGTAACAGTCTAGTAGGTCTTTGGTTTTCCATCTTCACCTACTAATAGTTGGAATACCTAATTTTAAAACATTATATCTAATGACTCATGCATGGCCACTAATACTGTTAGTGAATATCAGTCTGAAAATTAGAGATACCAAGATAAACATCCCACTATGATACATGTGACTCATATAACATATCCTCTATAATATCTATGGGATCCATGATATTCCCTTATATATATATATATATGATATTTTCATCATAGATATTCCAATATGAAGTTGGGTCTTCACCAAAAATACACTCTCATTGGACCAGGGATTTGATATCTAAATACTATAACCTCTTAAAATTCTATATAATTAAATAGATCACTAATAGTTATGAAAGAATATATTGTCCATGATGGTCTTGAACCTATATTTTGATCTCAAAAAAATAGATTCAAAAGATTCCCCTCACTTTCTGCCTCTTGAAATGCTTGTGTACGAGTCCTCCTTCTTATCACATCAATAAAAAAATTTCCTTTCAAAGGCATATATGAAAGATTAAAGTGCAAGGAATTTAGATATTCAACCCATATTCACTACGTAATATTCATGTCATGTTGTATAAAAATATAATTGAGGATTTTTGGTATGTAAACACCAAAAAACACTATCCCAATTTGTAATTCCTCAAATAATGAAAGGAATGAATCCCAGATCCCAACTCAAGATCATAATTTGGTTAATTTTTTTCATGGCGCCTCAACTTTACTATCTTATACATTGAAACATAATCTTATTTCATCAGATCAATGCATTCTTTGGTACCTAATGCATCATAATTTACTATATAGCTCCTACCCAACTTTGGATGAATCGAGATTGATACCAAATAATGCCTCCCTTTTGACTCCTGGTTGTCTCATAAGATTTAGAATATATAAAACTCACACCATTATTATTCAATCCAATGAAATGTTTTTCTATGTGTCATAAGGCATCAAATTAAATATTGACCAGTTATCCCTAGGAAACACTATATATCAATTATGTAATTGGGCTTCTCCTAGGTAACCACAACTCTTAATATATTTTGGTTAAATGAGACACCTAACCCTAAAATAATATGACCTATTACGTTCACCATATCAGTACAACAAATAAATTTTACGAGATTATCCAATATTTGGTCCTCATTCAGGGTTTTGGAATGATCTAATGATATGTTGTATAGTCACTCTATGCATGAGAATATACCAAGATTTCATTTATGATGATAATGAATAAAGAATCCATAGAGGGATAGAAAATAATATTCCTCAAATCCATAAAGAAAGAAGAAACATACATAAGATTGAATGGAATAAGGGTAAAATGTTATAATTTATACCAACTAAAAAAATATGTACATGGAATATAGGATGTCCTAACTCGAACAAGATGTTAACTGAATTATAGGTCGATCTTCAAGGATATCATTTATCCTATGAGATGGTTCAAGATAATATATATCAGAGGTAAGGGATACATGTTATTCATAGAAATATGGCCTAACATTCCATAATCAACACCGATCCTGATGTTTTTATATTTATTTCTCCTGAAAAGGACCAATGACCAAAATGGAAAAGTACCAATCTGTATAAAAATATTGGCCTCTAAATCTTCTAGAAACCTCTTGAGCTACTAAAACTTATTAGTATCCATTATGTAAGGGGGATGTATTACCCATGAAGCTCAAGCAACTATCATGATATTATACTATACCTCTATCTCAAGAGGTATCTAATTAAATTCATCAAGGAAAATGTCACTAAATCGATCGACTAGAGGAGGGAATTCTATCTGATGTAATCCCTGATCATCCAAGTAATGACTAGAAATATGGGTCATCAATCCACCTAACCTAATATTCTATAGTCCAAATCTAACTCCAGGTACCATCGTATTTCCCTTGTGAATATACTTATCACCCTCTAGTGATGCAAAGGACACCCTTTAGTGATAACTGTACAGAGAAGAATGATAAAATATCAACCTATCCATCCTGAGAATGAAATTGAAGACCACTATCTCTTGGAAAATGAGTTCTTATAAGAAATGCTGTATTCTTTCATCAAGAGTATCATCCTTACATTAGTGTGAACACTCTGAATTACAATCTATAGGGGTTTTAAGAGCCACAATGACACAGAAGTACTCAAAATGAAGTCCAAGGATCTATTAAATAGAAAAAAGGATGGAATATGTAACTTCAATATTGAATAAAGCAGACACAATAGTAGGGGGTACTAGAATAGTCACTCAAATAGTAGACATCTCAACACCATGCTTCTTAGGTATATTATGTACTGAATAAATATGGAATGATCCACTAACCTAAACAAAAACACGGTTACCTAGAATGGGTCATCTCTGCTAGAACTGTATATCAAAAGCCTGAATACCACAACCACAACCTCTTCCTCTATTTGTATGAAAAATAGTACTCCAACTACCTGAAAAAAGAAGTGATACAAATCTTACTACAAAAGTGTGAGCTAAAAGGGATCCTCCTCCCCTCATAACATATAGGAAGTTAATGGAAACATGCTGATTATTACCTATTCCTCACAAAATATGGAACCCAATGGGGAATATAGGATACTAGTGATTCATATGCCTAAGCTTCCCACACCAGGGGATATACCACCCAGTTATAAAACCATTTCAACTGCTTGGAATTGCTTATGCATGAAGTCTCACTGTGTTAGTTATGACCACAAGTCAAACCCAAAACCTGCCTCGGTTCTAAACCTCTTGGGATAACAACATCAACATCTCTCAGGTCCCACTCATTGGTTAGAGATTGGTTGATCATATAATATATATTATTCAACCAAATAAATACCTGAGAACAAATTGGATGTCGAATTCCATCATGAAATCATCTCGCTTTCACTGTCTCATGATTGTTAAGGATTGTTTCATAGCACTAAAGCTCTATAAAATGAGTTGTGTAGTCCATAAATGTCATAGAACAGTATTTTTGGTACCAAAATTCCATGGTAAGAAAAACCCTCATGGTCTTAGTGAATAAATAGTCATAGAATATTCACTAGAAATACCTAAAAATAACTTCTTTATACTATCCTACCTAGTTCATAATATCCTGCAAGTGTTTGTGGATCCATGATGAATATAAGTGGCAATCCTCAATTTCCTCTCAGGAGGTGTATTCAGATGCTCAAATAGAGACAAAACTATCTTCACCTATATATTTTTATCCTTGGGCCACCATCCCATAATGATTTTTATAGATTCTACTACATCAACTTCTATGTAGGTTATACCATTGAAGGGGATGATCGAAGATCTCCCTATATAGTTTTAATCATCCACATAAAAAATCTTCAAAAACTAAAATCATTGACATTATCATGGATAAGAATATATGGAATAGGATTCACTAATATAAGTATCACTATCCACTCAGGGACCACCAAATTTGGAGCATGGTTTTCACCACCCTCATTGAGATCTACTAGAGGACATCACTGTGACATAGCTCTGAAATTCCAAGAACATGACTCATATTGGATTTAATAGTGTTAACATCATAGATACACAAATTCTAAAATTACATGACTTCCTTTGTAATATTTTTACCCCTATTCCAAATCAAAGAGATACGTTAGGGTTATAGAACCAATTATTTTGAAAAAAGTGATTCTCCCTACTCCCTACAACAAATGTTGGTTCTGGGTCATGTTTTTTGTTTTTCAATTTCCATTTCATTCAAATTCATGTTTAATTTTCAACTATCTATCAATTATTCCAACAAATGGGTCACCATTTCCAATCCAAAAGGTCTCATACACCATATTAATAATGTGTGTAATCCAATTAATCCATATACCAACAGATATCAGTCCATTTATAAAATGTTCCATATATCAATGTTCTATAGTATACTCTTTATGGCGTATTATATGGCCTATGAAGGAAAAAACTATTTAGGTTATGTCAGATACTCAATGTAACAACTATGTTTCAAAAACCATTTCTTAAAACATTAGTCAATTAAATATTTATATCACTGGATAAACATATAATAGTGTCATGCAGTCAATCAATGCATCCTAATTGGGATTTCCTATGCATGGAATGTGAATCCTGTAGGGTATCTAAAATGATTCATGATATGTCATGCCCATATATCATCAGGCCTCATTAAATTAAAATCCTCAATCAATTAAATAAAAACACAATTCATGATGACCAAATAATAGTGAAATCAAATCAACTATAATAAGAATAACAATGAACAACATTCCCCATCCCTGGTAATGTTTCCCTTCCATATATGTGGGTTTGCTTCTCACATGAAAAACTCATTACAAAATCTCGATACATTCCAAATATTCCATCTAATTCAAAAATTGTAAGAAAAAAGAAAATAAGGTTTTATAATAGTAACTTGAGATGTCCTAACCTTAGTTCCACTCAATGGTGACCCAAACCTGGTTGGCCACAATGCCTTAGTCACACCACCTCGTATGCCAAAAGCTAATAACTAGTTGTGAGGGCCTTAGGTGTGTCTGTGGGGAAAATATTCCTTCATGTTAGAGTGTAAAATAGTGGATATATATAATTAAATGTAAATATAATAAGAATATTAATAATCAAAAAGATATAGGAACCATGTATAAACTTTCATGTAACAGATAAAAATAAAATGTTGTGATTTGAATCACATGAAAATTATGATGATTACATGTCTCTAAAAAATTGAAAAAACATATATACATTGTTTTAGGAATTCAATATAATACATTATGAACAAAATTAATAATAGGTAAACACTCAATCCAAGAAAACTAAGCTCAATCCTGGTCATCTTCTACCAAGATCCCATAAAAAGCCATGCAAGAAGTAACTCATCCATAAGTGGATGTTTCCCTAGTTCTACAAATGAATTCATATAGTCTACCTTGTTACCATCAACAACCAAGATAATGTGTGAGAAAAACTCAATAGGCCATAAAACGTTATCTATAAATATTTAGACAGTTCATATAATATGATAGTGTACAAGTAATAATTGATAGAAGTAAATTAATTCATAATGTTTTAGATCTGGATCCCGAAGGACACCAAGCAGACATTACCTATTTCATCCTTGGCAAGATAGTATGAATACTAAATAAATTGTATACACACACATATAGACTGTATACAGAGTGACGTCTACAACTATATATTTGGATAATTCCATATTATTGGACCCAAGGATTAAGTCGGACATCAATAAGTAGTAGCGTGAGTATCATAGGTATCAAGGGAGTCCACACCATTTATCACAGATATAGGGGAATCCATGACTAGTATCACATTAGTAAGGGATTCCATTTCTATTATCCCAATAGAAGGGGACATCATTACCAATATCATAGTAATGGTTTTCAGGATTTTATGTAACAAAAAGAGTCATCATTCTCATATATCACATTGATAAAGGGTCTCCATGTCCACATCCCATTTATAAAGGGTCTCCATGATTTTATCACATTTATAAAGGTTCCCCATACCAAAGTGTCATATAATGGGATTCCTTGTTTGTAAAATATTATAGGGACTCCATTATCTTATCAAATTTATAAAGGGGAATCCATGACAATATATATATATGTATATATATATATATTACTTGAAAAATGGTCTTCATACTCATTTAACAAAATTAACAAGGGCCTTTATCACCATAAACCTTGACAATAACAATGACATTTCTATTGTTTTATGTCATGTGTTGGGATCCCTCATCCAAAACAACCTCCTAAACCTGATCGACTAGAAGTAATCCATCTCCCTATCTAATGAGATGCTACTATCCCCTCTCTTGAAGGTAGATTCGGTGTAGATCCTCTATCACTAGAGACTTGAGATAAAGATCTATAAAATAAATGAATATGAAACACCTTTACATAATCTCAGATGTAAATTGGATCCATTATATATTGTGTATTCATAAGGCCTAGAGTACCATAGTGATGACAGACCTCCTATATACATGAGTTAACACACTATCACATACTGCTTCGATGATATGAATCGAAATAGTTGTTTCGTCAATATCTCGAGATATAAAAATTTTATAGATCCATCTAAAAATCCATCAAAACCATATCCTAATATAGATATACAAAGGTAATTACTTCCCCCCATCACTAATTAGAATATTTAAGCATGTATGTAGAAAGTTTCACTCTTCTATTTTATTTTTTCTCATGATTTAAAAATAATATTTCATGGACTTCAACAATGACACCATATTTAGTAGACCGCCATACTCCCAAAACATGGGTTGATGTTGTAGCAAAAACCCTTATGTGAAATCAACCATATAAGGGGAAGGTCATGGGAGTAAATGCCTCATGAACATGATCCATAAAAAAAATTGAAACAAAACATCAGTTCTACAGTCGGGTATATTATGAGGTGCTGCAAGTTGCACTATATGATTTATTGTTGGTGTCTCATATCTCACTACCTCTAATGTATGGTTATTTCCAACCACATGGTACAAGAAACATGATGTTCTTGGTATCATATCTCAACAAATTTCAAAAAATCTCCTTAGAAGTGGTTTTATAAATATTGAAATGAAATTAATATGAATAGGATAGGTACATGTATTCAAATATATGGTCCACAACCTTCTAGCTACATCTAAATATTGGTTAAGGAAACCTGGACATAAAAAAAACAACATATCAAATTTGAACATCAAACCACTAATTTTGATTTAGGGTCATGATTTCTTTTTCAAATAATAGGTTTTAGTATCTTTTGTTTCAATTGAATCTTATAAAGGAAACACCCATTACGTTGAAATTTTAATTAACATTTAATGATAACTATTTTGTTTATTTTTTAGGAATCAGTAGTTTATACACATTATTTCTATAGTGGTATTATTAGTTGAGTCACTATTCCCATGATATAAAGTGAAATACACATTATAACCTTAAATTTGGTAACCATTCAATTTAAACCATAATCACGTTTTATCCTTTGTGACAAGTGGTCTATGGCTTGAACGCATTGTAATTGGTTTATTAAGGATCCAATATAAAGATAATAAGAAACATCAATTTAGTTTCTTAAATAAACCTTAATAAATAAATAAATTATCAAATCCCTATATATAACATTATCATCATTCTAACATAACAATACATGAACTAATATTATGCAATGGGCACTGGTCATAGTAGTAAAAACAAGTCATTGAATTTGATGGATGTATAAATCATTATTTTTTGATTATAATGCAGGGGAAGAATAACATCCTATAATTCTATTTCAAGGTAGAATGTAAATCCATAACAATTATAATATCTTCCACACATTCGGTGTGTCTCTGAATGAAAAATAAAATTATATGTAATTAGCACAATCCGAAAATAAATCCCCTTGATAGATAATTTGGGTTTTTCCCGTATGTGGGTTAGATAATCCGATGAAAAATGATCATTTAAAAATTCTAACATATTATTATTCTCATATATGATAAAAAAATAATATTACAAAAGGAAAAGAATTTTTTGATACCTTTTATGATGTATGGTACTAGATCTCTCAATTATAGTAGCTTAATTGGTGGTAGATGGCATCAAGGATATCCCCCCCCCCAAACCAATAGCTTCCTACTAGTATTGAGGATCTACAAGAGTTGGGTGGAGAGAATATTCCCTCAGGATCAATGTGGGTCACATTAGTAACATTAAAATGATGAATAGTGAAATCATAATAGATTAATTACTATAAATTAATTAATGAAATAATAAAGATACCATAAATAATCAAGTAGAAACCATATCACATGTTTTATAAAAAATGATGATGATGATGATGCCATGATATAAAACATTGGAATATATAGGATATATAAGAGTATTCATATATAAAATTTTATAAAATAATAAAACATTTACCAAAATTGATCTCCTATTAAATCATGTGAATATCTCTCTCGTATTCTCTTATACTCTATCCCTGTATAGAAACATTAAGTGTTTGTAGTACGCACCGTTACATTTTCCCAACATGCATCCATTATGCCTTCCTAGGTTCCAAATTATGGTCATAATAGTTAATGAGATATACATAGTAGGCCACTACCAATAGTTTATGATGACATCCAGTCTATGAATAGAGAAGGAAGTAATGTCCAGGTAATAATACGGACTATAATAGAAATAAATAAATTATATGTAAGACTAGGTCCCAAAAAAGGAAACCTATCTGATACAAATTTATTCTAAGTAATCTAAAAAATCTATTAATAATTTAAAATATTAGTTTTAATGTCCAATAAAATTTCAGAATAAGGGTCATATACAAGATATCTCACAACTATCATATTAAACTAAAGGGATAAACATGTCCCAAATCATTACACATGATGAAATAACTAGAACATGTACATCAAGCTTAGAATTTACTATCCAATTAAAATTTTGTTTTAGACATGTTATATGAGTCATTTATATTAATTAGTCAATCTAATTATTGGAAAACTAACCCAATCTAAGGTATTTCTCCCGAGAAACCTATGTATCACCCAAGGTGATCTATGAACCCATCACCATACTAGACTATTCATACCATTCCTCATAGGAACCTAGGTGTAGCCTATAAAAAACCGATATTTTATGATAAGTATTATTCTTTATTTATTTGATGTCATGTGCTACACCAAGATTATCTTCTGCTATATGCAACACCATATTATCTGGTAGTATATGCAACACTATTCTTGGATTGTGTTATACACAATTACAAGTTCATTTGATAGTAGTAATTCTACGCAACATTGAGAGTATATATATATATATTCAACGTATAAATGAAATATTATTGGATTCTGTTATACGAAACAACAATGGAGTCTTTCCCAATATGCAACCCTGACTTGGCTTGCATTACCTGCAATCGTGACCTTTCTCGATAGCATGTGTTGTACGATATATCAGGTTTCAATAAACAACAATATATGGTTATAAGATTTTTATGAACTAGCCGTTATGAATATTATTAATAAATTTTTTAATTTTATAACATTATTATTCATCTTACACATTTTCTAGAACATGGTATGAGAACAAAATCAATTTTTCGAGTAAAATAAGTATTTTTCAAAAAATGCAGTTTTGCCGCCTTTTGATGGCGCACCCACATTAAATATAGATTTTTACATGTTTATAAGTTCAACTTGACAAAATTAAATACTTATTTTGAATCAGGATATAACAATTTACTTTGGATAAATTTTTGATATTTTTCTGATAACTTTCATATTTTGATGAATAGTAAAAATACGCTAATTTTTAATTAAAAAGAATTTTTTTCATTAAGATAAATTATAAGGTTAAATTATAATATGGAATGGTTTTATACTATAAATATAATATATTTTTACCATTTAATATAATGTATTTCATTATCATTAATTTTACATTAAATTCATTGGTAAAAACATTTCAATCTTTGGCAATGTTTTAACTTCTAAAACTCGTTTTCTTAACAATGGGATTAATTTTAAATTAATTATTGTAACTTATGTGTTTGAATTTTAAAAAATGGATTCCATATTTGGAACCAGTGGGTCCAAATTATTTTATAGGATACTTTTTATTTTTTGGCATTATTAATAGTAACTACTGTAAATTTTATTTACCATAATTAAAGCTAAATCGGGTAATTAAGGGTAAATATAAGATAATAAAATTACCCTAACACCTGCCAAAATCCTATTGGATGACTAAAAATCGACCCATATCACCTAAGGGTCATATTAGATTCATTTAATAGACTTTTTTCTATGAAAATAATTTAATTATTATTAAAACCAATGAAAGTGACAACATGTCACTTTCTTCAATACTAGAAGTATAATAGTTTTAATTTTGTGATAAACTTAATGAATCTTCAAACATGAATATTCTCTAGAAATTTAATACAATTATCTACATCATATTAATTTATTTATAATTTTTAGGGATTAAATAATTATCATTAATTATGACACAATAGTGATGTTGAAATTATCATATTGATTGAAATAACAAATAAATGATTTTAAAAATATTAAAATAAATTTTATATGAACTATTTAATGTGGTCCACTAATTTTCTAGATAAATATGACATTTTATGAATATATGAAAGATTTTAGTTCGAACATATCTTCTGTATATATTTTATTTAAATTCAAATAAATGAATAGTGTCAAAATTGACACTATTGTTATTTTATAAAAATAACATATTATAAAATTGTTTTAAAATCACAAAAATATTTAAAAATTATAAATTAAAATTTATATTGTCTAAAACGTCATAAATTTTCAAATTATGGAAAATTAAAATCAAATATGTAATTATTTATAATAATTTAAAATTTAGAATAATATCACCACAAATAAACTTAAATTGATAAATAAGGATAAATCAAGTTGATAATGTTAAAAATAAATTCCTAACATGTCTAAATTTTATTGGTTGATGATATTAAAACTCTATCACATATAACCTTTTTATATGTGTCTTTTTGGAAGTTTTTATGTTAGATTGGGATTTAATATAAACTAATATTTCTTATATTTCCAAAGGTGCCCCTCTCCTCCCTAATAAAAGGGCACCTCCTCCCTATCTTCCTCACACAACATTGAGCCATAATTCTTGTCCCAAACATGCCAATTTATCTTTTACACTTCCTTAGAAACATCCTATAGGTCTTGTTCGTCTTCAAAGACCATATTTAATGCCCTAAGAGGATGTTAAGAAGAGGCGCTTCAAAGAAGAGGTAATGTCCGTTACAGATTATTTCATCTTTATTTCTTCTTCTAATTCTTCTTCTTTAGTTGTTTAATAATGAAGTAATAACATCAGTATCACTCATCTACCCATATTTTATTATATTTATTAAACCACCATATTTCACCATCTATCCATCCTACGGAAAATGAAATCACCGCGCGTGCGTATGTACGGAATATCGTCTCCAAGCCGTGGTGTAATCTATTTTCGACCACCACCATACTTGGATGGGTATAAAGGCATAAATAAATAACTATATATGTTTATTGTAAAGTTATATTGATTATGAAATATTATACATACACTTAAATAAAATTCCACGATCATGGGAATGATATCATCGCTCATGCATACGTACGGACTACAGTCTCCATGACGCGATGAGATTCATTCTCCATGTTAACCATTCATGAATGATTATAAAGTATATATATAATAAGTAATCCTGAAATATATGAAATTATAATGATACTGGATTTATGTATATATAAATATATATGTTTGTCATCTACTTAATTCCATTCAATTCAATAAGGAAATGAAAACAACGTTCATGTGTACGTACAACCTACCGTCTCCATGAAAGGTGTTTTTTATATATCTATCTATTATATATATATATATGTACTAAATATATATATGATATATAAATCATGATTTAAATTCTGTAAATATGTAAATCAGGGTATAATTAATAATAATATCAATAAAAACAAGTCCAAACTTGTATGATAAATAAAATGATTTTACCATAAACGCTGCTTTAACATGGACTTTACCAAATAATGGGTAATATAATGTCATAAGTGAACCATATATGATATCATAACTATGAATATGATTCTATAATAAGTCAATGACATTATTTAAATCATTATACAGGAGGTTCGGATACGTACAAACATATCAAACCTAAGGTAAGGGATATCTTTTCCAATTTCGTTTTTATCCGAGATTGTTTATTCATAAGTATTTACCGGAGTTATTGTTATCATCCATGTCCATGTTTTGTAGAAATTTTTTCATGTATGTTTAATGTAATTTTTACCCATTTTTTACTTTTACTACATGGTATGTATGGAATCTTTCTTTTGTTTACGTTACGAGGTACTTTTTTGACTTTTCTGGCAAAATTTCGAAAAGAATGTTTTTTTAACTTATAAGGTATGAAAGGATTTTTACGGTTTTTATAAAACCTTATTTTCATGAAGCTTCCTCCAAAATATTTCATGACTATTTTCAACAAAATATATTTCTTTTAAAATTTCCTGGCATTTTGTGAAAAGAAAATGACTTTCAAGAAGAAAGGATATTTTCCTCAAGAATTAATTTCAAGTGCTTTATCAAAACCATCTTCCATCTAAGATGAAATTATTTCATATGTGTATGTTTCAAGTATAATGTCTATATGATTTATATGTTTTCACTTTTTTTATGATGAAATGATATCTATTTGTTTTATATGGATTATGTAATGATGGAATGATGTTTATGAAATCCAATTTATTCTTTGGGTCATGATGAATGATTTATGATTGTTTTGTGGCACACGTAAGAATGATTTCAATATGAGATGAGTGGGACCTATATCTCCCTCCAATTAATTGGGTAAATATTTATATCTCATGAGATAGACATGGCTGTAATGTTAAGTTAATTCGGTTCAGTGTTACAGGACTGAAACGAGGAGTGAACTCGATTCAGAAAGGGACTTTGTCCACTAAGATGGGCTTGGAAGCAATGCCTTGGCTACTATGGAAATCATAACATGTTCTGCATTTTTCCACAATTAAATGTTTTATCCCCATTCTATTTTATCATGGTTGATGTTCCATTATGATATATTCCTTACGTACTTCCATGATTTATGTCTTCGCTCAAGATTTTGATGTTTAGATTTTATGTTCATGTTTTTGCATTCAAATGTTTATGGATTGTTTTATGTTCTCTATGCTTACCCTTAATGAGCATTTGAGCTCACCCTTTATATTTTTTCTTTTCCCTATGATTTAAATATGGCTTTTAGTTAAGAAAAAAAAGGGAAAGATCTTTTTGGGAGATGTTGAAGATCTTTCACCACGATTAGGATATTATTTTTCCGAGTTTCCAAAGACACTAAACTATTACGTTTCTTGAGTGTCTATTTTCATTATGTATTAATAATTCCGAAAAAGTAATGTAATGTCCATGTACATCAAGATTCGGGTCTCTATAGTCGGTATCATAGGAAAGTTTTACTTAACCTTTGGAAACTAGGATGTGAAAACATTAGTGAAATCTCTAGAGATATTTCTAATATATATCAAGGGATGTCCCTAAGGTTAAGTATACGTATAGGTTATAGTCCTAGAATTGCGTTAACGATCCTAGAATTAAACCTAAGATGTTAGATATTGAATATACTCCCCCTTTATTATGTTATTTTCCCTATCATGGTATTTTCCTCTCACACTATTATTTTTGGGTTTTAGATGATGATTGGAACCCGAAGGAACCGTGTTGATCAATGTAATGGACAATGCAATGATTTTCCTCTTGAACAAACCAATGTCATGGGATATGGAGTGCACAATCTTATTTCTATACTTACACAAGATATGAATCATTCTGGACTTCAAAATGAGCAGAGAAAGGAGAAACATTCTGTTGAATCCTTCATGAGGCAGCGTCCAACTTCATTCAGCGGGTCTTCTGATCCCATAGTGGCTAAACAATGGATGAGTACTACTGAAAAGATATTTTCAGTTCTACAATGTTCTAAGCATGATAAATTCATCTTAACAGTATATCATTTGGAAGGTGATTCTGATCAATGATGGAATCTTATCAAGAATACGAGGCAAAGAGATGAAATTGAGTCCACGGAATGGGACGAGTTCAAGAACTTGTTTTTCAGTAAGTACTTCCCTCTTATTCTACAAAAAAATATGGAAAAAGAGTTTCTTGATCTTAAGCAGAAGGATGATGAATTTTTTGGTATATACGAAGTGAATTTTACAAGACTTTCTAGGTATGCATCTGGCTTTATCATCCAACCTGAAAGTAAAGTTGATAAATTTTTCAGTTTCTTAAAAACAACTCATCGATGGGCATTAGCTATAAGAGACTTCAGTAGCTATGAAGAAATTGTGCGTTGTGCTATCAAGGTAGAACTGGAAGTTGTTGTAACATATCTATATCATGGTTTTGACAAGAAAAAAAGATGGAGTTCAAGGAGAAATCTCATAACAATGGTGAAAAGAAGATGAATGTTTCTTTATGCTCAAAGTGTGGAAAGAATCATGGTGTAGATTGCCTAAAAGGTACTAAAAAGTGTTTTAAGTGTGGAAAAGAAGGTCATAGAGGAGTTTATTGTCTAAGTAATGGGAAAAAGGATGATAATGATGTGAATAGAGAAAAGTCTATAGAGAACTCTCCACCAACACTTCAATGCCTCAAGTGCAAGGAAATGGGGCATTATGCTAATAAATGCTCAAATCCACGGGTTAGTGATGATCAACGTGAGAAACCTTTTAAGGAAAAGGATAAAGGGAAGTCTCATGTGATCACTATTTGTGATGTTGAGTATGAAAATGATGTTGTGTAATGATTAAGTGTTGATGTAATGAGATTTCAAAATAGTATCATGGAATCTCATTTATGGTATTGTGAAATTTGGGAATATCTATGTATTGGTTTTCAATAATTACATTGTACTGGTAACCATGAAAAAGTGAATGAAATATTTTTGGAAAGTAGATGAAATGTGCATAATGACGGGATAAAGAGAAAATAATATGATATTAATCATGAGCTCATGACTAAAATAAGGAAAAAGTGATATCATGGTTTGAGTATATAGAAATTTTGGGATTTTGGTATGTGGAAAGAGTTAACTTTTGACAACATTCATGTTTTCACTAAGGTTAAATGGGTATTCATTTTTCAAGAGAATACATGATTAAGGAATTAAATGATTGGAATGTGATCAACAAGATATATTGGGGACAAATGATGGTATTCACATTCTCGGTAGATGAAATTTCTAGTAATTGTTTTCTTTATACTATAAACTTTGACAGAAGTATTTTGGATAAGCCTAAAGATTTGAAATGGATTATGTTGAACATAAGTTAGTTTATGGCTATAAATGTTTTTGATATTATTGATGGAATGTCATAATGATGTAATTTTAGAAAAAGGAAAACCTATAGGACGGGAGACAACCCGTCGCGTCAGATAAGGATGCGGAAATCGAACCCACAACTGAAGTGCGACAGGCCTTTATCGCCTACCACTGTCCTACAAGAAGTCCTTAGTTAGTAGAAACATGTTTTATTTTATTAAGAGGTATGATAGATGAAGTATAAGTCCATTTTTGGAATCATATACGATTAACCACACCATATATGGACTTATGTATAGTTGATAATTTTTTTTCTAGACTTTTGTTTGAGACAGATGGAATGAACCATCATTCTATCACACGATCTGCTAACACTTCACGAATGACAAATTCAACATCATTTCTTTAATAGATGACGTGGAAATTGTTCAATTCACGAACAACAATGAGATTGTACCAAAATCATGTAGGTATTTATTTTAATTCATAAAATTTAGAGAAATGATCTTGAAAATTTTATCCTAGTGCCCTCATATCTGATGAATCAGATAGTACCCTAGATCATCACAAATTTATGGCTTTGTGATTGTTGGCCTTTTCATATCCATGTTCTCTACCACTCTCCATCGGAACTTGATTATTAGATTTCTCTTCCATATCCATATTTTCACCTATGTTCTCCTATGTGGAAACCCAGTGATTAGTAAATTTGGGTAACTGTTACGTTTCATACATTAGTTTTTAAAGTTAAGTTTTGGTATTTCATTTTATGATGTGGTTTTCAATTAAAGAAACATTCAAGTAGAAAACCATGTATAACCCCGACAAATTGCAAGGGAGAAATTAATTTTAAGGGTGGTAGAATGTAACAAACCGAGATTTTATGATAAGTATTATTTTTAATTTATTTGATGTCAGGTGCTACACCAAGATTTTCTTTTGCTATACGCAACACCGTATTAGCTTGCAGTATACGCAACACTATTCTTGGATTGTGTTATACACAATTTCAAGTTCGTTTGATAGTAGTCATTCTATGAAACATTGAGAGTATATATATATATATTAAACGTATAAATGAAATATGGTTGGATTAGGTTATTAGAAACAACAAAGGAGTCTTGCAGAATACCCAACCCTGACTTGTCTTGCATTACACGCAATCACAACTTTCCTCGATAGCTTGTGTTGTACGCAATATCAGGATTCACTAAACAACAATATTTGGTTATAATATTATTATGAACTAGATGTTTTGAAAGGTATTATCAAAATTTAGAATGTTATAACATTATTAATCATTTTACACATTTTCTAGAACATGGTATGAGAACAAAATCAATTTTTCGAGTGAAATAAGTATTTTTCAAAAAATACAATTTTGCCGCCTTTTGATGGCACACCCACATTAAATCTAGTTTTTGAAAACTTTATAAGTTAAATTTGACAAAATAAAATTCTTCTTTTGAATCAGGATATAAAAATTTACTTTAGAGAAATATTTGATATTTTTCTGATATCTTTCATATTTTTATGGTAAAAATACGCTAATTTTTAATTAAAAAGAACTTTTTTCATTAAGATAATTTATATGGTTAAATTATAATATTGAATTGTTTTAAAGTATAAATAGAATATATTTTTACCATTTAATATAATTTATGGAATTAGCATTAATTTCACATTGAATTCATAGGTAAAAACATTTCAATCTTTGGAAATGTTTTAACATCTAAAACCCGTTTTCTTAACAATGGGATTAATTTTAAATTAATTACTATAACTTATGTGTTTTGAAATTTGAAAAATGGATTCCATATTTGGAACCAGTGGGTCCAAATTATGTTAATAGGCTACTTTATATTTTTGGGCATTATGAATAGTAACTACGGTAAATTTTATTTACCATAGTTAAAGATAAATCGGGTAATTAACGGTAAATATAAGATTATAAAATTACACTAATACCTGCCAAAATCCTATTGGATGACTAAAAGTCGACCCATATCATCTATGCGTCGGATTAGAATCATTTAATGAACTTTTTGCAATGAAAATAATTTAATTATTATTAAAACCAATGAAAGTGACAACATGCCACTTTCTGAAATCTTATAAGTATAATAATTTTAATTTAGTGATAAACTTAATGAAAGTTCGAACATAAATAGTCCCCAGAAATCTAATACAATTATATACTTTATATGAATTTATTTATAATTTTTAGGGATTAAATAATTATCATTAATTATGACACAATAGTGATGTTGAAATTATTTTATTGATTGAAATATGAAATAAATGATTTTACAAATATCAAAATAAATATTATATGAACTATTTTATGTGCTCCACTAATTTTCTAGATATTTATGACAATTTATGAATCTATTAAAGCTTTTATTTCGAACATATCTTCTGTATATATTTTATTTAAATTCAAATAAATGAATAGTGTCAAAATTGACACTATTGTTATTTTATAAAAATAACATATTATAAAATTGAATAAAAATACCAAAAATATTTAAAAATTATAAATTAAAATTTATATGGTCTAGAATTTCATAATGTATCAAATTATGGAAAATTAACAACACATATTTAATTATTTATAATAATTTAAAATTTAGAATATTATCACCACAAATAAAATTAAATTGATAAATAAGGATAAATCAATTTGATAATGTTAAAAATAAATTCCTAACATGTAAAAATTTTATTGTTTTATGAGATTACAACCATATCTCATCTAACCTTCGGATATGAGTCTTTTTGGAAGTTTTTAGGTGGGGTTGGGATTTAATATAAACTAGTATTTCTTATATTTCCAAAGGTGCCCCTCTCCTCCCTTATAAAAGGGCACCTCCTCCCTCTCTTACTCACACCACTTTGAGCCTTCATGCTCGGCCAAAACCTACCATTTCTCTTTTCCACTTCCCTAGAAACATACTAGAGGTCCTGGGCTTCTTCAAAGACCATATTTAGTGCCCTAAGAGGAGGTTAATAAGAGGCTCTTGAAAGAAGAGGTAATGTCCGTTACCAATTCTTTCAAATTTATTTCTTCTTCTACTTATTCTTATTTAGTTGTTTAATTTTGAAGTAATAGCATCAGTATCACTCATATAATGATATGTTATTATAAGTATGAAACAACACTATTTCACCATCTATACATCCTATGGAAAATGAAATCATCGCGCGTGCGTACGTACAGAATACTGTCTCCACGTCGTGGTGTATTCTGTTTTCGAACACCACCTTACTTGGATGGGTATAATGGCATAAATAAATTACTATATATGATTATTTTAAATTGATATTTATTCTGAAATATTTTACATACACTTCAATACAATTCCACGATCATGAGAATGATATCATCGCTCGTGCGTACCTACAGACTACAGTCTCTAAAACGCGATGAGATTCATTCTCCATGTTAACCATTCATGAATGATTATAAAGAATATATATAATAAGTAATCATTAAATATATTACATAATAATGATACTGGATGTATTTATATATATATTTTTGTCATATACTTAATTCAATTCAATTCAATAAGGAAACGAAAACAACGTTCATGCATATGTACGACCTACTGTCTCCATGAATGGTGTTTTTTATTTATCTATCTATTATATTTATAAATATATATGTACTAAATATTTATATGATATATAAATCATGATTTACATTCTGGAATAAATTAAATCAAGATATAAGTAATAATAATATCAAGAATAACAAGTTCAAACAAGTACGATAAATAAAACGATTTTACCCAAAATGATGCTTTAACATGGACTTTACAAAAGAACGGGTAATATAAAGTCATAAGTGAACCATATTTGAAATCATAAAAATGGATATGATTCTGTAATAAGTCAATGACTTTATTTAAATCATTATATAAGAGGTTCAGATATGTACAAAGCATATCAGACCTAAGGTAAGGGATATATTTTCCAATCATGTTTTTATCTGAGATTGTTTATTCATAAGTATTTACTGGGGTTATTATTATCATCCATGTCAAAGTTTTCTAGAAATGTTTTCTTGTATGTTTAATTTCCTTTTTACCCATTTTTGACTTTTACTACATGGTATGTATGGAATCTTTCTTTGGTTTACGTTACGAGGTACGTTTTTGAATTTTTTGGAAAAATTACGAGAAGAATTTTTTTTAACTTATACGCCATGAAAGGATTTTTACGGTTTTTATAAATACTTAGTTGAATGAATATTCCTACAAAATATTTCATGAAAATTTTCAACAAAATATATTTCTTTTAAAATTTCATGGCATTTTATGAAAAAAAAATGATTTTCAAGAAGAAAGGATATTTTCCTCAAGAATTCATTTCAAGTGCTTTATCAAAACCATTTTCCTTCTAAGATTTAATTATTTCATATATGTGTGTTTCAAGTATAATTTCTCTATGATTTATATGGTTTCACTTTTCTTATGATGAAATGATATCAAATTTTTTTATATGGATTATGTTATGATGGAATGATTTTTATGAAATCCAATTTATTCTTTGGGTTATGATGAATGATTTATGATTGTTTTGTGGCACACGTAAGAATGATTTCAATATGAGAAAGGTGGGACCTATATCTCCCTCCAATGCATTGGTTGAAGATTTATATCTCATGAGATCGACATGGATGGAAGGGTAAGTTAATCCGATTCAGTGTTACAGCACTGAAACAAGGAGTGGATTCGATTTAGAAAGGGACTTTGTCCACTAAGATGGTCTTCGAAACAATGACTTAGCTACTATGGAAATCATAACATGTGCTGAATGGTTTCCACAATTACATGTTTTATTCCCATGCTATTTTATCATGGTTGATGTTAATTTATGATATATTCCTTACGTACTTCCATGATTTATGTCTTTGCTCAAGATTTTGATGTTTAGATTTAATGTTCAAGTTTTTTCATTCAAATGTTAATGGATTGTTTTTTGTTCTCTATGATTACCCTTATTGAGCATTTGAGCTCACCCTTTATATGTTTTCTTTTCCCTAGTATTTAAAGAAAGGTTTTAGTTATGAAAAAAAGGGTAATATCTTTATGGGATATGGTGAAGATCTTTCACCACGATTAGAAGATTATTTTTCTGAGTTTCCAAAGACACTAAACAATTACGGTCCTTGTGTGTCTGTTTTCATTATGTATTATGTATTCCACAAAATTAATGTAATTTCCATGTACGTCAAGCTTCAGGTCTCTACATAGCTCTTGTAATTATATAATGTTACTACCCTACGATTGAATCCTCAGATTCCCTTTTAGAAAAAAACAATTTTTAATTATCATATAATATAAATCATTTACCTTTGAGTTTATAAATTTAATTCCATGTAAAAATATGTATCACTCCTAATATTATGTTAATCCATCTACACATGTTTTCATGTAAGTAAAATTCATTTGAAATCCTATGTATCACCCATAGAGTGAGGTAAATCCATTTAGTAATTCATTTTAAATCAATAATCCCAACAATTCCGTCTCTAGAATCCCATGTTGTAACCCATAATCCACTATCAGAATGACATAATGAATGTTTAATTATCCCGGTCTAACCATGTTTTTAACATCACATTTCATCGAACTGATCTCTATCATTTACAATGGTAAATTCATACTCATCTCATAATTTAGTTTAATTTTATTTCCAATGATTAAACTTAATATCATAACAGAAATCCTTCAAATTAATTTAACTATTCCCACATATATTGAATTTATTTTAACCTATCTATTAAAATAGGGAAATAACACACCCTAAGAGGTCAATAAAAGTAATTAGAAACTCATGGTTGTTTTTATAGTTAAGTAACACATCGAAAGGGAAGATACTATCTGGAGTCTTTAACCATCATAAGTGATTATGGGTGACATGGTCTTAAAAAAAGGAACCCAAATTTAATTTAGGAAGAACATAATTTAAATGGGGAGGCCTGAGTTTTCAATACATGAAAAAATGGGGAAATATGTAGACAAATAAAATTTAATAGAGAATCATGAGAACACCTACCTTAGCAAGGGAGTAGACCCCCATATTCTATTAGCTTCTCATTCAGTCTAGATCATGTGAAATTGAATGAATACATGAAAACCATAAAAAATGGTAAATTACCTTGAATTGTTATATCACTCTATGAAATAAGATAATAGAAGAAAGGAAGTAAGTGGATTAGAGGTATTACAAGTAGATATCCAACTCAAATGACTGTGAATAAATACAAATTGTTTTAATAACCCAACTTAATGCTTAAGGGATGTAAAATAGTGGGATCCAAGTCTCTAGAGGGGTGCTACAAATGAAATAAAGGGGGAATAGATGGGTAAAATATTATATAATGCAAGGGAAAAGGATATAACCACCCATTTCATATTGTGTTCACGGTTTGGATGAAAATTTTATTAATCCATGCATGAACTTTGTTCCCCCGCTGATAATGTCTACTCTGAGGAATGAGGGAAGAAAAACATTCTTATTGAACACTCTTGAAAATCAATTACAAGGTAAAAATACTATTAAAACTACATTTTCATATAATTAATTTACATAATAAAATAATATTTTAATTTGTTTTGGAGTTTCAATTAGATCATATTTTTATCAATCAACCTAATTTGGGTCATTGGAATCAATTTCACTTTGAAATTGAATGTAAAAAATAAAAGAAATTTAATATTTTTACTTGAAAACCCTCATTATCGGCCCGACCGTGGGATTAAATTTAAATTAATTTCTCCCACATCGATGATTGGAATTTTCAAAAATGGATTCCATGTTTTTAATAGTCATAGTTTATAATTTCAAATAATTTCAACATAGTTTTTGATGAAAAATATTAGTTGAAGTGATTAAAAGTAATTAACTTGATTAGGAGAAAAATTAACTCTATAAAGAAATAAACATTAAATTTATGACCCAAAAAAAAATAAAATCTTTTAAAAGAGACATTTTATGAAAATATTTACACCATATACTCTTGTATATCTACTTGTGTACCTTATTGGATCCACATGGAACATGAAATAAGTTGGGGGAATTCTCCCTTAAAATATGCACTAGAGTGCCACTCCTCATCCACTATAAAAAGTCCTCCTATACTCTCAATTCCTTACACATATCAATCCACATTGTATGGAGAAATATCTACTGAAATAGATCCTATAAAGTCCTCCAATCATCCTATAATAATATCTTTGGTCATAATGAAATCCAATGAATCTCTTTGGTGCATTCCAAAAGGAGTTACCCAAATAAGTTGTAACATTCTTCCAAAAGATATTTGATGATATTTCCATTATACACCAACTAAAATCTTCTAATTACATGTTTTTGTAACAAAATAAATATCATAAATAAACTAGGATATTTTTATGTTATTATTTTTAATGAGACCTATACACACTTTCATCTAATGGGTAACAAACATATTGATTACCTGTGTGGAAAGCTACCACATCAGGAAATGATGATTGGTCATTTTTCCTTTACAACATATCATGGTGGAAATTATGATAGATGATAGGGATATATATTTTAGATACAATATTTATTACATATCTATTCTTCTGTAATTATTTTACATTTCATATCAATATACATTCCAATTTGTGTAAATACAATAATTTCTTTTGAAGATGTGTGGACTTCCACCCTTCAAAGCGATATGATTAGTTTACATACTACAAGGAATGTATTAAAGATGTTTTTATTGAAAATATGTTATATATATATGTGTGTGCTATAATTATTTTAAATTAATAATTAAATATATTTATATATATACACATATATTACATTTACTCACTTTCATTCAATACGACAATAAAATGTAAACAATGTTTATGAGTACGTACGAACTACCATATCCATAAATGATGTATTACATATAATACTTATATATATTATAGATTATTATAATAAATATATTATGAATATAAATTATTTTTATATCATGGTATAAATTATATAAATCAGGATATATGTATAAGGACCAAAGATAATAAAATGTAAGAGACATGTGAAAAACAAAGCCGATATTACCGGAAGTGAAACCTTAACATGGAATTGTTAACAGGATAGAAATAAAAGGTAATAGGGACCGAAAGAAGTTCCGGTTTAGGAGTTATGGACATTTGAAGTTGGGCTGGAAAACAGGTTTGTAGAGCCCATTCGCGAAGCTCCCTCCACGATCGCGGAGTAGAGAGAACTTGACCAGAGCCTCTGGGAGTGTTGTAAATCCTTTGAGAGTATCCTTTGGTATTAAGATGAACATTAGGGAACTACCAGAGCCTATGTGTGCACCGTGAATCCTGATGACGGTCAACTCCGCGATTATGAGAAACATGAGGGAATTCCCTCCGGTTGTGGAGTGCAATTTACTTCATGGCGTCATTTTCTCTTCACGGCGCCCATTTTTGATTCGCGGTGTGCTCCACCGACCACCATCACCTATAAATAGTCGGCTCATCCCCTTCATAAGAATGGTTAAACCTTCCCTTTGGTGGTCGATCTCCCATTTCGCAGAGCTCCCGAGCACCATGAAGTGATGCCCTTCACAATGGGCTTTGACCTTTATGAAGGATGGGGCTCCTTCGGGTTTCTCGAGGATCCGTGAGCTAATTTTTTCTATGATCCCCTTTTCTTCATGAGACGATTTGCTCCATAATCCCCTTTGGTCTGCGAGCCTTTTGGATCTGTGAGCCCCTTTTCTCCGCAAGTTTCTTTTCTCTGCAACCTGCTTTGCTTCGTGGGCTTCATTGCTCCGCGAGCCCATTTGCTTCGTGATACCCCATGCTTTGCGCGCAACATTACTCTATGAAGATACTTCGTGAAGACCTATCCTTTTAAAAGGTCCTACCCTCTCTCCCACTGGTCCATTCACTTCCATCACTGACCCCCACGAAAAATGGAGAGTCGGAGCTCGAACGTTTTGGGCCCAGGATGTTGATATTTTTCCATTGCACCCTCATGTGCATCCACCTTCCACCTATGGATTACCATGATTTTAGATACACTTATGCACACCATGAAACACCTTGACTGGACATATTCCACTTTCTCTGTTTCCCATATCATGAGTTGAGATTATTGTCATCAATTCCCCTGAGTATCTAGTGTCTGACTATTCCTCAAGTTACTCATCCAAACCTCATCACCTGACTCCTATTCCAGGTTGAACCAGAAAGGGCCACACATTTGTAAGTCCAAACACTAGCCATTTCTAGGCTCCTTAAGGCTAATAGTCTTCTATACATGACTTTGACATGTAGAACAACATATGTGAAAAATATTGGATGCGTCGTTGTCTAAACAAGAGATTCCTTATGCACCATGCCTAAGATGCTAGCAGTTCTATCTATATGACATTAAATTGTAGTTCACCCTTTGTTCCAAACATAGGATCCCTCTTACACATAATAAGTGATGAATTATTCTCTATGAATAAGATTTAAATAGACCTCTCTACCTAACATTAAACTTTGGTACACCATATGTGACAAATATAGGATGCCTCTTGCTCTAAAAAAGAGATTACTTATGCCCCAAGTATAATATGCTAACAGTATTATCTATATGACTTTAAACTGTAGTGCACCCGATGTGTCAAACATAGGATCCCTCTTCACAAAACTAGAGATACCTTATTCGCCCGACATATGATGCCAATTTTCCTCCCTACGTGACTATAAACTGTATTACACCGTATATGAAAAATATAGGTTGCCTCTTATTCCATATTAGTGTTTCCTTATGTGCCAAGAATAATATGATGACAAGACTCTCTACATGACTATTAATTTTATCATTCCCTGTCATTCAATAATAGGTTCCTCTTGGACAAAATAAGCGATGGATCATGTGACAATCATATGATAAGTCATTCCATGATTATAGTGCCATAATTTCCAAAGCATTGTAATCCATTCAAGAATTATATCAATCCACCTCATGAATTGTGTGTCCTAAATTTGGATCTTCATCCTCATTCATGTTTGAAGGGACCCACTAATGGCTTGGTCCCATGCCACATCGGCTCGCCTACCATTCTGGGCCAATGCCATGGAAACATTTGGACAGCACTTCAAGTCAGGTCCTTTTTTTGAACATGGTCAACAGTCGACCATCCTTTGTTTGTCCCCATTTCAAGATAATGCGATATGGATGATGTGTTTCAAACAAGGTCAATAGTTATCCACCATCATCATGCAACCCTCACTTCATTCCAATTGTTGGGCATGTGATTCACACTTTTCATCTCCCTTTGTTCGGATTGATTCCAATTCCCTTGTAATTATCCCGCTTGTGCAATAGATCACAAGTGTAGGACTCAACTATATGCCTTAACCCAACACTATGTTGGGATGCCCTCATGGTTATACATGAGGAAGACATTATGGGAAGATTTTATGTGTAATCCATATCCACTATTGTCTCTCTTCAATGGAACCCAGATAGCTTCCACGCGTAAGCCCCATCCACCATTTCCACTCCTTAGTGGAACCTGGGAAACTTTCATGTGTAATCCCCATCCACCATTTCCACTCATAAATGACACTTGGGAAGATTCCATGCATAAGCCCCATCAACCAGTGCAGCTCCATATCGGCACCCAAACAACTTGCATCTATAATCCCCATGCACCACCCTTCGTGGCCGCACCATTGTGCCACAATCATTAGGTCTGCCCTTGCCTGTTGTTTCTCACACCGAGCATGACTCACGTGAGCTTAGAGTAAGCACCAACCATGGAATCCTCCATAGGTCTCCATAGCATGTAATCCCTAATAAACCATCTCAAATTACATGTAATTTTATCTATGTATCCTAGGTGGGGTATGTAGGAAGCCTCCTTGAGTTTCAAGAACAACACCTACTAGTCCTAACCCCTTCACGTCGGTTCACCAACCATTTCGAACTATCTGGACTTTTATCCTTTCCAAGGAAAGGTATGTTTGAAGCATGTCTGAGGTTCAAATCCCACACATTCTAGTCCCAAAACCTACACGTCAGTTTTCCAACCTTTCTGAACTACTTGTACTTTGATCCTTGTATCCTAGACATGGTACGAAGGAAGCCACCTTGAGGTTTAAGCCCAACACCAAGTAGTCACGACCCCTTCATGTCAGTTCCCCAACTATTGCAAACAATGTGGACTTTGATCCTTTCTAAGGAAAGGTACATAGGAGGTCTCCCATAGGTTCAAGACCAAAATCTACTATTTCTGACCCCTTCACATTAGTTCACACTTTTCCCACATGTTGTTAAACTGCATTCCCCCTTTTCATCTGGAACGACATTAAACTGTATCCATTCATGATTACAGTGAGCTTTGGGAAAAGAAGAATTAAAGATAATTATGGCGGTGAATGGAATTATGAGTGGAGATTTGTGGTTAAGAAGAGAAAATATTTATGGAACAAACAGTGATTACTACGAGCTCTGTGGTCCGGAAATTGTCGTGGTGCTTCGTGATATTGAGAGAATTTATATGGAAATTTTGGAGCATCGCGATTAGAGATGATGTGGCACGAACTTCATGTGGAAGGTTTGAGGGTCAATGGAATAGCCTATAAATGGACCTTGACACCCTCGAGTGAATAAGAGTGTATTCCATGAAAAATTTGTTTCTCTCAACTCGTGAAGGAGGTTTGTGAAGAGAGTGTTCTTTGCAAAAGAAGTAGATTCGTGACAGTTAATTTATCTCCACAAAAGTGGTGTGTTCTGCATTGGCTCAGTGATCTTTGCAATGGATGTCTCTCTATGACAGCCTAATATTTGAAAAGGATTGAGCTTTTTTAATTTCTGAGCTCTGTAAAGAATTGTGATCGGCTAGGTAGTGAGCTCTACGAAGGTGTGTGCTTCACGAAGAGGTAGGAACTTCACGAAGGCTTGTTTTAGCATCATAAAATTTGGAACTTAGTGAATTAGGGTTATTTGCGAAGGTATTTCCAAAGTGTGTAGCGTAGTGATTAGTGGCAAAGTGGTATTAATTAGTGGATGAAAATTTTACTTCAATAGAGCATCTACATACAGTGGAGGATACACTCGTTAGTGATAATGAAGTGACATAGAAGTCTATAAACTATGAGTGGATCTTCTAAAGAAGTAGTGAGTTCAATTCAGTTGGGAGAGTAGTGCATTCTCAAATTGTGAATGGTTGTAAACCAGGAGGGACAATGAGACCACTTCAAACATGTAAACAATAGTGTGCTTATTGTGGATTTGGTTAATTGGCACATCATCGGTGTATACTCCTTGGATGTAGCCCTATGAGGGTGAACCAAGTAAAATTGATGTGTCTTGTGAATGATTTATGTATCATTTATACCTTGCAATGGGACGAAGAGAAGGAAGTGGGTTTTTATAACAATAAAACAAGATCAAATGGGGTAGTTTTTTTAATTTTTCATACCCCGATTCACCCCCCTCATGGTATCAAGCATAGTCGACCTAACAATGCTCATGATCGTCTATCAAGAGGTTTTTTAGGACCAATAGGGGCCTATATACCCTGAGAGGGGGGTGAATCAGGATATGGATATTCTTTCAAAATCCTTCTTGCCCCATTGGATATTGACCTCTTTATTACAAGGGTCACTTTGTTTGCTATTATGTGTTTATGTTGATCACTTCTCTTTATCTTTATCTGGTGGTTATTATTTAGATGAATTGTAGGGAAGAAACCAGGATGACACAAGGATTTTTACTTGGTTCACCCTCACTGGGGTACGTCCAAGGAGCATACAACGACGATGTCCCGTTATACCAAATCCACTAAGGATCACTTCCAATAATGTTTGGGCTAGATCACTTCTGGGACCAGGCTCACTGCCATTACAATGTTTAGGGTCATCTCACTTCTTTCCCAAGGGTCACTCCATATTTCTCTCTCTCTCGCTCACTTCCAGTGGACAGGATCACCTTCTGCCTCTTTTTTTTCTCACTGCTCTGGAAGGGATCCACTCACAGTTTATAGACTTGTAGGTCACTTCATTTGAATGAATGTGCGCATCCTCAACTATTGATAGATGCTCTGTTAAAGTCCTACTTTTATCCACTGATGAATATCCCTTTTCCTCTTAACCACTGGGCAATTAACTTTGGAAACACCGTCGCAAAGCACCCTACTTCACGAGGCTCCCAATTTTGTGAAGCTCAAACAAGCCTTCACGAAGCTCTTTCCTTTTCGCGAAGCTCACAATTTCACGGAGCTCAGACCATCACAAAGCTCAAGCCTTCGCAATGATTAGGCCATCGCGGAGCCCAAGTATTCACAAAGCAACTTCCCTCGTGAAGCTCACTAAGCCAACATGGAGCACACGACTTTCGCAGTGCTATAATAGTCGCTGTGAAGCTCTTACTTTGCGAAGCACACTGCCTTCGCGAACATCATTCGTGAACCGAGAACAAAGTATTTTCTCTGAAAATTCTCTCTACTTCTCTCAAGGGGGTCGGCCTATATTTATAAGTAATTCCACAGACCCTCGACCCTTCTGCCAGAAGTCAGCACCATGTCATCACCAATCACGAAGCTCTGAAATTTCTGCCAGAATTATCTCAAAATCGTGAAGCACCACGGCAAATTTCCGATCTCAGAGCTCATTGTAATCGTGGAGAATCACCGTCAAAATTCCTTCGCACCTTTTCAGAGAATCTCCCTCGCAAATCCCTTCACCGCCGCAATTCTCTTCAACTCTTCCATTCACAAAGCTTTGACGTAATCGCGAAAAATCACCACCATCATTCTTCTGGACTTCACAAAATCCAAACCGTGAAGCCTCTCTTCGCGAAATTTATTACATTTCCATATTTAATTATGATCTTCATAGAAATCCTATTTTTGTGATGCTCACCAAACTCTGTATTTTGGACCCCAAAAATTTGGAAAACATTGGGAAATGACACCACCTTGTACTGCTCTTTTGTACTGCCTCCAGATCATCCTTTCCTTTTTCATCGTTCTTTGTCAACATGGATTGTCAAAAAATTCTATAGAACTTGAAAATTACCCATGGAAACCTGCTTTGTAAACAAACACAATCAACTCAGAAATATTGCAATGTTACATTGGGGGATTTTTTCCCAACAATGTTAAACTGCTTATTATTGTCCTTTATGACATTAAAATACTCATAATCATCTTGTATGACTTTAAACTGCTAATCTTTGTCTGTCACGATGTTAAATTTCTCATTATCATAATCCATGACTTTGAACATCTCATATTTATCCCACATGATGTTAAACTATATATGGTCCCACATGACCATAAACTGTCCATTCATCACTGCACGTCATTAAACGGTGTGATCTGTCTTGTCTAAAGGACATAAAACTACTCAGCACTCATCCTACATGATATTAAAATAAAAAATGGTCCATGATCTATAACCTTAAACTAATATCGTCGCTCTCATCAGTTCAAAACATTATGCTAAGGATCCTTGAAAATTGAAGGATGTAAAACCACGCAGTCCTTGTCCCATATGACAATAAATTGAAAACTGGTTGGGACTTCCTGTCCTTGGCCTAGGTTCATGTCCCTCTACCTATCTGGGCCCCTATCCCATGTTCTCATATTAGATTCTGCTGTGTGGTGTGGACTCTATGTCCTCATTCACGTAGGGATATTTTTTCCAAACCACATACATCCCCTTGAGACACCCCTCAAACCATTGTCCTGACCGCAATACGTTGAACTATATAGGTCTAATACGCTTTATGAATCCCATCATTTGGGGTTCCATAATCTTTCACATTCGAATGGACCCCCGAACGATAGGGATGCTAGACCCCAGGGCTCTCCCAGCGTTTTGGGCCAATATCCTAGAGGATTTTGGATTAAATTTTGATACAAGCCCTGTGTTGTGAATATGGTCAATGGTCGACGCTCAATTGTGTGCCCCCATATCTAGTCACACAATACAGATACTATATTGTGAACATGGTTATCAGTTATCCTTGATTATTGTTGCTATTATGTGGTCTCCCACATAGATATTGTGATGATTCACCCTTTCCACCCATCTGTCCCTTGCACATGACGTTAAACTAGGCATCTACGGTATGAGCTCTATGACCATAAACTAAGATCTACTACATCCTCACCGCATGACATTAAACTGCATAACAACTTTCTAAACTACATGTGTCTTGATTCCCATCCTCATGGGATACTTAGGACTGCCCAGAAAGTTTGTCTTTCTATCCAGCATTGTTTCCTAAAAACATCCTTATATTTCTAGCCCCTGGCCTGAGTTCCTCGGGAGAAGGTATATGGTGCGGTATGGAATTCATGTCCTCATTCACGTTGGGTTTGTAATATCCATTCCACCAACCTCTCCCTCCTGATATCCATTCCTTCCCTTATTCTATAATCAACTTTTTATGTCGGCTTCTCTTGAATTAGGCCCCTTGACCATCTTTTCCGGTTCACTAATGTGCCCAAGAGCACTCTGGATCAGAACCTAGAGTGTGGGATTCTACCTAAACATGTTATCGCCCATTCTTAGGATTCATGCACCCTTTCATTTGGGATTTCATCATTTTTCACATCCAAAAAGACCCATGAACAGTATGGATTATTAGCCTAAGGGATATCCTATCAATTCTAGCCAACGTCCTCGAGTATTTCGAATGGAAAATTGATACGCATCCCATGTTGTGAATATGGTCTGTGGTTAATGCTCATTTGTTGTTCCAATATCAAGACACATGATATGTATGGTGTGCTTCAAACAAGGTCAACAGTTATCCTCCATCGCCACAACACCCCCATCATACCTTAAATATTGGTGGTGTAATTCACATCCTTTTTAACTCCATCATGACCAAGATGAATTACAACACTCATGGTAATATCCCTCAGTGTGTGTTTTTACATTAGGAAGAAATAAACCTTGGTGAGGTGTCATTTAGGGATCCACACCAATTTACCCTTTTCATGCATTACACATGATGCAAAAACCTTATCCTCTATTATTTATCACATCGAGCATAGCTCATGTGGGCTTAGGTATTTGGACATGGTTTGCGCCCATTTGGGATTAGTCTCGCTTCTCTCTAGCCTGAGCTCTATGACCCTAAAACTAAAATCTCTCTGTGTCCTTTTCATATGACATTAAACTATAAGAAATCCTATAGAACTATGTGGGATTGATTCCCATCCTCATGGGATATAAAGGAATTCCCATACATTCTTTATTTGGGTCCTGCCCTAGGAATCTAAATTCATTCCCCCTTTATTTTGGACGCATGACCCAAACTCTTTTGGGAACAAGTGGTGTGGTGAGTACCTCTTGGGTTCTCATTTATTTCGGGTTTTTCAACAGTGGCACTATGTGCCTCCCTTTATTTTTCCTAACCTAGTCCGAGTTCTATGACTCTAAACGACGATCTACCTATGGAAACTATGCGTCGAGTTTGGGTACTTCACCGCACTACACACAGTCCTTCAAACCAAGTCCCCTCTTAATGGCCCAGTATATGACCTTATTCTAAGATCATGTGATCCCAGGACCCTTGTCCTTGGAATGGGATTCGAATTCCTTAATCTGACATGTCTCATTAGTATACTCAAATGCAGCATGGAAATGTTCCCAAGCTGTGGAAGTTCCCCAAAACATCCCCTCCTTTCAAGTCCACACTTCAAGAGACCTTTATTTTTTAACGATCCAAATCCAGAGCCACATAATTGGTGCCCCGTACCCAGTTCGCCACATGAACTCAAGCGTGTTCCCCAAACGCCAGAGGCTGCCGACTAGCAGCAAGGACCTTGGTGAGTCTGTGGGGAAACTATGCCCCCATTTGGTAAAGTATACAAAAATAGAATAAACATAAAAAATAGTGTAAGCGGTAAACAACATACAACAACTGAACTAAAAGTCAAAGAAACGACTGATATAATAATGATGAATAATGGTACATGTTTCTATGGAAAGTAGTAAACAAAACAACATGATGAAATACAACTGAAACCAAGTACTAAACGTAAATAGAAACTCTAGCAGCATCGCGAGCCAAAGACCGGTACTATGATCTTCGAATCCAACCAGAAATCATGTACCTGAGGTAAAAGGACCAAAATACCTATCTACACCTACAACCATATAATCTGTTTGGGCCGAAAAGAATGACCCAAACAGGGTGTGAGAAAAATCCTAGGAGGCAACCACCACAAGATTTGTGCCCTACTGTTAGTGAGTAATATAGAAAATGTAAAGGGAAATAAGTACAGTAATGGACTAAGATTATATCGGTAAATGATCTTACCAATTACCATACACATTCATTTAATTAAACAACCACGGAAAAATAACAAAGCTTTCTATTACAAGGTAAGCAAGTAACACAGCAAGTATCTCAAAAGACTACCTAAACACATGTAGTACAAAACACAAGCTTGTTCTTTGGATTGGTGGACTCATCACAACCAACCATCAAAAAAATTCACACTCTCTCTCTGGGTGGCTCAAACTAGTAGAACCCTATAGTATAGTAATAAAACAAGGCACATACACTCTAGGAAGCTCTCACATCAATTCCCATATGGTGTTGCAACGATAGCTACAGACTCTCTAAGGAGGCACTTACGTCTAATTCCTCCTATGGTCTCGATGCATTTGTAAACTAAGAACACTCTTGGGAAGCACAAAGTCCTATTCCCGTAGGTCATGCGTACGAAACTAAAACCAACAGACCCTCTAGGGAAGCACTTAATCATTTATTCCCTCTTTGATCTCCCGCACCAGGTTCTCACAGCCCTGAGCAGTCCAGTCATGTGTAATCGACATTCAGCAGCCCTAAGTAAGTTCAAAAAATACTTGGCTAATAGCTACCATGCATCAAAAGAATTTAAACAACAAGAAACACATGAAAACAGTTATAACAAGTAAACTAGAAATTGCAGTTGGGTTTGCCTCACAGGAAAACGGTTCCAAACGGCAATAAACAGCCAAACAGGGAGAAACACCCATGGGGTGATCCTCAAGCATGAAAACAATCATATATTAGTAACAATTAATCATAAGCTAACAAGAAATATAGGGAAAATAACAATAGGATCAAAATCCTAAAACCCGGGATACCCGATACATGGGTATCTAGCACTTTTGCAACCAAAACTCAAAGAACATCAACGTAGGGAAACAAACCACCTACCTCGATCCTCGAAGATAGATATACTTGAACCTTGGCCCATGAATCAGCCTAGAATGGAGTAGATCTTAAAAAACGTCTAAAAAATTCAACCTCAGATAAATCACAAGAGAGGAAGAATCAGGAAATGAAGCCAAGGAAGAACCAAGAAGTCACCACTGCGATTCTTCTACAATCGGCAGATTTTGATTTGGGAAACTGGTGACGGATCAGTGGCTCGGAGAAGAATCGGCATCCTTGGACATTCTGGACGGAATTAGGTGGAGAAGAAGAAATTTATGAGCATTAGGAGTGACCCTGGTATGATTAATGAAATAAAAAAGTACACGGTGTGTACTTTTAAAGTACACGACGTTTGGTGGGTTTTTCTGTACTCCACCAAAATTTTCCTCCACGTCACCCCTACACACCATGTGTGTGGCCTGGACACGGCCAGCACTCGGCTTCGCGTGGGAGAAGAGTACACGACGTGTACTCAAAAAGTACACAACGTGTACTTCAAAAATATCCAGAAACTCCATTTGTCTCTAAAACTACAGAAAAAGGAAAAACATACCTGAAACGAAGATCCAGGTTCTTACAAACTTCCCCCACTAAAGAAATTCATCCCCGAATTTCCCTAACGAGGCATAGATCAAGAAGCCTCGAACAACTCTGGCCACTGTGATAGCATATAAGCCTCCCTATCCCAAGTCTCATCTTATATACGGATGTGATGCCATAGCACCCATACTAGAGGAACAAACCGGCCACAGAGTACCTTGGCACTACAATAAACAATCATGATAGGATGTTCCTCAAAAGAAGCATCCTGCTCCAGCTCAATCTCCTCTAGTTGAAAAACATGTGACGGGTCTGAGAAATAATGTCAAAGCTGAGAAACATGAAAGACATCATGCATAGCCTGGTACCTCTGAGGTAACCGCAACCTATAAGCAACCATCCCGACTCTCTCCCGAAGCTCAAACGGCCCAACGTATCTCGGTGAATGTTTTACCTTGCATCTTAATCCTCTTATGTCCCAACCTTAGGGAAACACGTAGGAAAACCTGGTCTCCAACATTGAACTCCAAAGGTCATCTACGTTGATCAGAATAAGACTTCTACCGAGACTGTTCAGTCGCCATTTTTTTCCGAATCAACTCTATCTGCTATGAGGTCTCCTGAACAAGATGAGGTCCCAGCAAATCTACCTCTCCTGCCTCCATCCAGCATAAAGTTGATCGGCATGGCCTACAGTACAAATCCTCATAAGGGGCCAACTGAATAGTCTCCTAAAAACATTTTTTGTAGGTGAACTCCACTAGAGGGATATGATTCTCCCAAGTACCACCAATGTCAGAATGCATTCTCGAGGCATATCCTCAAGGACCTGGATCGTACGCTTGGACTGACCATCAGTCTGGGGATGGTATGCTTTACTCAAAAGTACATGACTACCCAAATCCCTTTGTATCCCCTGCCAGAATTGAGAAATAAAACATGCATCTCTATTTGAAACAATGGATTGTGGAACTCCATGTAGACGCACAATCTATCAGATGTACAACCATCCCATCTCATCAACACTGAAGGTCTCCCTAACCGGTAAGAAGTGTGCAACCTTTTTGATCCTATCCACTACAACCCAAACCACATTATTCCCTCAAGGTGATCTCAGTAACCCTATCATGAAGTCCATTGTGAAAAAATTCCATTTCCACTCAGGAATGGGTAGCTATTGTAAAAGCCCTTCTGGTCGCTGATGCTCTACCTTCACCTATTGGCAGGTTGAACATCACATGAAAAAAACAGCAACATTATTCTTCATACCTAGCCATAAATACTAACGGTGTATGTCACAGTACATATTGGTGACACCGGGATGAACTTCCCAAGCTGAACCATGAAACTCTCGCATCCGCTGCTTGCGTATGTCCGCTGAAACCCATACACGGCCATGAAAACGCAGCACCTCATCATCTCCCACTATCCACCCCGGAGTAGGGTCCCCATCTGACACACCCTCCCGTAGGACCAGGCCTTCGCTGTCTAATAGCTTCTCATTCAAACACAATCTAGAAGAGTAGTGGTAACAGCTACAGAAGAAAGAACCATCTATCCCTCTCTGTCGTGATCCTCCAAATGTATCTCAGAGAATAAAGCCATAAGCTGCCACTCGCTGCTGGCCTCCTGAACTGCCTACAACTGAGTCCTCCTGCTCATTGCGTCAGCCACATCATTGCCTTTCCCAGACATATAAGCAAGCTCGATGTCGAAAGTCTGTAGGTACTCGACCCACCTCCGCTGTATCAGATTCAAGTCACGCTGCGTGAAGATATACTTGAGGCTATTTTTGTTAGTATATACCACAAAATGTTCTTCCATGAGATAGTGCCTCCAACAACGCAAAGCACGAACAACTGTAGCCAACTCCATGTCATGCGTAGGATAGTTCTTCTCATGGGGCCTCAACTTCCGAGATCCATACGCAATAACATGATCCTCCTGTATAAGCACTTCTCCAAGCCCGATGCTGGATGCATCACATAAAACTGTACAACTCTTTCCCGGCTCTGGAAGAACTAGAATCGGTGCTGAAGTAAATCTCCCCTTCAGCTCCTGGAAGGCTGAATCGCAAGCTTCTGACCAAATGTACTTCACACATTTCTTAGTCAAGCTCTTCAATGGCGCTGCTAAGCGTGAGATGTCCTGTATAAACCGCCTGTAATAACCATCCAGTCCCAAGAATCTCAGTTCCTCAAGGACATTCTTCGGCTTCTCCCAGGTAACTTCTTCTCTCGCCTTCTCTAGGTCTACTGATACTCTTGTCTCTGAGATTACATGGCCCAGGATGTTAATCTCTTCCATCCAAAAGTGTCACTTTGAGAGCTTAGCATATAACTGATGCTCTCTCAGGGTACTCAGTACGATCTCAAGATGGGTAGCATGGTTGTGTCGAGTGTGAGAGTACACCAAGATATCTTCCACAAAGACAATGAAAAAATAATCCAAGTAAGGATGGAAAACTCTATTCATTAGTGCCATGAAAACTACCGGTATGTTCGTGAGACCGAACGGAATAACCAGATACTCGTACAAACCATACCTACTTCGGAAAGCTGTGAGAGGTATATCAGATGGTCTGACCCGCAACTGATGGTAGCCGGATCTCAAGTCGATCTTCGAGAACACCCTGGCTACTCAAAGCTGATAAAAAAGATCATCAATCTTCGGCAATGGATATCGGTTCTTGATCGTCAACTAGTTCATCTTCCGATAGTCCACACAAATCCGTAAGGTACCATCTTCCTTCTTCGCAAACAACATAGACAAACCCCAAGGGGAAGTACTGGGTCGGATAAAACCCTTCGTCTACAACTCCTCCAACTACTTCTAGAGCTCTTGCAACTCAGGTGTAGCCATCCTGTAAGGAGTTATGGATACTGGTGATGCTCCTGGCACAAGATCAATAGAGAAGTATACCACATGCTCTGGAGGAAACCCTGAAAAGTCTTCTGGAAAGACATCCAGAAAACGGTCAACCACCGGAGAGTAGTCCATTTGAGAAGTCCCCTGATCTTCCAGATATAAACTAGGAATATGGGCTGTAACACTGCTCAATCCATGATGCTCTGGTCCATCTCTACAGGCTTGTACATCCAATTCTCCCTTGTGATGAAAAGACCTGCTCTCTGGTGACAGGAAACGCACCATGCGATGATAACAGTCAACAAATTCCTAGAAAGGAACGAGACAGTTCATTCTGAGAATGACATCATAACCCGTCATCTCAAGGATATAATGATCCCACAAGAAGTGACATCCACCAACCTCAAGGGGGTACTCCCTGTACTGACACACACTAGTAGTTATATGTCCCAAAGGAGTGTCTAGTGCCAATGTATCCTCAGAAGTAAAGATAGTAAGTCTAAGACTCTCCATAGTGTGCACAGAAATAAATCTATGTGAAGCTCTGGTATCAAAAAGTGCAGAAGATAAAACGGAGGCTACTAAGATCATACCTCGAACTGTGGAAGGTCCAAGATCCTACTCCCAATGAATCTTCTCTTTCAAAAATGTCTGTCCAGTACCGCGGCCCTGTGTAGCAGCATGATATCCCTGAGCTGATCCACCCTGAGATTGACCACTGCATCTGTGATCTCTACCCTGGCCTGAACGACCTAAAGAACTCCATCCCCCAGTCTGATGTGGAACTGGTAATCCTGCTCCTATACGAGGAGTAGAAACTGATCCTCCTTCACTAGCTGCTGGAAGAAGAACCCTACAAAAACGCTGCAGATGACCCATATTGCCACAAGCTCGGCACTCCACTGGATCTCTCTGGAACTTATGTTTCTTATTCCTGCTCATTTCACACTGATAGAACACCACCTGGTTGCCAGAAAGAAGATCCCATCTTCCAGAAGAATTATCTCGCTTCCTCGAGTCACCTAGAGTAGACTCTTGGTGGCCTTTCCTGCTGTCAGTAAGCAAAGAATCAGTCTTGGATACTGAACCACCCTGGTCAAAAGCTCTAGTATCCCTCATATTCTGTTCGGTGATCAGTGCCTAGTTGACTATTAGGGTAATATAAGTCAACTGGAAGACGTTCAACTGGGATATGATCTCTGGTTTGAGGCCTTCCTCAAACATCCTTACCAAAAACAGATCATCATTTCCCAGAACGGGAGTGAAACACTGTAACTCAGTGAAACATGAGGAATACTCCATATCCGGGAGAGTACCTTTCTGCAGGTTCATGAACTCTCTGTCCCTGTCGGCCCTCAGCGTCGATGGATAGAAGTAGTCATAGAACAAACACTGGAACTCGTCCCAAGCCATAGCACATTGGCACCCTACCTGTGAGACTACATACCACCATCTCTTTGAAGAATCTCATAGCATGTAAGTCGTGAGATTAATCCTTCTGTATGGGGGTGTCTCCAAATGCTCGAAGATGGAATGCATGGTTTCTATCCATGCCTCTACAGCCTGAGGTCCTCCACCCCCCTGTGAAAGTAAGAGGATGCTGCTGCTGGAAGACTCTTGTCAGCTCTGACATAGACGGGGCAGGATGCTGAGCTCCCTAGACGGTCTTCTTGAACCTCATGAAACCCTCTATGAACTCAGCATTAGAACCATTGTCTGGAATCCCTGCATGTGCCATGTCTAGAATGATCGGTGGAACTACAGGAAGTCCCTGGTCTGCTGTATTAGGTGTACAGTCGTTGACTGGTTCCTGGCGTGCAATGAAAGGATGTCTTTGTTCCATAGCTCTGAGAAAACAAAAACACACTTCAGAATTAGGATTAATGGGGATAGAAAACAGAAGATTACAAAACGGGAATAAGAGAGAGAAACACTTAAGTTTTCAAAACACAACTACACGGTGTGCATCTAAAACTACACGACATGTTTGTCAAATCCATTTACATGGGCGTGTACTTCTGCCACCACTGATCGTGTAACATCCTAGACTACACGGTGTGTTGTCCCAACACATGTCGTGTACTTGAACTCCACTCCCCTACCCGAGTCACTTTACATGGCTAACCTACATGGTCCCCTAATCCTAAACTACACGACGTGTTTACTAAAGACACGATATGTACTGGAGAGGTTTCGGCGACCCGTGTAGCGGTTACACGACCGACTACACAGCAGAAAATTACATGGAATGTCCGTAACAAACACGGCATGTATAGGTGAAGGTGACACCGTCCTATATTGTTCGTGACAGGGTTGTGTACCTAAATGAGACTACACATCATGTTCCAAAAACAACACGGTGTGTCTATGAGAGGTAACGTCGACCCGTGTTGTTCGTGACATGGCTGGGTAGCTGGACAAGATTACATGGTGTGTTCCTTTATAACACGGCGTGTTCTTCTCGAGCTTCCCCAACCCATGTTGTTAGTGATAGGGCCGGGTACATGACTGAATACTACACGGCGTGTACTTATCGTACATGGCGTGTCCCCAAAGAATCTCCACCACGCCATGTCTCTGTTCACACAGTTAGTAACACAGTTTAAAAACTACACTGTGTGTATTAATAAAGTACACACCATGTATTCTGGGTTTTTCCAGGTAGAAACACAGAAACTGCACCGAACACCAGAAACACTGAAAAAACAAGCATCTATGTGCCAAATTCTGATCCGTGGGGGTCATACTCCCCACGAATCAAATTTGGGCATCACAAAAATGCATATAACAAGTAAATAGCATAAAAATCCAATGATCCGCCAAATTCAGATCCTCGAGGGCCCATAACACCTCTAAGACCAGAGCTTGGCATCCATGCTAAATAGGCTATAAAATAAACAATACTCTATTAGCATAATAAGTATGTCTATCTCAGAAACTATAACAACATCATGCATAATTTATCACGGAATCTATCACAAAATCATGAAATTATAATGCACCCTAGATTTCCTGGTAAAATGCAAGACATGTGATTTCCTACCCAGTGCCTATATGATGCCTGAGATGGAACACCCTCATCTCATCGGGTTGCAACAAAATAGAACCACAATCATATAAACTGTAATAGCACAAAACATGTGCATCACCCAACGGTGAAATATAATAAAATGTAACACTTGGAAAAGCTGAAAATTGCAATTACGAGGTAATATAGCTTTTCCCTATACACGGGCTAATTACTCCTAGGCACAATTAAGTACTAACTACCCATTTCATCCTATCCCGGTCTATTTTCTCAAAACAACAAGGAAATAGAAAAAAGGAAACCCCTATGATACCACTTTCTAACAATCTGAATCCGGAGCCACATAACTGGTTCCCCGTACCCAGTTCACCACATGACCTTAAGCATGTTTTCCCAAACGCCAGAGGCTGCCGACTAGCAGCAAGGGCCTTGGTGAGTCTGTGGGGAAACTATGCCTTCATTTGGTAAAGTATACAGCGGAAGAATAATCATAAACAATAGCAATAGCAGTAAACAACATGCAACAAATGAACTAAAAGTCGAGGAAATGACTGATATAATAATGATTCAGAATGGTACATGTATCTATGGAAAGCTGTAAACAAAACAATGTGCTAAAATACGACTGATACCAAGTACTAAACGTAAATAGAAACTCCATAAGCATTGCAAGCCAAATCCCGGTCCCCTGCTATCCTTCTCCAACGAGAAATCATGTACCTAAGGTAGAAGGACCAAAATACCTATCTACACCTGCAGCTATATAATCTTTTTGGGCTGAAAAGCAGGACCCAAACAGGGTGTGAGAATAATCCCAAAAGGCAACCACCACAAGATTTGTGCCCTACTGTCAGTGAGTAATATAGAAAAAGTAAAGGGAAATAAGTGCAGTAATGGAATAAGAGTATACTAGTAAATGATCCTACCAATTACCATACACATTCATTTAATTAAACAACTAGAGAAAACTAGAAAATCTTTCTATTCCAAGGTAAGCAAGTAACACAGCAGGTATCTCAACAGACTACCTAAACACAAGAACTAAAAAACCCAAGATTGTTATATGGATTGGTGGACTCGTCACAACCAACCATAAAAAAAAATTCACACTGAATCTCTGGGTGGCTCAAACAAGAATACCCCTATCATCTAGTAATCAAACAAGGAACAGACACTCTGGGAAACTCTCAAGTCAATTCCCCAATGGTCTTACAACGATAGCTACAGACTCTATGAGGAAGCACTTACGTCTAATTCCTCCTGTGGTCTCGATGTGTGTGTAATTAAGAAAACTCTTGGGAAGCACAAATTCCTATTCTCGTAGGTTCTGCATAAGAAACTAAAACAAACAGACCCTCTTGGGAAGAACTTAATCGTCTATTCCCTCTTTGATCTCCCGCACCAGGTTCTCATAGCCCTGAGCACTCCAGTCGTGCAGAATCGATTGTGAGAAGCCATAAGTAAGTTCAAAAACTACATAGATAACAGCTACCATGCATCAAAATCATTTAAATATTAGGAAACACATTCAAAAAATTATAACAAGTAAAATAGCAATTGTAGTAGGGTTTGCCTCATAGGAAAACGGTGTCAAATGGCGATAAACAAGCAAACATGGAGAAACACCCGTGGGGTGATCCTCAAGCATGAAACCAAGCATATATTAGCAATAATTAATCATATGCTAACAAGAAATCTTGGTCAAATTACAATATGATCAAAATCTTAAAACACGGGATACCCGATACATTGGTATCCGACACCTTTGAAACCAAAACTCAAAGAACTTCAACGTAGGGAAACAAACCACCTACCTCGATCCTCAAAAATAGATATACTTGAACCTCGGAACGTGAATCAGCCTATAATGGATTAGATATGCAAAAACATCTAAAATGTTCATCCTCAGATAACTCACACAAGAGGAAGAAATAGGAAACGAGGCTGAGGAAGAACCAAGAACTCACTGCTGTGATTTTTCTACAATCGATGGAGTTCGATTCGGGCAACCGATGACGGATTGGTAGCTCGGAGAAGAATAGGCCTCCTCAGATGTTCGGGATGGAATTAGGTGGAGAGGAATATGTTTATCAGAATTAGGCACAACCCCAGTCCGATTAATGAAATAAAAAAAAGTACACAATGTGTACTTTTAAAGTACACGACATGTAGTGGGTTTTTCCGTACTCTGCCAAAATCAGCCTCCATGTCACCCCTACACACCATGTGTGTGGCCCAGACATGGCCAGCACATGGCTTCACGTAGGAGAAGACTAAACTGTGTGTACTTAGAAAGTACACGACATGTACTTCATAAATTTCCAGAAACTTCTTTTTTCTCTAAAACTCCAGAAAAAGAAAAAACATACTTGAAACGAAGATCCGGTTTCTTACATATTTGGATCCCCATATACATTTATGTCTCAAAGGGACCACTTTTTTTGGCCTGGTATCATGCCTCATTGGATTTCCTACCATTCTGGTAAAATTCCCCTGAAGACCTCAAACAACATTTGTGATAGGAACCGTGTTTCGAACATGGACAGCGGTCGACCCTCATTTTTTTGTCCCCATTCCAGTCTTATGTGAAACCGTTATTATGTTTCAAAAATGGTCAAATGATATACTCTATCATCATAACACTATCTTTGTGGACTAAATATTGAACATCATTATTCACATCTTTCTACCCCCCTTTGTTCATGTGGAATTCCAACATACTCAGCTTTACCCCTTCGCACATCTCGGTGCATTAAGTAGGAAAGAAGGTATTATTGGGACGTAATTCACCAATAATATCATTGATCCTAATTTGTGCATCTCAATACATAGAATGCCCCATCACTACTCATTATTTCCAACTTCGAGCATGACTCTCTTGGGCTTGGTGGCATTGGTAGTATGTTTACTGGTGCTGCTAAACCATGAAAGCCCTTCGTCTTTCCTTATGTTAAACTACACTCTCAGAATTACGCGTGGATTGATTCACATCCTCATAGTATACATAGGAATAACTAGAAAACCTATCTTTGGCCCAGCCCAGTTTCCCCATCCATCCTTAGACCTAAGGATTCTATTGAGATCATGTGGTGTGGCATGGACTCTTATGGTCCTCATTCACATCGGGGTATTTACTGCACCACACATTTCTGTTCTAGGTAACCATGTCCTCGATGCATGAATTGAAATTTTGGCCCTTACCTTTGACATGTTCAGGATGCCCCATGATAATTATGGGAGGAATCATCTTCCTCACTATAGTAGATTACCCATAATAGAATTGGTCTTTGACCATGTCGTACTCTAGAACTATGTGCGGATTGATTCCCATCCAGATGTGAAACATAGAAATGCCTGACCACATTGCCTTGGGCCCATCAGAACTTCCACCTTCGGTCCCTCAACCTAAAAAACATCCTTTCAGGATACATGTTGTGGTGTGGACTCCTTATGTCCTCATTCATGTCGGGATTTTAGATACCACATCACATATTCCCTTTTTTGGGATCTCCCCTTTCACTCTTTGTCATAAAGTTTGATTTTAAACTACGCGAGTCCACATGTCCTCGATGCATGATATTAAACTATGGTTCTACACTGAACAAGTTCAGGATACCCCATGTTAATTATGGGATGCATCAAAATCCTCCCCAAAGGGGATTCCCCTTAATAGAATTGGTCTCTAACAACACTGTGATCTAGAACTATGTTTGTATTCATTATTATCTTTATGGGATATGTAGCAACACCTAGTCCTTCCAACTCAGACCTGGCCCTTGCTTCATTAACCCTTCTGGACCCTCGACCCTCATTACGGTCTAGTTTCTATGACCTTAAACTAAGATCCAACAGTTTATGCAATGCGATGTTAAACTGTTAGTCTCGATCCAGGTAGTATGGCCTTATAACTATGTGCAGCATCATGATCATTTGATGTTAAACTATTCCATTCATCTTCAGAATCTTTATGATGTAAAAATGCAAGTCATTTCTAGGTCCTCACAAGAGAGTTCCTATTTTAAAATAGGTTTGTTCCCTTATCAGACCGATGTGATCACCTAATGTGCTTTCATCACGGTTTCATAGTTTTAGGAGTGTTGGACTCCATTCGAACAACCAATCACCCCACCCTCTACGCTTTTTGTTCCCTTTTATTTCCATCATCTAATTTCATGTCTAAAGGAACCCTCGAACATTACATATGGATGGCATATGGCTCGCCTACTGTAATGGGCTAACGTTCCAGAAGACTAATGGATAGAATTTATAGTTAGGAACTGTTTTTCAAAAATGGTCAGTGGTTGGCCCTCATTTGTTGTCCCTATTTCAGGAAAAATCAATTGGGATACAGTTTTTCGATCACTATCAATAACTACATTTCATTGTCACGCCTTCCCTACATTGTGCCGAATTTTGGGTATCATGATTCACACAATCCACTCCCCTATGTTCGGATTGATTATTACACCCCTAGTGTTACCCCATTCGTTCACAAAATCTCGTTGGGGGGAAGGAAGTCAGTTATTTAGAGATCCCCATTCTTCAGCTACAATCCCTCTCATTTAGGATTCTCCCAATTGTGATCGATGTACCATTCTGATTCCATCACACCTTCTGTTGTTTATCACTCTCATACAGGTGAATGGAGTCCTATTATCTCTTGTTTCCAACACTTATGATGGCTCATGAAGTCTTAGATATTTAGTATTTTTTTCCTATATGAGATAGAGATACAATGGACCCCATGGAAGAAATTTTTCTTAGATGTTTCCTCATAATGTGGCCTGCCACTCCCTCCTCATCCTCGTTGGACCCCATTCATAGGGGGGAATTTGTTAGAACTGGAAAATGCATCCCAAAAATATTTAAAATTCTTCTATACCTGATCCATGAGCATATCCCATTTATTATTCTTCTATTTTATAGGTTGTAGAGCTCGAACAGAGTCATAGTTGAGGAGTTATGGACATTTGAAGTTGGGATAAAAAACTAGTTCGCAAAGCCCATTTATGTAGCTCTCTCCACCATCACGGAGTAGAGAGAACTTGACCGAAGCGTCATTTACTGCAATGAATCCAGTGATGGTACTCTTTACGATTATAATGAACATTAAGGAACTTGAACAGGGAACATGTGTGCGCCACAAATCCCAAAGATGGCCGACTCTATGATTATGAGAAACTTGAGGAAACTCCCTCTTGTTGCGGAGCAGAATTTACTTCACAGAATCATTTTCTCTTAATGCCACACATTTTTTCTTGACGGTGTGCTCCAATGACCTCAATCACCTATAAATAGTTGGCTCAACCCCTTTATAATAATGGTCAATCCACCCCTTGGGAGTCTTACCTCCCATTTCACAGAGCTCCCGAGCAACGTGAACTAATGCCCTTCATAAACGGCTCCGCCCTTGGCGAAGGAGGGAGCTCCTTCGGGTTGCTTGAGGCTTAGCGATCCACTTTTCTCCACGAGCCCCATTGCACTATGATCCAATTTTCTATATAATCCCCTTCACTCTGTGAGCCTCTTTTCCCCATGATCCCCTTTCCTCCGTGATCCGCTTTGCTCCGTGAGCCTCTTTACTACGCGAGCTCCACGAGCTCCATTACTCAGGGTGCCCATTTGCATTGCAATACCCCATGTTCCAAGCTATTCATTCCTCTATGAATCTACTTCACAAAGACCTATCTTTTTCAATGTTAATACCTTCACGCCCACTAGTCCCTTCACTACCATCACTGACCCCATAAAAAATGGAGAGTCGCACCACAAACTTTTCGGGCCGGGATGTCGACATTTTCCATTGAGACCTTATGAACACCCACCTTCCTTCTATTGAATACAGTGATTTGAGATACTACTCCACAAACCACGAAATACCTCAAGTCAAAATAATTTTCTTTCTATTTTTCCCAAGTAATGAGTTGTGATTCTTTTCATCAATTCCCCTGAGTACCCTGAGTCGAACTATTCCTCAAGTCACTAATCCAAACCCCATCACCTGACTCGTATGCCAGGTTGAACCGGAAAGGGCCTCTCTTTCATATGTCCCAACATCATCCATTTCTAGGCACATTATTCCTAATAGTCTTCACTACATGAATTTAAAATGTAGTACCCCCTATGTGACAAATATAGGATACCACATTCTCCAAACAAGATGTCACGACCCATCGTCGAGGCCCGTGCCGTGACTACCCCAAGCCCGCCTTCCATAGGCCAGGGGCTGGCGAACAACACCAAGTCATAAATCCCGGTAAAAAGGGAAGGCATTGCCTTTGTAAAGTAAACAAACACTATAGATCAAGCAACAGAAGAAGTAAACACTAAGCAAAACTGGGTACAACAGTAAGTGCGGAAAAGTAAATGGGCCAGAATACAAACCCAAAACTGAAAGTAAAGTACATCTCGAAAGGGAAAACAATAACTGAAAGTAAAGCCGCAACATCGAGCCACCCACTGGAAGTCCCACCTGAAGGGTGAGTACAAATAGCCTCTACAGTTCCTCGGGTCCAACCGTTCGCTCTGAGTACGTCCCGCCCAGTGGTCCACCTCCAGGTACCGTCCTTCTCCGCAACTCTCAACCACGATCAGCGCTGTCCATCGTCTGCAACCAACACAACGTAGTGCGGGCATAGCCCGTGTAGGGGTGAGAATAAGCTACTAAGTAGGGACCCCGAGACCCCCGAAGGTCTCCCAGAATCCACAAAGGATAATCCACAAACGAAATATGCAATCATGAAGTAACATCTGACACTGCTTAGGTATATGCCCATACATATACCTAAGTCATCAATTCCAGTATGCTCCAACCTCCGAGCCCAATTACAACCCTATCCACACGGGAAAACACAACCCAATCCACACAGAAAAAAAAAACGTAATCCATATAGGATAGCACAACACAATCCACAAAGGAAAGAAAAACAGGATTCAGCTCACACAAGTATACTTCTTCGTATGACGATAGAGATGATAAGATGTAGCCACTGATTCATATAATCCATCGGACCCACAAAGGATCGATAGTTACTTACCCCCGCAATGACCCACAAAGGATCGATAGGTAACTAACCCTCACAAAGACCCACACAAGATCGATAGGTAACTAACCCCCGCAAAGACCCACACAGGATCGGACCCACACAGGATCTGTAGGCGTTGGCTCACACAGAACTGTTGAGCGCTGACACACACAGGATCAGACCCACACAAGATCGGTAGCACTGATCCACGTAGGATCTCCGAGTGCTGTAGTCGTCGCCGTCGAATCCACTGAGGATCTTTGTACAGTCATCGGCGTCATCACAGTCGCAAACACATCCAGCTCTAGGGTTCCCGCACACAGCAAGCTCGTTCAGGAGGGTCCGCTCCATGAGCCGAGAGGCTGATACATCAACTGACACAATGTTCAATGTTTATGTATCCAAAAGTTCCGTATCGTCAACTGGAACTCAGCGTCACAGACGACGCGTCAATCAGACACTCGGTCTGGAAGTTATTGACATTTTCGTCCTAGGGACCCGGTTGGTTTTTAAGTCAAAACCAACCCGACCGTACTCCACCTGCGTCCAAACCTCGGGAGGAGTAAGCCAAAAGATCTGTCTCACTAAGAGGAATCCAACAAAGTCGACGACACGTCAATCGGATGTCCGGAGCTCAAGTTATGAGCGTTTCTGCTCCGAGGGCCCGGTTGGTTTCGTGTATGAACCAACTCGGACGAACCCAAAGTATTCCGAAACCATGAGTGAGATATACCAAAACAACCGTCTCAATCCAAGAATCGTATCGCAACTGACGATGCATCGACCAGAGGCCCGTAGCTCAATTTATGGGCGACCGACTGAAAGAGGTTCGGTATTAAGGGGTTCGGGCCCGGTCCGACCCGGCCCGATACCCCCAGGGTCGGCCCGAACCGGGTCTGGGTCCGACCCGCTTGGGCGTGGCCCATCCCGGAAGGCGCAGACGGCCCGGCCGGCGGCGCCCAGCTCCGCCTGGGCGCGGCCCGCCGGGCGCGCTGGCTAGGAGCTCGGCCAAACGGCCGAGCCGTTTGAGGGGGGGGGGGGCCCTCCCCCCTGTCTTTTGTAACTGCAGCCCCCATAATGGGGGGCTTCTTGAGATAGCCACCAGGGGTTTGTAACCCCCGGCTTCTACCTTGTCCGGCCGGCCCGCCCTGGCAAGCCGGCTGTTGCCGCCACGGGACCGGCAAGGCCGATCCCCCTTGTTCCGACGCCGGCGGCCCGAAACCGGACGCCGGTCTCTCAGCTCCGTCGCGGCCCAGAACCGGCCGCAGCTTTGGTTCTTCCGGCGCGGCGGGATGGCGCCACGCCCCTCCTCCGCGAACCCGCTACGGCCGCGGTGTCTTCAGGTTTTTCTGGCGTGGCGCGATCGCGCCTTGCATCTTTTTCGCTCGTCCCCGTGCGGTGCGACGACACCACTTCACTTCCCTTCGAACCGCAACCAAAAATAAATAAAAGGGAGGAGGGTCGGCTGTGTTTGTGCAGTTCAGCCCCCTCCAGTTAAAGGATATCATGTGGTTCCAAAGAAAGAGGATAGATGACGAAAAAAACAACGGAAGTAATCACGAAATAAAAACCCATAAAACCCCTACCTCATCGAACAAGTTGGGTGAGGTTTCATCGCGGAGATAACCGTCACGGAGGGAGATGTCGCGGAAGGAGACGTCGCGGAAGGAGATGTCGACCTCCGAGGAATCTGGCTTTCTTCACGTTCTTCGCGTTCTTCGTGTTCTTCGATGAAGAAGATGAATATCTTCAAGACACCCTATCTTTTCTCCCAAAGCTCTCAAGCAATAAGCCTCCAACCCAAAATAAAATAAGTACCTCACTTATTTTATTAAAACAACTTAATTTTGAAATTCAAAAGTTGAATTTAATCCACACAATTAATTAAATCATGTTGTGAAATTAAATGAAGGGTTATGGAAGGTTAGGGGAGGTGAAGGGGCAGGGTTCGTGTGGGACCCACCACCATCATAAACTCCAAATGGAAGTTGGGTGGTTTCCCCCAAATGCCACCCAAAGCTTTAAACCACTTAGAGAAAAATAAAATTGATGCTTAATTTTATTTTATCTTCCACAAAAATTTAACAACTTCTCTCGTGTAAACGCAACTCTGGAAAAGGTGTTCCTAAGCAAATATCGGCGCTACGATTCCATCGGTGCCCTCGAAATTCGATTCTGAGCATTGGTTCAAGAGTTAGAAATTCCCTCTCGTTCGTTCACTAAACGTACCCGAGCTAAACATCAGATAGAAATTCTGGCACACCGGGCCTCAGAATCAAGTTCCGTCAAAAACTGCGTTCTTGAAAAATCCCAAAGAAAATTAAGAAAAATTTTTCCTTCAATTTTACGGGTCTTTACATTACTCCCACCTCTGGGATTTACGTCCCCGTAAAGATACATCGAAAACTAGGGAAACAAATGTGGGTACTGAGAACGCATCTGAGCCTCCCACTCCCAAGTTCTCTCCTGGAGATTCTCGTGTTGCCATCTGATGCGCACTAGAGGAATCGACCATCCACGTAGGACCCGCTCCTGTCGATCCTAAATCTCCACCAGGACCTCCACAAAAGTCGCCCCATCATCTACGTTCAGCTCCCCGGGGTCAATGATATGCGTCGGGTCGTGCACGTATCTCCTCATCTGGGCTACGTGGATGACGTCGTGCACCCAATGCAACTGAGGTGGTAGAGCCAGGTGATAAGACACCTCTCCAATCCTGCTGAGGGCATGGAATGGTCCGATAAAGCGTGGAGGCAACTTCCAACTAGGCCAAATCTATGTTATCTATGTCGAGGTGAGACACACAAGAAGACGTGGTCGCCATCCTCGAACTCTAGTGGTCTCCACCTCCTGTCAGCACAGGACTTCTGCCAGCTCTGAGCTGTCCTCATCCACTCCTGGATGATCTGGACCTTCTCTATCGTGGCCTGGACCATCTCTGGTCCCACAAGTGCTGACTCCCTGGGGTCTGTCCAGCACAAAGGAGATCTGCAAGGTCGGTCGTACAACTCCTCGTAAGGTGCCACCCCGATGGTGGAGTGGTAGCTATTGTTGTATGAAACTCCACCGAGGGTAGGTGGTCCTCCTAGCTATGACCAAAGTCGAGGACACAGGCGTGGAGCATGTCCTCGATAGTCTGTATGGTCCTCTCCGTCTGACCATCTGTCTGAGGGTGAAAGGTGGTGCTTCGACGTAGCTGTGTCTCGAACGCCTCTTGCAACCCCTTCAAAAGCTGGGAAGTAAAGCGAACATCTCGATCGGAGACGATAGATGATGGCACACCATGAAGCCGTACAATCTCCTGAACGTAGAGATGTCCCAAGCTCTCCACTGAGCCCTGCTATCTGATGGGTAAGAAGTGAGCTCACATGGTGAGTCGGTCGACAATCACCCAAATAGAGTCATGACCTCTAGAAGTGTGTAGAAGTCCAGTCATGAAGTCCATAGATATCCCATCCCACTTCCACTTCGGGACCTCCATGGGTTGTACTAAGCCTGCTGGTACCTAGTGTTCTGCCTGCACCTGCTGGTAGGAGAGGCATCAAGAAACGAACTCTGCCACAGCCTTCTTCATGCTCGGCCACCAGTGCTATCGTCTGAGGTCCTGGTACATCTTCGCCACTCCAGGATGTACCACCAAGGGAGAAGTGTGAAACTCTCTCAGCACCTCATCTTGTAAAGCAACTAGAACCAAGGTACGTCCTCTGAAAAGTACGTCGTGCTCTCCTCCCACAGAGAATCAATCAGGTGCCTGTCCTGAGGATATCTGCGCACGCCGCGTCTCATAGTCATCGTCCCCCGCTGTGCCTCTCTAACCCGCTGTAGTAGTGGAGGAGTGACTGTGAGAGACTGAATGAAGGCTGCTCCATCTCTATCCATGAAGGATATCTGCAAAGCGGCTATCTCCTCCGTCGCCTCCTCAAGTAGCTGAAAGCCCGTCCTCCTGCTGAGAGAATTGGGTACTACGTTCCCCTTCCCAGGAGTATAGACTATCTCAAAGTCATAGTCCTCGAGGAACGCGAGCCATCGCCTCTATCTCACGTTCAGGTCCTTCTGAGAGAAGATGTACCTGAGACTCTGATGGTCAGAAAAGATTGTAAAGCGCTCGCCCATCAGGTAGTGTCGCCATGTCTTCAGAGTGAAGACCACTACTGCTAACTCCAGGTCATGGGTAGCATAGTTCGGCTCATACGGCCTCAACTGACATGATCCATAGGCGATTACCGCCCGATCCTGCATCAGGACACATCCGAGTCCGGTCCCTGATGCATCACAGTAGACTACGTACCTTACTCCCTCCTCCGAAAGCATCAAGATTGGGGCGCTGGTCAATCTCTGTCTCAGCTCTTGGAAGCTCTACTGACATCTGTCTGACCACACAAAGGGTTTCCCCTTCTTCGTAAGAGCTGATAGTGGTGTCGTGACTCTGGAGAAGTCTAGCACAAATCTCCGATAGTATCCGGCTAGTCCCAGGAAACTCCACACCTCTGTCACGTTCCTGGGTGGCTCCCAAGCTAGCACTGCCTCGATCTTCGCAGGATCCACTACAACTCCCACCTCAGAGATGTCATGCCCCAATAAGTGAACCTCACGTATCCAGAACTGACACTTCAAGAGATTTCCATAAAGCTGGTGCTCTCGGAGCGTGTCTAGTACAACCCACAAGTGGTGGGCGTCCTCATCCTCAGTCGTCGAGTAAATAAAAATGTCTTCGATGAAGACCACGACAAATCGATCGAGGTATGGCTGAAAGATCCTGTTCATGAGGGCCATGAACTCTGCTAGAGCATTGGTTATGCCGAATGGCCGAACCAAGAACTCAAAGTGTCCATACCGACACCTGAAGGCCGTCTTCTGCACGTCCTCATCCTGAACGTTGAGCTGATGATAGCCTGACCCGAGGTCTATCATTGAGAACCACCGTGCTCCCTTGATCTGATCAAAGTGGTCATCAATACTTGGTAGCGGATTCTAGTTTCTTACTGTCACCTGGTTCAGGTGACGATAGTCGACACAAAGTCACGTGCTCCCATCCGCCTTCTTGGGGAACAAAATCGGGGAAGCCCAAGGTGAAACACTGGGTTAGATGAATCCCTTTCCCTACAAGTCCTACAAATATACCCGTAGCTCTCGAAGATCTTTGGGAGCAATCCGATATACTGGGGTGGATATCGGGGTTGTCCCGGGGTATAGATCAATATAAAAGTCTACCTCTCTGCGAGGATGTTGTCCTGGAACCTCATCGGAAAAAACGTCTGCATACTGATCCACCACTGTAGGAAAACTAGGACTCTGCATGTCAACTGATCCTGGGATGAGGCTTGCCAACTCATGAGTGATGGGATGTCCTCTCCTCTGTGGAAGTCCATCCTGTGTTGCAAAGGCTCGCTTCTCGCCGGTGAAGGTGAACCTGCTCCCATCGGTGCATACACATCGCACCTTGTGCCTAATACAGTCAATCTGTTCATGGACTATAGATAACCAATCCATGCCCAAGATGGCATTGTATGGACTCAACGCCGCTACGAGAAGATCCCAGCCAAAGCTCTCACCTCCTAGAGTAAGCTCACACTTCCGGCACCAGTGCGTAATCATCGAGTCTGCTCCTGTAGGAGTCTCTAGCCGTAAGGATTGAGCCAACGACTCTATCGGAATCTCCGAGCTCCGAACAAGGGCATCGACTATGAAATAATGACTAGCTCTTGTGTCTATAAGAACTGCAGCAAGGGTGGAATAGACACAGATAGTAACTCAAATCATCTCGGGCGCGTCGTGGTCGTAGGCCTCTGCTGCCTGGAGCTGTGCATGTCTCTGCCCGCCAGCTCCCTGTGGTCGGGGTGGACCTCCTGGTGGTGGTGGTGCTAGGGCCTCAAAGCGTCGCCCACCAGCTGCTGCTCGGCTAGCTCCTCTGCCTCGTCCGCCTGCTCCCTGTGGACCGCCACGTTCGACCCACTGCCTCTGCCTGGGAGGTCCCTCAACCGTCTTCTGCTCCTCGGCATGGCGGGTCGGGTAGTCACGAGCCATGAGGCCCTGCCCGCCGCATGCGTAGAACTGTCTTCCTCTCGAAAGACTGGCTCCGCGCTGAGTTCCCCGCACTGCTGATCCAGTGATCTGAGGTCTTCTTCCGGAGGGTCTGGTCCTCCTGGACCCATGAGTCATCCGTCGACTGCATGCTGCATAAAACTCTGCTATATGCCACCCTGCGGTGGGTCTCGCCGCTTGTGTAGACTCTGTAAGAAATCTCTCGATCAAAAGGGCTCGCTCTAGTACTCCTTCCTGAGTCGGAATGATGAGGGAGATCAGCGATGCCCTGATCTCCTGCCTCAATCCCTGCTCAAAGGTCCAGGCCTGGAAGAATGGGTCTCGTACCATGTCTGTCGAGTAGCGCGAGAGATCTGTAAATCTTGCCGAGTACTGGGCGACCATCAAGCTGCCCCTCCACATTTGTAGAAGCTCCTAGATGCGCACCGCACGGAAGGTGTCTGGGACGAACTCCGAGCAGAAGGGGCTCTCAAAGTCAACCTAGAGGAGAGATGTCTCATCGCACACCTGGAGCATAAAGCTCCACTATCTGCCTGTTGCCGCGTGCAGTAGGCTCGTTGCGAGGATCACCATGAGGTCTGCTGGTGTCCTCAAGAACCTGAAAACTCGTACCACTACCTCCAGCCAATCCTCGACTGCCTGGGGGTCTGTCTCCCCATGGAACCTGGGCGGTCACTGGTGCTGGAACTCGTTCAGTGCACTAAGAAGACGTGCATCGTCAGCGGATGGGGCTGGAAGCATTGGTAGCTTGGAAGGTAAAGGTACCACCGGTGCCTCAGTTGTCAAAGGGCCCTGTTCCGAGGCCTCGTCGCTCGGTGGACTGTCGTCACGCTCAACTCTCAGAAACCTAGCTGGCTGCCATTGTGGGGCCATCCTGAAAAGAAACAGGTGTTCCACGGTCAAACAGTATACCTGGTGAGCTGACATAAAGTTATCGCATAGAAAACATGAAACACACATGCAATCAATGTTTTCGTTCATTTAGTCGGAAATCAGAAGTCAGGGTCCTGGTGTACGGATATGTCGGCCGCCGCACCAACACTGGACTCCCTGGACTGATAACCACACCCAATATGCTTAACACTATTGCTTCCCATAGAAAAAGATCAACGTCCAATGTTCTGCGGTAGAACTGAACTCCTCTGATATCAATTTGTCACGAACCGTCCTCGGGGCCCGTGCCGTGACAACCCCAAGCCCGCCTTCCGTAGGCCAGGGGCTGGCGACTAGCACCAAGGTGTAAATCCCAGTAAAAAGGGAAGGCATTGCCTTTGTAAAGTAAACAAACACCATAGAGCAAGAAAGTAGAAGAAGTAAACACTAAGAAAAGTTGGGTACAACAGTATGTGCGGAAAAGTAAATGGGCCAGAATACAAACCTAAAACTGAAAGTAAAGTACAACTTGAAAGGGAAAACATCAACTGAAAGTAAAGCCGCAACATCAAGCTGCCCACTGGAAGTCCCACCTAAAGGGTGAGTAAAGATAGCCTCCACAGCTCCTCGGGTCCAACCGTTCGCTCTAAGTACGTCCCGCCCAGTGGTCCACCTCCAAGTACCGTCCTGCTCTGCAAGTCTCAACCACGATCAGCGATGTCCGTCGTCTGCAACAAACACAACGTAGTGCGGGCATAGCCCATGCAGGGGTGAGTATAAGCTACTCAGTAGGGACCCTGAGACCCCCGAAGGTCTCCCAGAATCCACAAAGGATAATCCACAAAGGAAAGATGCAATCACGAAGTAACATCCGACACTGCTTAGGTATATGCCCATATATATACCTAAGTCATCAATTCCAGTACGCTCCAACCTCCGAGCCAAATTACAACCCAGTCCACACGGGAAAACACAACCCAATCCACACAGGAAAGAAAAACATAATCCAAACAGGATAGCACAACACAATCCATAAAAGAAAGAAAAACAGGATTCAGCTCACACATGTATACTTTTTCGTATGACGATAGAGATGATCAAATGTAGCCACAAATTCATGTAATCCATCAGACCCACAAAGGATCGATAGGTACTAACCCCCGCAATGACCCACAAAGGATCGATAGGTAACTAAACTCCACAAAGACCCACACAGGACTGATAGGTAACTAACCCCCACAAAGACCCACACAGGATCAGACCCACACAGGATCTATAGGCGTTGGCTCACACAGAACCGCTGAGCACTGACCCACACAAGATCGGACCCACATAGGATCGGTAGCACTGATCCATGTAGGATCGCTGAGTGCTGTAGTCTTCGCAGTCGAATCCACTGAGAATATCTGTACAGTCGTCATCGTCGTCGTCATAGTTTCAAACTCAGGTAACTCTGGGGTTCCCGCACACATCAAGCTCGTTTGGGAGGGTCCGCTCCACGAGCCGAGAGGCTGATAAATCAACTGACACAAAGACCGGAGTTGATGTATCCAAATGTTCCGTATCGTCAACAGGAACTCAGCATCACAGAAGGCGCGTCAATCGGACACCCGGTCGGGAAGTTATTGGCTTTTTCGTCCGAGGGGCCCAGTTGGTTTTTAAGTCAAAACCAACCCGACTGTACTCCACCTACATCCAAATCTCCATCGGAGTAATCCAAATGATCCGTCTCACTAAGAGGAATCCAACAAAGTTGACGACACGTCAATCGGATGTCCGGAGCTCAAGTTATGAGTGTTTCCACTCAGAGGGCCCGGTTGGTTTTGTGTACGAACCAACTCGGCCGAACCCAAAGTATTCTGAAACCTTGTGTGCGATATACCAAAACGACCATCTCGATCCAAGAATCGCATCACAATTGTCGGTGCGTCGATCGGAGGCCCGTAGCTCAAGTTATGGTCGACCGACCGTAAGAGGTTCGGTATTGAGGGGTTCGGGCCCGGTCCGACCCGGCCCGATACCCCCGGGGTCGGCCCGAACAGGGTCGACCCGAACAGGGTCTGGGTCCGGCCCTCCTGGGCGCGACGTGCTGGCCCAGAGCTCGTCCAAACGGCCGAGCCGTTTGAGGGGGGGGGGGGCTCTCTTTTGTAACTGCGACCCCCATAATGGGGGGCCGCTTGAGCTGGCCGTTGGGGGTTTGTAACCCCCGTCTTCTCCCTTGTCCGACCGGCCCGCCCTGGCCGGCCGACTGTTGCAGCCACGGGACCAGCAAGGCCGGTCACCCTTGCTCCGAAGCCGGCGGCCCGGAACCGGCCGCCAGTCTCTCAGCTCCGCCGCGGCCCAGAACCGGACGCAGCCTTGGTTCGTCCGGCATGGTGCGAAGGCACCGAGGCTTGGTTCATCTTTCAAATGTGCGGTGCGACGTCGCCACACATCTTTGTCGCTCGTCCCCGCGCGGTGAGACAGCACCGCGTCACTTCCCTTCGAACCGCAACCACAAATAAATAAAAGGGAGGAGGGTTGGCCGTGTTTGTGCGGTCCGGCCCCCTCCTGTTAAATGATATCAAGTGGTTCCAAATAACGAGGATAGATGACAAAGAAAACAACGGAACTAATCACGAAATAAAAACGCATAAAACCCCTACCTCGTTGAACAAGTTGGGTGAGGATTCGTCGCAGAGATAACCATCACGGAGGGAGACGTCGCAGAAGGAGACATCGCGGAAGGAGACGTCAACCTCCGAGGAATCCAGCGTTCTTCGCGTATTTGCATTCTTCGTGTTCTTAGACGAAGAAGATGAAGATCTTCAAGCCTCCCTTAGCTTTTCTCCCAAATCTCTCAAGCAATAAGCCTCCAACCCAAAATAAAATAAGTACCTCACTTATTTTATTAACACAACTTAAGTTTGAAATTCAAAAGTTGAATTTAATCCACACAATTAATTAACTCAAGTTGACAAATTAAATGAAGGGTTATGGAAGGTTAGGGGATGTGAAGGGGTAGGGTTCTGTGTGGGCCCCACCACCCTCATAACCTCCAAATGGAAGTTGGAAGGTTTCCCCCAACTTCCACCCAAAGCTTTAATCCACTTAGAGAAAAATAAAATTGATGCTTAATTTTATTTTACCTTACACAAAAATTTAACAACTTCTTTCGTGTAAACACAACTCTGGAAAAGGTGTTCCTAATCAAATATCGGCGCTGCGATTCCATCGGTGCCCTCAGAATTCGATTCTAAGCACCGGTCCAAGAGTAAGAAATTCCCTCTCATTCGTTCACTGAACGTACACGAGCTAAACTTCAGATAGAAATTCTGGCACACCGGGCCTCGGAATCAAGTTCTGTCAGAAACTTCGTTCTTGTAAAAACCCAAAGAAAATTAAGAAAAAATTTTCCTTGAATTTTACGGGTCTTTACATTACTCCCACCTCAGGGATTTACATTCCCGTAAAGATACATCGAAAACTAGAGGAAAAAGTGGGTACTGAGCACGCATCTGAGCCTCCCACTCCCAAGTGCTCTCCTGGAGATTCTCGTGCTGCCATATGATGCACACTAGAGGAATCGACCGTCCACGTAGGACCCTCTCCTGTCGATCATAAATATCCACCGGGACCTCCGCAAAAGTCTCCCCATCATCTACGTCCAACTCCCCCTGGTCAATGATATGTGTCGGGTCGTGCATGTATCTTCTCAGCTGGGCTACGTGGAAGACTTCGTGCACCCAGTGCAACTGAGGTGGTAGAGCCAGGCGATAAGCCACCTCTCCAATCCTACTAAGGACCTGGAATGGTCCGATAAAGCATGGAGGCAACTTTCCACCTCGACCAAATCTCTGTAATCTACGTCGAGGTGAGACACAGAAGAAGACGTGGTCTCCATCCTCAAACTCTAGTGGTGTCCGCCTCCTGTCAGCATAGGACTTCTGCCTGCTTTGAGCTGTCCTCATCCGCTCCTGGATGATCTGGACCTTCTCTGTCGTGCCCTGGACCATCTCCGGTCCCACAAGTGCTGACTCCCCGGGGTCTGTCCAGCACAAAGGAGATCTGCAAGGTTGGTCGTACAAAGCCTCGTAAGGTGCCATCTCGATGGTGGAGTGGGATCTATTGTTGTACGTAAACTCCACCAAGGGTAGGTGGTCCTCACAGTTATGAACAAAGTCGAGGACACATGCGCGGAGCATGTCCTCGAGAGTCTGTATGTTCTTCTCTGTTTGACCATCTTTCGGAGGGTGAAAGGAGGTGATTCGACATAGCTGTGTCCCGAACGCCTCCTGCAACCCCTTCAAAAGATGGGAAGTAAAGCGAGCATCTCGATCAGAGACGATAGATGATGGCACACCGTGAAGCCGTACAATCTCCTGAACATAGAGACGTCCCAAGCTCTCCACTGAGCCCTGCTATCTGATGGGTAAGAAGTGAGCCGACATGGTGAGTCGGTCCACAATCACCCAAATGGAGTCGTGACCTCTGGAAGTGTGTGGAAGTCCAGTCATTAAGTCCATAGATATCCCGTCCCACTTCCACTTCAGGACCTCCAAGGGTTGTACCAAGCCTGATGGTACCTGGTGTTCGGCCTTCACCTGCTGGCAGGTGAGGCATCAAGAAACGAACTCTGCCACAACCTTCTTCATGCCCAACCACCAGTGCTATCATCTGAGGTCCTGGTACATCTTCTCCACTCTAGGATGTACCTCCAAGGGAGAAGTGTTAAACTATCTCTTAGCACCTCCTCCCGTAAAGAAACTAGAACCAAGGTACGCCCTCTGAAAAGTACGTCATGCTCTCCTCGCACAGAGAATCAATCAGGTGCCTGTCCTGAGGATATCTGCGCACGACGCATCTCACAGTTAGCGTCCCCCCGCTGTGCCTCTCTGACCCGCTGCAGTAGTGGAGGAGTGACTATGAGAGACTGAAGGAAGGCTACTCCATCTCTATCCACGAAGGATATCTTAAAAGCGGCTAGCTGCTCCGTCGCCTCCTCATGTAGCTAAAAGCCCATCCTCCTGCCGAGAGCATTGGCTACTACGTTCCCCTTCCCAGGAGTATAGACTATCTCAAAGTCATAGTCCAGGTGGAACGCGAGCCATCGCCTCTATCTCAGGTTCAGGTCCTTCTGAGAGAATATGTACATGAGACTCTGTTGGTCAGAAAATATTGTAAAGCGCTCACCATCAGGTAGTGTCACCATGTCTTCAGGGTGAAGACCACTACTGCTAACTCCAGGTCATGGGTAGCATAGTTCTGCTCAAATGAACTCAACTAACGTGATCCATAGGCGATCACCGCCCGATCCTGCATCAGGACACATTCGAGTCCAGTCCCTGATGCATCGCAGTAGTCTACGTACCCTACTCCCTCTTCTGGAAGCCTCAAGATAGGGGCGCTAGTCAATCTCTGTCTTAACTCTTGGAAGCTCTACTGACATCTGTCTGACCACACAAAGGGTTTCCCCTTCTTCGTAAGAGCTGATAGTGGTGTCGTGACTCTGGAGAAGTCCGACATAAATCTCCGATAGTATCCAGGTAGTCCCAAGAAACTCCGCACCTCCGTCACGCTCCTGGGTGGCTCCCAAGCTAGCACTACCTCGATCTTCGCAGGATCCACTGCAACTCCCACCTCAGAGATGACATGCCCCAAGAAGTGAACCTCACGTATCCAGAACTATCACTTTGAGAGATTTCCATAAAGCTGGTGCTCTCAGAGTGTGTCTAGTACAACCCACAAGTGGTAGGAGTGCTCCTCCTCAGTCATCGAGTAAATAAAAAAGTCTTCGATGAAGACCACGAAAAATCGATCGAGGTATGGCTAAAAGATCCTGTTCATAAGGGAAATGACCTCTGCTGGAGCATTGGTTATGCCGAATGGCATAACCAAGAACTCAAAGTGGCCATACCGACACCTGAAGGCCGTCTTCTGCACGTCCTCATCCCGAACTCTGAGTTGATGATAGCCAGACCTGAGGTCTATCTTTGAGAACCATCGTGCTCCCTTGAGCGGATCGAAGTGGTCATCAATACTCGGTAGCGGATAATTGTTTCTTATTGTCACCTAGTTCAGGAAACGATAGTCAACACAAAGTCGCAAACTCCCGTCCTCCTTCTTGGCAAAAAAAATCGGGGAAGCCCAGGGTGAAACACTGGGTCGGATGAATCCCTTGCCCTACAAGTCCTCCAACTGTACCCATAGCTCTCGAAACTCTTTTGGAGCAATCCGATATGTTGGGGTGGATATCGGGGTTGTCCCAGGGTATAGATCAATATAAAAGTCTACCTCTCTGCGAGGCGGTTGTCTAGGAACCTCATCGGAAAAAAGTCCGCATACTGATCCACCACTGTAATAAAACTAGGACTATGCACGTCAACTTCTCCCGGGATGAGGCTAACCAACTGATGAGTGATGGGTTGTTCTCTCCTCTGTGGAAGTCCATCCTGTGCTGCGAAGGCTCGCTTCTCGCATGTGAAGGTGAACCTACTCTCGTCAGTGTGTACACATCACACCTTGAGCCTAATATAGTCAATCTGTGCATGGACTATAGATAACCAATCCATGCCCAAGATGGCGTCGTAAGGCCTAGATGCCGCTACAAGAAGATCCCAGCCAAAGCTCTCACCTTTTAGAGTAAGATTACACTGCCGGAACCAGCGCGTAATCATCGAGACTGCTCCCGTAGGAGTCTCTAGCCGTAAGGATCGAGCCAACGGCTCTGTTGGAATCTCTGAGCTCCGAACAAGGGCATCGAATATGAAAGAATTACTCGCTCCTATGTCTATATGAACTGCGGCAAGGGTGGAATAGACACAGATAGTACCTCAAATCATCTCGGGTGCGTCATGGTCATAGGCCTCCGCTGCCTGGAGCTGTGCATGTCTCTGCCCGCCAGCTCCCTATGGTCGGGGTGGACCTCCTGGTGGTGGTGGTGGTAGGGCCTCAAAGCGTCGCCCACCACCTACTGCTCGGCCAGCTCCTCTACCTCGTCCGCCTGCTCCCTGCAGACCACCACAGTTGACCCTCTACCTCTGCCTGGGTGGTCCCTCAACCATCTACTGCTCCTCAGCATGGCGGGTCGGGCAGTCACGAGCCATGAGGCCCTGCCCGCCGCATGCGTAGCACTGTCTGCCTCTTGAAAGACTGGCTCCGCGCTGAGTGCCCTGCACTGTGGAGCCAGTGTCCTGAGGTCGTCTTCCTGAGGGTCTGGTCTGCCTGGACCCATGAGTCATCCGTCGACTGCCTGCTACAGAAAACTCTGCTACATGCCGCCCTGCGGTGGGTCTCGCTGCTTGTGTAGACTCTACAAGAAATATCTCGATCAAAAGGGCTCGCTCCAGTACTCCTGCCTAAGTCGGAATTCTAAGGGAGATCAGCGATGCCCTAATCTCTTGCCTCAATCCCTGCTCAAAGGTCCGAGCCCGGAAGAATGGGTCCCATACCATGTTTGTCGAGTAGCGCGAGAGATTTGTAAATCTCGCCGAGTACTGGACAACCATCAAGCTGCCTAGCCACAGTTGTAGAAGCTCCTGGATGCGCACCGCACGGAGGGTGGCTGGGATGAACTCTGAGAAGAAGGGGCTCTCAAAGTCCGCCCAGAGGAGAGATGCCTCACTGTGCACCTGGAGAATCATGCTCCACCATCTGCCTGTTTCCGCGTGCAGTAGGCTCATTGAGAGGATCACCATGAGGTCTGCTGGTGTCCTCACGAACCTAAAAACTCGTACCACAGCCTCCTGCCAATCCTCGGTTTCCTGGGGGTCCGTCTCCCCGCGGAACCTGGGCGGTCGCTGGCGCTGGAACTCGTGCAGTGCACTAAGGCGACGTGCTTCGTCAGCGGATGGGGCTGGAAGCATCGGTGGCTCGGTGGGTAAAGGTACCGCCGGTGCCTCAGCTGTCAAAGGGCCCTGTACCGAGGCCTCGTCGCTCGGTGGGCTGTCGTCACGCTCAACTCTCGGTACCCTAGCTGGCTACCGTCGTGGGGCCATCATAAAAAGAAACAGGTGTGCCACAGTCAAACAGTATACCAGGTGAGATGACATAAAGTTATCACAATGAAAACATGAAACACACATGAAATCAATGTTTTCATGCATTAAGTCAGAAATCAGAAGTCAGGGTCCTGGTGTACGGATACGTCGGCCGCCGCACCAACACTAGACTCCCTGGACTGATAACCACACCCAATATTCTTAACACTATTGCTTCACATAGAAGAAGATCCGATTCCAATGTTCTACGGTAGAACCAAACTCCTATGATACCAATTTGTCACGAACCGTCTTCAGGGCCCATGCCATGACTACCCCAAGCCCGCCTTCCATAGGCCAGGGGCTAGCGACTAGCACCAAGGTGTAAATCCCGGTAAAAAGGGAAGGCATTGCCTTTGTAAAGTAAAAAAACACCATAGATCAAGAAAGTAGAAGAAGTAAACACTAAGCAATGCTGGGTACAACAGTAAGTGCGGAAAAGTAAATGGGCCAGAATACAAACCCAAAACTGAAAGTAATGTACAACTTGAAAGGGAAAACAGCAACTGAAAGTAAAGCCGCAACATCGAGCCACCCACTGGAAGTCCCACCTGAAGGGTGAGTACAGATAGCCTCCACAGCTCCTCGGGTCCAACCGTTCGCTCTGAGTACGTCCCGCCCAGTGGTCCACCTCCAGGTACCGTCCTCCTCTGCAAGTCTTAACCACGATCAGCGCTGTCCGTCATCTGCAACCAACACAACGTAGTGCGGGCATAGATTGTGCAGGGGTGAGTATAAGCTACTCAGTAGGGACCCTGAGACCCCCGAAGGTCTCCCAGAATCCACAAAGGATAATCTACAAAGGAAAGATGCAATCACGAAGTAACATCCGACACTGCTTAGGTATATTCCCATATATATACCTAAGTCATCAATTCCAGTACGCTCTAACCTCCGAGCCCAATTACAACCCAGTCCACATGGGAAAACACAACCCAATCCACGTAGGAAAGCAAAATGTAATCCGCACAGGATATCACAACACAATCCATAATAGAAATCAAAACAGGATTCAGCTCACACATGTATACTATTTTGTATGACGATAGAGATGATCAAATGTAGCCACAGATTCATCTAAGCCATCAGACACACCAAGGATCGATAGGTACAAACCCCCGCAATGACCCACAAAGGATCTATAGGTAACTAACCCCCGCAAAGACCCACACAGGACTGATAGGTAACTAACCCCTGCAAAAACCCACACAGGATCGGACCCACATAAGATCTGTAGGCGCTGGCTCACACAGAACCGCTGAGCACTGACCCACACAGGATCGGACCCACACAGGATTGGTAGCACTGATCTATGTAGGATCTCTAAGTGCTGTAGTCTTCAACGTCGAATCCACTGAGGATCTCTGTACATTCGTTGTCATCACAGTCGCAAACGCAGCCAACTCTAGGGTTCCCGCACACAGTAAGCTCATTCGGGAAGGTCCGCTCCATGAGCCGAGAGGCTGATACATCAACTGACACAAAGACCAGAGTTGATGTATCCAAAAGTTCCGTATCGTCAACAGGAACTCAGCGTCATAGGCGGCGCGTCAATCGGACCCCCGGTCTTGAAGTTATTGGCTTTTTCGTCCGAGGAGCCCGGTTGGTTTTGAATTCAAAACCAACCCGACCATACTCCACCTGCATCCAAACCTCTGGCGAAGTAATCCAAGAGATCCGTCTCACTAAGAGGAATCCAACAAAGTCTACGACACGTCAATCGGACGTCCGGAGATCAAGTTATGAGTGTCTCCGCTCCGAGGGCCTGGTTGGTTTCGTGTACAAACCAACTCAGCCGAACCCAAAGTACTCCGAAACCTTGTGTGCGATATACCAAAACGTCCGTCTCGATCCAAGAATCTCATCGCAACTGCCGGTGCATCGATCGAAGGCCCGTATCTCATGTTATGGGTGACCGACCTTAAGAGGTTCAGTATTGAGGGGTTCGGGCCCGGTCCGACCCGGCCCGAACCGGGTCTGGGTCCGGCCCGCTAGGGCATGGCCCAGCCCGGCGGGCGCGGCTCGTCACGGCCTGGTCACAACCCGGCCTGGCGGACCGGCCAGGCAGCCGGCCCGGCCTCGGCGCAGCGCGCTGGCCGTGCTGGCCAGGAGCTCGGCCATACGACCGAGCCTTTTGAGGGGGGGGGGGGGGGGGGGGGGCGCCTGCCCCCCCCTCTTTTGTAACCGCGGCCCCCATAATGGGGGGCCACTTGAGCTGGCCGCCGGGGGTTTGTAACCCCCGACTTTTCCCTTGTCCGGCCGGCCCGCCCTGGCCGGCCGACTATTGCCACCACGGGACCGGCAAGGCCAGTCCCCCTTGCTCCGAAGCCGGAGGCCCGGAACCGGCCGCTGGTCTCTCAGCTCTGCCGCGGCCCAGAACCGGCCGCGGCCCAGAACCGGTCGCGGCCCAGAACCGGCCGCGGCCCAGAACCGGCCGCGGCCTTGGTTCGTCCGGCGCGGCGCGACGACGCCGCACATCTTTGTCGCTCGTCCCCACGCGGTGCGACGGAACCGAGTCACTTCCCTTCGAACCACAACCACAAATAAATAAAAGGGAGGAGGGTCGGCCATGTTCGTGCGGTCCGACCCCCTCCCGTTAAATGATATCAAGTGGTTCCAAAGAACGAGGATAGATGACAAAGAAAACAAAGGAACTAATCATGAAATAAAAACTCATAAAACCACTACCTCGTTGTACAAGTTGGGTGAGGATTCTTCGCGGGGATAACCGTCACGGAGGGAGACATCGCAGAAGGAGACATCGCGGAAGGAGACGTCGACCTCCGAGGAATCCGGAATTCGTCGCGTTCTTTGCGTTCTTCGTGTTCTTCGGTGAAGAAGATGAATATCTTCAAGCCTCCCTTAGCTTTTATCCCAAAGCTCTCAAGCAATAAGCCTCCAACCCAAAATAAAATAAGTACCTCACTTATTTTATTAACACAACATAAGTTTGAAATTCTAATGCTGAATTTAATCCACACAATTAATTAAATCAATTTGTCAAATTAAATGAAGGGTTATGGAAGTTTAGGGGAGGTGAAGGGGTAGGGTTCGTGTGGGTACCATCACCCTCATAACCTCCAAATGGATGTTGGGTGGTTTCCCCCAACTTCTACCCAAAGCTTTAAACAACTTAGAGAAAAATAAAATTGATGCTTAATTTGATTTTACCTTCCACAAAAATTTAACAACTTCTCTCGTGTAAAAAAATCTCCGGAAAAGGTGTTCCTAAGGAAATATCGGCGCTACGATTCCATCGGTGCCCTCGAAATTCGATTCCGAGCACTGGTTCAAGTGTTAGAAATTCCCGCTCGTTCGTTCACTGAATGTACCCAAGCTAAAATTTGGATAGAAATTCCGAGAACACCGAGCCTCGGAATCAAGTGCCGTCAGAAACCGCATTCTTATAAAATCCCAATGAAAATTAAGAAAAAATTTTCCATGAATTTTACAGGTCTTTACACAAGAGATATCTTATGCGCCAAACATAATATTATAACAATCCAATCTGTATGAATTTAAACTATAGTTCAACCTATGTGAAAAAATAGGATCCCTCTTACGCAAACCATGATATTACTTATGATCCAAGCATAAGATGCCAATAGTCCTCTCTGTTGGACTTTAAAATGCAGTACACCCTATGTAACAAATATAGGATGCATCTTGCTCTAAACATGATATGCCCTATGCGCCAATCATAAGATGCTAACAATCCTATCAATATTACATGAAACAATAGTGCACCCTATGTTCCAAACATAGGATCCCTCTTACTGAAAACAAGTGATAACTTATGTGCCAAGAATAATATGCCAACAGTCCTCTTTACATGACTATCAACTGTAGTACACCCTATAAAAAAAATATAGGATTATTCTTTTTCCAAATAAGAGAGGCCTCATGCTCCAAGAATAAGATACCAAAAATAATAGCTACATGACTATATAATGTATCATGCCCTATCATTCAATAATAGTATGCCTATGTTTTCAATATAAGAGATGCCTTATGGGAAAATCAAAAGAAACCTCGTTCCATGATTACAGTGGAATAATTTCAAGAGTGTGAGAATCTATTAAACCATTCCATCACTTCACCTCATGATTCTTGTGTCCCACAATCATATCTTCATCCTCTTTCTAGACTGAAGTGACCCCCTAACAGACTGGTCCCTCACTGTATCGTCTCACCAACAATTCTTGGACAATGCCCTTGAAGACTTTGGACAACACATCGAGTCAGGTCATGTGTTTCGAAAATGATCATAAATTGACCGTCATTAGTTTTACCCTATTTCAGGCTAGCAAGATTTGGATACTGTGATTCGAACAAGGTCAACAGTTATCCATTATCGTCACACAACCCTCACTACTTTCCCAATTTTGGTCATGTGATTCACACTTTTAATCTACCTTTGTTTGGATCCATTCCAATGCCAATGGAATTATCCCGCATGTGAACTATAGCACATGTGTAGGACTCAAATATATTCCTCAACCCACTACTATGTTGGGATTACCTCATGGCTAGACATGAGAAAGATATTATGGAAAACTTTATTGCATAAGCCCTATCAACCATTGCCGCTCCTCAAGGACACCCGGGTAGCTTCCATGCATAAGCCCCATCAACCATTGTCATTACTTAGTGGCACTTAGTTAGTTTCTATGCGTATGACTCATCCACCATTTCCAATCCTTATAGGCACCTTTACAGGTTTCATGCATATGCCCCATCCTCCATTATCGCTCCTCAACAAAACCTAGAAAAATTCCATGTGTAATCCCCATAAACCAGTTCCACTCCATATCGGCACTCATGAAGCTTCCATGCATAAGACCCATTCACCCCCTTCATGGGAAAACCTTTGTGCCAAAATCATCAGGTATGTTGTTGACTCTTGATTCTTAGACTGATCATGACTCATTGAGCTTAAATTAATCACCGACCATGACATCCTCACTAGGCCAACATAGCTTTTTAGCCCCAATAAACCATTATAAACGACGAATACTTTGATCCTCATCTCCTAGGTAGGGTACGTAGGAAGCCTCCCTGAGGTTCAAGACCAACAACTACTGGTCCCGACCCCTTCTTGTTAGTTTACTAATCATTCCAAACTATGTGGACTTTGATCCTTTCCATGACAAGGTGCGTAGGATGCCATCATGAGGTTCAATCCCAACACCTACTAGTCCCGACCACTTCATGTTGGTTCACCAACCATTCCAAAATATGTGGACATTGATCCATGTCTCATTGGCATGGTACGTAATAATCCTCCCTGTGCTTCAAGACAAATTCCTATTGGTCCTATCCCCTTCATGTAGGTTAACCAAACATTTTGAACTGATCCTAGAAGTACCCAAGATGCTATCCATGCATAATCCCCAATGTGTCTTTGGGTTGATGTCCTCTGTATAAACCCCGATTTATCACCCCATCGAACATTGAGGGGTTTGATCCCTCTCATCTACATATGGTACATAAGAAAACTCCATGACCTTCAATCCCAACCAATGGTAAACCTTAGTGTCCCCCATCATCTGGTGCACTATCTTTAATCTTCCCTCAGTGGTGTCCAGATCAACATTCATAGTGCGATATCTTCCCCCTATGGGATAGACCAACTTAGATCTATCCTCATTGTGCATTCTGATCCATCCATCTGGTAATCCTACCTGGTGTTCCATCCCAGGGATGTACCAATCTGATCCTTCTCCCTGAGATTTTTTTGATCACTCTCACTCTGTCTCCTCAAGACATTAATCATGCGGCCTACCACATGCTAATCGTGAGATGCATGGGGAATACCTAAAAGACATTCCATTGGCGTAACCATCTCCAAAAAAGTTATAATCACTACATACCCCATGTTAAACATGGGAAGCTGAGGAAAACCTTTGATACATGCCTCTCGAAAATGATATCCCACGATCGATGAGGGATTCATCAGGTTCTACGCCATTGAGATTCCCTCATATGAGGAAGAAAAAATAATCCCTATCATCCACACATCCAATGATGCCCTGGCATGCCTGGTGTTGTGATCTACTCTGATTGAAGGTTTCTACCATGTCAAGACCCCATAGAATTTCCTGATGGAAGTTGTGAAATTAACCAGCATCCACAAAGACATGGCACTGGGATTGAGATTCAAAAACCATGACACAAATATATAAGGGAGACCCAGACTAGGTAAAAAATTACAAGGAGGAATCCATAGAAGGAGGAACCAACATCCAATCATCATGTTTCGAACAAAGAGAAAACATCCCTAAATAAGCGATAGATGCTGCCTGCCATTGGAAAGTAGGAATGTGGGGATATAGCTGTGTATCCTCCTTAGTAGACGGATGCATGACCTAGTGAAAGCGTCATAAAAAATGACCATTATGGTTCCCCAGAACATTTTAATATACCTTTTTATACGAACATACAAAATTTTATAAATGCATAAATCTCCAAATATATTTCACAAATATTGTAATGAGGGTATTTTTCTCCATGGGCCAAATTTTTTCGGTAATGAATTTTGTGATAGTATATTCAACACTTCCATATAGAAAAAATGCTTTCATACTTAGGAGAAGGACTCCTTCTCACCGAAAATGACCAAAAACATTACAATAGAACCCGTGATTTGAATATTGGTTAGTGTGCATCCCTAGAAACATTTTTCAACCCATTTTTTTATTCAAATGTATTGTGTTATGATTTACACAGTGAATAACCTATAAAATCATATGGATTTGGGTGCTAAATGTTTTTTGAATTATTTTATCATATTCATTTTAATTTATATAATATGGATTCCCATTATTGAACCATTATGGGTCCTCATCGTATAACCAAAATTCTATGACAAAATGTTCTATTCATAATGACCCTATACACCTACTCCCAAGGATAAGTACATTATTTGTGTTATATTTTACTTCATATAAATTCACGTTTACATTTTTATAGAATTTATAATAACTTATAATATGGTTATGTTTTCTTGACCATAAACACTTCTAACATTAGATTGACATAAATAACCTTATGCTTCCAAAGGGAATAAGATTCAGAACATGGAAGGTTGAAGACAAAAAATGTGAGACCTGGGAAAATATTATATCTCTTCCCTCTAAAAGTGTATCGTGCAACTCAAAGGTAAAAAATAGTGTGTAAAAAAGATTTATTTTACACCATTTGATGTTAGAAGACCATAAAGGAAGACATGATAAAAATGCGAGTTCAATGCTATTAAGCCTCCCACATGGGGGTTTCAAAATAATTCAGTGTAAATAGAATAAAAAAATAATAGGTGGTGCACCACATAATCAAAGGAAATATGTATCCACTCAAAAATGGACCCTTAACCTATGATATTTTAAGAGCACCCATCTGATCTTGGATTATTATTTCAAATTACTTATTTAAAATACATAAATATATACATTCTAGAGTTCTTGAAATCTCTTTTAACATTGGGATAATTATTTAAAAATCCAACATTATGATTTTCAACATGTTGATTCATTAAATTATTCCTGATCAAAATAGACCATATTGGGTGTGTCATGAGGATACATATGATTCTATATTTTTCATGGATATCTAATTATAGGAGTAAACATAAAAAATAATACGACATATCATATCTGAGGGACCAAACCTCATCATACGATGATTGTTCATATGGTTCTATATTAATTCTACATATATCTATATATTTCTGAACATTCTTTAGGAGGCAATGTTCTCTGATAAATTATATTAAAAGACAAACCATAGTTTACGGTGACAATATATATGTCTCAATATCTATCACTATTATATATGTTTGAGGGAACATGTATATGAAATAATTTACTGATAATTTTATTATTATTGACTAGAGTAGATGAAGATTATGATTTTCATTATCCATACTCATTCAATGTTCAGATAGATTCAATTTCCTTGAAATTATTCTTATTAAGATTTCTATGTTATCAAGAATTTATAAAAATATTGGGGTAAGTATGAAATTATTGAAACTAAATTAAAATAAAAAGTTTTATCATTTATTGATCATAATTGGAGATTATCTTCCATATTTTAGTATATTCATCTACATTTTCAATGAAAATAATGAAATAAATGACTGTTTTAATAATATATGGTTAGTATAATGTAATATATTGGAAATTGTTTGATTTGAATCACTGACTTGTAGTTATTGACATTGTAGAATCCAATTATTTTAAAAACATTATGTTCAATAGTGTATATGAAACGCAATAATGAGCCTAAACAAACCATTATTTATTATCATATAAATGATAGAATTATAATAAATCCATTAAATTTGGAGGGTATAAATAAAATTAAATACATTTTGAAACTATATATTGTTTTTAATCTATATAAATGTATTGATAAATACATTGTAAATAATCATTCAAATTTTTGTAAATTTATTATATTCTCAAAAAATATGGTTTGCTCAATTTTTTTATTTCATAATAAAATAAAATAACATGTCTTTGGATATTTTAGAGACATATTTTATAAAATGTTATAATTTTTCATATCAAAAAAATATATTTATATTATGGTGAAATTTTTAGATTTCTGAAACAATATTAATTTTTCAATGAATTGTTAAAAATCTATATTTTTATTGAAATATGTATTTTATTTTATTGCATTTACATTGTAAAATTTTATAAAGACTATATTTTAAATTTATTGAGAACTTATTTTACAATTATAGTCCAATTATATTAATTGGAATGAATGTTTTACTTGAATTTGTTATAAAAGCATTTTTAGGACAAAAATTCCAATATTAAAAAAATGTTTCCATTTTATATTTTTGTCATCAACTAATATCATCCAAATTATGAAATTTAATGATTAATAAATGATTCCATATTTTCAATTATTTGCTCCAATTATATTAATTAGGACCATTTTATTTATATTCATTAGTAATAGTAACCATAGTAAATAATAGTCAACACAGCAAGGGAAAATAGGGTAATTAACATGAGAAAATTATTATAATGACTAATAAATTGAACTAACACAAAAGGTTATTCAATTTTTTGAGTGGAGTTCATACATGTCCATAATATTTTCTAAAATATAAAATCTAGTGTCATATTTCATTGATTTAGAAGTTTATAACTAATTTTTAAATGAAAATGTAAAAAATTTCACTCTCTTGTTGTTAATTTCTATACTATTTTCACGAATTCATAAAAAGAACACATGAATAGTAATATATTTTTGTTTAAAATATAAATTGTTTTTTATTTTATTATATTAGTTTAAATTTTAAGGGAATAAATAATTACCTTAAATTCTTATACAACTCCGACACAACATTTGTTCTATTTATAAAACAAAAGTAAACTAAAATATGTAAAAGTAATAAAATATGAATAAATTATTGTGTTCCATTAATTTTTTAGATAAAACTAAAAAATTACATATTTTTTACTTTATTATATTTTAATTTAATTGTTTTCATGTTTTATTTGAAGTATAATTAATTTAATAGGTCAGAAATTGACATTAATGGTATTTAATAGTAGATAGTATTTTAATAATTGATTAAAAAACATAAAAATATTGTATTCTTAAAACATTTTTAGATATTTTATAAACTACTATATATGAATAATTATGGTTTAAATTATCCTTTTATTGTATCTATCTGAACTTGTAATGAGTAAACTAGTTTTCCATCAGCGTAAAATTCCAAAATGTTATCTAAGAGGGGGTTTAAACAAAATGATAAGGGTTAAAACATAGTACAAACATGTTCAAATTTTATTATATGTGAATATTTTTAACTATACACATCATATATTTTAAATATAATAATTTGGCACGTTTTTAATTAAGAAATAATATGTAATAATATTATACAATTTTGAATGCCAAGAGTGTGCCTTCAGTATCTTATAAAAGGGAACCTCATATTCTATATTATTCACACATAATAAGAATTTTTATTCAAATAATACCTAAAACTTTAATAAAAACATTTATTAATATTTTATTTAGGTCTTGGTTTTATCATAATATCATCTTTAGAGGTCTTATGGTGTATGGAAAATTAGACTATCTGAATTAGAGGTACAATTTTTTAACTAAGTGTTTTATTTTAATATCATCTTATACCACATTAAAGTATTATTAAACTATAAAATGAATGAATAAGGATCTTAAATATACTGAAATTTTTTTATCTTATTTTTATTACTTACCTTTATCCCCTCATCCACGAAATTGGATGTTAAATCACCATTCTCGTGTTCAGTGGACTATCGCCTCACAATCCAATGTAGTTTTTTTCCATAAATGTATCTAAAGTATTGTAATAATGATGAATAATATACACACATATATATATTATTGATGAAAAAAAATATCTTTTGAGAACGATAATTTATCATCTATTTTCTTACCATTCTATCCATTGAAAAACAATAACGTTGTTCATGTGTTCATGTGGATTTAAACATCCATGAAGTGATGTGAGTCACATATCATCATAACATGGTGATGATGGAAAATATAATTATATTTCAAAAAATAACAAGATATTTTTTATATAGTTATCATTATAGAATGGTAAAATAATACATACCTTGTTTTTGAAACGATTGTTGAAAAATGTAAACGCTACTCAAGTGTACATACGACATTCTATCTCCATGATTGTATCATAGATAATGTTTCTTAACCATTGTTAATGAATTGATTTAAAAAAAATTATAATAAAAATTATAATTATTGATTATTTTTATAATATTTATGATGATAAATTTTTTTAATAGACAATAGTCAACCAACGACATCTATTTTGGAAATCTGACTTGAATATCGTAATACTTTTTGAAGAAAATATAAATGATCATGTAATTTTGTATAAAAATTTAAAAAATAAAATATATGGAATAATAAGAACTATAAATGTTCTTAATGAATTTAATAATTATCAAATGTATATTATTCAGGATTATGAAGAATGTACTTGACCCGTCATACTCAAGTTAAGGGACTTTTAAAAATAATAATATTTTAATGTCTCCCTTAATACTATTTTATTTTTTGATCTTATAAATGATTCATTGAAACTATTATTTATTATTATATGTACGTTAATCATAATTTTATAACACTATATGATCTTTTTTTCATTTATAAATTTTTCAATAAGAAAAACCATGATCATTTTGTTCTACGTATTTTTAGAAAAGGATTAAAATTGAATTGACATTTTTGAAATCTTGAAATATATATTATCGGTGTAAAAGATATCTATAAACATTTATTTTACCTTAGGTTAAGACCATTAAATCTCTAAAATATTATATCCCTTTCTTAGTTATGTATTGCGACTAAATTATGTACACTTGTATCGGACATACATAAACTTTTAATTATACCTTACTTTAATGGGGTAATACACGTATTATATTCATCTACCAAATAACTTCATTAGGAAATATCTTTTCCTAATAGAATGAGGAAATATTATGAAACCCTTTTTAATCCATAAGTATTTATTGTGTTTAGACCATCTGATTGATTTACTTTGTTTTACAAACAAATTCACACTCAAGTTATAATCGGAAAACCTAGTTAATTATCCAATGCATTGGGTAATATGTGTTGACTCAAGATGTGTTATGTGTGATATTAGGGAGTAAACCTAATACATGATGGGACTCTATCCCCCATGTAATACATCATTAACATTTAGAAATGACTTATGGTTATATATTGTTATTTACTAACACATTTTATATGATTCCATGATTTTATGATACCATGTTCCTAATGTAATTACACAATGTTATTAATAATGACCATATATTTTTAGTAAATTATATGATATATTATATGTCGGAACTTAACAACATTTGTTTGAATGTTTTTCTTACATTTTTTCATGATTTAAACGGAAACTTTATGATATTTATTTTTTCCTTTAATATTTCTTATGAAATATTTTATGATACTCATTGGGTTTAATGTTTATTTCTTGGTAAAAAAATGTTCATTTTTAATTCCAATTTTTAATTTGAAAAAGATAAATATTTTATTAGTTATCATGAATTATCTTCTCTCATTCTATCTTTTTATGTGCCCCTTAATGAGATTTTGTGCTAATAGATTTTTTTATTTTTTTATTAGTTTTTAATGATGGGTTAATTAATATTATATCACGAAAAATGTCAACAATATTATTCATGATATAAAAACCGGTTTCAGTTTGAATGTTGTTTATTTACGGAAAAATTGATACTAAGTAAAAGATATCCAATATTTAATTTATGAGTTTGTTATGTAAGAGTAATGACCTAGTCTTATAAACCTAAAAACATAAATGATATTTTTGAATATATATAGTTTAATTATATTATATATATAATATTTTAGGTAATGTATTAGGCCAATTTTTTATAGTTTGTATCAGATCATGGTTAAGACAGCTTTGGTGACATAGAATCATACTTTAGAGGGTATCTTAAGTTTTATGGATAACGTCATGGGTTTATAATATTATGGTTGATCATAGTTTCTATTTCAATTAAACCCACATTTAATTATTATTTAATGTTATATTAAGGCCATTAATTATATTTATGGAGTTTTTTAATGAGTTATGGTGTATAAAACCCTTAGGATTAATGTTAAGGATTATTATTGAAGAATAAAATAACATTTTAAGGATATAAGATGAAAGGTATGAGATAAACTTTTTGGATAAAAATTAGTTACTGTTGAAGTTATTAAAAATATTTTTTAAGGATTTTCATCACATTATGTAGAAAATGTTCAACTCGTTGTCTAGGATACAACCCATCACATTCGGTAAGGCCACATGGTTTAAACCCACAACCGTAGAGTGATAAGGATGAAACACATAGAAATAACCATTATGATGTCATGGTTAGTATAAAAATGTAGGTTATCAAATAAATTAATTTAAATAAAAAGAATAATTCAATTTTGGTAACATCCTCATTATCTTATAGATTACTGTGGGATTCAATAGTGAATTGGTGATTATGTGAAAATGATTTTTAGAAGAAGTTCCTATTTTGGGATATTAGAAAAGTTATACTGAATAGAATATTATGGTATTTTATTTGAGTAAATATTCATTAATTATATTTTTTTATTAATTTATTATTTTTGTGATACATTGTAGTGATTCATTTTATTTATATAGAGATTAGAACATTGTAGAGATTATATAATTAAGGCATATACATTTTCTGTATATATACTTTTTAGTGAATAATTTTGATTGAAGTTGAATGTTAAATAAATATCAGAGGATTTTATGATCATGTAATTTTTATTTTTGGATTTCAAACATGTTCAGATATATTTTGAATAAAACATAGCCACATTATTAATAAAATTATCTATGCTAAAATTTATGATTTATTATTGAGGCATTTGAGATTATTATGATGGTAAATTTATTTTCGAAATTACATGACCTTATTCTAAAACATTTCATTTTGGATAATGTATAATGATAGAAGGAATATATTTTTATCCTTTGGTGGATTATGTGACCCATTAAATGTGGATATTAGTGCTTTATTAATGAAAAATTCAGAATTATTACTAATCGTTTAATGAAAAAGTTTATATGATTGTTAAAATTAAAGGACAAAATTCTAATTTTCAAGTATGTATATTAAATTATATTAATAATTTATATTTTAAATGAATTATTCAACTATTTGAAAATGGTCTTAAAAAAATCCAATCTATTACTAATATATATGATGAATTGATAGTCTCTTTCACACCACATTGGTTTTCAGTTTTTTTGGATGTTAACCTTATCACGACTATTCCCTTTCCAGTAATCAATAATATCTATCACAATATATAATTATTTTTACATTAAACACTTCTTCCAGGTCAATAAATTCATTTTCCACTAATTCTGTCCTATTTGGAAACCTAATTATTTTTTTTCAAAATAATATTTATAATTTACATTCCCTATATCTATAGGATGTTTTAATAACCTTTTTAAAAATGTAGGATTCAAAAAAATATTTTTAAATGTGAAACCATTGTTTACCAAAGAAAAGATCAAATTACATTGATTTAATTTATTAATGGTGGGAATAATGTGAAACCATGATATTTAAAATAATTCAACAATGTTCAATAGCGTATATGACACACAACACCATGCCAAAACTTACCTAGAGATTTTATTATTATGATATGAAAATTATAAGATAGATGTTAAATTGAGGGTTATAAAAAAGATTATAAATTTTGAAATACATATATATAATTTTTGATATCAATATAAATGTATTGAAACATTATTAGTAAATAATCAATCAATTTTTATTAAATTTATTTTATTGTTAACCAATATGTTTTCTTGATAAAAACATTATTTATATTTATGAGAAAATATTAATATTATTTTAATAGAATTTTATATATTATATATGATTAAAAGATATAATTTTTGAAATTATTAAATTTAAATTATGTTACGGTGAATGATTCAATTTTTTTGAAAATTTTGATTTTTCAATGAATACTAAAAAATAATTGTTTTTTTAAATATTTATTTTCTATTAATTTATTAAAAATGTAAAATTATATTTTTGATTAATTTTCAAATATAATTACATTGTTTTTCTTTAGAATAATTCAATTATTGTATTTTAAATTTTTGATCATCATGATTTTTTGTATAATAATATTTTTTTACTAAACCTCGTATTTTTCTAAAAATTATTTTTCAATATGATTTTCCTTGTAATAATAAATTAATTTATTCTATTTATAGAACATGAATATTTAAAATTTACTTCCACAAATAGAATAGGGAGGTCCAAATTTTAAAAATTCGTCCCTTATATTGTTTATCATTATGAATAATAATCACATTAAATAATTCCCACCATACTAAAGGTAAATTACGAAATTAATGTTAAAAATAAAATGATAAGGATTAAAAAATTAACCTAAAACAGTCACATATCATTTTTATAGAGTGCAGTTTGGATATGTGCATCAATTGTTTTTGAAAATATGTAAACATTTCTACATATTTCATTGACTTTACCCTTATATTAATTAAGTAAATGATAAAGTCACCAATGTCAATTTATTGATTTTAGTTTCTACATTAATTTTTTGATGCAGATAAATACAAGTTATTTTCAATATAAAAATTTTATTTAAATTATATATAGTTTTTCATCATGGTAATTAATTTTTAATTTTTATGGATGAAATAATTACATTAAATTCATATGCAACAATGACATAACATTTAATATATTAATAGAATAATAATAAAAATATTTTAAAAATGAAAAAAGTATTATATTTTTATATAATTATAGTGTATTAAAATTTGTTAGGTAAAATAAACATATTACATAGGATTGAATATATTATATTTTATTTCCATTTATTTCTATTTTTTTCAAAGTAAAATCAAATAAATCGTTTGAATATGGATTGTATTTCTATTATATAATAACAATTTTTCTAATATTATTTAATTTTTTTAAAATGTTATCCTTGAAAAAGGGATTAGTATATGCTTCAAATTATCAATCATGTACCCTTAAGGGCATTTTTAATTATAGTATCTATCTTAAACCCTATAGAGTAATACACCTTGTTGTTGTTGTTGTAATTATAAAAAAGATTAATTTGGGGTTAGAGCAAAAAGGTAAGGAAACAAATATATTCTATAATTGTATAAAATTTATTAGATGGGATTATTTTGACCCATTGACATCTTATCTTGTAAATACACCATTATGTAACTTTTTTCGATAAAATTTAATTTAATTAAATTTCAAAATTTATGATCATTGATTAGTTCCTATTCTCTCTCTTACAAAGGGGAACCTACTCTCCTATTTTAGTCACACATCAAAGGCTTTTTAGATTAGAAAATACCTAGGAAAATATCTATTCAAAATGAATAAACCTCTTTTAAATATATTTTTAGGTATAATATAAACAATTTATGTCATGATGTTTAATGAAAAAGTTATTATATGAAGAAGATGTATATCAATTGAAAAAATGTTTTTATTTTATTTACTCTTCAATATCCTTAAAGTGTCACCCAAACATGATGATACATTGATAGATGTATCTTCTATATTCTGATATGTTATTATTTTAGTTGAATAGTGTACATAAATATCCTCTTTCATCCAATGGGAAACCAAATCACTATCTACATGTATGATGAACATAATTCACACAAACTAATTTAATTTTGTATCCACCACTATATATCATGGATATTTATGATGATAGATTTAATGTTATATATGATATTCACAAAAATATTAAAATTCAAAAATATATTATATTATATATTTTATTACATTTCAACCCATGAGAAAATGATAATGTTGTTCATATGTAACTATGGATTACCTCCGCCACAAAGAGATGTGATTTTTTATTCATTAATTCATCACATTAATGGTATATATAAGTCTATTAAAAGAAATTATTTTACATTAAGGATATTATTATCATTATAATAAGACAAAATATTATCTACCATCTTTTTATAATGATCCTTGGAGAATATAAAAGTTACTCATGCGTATGTATGACCTACCCTCTCTATGATTATATCGTAGTTCATTTATCATTAACATAAGCCATTATTAGTTTAAAATTACAATTAATTAATAATGATGATTAATATTTGATGATTATAATTATTTAATTGATTCAATAATTTTCTCTTTGACCATTGTCAACCTACTGATTCCATTTTGGACATATTTTCCAAATATCATCAAAATATCAAATGAGAACACAATTGATTAAGAAATTGTATATATCATGGTATCAAATAAAATAATCCAAATAATAATAATGAAAAAGGTTTTTAATAAATTATTTATTTAATAATATTTTATTAACCACGATGACAAATAATGTTCATGATGAGTTGTACATATGTTATGGTACATTAATTTTTAAAAAATCATCTTTTACTGTTTCTATTCATATTATTTTATTCCATATTATTATAAATATTTCATTAAAATTTTTATTTATAAATTTCTTGATGGTAAAGGTTATTTTTGAAAATATTTAAATATCATTACAAATATTTTTAAAAATGTACAATTTTATGGTTTTATGTAAGGGATACATTACTTTAGAAACCTTATTTTTTATGTTCTAAACAATAATTTTTAAAATATTCCTCTTCTGTGTTAATATTCATAAAATTATTTTATGGATGTATTTTTATCAATAGAACAGAATTATAAAGGTAATTTTAGGTCACATTCATTGATTTCCAAATATATTATTTTCTGATCATTTTACATTCTTTACAATATAAAAAAGGAATATTTTGGTTTAATATATACAACATCACCAGCTTGTCCTAGCACCAAAAAATTTATTTTGTATTTTTATTTAATTATATGATTACATATTTTCATTAATGAAAAACTATCATTCCATTGGTAATATTTATTTTCAAAAAATATTTTAAAAGGAATGGCTTATGGATATATAAAATTGTTTTCATATTGTTGTAAGGGATCTTTTTGAACCACCCTTTTTATTTGGGTTACAAACATTATGTATCCGACATATTTTATCTCTCCCCATGTTTTATAAATTATTATAAATTATATATACATATATCATAAATATATATGTAGTTTATTACTCCATCATTTTAGATATTAATACATAAATTGTGTTCATTTCTCAAATTCCCTCTTTAATAAATCAAAATTGATTATGAATAGAGAAAATATTATGAAAACAATTTCTTTCCCCCATTAATTTTTATGATTCTCACATATGATTTATTTTCTTTTGTAGAACATATAATAGTTTACATGATAATTTTTGGGTTCTTAGATATCACTCCATTTCATTTGGTAGTTCCTCATTCTTATTATATGTTATGTATAGTACTGGGGATTAATCCTAATCCATAATACAACTCAGTCCATCAGGTGATGTTGTCTTAGTAGTAAGACTTTACTTTTTTAATGTATGGTTTTTTGTTACATCCACATTTCTTATATTACCATGATCATATGATTCTGTTTTTTTATATTATTGTCCATTTTTATTACTCATGATATTATATTTTAGAAAAAATAGGATACTTTATAACAGAGAAATACAGATCTTTTTTTGAAAAATAATTCATATGATTTTCCTAAATAAAATGGAAACCATATGGGTTTTATTTTTCCTTTAAAATATAAAATAATTTTTCAATGAAATTATTTTGGTATAAAAGATGTTTTTTTGGATAATAAAAATATTATTTTGTTCCCAATTAATAATATTTATGATAAACAATGTGTCAAAATATTTATGAACTAACGTTTTCATTATTTCCATGATTTTTTTCATTACTGAACCTTTTTATCTCATCCAAAATTTTTTATCAATATTCCATAATGATTAAGAATGTGTCAGAAAAAAGATGAATTCATGTTGAAAGTAATGAAAAATTTTCATGATATGAAAACCGGTTTCATTATAAAATATTTATATTATGGGAAAAATTTTAGTTCAACTGTCAATGTTATAATATATGAGTTTTTAATAGAGGTTTCATGATCGGGTTCTATAAAATTATATATCTAAAATATCAATAGGATTACCATAATGTAAATTTGAATCTAAAGACACAATATTTTATTCTTTTTATGGTTGTGTGCTTATAGATCTTCTCACATTACATACCTAGACACAACCATAGAGAAAATTTTCTTGATTTTAATAGAAAAATGATCAATTTATCCACTAGAATGTAACAATATATGTGGTTATAAATACCAAATATTCTCTCAACATTGTTATGTGAGCCTGATATATCTAAAGCTCCATAGTCTGATTATCCACCCAATCCCGAAGAAAAAATTCCATAGTGGTAAGTTGATTAATCTCTTTAATTACACTTTCCATGGATTCTTCCTGATGGTTTTCACATTTAAATGAGTTGAGGTTTCATAATTATATTTTCAATTTCTATCAAATGACATAAATTTCACTTATTTTGACATTCAGTTCACGATATAAAACTAAATAAGTTCCGAAGACAAAAAAGTATCGATGAATGTTCTTATCCTCTTAACTATGGTATTATAGGGGTTTCATGATGATTTAGTGCACTTGGAACCACAATCAACTCACTATCATCCAATATTTAGTAGGGGGTTATATATTTGGTATTGGTTGGATTACATTTATAGAAAAATATTTAGGATTTAGAGGAAATGAAAAGGGATGCGTGCCATCAGTGGGATAAGTATGGAATAATCCCCAAAAAATTCTCCTTAGTATGTTTTTAGGATCAATTTCATTTATGGAATGCTACCATTGAATCATTCACTTCCACCAATGAAATGCCAATGTTAGTCATATTACAAGATTTTTTTGATGAGTCTATATTATCACTATTTTTTATACAAAGTTGACATGATGATTAATATTTTAAATTTTTTTCTAGGATGCATGGTCTATAGACCTTTCAGATCAAAAATATACTTTATGGTGATATTATTTAACAGGTTTTAAACGAATGTGGTCGATTATCCCCTTAAAAACATTCCAAACAATCCATTAGTGTAATGATCTAAACATACTCATGGAAACTTCCATGAATTTATTACCCATGTTTCATTTGGAATAAATGTATTTTTTTATTTTCTGACCTCATGAAATTTTATCAACCAATTCTAGTGAATAAAATATGGATTTATTTTAATTTTTAAAACAGTGAAGGGAATTATATACAACCTTTAAAACATATTACTAGAATGTGAATTCATAAGTGTCATAAGGATAATAGTTTATTAAATCAATCCCTTAAGCCACTTAAGCCCCTTCTCAGATGGAAATGATAAATGACCACTTATCACAAGTACATAATACATTAACAAAAAATTTCAAAAAATAAAATCATAATGAAAAAAGGTGAAAATGATACTTATTTCTAATCATATTGGTGACCTCAAAACTACTCAGAGACATTGGATTAATATTGAAAATGATTAACAGATTGGGTTGTGAAAAAGAATGTAAAATTTATATTGTGCTATGAATATCATTATACTGTAATAATTCGATGAAAAAACTATACAAAAATTGGAATACACCACTGATTTGATATGGGACCCACCTATTCTATATGGTATAAAATATGATTGATATGAGGATGAACTTTCACATAAGGAATAATCATTTAGCCCTTTTCCCATAGATCTTCCACCACAAGGGTACCTACACTGACACATAAAAGCATACCATAAATAGGTAAGAGACACCCACTAAAGAATATATCCACATACGCAGCTAGTTATTATTTTGAGGCTATTATTATATGAACTGCATAACCCCATGACGATTTTTCCAATTTTTATGTTTCAAAATATTATCTCTTGTAATTCTGGGGTCATGGAGTGGGGAATCTCCTATGTAACCTTCCAACTATCCTTAGTAAATTATTTTAGAGGAATATATCAACCCATTCCCTAAAGTGAATATTCATGAATGGTTGGAGATATTTGCCCAGTTTCTACTCCAAATAATTAAATAAATACCTTATTAGGGTAGTTTTTTTATTATCACCCCATATGTAAAATGTTGGAACTATATCTATAAACATCCTAAAAAGGACTGGGATACCCATAATTATGGTATTCCCTACAAACTAAACACTACCTCAATGTATGGTAGGTAAAAAATGATACTCCCAAAAAACCTATAATTAACCTAAACTTGGATAAAATAATTTTTTAAAAGTAGTAACTAATAGATTTATAATACCTGATATATATATATATATATATATATATATATATATTCCTTGTAGTTTTAGGTTAATTTTTCAAAAAATTGTTGATCCAATAAGACATAGGGTCATTCATTTCAGGTATTACTTATGAGACATAGACCCCAATTTCAAATCCATACTCTGAAGGAATTTTTTAACAATTTGGTAAAAAATGATGACTAGTTTTGAGAAATGGGATTCAGACATCCAAATAAAACTTTATTCATTGGGAATATATAAATGTAATAAAATATTTCCTGATAATCCATTTTGTTAAATTTGTTCTCAATGGAGATATTCATGATAACAAAGTACTGGGATGAAGAAAACCATGTAGATGATAGATTATGATCATATGTATGAATCAGGACAACATCTTGATGATTGATGGTATATTTTGGTGTCATTTCAGATTATAGGTACTTCAATATATATCAAATCAAAATATTATTAAGATATTTTTTACAATACCTAAAACAATATTTAGGTCAGTGTCAATATTCACAATAATCACAACCTTCCTTTGAAATGCATCAAAATAATGTGTTGATCCAAAAACCATTGTCTCTAGAAAATGAAATAATGATAGGATTTTATAAATTCATATGGAGTTTTGGTTATTTGAATAACTGAAAAAGTGTACAAGTCATATTATATACATAACACCTATGAAAATGGAATTGTGTGTCTCTACTATATGATCTGAGATTTTTATCAGGAATCTTCCATGAAATATGTTTTTCAAATAGCCTATATTTTGTCACATCAATTCATTTTTAGAATCACATTTTCACAAATATGGGACATTTCATGTAAATCCCTTCATATTATATCTTTTATAGAGAAGATATCTCTAACGGTTAATTATAATGTACTAAAAAATCCCCGTTATTTAAAGTTTATTTTTTCTCCCTCTTATATAAATCAATGGGGATTCGAATAGGAATAATTTCACCACTATAATTTGCTACTCCACATGTTTATCACACATAATTCCTTATGGGTGAATTTATCAATGTCTACAAGTTCCCTATCTTCTATTAGATGATTCATAATGTGTGTAGATAATTTTGTAATGGAAATATCATCCTAATGAATAAAATAAAATGGATATTTGAATCATTTATGGAAGGATGATGGTATATCCTCATATATATGTAGGACCATTACATCTACATGACCCATTCATGGAAAAAATTCAATGGATGCATCCCATTGAAATAATTTTTAGTCTTGTGTTCCCTTTTTAAATAATAGTTGTTAATGGATGGTAGAAAATTACACTACGTGATTTCATATTTACATCAGGGAAGAAATTTGTTTATACACCTAATAGTAATAATTCAAGCTCATGCCCCCCTATGATGTTTTGTGGTCAATATATAACAATAGATTCAAATTATTTTTTTCTTAAAAATACAATCACACACCTTGAAAACATGGTACTTCTTATAAAAATAAAAATTTTATGGTCAACTTTTTTTGTACATGTGAATGATTTTATATTTATAGGAATTTTTGTATTTATGTCTTAATTGATTTCAAGTAATTTTATATTTTTAAATACTCCAAACCATTTAATTACTTTTTGTGAGAATATCTTTTAAAAAACTCTCATTATTTTAATTATAACATGAATTTTATTATTTTTAAATTAATAATTATTGATTCATTTTAAAGATAAATAAATGTATCTAAATTATATTAAACTACAAAAATTTCAAAAATTTTATCTATCTTGTTCTCATTTAATCTCGAACATGATTCATGTTTTTTCTCTCAATGAATTTTTCACTATGAATAACTATATTGTTTTCTTATTTAAATCTTTAGTAAGATTTGTTATATAAATAGGAATCTTTCAGAACAGTAAATTTTGAAAAGCTAACCATTTTATATTAATTTTATATTATTAAATAAAGGAATAATTATTTTTACATAGGTGGGAAATTAAAAAAAGATATTACAACAATTCTGAAAATCCTGATTTTCAAGAATTCCAATTATTTTTTGTTTCATTGATGTACCATTTATTTGTAATAATAATCACTCTAAGTATATTTAGTTCTAAATATAACATGTTTTTATTCATTTCATTACACAACTTAAAACATTCAAAATGTCATCTATATACCTCAAATGTAGTCTGAAGAACTGTTATCTATTCAAGAGTGTTCAAAACATTTTCTTATTAGATATTGATCATATCTCTTCCAATTCTAATCCTAATTAGGATATTGTTGATTATTTTAAAATAATGATATCATATACCAATAATTCATAGGGTAAACTAGAAATTCAATATTTTATATGGCTTATAAATTTCATGAATTTCCTATATTAAATTAAAGATATAAAACTTCAAGTTATTATTATTCTAAATCATCATCCACTTTCTTTCATATATGTAAGTTGCTAAAGATTCTTATCCTTGAACATTATGTACCTTAATTCCGTTCAAAATCATTGCTATGATTTTTTATGATTTCTTATTAATTTTTTATTTTAATATGGTGTTATTCCTTTTCAATATGAGCATCATTTTTTATGCAACTCGCTTCATAGATTCCCTATTCCACTAGCGGAGTTGCTTCTTTTTTTCCAAATAGTATGTGCCACTCATTTTTCTTGTAGTGGGAGAACCACATTTTACCCAACGGTGGTCACAAATCGTTCTCCATTTTGTGGATACATCTTAATCATATAGTGGTGGGTTTTTGTTATACTTTTTCAGTTTTTTCAATTCTTCTTAATGGTGTGTATCACTTTGAGAAACAGTATGTGTTTTGTTTCCATTGATAAATTTTTATCAACACCAAATAGTATGTGTTTTTTTCTTTTCAAAATTACCATATACCCATTGATTGGTAACACTTTTCTATTTTAAGTCATCCCCAATGGTAGGTTACCCTTTTTATTTTTTATCAACACCCAAAAATAGGTTATATACTTTTTGAAACACCTCCTCCTTACAATAACACTTAAAATGGTGAGTTATGTCTTTATTTATACATATTTTTTAATCTCAGTGGTGAAATAAACACAAAAATGACATAAACTCAAAAATGTATTAGAATTAAAATAGTGGCATAAGATCAATACTGACTCATTTTTTCTCAATTGTAACTCTTTTTGTCAATGATGATGCATACTCTGTTTTCTTTTCATATTATTATATTTTGATGAACAACATATATATTATAATATATTTTAGTTTTTCTATTTAATTATAAATGTAATATATTTTATATAAGATCCATGAAAAATATTTTGATAATATTTTAATGTGTTTTAAAAATGTTATTAAATTTATTTATTATTGTTACATAACATTAGCATCATGTTTTATGTCTTACAATTTTGTGTTATTATTTTTTTCTAACACATTTATTAACTATTATTTAATGAAATTTAAATTACAAAAACATGTTTTATGGTATTTAAATGTGAATAATAATAATAATAATAATAATTTAATTATCATCCGTATTAAATTAAATTTTGTTTAACATTTGTTTTAAACTAGTTTACCAATGTTATGGGATAAAATTTGACTTATTATTATCATTTATCAAGTAACTAAAATATTTTTGAGATGGTATTTGCTTTTAATTGAAAATATATTTCTGTTATTATGTTTCACAATAATTTTTTATCCCTCTTGAATAATTAAACAATTTTTAATTATCAATGCTTTACACGGAGATTGCTTTGTTAGTTCAATTTTTCAAAAACCATTTTGTACTGTCAGTAAACATTATTAATCACATTAGATAACATATATTTTGATAGTAAATTTTCCATTGAGAAAAATGTTGTGAATATTTCAACCTATTTCCTAATTTTTTATTTTCTTATGATACCATGTTTTATCATTTTATTATTCTCTCAAGTGAATGATTGCTTCTACATCAACTTCTGCTACCTTAACAAGATGTGAAAATACAATCATCATAAACTAGTAACTAGGATTTTATTGTTGAAATTATCCTTTGTAAGTTATTTTGAGTCTATGAAACTATCTGCTATTTATTAGGAACACTCTATTTTTCTATTTATGATTTTACACATAGAAGAATAATTTTGGCTACTCTTCTATAAGTTGTGACAAATGTTAGGATCATAGGGTTGTGACTATATTATGAAAATTTATGGCTATTCAGGTTGTGAAACCCCTATCTAAAGTCATGTTGCAAGAGTTTTGACTCCCCATAAAACATATGGTGTCATGGTTATACCTGTAGTTGAAAAGGATTCTATAATTTGGTTATGATTCCCACTAAAAAATCATTTTTCATTAACATATATCCCTCTCCATAAAAAGAAGTATAAGAGTAGATTAGGCCCACATTGGACCAATATATGATAAAAGTTTTTAAAGTTATTTATTTTTTATAATACTAATTGACCATAATATTAAATGTTAATAATTAATCTAGTTAATCATTTTTTTAAACTAGTTAATATACTCTAATCACCCCCTCTAGACCATCTTCCATTACCATATCCGACCATACAATTGATATCAAATGGAAACGTTCTTAATAAAAGTTATCTATTTCATTCTATTTCATGAAACCATAATTTTTGTTTCAATGATTTTTTTCCTCTGGAATTTATCCATCTATTTTATTGAGTTTGATTTTAAATTTATTTTTCTTCACAAATTACAGGAACTCAGTATCTAAGGACAATATCTTATATGATAGCAGGATTTAACGTGAATGATTATTTGATTCCTTGAAATCCCCAAAACATTTTTGGAAGTGATTGTGGGTAAAATATATCGAGAATGGTGGCATAACTAAAACAATTGAGAATTTAGCACTGGTCTATCATGGAAAATAATACACAATACTTGAAGAATATATAAAAACACTTAATAGAAATGATGCTACAAGAAATGATTTAAATTACAATGTTGTTAATATTTTATATTATTTTACAGAAAGATGGGATTTTATTCAAGTGTATTTTTATAAAAATATAATGGTATTGTGAATATTCTACAGGTCACTCAACTTAGTTCTAAAAATTTAATCAGAAACATACTTCGAATTCTTCATGTCGAGTACCAATTCATCTAGATGGTTGAAGATGAATCTATAAATAAAATGGTCTATTGATTCAAATGTATTGTTAATCTAATTGGTTTACGTGGATATAAAATAGAAAAAATTGTTCTTATTGAATGATTCCTACTAGAATTATCAAAGAAACAGAATTCAATGAAGGTTTCCATTAATGAAATAAAAAATAGTAAAGTGTACAGCATGGATGAAATTATTGGATCACATTTAAAATATGAACGTGAAATGAAATGTATTGCTGAAGGGGAGACAATAAAAAAGAAAAGTGTAGAATATATATATATATCTGAATATAGTTAATACTAACTCATCTAACTATGATCTATATGATAGTGAAATAGAATATAAGACTTATATTTTAACTAGAGATTACAAAATCATAAAAAATAATGGATTAATGAACTCGTTTTGAAGATACCTTCAAAAAAAAACATAAGGGATATATGAATGCTAGAAAAAATTTCAATGCAACATATATAATATAAAATGAGTGAAGGAGAAAATGAAGTAAAAAATGATTTCCCTAAAATGAAGAACAAAGTAAAATATACAATAAATGTTAAAAATAGATAGAAAACTAGTTGGAATCGTACCAAACAATCTTATTCTAGTGGGAAATGAAGACACGTTAAAAAAAAATTTTAACTTGTGTTTCATGGAATCACTAGATAAGGTTATTGATCCTGATTTTTTATTCTAATTACAACTATGATTTTAGATAATAAAATTTTGGTGAATTAAACAATAAAAAAGGAAAATTAATAAAACAAAATTTCTTCTCCATATATTACATTCAATGAAAATATGATATTTCATCATTATTTGAATGAAAATTTAAAAAATAAATTTGAATATTTTAATTTCTTACTGTTTTCAATATCATGAAAAAGATCATAAAATGATGTCCTTAATTAAATTTATTAAAAATAAATATGGTTTTTGATATGATAGATGATTACCTAAATTGTTTAAAACCCATTTTATTAAAAGTAAAAAATGGTTGTACATATACTAATACTTGTTTTTAAAGTCTCATTAATGGTTGCTATTAAAGTGACCACTCACATAGATTTAAAAATTCTTTATTATATACAAAGAACTAATATTTATAAATCTTTATTATCTAGGATACTAAATAATTGTTGTTTAAATTATTTATGTGTACATATTTAACGTCCCGGTTCCGAAATCCACCCAAAGGGGCCCCGTACTAGGTTGGTCACATGACCTCAAGTGCATTTACCCAAACGCCAGAGGCTGCAGACATGAAGCGAGGGCCTTGGGTGTGATAGTGGGGAAACTATGCCCTAATAGGTAGAGTAACACAGTGGAAGGGAAACAAATACACAATAACAAAATCAGTAAATATACCATAAATTGTAATAGTGGAAGACGGGGATAACAAACAACTGAAGAAAATATATATATGATGCATGGTAAATATGTCTAGGAAAGAAGCCGAACAAATCACAATGATGGAATACAAACAGTAATAAACCCAAGTACAAAAGATAAAGATAAACTACTCCTCAGCATCACATGCCTATGCTTGGTCCCATGCACTCCAGCACCACAACAAGTCAAGTACCCAAAGTATAAGGTCCTTTTCCCTTTTCTATACCTGAAACAATATTATCTATTTGGGCCCAAAAGCATGGCCCAATGAGGATGTGAGACTGAATCCTAGTAGTCAACCACCCAAATATCTTTGCCTAATTGTCAGTGAATATATGTCAGGTAAAAGTACATAAGCAGTAAATAAGATAGTAATCAGCAGAAAACAATTCTACATATCAAAAGCAACTAATCAAGCACGGTAACCATCTAGGAAGTGCTCATATCCTATCCGATATGGTTTAGTTATAAGACTATATAAATACTCTCTGAGGAAGCACTCACAGTCAATTCCAGTTATAGTCAAATGTAATTCAAGACTCTCTAAGGAAGCTCCCACGGCCAATTCCCCTTATAGTCTAAAGTAATTCAATGACTCTCTGAGGAAGCTCAAATAATCAATTCCCCTTATTTCCCCAAGGTCAAACTCTCTTAGGAACCTCACTCTATCAATTCCCCTTATAGCCCCATGTGGTTCAAATACTCTCTTTGGAAGCTAAATTGGTCAATTCCCCTTATAGCCTCAAGTGGTTTAAAGACTCTCCGAGGAAGATCATTCGGTCAATTCCACTTACATCTTCAAGTGGTTCAATGACTCTCTAAGGAAGATCACTCCGTCAATTCCCGATATAGCCTCAAGGGATTTAATGACTCTCTAATGAAGCTCACTTGGTCAATTCCCCTTATAGCCTCACGTGGTTCAAAGACTCTCTAAGGAAGCTCACTCTGCCAATTCCCCCTATAGTCTAAAGTGCTCAATGACTCTCCAAGGAAGCTCACCCAGTCAATTCCCCTTATAGTCTACTACACCAGGTTCTCATGGACCTGTGTAAAGCAATCGAGCATAGAATATAAAATACGGCCAATGTAAACCTACAGAGCTACTTGGCTATTCAGTCTACATCATATCAAGCATGTTAGAATACAAACACTCCACCCTACAGCACTAGGCATAAATGAAAAGCAAGGAGGAAAAATAGGCTAAGAAGACCAACAGAAATTAATAGAACATGCATGGGAAACACATCCAAATCATAACAATCAAACCTATCACTATTCAATTAACCTCTAAACAAGCATACAAGCAAGGCAGGAAATTAACAGGGGTAAAACGATAAGCACACAATACCCCATTCACAGGTATTGGTCAAAATTTTCCATAATACTCAATGTCTTTCAAAATAAAAGCACAAACAACCTACATCGGTGTTGGGGGATCTATATACTCTGGCGTAAGCCCTTGGATCGGCCAATAATTTGGTAGATCTATAAAAACATATAAAATAAGAAACCCATGATATCTCACGAGAGAGGATAAAATAGAATATGGTACTCTAGGAGGGGATATAAATCACTGATGTGATTACAATGCAACTGAAAATTCTTGATTCGGAGGACAGACGCTCGCTCGGGGGTTCGTCAAAGAGCTGCGGCCATACTGAGATCTCGGGTGAACGAGACGTAGAAGGAGAGCGTTCTGGAGATTAGACGCAACCCTGGTGCGTTTAATAAAAAAATGAAAGTACACGGTCTGTACTTTTGAATTAAACTACGTGTACTCACCGTTTCTATACTCTGCTTAAGGTAGTATCCAGGTCACCCCACACAGCCGTGTGCATTGCCGCTACATGGCAAGCACCCGGTTACCTGCGGTAACCGAATCCATGACATGTACTCATAAAGTACATGACATGTACTTCGAAAATTTCAAGAATTTTTTATTTTTATCAAAAACAAAAAGAAAAAGAAAACATACCTGAAAAAAAGGTGTGGGTTATTACAAACGAACCCCCTTAATGAAATTCATCCCCAAATTTCCGTAGTGCGGTGTAGAAGGAGAAACCCCGAACAGCTGCAGCCACTGTGCTCATAAATCAGACGCCCTCTCCCAAGTCACATCATGTACCCTCCTGTTCTACCATAGCACTTGTACCAGAAGAACATACCGGCCACATAGAACAACTGTACTGTGATCAACAATCTGGATAGGATGCTCCTTGAACGATGCATCCACTTCGAGCTCAACCTCCTCAGGTTGAAAGACACGAGACGAGTCTGAAAAGTAACTTCAGTGATGAGAAACATGAAAACGTCATGCATAGCCCGGTACCTCTATGGTAACTGTAACCGATAGTCAGACAGCCCAACTCTATTCAACACCACAAAAGGCCCAACTTACCTTAGTGAAAGCTTATCCTATCTCCTAATCCTCATGTTTCCCAACCTCGGTGTAACATGCAGTAAATCCTGATCCCTCACCTCAAACTCTAGAGGTCATCTTTGCTAATCAGCATAAGACTTCTGTCTAGACTTTGCAGTAGCCATCTTATTCTGACTCAACTCTATCTGCTCTGTAGTCTCCTGAACAAGATGAGGTCCCATCATAGCTGCCTATCCTACCTCTAGCCAACACAAGGGTGATCGGCATGACCTACCGCACAAAGCCTCATAAGGTTCCATCGAAATAGATTCCTGAAAACAATTATTGTAGGGAAACTCCACAAAAAGCATGTGCTTCTCCCAAGAACCTCCAAAATCTAGGATGCATGCTCGGAGCATGTCCTTAAGCACCTGAATCATACGCTCAGACTGGCCATCTATATGGGGGTTGTAAGCTGTACTCAAAAGTACCTATGCACCCAAAGCCTTCTAAATCCCCTTCCAGACCCGAGTAGTAAAACGAGCATCCCTGTATGAAACTATATAGTGTGGAAATCCATGCAGACGTACAATATCATGGACGTACTACCATCCTAGCTCATCAACACTGATGGTATACTTGATCGACAAGAAGTGAGAAAACAATGTAAGCCTATCAATGACAACCCAAAATACATCATTCCCTCGAGGCCACATTTACCGAGAGGCCCAATAGAGTGTCGATCTTGCGGCAAGATGGGTCACATTTAGAATTTCGATCAGATCTTCTTACCAGAAGCTGGTGACATGGGTTCTTCTTTGGCTCCTCATTCAAGAGTAGTACCACCATTTTCTCACCAGTCTGAGAACTGGTGTACTTCCGGCCGTTCAGGCCGAGGTGGAGGTCATGGCTAGGGTAGCCATTCACCCAGTTTTCAATGACATCATGGTGGATCTGCTAAGAGTGGTCAGGAAGGGTCACATGGCCTCAGGCGCATTTTGCCAAACACCAGAGGTTGGTGACTAGCAGCGAGGGCCTTGGGTGTGACAGTGTGGAAACTATTCCCTCATTGGCATAGTAACACAACGAAAGGAAAACTAATACACAATAGCAGAAGCAGTAAGTATACCAACAACAGTAATTGCAGAAGACTAGAATAACAAACAACTGATGCACATATATATATGATGCATGGTTTATATGTATAGGAAAGCAGCCAAAGAAATCCCAATGATGGAATAAAAAAAGTACTAAACCCAAGTACCAAAGAAATAGATAAATAGCTCCTTAGCATCGCATACCTAAGATTGGTCCCACACAATCCATATCCACAGTGAGTCAAGTTCATGAGGTAGAAGGGTGCTTTCCCTTGTATATACTTATAGAAATATAATTTGTTTGGGCCCAAAATCTTTTCCTAAATAGGGTGTGAGGCTAAATCCCAGTAGGAAACCACCCAATGATCTATGCCTAACAATCAGTGAATATATGTCAGGTAAAAGTACAGATGCAGCAACTGAAAAAGTACACAACAATGAACAATTACTCATATCAAAAGCAACAAATCAAGCATGATAACCCTCTAGGAAGTGCTCACACCCTATCCCTTATAGTTTAGTTACAAGAATATATAAAGACTCTCTGAGTAATCACTCACAGTTAATTCCCCTTATAGTAAAAAGTAATTCAAGACTCCTTGAGGAATCTCACATGGTTAATTCCCCTAATAGTCTACTGTAATTCAAGGACTCTATGAGGAATCTCACTCAGTCAATTCCCCTTATAGCCCCAATGTCAAGGACTCTCTGAGGAAGACCACTCAGTAAATTCCCATAAGAGCCCCAAGTGGTTCAATGAATCTACTTGGAAGCTCTCTCGGTCAATTCACCTTATAGCCTCAACTTGTTCAAATACACTCTGAGGAAGCTCACTCGGTCAATTCCCCTTATAGCTTCATGGGGTTCGAAGACTGTCTGAGGAATCCCACTCGGTCAATTCCCCTTATAGCCTCAAGTTGTTCAAAGACTCTTTGAGGAAGCTCACTCGGTCAATTCCCCTTATAGTCTCGAGTTGTTCATGGAATCTTTGAGGAAGCTCACATAGTCAATTCCCACTATAGTCTAAAGTGATCAAAGACTCTATGAGGAATCTCACTCGGTCAATTCCCCATATAGTCTACTACACCATGTTCTCATGGCCCTTTCTAAAGAAAACGAGCATAGAAAAGAAATAAAGACAAAGTAAACCTACAGAGCTACTTGGCTAATCAGTATACAACATATCAAGCATGTCAGAATACAAACACTCCACCATACAACACTTGGCATGGAAAATAGGCAAGGAGGCCAAACATGCTATGCAGACCAACGGTCGTAAACCGAACAGGCATGGGAAACATATCCAAAGCATTGAAATCAACCCTCTTAATATCCAATTAACCTCTACAAAAGCATACACACATGGTAGGAAATCAACTGGGGTAAAACGGTAAACACGCAATACCCCTTTCAAGGGTATTGGTCAAAATTTCACATAATACTCAAATACATTAAACAGAAAGGCATAAACCACCAACTTCTGTTTTGGGAGATCAATATTATAACACCCGAGACTTTTATGTTATATAAATCATCAAAGGAATCTTTTTCTACACAACACTTACTTGGCTTGCTTTACATGAAATCGCGACCTTCCTTGATAGCTTGCGTCGTACGCAATACCGAGTTTCACTAAACAACGATATGCTATTAAAATATTATTAAAACTAGACGTTATGAATAGTAATAACCACTTTTTGAAATTTTATAAATTTTATTTTTCAAAATGGACTTCATTTTTGGATTCAGAATATCGAAATTAGCCTAGGGTGAAATTTTGGTATTTTTCTGAAAACTTTCAATTTTTGATGAATAGTGAAACCACTAAGTGGTAGTTAAAAAAACTGAATTTCTCATAAAACTGAATTTTACCGCTTCTGTGAGTGGAATTTCGAAAATCCGAGAGACACGGTTAATATCAAGGACTAAAATTTGGTTCAATGAGATGAAAATAATTTTTGATATATAGTAACTTTTTACTTTTATTTACCACGGTTAAAAGTAAATAGGGTAATTAAGGGTAAAAATGATATTATTATTACCCTAACACATGTCCTAATTCTATTTGACAAGTGTAATTCGACCAAAAACAACCATAGGAATAACATATGACCATTTAGGCCCACTTGGATTAGATTAGGACATTTATTATTAATTTATTTAAAGAAGGGTTAAAATAGTTAAAATAAAAGTTTAATATGTAAATAATTTTTAATATGGGGTTATACATAAGATAAATTCGACTATAAATATTCATTAGAAAGAAAAAAATATTTCCTATATAATTGTATCTTATTTTTAATTTTTAGACATTAAATAATTTAATTTATTTATGACACAAAGATGATGCTGTAATTATCTTATTAATGAAATATTGAAATAATTAATGTTATAAACATCAAAATAAATGTAATTTGAGACTTTTTATGAATTGCACTAATTTTATAGGTTAATATGACATGTTAGTATGGATTTAATTAACTTGGTTCGAATTAATAATTCTGTTATGATTTTCACAAAAATCAATTACTAAATAGTATCAAAATTGACATAAAATAGTTTTGAAAAAACATATTATATTAAAAATTGTTATTTTATTCCAAAAAATCTAAGGTTTTCCCAAATGACTTATATAAGGTTATATATATTAATAATAAACAACTTGGGGTTTTTCTGTCAGCTTATTGTAAGTTTATTTACCTTATAGTATAAGAACACAAGAAGACACAGTAAAAGTTAACTTATATAACTTAATGTTAAATCTAAATGATAAGGTTAAAATAGGAACCTAAACTTGTCTAAAATCTATTGGATGAGATTATTTCGACCCATCCCCACCTTAGATTCGAAATATATCAATTTGGAGCTATTTAAAACCGAACTTGACTTTATAATAAAATAATATGTTTAGTTTTCCCAAAGGTGCCCCTCTCCTCCCTTATAAAAGGGCACCTCCTCCCCCTCTTGCTCACTCCACTTTGAGCCTTCAAGCTCGGACAACCCCTGCCAATTTATCATCTCCACTTCCCTAGAGACATCCTAGAGGTCATGGTCTTCTTCAAAGACCAATTTTAGTGCCCTAAAAGAAGGTCTCAAAGAAGCACTTCAAAGAAGAGGTAATGTCCGTTATCGATTCTTTCATCTCTATTTCTTCTTCCACTTATTCTTCTTTAGTTTTTTCATTATGAAGTAATAACATCAGTATCACTCATAAACTGATATGTTATTATAAGTATGAAACAACTCTATTTCACCATCTATCCATCCTACGGAAAAAGAAATCACCACGCGTGCGTACGTACGGAATACCATCTCCACGCCGTGGTGTAATCTATTTTCCACCACCACATTACTTGGATGGGTATAATGGTGTAAATAATTACTATATATGAATATTATAAAGTAATAATGATTCTGAAATAGTATACATAAACTCCAATACAATTCCACGATCATAGGAATGATATCATCACTCGTGCGTACGTACGGAATACCGTCTCCACGATGTGATGCGACTCGTTCTACATGATCTTAATTTAATAATGATTATATAAATGAATTGAATGAATTAATATGATATATATTACAATAATACCATTCTGGAAATGATTTATCTATAACCTAAAGAGAAGAATAAGAATTTATTCGACAAGACACGCATAAGAACAAAAAGTTATAAACACCCGAATAACAAGTAGCAATGAAATATTACTACTAAGAAGCTAAGAATATGACCATATATGATATCATAAAAATAATTATGATTCTTTAATAAGTCAATAACATTATTTAAATCATTATACATGAGGTTTAAACACGTACAAAGCATATCAGACCTAAGGTGAGGGAAATATCACAATCTCATTTTTATCAGAGATTGTTTATTATTTGTTATTTACTGGGGTGTATTTTATCATCCACATCCATGTTTCCTCAATATGTAGTATTTATATCCTTCTACAATAGTTTATATCAAATTTTACACTTTTTTGATTTTTTATTAAAAGATATGAAAGGAATCTTTTGTCGCTTTTCGTACGAGGTACTTTTTGACTTTTTCGACAAAAGTACGAAGAATGTTCTTTTAACTTATACGGCATGAATGGATTTTTAAAACATTATTTCCAAGAAGCTTCCCTTACAAGTTTTCATGTTTATTTTTAATCAAATTCTTTTAGTTTAAAATTGTATGACATGTTAATAATGGAATTTTTTTTGATGTAGAATGGATATTTTCCTCAAGAATGGAGTTCAAGTGTTTTATCAAAATTATTTTCCATATAAGATAATATAGGGTTCTGTTTCTATCCCTATTATTACATTGATTTGACTATGTTGTGATGGAATTATTTTTATGAATTCCTTTATCTTATATGAATTGTTTTATGATATCATGATGTTTAAGATTCCCATTTTTATTACATGGGTTATGCTATGATGTATGGTTTATGATTTTGTGGAACACATAAGAATGGTATCATTATGAGATGGGTGGGACCTATATCTCCCTCCAATTCATTGGGTAATGATTTTATATCACATGAGATAGACATGTCTGGAATGGTAGGTTATACCGGTTCAGTGAAACAGGACTGAAACAAGGGTGACTCAGTTCATGAAATGGACTTTGTCCACTAAGATAGTCTTGGAAATGAGTCTTGACTAATAAGAAATGATTCTCTACGATTATGTGTGTATGCCACAAAGTTTCATGTTTTATGTTATGATTATTGGGATTACATTTCACTACTATGATTTATCTCATGTTACGATATTATGATCTCTTTTACAGGTTAAGATTTCTAAAAATGTTATGTTCTTATGAATATGATGTGATTGATATTTCTTTTGTTTACCCTTACTGAGAATTTTAGCTCACCCTTTTATGTTTTCTTTTCCCCAGGATATAAAGAAAGGTTTTAGGTATTAAAAAAACGGATGATCTTTATGGGAGATGTTGAAGATCTTTCACCACAATTAGAAGATTACGTTCCAAGTTTCCAAAGACACTAAACTATTACGGTCCTTGTGTGTGTGTTTTTGTTATGTACTAAGTATTCTGCAAAAGTAATGTAATGTCCATGTACGTCAGGCTTTGGGTCTCTACACTTGGTATAAAAGGAAAGGTTTAGTCAACCTTTGGAAACTAGGATGCGAAAACGTTAGTGAGATCCATAGAGATATTTCTAAGGTATGTCTAGGGATGTCCCTAAAGATAAGTATACGTATAAGATATAGTCCTAGAACTACGGTAACGATCTTAGAATTTAACCTAAGATGTTAGATATTGAGGGTGCTACCCCTTTACTATGTTGTTTTACCTATCATGATTTTTTCCTCTCACACTATTATTTTTTAGGTTTTAGACGATGGCTGGAACCCGAAGGAACCGTGTTGATCACTGTAATGGACAATACAATGATTGCCCTCTTGAACAAACAAGTGTTATGGGAGATGGAGTGCAAAATCTTATTTCTATACTTACACAAGCTATGAAACATTTTGGACTTCCAAATGAGCAGAGAAGGGAACAATATTCTATTGAGTCCTTCATGAGGCAACGTCCACCTTCTTTCAGTGGGTCTTCCGATCCACTTGTTGCTGAAAAATGGATCAGTACCACTGAAAAGATATTTTCAGTTCTTCAATGTTCTGAACTTGATAAATTCATCTTAGCTGTATATCGTTTGGAAGGTGAAGCTGATCAATGGTGGAATCTTATCAAGAGTACGAGGCCAAGAGATGAAATTGAGTCCATGGAATGGGACGAGTTCAAGAACTTGTTTTTCAATAATTACTTCCCTCTTATTCTCCTAACAAAGATGGAGAAAGAATTTATTGAACTGAAGAAAAAGGATGATGAATCTGTTGGTACCTATAAATAAAATTTTACAATACTTGCAAGGTACGCTTCTGGTATTATTGTCCAACCTGAGAGTAAGATCGATCGATTCTTTAGTGGCTTAAAACCAAGTCTTCGAAGGGCGTTAGCCATAAGGGACTTCAATAGCTATGAGAAAATCGTTCGATGTTCTCTCAAAGTCGAGATGGAGATTGGAATAACCCATCAGTCATATGGGTTTGATAAGAAGAGGAAAATGGAATTCAATGGAAAATCTAAAGAGCACACTGAAAAAAAAGATGAGCTTTCCCTTACGCTCAAAGTGTGGAAAGAAACATGGAGGGAGTTTTCTTAAAGGGACAAGTAAATGTTTCACATGTGGAAAGGAAGGTCATCGGGCATTTGAATTCCGCGATGATGGGAAGAAGATGTCTAATGATGAAAACAAAGGAAGGGATACACAGAATGAACCTACTACACTTCAATGTTTCATGTGAAAGGAGATGGGTCATTATGCCAATAAATTCCCTAATACAAGGGTTGATGATGATGGTCGACGTCAACAAACTCTTAAGGCTAATGATAAAGGAAAGTCACATGCAATTTCTATCAGCGATGTGGAGTACGATAACGATGTGGTGAAAGGTACACTTACTATCCACTCTAAAGTATCAAATGTTTTATTTGATTCTGGATCCACCCACTATTTTATTTCTGAATAATTTTCTAAGGGTATCACCGTATTACCTCAACAATTAGATGTTGAGTCAGCTGTGACAACACCTAATGGCACAACAGTCACATCAAAAGTTTATAATTCTTATCCGATCGAAGTTTGTGGGAAAGTGCTTCCTGAAAATCTTGTGATCCTTCCTATAGTGGAATTTGATGTGATTCTTGGCATGGATTGGCTTTCTTTATATGGAGCTCATATCAATTTCCAAAGAATGGAAGTAACATTTCATATTCCAGATCAATCTATGATCGTCTATCAATGCAAGGATGAACATAACCTTCCAGTGGAAATTTCTTCCATTTTATGGGTATTTATTCCACTAAATGAATGTTATTTATCTCAAATGGTTGGTGAGAAACTCATGATTAAGAATATTCCCATTGTACGGGAGTTTTATGATGTCTTTCCGGAAGAATTACCGGGTCTTCTACCGAATCGTGAAGTTGAGTTTTCAATAGAACTCGTACCGGGTGCTTTGCCTATTTCAAAGACACCTTATAGAATGCCCCCAATTGAGTTGCAGGAATTGAAGAAGCAACTCCAAGAGAATCTTGATAAGGGATTCATACGCCCTAGTGCGTCACCTTGGGGAGCACCTGTTCTATTTTTTATGAAGAAAGATGGATCAATGAGACTCTGCATTGATTATCAAGAACTTAACAAGATCACTATCAAGAACAAATATCCTCTCCTGCGCATTGATGGCCCATTTGACCAACTACGCGGAGCTCAATAATTTTCCAAGATTGATCTTCGTTCAAGGTCTCATAAATTAAGGGTCAAAAGGGAGGATATTCCAAAGACGGCTTTTCGTACAAGGTATGGACACTATGAATTTATAGTGATGCCATTTGGTCTTACTAATTCCCCTGCTATCTTTATGGATCTGATGAATAGAGTCTTTAGAGACTATCTTGATCAATTTGTGGAAGTCTTTATAGATGATATTCTTGTCTATTCAAAGAGAAAGGAAGAACATGAAGATCAATTGAGAATTATATTAAAGACCCTGAGAATGGAGAAGCTTTATGCCAAATTTACCAAGTGTGAATTTTGACTTCAAAAAGTTGCATTTTTGGGTCACATAATCTCAAGAGGGGATATCTGTGGATCCAGCAAAAACAGAGGTTATCAAAAGATGGTCGAGACCAGCAACAGTAACTGAGATCCGAAGATTTCTTGGTTTGGCTGGATATTATCAACATTTTGTAAAATATTTTTCACGATTATCTAATCCACTCACCAAGTTGACTCGGAAAGGAGTTAAGTTTGTCTGGATGGAAGAATGTGAAGATAATTTCAAGGAGTTGAAAAGAAGGTTATCCAGTGCACCTGTTCTCACACTGCCTTGTAGTGGAGAAAGGATTGTGATCTATAGTGATGCATCCAAGAAGGGATTGGGTTGTGTTCTTATGCAAAATGATATGGTGATAGCTTATGCCTCACGAAAGTTGAAAATCCATGAGAAAAATTACCCAACCCATGATTTGGAGTTCGCTGCGGTAATCTTTGCATTAAAGATTTAGAGGCATTACCTTTATGGTGAAAGGAGTGATATTTATACTGATTATAAAAGTTTAAAGTATATTTTCACACAAAAGGAGATGAATATGCGCCAAAGAAGATGGTTGGAGCTGATTAAGGATTATGACTGCTCAATCCATTACCACCTTGGGAAATCAAACAAGGTGGCAGATGCATTAAGTCGAAAAGACCATGCTAGTTTATCCATGACGAGGATCACAAAAGATCCAATATTTATGTATTTACAAAGGATGGATCTTGGAATTATAATGTAAGGGGAAAAATCTTATCTTTCTCAAATGAATGTTCAACCATCTATACATGTGAAGATTACAGAGGCACAGAAAGAAGATGTTGAGTTACAAAATAAGGTGAGAAATGTTCCTGAATTCAACCTTGATTGTAATGGGATAATAATGTTCAGGAATTGGGTTTGTGTTCCTCCCATCCCCGAATTAAAGAAGGAGCTTCTGGATGAGGGTCATGGTTCTTCATTCTCTATTCATCCTGGAAGCACGAAGATGTATAGGGACCTAAAAGAGTACTTCTGGTGGGATGTCATGAAAAGAGATGTTGCTGAATATATCTCTCGATGCTTGGTTTGTCAACAAGTTAAAGGTGAGAGAAAGAAGTCTATGGGGATGTTACAACCATTACCCATACCCGAATGGAAATGGGAAAACATCACTATGGACTTTGTCACAGGACTTCCTAAAACATCCAAAGGCAATAATGCTATTTGGGTCATAGTTGATCGTCTTACAAAGTCTGCACACTTCATTGCTATTAGAGAGGATTTCTCTTTGGATCAGCTTGGCAGGATATATGTAAAGGAAGTGGTAAGATTGCATGGAGTACCACTTTCTATTATATCTGATCGGGATCCGAGATTTACCTCAATGTTCTGGCGAAGTCTTCAGAATACTCTGGATACAGAGTTGAGTTTCAGCACTTCTTACCATCCTCAGACAGACGGTCAGTCTGAGAGAACAATTCAAACCCTAGAAGATATGTTGAGAGCTTGCTCCATGGATTTCAAAGGTTGTTGGGATCAACACCTACCATTGGTGGAATTTTCTTATAATAATAGCTTTCACTCTAGTATTCAGATGGATCCTTATGGATCTCTCTATGGAAAGAAATGCAGGACTCCAACTTACTGGGATGAAGTTGGGGAAAGAAAGCTATTAGGACCTGATCTCATTAATGAAATGGCAGAAAATGCCAGATCTATTCAACAACACATAAGAGCAGCTCAGAGTCGACAGAAAAGTTATGTCGACAACCGAAGAAAAGACCTAGAGTTTGAAGTGGGTGATAAAGTGTTCTTACAAATATCTCCCTGGAAGAGGGTTATGAGATTTAGAAAGAAGGGGAAGTTGAGCCCTAGATATATCTGTCCTTTCGAAATACTGGATCGTGTTGGGAAGGTAGCTTACCGATTGATGCTTCCACAGAATCTATCTCAAGTTCATGATGTGTTCCATGTATCTCTCCTGAGAAAGTACATACCTGATCCTTCACATGTACTTAGCTCAGAAGTTGTACCGCTGGAGCAAGATCTTTCTTAGGAAGAACAACCGATAGAGATTCTGGATCATAGCGAAAAAGTCCTACGAAACAAGACCACTCGATTGGTGAAACTTTTATGGAGGAACCACCAATAAGAAGAAGCTACATGGGAGCTTGAGGATATGATGAGGGAGAGGTATCCTCATCTGTTTGTTACAAAGTGACGAATTTCGAGGGAGAAATTCATTTTAAGGGGGGTAGAATGTAACACCCGAGACTTTTATGTTATATAAATCATCAAAGGAATCTTTTTCTACACAACACTTTCTTGTCTTACTTTACACGAAATCGCAACCTTCCTCGATAGCTTGCGTCGTACGCAATACCGATTTTCACTAAACAACGATATGCTATTAAAATATTATTAAAACTAGCCATTATGAATAGTAATAACCAAATTTTGAAATTTTATAAATTTTATTTTTCAAAATGGACTTCATCTTTGGATTCGGAATATCGAAATTAGCCTAGGGTGACATTTTGGTATTTTTCTAAAAACTTTCAATTTTTGATGAATAGTGAAACCACTAAGTGGTTGTTAAAAAAACTGAAATTTTCATAAACCTTAATTTTACCGCTTATGTGAGTGGAATTTCGAAAATCCGAGAGACATGGTTAATATCATGGACTAAAATGTGGTTCAATGGGATGAAAATAATTTTTGGTGAATAGTAACTTTTTACATTTATTTACCACGGTTAAAAGTAAATAGGGTAATTAAGGGTAAAAATGATATTATTATTACTCTAAAACATGTCATAATTCTATTGGAAAAGTGTAATTCAACCCAAAACAACCTTAGATATAAAATATGACCATTTAGGCCCACTTGGATTAGATTAGGACATTTATTATTAATTTATTTAAAGAAGGGTTAAAATAGTTAAAATCAAAGTGTAATAAGTAAATAATTTTTAATATGGGGTTATACATTAGATAAATTAGACTATAAATATTAATTAGAAAGATAAAAAGATTTCATACATAATTGTATTTTATTTGTAATTTTTAGACATTAAATAATTTAATTTATTAATGACACAAAGATGATGCAGTAATTATCTTATTAATGAAATATTGAAATAATTAATGTTATAAACACCAAAATAAATGTAATTTGAGACTTTTTATGAATTCCACTAATTTTATAGGTTAATATGACATGTTAGTATTGATTTAATTAACTTGTTTCGATTTAATAATTCTGTTATGAGTTTCACAAAAATCAATTACTAAATAGTGTCAAAATTAACATAAAATAGTTTTTAAAACAAATATTATATTAGTAATTGTTATTTTATTCCTAAAAATCTAAGTTTCGTCCAAATGAATTATATACGGTTATATAATTTAATAATAAACAACTTGGGGTGATTTTGGCTACTTATAGTAAGTTTATTAACCTTATAGTATAAGAACACAAGAAGACACGGTAAAAGTAAACTTATTTAACTTAATATTAAATCTAAATGATAAGGTTAAAATAGGAACCTAAACTTGTCTAAATTCTATTGGATGAGAGGCTTGCGACCCATCCCCACCTTAGCTTCGAAGTATATCAATTTGGAGCTATTTAAAACCGAACATGACTTTATAATAAAATAATATTTTCAGTTTTCCCAAAGGTGCCCCTCTTCTCCCTTATAAAAGGGCACCTCCTCCCCCTCTTTCTCACACCACTTTGAGCCTTCAAGCTCGGCCAACCCATGCAAATTCCTCCTCTCCACTTCCCTAGAGATATACTAGAGGTCTTGGTTTTCTTCAAAGACCAATTTTAGTGCCCTAAAAGAAGGTCTCAAAGAAGCACTTCAAAGAAGAGGTAATGTCCGTTACCGATTCTTTCATCTCTATTTCTTCTTCCACTTCTTCTTCTTTAGATGTTTCATTATGAAGTAATAACATCAGTATCACTAATATACTGATATGTTATTATAAGTTTGAAACAACCCTATTTCACCATCTATCCATCCTATGGAAAAAGAAATCACCGCGCGTGCGTACGTACGGAATACCGTCTCCACGCCGTGGTGTAATCTATTTTACACCCCCACCTTAATTGGATGGTTATAATGGTGTAAATAATGACTATATACCACTATTATAAATTAATACTGATTCTGAAATAGTATACATACACTCCAATACAATTCCATGATCATAGGATCGATATCATCACTCGTGCGTACTGTACGGAATACCGTCTCCACGATGTGATGCGACTCATTCTACATGATCTTCATTTTATAATGATTATATAAATGAATTGAATGAATGAATATGATATAAATTACACTAATAACATTCTGGAAATGATGTATCTATAACCTAAAGAGAAGAATAAGAATTTATTCGACAAGACACGCATAAGAACAAAAAGTTATAAACACCCGAATAACAAGTAGCAATGAAATATTACTACTAAGAAGCTAAGAATATGACCATATATGATATCATAAAAATAATTATGATTCTGGAATAAGTCAATAACATTATTTAAATCATTATACAGGATTTTCAGACACGTACAAATCATATCGGACCTAAGGTAAGGGAAATATCACAATCTCATTTTTATCCGATATTGTTTATTCTTTGGTATTTATTGGGGTGTATTTTATCATCCACATCCATGTTTCCTCAATATGTAATATTTATATCCTTCTACAATAGTTTATATCAAATTTTACCCTTCGGTGATTTTTTATTAAAATATATGAAAGGAATCTTTTGTCGCTTTTCGTACGAGGTACTTTTTGACTTTTCCGACAAAAGTACGAAGACTGTTTTTTTAACTTATACGGCATGAATGGATTTTTAAAACATTATTTCCAAGAAGATTCCCTTACAAGTTTTCAAGTTTATTTTTAATCAAATTCTTTTAGTTTAAAATTATATGACATGTTAAGAAAGGAAAATTGTTTTTGAAGTAGAAAGGATATTTTCCTCAAGAATGGAGTTCAAGTGTTTTATCAAAATTATTTTCCATCTAAGATAAAATAGGGTTCTGTTTCTATCCCTATTCTTACATTGATTTGATTATGTTGTGATAGAATTATTTTTATGAATTCCTTTATCTTATATGAATTGTTTTATGATGTCACGATGTTTAAGATTCCCATTTTTATTACATGGGTTATGCTATGATGTATGGTTTATGATTTTGTGGCACACATAAGAATAGTATCATTATGAGATGGGTGAGACCTATATCTCCCTCCAATGCATTGGGTAAAGATTTTATATCTCATGAGATAGACATGGCTGGATTGGTAGGTTATACCGGTTCAGTGAAACAGGACTGAAACGAGGGTGACTCGGTTCAGAAATGGACTTTGTCCACTAAGTTAGTCTTGGAAATGAGTCTTGACTAATAAGAAATGATTCTCAATGATTATGTGTGTATGAGAAAAAGTTTCATGTTTTATGTTATGATTATTGGGATTACATTTCACTACTATGATTTATCTCTTTTTATGATATTATGATCTCTTTTGCGGGTTAAGATTTCCAAAAATGTTATGTTCTTATGAATATGATGTGATTGATATTTCATTTGTTTACCCTTAATGAGCATTTTAGCTCACCCTTTTATGTTTTCTTTTCCCCAGGATTTAAAGAAAGGTTTTAGATATTAAAAAAAACGGAAGATCTATATGGGAGATGTTGAAGATATTTCACCACGATTAGTAGATTACGTTCCGAGTTTCCAAAGACACTAAACTATTACGGTCCATGTGTGTGTGTTTTTGTTATGTACTAAGTATTCCGCAAAAGTAATGTAATGTCCATGTACGTCAGGCTTTGGGTCTCTACAAATATACTCCAGTGTCAGCCCTTGGATTCGCCTAGAACGCGGTAGATCTAAAAAAATGTCTAAAATGTTCTACCCACGATATCTCATGAGAGAGTAGAAAATAGATTATTGTACTCTAGGAAGAGGGAGAACTCACTGATGTGATTCCAAGGAAACCAACGGTGTTCGATTTGGAGGACAGACGCTCGCTCAAGGGTCTGTTGAAGATCTACGACCGTATGGAGCTCTCAGTCGAATGAGACCTAGAAGGATTACATGCTGGTGATTAGACGCGACCCTGGTGTATTTAATAAAAGAAAGAATGTACACGACATGTACTCTCCGTTTCAGTACTTCGCTTTAGGCGGCCTCCAGGTCTCCCCACAGGGCGGGTACTCATAAAGTACACGGCGTGTACTTTGGAAATTTCGAGAATTTCTTCTTTTTCTAAAAAATTACCAGAAATGGAAAACCTAACTAAAAAAAGGTCTGTGATCTTACAACCTAATAATTGAATTATTAATCAAATATTTAAAAAATAGCTTGGGTACCAAAATTTTTAAGTGATTAGTTTTCATTGAAAAAATTCATTGGATGTCTTAATAATTGAATATGGTACATGGTAAATGAATTTTAAAGGAATATGACCAGAGAACCATAATATTTTACCATATACAACACATGTGATAGAGGAAAAAAACATTTTGAGTTAATTATGAAGTTAAAGTAAAAGTATTTGGTAAATTTGTTATTTTAAATCCTAATTTCATTTATTAAGTATTATATTTTGAAGGATTAAAACATAATTTAATTATTATATTCCAATTATTTCATGACTGAATAGAAATTAAATATCAAAATGACAAATGTTTAGTTTTTAAATATGACTACTAATTATTTTATGCCAATAAAAATACAATATTTTTACTATTAATTTTTCTAATGTAAATATTCAACATGAAAAGTGTTCAAATGTTGTGTACAGTGATAGAATCCTTTGGAATTGACGTTAATTTCATATTAATGATATAATGTTTCCTAAGATCTTAAAACATGAGAATGTGTTACAATTGATTTGCTTGAATATCTTCACGTTTATGATGTTTTCATGAAAGGGATACAACAAAAACTTTCATTTAGACTTATAAGTCAGATATATAAAAATAGAACACTGAAATTAGTTCAGATTGATTAATTTAATCCATGAAAAAAATCATTATTGGGTGGAAAAATATAAGTTAGTTATTATTTATATTAAAGTAGATTTAAATGTGTATACCTTCAAACTCATAAAAGTGGTACATTATTTATATTTATATTTTTATAATTTAGTTGAAAATGAAAATGATTGTATGATTGTTTCTATTAATAGGGATAATGAAGATGAGTTTTATAATTTATATTTTCAAAATTTTTGGGAAATGAATTGTTATTTTTAAAATTTTTATCTTCATAGAACACCACACCTATATAGTTATATAGAACAAAAAAGCACTCATATTGAAATGATGTGAACTGTATTAAGTGAATATAATTTTACCAAGATATTTTTGTGGTGAAAATGTTTATTCTACTTGTTATATATCATAGAATTTTTTTTACAATTTCTAAAGATAAACACTTCTGATTTATTTAAATATAAAAATTCTTTTTTTATTTTCATGTTTTTATTTTTAAAGTTTTTTTATATTCAAAAGATGATTTACAAAAATTTAATGCTAAAAGACATAAAAGTTATTTTCCATTTTATTCTAATAAAAATATACCATATAGTGTTTTTTTTAAAAGAAATATTTCCATTTAATATTATGTTCACGTTATTAATTCCAAAATTAATGTGAAATTAATGTATGATTATAATGTTATGGATTATGAGATTAGAGATATTAATTTTGGTGAAGAAAAACAATAAGATATGGATGATTCTATTGAGTCAGAGAATAATCCTTCTAAAATGGATCCAATATCAGGTATGGTTCAAAAAGATCACCATGTTAGAATTTTAATTGGGAATATTGATTTAGGTGTAACCACTATAAATTCTATTTGTATTTTTAATGTAGAATATGCAGTTATTTCTAATTTTGTTTCGAATATTATTAATGATTATTTAAATTATTATAATAGGATTTTTGATATGATAAAAAGATTACTAATTTTTTTAATAATAATTTTTTGTCATTAGAACAACTTCCCAGGGATAATCATGTAATTGGAAAGAAATTCATGTTTAGAAACAAGATAGATGAATATGAGAATATTTTCAATAAAAAATAAAAAAATGAAGGTCTAGGATGCTATCAAGAAGAAGGTACATACATTAAATATTCATTTCCACCTATTTCAACTTTACATCATATATATTATGTTGGTGATTTTTTATCCGGTTCAAAATTATATCAAATTGATTTATATAGTCATTTGATTAATTTTTATATAAATGTATATATTTATGTATCTTAGAATTCTATTTTTGAAATAAAATTCATAATATTGTTTTCAAATTTTATAATTAATGTTATTGTGTTAAACAAGAACCTCATTTTTTGGTATGAAATACGTCCATAGTTTTTTAATAATGGTTTCATGAAAGTAAATTTTCATCCTGTAAATTTTTTTAAATAAATTCGGATGCTATTTTAATTGCACTAATTTATGTTGATGATATAGTTTTGTTTCTTGTAGTTAACTTCCTTGTAATGATTTTTCATTATTGAGGAATTCTGTGTATGAAATGAGTATTTTGGAAGAATTAATATTCATTTATAGACATCAAATTTATCAAAAAAAATGTATTTTTCTTAATCAATCTATATATCTTAAGGTTTTGGTTAAATAATTGGGTCTTGATTCCTATAAATCTATGAAAACATATATGTGTGAAAATTATAAATTATATATTGATAAAACTTGTAAATATTTTGTTATTAAATTTTATTGAAGCGTGAAAAGTATATTTTTATGTTTAACTACATTTTAAATGAGATTATGTTTAATGTTTATTATGATTCCTATTTCATGAATATCATATTAAACGTCATATTAAAATTTAAAAAGAATAATTAGGTATGTTAAACGTATTATTGATTCTCATATATTTTATCCTAAATATATCTTATTTTATTGAATATATTATACTAACTCTGATTTTTTAGGCTATAAAATTAACATAAAATCACTTCAGGTATGCTGAATTTTCTAGAAAAAAATATATTAATTTATTGGTGTTCTAACAAGAAACTCTCTGTCGCTTTATCAACTATTAAAGCTGTATATATCTCTGATTCTAATAGTTGTGCTAATTTTTTAAGGATGAAGAAAAATATATTTTATTTTGGAATTTATCTTGATAAACTGCCTATTTATTATGAAAATACATTTCGAATTTCTCTTTGTAAAATTCCCTTCCAACATTATAGAAAATATAATATAAACAATAGATTTAATTTTTATGAGAGATCTAGTTAATCCAGGTGATATAGTTTTATAATTTTTCCTTGAAAAAAAAATCCATACAACATTTTTTAAAATCTTTTAGACTCTTTTAAATTTTAAAATTTTACATTTGAAATTGAAATGATTGAAATTTTGTTATTTTATTATTACATTTGATTAGGGATATTTATTTTTTATTACTTTTTTTACTTACAAAGGGGGGATTGGTTTTAATGATTTTTGTTTTGTAATCAAACAAAAATAGGGAGATTTTTTCTTCATGTTTATAATATTTCTCATTCTTGTCCATGAATGTATTTATGTTTTGATTAATTACATTATATTTTATATTTTTAAATAGTTAAAATCCTGTTTTTATATTATGTGAAAATATTTTTTTAACCTCTATATATTTAAATTGTTACATAATATGTAAGGATCATAATTTAATAATTCTGGACTCGTTTAAAATATAATAGGTTTTTAGGACATTAATTAAATAACAAAATTTTTTAACTCTTTCTTTATCATGTTATCATTTAAGTCTGGACAAGATTCATGTTTTTTCTCTCAAGAAATGTTTTAAGTATAAACTATGTCATGGGCTTGATCTATATTTCATTATAACTTATTATATACAAACCATATTCCTATGAAACGTTTCCCATTTCAAATCTAACTATATTACCTTGTATTAATAATATTAAATAGAATGTTGATTCCTTTTTTAAGTAGGGTGATGTTTATATGAAAATCATAAAATAATTTCTAAAATATGTTTTTTATGAATATAAAGTATTCATTATTTATGAAATCTATCAGTAATTAATATTTATTATTTTCCCAATGTTTTTTGGTTAGAATGATAACATGTTTATTTCATTTCATTCAACTACACAAAACAACATAAAAATAATTTGTGTACATAAAAATCATTATAAAGTAATAAAATCTATTAAACAGTGTCAAAAACATGTTATTATATATTGTTAATCATATGTCATTCAATAATATTCAAAATTAATATATTCTTGATTAATTGGAATGATATTGAAATTATCTAATAATATGTTTTCATATCCATCTAAATATTCTGTTTTTATGGGGCATACAAATTCCTTAGTGTTTTTAGTTTTAGTATGAACATAAAATGCTGAGGTATGACTCAACTTATTCTTCCTCCAATATATTTCCAACTTGGAAGAACCAAAATCATTATATCCTTCACTACTAGGTTCCTTCCTTCTCTTCAAGAATCACCTATATACTTTTATAGGCTTTCATATCATATTTTTTATTCACTAGAGGTTGGTCTTCCTATTAAACATGAACAATATTTTTGCTGCAACTCCCTTTATAGCTTCCCTATTCCATCAGTGTGTTGGATTATCTTTTAACCCAATGATGAATGGTGTTTTTATACAATTACTAGGGAACGCCGTTTTCTCCAATTTTCGTTGCATCTCATTATTACAATGGTGGTGAAGCTCAATATTCTAACAATGGGTTCTTATTTTTATTTCCCATTTTTCTGTTCATTAATATTTTGTTTATCTATTCAAGAAACATTATATTTTTTGATTCCATTTTGATTTTTTTTTCAATACTCAGTGGTAGGTTTATTTTATTCCTTTCCCAAATTCGTATTTTCCCAATGGAATGTAACACCTTTATATTTAGTATCCACATCCCATGGTAGGAAAAACTTTTCCATTTTTTATCAATACCCAACTATGGGTTATTTACATTTCAAAAAATTACCTTCATCCAAAATAACTTCCCATAGTGGTTTATGTCTTTCCTTTTGTAGTTTCCATAAACTGAATGGTTACATAAGCTCAATGGTGACCCCAAATTCCAACAGTGACTTCAGCTCAATGAATTATCATTTATTTAGAGGTGACTATTATAATGAGTTATAGAAAATAATCTTTTTCATGTTTTAATATCTTAATGAACTACATTCATATTATAATTATTTTAAGTGTTATTTTAATTTATAAAAATAATATATATTATATAAGGTCCATCCAAAGTATTTTTATAATATATTAATGGGTTATAGAATTCTAATAAATTTATTTATTGTTTTTAAAGGACTTTTATGACATGTTTTATGAAATATGTATATATTAATATCATTAGTTAATTTATTTGAGTAAATCATTTCTTAATTACTATTTAATTACATTGATTTTATTCAAACAATTTTTTTATTTTGATGCATAATAATAATAAAAATTATTTTTTAATTACACAATACCTTAAATTAAATTTTGTTTTATATTTTCGGAGAATATTAATATTTTTATGTGATTAAATTTGACATATTATTATAATTTATTGGGTAACTCAAATATTTTTTAATCAAACATTTTTTTAAAATACATATTTTTTTGGAATTATTCTACACAATAATTATATCACTCTCTTCATTAAATATACAATTTTTAATTAGAATTTTTTACCCAATCATTGGTTTGTTATTTATATTTTACAGATCCTAATAAACTGTTTCATAAAACATAAATGATCACACTATCTAACCTCTTATTCTATACTCTTTCTTTTTTCATGTAGAACAATTATATGTACATTTCAACCTTCTATAAAATTTTGTAATGTTCTATGGTATACTTTTTCATCACGTTGACATTCTCTCAAGTGTCAGATTTCTTCTACATTGACTTATATTATCTTGGTGACAAATGCCAATCTAATAATCAATAACCAATACATTCACATTTATTTTTTATCTTATACTCCATCTCGTTTCTTGAGTCTATAACACTATATTATATCTCCCACAATCTCTCTATTATTTTACTTTATACTTTTTCACACAAAAGAACTATTTCTTCATCTATTCCTTATGTTGTGAATCCATGATTTTTACATTTGGATTAGAGGGTAGTGACTCCATACATATAAACTATGGGCTATTTGGGTTGTGACTCTCATTCTGCAAAGTTATTTTTTAGGGGATGTGACTCCCTATATCTAAATTCAATATTGTTTAGGATGTGACTCCAATAGTCTATAGTCATGTTGTAAGGGTTGTGATTCCCCATCAAAAACTAAATTACATGGTCGTCCCTTGACAAGAAATGTACTTTGTAATTGTTTTATAATTCCCTGTCAGAGATAATATTTACTAAAATTTTATCTCTCCCCGTGTAAGGATATATAAGACTAGGGTATGGCCACTTTGGAATGAACTACTTTAAAAAAATCATTGTTTACGTTAATTTTTCTGCTTCTAATTAACCATAATATATAATATTAATAAATAATTTAGATAATATATTTATTAGTTTAATTTTTTTATTCGGGTCTATTCACCACCCTGTAAATCATTTTCCATTACCTTATTCGACCTAATAAAATAGATTTTATTGCATTGAGAATTTGTGGAGGGGAACAAAATCATTAATGAATGATTTTTATGAACTATATTGGACAAATCCTAGGTAATAGGTCATGTATCAGGTAGATAAGAATCCCAACATAACTATGTGTATGGCCTTTTAATGGAGGATATTTGTAGGGAGAGTTTTTTCATGGATATCTAAGATAACCAAATTTAGGAAGGAACCCCTTGAACTAAATTCATCAATGAAACTCATATAAATCCCTTCATGTGTAGACAGTAATCCTATGAATTGTGAGAACCCATTTCCCATTATGTTACTCCCTCATACTATATAAATTGTTTGTGTCAAAAAGTTATTTCAAGGCCCTTATCAATGGTTATGGTTAAAGAAAATTAAGATTCTTTTACAATATATGAAACAATTGAACTATAAGAAATGATACCTCTTTCAAATCCATTCCTTCACTCATATCATCAATCTATGTCAAAATAGCCAAAATTACCAAATCATATTCCTTTTTCCAAGGTTAATGCCTCAAAAATACAATTCAAACAATGCCTCCTCCATATATTAATGAGATACAGGATTAATATATACAGATAAACAATCATATCATTGATAATATATTACTTGGGTAAAAAGATTATCCCATGTATTTTTTTGAAAAGCATATATCATTAATGACAAAGATCAGCAGAAGTGCAAGCATGAAGCCATGAAGGGAAATTGTCCAGCCAGAGCTGGTTAGTGCCGAAAGGGCCTGAAGACGCTAGCTGATGGGCCGCGTTGTTCCCTTAACTTTTGTTAAAAGAGAAGGTTCACAATGAGAAGCATTGGATGAGTGAAAGAATTCTCCTGACAATGGCGCCAAACGACTGGAGTCCGACGTCATTGTGATTGATAGCGTCGATAACGGAAAGACAGTCAGACTCAATGATGATGTCTCCCCATCCACATTCAATTACGAGCATCATATCAGCAAGAAATCTATATTACAAAGATAATGAATCTATTTGAAAACTGGTTATATATTATAATGTTAGAAAAAAACCTATTCTAGATGGTGATTCTGATATTAACTACCAAATATTTGAGGTGGTATAATTTTACACTCAATTATTCATTCATATATAGTCCTCCTCAAATTATGTGTAAGTTGTAAATTCTTTCTCATCAATAAATAATCCACATGATTCCATTACCCATTCCCCATCTAGTTTTTAATATATTAATGATATACATTTAAAATATAGCCTCAATATTTTTTAAAACCCAAAATCATAATTGACGCATGTCACTAAACAAACCTGTCATGTCCTAGATGAACCTCTGTAATCCCCTCATATAACCTTCTGATACCCAAAAAAGAATAATACATTACACTATTTGTAATCCATAATCAAAAAAAAATTAATGGACTCATCCCAATGACCAATTACTGAACCATAAATGAGTCATGTTCTTCCTATATAGTGTGTGTACCAACTCTATATTAATATAATATTTCATATATAAGTCCATTTTCCATCCTTGTCTAGTAATTTGTGAAACGTCAGTGGACACACACCTTTTTGGATGATCATAGATAAGTCCCACAAAATATTATCGTTACACCCAATGTAATTGACAAGATTATTTATTATATGTAATTAAATAGCCTAATGTGGCTGGGTCACATGAACATTATTTTTTTGACAACAACAACGTATGAATTATTTCTAGAAGAACATGATATATAGGACCCCAATCTGATTTTCAAACTGAATAGATGAAAAAAATCATAAGGTAATATTTCAAGTTGAAGAAATCCTTAGAAGGAAATATTCATAGTGCGATCCATTATTTCTAGTCTATATTCATTATGACTCTTGTCCTCCTATAGCCATATTCCCTATGAAACATATCCTCATTATCAAATATGACCAATGATCTATATAATTTATTCTCAAAATGTCTATTTTCCCATGAGTCTCAGAATACATTATCATGTATAATATTCTATGGAAATAATAAGGCAGAAACTCAAGTTCATGTATAAATTATATTCAAACCATTTTATGGTGAATTTTAACTGATACCCCAATCATTATGAAACAAATATTCTCAAAATATTTCATATAACCCTATCAAAAATTTGAACTTTATTTGGTCAAGTCTACACAACCATTAAATGAAAAATATTTTTCCTTATAACCAAACACTAAAATTTAAATTTCATCTTACTAAGATTAACGAAACTATTAATATTATGAATTATTTTCTAATAATAAGTTTTAATCCCTTCTCTTTGGGACAATCATTAATCTAAATCTTATCATTCCTTCATTAATATGAGCCTATTACCTTTGAGGATGTAGATAAATTACAGAGTACCAAGATACAGGGGTTGAAACCACAAAATGACTAAATAACATGAGAAATATGGATAAATATAAATACAAAAAATGATTTATAGAGACAAATAGTTCTTATAAACTGCTTTCATAGTGGTAAAGATCCCCATATCGTGTTTTTTGATAGATTCAAAAACATGACATAAAATAGTAAGAGATACCCTGAGTAGGACAAAATCCCATTAAAATATATTGTGATGAGGAAGATCTCTCATCCTAAAAACTGATGAAAACTCAATAAATTTTTGTTGAATACACAAAAAAACTATCCTTGAGAATGAAGGTCAATATAGAATCAAAGGAAATAAGTATCTTATGTTTATCAGAAATAGTCTCTAAATTAATGATGAACTGGACTATTCTATATCTATATGACTTTGGCCTAATGGTTCATTGAATACGTGACTCCTAGGGCCTCTAAAGTATTTTGTGAGGTTGTTGAAATTACCATCTAGATCATGTTAGTCAATATATATTATAATAAAAAATATATAATAATCCATTTAAATAAAAAACTTCATTTATTATATTGTTATATTTATCAATTACTACCACATAATCAGAAGGAGAAACATGAGGTTATTCTTATGCTGTCATACACAATTTGGGAGTTATAGGCTCAAGGGGAACCTCATGGATAAGAATATCCCAAAAACACCATAGAGGGATACCCATAGAAACCAATTTTTTTAAATAAACGGAGAAAAGAAGTAAATATAAAAAGATATCACACCTTCTTAAAGAGATGAACTGAACACATCATCCCATAATTTAGGATGATAAAATATGTGTTTAATGTTCTTATATCAAGAACATTACAATTAATCTATCAAATTGTTGAATGAAACATACATGTTGAGGTATATAATGGATTAAATTGGTATTTTCAAGATATCAATACCATGGGTGTTCATTCCCAGTGTGTCAGACCTATAAATCATGCCTCCACATTTAAACAGACTGATGGATTTCTTTGAGAAAATTATAGAAACATGTGGATCGGGTTTATTTATATGAAATTTATCTAATTTTAAAAATAAATTCAATCTTATGACCCTTACCACCCCATATTATTATTCTCTTATAAAGGGAAATTCAAGGGGGATTATAGTTTTACACTGAACATTTCATGGGGGCAGAGGCCACCTCTAGCTGTTATTTAATTTTTCATGGGTATCATCTTCTTCAAAAATCATTATTGATTTATCACATGGTTCAATAAATTTTATGATTATTTATCATAATAGAGACATGATAAATGATAGAGTCTCTTCACAAACATATTTTTGTTTAAGAAAAAATAATTAATAATGATATTGATTGTAGTATGTTAGGTACAAATGGGGTCAAATTTTACCATTTCATTGATAAAGCTTTAACTAGGATCCAAATTATTAATCATATACCTTTAATCCTAGTAAATCTACTCATCTCTATCCACATCATCACATGGCTCCAAATACATGAATCTCATTTCATTATTGTAGAATGTTTTATATCCCTTGAGTGAGTGTACCAAATCCTCAAACTCTAGGATATAAGTTTACTCTTCTCCTGGACGTGGTTTAATAGTGATGTCGAAGGATGAGGTCAATTCATACATCATATATATATATATATATATACATTTGTACAATATCCTAGATTTTACATAAAAATTACGTTCTACTCTATTTGTCCCATTCCATTTAGTCCTCTAAAAAATATAGCATCATTAGGGACCGATAATAGAAGAACCTCCCAACCCATCAAGGAAACAATATCCATGTTCCAACCCCATTACCCAAATATTTGAGACACTAATGCCTTTTTTGTTGAATTAAATATATTTTTTACTATACATTATGTACCAATCATGTTCATCTACACCTTCAGTCATCAATGGACCCATTAATTCATGCAACATATCATCCATATATCTTATTAGGTATGATTGGATACAAGATTGGAAATATTTAGTCAACATTCCAATAATGGTGTTGAATATTTGGAAAATATCTTATATTACTATATCTATGAAAATGATATCATCCAAAATAGAAAATACACTCTGGGATATCAGTAAAAAAAATTTCATTGAGGAGGGTTGGGATAGTTATTTTTTACATAATGAAAATTTATCTTGAATTTTCTTGGATCATACCCTTCATGGATAGTCTCCCCACAATTCTGGGAATCCTGAATACCATATCTTATAGATATTATACATGTTTTTATGGGTAAGTTCAAGTAATGTCATTAAATGATCACTATAGTCAGGGATTTTTATAGAGTGATGGTGAAATATTTTTTTCTCTATATTTCCCATATCTCAATTATCAAGTTTTATTGACCTTACATTTCAATTGAAATAGTGATATGGCCTAAAATTATAACACCAAACACCAATTAATTGGAATTATATACATAGATATGAGATATGATCTAACCCCATAATACATAGGAATATAAAGCATGTCTATGATATGTCTTCCCCTTATAGACATGTCTGAGGTGAAAGTAATGTTTAGCCAATATTGGCACCACCATAATGATATACCATCCCCACTCCATTTGTGCCTCCAACATCAATGTCATACTTATTAACCTATTGTTTAAATTACATGATGGAAGAGTATATAAGCAAATTTACATGATTATGAAGGCTATTAGATGATAAACCAATTTACAAAGGTGTGACCACCTTACCCAATATAGTGTAGAGGTCTTCCTAAAAAGATGACAAGTAGTCATCATGAATCCCAATGGTATCATGGGTCATAAAAATATGATTCCTTTTAGTATACAGATCTTGTTCATTTACCATGATGAATTTATCATATCATATATTGAATGTCAAATTGATTCATGTGTTGTGGATCTTGGCCCCTGGAGTTCCTCTCTAACCATATTTTCTCCATTATAAGTTGGTGATTCATCTCTACATGATCTGATACTGATGTCATAAGAGTTAATTATGGATATATATTGCAGGAACCAGTTAATTTATACTCTATAAATGGAGAAAGGTTTGTATTTTCTTGTCAATACTTAATGGACGATCATGGGTTTTACTAGAAAATAAACTTACATTTCTAGCAGACATCTGTATAGAAGGTGGCCTCATTTCCTACTATTTATCAAATTTTTGGTTCCACAAATTAGAATATGGAAAGATGTTCTTTTTCAAATGGAGTTTCGCACAATATTGAATGATGTATGAAAACTAGTGCATAAGAATTGTTTGGGGAACAATGAATCAAAATATGGAAAATGAAAAAAGTGAGTACAATATTTAAATATTTGATAATGGTGATGTTGGGATGAATAATCTTATGTACCCAATTTGACATCAAATAAGGTTTTGAATTCCTAAAATGAAACTTATGTTCACTGGTGAGGATGCATCTAAAACATGTGAGTATGGTCATCTAGGCCTATAAAATATCTATCAATCCCCACTAAATGCTTAGAAATTTTCTTTGAACAAAGAACGAGTAGTTATTCCAAGTGAAATATTTTTGTGTTAAATAATTTTATATAGCTAATCTAGTGTGCATGGTGTCTATTTAGTCTAAAAAGACTGTGTAAACCATTTGGGGTAAGTTTCATGAAGTATAAGGGATGCATGGAATGTAAGGGTTGTGTGAAATTCATCTTCTGTGACAAATCCCAAACCATTCATGCAAGAGAAAGAGTTTCTCGAAATCGAAGTGTGGAGCTTCTATTAGTATCTTGGTACCTCTTTTGTTTGATCAGTTCCTTAAAGTTAATCAATTTAGGACTTTGATGAAACCTGTGTCTCATGCTATACAAAGACAAATAATTTAATGAAAATCTGTTGAAGATACCTTCTAGTAGAAATATAGTGTATGACTTCCCCAAAAGTATTTATCAAAGTATAGTTGAGGGAAGTGTTACAAGTGTTGAAGTGAGTTATCCCTAAACCACTATAAAGGTAATGTGGCTGGAACAGAGTGACTATGTATAAACTATTGTATTCCAAAAAATAGGGAAGATTACTGGACATTTAATAACCAAATACATTTCGATGTATTCTCCTAGAATGTTTCCCTTGTTAATGAACCATGTAAATATGTTTTGTGACGTCTCTTTGGATGTTAATGTTTGACTGATAATTATGTCCACCATATATGTTTGTTGAGTACCTTCTAACATGGGAATAATATCAGAAACATAAAAAGTAAAATTTTGACACCCTTATTCATTGTTCCCCTCTCAGGGTGTCTCAAGGTCCTAGAAGATGCATTATATATAAGGTTGTTGGGATATAATCATTCCAAAATATCTATCATGGAGACTTTGGTAAATATTATGGGAGTGCACCTATTTGAGGGTAGAAACATTCAAATATGGTAGAATAAGATGAGATCTCATCTAAGATATCTTAGAATAGATGTTCTTTTTCCTACTAAGAATATAATATAAGTAACAGATCCTATAGGGTTGTGTATGACTGATACAGACACCAAGAGGCTTGATATAGATGCTAAAGAGCGTAATGCTCACACTATGGTATGGTTTGATCAAATATATCTAAATGTGATAATATGTAATTCATAAAATTCAATATGGGATATAAATTGAGAATATTTATTATTGAGATATCAATGTGAATGAGGTGAAACTACAATTCATGAATAATAGGTTTGATGATTTAACTGTATATCTTGATGAGAGTGCAGATTCCATCTTTAATAAAATTATTAATATAGTAGGATCTATTCCAGGGCATGAGGAAAAATAAAATTCATTGAAATTGTGAAGAAACATTTGAGAGAGATTCCACTGCTATACTACCCTAAAGTGTCATATCTTGCAGAAAGGGTTCTATCTATGATCTATATGGATGATCTGCTGACTAGTATGGTGGTATAAAAATGAGACTAAAGCTAGACGATGTGATTGCACATTTTGGAAAGGAAATTGCTTCCAATCCCATATAAGAACTAGAAATTTCTTGGGATAATGTTGATGAATATAATGTGGAAGGCGAACCACTTTCACTCTTTTCCAAAAAATTCAATAGATGAAAATGGAGATTTGAATGAATGATTACCTTAGAATTCTTTCATTATGGTAGAGTTTGGCATTGTCTCTCTGTTATCAATGAGCTTTGATAATTGTGAAGGTAAATATAGAAACACATAGAAGCCTCAGAAATGGTTTTCTCAAAAGTGAATCTTCAAATATGGATTGAAAATACTAAAAAACAGTGTTATCTTTGAATAAAAAGAATATGACGATGAATTCATTAAGGTAATAGAATCATAAATTAAACATGGAATCCAGAAATCTATGATGGCTACTATTGAGAAGTCAGAACCATCAAAATATAATTCAAGAGATCATTATATGAGTGATGATGCTGATCTAATGTTTCAACTTAAGGATTCTCTATGTATTCATGAGAATCAAAATAATAGATCAAAAAATGGGAGAATAGTTATGGAAGGATTGTCAGAATATTTTGATCATATTTAAGTCGAAATAGAATGATGGAAATAATTACTGAATGTACAGTCAACAATCCTTGAAAGGATAGAAGACGTAGTGGAACTGAAGCTGGGAATTGAAGAAACAGTCAAATGTCATCAATGAACTCACATCCAAACTAGAAGAGAAGTAAATGAATGTTGAGATTATTGAAGAAGAAGTTTTTAATCTTTTTATTAAACATGAAACTGAATCAATTTCAAAATAATTGAAGAAGAAAATGTAGTTTATAAGCTTCTCAAAAGATGAGCTACAAGAGAGAGAGAAATGTGGTTTAGATGGAGTTGAAAAGAGTTTGAATGATGAAAGACCCACATGCATGTGAAACAAAATAATCAGTGTAAATGATGAAAAATAAAATTAATTACATAAGATGGGATAAAATAATGGAAAGATAGAGGTTGAACATGTTGAGAAGTCACTTAAAGTGCTGAAAAAGAAACCCTTAATTCAAACTCAAAGAAGTACTAAAAACAATACTCGGGTATCAAAAAATGATATGTAGTCAAAATATTTTTCTAAGGAATTATACATGAGTATGAATCAATATTAAGAAACATTTACTCTTGATAAATTTAAATTTTATGTATATTTGGGTCATACCATGTCATATTACAGAGTGGAATGGTGCTATTTGAATGGGGAAGTGATAAGTCTTCAAAAAATGAGAACATATTCATATCGTACTTCTTATAGAAGAAATAATTTACATTGATATTGTTTTTATTGTTCTTACATTAGACATTATGTTATGTAATGAAGGTAGAGGAATGATATGATAAATTCAAACAATACTCCGAGACAAGTCAATATTCACCAACAAGACGGTGTAGCTATCACAAACAAGTTTTCTCCATTAGAAGAAGAATCTGAATACGAAGAATCCATGCATGAGGAAATGATATCTAAAAGGACATACCTATACTCCACTCAATATATAATATTATGGGTGAAAAAAAAGTAAAAGGTAAAAATAAAACCTTATATAAGTATCTCTCAAAGCTATAAAGAACAACATCACAAGGATTAGTGATAGTGGTTGACCATCCCATATGATGGGAAATGAAGACATACTAACAGAAGTTAAAAAATGGTTGACCGAATATAATGGTATGGTAGAGATAGTGAATTGAAGAAAAAAAGTTGGGGAATTACTGAGCCAGCTAATGGAGAGTAGATTAAAACTGAAGTTCATTATGTGGAAGGTTTGTGTCACAATCTTTGAAGTGTGATTCAACACTAGGACTCTTGGATTATAATGCAGTTCCATCAAAAGGGTATCCCTATAAAAGGGAATATTGGGAAATCCCTTATTAATGGATTTATAATAAATGGAAACATATACCTGGTTAGTACTAGAGATAATATTTTCTATGTAACTATTGGAGAAGAATATTACTTTTGGCATTGGAGTATCATGCACTTTACTCAACAGAACATGGAAATGAGATCTAATCATAATTTAGTCATGCATATCCCCAATATGAAGTATTAATAGGAAAATAATTATGATTCATGCAAATGAGAAATTTTGGTATGTAGTTTATATTGGCCGAAGAAGAAAAGGGCATAAAATATTCTTGATCTTGTCTATATAGATGTATGAGGCCCGATACATGTTGCTGAAGCACAAAGAGAAAGGTATGCTATTCTTTTTATAGATTATTATAGTAGAATGGATTGTGTGATGGTTATACATAAGAAATTAAAAGTTCTTTATTTCCAAAAAACTTATCACCAAATCACCAAGAATTATATTAGACAGACTATCAATGTTTTGTGGTCTGATAATAGATGGAAACACACATCCAACGAGATTGAAAATTACTTAGAGAAGCATGGAATAGAATATGAGGTGGATGATGTAAGAACCACCAAAAAATGGTGTTTTTGAGCATAGTAATATATAGTTGAATAATATGGCCACAAAGATGATGATTTAGAGGCATTCCCCTTGACATTACAAGAAATATGTCATTCAAGATATAGTGTATATTAAAAATTGAATAGGTCATTATATGGTTGAATCCATGACACTTTATGAGTTGTGCCATAGAATGAATCCATCATTGAAGTATTTCTATGATCTTAGAAGTAATTATTTTTTCAAAAACAAAGAAAGAAATCAAGGAATGTATGGTGATGCAGTAGATGAAATAATATTTCATGAATATTCAATGAATAGAAAATTCTAAAAAAATTCAATAAGTGTTGTGGAAAAATTTGGGAATGGAGTGATGCAAGTATCCTTGAAGACAAAACCACAAACTTATTAATGAATTCTTATGATGATGTGATATTATATAAGGAAGTATGTGAACTTGGAAAAAATCCAAATACAGAAGAAGAGGAAGGTTTACAAAGCTATCAGGAGTCACCTCAGGATGTTGACTCTGATGAAGAATCAGAAGAGGAAACCATGGCTAGGAATATCTCTATTGAACCTCATATGAGAAAACATTGATCATTGATTGATCAATCCAACATCGTCTAGTATTGTACTATACCCACACTAGAAAAGAGAATAATGAGTAATGAAAAATATACATTCTTTTCAGTTTTGGACCCATCCTTAGTTCAAGAAACTACAATGGATGAATCATGGGTTAAAGCCATGAATGAAGTGTTGGACCAGATCGATAAGAATCAAACATGGGATCTAGTCAAGATACCTATAAGATACAATTTAATTGGTATAAATTAGTTTTTTAAGAACAAATATTATGATCATGGTAATGTGATCAATAATTAGGTTTGGTTCATGTGTAAAGTATATTCACATAATGAAGGTGTGGATGCCAATGAAACAGTTTCTATTATGGCTAAACTACCGTTAAGAAATCTTTTTCATTACATGGATATTCAAAGAGGATACAAATTTTAAAAAATTTATGTAAAACCCGATTTCTAAAAAAGTATTCACGAAGAATAAGTTTATATAGAACAACCAGTGTGTGTTCTTCTAGGAAAAGATGAAAATATTGTCAGAAGACTACAAAAAGCTCTCTATGGATTAAAGAAAACACCACAAGAGTGGTACTCTCAACTAAAATATTATCTAAAAAAATTAATTCAAAATATGTGGAGTGGATAAAAATAATTACATAAAGGATTGTCCTAAAGATTAGTTCATGGTACTGGTGTACATTGATGATATTATATTTAGTGGAAGCAGGCAGAGATCAGTAGATGAATTTACCAATCACATGGAATAAGAATTTGAAATGGCCATGATTGGTGAACTCGTATACTTCATAGGGCTTTAAGGGATTCTGATTTAGGATTACACATCCACTTCTTAGGAATAATATTCAAGAGATTTTTTTAAGAAATAAACTATGCATGACTCTAAAAAAATGTCATCTCCAATTGCGGTTGAAAAAAAAACATGGAAAGAACAAGGATTGAACTTTTATAGATCCCACCATATATAGGAGAATCCTTGGTGTCCAATTATACTTGACTGATATATGAACTGATTTCATCTTGGAATCAAACTTATCTTCCATCTTTCAATTTACTCTAAAGGAAGAACAAATGGAAGCACTTAAATGAATTAGAAGGTACATTCCACGTACTCACAATTATGTGATATAATTTTCTGTTGGTATAGATAACGATCTCTCATATTTTTTGATTGATTAATGGGATGTATTGTATTTTATTGGCAGTCTAAAATTGGTAGAGAATTCATTATTGGAAATAAATGTGTTGGATGGTTGATTAAGAAACAAGAATGTATTCCTCTCATTACTATTAAAGATTATTATATCAATGCTACAAAGGAATTCACTCATCTAATATGGTTTAAGAAAACATTAATGGATATTGGTGATGGGGTGAAATAACCAATGGAAGTTTACTATGATAATAATAGCACAATTGATCTTATGAAGAATCATTTTCACCATTCTTTTAAAAATACATTGTTTTTCGATATAACTCTATCAAGAAAAATGTTGAACAAGGAATGATTAAAATGGATCATGTGGTAACTCATGAGAATGTAGCAGATATTCCCAACAATCCACTGGTAGCGACTGTCTTCGAGAATCATCGATTGAACCTTGGTGTTCAACCACCTCCTAGTGCATGAGGAAGTTACAGTGGTTCCCCCTACCCATTTGTATTAATTTTTTTAATTTTTTTGTGGATGTGATGATGGTTTATGGGGGAGATACGATCCAAGGGGAGTGTTCTTTGATATCTACATGGTTTTTATTGGCACTTGGGTTTATTAACAATGGGGGGAAATAAAGTGATTTAACGAAACAAAGGAGGAGAATGAAGATGTATTTTCTGGTTTTAGGAAATATGGAGAATATATCATATCAACGATGTTATAATTGTGGATAATGATGAGTTATGAAAAAGGGTAAAAACAATGGTGAAATATATAATGGAGAAAATAATTTGGTGTTATGAGTAAACGTTAAACATTCCAAAAAATGAGATACCAATTCATGCTTCCCCTCTTGTATTATACACCAAGAATTTCTCAAGTAGACTGAAATTGTTGGTTGATTTGATTAATTTATAATAGGATTTGATTTTTGGCTAGTGCTCTATTAAATCTATCCATATATTTCCAAAAAAACCAATGTAGGATATTTGTTAAACTAGGTAATTTCTATGCCTAAAATTAATAATTTTTTTTGTTTTTATTCAATAATCAATATAATATTAAGTTTTTTACTATGAAATGGATCTTACAGTTCATGAAGAAAAAATTATTTACGGTTTTTTAATTTCACATTATTTTCTACATTATTGTGCCCAAACATTGGAATACAGAGAAAGAGTTTTTTGCATAGGAATTTGTGCAAAATATTGTATGGTGGTTGGGATCTTTCCTGCAAGGCTTTTTTTAGGATCAATGTATGAAAATATGGAAAAGGGAATAAGTGTGTGAATGATTTAAATGTGTGCAAAGCATGAGCTTGTGTGGAAGAATATAATGTTCTGAATGTGATGGAAATATGGGATTTTCATGCTCAGAAAGAATCTTATGTGTACCGATGATGACATGTCCCAAACATGTGCACATGGTCATCTAGGACAATAAATAAGCTGTTAAACCTACTCAAGACATTATAATTTTCAAATGAAGATATGGTAGCTCTACCACAAATAATATTGTAGTGAGAAATAATTACCGAGTGTTAATCTTACGCACATGGTGTTACTTTAGTCTAAAAAGACCAAGTGAAACATTTGGTGTAGTTTCACAAAAGATAAGGGTTGTGTAGAAAGTAAGGTATGTATTAATGGCATATTTCATGATAAATCCCAAATCTGGCCTGCATGAGAATGTGTTATGTGCAAGTGTAATTTGTAGCTTCAATTAGTCTTTTGGTACCTAGTTTGTTCGATGAACTCCTTAAAGTGCATAAATTAAGACTTCAATGCAAGTAGTGCCACATGATGGATAGATATGCATACATCAATGAAATTTTATTGAATATACATTCATGATGATAAAATGAGTAAGACTTCTTCGAATTCCATGAGCCATAGAGTGTTTAAGGATGTTTTTCATGGGATTTAGTGAGCTATCCCTGAACCATTGTAAAGGTACTGTACCCAGAACAATGTGATTATGTCTAAAAACTATAATTCCTGAATTATAGAATATTATTGGAGTTTGAAATTATCAGAAAATGTCGGCATATTCTCTTTAGACATATAACTTAGTGGTGAACCATTTATTTTTAATTTGTTTCATATCTTTACAAGTGAATGTTTGACTAATGATATTATCCATCATATAATTTTTAGAATATCCTTCCAACACAGGCATAAGATCCATAACATCAAAAGGAAAAAAATTAATACCAAGATTCATCCATCCCCTCTCAGGGTGTCCCATTGTCCAACACAAATCTCATAAAACTATTTCCCTATTGCCCATTTTTACATCCCCGATCCCTATTTTGAAATCTCCATCACTCAGATTCATTGTGTACATTTATGGGAACAACTTATAGTTAATGTTTGAAATGATGTATTTTTTGTCAACCATTGGGACACCGAAAAAGATTCATAAAACTCTATAAATATAAAATCATCATCAAAATATAAAAAAATCATGGAAACCCAAAATTAAAATAAATAATTTATACTGAAGATGCCTCTAAAGAGAATTCCCCACCTCAAGCCCAACACTTATATTTGACCAGTCATTCATTTATTAAATATTGATAAAAAATTATGGATCTAAAAATCAACAATATGTTGTTATAATTCTATTTAAAAAGGTGTTTACAAAGAACATATCCTTCTATATAATTATTCTCTCTAATATAACATTACACCACCAGAATATATTCCTGGTTTATCTCACATTTGGGGTGGATACTACTTCAATGATGATACTTTTTGAGAGGAATATAAAATTATTTATCACACAACAAACCAAATCCATAATAGGAGGTCTCCCTAATTCTGGGTATTCTTATAGAATAAATCCCATTGTCAACAAATTAGTAAATATATTAGTTAGAATAGATGGTATTTTTTGGCATTAACATAGTTGATCATTTCCTTTAAATTAATGTTCAATGATCTAAGAATTTTTTCTGCTGTATACACTATAATAAAAAAGAGTATTCATATCTCAGGTTGATATTTATTAAAAAATAAATAAATATTGAAAGGTAAAAACAATTCACAATGAAAATAAATAAGGACTATATCAGGAACATGAAAAATCAATCAATCGGTGATGTTTCCATATGTGATTCAGAATGAAATGAAGTATTCATAATTCTTTGTTAGCAACCTTAGTGGTTTCAAATAGTTTCTTATTCAGGGAAGTTTTTCATTCAACGTAGATTTTTGTGCTAGCATATCCTGAAAGATGAGTCATATCTATGATTGATAGATTATTTTAAAAGGTAAAGAATTTTTGAATTACGAACCTCAGTTGAACATTATATATGGGGTATGAGATCTTATACGAAATTACAATAAAAATATGGGTTTTTTATTTTTCCTCATAATTGATTCATATTTTTTCTTATGGGATCAAATTATAATGGTGGGGGGATTTAATGATACTAGAAAATTAATGGATCCTAATTTTGACGAAAATCATACGATAATTTAGAAAAAGAAGCATTTCAACGATGAAATCCAACCATTCATGAAGAGAATCCATTCATTCGTGAAATATTTATTCTTTGTGGTGTCAATGAATTTTTTTTGATTGGGTAACATTATTCATGACTAGTAATCTCTTAGTGGTGGTGTCATGGTAGTGATTTGTTGCTCTTTACTAATTTCAATAACTAAACATTGTTTATGGAATAATTATTTTAATTCTTTATGGATATATCCTTGATCGACGATATAGAAATAATTAAATAATTTATACTGGAAGTACTTCATGGAAGTAAAATTGTAATATGTTATGGGAATCAATTTATGGTTATGGAGTAGTAATACCTCATAGATTCGATATATACTTACATAATAGATTCATTTATGGCCTTAAACTTCTCATACATAATTACCATTAATGTAATTTATGATATCAACTATATGAAATCAAATTCAAAATGAAGCTTACGAATAAAATGTATGCACATCAATAAAAGAAGCACAATTTATTATATGTCACAAACTATGGGAAGGAAATTGCTTCATTTCTAAATAATTTTATTTTTGTGACCCATTAATGAAATAGCTAGGGTAATCCCCAAAATCCAGAAAGATAATGTTGTAAGGGAATCAACATGGAACTTCACAGTAATGTAATTTTATCAAAAGATCATTGTAGATCCTCCCACATAAATCCTTTATGATGTATTCCAATGAAATAACCTTACTAGTGGATGGTCACATATTTCTTACTTTATTGGGATCATTAAAAAACAATAGAGTTTGAAAATACAAACTACACTGATTGAATCCAAATATTATATAACCCATAGTCATCCTAATGTATATTTTAGCCATTCTATGTTGATGGTCACAATCCAATATTCAACCAATGCTTTGTAAATTGTTAAAGAATTTCTATTATAGGTTATTTTTCCTCCACTATATCCGTTATATTTCAAATTTTTCTTGAATATGTTGAATTAAACTATATTATAATATTTGATCATTTTACCGAGGAAAAACATCTAAAAATAACATTTCAACCAATCCTCCTCCAAACCATCAAGACATAAATGATAAAGCATATATGCACCCTTTATTTATATGCCAGAAATCTTTTAGTTCATTATAAGTATGGACTAGTCTACACATGTGGGGCCATTTATGGGTTTTCATCCTTGGATGATTGGCCCATCAGAGTCTGAACAATAATTATTCCCATGATAATGAGGGTTCCAACCATTATAGAATCCATGACACATCCCCTTTCAAAAGATGAATATATGGATTTCACCATATCAATACCCATGCAAACTAACTTATGAGTTGGATGTATATATATACACATATAATACATCCCCTTTATAAGGTACAATCCCCAACCATACCATCATTGAAAACCTTTTATTTTTTCCACTAAATGATCAATGTACCACTAAATGGGACAAAAAACCAGTGTATGTCATAACCTATTATCCCTAGGAAATTTTTCATATAATTATAGTTTTACTTAGATGTATATTTAAAAAATGAGGAGAGGGGTTTTCTACATCCATAGCCTTAAACTAGTTATAATCCCACACCATACCCTCTTATATTTTTCTATTAACAAACATGATGTTCGAGAAAGTGTCGCTAATCTATAATAACCACACCAACCATTACTAGGAACCATTCACCTATAATTCCTAGAAATAAATATTTTAAAAATATATAGCATATAATTCATTTCAAATAACATTAAACTATATAAAATATTTCCAAAACCCATCAATATAAAATCAACCTCACCTTTTCATGCTTTCATGACACTAAAAGATGTAATAATGGTATGTGTCACCTGATATTAAAAAGTATTACATATCATATTTTTCTAAACCAAACTACTTGGGTTCTGATTCCCAATAAAGGAATATATACTAACATCAAATCTTGTATCTTTTCCAAAAATTAAAAAACCATCCACCTATTGGGATTATGTTAAATTCTATAGATCCTAGATGTGAGAATTTCATCCATAATACCAAAATAGATATATCGAAAACAATTGACATTTTTAAATTATCACATTAATTGCTACGGATGGTTGATCAATTTAATTGAGGTAAATAGTCTTGTTACTTGGATTGATTTAAATTAAATGTTTTAAATTTTTATGAGAATATCACACTAGGAAATATGTCCCATTAAAGGATGATCCAACAAAAAATAACCCTAAACAACATTTTTCGAAAAGATTCACTAGTATATACCATTGAGTATTTTTCATTTTAAATAATGTTTGTAATAAATCCAAAACCATGAGTGTGGTGCTAATAAGGGGGATGTAGGAATAAGTGATGTTTTTCTACCTCAGAGGACCTTGAAAAATATAATATAGAGATACATCTCAATGCTCAACATTCATGATAGTAAAAAAATTAATTTATTACATTTCATATAATCAAATTAAAAACAAATTATTATATCAGTATGAGTATAAACAAACAAGATTAGAAAACCATTCAAAAATATCTTTCTTAGAAACCTTTTTAAACTCATTCTCCTTTCGATCATTACCCCTTAGTCATATATTTTTTGGAAATCTAAATTCACTAATAACATTACCTATAATATCATTATTGACTAGTACATATCTAAGTGATTATAGTAACTATAAATCTATAAATGGAAATTGTTTTCCCTTTCATACCAGTTTCCTTTTTTCATTAAAACTGATATATATGGATAAGAAAGTGGAATATTAGAAATGTAAATAAAACATCAATAATAATTCAAGGAATATTTAATATACATATACCTTGAAAAAAATTAAAGGAATATTTAATAATGTAATAACCATAAATAAGTCCTTTTAGGGGTTCCATATTCCCCCCATTTTACATCAACCAACAGATATACATATTTTTAAAAAGGTCATAAAAATATTAAAAATGTCATCAAATGAATTGAATACTTTTATTTCATCAATTTAAATTAAAATATAATTAATGTTCCTCTTAGTTTGATCAATCCATTTATATTATACTGGTACAATAATTTTTTATTTCTCAGTCAAATGAAAAGTTAATGTAATCTTGATAGTAATAGAATGTGTTGAAAATATCTTCAATAGAATAAGTTTTAGTATAATTATTTCAGGATGTCTATTAAGGGTTTTTGAATTATGAATTCTTAAAAATAACATTAATAATGTGTAGAACAAAACTAGAATAACTGTTACTTTTAGGTAAAATATTTTGATATTCCTACAATAAAAAATGTCCCATCAAAATATATTATTCGTGACTAATATGTACATGGAAATACTAATATTTTAATTTAAGAGACCCTAAAATGTTACATTAATATCATTTTTTCACTATTATATTCTTTTTAGTTTGATTGAATATTTATTTTTAATGAATTATTCTAGTAAAACAATAGATAATAGTTTCTTTACATTATCAATTTAAACTAATACAAATGTTATTTTTACTTGTTCCATATTCTTATAGACATTAATATGATAATTTTATTCAGTCAGGTCCTTATGAAATAAAAAATTACATTTTTATATATGTTTTTTCTCAAAAAGAATTACTTCAAGATTATAACCAATAAAATCATAATATTAAAATGTTATATTAAAAAATATACTCATTCTCTTCCACGATTTTGTTCCAATTTCTTTGAATATTGTAACTTGTACCACTTTACAATTTATTTGAACTAGTTACATTTTTATAATTCTATAGAAACATTCATTGACTATCCTAATATTTAAAAACAATATAACACCTTCTATCACTTTCCCAATTAAATATGAGCATTGAACTGTGTCTTTTAAAACTTGAATTTATAAGAATAATTATGATTTCATTATTGACGCATGATTCAAAATTTCATTAAATGTGGAAATCATTAGGTTTGTAAATAAAAATTACTAACTCGATAATCAAAACTAGTATGATTGTTCCAAGTAGTTAATTTTAATATATTTAAAGTGTCACTTATTATCAAAATTAAAGACATGTTTTTTTATATAGCCTTTTCACATATCTATAAAATATTTCCAAACTAGTGTTATATAATTCTTCATTCCATGATTGGATAAAGAAGGTGTGCGTCATTGAAATTTTAGGTAACTAGTTTATCTAGAATAATCATCAAAATAATTAAATTATTATTCTTTATACACATCTAATGTGGTTTATTGTGTGGGATAAAACAAAATTCTATATTCAATAATTGGTACTTAATATATTAGAAGGAAAAATAGCCTCACATGATAATAACAAATTAACATTCCTATGATTAGATAACAAGTTATGATATAATGAATAAAAAAATCATGAATATTAATCTCTTAGATATCTCATTAATCACTCATTTTTAGTTTCTAATTAATATAACATAATTTCCATTGTGCTCATAGATGAAATGAAGACTTTATCTATATTTATATTTAGAGGATTGCAGTACAATACTGATGGTGAAAAATTTTACTTGATGCCATAAATAAGCATCTTTGAGAAAACTAAAGACAACATTTAACTCAACAGATCATTCTGAGAAGTCCAAGAGTGTCACGTGTATGTTTGGAGACTGAAAACAAGATGGAAATTCACATTGAATGTCCTTACATTCCCAATATTATGTCAATAGATATCTTCCACCCCAACCATATTAGATTTGGTAAGACATGTGAGAGGAAGTAGAGATGTGGGTGCATAAAATAGCTTGTTCCTAAGTATCCTAGATGCCCATTGAGACATCCAACACCCCTTCCTTGTTTCCATTTTACCATGCAACCACCGAAAATTTCACCTATAAATACAAGTCCACCCATTCGTATTTGAGATAATGATATAACATTTTAACCATCACTCCCATGTCAGAAAGATTACCTATTCTATGACTACATGCATTCCATGAACATAAGGTATAGGATCTTTCATGATAGGTCCCCCATGGTTCCCTCTTTTTGTATTCCAACAAGGGCTTGACCATATCCCATTTCATTTTCTTTAATGGAATGTTCAAATAAAAGACCCTTTTTGTGCACACCACCAACCACTGTACACATCCATATTTTTTTTCAATTCCCCTCATTTTCCACCTATGTCTTCAATATTGTGTGCACCCCCTTTTTAAAGCTCCATGGCTTGCTTCCATCCTTGGGAACCATGTTAGAGATATTTGTGCTCAAACCTCTCATGTCTTTTTCACACTTCCTTTGTGTGGACCTTCAGGGATATACCAAGCGATTTCTCAGTCCCATAAGCGGTGTCCCTTTTTTTATATCCCTACATATTTATTTTTTTCATAGGTACACTAATGGATATTTTTTTGACATAGACACACTAACATGGGCCCCAATATCAACCACTCATATGCACCATTACAGTAGGGAAATTCTTATTCCTATGCCTCCCCATGTGTTGGTGGTTATTAGTTATATATGTTGAGATACTAGTGAGAAAATCCTACCAAAATGAGATACTATTAATTAAGATTCCATACCCCATTGTCCTCAAGACATGATGATAAACTATTTCCTCACCCCATGTAGTGCACTTGGTGTGCTCCATCATTGGAATTATCTATGCCAACTCTTCTCCAAAGGAGTGAGGTATTCCTCAACCTGCATACAGGGAATGAGATTTTCCATTCCTTGAATGAGATCTTATATGGGAATCCCTACTAAACTAAGACCAAATCTACATATCCCTCAACCACCTCACCACATAATCCCCACAACACTTCTCACCTTCGCACCTATTGCATCTTTCACATTACATGTACTGGCAGATCATGTTTCTTAGACAAAGAATGAATCACCAATGTTTAGAGACTAACATTGACCATGGATCTATTCATTGGGCCACTTTATTGTTCAAGACCTGCATCTCCATTTTCTAACTACTTGATTTTGATCTCTATCTTATAAATATTGTATATATGAAGCCTCCATGTGGTCCAATACCATCCAATGGTATACTCCTGTGCTTCCTCTTAAGGATGTACCCTCATGATGTGACATATTCCCTTTATAGGACACATCCCCTATATCCAACTTCCTATTGTGTTTCGATCCATCTTCCATCACTTCATCCATCACCTCACACATATCTCGGTGCTACCAATCTATACACATCCATATGTTTCATCCACTAACAATGTGTAATCCCTAACATTTTAAAGGTTAGATAACCATGTGTAAGATTATATTCCATCTGGAACTACATAGACATTGATCCCTTTATTCAAAACATGGTTTGAAAAAATCATCCCAGAGGTTTAATCCCGTCATCCATTCCCGTCCTGGTCTTTCAATTGAGTCACATTGTCTCGAGCAGATCAGGCCTAAACGAGGAGGTTACACTTCCATCAGGCCCCTATCCTTGAACTCCATTCTCATGAGTGGCCTCCTTAGGTGTCTCATCTTCCCACTTTTAATCAATGTGGAATTTGATTCCTAGCCACTGGTATACATAGGAATCCTCCATGAGGTTCAATCCCAACAACCCATAACCATCCATATTCCATCCATTCCATCATCCCTTACTCCATATCCATCACGAATATTACCCATGCCACCACATATCGGTGACATCATTCCACCCACATCATCGCCTCTCATTAGAGAAACTGGGCATCTGACCATGCATAAGCCCCCAAAAAACCATATTCATCCAACCATGAGTGCTCATATTTTAATGGGCCTATAACCGTGTGTATGAACAAAATCACCCCTTTAACTACATTGTTTTGATTACATTCTTCAAAACAAGGTAAATTGTAAGCCTCTCTAAAGTTCAATCTCATCCAATGGTAATATTCGGTGTCCCCCAAATTGGGGTCCACCAGCCTGATCTTCCCTTAGTGGTGTCCAGGAAATCCATTATGGTGTGAAATATTTCCATTTGTGAGAGAAATCACCTAGGTTCATCAGTAGAGGAATTACCACCCATCCAATGTTAAATCTAGGAGCCTCCCTACAAGGGTCATACCAATTCATTTTGAGAAACCTTATCTTAATGAGACCTAACTCATATGTTCCATAGTCATCAAGCATTTTAATCAACCCATTGTATAAACCTTTTTGGTGTTCCTTCCTTGGGATGTAGCTCTATGATCCTCCTTCATCAGGAATTTTGATCAAACTGATGCCATCTCCATGAGATGTTAATATCATGGAATACCCAATGTAAAACATGGGATACCTGATGAAATTTTTAGAAGAAATTCCTCTTGCATAAAAAAACTTAGGATCAACATAAAATTCCTATTGTTTCTTCACCCTTGTGTTCCCCTCTTACAAGGAAGAACAAATGTGGCCAGTGTTCCAATGTATAGACATTGTACTAATTTCCAAAGTGATTAGACTTCTCACCAAACGTCTCTACCTTGAATAGACACTTTTTAATGTCACAATATAAGCAACATAATTAACCATCATCCATGAACAGATGGCACTAGTAATGAGTTTCATAAACAATGGATTAATATATATGGTATTACTAGACTAGGTGAAAAATTATGAGGAGGAATCCATGGATGGAGGAATTGACATATCATCATCACATTTTGATTAAGGAGTATATATCAATGAATTAATGATGAATTATCTTGCACTTGGAATGAGTTAATGATGGGAACATTTTCATCCTTCAGCGAATGCAAAGGATGCACGAAGAGCGGGGGCGTCTTGGTAAAATTGTTGGAAAACGAAATGGGGAACCAAATGTGAAATCATCCTCTCAAAATGTGATTATTTTCATTATAGAGATCAGTAAATGATCATTTCACAAAATATAGTTTTTTTGGCATTAGGTCCCGCAAAGTGAATAGTGGATCAAGCCTAAAACTCAACAGAAATTGGGGTAGTTAATCATTGGGCATTCTGATCTATTTCATCATTAACATGGATATGTCTCTCCACCAATGGAAGACTAAATCAAATGATGAATTTTCCATTTCTTTCTTATTATCTGTACAGATGGCTAAATCTTATTACTTTTCAAGACCACAACGATAGGAATCCAATCACCCTTGACTGAAGTCACAGGGGTAAAAGAAACATCTTTGTGGAAATCCTGCATGACTCTACCACTTCCATGATGTTATCTAGGACCACGGCTATAAGAAACACATGATTCCTCACACTCTTAGATATCATGAAGATAATTGTGATAATCATACTTTTTTGTCGATACGATAAAGAGTGGGTCAAACACATGAGGGACATATTTTTCCATGACTGAGGGGATTTTGTGCCCCACCATCACCACTTCCCCAAGGTCTACACAGGGAGCCACTACACCGAACTCACTTGTTCAACTACTTTTGGAGCCTCTCTCTAGAGAGATGCTATTAATCAATCCCCTACGCTAATGAGGTATGGGATATATGAGTTATATTGGACATTAAACCCGCTCAGGAGCCACCAAGGAGAAATACCATGAGGTCAGGTCTGTTCCACTAACACCAGGTCCAAGTCCATGAAGATACCAATTAGGGTGAATCATTTTAAACAACTCATATATCCCATGAAACACCCAGTGGATATTAATAGATCCTTCCAACCTCAGAGTATGGATTCACCAGTGCCTGATTGGACTTGAGGCCACATCCACCCCCTGGTAAAGCCAGGTTGACTCTTTCAGTCATCTGAAAAACCTACAATAATCATAGGCCAACCCAAAATAACCCAATCTAGTAATGAGTACCTCTCCCATACAATTACTTGTCAAAGTGGAGGCCTGCCCCACACTCATTCACAATATAAAGTTCATACCCAAGTTCTAATAACCCGTCCAAGCGGAGGTCCTCCCTAACATATTAACATAAATCCAAGAGGTCCCCCCATGTCAGAAACTACTAATGATAATTCCAACCAAAAGTCATTTTAGAATCAATTGGAGGTCCACCCTGTAATAACTTTGACCAAAGTGAAGTCCCTCCTTGATTCGTCACCATCCAACACAAGGTCCTTCCCATACTACAACATAGAATAGTGCATGTCCTCACCACCCCAACAACTATCAATGTGGTGTATATACCCTCCAAATACATGATAATTATAATATCCCTACATATTATATTGCTTTAAATCAAATTAGAGGTCCTCCATGTGTTTCCTGCAGCCAACATGTTGGACCACCCCATGTTATCACTAACTCCAACAGAGGTCTTCCCCGCTTCGGCACACACCACTGTTGAGGTCCTCCACACATGTCGGGCAGCCAATACAGATCCCTAAATGTACCTAGTTCAACATATACATAGGTGGTATATGTGCCTCATATCATAAAATTTTATTCCCTCCACACTCACATAGAAGTTCATGTGGAGGTCCTCCCTACTTTTATGACAATTGGAACAATTCCCCTTTCCACATCCCAAAAAAAATCGAAGTTGATGTCCTCCCTACAAAATTCACCAGAAGCACGAAGGACCTCATCATGTATAAAATGATTTATACCCTGAAAAATCATCAGGTGGTTTAAGGGAGAACCATTGTCGTTAAAGGAATAACTAAAAGTGGCCCCAAGTTGTCAAGAACCCAATTCACCTCTCTTATTATGAAACTTAATAGGACCCAATGATGGATCATTTCCCTCAGTCTTCTTCATAATAGTCTGGGGAAGGATCCTAGTATGTGAGTTTCATATCCCAAATGATACTTATCACCAACACCATTAGTCCCTTCATATGTGCATACAGAAGGAAGAAGATTCTTATCCCTTCAAGGGGTTTTCAATGCAGTCATCCCTATCATCGCCAATTTAATTATATACCTAAACCCATGATTACTGAGAGTTGTTAAAGAGAATTATCAATGATGAGAACTAGAGATATCCTCCACCAAAAACCACTATGTTCACACATGAAGTGGTGATCAGTACCCCTTCCCAGAAGACATGAAGATGAAGTTGGTACCACCTCTAAGAGTGGACCTTGTAAGCGATGGTCAATCAGCTCGTGCCCTATTTTCTCTAACAGACAAACATATTACAATGTTATCCACATAAATTCCATTTCTAGTTCCATAACCAACCCCAATCGAAGTATGGGGTGATGAGGGGTCAGGCTCAACTTCTGTATAGAGAAGCTTATGGGACCTAATCATTATGGATAAGTTGTCTAATATGTTCTAGGTGATCCCTACTTATGACTGAGAAATTCTATAGTCCCTCACTCAGTATGAGCTTTTCTTTATTCACTGGACCCTTTGAAAATATTTCTTGTAATGAGTAAGTATAATATTGAATAAATTTTCCATTAGTACCGTAATGGTGATTTCACAGCACTCTTGGTGGCCTAGCACCCTATGTCACTAAGAAACCACTTGGATCTTCAGAATATATGTGTTCATAGATACTCTCTGTTCCATAGAATTCTCAAGGAAGCATCCCCACATGTTCATATCATGGTATTTTGATATTATGTTTACATTAATTGCAGACCCATATTGTGGTAGTTGGGCCTATTTGATGACATTGAGATTATATCTCTAGGAGCGGTAGTAGTGAATATGGTCGAGCTCGACACAATCAAGGAGGGTGACATCATAGGAGTTTTTGAGGAAGAGGATCCACACCCCAGAGATGGGAAACATCATGTAGACACTGGTACAAGTATTATGACTCACTTACAGAGGAAGGTACATGGCCTCAAGGAATCTATTGTCTCATTTCCTATCGATAAGAATTCCAACAAGGGTATGTTGTAGATCATGACCTATAAGAACTCTAACCCATATTGTTTAGTAAACGAGACATAAATTGATCTGATCCAACCTCCTAGATCCAACATATTTCCAAATATAAAAGGAAACCTGATGAGCTCCTTGCTGAGCACATTGCCGAGCGGTGTACGAAATATAGTGATCCTGGATAAAATCTCATCTATACATCAATGGGAGGTAGGGTAATCCATAGTTACTCCTTATCTAGATGTCTAAAATTGATCTAGATAATCTCATGTACCCCAACATAGTATATTCCATAGTGTATGTTAAGTGGTTGTGATGTGTGTCACTAAATCTGCCTGAGTGATGTGATAACCCTCCTCCGGATATGGATCAAGCTGTTAAATAGGCTGTTACATAGACCCCTACACTTTCCACTCCATAATTCATCGATCCTTAATATCATGTTGATGATCCCATACATGCACTGGTGGTTTGGGATCCTCCTATAGATAGGATCCCCCACTATGTAGACCTGATAGATGCTCCAGTAGCTCGACTAGATGCCTTGGAAATGACACAGTTGACAATCACACCCAATGGGAAAACATATTTGGCATGAGTTGACAACATATACGCACCCCAAAAATCAATAACCCTACCTTATCTCCCATAAATGGTATGGAATACCCACTATAACATCTGACCTTCTCCATATCAAGGTGCAGAACCATGCTAGGAAAACTAGAGAAACAATTGGCTGCCATGATCTATTATTTTGTGCAGACATTGGAAGGGCCAATGTTCGTCTTGTATAACCAAAAACCCAGTGGGACCATTAATGATTGGGAAGATCTTCATGGGTGGTTTTAATTGTATATAATATCAATAACATTCAATATAAGCATCTCAGACCTCTACAAGATAAATAAAATACCAGATGAGCGAGTCATAGAGTTTTTATCCATGTATAAATGCATTACATATTCACTAGACATGATAGTGACACAAGAGTAGTTTCTAATGACATGATATGGGAAATATTAAAAATTAACTAGTACCATTCCTCAACAATGAGAATTTCCTAGATGGATTTTTAGGTTTTCTAATAATGCTCAGTGCGTAGAGTAAGCCTTGTAGTATGCAAAGAAGGCATTCCCATTGCCTCCTCTAGTTCCTGCATGAGGAGCCATAAAGGTTGAGACTTACACCATTACATCTATAGTGGTCTATTTACTTCTAGAATTGTTACCGATAGAGCCCAACCCATAGAATCACAAATGTTACTATCCTCATGTCTATCCTTCAACTCAACACAGTCTATCAATAAATCAATAGGTGCAACTGCAAAATACACCACCACCACCTACGCGGGAAAATATGGTTCCATCCCCATGTTAGGATTGATCATGTCATTGGGGCCTATCCTCCAAAGGTCATTTAATCGATAAAAAGACCTAAACCAACACATTTGATGAAGATCGTGATGCATGTTATTTCCAAAGTGTATATGATCAAAGGATTTGGATGTTTCTATAATTTAGGAATATGTAGGAGGATGATCTCACTGATCTCCTCGACTAATGCCCTTATCATAGGTTCCATGGACATACCATTAATCAATTATATGTGTTCATGGAATAGATCTAAGACCATGTTAAATATAATGTATTTAGATTGGGTCATGCCTCGATAAATTTAGCATGAATCATTGCAAATCTTGACAACAACAATGAAAGTGTGTGGCGGAAAGTCTCCAGCTGCGAGTCTCATAAGTATGATGCCTGAGTGGATCGCAAGGCAGTTTATCATGAACATGTTATCATTTATTCCAATTTGATTCAGCTGAAGACTCCTGAAGCTATTGCAACTCTAACTACCGCTTCTTCATCCTCATCTTAACCTTCTACTTCTCTGATGAGTAGGCACTGACAGTGCAAGGGAACACAAATCCCCCAACCTGTGGCCATTCCATCTCACACCCTCAATGATTTCATGCCTCAAGAGATGGAAATATCCCCCAGAATTCGACTTCCATTAGTATATTCCTTATATAATGAGTTGGAATACACCTCTATACGTACTTTCAAGTTGGTGTATCCCTATATGTATCCAAACTATGAGGACTATCTATATTTTTCTCATAATGTTCCCAGTCAACACCATTTTTGATGAGACTATTGCAATGTGAATCGTTAGAATGCTCAGGCCAGTACTGCATGCTAATACCATGAATGCTATTGATAATAAACTGCATGCTCAATGCAGAGCTTAGAAGCCATAGATCTCTCATCACGTCTTTTCAGATTCATTGTCGTCGCTGTTTATGCAACTATACCACACATAACTTCCATGACCATGCCATGATATTACATGACCATATTTAGAAAGACCTCTGTAACCTGAAATTTATCCTGTAATAATTTTTTGAGTGTTTTTTAATGAGAAATGAGACATCACTTAAACCAGCTTGATTCCACCAGTTTGTCCGGAAATTCCCATCATAAATCCCGCCATAGTGTAACCTATTCATGGAAAAAATGTTATCCTTGAATGATTGTGTGATGTCGTTAAAAACCAAAAAATCATTCCTAAAAATCTATATATTACCAAGGACCCTTCTATCATAATATAGGTGAGATGCAATCGTAGAAGCCCTATAGAGCCCCCACAAGTTAGAGGTAGATGTTATAGAAGATGAAAATTTCAATGCACAATCTATTGAGCAATCATAATTTTACATCATTATTTATTTTTTCAGAGAATATGTGAGTTTACTCATGTAGGGGAACATCCACCCATTATACATCATTTTATAGTTAAATGTCTTGGAATTATATCCCTATCTCGTCCACATAGGTTCTTGGATAAATCTCATTCCAACATGGATTCTTCACAATCTCGAACAAACTGAAGTAGATTTGAATCCCTATGACCAGATGGTTAAAGGTTATAACCGAAAGAGAAAATGTTGTGAGTCAAAATACACCTAAATACAGAAATTTGTTGTCCTAATTTCAAACCCTATAATTTTGGTTGTCTTAAAGGATACCACATACAATGTTCTAGTGGGTAGACCCTGACTCCATCTACATGTAGTAATTCCCTCCTCATATCATCAATTCCTCATGTACTCCATCCACGGTGAGTTATAATGCTCCATGATGACCCGTCTCCTTTCATTTTTTGTGAAGCTCTCTATATGGATGTGGTATATTACAGGGGAATGGATGAGCTTGTTCAGATCAAGAATGTTGAGTTTACTATCATTGTGGTTGACCCATAGACAGACATTGATGATTCCTTCATCTTCCAGATTCATTTATTAGAGGCCACCACCAAATTATTGGGACACTAATTTTTCATTTCCATAAGCAGGGGAAGACTTATTCCCATATATATGGAACATCGTAAGATTACACCATACTTTTACCTAGGATAGGCTATTATGATACAATAGCCTATTAACCAAGTGAGGTGTTTGGATGTTCGTCTCATGGCTACATCTTTTCATCAAAACTGTTTGTCCCAAAGAGCTATATTGAATTGACACCAGTAGAACTAGAAATTCTTTTCTGATATCATCATTCATGGAATCCTTGGTCCAAGACCAGATGGAAACGGGTTGACATATTTTGTTTCCATGGTTTCACATGGAAAGAGTCCCCTAAAAAGATTCCATCTCTGTTCAAGGTGTCATTATTTTTCCTTCATGGTCAAATAACTCAGAAGAATAGCCTCTTACCATTGATTCATATATCTAGGATGATAATGGGGATTAAGAAGATGCTTCTCCCGCATTACAGAAAGGAATATCCACCACATTCAATGAGCTGTTATTTATGAATATTGGCACTGAGACATATCTTGGGTGAACATTGATCAGTGCATCTATGCTAGTAGAGGAACAACAATAATATGTAGACTTCCTAAAGAAACATGAAGATGTGTTTTCACATATTAATTTTGAGATTCAATGTATATACCCTTATGTAACACCCGAGACATTTATGATATATAAATCTTCAAAGGAATCTTTTTTACACAACACTTGCTTGGCTTGCTTTACAAGAAATCGCGACCTTCCTCGATAGCTTGTATCGTACGCGATACCGAGTTTCACTAAACAACAATATGCTATTAAAATATTATTAAAACTAGCCGTTATAAATAGTAATAACCACTTTTTGAAATTTTATAAATTTTATTTTTCAAAATGGACTTCATTTTTTGGATTCGGAATATCGAAATTATCTTAGGGTGACATTTTTGTATTTTTCTGAAAACATTCAATTTTTGATGAATGGTGAAACCACTGAGTGGTAGTTAAAAAACTGATTTTTCATAAAACATAATTTTACCGCTTCTGTGAGTGGAATTTCAAAAATCCGAGAGACACGGTTGATGTCAGTAAGTAAAATGTGGTTCAATGAGATGAAAATAATTTTTTGGTAAATAGTAACTTTTTACTTTTTTTACCACGGTTAAAAGTAAATATGGTAATTAAGGGTAAAGATGATATTATTATTACCCTAACACATGTCCTAATTCTATTGGATAAGTGTAATTCGACCAAAAACAAACTTTGGAATAAAATATGACCATTTAGGCCCACTTGGATTAGATTAGGACATTTATTATTAATTTATTTAAAGAAGGGTTAAAATAGTTAAAATCAAAGTTTAATAAGTAAATAATTTTTAATATAGGGTTATACATAAGATAAATTCGACTATAAATATTAATTAGAAAGCTAAAATGATTTCCTACATAATGGTATTTTATTTGTAATTTTTAGACATTAAATAATATAATTTATTTATGACATAATGATGATGCAGTAATTATCTTATTAATGAAATATTGACATAATTGATGTTATAAACACCAAAATAAATGTAATTTGAGACTTTTTATGAATCCCACTAATTTTCTAGGTTAATATGACATGTTAGTATTTATTTAATTAACTTGTTTTGAACTAATAATTCTATTATGATTTTCAAAAAAATCAATTACAAAATAGTGTCAAAATTGACATAAAATAGTTTTTTAAAACAAATATTATATTGGTAATTGTTATTTTATTCCTAAAAATTTAAGGTTCGGCCAAATGACTTAGCTAAGGTTATATATATTAATAATAAACAACTTGGGGTTCGTTTGGCTGCTTATAGTAAGTATATTAACCTTATAGTATAAGAACACAAGAAGACATGGTAAAAGTAAAATTATTTAACTTAATGTTAAATCTAAATGATAAGGTTAAAATAGGTACCTAAACTTGTCCAAATTATATTGGATGAGATGATTTCGACCCATCCACACCTTAGCATCTAAATAAATCAATTTGGAGCTATTTAAAACCGAACTTGACTTTATAATAAAATAATATTTTTTGTTATTCCAAAGGTGCCCCTCTCCTATATTATAAAAGGGCACCTCCTCCCTCTCTTCCTCACACCACATTGAACCTTCAAGATCGGCCAACCCCTGCCACATTCTCCTATCCACTTCCCTAGAGACATTCTAGAGGTCCTGGTCTTCTTCAAAGACAAATTTTAGTACCCTAAAAGAATGTCTCAAAGAAGCACTTCAAAGAAGAGGTAATGTCCGTTATCGATTCTTTCATCTTTATTCATTCCTCCACTTATTCTTCTTTAGTTGTTTCATTATGAAGTAATAACATCAGTATCACTCATATACTGATATTATAAGTATGAAACAACCCTATTTCACCATCTATCCATCCTATGGAAAAATAAATCACCGCGCGTGCGTACGTACGGAATACCGTCTCCACGCCGTGGTGTAATCTATTTTCCACCACCAACTTACTTGGATGGGTATAATGGTGTATATAATGATTATATATGACTATTATAAAGTTATATTGATTCTGAAATAGTGTACATACACTCCAATACAATTCCACGATCATAGGAACGATATCATCACTCGTGCGTACGCACGGAATACCGTCTCCACGATGTGATGCGACTCGTTCTACATGATCTTCATTTCCTAATGATTATATAAATGAATTGAATGAATGAATATGATATATATTACACTAATAACATTCTGGAAATTATGTATCTATAACCTAAAGATAAGAATAATAATTTATTCGACAAAACACGCATAAGAACAAAAAGTTATAAACACCTGAATAACAAGTAGCAATGAAATATTACTACTAAGAAGCTACGAATATGACCATATATGATATCATAAAAATAGGTATGACTCTGGAATAAGTCAATAACATTATTTACATCATTATACAGGAGGTTCAGACACTTACAAAGCAAGTCGAACCTAAGGTAAGGGAAATATCACAATCTCATTTTTATCCGAGATTTTTTATACTTTTGAAATTTACTGGGGTGTATTTTATTATCCACATCCATTTTTCATCAATATGTAGTATTATTTCCATCCACCTACAATTGTTTGAATCCAATTTTACCCTTTCGTGAGTTTTTAGTAAAAGATATGAAAGGAATCTTTTGTCGTTTTTCGTACGAGGTACTTTTTGACTTTTCCGACAAAAGTACGAAGAATGTTTTTTTTAATTCATACGAAATGAATGGATTTTAAAAAAATTATTTCCAAGAAGCATCCTTTACAAGTCTTCAAGTTTATTTTTAAACAACTTATTTTAGTTTAAAGTTGTATGACATGTTAAGAAAGGAAAAATGTTTTTGAAGAAGAAAGGATATTTTCCTCAAGAATGGAGTTCACGTGTTTTATCAAAATTATTTTCCATCTAAGATAATAAAGGGTTCAGTTCTTATCCCTATTATTACATTGATTTCATTATGTTGTGATGAAATTATTTTTATGAATTCCTTTATCTTATATGAATTATTTTATGATGTCATGTTGTTTAAGAATCCCATTTTTATTACTTGGGTTATGCAATGATGTGTGATTTAAGATTTTGTGGCACACATAAGAATGGTATCATTATGAGATGTGTGGGACCTATATCTCCCTCCAATTCATTGGGTAAAGATTTTATATCTCATGAGATATACATGGTTGGAATGGTAGGTTATACCGGTTCAGTGAAACAGGACTGAAACGAGGGTGACTCGGTTCAGAAAGGGACTTTGTCCACTAAGATAGTCTTGGCAATGAGTCTTGACTAACAAGAAATGATTCTCTATTATTATGTGTGTATGCCACAAAGTTTCATGTTTTAAGTTATGATTATTGTGATTACATTTCACTGCCATGATTTACCCCATGTTATGAAATTACGATCTCTTTTGCAGGTTAAGATTTCCAAAAGTTATGTGCTTGTGTATACGATGTGATTGATATTTCTTTTGTTTACCCTTACTGAGCATTTGAGCTCACCCTTTTGTATTTTTTATTTCCCCAGGTCAGGAAGAAGGTTATTAAGTAGGATATGCCAAAAAGGGACTCTAGATATGATGAAATAAGTGGGAGGCAAAGTTGATGCTTTATGAACCAGTTGTTTATGTTTCCCAGTTTCTAAAGACACTATACCTATACGGTCCTTTCGTGGTTTTGTTATATGTTGTAATAAGTATGCTTCAATTTTGAAGTATTAAAAATTTATGTAAATTATGGTTCGTTATAGTTGGTATCAGAGGAAAGGTATAGTCAACCTTTGGAAACTAGGATGTGAAACCCTTAGTAAGAACCCTAAAGATAAGTCTAAGCATAGAACACAATCATAGTGTTTTAGAAATGGCCATGAATAACCTAGGATAAGACCTTGAGTGTGAAATTTTATTCTTGATTATGTGGTTTTCCTATTATAATTAGTGTTTCTCACACTATTCTTCTTGGTTTTAGTCAATGGCTGGAACCCGAAGGAACCGTGTTAATGCGGAATGCGATGGGAAATGCAATGATTGTCCCCCTGAGCAACCAAACGTTATGGGAGCTGGAATGAAAAATCTTGTAGCCATGCTCACACAACTTTCTGAAGCTATGAATCATGCATGACTTCCAAACGAGCAAAGGAAGGAGCAACATTCTGTTGAATCCTTCATGAGGCAGCGTCCACCTTCTTTCAGCGGGTCTACTGATCCATTAGTTGCTGAAGAATGGATTAGTACTACTGAAAAGATATTTTTAGTTCTTCAATGTTCTGAACATGATAATGTCATCCTAGCAGTGTATCGTTTGGAAGGAGATGCTGATCAATGGTGGAATCTTATTAAGAATATGAGGCAAAGGGATGAAATTGAGTCCATGGAATGGGACGAGTTCAAGAACTTATTTTTCAATAAGTACTTCCCTCGTATTCTCCGAAAAAAGATGGAGAAATAGTTTCTTGAACTGAAGCAAAAGGATGATGAATCTGTTGGTACGTATGAAGAAAATTTTACAAGACTTGCAAGGTACGCTTCTGGTATTATTATCCAACCTGAGAGTAAGATCGATCGATTCTTTAGTGGCTTAAAACCAAGTCTTCGAAGGGCGTTATCCATAAGGGACTTCAATAGCTACGAGGAAATCGTTCGATGTGCTCTCAATGTTGAGACGGAGATTGGAGTAACCCATCAGTCATATGGGTTTGATAAGAAGAGGAAAATGGAATTCAAAGGAAAATCTAAAGAGCACACTGAAAAGAAGATGAGCTTTCCCTTATGCTCAAAGTGTGGAAAGAAACATGGAGGGAGTTGTCTTAAAAGGAAAAGTAAATGTTTCAAATGTGGAAAGGAAGTTCATCGGGCATTTGAATGCCGCGATGATGGGAAGAAGATGTCTAATGATGCGGACAAAGGAAGGGATACACAGAATGAACCTACTACACTTCAATGTTTCAAGTGCAAGGAGATGGGGCATTATGCCAATAAATGCCCAAATCCAAGGGTTGATGATGATGGTCGACGTCAACAAACTCTTAAGGCTAAAGACAAAGGAAAGTCACATTCAATTTCTATCAGTGATGTGGAGTACGATAATGATGTGGTGAAAGGTACACTTACCATCCACTCTAAAGTAGAAAATGTTTTATTTGATTCTGGATCCACCCACTCTTTTATTTCTGATGAATTTTCTGAGGGTATCACCGTATTACCTCAGCAATTAGATGTTGAGTTAGCTGTGACAACACCTAATGGCACTACAGTCGCATCAAAAGTTTATAATTCTTCTCCGATCGAAGTTTGTGGGAAAGTGCTTCCTGAAAATCTTGTGATCCTTCCTATAGTGGAATTTGATGTGATTCTTGGCATGGATTTTCTTTCTTTATATGGAGCTCATATTAATTTCCAAATAAGGGAAGTCACTTTTCATATTCCAGATCAATCTATGATTGTCTATCAATGCAAGGATTAACATAACCTTCCAGTGTAAATTTCTTCCATTTTATGGGTATTGATTCCACTAAATGAAGGTTATTTATCTCAAATGGTTGGTGAGAAACTCATGATTAAGAATATGCCTATTGTACGGGAGTTTGATGATGTCTTTCTGGAGGAATTACCGGGTCTTCCACCAAATCGTGAAATTGAGTTTTCAATAGAACTCGTACCGGGTGCTTTGCCTATTTCAAAGACACCTTATAGAATGGCCCCAATTGAGTTGCAGGAATTGAAGAAGCAACTCCAAGAGAATCTTGATAAGGGATTCATATTCCCTAGTGCATCACCTTGGGGAGCACCTATTCTTTTTGTTAAGAAGAAAGATGGATCAATGAGACTCTGCATTGATTATCGAGAACATAACAAGATCAATATCAAGAACAAATATCCTCTCCCACGCATTGATGACTTATTTGACCAACTGCGTGGAGCTCAATACTTTTCCAAGATTGATCTTCGTTCAGGGTATCATCAATTAAGGGTCAAAAGGGAGGATATACCAAAGACGGCTTTCCGTACAAATTATGGACACTATGAATTTATAGTGATGCCATTTAGTCTTACTAATGCCCCTGATATCTTCATGGATCTGATGAATAGAGTCTTTAGATACTATCTTGATCAATTTGTGGTAGTCTTTATAAACGATATTCTTGTCTATTAAAAGAGCAAGGAAGAACATGAAGATCACTTGAGAATTATATTGAAGACCCTGATAAAGGAGAATCTTTATGCCAAATTTACCAAGTGTGAATTTTGGCTTCAAAAAGTTGCATTTTTGGGTCACATAATCTCAAAAGAGGGGATATTTGTGGATCTAGAAAAAATAGAGGTTATCGAAAGATGGTCGAGACCAATAACAGTAACTGAGATCCGATGTTTTCTTGGTTTGGCTGGATATTATCAACATTTTGTGAAAGATTTTTCACGATTATCTAATCCACTCACCAAGTTGACTCGGAAAGGAGTTAAGTTTGTCTGGACGAAGGAATGTGAAGAGAATTTCAAGGAGTTGAATAGAAGGTTATCCAGTGCACCTGTGCTCACACTGCCTTGTAGTGGAGAAAGGTTTGTGATCTACAGTGATGCATCCAAGAAGGGATTGGGGTGTGTTCTTATGCAAAATGATATGGTGATAGCTTATGCCTCATGACAGTTGAAAATCCATGAGCAAAATTACCCAACACATGATTTGGAGTTAGCTGAGGTAATCTTTGCATTAATGATTTGGAGTCATTACCTTTATGGTGAAAGGTGTGATATTTATACTGATCATAAAAGTTTAAAGTATATTTTCACACAAAAGGAGCTGAATATGCGTCAAAGAAGATGGTTGGAGCTGATTAAGGATTATGACTGCTCAATCCATTACCACCATGGGAAAGAAAACAAGGTGGAAGATGCATTAAGTCGACAAGACCATGCTAGTTTATCCATGATGAGGATCACAAAAGATCCAATATTTATGGATTTACAAAGGATGGATCTTGGAATTATAATGAAAGGGGAAAAATATTATCTTTCTCAAATGAATGTTTAACCATCTATACATGTGAAGATTAAAGAGGCACAGAAAGAAGATGTTGAGTTACAAAAGAAGGTGAGAAATGCTCCTGAATTCAACCTTGATTGTGATGGGATAATAAAGTTCAGGAATCGGGTTTGTGTTCGTCCCATCCCCGAATTAAAGAAGGAGCTGCTGGATGAGGCTCATAGTTCTTCATTCTCTATTCATCCTGGAATCACGAAGATGTATAGGGATCTGAAAGAGTACTTCTGGTGGGATGGCATGAAAATAGATGTTGCTGAATATGTCTCTCGATGCTTGGTTTGTCAACAAGTTAAAGCTGAGAGACATAAGTCTAAGGGGATGTTACAACCATTACCCATACCCGAATGGAAATGGGAAAACATCACTATGGACTTTGTCACAGGACTTCCTAAAACATCCAAAGGCAATAATGCTATCTGGGTCATAGTTGAACGTCTTAAAAAGTCTGCACACTTCATTAATATTGGAGAGGATTTCTCTCTGGATCATCTTGCCAGGATATATGTAAAGTAAGTGGTAAGATTTCATGGAGTACCACTTTCTATTATATCTGATCGGCATCCGAGATTTACCTCGAAGTTCTGGCGAAGTCTTCAGCATATTCTGGATACAGAGTTGAGTTTCAGCACTTCTTATCATCCTCAGACAGACGGTCAGTCTGAGAGAACAATTCAAACCCTAGAAGATATGTTGAGAGCTTGCTCTATGGATTTCAAAGGAGGTTTGGATCAAGACCTACCTTTGGTAGAATTTTCTTATAATAATAGCTTTCACTCCAGTATTCAGATGGCTCCTTATGAAGCTCTCTATGGAAAGAAATGTAGGACTCCCACTTGTTGGGATGAAGTTGGGGAAAGAAAGCTATTAGGACCTGATCTCGTTGATGAAATGGCAGAAAAGGTCACATCTATTCAACAACACATAAGAGAAGCTCAGAGTCGACAGAAAAGTTATGCCGACAACCGAAGAAAATACATAGAGTTTGAAGTGGGTGATAATGTGTTCTTATGAATATCTCCCTGGAAGAGGGTTATGAGATTTGGAAAGAAGGGGAAGTTGAGCCCTAGATATATCGGTCCTTTCGAAATACTGGATCGTGTTGGGAAGGTAGCTTACCGATTGGAACTTCCACCGAATCTCTCTCAAGTTCACGATGTGTTCCATGTATCTCTCCTGAGAAAGTACATACCTAATCCTTCACATGTACTCAGCTCAGATGTTGTACCGCTGGAGCAAGATCTTTCTTATGAAGAACAACTGATAGAGATTCTGGATCGTAGCGAAAAAGTCCTACGAAACAAGACCACTCGATTGGTGAAAGTTTTATGGAGGAACCACCAATTAGAAGAAGCTACATGGGAGCTTGAGGATATAATGAGGGAGAGGTATCCTCATCTGTTTGTTACAAAGTGACGAATTTTGAGGGAAAAATTCATTTTAAGGGGGGGGGGGGGGTAGAATGTAACACCCGAGACTTGTATGTTATATAAATCATCAAAGGAATATTTTTTACACAACACTTGCTTGGCTTTCTTTACACTAAATCGCGACCTTCCTCGATAGCTTGCGTCGTACGCGATACCGAGTTTCACTAAACAACGATATGCTATTAAAATAATATTAAAACTAGCCGTTATGAATAGTAATAACCACTTTTTGAAATTTTATAAATTTTATTTTTCAAAATGGACTTCATTTTTGGATTCGGAATATTGAAATTAGCCTAGGGTGAAATTTTGGTATTTTTCTATAAACTTTCAATTTTTGATGAATAGTGAAACCACTAAGTGGTAGTTAAAAAACTGAATTTTTCATAAAACATAATTTTACCGCATCTGTGAGTGGAATTTCAAAAATCCGAGAGACACGGTTGAAGTCAGTAAGTAAAATTTGGTTCAATGAGATGAAAATAATTTTTTGGTGAATAGTAACTTTTTACTTTTTTTACCACGGTTAAAGGTAAATAGGGTAATTAAGGGTAAATATGATATTATTATTACCCTAACACATGTCCTAATTCTATTGGATATGTGTAATTCGACCCAAAACAAACTTAGGAATAAAATATGACCATTTAGTCCCACTTGGATTAGATTAGGACATTTATTATTAATTTATTTAAAGAAGGGTTAAAATAGTTAAAATCAACGTTTAATAAGTAAATAATTTTTAATATAGGTTTATACATAAGATAAATTCGACTATAAATATTCATTAGAAATATAAAATGATTTCCTACATAATGGTATTTTATTTCTAATTTTTATACTTTAAATAATTTAATTTATTTATGACACAATGATGATGCAGTAATTATCTTATTAATGAAATATTGACATAATTGATGTTATAAACACCAAAATAAATGTAATTTGAGACTTTATATGAATCCCACTAATTTTCTAGGTTAATATGACATGCTAGTATAGATGAAATTAACTTGGTTCGAACTAATAAGTCTATTATGATTTTCACAAAAATCAATTACTAAATAGTGTCAAAATTGACATAAAATAGTTTTTTAAAGCAAATATTATATTGGTAAATGTTATTTTATTCCTAAAAATCTAAGGTTCGGCCAAATGACTTAGATAAGGTTATATATATTAATAATAAACAACTTGGGGTTCGTTTGGCTGCTTATAGTATGTTTATTAACCTTATAGTATAAGAACACAAGAAGACATGGTAAAAGTAAAATTATTTAACTTAATGTTAAATCTAAATGATAAGGTTAAAATAGGAACCTAAACTTGTCTATATTCTATTGGATGAGATGATTTCGACCCATCCCCACCTTAGCATCTAAATAAATCAATTTGGAGCTATTTAAAACAGAACATGACTTTATAATAAAATAATATTTTTAGTTATTCCAAAGGTGCCCCTCTCATACCTTATAAAAGGGCACCTCCTCCCCCTCATCCTCACACCACATTGAGCCTTCAAGCTCGGCCAACCCCTGCCACGTTCTCCTCTCCACTTCCCTAGAGACATCCTAGAGGTCCTGGTCTTCTTCAAAGACCAATTTTAGTACCCTAAAAGAAGGTCTCAAAAAAGCACTTCAAATAAGAGGTAATGTCTGTTACCGATTCTTTCATCTTTATTTCTTCTTCCACTTCTTCTTCTTTAGTTGTTTCATTATGAAGTAATAACATCAGTATCACTCATATACTGATATTATAAGTATTAAACAACCCTATTTCACCATCTATCCATCCTACGGAAAAAGAAATCACCGCGCGTGCATACGTACGGAATACCGTCTCCACGCCGTGGTGTAATCTATTTTCCACCACCACCTTACTTGGATGGGTATAATGGTGTAAATAATGACTATATATGACTATTATAAAGTGATATTGATTCTGAAATAGTGTACATACACTCCAATACAATTGCATGATCATAGGAACGATATCATCACTCGTGCGTATGTACGGAATACCGTCTCCACGATGTGATGCGACTCGTTGTACATGATATTCATTTCATAATGATTATATAAATGAATTGAATGAATTAATATGATATATATTACAATAATAACATTCTGGAAATGAGGTATCTATAACCTAAAGAGAAGAATAAGAATTCATTCGACAACACACGCATAAGAACAAAAAGTTATAAACACCTGAATAACAAGTAGCAATGAAATATTACTACTAAGAAGATAAGAATATGACCATATATGATATCATAAAAATAAGTATGATTCTGGAATAAGTCAATAACATTATTTAAATCATTATACAGGAGGTTCAGACACATACAAAGCAAGTCAGACCTAAGGTAAGGGAAATATCACAATCTCATTTTTATCCGAGATTGTTTATACTTTTGAAATTTACTGGGGTGTATTTTATCATCCACATCCATGTTTCCTCAATATGTAATATTATTTACATCCACCTAAAATTGTTTAAATCCAATTTTACCCTTCGGTGAGTTTTTAGTAAAAGATATGAAAGGAATCTTTTTTCGTTTTTCGTACGAGGTACTTTTTGACTTTTCCGACAAAAGTACGAAGAATGTTTTTTTTAACTTATACGACATGAATGGATTTTTAAAACATTATTTCCAAGAAGAATCCTTTACAAGTTTTCATGTTTATTTTTAATCAACTTCTTTTAGTTTAAAGTATTATGACATGTTAAGAAAGGAAAAATGTTTTTGAAGAAGAAAGGATATTTTCCTCAAGAATGGAGTTCAAGTTTTTTATCAAAATTATTTTCCATCTAAGATAATAAAGGGTTCTGTTTTTATCCCTACCATTACATTTATTTTATTATGTTTTGATGGAATTATTTTTATGAATTCCATTATCTTATATGAATTGTTTTATAATGTCATGTTGTTTAAGAATCCCATTTTTATTACATGGGTTATGCAATGATGTATGATTTAAGATTTTGTGGCACACATAAGAATGGTATCATTATGAGATGGGTGGGACCTATATCTCCCTCCAATGCATTGGGTAAGGAAATTATATCTCATGAGATAGAAATGGCTAGAACAGTAGGTTATACCGGTTCAGTGAAACATGACTGAAACGAGGGTGACTTGATTCAGAAAGGGACTTTGTCCACTAAGATAGTCTTGGCAATGAGTCTCGACTAACAAGAAATGATTCTCTATGATTATGTGGGTATGACACAAAGTTTAATGTTTTAAGTTATGATTATTGTGATTACTTTTCACTGCCATGATTTATCCCATGTTATGAAATTATGATCTCTTTTGCAGGTTAAGATTTCCAAAAGCTATGTGCTTGTGTATACGATGTGATTGATATTTCTTTTGTTTACCCTTACTGAGCATTTGAGCTCACCCTTTTGTAGGTTTTCTTTCCCCAGGTCAGGAAGAAGGTTATTAAGTAGGATATTCCAAAAAGGGACTCTAGATATGATGAAATAAGTGGGAGGCAAAGTTTATGCTTTATGAACCAGTTGTTTATGTTTCCCAGTTTCTAAAGACACTATACATATACGGTCCTTTAATGGTTTTGTTATATGTTGTGATAAGTATGCTTCAATTTTGAAGTATTAACAATTTATGTAAAGTATGGGTCATTATACCTTAGGTCACTATCCATCATCTTAGCCACTAGACAAGTCAAAATAGATTCATAAATCCTCCCAGTAAGATGCACCCATCTCACAATGCCATGGTTGAGGCCAAATTTGATAAGCTCATCATGTCCAACATCATCAAGGAAGTTGAGTACCCCATATGGTTAGTGGACATCATTACAACCAAGAAGAAGAATTTGTATATTAGAGTATGCATCAACTTCTCAGATCATAACAACCACTAACCTAAGGATGGTTTTCCCCTTTCTGGTGAAGAAGTTATATATCAATGCCACTCCCAGATTGTTGGATCTATCCTTCATTTATGGTTATTCAATGTATAATAAAATCCAAAATTCCCACAAATATGTTTAATATACTCCTTTCAATGTTCCCCAGGGTACCATCTACTATCGCGTAATTCAATTAGGTTAGAAAAAAGCAGGATCCCTCTACCAACATGAACCACACTGTATCGTCCTGATGATCCCCGAGAAAATAGTGGATAGATACTTGGATTATTTGGTGGTCAAATAACAACATATTCAGGACCATCTCAAGGATATTTTGAAAGCTTTCATCTTCTTTCACTCATGATAGCTGATGATGAACCCATTAATATGTTCTTTCTAGGATACCTCTAGAATGTTCATCTGTTTAATTTTTCGATAAAAAGGAATCAAGATCTACATAGGTAAGAGAAAATCTATCATCTAGATTCCACCTTTGAGCAACCTCAAGGAGTCTTAAGGCCACTATGTCCATGTATCCTATATATTCCAATTAATCATGATTCTAGTTGGCAAGTGTAATCCATTTTAAAGGAAAATGAATAAAGGTACAATCTACTTGTGGGAAAAAGAATGCTAGACCACTTTTGGATAGATCAATTGTTATCTATTGTAGCCTTCAGTTCAGATTCCATTTGTATCTAGTAATACATTAGTCATCTATATGACCACCATGAACTGAGCCCTCTATGTATTTCTCACCCAAAAGAATAGGAATATTATAGAGAATAATTTCTTCTATATCAATCACATGCTCCTCAATGCAGATTACATATATTCTCATATCAAGGAGAGCTTCCTTACAATAGTTTTCATAGTGAAAGAGTTGTAAAACTACCTATAACATCATGATATATAGATAATTTCCCGAGTGGACCCAATAAAATAAATTATGAACCACTATATGTTGATAGACCGCCTAGAACATTTAGTGGTGATTCTTCAGTAGCTTGACATTAGATTCATTAGTAATAAGGCCTTCAAGGGTTAAGTAATGGAATATTTTCTAGCCACTCACATGGTACCCATTGCGAATACTCTGGATCAGGCTTTTCTAGAAAATGATATGATATTAGTGGATCTGTCTATGCCATGTTGGAAGATGCACTCGGTTGAACCCTCTAGGAGTCCCACCTGTTGAAGGATCAATGATCTAAGGCTCAATAGAGTAGGCTTGAGGATTGTCTCCATCATGACTACACAGGTTTTCTTAACTTATTCATTATTAATATCAATGGAATGCACTGGAATCAAGGTGTACTTTTAGTCTCTCATCACTGGTCTCTTGTGATTAATGTTCCACACCTACATGTGAAAGGGGACATCGATCTAGTCATCCTGAAGATTAATGGTGACTATATCATCAAGAAGCCTATGTTCATGACCATTCTCAACTACGATCACCATGAGGTGGACATGTTTGTTTCTTCACCAAAGGATAGTAAATGTCCCCAGTCAAAATTGTATGACTAGTCTTGTTTTTTTTCTCACAGAGCCTGACCAGGATGACACATTCATTCATGCGGCACATCAAAGAGTCATTTCCCCTATCAGTTCAAATGATGATATAATAGAAAAGGAAAAAATACTTAGCACTAATTATTCCACATAAGATCATTAGGATCTCCCCTATAGCTAATTTTTCATTTGATTCGATGACTTCATTCTAATATTACCTTCCACACAGAAATCGTCTATCAAACAGATCTAAACGCGAGTGAATCCATCTCCTTGTAGTTCAGTTCACCATCCAGAGCAGTCCAATCTTATATTAGACTCTTTAAATACATGGTATTGATGAAAGTTTCCTCCACTGAATTAAAGGAAGTGATATTACATGGGTTATGAAGGTGTTCTATGCTAGTTCTTGGGGTGCTCATTGGGCAGGGATGATATTCTTCCACCAGATTTGATGTTTGGGTTACTTCTGGCCCATCATGGTCCATGTCGGTATCATTTTTTCCAAAATATTCCCCACATGATTGATCCATTTCCACACTATGAACCACCCACTATATCCCCTCCACACATCAAATTATACTTATCCATTTGCATAGTGGGGACACAATATTGTGTGTCCGTACCCACCGGAAACAACTTGCCAGTTCAGGTTCATTCTTCCCATTGATATTTCTTTTCCATGTTAAATGAAACTATTTATCTCACAGAATTCAATACCTGATCTATTGTTTTATTCATGATATCCAAGATCATCCATTAGTTTGGATTCCCTTACACTACTCTAACCGATAACCAAACTAACTCTTGGAGGGATGAGTTAAATAAGTCATATTCCATGTACATTATATAGTCAAACCACACATATCTCTACTATAAACATGAATTTGAAAAAATTAAGGTGTTCAACAGGAACCTCTCCTGATTTTTTCATGAGTTTGTGGTCTTGAAAAATATAAGTTGTCTAGAAAATCTTGATAATGCTTTCCAGGATAATCAAATGGTGACTCGTAATTCCTCCCAAGTGACTCTATATTCCCTAGTATACGTAATAGAGGTATTACTTCCCATCAATATTCATTTTTGGTCACAATGTATATCCCTCTATGATCAAAATATGTCAAGAAGTGTATCTTAAGTACATCTAGTAGAACATAATGATTTGGACGGGAATATGATTTAGGCCTTTAATAATCTTGGGAAGCCCCAAAACAATATTTCCATAGATTTTAATAATCAAGTACACCTCTAATCATTCTAACAAGGTGACATGGTTTTAGCTCTAAGGATGACAATGATAACCATTAGGATACTAAAAAAGTTAGAGCCCATATTGAAGGGACCCTACATCGTCCACCATATTTATCCCCATAATTCATACTCTTTGGTCACAATGGATTGTGTTTGAGTTACTCCTCACACCAATTCCAAGATCATCAAATGATAAATTTGAAGAGTGTGTTTCTCATCATGAATATCATTAAATTGACACATGTTCCCAAATATATGACCTTAAACTAGGATTTCATGTCCAAGAAACACCAAATTAAACAGGGAACCCTATTCCAGGTATCATGACTTTAATCTATGTAAATTTACCCCTTGTAAATGCATGATGTGTTATGTTGGCCTTTCAGGTATTCATTTTCATGAGGTTATAATAGATGGACAATACAAATCTATCATAGAGAACTCCATTAACTTCTACAATGAAATATGATGTTAAACTATTTTGCATCATCCCATAGGACGTTAAATTATTTGTAGTAGCATACTACATTATGTCAAATTGCTTCATCTTAGCTACAAGAAAATAACTTCAAAACATTGATGTTCATTTCTATATATCCCAAAAAGGAAATTACTCCATGTTCTTTCTATATGACGTTTAACTGAACAGAAACTTCAAAAATTTCCATTTATTGTTTCCCATTCTTATATGATTCGCAGCGACGCTCAAACACTTCATATTTGGGCCCATCCACAATCTTCCCTTGACCATTTGCTTTATCACCTCGTAATGTTAAACTATCCGTGAGTTCTTCATATGAATGTGTGGTGTTATATGGGTCTCTTTAATCCTCATTCATGTTGGGATTCATCAAAGAACCAAAATTCATATAACACATTGAGAATCCTCTTCCTATGATCTGATCTATATAATCATAAAATAAGACCTCTATCATCATTTCGCATGATGATAGATTAAATAAAAACCACCATCCAAACCGTATGATGTTAAACTACATACTCTGAAACCTAGATATATGACAATGAACTATATAGTGCTATAATGTCTTTACATGAGTAATAATTTCCCCTTGACACTAGCCATCTATGATACCATCATCATGAACTATGAATGGAATGATTTCCATCCTTATGTGATACATAGCAGTGCCCATACATTTTTTCCACATGCGCAGCCATAGAATCAAAAACTCCACCCTATGGCCCCTTGGTCCGAGTATCATTTAAGAGTATTTATTGTGTCATGTTGGACTCGTTTTCCCTCATTCACGTTGGGTTACCTCATGGAAACACACTTCACATCTACTCATCAATCTCTACAAAAACTATGACCATAAACAATGATTTTTAGTGTCCTAGTTCACATGAAAATAATATGTTTAAAAATCATGATATTCTCATTCTATATGATTTCACATTCTTTTGGAACTAACTCTTTTTCATACAATTTTATCGAACTCTATGCTGATTGATTCCCATCCTTATGGGGAACATAGTGACGCATGAAAATTTTTGTTTCCATGACCAATCGTAGAATCAAAAACATCTTTGCAAACTTTGTAATTAACTATATATCTCCGAACCATTCTGTTGTGAAAAAACTAGTGTTTATGGAGTTTTGGGAGGCAAAAATGGATCATTTCAAGAGTTGAACAAATTTCCAGTTTTTCTATTTGCGACATAGGGTGTTAGTGTGTCGACATCGCCATGTTAGTGTGTCGTGGATGGCATGTCAGTGTGTTGGCATCAACATGTCAGTGCATTGGGGAGTTTAGGACTTCATTTCTTGTAGGTTAGGGTGTTAGTAGGTTAGTGTGTTGGTAGGTCGAGGCATCAGTAGGTCAGGGCCTCAGTAGGTCGAGTAGCATGCAGGTAATTGCATTGGTAGGTCAACATCGGTGGCTTAGTGTCGGTTGGTCATGTCATTAGCTCACCCATAGGTGGATCTACATCGATGGCTCAATGATGGTATGTCACATCAGTATATCACCCCATGGTGGCTCTGCATCGGTGAATCTCCCATAGGTGACTCACATATTAGTGACTCAACTACAATTTTCCCACTTTTTCAAAATATTTATGTTTCACCACTCATACATTTTAATTAACATAAACTAAGGTTAAGGCCTTCCTTTGGAATTTTGAAGAGTTTTTAAAGGATATTATGTATATCTTTAATATTCCAACACTATGGGGGATATGAGATACTCAACCCGTGTGATTATCACCACGATCACAAGATTATTGATTTTTTTGAAACCATTATTCCATTAAAATATGATCTAGCACTTCAAAGTAATAACTTTCCCTTCCTAGTATGTTTGTCATTACCTGTTGGTACATCTATAGAATACATTCCTTGATGAGTCGTGCCCCTTTTCTAGATCCCCTATAGATTATATTTTTTGAGTTATTTCTTGCAACTCGTGTTATCCCCTGTTCTTGATGAAAGGACAACCTTCGATCCATTGATCTTCTTAGGTATGGATTTATTTAGTCTATCAATAATTAGGCATCATTCAGGGTGGGTTGTAAAATTATTCTGTGTGTGGAATGGTGAATACATTGTCTTATAATAAGAAATAAATAATAAGAAAATATGATCAAATGAAAACAAGGTCAATGAAATAACAGGCTGGGAGTGGATTGATGTTCGATCGTCTGTTTTATTTTTTATCCTTGTTTCATTATAGATTTATTAGTATTTTTCCATATGAACATCATGGAAATTGATGGTCTTTACATGTGCACTGGTGGTGTTCTGATTTTTTTATCATGTTGTTTGATAATTGAGTGTAACATTAAATATGCCGAATCACATATACCCAGTTAAATGAAATGAATACCCCAGGATCAAAACCCTTGCATGATCACCCCTATTTATAAAAAATTATTGAATAATATTTTTTTTACCAAAATCTTAATATGTCTTGTTTGATAGGTGGGGATGAGTGATGTGTTCTATTGGGTTTTGTGACCTAGTGTGAGTTGTGTAGTGCTGCTGTTGGGAGCACGGTTATGGGTGCATGGGTTGATAGAGGAGTTGGTTCTGTGAGAGGGGTGTGGGACGTGTATTTAGCGGGGCTGTGGTTAAAATGGTAGTTTTTGAGTGTTTTATGTGGGGGGTGGTACGTGTGGTGTGTTGGAATTTTATGTTTAGAGACTGATTGATTGCGGAATGGATGCAGTTGTAGGCAGAAAAAATTCCTTTTTGTGATGTGTTCACAATGTGACGTTGGGTAGTGGGATTGGGGTGTGATTACGAACTTTTTATGAACTGGAATTGAAACTGGGGATTGTTTTTGAAGTAGGTATACAAGGTTCTGTTGTGAGAGAAGGATTGTGTGGTATATTTTATTTGATGAATGATAGTTTTAAATGGATAAATAATATCTAGGAAGAATGAGGGTTTTGTGCACTGGATTGTATATTAGGTTTTGTTTAGTTGTGTCATTGGACTACAAATAAGGTTTTGTTTTTTGTTTTAAAATGGTTGTGTTTGGTAGTTGGATGATGGTGATGGAATAAATTAAAGTGAATTCCCTCAATTAAAAAAGTCAAGTGGTTAAATGAAAAAGTGGATGGGATATGCATTGTAAGTATTTGAAGTGTGGTTGGGCATATAGGGGTAGCATCAAATGTAGTAATGGTGGGTTTTTTATTGTTGTATGTTTGAAACATCTAGGTTGGGATGATTGTTTGATTACCTATATGAATAAAAATTGTAGTTCCATTTGATTTCAATATTCACCCATCCTTTTCTTGAAACATTTGCTGAACAACCCCATTTCCTATGGGGAGTGTCTTTCCAAACAACCTAATGAGAGGATGGATGACTAGTTACAGACTCTTTTCCTTGCACCCTCTTTCAGGTTCTTATCACTCGGGTATATCTGGGAAGGATATTATGGATTGAGGCTTACCATAGTCTATGATCCATTTGGAAATTTTCTTTTTTAGATGAGAGGACTAGGTGTTTAAAGGCCATGATTGTTTTCACATGTGTCTTCAAGTGATGCCCTGATGTCTTTGGATGAGGGGCATGGTTGTTGTGGCCCAGGTGTCTACAGGCATGAATGTGTGTGGTTTGAGGCCCATGTGGGATTAGATAGGTAGTGGGAGTGGGGTTGTGTAGGGGAACATCAAGACATTAGCCATTACGAAAGAGCATTTAACCATCATGAAAGTGGTGTGGGGTAACCAAATGTCAACTTTCTTATACCACTAATTTAATTAATATGCCTTATTTTGGTAATTATTCCTTGGTGATGAATGTCTTATCAGTAATCCTTCTTAGGTTATTTTAGTGTCTAATATTTTATCAGAGGGTCATTAGTATGTTCCCCCACTTGTTCTTGGGATGATTTAGTTTCCCTACTGAGTATACTTGTATTCTAACCCTACGTGTATTAATTTTATTAGTTTTCTATGAGGACTATGTGGACAGTGCTTGACTCTACTAACATGGAAATTAGGATTAATTTCTATTTCTACCAAGTTATTTTTTTGGTACCTTTCTTTAGTAGTTTTCATTTTAAGTTGTATTAGAATTACATTAAACAAGCATGTGGGAATGGATTTTAGATTTTCTTTTACATTCAGTATTTGGATATTCATGGGATTTAACATATTATCTCCCAATATTGTTCTATAAAAATTGTAACTAGTTTCATATTTTGTGATATTATATACCCTTAGTGTAATCACCACTCCAGGGACTATTCAAGGCGGCACATAGGTGTCTTTATTTAACTTATAACTAGAAGAAGTAAGGGTCTGGCACTAGGTTATCCGTTCTCCAAACTAGAAGAAGGTGGGACCTGAAAAAATGGTATCCGAGGTAGGTTGGTTTGGTAGATGATGGGTAAGATTGAGTTTGGATTTAGTCACTATTAGGATTTAATTGGATGGTAGGGAAATGATGTTAGGAAATCTTGGTAGTCTAAATAGTGTAGGGATGACCGAAAAGAACATATGATTTTAGGGCCCCCGTAATCCTATGTAAGGACTCTGGACCAACAGAATGACCAAGTGAGGGTACACCGATTGAAATGTAGAGTCCCTAAGAACTTTATATGAATCATAATTAATTGTTTCCTTTGGTGTCATGGATGTTTTTGGAATTTAAAAAAATAATGATTTAAAAATGATTGTAAGAAAAAATTACCACACTACGTGGGCTAAGGAGTTACTTGTTTTATTTTGAGGTATGGCACTCGGATATCAACCACGTGTGGTACAAGAAGTTGATGCCCAAAAATATTACCCCATTGATCATAGGAGGTTCAATCGAGATAAGGAATATAACTGGTGGTAGAAGACACTTCATAACATTAAAAGGTAGACTCTACGATCTACAAGGGTAATGTCTTATACATTGAGATGAAGAGTTGGATCAAGGAGTAGGGGATCACTTTATTCTTTTTCCTGGTTACAACAGAGTACTGGGTTCTTCTAGTAGTGTCCCGATATGAGGATCATCACATCAGTGGTGGAAACTTTACCTTAGGGAGAGGAAATAGACTGAGGTTTCATGGGCGGACATTGAGAAGGTGTTCCAGCAAGAATTACTTTCTTCCATGATGAAGGATGAGAATATGAAGTAGATAATCTCCCTCCAGCAGGTGAGTATGTCTGTAAGTGGACATGGGATCAAGTCCAAGGATATCTTATGCTTTACTCTAGATCTCTTTCCAGATGAGGAGTCCCAAGCGAGATGCTTAGAAGAGGAAATCTGACCTTCTCTTTACAAAGTCATCACTCCCTTTACTCCACTGACATACATAGAGGTTCACAAGAATGATGAGGTAGTGGAAATGATGCACTTGATAGGAGGTGTCCTGTGAGAGGGGATCCAGCCGAGTTCTTCAAAGGGGAAGGCTGTCAGTAGCATTTCTTCAGCATCCAGGCCTTCCAGGTTTTAGCCAGAGGGGAATAGGCCTCAATAGTTTTAGTTCATATTTACTGGTCCTCACCCTTTTACCATGGGCCTAGGACCGAGGTGCATTGTATTTGGATGTATTGGACATCTTCAATAATAGTTCTTAGTTCGAGTTCTGTATAGTGGGGGTGGGTAGGTTCAGTGCCTACCTCTATAGAAACAGTTGATGAACTGGCCTTTCCTGTAGTAGGGGTAGCGAGTTCCCACTCCACCGAGGGTATATGGTGCTAGTAGAGGCTAACCTTTGGGTGATCTTTATATAAATTATCCAATGTGAGATCAGGGAGGTGGTCAGAATCCAAGAGGCAGATGATCTGGGCATTGGTAGTTGCATTCCACTGATGAAGCAATTCCATCATGGCTAGAGGTTTATTGAGGTATGATATGTCTGTTTAGTATCCTTGTGTGTGCTTTGTTTGATTCAGGAGGTTCTTAATCCTTTGTTACACCAAGTCTATCCCATGTTTCGGCCCTAGACATAGAGGTAATTTTTGTTCCCCAAGTGTTGAGCATGCTAGTTGGAGGTCAAACTACATTGGTTGATGTTTTTTGAGGATGTAGACTAATGTTGGGCCACATAAGTCCATTGTGGATCTTCTTCTACTATTGATGTAGCCATAAGATGTCTTCCTGGGCATAAAATAGTTTTTTATGCATGTTGTTTTCTACTACATCCAGCTAAGATTGGCATTCTCAAGTATGGGTGGACAGTGCGTGGCATTAGTTGGCGAGTGGGGTTGTCTTTTGGGAAGTCAGTGTGTGTATCCTCTTCTTTCATTTTTAACTGAGCAGTTTGTAGAATCAGAAAATATAGATGTGATGGAGGTTCCATGAGTGGTCAAAGTATTTTTGTATGTATTTCTAGAGGAGGATGTGACTGTACCCCCATGACATGATGTTGAGTTTGAGATAGCCTGGTAGACTGATGCTCGTCCGATTTTAATGGATCCCAATCATATAGATCCTTCTAAGTTATGGGAGTTGCAGATTCAGGTTTATGAACTGATAGTGAAGGGTTTCATCTAACAAAGTGTGTCATCTTGGGGTCCTCAAATTTTGTTTGCGAAGAAAGAAGATGGTGGACTAAGTCTGTGAATAGACTGCCGGTGACTAAATCAAGTGATGATTAAGAACTGTTATCCCCTTCTAAGGATATATTACTCTTTCTACCAGTTCAATGGAGGAGGTTTATTCTCTATGATCGATCTATAGTTTATATATTAATATATGATTGTGAAAGAGGGTGACTTCCTAAAGACTACTTTCAGGTGAAAGTATGGGAACATAAAATTCGTTTTCATGTAATTCAAAATTATTAATATACCACCTATTTTCATGTGGCTCATGAAATCTATTTTTCATGAGTACTTAGAACTGTTCGTTTTCATGTTTAATGATGATATCTTGATCTACTCAAAGTCATTGGTGTAGCACACCGAGAAGATGAGGATTGTATTGGAGGTCCTCTGATACCACTAGCCCTATAGAATGTTGTCTAAGTGGTAGTTATGGATGTGAGAGGTGCACGGCCTTAGACTTTTGGTGTCCCAGCTAGGGATATCAGTAGACCAGACACAGGTTGTGGTAGTTGTTTCTTGGGAATCACCCATGAAGGCGGTGGAGTTTTATAGTTTCCTCGGTATGACATCCTATTTCAAGAAGTTCGTACCTGTATTCTCTCAAGTTATAGCATCATTGATAGCTTTCACCAAAAATGTGCAGGACTTCATATGGAGTTAGTAGTACCAAAAAAAATTCAGCTATATGAAGGGGATACTGGTTAGTGCCCCATAACATAGGTTTCCAGAGGAAGGACTGATGCTCGAGGTGTTCTGTGACACTTCCGGCCTAGGATTGGGATGTGTGAGGATGCATCATCAAGGATTAATATCTTATGGGTCAATGTATTTCTGTCCTCATGAACATAATTATGCCCCCATGATTTGGAGCTTCCAATGGTCGTGTTTGTTCTGATTTTCAGGTGGCATTACCTCATCAGGGAGCACTTTCTGGTCTTTATGGATCATAAGAGATTGAGGTATATCTTTTCCAAGTGAGCACTAAACATTAAGCAGTGAAGGAGAATGGATTTTCCAGAGGACTACGACATTGGGATCTCTTACACCTAAGGAAAATGAAATGTGGTGGTCGATTCCATGTGCAGGAAGTAACATAAAGAGGTAGTTCTTGGATCTATGGATGCTTGGATGGAGATGGAGGAGTTGGCCACTTTGTGTCTAGATGAGAGTGTGGATGAATACTGAGGTTGTCTATTTCAGATGAAAGTGTAGTCTTCCCGAACATGGAAGGTGAAGGAATCTTAGTGGGGAGACTCAGATACTAAAGTGTTGTGTGATTTTTTTGTCTAGGGTAATGCTCCCGAGGGATGGTTATAGGATTGTCTGAATCAGATTTTGTTCCCTGGGAATTTGTTTGTCTAAGTGAATCATAGTGCAGGAGATCTCGGTTAGTTCCATATCTCACCCTGGTAGTGCATCTAGGAGTTTCTAAAATGTACCTATTTTTGAAGGACAAATTTTGGTGGCCCGAGCTGAAGGGGGAAGTGGTGGAGTTTGTGGCAATGTTCCTAGTATGTTAGCAGGTGAAGGCTAAATACCATTTCCATGGTAGTCTGCTCTAGCCCTGAGACATTCTCGAGTGGAAGTGGGATGACATCTCAATGGATTCTATCACAAGACTACCCAGGTCTCAGGGAGGCTATGATGGTATTTGGGTAGTGGTGGATCGATTAAAGAAAACAACTCACTTCCTGGTTATCAAGAGTTGAACAGAATGGATTCCATAACACAGTGGTATGTAGGTGAAGCGGTGAACCTGGATAGATTTATGAGATCCATCATCTCATATTGAGACACATAGTTTACTTCATGATTCTGGAAGGGACTAAAATATGATTTTGGCACCTAGTTGTGCCTTAGCACCACTTTTCACTTTCAGACTGATGGAAATATAGAAGGGACCATCTAGACATTGGAGGATATGTTGTAAGAAGGTGTTCTAGACTTCATAGGATTTGGGTAACAACACTTCCCTCTAGAAGATTTTCCTTACAATAACAGTATCGACTCAACCATGGGCTTGACAATATTCAAGGCCTTGTACTGATGACCATGTTGTTCACCCATGTGCTAGACAGAGGATGGGGTGGTGGGTGTTCCTGTCCAAAAGGTATTGCAGAGAATGACAGACAAGGTTCATCTCATGTATGAGAGGTTGAAGGTGGGTCAAGACTAGCCTAATTGTTATTCCAATCATAGGAGGAGGCCTTCATATTTCAATATTGGGGACCACATTTTCATGATGTTTTCCCCTCAATGTGTTTAGTGGAGTTTTGGAAGAGGAATCATGCTTTCTCCCAGTTCCATTAGAGATTTTATGAAGTTGGGATGAGTTGCTGAAGTTGATTTTTATCTAGTTTTTCCACCACGATTTGATAGGATCCATGGAGCCTTTTATATCTCCCAGCTCCATCGGTATCTACAAGATGACTCCCACATCACTTAAAAGATAGTGTTAGATATCGAGGGTTACATGATGTTCGTGGAGAGACTAGTAAGAATCAAGGATCATAATGAGAATGTTCTATCTAGATGGACCACTCCATTGGTTCATTTCTTCTGGAGGCATCATGGACTTGAGGAGAGTACTTGGGAGAAAGAGGCACAGATGCGTTCCCAGTACCCTCAACTTTTCTGTTTTTTTCTACTGTGTTTCTCTTTGTGCCTATATTGTGATCTAACGCATGAACTTATTTTCTATTCATTGAGATGCTTCCATGTTCTCTAAATGTATGTGTAAATTAATTATGTTGTGGGGGGGGGGACCCGATCCCTAATCAAGAGACATTAATATAGATGTGATTAAACCCATGCAGGTGAGTCAGTGCTACCCAAAGAAGATATTATATTGACATGAAGGAAGGAACTCAGTATTCTTTGTGTCTGGACAGTGTGAGCTTCATGGTCGTGGGGTTGTTTGGAGAAGTGGTACCATAATGTTTCTACACATTTTTAGGAGATAGATATCTATCAGGTATTTATGGATTTCGAGGTTTTCAAACCGTATTTAGAATAACAGAAGGTGGTTTCCTCTTGAGAGGTATCCTAAGGGGTGGTTATTCAGACCCCTATTTTTAGGGCCAGTTTTGAATTCATGACGGTGGTAATAGTTTGAGAGGTATCCGATGTAATGAGCCGGATTTCCTAGGACCCTTCCATTGTAAAAACTCAGTTTTTGGTGTTTTGGGTTGGAATGATGGCTCATTTAAATATTTGGACAAATTTCAAGTTCTTCCATTAGTGACTCAGGGTGTCTATATGTTAGTGTCATCATGCTAGTGCATCGACATTGTCATGCCAGTGTGTCAGCACCAAAATGTTAGTGCATTAGTGAGTTGAAGGAATCAGTGTCGGTAGGTTAGGGCATTGGGAGGTCAGAGTGTCAATAGGTTGAGTTGTTGGTAGGACAATGCAATTGTAGGTCGAGGCATCAGTATCTCATTTTCATTGGTGGGTCAGTATTGGTGGATCAACGTTCGTAGTATGGGTTGGTAGATCACATTTTTGTGGATCCACGTCGGTTTCTTAATATTGGTAGGTCACGTCGATAGGTCACCTATCACTGGATCCATGTTTATGACTCACCATCGGTGACCCACCCATTGGTGACTCATCTATAGTTTTCCCAGTTTTTCCCAATTTTCTAGTATCACCCATATTACATATTAATGGATGTAAAAAAGTTTGAAACATTACTTGGGGGGGTTTTAAGAGAATTATTAAGGATATTGATGGCATAATTAATATCCAAATACTCTATGGAATTTGATGTACTCAAACCATGGGATCATGGCCGAAATCCCATGATTAATGACTTTTGGAACCCCTTATTCATTTAATATATCATATGGATATTAAAAAATGGGATTATACCTTACCAGTATGTTTTTCATTCACATTTATTATGAAAATAACCTTCCTCCCTAGATGAGTCGTGCGCCTATGATAGAGCCCCTCCAGCTATGTTTTCATGGAGTTATTTCCTACTTCTCACATGATCCCATATTCTTAGCGTAAGTAGGAACTTAATTATTTTGATAATCCATGTAGGGATGGTCTCTTAAATTATTCATCATGCGGGGTGGGTGTACTAATGAATATTTTTGAAAAATAGTGAATACTCTTTCATAAAAAAGAAATAAAAAAGATTGGAATATTATAAAAAGATAAAACTGTCAATGAAATAATGTAATAGGGGTGGATTTATGTTTGATGGCCTATTTTATTTCATTATCCTTATTTCCTTATCGATTGATGCAGTTGTATGCCTTCTAAATATCATGGCCATTAGTGGAAATTCGTTGCACACTGGTGGTTTTTTGTTTGATTCCATCATGTTTCTTGATTATTTTCTATAACATGAAATCTTATTAATCATGTATACCATGTTAAATGAAATGTATAATCCATGATGATAACACTAATCTGTAACCCATTTTTATCATAGTGGATTGAATAACCATGTTTACCAGAATCTTAATTTTTCAAATTAGATATGTCTAGGTGAGTGAAGTGTTCTGTTGGGTTTTGTGACCTGGTGTGACTTGTATGTTCTACTGTTGGGAGAACATTTATGGGTGGAGGGGTAGATGGATGGGTTGTTTCATTGAGAAAGGTGTGGGACATGTGTGGTACATGGATATGGTTAAAATGGTAGTTGTAATGGGTTTTGTGTGTGAGGTACGAGTGGTGTGTTGGAGTTGGAGGATGGGAAACTGATTGATTTCAGAATGGATGGACTTGTAGGTAGTATAACTTCCTTTTTTTTTGATGTGGTCACATAGAAGCTTAGGGTAGTGGGACTACGGTGGGGTTACAAACTAGTTATGCAGTGGAACTGTATCTGGCGATTTTTTGGACAATGGGGTAACATGGATGGGTTGTTAGAGAAGGATTTGGTGGTATATTTTTTTTACAAGAATGGTAATTGGTAATTGATGACTAAGTGTCTAGGAAGAATGGGAGATTGTGAAGTTGACTATAAATTTGGGTTTGTGCTATTATGTAGTGGGAATGCAATGTTGGTTGTTTGGTTGTATTCATATTGTTATGGTTGTAGCTTCCCAGTAGTGATAGAATAAATTAAAGTGTATTCCCTTAATTAATAATTGGAATTAGGATAAATGAAAAATGTATTGGGTTATGATTTGGTATTATCAATTGTGTGGTTGTGCATAAAGGGGTAGTAGATAAAGTTGTAGTGGTGTGTTTTTTTCTTGAAACTCGTATGTTGGGATGAGTGTTTTAATACCTATATGTATATAAATTTTAGTTCATTTTGATTTCTCTATGCATCGCACCCTTGTTGCGAACTATGTGCTAAACACCCCCATTTTAGGGGGGGGGTGTCTTTTCCAACTTCCCAATGGTAGGATGGATGGCTGGTTATAAAATTCTTCTTTAAACCCTACTATGAGTTTATACCATTATAACATATCTGGGTAGGCTATAATTGCTTAATTATTACCGTAATCCGAGATCAATCAATTAGTTATTTGTTTTAGATGAGAGTCCTAGGTTTTTAATGACCATGATTGTTTTCCCATGTGTATTCAGGATGAGTCCCAAGTGACTTTAGGTGAGAGGTGCGGTTGGTGTGGCCCAGGTGTCTTTGGGCAGGACTGTGTGTGGTTTGAGGCCTAAGTGTGTGCGTGTAGGCTATGGTAGTGGGATTAAATATGGGAAGAGTGGTAGCATCAAGACATTATCCATTAGGAATGAGCAGTTAACAAGTGGGAAAGTGGTGTGGGGCACCCAAATGTTTATGTGCATATACTATTAATTTACAAGATTTGCGTTATTTTGGTGAGTGTGTGTTAGGGATTCTCGGATGGTTATTACTCATTGGTAGGTTCATTGAGGTTATACTATTTTATCACATGGGAGATTATTATGTTACTCAACTTGTGAATAGTAACATTTAGTTTCCCTAATTATTATACTTTTATTCTCACCCAATGTGTATTAAACTATTTTTAGTTTTTCCTAAGGACTTTAAAAACAGTGACAGACTTTACTGGCTCAGGAATCAAGATTAATTGATGTTTCTACCTAGTTATTTTCTTTTGGGTACATACCTTTTGAGTTTTAACTATAAATTGTATTGTCTTTACATTGAACATGCATATTGGAATGGATTTTGGACTTTCTTTTACTTTCAGAATTTAGAGTTTCTTGGGATTTACCATATTATCACATAATAAAATTCTATAAAAGGGCAATGTCTTCCATATTATTTGAGAGTCTATACACTTGTTGTTATTCTCCACTCCAAGTCGTATTGTAGGGGGGACTCGGGGGGTCATTACCTCTTATCTATCATGATTATTGAAGGGTGTGGCACTTTTCTCTCCTTTCCCTAATCTTGAAGAAGGCGGGTCCTGACACACTTGGCCTAGGATTCCCCCTCATAAATTTGTGGTGGGGTGTGGATCCTTTTGTTCATCATTCAACTCGGGTTATGGTAGTCACACCAAGATTGTTATATTCAAATAACCCCCACCACTATCCATCCTTACAACATAATGTTAAATTAAAAAGAAATCTAGAACTATGTGTTGATAAATTCCCATTCTAATGGGATATATTGTGATGCAAGAATATTGTGTCTATAGGTCGAGCTATATAATCACATACCATTCTAGACCAATTAACTGATTTTACTTTGAGTGTTTGTGGAATAATGTTCATGTTTCATAAATGTAAACTTCTAGAAATTTTTTTTCTTACTGTATGTTGTTAAACCACAACATCATGTACCATGCACATGACATTAATCCTTAAGCCTATAGTTTAAGATATATGCCTCTACACTATATAACTGTTCTAGTATGTGAAACATGGCATTTTATTTTTCATCATACTGGGGAAGTTTACCATGAGTTCCATCTTGGAATTTGTCTCTATCAGGGACCCAATCATTGAGTAAAAATCTGTTATTGCCTATGTATATTCCACAATAGCATGCATGAATGTGGGGTAGTATGATACCAGGAGTGTTGGATTCCACCAAGAAATTCCCCCATTCCATCTCCAAAAATCATGCATCTGATTACCATTATTATCATCCTTTTTCATGTTATATGGGACACCCTATGGTCTTTTCTATTCCACCATGGATCACCAATCATTCGGGGCCAATGCTCCAGAAGACAATGGATAACAATTTCAGACAAGCTCATAGTTTCAAATATGGTCAGAAGTCTACCCTCATTTGTCGTTCCCCATAATTGGTCACATGATATGGATTCTATGTTTCTATGAAGGTTAGAATTTATACTCCATCATCATGCCATCCTTAGTGTGTTCTAGATATTGTGTAATTTGATTCACACATTCCACCTCTTTAGGTTCTGGTGGATCTCCAACACCCTTGGATTTCTACCTACATGCATCCTAACAAGTTAAATTGGGTATGTTAGTATGGTTTGGAATTTCCCACCAAGATTTCCTATACATTTTATGTGCTCCCATGTGAGATGGAAAGAGTTTCGTCAATCCTTGTTTCCCACACCAATCATGGCTCATGTGGGCCTAGGTGTCTTGGAAGGGTTTATACCCCCATAGAAAAGTTGTGCAACATTATGGTGCAAACACTATGATCATAAACTAGGATCCATATGGTCCAAACTATATGACCATACACATGGATCCCTATTAGGGTTTTTTGGGATTATGTTTGGTAGAATTGGGCCTCTTTGGGTCATTCACATGTGATGTGTGATTCCTCCACAATGTATATGTCTATTACCTATACCCACTATCCTTCATTCCAGATTCTATGTCCATAAACTAAGAACTCTGTACTCCAAGTTATATGAATATAAAAACACAGCACTTTATCCTTAACACATGATTTTATATTTCACGAATACATCCCATGCAGATGATGACAAACTGGGAAACTATTGTGTATCACCCCACGATTTTGGGAATTTTTTTATCAAATAAATTTAATATTTTTGATACTTTTCATTTCATCTATAATTGAAAATAGTTTAATTTATAATATAGCACTATGTTTGGGTTATGTGCACTACAAGAAACATACATTTTTCCATTATTTACAAAAAACACTATGGATAACTTGTATTACACACACTAGTAACTTTCCCTGATGAATTTTGTAACCCACATTACCAAGTGTTAGTGAACAACAATATATTATTAAAAAAATTAATAATAATTGTATAATGATATATATAATTATGCCATTAAAATAGATTATATATATATATATATAATATTCTAACATTGGTAAATATGTGGTTCTCACAAAATATAAAATGAATTAATTATTTACATTTATTTAGAAATGAATATGAGAATCAAATGAATATAAATTTGGTAATTTTCATAAAAATATTTATTATGATTATAATTTTTATTTTATCCTTTTCACATAAATTAATTACAATTAGTGTGTGATATTAATGTATTATGAATATTATATAATTAGTAAAACATTTTTTATATTAATCCAATATATTAGATAGGCATAAAAAAATAATAAACCAAATTTTATTTATGAAACCACTATTTCTATTAAAGTAATTTAAACGCCTTTTAGTGGGGTATCAATTCCTAATATTATTTTTGTAACATTTATGAATTTAATATGTAAAAATAAAGGAAATATTTGTCATAGAAAATTAAAAATTAGTTTAGCATAAATTGTTGGTATTTTTTTGGATAAGGTATCATTTTTAAATAAATAGTCAAAAATATTGGTTTTTAATTCCAAACAGTTTTCCTTCAATTTTTTATAAGGTAAAATTATATTTCTAATTGATCTGAAAGATTAATTATAAAATATTTCTACCATTCAATCCAATTTAGTTAATTGGAATTAATTTAATTTTTAAATTGACTATAAAATATTAGCCAACATTTGAACATTTTTACATTAAAAACATGCATTTTCGACCAGACATTGGGTTGATATTTATATTAATTTATGAATCGTATGTTATTGAAATTTGGAGAAAATGTATTCCATATTTTTAATCATAATAATTTATAATGTATAATAATGTCAACATTGTTTTTGACAAAAATATTATTAGAGTATTTAAAATTAAATACAATGATTAATGTTAAATTAAGCTTAACTAAGGAATAAACTGTAAATTTATGAATCAAAAGGACCTATAAAAATATACAAAATCCATTAGAGTAATATATTTCGCCTCAATAATCCATTTTTTTCTAAATTTTACCATTATTTAATGACTTTTAATGAAGAAACATGGGTGGGGTTTCTCTCTTTTAAAATATTACAAGAATGAAACACCACCATTGTAAAATGCCTCTGTTACTCACACTTATTCACACATATCATGCCACATATGTTTGGAACAAAACATCACAAATAGATACCCCAAATTCCCAAACTTCTACCATGGAGCCTCCCATTGGGATGAAATAAATCCAAGTAATACTTTATGGACAAACCAAAAGGAGTTATCTGATTAAGAGCTAACCCCCCCCCTCACACTCCTTTCTTTTAATTTATTTCTCCACTCCTTCCAAAAAATTTATGACATGATTGTAAAAAACCATATACAAAATATAGTTGGATTTTTTAATACTAATTATTCTACCTATACTTACACTCACATCAATTTAATGGGTAACAAACATAATGTTTATTTGTATGGTGGACTACCACCTCCGTAAATGATGATTGTTTATTTTTCCTTTACTTCATCTCATTGTGGGAATTATGATGGACTATATTTTTTATATAATTTATATATACTAATTATATTTTATTTTAGCTTATATATTTATTTTACAACACATATATTTATGTGTTTCATATTTTATTAATACAATCCTTTCGTTTGAAGAAGTCTGGACTACCACCCCCTCAATGTGATGTGATTCGTTCATACACTTCATGAAATGCGTTAAGGACAGATTTAGTGAATTTATATGATACATATGATATAATAAATTGAATTTAATAATTATATATATACATATTTATACACATATATCATTTAAATTTTTTCATTCAACTCGACAATTAAACAAAAATAGTCTTCATGCGCACGTATAGCTAACTATCTCCATGAATGGTGCATTCCTTTTGATAATTATATATAATATGGATAATTATAATACAAATATAATGAATATGTATTATATTAAAATCATGGTGTTCATTATGGAGATCATTATATAAATATAAGGACCAAATATATGAACAATTAAAACACATGTGAAGAATATGGCAGATATTACCCGAAGTGAAACCTTAACATAAAATTGTTAACTAGTGGGTAATATAACGTAATAATAAAAACTTATATTCAGTTATATAAATGAATATGGTTTTTTGATATATTTATAATAAATTTATGTTTATTATATATGAGTTTTTTATGGGTATGAATAGACTCATGACATAATTTCGGTAATTTTATCTCACTCTATATTTTCATGAGATACATGCCTTTTCCCTTACCACATCTTATTTGTGGTGTATATACCTCATTGTAATGTATTATATGAATCTTATATTGAATAATATTGGTATTTACATAACCATTTTCTGATCATTATGTCATGGGGTTTAATTTTCAAATGTTACTAAATCAGTAGTTTAATTGTTTTTCTCAATTTTCATTTTTGAGAAATATTCCTTGTTATTCACCTGTACTTTTATATGGGATTTATATAATAACATTTACATGTTATATAATGAATCTAATCCTTAAAATTATATTTTATTTTATAATGTAATTTAATTTTATGACATGGGTATTATGGTTCAATGTTTCAAAGGGGTTAGAGTTCATTTTAACAATCTCATTGATTATCTAGATTGTTTATGTTTATGAATCCATTGATGAAATATTATGATCAATACCTCAAACAAGTTAATGAATATCACTATCCTCTGTATATTCATGATATTTTAATTTATTTGTTTCATTATTTCTCTATTTGTTATATAATATAGTTAAAAAATGTTTTCTAGGAAATACAGACTTTACCCTCTCTTTAGTCAGAAATATATGTTCCTTCAAAACCATGTTTTCTAAAAGGTTTTCCAATAATATTGTACCATTATTCTTTAACAATTAAAATAAATATTTAGCCTTTTTTATTTCACCAATGTTTTCAAAAGAATCCTCTTGTCACTTTCCCAAAAAGACATTATTCTAATATTTTTACCATGAAAAAGGAATATTCTTGTTACCTCAGATGACATGTATGAAGTTACCTGCCAATATTTCTCTGATGATTCCTTTCCATGTTTAAATTTTTTTTATTTTTTTTAAATTTATTTTTAGGGAATATTGATTTCAAAATATTTTCTTGATTTCAATAAATGTTTTCAATGTATTTTCAATGAAATAAATTTCAAAATGTTTTCTATAATTATATAAATGTTTTAAATGTGTTTTCAAAGAAAAATGTTTTCAAAATGTATTCAATATTATTTCATAAGTTTATAGAGAAAAGGGTTTAGAAATGATTTAATGTCTTCTTCATATGTTTTCAAGGTATTTAATAGGAAATTAATTTTCAAATGGATATATATATGACAAAATCTGTTAAAATATAATTATAGATATTTAACAAAAGAAATTTTTTAAAAATATATTTTGAAATTATTTTTAATCTATACTGACATACATTGATGTTATTCGTGACTTCATAGGAAAAAAAGTTACACCCTAACCCTATAAACCTGATGTCAGTTCATTAGTTTACTATATTCTCATGATTACAAGGAAATTGCATCCTGAAGGATCGAATAGTTTAGTATCTTTTGGAAAATAAGTTATATGAATAAGATAATCAATATACCTTGAAATGAAATAAAATATATAAATTCCATTGTAGGCACCCATAACTCCTAGATTATCCTTATAATACATTCATTATATACATCTTTTCATCCTTGGAAAAAATGAAACGTAAGAAAGGGGTGATCTCAGATTGTCAGTAAGTGTATTTAATATAGTGGAAGAATGAATAATAAAGAATGTTGAATAACTGAAAGTAAAAAATTTCATTAAAAATAAACTTGAGCATAATATGGTTATAATATAAGCTGATTAAATATGGTGACGAATAATCATAACCTTAGATATTCAACTAGTCTAATAATCCCCTGGTCCATCAATTGCAAGTTTATTAATGAGGGAATGAATAATGTGGGATGTCATAACGGTAGTGCTAAGCCCCTTTTCAAATATCATACATAAATTGGTAAAACCCAACATAGTTTATCTCATGAGACCTATCGATGTACTGAAGGGGTATATCAGGACCCACCTAACACTTACTAAGTCCCATTAATTCCTCTTATGAAAGGGATGAACATAATCAACATGTCAATTCATATTGAAACTATCATATGAAATGTAAATATCTTTCCCCAATCATTAAACATAACCACTAACCATTCGTAGTAACATGTTGAATGGTATCAAGATAGAAAATACATAATCAAAATTATGAAAAACCATAAAAATAATATTTCAGATGTTTTCATAAGAGAAAAAACCCAATAAAGTACAAGATTCAATAATAGATTTTGGAAAACATGATGATACTTTTAATTGATACAATTGAAAATTTATTGAGAAATAATCCGCAATCATTCAGAAGTGTCTTATACCACAATGAAACATTCATATCATACCCAGTTTGAATAACATGAGAATAAAGAGACTAATGATATGATATAACAAAGGGATTTACATACACGATATTCAAGTAATAAGTGGTGAAAACTGAATATATATCATAAAAGTTAATGTGAGATGATAGAAATACTTTTTACTTTGGAAAGAAGCGTTTTTTGGAAAATATTTTTTCATTTGTCATGAAATCAGATTGTTAACATGAATATATCAAAAAAATGGAATTTATGAAAATTGAAATTATCTTTTTGGATTAATGTTTTTGCCACTAAATTGAAATAGGGTAAAATTAATTTCTATATATGCTTTAGATACCAATCATTTGAGTACACTTTATAGAAATCTTCATGTATGTTTTAAAGTGGAATGGCATGTTTGTTTCCATAAAGACCTGAAATGAACCAATATAGTTTTTCATGATAAAATATGTGATTTACAAAAAATAATTATTGCTTAAAATATATTATAGAGTCAACTTGAAAATGAGTATGTATTTGAGAAGTTCCATTGATTCAGGCTTGTTTATCAGGATAATTTTTTTGAAAGATCCTTTAAAAACATGTATCTCTCATAAAGTAATGAAGGATTATAATTGGTAGATATATATAAAAAATTAACACAAAATTTAGAAGGATTAAATAACAATTTAATTGAAATATTTAGAAAATAAGATTAACAAGAAAGAAAATAGAGGTTTGGTTAGAAAACCCATACCTTATGTCTAAACATATTCTGCACTTGACCTTAATGTCCTCTAGAAATATCTTCCTTGAGAACCTCCTTAAGGGACATTGTTTCGATCTTTCAAAAAGGCCAAAAGATCTTGGACGTGAGGAGAGACTAGGTAAAATTATTTGGGTAGAAATTTTAGAAGCATCAAGGATAATATGAGCGAGGAAATGATGGAGTGAGGGGTGGTTTTTATAGTGGATTAGAGGAGTGATTTTTGAATATCTTATTAATTATTTTATTATCTTTCTAAAGATACGAATTGGTGTTTGATTATTACGATAAAAAATAGTAATAGGTTAATGTGAGTTCAAACCAAGTGTTCTTAAATTATCCATGATCTCAGGAATATTGTATTTAAATTATAATGTTTATATACGGTAAGTTACCACATTTCACTAATAACAAAAATTCAAATATTACATAAAAATACAAAAAATACACCATAACCATATTTTGATGTTTATAATTTAAAAATTGACTCCATTTTATCAAAATTATTTTCTAATTATGATAAAACTAATGTATTAATTAAAATCGTCATTTACTCGAAAAAACGTATTTGAAATTAAAACTAATTTTATGACACCCTAAAGATTCAATAAGATATAATTAAATTATCACAAAATCATAAGAAAACAAAATTTTGATTTAGAAATAAATTTTATGAATATTAATTTTCTTTTAAATAAATTTATTAATTTTAAAATTTTAATTAAATATTTATTACTCACAAAAATACCAACACATAATCATTACTATTTTAAATATTCTATTTCATTTAAATGGTGCCTCAGTTTTATTTATACTTTCATGGGGCGGGATACAATTAATAAGGTTCATATTACTATTCATATAGGTAGAATTAATATTTAGAAGGTTAAAATTACTATTCATAAAGATCGTGTTACTATTCACCAAAATGTATGTTAATCCTTTCAGAATCATAATAACTTACTGAACAAAACCCTCAATTTTAATTTCTCAAAATTTAAAACAAGAAAGAATAAATATTATATTTAAAGGATAGATTATTACTATATTGTTTAAATATTAACAATATTTTGATTCATAGGGACTCAGTGTTTCAAACATACTATATTAAATTTATTTGTAAATCTTTAGGCTGTTACATTATTCGCCCCCATACAAAACTATCATCTTCAAAATCATAGAATGTTACATGATTAAAATATGTGTATACTTCTTCATCATAAGCTCCTCAGGGTCCCATGTTGCCTCTTTAGATTTATGATTTTGGAAATGTACCTTTACAATTTGATTCATCAGATTCCATAGCACCTATTAATTAGTGTCCAAAATCAAGATAGGATCTTTCATTACATTTAGAAGTGAGGAAACATATTGGTTCTGACAATCACCATCACAATAATGAGACCTGGATCTAATTGTGTAACTTATAAAGGCTGCCCAACATTTCCAAATGATAAGCCACATCTCCAATTATCTATAAAATTTCAATAGGTACAATGTACATGGGGGTCAGTTTCCCTTTCCATCCAAATCATATAACACTCATGCATGGGTATACATGCAACAAAATGTGATCTCCCACTTAAAATTCAAAATCCATCCTTTGATAATCAATATATATATTTTTTCCTTCTTTGAGATACTTTATATGGGATTAAATAATATTTACTTTTGTATTATTACTATATGATCTAGACTGATTAGCTTCCTTTTACCACCTATACCCCGATATGTTGGTGTATGACATCATTTTTGTACAGTTCTTAATATGGTGTCATTTTAGTACTAGATTGGAAACCACTATTGACTTAAAACTACAACAATGATAAATACTAATCCCACATACCTTGAAAATCAAGTGAACATGATTTCTACATTTTTTTAATGTTTGGATTGTCCTTTCGGTTTGCTCTTCGGTTTGAGGGTGATAAGTAGTACTTAATCAATGATTAGTATCCATATCTTCTTGAAGAAATTTCAATAATTTCATTGTAAAACATGGATCATGGTTGGACACAATTGAAATAGGTTCACCATGAAGTCTTAAAACATCAATGTTATATTGTGGTGGAAGGTTATCTAGTAGAGAATCATCCATTATTTCCATGAAATTATCAGATTTGGTAAGTTGATAAACATTCAGCCATACTGCATCATTCTTCCATGGATTTTCTGGTAATCCAATGAAAAAATCCATTGTGAAGTCATCTTGTTTCCATGTAGGAAAAGGTAGAGTTATCAAGACTCCTCTAGGATGTTTTCTTTTCAGCCTTCTTGTGTGTACAGACTAAACATCTTAATTTATATCCCTCAATTTCCCATTTTAGGTAGTCCCACTAGAAATGTTTCTTCAAATCACTATACATATTTTTGATACCATGGTGTATAAAAAACATTGAACTATGGGAATCATCCAATAACTCTCTTTTCATCTTGGGTATAGAGGGAACACATAACATCATCCCCAGTTTCATAATTCCATCCCAACATATGATTTCTGCCAACATCCCATCATTCTCATATTTTATATTAAAGATTCATATCAGTAGACTAAGAAATTTTAATCATTTCCAGTATAGAGGGTTGGGAAATCAATTGGAAAAGTTATAATGTTTCACCATCCTTGATAATTCCCATATCTATCATAGAGTGATCCATGTACATGGGGTCCTTAGAAATCCTCATTTTTTTAACTCCAGGATCTATCCTGGTTAATGAAGTAGCTAATTAATTTTCCATCAATCCACATGAATTAGAACTAAATTTTCATATTCCAAACATGCCGATAACATCATCATGTGTCCTCTTGAAATATGGTATGAACTCAAATTAGCATAAAACATAATGGGAAACAAGCATTCTCCATCTCACAAGTTATTGGATATATTCTTTATATCCAAAAGTGTTGTAAACTCCATCCCTCGTAGCTTAGACAACATATTGACAAGTCATTAATCTATTAATAAGTTAGTAAAAACATATCCAAATCAAATAGTTAATCACCATTATATCAATATTATGAATATATATAGGGTTTTCTTTTCAGCACTCATGCATTTTCTAAAAAAATAACATTCCAATGAATGCCATTTATTGTTATAATTCAACTTCTGGTCTCAAATCCTTAATGGAAAAGTACTGTAGTACAATCCTAATATATTCCCTAATTATTATAACAAATACATTTCTGATAAAATATTCATATGACATGATTATCGAATAGTCATATTAGTTATTCCACTTTATATGTTGAAGTATAAGGACTTGATCATTTTCCATCAATATCAGTTCGGGTATATTCCTTTGACTCTTGGGACATTTATTCTCATTATGACTCATATCATTGTAGTTGAATTATAACACATTGGAAACAATTTTCATACCCGTGAAATCATGAACATAGTGTCCTCTATATCAACACTAATAAAAAACTCATATTCACATCAAGAATTTACCAGGGTGATTCCTTCTATTTTTATCACATGTAAGAAAACCCTACATTTCCATATTCCCATTATCTATATTTTTCTATTTCATCTTCTTATTATTTTTCATCCCTTCAATGCCATTGGACTCATATAATTATTTACATATCTTTTTAACACATGATACTATTTCCTTATATGATGAGGATACTTAGTAGACTATCTATGTTCGAAACAATGGCTTAAGATCATGAGAGATATGATCATTTGTACTGTTTTCATAAAGTGCATAGGTGAGGTTCGTATTCCTTATTCATGGCACTAATTTTAATCAATTTCATATAAAACATTATCTCATGAAATTTTGAACATTCTATTTCCCTAAATATAGTATACCAAAACACAGAAATTTATGCATCATAAATCATAAAACTATATAATTTGGTTAATTAGGGGGCATAAATCCATCATAATGGTGGTCAAATGAAATTTTAATTTTATTAGGATATCCCTATGGGGTTTCATAATAGGTGCATAGTAATGACCATTTTCATATACTAGGTTACTCCATGTTAGGCCTAGAACACCTTGTCGGGGTTGTTACTCCTAGGTACATATTTTCTAGAACCATGTCTACTTTAATATTCAGACATAGATGTATTCACTAAGAAGATCCATAAAATAATTTCCCTACAAAATTTAGGATGTTCTTGTATGGTTATCCCCAAAGTGTATGTTAATTTGTTTTTGTAGTAAACTATTTTTCTAAATCTAGTTTCCATGTTTTCTACTAAACATCCATTATAACAACTATTACTCCCCTATACTAGAATATTGAAGTTGGTGAATTAGTTTATGTCATTCGAATGATTTTAATGGACTGGCATCCCCAAGGACCAAATAATTTAGTAGTTTTGGAAAATAATATACATATATAAGTTCAACCTTATGACTTAAAATGAAATAAAATATAGAATTCCATTGGAAACATCAACAACACTAATATTATCCAAACAAGTTATTCAAAATATACATATTCACAACATATGGGAAAATAAAAGATAAGAAAGGGGTGACCTCAGATGTTTAGTACATGTATGTAATATAACAGATTCATTAATATTAAAGAGTAGTGAATAAATAAATTTATGCATGCCATTAAAACATAAATTAAGCATAATATGGAATGACAAACTATTTATTAAATAATTTCATAAATAAATGTGACCAGGGATAATATACTAGAAAAATAATAACATGTTTAATAAATTACAAGTTTCATAATGAGGGAATACATAATATGGGAAAATATAACCATAGTGTCAAGGCCTCATTCCAATACCCTAAGTAAAAGGTAAACCCAAAATTAGTTTCTCTCATGAGACCTATCAATGCAGCAAGGGGCTATAGTGGTCCCCACCCAACACTTACAGTGAAAAATGAAATCCTTATATGAAAGGGGTGAACATAACTAACATATAAATTAATATAGAAACTAATATATGAGATTAATATAACTTTCCCCAATTGTTAAACATAAACATTGAATATTCAATGTAATATGGTTAATGGTGTCAAGATTTCACATCCACTATCAAACTAATCAGAAACACTTCTACAACATATTGTATTTGATATCATTATAGATAAAACTCAATGAAATAAAAGATTGATCAATGTATTTTGAAACATATTAATATACTTTGTAATGATACCAATGAAAAATTCTTGAGGAAATAATCCTTAATCATTCATAAGTGTCTCATACCAGCTTGAAACATTCAATCATACTCCATTAGAATATCATGAGTATAAAGAGACTCTTGATATGATATACCAAAGGGAATTAAATACAAAAATTTCATGTAATAAGTGGTTAACAATGAATATATCTCATAAAGGTTAATGTGAGATGAGATAAATCCACTTTCTAATTTATAATTATGTTTTCCTTAGGAAAATCATTTTTATTTGTAATGAAATTATATTGTCAAAATGAATATACTATAAATGAAAATGGAAGGACATTAAAATTTTATTTGAGGCATAAATATTTTCCCAAAGAAGTAAAATCTTGTAAAATGATTTATTATACTAGCTTTAGAAATATTCCATTTTAGTGTGGTACAAGGATAACATTAAAAATCTTGTAATGCAGAAGGGCATGTTTGATTTCATAAAACCAAAAATGAAAAATGATAGTTTTCATGATAAAATGTAGAATTTTAGTAAAATAATTCTGGCTTAAAATAGATTACATAATGAACTTGAATATGTTTAAGAATTATATAAGTTTTCTTGAATCGATCTTGTTTATCAAGAGGAATTTCTTGAAATATCCTATTAAAAAATGTAACCCCCCAAAAGATAAAATGATTTTTATCGGTACACATATATAGAACATTCATAAAAAATATGAGGATTAAAAAAGAAATTTGTTTAGTTAATTATAGAATAAGAGTAACCTGAATGAAAATTGTGGTTTGGGTAGAAAACCCTTACTATATGTCGGAACATATTCTGCACATGACCATAATGCCCCTTGAATTATCCTCCTTGAGAACCTCCTAATGGGTAGGGGTTTGGGTCTTTTAGCATGACCAAATGCTCATGGACATAGCGAGAGACTAAAGAATAGTATATTTTCATAACTTTGCAAAGCCTAATGGATTATAGGAGTGAGGAGATGATGGAGTGAGGGATGGTTTTTAAAATGGAGTACATGGGTGATTTTTGAATATCTTATTGACTATTTTATTATTTTCTCAAGGAAAAAAATAATTTTTGATTCTTGTGAAAAAAAATAGTAATAGGTGCATGTGAGATCGAACCAATTTTGATTACATCATCAAAGATGTCAGGAACAATGTATTTGACTTATAACACACACACACATATATATATATATATGGTATATTACCATATTTCACTATTCACTAAAATTGAAATATTTCATAAATATAAAAAAATTACCATCAAATTTTTTTGATGTGTATAATTAATAAATTTAATTCAGTTTTCAAAATAATTTTCTATATATGAGAAACAAAATTTTTAATGAAAAATAACATTTAATCAAAAAATATAATCATTAAAAATAAAATTGATTTTATAACACCCTGAAAATTAATAATGTATCTCTAAATTATCCTAAAATAATGGGACAACAAAATATTGATTTATAAATAAATATTATGAAAATTAACTTTCTTTTAAATAAATTTATTAATTTTAAAATTGAAATTAAATATTTATAAATCACAAACATACTAACACTTAATTATTAAGGGATAAAATATTATATATTATTTATATGGTGAATAAATTTTATTTATAATTTAATTGGTGGGGTTACTATTAATAAATGTCATATTACTATTCATAAGAGTAACATTAATATTCATAAGTGTAACATTACTATTCATAATGGTCATGTTATTATTCACTGTAAAAGTATGTTGATCTTATGAGACTCTAAATATCTTACCGAACAGAACCGTTTATGTAAGATTTTCGTAATTCACATCATAGAAGTGAAAACATTTTGTTTAATGGCTATGTTAAAACTATCGAGATTAAATATTTTCAACGTTTTATTTCAAAGGTGCTCATTGTTTGATTAATTCTATATTAAAGATTTGGGTAAATCCTTGGGGTGTCACAAAATATCTAAATCCCACATTCATATTCTTTATACGAATGGGTTATGATTAATATCATGGTTTTTATGATACATATTTCTATTTCCTAGTAATAGATTTATTAAATCAATTTATCTTTTACGAGTTGTATGTTTATCAAATTTTTTTCACTTTCACAGGTTATATGTTTATGAAATTTGTTTCTCTTTCAAGGGTTATTATTCTACTGAAATGATTTGGAAACCAAATGTTTTCTATAGGTTATGATATGTTTACATGTTTGTAATACCCATTTCATTTCATGGGTTAGGATATGATTATTTGTGATCTTTTTTCACATATATTTATGACTTTAGTAAGATATAGGAGGGGCCTATAGATCTCTCCAATGCATTGGTTAAATATTTATATCTCATTATATAGACTATGATGGTCATGAGAGTGAACCTTTTCTAATATGATGTCCCTAGGAGTTAACCTTGGCTACCAAGACGGTATGAGCAGTGAACTCATGCTACAAATATGGTCGTGAGAGTGATCCAAGATGACCGATATGATATGGGTAGTGAACTCATATTACTATGATGGTACTAGAAGTTATGCCTTGGATACTAAATAAATAATATTATATGATTATTCATATTCCACGTTTCCATCTTTTATAAATATGTTCTTATTTCATGGATTATTTTCGTTATTTCCAAATGATTCATGTCTTATATGAATTCATGATTTATGCCACGATTCATGTTATTAATATCTGAAATGTATGTCATGCTCTCATTTTGTTATTATCATGTTATCATACCCCTATGGTCTTGTTTATGCTTACATTTTTCCATTGTTTACTCTTACTGGGCATCTAAGATCACCCCTTTTTCAATATGCTTCCCTAGGTTATGAAGATAATTATTATGTTTTCTGTCTCTATGAAGGGTGTCAGTCATGAAGAGCCTAAAGGGAGATAATGTAGCTCATTTATGTATCAGTTTTTATGATTCCATGATTCCAAAGGCACTAGGCATGTATGGCCCTTGGGCCTCAATATTATAATGTTTTAAGTATTCTGTAATTTTGATGTAATGTTATTATATGTAATGACTAGAAACTATGATGGGAAACAGTTAGTGTGAACTCTAAGGACATTTATATAGATAATTCTTAAGAGAATGAGATGTTTAGAAAAATTTCATTGAATTTATGTAAATGATAGAGTGAGTAGCTTCCTATAAATACATATATGTTTAGATTCATAAAGTGGATCTAGCTATGGAATAGAAGTACCTAGGAGTAAAAAATTTGTTAAGATATTCAAGGCCTCACTCAGGTAATTTAGAACATGACAACTGGCCTTTCTTCACTCTTCGGTTGACACTCCCAGGGGATATAATTTTAAAATTCACAAACACTTCATAAACCATTATGATGGATATGAATAGAAGATGACTATTAACAAACTAAGATGAGCCTATGGTGTCATTGATTATGGAATGTGTCATTATTTATAAATCATTTATCTAACTATATTCATGACTTTGTGGTTTTCTACAATGATAATTAATCATCATATGATGCTTTTGGTTATAGTCAATGGTGAGAACTTGAAGGAATCAGACTAACATTAAACATGATGAAAGATTTCTTGATGGGAATTCAAATGGGTTGATCACTCGAGTGAATGGTGTTTTGATCATACCTAATTATTTTTCATGGAACATGATTAACAATTTGTACGACAACCAAATATTAGACACACCAAGGAAGAGAATGAAGGACATTGCTGAGAGATGCTGTAATGGAGACCTTGGAGGAAAGAATATTTGGTTTCAGTCATGTCATGAATGTTGATAGAATCACCTATGTTAACGCATTAGATGAATAAGAAGGTGTTGTGACAATAGAAAAATAAGGTCCCTAAAAAATTATTTCAATGGAAGAATTAAGAGTTCAGTTAGTGAAATGGATGCAAATTTGGACCTTCCAAATACATCATAAAAGGCTAGGTGTTTTAAATGTGGTATAAATGGTCATTAGGAAACTCATTGTTCCTCAATGGGATATCGAAAGGGAACAAGCAAGGTGGTGCGATTAATGGTCCCATTTTTATTACAAATAGACTTTTTATGAAATGTGAAAGGAAAGAATTAGTGTGTCCTATGTTGAGGTAACCTTGTTAATGGCATAAGTATGAAATAGAATAATAAATGTTTTTATGTTTTTGTATTTAAATGTTATGTTATATGAATAATGAAATATGAAAGGATTGTTCTACCTATGATTTGAGCTATGTATTTAAAAGTTTAGGTTAAATTTATCTGATGGAATGGTGAAGTTATTTCAAGAAAATGTGATATTTTGAATGAGGGAAGGTAACACATATTATGTTTTTTATGTTAATATAATGTTTTTGGGATAATGATATGTGGGATATGGATAAGTCAATTGGAAGGTACTGATTGCTATTCAACTAAGTAAGGATTTGATTATAGGTTGTTAATTCTATTATTTATGACGTTTACAACAATTTTGGGATTTATGAATATATCCACTATTCTATAGAATAAGGAAGCACATATGTTTTCCAAAAGTAGTAATGGTAATTATGGAAATTTACATTTCTAAATTGAATATATGATGAAGGTGTTCACATGTTTGGAATGTGACAGCCAATATATTCATTGTCATATATTAGGTATCTATGTTAAGATTATTTCATGATTTTATTTCAAATGTTTTTTACTTTTAATAATTCATAACTGTTAAAATGTTAACCTTATTTGGGTTTTTTATGTTAAACATGAGATGATGTTTGTGATATTAAATTATTGTCTCCCCACATGAGGATTCCTGCATATTTTATAGCATTCCCAAATTATATTTAGTTGATGATAAATGATGGGATGACATATCATTGGTCTTATGATCTGTTAGTACATTAGAAATGAAAAAGTTAGTCTCCTTTTTAGAGAATGAAATGAATTGGATCAATGAACAAACAAAGGGTAATGTTGTCCAAAAATAATGAATGTATAATATTCCATGAAAATACTTCAAATTTATTAAAGTATATATTGATACTATTTTTTTTCTTATACCTATATTTTTGATGAATAATATTGTCGCTTAGGTCCTAACAGATTTATGGATTTGTGATTGTTAAAATTTTCCAAACATTGTTATCAACCACTCACCATCAGAACATGATTGTAATATTTCTCTTCCACATGCAATTTTTCACAACCCATGTATGTTCTCCTATGTGTGAATATCATTATGAGTTACTTTGGGTAACTATTATATTTCCAGATTACTTATTTAAATGGATTTTTTAGTGTTCATTATAAGGATTCTGGTATCTTTAAAAGGAAATCATAATTATTAAACTTAACAACCAAGACAAGTTATTAGGGTAAAATTCATTTTTTAGGAGTATAATGTAACACCCTGAGATTTAGTGAATTAAGTTTTTTGGAATTAATTTAGATTTTTAGTTATTTTCTATTCCATTTATCACTGAGAATAGTTTTTTTATATTAAATAAATATTCAATCTATACATACACAATACAAAAAAACATTATTATTTCTCTAAATGGAACACCAAAGTGTGCTTTTTTCACATGAAACTATAATTTTCCCTAATTTCTTTTGTAAAAAGCAAGTATGGGTGTTACCAAACAATAATATATTATTTAAAAAATAATGATAGTAGTATAATAATATAAAAACTAGACATTAAATTTTATTTTATAAATATTATTAACTAAAATATGTAAAAAATGGTTTTCCAAATGTGTCAAATGAATTAAGTAGTAACACTAATTTTAAAATGAATATAAGAACAAATTCAATATAAAGGGAGTATTTTTAAAAAAAATGTTATTATACTCAAATTGTTATATCAAGAATAAGAAAAAAATAATTATATCTAGTGTGTTATATTAATTTAATATGAATATTATATATTTCATCAAATATTTATTTTATTAATAAAATAAATTTTATAAGCAGAAGAAAAAAGTAAACCATATTTTCTGGAAAAAATGTATTTTTATTCAAGTACTTTAACCTAATTTTAATGGAGAACCCATATTAAATCCAATATTAGGAACATTTTTATATTTAATATGTTAAAATAAACATAATCATTGGATTAAAAAAATGAAGGTTACGATAACTTTTCTATGTTTTTCTCAAAGGATTCATTTTTTAATGAATAGATAAAAATTCAAGATTTTAATTCAAAAATAATTCTTCATCTAATTTCTTTATAATGTTAAATTAATTTTTAATTTGTTTCAAATATTAATTATATAATAAATTTTTAAATAAATATAATTTAAGCCATTTTAATAAATTCCATTATGAAATTGACAAATAAATTAGCAAGGTTTAGAAAATTTTTACTTTAAAAAGACTCATTGTCAACCCAACAGCCAGATTATATTTAATGTAATTAATATCAAATCTACAAATGGATTTTGGAAAAATAGATTCCATTTTTGGAATAATAATAATTTATAATATTTAATATTGTTAACTTAATTTTTTGACAAAAAAGTTAGTGAATTAATTTATATTAATTACAATGATGAAGGTTAAATTAACCTAAAATGAGGTCTACACCTTGAATTAAAGATTAAAAAGACCTATAAACTTGATTTAAATATATTTTATTTCCATATATCTACCCTATACTCCTTTTTAATGACTTTTTTTTAAAAAAATGACCACTTAAATAGAAATATTGGGTGGGATTTCATTCATTTAAAATATTACCAGAGTTCCACTCCTCCTCCATTATTAAAGGCATCATCTACTACCACTTCATCACACATATCAGGCCACTTAAGTTTGGAAAAAATAACCTCAACTAGATCACAAAATTATATTTGTTAACCCTTGAGGACTAACCTTGATTGGAATGAAATCTATGGAATTCTTTTGGAGGAAATAAAATAGAGTTACCCGAATAAGTGGTAACACCCTCCCATAAAATCCTTCCTTTTATTTTCATTATCCACTCCCTCAGAACATCTGATTCCATGATAGTATGACAATATCAATATCTGAAATATATTAGTATGTTTTTATGATAAGTATTTTACCTACACTTGAACACACATCCATCTAATGAGTAGCGAACATAATGTCTACGTGTAGGTAGAGTACCACCTCACTAAACAATGATTGTTCATTTTTCCATTACCGCCCCTCAGGGTAGAATTTATGATTGAAAATAGGTTTATATATATTATATATTATATTTATTATGTCATTCATCTTATTTAATTATTTTACAACACTTATCTTTATATGGTCCATTTAGTGTTGTTACGATAATTTCTTTTGGGGAGGTGTGGACTACCACCCCTAAAAGCTATGTGATTAGTTAATATACTACATCAAATGTATTAATGATGTATTTAGTGAATTTACATGATATAAATGATATAATAAATCTACATTGATAGTGATATATATATATATACATCAACATTTTCCATTTAATTTCATTATTTCCACAATACAATTAAATTATAATTGTGTTCATGGGTTCATACGACTTACCGTATTCATGAATAGGGTATTATATTGGAAAATTCAATGTTATATGGATTATAACAATAGAAATATACTGAAAAAAATATATTTAAATCAATTTTTACATTCTGGAGATGATTATATAAATACAAGGACCAAAGATATGAAAAATTAAGACACATGTGAAGAACGAAGCAGATATTACATGAAGTGAAATGTTAACATAAAATTGTTAATAAGAAGGTAATATAATTTCAAAATAAAACCATATATTGTATTTTATATAACAACGTGGTTATTTTATATATGTATAATTAATTTATATTTACAATAAACTTTTTTTGTAAGAGTACAAAGGGAGTAAATACAAAAGGTAATGGATTTTCATCTCACTCTTTATTTTCATGGGATACATTCCCTATCAACCATAAACATATTTTTTGTGGTGTATATACTGACATTTAATGTATTATTTAACGATTATACTGAAATCTAGGTGTATTTCAAATGAAATATGATATTTCTATTAGGGGATTTATTTTACAAAAGTTCCAAAATCAGTAATGTAATTTGTTTTTCAGTTTTCCTGCTTTGAGACACATCACATGTCATAAAGCTATATTTTTATTTGTGGTGTACATAATATCTTTGAAATTTTATATCATGACTCTATTTTTCATGATATTTTAGAGAATCGTGTAATTTCATTTCCGTAAATGGGGATAAGGTTCAGTGTTTCTATGTGGTAAGAGTTTATTGAAACATTCTCATATCGTACCAGGACTATTTATGATTATGCATACATTGATGAAATTATATGATACATCACTCATGAAAAGTAATTATTGTTATTATCCTTTAGATATTATTTTTATGTTCATTTATTATTATCATTAATTCATTCTTTTGTATATATTATAGATAGAAATGTATTTTTGAGAAAGGACAACATTACCCTTTATTAGGTCAGAAATCTATATTTTTTAAAACTAATTGTTTTATAAAAACGGTTTTCAAGAATACTGTACCATTATCATTAAATCTTTAAAATTATTTTTTACCCTTTTATTCATTTACCTATGTTTTCAAAGGAATCACCTTTTCACTAACCGAATAAGGTATTTTTCTAACTTTTTACCATTAAAAAGGAAAATTCCATTTTCCTCATATGACATGTATGAATTTACCCACTGTTGTTTCAGTTAATCTTCAATTCCATTTTGATAAAGGATAATTTTTATGTTAATTATTTTAATATTAATTTTCAATAATTTTTTTAAGTTATTTCATGATTTATTTATAAATTTTCAAGGTATTTTCTATGAAATATGTTTGAAAATTCTTCAAGAACTCATTAAATGATTTCAATTATTTTTAAAAGAAAAATGATTAAAAACTTATTTAGTTTTTCATTGATAAATTTTTATGGAATTTTATAAGAAAATGATTCTCAAATGGTTTTATTTATTAGAATTTCTTTCCAAAAGAAAAATGATATTTTAACAAAGAAAAGTTTTCAAAATAAATTTCAAATATATTTTATATCTATGAATATTTCTTTTGAGGTTACTTATTCCTTTATAAGAAATTATCTAAAGGATTCATTCATATTCTTTGTATGAATGGATAATTCTTAGTGTTTGGGTTTTTATGAAACCTGTCCCCCTTTTAGGGGTTATATTTTCTTGAAATATTTTCTCTTTCATGAGTTGTTTTTTTACGAAATCCATTTCTATTTCACAGGTTATATGTTTATGAAATATTTTTCTATTTCACAGGTTATGATTTTTGAGAAATTATTTTGAAACATTTTTTTTCCACAGGTTATGGTACGAATTACTGTTTATAATACCCATTTCATTTCAGGGTTTATGATATGATTATTTATGATCATAGGGAACATGTTTGTATGATTTAATTATGAGATGGGTGGGACCTATATCTACATCCAATTAATTTTGTAAATATTTATATATTGTGAGATAGACATTGATGGTCTTGGGAGTGAACATTGGCTTCCAAGATGACCATGGGAGTGAAAAAAGACTACGAAGATGATACAAGGAGTGAACTCACGCTACTAAGATGACCATGAGAGTAAACCATTACTACCTTGATTGAATGGGGATTGACCCTATACATCTATGTTTGTTGGATCGGTGATGCATTGGCTACTGAGGATATCACATTATAAGCTTATAGGTATGCAATATTTCCATGTTTTATTCTAATCTTATGTTTTCGTTGATAATTTTTTTATTTCCATATTATTAATGTATTCTGATCTGTGAAAATTTATATCATGATTCATGTCTATGATATTTGATATTTAGATTATTATCCTCTAATGTTATGATAATTTTATCATACACCTATGCTCATGTTTATAGTTACATGTTTCCCTTGTTAACCTCTATTAATCATCTCAACTGACATCTTTTTATGTTTCATTCAAATATTTATGAATATAATTATTTTTTTATGTGTCTATTATGGTTGATAGTGAAGAGTATCTGAGTGGGAACTAATGTTTCTTGCTTATGTATCAGTTTTCAAGTCTCCATGCTTTGAGATGAACCAGACTAGTACTGTCTTCGGGTGCCTATTTGTATAATTTCTTAAGTACTCCATAAAAGTTATTTAATTTTATTATATTTCAAGAATGGGATTTAATATATTTTCTAAACTCTATTACCATAAACCTAGGAGTCTATGGTCCATGAAATACCACCTTAAACTATTTTTAATACCATGGTCATTTGTCTTGGGTTTAGTTGGGTCATCCAACTTACATAACCCGAATGCACTGGGTCATAAGACCAAAAGTGTCATGTTCTATGATAATATCTTCCAAACCCATCTCTATAACTTTTTTCTTTCCTAGTTTGTATTTTCTCCATCTATCACATCTAGATGGACCCATAACGGTTATGGTCCCATGCTGCATCAACTCACCTCCCATCTTAGGCCAATTGCATAATGGATTTTCAAAAACATATGACAAATATTGTCTTTTGAACTTTGTCAACTGTCAAATTTTTTGTTTTCATTCTCCATCCTTGATTACGGATGTTGTCGATCCTATATTGTGAATACGGTCTATAATGATCCTAACCATAAGTCATGCTTTTACAAATCCGGAACTCATATGTTTTGATTTTCATTAATTGCACTTCTGTATGCTCTAGTGGAACAATAACACCCATGGGGATTCCCCTTAGTGCATCTTCACATGTCGAGTGAGAAGATATCATGCTATACACAACTATATGTAATGGGGAAGGCCTAACATAACTCATTTTTCTCCACACTGAGTATGGATCATGGGTGTTTATTATTCTTGGTAGGGTTTGTACACACATATAGTAGGTTACCAATCTTAGGGTCCAAACTCTATGATATTTAACTAGGAGCCCTATGGCCCAAACACTGTAACCTGAATCTAAGATCATCATAACTGTTTTCTAAAAAAAATTATAATGTACTGTGGACCAATTTGATCATCATTCACATCAATTTTCTAATATCAATTCCACATAAATCAATTTTTAAACACATTCTTCCTTATCCTTATCACATGTCATTAAAATGCACAGGTAGGTCATGTCATACGACCTTAAACTATGGAATCATCTTCAAGGATACATGATGAAAAACAGCATAGAATTGTGGTTTTATCTCTTGAGAGCACATCACCCTTAGAACTTGTCATCTTCCATGCCTACTATCATGACCTACATACAACTTTATTCCTGTAGTGAAACCCAAATGTTCCATCCCAATCCAACCACTCAAAAACTTAGAACACACAAATTAAAAAATAAGAAATATATAATTAAATCTCTCTATATATAAGGAAAAAACCTTCACTAGGAATGTTCCCACTGTGAACTATGAGCGACTTGATTCTCAAAGTTGTAGGATTCTTATTGATTCCTGGATCACCAATATCAGGTCTACCTATAGCATTTTCTCTCCTTATTATGAATATTTTCCTTTGTCCTTAACGCATTATGTTAAATGGAAAGGAACTCCAGAACAACGCATGGGTTGATTCTTACCATTATGGGACACATAGTGAAAACTAAACAATTTATCATTAGGTCTGGTGACAAATTCCTTCAAACCATCAGCCCCTTAGACACAATCATAATTCACATTTCATTACATTAAACATCACATGATCTTCCTTAGGAATACATATGTGATGTGTGTGGGATACTTTGGACTTCATTCTTGAATGGTTTTTTATTCAACCATATAACACACATTCCTCTTGGAGAACCTCTCCCGTGGTCCAATATCTATGAATTTTAACACGACACCTAGGTCCCAAGTTCATGACATTTAACTGTGTGCATGACTCTTCCGTTATATGATGCCAAAAGTGGATAGATTTGTCCCTTATTAACATTGATTCTATCAGGATTCCACATAATTTATATCCCTATGAGATTCTAATATGGTCTAAAATCTGTGAAATTATTCCTAGAACCCAGCCTCCTTAATGCACAATGTTAAACTAAATTCTTACCTTGAATTGATTCAGGATTCTCAAAGATAATTGGGGGATGTTTATTTATCCTCTCTAAAGAGGATGGTCCCAACAATTGTTGGTATCTTTTTATGATGTCTTCTAATAAATATGTATAGATTGATTCCAATCCTTATGTGACACGTTGTGAATTCTAGATATTTTTCCCATTCCCAACCACCAATTAGTTTCTCTTTTGGGCCTGTCGGCTTCGATTAAAATCCAAAATTTAATACCTAAAACTACGATGTTTGTTGTGATTTATCCCCTTGTTGTATCACATGTGATTCCTTCCCATTTGATCCCTTATAAGTGTATCATGAACAAAAATCCATTGTTTCATTCACATCATGTTTATTTCTTATGTGCCACACAAATATACCAGGAAAAGACACATCCACAGTCCATGAAACACTTCTCTAAAGCTATTGGACATGGACCATGTTGTATGAACATAAATTATGTGTCACATCCCAGTGACAGATGTTAAACTGTGAGATGATTCATGATCACATGATGCAAAACTATGCCATGCATCATCTTCATTTCTCTATACATAAAAATAAATCCTAGGCCCCCATTAGAGAGTTCTTTGGAATATGGGATTGATATATGTTGATCACAATGTGCTTTCACCAATGTGCATTAGTCATGGTGGCATAATTTCAGGAGTGTTGGAATCATTTTGAATATTCCATCAATCCTCTCCATGACTTTTGTGATACTCATTCATTTATTAATCTTTTATAATGTAAAAAGGGAACCCCTAATGGCCAGGTCCCATGCCTCTTCTACCCACCTACAGTATTGGGTCGACATTCCATAAGACCTCAGAAGATAATTCAAGTTGGGTTTTCATGTATCGAATATAGTCAGCGGTCGACCCTTGTTGGTTAGTACCCGTTATAGGATAAGATAGATAGTTAATATGATTCTAATACAATATAAAGTCATCATATATTATGATTACATTCTCCCTATGTTCCAATTTTTGGGCATCCTGATTGCCACATCCTATTTCCCCTTTGTTCTTAATGATTTCAACCACATCGTGTTACCCTGCTCATGCAGTAATGCATGTTGGGAAAAGTGAAATCGGTATCCCAAGAGCTATATTCTCTTTCCATTTACACTAAAAAATTAAATACTCTAGGTTTTCATCCAGCAATAGTAATCACTATGTATTCAATGATTATACAACACTCTCATACATAGTGAACAATTATGTGTCCGTCCCTTGTTTCTCACACTGAGCATGACCCACGAGATCTTAGGGATTGACCAATAGTTACTTCATATGTATGATGATGGATAGATAATTAGAATAAGAAATAATGTTTTAATGAATGATATTGAAAACAAAAAATTGAATAAGAAAGTTTGTTTCGTGTATTTGGAAAACACACCCCATATGGATCTATTCCTTCGATGGAATTCTTCAAAATCAAAACATTTCATTGTGTGGATTCCAAAGACTCATGAAACATCTTGATCTCCCAATTCTCATTGAAAACCAAGTAGAAATGTTCATTAGCCATTATGTTCTCTCAACCATGTTAAATTTTGAGATCATCTACTTGAAAGCTCGTATATATTAGTTTCTATTGGGTCTCCACTAGAAAGACCTACAATCATACAATGACTTCTTATTGATATGTTTCAAAAGGGAAATGTATGTTCACCTATTCATCTAGGTTCTAGATCACTTTTTCGGCCACTTGGAGCATTTGGATGTTTTTGGATTTATTCAGACCCCATGTGGTTTATATGTGTGAACTCCACTTTTACAAATTCTATGTAAGGTAAGCTCAGATCATTAAATGATGATTTATAGAATCCACCAATCTGGAATTGAGAAAACATATCCATGTGTGGGGTAATACAATTAGGGTTATCCATTGTTCCATTTGGTAATAAAGTACACGATTAATGCAATTCCATTACCTATGTCAATTCATGTCGCTGCCCTTAGTAGCATTCAGATCAAAATCATCCAAATCTCTAGGATCTAAAGGCATGTACTCTTGAAAGGCAGTAATACATTCACCTTCACAATCTTCTTCCAGAATCCTCTCCCAGGTACTGGGCTATATGAAATGTGGATGACCCACATCGCTAATTTACTCCTTATAAACAATGTCTCTACCATCTTTTGGATGCACCATGGAAGTTGTATCACAAGTTGCTACAAAATTCAACTCACCAAGTGATATGTCCTATGTATCATGAATGACAGACTTCTCACATATAGTTACAATCATCAAGAGATCTCTCGTAGATGTCTGAGGATCACTAGATTTATTATATTATAGTCACATGATAAATATGTGGATTAGATCCCTAAGTTAACTATATCCTAAGGTTATGTGTATTAATATATAAAGGTTGAAACATAAAAGTGTTGAGTGTAGATAGATCATGTCCCAGAGTCACTCTCGGAATATCTACTATAGGATACCCTCATCACTTATTCATTTGATGAATGAAACTAGCTCCTCCTAGAATATGGTTATATATTCTTTGTTTGTCTCATGGACCCCTTCATCTATCCTACCACTAATGGAATTGGATGCACCTGGACCATTGCCTTTTTCATTCATTGGTGAAGGCCTATGGACACATCCCTCCATATCCATTAGCGCATTCTCACCCCCTGCAAAGGGGGATTCTTAATCATCATCGATATATACCTTTAGATGAAAATTTCTGTTTAGTGGATTTATGTTTAAAAGGAATGAGGCATGAAGAGATATTGGTCAAGACATACTTTAAGATTTTTGAGAAGATCCCTATCAAAGCATATGTGATCACCCCTCACCCATGGACTGCACTGATGAGCCTCTATTCCTTGGGAGACACCACAAATATGATCTTATTCCTTAAACAGTTCTTCTTCTTATTCTCCATCTCTTTCTTCCTTGTCCTATCTTTCTTCTCCTAATGATTCTTCCTCTTCCTTACCACTACTTCCCTCTCTGGGCATCAGTTCTTATGTATCATACACTTCACTTCAAATCACATTCACCAAGAGTTTCAGTTCTTGATATTTCTCCTAATGGAATTCATATACATCCATGGATGTCAGATACCCATATCATTATTGTATTTTCACCATATATGTTACATAGAAAAGCCCAATGTGTCATAGCTAAACTCAATATCGCATTGGTTTTCACCATATGTCACCTGTATTTATGGACTATCATATCATTTTAATGGACGACCAAAGTGCAAGACCACATCAGTAGTAGGGTGAATCATGTCTGTCAATTTTTTTCTAGTGGAATATCTAGATAGATCATGAGGGCCCTATCAGGACCACCCATCCAAAGAAGTTGGAGGTGAAGATTCACCTTGTGACATTCACACTATTGAAGCTCTAGTATGTGAGGTTCATGTTGCATGGATTGCCTCTTTTCTTAACTAATTATGAGTATAGCTCACCTTATTTCCTTCCACTATAGCTCCATAACTTTTATCTTCACAATACATTTTCATAGGATGTCCATGGGATATGTCACTATCCAGTGTCTAGAACATTCCATTGATAGGATGACATCGACATTTATAGGTGGCTGGGTGAGGGTTTCACAAGATCCCATAGTTGTGAACATGCACCATAGTTAACATAGAATTCATTATTGTTTCTTCTCTCAAACCTATGTATACACCTTCCTCGACATCTACTAATGGTACCCAAGCTATATGGAATAGCAAGAAGAAATTTATAGTCATAAAAATATACTTCCATCTATTTAGGCTACTAGCACACTGCCCCTGATACTCTGAAGGTATTATATTTTCTCTAGTAAGCTTCAGATATCATCCATTATCTATCCATCTATGGTGTGGATTGCAACGAAGTTTAAATTTTTATCATTGCTGATCCAAATATTGACCCCTTCACCATTGAGCGTTAGTGGAAATACCCTATAAATATTCAAAAGAGATGGACGACATCTATTTATTAGATGACTAATGTCATAGTGAAATAATATCCCATAATTTGGGCTAGAATATATCCATAAAGGATCTAGAATGTTCCACAGACCCCCCAAGGCATGCCTCCCCTCGAGATACACCCCAGGATACAATAGAGCATTACTATGATATGAACACCCAAATTGACCATATCATGGCCTACCATGATCCCGACCAAAGTTAATGTTCTTAGGTGAACCCCCATCATGTTATCTCTTACTTGTAATATCCACCCACTCATAAAGGTAGAATAGAGTATCTTTGGGTCCTATACCTCATCCATGCGGAAGTCTAATCCCTTATATTCAATGACATTAAGATCACCTTGTATGATTATACCTTTCCCATTTTTTAAAAATTCAGGAACCCCTTCCATCACCTAGGAATCCTCAACGCCTTATCCCTCATAGAAATCAATCTGAATCATGCCAGATACATGTTTAAATTTATGATATAATCGATCCAAAATATATCCACTATCAATTCGAGGAGATTCCCTGCCAAGATGGGGGTTCTTGGTCTATCCACTCATATATTCTCTTTTGGTAGGAATTCAACATATTGGATCCCCTTCAGATAAATATCCCGGATGCAGTGGATGTCAAAGAGACTGATACCACCATTACCATAGTGGTGATGGAAATTGTTTATGTTTGGATTCCACTAGATGGATAGATCTGGAACCAAGACTTGTTGTTGGTATAATTGAAATTCCAATGTACATATGGCCTCAAACATTATAATATTGTGTGGAACTTCTCCAATATCCTCACATGTGTGGTGAAACTAGTACACCCATGCTCATTAACATGTGAAGTTCCCCTAGAAATCATGTCCAAGCCCTTATAGCATCACAAAAATTAATTTATTATGCTACTTTAGAAGGTTCTTGCATAGTAGGCAAGGAATTCTTCATCCACCAGTTCATTCCCCCTAACTATCATGGACATCAGATTTATGACATATACAACCATCTCATTAGTCTCCTTGGAAGGATTTTTATTGTTTGTGATGTTGTACCACTGATGGATTTCATTACATGTAACCCATGACAGAAGTGAGTCTATCTCAAAGCTCAAGATGTCCACTTCATCCAGAATCCTGAAAATCATCTGGGGGAGACTGTCTCTTATGATGTAATCCTACTGATTCTATGTCAGCATTATCTAGATCATATGATTTTCTGAAAGAACCATCTAGGAAATAATTATTTGTGGATTACAGATTATCTTTTCCCAAGAATATGGAAAAGGAAACCTCCCACTCAGTAGCAGTTTGTTTGTCGGTCATGTAAACAATGTTTTGAAAATAGTAAGGTTGTCTCATGAAAGATTGAATGTTAGCTCACGAAACAAGTTCCTACATGTATGATTGGTATATCAAAAAAGAAAAATCTGTCCATGTACTAACCATGTATGATTTAGCCATATCATGTAAAGAACAAACTGACGTTGAATATTCCATGCAATAATAAAAAACGTACATGCATGAGAGTAAAATCTCTTCTGTTACACCAAGTTAATATACTATGAATATGGTCCCCTATTTATTTGTATGAATGGACTAGGTCCTTCAATTGTGTGTAAGGAACATTACATGATTTGTTTTTCATATTATCCATGTGTAAACTAAATTCACCATTCTTTTCAACATTTCCCTCATAATCAGGTCTTCTAGTACCCTTTCAGCATAGATTCCAAGGGATAATTTTTTGCCGTTAAATTCCCCTCAAAGACATAAATGAAAATCGGTGAGAAAACTGATGTCACCATTTAATAGAATGAACCATTTTAAGAAGGAAAAAGCATCACACGTATGTTTGGATACCTACATGCAAGAAAAAAATCTATGGCCAAGGTACTTACACACCCAATGTGGCATCAATGAATATCTTCTTCCCCAACCATTTTAAAATTATTATGGAAGATGTTTGAAAGTGGAGAGGTCGGAATGGAATAATTGAATGTTCATATGAAAATTATGTACCCAATGCGATGAAAAAAACCTCCTTATGTGTTTCCATTTTCATGTGCGACCACCATGAATTTCACCTATAAATAGAATGGAACCCCACCCTTATCTGGGTAATGATCTGAAATTCGAACCACCACTGTCTTGAATGCCAAACGACCCCTTCTATGACTGCATGTGAGACATGGCCTCATGGAAAAGGATCATGCTGGATAGGTCCCCCATTAGTACCCCTTCTTGTGGGACCACAAGTGCTTGACACTTTACCATTTCCCTTTTTTTAAAGAATGTTTTTACAAAATACCCTTCTTGCATGATCGAACTTCCATTGTTCAAATGCATCATTCACTCACTACCCCTCCTTTTGTGAGAAAATATCCAATTATACATGAAACCCATATTTAAGGATCCATGGATTTCATCCATCATTGGGAACCATGTTTGAACTCTTCTTCCAAAGACATCTCTTGTCTTCTATGCAGTTCCTCAATATATCCATCCAGGCTTATACGAAGTGATTTTCTAGTCCCTCGTACAGTGTCCCTTATTATGTTTCCTTACTTAATTCTTTTTGGAATAAGTAATCAAATGGATAGTTCCATTCCACATAGCCTTGATAAAATGGACCCCACTATCAACCCCTCCACCATACCAATCTAGTTGTGAATTAATTATGCCTTTAATTCCCCATCTGTGGGTTGGTATAATTTATATATGTCTATGGGGTAAAGATAATTGCCTCCACATTAGAGTTGCAGGATGTTAAAATACCAATCCAAACATCATTAGAACATGATGATAAACTGTAGCGTCACCCCAAGCAATGCCGGTGGGGTTCTCTTCCTTGGTCAATATCTAAACCCACTCATTTCTACATGACTGAGATAATCCATTCCCTCCATACATGGAATTATATCGTCCCTGCATGCAATGAGATCATCTTCAATAATCCCTCTAGAAGTAATCCCCAATCTCTATCTCCTTGGGGAGACTCAATGCATAAGAACCACATCACACCTTCTAGCCATAATTCGGGCATCAAAATCATATGGTGTATACAACCTCATATTAGTCACACAGAGCATGAATCACATGGAATTTTACACTAACAGTGACTAGGACTCCATTATTTGGTCCACATCAGTGTGTATGCCCCATTCCCCTCAATTTACAACTGCATCGATTTCATCCATGTCTTCTAAACATGTGCATAGAAAGCGTCTATAAGGTCCAATCCCATACAAAGATAGACAATGGTTTTACCACTAAGGGATGAATCCTCAGGATGTGAATTCACCCCATTCTGTGAGATAGGACCCAAATTATCCTCACTAATCTGTTCTGATCAAACAATCATCACTTCATCAATCACCTCAGCCTTATCCCAATGAGATCACTTCATCCATCTACATGCATTTGGGTTGTTCATCATCTGTAAGTCCCATCATTTCAAAGGTAAGATATCAATGTGTGATAAATACTGCAATCTAGAACTAAGTGGCCTTTGATTCCAATCCGATAAACAGGGTTTGTAGGATGCCTTATCAATATTCAATCCCATCATCCATTCCCATCGTTATCATTCCCTAGAGTCATGATGTCTTAGGAGAACCATTCCTCAACCTCAAAATTACACTTCCTATGGGTCCCTATCAACGTGATCCATTATCATGAGTAATCTCTTTAGGTGTCCCATCACCCCACTTTTGATCTATGATGAATTCTATTTCTATCCACTTTTATATATAGGAATCCTTCTAGTGGTTCATTCCCAATAACCCATCACCTTCCATATTCGAACTATTCAATTAGTACATCTTCCATATCCATAATAATTCATACTAGGGATTCCACATCTCAATCATAAAATTACATCCACATAATCATTTCCCCTAGTAGAACTTGGGTAGCTAACTCTGCATAATCCACACACAATCAACATTCATCAAAACAAGAGTTCTCGTCTCTTGATGGGTGGCTAAAAATGTGTTTTCCCAAAATCGCCACTTCAAACTAGGTGGGGTTTGATCCCTATATTCTATATAGGGTATGTAGGAATACACTAAAAGGTTCTATCCCATCAATTAGTAAACTTTGGCATGCCCCTCATTGTTTTCCACCACCCAGATCATCCCTGAGCTATGTCCAGATTAGCCTTCATGGTGTGAAATCATTCCCATTACGAGACACATCACCCGAGATCATTGTCAAAGGCATTTCGTCCCATCCAATGGTAAATAGTAGTCCCTACATTCATTGTATGTATCCATTAAGGGTGTAAAACATTCACTTCATGATACACAAGACCTCAGGTCCGCCTTCATTTGGCATTCTTATCCACCTATCTGGTATTCCTTCCTTGTACTCTCTCCAATGGATGTACCTCTTTGATCTGCAATCATCAGTAATCCTGATCTACATCATTCTATATATCCAAGATGTTAAACTCATAGAATACCCTATGTTAATATTTAAATGTCTATGTAAAACATCATAAGACAAACCACTGACATAAGATACATTGTGGTTCCGACATGCTACCTTGGGTATATCAATCATTGAGAGACCCTATTTTGAAGAAGAATACAAGTGACTAATGTTATAGCATCCATATGTGACCCAGATGCCCAAAATGACTTCTATTATTACTAAAGGTTTAATCACTGACAAGACTAATTGGAATTTATAGAAAAAAGAAGCATAATTAACCAAAATAAAAGATAAGATGGCCCCATGAATGTGTATTCAAATCAGTGTATTAATCTATGTGGGAGACCCAGACTAAGTGATAAATTTTAGGGAATAATCCATGTAAAGAAGAACCAATAACCCATATTCATGATTAGATCAATGAAAAATTATCTTTGATGATGTGATGTATTCTTTCTGACTTCAAAAAGATGGCATATAGGGTGAAATGTGGCCTGTTAGTGAACACGAATGATGAGTGATGAGTGGATTCACCCCGATGAATGTGTTTAAAATAAATAGCTTCATTGGAGTATTATTCTTCTGATTTATTATTTGTGTTACATTTATTCATGATCTCACAAATCTTAATTTATTTTGATATATTTATATCATATATTTGTAATTCTTTTTTAATATTCTTCTCAGAAATAAATCCGGACTTCATGAGGAGATGCATACATGTTTGAATGATGAATTACACATTGATTGATGACATAATTCCTTTCATAATATGATTTAGTGATCATAACATAAAAAATTAAATCATGAATCAATTAAAATATTACATAATTTTTATTATCAATAATTTTATATAGACACATTATAGGGTAGAATATGAAAAAATATCAATTTAAATTATAGGAACATATATTATATAATTCATTTTCTCAGTCTTCTAATAAAGAAAAAATTTAATTATTTCATAATAAAATAGGAAATAATATAAATAAATATATATTATGAATTTCATATAGCCATTTTCTGTATTCATGTTCTTTAATGTTCTATAAATAATATCAAATATTTTTCCATTTGAAAATTGAATAATTTTAAATAAATATTTTCATCAATATATTAAATTGTTTAATTTAAATGTCAAATTTCATAATTTATGAAATTGAATTTTATATAATTTATAAAATATCGATTTAAAAAGATTCACAGGAGAATATTATTATTCTTTTCTTAAATAGATTATTTTTTGGAGAGCACTGAAAAAAATAACAGTACAATTTGGGTTATTTTGATAACCTTATTATGGTAAAATAAAGAAATTAAATAATTGGAAAACATTTTTATAGACTAAATAAAATTTTAATATATATAAAATTATTCATGTAAGAATATAATTTTAATCTTATAAATCGGTGTAGGATGTTTTGGGAATCAATGGAATATTTTTATCAAAATAAATATAATTTGTTGTTTATCTTTTTCAACCAGGTTTTAATAAAGTCACATTCAATTTTTCTTTTGTATTAAATATAAAAAATATTCGTTTTATTTATCCATAAAAAATAATTTTCATGTTGATCCAAATTATTCTTGAAATTTGTGTAAAATCATTTTTATACATGAAAGGGAATTTTACGAAAATCCGGTTTTTAATGTGATTATGAACCTATTCTAAAAGAAACTTTTAATAATTCATGATATAGAATCATAGAATATAGATTCAATATCCAGAATCAAAATTTTCAAATATTTTAATGAGTTATATTTCATTTTGTAGTCACGATGAATAGTTCCCATGGTAGAACATTATTATAATGATAATAGTTAAAAGGTGTAAATTGATTTTTCAAACTCGTTTAAACATGCAGAATACAACTACAAATAAGTGATGTGATTATTTTTCATCACCAAGTGACATAGATAGTTATAAATATATATTTTATTTTAATGTATGATAATTATGACGAAATAATGATTCTTAATGAAATAAGTTTATCTTTCCTTTTACCATCATATTTATTGGTTAATGGGGAACACTACCCTTGTGTATGTATAAACTACAACACCCATAAGAAGATGCAATTTTTTTTCATTACCACCACACGTATATAGTAATTAGGATTTATTTAATGAAAAAATGTGCTATTTATCATATTATAATTACTCAATAATGTTAATCCTTTCTCTAATTCATTTAACCATATATTATAAAAGTGAAAACATCACTCATGCGTATATGCATACTAATATATCCATTAATGATATTTCGTATTTTTCTTCACTTACAAGTATATAAGGTTTTAGAAGTGTATTTAATTTATAAATGGATAATTTTAAAACATTTAATGGTTTGGTGATGATCTAAACATTACCTACATCACCGTGTTAAACACACATAAGCAATTCTAGACCAACCAACCTCAAAACGTCTGCCATAAACTTCACTAATATTAAAAATAAATAAAAACTGTAATTAATGAAATACAAGGTTTAATAATTAATGAATTATATTGATAATGGTAATTATGAAAATAAATAAATAATATAATTTAAAAATATTTTAGTTATAAAAATTAAAAGTATTTTTAGAATAGAATAAATGTGGTTTTATTTAAAACCCTAATTTAATATACCTTTTGTAACCCTTTTTATTTATTGTCCATGTTCATAAAAATGGCTTGATATTAAAATTACCTATTATATAATGAATATTTAAATTCATCTTCAACTATAATTTAATTTTAAAAAATGATTATTTTTAATCTTTTTAATATAGGTAAATTTTTACACTTTTTACCAAAGTGAAAATATATGTTCTTAAATGTTTACATAATGAATAAGTTCTGCAAATATAATATAGATAATGTGGTCAAAAATATTGGGGGGGGGGGGTCTTGACCAGAACTTCAACATCTTCTCCCACTTCTTGATGGAGGCAACAACTATTCATGTCCCTCTCCCACCAGTAGGTGAGGGACCATCATTGTCTTTCAAGGGAGTGGAGTCCATCCTCTCCCACTTCTCCAAACATGTTATTCTTCAACCATTCCTACAATCCCCCTATACACTATGTTTTTTGATTTTTACAAGGGAAGACCTAATCATCCATCATTAATCATAGAGTTTAACGAAGCATCAACGCCTCTCAATGGAACCATGATTGCTCGATTATCGTAGAGAAGGGATTTGGTGGGCACGTTTGATAGATCATTTTAAGATTGTATGATCAACGTGATATGGATACTGTTGGTTTTCAAAATAATAGGAACTTCATGATCCAATTTACGTCAGAGTAAGACTTGATCAAAGATTGGTCAAGTGCACCTCGTAGCTACAATGAGTTCTGATTCATCTTACATAGATGGATATATGACTATCATATGAAGCGAGAATATCCTTAAAAGGATATTTTTTGTGAGTTTACCTAAACGTCCCATTCCATTTTAGAAATTTGTTATTATTATGATGCATGAGAATTCCATAGGTAGGTTTTTATGCTCTGATAACCAAACCAAAGTAGTGTATCATCATGTAAATCCATGAGTATGGTTCCAAGTTCATGTTCATGAAATTATTTTTATATCATTTGTATTATAGAAGAAAAGGAATAAAATTTTAGGAAACATGTGTTGTATGATTCTTGGTTGGAATGTTGTTATATTTTCAAGGAGTTAGGCCATTTTTTGGTGACATATTGCAAACGTTTGTGGCCAATTATGTGGATGGGACCTCTAGTCTGGGGAAAGTTGGTATACAGATTGAGGTTGAGGAAGTTCATGGGGAGCCATGAGAAGGGATGAGTCCTTCAATAAAGAAGGATGTAGCATTGGGAAGCATGGGTATGGGATCTGATAATAGAGATGTGTCTAGTCTGGATGCTCGTGTTAAGGAACCTTCTCAAGGAGGTGTTATCTAAAATAGAGGTAATCAACTAGAATTCATTGTTTGGGATTCATATGAGGGTGGGAATCAGTAGGATATGTTTTGAAAATTAAAACCACTTATGTACTTACAAATAAATATATCTATTCAATAATTAATACTCAGTCAACACTCTCAGAACTGAAAGTTTGTGATAATTTCATGAATTTGAAGCTTTCCCTTGGAGGGAGGTGTATAACTGAATCTGTGAGTCCAATCAGTGAAACATTAGAGGATCGGGATGATGTTCTATTGGGATAGGTAAATTTAGAAAAATATATTAAGAACAATAAGGATGTAGATGATCAAAATTTAGGGGGCATCTTCACACATAGAAGAAAATGTGGGTAGGGTGAATGTAACTAGCGGGGTGCGATTAGAAATAACATGTACTTATGTTAGCGTATTCAATCCTTTTAAGAGACTTGAATATGATGTATTGAGACTCGATTTAGAGGGGTGTCATGTCTCAGTATTATGATACTATGGAGGTATTTTTCACACATCAAAGTACTTCAGACCAAATTGTGGGAATTCATCTAGCTGAGGAGAATGGGGTTTATGTTGTTCATGTTTATAGTGAGGCCACTTTTTTGAGGAGAGGGTTTGTAAATATGAATTTTGAACCACATGATGGTTCCCTAAACTAAAATATCCATCTTTATAATAATAAATAGAGTAATGTTATGACTCATGAGATGGAAGGTGACCTGGTTAGGCCAAACATGGATGGGTGAAAGGGCATCTATAAAAGAAATGATGGACTACTTCGTTTTCCTCTTCCTATGGGGAAACAATCAGTGAAGAAGTTAAAATCCCATTAAATAGAAACAAGTGTATTCTTGTATTGATAAGTCCTTGGAATTACATTTGTGGTCTAGAGAAGAAGTGGTTGAACATGTTTTCCCTCTCAATGCTACTAATGAAGAACCCGTTAAAAAGATCTGGAGATCATTATGAATGATTTTAATTGTGGATAGATAATTCTAGATAGATAAGAATGACCTGATCATAGTTGGGGGGGGGGTCCGTAATTGTAAGATCATCCTTGAGAAGTATATATCGTTTGGGGATACGTTGGGTTTCCAATTCGATGATCTTCTAATGGATGAACCCAATACTTAGGTTAGCGACATCTCCTGGAAACTATTTAGGGATAATAATTTTGGTAGACATAAATTTTTCGTTAATAAATATTTTATTTTATTTTTTGTTAGACAATTTCTTCCATAGTTATTCAATAAAATTTTTTAGAAAATAAAATTTTTATTTTTAGTTAGCCATTGTAATAGGAATTATTCAATATGATGATTTTAATATAATTTACCATATATTTTCAATGAATTTAATATTCCCGTTATTTTGTGGTATTTTTATTTTTATTATTTCTTTAAAAAAATTACATATACATATTATTATAATATTTTTGAAAATACAATTGATTTTGGGTTCAAATGAGTGTTATGTCAAAAAATAAATAAATGATTCTATATTTTTTTTCTTATCACGATACATGAAAATTATAAATGATGTTTTGTGGGTTTTTTATATAACCATCTAGTACAATGGTTAATTATCTATTCTATAGAGAAATAATTATTATAGTAATTTTATTTTCAGTAATTCAATACATGTTAAACTAAAGTAAACATGAGTTCCAAATATAATGTACAAAGGATTATAGTCGATTTTATTTTATTATAATGAGTTTCAAAGGTTAATATTTTCATTTCAAAAAGATGTAATATAAAATCACTAAATTGAATGGTTTGTATTACACACGTATTATTTTTATAGATTATAATATTTTCTCAACATAACATCAATTACTTTTCTATGAATTATATGGTTTATAATTTATTTCATCAAGGGAAGGTGTATTTTCACCTGTGATTATGATTTATATATTTTATCAATGTCTATAGATAGAAATATTTTTTTTTTGTTTTTGGCCTTTTTCATTATACAAACATGTTTAATTTTTTATTTCCCTTGTGATGATTTTTTGTCTCATCCCATATTTTCAAAAAATTTCATTAGATCTAATTATTTGAAGGATGTATAAAATGTTAAATATTTCTACAATGGTGACTATTCGTAAATATGGAATTTTACTTGAATATAATAGAATTATAATGTTGGGACCTTTATTGGTTGAAGATATTTTCATGGTGTAATAGATTCCAATTTTTAAAGAAATGGTTTTATAAATTCTCCATTACCCCCAATAAAGAATTTCATGGGAATGTATATAATTGAAATCATTGCTACAATACTCATAATAATGTGTTAGATAAGATATGTGGTATTATAGTTTATATAAAATTAAGGTTTTAGATAATTTTAAAAGTTATAATGATATTAAAAGTAATTGTTAATCGATTTTAGAATATAGTTATATTATCATTTGATAGATTTGGGGAATTTCCAAGAATATTCATTATATTCAAGAATAATTAGAATGGTTTTTGAAAGAGATAATAGGAAGTCATGGGTTAGATTCCATTAAGTTGTAAAAATCTTTATAAAATATCGAAACATTTGTAGTTTGATATGTCTATTTTTGGATTTTTAACATAACTAATTCATGATAGAAATGATGGAACCCATGAAATAGATCATCCAAATATCATTTAGAATGAATTTTAAATAGTGGAATATTTTCTAAAATACTACCCTATATTATATGGTAGAACATTTGACATTGTGTATGATGAAGGATGTATAAATTAATTGGAAATGATATTTAATATTTTTAGATGTTTAAAATATTATAATGTAACTATTTATATTTGTCATTTTGATGATTTAACTGATCAATGGTGGTATTTTATAAAAAAACAAATGGAAAATATAAAATTTATACCATGGAGTATACGGTAATTAATTATATTCTACATGTCAAATATTTCCCCACTGTTCTTTGACATATGATTGAATGGTACTATTTATAATTTATGAAAAACAACATTGAAATTGTGTCCAGTTATGAAGAAAAGATCAGAAAAATACCCACATGTTCAATAAAATTCAATCTAGACAATTAGATTAAAATTTATAGATTTTAAAGAGTATTTAAACAATGTTTAAAAATATCATTAACCTCTAGAAAATATAAAATATTTTAAAATGTTTTTAAAAGTGATGAGAATGTTGAGGTGGATTCTTTCAACACCTATATTCCTTTTGGAAACATTAGTTTGATGTGGTTATGGTGGAAATATGTTGAGAATAATTCATAAATGAAATCTATATGTGGGACTCAAAATATTCATAATTTATTAAAATAAATTCGAATGAATTTATTCTAATATTGGGGATGTTTAACCACTATGGAAACATCATATGTTTGGATCATAACTGCGATGAAAATAGTAATTGCAATGATTAGATGAATAAAAGTTAATTATCTCTAGTTTTTTCAAGATAATAAGATACCACAATATGAGGATAACATACAAATAAAATAATTGATGATTAATTTCTCCATTAATTATATTAAAAGTTTATAAAAAATTCATTTACTACTACCTTGAGTATTGTAAGAGGGTCTAATGAAGTAGTGATAGGTCAATTACTACTCTTATCGAAATATCACAAAATACTATTTTACTCTATATTTAAATTCTAATATATTTTAGTAGACATTTAAAATCATGAACTTATGTCATTTAATTTAGTTAAAAATAATAGTGGAAGTGGTAAAGTATAATATATTTTAAAGAACATTATTATTATCATCTGTAGAATGGGTTCTCATGAATGTATTTTTATCTTAATCTTAGTGGAGTTTGATATTATTTTTATTACACATTGTCTTTTATTTTATCATTCTTAGATATATTATAGAGTTAAATAATTTATTTTTAATTTTTATAATGTGAATTAATTTTTATATAATAATGAATTCCTTCATTTTGTAATATATTTCGAAATAGATAATTAATTAAACACGGTAATGAAATTTATCATTAACATATTATTGAAAACAAGGAAACAATTCAAATTAATGACGTGCTTATACAAAATAAATATATGGATGAATCTCCGCATGTTTTTTCTAGTTTTATCCCTAATAGATCAAGATTTTACTACATTGTTAGTACCGCGATGTTAAGATAATTTCATAACATCATTATTGATTGGCTTAAATATAGTGGTTTGAACTGAAAAATTATCTCAAACATTGTCTTAAAATGGGTTTCATCATCCCTACGAATTTATCGTGGAGTTATCCTATTTTTTATTAAAATTATGGTTTATTGTTTGATGATTTTGATTTATTATAAATCAATCTATATTATTACACTAATGAAAATTTTCTTATTTTATTGTATTAATGACTTTTTTGTCAGCTTCACCGTGCTCCGTATATTTATAAGACTTACCATGGATATGGATACCATCAAATGAATGTGAAGAAAGTAGAAAATCCAATGGAAATATTCCACACACATTATAGGAATTTAATGTTTTTGGTTATGTATTTTTGGTTAAACAATTCAACCAAGGTAATTTTTAAATATTATGAGTAGTGTTGGTCGGATTGGATACTCAAGAGGGGGGTGAATTGAGTTCCAATTAAAAATTTCTATTAAAAAATATTTCTCTAAAAATCCCCCAAATTAAAAACAAAGTTAAAGTGTAGTGAATCTATATAGAGTGTAAATGTTCAATCAGTTTCTCAAAGATTGATTAGGTCTTATTTGACTTAATCCAAAGATTAAATTATCTTTTGAAACTTACTTTCTGATTTACAATAATTATAATCACATGTGAATTTAAATATCAAAGTAGCTTTAAAATATTTTTGTATTTCAAAGTAATAGCAGTGGAATAAGTATATAGTTTACTTATAGACTTAAATTAAAATGCACATTAGAGTTAACCAAGAGGTTCAGTCTCAAGACGAGACATAGTCCTCTTAACAATTTATATAAATCGATCCACACCCTTGATCGGGGTTAACAACAGTGAATGACTGTCCAAGACACACAAAGACCTCTACCACAGTTCTTTGTGAAAAAAAAACAATGACCAGGCCACACAAGGACCTCTTCCATAGTTTTCGTGGGTAAATAAGAGTAAATAATTGTGTTTTGAGGATTTTGATATCCTCCAGTTCAGAACAGGAGTCAGTGTGTGAGTATGAAGTACACACACTGCTCAAAAATATAAGTAAAATAATCACTAAGATAGAATGTATCAGTGTTTAGAAAGCTCTAGTGATTGGAAGTGCAGATCTGGACTCATTGGATTTAGAAGAGATGCTTTTGAGTCCTTCTATGGTTTGCTGTTTAAAAAACATAGTATCGTGATTCAGCTTGATGTTCTTCACAAGTAAGAGTGTTATCTAATTTCCGGTGTTCTTTGTATGTTCTTCAGTAGTGCTGGGTTGCGTGCATAAGAGTTTTCATTAGATCTTGCAACAATCTCCTTTTTCCACTTCATCTTGTGTTCTTCAGTCTCAGATGTATATTCAAGGAAGAATTCTTTCTCTATTCCTTTTCACGCATCTATCAATCTATTTTACTCTAGCTCAATATTCCTTTATTATTCCACGATTTCCGGAAGTGGGAATGATTACCTTTCCATAGATACGAGGTACGGTCTCCGGACATGCCAACAACTACCATTAAATATCATTAATTTCATTAAAAACATCAAAAATGACTATTAGAATTAAATACGAATTTATATAGTTTCAAACAGTTTTCATGACTATCAGTGAGTCAAGAGATCAGTGAGACATTTTGAATTTGCATCAGTTTCGATTGCATCCGCATCGGTGTCTCAACATCATCGGTGTTTTAGCATCAGTGTCTTAGCTTCAGTGGCTTAGTATCAGTAGCTTAACATCGATAGCCTAGGATCGATAGCTTAGTATCAGTAGCTTAGTATCAGTGTCTTAGCATCGATAGCTTAGTATCTGTAGCTTAGCATCGGTAGCTTAGCATCAGTGTATTAGCATCAGTAGCTTAATATCGGTAGCTTAGCATCAATGATAGTTATCGGTGCGACCATTCATCATCGGTTCGGTCGTTCATCATCAGTGCGACTATTCATCATAGGTGCGACCATTCATCATCGGTGCGACTGTTCATCATCGGTGTGACCGTTCATCATCGGTGAGACCGTTCATCATCGGTGCGACCGTTCATCATCGGTGCGACCGTTCATTAACGGTGAATCAGAAAATTGATTATCGGTGAGTCAAGATAAGGAATTCTTACAAAGTGTCTGTTCAATCCAGAATACTTCCAGGTCAACCATAACCATACATTGATCATATATAAACAATTGTAGTTATGATTTAAACATATTTAGAACAAGTTGAACAAGAGATTAAAAGGAATAAAATAAAACTAAAATTTGTGATTGTTAAAATAAACATTCCACAGAGAGTTCAAAAATCTCCCCCTTTTTGATAATCACAAATCAATGGCATAAATGAAGAGAGAATATAGTATGTCATTCATTATTCTACCCCTATAAAAAAGAATATATTCCAAAAGATAAGACATGGTTAGAATAGAAACCAGAACATATATATAACTTAGGAATTATCCTCTTTTAACATTTCTCCCCCTCTGTATACATGCATGATTCTCCTGTTTTCTCTCCGTGATTTATCTCCCCCTTTTGGGATTATCAAAAATAAGAGATAAATAAGATAAGAAATAATATTCCATAACAACAATGAGTACACATATTACAGGAAAGAGATAATAGTTTTGGAAAACAAACACCCTATCAAAAAATTGATAGTAACAACTATTTCTCTGGGTGCAAGGGAGCTTTCCCTTTAGAAGTAGGAGGAATTGAAGGTCCAGAAGGTTGTGGGGTAGAAGGTGGAACTGTAATTATGGAGAAAGGAGGTAGGAAAACCCGAGATAGAAGAAATGTGGGTTCCAAGGTCACCTACTGCGAAGAAGGTCATTATGAAGATTTTTGTTGAAAGACTGGTCTAATAAATGAATGATCTTGAGAAACAGACATCTAGTCGGGAGCAACATCGGATGATTGCAGAGTCTCAGCTGTAGGAAAACAATGGATTTTTCATTCACATGAGGGTAGGGTTTTAGGATGTTAATGAAGTCCACAATGACTTCTCCACCGTACTTCATGGATTTTTCAAAATCATCCTTATTTTGCATTAAATTTTATAAAGTGGGGGTAAAATCTTTTAACTACTGACCTTGAGCTTTAAAATCATGAGTCACTGGAGGGAGTATTAGATTATCAGCTAGTACTTTAAAATGATGAATCAACTCATGGTTTGTGTAGATCTTAGAGAAATAAATTTACATTCTCCTTAATCTCCTTTTGAGATTTTGTAGCATCAACCGAATACAACTGTACCATTTTAGGCACGTGATCACTATGATCTTTCATTTTCTTCAAAGAATATAAACCTAAAATATTCCCAATATCTTCCATCTCTTCTCTAACAACATCTCTTAAGGTATATAATTCTCGACCAGTGATGTTGGTCACCTTGGCACTGCCAGCATGAGCAATAACCTGAGTAATCTCAGCTTTTAACTTCCTCAAATCTGCTTTCTTCAAATATTCTATCAGATTTCTTAAAACATCCGTCATACCAGATATGGTTGTTCTGAACTCACTTAAAAAATAAACAAGATTAATTCCTAACTCCGTAAGTGTTTTATTCTAAGAGGTAATATGCCTGCCAATCGATTCACTGTAATTACACAGGTCTGGTTTGACAAGGTTTTCCACTCTTTGAGCAAAATCATTCATAGAAGCATTAGATAAAGTCAAAGGAGTAGGAGCAGGAATATGAGATAACTCACTTTTCACAGTCTCCCTAATAGCTTAAATCAATTCAATCTTGAAATTATCAAAATCTAACTGAGCAACTAACGGATCAGGTCTACTTTGAGATACTGAAGGATCAGGCCTGACATCTATTCATTGCAAAAACTCAACAATGAATTGAGTCTTAACAGAATCACTTATGCCTGCATGATCCACTTCTACACCTTCCTCTTCCTCTGGGTCGTCTAATCCTATAACATCATTACTTGGATGCTCTTCCCATGCCGCTTTGCATGAAGGGTATATAGGTTTCACAAACTGAGCTCGTCCAGAATTTTCAGGAAGGACATCTCCATCCTCATCACTCTCCAACTGTTCTGTCCTCTTGGCCTCAAGGAAATTTTCTTACTCAATAGGTTGGGGTTGAGGATCATCTAGAATCAAATTCTGACCTTCAATAGGTCGAGTATCAGCATCAGTATCATCACCATCATCACCATTACTTTCACTGTCACGACTACCACCATCACCATCAGCATCACCCTTATCCCCATCACAAACTTCATCATCATTATCATCATCATTAACTGATATCTTACTATAACTATCTGTACCTCCGGATTCATACTCCTTATAAGTTGATTCAGTAGTCTCTCCTTCTTCTTCATCATCTAAAAGCGGTTCAATTTCGGGTAAATTGTGGGGAGGACTTGCTGAACCAAATTCCATCCTTGTTCTCTTTGGGCTAACAGTTTCAGGATCACTCCTTTCATCGGGAGATGATTCAGCCTCTTCTTCAGCATTTAGATTCTCATCAGCTTCTTCATCTTCTTCTATTCCTTTCTTACTAGATTTACCAGTTTATTTAGGAGCATCCATTTCTTCTTCTTCATCTGAATAGATCACTTCCTCACGAGGTTTTAAGCTAGGATCTCTTACTTCCCTTGGTCTCCTTGGATGATCAGTAGGATTCAAGGACTCATATAACTTTTATCCATCAGTAACCCAAGATTTCTTCCATGTGTTACAATTGATTTTCATTATATTACAAATAAAGTTGTTGAAACAAAAGCTAAATGATGAGATACACTCATCTCCATCATCCATACAGCCTAAGAATTTCAGCATAGAAGAAATTTGTTTAGAATAAAATAGAGTGGTAGCTTTATTTGAAGGTTTTATCATCTCAAATATATGCTCGGAAAATATCTAAATAGATTGATCATTTCACCATTTAGAAAAATAAATAGAAGAAAAACATCTTGATACTTTACTGCAGCAAAATCACCTTTTCTCGGACATACCTGATGTTGAATAAATTTGAACAGGATTCAGTTCTCACCATCCAACTCAGCAGTAATTATCCTTCGCGATTTAGAATTTCCAGTAAAAAACTCTAGGGCTAACTCATAAGAAAATTAATCAGTTATGGGAGGAATATTACCAGAATAGTCCTCGTATCTTCCATTGTGAGTTAATTTTAGACATTCAACCCATTATTTTGATGAAAACATAATCTTTTTCCCTTTTACTATAGATGACAATCTCGTTGCCTCTACTCCATCCAAATCTATATCCAGGTTTAAAAAGAACTCGTGCACTAGCTTTGGGTAAAAGACTCTATCATTATTACAGAACCAGTCCTTCCAGCATTGAGTTTCCAAAACATTCAAGAGAACGAACTTTCTAGAAAAAACCCATTCTGAACAAATTTCCTTTTCAGCTATAACTTCTCGTTTTTCTAGCTCCGGGTTCATAGACCTCTGCGTCGTACTACTCGACTCACCTAGAGCACGCTTGATAGGTGAAGTTCTTTTAGATTCCTTGCTCTGTATATTTTACTTGTCCATTTTGAGGTTTTGAGACAATTGAGAGGCTTGGAAATATTCAAAAGGCTCGGGTTATAGAGAAGAGAGGAGAGAGTTCGGCAGGAAATGTAATGTCAACAGTATTTTGAGAATGGAATATCCTTGTGTCATTATTTTTATTATTTAGGGTTATAAATAATTAAATATCGATTAAGTAAAACATCTTCTTTTTTAAACACAGAAAAACAGTATGACCCAATCGGTTGCACTAGTCAACATGACAGATCGGTTTGACAGATCGGTTTGATAGATCGGTTTGAAAGATCGGTTTTAAATATCGGTTTCACAGATATATCATACCTAACTCTCGTTTAATCGAGTTTAACCTTTCACAATTTAAGGGCATGGTGAAAATATCGGCTAATTGATGTTCAATACCTATAAACTCAAGAGTGATATCACCTTTTTTGCAGTGATCTCTCAAAAAGTGATGTCCGACATCAATGTGTTTGGTTATAGAGTGAGACACAAGGTTCTTTGAAATGTTAATTGCACTAGTGTTATCACAGTTCATTGAAATATTCATAAAATCATATCCATAGTCTAAAAGAGTGTGTCTCATCCACATAATTTGTTCACAAAAACTACCAACAGTAATGTATTCGGCTTCAACAATAGATAATGAAACATAGTCTTGTTTCCTAATACACCAATATACTAAGGATTGACCCAATAAAAGACAAGTTCCAGATGTGATTTTTTTATCTAACTTGAAACCAGCAAAGTCACCATATGAATAACGGATTAGCTCAAAATATTGTCTTTATTGATAAAACAAGCCTGTGTTTACAGTGTGTTTAAGATACTTATAAATTCTTTTAACAGAAAGTAAATGAGATTCTTTCGGGTTAGCTTGAAATATTGCACACATACACACACTAAACATAATATCTGGTCGACTAGTAGTAAGGTAATGTAAGCTTCCAATCATACCTCAGTAATTTGATTGATCCACTGGTTTCCCAGCTTCATCTCCATCCAATTTATATATTGTACTCATAGGAGTATCAATTTCCTTAATACTATCCAAACCAAAATGTTTTAGAAGATCCAATGTGTATTTACTTTGAGTAAAAATAATAGCATTTTCATTTTGAAAAAACATGAATTCAATGAAAATATTTAAGTTCTCCCATTAAACTCATTTCAAATTCATTTTTCATACTCTTTGAAAATTCAGTAAATAAAGAAGTTTTATAATATCCAAAAATAATATCATCAACATAGATTTGAACTATTAAAACATCTTTAGAAATTATTTTAATAAAAATAGTTGGATCAGAAATCCCTTTAGTAAAACTTTTTGAAATAAGAAAATTAATAAGTCTATCATACCAAGCTCTTGGAACCTGTTTTAAGCCATATAAAGCTTTAGAAAGATTAAAAACAATATTTGGAAAATGATGATTAATAAATCCAGGTGGTTGTTCCACAAAAACATCTTCAACAATAAAACCATTTAGAAAAGCACTTTTGACATCCATTTGATATAACTTAAAATTCAGATGAGAAGCATATGAAAGTAAGATTCTAATGGCTTCTAATCTGGCTACAGGTGAAAAGGTTTCCTCATAGTCTATACCTTCTTCTTGACTATATCCTTGTACAACTAGACTAGCCTTATTTCTAACTATGTTTCCAAACTCATCAACTTTGTTTCTAAACACCCATTTTGTGCCTATTGTTAAAGTGTCCTTAGGTCTGTCAACTAATTCCCAGACATTGTATCATTCAAATTGATTTAACTCTTGATGAATATCCATTACCCAAAATTCATCATTGATAGAATCATTGATATTTTTAGGTTCCTGCTTTGAAAGAAAGGCTTGATGTTCAACCTGGTTTCTTAGAGAAGCTCTAGTTTGTGTCCCTCTATCAAGATTACCAACAACAACATATAAAGGATGATTCTTTAGAATTTTGGTTGATCTAGTAAATGTAGGACTAGAAATTTCAGGTTCTTCTCTAGGTTCAGGTTCATTAGGAATAGATTCTGGAATAATTCCAGAACAGGTTGTCTTTATAGCAGGTTATTTAGAATTGTAATTAAGAACCAGAACAGATAAATCTTCTTCAAGATTTTCAAGAGAGGTTTTAAGTTCATGTGGATCAGTTTCATCAAACTTGATGTGAACAGATTCTTCCACACATTTGGTTCTCTTATTAAAGACTCTATAGGCTTTTCTTGTTAAATAATAACCATGAAAAATTCCTTCATCACTTTTAGAAGAAAACGTTTCCAGATTATCCTTTGTATTAAGAATAAAAACCTTGCAGCCAAAGACTCTAAAGTTACTATCATTAGGTTTTCTATTATTCCACAACCCATATGGGGTATTCTTAAGAATTGGTCTAATTATGACTCTATTGATGATATAACAAGATGTATTGACAGCTTCAACCCAAAAGTAAATAGGCTGGTCATATTCATTAAGCATAGTCCATGCAATTTTTTGAAGGGTTCTATTTCTTCTTTCTACTACACCATTCTGCTCAGGTGTTATAGGAGCAGAAAATTTATGAATATGGCCATTATGTGAGCAGTATGATTCAAACTCATGATTATTAAACTCATGACCATAATCACTTATTATGGTTTTAATCTTAAGTCCACTAAGGTTTTCTGCAGAATTGGAATATTTGACAAAGTAAGAACAAGCTTCACTTTTGTGAGCTAAGAAGTATACCCAAGTATATCTATAAAAGTCATATAATAGAACATAAACATAGTGATTCCCATTTAAACTAGAAAATCATGATGTTCCAAAAAAGTCCATGTGATCCAACTCGAGAGGTTGAGAAGTAGAAAATTCTTTCTTTGATTTAAAAGAATCTTTATGTTGCTTTCCCTTTTGACAGGGATTACAAACTTTGTCAATTGGGAATTCATGTTTAGGTATGTCTCTGACCAAGTTATTCTTAGTTAGTTTTCTAAGTGAATGTATTTTGTAGTGTCCTAATCTTCTGTACGAAATCCATGAATCATTATGAAAAGCATTAAGGCAGGTAAAAGTTTTCTTAGCTAAAGAATTTAAATCAACTGCATAAACATTTTCATTTCTTAAAACAGAAAAGACTAAAAAAATTTTAGAATTAAAAACATTACAAAAATAATTTTCATATTTTACATTAAAACCATCATCACACAATTGAGAAATACATAACAGATTATATTTCAGTCCATCAACAAATAAGACATTGGAAATTAAAACTGAATCAGTGATACTAATTTGGCCTAGGCCAATGATTTTTTCCTTTAGAATTATCACCAAAGGTGACATGGACTCCATAAATCTTGATTAGACTTTTAAAGGATGAGTAATATCTAGAAATGTGTATCGATCATCCACTTTCCAAGTACCATACCTTCTTGTGAGAACTCTTCAAACAGGTTTCCTAAAAAATAGATTTAGATGGAAAACGACTTTGGTACCCAGATTTTCTTAGGTCCAGATAGGTTAGCAATCATAGATTTTGGTACCCAGATTTTTCTTATAGGTTTCTTAAAATTTACTGAATCAATATATTTTTAAAGATAATGTTTATTTGATCTATAACTATGTGAATTACTAGTTGAAGCATATGAATGTATAGAACTAGAACAACCAGTATTCTGTCCAGATTTAGGAATAAATCTATTCTTAGTAATATGTCTTTGTCCAGGTTTGTAGCCTATTCCAATAGTGTATTTGGGAGCTACATACATTCCTAGAATTTGAGTTAGTATATCCTTTCGATTTTTAAACTTCTCTAAGTCTTTTATAAGTTTCTCATTTGACATTTTCAGTTCAGTGTTTTCCATTAACAGTTGAACATTTTTCTCTTTTTCAATAGTAAGTTCGGTTTTAACAGTAGTAGTGAGAGAATGTTGTTTCTTCAATGATTTGTATTTATCCTTAAGTTCATTTCATATCTCTTCCAGAATATTACAATATTCAAATAATTCCTCACTAGGAATGTTTTCAAAATAAGAATCATATTCTGCATGATATCCAAAATGACAAGAATTTAAAACAGGAGTTTATAAGGTTACCTCGAATGTATTGGTCATGAAACACATGTTGGAATGATTCTTCTCAGAATCAGACATTTCAGATTCACTTTTACTATCTTCATATGCACTCTATGTAGCCTTCATAGCTTTCTTGTACTTACTATCTTTGTAATTATATTTCTTCTTGAATTTTAACTTTGGGCAGTCTTCTTTAATGCGTCCTTTTCTTTTGCACTCATAGAAAACAACTTCATCACTTCTATCTAGATTTATCTAGTCCTTCATACAATGTCCCTTATTGTCATACTTTCCTTTGTAATTTGAATTTCTGAAAAAAAAATTCTTCCTATAAAATTTCTTAATCCTTCCGGCTATCTGAGCCATTTCAGCATCACTATCAGAGTCTGAACTATCGCTTTTTGGACTGTCAGTTTGTATTTGAGATTTTTCTTTTTCCTTGCTATTTGAAGTAGTAGTCTTGAAAGCCAATGGTTTCCTTTTTGGTTCATCATATTATTATTTATTTACCATGAGTTCTTCCTCATACATCATGAGCTTACCAATAAGTTCTTTGATAGGAAGAGCTCCAATGTCACATGATTCTTTGATTGAAACAGATGTGCCTCTCCATCGGTTTGGTAGACATCTCAAGATTCTCATGATTTGTTCCTTTACTGGATCAACATGACCATGTGAATTCATTGTATTGACTATCTCATTGAACCTGAGATACATATCAGAAATCGGTTCATCAGTTTTCATTTTAAAATTATAATATTTAATAGTATAAGTATTCAATAAAATGTCTTTAACATTAGTTGTTACTTCATGAGAAACACCTAAAGTATCCCAAATTTCATAAGCATTTTTTCAAGAAGAAATTATGTTAAATTCCTCATCCTGAAAAGCACAGTACAAGGAATTCATTGCTTTACAGTTATTATTGTAAGCAGTCTTTGTAGGTTCATCCCAAGTTGTTCGTTCATTTTCTGTAATTTTATATTGAGACTCTATAGAAGTCCAGATATCAAAACCCAGACTCACTAAATGTATTTTCATTTTATGTTTCCACTAAGAATAGTTCGTACCATTAAAGAAATGTGGCATGTTAGTAGCAGCACCATCTTGTCTATTATCCATAACTAGATTTTAGAAAATAAAATTTAAAGAGATAAAATTTTGAAGTAACATAAATTTAAGATCTTTAAAGATGAAACTAAAATAACAGTTGAAAAACAGAGTGTTTAAAAAATCCTTAAACAAAAACAACATCCTCTGATACAAAATGTTGGTCGGAGTGGATACTAAAGAGGGGGGGGGGTGAATTGAGTTCCAATTAAAAATTTCTGTTAAAAATATTTCACTTAAAATCTACCAAATTAAAGACAAAGTTAAACTGTAGTGAATCTATACAGAGTGTAAATGTTCAATCAGTTTCTCAAAGATTGATTAGGTCTCAGTTGACTTAATCTGAAGATTAAATTAACTTTTGAAACTGACTTACTGATTTACAATAAATATAAACACTTGCGAATTTAACTCTCAAAGTAACATTAAAATAGTTTTGTATTTCAAAGTAAAAGCAGCAGAATAAGTATAGAGTTTACTTATAGAATTAAATTAAAATGCATAGAAGATTTAACCAAGAGGTTCAGTATCAAACCGAGACTTATTCCTCTTAACAATTTATATAAATTGATCCAGACCTTGGATCGGGGCTAACAACAATGAACGACTATCCAGGCCACACAGTGACCTATACCACAGTTCTTTGTGGAAAAACAAATAATTACCAGGCCACACAAGGACCTCTTCCACAGTTTTCGTTGGTAAACAGGTGTAAACAATTGTGTTTTGTGGATTTTTATATCCTCCAGTTCAGCAAAGGAGTCAGTGTGTGAGTATGAAGTACACACGTTGCTCAAACAATGTAACTATAATAATCACTAAGAGAGAATGTATTAGAGTTTAGAAATCTCAAGTGATTGGATGTGAAGCTCTAGACTCGTTGGACTTAGAAGAGATGCTTCAGAGTCCTTCTATGGGTTTCTATTTAAAAAACAGAGTATCATGATTCAGTTTGATGTTCATCACAAGCAAGAGTGTTCTCTGATTTCCAGTGTTCTTTGTATGTTCATCAGATGTTCTGGGTTGCATGCATAATTGTTTTATTTAGATCTTGCAAAAAACTCCTTTTTCCACTTCGCCGTGTGTTCTTCAGTCTCGCATGTATATTCAAGGAAGAATTCTTTCTCTATGCCTTTTCACGCATCTATCCATCCATTTTACTGCAGCTCGATCTTCCTTTTTTATTCCACGAGCTCCGACAATGGGAATAATTACCTTTCCATAGATACAAGGTATGACCTCCTAACATGCCAACAACTACCATTAAATATCATTAATTGCATTAAAACATCAAAAATTACCATTAGAATTAAATACGAATTTATAGAGTTTCAGACAGTTTTCATGACTATCAGTGAGTCAAGAGATCAGGGAGACATTTTGAATCTGCATCAGTTTTGATTGAATCAGCATCGGTGTCTCAACATCATCGGTGTCTTAGCATCAGTGTCTTAGCATCAGTGGCTATGTGTCGGAAGCCTATCATTGGTAGCATAGCATCAATAGATTAGTATCACTATCTTTGTATCGGTGTCTTAACATCGGTAGCTTTGTATCGGTAGCTTAGCATCGGTAGCTTAACATCAGTGTCTTAGCATCGGTGGCTTAGTATCAGTAGATTAGAATCAGTGATAGTTATTGGTGCGACCATTCATCATCGGTGCGACCGTTCATCATTGGTGCTACTTTTCATCATCGGTGCGACTGTTCATCATCGGTGCAACCGTTCATCATCGGTGCGACCGTTCATTAATGGTGACTCAGGAAAATGACTATTAATGAGTCAAGATAAAAAATTCTTACAAAGTGCTTGTTCAATCTAGAATACTTCTAGGTCAACCATAACCATACATTTATCATAGATAAACAACTGTAGATATGATTTAAACATATTTAGAACAAGTTGAACAAGAGATTAAAAGGAAATAAATAAAACTAAGATTTGTGATTATTAAAATAACCATTCCACAGAGTGTTCAACAAATAGAGTTATACATGAGTATTTAGATAAATGAGTGGTGGTCATAATTGGTTAAAATATGGTATATTCTAAAATATAAGATGATCATGAGAAGAATCTATAGAATTTTCTATATACATTAAACCAAAATATGTTTAATGGAAAATTCATTATATGTTATTTTAAGCAAGAAATAATTTATTTTATTATGTAAATTATTTATATGGATGAAATGACAATTGTCCCTACTAAAGCTAAATTGTTTTATGTGTGTCCATGATTAGAGTATTGAACTAATATTAAATATATTTTTGGATGACTCGGTTTCAATTGATGGATTGATGAAAGCACTACTCAATTATCTTTCCCACAAATCATGTTAACTTGAAAGGGAGTTTAATTTATTTAGACAAAATTATGTGCTTAATTTCTACATGAATTGAAAATAATATTGGTTAATTATAAATAATAATCCATTCTATCACTGAATCGAGTGTTTAATATTTAAAATGAAACATTATCAAATGGACTTTTATTTGTTTCACCACAGAATGTCTAGGTAATTACAAATGAATCATTCCAATTAAAACATAATGAGTATAATTATCATAAAAATGAATTTTACATGGTTATAGTAGTTTTAGTTTAAAAATTTTGATTCATCAATAAATAAATAAATTTTAAATATGTACTAATCATAAAAATTTAAAAAATATATTCTCTAAAATAGTGTTTATCATGATGCAGAGTTGTTGGTTTGTTATATTGAAGTATTATTATAGAATGTTTCACCATATTCTAGTAAATATACAATTGTAATTGATTCATTGCACCTAAAATATAATTCATCAAAAACATTTTTTCATTTGGAACATGGTCTATTATTTAATGATTTAATGAATGTCGGAAAATAATTTTTTTTTGGAAAAACTCCTTTTATTTTGGTTTTGTTATGGGTATAGTAATATTCGTCAGAAATAATTAATCTTACTCAGATGTAAGACTATTTTTTGTGAAAAATATAGAATTAGTTAATAATGGGTATATAATTACATATAATTTTAAAAAAGACAGTGTTATGGAGTTTAGAAAAAGGTTATGTGTACTAAATTATTTTTTATTTGAATAATGATTTATTTAGTGAGGGTTACACCATTCAATTTTCTAATAAACATGGTCGCACAAAAGTTCTTATTAACATTTTGATATAATATCATTAGAATGTAAATAAAACATATATTTAATATATGACTAGTAAATTATTGAATTTTTAATATATTAAATATGAAGGATAATAATCATCAAGGATTCTTCTTCCTTTTCTATATATGGTATGAAAATGGAAGAACATATACATGGATTTCAGGGTGGGATAGCCAAATACATGATGAGGTAACAATGTGATTTCTGTTGTTATTGATCAATAAACTAAATTTATAATTTTTATACATATTAGAGATCTTACATATTTGGATAATTTTTTTGGAATCTATTTTAATGTGATATGAATGATACATTGTGTCCCTCTATCTATTATATCTAATCAAAATCAAGGATTTATATTCAGTTTGTTAAAAATGAATATTATGTCAGTCGGTTTTGAAATAAATATCTATATACACTTTCATCATCAATAATATGGATATTTAGAGTGAAAATTTCATATTTTGGAACATATTCCTTCGTATTTATCTTTTTCATATCAAGGATGTTCGGACCCATAGATATATTTTAAAAAATCTTATAATAATTTTTTACATAAAAATATATACACCACATATTTTCAGTAATTTTATTTAAATACTATTATAATCCCATGATGTTGTGATAAATTTACTGATTGAATGTTTTTCATACATTAATTTGTGGAATAAATAACCGATAATGTAAATATTTTTCATTAATATATGAGGAATGATCGGAGTATGTAGAAGTGTTATGTAGATAATCAGAGTAAAAACATGTATTTATGGGAGTGGATATGTTCTTTATAATATATATTTGTGAATGGTGTATAAAGTTTGATAATAAATGAAGGTTACATCCACGAAAAACTGGTGTATTTGAAATTCATTTGAAGGCGGGAGTGGTTTCTTAATATGTATCCTTACCACATAGTTTTTGTCATGAACATGATGTGTTTCTTGTTTCATTGCTAATAAATTATGAACTTGTTGCATCTCATGTTTGGAGAAATGAAGCAGTATTGTTAGAAGAAAATATTTTATATTTGAAAAATATAGCTGAGAATATAGATTAGTGATGATGGGTAATTTTGATTAAGGACTCCCACAAAATTAAGGTTTTGTGTAAGAATTATATGAAGGATGAAAAATTTAGTTATTAGAAATATTCATGTCAGTGAAATAAACTAATTTTTATATGTAATTAATGTATATGTATGTCATTCAATTAAGTATGAATATTGTGAAAATACCAATTATTTCTTGAAGTAAATTATAATAATTATTTATAGTGATTCTTTTAAAATATTTTTATACCTCATTGTTATAAAAACAATTTTATATAATTTTTTTCTCAAAAAGATATCCTTTTTAACTCAATTGGTTTTATATGTATTAAATTATTTTATTTAAAAGTTATATTTAATAATTTTAGATACTAAAATTTGTGATAATATTTACATCAATAATAGAAATTAATATTACAATAAATTAATGGTTTTTATCTAAAGTAATAAATTTTGATGAAGAAATAAAATATATATTTAAAAAATATTGTAATTTTAATCTCATAATCATTATATAAGAAGGTCATGATTTTTTTTGAATATATATTTATAAAAAAAATATATATTTATGAAGTAATACAATTCATTTAAAAATATATTTTTGAACATATATTTCTACAACATTCATTTTCCAAATCAAAGTAATGTTTTTGTTCAAACATAAACAATTATTGGTTATTCTGATGTAATATAGATTTTAAAATGTTGACTTATTTTTTTTGGTTTTATATTTAGATTATAATTCTTATATTTAAAATAATTAAATTAAATCCACATGAATTAACAATAAAAATAATTTTTATGTAAATTTATTTTTATTCTTATGAATAAAACATTTCGAAACAAATTTGTATTATGTTTTGATAGCTTATATTTAAATGTATTTTTATAACATATCAAGATTTCATATTAAATAATGTATATCATATTTGGAATAAAAAGTTTAATATTTATATATATGTTCAATTTCATTTATAGGCGTAGTGAATAATTACCATATTATGTGTTTTCTAGAAAGGAATAGGTTAAAATAGTTAAAGAGTTGCATTAAACTAATTTATAAAGATTAAAATTTTAAAAAAACATGTCTAAATATGATTTTATGGTTATAGTTCATACATAAACCATCTTATGATTTCAAATTGACTAAATCAGACCTAATTCTCTCTCTAAATACCTTTATTATTGTTTTACATTCATAAAATTTACAATGATGAAAAAACGTACTTATAAACGGGATCCTCATATCCTCACATCCCCACACACAATGAGAACCCTACATGGAGTAATATCTACCCCTCCAACCAACCCAAATCTCCTAAAATATTCTATATGGCTTTGTCCTCATAAAACAAACGGCCCTATAAGGGTTAATGATTATCCCAAAGTAAGATATCCAAGGGTGGGGTATATAAGTCTTAACTAAATTCATTCATTTTTATTTCTTATTATATGACCCATACATATATTATAGTAATCCTAATTTAAATAAATAAATATATTTATTATACCAAAATTTTATAATTTTTATATAATACTGATTTTAACATCTTTTCCTTTATATGAAAAATAAAAATATCTATCATGTGTATGTTTGGTGTAACACCTCCATAAAGTGTAGTGAAACATCTCAGAACTAGAATACACTCAACAGATTCCTGAGCCTAGTCATCTATAAGGCCTCATGAGAAACTTCCCAAATTCCCAAGGATTCCTAGTAGAAATGAGGGAATATATGAGTTTTTTGGGGGAGATTATGCCCTCAATACCATAGTGTAATAAATCAAAACAAATAATATTCAAGAATCACAAGCAGTAAATCATACATTTGATAAGTAAACCATAGAGTACTAATATATAAATAGTACTGAAATCCATTTCATTTAAAAATTATTTCACTTGTCTTATTTCTCTTAGAAATCAACCAAATCATGTATACAAGGAAGACATACAATACATGTAAAAAATGTAAGAAATTCCAAAAGTATCCATCTAGTATTCCAATCCTCAACATGGTCCCATGCACCCCTGATCCTATATAAGAGTCAAGAACCTATTGTTGGCACTCACCCGTTTCAATACCTACATTCATAGAGACTTTTTCGGTACAAAATGTTTTCCCAAATATGGTGTGAGATAAAATCCTAGCTGGAAACCACCCAAGGCCAATGCCTTCTAGTCAGTCAATATATATAACAAATTGTAAAAAAAATAGTAACAACAATTCAAGAATGTATCAAAACTTAAGAATTATAGAATAATATTTTCTCATTTAATGTCCAATTAATTTGAACAAATTAATTTAATCATTGAGTCTCAAATTTAATTGTTAAGATTGTTTCATTTATAAACATGCTCAATCAATAAAATAGTTATTGTAGTCAACAAGTCTGAAAACATTTTACAAAGCATAGTGTTCCTTGTAATCACATTTATCCAACAATACATATACATGCCATAAAAAAATGTAATTAAGGATCAAATTCAATCTTTTCCATTGGATTATTAGATGTTTCATATAATTCATTTCATCCATTAATCCATTTAGATCCTGATACCATTGTGATCATTTAAAAATTGGAATCCATGTGTCACTCCATGTATAATGTGAACCTACACAATATTTTCTTTCCTATGGAAATTATTAAGAACTTAGGCATCGCTCTAGGTGTTTTATAACATCTCTTCCATTCGAGCCCATCCTTAGTGGTCTACTAAGGGAGCTTGAGTATCACCCATGGTATATTATTCAAACCCCCTTTATGTCTATCCATGGAATTTTATATATTAATCAATGTATCAATTGACAAACAATATTCAATCCTCAATGAGTCTTTATATGTAATTTTTAATTTGAATCCATGTACTACCCATGTCATATTAATTCTATATCAATATTAGTTAAAAAATTCATTTAAATATGTCATGGTGAAAGAAAAATCATTGAAATTTAAATCTCTCCCCATGGGTGTCTAAAGGAATGGTATAATCTTGTAATTCTTTCCTCTGAAATAATATCCTAGAAAAAATAATTATAAGTAGCATCTCATATTTAACAAACTATTTCATGATATATATTCCATTTCACTCACATGGTAATAACATTAAAAATATAATTTCATGCTTACTCAAGTGTTTATATAGTAGTTTCCACGTTCCATGATCAATTGTATCATTCCATTTACTAATTCAATTAAAAATGATAATCCAATTCAATTCACACATATATTCATAATTTAATTCATCCATTTTATTTCAATTCATTTACATGATACATCTTAATGAAAGGGATAAAAGGGGAAGACCCAAAGGTTACCATTTCCAAGAGAAACCCTTGATGGTTTAATTTCATAAATTAATACACCCAAAGGTTTGGTTCTATTATCGGGGTATCCAACCAAAAATCCACCATTAACAAGCCTCATTAAATCTGTAGTCCATTCTTAATAAGTTAAGGATTTAATTTCACTTAAAATATAAGTCTATAAGTTGGGAGGACATTAAAATGAAACATATAAATAACTCAACATTTATATAAATGAATCAGACCACCTAACATAGTTCCTTAGTCAATAGCTCATCTAGTGTCATATCCAGATTTGACTCATATCGGGAGAAAATTGAAAAAAAGATGATTGATTATATTAATAGGTCATATTGTCTTGCACCTAAATAGTGAAAATGATATCCAAAAGAACAAAGTACTACTAAAAAGTAATTGGGATGTTATCAATTTTCATCGAATGAGATAGATGAAACATGAATCTAGTATAAGATAGAGACATGGAGGAAAATCCAATATTATGTACCAAGAGGAGCTTCCAAATTATGAGGTTGCTCTGTAGGTTGGGGAGTGAAATTATTTTGTGATTTCAAATAATTTTATGGAAACAATGTCATTTTTACCCAAAATATATAGTTTACAATGTTTAGGAACACATTATTTATAGAGAATGGCACCCGCGTGGTTTTCTTTATAGGTTCGATGAACCATATAGAAACAAGAAAAATCTCCTATATTTAAATTGATTACTTAGCCGTATAGGCATGCACCCCTTATCATATGGTTTAGAATTAAAATGTATACTCATATGACTCTCTACCCATGCTTTATTTGGTTTTTCAAACTGTGTGGCCTACCCTTCACAGTTTGAACTAACAACATTTCATGATTATTTCAACAAAACAAATCAGTTCACGGCTTTAAACTAGCCCCAAATGCTCTCAAAACCGCTATAACCCCAAACAGAATTCACATTAGGCAATATTTAAACAATTAAACTAAAAATTTATGGAAAATAAAGGATTAATACCTCAAATATGAACTAGGTTCTTACAAACATCCCCCCTTAAAGAAATTCATACATGAATTTCACTTATAAGCATGGAGAATCGTGATTAGAGAATAACTATAGACACAACAATAATACATCATGATCACACACCTAGGTCGTATCCTGTACTCATTTGTATTGCAACAAAACCCGTACTCGAGGAATAGATCATCCTCATAGAACCTTCACACTATGATCCACAATACGAATTTGATGATCCTTAGTGGATGTAACTACCTAAATCTAAACTTCATGAGGCTAAAAATATCAATGAGTGTCAAAATAAAAGTGTTCTAGGTAGGAAACATGGAATCGTTCATGAAAGCCTCAGTACCTCTTAGGTATCTATAACAAATATGCTATCTAGATGACTCTCTTTAAAATCATGAATTCCCTGACAAACAATGTCGAAAGAATACCTTATATCCTAATTATCTAGTTTCCCAACAATAGTGAAAAAATCAGGAAAAATAAATCTCAATAATTGAACTATAGAGTTCATCTATAGAGATTAGATTATAATTTACAATGATACCATAAAATAGAGATCCACTTTCGAATGAACTGCATATGCTCTATGGTTTCCCAAACTAGACGAGGTACAATCATAGCTAACTATCCAACCTATAACCAACACATGTTTTATTGATTGGATATACAGTATAATAACACAATGGTATCCATTTTAATAATACCCTAAAATATATTATTGTAGGAAAAATAATCTAGGGGTATATGCCTCTCTCAATATCCCTTGAAATCTAGGACGCATGCCTATAGTAGGACTACAAACACTTGAATAGTACATTGTAACTGGAAATTGATCTGTGGGTGGAAAGTTCTGTTTAGATGTATTATATATCGAGTGACATCTGTAGCCCATTCCAAAAATCTTGACGTAAATAGAGAATCCCCTTTAGAAATGACAGTTCTTGGGAGCCCATGAAGGTGTAGTATCTCACAGATCAAAAACCTATAAATCTTATCAATATTGATGGTTTATTGATCAATAGAAAATGTCAAACATTAATTAACCTATAAAAAACAACCCATACAATATCATTACCATGAATCAACATCTGAAAACATGTCACAAAAACCATCACAACATTAACCCACTTACATTATGTGATGGATTACTATGGTAAAGGTCTGGCTGGTCATTATTATTATATTATCACCTACTGAATTATAGAACACATCATGAAAAAACCAACTACTTATCTTTTTATACATGTCCATAAATACTATCCATGTAAGTATAGAAATGGATTTGTGATTCTAGAATGTAGTACACAAGATGAAGCATGGAAATCTCACATCAGATCTTCATGCATGACTGCAGATACCCATATGGGTCCACTAACACACATGATCTCATACTCAGTTACTGTCTGACCAAGAAGACGATCCACATATATGACACTCTCCCATATAACATGAACATATATGTCAAGTAGAATCTTAATAATCACTTAATCCAGAATCATAGAGGCAATACAAATGGACAAATGACAAACCATTCTCTAACTATTTTGAACCACCATGTGCATTATTGAGAAAAAAATCCATAAGCATCCAATCACAAGTACCCTACTGAACTATCTATATATTATTCCTCCTCTTCAGTACATTGTGTAGTTATTTTTCTTTTACAAGACATATAGGCATGCTCGGAATCAAGGGACTATAGGTATTCCACAAAACTATGATGCCTTAGAATCAATTCATTCTATGTTAATATATATTTGAGGATTTTGGGGTCTTTGTGCACCAAAAAATTCTTTGCATATAAGTAATTTATAGAACACCAAAAGGTATGAACAATGTATGGTAACTCGAGATCATGCATCATATAATCCATCTCATGTGGTGTCAACTATTGAGATTTTTATTCTAGGGCTCTATCTCCCAACAAAATAACTAATCAAATCCAGATACATGAAGAATCATAGTTTGTAGTGTAACTCCAGTCTGGCTCTAGAAAATTCAGTATCAGTGCTGAAGTCAATCTCCCTTTCAACTCATGAGAAACCATCTCACTTGAATAAGTACATATATATACATTACACCCTTTTTCTCAAGGCCTGTCAACAATGATACTAAGCATGAAAAGTCATTTGTGAAATTCAAGTAGAAGCTATCCATCACAATGAAACTCCATAACTCAAAGGCGTTATTGAAATTTTCCTAGTAAACCAGATATATCACCTTCTATGGTTCAACAGATACTGTTATATCTATGATAATTTTACCCATGAAGGGAATATGATCCGTCAATAATTTTCACTTTGTGAGTTTAGAATATAACTATTTATCTCTTGTTTTATTAAATATGATTGAAGGATGTTTACAATGGTCATGTTTATTATAACTATACACTATGATATTCTCCACAAAATCAACTATAAATGTTTAAAGATAAGGATTGAACACTTCGTTCATCATTTCCATATAGACTATTGGAACGTTCATGTAGACAAATGAAATAACCAAATACATATATAACCAAACCTATTATGAAAAGATTTTCAATGTATATATGACGGTATAACACACCCCTATGGATAATCTGATATCAAGTCACTCACTGAAAAAACCAGAGCTCCTCAGATCTGGTCCAAGGGATGACCTAACCATTGAAGAGGATGTTGATTATTAATTTTCACATGGTTTACTTTTAGGTAAACCACCCATAACCTAATTGTTACATAAACCTATTTTTAGAATCGACTAGATAACCACATAGAGTATTATGGTTAAGAAAAAACCATTTTTCTCTAAATACTCTAGATACCTCTTGAGATCTTGAAACTCATTCATAGCTATCCTATAAGTAGGATAAGATACCCATGAATCTATTAGAACTAGATCGACAGAGAACTATACCACCCTCGCTAGAGGTAATTCTAAAAATTCATCCATGAAAACATCCTTAGAATGATAAAAGAATTGGTAAATCAATCTTATGTTGTCCCTAGTCATATGGATATTAAATCCCCATCTGGGATATCATTCCACCCAACCCACGATAGTCAAGTCCAACTTGGAATTCCCAAACATCCATTCACCATGGTGAATAAACTCTCCTCCCCCGGGTCACATGAAACTAACCCTTCATTGATAGAAATTAATGTATGTGTGAAAGGAATCCAACACTTCCAATATAAGAATTATGTCAAAACTAGTCATCTCGATGATTAAGAGGTCCCAAATGATGTGGAACCCCCAATTTCAAGGGATAACTCCCAACAGTAACCAGCATCCTCCATTTTAATTCCCAGTAACGTATCATGAATCATAATTACATCCTAGATCTAAATACGGATTCATTATCTTTATAAAAGGGGGGAAATATAAATCTATTAGAATCACCTTTATCAGAAAGAAAATAGGCTATTCTAGAGGCTACAAAATTTGAACATATTATAGTAGAAGTTCTAGGATCATACTCCCCAAGGGTGTGTTGCACTTTGTATATCTCGGCTAAACTGTATCCTTTTGATACTACCTGGTCACTATGTGATGATCCACTCTATTTTATTAGTAAAACTAGGGTCTGACAACCATGGCTCTGACCACAACCATATATTGATCGACCATTTATAATTCATCTCCTAGCCTGATGAGAAGTATGTTATAAGGACCTGACCTTAAACATTACCAAATCTAGATATCTCTACAAGATTTAACTTCATTACATTCACAAATATATTTAGGGTTTAGATTTTTAGAATGTTTTTACATAACTCATACATATCAACCCATAAGCATAAAAAGTGGGTACTATTAAAACATTTTCCATTTCATCAAAAACCTAATGATTTTTTACACAAACCAAAAACACGATTTCATTGAAAAACCATCATAACATTTATCTTGACATCCTCATTTCCTTTACGCATCCTAATAAAATGTGAAAACATTTAAAAACAAAGTATGGACATAAAAATATTATTAAGAGATAAGAAAATATAGAAATAAACCATAAGTTCCTAAATACATATAAACATATGGAATAAATTTCAAAAAGACATACTTCACCCATTTATACTTACTTTTTGAATCATGAAATTTCCATATAAATTTCAAGATCATATATAAAATCATAACGGTGCGTTGGTGCATTCCATACTTATATTTTGACCCTCATCTCTTCCTTATGATTTATAATCCCCATTGCTATCGAACAATGTAACACTAATGGCTACCATATGGTGTGACAATCACAGTTAAACTTTGAGTAACCATACGTCTAACCTCATACATAAACATAACCAATTAATTGGAGTGAGATATATTCCCCAACCATCACTATAAAATATTCCCATGAAATATAACACAATCATAAAACCACAATAATTTCACAAAAACACTACCTTTGAATTTTGAAAAATTGATTTTTAAAAGACGATTTTTAATGGGAAGTGCTTTACAAATATCCTATAATTAAAGTGAAAATTAATATAATGTTAGGATTATGTCTATAAACTATAAATAAATGATATAAATCATGCAGTAAAATATATTAATTACAAAAAAATATTAGCAAAATATAATTAATGATGTTGATGTTTATCCCAAAGAATGTAAATTTGGTTAAGAATCCCATTACATCATGTTTTTATTACTTGAAACATGTTTAAACATTATTAATAAATGTTAAAATGAAGTTATTAATATTTTACAAAAGTATAATAATTTTTATAACATATTACATGATAATTTAATAACACCATTCGAACAATTTGTTAATAATATTTTGTTACTTCCATTTTTTCAGCAGCATGCTTCACATGATTTCCATGGTCGGTTCGTAAAGGATTTTCTTATAGAATAAAAGCCAAACTATAAAAGTGGTATAAAATTTTGTTATTATTATTTCATAATTTTAAATGATTCCATATATCATTCTGATTATATGTTATGATATTTATTTATTAGATAAATCATTCATGATATTAATTTTGATCATTATGGCGGTTCTCCATTAATCATGAACTTGTTTCATCATATAACATTAATATTATGTATAAAAGTTAATTATAGAAGGTAATATAATTAATATAATACACATTAAAATATATTCCAACAATTAAAATGGTTTTACAACCATATTTAATGGTAGTAATGGAAATTAAAGACACAATGTCCACGATGTCTGTAAATCCAAAAATAATGAACGATGTTTTTTTCCAGAATAAGAGGAAGAGGGGAGAAATAATGATGAAGAATTTATCCATAAACATAATAAAAATACAGAATATATATAATACTGGAGATTTCATGACTCATGTAAAAGTGTAGGAGAATATATTATAAGAAGAGAAAATAATTAAAAATAAAACCAAAGAAAACAAAATAGAATTTTTACATCTTGATCTCTTATCCAAGAGATCCTACATAAGGCCTTTGGTTTTGGCCTTTGGTGAGACCATAATGACTTGGAAATGGGAAAGATCCTTGGGAAGGGAATTGGTAATAATTTAGATAATTATCAAATTTTGATAGGTGTGAGAGGAATAGGGGGTGAGGTTGGTATTTATGGAAGAAGAGATGAGGGGTTGTCAATTATTTAAATAATTAGTTTACTATTTTTGCTCAATACTAGAAATAGTCATAATTTATATGAAAAAAACGTAAAGATATCATGTGAGTTTGAACCAATGGTTTTTATTATACATGATTCTAGGAATAGTGTATTTAACAATAATTTATAAATAGGGTAAATTACCATATTTCAATATTCATAAAAAATTCATATATTTCAGAAAAATCCAAAAAATTCACACTAACAATTTTTAAATGTGTAGAATTAATAAAATGGACATACTTTTATCAAAATAATTATTTAGAATATGATAAATGTAATTTATATAGAAAATCATAATTTATTCCAAAATTAATAATTTTTGAACTTAAAATGATTTTATATATCCTTGAAAAATTAATGCATATTTCATTATATTATAAGCATAGGAAAATAAAATAATAAAAAGATATACTATTCACAAAGGTCATATTAATATACATAAGGGTATGTTACTATTCCCCTAAAATAATGTTTTTCTTATCATACTCCAAAAAACACAATGATCACAACTGTAGATGTCCATTTTTCATATTTCAAAAAAAATAATGACTAGTTTATAAGTATCTCTTTAAAACAAAGTCTCATTATGTATAAACTCAAGGATTCAAGCATTTACGTTTATTTTTAAATCCTTAGGGTGTTATATTTCACCCCACTTTCTGGAAATTTCATCCTTACAAATTTATTTCATTGTTAAAGAAGTGAGGATACCTTTCCATCATAGAATATTAAGATTCCCATGTTACTTATTTAACAATGTGGTTTCTTCAAAAAAACCATTACCTGGTGAATTACTTTATTCTACCATATCTATTGACTTTGATCATGAATATGTGTGAGTTCCTCTTTATAAGAAAGGTTCTCTTCCAGCTGAACTACTTCTGGGCTCAAAAAATGAGATGAATCTCACACAAAATATATCAACATCGAAACATGAAAAACATTATGAACCTAAGATAAAATATGAGGGGAATCTTCTCCATAGTCATACATTCCAAAATTATTCAATCTTTTATAAGGTCCAATTAAAAGTGGACATATCATTCCTTTCTTACCAAAACACATAACACTTTTCCAAGGAAAGATACAATGAAAAAATAATCAAATACATCGTAAAAAATTCTTTCCTCCTCTTATCTGAATAAATTATTTTCTTACTCTAAGCTATCCTCATCTTTATCTATATCATCTTCACTTAATTATCCACTTCCACTAATAATTCTATACCAATCAAATTCCTTTCCCCATCTTCAACCCAAAATGATGGAGTTCGACACCGCTTCTAATAAAATGCATCAAAAATATCTATCGGTATACCAAAAATGAAATTTGTTATAACACAAAATCAATTGAAGAGATATGTTGATCCCAAATTCCATGGTAATAAATTGAACAAGCTCAAAAAATATCCTTAATATTCTTAATTGTCCATTCATATTTCTTATCTGATTGAGGGTGAAAATCATTACTGAAATTTAATTATTTTCTTAATAACATCGGAAATCCTTTCCAAAATTTAAAGGTGATCCGGGATCATGGATAGATCCAATGGAAATAAGAACTCCACGTAACCTTACAATATCATTGAGGTCTATATGAGAAATATGATCAAAATATTTAGTGTCTTAAATATGAAGGTAATGAAAATATTTAGTCAGTCGATCAACAATAACCTATATTGCTTTGTTACCTCAAGAAGACTTTGGTAATTCCACAATGATGTATATGGATATATATTCCCATATCCACTCTAGAACTGGTAGTGGATAAAGAATCCCCTTCAGTAATATCCATTATTCTTTAACCTATTGACACATCAAAAATATCATGGAAAAATCTGCAATATCTCATTAAATTCAATCACACCTATAATACTACCCAAGGACGCTTTAAATCATTGTGCTTCCTAGATGATATGAAAATAGTGAACAATGAGATTCAAATAATAATTATTTATTCACCTAAGAATCATATGTAATGTTTAATATCTTTCTAAATATTAGATAAAAATATTTATCAATGTTAAATTAAGGAAAATTACATATTTTATCCAATTCTAAATTTTTATGTAACTCCCTGTCTTCCTTCTATGCTTGTTTAATTTGTCCTGGAATAAATAACTTCACTGAAACATATGAAAGAGGAATTTCCTACAACAACAACATAAATTAAAAAATTCATCAAATCATTAATCAAGGGGCCTTGTTTTAGCTATAACATAGTTAATAATGCATGATGTTTTAGACTTAGGTAATCTACCACATTGAATGATTTTATAGGATAGTAAGTGATCGTGAAATGACAATCTTTTATAAATTCCTCCATCTTCCATACCTCATGTTTATTTCCTTTTCATTGAATATATACACTTTTTTGGTCAGCATATATTCCAAATTTGGCTCTGAATAAATGATGCCACCAAATTTTTAAAGAGAAACCCACAACTACTAATTCGCATTAATGAGCAGTATAGATTAACACATGAGGATTTAGTTGTCTTGAATCTTAAGAAATTACCTAATAATTGTTTATCAAAAAACAATCAAGTTCATTTAATGAATCATCAGTGAAGATGGGAAACACACCATTTTGGAAGGTTGGGTTAGAGCTGGATCATTCACGGATATTCATTTCAATTAAGGAATAAATCATCAGATTCTTTTTCCAATATGAATATAACTGATTTTTATGTTAACATAGGTAGTGGACTAGATAATTGTGCAATTATTTCTTGAAAACTCTAATAATAGCCTTTTAAACCAAGAAAACAATGAATATTGGTTATATGTTTCGGTCTAGTCAACTATTCAACCACTTTCGTTTTAGAAGGATCAACAATAAATCCATTTTACAAATAATGAGACAATGGAATGAAATTTGTTGCAACTGAAATTCACACTTGCAGATTCATTCATACATTTTATTTTCTTTTAAGGTATGAAAAACAAGCCTCAGATGTTTTTCATGCTCCTCTTTACTTCATGAATATAATATAATTTCAACAATAGCCACACGAAAATACATATCCATGAACTCAAGAAATACTATAAGAGGCTCAGTCATGGGCTCAAAGACCCATGACAAAAAAATTTATTGAAAAAATTAAAAGTTGAAAGATACAAGGGGAAATGTTACCATGAAGCAGACCACATCAAAAAAATCAAACTAAAAAACAGTCAACCATCACCTTTGTCTAGGATGGACTTGGCCCCTAGACCTTCTCCGATTGGACGGGAGGTGCCCGCGCCCCCTTTGTATTCCAGCTTTTGTCTCCACCGGCAGAACCTCATAATTTTCCACAAGAGAATCTTCCCCATGCGGCATGACTTCCATGAATGTGCCATCCTGGTGGTCCACAATAGCAGGAACCTCCTCATGCATCTCCTGACAAGCCTCATGTACAACCTGAGAATCCTACACATCAATAGAAGAAATCGCATCATTATGTATCGGGCATTTCAACATCGTTGAGGTATCCATCCCATCAACAACAGCAGGTATCAAAGAAGTAGCTCTTCGATTGCTGCATCCGGCATTCATGGAATGATATCCTCATTCACCTTTAGCTAATGGTACCCATATCACAATTGAATTGTAAATAAATATTGTTCTCCATTGAGCTAATCAAACACGTAATCGATGTGAGTAAAAGGATACATATTCTGAATAATAATGTTATTCGAAAATCTATAATCAATTAAATGTATCATGGAACCATATTTTTTATGGACCAAAACATGGGTTCCCAATGGTGAAGTACAGGGATGAATGAATCCTTTTTCAAGAAACTCCAACAACATAATTTTAAATTAAATAAGTTTCAATTTATCCATTCAGTAAGGGGGTTTTAAAATTTTATTAGAATCACTCACTGAGTCAATTGTGAATTCCATTTCCTAATCAGGAATAAAATCGGGTAACTGGATAGGAGAAACATCTATGTATTCATTTACCATTGAAAAATTATTAACTTGAATAGTTCCCTTATTTACAAAAATTTTGGAAAGATAACTTTCATTACATAATTCTACAATTTCTCAACATTCTGATATATAATAAATTCTACGGGGTTATTATTGTAAACAAACCGATTTTTTTTTTAAAAACAACTATATTATCTCTTCCATTAATCATAGCATAATAAATAGAATTCAAATTTATACCTAGAATGACATAAAACTATATGAAGGGAAAACAAAAGGTTTTTTGGTAATTTATTTTCACAAATAACAATAAAATATTAATAATATTACATTTTTCTATAATATTTCCTTATATTGTTTTAACTGTAAGTTCTAGTCTCAATTTTTGAGGTGATATTTCTACTTTACCAGAGAATTTCTCAATAATAAAGGAAGGTGTTGTCCCCTTATCAAACAGTACATTAAAAAAAATATTAGAATTTTTTACCTGATACAACATCATTGTATAGCATGAAATCTACGGATTTAGTAACATAGGATCTCACTACACCTTTCTACCAATAGTCTGGATTCATTCAATCACTCAAAATTTTCTTTTTTGGAGACATGTTCATAAGGATCCATGTCACCAAATATAAAACACTATATTTTTCTTCATAGAATTGATCTTATGATCATTTTCATTACAATCTCAACCTATATTTCCAAACATACCTTATCCAAACCACGTCTTGTTTTTGGTAAGATATTCCCTAGTGATCTTTTTTACTACACTTTTCACAAACTGAAAATTGAACATTTTTACGATCATAATTTTTTATTGATTCTTATCCATCTCTTTCTATATGGACCTCTTCGTATGCTTTTTTTCAAAGTACATGCGATCATTAAGAAACTCCATTTCTACCCTCTTAGGAAATCAGACAAGTTTCTCATAACATCGTCACTCATGGGATGCCAATTACCTTCTATATATTTTCTTATATCTTGTGTAAAAATGATTGATTTTGTTATAAATATCATTAATATGATCTGCAGTGAACATTTCATGTTGGGGGAAGTATTCTTCATACAGGGCCATTGAATCTTCCACATTATTCCATAATTCAAGGTATTTTTTCTCCATCCCATGTCGAGATACCATAGGAAAATATTTTTTTAAATAAAATACCATTAAATTAATCCCACTCCAATGCATCAATGTCCTCTATATCCCAGATATTTTTGACCATTGGCACCTAGTGACCAGCTTCATCTTTAAAATGATAAATGGAATGATTAACCATTGGATTATCTACACATCCCAAAACACCTAATATCTTTTCAAGGGTTCTAATCCATCCTTCAACCACTACTAGGTTAAAAGATCCACTATATGTAGGAGGCTATTTCCTCATAAAATATTCCACAATTTTCACGATCTATTATGTTATCTCTAGTTTTTCTCTTGCATGGATGACATCACTATTTATTTCAATGTTCAACTCATCTATTTATAACACAATCTACTATTTTCCATCTCTCACCATTCCCAGTTGTGGATTCATAAAGTTTTCAGCCACTCAGTTCCATCCAACTTTAGCTTCCCTATTTCCACTATAGAAACCAATTCTGAACAAACACATCACAGATAATGAAACATGGTAATAATTAAATGATATACTATTTAAACATAAATGTAACACCCTGAGATTTTATGAAAAATATTCTTTTTTTAATTTCATTAATGTCTTGTGTTATACGCTAAACCAAAAGGAGCATGCACAACACTCATCCTTGACTTGCCTTGCATTACACGCAATCGCGACCTTCCTCGATAGTGTGTGTAGTACGGAATACCGAGTTTCACTAAAAGACATATTATTATAATATTATTATGAACTAGCTGTTATGAATAGTAATACCCACTTTTTGAAATTTTATAAATTTTATCTTTTAAAATGGACTTCATTTTTGGATTCGGAATATCGAAATTATCTTCGGGTGAAATTTTTGTAATTTTCAGATAACTTTCAATTTTCTGATGAATAGTTAAAATTACTAAATTTTAATTAAAAACAACCCTTTTAATCGAAATAATTAATATTGATAAATTATTAATTTGAGTGGTTTTAATGTATATTTATAATATATTTTTACAATTTAATACAATGTTGGCCATTGGATGTAATTTCACATTTAAACCAGACATAAACAAGTGTCGATCTTTTGATAGTTATTATCTCTTAAGAACACGCTATTTGTTTTAACGATGAGAATTAATTTTTAAATTAATTAATGCAACTGATATGTTTAAAATTTGGTAAAATATACATCATTTTTGAGTTCATAATATCAAATAGAGCTTAGGCCTAATTTTTGGTATTTTTCTGGAAACATTCATTTTTTTAATGAATAGTGAAACCACTAAGTGGTAGTTAAAAAATGAATTTTTCATAAAAAATAATTTTACCGCTTACGTGAGTAGAATTTCAAAAATCCTAGAGAGACGGTTGATGTCATTAAGTAAAATGTGGTTCAATGAGATGAAAATAATTTTTGGTGAATAGTAACTTTTAACTTTTTTTTACCGCGGTTAAAAGTAAATATGGTAATTAAGGGTACAAATGATATTATTATTACCCTAACACATGTCCTAATTCTATTGGATAAGTTTAATTCGGCCAAAAACAATCTTAGGAATAAAATATGACCATTTAGGCCCACTTGGATTAGATTGGGACATTTATTATTAATTTATTTAAAGAAGGGTTAAAATAGTTAAAATCAATGTTTAATAAGTAAATAATTTTTAATATAGGGTTATACATAAGATAAATTCGACTATAAATATTAATTAAAAATATAAAAAGATTTACTACATAATGATATTTAATTTTTAATTTTTAGACATTATATAATGTAATTTATATTTGACACAATGATGATGAAATAATTATTTTATTAATGAAATATTGACATAATTGATGTTATAAATACCCAAATAAATGTAATTTGAGACTTTTTATGAATTCCACTAATTTTCTAGGTTAATATGACATTTTATTATTTATTTAATTAACTTTTTTGAACAAAACATTCTGTTAGGAGTTTCACAAAAATCAATTACTAAATAGTGTCAAAATTGACATCAAATAGTTTTTAAAAAATATATTATATTATTAATTGTTATTTTATTCCTAAAAATCTAGCGTTCGGCCAAATGACTTAGATAAGGTTATATATATTAATAATAAATAACTTGGGGTTAGTTTGGCTTGTTATAGTAAGTTTATTAACCTTAGAGTGTAAGAACACAAAAAGACACTGTAAAAGTAAAATTATCTAACTTAAAGATAAAACTAAATGATAAGGTTAAAATAGTAAACTAAACTTGTCCAAATTATATTGGATGAGTTTATTTTGACCCATACCCACCTTAGAGTTGAAATAACTCAATTAGGAGCTATTAATAACCGAATATGACTTTATAATAAAATAATATTTTTAGTTATTCCAAAGGTGCCCCACTCCTCCCTTATAAAAGGGAACCTCCTCCCTCTCTTCTACACACCACTTTGAACCATAAAGCTCGTCCAACACCTGAAAAATTATCTTCTCCACTTCCCTATAATCATCCTAGAGGTCTTGGTCTTCTTCAAAGACAAGTTTTAGTGCCCTAAGAGGAGGACTCAAAGAGGCGCTTCAAAGAAGAGGTAATGTGTGTCACCGATTCTTTCAACTTTATTTCTTCTTACACATCTTCTTATTAGGTTGTTTCATTATGAAGTAATAACATCAGTATCACTAATTTTCTGATATGTTATTATAAGCATGAAACAACCCTATTTCACCATCTATCCATCCTACGGAAAATGAAATCACCGCGCATGCGTACGCACGAAATACCGTCTCCACGCCGTGGTGTAATCTATTTTCCATCACCACATTACTTGGATGGGTATAATGGTATACATAATAACTATATATGATTATTGTAAATTGATATTGATTTTGAAATAGTATACATACACTCCAATACAATTCCATGATCATGAGAATGATATCATCGCTCGTGCGTATGTACGGACTACCGTCTCCCTGGCGCGGTGAGATTCATTCTCCATGTTAACCATTAATGAATGATTATAAAGTATATATAAAAAGTAATCATGAAATATATTAAATAATAATGATACTGGATTTATGTGTATATATATGTATTTCATCTACTTAATTCCATTCAACTCAATAAGGAAACGAAAATAGCGTTCATGCGTACATACGGCCAACCGTCTCCATGAACGGTGTATTTCTTTCCATTTACTGATCTATTATATATATGTATATTCTGAATATATATTATATATAAATCATGTTTTATGTTCTGGAATTAAGTAATCATGATCTACGTAATCATATGAATAATTACAAGTCAAAACACGGACGACAAATGAAAATATTTTACCCAAAACGCTCTTTAACATGTAATTTTCAAAAGAACGGGTAATATAAATTCATAAGTGAACCATATATGATATAATAAAAATGAGTATGATTCTGGAATAAGTCAATCACATTATTTAAATCATTATACATGAGTTTTGGAAACTTACGAAGCAAATCAGACCTAAGGTAAGGGAAATATCACAATCTCATTTTTATCCGAGACTGTTTATACATTGGAATTTATTGGGGTGTATTTTTTCATCCAATTCCATGTTTCCTCAATATGTAATATTATTTACATCCACCTACAATTTTTTAAATCCAATTTTACCCTTCGGCGAGTTTTTATTAAAAGATATGAAAGGAATCTTTTGTCGTTTTTCGTACGAGGTACTTTTTGAATTTTCTGACAAAAGTACGAGAAGAATGTTTTTTTAACTTATACGGAATGAATGGATTTTTAAAACATTATTTCCATGAAGCTTCCATTACAAGTTTTCAGGATTATTTTTAATCAACTTCTTTTAGTTTAGAATTTTATGACATGTTAAGAAAGGAAAAGTGTTTTTGAAGTAGAAAGGATATTTTCCTCAAGAATGGAGTTCAAGTGTTTTATCAAAATTATTTTCCATATAAGATAATAATGGGTTCTGTTTCTATCCCTATTATTACATTGATTTGATTATGTTGTTATGGAATTATTTTTATGAATTCCTTTATCTTATATGAATTGTTTTATGATTTCATAATGTTTAGGAATCCCATTTTTATTACATGGGTTATGCTATGATGTATGGTTTATGATTTTGTGGCACACATAAGAATTGTATCATTATGAGATGGGTGGTACCTATTTCTCCCTCCAATGCATTGGGTAAAGATTTTATATCTCATGAGATAGACATGGATGGAATGGCAGATTAAACCAGTTCAGTGAAACAGGACTGAAACAAGTAGTGAACTCGGTTCAGAAATGGACTTTCTCCACTAAGATAGTCTTGGAAATGAGTCTTGACTAATAAGAATTGATTCTCTATGATTATGTGTGTATGACACAATGTTTCATGTTTTATGTTATGATAATTGGGATTACATTTCACTACTATGATTTATCCCATGTTATGATATTATGATCTCTTTTGCTGGTTAAGATTTCCAAAATGTTATGTTCTTAAGAATATGATGTGATTGATATTTCTTTTGTTTACCCGAACTTAGCATTTGAGCTCACCCTTTTATGTTTTCTTTTCCCCAGGATATAAAGAAAGGTTTTAGGTAAAAAAAGGAATATCTTTATGGGAGATATTGAAGAGCTTTCACCACGATTAGAAGATTATATTCTGAGTTTCCAAAGACACTAAACTATTACGGTCCATGTGTGTGTGTTTTTGTTATGTACTAAGTATTCCGCAAAATTAATGTAATGTCCATGTACATTAAGCTTCGGGTCTCTACAGTTGGTATCAGAGGAAATGTTTAGTCAACCTTTGGAAACCAGGATGCGATAACTTTAGTGAGATCCCTAGAGATATTTCTAAGGTATGTCTAGGGATGTCCCTAAGGTTAAGTATAAGTATAGGTTATAGTACTAGAATTACTGTAACCCAAGATGTTGGATATTGAAGGTATTCCCCTTTATTATATTGTTTTCCTTAGCATGATTTTTGCCTCTCACACTATTATTTTTGGGTTTTAGACGATGGCTAGATCCCGAAGGAACCGTGTTGATCAATGTAATGGAAAATGCAATGATTGTCCTCCGGAACAAACAAATGTTATGGGAGATGGAGTGAAAAATATTATTGCTATACTTACACAAGCTATGAATCATTCTGGACTTCCAAATGAGCAGAGAAGGGAACAATATTCTATTGAGTACTTCCTGAGGCAACGTCCACATTCTTTCAGTGGGTCTTCTGATCCACTTGTTGCTGAACAATGGATCAGTGCCACTGAAAAGATATTTTCAGTTCTTCAAGGTTTGGAACATGATAAAGTCATATTAGCAGTGTATAGTTTGGAAGGTGATGCTGATCAATGGTGGAATCTTATCAAGAATATGGGTCCAAGAGATGAAATTGAGTCCATGGAACGAGACGAGTTCAAGAACATATTTTTCAATAAGTACTTCCCTCATATTATTCTAACAACGATGGAGAAGGAGTTTTTTGAACTAAAGCAAAACGATGGTGAATCTGTTGGTGTATACGAAGTGAATTTTACAAGGCTTGAAAGGTATGCATCTGGATTTATCATCCAACCTAAAAGTAAAGTTGATCGATTATTCAGTGGCTTAAAACAAAATCTTATAAGGGCATTAGCTATAGGAGACTTCAGTAGCTATGAAGAAATTGTGCATTGTGCTATAAAGGTAGAAATGGAAGTTGGTGTTACTTATCCATCTCATAGTTTTGAAAAAAAACGAAAGATGGAGTTCAAGGAGAAATCTTAGAATAAAGATGAAAAGAAGATGAATGTTTCCTTAAGCTCAATGTGTGGAAAGAAGCATGGTGAAGATTGTCTTAAAGGGACTAGAAAATGTTTTAAGTGTGGAAAATAAGGTCATCGAGCAGCTGAGTGTCGAAGTAATGGAAAAAGGGTTTCTAATGGCGTGAATAATGAAAAGACTGCAGAGAACACACCACCAACACTTCAATGCTTCAAGTGCAAGGAAATGGGGAATTATGCTAATAAATTCCCTAATCCAAGGGTTAGTGATGATCGACCTGAGCAACCAATTAAGGTAAAGGACAAAGGGAAGTCACATGCAATCACTATTGGAGATGTTGAATATGAAAACGATGTGGTGGAATGATTAAGTGTTTATGTAATGGGATTCAAAAATAATGTTGTATATAGTATCATGGAATATTTGAATATTTATGTATTGGTTTGTTGTGGTTTTCAATAATTTTATGGTACCAGTAACCATGGAAAGTGATTGAGATTTTTTTTGGAAAAAAAAGATGATATGCGCATAATGAAGGGAAAACGAGAAAATGAAATGTTTGACAGTATTCATGAGCTCATGATTGATATAAGGACTAAGTGATATCATGGTTTGAGTATATAGAATTTTGGGGATTTTGGTATGTGGAAAGAGTTAACTTTTAACAGCATTCATGTTTTCAATAAGGTTCAATGGGTATTCATTTGTTTTCAAGTGAAAACATGATTAAGGCCTTCGAATGTTTGGAATGTGACCAAAAATACATATCTCATGATATATGGGGATCAACAATGGTATTAACATGCTAGTTGTATGAACTCTTTGGTAATCGTTTTCACTATAATATGAGATTGGACAACAGTATTTTGGATAAGCCTAAAGATTGGAATAGATTATGTTGGACATAAGTTAGTATTGTTTAAGGATAGACGTTTTTTCAATATTATTTATGGGATTTTATAGTAATTTATTTTTAGAAAAAGGAAAACCTGTAGGATGGGCGACATCCCATTACGTCGGACAAGGCTGTGGGAATCAAACCCACAACCGAAGTGCGACTGGCCTTTATCGCCTATAACTGGCCTACAGGAAGTCCATGTTTAGTAGAAATTATTTTTTATTATAGTAAGCAGAATGATATATGAAGTATAAGTCCAATTTAGGAACCATATATGATTAATCTCACTATAGATGGACTTATGTATTTTTTGAAAACTTTTCTAACCTTTTGTTTGAGACAGATAGAATGACCCATCATTCTATCACATGATCTACTAACACATCAAGAATGACAAATTAAACTTCATTTCATTAAGAGATGAAGTGGAAATTGTCCAAAGAACGAACAATGGTGAGACTATACCAAAATCACGAAAGTATTTCTTCTAATTCCAATTTCATCAACTTTAGGGAAATGATCTTGAAAACCAAAAATGTTTTCCTAGTGCTCTTATATCTGATGAATCAGATGTTACCTTAGATCATCACAAATTTATGTCTTTGTGATTGCTGGCTTTTCCATAGCCATGTTCTCTACCACTCTCCATCAGAACATGATGGTCAGATTTCTCTTCCATATCCATATTTTCACCTATGTTCTCCTACATGGAGACCCAATGATGAGTTAATTTGGGTAACCGTTACGTTTCACACTTTCTTTTTTAAAGCCATGTTTTGGTATTCCTTTTTATGATGTGGGTTTCTATTAATGAAACTTTAGATTTGTAAGCCATTTATAACCCCAACGAATTTCGAGGGGGAAATTCATTTTAAGGTGGGTAGAATGGAATACCCCGAGATTTTATGAAAAATATTATTTTTTTTAATTTCATTAATGTCTTTTTTTGTACGCTAAACCAAAAGGATCTTGCATAACACACATCCTTGACTTTCCATGCATTACACGCAATCGCGACCTTCCTCGATTGCGTGTGTAGTACGCAATACCGAGTTTCACTAAAAGAGATATTATTATAATATTATTATGAACTAGCTGTTATGAATAGTAATACCCACTTTTTGAAATTTTATAAATTTTATCATTTAAAATTGACTTCATTTTTGGATTCTAAATCTCAAAATTATCTTAGTGTGAAATTTTGGTACTTTTCGGATAACTTTCAATTTTCTGTTGAATAGTGAAAATTACTAAAATTAAATTAAAAACAACATTTTTAATTGAAATAATTAATAGAGATAAATTATTAATTTGAGTTGTTTTAAAGTATATTTCGGATATATTTTTACAATTTAATACAGTGTTTGTCATTAGATGTAATTTCACATTTAAACCAGACATAAACAAGTGTCAATCTTTTGATAGTTATTATATCTTAAGAATACGCTATTTGTTTTGACGACGAGAGTTAATTTTTTAATTAATTAATGAAACTGATATGTTTTGAATTTGGTAAAATAGACATCATTTTTGAGTTAATAATATCAAACATAGCTTAGGCCTAATTTTTGGTATTTTTATGGAAACTTTCATTTTTTGATGAATAGTGAAACCACTAAGTGGTAGTTAAAAAATGAATTTTTCATAAAACTTAATTTTACCGATTTTGTGAGTGAAATTTCAAAAATCTGAGAGACACGGTTGATGTCAGTAAGTAAAATCTGGTTCAATGTGATGAAGATATATTCTGGTGAATAGTAACTTTTTACTTTTTTTACCACGGTTAAAAGTAAATTGGGTAATTAAGGGTAAAAATGATATTATTATTACCCTAACACATGTCATAATTCTATTAGATAAGTTTAATTAGACCAAAAACAATATTAGGAATAAACTATGACCATTTAGGCCCACTTGGATTTGATTAGGACATTTATTATTAATTTATTTAAACAATGGTTAAAATAGTTAAAATCAAAGTTTAATAAGTAAATCATTTTTAATATAGGGTTATACATAAGATATATTCGACTATAAATATTAATTATAAAGATAAAATGATTTCCTACATAATGATATTTAATTTGTAATTTTTATACATTAAATAATTTAATTTTTTTTTCACACAATGATGATACGATAATTATTTTATTAATCAATTATTGATATAATTGATGTTATAAATACCCAAATAAATGTAATTTGAGACATTTTATGAATTAAAATAATTTCATAGGTTAATATTACATGTTAGTGTTGATTTAATTAACTTTTTCGAACAAATCATTCTGTTACGAGTTTCACAAAAATCAATTACTAAATAGAGTCAAAATTGAAATAAAATTGTTTTTAAAAAAACTATTATATTATTAATTGTTATTTTTTTCCTAAAAATCTAAGGTTCGGCCTAATGACTTAGATAAGATTATACATATTAATAATTAACAACTTGGTGTTCGTTTGGCTTGTTATTGTTCGTTTATTAACCTTATAGTGTAAGAACACAAAAAGACACGGTAAAAGTAAAATTATCTAACTTAAAGTTAAACTAAATGGTAAGGTTAAAATAGTATACTAAATTTGTCCAAATTCTATTGGATGAGAGTAATTAGACCCATACCCTCCTTAGAGTTGAAATAACACAATTTGGAGCTATTAAAAACCGAATATGGATTTATAAAAAAATAATATTTTTATTTATTCCAAAGGTGCCCCTCTCCTCCCTTATAAAAGAAGACCTCCTCCCTCTCATCCACACACCACTTTGAGCCTTAAATCTCACCCAACCCCTGACAAATTCTCTTATAAACTTCCATAGAAACGTCCTAGAGGTCATGGTCATCTTCAAAGTCCAATTTTAGTTCCCTAAGAGGAGGACTCAAAGAGGCGCTTCAAAGAAGAGGTAATGTCTGTTACCGATTCTTTCAACTTTATTTCTTCTTACACTTCTTCTTCTTAGGTTGTTTCATTATGAAGTAATAACATCAGTATAACTCATATAATGATATGTTATTATAAGTATTAAACAACCTTATTTCACCATCTATCCATCCTAGGGAAAATGAAATCACCGCGCGTGCATACGTACGGAATACCGGCTCCACGTCGTGGTGTAATCTATTTTCAATCACCACCTTACATGGATGGGTATAATGGTGTAAATAATAACTATATATGATTATTGAAAAGTGATATTGATTCTAAAATAGTATACATACACTCTAATACAATTCCATGATCATGAAAATGATATCATCGCTCGTTCGTACGTACAGACTACCGTCTCCACGACGCGATGAGATTCATTTTCCACGTTAACCATTCATGAATGATTATAAAGTATATATAATAAGTAATCATGAATTATATGACATAATAATGATACTAGATTTATGTTTATATATATGTATTTCATCTACTTAATTCCACTCAACTTAATAAGGAAATGAAAACAGCGTTCATGCGTACGTACGAACTACCGTCTCCATAAACGATGTATTTCTTTCCATTTACTAATCTATTATATATATGTATATTATGAATATATACTGTAACATACCAATTATTTAATGAATAATATATGTTTTTATCTATGTCTATTAATGATTAAGATAGTGTTTTAGAGGCTTAAAATGAAAATAAATACAATCTTATGCATTGAATACACTAATATTCTTAAAAGATTGTTTTACTGCCTTTTGATGGAAAACCCTTTTTAAATCTATCTTTTGAAAATTTTATAAGCTATTGTTGTCAAAATAAACTTATTATTTATGATTGGTACATCAAAATTTACTTGGTGTGAATTTTTGGTATTTTTCCGATAAAGTTCATTTTTTAATGAATAGTAAAAAATGTTGTATTTTAATTGAAAACCTCTTTTTAATCTAATTTATTTATATTATTAGATTATCTTTTTAATTGGTTTTGAAGTGAAATTAGAATATTTTTTTACCATTTTATCCAATGGTGGTCATTGGAATCAATTTCACTTTGAAATTGGACTTAAACTAGTGTCAATCTATTGATACTTATTGTTTCATAAAAACACGCTATTTGTCATGACATCGGGAATTAGTAATTAAATTAATTAATGCAACTTAAATGTTTTGAATTTTTTAAAATAGACATCATTTTTGAATTCGAAATATCAAATATAGATTAGGATGATGTTTTGGTATCTTTCTGAAAAGCTTCAATTTTTGATGAATAGTGAAACCACTAAGTGGTAGTTAAAGAAACTAATTTTTCATTTAAATGAAACTTTTCCACTTATGTGATTTGATTTTCAAAAATCCAACATACATGGTTTTCATTAAGAAGTAAAATTTGGTTCAATGTGATTAAAATAATTTTTTGGTGAATAGTAACTTTTTAGTTCTTAATCGCGATTAGTGGTAATTAGTGTAGTTTAAGGTAAAAATAATGTTTTAATAATATAAGATGAGCTTGACACATGTCCTACCCTCATTGGATGTGTCATGGCCGACCATGAAAATCCATGGGTCATATTGGGGACCCCATGGAGCCACTATGATTGGGAAATGACATAAATAACTTTTTATTTAATGTTAAAGTAAAAAATGACACAAACAAGAGATGTTTTACTAAATGAATTTTTTACATGGGGTTATACAAGTCAGATTTTTGATTATAAATAGTCATTAGAAAGATAAAAATATTTACCACATCATAGTATTTTTTTTATAATTTTTAGACTTTAAATAAATTAAATTATTTATGACATCATGATGATGCAGCGATTACCTCATTAATAAAAGATTTAAATAAAATGAAATGATAATGTAAAATCTATGAACTACACATGTCCAAAACCAATTTTATGGGTGGATTTCGAACCCTTATCACCTTACCGTCGAAGTATCTCAATGTGGGACCTTTTGAATCCGAAACTCATTTTAATATAAAGGAACATTTCTTTACTTTCCAAGAGTGCCCCTCCTCTCCTCTTATAAAAGGCCCCCACCTCTACCTCCATACCCTCACTCCCAAAGACTTTGGCTCGGCCAACCCCTGCCCATTTTATCTCTCAACATCCCTCTCTTACTCCTTGAAGCCTCACTTTGGGGTGAAGTCTTCCCAAGTATGCCTTTGAGCTCAAACCAAAGGGAGTTACCCGATTTTAAGGTAATGTCTTCTTTTGAGTCTTTTTGTTTTATTTTTCTTTTCCAACCCCCTAAACTCTTTTTAATAATTTATTTTGTAACAAATCCAGTATCTTCAATATACTAGGATGTTTTTATAAGAATTATTCGAGCCACACTTACACACACCTACGTCTAATGGTTAAAGAACATATTGTTTCTGTGGATGGTGAATTTCTGCCTCACGAAATGATGATTGTTCGATATTCTTATAACACCTTCAAAGGTGGCCATTAAGATGTCACTATATTTATATATGATATATAATATGTTTATGTTGTCCTTATGCTTCTGTATTTTTCATTTTGGGCGTACCTTTATGGTTTCCATTATGGGTAAACACGATATCTTCATTTAAGGAAGTGTGGACTACCGCCCCCTCAAAGTGATTTGATTCATTAAATACCATCTATGGGACGTATAAAGGGTGGAAATATGATATTATATATGATATTATACTGGAATTATAATATACCTTTATATCATTATGATTCCATTCTATAAAATATGAAATAGAAATGAAAGTAGCGTTCAAGCGTACGTACGGCTTACCGTCTCCATGAACGGTGCATTTCATTTCTTACCTCTAAATGATTATGTAATATTATAAATGCAGGAATGTACTTGATATGTATGACGTATATGATATCTAAATCATGAATACCATTATGGATATAATGGATACATGATCAACATGTAATTATAAAAGGGATTATTTTTCACTCAAGTACCAGTGATCGTTAAAACGACTGTTATTAACTTAAATAATTACATAGTGTTCATGAAATGGAAATAAGTGATATAAAAGGAATAATGAACTTGATAAAGTTTCTTAAACAAGTAGAAATTAACTCAAGTTTATTATTCAGGAGATTAAGGAACGACCCAGTCAAGTCGGACCCGAGGTATGGGACTTCATCTCAATCTCCTTTCATTGAGGAATATTTTGTTTTATACACAACCTTCTTTTATACGGTGTATAAACCCCTTTTACTTTTACGTTTATTCAAAAGGAATCTTTTTTATACGTAGAGTTTACCAAATGAAAAAAGGGAATGTTTTTGTCGTACGTATGCGGCGACATTGACTTCTCCGCCGCTGTGACCATTATTTCAGTTTCGGCTTCCTCTACAAGCAATACTTTTTTTAAAAAAGAAAAATAAATACCATGTTTTACTTTTCTTTTATTTTGGTATTGAAAATTATTTTCATAATGTTTTTATATCAATATTTTGTATTGATATCTTGTGATTGAAAGGTGGAAATGTTATGTTCCTTTATGCATGTTTTATGTGATACGATTATGTTGAGGTTCTTGGGAATTATTATGAAGACGGGTGGTTCCGTGATAGACTAAGGGCAGATGAGCCCGATATAGCTCTCCAATGCATTGGGTAACGCAAAGGACTGAAATGTTATGGTTTCTCCGAAGAGATTTATGGAATATACTGTGATGGGTATTCCAAACGTAACCAAGAGGGTTACTCCCTACGTAAGAAAGTTATGAATGCCTCAAGTTACCTTTATGTCTTATGATTTCTATGATTTATTCATGATTTGATGAGGTATGTTAAAGTGCTTATGTTTTATGGGTAAAGTATGATTTCATTCTTATGTATATATGTACCCATGTTGCCTTTCCATATTTTTATATCCCTTACTGAGCTTTTTATGCTTATCCCAAGTTTTTTTGAAATGTTTTTCACAGGTCAAGGGAAAGGTACATGATATGATGATAGTGTCAAGGAAGTGTCATGAAAGAATCCATGTTTTATTTTAAATATGTTTACATTGATTGGAAAGAAGAATACTATCTTTATGTAACCACTTTGTTTCTATGTGGAATGTAATTCAAGTTTTATGATCTAATTCTCTAAAAATATAAACCCGAAAAGATCCTCAATGTGTAATCTTGTAATAACTCAAGATTATGTAGGGTTTAAGGCTGGGGCCTTATAGTTGGTATCAGAGGTCGGTTTAGATAACTTTAGGAGTTAGAATTCTATTAAATGATTATCCAAAAATATTTTTTTTAATGGTCAAATTGAAGTGATATAGTATTTGAAGATTACCATGTTGCTTCATCTAAGACATGTTTGTTCAGAATGGTTTTCCACAGAGGAAACAAGGAAGCAGTGCTAGGAAGGCATGCAGAAGGAAATAACCTTCCGAATCATCATCCTGAGATGGTCGGAATTGGAACTGAACAATTTGTTGCAGTAATGGCGCAGTTGACTCAAGCGATAAATGGTGGTGGTATCCATGCACGAGATAAGCTAGATCAACCACAGAGGAACCTGTCAGTGGTGGAACATTTCATGAGGCAACATCCCCCATCATTCAGAGGATCATCTGACCCTGTGTTAGCTGAAGGGTGGATGAAAGAACTGGAGAAGATTTTCGATGTCATGGGGTGTTCAGACAATCAGAAGGTTAGTCTTTCTATTTACCGTTTGGAGGGTGAGGCAGATCAGTGGTGGTCTATGGTTAAAAATATCAGGGACGCCGATGAGATTGATGCTCTTGACTAGGATGAATTCAAAGGTATGTTTCTTGAGAAGTATTTTCCTAAGGCTCTTTGACTTAGGATGGAAAAGAAATTCTTTTAATTGAGGCAAGAGGAAGACTCAGTGGCTACCTATGAAGAAAGGTTCACTCGATTGGAAAGGTATGCTCCAAATTTTATCTGAGTCCTTGATAGTAAAATCAATCGTTTTTACTCAGGATTAAAGCCAAAATATCGAAGGGCATTAGCTTCTCGTGAGTTTAAAAGTTATCAAAACCTTGTTCGATGTACTGAGATGGTGGAAATTTAGTTTTCCGATGATCAAGTGTTCTATAACAACCAACAGAAGAAGAGACTGATGTGACAGGAGAAAGGTACGAATTTTTCAAAAAAGACTGATGGTAAGAAAAATAAGTTTCCAGTTTGTGATAAATGTGGCAAAAGGCATGCTGGGGAATGTCTTCTGAATTCTGTAAAGTGCTACCGATGTGGTAAGATGGGACATAAGGCTCGTGATTGCACTGAATAGGATCAAGGTGAAGGTAAGACCAAATTTGATTTACAGTTATTGAAATGTTATAAGTTAAATGAGATGGGTCACTATGCAAACGAGTGTCCGACAAAGAGCTTGAATGATGGGAAGCAGTTAGACTACAAGCAGAAAGGGGTGGTGAAATCCTTTGCAACTACTTCAGCAGATGTCGGGCCATCAAATAATGTTGTATCAGGTACTTTGTTTGTTTTTTCAGATTATGCCAGTGTGTTGTTTGATTCGGGGTCTACAAATTCTTTCATCTCTGAATACTTTTCTAGTAAAATGGAAATAACATCTCAAGAAATGACTACTGAACTATTGGAAAAAACACCTGGGGGAAATGTTGAGGAAAAAATAATTTATAAGAATCTTCCTATCCTTATCTGTGGAATGAACCTACTTGAAAACCTTACTGTTCTACCTCTAGTAGAGTTTGATGATATACTGGGTATGGATTGGCTCTCTATTTACCATGATAAGATTGACTATAGAGCTAAAGAAGTTTCTTTTCGGAAAGACTTTCAGTTTGTGTACAAGAATGAACCCTTACTGTTGATAACTTATCAAGAGGCCAAGAAACTTGTAAAAGATGGAAATGAATGTTACCTTGAACACATCGTTGAAAATAAAGGGATTGTTCAGATTAATGATGTGCCAGTGGTAAATGAGTATCCTGATGTTTTTCCTGATGAGTTGCCTGGAATAATACCAGACCAGGAAGTTGAATTTACTGTTGACTTAGTTCCTGATGCTAATCCAATTTCAAAACCACCTTATCGAATGGCTCAAATTGAACTTTTAGAGTTGAAGGAGCAATTTCATGATTTATTAGAGAAAGGTTTCATTCGACCTAGCACATCACCATGGGGTTCCCCTGTTTTATTTGTTAAAAAGAAAGATGGTTCAATGAGACTTTTCTTTGATTATAGAGCCTTGAATAACATCACTGTTAAGAACAAATATCCTTTGCCTCATATCGATTATTTGTTTGATCAGCTCCAGGGAGCTCAGTATTTTTCAAAGATTGACTTGAGATCGGGGTACCATCAGCTGAAGGTAAAGGAAGCAGATGTTCCGAAGACCGCGTTCCGTACAAGATATGGCCATTATGAATTTTTAGTAATGCCTTTTGGGCTAACCAATGCACTTACTGTATTCATGGATTTAATGAATAGAATTTTCCACGAGTTCTTGGATAAGTTTGTGGTGGTTTTCATTGATGATATTTTGGAGTTTTCTAAAAGTAAAGATGAGCATGAAAGACATTTAAGGGTTATCTTTCAAACCTTAAAAGAAATGAAATTATATGGGAAATTCAGCAAGTTTGAGTTTTGGTTGCAACAAATTTCTTTCCTTGGTCACATTGTTTCTAAAGATGGGATAACTGTTGATCCTGCAAAAACAAAAGTTCTGGAAGACTGGCCAAGACCCACAAATGTAACTGAGATTCGTAGCTTCCTTGGTTTGGCAGGCTATTACCAATGGTTTGTTAGAAATTTTTCACGGTTATCTATTCCAATGACTAATCTAACTCGAAAGGGTGTTAAGTTTATCTAGACAAAAAAATGTGATGATTGTTTTTAGGAGTTGAAATGAAGATTGGTGAATGCTCCATTTTTGGCACTTCCTTCGAGGAATGGGGAGTTTGTTATATACAGTGATGCTTCATTGAAGGGACTTGGCTGTGTCCTTATGCAGAATGATCAGGTAATTTCTTATGCTTCACGTCAGTTGAAAATTCATGAGGTAAATTACCCTACACATGATTTGGAATTAGCAACTGTTGTTTTTTTCTTTAAAATTTTGGAGGCATCATTTGTATGGAGTAATGTGTGAAATATATACTGATCACAAAAGTTTAAAGTATATATTCACTTAGAAAGAATTGAACATGAGACAGAGGAGATGGATTGAATTAATAAAGGATTATGATGGTACAATTCATTACCATCCGGGAAAAGAAAATAAAGTGGCCGATGCTTTGAGTCGAAAAAGTAATGCTTCATTAACTATGCTACGTTTGGAATGAGATCCTTTGGTTTTTGATTTGATGAACTTTGGCATAGAAGTTGTTGGTGCAGGAAGTTCTTCTGTTTTGTTTTAGGTATTAGTGAGATCATCCCTATCAGACAGAATCAAGCAAGCACAGAAGTAAGGCAGTGAGTTGCAGAAAAAGGTAGAGCTGGTTCAGAAGGTTAAGCTGCCTAAATTCAACATTGATAATGATTGTGTTTTGAGGTTTGGGAAGAGATTATGTGTGCCTTGTGATTCACAGTTGAAGAATGAGTTGTTATGTGAGGCTCGTAGTTCCCCGTTTTCAGTTCATCCTAGAAGTACTAAGATCTATAGAGATCTGCGGGAGTATTACTGGTGGGATGGAATGAAAAGGGATATTGCTGATTTTACTGTGAAGTGTTTGACTTTTCAGCAGGTTAAAGCAGAGCGGCAGTTACCGAAAGAGATGCTTCATCCTTTACCAGTGCCAGAGTGGAAATGGGAAAATATATCCATAGATTTTGTCGTGGGATTACTGAAGACATCTAGAGGTAATAATGAAATCTGGGTTATTGTTGATCGCTTGACTAAATCTGCTCATTTCCTTTCTATATGAGATACTTTTTCCCTAGATTAACTTTCCCATTTGAATCTTGAAGAGATAGTCAGGTTACATGGAGTTCCTTTCTCCATTGTGTCCGATCGTGATCCCAGGTTTACTTCTAACTTTTGGAAAGGCCTTCAGAAGTCGTTGGGTACTGAATTAAATTTTAGTACAGCTTTTTATCCTCACTCAGATGGGTAGTCAGAACGAACAATTTAGATCTTGGAGGATATGCTACGATCTTGTTCGATGGATTATAAGGGAAGTTGGGACCAACATCTTTATTTGGTTGAGTTTTCTTATAATAACAGTTTTCATTCCAGTATATAGATGGCACCATTTGAGGCATTATATGGGAAGCGGTTTCGAACTCCATCTTTTTGGGATGAAGTGGGTGAAAGGAAGTTGATGGGACCAGAATTGGTAGAAGAGTTGGCAGAAAAAGTTCAGCTGATACAGAAACACATGAGAACAACTCAGAGTAGGCAGAAGAGTTATGCGGACAACAAGAGGAAGGATCTCTCTTTTGAGGTAGGTGATCATGTTTTTCTCAAACTATCACCATGGAATTGTCTGATGCGATTTGGAAAGAAATGAAAGCTGAGTCCAAGGTTTATTGGACCATATGAAATTCTGGAGAGAGTTGGATCAGTTGCATACTGGGTGGCTTTACCTCCGACTTTATCTCAGGTACACAATGTTTTTCACGTTTCGATGTTGAGAAAGTATATGCCAGATCCATCTCATGTTTGGAGTCCAGAGGTAGTTCAGCTGGAAGAGAACCAATCTTATGAGGAACAATCGGTCCAGATTCTTGACCACAGGGGGGAAGTGTTACGGAATAAGGTGATTAATCAGGTAAAGGTTTTGTGGAAAAACCACATGATGGAAGCGGCAATATGGGAATCTGAAAATGCAATGAGGGATAAGTACCCCCATTGATTCGATAAGTAAATAAATTACGGGGACTCAATTTTCTAAAGGGGGAAGGATGTAACATCCCAAGTAAGTAATTAATAATAGATATTTTTATCTATGTCTATTAATGATTAAGATAGTGTTTTAGAGGCTTAAAATGAAAATAAATACAATGTTATGCATGGAATACATTAATATTCTGAAAAGATTGTTTTACTGCCTTTTGATGGCAAACCCTTTTTAAATCTATCTTTTGACAATTTTATAATATATTTTTGTCAAAATAAACTTATTATTTATGATTGGGACATCAAAATTTACTTTGTGTGAATTTTTGGTATTTTTCTGATAAAGTTCATTTTAATGAATAGTGAAAAATGTTGTATTTTAATTCAAAACCACTTTTTAATATAATTTATTTATATGATTGGATTATCTTTTGAATTGGTTTTGAAGTGAAATTAGAATATATTTTTACCATTTTATCCAATGGTGGTCATTGGAATCAATTTCACTTTGAAATTGGTCTTAAACTAGTGTCAATCTTTTAATACTTATTGTTTCATAAAAACACGCTATTTGTCATGACAGCGGGAATTAGTTATTAAATTAATTAATGAAACATAAATGTTTTGAACTTTGTAAAATAAATATCATTTTTGAATTCAGAATATCAAATATAGCTTAGGGTGATGTTTTTGTATCTTTCTGAAATACTTCAATTTTTGATGAATAGTGAAACCACTAAGTGGTAGTTAAAGAAATTGATTTTTTGTTTAAAAGAAACTTTTCCACTTATGTGATTTGATTTTCAAAAATACGACATACATGGTTTTCATTAAGAAGTAAAATGTGGTTCAATGAGAATAAAATAATTTTTTTTGTGAATAGTAACTTTTTAGTTCTTAATCGCGATTAGTGGTAATTAGTGTAGTTTAAGGTAAAAATAATGTTTTAATAATTTGAGATGAGCTTTACACATGTCCTACCCTCATTGGATGTGTCATGGCCGACCCAGAAAAACCATGGGTCAACTTGGGGACCCCATGGAGCCAAATTGGTTGGGAAATGACATAAATAACTTTTTATTTAATGTTAAAGTAAAAATGATACAAACAAGAGATGTTTTACTAAAACAATTTTTACATGGGGTTATACAACTCAAATTTATTATTATAAATAGTCATTGAAAATCTAAAAGTATTTCCTACCTCATAGTATTTTTTTTTTAATTTTTAGACTTTAAATAAGTCATATTATTTATGACATCATGATGATGCAGTGAATACCTCATCAATACAAGATTTAAATAAAATGAAATGATAATGTAAAATCTATGAACTAAACATGTCCAAAACCTATTTTATGGGTGGAATTAGAACCCTTGTCACCTTACCCTCGAATTATATCAATGTGGGACCTTTTGAATCCGAAAATAATTTTAATATAAAGGAACATTTTTTTACTTTCCAAGAGTGCCCCTCCTCTCCTCTTATAAAAGGCCCACACCTCTACCTCCTTACCCACACTCCCAAAGCCTTTGGCTTGGCCAAACCCTGCCCATTTTGTCTCTCCACATACCTTTATTACTCCTTGAAGCCTCAAATTGGGCAGAAGTCTTCCCAAGGAAGCCTTTGAGCTCAAACCAATGGGAGTTAACCGATTTTAAGGTAATGTCATCTTTTGAGTCCTTTTGTTTTATTTTGCTTCTCCAACCCCCTAAACTCTTTTTATTCATTTCTATTTTAACAAATCCAGTATCTTCCATATACTAGGATGTTTTTATAATAATGATTTTAGATAAACTTACACACACCTACGTCTAATGGTTAAAGAACATACTGTTTCCGTGGATGGCGAATTTCTGCCTCATGAAACGATGATTGTTCGATATTCTTCTAAAACCTTCTAAGGTGGCCATTAATATGTCACTATATTTATATATGATATATAATATGTCTATGTTGTCCTTAAGCTTCTGTATTTTTAATTTTGGGCATACCTTTATGGATTCCATTATGGGTAAACGCAATATCTTCATTTAAGGAAGTGTGGACTACCGCCCCCTCAAAGTGATTTGATTCGTTAAATACCATATATGGGACGTATAAAGGATGGAACTATGATATTATATATTATATTATACTGGAATTATAATATACCTTTATATCATTATGATTCCATTCTATAAAATACGAAATAGAAATGAAAGTAGCATTCATGCGAACGTACGGCTTACCGTCTCCATGAACGGTGCATTTCATTTATTACCTCTAAATGATTATGTAATATTATAAATGCATGAATGTACTGGATATATATGAAATATATGATATCTACATCATGAATACCATTCTGGATATGATGTATACATGAACAACTTGTAATTATTAAGGGCTTATTTTTGACTCAAGTACCAATGATCGTTAAAACGACAGTTATTAACTTAAATAATTACATAGTGTTCATGACATGGAAATAAGTGATATAAAAGGAATAATGAACTTGAAAAAGGTTCTTAAACAAGTAAAAATTATCTTAAGTTTTTTAATCAGGAGATTAAAGAATGACCGAGTCAAGTCGGACCCGAGGTATGGGACTTCATCTCAATCTCCTTTCATTGAGGCATTTTTTGTTTTATACACAACCTTCTTTTATACGGTGTATAAAACCCTTTGACTTTTATGTTTATTCAAAAGGAATATTTTTTATACGAAGAGTTTACTAAACGACAAAAGGGAATGTTTTTTTCGTACGTATGTGGCGACAACGACTTCTCCGTCGTCGTGACCATTATTTGAGTTTCGGCTTCCTCTACAAGCCATACTTATGTTTTAAAAAGAAAAATAAATACCATTTTTTACTTTTCTTTTATTTTTGTATTGAAAATTGTTTTCATAATTTTTTTATATCAATGTGTTGTATTGATATCTTATTATTGAAAGGTGGAAATGTTATGTTTCCTTTATGCATGTTTTACGTGATACGATTATGTTGAGGTTCTTGGGCATTATTATGAAGACGGGTGGTTCCATGATAGACTAAGGGAGGGTGAGCTCGATATAGCTCTCCAATGAATTGGGTAACGCGAAGGAGTGAAACATTAAGGTTTCTCCGAAGAGATTTAGGGAATATAATGTGATGGGTATTCCAAACGTAACCAGGAGGATTACTCCCTATGCAAGAATGTTATGAATGCCTCAAGTTACCTTTATGTCTTATGATTTCTATGATTTATTCATGATTTTATGAGGTTTGGTAAAGTTATTATGTTTTATGGGTAATGTATGATTTCATTCTTATGTATATATGTACCCATGTTTCCTTTCCATATTTTTATATCCTTTACTGAGCTTTTTATGCTCATCCCAAGTTTTTTTGAAATGTTTTTCACAGGTCAAGGGAAAGGTACATGATATGATGATAGTGTCAAGGAAGTGTCAAGAAAGAGTCCATGTTTTATTTTAAATATGTTTCAATTGATTGTAAAGAAGAATAATATCTTTATGTAACCACTTTGTTTATATGTGGAATGTAATTCAAGTTTTATGATCTAATTCTCTAAAACTCTAAACCCGAAAAGATCCTCAATGTGTAATCTTGTAATAACTCAAGATTAAGTAAGGTTTAAGGCTGGGGCCTTATATATATTATATATAAATCATGTTTTATATTCTGGAATTAATTAATCATGATCTAAGTAATCATATGAATAATTACAAGTCAAAACACGGACGACAAATGAAACGATTTTACCTAAAACGCTTTTTAACATGGAATTTACAAAATAACGGGTAATATAGAGTCATAAGTGAACCATATATGATATCATAACAATGAGTATGATTGTGGAAGAAGTCAATGACATTATTTAAATCATTATACAGGAGGTTCGGACACTTATGAAGCAAATCGGACCTAAGGTAAGGGAAATATCACAATCTCATTTTTATCCGAGATTGTTTATAATTTGGAAATTTCTGGGGTGTATTTTGTCATCCACATCCATGTCTCCTCAATATGTAATATTATTTAAATCCACCTACAATTGTTTAAATCCAATTTTACCCTTTGGAGAGTTTTTAGTAAAAGTTATGAAAGTAATCTTTTGTCGTTTTTCGTACAAGGTACTTTTTGACTTTTCCGTCAAAAGTACGAGAAGAATGTTTTTTTAACATATACGGAATGAACGAATTTTTAAAACATTATTTCCAAGAAGCTTCCTTTACAAGTTTTTAAGTATATTTTTAATAAACTTCTTTTATTTTAGAATTGTATGACATGTTAAGAAAGGAAAAGTGTTTTTGAAGTAGAAATGATATTTTCCTCAAGAATGGAGTTCAAGTGTTTTATCAAAATTATTTTCCATCTAAGATAATAAAGGGTTATGTTTATATCCCTATTATTACATTGATTTGATTATGTTGTGATGGAATTATTTTTATGAATTCCTTTATCTTATATGAATTGTTTTGGGATTTCATGATATTTAAGAATCCCATTTTTCTGACATTGGTTATGCTATGATGTATGGTTTATGATTTTGTGGAACACATAAGAATGGTATCATTATGAGATGGGTGGGGACTATATCTCCCTACAATGCATTGGGTAAAGATTTTATATCTCAAGAGATAGACATGGCTGGAATAGTAGATTAAACCGGTTCAGTGAAACATGACTGAAACGAGGAGTGAACTCAGTTCAGAAATGGACTTTGTCCACTAAGATAGTCTTGGCAATGAGTCTTGACTAATAAGAAATGATTCACTTTGATTATGTGTGTATGCCATAAAGTTTCATGTTTTATTTTATGATTATTGGGATTACATTTCACTACTATGATTTATCCCATGTTATGATATTATGATCTCTTTTCCAGGTTAAGATTGCCAAAATGTTATATTATTATGAATATGATGTGATTGATATTTCTTTTTTTTACCCTTACTGAGCATTTTAGATCACACTTTTATGTTTTATTTTCCCCAGGATATAAAGAAAGGTTTTAGGTAAAAAAAGGAACATATTTATGGGAGATGTTGAAGATCTTTCACCATGATTAGAATATTATATTCTGAGTATCCAAAGACACTAAACTATTACGGTCCTTGTGTGTGTGTTTTTGTTATGTACAAAGTATTCCGCAAAAGTAATGTAATGTCCATGTAAGTTAAGCTTCGGGTATCTACAATAAATATATGTTAGAAATAATTTATCAGTTTCTGTTTACATAATAATAACTCATAATTTTATCAAAATTGAGCTATGACACCAAATATAACAACCCTTCTTTAAACATTACATAATCTTTCCATTTATACAAGATTTCAATTATTTAAATTTCCGATGTTCTTTTCAATTAATTGTTTCTGAAATTTAGAAAATAAATCATAAATATCAACTGATATGAATATAATGTGGGTACCATTAAAATTGTATCTATTATTTTCCAAAAATAAAATATTTTAACATAAAAGAAAAGCATGATTTTTTTTGAAAAATCAACATATGATTTCCCTTGACATACGAATTTCTCACACATATCCTTATAACCTATTTTTTTTTTAAAACATGGGATTTAAATAAAAATATAAGTAAGGGATATAATAAAAATGAACAAAACCATTAGTCAATGAATATTAATAAACATTAAAACAATTTTAACAAATTCACACTTCATGGATATATAATTACACTTTTAAACAAATGATTTCCATAAAACATAAAATAAAATATATAAAACCATTACGGTGACTTGAGAAATTACATAGTTATATTATAACCCCTGTTTCTACCATATAGTTCATGACCTAGATGACGACCTTAATATATAACCCTTATGACTAACTAATGGTGTGGGAATCATAGTAACAATTGGAGTAACAATATTCCTAACCACCAACATCCACATACACAATGTATTAGATAGAAATAATCATCCAACCCTTCATCATATTAAATTCACAATTAACAAAACATAATAATAAAACATGAATAAATGTATAAATAAATTTCTTTTGAATTTCATAAAATACAATTTCAAAAAGGTTTTTAATGGAATGTCCCTTACAGATATCATATAATTGAAGTGATAGTTAATATAATGAACCGATAATGGGTATACATAATAAATACACACATTAAATTATTATATAAACGAAATTAATTACAAAAATAATCTTGGTAGCATATAATTAATGAATTATAAGGTGAACCCAAAGAATGGAAATTTGGTTAATAATTCACTTACCCCATGTTTTCCTTATATAAAACATGTTTAACACTCCTATATAATGGTTAAAAGGAATATATTAACTTTTTACATAATAAAATCCATTCTTATAACATATTATATGAAAACATTATAGAATCATTTGACCCATTAATTAATAATATTTTGTTATTTCCATTGTTTTGGGTGTGTGCTTTACATTATTTCCATGGTCGGTTCATAAAGGTTATTATTGTCAAGTAGAAGAGAAACCCCATATGTGGAATTAAATGGTGTTAATATATATCCAGAATATTAAATTATTCCATAAATCATTTTGGATATATGATATTAGGATTAATCATTTGATAAATCATTAGGTATATTCATTTAGAACATTTTTGTGGTTCTTCGATAACTACAAAGTCGTTTCATCGTATACATTTAATGTTACGAAATTATGATAATTATAGAACATTAGAGGGGTCATATCATAAAATTTAATACATGTTTCAACCATTAATTTTTTTACAAACCTATTTTAAGGAATTAAGGAAAACTGAAGACACATCATTCACTATGTTGGTAAATCAACACATTGCATTCAATGTTTTTATTTTTAGTATAACAGAAATAGGGGAAGAAGAATGATGATGAGTTTTCCCATAAACATGAAAACAATATAGAATATATATAATACTAGATATTTAATTTATTATAGATAAGGGGAGATGAAGAGAGTATAAGAAAAGAAAATAACTGTAAATAAAACACAAGAAAATGAACGAGGATATTTATCTTTTTATCTCTTCCATATTAGATCTTCCATAAGGTCTTTGGTTTTGGACTTTTGCTGAGAACATAAGGTCTTGGATGGGAGGAAGATCATTAGGATGCGTATTGGAATAAATTTTTACAATTCTAAAATATTGAGAGGTGTGAGATGAATAGGAGGTGAGGGTGGAATTTATAGTGGATTGGATGATGGGTTTTCCATTAGATTAATCATTTGTTCAATATTTTTCTTAAGACGATGAATAGGCTTAATTAATTTGTTCTAAAATATTTAAGAGAGCATATGGGTTCAAAATAGTTTTTTTTACATCTTCCATGATTCTAGTAATAGTATATTGAACATATAATGTATATACATTGTAAATTATGTAATTATACTATTCATAAAGAATTTGTGTATTTCATAATAATAAAAAAAATGCGCTTAAACATTTTTTTTGATTTTTAGATTTCAAAAAGGATCTCTATTTCTCAAAATAATTTTCAATATATGAGAATATTAATTTTAAATAAAATAACAATTTATTCAAAAAATAAAAATTTTCGAACTATAACTAATTTTATATCAACTTGAAAAACTAATCCAATCTCTTTATCTTATAACATTAGGACAATAAAATAATAATATTATTTTCTATTCAAAATGGTAATATTAATATTAATTAGGGTTTGTTTCTAGTCACTAAAAAACAATTTTTTCATATTTGACTCTAAAAAACATACTGATTGGAACTATAGATGTATGTTTTTTAGAATTCAAATCATATAAGTGGGAAAATTAGTTTTAATAGATAGTTTACCACTATCTCCATAAAAAATATACCTTATGTATATTCTCAATGTTTCATGAAATTCAATTTATTTTTAAAAACATGGATTGTAAAAATTCTCCCCACTTCTTTGTAATTATGTCCTTTCATTTTGTTTACTTATTCACCATGTTAGGGTACCTTTACATCATAGATTTTTTAGATTATCATATAGATTCTAAAATAATGTGGATTCTCCACAAACACATTACATATTCCATTAACTTATTCTGTAATACTTATCCACTTCGATCAAGAATTTAAAGAATATTATCTTTATAAGAAAGGTTCTCTTCCAACTGGACTACTTCTGGGATCAAAACATTTGATTAATTTGGAACATGTATCCTCAATATGAAAACATGAAAAATATTATGTACCTGAGATAAACTCAAAGACAATGCATCTTGATAGGAAACCGATACAGCTTTTTAAACAATTTCATAAGGTATAATGAAATGTTGAATTTTCTTTCTTTTCTTACAAAAACAGATAACAGTTTTCCATGGTGATATTCTATAAAAAACATGATCACCAACCATATAATAAAAATATTTCCTCAAAATATTGGCACAAAGATTTTTCATACTCTAAGCTGTCCTTATGTGTTGTAGGATCATCTACACTTTCCATGATAATTCCTTTACTAATTCTGCTTCCATCAACATCCCTTCCATGACAACATCTCAAAAATATGGAGTCTGACACCGTTTCCTATCTAATACCTCAAAAGGTTTCATTTTTATACTGGAATAAAAATTGTTATTATAATAAAACTCAACTAAAGAAATATGATGATCCCAAATTCCCTAGAATTCCATTGAACAAGAACAAAACATATCCTCTAATATATGAATCGTCCATTATGACTTCCAATCTGGTTAGGGATGAAAAGTGGTAAAAAAATTAATTCCATTCCCAATGACTTCGTATGGCCTTTCCAAAATTTATATGTAAACCTGAGATCATAGTCATATAAAATGGAAAGATAAACTCTATGTAACCTGGTAATATCTTTGAGTTACAATCGAGAAGGATTAACTAAAGGCATAGAATCTCGAATAGGATTAATGTGATAATATTTTTTTCATCGATCAATAATAAACCCGATTGTATTTTTACCTTGAGATGTCTTTGGTAGTTTCACAATGAAGTATAAGAATATATTTTCCAATTTCTTCTCTTGCGTTGGTAAAAGGTAAAGCACCCCCTTCGGTAACTATCGTTCTACATTAAACTATTGACATGGAAACATTTCATGGTAAAATATGAAATATCTCCCTTCATTTCATCCCACTAGTAATACTCCCAATGTTTTCTGCACATCATTGTGCTGCTAGGTTGAACTAAAAACGGAGAAATAGGAGCTTCGTACAATAATTCATTCTTCAGTTGAATTCCTTTGAGTGAATGAATACTTCATAATTTTTTGGTCATTATATATTTCACATTTGGATCTATATAAATGATGCCTTCAGGTTTTTAAATAAAAAACAAAAAAATCTTATTTCAAATCATGTGTGGGATAATTTAACATATGAGGTTTTAGTTTTCTTGAAGAATAATAAATTACCCGATCATTCTGCATTCAAACACAACCATGTAACTTTAATAAAGTATCAATATTGATTAAAATATTTCAATTTGGAAGGTAGGGTCAGAACTATAACATTCACCAATATTATTATCAATTCTTAAAAAAATATTCACATTATTATTTCCAGATGAATGTAACTCATTTTATAAGTTAACTTAATTAGAGGACTGTATGAATATGAAATGCTTATGACAAAGATTTGGTAATATCCCACCAAACAAAATATGAATCTATATTATATTTCTGGTTCATGACCCCTCATAAAAATATTTCATTATATAAGGATCAATAGTTATGCCCTCTTTAAAAAAAATGCATCCAAGGAAAGAAATTTGGTGTAACCAAAATACAAACTTTATAATGTTTTTCAAACTGTTTGTTTTCATTTAATGTTTTCAAAACAACACTTATATGTTTTTCATTCTCGTATTTAATTCTATAATATATTATAATGTCATTAATAAACACAACCTGAATTTTATCCAAGAAATAAGTAAATATTTTACTCATAAGCTCCATGAATACAGCTGGTGCATTATTTAACCCAAATGACATAATAGAAAATTAATAATGAACATATCAAGTTTGAAAATATGTTTTTTGAATTTCACCCTCCTTTCTCTTCAGTAAATGGTTCCCAGATCTCAATTATATAATGAAAAAATATGAATAGCCCTATAGCTAATAAAAAAAGTCATCAATGTGGGGAAAAAGGATACTTTCTGTTAACAATAATGTTTTTCAATGTAAGATAATCAATGAAATGTCTCATGGAACCATCATTATTTTTAATGATCAAAATAGGGTCTCCCCATTGCGAAGATCTAGAATGAATAAAGACTTTGTTGAGAAACTCGTGAAAATGATTTTTCAATCTAAGAGGTTCAATTTGTACCATTCAGTAAGGGAGTGTTAAAATTGGATTAGTATCATGAACAAAGTCAATTTTGATTTACATTTCCCAGTATGGTATAATACCAGATAACCCATCAGAAAAAATATAATGGTATTAATTTACCTCTAACACATCACTAATCTAAATGGTTCACATGTTTCCAATAACATGAGAAGGATTACATTCATCTCATTCTTCCACCAGTTTCTATGCTTCATGATATGTTATCAATTTTATCGTTTCGTTCATGTTTGAAAACTGAAACTATTTCTAAAAAACATATTATTTTTCACTATAATCAATCTTATCAAGATATACAGAAATCCAATCCATGCCTAGAATGACATTAAACTCTACTAAGAGAAAAAGACAAGGTTTTCAGGTAATGTATTTCCACAAATAACAATAATATGATTCTACAAATTACTTTTTTCTGTAACATTTCCCCCTGGTATATAAGAAATATGTTCTGGTCTCATTTTTTAGGATATATTTACAGTTTACCAGAAAAATTATAAAACATAATGGAATGTGTAGACCCTGCATCAAAAAATACTTTATCAAAATTTTACTAAAATAAATACTACCTGACACGACTTCATTAGACAGCCTGAAATCTGCTGACGTAGTCACAAAGGATCTCACTACACATTTCTTGTTATAGTATGTATGCTTTCTATCACATGTATCCTTCTTTGGGAAGTAGTTTTCATATGGACCCATCTCACCTCATTTGAAACACTATATAGTTTTCATATCAAAACTGATCTTTTGATCATTTTCATTATAATCTCAATCAATTTTTCCAAACCGTACACATTGAAAATACTTCATAGATTTGGAAAGACATTCCCTAGGGTTATTTTTTACACTATAAAAAACTGGAAACTGAACATTATTACCATCATATTTATTTGACTGATTCTAATCCATCTCTTTCCATCTAGACCTCTTATTCATCTAGTTTTCAATGTACAAGTGATCATCATAAACCTCTATTATTACCCTCTTAGAACATCCTAAAGGATTCTCATAACTATTCATGTCCTCAGAATCCAATGTACATCTATATATTGGATTCAATCCTGGGAAAAAATGTTAGATTCGACAACCAAGATGCCTAATAAGATTTGTAGAATGCCTTACTAGTTTGGTGAAGTAATCTTCATAAATGGACACTAAATCTTCCTCCATTTGCCTCAATTAAAGGAATGAATTCTCTATCCAACGTTAAACTACCTTAGGAAAATATATTACAATAACAATTCAATTAAATTCATCCCACTCTAAGGCATCAATCTTCTCTCTATTTTTGATTTTCTTGACCATAGAACACCATTGATCATATTATACTTTAAAAATATTTATATAAATATTATCCTTTTGATTATATGAACATCCCATAACATAAAATATATTTTCTTTGGATTTAATTCATCCTTCATCCATTATTGGGATAGAAGATCCACTGAAATGAGAAGAGTGTTTCACCTAAAATGATCCACAATCATCATGTTTTCTTGTGGTAGCTCTAGATGATTTCTTGCATGTATTCCACCACCATTTATTTCCTAATTCATCTAATCAATTACCATCACAAACTGCTAGGTTCAAATTACCACCATTCTCAATTGTATATTCAGAAAGATACCATCCTCTTGGTTCCCTCCCACTTCAGATTTGATGTTTCCTCTGCGGAAAACAATCATTAAAAGACATATCTTAGATGAACCAACGTGGTAATCATTAAATAATATACCATTTCAAAATAAATATAAGGTAAAAATAATTTATGGTATTCTATTAAAATTATAAAACTCCTAATTTTATCTAAACATTTCTATGATACCATCTATAAGGACATGACATTAAACATTACATAATCATTATATTTCAACTAGATTTATCATCTTTAAATTTCCAAATGTATTTTGAGTATATATTTTTATAATGTTTGGAAATAACCCATACATATCAACCCATAATCATATAATGTGGGAACTATTAAATTAGTATCCATTTCCTCCAAAACAAAATTTTTTAACACAAACCAACAACATGATTTATTTGAATAATCATCAAAAAATTTAATATAAAATCATTATTTCTCTTAAAAATCCATATAAACTATGAAAAAATATTAAAAACATGGGATAAACCTAAAAATATAACTAAGGGACCTAAATATAAGGAAAGAAACCATTAGTCCATGAATACTTATAAACATATGAAATAATTCTCACAAAGATGTAATTCACCCATATATACATACATTATGAAACATGATATTTCCATAAAACATTAATGAACATATATAAAACCATAAGCATACCATGGGGAATTACATACTTATATTTTAACTCTTGTGGCAACCATATGACCTTTAACCCACACAGATACCTTACAATGTAACCATCACGAATACCTTATGTTGCAACCATCATAGTTTCACTTGGAGGAACCGTATAACAAACCTACAACATACACATACCCAATGAATTTGAGAGAGATATATGTCCCACACATTATGATAATAATTTCCTTATAACTACATCTTAAACATAAAATAAAAATAATTCTATAAAAAAATTTCTTTTGAATTTCGTAAAATAGAATTTTAAAAGAAGAAATTTAATGAAAAGTACCTAAAAAATATTAGATAATTGAAAATAGAATTAATATAATTAAAGGATTAAGTGTATAAAACGTAAATTAATATAATAAATCATAATATAAAAGAAATTAATTACAAATATAATCTTTTTATCATAAAATTAATTAAGTACAATGTTAACCCAAATAATGGAAATTGGTTTAAGAATTCCTTTACCCGAGGTTTATTTTACTTCAAAGTTGTTTAAACCTCTTGTATAATAGTTAATTTGGTTTTATTAATATTTTAATGATGCATAATAATTTTTATAATAGAATATATGGTCATTTTAGTTCATAATTAAACTAATTTATTAATAATATTTTTCAATTTCTATTGTTTTGTGTCAGTGCTTTACCTGATATCAATGTCATGTTTGTAAAGGATTTTCTTATCGAATTGAAGAGAAACTCTAGATGATTATTGAAATGGTGTTAATATGATTTTTGCATATAAATATAGGACATAAATAATTTTGGTTATATGTTTTTAGGATGACTAATTAGATAAATCATCAGTGATATTTGTTTAGACCATTTTCGCAGTTCTTCGATAATCATGAACTTGTTTCATCATATACCATTGAAATTGTGACAATATATTAAATATAGAACATAAGAGGGGTAATAAAATACAATTTAAAATTCTTTTCAACCATTAAAATGGTTTTAAATCCATCTTTTATGGAAAGAATGGAAATTGAAGACACATCAACCACAATGTCAGTAAACTGACACATCACGAGTGATATAGTTTTTAGAATAAGAGGAAGAGGGGAGGGTGAATGACAATAATTTTTCTATAAAAATTAGAACAATATAGAATATATATAATAATATATATATTTTTACTCTTAGGGAAGTGTAGGCTAAGAGAGTATAAAAAAATAATTTCAATGAAAACAGAAGAAAAATAAAGAGGATTTTTACCTCCTGATCATTTCTCATTGAGATCCTCCTTAAGGCCTTTTGATTTGATATTTTTGTGATATGAGAAGGTCTTATACATGGGGTAGATCCGTGGGATGGGGATTTATTATAATTTATAAAATTCTAAAATCTTGAGAGGAGTGATAGGAATATGGAGTGAGGGTGGTATTTATAATGGAAGAGATGAGGGGTTTCCATTATTTTAATCTGTTGTTTAATATTTTTTTCAAGAATATAAATAGTCATGATTAATGTGAAAAAAATATTGAAGATATAATATGAGTTTATAAAAATGGTTCCTAGATCATCAATTATTCGAGGAATAGTATGTTGAATTTGTAATGTATATATATGAAAAATTTCCGTATTTCACTGTTTATATAAAAATTTGTTTATTTTAGAAAAATAAAAATAATTCACCCAAACCATAATTAAATGTGTAGAGTGAAAAAATTTAATCCATTTAATCAAAATATATTTCAAAATTTTAGAAAAGAAATATTAAATTATATCATAATTTATTTAAAAATTGAAAACTTTAGAACTATAACTGATTTTATATCACCTTGAAAAATTAATCATGATATAATTATCCTATAACCATAATAAAATAAAACAATAATTAAATTTATTATTAACAAGGGTGATATTAATATTCATAATGGTATAACACTATTCCCCAAAAATCATGTTTTTTATCAGAATTTGAAAAATATACTGATTGCAACAACATGTGTCTGTTTTTCCAAAAATCAAATCATGGATGTAGGGATTTTTTAATGGATAGTTTACAAAAATATCCGTAAAATAGTTTTCATAATTTAATGACTCAGTGTTTCATTAATTTAAATTTATTATAAAAAAATTGGGGTGTTAAATTTCTCCCACCTTCTTGAAATTCTCTATTCACAACTTTATTTATTTATTAAAACACTGATGGTAAATTTCCCTCATACAATTATTAGATTTCCATGTTTTTTGTTAAAACATGTGGTTTCCCCCTAAAAACATTACCTAGTGTATTACCTTATTCTACAATACTTTCTCTCATTTATCCATAATTTAAACATAGTTTTCTTCTTAAGAAAGGTTCTCTTCCAGATGAACTGCTTTTGGGATAAAAACATGAGATGAATTTGGCACACACCCTCTCAACATTGCAGTATGAAATTAATTATGTACTTGATATAGACTCATAAGATAATATTCTTGGAAGGAATCCATCCTAACTTTCTCCACGAATTCATAATGTCCAATGAACTATGGACTTATCTTTCCTTTCTTACAAAAATGAATAACACATACCATGGTGAGATTATACGAAGAACATGATAAAATAACTCGTAATAAAAGTATTTACTCCTATTATCTATATAACATTTTTTCCTACTATGAGATTTTCTCATGTGTTGATTGATCATCTTCACCTTCTCTTCCACTTCCTCTACTAATTCTTCTCGCATCAACATCCTTTCCCTGAATTCATCCCAAAAACTCAGGGTTCGACACAACTTCCCATATATTTCCTCAAAAGGTTCAATATGTATATTTGAATGAAAACTATTATTATATGAAATTATACTATAAAAATATTATTATCCCATCATTCTTGGTAATCCATTTAATAAGATGGAAGCATATCCACCAATGTTTGAATCTTCCTTTCTGACTTCCCATTTGATTGAGGATGAAAAGTTATACTGAAATTTAATTATATTTATAATAACATATGAAGGCCTTTCAAAACGTTATAAATGAACCTTGTATCATGGTTCTATATAATGGATCAAGTAATTACATGTAACATGAAAACATCTATGAGGTACAGTCAACAATGATGATCCAAATACATAGTTTCTTGAATAGTAATGAAATGAGAACATTTATTCAGTATATCAACAATAACTCGAATAGCATCTTTACCTGAAGAATTATTTTTTAGTCCCATAATGTAGTCCATGTATATATTATTCCATTTCCAATTATAAATTCTTACAGGTTGAAGCATCCCCTTCCTTAACCATCGTTCTTCATTAACCTATTGACATGTCAAATATTTGATGGTAAAATATGCAACATCTCTTTTCCTTCCATCCCACCAGTAATACTTCTGAAGGTATATGTACATATTTGTGCTTCCATGATGCATTGAAAATAGATAATTATGAGCTTCACAAAAAAATAATTTTTTAAGTCTAGAATCAAAAGGCACATATAATATATTCCTTAATCATCTATCAAAATCATTATCAATGCTAAATTCTAGAAACATACCAAATTTAAAAAATTCTAATTTTTTCTATAACTCCTGGTTTTCCTTCTATTTCTGAGTAATTTTTCCAGATAAAGATGACTTCACTTATACATGAATCCAAATAGAAGAATTTCATACACCAATATCATTGATGACAAAATTCATCAAATCATAGATCAATGTGTCTTGTTCCAACTGTAAAATATTCAACGATGCATGATATCATCGAATCAGTGAATCTGTAATTTTTTTTGCCTTTCTAGGATGGTAATTTATTGTGAAATCATAATATTCTATCAATTTAATCCATATTATTTTCTGGATGTTAAATTCCTTATGAGTGATTATATACTTCAAACTTTTCTGTTCAATATATAAATCACATTTTGTTGTATATAAATGATTCCATATAATTTTTAAAATGAAAAAAACAAATACTAATTCCAAATCATGTGTTGGATTATTTAAATCATGAGGTTTTGGTTGTTGTGGGGCATAAGAAATTACCTGATCATTCTGCATCGAAAAAAATCTATGTCCATTTAATGAAGCATCACTATATATGGAAAAATCTCCATTTCTAGATGGATGGGTCAGAACAAGAGCATTCACCATTTTTCTTTTCAATTACTGAAAACAATCATCACATTATTTTTTCAAGATTAATTTAATTCCTTTTGTAGTTAAATTAGTCAATGGACTATATAACCATGCAATGTTTTTGACAAACCTTTGATAATATCTTTCCAAACCAAGGAAAATAAGAATTTCTGTTATATTTTTGGTCCTTGTAAACTCTTCAACAACATTAATTTTTGTAGGATCAATAGTTATTCCATAGTTAGAAACAAATGTGAATAAAGAGATAAATTTGTTGGAACCAAAAGTAACAATTGATGATTTTTTTCATGTTATTTTTTATCTTATATGGTTTCAAAAAACAACCATTACATTTTTTCATTCTCCTCTTTATGGATAGAATATTCCAAAATATCAACAATAAACACAACCACAATATTATCCAAGAACTCATAAAATACTATATTCATAATATTCATCAATAAAGAAGAGGAATTATTTAAACCGACTTGTATAACAAAAAATTCATAATATTCATATCTAGATCAAAATGATGTTTTTGGAATGTCAATATCCTTCACCTTCAACTGATGGTACCTAGATCTAATGTCAAGCATGAAAAAATAATGAGGTCCCTAAAGCTGATCAATCAAGTCATCCATGGGAGGGAAATGATAATTATTCTTAACTGAAATTTTATTCAAAGCCCTATAATCAATTCAATGTCTCCTATAAAAATATTTAATTTTAAAAAAAAATGGATTTCCCCATGGTGATGTAATGGGATGAATGAAGCCTTTATTAAGAAACTACTACAACTGAATTTTCAATTCATGAAATTACATTTGAGCTATTCGTTAAGGCGATTTGGAAATTGTATTAGAATAAGGAACTATGCCAATTGTGAATTAAATTTATAAATTAGGTATAACACTGGGTAACTCATCAGGAAAAACATCTAGGTAATAATTTAACACTGAGATATCATTAACACGAACAGTTCCATTTTTTCAATAATATCAGTCGGATAACATTCATTTCCATATTTTAGTTGATTCACAACTTCTAGATATGTAACCAATTTTATGGTTTTGTTCTTATATAAAAAATAATACTCTTTAGAAAAAGACAACATATTTTTCACTATAATCAATCTTATCTTGATAAAAAAAAATCTAACACATACCCAAAATGACATCAAACTCTACTACGGGAAAAAAATGTTTATAGGTAATGTGTTTCCATAGATAACTCTAGAAAGACTCTTCAAATACATTTTTTCTGGTAAAATTTCCCAATGGTATTTTGAAAATAATTTATGGTCTTATTTATTGTGTTGAATGTTTCAATTTACAAGAAAATGTCACAGAAATAAAAGAATGAGTAGACCCCATATCGAAAAACCTATTAGAAAAATCTGAGTAAATAAACAACATATCAGATACCACATTAGTGGATGGCCCCAAACCTGCTGATGTAGTCGTAAATGATCACACTACACATTTCTGATTATAGTCAAGATTCTATCCATCAATCAGATCATTCTTTTGGAATTCATTTTCATAATGACCCATCTCACCACATTTGAAACACTTTACAATTTTCTTATCTTAATTTATCTTAATATCATTTTTATGACATGATTATTATCCATCGCTTTCGATTAGCACTCTTCATCTACATTTTTTTAAGTACAATTTATCATCAAAATACTCCATTTCTACCATCTTAGTACCTTGAACAAGATTCTCAAAAATTTTGAACTCACGAAAAGCCAATGAAATTCTATATATTGGATCAATCTTGAGAAAAAAATGATTAATTTTTCTATCAAGATCTTGATTAAGATTTTGAGTGTACCATTCCTATTAGGTGAATTTTTCATCATACACAAACATTTAATCTTAATTTTTTTCCCCAATTCATGGAAATACTGCTCCATCATAAGTCATACAAGATTAGGAAAATATTTTTCAAGGAAAATACCATTAAATTTTTCCCACTCAAAGGCATCAATGTCATATTTATCAATGTTATTCATAAACATTAACAACTAATGATCACCTTCATATTAAAATTAATAAATTGAAAGATTATATTTTTGATTATCTGAATATATTCTATCATTGAATATCTTTTCACTGGATTTTATCCATCATTCTACTGCTACTGGTTCAGATCGTCAAATGAACACAGGATGGTGTTGTCACATTAAATATTCCACTATCATCTTGTTACATTGTTGGAGCTCTATATATTCTCTTGAATGGATAGAAAAACATTTATTTCCTTCATTAGATGATCCATTGTTGGGACAATCTTCTAATTTCAAATTCCCACTATTATAGGTTGTGGATTCTGAAAGATATCAGCCTCCCAGTTCCATCTAACTTTAGCTTCTATGTTTATTGTGCAAAAACCAAATATGAACATACATATATTAGAGGATGAAACATGGTAATATTTAAATTATATACAATTTCAACATAATCATAAGGAAAAAATAATTCATGGTTTTCTGCTAACATCAAACTTACTGCTAAAGTTACCTAAAATCTACTCTGATACCAACAATATGGACCTAGATATACACATTAAATAATCAACGCATTTCAACTAGATTTCACTTCATTAAATTCGAAATGATTTTCCAATTTATTGTTTTATAATGTTTTTACATAACTTATGCATATAAACACACAAGAATATAACATGGGAACGATTAAAACAATATCACTTTCCTCCAAAACATTAGTTTTTAACACAAAACAACAACATGATTTCATTGAAAAATACTCATAACATTTATCTGGACATACTTATTTCTCTTACACATCCTTATAACCCATGAAAAAATTTAAAAGAGTGGGATGTACATAAAAATATCATTATGGGATATAGAATTTTTTAAAGAACACATTTTACCATTATTACTTATACACATGTGAAATCATTTTCCAAAAGACACATGTCACCAATATATACTTACATTGTGAAACAAGAGATTTCAATAAAATATTAATGAAAAAATATAAAACCATAAGGGCAATGTGGGTCATTACATAATTTAATTTCAACCATTGTGTATGCAAAATTATTTGCAACCCTCAAAACAACCTTACAATATAACCTTAATATATACCATATGGTGTAACTATCATAGTTACAGTGGGGTAAACATATATTATACCTCTAAAATACACATTAACAATGCATTAGAAAGAGTTATATCTATCACAAATCATCCTACAAAATTCCTAGGAACTATAAAATAGTCATAAAATATGCATAATTTCATAAAAACAGATCTTTTCAATTTTGAAAAAAATAGAATTTTAAAAGAGGATTTTTAAAGGAATGCCCCATAAAAATATCATATAATTGATGTGAGAATTATTATAATAAACAGATAATGTGTATAAAATATAAATCAAAATAATAAATCATATTTTAAAATAAAAGTTTTAAACAAATAATCTTGGTAACATATATTTAATGTTGTAGAAGATTCACCCAAAGAATGATAATTAGGATACAAATTCAATTACCTCAGGTTCGTCTTTCTTCAAATAATGTTTAAGTATAATGTATAATCGTTAAAAGGGTGTTATTAATATACAAGTAAATAATTAGTGATATTCGATTTGAACCTTTTGGTGAGTTTTCAATAATCACAAAAATATTTCACCATATCCCATTAATATTATTAATATATGTTGATTATAGAACATAATATTGGTCACATAATAAAACATAAAATAAATTTCGACAATAAAAATGGGTTTAAAAACATATTTTAAAGAAGTAATTAAATTTTAAGACGCATCATCCACGATGTTGGTAAATCGACAAATCATATAAGGTGTTTTTATTTTCATAATAAGAGGAGGAAGGGAGGAATATTGATGATGAAATCTTCCAAAAACATGATAAAAATATATAATATATTTAATAATATAGACTTCATGACTTTTGTATAAGAGGAGGTGAAGAGAGTATAAAAAAATAAAAAAATTTGAATGAAAACACAATAAAATTAAAGAGGATATTTACTGCTTGATCTCTTCACATTGAGATCCTCTAAAAGGCCATTGGTTTTGTTCTTTTGGTGAGACCAGAAGGTCTTGGGAGTGTATAAGAGAATTGGGAATGAGATTGGGATGTATTTAGCCAATTTTCACTGCTTGAGAGGTGTGAATGGAAGAGGGGGTGTGGGTGGTAATTATATTTTAGGAGATGATGGGTTTTCCATTATTTTAATCATTATTATAATATTTTTTGTAAAAGATATGAACCAAAACATTAATGAAAATTTTTTAGTTCTAACCAATGGTTCTTATATGATCAATGATGCTATAAATAGTGAATTTAACATATAATCTGTATGAGTGGTAAATTGCTGCATTTCACTATATTAAAAAAATATTGTATGTCACAAAAATCCAAAAAATTTACCCATACCATTTTTAGATGGGGATAATAAACCAATTAACTCCATGTTATCAAAATAATTTTCTAATTATCTGAAATTATATTTTTAATTAAAATCATAATTTTTTCCAAAAATAATATTTTTTAAACTATAACTAATTTAATATCATGTTGAAAAATCAATCAGGATTTGTTTATCCGATAAACTTATGATAATAAAAGAATAATAATATTTACAATTCACAAGGGTAATATTACTATTCATAAGGGTGTTTTACTATTCACCAAAAATAATGTTTTTCTAATCGGACTACAAAAACATATTGATCGCCATCGTAGATGTCTGTTTTTTGAAATTCAAATAATAGAAACATGAAAATTATATTTAACAGATAGTTAACAACTATTGCTTTCAAAAAATATTCATTATGTATAGACTAAATTTTTCATGAATTATAATTTATTTTTAAATCTATGGGTTGTTAGACTGCTACCACTACTCCTAAATGTGGAGTCACTAGAAACCATCTGTCCCTAGCCCCTGGGGGGAACATTTTATAGAAATGATATAGATGGCCCCTCTTACAATGTGATCAATAAAAAATGTGACCATCTTATATTTTGTCTTTCAATATAGCATCCTACTACACTGGAATCACATCCCCTAGCAACCTAACTATCTGATTTGATTTCTAGTATCACAATTTTGAAGCATTAGATGATGATTTTTATTAACAATCAATTCATCACCAGACTGAGATTCCAAACTGCTATAGATCATGCCCACATCCTATCTCAGGTAATAGTCTCTGATCATCCCTTGATTCACTATTACCAAAATGGTATTCATATGAATGAAATTTACATATGATCATATTTCTTATCTGATACCATCTTCGAATCACCTGTGTCTAGATTACAAGTCACCTATTAGAATATATGTGAAGTGCTAATGCTCTATAAAATGTTCCATTTATTCCATAACCGATTGCTCTCCCCATTCCAGTTGAAAAATTCATAGTCTTTATCACCCCTCTATGTCTCTTTGTAGAATTTATCATAAAAATCCATATGAAATTACCTCCAAGAAATATCTCGATGGAAATCTATCTGAGTAATAAACTCCCACCATATTTTGGAAAAATAATGCATCATATAAGTAAATATCATTACAATCCTCTTTTGAGGAATCTCTAAATTCTCTAAGATTGATAGAAGGGCATATATCAATGACCTAACAATATTTTTTCTTCCATACCTTGAAAACGTGGGTGAATGTTGCTTCTGTAACTCATGCATCAAATCTTCCATAGTAGGGGAAGGTCATGGTGCTCCATATAGGGTCTGGAAAAACAAAATTATGACTTCTTGGAACTATTTCTCAACATCTGTGTTTGGTACATCCACTAGTTCTGTAGTTGGCACTTCTAGAGGATCCACTAAGAGGCCATGAACCACCACTTCTAGATTTTTACCATCACCACCAGCATGGGGTAAGACTGTTGGTCATCGTGGTGGCATGCCTCAATTATTATAAACACATTCCTCACTTCATTATCATTATTATGGTTCACATCACAAAAACCACATATATATTATCATGCTAGGTAAAGGCCTTTCTCTATAAGGACACAAGACTCTTCTAGATCATTGAGTCATTTTTGGGTGACATTCTGATCATATGTTAGCAAGATATACTACCTAAATAAAATTACAATGTTTGGGTATGGTTCTTATTTATTGATATAATAAACAAATCCTCCATTTCATTGTCAGTGGAATTCACATATTTATTTTCATTTTTTATTTAAATTCTTCTTCAATTCTCATTTAAATCATATTTTAATTTAATAGTTGAAACAATGGTTTTCCAAATTTTGATCCATGAGGGACCATAACACCTCATCAACCAAAATATAATTCCCATATAATCTATACCATAATGCATATCATTATAAAAATCACAAAAAAGGAATAACTATCATAATCAAAACAACATATAAAAAGTACTTCACCATAAATGAAATGGAATCATTCATGGCACGATATTTCAAAAAAGATCCTAATATGATGAATGACAGGGAATACCCTAATATCATCGAGTTGAGACATAATTGAACCCATAATAACCCCAACAATAAAAAAATTAGGAAATCACATAACTGTGGAATCAAATGAAATTTAATAGTCAAAATCTAGAGAATAACAATTAAATTTGAGTTATTTTGGATTTATACATTACACAGTTTAGGTATGATAGAGAGCAACTAAATACCAAACTATTATTCGATCCTATCCCTTTTTATTATCATAATGTAGAAAAAAACTAGAAATGAATTCTCTCGTACCACTTTGAAATATCCCAGACATGGATGCTACTCAATAGATCCTAGATCCTGGTTGGCCACATGGTGCCATGATGATCGCCCAAAATGCTAGAGGATGGTGACTAGTACTGAGGGTCTATGTGAGTCTGTGGGTAGACTATTCCCCAATTATAGATTTTAACATAGATGAATCAATATCCAAAAATCTTAAGTAGTAGTATATATTATAGATGATAAGTAAATAGTAAAATAATGATAAATAAATATCACCCCATGTCATTTCAAATAATAAATGATGTCACATATCATATGTCTCTATTAAATAATCCAAATCATGTATACATGGAAGACAAAAAGATCAGGTAATAAAAGTACAAAAGGAAATAAGTATCCATCCGGAATCATGAGCCTCAAATCGGTCCCATACTCGCCTACTCCTAAGCAGTCATCAAGGACATATAGTAGGTCACTTTCCCTTATAAATACCAATAATAATATAATCTGTTGGGTTACCCAAATGTGGACCAAATAGGTTGTGAGGAAAATTCCCATATGAAATGAACCATGTTCTATTTCGTACATACAATGAATATATATATAATACAGTCTGATGGAAATAGAAATAAAAATTAATGGATGTAATCAAAATTAAACATCCTATTTGTCTAAGATTTTATTAAATGTAAAATTAATTTGGTCCAATTAATTTAAAAATTATCTATCTGATTTAAAAGTCAAGCCTGTGTCATTGAAAAACAAGCTCATTCAACCAAATATTTCATTCAATGATCAAGTCTCAAAACTAGGGATAATTCCCAACAATCCATATAATAACATGAATCCATGGATTCCCAGGGAGTTCATCCATAAAGTGAAAGTCAAGATTGAATCCAAGATTGTTCTATGTAATGGTAGTGGCTTCATATAATTAATTTCCATCAGTAATCCATTTAGAACATGCGAAAATATTTGGAATGTCATAAATCGGAATAGAAGTGGCACTCTATGTATAACATGAACCAAAACCCTTCAATACCATCCATATAGATCCTCAAGAACCCATGTGTCACTATAGGTGTGGAATAACATCTCTTCTATTCTGGTCCATCCTTGGCGGTCTACTAATGGAGCCCATGAACCACACATGAAATATTCATCAAATTCCCTTTGAGTACATCCATGGAAATATTATAAAAAATCCATTTATCACTCATTATCCAATAGTTATGTCTCAATGAGTCTATCCATGGAATTATTATTTTAATCACTTTATCATCCTTGGAATGAGAATTCATTGTCAATTTCATTTAATCAATTCATTTAAACTTGTCACGGTCTGTCTAAAATCATTGAAATTTAAACCTCACTTGAAGGGTGGCTATGAGAATGGGAGATGATTATAAGGCTTTCCTCTCAGATAATCAGATGGGAAAATCATTATAACTAGAATATCATGCTTAACAAACTTTTCCATGGTATATACTCTACATAACTCACTATGAATAATAATAAAATAGCAGTTCATGCTTACTCAAGAATGTACAATGTATAGCCCAAGGGATATGGTCATCCATCCCTTCCCATTAAATAATTTAATTAAAAATGTTATTCTAATTCAATTAAAATATCAATTCATAATTTTATTCATAATTATTTATTTTCCAAACGATTACTATTAATATCCTAAATAAATCGGTAAAAGAGGCATGCCCAAAGGGTCCCATTTCCAAGATCCACTGATGATGGTCCAATTTAGTTAATAAACTCACCCAAAGGGTTGGTTCAATTTTCAAGGTATTCAACAGATAACCAACAATTAAAAAGATAAATTAATTCCATATTACATTCAACAAAAAGTTATGGATTTAATTTAATATAAAAGTGATGCCAAAAAATTGGCTATGTGGCACAACGACATATATAAACACCTCGAATTTAGAAAAAACCATGATACCACCTACAATAGAATCATAGTTTATGGCTTGTCTCGAATCATATCCTGATTCAAATCAGATTGGGATAAAATTGAAGAATAGATAAATAACATAATAATATGGAATATTATATTTAATGTAAATAGAACAACTAATATAAAATAGAATAAAATATTACGAAACGGGAATCATTATCTCACCGATGCAGATCTGATGAGATAGAAGAAGCTTAAATTCATCCCTAGACATAGACTCTGAGAAAAATGATATATTAGAAAAAAAATAGGTGATTCAAGATGTTTTGGCTATAGAGTTAGAGGGAGGGTGAAATTAGTTTCAGGTTTAAAATAATATTACAATAAAATGGACATTTTACCAAAACTATTTTGGCCTTAAGGTTTAAGAGCATAGTTTCACAAATCATGGGCCCATCATGCAGGGTTAACTATATAGAATTAGTACCCACATATTTTACTTTAATGGTTTTAAATATAATATGGAAAACATGAAAATAACATTTTTAAATGTTTCGACCTAGCTTCATTACCATTCAGCCCATTTGAGATGGTATGGTCTAACCAAACAACCTCAACCTTATTTCTTACTATGCCTCGAATGGTTTTTGAAACCATATGGCCTTCCCCAAACATTGTGAACTAATTGAGAACCAGAATTATTACCCAAAAAAACTTGTGTTACGGTATCCAAGCCAACCCAAACACCCTAGAGTCGTCTATTATCAATATAACTATTAAAATTATGCAATATATAAATAATGAATCTACTTTTTTTGTAAATAAAGGATATATACCTCAATGTAGAACTAGGTTCTTACATGTTGTGTATATTTTCATCAACATTAGTAGAGGTAGGTTACAAAACCCTATTTAATGGATATATATGATTTTTATGAAATTATTATGATTCTAAAAATTTTAAATTTAATCTACCTTATTACACTCTGATTCATTGAAAAATTAAAATCATTGATTGTGGGTAGTTAAGGAATATTATCTCCATGAAACGATACATTTTTCTTCATTTCCACCACACATGTCTGGTTATATAGATAAATTTAAGGAATATATATTATATTTATGATATGATTATTATTAGGAATATTTAAACCATTATGTAATTTATTTATTTTTCTCATATTTGAAAGTTGAAAATGATATTCATATGTATGTGTAGATCATCACCACTATAAATGGTGTATTTAATTTTTCACCACTTCCTTAAAATGATTTTAATAAAATTATATTCAGTTTAGAAAAATTATAATTATAACATTTTTAAGAATAATTCGACAATTGAACTAGTTCCCCATTTCCCACAATCAACACACGAATCTAGTTTAGTTCAAATGTACTCAAAACATCCAATGTAGATATAAATTATTTTCCAACAAAAATTGACATGGTATTAAATGAAATCAAAGAAATAATTACAAGAGAATAGAGATAAAGATGGTTCTTCAAAAATAAATAAATTTACATAAATTAAGTATTTAGTATTTAGATGACATATGAAATATGATGAGACTCTAGGTATGCGTATTTTTTTAAAACAAATATTGGTTTAAATATGTACTTCATATTATATTACATCAAAAGACATGTTATTCATATGGTTTCTATAATTATATTCTGTATATTGAAATTAATGGTATATAAGTTTTCTATTTTTCATTACTTTTTAAAAAGGTTTTTAAAAATTAATATTTTTATCATTATCATATGAATCTCATTTGACTCTTTTTTATAATATGTGAAATAATTTTTTTTAATATTTAATGCATGACTAGGTTTCTCACTATAGTAATAATTATTTTTTTATCAATATTTTCTAAATATTTTCTGTTCTATTGAAAAGACCATCCCATCATAATTACAAAATACATTTATTGTAATGTTTTTCTAAAGTATTTTTATCCATACTTGTATGAGATGATTCAAGGTTCCTTTGATATATGATCACAAGCGTGTTATGATATTAATATTACATATCATATAAGTTATTTAATTTAATGGTTCTTGTAATTTATGTATGATGATGTATGGGATTAGGATATCACCAAAAAATACAATGGTGAGTGATTTATTTTCTAGAAAAATGATAATTAGAATAACTAATTATCATTTTTTCAATATGGTTGAAGCACAAGTCAAACCACGAAATGTATAAAATTTCCAAAAATTCTTACACTGTTTTAAAATGATATATATATTTTAAAAAATGAATTCTTCAAATTTTAAAATAATGTAAATTATATTTTAAATGTGATTGTTTTTTCCATAAATATCATTTTAATAGTTTCTTATGTATCCTCAAAATACCATTATGGATTCTCTATACTTGCTAAAATTTATAATGATTTATTTGATCAATTTTTGATTTTCACACATGATTATGATTTATTTATACACAAATATTATATTCAGAAAAGGGTTATCATTTTAATAGTATTTTCTGTTTTTTAAAGGAGTAAAATGTTTCTGTTATTTTAATATTCCTTACTGATCAACTTCAAACATCCTAAATTTTTTAAAAATGCTCTTCCTAGGATTTAATAATTTTTATTAACATTAGAATGTTAAATATTTCTACTATTGTAAAATTTATCAATGAATAAAATGTTTCATGAATTATATTCGGTATAAATTTATGAACTAATATTTTCCAAAAAATATATACTATATGGAATTTCTCACCTTTTTAGGTGATGTTTTTCCAAATACTCAAAAATCTATACCTAAAAGTTCATGGATATTCAAGAATGATAAATCCTAGATATTATGATTTTAATTATGGGTTTTTTATACCATGTGGAGTAATATATATTCTCACTGAAATTCCTAGAATCTTTAACATTCTAATGATCACCTAAAGGTTGTGTTAATATATAAAAATCCTTGAAATTGTATCTTGAAAATCAAAATTCATAATTAAATTTTTTTAAGTTAGTTACTCTCTTACTTAAACCTTTGTGTTTTTTGGGAGGATAGTTAGTTATTTTACCATCTATAACAATTGATTTTTTAATCCAAATCAATGACACCTATAAAAAACTCTCAATATCAAATTATTAAATACATATTTTCCATTAAAATATATCCTAAATATATAATCAGAACATATAAAGCTTATTAAACCATTCAATGATCAATTTTTAATGGTATTATATAAAATTATTCATACCATTTGCAAACTAAGGGGTGTTTTATAAAACATTTATCAAAATTTATCCATATATATTGCATTACTACTATTCAACCAATATAATATAGTCAAATTTATTAATGATTAATTATAGAATTACAATCTATTTTTGACATCATTTTCTAAAAAACATGACTTTAATAAATTAATATTAATATTTTCATATTATAAATTACACTAACAAAAAAATCAGACTCTAAAATTCATTCATTTGAAATATATTTTATCTTATATTTTTTTTAAATTATTTATTATATACTACATACAAATTCTTTGAGACCAAAATAAAAATTATCGAATATAATTATAAAAATATATATTAAATATGAAAATATAACATTACCAATGATATTATTTGGTCTCCACCAATGTAATAACCACATAAAATAATTATGTAATAGAAAAATATATATTTGGTAACTAGTGATCATGTGGTTCTTAAAATAATTAATTATAATAAAAGTTATATATAATTCAATATTAGTGTAATTATTAAATTATTTTATTCAAAATAATTTAGTAATACCCAACAATGATTAAGAATAGGATTGACATATAATTAAAAAACAAGACCATGGTATTGGAATTTTATGAGTCATTTTCTATTAAACCATTATTTACAAATTTTTATGAAATATATATCCAATTTAATATTTGGAAGAAACTGATTGTTTATTTTATGAATGTGGACAATAATGTATGACTCAAATACTACTTAGACTTATTTATTGTAAAAAATTAAGAGGCAAAAATGTTTCATCTATGTCATAAAATTATATGATCATATATTTTATCCAGTTAATTTTTTAAAATTATCCTTTTATTTAAAATTGAAATAGATTTCACAAAAAATATATATAGTTAAGTTAAAAAATTTGTTTCCAACGTAAATATTACTAGTCCCATTATAATTAATCTTTTATAGTCATTAAATAATTTCCCATAAATTATTCACAACCTATCATTTAGGTAGAAATTTTTTATCATTAGACTTATTTATGAATCGATATGCTTATATGTGCATTGAACATGTATAATTGAAAAAATCATTAAAAAATATTGATTACATATGGAAATTTAAATTTACATGTATGCATAATCAAAAGAAATGACAGAATTACTAATAAATTTTTTTTATTCAAAATATTATAAAGAATGGAATGTGTCCAAAAAAATCAATGATCATACAAGTATCATTCCACCTTGATCAAAAAACAACCTAAGATAATACTTTTACTTCTATAAAATAAATCACAACTCATGTTCTAACAATGAAAATTTAATCTATATTTGGATCATAGAAATGAAATAAATTGGAAATATATTTTAATATTTGATCAAGGGTGCACAAAATGAGATGGGGCTGGCATATCATGTATACATAGCGGTGGAAGGGAGTGTGGAGGCTGGGTTTGAATCCCTCATGGAAATCTGAATTTAGAGTGTCAATATTATAAGGGAATGAGATCATTGATGATTTTGGGATCATGGGGGGATATGTGATATTTTCAGGATGACCAATAGTAATAAATTATCAGAGGGGAAAAATAATATATGGTGGGGTCAACGGAAGAGGTTTTTTTAAAAACAAATTATTGAAGTTATTATTTCATAAATTCCAAAAATTGATTTATATTGACATTGTATTAAAAAACCAAATGAAATTTTAATTTAATTTTTAATAATTTTTTTTTCTATTAAATATCATTAAATATACCAATATATTAGTAACATATAATCATGAATCAATGTTTATGGGTGGTTTATTAAAACATACGATAAAACACCATCACTTATACATGGAATTATTATATTGTGACGTGGTTTGTGTTATTTTGTTTGTTTTTTCTATGAATTTATATATGTCATCACTATTTATTAAATTGAAAGTTTTTATTTTTTATTTTTTTTGTGCACAAACAAAAAGATTTGTTTCGGAGTTACATGGATTGTGGATAATTCAACACCAATAAAGTGATGCTGAGGGATTCAACAAAAATAATGGATTAGTGAATTTATTGTGAATTTTATAAGTGTTTTTTGTTCATTATTAAATTTAATTATCATTAAATAAATAATTTTATTAGATATACCATAATTAATTATTATTGTGGAACAAAATATTATCATTCATATCATATAATGAATGAATGATATTATCATGGTGAATATAAAAGATCTAAATATTTATGAAATATTTTTCCATATTAAATAGATATTAAATTATATTTTTGTAATGAGGAAGGATTTATAAACATGGAATGATAACGTCATATGATGTTCAGTGGGGTTTTTAAATTAAATTAATGAAATAGACAAACCCTTGGGAAAACTATACATGTTCATAATTTATAGTTCTTATTTATGATTTTATGATTTTCATTCTTTATAAATATTATTGTTTAGTTTTAACCCATTAAAAATGTTATAACATATACATGATATTTATATCAACAACTTCGACCATCATTCATTATGAAATATATATTATTTGTTGAGTATTCGATATAGTATTTATTCTATTTGATTATTAAGAAAAATTGACTATTCTTGGATTTTAACACTACGCTATTAAAAATATCATCAAACAAAATATATTTTTTCATATGTATCAGAAATAATATTGAAAAAGAGTGACATACTAATTATTTATGAATTATTTTTCAGTAGGTATATTTAATTTCATAGGAAATATACACTAAAATAAATACCAAGTTTTAACAAACTGTGATACACTATTATTATCATTCTTTAATCATTTATATTATTATAGAGTAACATATATTACTAGTATTAATAATATTAACATCATTGAAATATTTATTTAATATTGTTTTATATAATGAAATAATATGGATAAAAAATAAATAATTCTTAGTTATCACTTTATATGCTCCAAAGATAAAATTCTCTAAAAATATGTTCATTTTTTTGTGTCAACATATACTGAAAGTAATTTCTGAATCTTTTCAAAAATTTATTTTTAAAAATAAAATTATTTATAAAAAGTACATGTAAATATACTACTCAAGATAATTTATTATAAGTTTTGGTAAATATTAATTTCTAGATGTATAATAAAAAATATTTTTTTAAAAAAATCTCCTTTACCTTTTATGAATTTTGAAACTCCATTATATATTAAAGTAGTTTTAAAAGTATTTTTAGTTAATTTTTATATTTACAGATCCAATTTATTTCATTTTAACAAATTTCATATATAATTTTACTATTAAAAATTTATACACCTATTAAAATGTTTTCTTGAGAAAACATGTTTTTCATCATATATGTGATGTTAATATTAAATTAAATTTTGAAATTTATGTAAATTAAATTTGGAAAAATAGATTCCTTATTTTTGATAATAATAATTAATAATATATATTAATGTGAAATATAGTTTTTAATAATTAAAAGATAAAATAGTAATAACTAGTTATAGTGGTTATGGGTAAAGGGATTTACCAGAATGCTAGACTAAATAGGTATGTATTAAAATGATAGAAAACATTTTCTAATTCATATATTATGAAAATTATTATAAGTTATAATATTTAATTTTTTTATTACCCTTTTTTGAGACTTTTGTAATGTTTAAAATTTGTGTATATTGATTTATTTTATAAAATTCAAGGTGTGTCAGCTCCCCCACCAATAAAAGGGAACCTAGACTTCTATACTCGTAAATCAGGAAATGATTTTCAATTAGCCAATAAATTCAAAAAAAGATATGTAATTCCCTTTCCACATATATGTCTAATTATATTTATTATAAATTCATCCTATAAAGGCTTTTTATGAAATGAATAAGTGGTTTTCTGAAGAAGATGTGTCGTTTGTAACCACGGTTTTTTTATATGATTCTTCTTCAACCCCTTCAAATATTAAAATAATATTATGATACAAGAAAATTGGTATCTAACATACATTATGATTTTATTATGTAAATTTAGTAACCAATATCCATATCTTCTTCAATATAATTATAAACAAAACTGTCAATCATGTGTATTGAAAACCACTGCCTCATGCACTAATTTATTCCATATTCCACCCCACCTCTCACGAAATGATATAATTATGGATTTGATATATTCATGTGATATTAATGAAATAATTATTCTACATAAATTATAATATCATATCTACTTTCTTACATTCCAATATTTTGGAAAATGATATCATCATCTCTGCGTACATATAGATTACAACTTCCACAAGGAGATTCTTTGTGTTATTTACTTTTGTTTAGCATGGATTGTGATAAATATTTTGGTAATGAATCAATATGATATTTAAATCATGGAAAATTTATTTATATTATTAGATAATTATGAATATAATATGACTGAAAACACCAACGCAAAATATACATGAAAAAAAGGAGTAGTTAATTTCCCAAACATTATTTTATCATAGAATTATTAGTATCAAGGTAATAAATATTTATATGAAACAAATATATAAAAATATATGAGTATGGTATGTTAGTCAGTATATAATAATTTTTAATGTATTATAGAAGATTTATTAATGTGTATGAAGAATTTCATGGCTTGAGGTTGGAGATTTTCTTCTCAAATCATCATCTTTCGATCCTATGTTATATTATCAACAAACATAAGAATAATGTTTAAATAGAAAATCATAAACATGTTATAACTGGAATTTAATTATTATCATGATTCCTAATGTTTAATTTACTTTTATTTATTCATTGGACTAATAATTTAAAAGGTACTAAAGTGAGTAATAGATTTTAGGCTCAGATTTATTTCTATGAGGCACATTTATATCAACTTCTATTTATTTTATGTGGTTTATTTGAATCCTATGAATATATTTTATTAGTATTAATATAATATTTTTTGGTATTTAAATATACATATAAGGTTCATGATTTTTGTCTACTTTTGATTCAACAGTTACTACAGTGTTAAATATTTTAGGATACAATTTAATTTTTAATAGGATTGATTATGATTAACTTTCTGATGAGAAAATAAAGTTTTTGACCAATCAATAAACAAATTTTTTTTCTTATCTACATTTAAATTATATATAATATAATTTTACATCTAATTTTTTCTATATTTGATAACAAAATAGTACATAAGAAATTTTTCTAAGAAAAAAATTGTTTTTTTCTCATTTCAGACAGAAATCCTTTTTCTACCATATATTTGTTTTTTTCAAAAAAAACATTAATTTATTATAAAATGATTTCATAAATAAATTATTATTCATGATTGATTTCATATATTGTTTTATAAAATTAATCCATTTTTCAAACAATGTAGTTTTCATTTTTTTTTCAAATATGAGAACGAAATAATTATTTTAATGCATATAACATGAATGAAATATTTAGAAATCCTAAATACAAATTTTTATTGAATCCTAAATTACATGATTTCATGTTTGTTTTCACAGATATTTTTTCCATAATTTTATGGATCTTGTTATATATCGAATAATTGATTTCAAAATTGATATTATATTTTCCTCTAGAATGTTTCAATGGGTTTTTATGGAATTGATTTCAAAAAAAAATATTAATAATTGTTGTTTCTTTTGTTTTGTTAAGGATATTATCCAATGGTACCATTGTTTTCATTTTATGGATTGTTTATGATTTTGATTATTAGATTATTATAAAATCCATTTAATTTTCATTGGGTTATTATTTGATGGATTTTTTAAATCTTTATGAAACATGATTTCACAACATTGGTGATGATATCATGATATGATTAATGATTACTGATTTTAGGCCATTTCTGTACCTGGATAAAGTTATAGGTGGTACCTATATATCCCTATAATTCGTTAGTTAAATATGAATATATCATGATACAATTATGGAAACAATATTATGTGTTTGATCCACTATAGGAAATAAGATGATGTACTTGATCCACTATGGTATAAAAGTCAATGTTCATGATTGACTTTGAGAAACTGGGGATGGTTCCCAATTCGTTATGTTTTGGGAAAAATAAGGGATTTCAAATCAACTATGATATTATTATCTCATTATTTAACCTTAACCTATGTAATGGATTCTAAACATAAAATTATGACACACTTATAAGAAAAGATCGAATGGTTCCATAGTGATTTATGGTGATTCATCACTCTTGTAATGGATGTTTTTGAAATGATAATTTTTTATTCAATGCCTTATTATTAGGGTCTATGAAAAATTGGGCATTAAACTCTTAACATATGTTCTGTAATGCCCCGAACCCAGTTTCCCAGAGTCGGTGCATTATTACGTATCATTGGCATGATAAAAAAAGATAAAGTCTTGAAAGACCGATTAGTTTTGTAGACTTCGAATCACTAGATACATTCATAATGTTTACATTAATAATAATGTGAAATGCTACAACAACATATTCTCTCCATAGAACACACATATATTCTCATACTATCCATATAGGTCATTCATAAAATACTTCTTCACATCCTGGGAAAAATAAAACATATAAAGGGGTGAGCTCATAATCTCAGAAAGGATAATAGTATAGCGCAAAATTTCATAAATAAACATAAAAATTTAAAGAAATGTATAACTAAAACAGAAGACTTTTAGACTTCAACTTCATCATAATATGGAAAAGATAAAATGAAATAATTCCATTTAATTATTCACATGGATATTATACTAGTCAAATAATCACATGAAATATCAATAACCAGATTCATAATAATGGAATGCATAATTCCATACTATTATATCCACATAGTCAAGGCCTTGTGCCAAGACTACAAATAAGATTTTGTCAAGGCCTTGTGCCAAGACACTAGTTTGTCTCATGAGACCTACCGATGCATCGAGGAGCTATAGCGGGCACCACCCATCACTTACTAAGTCCAATGCATTTCTCATATGAATAGGATTAAACCTAACATAAACATTTGTATTAAAAATAGCATACGAAATGTCAATACATTATCCACAAACCATGGATAGTATAAAAGAAGCAAATCCACAATAAAATATAACTAATTTGATACAATTGATAAGATTTTATTGTATCAGATTAACCTCAATCAAGAATTATACAGTATAGATGAAAATAATAATCAAATCTATTAGAGAGAAATTTCACCCTTTTTCTTGATAACATTTAAATGTTGCACTATTTTTCAAAAAGCCATTTAAAAATAGATTTTTGATTCAAAGTGTCCCATACCACTTTGAAACTTTTAAAAAGAAATTTAATTTTAAAACATAAATGTCCGTATAAATAAATCCCTAAAAACATTTTTAAAACATTCACATTAAGGAGAAAGAATTAGAATAATAAATCTTTAATACATTTAAAATGATATTTTAGTTAGAGTTCCTAACCAAAATAGAGAAACTTGAATACAAATAATTGAGTAAATGAAATCTTTATAATATAATGATATTAAAGGGATTCATGATATAATATGTCAAAGTGCATTATATAAACCATACAAAAGTGAATTGGTGTATAACAATAACGAACTCTCAATAGAATGTAAATTGGGATGAAATTTCTTACAAAAAGACCGTATCCTTAGTGTTGTGCCCAAGTGACTGCAATTGTTGTCAATACCATGTCAATGAGTGTCAACTGATGATGTAGAGCTTGATGAATGATGGTTGAATATGCATCATAAAATCAGACTATTGTAGAGCTAATCATAAGTTCAAAGAACTTGTATCAAGAAGATACAATGTCACAACATTGTTAGAAGTTCATGGATTGACATCACAATGCATGAGGAGATAAAGAAGTGACATCCACTATCACTAAGTGGATAAGGAATGAAGAAGGGATCCATCCACAACCTCTATGTGGATGAAGTGAAAAGATGAACCATCCACAACTACTAAGTGGATGATGTGGTTTGAAGAAGACCATGCACTATCTCTTAGTGCATGAAGATTTGAAGATGATCCAACCTCATCTATGATTGGATCAAATAAGAACATTTAATATCAAGTGATTTATGATTAATGGTTGATAAAGATACTTGAGAGATTCTTGGGTATTCCATCTCATAATAGGAGAAGTAGAAGAGATGTTAAAGAAGATAAGTGGAATTATAATGAAGAAGAGGATATGAAGAAGAAGAAAATGGATTGATTTAGACTTGTTCCTACTTAGCAATTTAACCATGTATACAAGGAGGAGATTATGCAAAAAATGGGGCCTGCCCACAAGCTAGCTACCCAAGCTTCAACCCAAGGCACATGTGGGACTAGGTCACTATGCCCATGAAGAGTCCTAGGCAGAGCTAACCCACAGGAGGCCGGTCCGTGTGTAAGCCCGAGCAACACGGAGGTCAAGCCCACACAACGTTGGAGCTTGAGAGATTCTTGGGTATTCCATCTCATAATAGGAGAAGTATAAGAGATGTTAAAGAAGATAAGTGGAATTATAATGAAGAAGAGGATATGAAGAAGAAGAAAATGGGTTGATTTAGACTTGTTCCTACTTAGTAATTTAACCAAGTATACAAGGAGGAGCTTATGAAAAAAATGTGGCCTGCCCACAAGCTAGCTTCCCAAGCTTCAACCCAAGGCACATGTGGGACTAGGTCACCATGCCCATGAGGATTCCTAGGTAGAGCCAACCCGTAGGAGGCCAGTCCGTGTGTAAGCCCGAGCAACACAGAGGTCAAGCCCACACAACGTTGGAGCTAGAACGCGCCCAAAAGAGCAAAAAGGAGCATAGTGAGCGCTAGAGTGCGCCCACAGGAGAACCGGTGCGGGGTGGCACCGGAGGGGGGAGAGGAGAATTCTGAACTGAGGATGGGAGGAGGTGGTTGTTAATCCATGCAAAAACCGCGGCGCATTTCGATGTGGGACATGTTTTTAAAGACGTAGATCTAATCATGGCCGCTCATCTAATCGCACGCTGATCTGAACCGTCCGATGCATCTCTTCGTGCCTTGTTATAATCTTGACCATCTAAGATCATTAAACGTCGATCCAATGACCGTGGGGTTGACTTCAACCTCCCGCCGGCTGAGGGTCACCCCGCGTTGCCTTCCGTGATCCATAGCCTCCCAAGCAAGGGAGATGAGGCTCCTGAGCACCTCTGATGAACATGAATCCTCCATGATGATCATTTCGACGAACCAAATACATGCATGCATTAAAATTTGCAGGCATTCAATGAAATAAAGAAATTCGAATAAGGGTGAAGCAAAGAGAGTTATGAGGAAGTGTATTCATGCATGGACAAAACAGGAAGAAACGAAGCATGAATTAAAAAATGCATGCACGTGAAGACCATACGCCATGAAGAAACCTGCGCTGAACAGAGAAGAAAAAGGAAATAATCGGGATTCTAGGATCCAGTGTTCCAAATTTTGAAGCCGAATATCTCAGGAATTCAAAAGCCTGATATTCATGGATCTTCATCACTCTCCTCACCTACAAAAGGAGAAGCCCAAACCAAGAAGTGGCTGCTGATATTTTGAGACGAAGTCCCGCGTAGCTCCGTGTAATGTGAAGAGAAACCTCTCGCACCTGAACGAGACAGTAAAATCCAGAGCCACCAGAGGCTCTGTGGTAACTGATCGCACAACCCCTGTGTGAAGGGAGGAGCATCGGGTCACCATGCATGCTCCCTCTACGTGGCAGGAAGAATCTGAGCCGCGCACACCTACGCCCCTTATCTTCCCGCACACCTGCGCGGCAGGAGCAAGCTATTGCGCCACTCGCACGGTAGAAGGTGTTGTTTCAACTTGCATGTTCACTCCTCCTACACCTTGAGTGGCTATTGTAATCAAAGACTTGCGCCGAAGAAGACAGGAGTGGCCACACACTTGCACGACCTCCTTTGAAGCGGTTTTGGGTGAAGTGAATCCCACACACCTTGTAAGTGGGTGTGCAAGAAAGGAAGGCCACATCACATCTCATGGGTTGTGAGGGTGTGTGAACAAGTGAAGAAGAAAGAAAAGGATGTATGTACATGCATGCATATTGAATAAAAGTATTGGTGAGCAAGACTGACAAGTTCTTCTGGAGTTTGTTGAATCTACTTGAAGAATTGAACAACACATTTGAAGAATAGAAGTGGAGCTGTGAAGAAGAAGATGCTGTGAAGTTGGGGGGTTTAACCAACTTGTAATTGGGGGTATAACCAATTACCATGTAATAATCTTCTGGCATAGTGAATAATCCATCTTGGGGAGTGTAACCAACATGGAAAGGAGTAGGTCTTTATACCGAAACTTGTAAATATCTTTATTATGTGCTTTCATTATCACTGCACCACCAAAAGAGTAGATCTAGGCCTTAACTAGCCACAGAGGTTGAATTGATCATTCAAAGATAAAAATTCATAAAACGAAAAAGTTATCACTGATTCACCCCTCCCCTCTCAGTGATCACAACTGATCCAGGCATTTCAAGTGGTATCAGATGGAGTTTTCCTCTGTTAGGATCAACTTCTAATAAAATGGACAATCTGAATTCTGTTAATAGTAGGGGTGTTTCTATATTCGATGGAACAAATTACAACAACTGGAAGAATCAGATGTTACCCTACCTTATATCTCTCGGCCTTGAAGTTAGAGATGCAGCCTTATTTGGAATCCCTCCTCTTGATTATGGAGCTGCTATGACACTGGATGAGAAAAGAAATATGGAAGTTGATGGTAAAGCTCAAAATTCCATCCTTATGTCACTCTCAGAAAAGGTATACACAAAAGTCATGGGACTGAAGAATGCTAAAGAAATTTGGGACAAATTGGAAAGCAGTTATGAAGGCAACATGAAAGTCAAGGAAGCCAAATTACAAATTTAGAGAAGAAGGTTTGAAGATATCAAGGTGGGAGAACAATAAAATATTGATGATTATTTTACAAGAGTCAATGAAATTGTCAGTAACATTCAAGGCTTTGGAGAAAAGTTGGAGGACTCAACTATTGTGAAAAAACTAATGAGAAACTTTCCTGACAGGCTTGACCCCAAAGTCTCAGCATTATAGGACAGAGATGATCTCTCTCTTGATGAACTACACAACATTCTCATTGTATATGAAATGAAGAAGATCCCAGTATTCAAGAAGGAGATCAAAGATGATATGGCTTTCGAGGACATGAGACAACTCATGATAAGAGATGAGGGAGTCTTAGAATCAAGTGAATCTGAAAATGAAGAAAAGGATGAGGACTTCAACAAAATTATTTCTCTTTTATCAAAAAGGTTTGGAAAGGATAAATTCAAGGGAAAAGGTAAATTACCACCGAGGTGTTTCAATTGCAATAACATAGGAAAATTTGATGTTAACTGCCCCAAGAAAAGATTTAGTGCTCTAAAAGCTGAAGAAGAAAAATCAAAAAAGAAGAAATGGAGTAGAAAACCAAGAGAAGGAAGAAAATTTGGTGCAAGAAAGAAAAGGTTCATTCCAGATGAAAGAAGAAGCTCTGTGAGAAAAGAAGAAGAATCAGACTCGACATCATTTAGTCAATCAGAAGAGGAAACAAATTTTATGGCTGATGTGGAAAAAGGGTTTGACACCTGCAACAGTGAAGATGATGAAAGTGAACGAACAGAGCTTGAACACATGTTGAAAGATGAATTAGAGTCTTGCCTTGATCAAAACAATAAGCTCATGAAAGGGAAGAAACTATTACAAAAGGAAACTAAAAGGATGAATGAGGAGTTGGAAGAGTGTATGAAGAAAGAGACACTATACATTGATGAAATCAAGAGACACAAACTAAAGAAAGCTAAGCTGGATAAGATAGAAATTGATCTTGAAGAGAAACTTCACCTCAAAGAAGAAGAGAAATCAGTGACACCGTCCAAGTGGATTTAAGCACAAAATATCTTGAAAAAAATTAGAGAAGACATTAACAAGGCTGTTGAGGTCAATGCAGAATCTTCTCATGCTGGTGCTCAGAGGCAGGTCAAGTCACCAATAAGTAAATCTCAAAATAAATCTGTGATCTCTAACAATGCAAGTTCAAAGAGGAAATTGAGACAGATAAGGAAAACAAAAACTTGTGAAAAATCATCATCAATGGAAGAAATAAAATCCCCAGGAATAACTACTCAAATCTTGGACAAAAAATTACAACCTGACTCCTATCAACAGAGAAGGTCGTGGTTTAGAGGCTACTTCTGGTGTTGTGGTGTGTTTGGACACAAGGCCTATGCATGCTGGTATAACATGTCTCTTCCAAGTATGAGGCATGAGTCAAGAGTGATACATCATGAAACCAAGAGTGTATTAGAGAATGAAGAAAAACATCCAATTCAGAACATATCTGACTGTCTGGGTGAAGCTTGTGGAAGATGTGACCAACAAGGTCATAGAGATGATAAATGTATAAATATCCTTCCTAAACAAAGTGTAAAGGACATGAAAGTAAAAGGAATTCGGGAACACAATGAAGAAATCACATGCTTTGCTGAAGTTTCTCTAAAAGCCAATAGTAAAACCAAATCATGGATCCTTGATAGTGGATTCTCATCACACATGACTGGTGATACAAAAATTCTTAGCAACATAGAAATTCATGAGGGAGGAAGTGTGGTGTTTTTAAATGATTGTTCTCTGAGAATCAATGGAGTTGGAAAGGCAATGATTGAAACAAAAAATCTAAAATCCAATGATGTGTTGTTTATTTAAGGATTAAAAACAACCTACTGAGTGTAATCCAATTATGTGATGATGGACATGAGGTGTTGTTTCAGAAGGATTCATGCATTATCAAGAGCTCAAAGGATGGAAAAATCGTCACTCAAGGAAGAAGAACCAGTGGAAACCTATTCCAAAATGGCGAGTCCATCAATTATTGTTACCTTAATTCTAAGGATGAAAACATCCTCTGGAACAGAATACATGGCCATCTAGGTCAAAAGAGTATGAGTAAAATATTAAAGTACAATATTGTACGAGGTCTGCCAAAATTAAAGAGAGAAAGAGATGAAATTTTTGACACATGTCAGAAGGGAAAAATGACCCATAGTTCACACAAAGGAGTAGATATCATGTCTACTAGGCCTCTTGAACTCATCCATAGAGACATATGTGGACTAATGAGACAGAAGTCTACAAGATGAGATCATTATTTTATAACCTTCATTGATGATTACACTCAGATGAACAACGTCGTATTCATGAAACACAAGTCAGAAGCAATCACAATGTTCAAAAATTTCACGAGGCAGGCTGAGAAAGAACAAGTACACTATATCAAGAAAGTGAGATCAAACAATGGAATAGAATACAATTGTGATGATTTTTAAAGCTATCTAGTCAAGCATGGAATCAAACATCAATAAAGTACACCATACACTCCACAACATAATGAAGTGGCGAAAAGAAAGAATCGAAGCATAGTCGAAATGGGGAGGACTATGTTAGCTGAGCACAATATATCTATGTTTTTTTTGGAGATAAGCGATATGCACAGCTATACACATACAAAATAGATGCCTCCTGAGACCAGAAACACAAATGACATCTTATGAAATGTGGTTTAACAGAAAACCAAATGTTAAATACATCAGAGTCATTGGCATTCCTTGCATCATCAGGATTTAAAACATTAATCTGGGAAAGTTTGTAGAAAATGCAGAAGATAGAATATGCATGGGTTACCTACATGATGGAAATGGATACAAATTCTTGAATAATATGTTGAACAAAATTACTGACTACAGTGATGAAAGAATAATTGAAAACAACACCAAACCATACCCTGTGGATAATTATGACTCAAAGAATGACACAACCGTGGAACATAAGAATTAATAATTAACTGAGCCAACACCAACTATTGGTGAGATCAACTCTGAACACACTAGTTATGAAGAGGAAGGTAATGAAAATGGAAGAAGGAGATAAAAAAATTAGAGAAACATTTCGACATAGAAAATTTCCTTGGTGACCCATAGTCCACAGTAAAAACTAGAAGAATATTGAGATTATAAGATCAGACTGCACTGGTTTCTCAAGTTGAACCTCAAACAGTGGATGAAGAAGTTGAACATGAGGAATGGATACAATCTATGCATGAGGAACTAAATCAAATAGAAAAAAACTCCACTTGGGATCTTGTGCCAAGGCCCAAACATAAAAATGTAATTGGGGCAAAGTCGGTTTTCGGAAACAAACTCAATGAGAAGGGGTAAGATTCCAGAAATAAGGTCAGACTCATTTGCAAAGGGTATTAACAAGTGGATGTAATCGACTTTGATGAAACCTTTGCACCAGTTGTAAGACTAGAAACTATCAGAATGTTCTTAGATGTTGCAACACACAAACAGTACATGGTCTATCAGATGGATGTGAAATCTGCATTCCTAAATTGAGATCTTGAAGAAGAAGTGTATATAGAACAACCAGAGGGATTTGTGCTAGAAAAAGATGGTAGTATGGTATGCAGATTGAGAAAACTTTGTATGGATTGAAGCAGGACCCTAGAGCCTGGTACTCCAAATTGGATGGTTTTCTCAAGAGCATGAAGTTAGTCAAAGGAATAGTTTCCAGTAATCACTATGTCAGAGAAATGGCCACTGGTACTCTCATAGTCATTATCAATGTGGATGATATTAATTTTGCTGGTGCCAAGGATAGATTATGTGAAGAATTTGTTGAGCAGATGAAGAGAACCTTTGAAATGTCCATGCTTGGTCAAATGACATATTTTCTAGTATTTTAGGTGGAACAAAGGAAAAACTCCATATTTTTTTCACAAGAAAAGTATTCAAGGTACTTAGTGAGAAGGTTCGGAATGGAGAGTGCAAAGGAAGTATGAACACCCATTTCTATTGGAACCAAGATATGCATGGATGACGAAGGCAAAAATGTTGATCAGAAATTGTTCAGGAGAATTATTGGCAGTCTCCTTTATCTCATGGCATCATGGCCAGATATGACATATGCATTGACCTTGTGTGCCATATTTCAAAGTGACCCAAAAGAATCTCACTCATCAGTAGCTAAAATAATCTTGAGATATGTGAAAGGAACCCTAAAATATGGACTCTTATACAAACACAGTACAAACATAAAGTTGTTGGGATTCACAGATGCTGACTGGGCTGGTGATTGTACGGATAGAAGATCCACATCTGGTGGAAACGTATTTCTGGGATAAGGATGTGTTAGTTGGTACAACAACAAACAAAATTCTGTAACATTGAGCACAGCCGAAGCAGAGTATGTGGAAGCTACACATGCATGTACACAAATGATTTAGATGCAGGCGCAACTAACAGATTTGAGAATTAAAGATGGAAAACCATTGAGAATCTTATGTGATAATAAAATGGAAATTGGATTTTCTAAGAATCCAATACAACACTCCATATCCAAACACATTGATATAAAATATCATTTCATCAAATAATGGGTCGCCATTAGAGATATCAAGCTAGAATACATTTCTTCTGAAGATCAGGTGGCGGATATTTTCGCCAAAGCTATGCCTACAGAAAGATTTGTTGAGCTAAGGCTGAAACATCATGTTCAAACTTCTCCTCTCACTTGAGGAAGAGAAAGGTCTCTCCTTATTCCCTAAATTTATATGATTTTGTACTAACATGCAGGGAATTTAAGGAGATGAGTGCATCCCTTGAGGGGGAGCATTGGTTGCTGAAGTTATGCAGGGTCAAGTGGTTATGCATTTTTGGAATAACTTCCCATTTTTCCCTTTGCATTTGTTGGCCAATAAGGGGGATAAATCATCAGCACACACGTTGTGACATTCTTCAAAGTGTGCTTAGGAGTATTGACAACTAAATACAGAGGGAGATATTTTTGTTCCCAAGTGATTGCATTTGATGTCAATAACATGTCAATGAGTGTCAACTGATGAAGTAGAGATTGAAGAATGATGGTAGAAGATGCATCATAAAATCAGACAAGTGTAGAGCTGATATTAAGTTCAAAGAACTTGTATCAAGAAGATACAATGCCACAACATTGTTATAATTCCATGCATTGTATTCATAATGCATGAGGAGATAAAGAAGTTCCATCCACTGTCACTAAGTGGATGAGGAATGAAGAAGGGATCAATCCACAACCTCTTAGTGGATGAAGTGAAAAGATGAACAATCCATAACTACTAAGTGGATGATGTTGTTTGAAGAAGACCATGCACTATCTCATAGTTCATGAGGATTTGAAGATGATCCAACCTAATCTGTGATTGGATCAAAGATGAACATTGAAGATCAAGTGATTTATGATTAATGGTTGATGAAGATACGTGAGAGATTCTTGGATATTCCATCTCCTAATAGGAGAACATAAGAGATGTTAATGAATATATAGGAATTATAATGAAGAAGAGGAGGTGAAGAGGAAGATAATGGCTTGATGTAGGCTTGTTCATACTTGGTAATTTAACCAAGTATACAAGGAGGAGATTATGCAAAAAAATGGGTCATGCCCACAAGCTAGCTACCCAAGATTCAACACAAGGAACATGTGGGACTAGGTCACCACATCCATGAGGAGGCCTAGGTAGAGCTATCCCATAGGAGGCCAGGCCGTGTGTAAGCCCGAGCCACGCAGAGGTCAAGCCCGCGCAGTGTGGGTGCTAGAGCGCGCCCGGAGGAGAATTGTGGGCGCTAGAGCACACCCATAGGAGAAACGATGTTGGGTGGCACCAGAGGGGGGGGGAGGGTAATTCTGAACTGAGGATGGGAGGAGATGGTTGTTAAACCGTGCCAAACCCGCAGCGCGTTTCGATGTGTGACAAGTTTTTAAAGACACAGATCTAATCATGGCCGCTCATCTAATCACGCGCTGATCCAAACCGTCTGATGCATCTTGCCACGCCTCGTTATAATCTTCAATGTCCGAGATCATTAAACACCGATCCAATAGCCGTGGGGGTGTCTTCAACCAACCATCGGCTGAGGGTCACCCCGCGTTGCCTTCCGCGATCTAGAGCCTCCCAAGCAAGGGAGATGAAGCTCCCGACAACCTTCTATGAACATGATGCCTCCATGATGATCGTTTTGATGAACTGAATACATGAATGCATTAAAATTTGCAAGAATGCAACGAAATGAATAAATTCGAAAAAGTCCGAAGCAAACGGAGTTGCGAGGCTGTGTATTCATGCATGGACAAAACATGAAGATTCCATGCATGCCTTCAAAAAAAGTGCATGCATGTGAAGACCATGCGCCATAACAAAACCCGCGTAGAATAGAGAATAAAAAGGAAATAACCGGGATTCTAGCATCCCGTGTTCCAAATTTTTAAGCCGAAGAACTCGGGCATTCAAAAGCACGATATTCATGGATCTTGAGGGATCTCCTCACCTACAAAAGGATAAGCCCAAACCGAGAAGTGGATGATGATATTTTGAGAAGAAGTACCACACAACCCCATGTTACGTGAAGAGAAAACTATCTCACCCAAGAGAGACAGTAAATGCCGGAGCTACCAGAGGCTCTGTGGGAACTGATCGCGGAACCCCTGTGTGAAGGGAGGAACATTGGGTCACCCTGCGTGCTCCCTCTGCGTGACAGGAAGAATCTGAGCCGCACACACCTGCGTGCCTTCACTGCCCGCACACCTGTGTGGCAGGAGGAAGCTATCGCACAACTCGCGTGATAGAAGATGTTTCTGCAACTTGCGTGCCCACTGCTCCCGCTCCTTGTGCGGCTATTATACTCAAAGACATGCATGTCAGAAGACAGGAGTGGCCACACAATTGTAAGCCCTCCTTTGATGCGGGTTCGGGTGAAGTGAATCCCACACACATTGTTAGTGGGTGTGCAAGCAAGGAAGGCCACATCACATCTCTTGGGTTGTGAGGGTGTGTGCACAAATGAAGAAGAAGGAATTGGATGTATGTACATGCATTCATATTGAATAAAAGTATTGGTGAGAAAGACCAAAAAGTTCTCCTGGAGTTTGTTGAAGCTACTTGAAGAATTGAACAAATCATTTAAAGAAGAGAAGTGGAGCTGTGAAGAAGAAGATGCTGTGAAGTTGGGTGGTTTAAGCAACTTGTAATTGGGGGGTATAACAAATTACCGTGTAAACATCTTCTGTCATAGTGAAGAATCTGTGTTGGGGAGTGTAACCAACACGGAAAGGAGTAGGTCTTTGTACCGAACCTTGTAAATATATGTGTTCTATGCTGTCATTGTCACTGCACCACCAAAAGAGTAGATCTAGGCTTTAACCAGCCACAGAGGTTGAATTGATCATTCAAAGGGAACAATTCATAAAAAGAAAAAGTTATCACTGATTAAACCCTCCCCTCTCAGTGATCACAACTGATCCAGGAATTTCACTTAGGTTATGTATAAATCAACGACAAAATTATGTGTGACCAATATAAATACACTCAATATGATTGGATATTCATTTTAAATCAATCATTGTACATTCACACATATTCTTGTAAAAACAACACCAATGAAATGGATATATAAATCAAGAAATGGCGATGGAGTTAAATTTACTCTTATCACGTTTATACCGATGACTAGAGACTTTATAAATTGAGTGATTATGTGTATCAAAAGTACATCCACTGAAAGGGGAGTGGAAATTATGACATAAGAAAATGAATACTGATTCCACACATAATCTGGGAGTAAAATAATCAATGATGTATGCGTAAAGCCGAATGAGTGGAAATTGAAATTTCAAATTCCCTTATTGATTTGGTAACTAATGAAAATATACCCATGATAGAAGGATCATAAAATGATGATGTGAATATCCATAAATTAATGTATATTACACAATTAATATAATAATGTGTAGTACACACACCACATACAATAAATAAGTGGTGAACAATGGAAATCTCACGGAATTAAAAGTCAGATAAGAAACCCCTTACTTTGTACTTTTTCCTTCGTTGAGAGAAGGTTAAACTCTTGTATAATGGTGAAATAATTGTTATTTAATTATACAAGTATCATATACCTTAATATGATATCATATATGATCTTTTAACATTGACTTGATGATAATATCTTAGTATTATCGTCATTTCGGGTGTTAACAGATTCGTTTTCCTTTATATTCTTTGTTATGTGAGCCATATTGTTATGGATGGGATGTACATTATTTATATCCATAATTATATCATGTATCTAAAAATTATTTTTAATCATCAAATGAAATTTAGTCTTGAATGGATATGATAGGTAATGAATCTCATCACGATTGTGGAGACGGAAATCCGTATGTACGCACGAGAGAAAATATCGTTTTATTGAAATTAAAATAAATTATAATTGAATGGTATATCATATATACAGAATAATAATAATGTTATATTTATTATTTACATTAATTTCACATCATTATTATACCCATCAAAATAATAATATATTGAATAACAATTACACCACGACATGGAGACCGTAGGCCGTACATACACACGTATGGTGACATGTCATTCAAAGGATTGATAGAATAATGAATATGGTTGTAACATATTTATAATAAATCACAGTATATAGAAGATACTGGATTTATTATTTTATATTGGAATTAACAAAGAAAGAAGAAGTGGAAGAAGAAAGGAACTTGAAAGATGATGGTGAAATCATTACTTCTTCTTCGGGTTCTTCCTTTTGATTTGATCAAAGGGTCTACTTAATATTTCTTTCTGACCAAAGGAGGGCCTCTAGGATAAATTTAGGGAAGTTGAGAGGAGATTTTTGTAGGGTTTGTCCGAGCCAAATGGCTTTTATGGTGTCAATTATAGAGAAGGGGGAGTGCCCTTTTATAAGAGGGGTGAGGGCGACCTTAGAAAAAGATAGAAGTATTATTTTATAATAAATTCATATACGGTTTCTAATTTCTCAAAACTGATTTAGTTCATGGATAAAGTGGGTATGGGTCACAAACAAATCAACCAATATGTTTTAGACCAGTTTGGGTCACTTTATTAACCGTATCGTTTAGTTTTAACTCATAGTTAATTAATTTCAAATTTACCATGTTTCTTTGTAGTTTAATATTATATGGTTAACAAACTTACTATAAACATCCAATAGACCCACAAGTGGTTCATTAATGATACATATATCATTATATAAGTCATTTTTCTGAGCCTTATATTTTTAGGAATATTATATCAATTTATAATATAATATTTGTTTTAAAAACTCTTTTATGTCAATTTTTACACTATTTAATAATATATATTTGTTAAAGACATAACAACTTTATTAATTCGAACCAAATTCATTTAAGAAATAATAACATGTCATATTAACTAATAAAATTCGTGTATGTCATCAAAACATTCAAATTATATTTATTTTAACATTTATAATACTAATTATTTGACTCTTTCGTTAATAAGGAAAATAATGCATCATTATTGTGTCATAAATAAATTCTTATTATTCAATTACTAAAAATTATAAATAAAATACAATTATGTAGTAAATAGTTTTATCTTTATAATTAATATTTATAGTCGAAAATATAACATATATAACTTGATGTAAAAATTGTTTTTTCTAAAAGATATATGCTTATGTAATTTTGGTATTTACTTTAACATAATTAATATAAAGTGTCATTATCACTTACAAGTGGCTCCATGGGGTCCCCAAATCGACCCTAAGATTCCCACGTTCGGACATGTATCAAAATATAGGGTTAATACACATTTTAAGGTAATTTAATATTATTATAATATTATTTTATTACACTTATTTACCGGATTTACCCTTTAACCATGGTAAATAAAATATTTACCTAAGTAATCATTCAAAATGTCTAAAATTAAATTTTACCTATTTACACAATTTTAACCTAATTAATCTAAATATGGAATCCATTTTTCTAAATTCAATACACATAAATGGAAGAAATTAACCTAAAATAAATTCATGTTGTCAAAAAAAGTGTTTTTAAGAAATAATAACTATCAAAAGATTGGTACTTGATTATGTCCTGTTTAAATGTAAAATTATGCCCAATGACCAACATTGGATTAAATAGTAAAAATATAATCTAATGATACTTTAAAATCACTCAAATTCAAAATTTATCACTATTAATTATTTCGATTAAAAAAGTTGATTTTAATTAAAATTTAGTAATTTTCAATATTCATCAAAATATGAAAGTTATCAGAAAAGTACCAAAAATTCCCCCTAAGATAAATTTGATATTATGAATTAAAAAATGAAGTCTGTTATGAATGATAAAATTTATAAAATTTCGAAAAGTGGGTATTACTATTCATAATGGCTAGGTTGATTGGTTTTGGTGTGTTAGAACTCGAAGGTGCGTACAACACACACTAATGTATTATTCAAAGTGAATCGTACCGTGTAAGCTTGGGGTGTTTCATTCTCCCCTCCTTCAATAAATTATGTCCAAGTAATTTTTAAAATTGGGCTTGGGAATATAATGGAATATCCCACATCGGAAAAAGAGACAATAAAACTATCACATTAAAAGAAATAAAGAGAAGTACAAAGGTCTCCCAAGATAACCTATAATAGGATTCCATGTAGAAAAACATGGATATGATTGATTGAATAGGTGTCAAATTATGATGGAGAGGGATAGAAAAAATTATCAAGAGAATGTTATCAACAAGAAAACCACGAACTTGTGATGGGACAAATGGCCATTAGTTTCCCAGTAGGAAAAGTAAACAGACAACATCTGTTTATGTTACATTACATAAAGATGACGAATTCATTTCCGAGATTGACTAAGAACATAATGATATATACATAATTTTTAGGTAAAGTTTCATTATTTAATAAATTTATACTACTTACTCATTTTTAAAAGATAAGTATTCAAGAAGACTTGATCACACTAGAAGAGATAGAATATACTTCTTATAGAATCACAAGATCCACAAAGGATAAACTATATATTCACCTTGTCTTTAGAGATTAATCAAAAACAAAATGGTTAGTATATGGTCTAATGATCCCCCAAAAAGATATTCCATTAGAGAAAGAAACCCTATTCTTAATTTCTAAAATTATACCAACAATATCCAAAAGTGAAATAAATAGAATTCAATAAACAAATGTCCCTAAAATCCTTCAATATAATATAGAATAATATTGAAACCCAAAACGTAGATGATTTTTGTTATGTAGTCTTCCAAGTTAAATGGTATCTCAAAATTACATCAACTACACTTAAAGTCACATACTTAAAAGTAATTAACCAAATCACATATTCTCTATTATAGGTTAATCATTTCCATAAATAACCAAAATCTCTATAAATCCACATTAAAAACATAGATAAAATTCCACCATTACTCCCCAAATGAAATCCCATTGTATTCTATTTTCTATGGGCATATATTGTTCCCAAAAAAGCAAAAATCTTCCAAAATAACATTTATCACATAATCACCAAATCATTTTCCTATACTATGGGTATTGATTTGATAAGACATAAGATCCCAAATCAACTTATTATTGATCAATAAAATAATTTAACTAAAATTAATTAGTCACACTAACCAGGGACTTGACGTTTTCCTGTGGTAGGCGATAAATCCCAATCGCACTTTGGTTGTGTGTTCGATTCCCACATCTTTGTCTGACGCGACGGCTTGTCACACGGTCTGTGTGTTGTCCTTTTTCAAAAACAATATTTTATAACATTTCCAAAATGAGATAAATTCCTCAAAATAACCATAACCTAATTTAACAACAAATTTTATCTCATACCTTTCATTATCATCCCATAATATAATAACTTTAAATGGCCTCAAACCCGAACATCATATAAAACCAAATAGTTATTTATATCTATATCCACAAGAGAAGAGGTACGTATTCCTCAAATATCATTCCCACATTAAAAACTGCAGGGTTACAAATATAGGAGAATATTATTCCTATGTAATCCCATCAATAAGGAGCACTAATACTTTTAAACATTTATCCAACCATTTATTTCCATATAGGTTTTTAGTTGACCAAGAAAATATCCTATAGAATAGGGCATTCACTCAGGTAATGGAAGGGTCCCCTACATTTTCAGAAAATGACTGTAAATGGATTCTTGGGACCATTTTTATTTTCCTCCATAGTACTCTTCATTTTTCCTTGGAAATTCTTCAAATTATGACCTTCTTTCTCAAATGTAATGCATTTCACTGTTCCATTGAGACACATTCCTGGTTGTCTCCTTCCACATTTCCTACATTATGGAAACTGACAATTCTTTTCACCATGGTCTCCACTGCTGGATATCTTATTATTCATCACCTTTATCTTCTTTGATGAGTCAGGGAGTTGGTTAATATATATGTTGTTGATCATGTTTTTGGAAAATTGATTTGGCATGAAGACGATATCTTTTATGCCTATCAACATTCCATTTTGTTGCTCATTTCCACCACCATTCCAACCTTGTACATCCTTCTCAAAGATACTATTACTTCCTTGGAATCCATCCATTGACTAAAACCAAAAATAATTTTTTGATTAATAATAGTCATAAAATCATTTATAGAATATCATGACACTATATTCTTAATTTGAAAAACCATAGGATTAACCATGGTCATTTATTCTCATCTTATATTAAAATACTTCACATCAGTTTGTTAAGACAATGTAAATTATCCTAAGCATATCTCCCGGGAGTTTCATAACCAAGAGTGCAGCAAGGCCGATTGTCATGCACCAGTTCCCATTTGAGTCTAGCTCAAAGCGGTGTTTTTGGGTTTTACCCCTAGGTACATCTGTGCCAGATCCACCTCTACCTGCTTGTATCCAGACATGGATGTATTTCTTGGAAAACTCAAAAAATCTATACAATACCTTAATTCTATGAAGTTCTTCTATAATAATCCTCAAATTCTATCTTAGGGATATGTGCTCTAATTAGAGTTTATCTAAATCTAGTTTCCAAGGATTGTACTAAACTTTCTCTGATACCAACTATAATGCCCCAACCCCAGTTACCAAGAGTCATGAATTATTACATTTCATTAGCATGATCACAAAATATCAAGTCTCGAAAGATCGATTAGTTCATTAGCCATGGAATCAGTAGATACATTCATAAATTTTACATTACATCATAAAGTGAAAATCTATAACAACATATTCTCTCTATAGACCACATTCATATCCTCATACTATCCATGCATGTCATTCATAAAATACTTCCAAGGTTTGTACTAAACATCCATGAAATGTGTAATTAATTTTCTATCATTTATGTTTTCGGATTACAAAAAAAAATATAATGAATATATATGTTATTAATATCATGTTGAAAAATCTATAGAAAATTTTACTAGGATCAATGCAAAATTTCTTCAAACACAAAACAAAAACTTATTAGGAAAAGGAAGATATTATTAACCAAAATGTAATTTTAATAGGGAATGGTTACTAAGAATTTAATATGATGTCATATAGAAATCATATATGGTAAAATATTTATGATTTTTATTAGATAAAGATATATAATAAAACAATATTTATAAATCAAGGTTTTTTAACATGTAAAAGGAATTTTGAGCATTGAGGTGAGGTATGTTTGTCTCAAAATCTCATCTTTAGTACATTTATTATGTTATGGACACATCTTCCATGATGAGGTGTATATAAAAAACCCATGAAATTTGAAATGATGGTTTATTTTGTTCCAATGTTTTTTAATGTTTCCTTATAATTAATTATTTCATGAGGCATACAATTAAATCTTTACCAAATCATGTGATGAGTTTTCATCTAACTTTTATTTTAGAGAGACACATTACATTTCCAACACTTATTTATTTTATATTGTGTATACACAATTGATTAATATATTTTATGATAAATTTTATAAAAATATTTGGGGAGATAAATATACATAAATTTTTCATTATTTCATCATATTTATGATTTAAATGATACCAATCTTGTAAATAATTTTTGTTAAAATTTTAATGTTTATTTGGATTGATTGTGATTATGTTTTTTTGGATGACAGGTTTTTTTAAAACTCTATAAAAATAAGTTAATTTATTACTCTTTGGTTATTTTTATATAATATATGTTTTCTATTAAAATTTCACTATTTGTGTACTAAATATACCCCCAATAATGAATTTTTCTAACAAATTAATATTTCTCTCTGGAGACGAAAATATTTTTTCATCCATGCTAATTTTTTCAAAAAATATTATAAAGAATTTTTTTACAATTATTTATTAATGTTTTACATAAATTTTTAACCATGTTTTACTAATTAATTTTTTTAAAAGGAATATTTATATTTTTTTCTAAATGATTTATTTTTTTAATTTTGTAAAAATGTATAAAATAATTTTATCTTAAATGTGTATTGAATTAATGGAATTTTACACCATCATGAACAAAAAATTATTTAAAGCATCATTTATAGGTTTTAAAGTTTTTTTTCAATGTACCTTTGTACCTAATATTTGTGAAAATTAATATTTCAAAGAAGTCTTTTCAAAATGGAAATGTAATTTTATTCAAGAATATTTATTGATCTTTTTGTGCAATTTCCATTAATCATTGACTACACATGTCAGTGTTGCATATGTTATACTAGGTATATGATCCAATGATTCCATCATTATTCAGTATCGAGATGGTTTTATATTATGATGATTAAATGATTAGGAATCCTATTTATTTTTCCATGGGCCATGTTATGATGGATTGATGGAATGTTTGTGAAACCTGATTAATTTTTATAGGTTTTGATATATTTCCATAATGAACAGTTAATGATTTTATAGAACAAAAATATATAGATTATGTGATGGATGGGATCTAGATATCTATAAAATTCATTGGGTAAGGATTTATATCTCATGAGATAAAAATGTGATGCATGGTGATGTGCTTGATCTATTATTGTAAATATGATAATGTCCAAGATCCACCACAAAAAACAAGTTAATTATTGGGATACACTATGGAAAATAGGTGATGTTTCATGCTCTGTTATAGTATGGAAAATAATAATGTATTCTTGAAACACTATTTTTAGGGTCTTTATACCTAACCATGAATGATGAAACTATTTTTATAATAATGATGGATCTAGACTTATAAGACAAAAAAATATAGTTCATTATTGATTTATAATGATTTTAACTCTTTTTATATATGTATTAAAAATGGTAATGTTTTGTCCCATATTTAATGTTTATGATAATTTATAGATTCGGTATGGGCATTGAAAGTTATGTTCATGCTCTCAAAGACTTATGCTTATATTATGACTTTTTATGATCATTATTTGATATCTCCCATGATTAACCTTAATAGAAATATGTGCTCACATTTCTTATGTTTAATTTCCCCATGTTATGAAGAATGTTTTATGTCTTTTATTTCAATTAATAGTACTAAATGAGAATTTCATGAAGGGGCATTTTAAATATATTTTATTAAATAATTAGACTATCTATCAAGTCTCCAAATAAAATACCCATTTAATGTATTCATGATTTTATTTTTGAAATATATTGATATTTCATTCAATAAGTTGTAATGTTTTTATATTAAATTATTCAGTCACTATATCATGTCGGTTTAATCTTATAATCTTTTCCAAAAGCATAAAATATTTCATATAAATAGATTATTTCAGTTCTCCTTATATTAATTAGTTTTTTAAATTAAATAATTAATATAAAAAAAACCATTATCCTATTTAATTGTTCATATTCTCTACAAGGTTTTTTATTTTGAATATTATATTATTCAATGATGTATTATATTAATTCCTAGACTAAATTTATATGTACTTTATGTCTGATTTTATTTTTTATATTATTTCATAACTTCTCTTCTATTTTATTTATTTAAAGAACCTTGATACTTCTTTCAAGAATTAATTTCTTCCCTATATTCCAATGTAACAATCAGTTATTCCATATTCATGAATTTGGCCTCGTGTATCTTATTAATTCACACGACAATATAAATAAATTTTATGCTAACTGATTTTATTTCACCGTCTAAGATATTTTATTCATTATATTTTTCAAATTATCCGGTTTTTCTCATATGATTCCAATTTATTGTTAATAAATATTAAAATTTTAAAACACTAAAATATCATTATCATAATCTGTGATTATATGATTATTTTTATCCACACAATCGATATCTTCATAAATATCATTATAATCATTATAGAGAGATTAATAACTCATATCACCATTTATTTGTACTACTATTGAAATTTTATCAATATATATAAAGTGAATTCATACCATTACTATACAATAACTGGTCATAAATATTCTCATATTTGTTTTTATTGAAACACATAGTGGAATATTTATTACTTTAATAGTGATTCTTCATTTTATAATGATTCATATTGGTATAAGTATACATAAAATGATATATATATATATATAACTTTGAAAAATAATTTTTTATGTTAATATAGGTTTGAATATCCATGAAAAAATCAATAAAATAGTAATTATTATTGTTAAAATACAAATGACTCTAATACTATAATTTTATTATGAGTGCTTGAATCCTTCCAGTAATCAAATTTTTAATCTATTAATACATTTAACATTGTTTGTTAACTAGACCATGGTTCCAATTTCTGTAGGACAAATACTAATACTTATGTCCTCATATGTGTATGATTACAATTATGTGGTAAATGTACCAAAATGTAAGAATCAACTAATGTATCATTTCAGAAAATACTAAGATTCTGATTATAGCCATAGATTATTTCTTATTTATAATGTATTCTGAAGGACTATAGTGAGATACAACAATGTATAATTGTTTTGTCACTAACATTAAATCTCACTGATCTATATATGTTAAAAAAGTGGACTAATGGTGGGGGGATAGACCATTGAATAGTTAAAAAAATATTTGTTTAGTCAAATTATGTACTAATTTACCATTTCATATAATACTTAGATTCTCGTTACAACCATCCTTCATTTACTATACATAATGTAGTCTAAATGTCAATAGTGTGTTACACCAACGTACAATTTTTTCCCACTAACATTAATGGCCATTTATCAGCATATGTTAAACAATTGATAAAAAGGACAAGTTTTCTCACATTATACTAGGGTTCAAAACTAATTCTCGAACATCATCAAGTATATAGTATTTGTATTTTCATTCTATAAAATCATTAAATATTACCTATACATACATGTACTTCATCATGAATCTATAATTATTCTTCATATTTAATTAGTACTATGTGTGTCACAGATATATAATAAGATGATTTCTTCTCCCCCTTGATTATTTTTAATTAGATCTTCTATATCATGACCTATATACACTAGAATCCCTCTTAATATGGTTTTGGAACTATGTACAACCCCTGAAGATCACCTCTAATATTCCATATGTTTGGTAATAGTGTCAAGGATATATAAAGTGATATATGGTATTCATTACCCCATTTAATTAATGTATAATAGATTTCAACCACTATTAAATTTTAATAACCCTATAATATAAGGAAAATCCCATATAAAAACCCATAATTCATGTAACATAATACAAATGACAAAATCCCAAAAAAACTCATAATCAATAATTGACAATTATATAAATAAATTAGTGGAAATTCCAATAGTATCCCCCATTACAACAATTTCTACAATCTAGTAAAGTTTTTCTAATCCTCCAACCCTATCTTTTGAATATGTAAATCTCATTTTAAACTATAGTAAAAATGACATGTGATCATAGAAAATGGATCATTTGTAACCCATCTGACCATAAGATCACTCTACAAATACACATATTGTATATGTTTATTAAAACATTGAAATTATTCTAAAAGTTGTTACCGAAACCTATTGTCCAACTAATCTAGTTTCCCTTATACACTAATTGTATACATAATACTACTCCAACCACTTTAATTTCCTTATACTACTTCATAAAACATACTATTTCAAATCCACAAATCAATCCACATATACATACTAATACACATCAGTGTTCCAATAATTATACAAATATAAAATTCACATCCTAAAACATACCCCATAGACACCACCTCATCAATGTAACTATATCCATGTTTAAAAAGGAGATGATTAATGGTGATATATGAAAGGGGGTGTAGTTTAATATTCATTCACACAATATCCAATATATTAGAGGCATTAAAGGAACCTAATAACAATATCGGTATTTGATAGATTGAGGTGAACCAAGTGCAATATACATAACTCGTACATCATTTTAAATGATTTTAGAATCCATATAATAAAAATTATATTCCCCTAAACCTTAAATGATTATTTTCATTGTAGTATAGATATATAATCATCTTATTTATTGAACTTTCCTCATCATCTCCCAAAATTTTCTTCTCGCATTTTAAACATCTAAGACATACCCAACTAAAATTCTTTCTTCATAACCTGTGGGAATGAAAAATTAGGATGTGTGTGATTATATTCCGAATAATATTTAAAATAGAAATCATCAATTAATGAGTAAAAGTGAGTGTAAGGAAAACACAATTTTATGATATCATGATAAAAACTTATGAAAGTCAAACCCAGTCAATTGAATATTATTAATAAAGAATCATGGAATAAGTATTTCTCATAACAAAATACAAAATACATAAGTGTATGGAATTTGAAATAATAAATCATGATCCATGATATCATATCATAATCATATGATAGATATTTAAGGAATACACATAGTCATCGATACAGATTTCCTTACTCTAGTGTCACTATAGATACTATCATATTTGATTGATTTCGCTACCCATTTAAATATTTTATTTCTTGAGGTTCAATCCCAATACTATCATAATGGAAATAGTCTCTTATGAACTAATTTCATTCACCATTTCAATATATATTATCTCATTAGATATCAATAATTCCCCAATACATTGGAGAGGTGTACAATTTTTGACTCACAGAGGAAAGAATGAAAAGTACATATATGTGTGCCACAAGATCATAATATTATTCATATTTTCATCATATATTATCCTAGATAACAAATAGTTTTCATAAACTATTCATCATTTCATCATCTCATAACCTATGTAATAGAAATATTTTTCGTAAATATTGTATCATAACTAAATTAACTCATGGAAAAGAAATAGGTTTCATAGAACCATCCTTAATCCATAATCATAATAATAATTCCATTTAAATAACGTGGTTGGTATCATAATAAAATATCCCAAAGTCTACATAACAATTATAAAATTATATTTACATAGATAAATTACTCCTTTACATGAAAATTTGATCAATTTATTAAAATTAGTGAAAATTTACCTATCATTCATTATCTCTAAAAACAAATAATTCCCAGAATGTTAATAAAAAAGTTTTATTTTAAAATAAAAATAAGAACATGTTATTAAATAATAATATAAAATAATTTTCATGATGATGGTTGAATTCATTCACTTATTAAACATTAAAATATATTCATTTCACACTTTTTATAAACTGAAATTAACAACATGTTTAATAAACAATATGAAAAAAAATTAATGCACGTGTAGGAATGTAAAATGTTATAATAGATTTCAATATATTATCTTTTCATCAGTATAAATAAAATCCCCAAAACCATTTTTATGAACATGGCAATGGAAGAAAAAGTTCTTCGAACAATGCTTAAATAACATTAATTTTTATTAAAGAAAGTCTATGATATTTTTATTTAAAAATATAAAAATATGGTACTAATATATAAAGTTTTAAAAAATGACTATTGGGTGTAAAAATAAATGGTTTTTAATTTAATTCATCATATAATTTCTCACAGATGAAATATAACATAAAAACATGAAAGGAAATGTGATTATAATATAAACAATTACCTCATCCCACGTTTTTATTTGTATGAATATAAACATATTGTATAATAAATATATGTTTATTGTACAAGTATTAAACAAATATTTATAGATAAATATAAATGCATCATTCCATTATAATTTCTAATTATCCTGTAATTTAAAATGCGTAACTAAATTGGAATTTTTGTTGAATAATTATTTATTTTCCATGCATGTTTCAGTTCGATGTATCATGTACATAAACCTTTAAAAAATATCTTACCCTATATAATTAATATAATGTAGTAAGTACTATATCTATTCTTTATATATAATTTTATAAATTTTATTATAAAATGGTGATGAAAAATGATTTACATCACTTCCTGGAGATAGTAGTCTATATATACTCATGATTTATGTATCATGTTTTCTATACATGGAACAGAAAAATATAAATAATTATTCAAATTCATTGAATAATATTTTTATTATAAATATCCTTTAAATTGACTAAATTTATTTTTATTATCGTCACCCAATATTTGAAATTAAAAATGAATCACATCAATTAATTGAGGTGGTAGCCCACACAAACACAATGGTGACATTTTTATTTTACAATGGATGGAAAGAAGATTAATAATTGATTTTAGTTTAATTGAAAAATATATTATTCTAAAAAATATACTAATTTACTCAAGGTATGATAGTTATGTAACATTTTTAAGAGGATTATGATGAATGAAAATGAAATAAATAAAAACAACAAATACTTCTTCTTCAGGTATTTCCAATTGAGAACAATCATGTGGACTTATGGATGAGTCTTTTGGGAAGCCAATAAATTAAATTTTATGGATATAGATGTTTTTAGACTATATTTATATGCTCTAGTCAGGATATATATCTCATGTATTGTGGATAAGAGATTAGCGAATTTACCATTTTATAAGAGAGTGGAAAGTAACTCCTCTGAAAGAACAAAACATTAATAAATAAATTTCATATTCAAATTCATTTTACACTAAAGGAACAAATATTATAATATAAGATAATTTTGGATTGATGTAATATTTACCAAAAATATTTATAAACGTTTAGGATTATTTTATCCTTTATTTATTTAATTTTACCACTAATTAACCCTTTTAACCATTCCGCCAATAATAAATTTCTTCCTTGCTAAATATTTAAAATGAAAATATTGATATTAAAAAATATCAACATATGGATCATTTTATTGAAAATATGAATACAATTTTATTATATTCAATTTCTCTACAGTTTTTATCTTTATTTAATATATGTACACAAAATATAATAAAAAAACATTTTTGATAAAATAAATTTGACACCCAAAGTTGTATTTATTCGTATTCGATTACAAGTAAAAAAATTTGAATAAATGTTTTAGTAATTGTTTTTTATAATATTAACAAACTACGTAATTATAATAATTTAAAAATATTGGTCAATTTAATTTATTAAGATTAAAAAAAATTATTCCCAATAATAAATTTTCAAAAACAATATATCTTTTTTACATTTAGATGATTTAATATTCATTTATAATTAATTGATAAACAATAAATTCATTTCATACATGTGAAAAGAGTTCATTAATTCCTAATTTAGTTATATTTATCCATGAAAACCAATATATAGGTATGAAATAACTATCATATTTAATAATAATATTCCAATGGTCTATTGTGGTTCGTTTAAAATGATTCTTCATTTTATTAAAAACTAGAAAAACATTAAAACAATTTATGTAAAATTATACCAAAAAATATTTAGAAGATATAGTTTACCCTCTTATAATACAATATCCCTTGAAATTCTATTTCTAAAATATAAAAAATGTTAATAATTATGCATTATCACATTCTTTGGATCCCACATTGATTTAAAATAATTTTTTTTACAAAAAATGACTATCCATGTGAGTGATCACATTTCAAAAAAAATTCTCTCATTGATCCAAATTCACTAGATATTATTCATCATAATAGAAATAATTATTCATTGGTTTGACCTATGAGTAATGAAAATTTGAAGGATCTTGTTATTATTTTCTTTAGAAAGATACATGTAACATATTATTTAATTGAGCAAGATTTATTAGAAGAAAAATGTGATAAGAAAGAATCCTAATTTGATGTATAATTTTTAAAAAACTGATATATATATATATATGGATTTACATACCATTATTTATAAATCTCATAACCTTATTCCATTGGAATACCTTGTCACTGACTTGATAATCTATATCTCACCAATAATAATTATCATAAATATTATATCAACTATGAGTTTCCCTGATGTACTAACGAATAGATCTACAATTCACTATTATTCCATTCTTTATCACAACCCTAAGTACCATTTTTAATAACTTCATCCCAACACATTGGAGTTATTCACTTCTTACTATAGAGGGTTTTATCAGGAGCCAACTACATTCTCGAGTGAGAATTACTATTATGTGTACACTATATTATAGAATGTTGTTTATCCCCACAAAATTTTAAATACACAGATAATGATTTTAATATTATATTCTAGGGTATAAATTGTTCTCCATAATTAGTCCTCTATTAGAGGATTATATCCAATTATAATTTTCAACTCTACCTTAAAACTATAATTTAGACTTCTCTAGAACATAGATTTAAACATCATATTCCAATAAAAAATAATGATATGTGGTGCTACATAATGCCATACCACTTCATTCATTTTTATCATTTCATGTTGATTAAGAGATAAGTATTCTCAAATTTAAATGAAAATTTTTATCATTTTATGGTGAATGGCTATAAACCAAAAAACATAATGGATTTAGATGTTTTTGGGAGATTTATGAAGAAATATTTTTTGTTATTTTTCATATTTACATTTTATTATATCTAATGCCTTTAACATCCCCTTAGACTTATGTAATTTATCCTTAATGATGACACTCTAGGAATCAAGATACATAATCTGTAATATCCCTTTTTATATTATCTTATTAGAAATAAAATTTAATATGTGTTAACATATTTGTACATATATGATGAATATATAATGATGAACTATGACATTCAACCAAAATATGATCCATAAAATCCAATATTAATGGGGAAGATAATCAATTATGGAACCCTATAATTCCACTAAAATCACTATATTACTTAATAACATTACTTAATTTTTTCCATATATTCATTTTGTACCTTTTTAATCATCAAATGGATAGATGTTTGAACAATCTTATGAAAAATATATGATCATACTCTTTAACTCAATATTTCATGATCTATATTTTTGAAATCCATGTGTATTAGATCCCTTTTAATTCTTCATCATGGATGATCTAGCATCGTCCTATAACAAATGAGGTCAACAACCTTTTCATATTCACAATTTTTTAATTATATGAGTAGTTATAATATTTAATCAAGTCCAACTATCTATATTTGAGCATTTATAACACTATCTTTGTAAATATATACAAAACGATATTATGTTTAGTATATAAATCATATTTTTTATGTTGAATTTATTGTATCAATATTTAAAATGATAAAATTACCAATGTCGTCTCTATATAATGATTTGTGTAATTCATATGAGGAATTTTCTATTTCTTAATGTATATACAAACATCATATAATTATGCATGAGGAAACATCACAATCCTTTATTTGATGCCTTAATATAGATCATCAACCCTTCTCCACATTCGGGTAGTATCACAAGAGGTTCACATTCTAAACTTATTTTCATAAACTATTAACATTCATAAAATTATTCTCTAATGTATCTATGTTCCATTAAATTTAAATATGGTTATTGGATTAGTCATCGATTAGAAATCTCTAAAAAAAGAGTCATTATAATCGTACCAAATAATGAAAACTATGAATATACGTAATAATGATTAGTATGGTCCATTTCCCAAAAACACCTTCTTGATGAATCCCTCAATTTAAACCCCCATGATATTATATTTCAACATGAATCAAAACTTCTATTTCAAAAATTAAAAGATTCTAAATTCTGAATAAGATTTATTTACCCTTGTAGTGTTGTTAGAAACCCCCAATTGATCATCACCCACATCCTTTATCTTATATAATATCATAATTTTATCAATAAAGACCACTAGAAACTGAACTAGGTAATAACTAATGTATTGGTTCACTAAATATGTCAATATACCAAAATCATTGGTAAATACGAAGAGAATAATAAATAATTCATAATTAATATAACCTTAATAGATGTTTTTTTAGGATAACATCCATTTTGGACCTAAATTGATTATATCCATAATGGAGTTCAATCATGGAAAGTTATTAATCTCTTTGATGTTGATAAAAAACTCATCAATATTGGAAAGTGGATACTTATTCCAGAAAGTGATCGTGTTATGTTATTAATATAATATGAAAATTTTCATTACCCCATCATTCATCTTAATAAAAATAAAACCTGAACACTATATTGACCCACTCAAATATATGAATCGTTTTCATGATTAACCGTTATTTTTTTCTTCTATTCTAATAAATAAATTGGGGATATCCTATGTGGTGTATTTGAAATATCTGTATCACGAGGTACGAGTTCTATTGAAAACTGAAATTCATATTTATGTGAAAGACGAAACTAGATTATTGGAATGAATTAATATTTTTAAAAATAATAGGATTATCTTCAATATTAAGTCACTCGCTCGAACGATTTGATATAAATATCTATTTTTAATAGGTATTAAGAACAATTAAATAGAAAAAATCCCTTATAAGTTCACATTAATTCTCAAAAAAAATATTATCAAAGGTTGATTCGATATATGAAATGGGTCTTACCATCCATAGTAATTTATATGGGTTATATCTAAAGAATTTTAATCCATTCGAAAAAATAAATTCAATATCAACCTAAGGGTGATTCAAAAATATATAAAAAAATAACACTAGAAGAAAATTATATTAGATATGAGTTATAGACATGATATATTATAATTACATAATTATATTTTTCTAAAATTAACTCAATATAAAATAGTTGAGGTGGAAATATGAAACCATTTGAAAATTATTAATTTTAAAAAGTGCGGGTAGATCTAGAATCAATTCAAAAAAACTATAGTTATACATTGTATGGGAGAGGTTCTTTTCAAACCCTCATTGTCATAAACTACTTATGATATTTTTTCACATGAGTTTTCTATTATCCTATTGAATAATGTTTTTTATCATGTATATTATTTTTCATTAATCATTGGATAAATTTATTGATTAAAATTTTGTGTATATAAATAAAAATTTTTGAATTTGATTGTGGGTATCAATTTCAATTGTGATTTCTCTCAACTAATTGCATTGACTTGCCTCTTTATATAACATTGATAGTATTTTTCATAGTTTCCTTCCATTCCACCCATAAAAAATCTATATGGACCCATGAGGAATCTCTTTATATGCTTATATCCACACTTATGGTATAAGGTATTATGGGGATTCTATCTTCCATGTAGTTTATTTTAATAATTTCATCAAAATACAACCATAATGATTTTGTACCCACGACATGAGAACTATATGGTTCCCCGATATCCATTTATAGCTTTATATAACATCAAATTATTTCATAATAAATATTATAAAAATTTTATCCTTTTCTTTTTTGAAGAATTAGCTTAAAACCACTACATAGTTTGTTAACATTTTTTATATGGTAGATGGTAAAAATAAAAGAATAACTTCAATGTCTTGTGAAATTTACCACATTAGTAAAAATGTATTCCTTAAATTATTAATTTTTTTCCATAAATTCTCATTCTTTGAAAATTATATGATTTTTGGTAAAATACTTATTGAAAAATAAATTCTTAAGATAATCCAATATTAAAGTGTCAATTTTGTCCTCTTTATCCACCTTCCAAATACAGGTCCACTGCTGATCGACTTCACCTTCCATATGATCAAAAATAAACTATAAATTTCATAATCACAACAATGAAGAATAGAATATATATTATTAATAAATTTATAATATTTTTCTATAAAAAGTAGATTAGATTAACCGCTATATTAATTTTGAAGTTTCCACATAGAAGTCTCAATAGTTAGTTATTTATTTTGTTGTCTACATGAATGTTTAGCATGAATCATGTTTAAGATCATAACATAGGATAGTTGGGAGAGAATTACTACAATATTTTATAATGCATCTCCCCTTTAATTCCGATTGTCATGAAGATATTATTTTATTGGTTGTCACATTCATTATTTAGATGAATCTCCCTAGTTTTGTTGGTTCACTAAAAAGAAAATAACCTAGTGTGAGTATCAAATATCAATAATCAGAGTAAGAAATAATATAATTATGAAAATAATTTTTATAATGACCTAAATTATTAAAGCACTATCCATAGAATGAAATATTTAGTACATTCCATATCACTATTTCTTATCATAGTTTTTCACAGATTCAGTCCACTAATTCATCATAGTTGTTCCCAAAGTTAATTTGAATTAACCAAAGGATATCCGTTGGAGATTATATCCATTTTTTTAGTTTTTGGAACTCTAATAAAACACAATGTTAAGATCATATTGATTCTCAAACATATTTTATAGGGTGTTTAACCCTTAAATCCTCTATGACATAGACTCATCAACATGAATGGTTCCAGAAATAGATTTCCTTAATTAGAAACTTAAAATTCTCTAATATATTGAAATGTTATGATGTTACCATTAACATAAAAATATCCCTATATATTTCATAATGTTTTCCCATAAAAGTTTAGAAATTATAACTAAACCCTACACTGATAACAACTATGTTTTCCCAATATCACATACATAAACATTACATACTTTTTTATGAATATCTAACAGAACTCAAAAAATAACATAGACAAAATCTAGAAAGGATTAGTGTCTTTGGAAAGTAGATACTTAATAAAATCATTTTATAACATATCTTCAAAATATCCCATGATTTTCTTCTCACATAGCTCCCTTCTTTGACAAACACAACTTAAAATAATTATTCATTACCTGGTGTTGTGAAACATATGAAAGGGTGATTTAGATACTTGGTAAGGTAAAATTTTAGATATATAAATTAATAATCACAATTGGTATTAATATAATCCTAAATGTTTTAGAATGAGATCATAACTTATGAATTTCTTACCCCGTCATCTAAAGGTATTTTTATATGAATTAGTGAGGAAATATTTTTTCATAAAAAAATATAAAAGTCATAGTAGCACGAAAACATCAATAATAAATCTTGATCCATTATAACACATAAAAAAAATAAGTCATAGGATTTCTGGATACACCCAATCCTAGAAAATAATTTCCTTATTTATGGCTCATTGTTAGGACTGTCATTATAGATTATGAACACTCCACATTCCTTAATTTTAATATTCAAGGATCACTCTACAAAATACCAAAATATATAGAGTTACACACCTAAATTGGTTCCCACCACATTCATGTCCATATTATCTCATTAGATATCAATATTTACCAAATTATTTATCGGGATATATAATTCAGATCCCTCCAATAATTCATTGATATCTATACATACGTTTTACACAATATCATAAACAAATTCATTATATAATCATAATATAACCCACAAAAATACCTAGCTTTAAAAATAATATCATCATTTCATAATACCATAAACTTCGGAAAAGAATCATGTTTCATAATGATTTCATAATAACATAATTAAAACAATGGAATGTAATGGTTTTAATAGAATCATCCATCAATATTCATCTTCATAATACATCTAAATAAAGAAGGTTGATATTCTCAAAATTACATATCCCATATGAATTATAACAATTTATTTAATATTTTGATTTTGGAAAAATGTATTGTTATAAAATAATTTAATAATTTCATTGCTTATTGAAAAAATAACCTTTATTTATGGTATATTTATAAATATAAAATCCCAAGAATAATATGAAAAAATATTAGTCATAAAAAAACATTAAAACTTATAATGAGTCATTCAATTTAATGAATAGTTCTGATGGAGAGAAAAACCTTTTCTCCTGTATATGTTAATAAAATGCTCCCTACGACATTTCTTTTTGTAAAAAGTCATAAATAAGTTGTTCCGAAAAATGATAAAAAACATTTAAAACATTGAATGTAAATTAAATTATTTTCCAATGTGAATTTATATATTCTATTAATCAAATAAAATAATATTCTGGAAATTTTTTTAATAATATAGGACATGGAAGAAAATTTTCATCAAACAAAGAAAAATGTGTTCGATATTTGATAAAACAATTTAATGATTTTTTAACTAACGGAGTGATACAAATGTTAAACATAAATATAATATAAAGAATAAAAATATAATAGGAAAATATATATAATTTAATGGTTAATTATAATATAATTCCCATAAAAAATATTAAATAACAAAATCCTAAAATGAAAAGATATTACAACATAAACTGTTATCTTGTGTCTTTTCATTCTTCTTATGCAATAAAAAATATTATATAATAAAATGAAATTTATTTTACATCTATAAAAAGACCATATTAATTTATAATTAACAATTTTTCATTACTTTATATTATCAAACAAACTTTTTATTAATAAATATTAATTAAAATGATAAATTTGTTTATAATGGTCCATTTTACATGAATGTTTCAATTCAATGGTTTCAGTGCATGAATCATGGTCATGGTTTCATAATATATATATTATTAATAATTTTGTATGTATAATATTATTCACATTATGCACTTTCAAATCTTATCATAAAATATTGTGGTGAAAAATTGATTACATTTCATCGCGTATTCCATAGTTTGTTGAAACATGTAAATGGCCATTCGAAATTTTATAGGATGGAAGGATGGAAAGGTAAATTATAATTCATCATTATACAGTAATTATTATATCATAAATATAACATATATTCCATAAATATAACCTTATGAAGACCCATATAAATAGGTAATTAGAAAATGAATCACATCACTTCTTAGAGGTGGTAGCTCAAATATATGAACGAGGGGAATTTTCATTTCCCAATAGATGGGAAAGAGATATAAATAATTAACATAACCATATGTCATTATATTCAATATAGTTATGAAATAATTTTTTTTGGTTATAAAAGATTTTATTTTTCATTAAGAAGAAGAAACATGAAAGTGATAGTGAAGAACATACACGTCTTTATCGAATATCCTACTTTGAGAAGCACCATAAGGCTTCTTGGATGGGTTTTTTTAGAGAACCATTACCTAAATATAATTTATAAGTATTTATGTTATTATATGGGTAGAAATTGGATACAGGAAAGTAATTAATTGGTTTGAATAATAGATGAGGTAAAGTTTCCATTATAAGTGAGGGTAGTGGAACTCTTGTAATTAATTAAAAAATTAAATAAAATATTAAAATATTGAAGTGGTATTGGAACCAAAGAATAATTTTTTTAATATAGGTATATGGTGGGAATAAATACACTAATCGATTAATATTTATAAAAGTGTTTGTGTTGTATTAATTCTTATCACATTTATTTAACAACTCATTAACCCTTTTAGAATTTACTCTAGTAATGATTGTATACCTCATTTGATATTCATAATAAAAAAAAGAAATTAAACAATTTTTTTTTCTAAATTATTATTTTAAATATGGAATAAATTTACCTAGGTTAATGTTTTATTTGTGGAATTAATTCATTTTAAAATAACTGTGACAATTTTAAATAAAAATGGTTTTAGATAAATATATATTTTTAGAATAAAACAAAATTTAATATTATTATATTATGAAGGAAATTATATGAATTATAGATCATTTTATTCAATATATTATCTAAGAATAAAATTAAAAACATTCAACCATAATTATTAATTTATTCATTATGATAAAAAACATTCCATGCATAAAAATTGTTTTTATGAAAAACAACTCTTTTTTAATTTCAAGTGCTTTTATTTAAAATTCAATCCAATATATAACAAATAAATTATTTTCCCAAAATTTTAAACAGTATTATTTCTAATAATATTGTGGATAATATTTTTAATTTAAAATTTAATGGTTATGAGACAACATTAAAATTTATTAATAATATTTCAATAATATTTCTCATTATGTATAAACGCTTTATTGTATGTAAAGAAAGATATCATTGAAATCAAACATATTTAACAAATAATATCTAATTAGATTTAAGGAACCATCCTATATACACTATCAGCCTCATATCCATGCCAACCAGGCATGGACCTAAGGGTGTTCCCAATCCCAATATGTAAGAGAATAGAACTGGACATCATACTTGAAACATGAGGGAATGGATTATTAAAAAAACATATAGAAGAAAAAAAAGGTATAATTCTGTATTATCAACACTCTAATGTTATTAGTATTTAAAAAAATTTTGTTTTATAATAACCAAATATAATATCATCCATTGAACAACATCAACTAAAAAAATATTATAAATCAAATGAAACATATGGATTATATCCCCACTGGAACCTCCATAACTCAGGGTTCCATTGATCAAAATCATCCACCACCTCAAATTATCACATTAATAATGATGGTACATGGTATAAGATAACATAGAAATACTCAAAGGCTAAGGTTGTATATGGGTTACAAATCCATGTAGCATCTCACAATGTTCTATATAATCAAATACAAATAAATTAAAACAATTTTGGTTTCAATTTAAATAATAAATTTCATTGGATGGAATTTTATTTTTTTAAACATATCATGATTTCATTATAAAAAAGATAAAATGTAGTTTGAAATTGAATTAAATGAATATTTTATATAGAATATCTTTATAAATAAATTTTAATTAATAAAATATTTCAATAATAAATTGAATGTGATCAAAAAATCATTCATATCATTGAACTTTGTAGTAAGACATCTATTATGTTACTTTCTTGAAATAGTATCCTCACACTACAAAATCAGTCATCTTAGATCAATATTTGAACACGCCTTTCTTATCAGTCAGATGAAACAATACTCCCCATCATGGTAATCATTATGCATTATGTGTTTGTCAGTGTTTTCATTATCAATCCATTGCAAGGGTGTCATATATGAGTATGCTTGTTCAAATTACCCACTAATGACACCATGTCCCATGAACTTTATTCAATCAATCAATCAATCTATAATTTAGAAATAAATAAATTTAAATCAATTTAAAATAAAATTTCACAAAATTTTTGTTTTTAATACTTTTTTATCATTTAAAAAAAACAATGTTTTTAATTAGTTCATTTATTTTGAAATAAAAATTCAATGTAAAAAACTTTTCTCAATTTCTAACATGATATAATTTCATAAAATCAATTTCAAGATCATTCCATATTTTTTTTAAAATTTTCAAACATGTTTCAATTCAATTTAATTAATTTTACATTTTCCACGACTGTTTAAAAATAAAACATCCATCATCTCAAATACATGGTTTTTAATAATTTTAAAACTCATTTCAAATAATTAAACTTATTTAATATTTTTACAATTAGGAAAGATTATGTGGAACCACCTACCTTTAAAAAATATAATCAAATTGAAATCCTTAATGACAATGTCAACAATGAATAATAATGTAGAAGATCATGGAACCCATCATATAATTAAGATATATCAAAAAATATATTAGATCCCTCAATATTTTGATAGTCCATCTCACTATATGGATTATTGAAAGGAATATCAGAAGGAAACACATGAGAGGATATTTACTCACTATAAAGGGACTCAGCCCAATAATAAATTCTTCGATTTGCATGGAGAATATGTTGGATGGTTCAAAAATCCTTTTGAGATCATTTACCAGACAAAAGATTAAATTAGTCTTAAGAGGATAAATTATTTAATTTAATAGTATTTTGGTCATTCATATATTTAAAAACACAAACCACGCCACAACACCCCTATTATACAATATAAAAAGTTTGAAAGGAGCCTAACCTCAAGGTTTCCCCCTCTAAACACACAACAGTCACTCCTAAAAAACTAAAATCCTGAAACCACCTTGAAGAACTAAATAATATATTATTTTATCATGATATTTCTATAAATAATCCTTATAAAAACAACAAAAAAGGGATTGATTTTAAAACATTAGATAAATTCTCTAAATAGAGCTCTATATCACAATTGGACCCCTACATCATACCTATGATAAAATTATTTATATATATGAAAACTAGAATTTATATTTCAATGAAATGTCCCACCATCAATTCCACATTTGTATCTAACCTCATTCACCCCATTCCACAGCATGATAGCCAATGGTGTTGTTGAGACTCTCTATGTCTAAACCCCTACAAAAAAAGTAAATATCCTTACTAAAACCATTATAATTTTTTAAAAACAAAATTATACCGAGGAAAAAAAATTTTAAAAACCATTGAGGCATTTTCTCCTAGTATAAATTAATTAAGAAATATATATATCACTAATCATTAGTCAATTTTCCCTGAAAACATCTCACCATCGTCGAATGTCATAAAACATTCCCCAGAAAATGGGAAAACAAAATTATAGTAATGGAATACATAAATGATGGTATTGGGACATTACAACTGCCGCACCATAAAAATTTCTATCTTGAGAAATCATGTTAGGAGGGTTCCATAAGGAAGAGACAAGTAAATAACTATCTCACAAGTGAATCATGATCCCATGTGCCATGAATATAATACCCATGCTACCATAGATCTCATGAAAAAAGAATCATATTACAACGAATAATATTTTTCCTAGAATCATCTCTCCTGAATATATTCACATACACTGATAAATAATTGGAAACATCAATATCATCCCATTTTATATGATTAGAAATATCATAATGGTAATTTAAAGGATTTTATAGATGAAACATGTTGTGGATCAATTTCAGATATGGTGGATGTTCCAAATTGTAGGAAATATTCCTCACTCACTCAACAGTCTCTAATGAACCCATAAATATCAACACATGAATTTATAAATTCCAAAGATTAGTGTGACTAAACTGAGGTGAAATTCTCAAAAACTCATGGCCAAAATCATAAAACACCAACAGTCACAAATGATTAACAATATAGGTTTTTACCAGATGTATTGCATGAAAAATATCTTATAAATCAAGAATTTCATATTCATTTTCTCACTGAATAAAATCTATAAAACTAATAAAAAGTCACTAATCTATAACCAACATAATGTAGATCTATATAGTCATATAAACATGGAATAAAAAATGAGTCATCTTGATAGTGCATCGGTAACTGTGGTTGTATGAACATTCAAGAAGTATAAAAATATCATCGAATGATCCACAAAAGTAGAGATCTCATGAACCTAAAATTTTTCAAAAATAACGATCACATTCTATTTGGATATCCACATGAGGATGTTATGTCCTGCTCAAATGTACATATTATCATGTTGCATCCTCGAGGAATATCCCTAACTGAGATGTAAAATTTAGATCCCTTTTGGAGGCTATAAAAGATGGAACTCCATTCATTATTATAATATATTAAATATAACAACTTCCTAATTCATCAAATTAGTTTTTATATATAATGGTTATAATGTGAGATTATATGGTTAGGATATTGATCAGAACCAATATTAAATTATTTTTTTGTGGGGTACAAAAAATCAAAACTTAAAATTATATAGAAATATCATCCCACATAAAATTATTCAATAGAAGTGGATAAAAAACAAATAGGTTTCATTTATTGGTTTTTACCTATTGGTAGGTATAATAATGAGTAAAAAATTAATAATGAATTGTCTCATAACTTGTTCACCAAAACCATCACCACATACCAAAGAACATATTTGTTGTTCCAAAGGTGTATTGCTCAAAGGGAATTATTTTAATCCCTCCTAAAATCCTTTCACATAGTCAAAGGCACAATGAATCAGTTCCAAAAACCTTGTATACCTTCTGATGATAATGGAGAATCACCAATAATACACCACTATAAATATTATACATACCCAACCATTTTCATTACATATTAATGTGAATTAATACTACAATTAACATTATTTAATTTCAAAATATATTTTATATTTATAGATTAAAATAATTAGTAACGACTCTTAACAATTTAACCAATACAATATAAGTGTAAAATTATTTTTAGTATCAATTTCCACGCAATACAAAATAATTTAAAATAAGGCATTATTTTTTCATTAAAAATATTCATGAAATTCATATTGGGGTTTTCCCCCTTACCGAACCTTAAATCTCACGAAAATCATTTTAAAACCCATGATGAGAACAAAAATATCATTTTGGGATACAAAAAGTTTGGAATAAACTCTTTGTTCAAGAATAATTATAAACACATGATATCAATTTAATAATGAAATAATTCTTTTTACATAAAAATAACATATATCTACTATGTGAGAAATGATGTTTCTATGTGAAATTGAGAACAAAAACACTTTTATGAAACATGGGGAATCATTTTATTATTATACATACTTATGATTGTAACCCTTATGGGTATTGTATTATTTTCAACCCTCATGGATAAAATAAAAAACCATATAGTTATACTTGTATTTAACCATCACAGTAACACTTGGAATAACCATCACTTTAAAAATAAAACATGCCAAATGAATGGAATGGTTATCAAATAATCACTTGTCTATGGTGATATGGAACCACCCATTTTCTTAATCAATAACCACTAACTAGAACATAATTATAAAACATGAATACATGAATCATAAAAATATTATTTGAGGAAAACCGCTTATTAAAATAAAATATTGCGCACATAAAAAGGAAACGATTTCTTTAATAGTGACATTGTAATCTTGAAAAGTAGGCTACAACATATTATGGATTAATAGATGCAAGAAATTATTATCATTAAAACAAATATAAAAATGAATTATTTTTTATTTATGTAAAAAGAGAAATTATATATGATTTTTTATAGAAATTCTCAAACCATATGACTGAATAAATTATGATATTATAATTATTATTCAAGATAATAAAACTAGATTAATTAATTCTGTGATTCATAACCAGTTTTCCAAATATTTTGTTTATTTAATTCTATGTTTATGAGTAATAAATATTATTTTTTTGTTCTAAGGGTACTTATTTCATTGTTCCATTGTTTTTTTACTCGTGAAAATTTGTATATGTTATTCTAAAATGGGAATAATAATAAAAAAGATTAATTATATTATATCCAAAATCCATTTAATTCATAAATTTTCCCATATATCAATTTTATTTTCATTGATAAAATACTAATGATAATTTTTTAGTTTATTGCGAATGTTTTTCTGACCATGCAGAATCATTTTCACATTAATTAATTTCATATATATATAATATGACCAATACATGGAATAAGTTATAATATACTTATTAATTTATAATTTCACCATAATTATAGGATTATGAAAATCATTGAAGGTAGTAGTTGGAAAATGAAAACTCGTTATCCAGAGAGATGGTTAACCTCTATAATTTGGAAAATGTTTTTGATTCATTAATTAAAAGGAAGTGAGAAAATTATGAATAGAAGTAATTAAATTTGAAATATTGGATGATGTTATATACATGATAATAGGTTTACAATTCCATGATAGATTAATTTAGTTAGGATAATTTTGAAGAATAAATAAAATTAAGATAAATGGTTTAAGAAAGTTACCTCTTGAATATCACCACCATGAAGGATACCTTATAGAACATTTAAATAGTCTTTTGGTGAGACCAAAGTCACGTGGATGTGTCTTGGAAAGTGTATATTTTAGTTATATAAAGGATTTTTTATTCAGAATAATTTAGATTGGGAAATTAGGTGATGTATGGTCTTCACTATAATAATTTAGTGTAGGGGCACTTTAGGAATTTCATAAGATATTAAAATATAAGAAGACTATTATAGATCCAAATACGTAAATATTACATATTAATTAATTAGTGAAGAAATTTTAGAAAATATTTTTTCCCATATGGAAGTAGATAATGTTTTTATGATATTTAAATTATTTAATAAAATATTTTATTCTTGAAATGTCATTATTGTCTAATATAATCATATTCACTACTATGTTTTTCAAAAAGATCAAAAAAATATATTTCTAAAAAAGTAGTTTAATATATACAACATATTTCATATTTATATATATAATTAATGGATATTTTTAATTATAAAAAAATATAGTTATTTTATAATTTTAATATCATATATTTAATTCTTTCGATCAATTTAATAATTTGTGCGTCATCGACGTGGATGAATTTAAGCTATTTATTTCATCACTGTAAAAAAATAATAAATTTGAATGAAGAAGATAAATGTATTTTATTTAAAAATAATGTTTTTTGTAAATCATACCATCTAAAATACCATATCATACAAATTTTAATATATTTAAAAACCATATTTTGAACAATTGGACTTTTTGAAATAAAATACTATACCAGACTTATTGTCAACTATGTGCATCCAAAAAGTCCTAAATTATACCCAAGGATGGTTATGGTTGAATAATACTCATTATATAATATTTATTCAAAATTATTTGTTATTTATTAGTACATATATTTTTAATTAAAACCATTATATTGATTTTTCTTCTACTTAAAGAAACACTACAGTAGTGCTACATAAGATTTTAATGTATGTATTTCATATAGAACAAATAAAAAAATTAGTTTCAAAAAATGAAATAATTGGGATAAATATCATATTTTATGTTAATTAATTATATATATTCACACATATAAATGTTACGAAAACTTATTTAATAGGTTAGTTTTATTTTTCTTTCCATGGATAAGAATTGAAAAAGAATTTGGATATGATTCGTGTTATATTAGTCAAAAATTATAAAATATCTCTAAAAATATTAATTTATATATAATAATTAACAAAAAATTAATTAAAATATTTTATCACTCTATTATTATCTATAAGGTACCAAATTTTACTTTTCAAACATCGCACAAGAATTACATCGGCATAGAAAATGATTTTCATATTTATCATGAAATAATTTATAATTTACATTCTAGGTATTATATTAAAATGTTATTTATATTAAAATATTATTCATTAGTCATTCCATAAGTTAAATAAATTTCATATCATAATTATATCTTCTTTAAATCCCAAAAGATACTATATTTTATAAAAAACCTATATTTATTCACTACTCATAAAAATTTAATTTTTCTGAAAATTATAAAAATTCACCGTAACATAATTATGACATGTTGAATTTAAAAATAAAATTAGTTTTGTAAAATTGAAATTATTTAATATTAATATTAATCTTTAAAAAGAAACCACACAAAAAATTAGGTAAATAATCCTATTAATTTTAAGATCTACTTAAAAAATGAATTTAAATATTTAATTCATTAATACTATAAATATGAAAATAAATTATTCTATATATACCTGATTTTAAACATTCTCTCTCCATTTTTAAATTGTATAATTAAAATTTATTTACATAATAAATAAATTTGGACACCTTTCCCTTGTAGCATTATTTGATTCGCATTATTTTTTTTTCAACCACATGGTTTCTGCACAAAACCATAACTTGGTGAATTTTTTTATTTTGTAATATATTCTCCCTAAGATCAAGAATATGATCTAGATTTTTTTTATTTGATATTTTTTCTTCCAACTAAAACATCATAGGGATCAAAACATGATATGAATCTAACACATACTTTCTTAACACCAAAACATGAAAAAAATTGTGTACCTATGATAAACATAGATGTTATGCTACTATGTGGACAACTCATCAAACAATATCTATGATTTAATACAGTCCAATGACTTATAGACATAACATTCCCATATTACCAATACAAATAAAACTTTTCAAAGGAGTTATTTTAAGAAAAACTTGATCACCTACCTCAAAAGAAATGTCTTCCCTTCTATTATCCGTAAAAAAAATTTACCTTCACTAAACATCCCTTGTATTTTGATGAATCATTTTAATATTCTCAACCACATACTCTACGAATTATGGTCCCATTAACTCACTTTCACCAAATTCATCAAAAAATGTTGTTTTTTGAAACATATTTCATTAAAATTCCTCAAAATATGACATCTACATACATGGGAGAAAAATATTATTATATGAAAATTCAACTAAATAATGATATTGATAAAACATTCCATTGTAATACATTGAACAAGATGCTAGCATGTATTCTGTAGTTTGAACTATTCACATCAAATTTATTTCGTATTGAGGATCAAATATTGTGCTAAAATTTAATTCAGTGCCTAAAGATATCTAAAGGTCTTTACAAATGATAAAGTGAGCCTATGATCAAAAAAAGATTTAATGGGTTGAAGAACTCCATGTAATGAGAGTATCTCTTAATGACACTGTTTGTAAAAATTTTCTAAATAAATAGTATCTTGAATATGAATGAAATGTGATGATTTTGTTATTCGATCAATAATAATCAAAATTATATTTTAACCTAAATATTTCTTCAGTAGGAACAAATTAAAATTTGAGGATATATTTTATTATTTCCACTCTATCCCTAGAAAAGGATGAATCACCCCATCATTAATTTTCATTCTTATTTGACATTATGACAAGTATAACCTATCATGGTGATTTCTGCAATATATTTTCTAACTTTTAGTACCAATAATTCTCTCAAATATCTATTTACATCTTAGTACAACAATGATGACTGGAAAATTGATAGATATGGCCTTCACATAACAATTCCTTCATCAGTTGTGAGTCACAAGGTAGTCATAATATCCTTCAAAATCTCAGAACACATTCAATATCAACAATAAATTAAGGTAATATATCCTTCATAAAAAATTATCCATTTTAATATAACTCACTATCATCATTATATTTTTTATTATTTTTTCAACCTAGATAATTTTAATGACAGCTAAATTTAATTAGTGGCCTTTCTTTCAACAACAAATTCGATGGAAAAAATTCATCAAATCATTAATCAAATGGAAATGGTCTACACGTAAAATGGTTATTGATGCATGATGTTTTCAACTCATGGAATACCACACAGTGTTTTCTTTACATAGATAGTAACTAATTAGGAAATAATAATCGTTGATAAGTTGTAGACATTTTCTATGCATCATGTTCAATTACTTTTGAGTAAAAATATACATCAACCATTTATTATCAATATATAATTCACATATCGAAATATATAATGGATGTCTGCAAATTATTAAATAAAAACTCAATAATATAATTAAACATCATTTTTATTATAATTTATCTCAATAGGTTTCTATTTTCATAAAGTATAAGAAATTAACTCACCATTATACATCAAAATGCAACCAATTCCCTTGATATATGTGTCACTGAAGATTAAAAAATATAAATTTCTTAGGAGAAATGATTAAATGGATACTTCACCAATATTATTTTCAATTCATGGATATAATCATTAAAATCATTTTTTAAAAAATTTTACTCCATCTCAAGACAAATTTTATATTGGGATTGATAACCATGCATTGTTTTCAAGAAATAACTGGTAATAGCATACCAATCTAGGAAAAAGTTGAAACATTTTATCAATGGAATGTATTGTACATTCACTAACAAATTATTATTATAGGAGTAATTATTATTCATTATTTTTCAATATTTTATAAAAAAAATCAGTTGAGAAAAATATTAACAATTTCCCAATTTTCCATAAAACATATTTTCATAGAGGGGCTTCAAAAAAAATCAATAGATGTTTTTTATTTCCCTAATAATTGTTTTGGAAGACCAAATATATCATTAATTAAAAAACTAAAAAATTATCAAAATACTCATAGAACACTATGGTCATAAGATCCACAGTTACAGTAAGGAAATTTTTAAATCCAAATGTAATAAAAAAACTCATATGCCTATATATAGTTCAAAATGTTGTTTTGTGAATTTCAACATCCTTCAAATTCCGCTGAATATAATGGATATCATGTAAATATTTGAAAAATAATTAAATCCAAAGATATAATAAAAAAGGAATCAATATGAGGAATCATAGACATATTTTTAACATTAATGTTATTCAAAGATGTATTATCAATGCAGATCTTCTTGGAACCATCATTCATTCTAAAAAAATTAACGTACAACATTGTGTAGTTCTTGGATGAGTGAATCAATTATCAAGAAACTCCATAAACTAAATTTTCAATTATAGAATCACCACTAGATCCATTTTATAAGGGGTTTTTTATATTATCATAAAATCATGAAATAATGTAATCATAAATTCAACTTTCTGATTATGTATAATGCTAGGAAAAACATCAAGAAAACAATACAAGTATTTATTTAATTATTTTAGTAGTTTCTTATCTTTCTAATGTAATATCAATGGTAGATGTTAGTTCATGTATAAAAAATAAAACACTTTTTGACCATAACTTATTTATCTGGAAATATATATTAGTATTGTAAAAGGGAAGCTAATCCATTCCTTAAATAACATCAAAACTCTACTAGGGTAAAAATATCAATGTTTTAATTTAATTTATTTCCATTGAAAACAAAAAAAGATACTTCTAATTCCTATTTCCCAAATATTTCTCCTTGTGTTTTTCCATAAGTTATTATTCGATATCATGGTTTTATATTTCCAATTTACAAGAATATTTATTAGATATGAAGGACAATATAAACATCATAACACACAAGAAATTAGTGTTATATTTGTAAAAAAAATACTTTAAACAACTTCATTGTATTTCCCATCACCTATAGAAGTAGTGAAAATGAAGTTCACCACAACATTCTTCTTTTATATTGTGGCTTCCCATCATTCAGATACTTTTTTGGGAAGATATTTTCATAATACCCATCCCACTAAATTTAAAAAACAGTATATTTTCTGTATCTAAATTAGACATTCTAACATTAATAACTTGTAAATTTAAAAAATTAGTGGCCCATATCCAAGCTTTCCACATCACAATCACTTCATGTATTTGTTAAGTCGTTCCCCATAGTGTTTTTTCTACACATTCCCAAAATTGGAATATTAATTTTTTTACCTTCGTATTTACTTGAATTGTTCTCACCTATTTCTGTCTATCTTGACCCATTTTTCTGCTTATTGTAATTAAATACAAGATCTTCATTAAACACCATTTCTCACCTCTAATCACATTAAACCAGTTTTTTGATAACATTTGAATTCACTTGAATCCAATTCCATTCAAAATAAATCCTCAAATTCTAAGTAAAAAGGATTTATTTTCTTATAGTCATGATCCCTACTAGAATTTGGAGTGTACCATTCTAATAAAGTGATATTTTCTACATACAAAACCATTGAATATTCATACTTTTTTTATTATATGAATTTATTTTCTATCTTATGTTGAACTGCATTAATAAAATATTTTTTAAGGGAAATATTTTTAACTTCATCCCATTCCATGTCATTAATTTCCTCTCATTCCATGAAATTCATTTCTATTTACAACCATTGGTAAACATCACCTATAGAATAATTAATATTAAGAATAATTTGTTTTTATCTAAACACCCCATTATATCAATTATCTTTTCAAGTGATTTATACTTCCCATCAACTAATAGTTTTAGATGATTCACTAAAATAACGAGGGTGTTGCCTCATAAAAGTTTCACCTATCAAAATTTTATGTTTTAGTGATTATAAATTATTCCCATTAATTTTATTTACAATCATTTATATCATATTCAATCAAATCCATTAATAGAATAATGTACATAGGTCAAATTTCTAGAAACCCAGGTTCGGAATTCTAAAATATTCTGTACTCTAGGTACTTTCCTACCGCTTCTTCCATGTTTCTTCTATAAAAATCAGTTTTGAAAAGAAATAATTTAAATGAGGAAACATGTCAATCTTCAAATAATATATCATTTAAGAAATACCAAAATACAAATATCCATTATTATATTATATTAATATTATCATAACCAATAAATTTATCTTAATCAGACTCTGATACAAAATATAAGGACCTGGCCATAATTATTACATATTATAGTTATTTTATACTCAAATTTACATCCTTTCATTCCCAATGTATTTTAGTATTATATTTTTAAATAATTATGATATATTATTACAAATTAATCCCATTCATTAAATGTAGAAACTTCTATTTAGTATCAATTTACCCAATGAAATAAAAAAATTAAAATTAAAATTGATTTCTTTCGTGAAAACACGTTAAAACATTCATCTTGGTTTCTTATTTTATATTACCCATCCTTAAACAATGTTCAAAAAAATTAAAACATGGTACAAGAAAACATATATCTGTATGAAACATAAAAATATATAAGGAAACCCATCGTATATGAATACATATAAACACATGATGTAATCTTCACAAAGATATAATTCATCACCCTTAAAAGTAACAAATACCTACTTTGTGAGATTATGATATTTCTATATAACATAGAAAAACTAAATAATAAATTTACTAAACATGGGGAATCATTTCATTTTCACACAAACTTAATATTTTAACACTCATGAAGACCTTATTATTTTAACACTTATAGATACTATAAAATAACCCATGGGATTATATATGGATATAACCATCATAATTACATTTTGAATAAAAATTAGAGTCAACTTAAAACACAACCAATGTATTGGAGGGCCGTCATGGACCCAAACATCTATTGTTTGTAATGTTACTATGACTCATCAAAAATAATTCCCATGAACCATAACATAATTATAAAACTCGAATAATTGGAACATACAAAATATCATTGAAGAAAATTATTTATATTAAATGAATGCTGCAAATCTACAAAGTAAAAATCATTAAAAAGAAACATGTACTATTGTATAGAGGATAAAAAATTAAGGAATCATGAAAATAGGAAGGGAATCCCATGATATATATGTTAAAAATGTAATATTTTTTAATTTTGTAAAGAGAGACATTGAAGAGGATTTTTAAAGGAATGTCTCATACATTATGTTCAAATGTGTTCTATACTTGCACCTAACATCCTAGATAATCAAATTACATTAATTAATTATTTAATTTATAAAATATCCCACATATATTTTATTTATTATTATTTTATTATGTTCACTCCTGGACATTTAGAAGAGTTATAATGTTCAAATTTTCTATTTTGTGATCCTTCGTTTCATGGTTCAATGGTAGATAAACTTGTGTATATTCATTGATATTCATGTAAAATGAGAATTGAAATTCAAATGTGAATTTATATGGTATTTACAAGCCTTTGGATTATTAAATTCCCACATATATAATTTTTATTTTTGGAATGAGGATGATTCATTAGAAGAAATTTTATAAAAACTATTCAGTATATTACTTATGTATTCGAGACATCACAAAATAATTCTATTTTATTTAATATAATGTCTATTTATTATTTATATGACATGGAATACATAATAATATATTTAATAAATTCATTTTTTACCATATTAATATTTTTATACCCATATTTGATGTTGGTAGTTGAATAAAGAAAACTCATTATCCTCAAAGATAGTTAAACGCCATAATTTGGACAAATAGTTTTATTTCCTTAAAGAAAAGGATGCAAGAAAAATAATATGAAGAATATATTAAATTAGAAATATTAAATTGTGGTATATACATAATACTATATTTATTAGTCCATTATATATGAATTTGGTTAGGTGAATGTAAAATATGTAAAGAAATTAAGAGAAGTGGTTTATGATAGTTACCTCTTGAATATCACAACCATGAAGGATCCCTTAAGAAACATAGAGTAGTTATTTTTGTAAGACTAACACCTCTAGATTATCTCTATGTTATTGGATAAGAAACTTTTTTATGTTATGTTATATATATAATTCAAAATTTGTTAAAAAATAAGTGAAGGAAGGTCTGTCCTTTTATATTTAAGTTGAGGGGCACTTTAAAAATTTCGACAAATATTAAAATGTCATAAGACTATTCTAGAGCCAAATACGTAAAAAAGCCTATTAATTCACAGGGGATTATGTTTTTGAACATATATTATATCTTATGGCCTAATTGAGTATTTTTATTATATTTAAATAAATTACTAAATTATTATATTCATGAAATGTAATTATTTTTAAATTTAATACTATTAATTTTGGTGATTTTAAAAACCTAAAAAATATTTATTTTGAACTAAATAATTATTTATTTCATATTCATGTCATAATTATCTATAGATTTAATGTATCATATTAATTTTCACATATTATATTAATTTTAATATTATTAATATCTTTTTTATTTTTAAATTAATTTAATAATTAATCCATCATTGTTGTGCACACATTTAAAGAATTTATTTATAGCCAAAAAATTAAAAAAATATTTCCATAATAATTAAAAATAATTTATATTTCTGAACAATATCTATTTTCAAACCTCAATTGTGTAAAACCATATATTAAAAATGATATTCTAATTAGAAACAATAGTGTGAACAGTTAGACATTATTTTCAATAAAATTCGTTAAGGGATTTAATGTCAACCATGTGGATCCAAAAGGTCATAAATTAAACGTAAGGATGATTATGGTAAAAGAATATTAATTAAATAAAATTAATCTAAATATTTGGGTCATTAAATGTTTCTATATTTTTTAATCAAAACCATTTTATAGATTTTTCTTCTTCTTACACAAGAACTACATGAATGTTTCATAAGGAATAAATACAGTTTTTCATATCAAAAAATAAAAAAATAATCTAATAACTTATTAATAATTCAATTGAGTTCAATATAATAATTTTATTCATTGATTATTTATATTTACTCATTTTTATGCAAATACAACTTATTTAATTTTTTAATTTGACTTCTCATGCAATGTGCAGGCATTACATGAGCATTTGAATAACATTCATGTTATATAACACTAAAATTAATAAACATCGATCCAAATAATAAATTATATAAAAAATGAATAAAAAATCCAGGAAAATACTTTTTTATCACTCGATTATAGTCTATTAGGAACTAAATTTTACTTCTCCAACATTGTGGGGGTAATATATCGGCACTGAAAATGATTTTCATATTTTTTTATTATATAAATTATAATTTAAATGTTATGTATTATTTTTTATAGTATTTATATTAAAATATAATAACTTATCCATTCAATAAATTTAATAAATTTATTTTCATAATTATTTCCAAGAGATATCATAAAATATTTTTTATTATTTTACTAGATGCTAAAAAATTAACTTTTTTATAAAATTTCCAAAAATTTATCCTCATATTATTTTGACATGTTGAATTGAAAAATGTAATTATTTTTGACAAATTAAAATTCAGTAATTTTAAAATTAATCTTTTCAAATAACTATATAAGAAACTATTATAATAAAAAATAAATTTTATGAACTAATAAAAGTAATGAATTTAAATATTTAATTTAATAATACTGTCAAATAAGAAATAAATTATTCTTCTAGTATAGGAGTTTATACAAATGGAGTCCCTAATTCCATGGATACATCATCAAAATGATTGTCATTAAGAAAAATCTTGAGAATAGAATAATTCAATTGCATGCTCTCTAAAAAACCTTGGAATCACTATCTCAAACACCCAAATTAAACTAGGAAAGAAGATCAATCAGATTAAACACTTTTGATGCTACTTCAAATCTCTATGTTGGAATTTTCTTTCTCAAAGAGTCAGTAAATATATTCCCCATGGTAGGGGAAAAAACAAGGTCCAAATATGGAGACTATCAGTACTACACATATTTCATCCTCTATAGGATCAAATATATTCAAATGAATATATAATTCAAGATTTTCTTATAAAAATAAATTCAAAACATTTCAAACAAGTGATAGATCTAAGAACCCATGTAGTCATGATTCACAAATGTTATTTCAAGATCATGGATTTGAAAATTGTTCCCATGTTCCCTATGAAATATGAAACCATAGGCTACCACATGATCACCCTACATTAGTATGAAACCAATAACCAATCATGATTCGTCCAAAAAATATACATATCCACATACAACATCTTGATGAGTAAACACAAGAGAATTAGTCAAAAAGACATTCACCTCAACAAATAAATTATGAAATTTCTATACCCAAACAATCCTAAATTCATTACTAGTGATATTGGTTATTAGAGAAGCAATCATTGAGATATCTCTCACGAATATCCATTAATATCCCAAGAACCAAAAGAAGCTCATGATCTCAAATTCATTACATGGTTTCTACCATGTCAAATTAGCTTTCACAATATTAGGATCTATTAAAATACCTTGTTTTAAGAACACATGTCCCACAAATGTCATTTCCAAAATCCATAAATATCATTTTTAATTTTTTACATAATGTTTAGTATTTGTTAGGATTTCTAAAACTACTATTAAATGACACAAAAGATCCTCCTCGTTTATAGAGTAATCTAGTATATAATCCAAAAAATAATCCATGAAAAAGTCAAGGTAGTCATGACATATAATTTCATAAAATCCCTGAAAACATCAGGGTAATTAGTTAAATCATATGGTATAAAATGATACTCATAACGGTTATACCTACTATAGAAGGTTTGTTTTTAAAGGAAAGATTATTAAATTTTCATCTTGTGATCCCCAAATGGAATATGAACTGTCGATAATGAGATATCCCATTGAAAATAGTATAATAGATTATCAATCAATGGAAATGTATAATTATTCTTCACCTTGAATAATTTTTTTCATAAACCAATAATGGGGAAATGATTTTGATCAGCATTCCATGCAAAGAGAATATGTGCTTCCCAAGGTGACAAAACATCAGTGTATGATATCTTTATCTGGAAAATCACTAAACTAATTAATCAACTCCTTAGACTCCATTAGATTAATATGTTAAGAAGTAATAGATTTTATCTAATTACAAATTGAAAAATCAATTAAAATCTATTCCTCTCTTAGTGGTTGAATAGAAATAAATATTTAATGAATAAAATAGAAATATAGATAAAACTTTGGGGTGGTTAATGAATAAAACATATTTTCTCTATATATAAATTAAAAAATAATATTACCCAACCGAACTATGAAAAAGGAAGTACCATCTCTACTATATATGGATTATATTCCCCTGAATGAAATGAAAAAATATATCAGGCATAACATAACAGAGCCACCAAAGGTACCCCGTAATTTCTTGAATTAGGAAAAATAATCCAATCCATATGAAAAATTGTATCAAATGATTTCATTTTAAGAAACAAAGATTCCATTTGATCTTAGTTTATAATAATGAAAAATAATAGGGTTAACAACAAATTCCATTCTCTCTCCTAGTTCTGAGGGTTTTGGTAATATTCACCACACAATACAACATCACTATAGTAAGATTCAAAATTTTCAAGACATGGATTAATATAAATTATTGATATAAATGAGTATAAAATAAAGAATATTATAATGATAAAGAAATAGGGATTCTACCTCTCCCACGTGTTAGCACAACATTAGCTTCATCTGGAGACACATCCACTATATGAAGAAGCATTATTCCATAGGTTTGTGGCTCGAACACCTTTTTTACTAAAGAATATAATTACACCATAGTAATTTCTATTTATAATTAGCATGTTCTACTATGTCGAGTAGAAAATAAAATTCATAACATCTATAGGTGTTCCAACAGACCATAAGAATTACATATCTTTAGTGCCTCAGTACAAACCCATTTATAAAACCTATCCTTGCGGCCATAAAATATATTTTTATGGCCTCTTAAAAGTAAATTAATAGGTCTATATGATTCTTAATATATATAAAAACAAAGATATTCACCACAAATCCCATATATTTTCGTGGAACTAATAAATATTCCACAATGATAAAAATGAGCTCCCATGAACCCTAATATAACATCTAGGTCATGATTAACCATCAAATCTCCATTCATCATATAAAAATATGATATTAGATTCATCCAGAAAAACTATGATCAATTATCAAGTTAGATACGCATATCAAACCATCAAGACCTCATATTATCATTGGATACATCTTCAAGAAAAAACTAAACAAGTCCATCAAAATAGATCTTATACTATTTCTTGTTTTTTTCACTCTATAGGTGGTTTTGAAACTCCATTATATTTATTAATACTTTTATATCTAGAAAGAACATATTAACTAAAATAACAAAAATTTCATTCCACTCCACGCCCTCATGCTTCTTCACTACCACTATCAAATCCTATCATCTCCTTATAGGCCACTTTAGATTCAAGTTAACACATTTCACTTTTATTTCATCCTTAAATTATAAGAAATATAAACTCATTTATGTATTTTTTTATCCAATCCTCATCCATTAAATAATCCTTAAAACCATGTAAATCTTATGATTTCTTGAGAATATATTCATTAGCACCATCTTAGGAGGGATCCACAATCAATGCTTGAGTGGGAATGGGTTCATATTCTTTTCCAAAATCATGGATTCCGTGAAGCACTATCTCAACATGATTTTTCCTGATGGAATATTTTCTTACTATATCACACCAACAAAATCATTCGATGGCCTATTCAAATACCTTCTCAGAGAGATGATACTACACAACATCAAAAAATCATAACAGAATCCACATAGAAACATAAATTAACAACTAAAATGTGGAATATAAGAATATAAATTACATCATATAGAAATCAAGATTGTGATTTCAAAAAAAAATACTTTCAGGAGTAGGTAATAGTTTAATAATCAGATAAAATTATCCTCCATTAATAATTTTACCAAATATCCATAGTGACTATAAGCTTATACTATGAGAGTTAGTGAAACACTCACTCATAACTACCTCATATTTCCAAATAACCCCACATTATGAATTATAGTACATTCTAAATTGATACTCATATCATGGAATGGTGCAAAAACTAACACCATTAATAAAAAAATATTAATAAACAAGACTTGGTACCTTGGTAACATGGTATATCACTCATCTTTGACAAGTCCCAAAAATCATTCCAGGTCCCCATGGGATGGAGACTGGAACCTTGAATCACTCCAAAAACATGTGGGAATGATATTTTAAAATAATCATGTATAATAAAAAAGATATAAGTTAATATACTTAAACATAGAAAGGGATAAATAATAATAATCAACAAGGAAAATAATACCCATATAGTACATTATCATGTGACAAAACATATACTAAAGAAACAAACATGACACCCATAACAAACTGGATTTGGTATTCATAATTTACAACCATAACTGTGGGTGAAAAAGATCAATATTATTGACCAATCAAATTTTGTCTTTCCCTTTTAGTTTATCAAGAATATGATATTCAACAAATTCACTAAGGAAAATATAGCGTGTGATCAATAAAGCCTTGTTTGGTCTTATAGAGTGTTCAATAATGAAGCCCAGAAAAATTAAACCAATTATGATATATATTTATGTCAAAAAAAATATGTAATTCAATTTATATATTAATGAAAACATTATAGAATTATTTTTTATATTTTAAAATAGTCAGAAATAAACATTTTATATAAAACTTTTATATAAATATGTTTCCATGAATAAAATATTTCAATAGTAATTAGAAATCTATCATAAAATCAGAAATACCAGGGAACCATTTAATAATTCTTTGAGTAAATATTTATCTTGAATTATGATCAATGCAATACTCATTCTTTGATCTCAAATCAATATGTGAACTGATCCCTTAGATCATGAGATTGATACCTAACTCACCATCTAGGAAGTCATGTTTCTATAAGTGTGTGCCAATGATTTAATTATCAATCCATTTATGATGGGGTTAAATCCTAGAATTATTTTCTTAATTACTAACTAACTACCTAGTGTTACACATGCTTCATTTAATCACTCAATCAATTATGAAAAAATCATCATTTCAAATCAGTTCAATCTACAATTTCTCAAATTTTAATTCTCAACAAGCATTGCTCAATTTAAAATCAAATCATAAATATCCATCATTCCATTCCCTTTCCAATAATCATTAAATTTAAACCAGCTATATCAAGGCCCAACATAAAATCATTTAAATCATTTTTTCTCAGATCCACATAAGATTTTTCATTCCAATGTAATTGGGAAGTTTCTTTACAATTTTCATTCCCCTTTAAAAATAAAAAATCCATAATATAAATTAATTTTTTTAAATTATTTAAATATTAATTCAAAATAAACCATGAAATTTAATATTTCCATGATTGGGATGAATAAAATGGAACCACCAACCATTAAATCATGGAATAAAATCAACAGCAACAATAGGAATGTTAATGAAGAATGATGTTGTAGGAGATCATGAAATATATCACAAATTGATTATTTTTCAATACAAAGACTATATATATTTATAATTTCATGATCCATCAATATATATAGATGAAAAAAGGGAATATTTTATGGAACCACATGAGATGGTACTTACTCGACAGAAATAGACACAACACAACCATCAGTTCTCAAATTTCTGGGTAGAATATATTAGTAGTTCTAAAATGCATCTCACGAGACTTTAAGTGATAAATTATTGAATGAGGCTTAATAAGAGGGTTTTTGAAATTAAATCATTCTTTATAATTTATGTCTATAAAAACAAATTCAACAATGTTGCCTGCCCCAACCGCAACGTATAAATTCTAAAAACTACCACACAATGGAACAACCACCTCAGACCAAGACGTAGCTACCCCAAGTCCTCCAAACATTAGAAAATATCCTATATTCCCCATCCATGTCCTATTTACATAGTGCAATGATATATGAATTCCTTAGCACTGTTATACATAACTACTTGATTCTATAGAAGCACGAAAATGCAATAAACAACGATCCATGTAAAATTTGGACCTAAGGGGTGATTATATGAATAAATATATAGTAAATTCACAACATGGACTCCAGCACTCCATGGAATAGACAACCATCTATTTCTTATCCTCATCCGACTTAAATCACCCCCATCGGTGTATGACAGGCAACAACTTTGTTCAGAATCTCTACAGTGCAACCCCAACACCACTATGTATATCACCACTATGATTTTCATCTATTACAAAAAACTACAAAGGACTCAATAACAGAACATTTAAAAACCTTGGATACATTTAAACCACAACACCATTAATTTAAATAAAAATTGATCACCAAATAGTTTGGTAATTTTTCTAGACAAAATCCATCCATATAAGAAAGGCCTAAAATGACCCCAAACAAACATAGATTACATTATGAGAGTCAATATTTACCTAATGAAGGTAATGTGATGTTATTTATAAACATAGGTGGTGGTATTTAAAAATTATTAGTTTCATATCATACCATGTTGAAATTACAAATTACAAAAAGATATAATAAATCTCACTTACCCAAGAGAAAAATGTCATAACCTACGATGATCGTCTACCCAAAATTCCAGGTTGTATACCACTATCCTTATATAAAAAATCCACGTCACCAAACCACATATCATATGATATATAAAAATGCACACATCACGATTCAGTATATTAGAATATTACTCTTACAATTTCTTATACATTCACTAGTTCAACACATAATAATATAATACAAATTATCATTTTTAGGTTCATGTATAAAATTAACATTCAATTAAATATATAATTCTAACACTTAGAATTCTACTTATAAAATAACAATTAAATCCTCTATATACCCATAGAAATTAAATGAGTAATTTTAAAATAAAATTGTCTATTTAAAATCAACAAAACATAAACTCATTTTTAAAACCTATTATTTTCACTATTTCAAAATGATATAAAAAGAAAATTAAATATTTAATCTGATATGATATATAATTGGAAATAAATCAATAATTATTCAATTTTATATAAAATATATTAAATAATTTATGGTTATATTTTCTAAAAAATAACCAATGGGATTTCTCCAAATATCTATAAAACATTTATAATGGAAAATGAATAGAATAATGTTTTTTATAATCAATTAAAATATAGTTTTAATAAAATGTAAAGAAAAATATCTAATGAACATCCTTCTGTTATAATTAAAATTATTACATTATGCCAATAAAATTATAAAATAACACATAAAATAATTATATGATACAAATTTTCATAGACAACCATATTATGTAAAAAAACATATTCCAAATAATCTTTAAATTTCACTCCTTTAAACTACATCAACTCTTGAATTAGAAAATTCAGGGATAAATTACATAAATTCACAATTGAATTTTATTTATTTATAGAGAACCACACATTTCTTTGTATGATGAAATTAGATCTATATTTTTGAAACCCATTAAATAATTATATATCCATTTAAAATAAATGTAATTCAATCCATAAATTTTACTTTTATAATATATCTTAATAAAATTATTTAAATTCTAAATAATTCTATTATATTATTGAAAATGTAATTTCTTGCAATTTATTTGACTCTAAAAAAGACATATACCCACGAACCATTTTAAATCCAAGAATATATATTATTCAGGGGTATTTAAATATAAACTTTTTTGAGGATAATAGAAGTATAAAAATATAAAGGGATATGAATCATAAATAAAAAAAATTACATGTGAATAATATTTATTTATGATAGATAATAAATAAAAATTATCCCAGTAAAATAATTACATTAAACAGAATAATTACTAATAAAATAGATTTATAACATATGAAATGAATGATTGATAAAATTTACAATAATACATTATCCAACCTGATCTGATTGCTTCCATATTAAAAAATAAGATATTATAAAAAAAATATTTATAATTCTTTCTATTGTACTTATTAAATATTTCTCCTCCCAACATGATCTATAATTACAAAATATTATTTAAATCAATTTCTACCTTTAAAATAATTTTATAAATCAAGCTAATTATAGGGAATGTTATGATCAAGGTGTATCTGAGTCACAAAATCTTTTAACAACCCTTTGTATATTTTAAAAGAATGTCTAATTAATTTAACCATTTGGAAGAATTTATTGATATTCACTGAACACAGTGTAATAAAAATATAAATAATTAATAAATAAAAAAATAATTATACCACCAAAATAAATCATGGAGCATACCATAAACTAATTGACATAATTAAATAAATAAACAGTCCATGAACTGAACTGGTAATTGAACAGATATCTTATACATAATGTGGATGATTTTTTTGAATAGGGAAATGTAAGAATAAAGCTTGTTATAACGTGATAAATAAAAAATTCTATGTAATTCATCTCAATATTGTCACAAGGTTTAAGTAATTTTTTAAACCGATAAAATAAAAATTTGAATAATTCTTAAATAATTCATTTAAAAAATAACGAAGCTTTATTTAAAAAATGGATAACAGTAATGGGGTATTCATTTTCCCTAAATTTATTTTGATTTAATTTTCTTAAAACATTATGGCATGAATGACCCAACACCCATCACAATAAATATGAACACCCAAAAATCATACTTATCACTGAATAATTCCTACCAAGATGTCAGATCATTTTTTAATTATGTCACATTCCCCCATCTACCCTCATATCCAACACACAACTCCCATTTTGTACTCAAAAATACAACAGAAACAAAAATCATACAAAACAAACTACTCTCCAAAAAATAATTTTTTTAGCATGAATGTAAATATATTTTAATAAATAATACTTATAAAAACATCATATTTTTTTTTATTATTATCATTAATTAATTATAAATAAAAATAATACAAATTATATTTACACATTCACATAGACACACATTCCCATATATATACACATATATATTTACAAAATCCATATTCATAGATCTATTGTTAATAAAATTATACATAAAAAAGTAAATTTTTCCCTATAAAATAATTATAAGACAATATTTAAAAAACCAATCATTTCCAAAAATCATAAAAATATGAAAATTAAAAATTAACACCCTACATCAAGATAATCATATTGGTATGCCAGATACACCACAAGTTATTTTCATCCCTAAAAATCGAAGTCATCCCAAAAATTGATTAGGTCACTAATAATAATTTAGTACATTTTCATAACAAATTAAAGATATATTTTACTCTATGGGTGATCAATGAGACTTTCCATTGTTGGTGTATATTGATGAGTGTTTGAGGATGAAGAAATCTCGGATGAAATTAATTTATTAAATATATTCTCATTTATGATTTAGTATCTCTTTGAAGTAATTTCATTAAAAAGATAAATAAGAACTCTAAGAAGGCATATTCGGTGTTATGGTTCCCATTGAACTAGGTGTCTTTAGAGGATAAAAATAAATGGTATTTATTTTTTTGACAAACAATTTACTATCTATTTCAGCATAAATTTTCATTTCAGCATTAATGGGTAAATGTGAAATTCATATTTAAATAGAATTGTTTTTAGGCATCACTATTTAATAGAAATTATGGGAAAATTTGGTGTTATTGGTGTAATAGGATTTAATTTCTAGATGGTGAAATGGTTGAGGTCATCATTTTATATATCTTGGGATTCACTAGGGGGAAACAATTATATATTTTATATCTAACCAGAAACAACCATACAAAAACTGTATTGGTGTATTCCATTTTAGAGTAGTTATATTCCTCCTTTAAATGCCTTAGAATGAAATATCCAACCCAAATAGATATTTGATTGTGGATTGTGGTTTCATCATATAAGTCCCATTGTAAAAATGTAATTGTGACACCATGAGTGATATAATTATTAAAGTGTTGATTATATTTAGTTAAATTCATATATGAAGACACAAAATATCTTGTGGCTATGACTTAGGGAGATATATTAATTCATATAGGATCTATTCAATGACTGAAATACTTTTTTTGATGGAATACATGTCATGTTGACGACCTATTTACATGTTAATAAAGAGATTCTACTTTAGCATGTGTTCATAATGATATTCAGTGAAACTATTAGTGTATATCATCCCATTCCACGGTGTATTCAATGTATATTTAGGAAATCAATCAAGGATAAGAATGAGCATGTACATTTTATCCAAATTTTAGAAGAACATATGTTCATAGAAATTAATTTTCAATATATTTATTATAATATACAATTTATTATAGATTTGGTATTTAAAGGATATATCCACTCACTTTTTCTTGTTATTTCTAAAAATCAAATAGAAATGTGTGTAGTGTGAAATCAATAGTTTATAACTAAGTTTTATCAACAAGATAATTAGAGTTGGGGAACCTAGTACTCAACCATATGTAATTTTTTTTATCATTCTCATTAAAACTCCAATCATTTTTTCTTTACCATAATGGTTGATTCGGAATATATTCTGACAGGGTTAACTATTATTTAGATTTTGGTTTTTCATGAAGAACTAATTCACCACTCCCTCTCAAGGGGGATACATTGTCTATAAAACTGTTCATATGAAAATAGATCACTCATAATGGGGCTCTAAGTAACAGTTATAAATTATATGATTTTTTTCTATTATAAGATTGATTGCTGAAATATTTGTAGCGTTTAATTATAATCAACAAAAAGAGTTCTTATGTTTTGTGGAATGTGAATTGCTCTTCTGAATCTTGGGATATCATTCAATTTTCATGATAAGAAGAAGACATGTGTTAATTTTAATATAGAGAACACATCATTGTCATATCAGTAAAATAAGTAGTTGATACATGTCATGGGAAAAACATTGAATATAATATTGAATTAACATCATGATATTTTTAGGGAAGATAATATAGTTCATTTGTATTATTCATAAACATGTTGGTATAAATTTCTAATATATCCATATTGGAGAATTTGTTTTATGAATTATACTTTAGTAAAGCATAATTTTTAACTCAATTCAAAGGTATAGAGATGTTCTACAACATTATATAGTGGTAGTGATGTTTATGATAGTACTGTAAGATAAATATGATGAAAATATTTTATGTATTTATGATTAGGACTTGGATGAGTAGTCCATTTGATAACATAATAAATTTTTTATTTTCTACGATGTGAGAATATTAATTTTCATAATGATAATATAAAAATTGAAAATGTATACATATATTAAAAATATAAATAAAATGAAACAAGATTACACCAAAGGGTCTATTGTGTAAAACCCTAACGCATAAGGTCAATATATTTGCCTAGATTATTTCTTATCCTAATTATTAATGACATGAAATAATTAAAATGTAAATAAAAAAGTAAAATATCAATAAATTGGTCTAATAGTTGATTTACAATACCCTTTTTAGATCTATTCCATGATCAAATATAACATGATTATGATAGTAATTCCTCACAAGATCATCCTGAAGAAGAAATAATGTTGAAAGTATTCATAATGGATTAAAATCCATTAATTTAAAGGGAGATTCTATTAAAACATGGAAGGAGAACATTATATCAATGCATAATACCCCATCTTCTGATGAGAAAATTAAATTATAGTAATATGACTCAAAGTATGAAGGGATAATTAATATCTATGAAAAATAAATTCATCCTAAAGATCATTTGAGTGAATAAGTCCAAGGTTTTTGTGTATGTTATCAAATAAGTTGCATGGAAGAACTATAGGTTTTCTAATTAAGAGTTGAAATATTGAATATGTGATGGAGAAAAAATTATTTTGAGACAATAGAAATGTTTAAAATCTATGAATTATTAATAATTAAAATAAATTATTAATAATAATCAAATGAAATTATCATGCTTCTATTGAATTTCACATGAAGGACGAGATATATCAATATATTAATTGAATCGAAGGTAAGATATTTTTTATTTTCATAAAAAATATAATTACTAAATTTGAACTTGTTATGGATATTATGGAAACATTTCAATATAACAAAAACTAACATTCTAAAACATATCAAGTAAATTATAAATCTGTTGATGATACTAGTAAATGATATAAGGTAAGAGAATAAATTTCAAATAATTAAAATATTTTTCATGATTCTTCATTATACGAAGAAAAATTTTATAAACACCGGATAATAAATTAAAAATGGTGGTAGTAGATAAAATGGGATAAAGAATGTTATCACGTCACCAAAAAAGGTGAGCATATCCAATGTTCTATGGTTGTCTAAAAACCATTATGTGATGAGGTGTTGGATATTAAAAGTATCAATACTATTTAAAAATGTAAGGTAAGGTAAAAGAGAAATATATTAAACATTAGAAGGTTTAAATATAAGAATGTATTCTTGAATTTGTGAGAAATACATTATATTATTGATGACATTGTTTAATACCACATGAGAGTCTATAGAGACACTAATATTTCCTACGAAAAAATAAAATCCTTTTTTAATAATATTCAATTCTTAAAATTACAAACCAGGCTAGAACCATAAAGCCATACTGTATTAGAATCATGAATACATGAATAGAGGGTTCATAAAATATCTATATAATCTCCCAGTTAGTTCTTCATAACTAGAACCTCTATTAGACACATTATTATTAAATCTTTGTTATCATACTCTAGGGAAAAAAATTAAAAATATATGGTGATATCATAGTATAATAAAGAAAAAAGGAGATATCAATAATCATTTAATAATTACATGAGAAAATTTTCATAAGAACATGATCATATCCTTTTTAAACTATACACCTAATACCATATAACATAATCCTGAGTCATGACACATGGCTTTGTATTCCATAGGACATTATCCATAGAGGAATAAATGATCTTGATGGATAACATAGAAACATTGGTGTAATACATATGTTTTTGGGATATATATATGGATAAAAAAATAATTTCCATAAGAGTGAAGGATCACTATGAATAATATGATCGTGGATTGAGATTACTATCCAATCTATATTATTAATAATGTTTCACTCCGAAAACTATAAAATTTTATATTACCCCTATTTAAACTAAGTTTCCTCCTCATCACAGTTCTTATCTCATGAGATATGAATAATTACCCAATTCATTTAAGGGGCACATAAATATTACCCCACCATAATATAATTAAAACAAAATATATTTGTACCAAAATACAATAATATATTCACTATATCATCACATCATAAACATTGCCAAGAAAATGAGATTCCTAAACATTTCATCTATTCCAAATACCATTACCCAAAAAATTAATGGGTTTCATAAAATTGTCATTATGATAATCATAACCCATCTAAAGAAATAATAATTTTGGTATCAAATGATGATATACCCAGTAATTAATAATTATTTTCAATGGTTTCAATCCTATATGGAAATTCCATTAAAAGATAATAGAAAAAATTTTCTTCCAAAACTGCATTTTCACTTTGAACATAAATTTTTAAAAATAAAATATTTATAAAATATCATTGAATAATTTTTTTTCAAAGTATATATAAAAAAATGTTGATAAGGCATTAATGGTTTTAGCAGTCATAATGTAGTGAAATTATGTTCATGCTATATAAAATAAATGAAATCATTCATTTAAATCTAATTTAGAGAAATTATAAGAGGAACAATGTTAAGAAAAGGAAAAGAATATTCCATTTCAAATACATTTTTTTAAAGTGTATAAAATCAGAAAAAATGATTTCAAAAATTATAGTAAAATACTAAAAAATCCCAGAAAATTTGTTTTTTGTTTAAAAATGGATATGGAATAAACATATTTTTGATCAAAGAGATAAATAAATTAGGTTTTAATTAATAACACTATTTTTTTATCATTGATAAATAAACATTGAAAAATTAAATATAAACATATATTATCTATAAATAAATAGTGTAAAATTAAATTAAGTTAATTTATTAAAAAATGATCCTATAATTTCTTCAATATTAATTAATATATAAAAAAACCAATACATACCATTGAATTATAAATCCCTTTCAGGGTTGGTAACCATTAAATCATAAGTCCGATTAAATTATAAGATAAAATAAAACATTAAATATAACAATCATAAGGATAAAAATGATATATAATTTCAAATTTTAGTATGTACATCTCATAAATGGTGATCGATGCATGACATAAAATAAACCTCAAAAAAGAATATTTCGGATAATAAACCTTTCTATCGAGTTTCTCTTTCCTTGAAAGAACTCTAAAATCCATTAAAATACAATTATATTTGTTATAATTATAAAATAGAAGCATTTACAAGATTATAATATAATATATGATCACTTTATATCATTTCAGAAACCATTTATCAATAATTAGTTATTAAAATTTTAATTTGAGTGAGTGAGCTATTTAATTTATTCATATGAAATTAGGTTTGGTAGTTGATGAAAATTTACAAATTTCGAGGTTACATCATCTAAAGAGTGTTAATAATGATATAAATACCATATATAATATTTATATAAATATTGAGGGTCATCCATAAGAGTTTAATATATAAGAACAATTTGAACCATTCATGGGGACAGTCGGTTGATTGTACGCAAGGCCGATGTTTTCAATTTTTTATATATGGAAGGAAAGAAAGAAAACTATTTACCATCCTTCAGAAAATAATTAATACAACATATATATCATACCAATTCATTTAATATATCGTTATTTATATATATGTAAATCCAAATTAAAAAATAATCACTTCTCTTCATATAGGTGGTAGTCTACACATATGTACGTGGGATATTCATTTTCCAATGGATAGGAAGGTAATAATGTTAATATGGTATTATAATTGAGTAAAAATAATTATTTCACAATATTAATATAAAACCATTAAACCCATCATAATATCTATCCAGAAAATATGGTGATGAAAAAATGAATTGTATCTATATATGAAGATGTTAAATCCTACGTAATAAGAAGCATTACATTCACTTCCTATTTGATTTAAATAAGGGAGTAAAATGGGTGTTCCATAACCATAATAGAATTAAAATATATTTAAGATTTATATTTTTTTATTTTATGATTTATTCCTCATTTTTATATTTTTAAATCATAGGAATTAAAAGGAAAGTGACCAGTTAAGGTGATCACCTATTTTTAAAATGAAACCCTCTAGATCTCCTATTATGGATCCTAGTGTATGATATTTTGGAAGACCAGAACCTCTACAATGTGTTTGAGGATGTTGGAGAATATTTTTTGGTTTTGTCAATCTTTAAGGCTCAAAATGTGTGATGAATTGAGGTTTATCAGAGCCTTCTATAATTTATTTGACGAAAAAATCTATGATTTGATAAAAGATAAATTCTTTATAAAGTCATTATAAATAAAAATACATCCTAATGGCCATAAATTAGAAGATAATATATGGTTTAATTTCAATCCCATAATATAATATACATTTTTAGGTTTATGTGGGGTTTGAAAACATATCCTTCGGTTTATCCCCTTAAGTATCCCATTTTAACATTAACTATGTTAATGATATTTTTCTTCATAAATGGTTATAAGTTTCCTTATATTGACTCTATGGAATAATAAGTAGAAATAAGATATTACTCTGGAAACTATATTATTTTAATTTTCTTATTTCAAGATTTATCTAATTTTTAAATAATTTGATAATACATTAAATCTATAAAATATCATTATGTAAGATATTGGAACTACACATTTAATTATACATTATGAAAACACAAAAAATATGACATTTGAAAATAATCCATTTATGTATAAATAATATTTTATAATTGTATATTAAATTTATGGAACACTATAACTTAATCCTTTTATAATTTTTAATATTTTTAATATATTTTTAATATATTAAATTAATATTCAGTTTAGTAGTGTTGTACAAGAATTCAAGGCAGTCATTTGATCAGAAAAAATTATAAATATTTTAAAATATAGAAAATAATTTCTTTATAAAAAATGGCTATTAAATTTCATTATGATCCTGATATTTTCCTTATGTGAACACTTAAATTTTATTTAAAACTACCAATGAGATATTTTGTAACCTTATTTTATTTATATATTAAATTTGTCATTTTCAATGAAAAGTGTGACATAAAAAATTTCATTTTAACCTAAGGTGATAATAGTTAAACTATATTAATAAAATTATAATTATGGTGAATAAATGTGACCATACCACTTAGTTTCAATCTAGATTAAACTTTTTTACCCTTTACCAAGGTGAAAATATTTACCATAGTTTTTATGCCTACTAACAACAAATAAAAGTTTTCTACTTAGAAAAATTTATCCAAAAAATTCAAAATTTGGAATCCATTATTCAAATTTTATTTCTATAGGTGACAGAAATTGATATTAATTTAAGTCTGAAAAACATGATCATAACCTTTTATAAAAAATGTTTTAATCATAAAACTCCATTTATTCTAATATCATGCTTAAAAAATTTAGAGTATTGCTAAAAATTTTAATTTTATTGAAAATATTTAAATTTCATTAATATCATTCACCAATAGAGATAAATTTAATTTGGTCTGATAAAAACACATTTCACACATAAAAATGGTTTTTTATAACACTTCCTTTTATGTATTAAAATGTTTTTATTCATGTTTAAATAAAAAAATATATTATCATTGACATAATTGTGTTACTAAAGATGTAATAGATCTAATGGTACATTTAAATACTTTTAATACAAAATGTATATTTTAAGAAGTAAAAAATATAATAAATTTCAATAAAAATTAGTTTAGATCACTATTTAATGAATAATCAAATATTTTAGAAAATTATTAATATTTCATCGTAATATAATTTTGATATGGAAATTTTAAAAATTAATTTTTGTTTTAACTACATTACAAAAAATGGAAAAAATTTAAATAGACTATATAATTAAAAATAAATAAAAATCATCTTTGAAAGATACACATTTTAAAGTATAATATAACATTTCTCAAAATTGATTATTTATTTTTTAATTATTATTCAACACATTATTCATGATTAGAACCATCATATATATTTTATAATTTAGCTATTTTAATTCATACCCATGATTGTAATGGCTACATTTTTCTAGTCATAATAATATTTCATTTTTGTATAAACTCTGTGTTACATGTATTATATGTTATGGAATATATTGTTGATTAATTAAAATATTATGTAGATACATCATCCCCCTTTAATAAATTAGATAACCATAACTTTATTTGGTTATTAGTAATCCAGGTATTGATATTTGAAAGTTACTTTGTTGAAATACATCAGTATAAAAATAGTTAAAAAGCTTCTTCTTGAAATGAGGGAAATAGAAAAACAATGGTCATCCGGAATAACAAGAATCTAGGATTCCATACAGGAGGAAGTTTATTGGAATGAAAATATGGATATGGATGAAGATTTTATTTTCTATGTAATTATATATTGATACAATGAACAATTATCTCAATAAATTTTATAATCATGATAATTTTATTGATAAAAACCATAAATTTATTATGTGTGAAAGGGAAAATCAATTCATCATAATATAAATTAAAAGAAAGAAATTATTTTTTTAGGAACATTTTACTAAATTTTATGAATTAATTTACAATCAAGAATATGAGCACTGATAAATATACAAACATGAAAAGTATAATCTCCCCCTTTAATCAATTGCCACCATAATCAAATATATTTATCCCAATCAAATATTTTCATATATGATTTTCTTCATTTTAGGAGCACTAAAATCAGTATCAAAAGGATTGAAAAATGTATGTTAATTAGTCATTACATTATGTATCCATTATCCAAAGTAAAAAACTGTTAGAATTGGTTATAATAATTAAAATATATATATAAATGATGAAATAATACATTTAACTCCAAAATCACTTGAATAAAAAAATAAACATATATTATTTCATAAAAACCCCTACATCACATATAATTTCAATAAACTCAAAATTTATAATTTTTTTATCATTAAATGTTATCCTATAAATATCAACAGACATCTACAAAATGTAAATTACACTGCATGTCAATAATTTTTTAATCCTAATGTTTATATATTCCTCGACCCAATTAATCAGCATCCAATATATAATTAGTCACCATGATAAATCATTATATAATATTATAATGTAGTGAAATTCTGCAAAGTATCAAGAATCAAACTTTTATACTATCCAGAATAGAAATCCTTATTTTGACCATAAATAAATTTGAAAATATTACATTGTAAATGAATCACATTCAGGACATTAATATTTTCAATATCCATATATCCAAAAGACAATAATTTACATATTAATAAATAATTTACAAACCTTGAGTGATATTGAAACCATAATAGAGTATTCTATTGAAAAATCACAAAATATTTGAGTCAACTAAAAATACCATCACATAAAACCTAAAAATTAATTTCAATTCCCTTGAAAATCTCCTCAACAATAAAACTAAAAACCAATGATTCTATCCTTCACCACTAAGTTAACCTCTCATAAAAACATCCAAAAACTAACACAATCCTAATTCCTAAAATAAAATAAATAAACATTAATATAATACATAAATCAAAAAATGAAATTAATATCATCAATGATGTCCTCAATCAAATTGTCATTAAATAACTATCAAATTTCAAGGTAACCAAAATTAACCAATCAATATAAGTAATCTGTTTTTACCAATTATACTTATCACATTTTATGTTTATTAGTACCATCGAACATATATTTTTAAAATCCTAAAAAATATATAATAGAAAAATTCTGATAAGATTCGTGAATCTATTATAAAAAAGATCTTGATATAATTCATGAAACCAAATATGTAAACCCATCATTATATTCACATAAAAGAATGGAATTTTCATAAGACATTCCTTGGCCAAGTATTAAACTGTTGGATTTGGTCATTATAATTGATATTGACTATATTTTACATAGAAGACACAATAAATCATAAATTATAAATAATTTTCATTGTCATTTTTATATAACAAATTTTTTTATTCATATATAACTTTCTAAATAACCTTAATTTTTGTAAAAAAAACTTTTTCATGTTTCACTGATACCTTCAGCTAAATATTTCTTCCCAAATACTATAAATATATTAACTTGAATTAAATTTCTTCTATGGTTTTCATGAAACAATATCATCCACTTATTAGTTGTTTTAGGAAACTAAATTATGTAGAGGTACTTAACTATATATTGGGTAGTTGATTATTAATGATCACAAGGATTCACATTCCATCTATTTAATAAATTTGTTACTAAGTGATTAATCATTTCATTATATATTAGCATTAAAAAATATTCAAGTATCCATCTATTTATTATACCTAAAAACATTGAATGAGAAACAACATTCACAAAGAGGAATAAAAAATCATTTATACAATGTATTAACAATGAATCCTTTGTTTTAATAAAAGACACCATAGGTTTATCTGAGGTCATTCTTGATAATTATCAATATATTAAGATTTTTCCTATACATAGTGTTATATATCATGTATTATAACTATGTTTTTTCTCAACCGAATCTCTAAAGACTAACAAAACCCTTATATGACACCGAATATAGCAATTTGACCTTTTGATACATATATATCACATCATATAAGATTAATATTCAATAAATAACATTATAATACATATTATAACCTCAAAGTATTTGGGTCATTGGAAAAAAGTGTAAAACAAAATTGGTTCATAATATATTTACGTAATATCCCACTTAACACCTCATAACAAGAAACCATATTAGTAAAATCATACTTATAACATTTCTTCATATCCTAGGTATAATGTAATTTAATAAAGGGTGAGTTCAAAATATTAGTTAGGGTAATGATAGTAGATATCTATGATCATATAAAAATAACATTAAAAAAAGAAAATGTGAACATGAGATTAATATTTTAAATGTATAACTTGTTTATAATATATCTCAATTTTGATACATGTCATACAGATTCATAGTTCATATTAAATGAATCACAATGGAAACAAAGATAATAACCCCTGAGATAATAACATCAGAATAATACATTAGTTTATGAACTATACATTAGAATATAAGATCATTTCTATAGTATTAAAGTATCAATATGAATATTATCATAGTGTATATGGTTCTCTCCCTAAACCATTATAGTTTTAATGGTATACTCCCAAGACTATCAAAGGGGATAGAGTCCCTTACGAAATCGGGTCGACTCCCCATTGCTACATTTGTTATCTCATTAAATATCAATCTTTTCCTTATACATTACAAGGCTATATAATTTGGGGAACACCCTTCATAAAACGAAAACCATATATATGTGTTCTACAAGATCATAAAGTATTAAAAATATCATCACATCACAACCCATGCAAACAAAATAGGGTTCATAAAAATTTCATCAATTCAATATAGAATATCACATGAAAATAAATGGGTTTCTCAAAATTCACATCATCACAATCATAAAATATCCTTGAAGATAATTAGGATTGTATAAATATATATTATCAAAATTAAATAATAATTAACATAAATGGATGTTATCATATATGAAAATTACTTTAGAAGGTTACTAAAACATTATTGGTTGAAAATAAACTTTCAACATTGAAAATATTTATGAAGAAAAAAATAATTAAAAAAATATTTTAGAAAATATATTAATTTAAAATAACATTGGAAACATGAAAATAACGTTTCAATTTAATTTGTAGTCAAGAGAGTGAAAAATTCCATTCAATCCATATAAGTTAAAAAACAGTCCTTCTACTATTATACAAAAAATATCAAAAAGAACCTCATTTAGAAAAGGACATGAATAGTATTATTAAAGAACATTTTAAAAAAAATTATCCCGTTGAAAAAATGTATTTAATATATCACAGGATAATATTTAAAATAATATTTAAAAAATTATTTGAAGATAATGATATAGAAAAAAATGGTTTTTATTCAGAATAGATATAAAAATTATGGTTCCCTCAATATCACTCTATTGATCTCATAAATACATAATTGGAGAAAAATTAACAGAAAATATATACTCAGGAAATATCCTAAGAAGATTTTAATTAAATTAATTTCTTGTATAACTATTATATAATTTATTCAATTCAAATTCATGAATAAAAAATATCGATTAATTATTTATTGAAATATAAATCAATTTCCACTTTAGTACCTTCAAATTGTAATCCCCAAAGTAGAATAACATCAAATTAAACATTAAATATGATGGATATAAGTTATGAATTATATAAAATTCTAAATATTATTATATACTACAAAAAATGGAGATTGGTGAATTATCAAATAAACTTCCAAAAGAATATAATTTAATTTGATAAACCCATACCTTAATTTCAACTTTCTTCAAAATCACTATCAACTTCAATAAAAAAAATTATATTTATTATTCATATATTGAAGAATCATATATATATTATTAATATCATATATGTAACCTTGATACCATTTTATCACATATTTATCAATAATTCCTTATTGAAGTCATTGTTTTTGGGTGTTAACAATTTTGTTTCGTGATAAGAATTTATGCTTTGAAATTCTTATACATGTATATTTATTGTTGTAAAATATTTTATATAAAATTAATCACTATATGAATATAATATATTTTATTTAAATAAATATTTATATTCATTCATAAATGTTTATAATATAGAAATGGATTACACCATTAATGGAGACAATACACTCTATATATGCATGAACACTTTTCTTCACTTTTCCACGTTGGATAAAAAAATGTTAAATGAAAATTCACATTTATAGAGTCATAAATACGTTATATAAATGATATCTATTAATTAAATCTACCTCTATTTTCATTCAATTAAAATATAAATGGAAAATTTTAAATGACATCACTTCTTGGTTGTGGTAGTCCGCACGTATGCACGAGCAACATTACCATTTTCTAAGGATTTGGAAGGTTGGAAGTTAGATGTGATATTATCATTCCCAATGCATAATTATTTCATATATATCATATATAAACAATAAAAAAATTATAATACCCCTACATAAATGATTATTTGGATAAATTATTTGTATCTCTACATGTAGATAATAGGTCAAACATATGTATGAGGGATACTTTCACTTATCATTTGATTGAAACAAGTTAGATAATGGTGTTTTTATAATAATAATAATAAATATATTTATGATAAAAAAATAATTATTATATGATAAATACAACACATTTAGATCTTGGAAACTAATAATTAAAAAAACATAATCAGTTAAGACGAATATTTCATGTTTGAATGTACTCTTTTAGATATCCTTTTATAGGTAATTTTCGTACACATTAGGGAATACTAGATCCTTTATTATTTTTTTATGATATAGGGGAGGTATTTTTGTGGGTTTTGGTGGAGATATATGGATAAATGCTGTTATGATGTAAGAGAAGTGTTTACATTTTATAATTGACCTGCAGGGAACAATTTCAATTTCATAAAAAAATGGAATATAAAATTTTCATTATCAAGACAATTAATTAAAAAAGTATGTATATTATAAGATAATTTGGGATATAATTATACTACCATAGTCCCATTGAATTAGGATAGGTATTATTTTTCTTTTAAACATTATCTTTTTGTTTATCCCCTTAATTTACTCATTTTAACATTAACCCTGTAAAAGAAGATTTCACAGAAAGAGATAAAATTTTACCTAGAAGATAGGTATAGAATAATAAATGTAAAATACCGGAAATATTAGACTATATATTTTCTTAATTGGCCTCCAGAAATATTTTTAATATTTTTATATAATTGTTAACTTATTATTTCCATCAAATAAAATTTAGGTCAATACTAGGACAATTCCTTGTAATTTGAATTTAAAGAAACCATGAAAAATTTATAATTACTAGACATTATTTTTAATTATAAAAAATATTTTATATTTTAAAAAAAAAAATCTAGAACATGATAAATATGTAAAATTACAAAACTTTTAATATTCTTTGAACCATTTAGTAAATTTTTCTATTAATTGAATCATTACACTTTTAACATTGGGAAGGAATTGAAAGTAATTATTTATTCAATAAAAATTATAAATAAATTATAAACATTAATAAAAATTAATTATTCACAAAACTAGAATTAATATTCATCCACCACATGATTTCATCCCTATGTAAACATATAATAGATATTTATATTTTAGGGAGTGTCATTGTTTAACATTATTTGAATAAAATAAAATATATTACATTTTCATGGAAACGTTTCTCATAAATTACTAAATATATATCCTAAGGAGATAAGTGGAATACAAAATTCAAGAATATTATTTATGATAATTAATGGTTATCTAAAAATTTATTATTAACCTAGAATAACCTGATTTATACTTTTCCTTGGTAAAACATTATACCATAGTTATTTTCAATATTAAATAAAAATAAAATATGTATATATACCAAATTATAACCTACTAATTCCAATCAGGTAATCAATTTTTCATGAATAAATTTATATAAGTGAATGAAACTAATTTTAAATAACATTTACATAACAAAAAGAAAATGTTTTTTTATAAAAAAACAATTTTAAAAATTATAAAAATTTAAGTTTTATTCAATGCATATAAATTGTTGATGAATGTATAAAAAATTACTAATTGTAAAATTTATAAATTTCGTTATGATAATTCAAAAATGGTGATCAATTTAACTTATTTATAATAAATCATATTGTGTGAATAAAAATATTGTTTCTTGAAATTTTTTTTTTATAAAAATGTTTTTTACTAAATTACAAGATAAAATTTATTCTTATAAAGTAAATTATATTATTCATAATATAATAGAAATATTATTTCATTTAAATCGGAATTTTTAATCAAATTACCTTTGTAAAATCATAGAGAAATAATTTTCTATAAAAATAATTATTTCCTATTATTCATTGAAAAATAAAGATGTTTATAAAACTCTAAAAAATCTATCCTAAATAATTTTCGCACAATAAAAAAAATAAATTTATTTGTTCATATGAATTTGGTAAAATTGGGAAAAATATTAATATTATAATTTCATAAAAATCATTAAAATATATTTGTGAGGGATTCCTACTATGAAGAATAATATAACATTACTAAAAATTGTATTATTATTTCATATGATTTAATTCATTAATTGGAATTGTATAATAAATTTACATATATTTGAAAATAGTGTTATTTATATTAATACTTAGAATTCAATGGCTACACATTACCATTCATAATAATATTTTTTGGTTGCTTAAGATTTGGGTGGAGTTTGGCATATAATATAGAAAATAATGTTCTAATTTTAAAATATCATGGTATTGTATACTTTAATTTAAAGGAACATTTTGGTGTTAGAGATTATATTTAGGTAAACAATCAATTTTCTAATATAATTTCCCAATCCCACAATCCAATAGAGTCCATTAATTATGTGGTATAAAAATTTAATTCATATAGGGTAGTTGAGGTAATATCCAAAAGATGTAGTTAAATTGAAAAACACAATGAATTATATTTAGGAATCTTGGGGGTAGTTAGATCAACTGGTAAAACATCTAAAAAATTCCCCAAATGATCCTATTTTTTTGATGAAAATGCAAAATTTCAATCCTGGAAAGGGGGGGAATAATGAATAGCATGCAATGAAGGGTGAAGTTTTATATAATTATTTAAAAGAATAGATTCCAAAAAAATAAATAATGATTTATTTGAACATATCAAAGATAAAATAAATATCCTGAAAATAACTAATGGTTTTTCACTGGAGCAATTATATTAAAAAATAATGTATAATTCAATGAAAATTAATTACAATGCACAAAAATAGATGAAAACATTCGTCAATTTAATGAAATCCAATTTTTTCATGGGATGAAGAAAAATCTCACGAGTTTCAATCAATTTGTATTATAATGTGTCTGATGTAATGTTTCATAATAATAGAAGAATTATAATGTTATCGATGAATGGAACAATTTCGTTAAAGGGAAAATAAATAAGTTGTGATCATTTTGAGATCTCTAATTATCAATAAACATGATGTAGGACAATAAATTAGAATAATAAATTATTTAAAATGAGACATTGACATTAGAATAATAAAATTAATATGTTATAAAAACATGTGCTATGAAAAATATTTTATATATAAATTATGATATAATTTACACTTTTGACACATTTCACAATGGGAATTTTGTAAAAAATCTCTAAAATACATTAAAAAATTAGATAAATAAACCACATTAGTAAATACACTTATGTACGTTTGACTCGATGAGTATGATCTCATCAAATGGAGATAAACATTTCATGATTTGTTTTATGATTTCACTAATTTGAAATTTATTTATTTTATGATGTTTAAATCAAAAGACCTTGAGAGATTAGTGATATGATTATGGAGTGATGAAAAAATTCATGTTCATTTAGTATATTTTTATGATAATATTTACCTAAATATATGATTGAATATTGTGATGAATATCATGATAAGTATGTAGTTGGTAATGAATAATTTCTATAAAAATTTAATAGTAAAATGTATTACTTGGGTTACAAATCAATTTTAGTTGGATGTGGGAGGAAAAATATTATCTTAGCATAGAATCTCAAAATTCATTATGAGACAATCCATAAAAATCGATATTCACATCTTGAAATTATATTTAATCTCATCGAATTTTAATCATATATTTTATTACTTATGATTTGGTAAGATTCCATTCATGATAGTCTTTAATGTATTTAAAACAAATTATTATATCATGATCATTATATGACACTAGTAAAATTTTGTAGACAGAGCCACCAAAAATATAGTTTTGTATGGACAATATGTGGTAAAAGTAAGCATTCTAAATAATGAATATGATAATAATAATTGATTATTATAAATTAATTAGGTCTGCAAATAATAATAACTCAAAAAATTCACAATATATTAATGATGATAATGATAATGATGAATCTTTTATAGAAAATTATAGACAACATTATAGTTTATAAAATGAAAAATAATTATTTCCAAACACATGTTCTTCTTATAATTTATATAGTAATTTTAATTTAGTATGTTAGGAGGGAATATGTTCATAATACATCAAAATAATTTTTACATGGAGAAAATTCTATGAGAAAATATAATTTTTTTTTAATCAAAGAGTTTTTTTATGGAATCCAAATCACAATACCTTTTTCATTAGTCGATAAATGAGTGTTGATAATGATTTGCAACATGAAAATAGAATTATGGTGATATAAGAAGAGTTAAAAAAATTTGGTTGAATGAAACAATTTTTCATGACCCCCAATCACCAAGGTACCCCTCATTGGAAAATATTAAAGGAAAATAGATATTAACCCATTAGATATATTTTTGTTATCACCATGATTGATGACTAGCACAGAGGTTATACAAATATCAGATAACGAAGGTATTACATTTAAAGAGTAATGTTAGATGATGGTATGGAAAGAAAAACACCAACCACCTCAATATCATTAAAGAAAAATAAAAACAAAACTCCATACCAAGATTCATACATAGAGTATAAAAATAAATAGAGATTCATAAAACGAATACTAAAATAAAAAAAACATTTAGAAACAACTCAATGATAACTCCAAAATTTGGGATATTAATTTCATGCATGATCCTAAATGTTATCCTAAAAGATTTAATAATTGTTTTTATATACATTGTGTGATTATAAAATGAATAATACATAATATCACAACCAATGTATCATGTCTACATGAGAAAATAGAATTCTAATTCACTGGTTAAAAACAACAAAACCAACATAAACCTAAATAAGAAAATGAAAAAATATCATTATCAGCATTAAATAATCACAAAACAAAACATATAATATATTGACATAAAAATTTGAATATAATTAAATTTTACACCACCCCAATTGTTCATGGGATTCATGCTCACATTATACATGAAACATTTTGGCCCTCTCAACCATTCTATAATAACCATTTTTTGATGACACATGAAAAACCACAACACATCCCACCCATAGACACCTGGGTGACCACATCGCATACATCCTGATGAAACACGAGTGGCCACATCATACACAATCTTGTTCCACAAAACCAGTATTGTATGGTATCACTAACAAGATGGAAATATCTCACATGAACTATTTTTAAATAGAAATACCCTCACAACAAACAACCTCATCGTATCAAACAATCACCACTTATAGATAACTTTTTTTACTTCTAGCCTTCATAACCTAGAAATATAAATATTGTCTAGAATAGAGTTATTGTATTATAGATTCACCAAACATTCATCCTCACCATCATGGATATTGGGAAAAATATCCAAACACCAATACTTTTGGGAGTTTATGTAAACACATGACATAGGTTTGGTGTGTATAGAAATCCCATAAAAGATCATTATAAATATGTAAAAAACTAGCCCATTCTTGGGGTTCCAAATAAGTCCTACAACATATCTCATTAAATTTCAAAAAATATCTCCCAAATATTATCACTATATTTTACACTTTTAATATATCACACCACACAATCAATCCTTACACATGCAACATTAAATAATTATTCCGAATGAAAAGAATTTCATGATTTTCCAAATACCAACCACTTCAATTTAACATGTTTTTTTTTAAAAATATAAATACATAAAATTTATTATCAATTTCAAAAATAAATTTATTTTTATCATTTTTACATTCAACCCATGTTCAATCTTATATAAATATTGTAGGATTATTCCATATCTACCAAGAAAATACACAATAAAACATAAAAAACATCCATATAATTCCATTGATTCCCACATCACAACCATCAACTATAACATGAACTACAAATAAAAAACACCACACATCAAAACATTTTCAATTAAGAATGGATTTTATCATGAATTATTATTTTCAATGGTATTTTGATAGAAATATATGTTTACCTTGGAAAGAGATTTTTTATCGAAATATATGTTACTATCATTAGTCAGATGACTTGATTTTATTCAAAATATTACAAGAATATATAATCCTCAACATAGTTAAAAAATCATGACCATCAAGTAACACAAACCATATAGTAAAATTCAAAATAACAAGTAAAACTCATGTAATTTCGTCCCACTCCATTTATTTTTAATTATCCATATTAATTATCATAATTATAAAAATAAATATAATTCCCCCTAATGAAATAAAAGTTAATGATATTACGAAATATACATGTATATAAGTAAATAGGATTTATTTACTACCACAAATGAATCTTTACATATAATATCCATATAAAAAGGAAGAATCAAAATCTTATACCCCACCAATCTCAAAAGAAACACCATTAAAAAATATATCAAAAATCCCACTTCAATAAAACCCAGAATGAAGGTCAACTCAAACAACCATGAATTTTAAAATAAATGTGAAAGGGATGATGGGAGGAATATGGAAATAGAGGGTTACCTCTATCTAAGAGACACAAAAAAAATAATCCATGATGAACATATGAGTTCAAAACACTAAGGGATGTAATTGGTTAAGGGGATCATGTGAAGGGGTGAGCTAAGAGTTGACGAAATACATATAATACAAAATAAAGGTGTGGTTCAGCTCTGTTTGATAAATACATTCCAATAACCATCACTCTGGCTTATTGATTCCCCTAAAACACTATGTTGACCAAAAGTTAAAACATTGTATAATGTTCACATGTATAATCAGAATTTTCTACCAGTTTTAAAAAAGGTTTTAACATCTATAAAAACATAGACCATGGCATGGTCCAAAAAATAGTGGTTATTTATCTTGTTTCGATAACATAGCTCTAAAATGTAATCCAATTTTTCTTCATTATTCCCATGTCCATGAAGTAATGAGACCCTATACAAAATTTTATATAGGCGTTCCACCACAACATTTCACCAAATTACAATCCCTCCACTAGGAGTTTTAAATTTCCCAATAGAGTATAGAAAACCCATATTTTAACATTCCTAGTAACATTGATCCCTTAAAGAAGGGTCATATATCCAGTTTTACATAGGATCCCACACAGGACAACACAATCACCACTATAACTACATATCCTTTTTAAATTCCATGATTACCCTAAAAGGGCCCCTCAATGCTCTTTATCAAAAGAAAAATATCCAAAAAATCCAATACTCTAGAAAAACATTATGTAATGGATGATATTTTCTGCACTATTACACCAGAATCCTAACTCACTATTCTCATCCATGTTAATAAAAATTAATCCTTAAACATGTGCATTAATATGGATCCAAATGAAAATATTTAGAGATACCCAATAGGGACCTCATTTGAAAAGAAACACTTCCACCATATCACCCTAACCTCATGCATCATCATCACCACACACCCAACAAAAACACTATTTGAACCTCTACCAATCCCAAAAAGACTGTAATAACCATCACACAACAATACCCTATGATAAAAACATGTAAAATGAATCATTATATGTATATATTTATAATCATGTTTCATGCTTAATCATCTTCTCAATTTTTATCATTTCATAAAAACAATGTTTCTTGGATGGGATGGGTTATTCCCTTATTTTTATATGACGACCCATAACACACACCATTACTACGGAAGATCAACATTTCATCAAATATCACAACTCATGGATTAAATAATAAATAATGTACTTAATAACTCAAAACAAATCATGGTACATGTAATGAATTTATGTCCCATAATCCCTTATGCTCCCATCCACACCACTATGCTTCCCCATCACAGAAACCAATGGAATAGTCCATCGACATAAACTCTTATATCGTAAATCTATTATAACTTCTTAGCACTCATAAACTAACACATCATCTATTATATATAATTATCTCAAATCAATCATATGGGAGTACTCATTAAGATATCGAAAAATTAATGACATGTAGAAGACCTCATGGATCTTATCAAACCATAGTTGAAGTGTTAACCTATAAGCTTCCACACCAACATACTTTGTCACCTCAAAGGGTATAACAAATGAGGGATAAATATTTCTCCCCCTTTAGATATATGATTCCACTGAATAGGTGAATGGATTAAGAGTACATGATCCTAAAAAACTAAAAATAGGGGTAACCACTTGTAATAAACATTATATGTTTTATGTCCTTTTCTAATTTCATACTCTCATGAATGTCATGAACCTTTTCAATCATGATCCTCAACACATCCAGACAAAAAATAGGTTAATCTCCAACCACAGTCCATCACAACATTGACTGGAATAATATTCCCTATAATTCTTTAAATGTAGCCATTCTGATCAATGATTTATAGATTTTTTGTAAGAGAGTATAACCATATAAATTTTCAAAAAATAATATCCACTACAATCATGAATTCATCCTCAAAACTTATCCTAGAATGGTTGTATGTTATGCTTCATATCTATATTTGGCTGAGGGAGGAATGTATATTAGAGGTATTACTAAATGGAATATGGATTTTTCAATTCACTATAGATTCATAAGGCATAATTATAACCATGATATGAGACATTGGGCCTATAAAATCCAAGCCACAAAATATAATAATCCACATACCTCCTTGAAGAATGATCTACCATACTTGACTCATTTATTTGTAGGAATTGATCAAACATCATCAAATGATACAGGATAATACAACTAGAATAGTATTCTATTTGAGACTAGGGAAATATAGTGATAAAATACCTCAATATTTTATCTCACCTAAAATCAATGATGTACTAGGATTGGATAAATACTCTTGGGACATGATGTTATAACTTACTTTATAGAAAACCATATAGCGGGGCATGAACTCTTCCATGTCACAATTTATCCTGCAGCAAATAACTATAGACACAAAATAGGATACATCTTAGATACTCCTAGGTGAACAACTGAAGGTGAGATATGAAACTCCAGAAGTAATTCCTCATGATACACCTCAAAAGAAAAAAAATACCCCTATAACAACATCTTGTTTTAACCATACACTTACTATCCCACTAGGGAATCAGTATGGCCAAAATGTCAGGCATTACCTCTACCTCTGAATCTCTCTACTGTGAATCCTCCACCTCCATTATTTAAGAATAACACATCTACATCCAAAATAGGAAACTTATATAATAAATCACTCCAATATCATTGTAAATGGCTACCAATATATTAACTTCCCTCCATGAATCCATTGAATCCAAAAAACCAACCCCTTACAAATTTCTACTCTATACATCATCCATGACTTTACCCATACATTAGGGGTCCACAATCTTAATTATTAAGTCTTGAGGATAATATATCAACATAATTTGTCATAAATTCAGGTTTCACTAAGGGAAATTATACCTAGAAATATTATTATTAGTAAATATTAAAACATGTTCCCTGATTAGGAAATGTCACTACACATGTTATGAAAAGACAACAAGTAGTTTCTCCCAATCATGGTTGAATTTTTATTCTCAATGGGAAGTAACTACCTAAAACCATTTGGTTTTACCAAATTGTCTATTTTCAAGAAACATCCCTTTTTAAAAAAAGGAATTCAACATATAATAAATATAAATAACCAATTCTTCTTATTATTCAATCACTAGATAAAATTCTCAATATCACATAATGGTAGTTAAACCTTGAAAAAAACTAACTACCCTCGATAAAATAGTGATGTTTCCTATTAATAATTGTCAATGGGGGTGATTACATTGTAAATATAACATACACCACTTGAAAAAACCCATGATCCAGAGGAAACTATAAACCAGTACCACAATCATGTGTCCTCCCTAAGAAAAAATTATCTCACCATTTGATGGGTATATGACCACACACTATTGGGATAGAACATTCCAATGTAAATAAACATCCAATTTTCAACATTTTCACTTGTAAAACATTCCATAGTGATGGAAAAATAAAAGGAACTATAAGTAATATATGATATTCTTAATGTTATTCTCTTCATACCTCTAGTATATCATTATGTAATTGATATAAATTTCTAATAAATGTCTATTAATTCATGGAACATGGAGTTCATAATCCCCATTGAAAAATAGTTTATTCATGACACCGAATGTTAGGAAAACAGATTAAAATTTCCTATACCTATTTTAAAATACAATCATTGGGATTTCCTCCATCTTCAATCTTATCTGATGGTAACAATATCAAAAAAATCATAGAAATTAATGTAATTCCAGTCAACTACTTGAAATGACCATAAATCATTTTGTGGGTGTATTGGTATTTTTCTGTCATCGTATTCATCCTTCAATATTATAAAAGTATCCTAAAACTAGCATCTTTCTTCATAGAATATAACACTAGGTCAACCCATGGAAATATAATGGTGATGAACAAACCTTTCAACATAAGGCTATCTATCTAAATCCTCACATCCAATACCATAGATGGTGACATCTAATAAGGATGTATTAAAATTAAAAAAGAATATATCTATTATTATATCCACAATATGACATTATGGTATTGAGATATTACCCCGACACCATTAAGAATGTTATATAGAAATTACTCAAATGTTATGGGATCCTCCCCCATCCTAACTCCCACTAAACATACTGATAATATTCTATTAGTGAAAATAGGGGCTCCACATGTTTATTTCCAATAAGAAAACATCACTGTGAAATGAAAACAATATAATTACCATCCACATCTCAAACTATTACCCTAATATAGTCTAAATAAATAACCAAATGTACTAAAAATAACCAACCAGTGTTTAGGATGACAACATATGGATTCATCTATATTAACAATATATCCCAAAATGTGTAATGTTTTTCCATAATCAACACACACCTCCAACACAAATAAAATTAAAAGTTCTATTATTTGGGGTGAATATCCAACACAAGGAGAACATGATTCCTTTCCATATCCAATTAAAATGTAAAAAAAACAATGTACGAGAAACAATTTAGTGTTAGGGTCATTAATCAAACAAGATAGAAACTATATTAGATAATAAAATTATTGTACCTCTACCGATTGCAGGAACCTCTGGAATTATCTCCACCATGGGTTATAATTTTTCATGTTATAAACCTCTACCATTATAGTGACCCACACTATTCATACATTTATACTAGATCATTTGAGAATAATATTAATTAAATATCAAATTATTCATTCATGACTCAGATAATCCTATTTATTTGGGAAAAGTAGAAACATAAACAATGGATTCATAATATTTTTACATCAATTATACTGTATCACATTATAACTTAAACCCATCATAAACATATCATAAATAATACTTACTCATAGCTAGGGTAAACTAATCATAATATGGGATGCTATTTGATGCTCAGTAAGTGTAAATATTGGAGATATCATTTATTATATAATAATAACATGATAATAATGGTATGAAAACATGATAATATTATTTGAAACTTATACACTCTTTATTATTGATCATAACCATGAGTTATGCGATTAATATTTGATGTTAATAAGACATGAATCCAAAATAAATCAATGAGCATGATCCATGAGTGCATAATACAGGCATAGTACATGGATTTTTGGCATACTAATAAACAAAAAAAATTGTTTCTTTTGTATTCTGGGATCATTTCAATGTCTATGAAAAGGGATAGGGTTTACTCCTCAAAACACCATTGTAGTCATGGTTCAGTCCCAGAAATATCAATGTGGACCAACACACTTGCTGAACTAGGATGGAATCCTCTTATAGTCCTATTAATATCACAAGATAACCATATTTACTCAATAAAATAGAGGGAAATATAGGTTTCACCATTCATATAATGAAAATCATATATGCATGTTCAACAATATCCGTAAAAAATAACATACCATAAGCGATAAAATAGTTGGGTTAGATAGACATTCCATCATAGCATATCCCATAGAAAAGAAATAGGGTTCCTCAACATGTTATCAACATGAATATCGACTATTAAGAAAAATAATAACATTAAAAACATTGATCGGATCCCTATTAAAATTTATGTAACACTAACATTTGTTGTAGGTTATGAATAGTAATTCCACAAAAATTTCATTAAAACATTCTCAAGGAAAAAATCATTTTCATATTAAAAGTAAATTATTTAAAAAAAATTAATTTAAATGAAATAAATTTATTTAAATATAACCATTTAAAATTTAAAGTGATGTTCCAAATAATTTAGTGGTCATGATGGTAGAATTAATTGCAAGATCACAGTTCTTATTTTTAGGTATGTTACTCTTTTCAGGTAATTTTTTAGAAAAAAGATGAGTTTCTAGAAATTTTAGGAGTAAATGCAGTGTAACATAAATACACATTGTGTACCCAGTTGTCACAGGTGACTATGTGCGGGCCATGTAACGGCCGATCACATGGCCGTGTGTAGTGACCTAGATACCACCTAAATAGGTGTCCATAAAAGGCAAGTACACACTGCGTACATTTAATGTACACGCCGTGTAATTTCTTTTTTCATTAAATGGATCGGGGTCACGTCTAATTCATAGAAAAAAATTCTTCTTTTTCCGTCTCATCCAGGAGAATCCATATGATTGTAGATCATCTCTGAGCCCTTGACTCGCAGTCTGTTCTATGATTCAAACTCCATCGATTGTGTTGTAATCGCATCGGTGAGTTCGCCCTTCTTTGTGGACATCATATATTTATATCTCCTCTTCTGTGAGATATCCTCGATTGAACGTTTTAACATTTTTGTAGATCTACAACATTCAAGGGAAATCAAGGCTAGAGGTTCACGTATATCATCTGTTTAATGTCGATGTTGGTGGTTTGTGCATTTCTCTAGATATTCATTGAGTTATATGTGAAAAAGTTCTAATACCCTTCTTTGGGGTATTGAATATTTATGGTTTTTATCCATGTTATTGCCTACTATGCCTTGTTCATTTGGGTAAAGGATAATTGTTGTGAATAGGTTTAACCTTACCATGATATGGATGTTTTTTCCATGTATGATAGTTATTGACCATTTGGTTTAGGTTTCCTGTTAGGATTCTTTGTTTCTATGCCTTGTAATGTTAGGTTGGATTGGTTTTATCGGATATGTTGTGCCATGCCTTGTATCTTTTTAGCTAAGTTGTACTTTGAGGTTTGATTTGGCTTCTGATTATCTTTTATATACGATTTCTTTAAATGGGGCTACATAAACATGGTGTAGTGATACCATATGGAAAATTGACGTTTAGGGTTTTCATAGAGTGGCTGTTATAATTATCATGATGTGATAACATAGGGGGATTGACGTTGAGTGCTCCCTCAGAGTGTCAATAGTTATGTTATGAGACCACTAGAGGAATTGATGTTATATTCTTCCTCAAATTTCATGTAGTTTACCGTTAAATGACTATAGGGGGAATTTATAGTGAGTCTTTACTCAGAGAGTCTTTTATTATACATGAAAATATAGGGAATTGACTGTGAGTTCTTATTGAGAGAGTATTCGTTATAACCTTTCTTTAAATTGATCCAAAGGGGTTAGGCTCTGATAACAACCAAGAGGGTTACATAAGATTGTTATCTAACCCAGATGGGATTTTTGTGAGAACATTCCAAAAGGATTTCGTGTATATGTAATTGGTTGGATATATTTTTAAATTTAAATTTATTGTAATTGAATTTGTAGACTATTTACTTTTGAGTACTTCTATATTTATTATTCCTTTTTAAATTTTTCTGCCATATATTTTCACTAACTGTTAGGCATAAATCATTTGGTGTTTGTCTATTGGGATTCATCTCAAACCCTATTTTGGTCCTTCTTTTAGGCCCAAACAGTTTATATTGTTGCAGGCTTAGATAAGGGCAAGTTCCCTTCTACTTCAGGTGCTTGATTGTTGTGGAGATGGAGAGCATGGAACCTATCTGAGGCTTGCGATGCAGTTGGAGTTTATCTATTTTCTTCTGTACTTTAGTTTACTACTGTATTCCAGCATTGTGTCTTGTTTGGCTATATCCTCAACATATGTATCATGAATATTTATATATATGTTCTCCAGTTGTTTATTTCTTCTGTGTTCTGTTATTTACTTATTGCATGATTTTAATGATTCTTTTATTGTATGTATGTTATATCCACTGCATTAATCTACAAATGAGGGCATAGTTTCCCCACTATCTCACCAAAGTCCCTCACTACTAGTCGCAACCAATGGGGTTTGGGGAAATGAGATTGAGGCCATGGGACCAACTCAGTACGGGGCACCTCTGGGTTGCTTTTGGAACTGGGACGTTACAAAGTGGTATCATAGGTATTATTTTCATCTAAACGTACAGTGGGGAGCCTATAGCTAGAGATATGATGGAATAGGTACTTGATAATAAGTTGTGCCTGAGAGTAGCTAACCCGTGTACACGGAAAATCCATTCTACCTCGTTATTTAAATTTTTCAGGTTTTTCAATTTAATAGTTGATTTGATTTCACTGTTGGGTGATTCACATGTTTTGTGAAGTTATTGTTGATATTATTAAGGTTATATTTATGTTTCAACATGATGATATGAGGTAGTGACATCTCATACAACATATATGAACTTGTTAGGAATCACATTTCATGCATTCCTGCCTGGCCATTTAGGGTGCATTAGTGATTGCATGTTGTTGTGATAAATTTCATGCTAGATATGCATGTTGTTCTGATAGATGTCGCGATAGAATACCTGCTTTTGATATGGTATTCAATTGCATAAGGTTTTGTTTGAATGAACGCCAAACTTTGGTTCTTGAGGTGTTGTGGTCTCTCTTGGATAAGAATATGGTGGATCATTACACTTTTATGCTTGAAAACGACATGTTTAAGATTCCAAGAATTGATTTGTACGGATTATGGCCCCTAAATATTGGAATTTGTCACCTTAATGTTCATTTCAATGTTTTTGGGGTTTCAGAGTAGTGTTTGAGGCTTACAATCTGGAAGAACCCAGAATATACAGCATGTAATGATGAATACATGACATGTTCCCTTCTATTCGGGAAGGAACTATTTTTCTTAAGTACATGTTCTGTACTATATGTACACATCGTGTAGACTCTTATAGTGTCACTGGCTATTTGGGTAGAGACACGGGATAGGGAAATCTTGGGGGAACACACCGTGAATGGGCTGTACATGCCATTTTGTGTAGACCTTATGTCCACCTATGTGACTAACGACACTGATGTATAAAACATAGGTTATACACGCCATGTCAAGATTGAACACGTTGTGTATAGTTACCCTTGTATTTGGCCATGTGACAAACAAAACGGGGTGGTGAAATCATTCTAGTATACACTATGTCCCTCTAGAACACACCGTGTAGAGTGAGCCATGTAACCGGCCGTGTAACAAACAATACGGGTCCGTGAAGTTCGTCTAGTACTCACCGTTTCTAGCACAAATATGTCATGTAGACTAGTTCTAGGAGATCTGTGTAGCTTAGAAATGTAGGAACTAGGGTAGGAAAGATGATTTATGTACATGTGGTGTGTATGGAGTTTTACATGACTTGGGTTGAAAGAATTGCATGCCCATGTGAAGGCTTAAGGGAACACACTATGTAGGCATTATACACACCATGAATCCATGTTCTGAAAAACATGAATGCTCTCTTTATCTTGTTCCATTCTAACAATTCTATGTTTCAGCCCTTATTAATCTTGATCTGTGGTGTGTGATTGACCTTGCATAGTCAGGACATCGAGACATCCTCCGGTTGTCTGCCAGTTAAATGTCAGTGATCAGACACCAGATATGGCTGATCAGGGACTACCAGAAGATCCTTCAGTTGTGCTAGTATTCGCACCAGCCATCATCCCAGATATAGGTGCTGAGGCATAATTCCAAGAGGGATTTTTTAGATTTATGTAGACCTTCGACGGAGTACAGAATCCTTCCCCGTCGATGGTAGAATTGGCATGGGTCATTCAGCAGTAGAATTCTCCCAATTTCTCAGGTGATGGAGGAACTCAAGCTGCAGAGTCATGGATAGAATCCATGTTGATGATCTTTGAGCATTTAGAGATTCCTACTGAGAGGATGGTCAATATTGTTGCGTATATGTTTTCGGATTCCAGCTAGAGATGGTAGGATGTGATGTTACAGGTGAGACACCAGCAAGTTATGGTGTGGGACAGATTTCAACATACCTTTTATAACTACTTCTACCCAAAGAACTTGAGGGATGATCGAGCCCAAGGGTTCTTGAGTTTGGAGTAGGGTACTCTTTCAATCATTGAATATTCTTCTCGCTTCAAAGACTTGTGGCGCTTTACATGCTTTCTAGGGGGAGACAAGTTATTCCTTGCAGGGATGATTGAGGATGGTCTCAGGAAGGATATTCGGGCTCAGGTGAACATATTCAGGTTGACTTCTATATCTTCCATAGTCAACTAGGTGCTGATCAAGTAGTGAAACCTGAGAGATTTTAGAGCTGTGTGCTAGGGCGGTTCCACAACAAAAGTTAGTGAATCTCTAGCTAATTGCAAGAGGTTCCATATGGATTCTACATGTAGATATCCGATTATGTGGGATGTACCTTCAAGTAGCTAGGATGAATGCTACCTGCGAGGGAAGGTCAGGTATAACAAGACACATTTTCTGAGAGACCCAGTAGAGTGTTGATCTTGTAGCAAAATGGGCTATCTTCAGCGCTTCTGTCACATATTCTCCCCAACAGCTGATAAGAGGTGTTCTTCTATGACTCCTCATTCAGGATAACACCACCATTTTCTCACTAATCAGGGAATTGGAGATCTCGTGACTGTTCTAGTTGAGGTGGAGGTTGAGGACATGGTTTCCAGTCTCCAGGCTTTATGCGACAATAGGGTGGATCAACTCAGGGTGGTCCGGCTGGGTCATCGGGCTGTAGTGAAGGCCATACTTTTTTATTGGATCAAACCTGATAAGAGTTGGATCCAGGACCCTCTACAGTTCAAGGTTCGATCCTAGCTACCTCAGATTTAGTTTCATCACTTTTTGATATAGGGACTTCCCATAGATTTATATCTATTTCATTTGTGGAGAGCCTTGGGCTCTGTATATTTTCTTATGATGATATCTTAATGTTAGAAACTCTGTTGGGGAAAAGAACAACAAGTGTAAGGATGTGCAAGGAGTTATCTCAGCAGATTGGTGGGTGTCACTTCAATTGGGATCTCTATGTCCTAGAGATGAAATACTATGATTTCATACAAGGAATGGACTGCTTGGTACCTTTCAGGCTTTTGTCGATTTCTGTCATTGTAGGGTGAGTTTCACGTCGCTAGAGGGAAGATTGTATATTCAAAAGGGTGAAAGGGATGTTCAAGTGAGCAGAGCGGGTCCTGATCCTCATGGGTTGGGAGGGGTTATAACCCAGTTTGATAGTCTGTATCTTGATGAACAAGTGACTTCATATATGGACTTTCCTCCAGTGGTGGATTGTTTTAGATACATCTTTCCAGATGACTTTTTAGGTCTGCCTCCGAAGCGAGAGGTGAAATTTTCAACTGAGATTTTTCCAATAGGGGCACTGGTGTCCATTCCTACATAGAAGATGGAAACACCAGATTTACAAAAACTCAATAAGTGGTCGGAGGATTTTTAGGTAAAGGGTTTCATCTGACACTATACTTCTACTTGGGGTCCGCCTGTCCTGTTTTCCAAAAAGGTGGATGGTACCATCTGACTTTGTGTGGATTATCGGAATTTGAACCAGTTGACGGGCAAGAACGATATCCATTTATAAGTATTGATGATCTCTTTGATCAGTTTCAGGGAGCCCGGGTGTTCTCGAAGATTGACTTGAGATCTGGTTGTCATCAGTTGCGTGTTGGACCATCAGATATAACTCTTACAACTTTTCAGAGTAGCTATGGACTATACGAGTTTGTGGTTATGCCATTCAGTCTCATGAATACGCCTAAAATTTTTCATGTAACTGATGAAATGAGCGTTCCATCAATATTTGGATTCATTCATGGGGGGTCTTCATGGACGATATCTTGGTGTACTCTCACACTCGACACAACCATGCCACACTTCTTGAGATCATTTTAAGTACACTGAGAGAGCATCAGTTTTATGCTATGCTCTAAAAATTCAACTTTTTGATAGACCAGATACAGTTCTTGGGTCATGTTATCTTAGAGACAAGAGTTTCAGTAGGTCCAGAGAATGTGAGAGTAGTAGTTTCCTGTGAGTATCCAAAATACTCCTTGGAGGTACAATGTTTTCTAGGGATGGTTGGTTACTAAAGATGTTTCATAACAGACTTTTCATGCTTAGAAGCTCTACTGCTAGACCTGAATATGAAGGGTGAGATGTATTTGTGGTCAAAATATTGGGAGTCAGCCTTTTAGGGGCTGATAGAGAGGACGACTTCAGCGCTGGTACTAGTTTTTCGAGAGCCGAGAAAGATCTATACTGTTTACTATGATGCATCAAGTATCGGGCTTGGATAAATGCTAATAAAGGGAGATGGGGTCATTGAATACATGTCTCAGCATTTGTGGCCACATCAAATAAATTACCTGATGCAAAATCTTGAGTTACTGTAGTTCTTCATGAGTTACTCCATCGGAGACACTACCTATTGGGAGAGCATTTTTTGGTTTTCAACAACCAAAAAATTCTCTAGTATATCTTCACTTAGTGTGACCAGAAGTTTAGATAGAGAAGGTGGGTTGAGTACCTTCAGTATTTTTACCATGAGCTTTCCTACACACCTATGAATGGAAACACAGTGTCACAACCCATCCCAGTGGGGCCCGCGCCTTGACTCCCCAAGCCCGCGTCCAATAGGCCAGGGGCTGGTGACTAGCACCGAGTAGGTGTATCACTAACATGGGAGGCACTGCCTATGTACCTGTACACACACACACATCTTCAGGCCCACAAATGCTGAAATGTAAAACACTAAGGAAAAAAATGCAATCATACAACTAAACCCAACCAACGGAGTACGACGAAAGGTAGAGTACTGTAAATGTAAACTGGGCCAGAATACAATCCCACCAAAAGCAAGAGTCTGAGAAACTACAAAGTCCAACCTATAAGCACAAAGGTACTGGGACTGCCTCTTGTAGCCATAGGAACGCCTTAGACTATAGGGAACTTAGAAAGCTCGGTCCTATCTTGGTCCTCCCTAGACTCTGTCAAAAGGCTGCTCATCTGCACAAGACACCAGATGTGTGGGAAAATCCCGTGCAGGGGTGAGTATAACAATACTCAGTAGAGGACCCCGAAAACCACAAAGAAGTACACAAAGTAAAAGTATGGTCAGCTATGCAAAGTATATGTCTACAAAACATTTATAACAAACTAGATATACTCAAAACCCAAACACATGGTCTAAAGGAAAGTCACACTACCGCATACCCCCGTTAGGGATTCTGTTCAAAGATTCTGTGATGCACTCTTTCCGGGAGAACACACTCCACAAGTCCTATAGCTCTGCTAACATCCTTCTGAGAAGTTCTGTTCATCGGGAACCATCACGAGAGATAACTACACTCATTACGGGAGACACAATCCTGAGTGGGAAATATTTCGATACACATATGAGGATCACTGCCAGGGCCATGGAGGATACCGCGACTCATCCAGAATTCACCTGTTAGGTAGAGGATCAACGCACGGTAAAGTTGGTCATGCCGATGCCTGACACTACCTCGGGTCTGAAATGGATAGAGGATGTCGATCTGGGCCTCTCGGATCGATGCCTGACTCTATCACAAGAATTCCTTCTGAAGGGATCATAATCCTGCGTGAGAGAATGATGCCTGAACTTTAGGGGAACAAGAAGAAGGGGCACTAAGCGAAACGAAAGATGTTCAAGGCACGATGAAAAAAAGTACTAAACTGTTTTCCAAAAATTACATGGCATGTAGAAATGATACACGCCGTGTTTCCCAACCCCAGGTACTTCCCGTGTACAACGGCCCGTGTCGGGAGGCTGGTCATGTAGAAAAACATAGTACATGGCGTGTAGTATGGAGTACACACCATGTCTGGGTAACTGGGGTTGGCTCCATGTACTCTGGCCATGTGCTTGTACACGGTCATCAACCCGTGTACTCCAACCTGTGCAACTTGCACACGGGGTGACCCGCACTGTTAACCTCACATGGTCGGGTAGTGGAGTACACGACCGTGTACTCCATCCCATGTCCGTGTATCCCTGGGATACACGCTGAGCTCCACGTAGCCACCTGAAGCCGTGTAGAGAATCATGTGTCTTTGTACTACCCAAAGTACACGCCGAGCTTTGAGGAAGGTCCAACACCCAGTGTGATTCTTTTCTGACCCCAAAACCCTAGCCTCCACCACCAGAACTACACGGAGTGTTCTTCAGAAGTACACGCCGTGTATTCTGGAAATTTCCAGAAACGATGCTCTTCGTCGGTGCGCCTCCTGTGCTACTCTGATCATCAATCTGGACATCTGATCGCCGAAAAACATCTAGGTTTTGGTCGCCCCGACCCCAAGAAGATGCTTCCATAATTTGTGTCCCTCTGATCGGCTCTGAAAACGTGTTCCGATTTTCCCCCATGGAGAACGCTCGAAGAATGCTTTTTACGATCCAGTCTGATTTGTTGTTCTCTATAGTCACCGCACCTCCACAAGGACGTTGCGATGTCGAACCTTCGATTTGGGATCGTTGCGTCACAGAACGGATGCTCAATGATCCATTGTTCATCACCCCGTGAAGAACGTGAAGAACGCGCGGGGAAAAAGGAGGAATAAATCCAAATAAACAAAATTGAGGAAAGAACCTCTATCGTTGTTCGTCACGACGTTGAGCCGCTCTTGTTAATAGGCATAAAATGGGGCATGAATCAACGACATAATGAATGAATCAATTCCCCATAGTATTTCGGAAGAAAAATCCCTCCCGCAAGAACGTACGAATCCACGGATCAACTTGTTTGTGGTTGGTCCACATTCGTTGTTTAAACTCAAATATGGGGAAAAGAAATCGAAATAACAACCCCTAACTTTCGAAAGGATCGATCGTTGAAAAAGGAATCGTGATGCCGTTGTCATCATGATCTTTCAACGTTGGTGCAACGATCCTTGGTTTCGATCCGTTGTTGTTCGTCATCGAGAATGTGCTCTAACGCGCCGCAGATTCTTCAGAGGTTCCTCTCTCTATGTTTCCAACGACGTACAACTGCTTAACCCATTAAAAGGGGAAACATGTTGGCATTTAATTACACAGAAGTATTAATGGCATTGACTTTCCACTTAGAAGTCATTAAGGCGCGCCATTAATTTAGGAAGCAACAGTGCCATTTCCACGCTGTAGCGGATGTTTCCTTAAATGAAATAAAATAAACCAGTTAATTTATTTTATTTTATTTTACTTAAAACGTCCGAAAATTAACTTTTTCCCTCGACTCGCGCCAGTCATGGATATCCTCATTCTTAGGTAAAGTCATCATCCTGGGAGCAACGGTGCACTCAGATTTTTAATCCAGTAATCCGTTTGGAAACTCCCACAACTGCGCACAAGTGCCGACTCACTAAACTAAAAAAAAGTTCAAACTGCCATTCTGGGCTCACTAGATCTCGGAATGATGTGTCGTCTTTGTGCCCGATCTCGAAATAATTCCATATAATATTTAAAAATAATAAACTGAAAATCCGAGATAATACATTATCCCCACCTTGGGGCTTTACATCCCCAAAAATCCAAAATAAAGGCTACTCAAAAATATGAGGTTACTGGGAACGGATCTGAGCCTCCCTCTCCCACATGCTCTACTGAATATTCTTGTTGTGACACCAGACACGCACCAAGGGAATCGATCACCCACGAATGGTCCTCCCCTACCGATCCTCGATCTCCACTGGGTACTCAACAATATTCCCTCTGTCCTCGATGTCCAGCTTTCCCCAGTCGATGACATGCGATTGGTCTAGCACGTACCTCCTTAGTTGTGACACGTGGATGACATCATGTACCCGATGCAACTGTGGCAGTAGAGTTAGGAAGTATGCCATCTCTCCAACTCTGCACAGAATATGGAAAGGTCTGATGAACCTCAGAGATAGCTTGCCGCCTCGACCAAAACTCTGCAACCCTCGTCGAAGTGAGACCCTAATAAAGATGTGTTCTCCCTCCTCGATCTCCAGAGGTCTCTGTCGTCTGTCAGCATAAGACTTCTGTCGGCTCTGTAGAGTCAGCATCCGCTCCCGGATGATCTACACCTTCTCTATGGTAACTCACACTAACTCTTGACCCATTAGTGCTGACTCTCCAAGGTTGGTCCAGAAAAGCGGTGACTGACAGGGTCTCCCGTACAAGGCCTCGAATGGGGCCATACCGATGGTGGAGTGGTAGCTGTTGTTGTACACAAACTCCACCAGTGGTAGGTGGTCCTCCTAGCTATGACCAAAGTCCATGATACAAGCCCACAACTTATCCTCCAGAACCTGAATGGTCTTCTCCATCTGACCATATGTCTGTGGTTGAAACACTGTTCTCAAGCGCATATGAGTCCCAAAAGCCTCTTACAATCCCTTCCACAACCGGGATGTGATGTGGGCATCTCGGTCTAAGACTATGGTCGAGGGGATTCCATGAAGCCGAACTATCTTCTGTATGTAGAGGCGTCCAAAGCCATCTACAGAACTCTGCTCCCTGATAGCTAGGATATGGGCTGACCTGTTGAGTCAGTCAACGATAACCCAGATGAAGTCATGCCCCTTGGACGTTCGTGGAAAGCCTATCACAACTTCCATAGATATTACATCCCACTTTCACTCTGGAACTTCCAGGGGGTGAGCTTACCCTACTGGAACCTGGTATTCGGCCTTCACCTACTGGCATGTGAGGTATCGAGAAATGAACTCTGCCACCGCCTTCTTCATGCCTGACCCCCAAAAATGACTTCGGAGGTCCCAGCACATCTTTTACACTCTAGGATATACTACCAAAGGGGATGTATGGAACTCCTTTAGGACCTCCTCCTAAATCGCCACTGGTACAATAGTTCTTCATTTGAAAAGAAGTATATGCTCCCCACCTTGCGAATATCCATCAGGAGCATGTCCTATGGATAACTGAGCACATAAGGCCATACAGTCAACATCCCCAAGTTGTGCTTTCCTAACTCACTGTAAGAGTGGATGGGTGACAAACATCGACTATGGGTATGCTGTATCCTCCCCATCCACGAAGGATAACAGTAACGCGGCTAACTGCTGTGTCACCTCACTCTAAAACTGTGAGCTTGACCTTCTGCTGAGGGCATCTTCCACATTGTTCCACTTTCCATGAGTATAGATAATCTCATAATCATAGTCCTATAGGAACTCTAGCCAAAACCTCTACCTAAGAATCTGATCCTTTTGTGAGAAGATGTACTCGAGGTTCTTGTGGTCAGAGTAGATAATGAACCACTCACCCATATGGTAGCTTCCCCACATCTTCAATGCGAAGACTACAGCTGCTAAATCGATATCATGGGTCGCATAGTTCTTCTTATGTGGCCAAAGATGGCGCAAACCATAAGCAATAACTGTGTGCCGCTGCATTAGGACACAGCTGAGCCCGGTCCCGGATGCGTCGCAAAAAAAAACTATGTACTCGACACCCTCCTCCAGCAATCTCAAGACTGGGGTGCTCGTCAAACTCTATTTCAACTTCTCGGAAGCATGCTGGCACTTTTCTATCCACATGATGGGTTTCCCCTTCCTGGTCAAGGCTTCCATCGGTGCTAATATCTGGGAGAAATTAGGGATGAATCTCCAGTAATATCCTACCAACCCAAGGAAGCTCCGCACCTCTGTCACGCTCTGAGGTGGCTCCCATGCTAACACAGCCTCCACCTTGGCTGGGTCCACAGCTACTCCATCTGCTGAGATGACATGTCCCAGAAAGTGGACCTCCTGAATCTAGAACTGACACTTTGAGAGCTTCCCATAAAGCTGTTGCTCCCGAAGTATGTCCAGAACCATCCGCAGGTGTCTCGCGTGCTCCTCCTCTGACGCCGAGTACACAAGGATGTCGTCGATGAAGACCACAATGAACCGATACAAGTATGGATGGAAGATCTAGTTCATCAACCCCATGAACATTGTGGGCACGTTCTTCACGCCAAATGACATCACCAAGTACTCATTGTGACCGTAGCGACATCAAAAAGTTGTTTTCAGTATATCCTCTTCTCGAACTCGTAGCTGGTGATAACCTGATCGAAGGTCAACCTTAGAGAACCATTGTGCCCCTCTTAGCTGATCGAAGAGGTCATCGATCCATGGCAGTGGATATTTGTTCTTCACCATCACGTGGTTCAGGTGCCGGTGATCCATGCAAAACCTCAGACTCCCTTCTGCCTTCTTGGAAAACAAGACTGGGGCCGCCCAGGGTGAGACGTTGGGTCATATGAAACCCTTGATCTTGAAATCCTCCAACTTCACCCTCAGCTCGTGAAGCTCTGCGGGAGCCATCTGATAAGCTGATGAGGAAATCTGTGTCGTCCCGGGGTGTAAGTCGATGCAGAAGTCTATTTCCCAGCAGGGTGGTAGTCCTGGAACATCACAAGGAAAGACATCCTCATACTCCGCCACCACTGCTGGGAACTGAGAGCTGACAACATCTACTGCTCCGAGGGTAAGGCTATCCAACTCATGAGTGATCGGTTGCACCCTCCTATGCATGAGCCCATTTTTTGCTACCTAGGTTTCCTTTTCTCTGACAAAGGAAAACCTTGTTCCATCACGGTGGACACACCACACCCTTTGCCTAAAACAGTCAATCTGGGCATGGACCGAAGATAACCAATCCATACCGAAAATGACGTTGTAAGGACCCAATGATACCACTAAGAGGTTCCAACCAAAACTCTCTCCAACAAGTGTAGGATCACACTGTCTGCAAAGGTGCGTGATCTTCGAGTCTCCTCCCGTAGTTGTATCCAAGCATAAGGATCGAGTCAACGGTTATACCGGAATCTCGAGGTTTTTTACAAGACATGTGGCTATAAGGGAATGGCTGGAACCTGTGTCTATGAGTTTGGAAGCTCAGTCATAAAAGGCACAAATCATACCTCGAACCATACCTGGAGCCCTTGGGTCGTACGCCTCGACCGCATGCAGTTTTCCCTGTCCCCATCCCCCAGCACCCTTAGCTTGGTGCGGACCTCCTGGGAGTGGTGGTGGAAGTAATTCGAAGCATCTGCCACCACCCGACGCTATCCCTCCTCCTCTTCCACATCTGCCGCCTGGTGGATCTACCTGCTCCGGTTTCTACCTCTGCCTCGGTGGTCTTTCCACCACTTCTCTGTCAGCAGCTCGACGTGTCGGGAAATCTCTAGCGAGATGCCCTCTACCGTCGCATGTGTAGCATCGCTTCTCCATAGGCTGACTGGATCCAGCCTGAGAGCACTGGACTATTGATCCCCTATCCTGGTTCCTCCTATGATGTCTCCCATATCCTGATCCCTGCATCTGACGTTGGCTCCCAGCTGCCGGAGTCTCTGCACCTGTCTGCCTGCTGCTGACCGTCGGCGGCTGTCTCTGCTCCTCCAAGAAGCTCTGGATCATCATGGCCCACTCGAGCACTCCAGCATAGGTCGATATGCATAGATGACCGACACTAGCTCGGATGTCTCACCGTAGGCCTCGCTCGAAGTTCCGAGCTCTGAAGTACTGATCTATGACCATATCCATAGAGTATATGGCGAGGTGGGTGAACATCGATGAATAGTCAGCCACCGTCGTACTGCCCTGCTGGAGCTGAAGAAGCTCCTAGATGCGCAAATCTCTCAGCGTGACCGGAGAGAACTCCTCCTTGATGAGTTGCTCAAACTCTGCCCACAAAAGAGTCTCTTCGTCATGAGTATGCGTGGTCAGACTCCACCATCGTCCCGTCGAACCCTGAAGAAGGCTCGCTCCTAGGACCAATATCTGGTCTTCCGGTGTCCTCACTAGATGAAAATCTATAGTCACCGCCTCAAGCCAGTCCTCAAATGCCTGAGGGTCAGGCTCTCCATGGAACCTGTTGGTCCTCTAACTCTGAAACTCATAGAGCGCGCTGAGTCTGCGCTTCTCGCCGGTCGGTATAGTGGGTACCACTGGCTGCTCCACTGGTGGTATAGCAGGTGCACCAACTGGTGGTAACACCTGGGGATCTGGTCCATGTATCGAAGCGTCGTCACCAAAGGGGTCATCCTCGTGACTGTGCTGCTGAATCCTAGCGGGTACGCGTCGCGGAGGCATCCTTTAAAGAAAAAAAATGTGTCACGGTCAATGAGTATATCTGGATAGCTGACACCAAGGACATGGAAAACACAACCCATTCTTATATGATGCATGTACCTTTTATTTCCCCTCAACCAATGTTTTCATGAACCGGATCGAAAAGAATGTTATCAGAGTCCTGATGTATGGATACATCGATCGTCGCACCAACAATGGGGTCCCTGGCCTGAAATCCAAACCTGAAACAGTTAACACTCTTTCCCCAAACCAAACTCACAGACTCTTGGTCCTAAGGTAGAACCGACCACCTCTGATACCACTCTATCATGACCATTCCCAGTGGGGCCCGCATCGTGACTCCCCAAGCCCGCCTCCAATAAGCCAAGGGCTGGTGACTATCACTGAGTAGGAATATCACTAACATGGTAGGCATTTCCTTAGTACCTGTACACACACACACATCTCCAATCCCACAAATGCTGAAATGTAAAACACTAAGGAACAATAATGAGTGCATACAACTAAACCCAACCAACAGAGTACAACGAAAGGTAGACTACTGTAAAACTATACTGGGCCAGAATACAAGCCCACCAAAAGAAAGAGTCTGAAAAAGAGCAAAGTCCAACCTGTAAGCACAAAGGTAATAGGACTGCCGCTCATAGCCATAGGAACGCCTCGGCCTGTAGGGAACTTAGAAAGCTCGGTCCTGTCCTGGTCTGCCATGGACTCTGTCAAAAGGTTGCTGATCTGCAGAAGACTCCAGACATGTGGGAAAATCCCGTGCAAGTGTGAGTATAACAATACTCAGTAGAGGACCCCGAAAACCACAAAGCAGTACACAAAGTAAAAGTATGGTCAGCTATGCAGAGTATATGTCTAAAGAACATATATAACAAACCAGATATACTCAAAACCCAGACCCATGGTCTTGAGGAAACTCACCCTACCGCATACCCCTGTTAAGGATTCTATTCGAAGATTCCGTGATGCACTTGTTCCGGGATAACACACTCTACGAGTCTTATAGCTCTGATGACATCCGTCCGAGAAGTGATGTTCGTCGGGAACCGTCACGAGAGATAACTACACTCATTACGGGAGACACACACCTGAGTGAGAAAGATTTCTATACATAGATGAGGATCACTGCCAGGGCCATGGTAGACGCCGCGACTCATCTTGAATTCACCAGCTAGGTAGAGGATCAACGCCCGGTAATGTTGGTCACGCCGATGCCTGACTCTACCAAGGGTCTGAAATGGATAGAGGATCTCGATCTGGGCCTCTTGGATGGATGCCTGACTATATCACAGAATTTACTCCTGAAGGGATCATAATCTCGAGTAAGAGAATGATGGTTGACCTTTAGAGGAACAAAAAGAAGGGGCACTAACGCAAACGAAAGATGTTCAAGGCACAGTGAACAAAAGGACCAAGCTGTTTTCCCGAAAGTACATGGCGTGTAGAAATGATACACGTCGTGTTGTCTGACCCCGGCTACTGTGCGTGTACAACGACTTGTGTCGTGAGGGTGGTCATGTAGAAAAACATAGTGCATGACATGTAGTACGGAGTACATGCCATGTCTGGTTAACTGGGGTTGGCTCCGTGTACTCTGGCCATGTGCCCATACAAGGTCATCAACCCGTGTACTCCAACCCATCCAACCTGCACACGGGGTGACCCACACTGTTTACCTAGCCTGGTCGGGTGATGGAGTACACGACCGTGTACTCCATCCCATGTCCGTGTATCCCCAGGATACACGCCACGCTCCATATAGCTTCCTGATGCCGTATAGAGCATCTCGTGTCCTTGTACTACCTAAAGTACACACCGAGATTTAGGGAAGGTCCAACATGCCGTGTGACCGGGTTCACACGCCGTGTGATTCTTCTCTGACCTCGAAACCCTAGCCTCCATCGCTAGAACTACATGGTGTGTTCTTCGGAAGTACACACTGTGTATTCTGGAAATTTCTTGAAATGATGCTCTTCATCGGCGCACCTCCCCTGCGGATCCGATCATCAATCCGGTCATCTGATCACCACTAAACATCTAGGTTTTGGTCTCCCCGACCCCATGAAGCCTCTTCCGTCATTTCCGGGCCTCCGATCAGCTCAAAAAATGTGTTCTAATCCTCCCGCATGAAAAACGCTCGAAGAACACTCTTTCTGATCCGGTCCGATTTGTCGTCCGCCATCATCGCCACACCTCTACAAGGACGTTGCGATGTCGATCCATCGATTTTGTATCATTGCGTCGTAGAATGGATGCGCAACGATCCGTTGTTCTTCACCTGGTGAAGAACGCGTAGAACGCGGGGGGAAAAAGGATGAAGAAACCCATATTAACAAAATTGAGGAACAAACCTCCACCGTAGTTTGTCACGACGTAGATCTGCTCTAATTAATATGCTTAAAACGGGGCAAGAATCAACAACAACATAAAGCATGGATCAATTCCCCATAGTCTTCCCGAAAAAAATCCCTCCCACAAGAACATATGAATCAACAGATCAACTTGTTTGTGGTTGATCTAAGTTCATGGATTAAACTCAAATATAGGGAAAAGAAATAGAAATAACAACCCCTAACTTTCGAAAGGATCGATCGTTGACGAAGACATCGTGCTGCCGTTGTTGTCGAGATCATTCAACGCCGGCGCAACGATCTTTAGTTTCGATCCGTTGTTGTTCGTCGTCGAGAATTTTCTCCAACGCGCCGCAGATTCTACAGAGGTACCCCTCTCTATGTTGCCAACGACGTACAACTGCTTAACCCATTAAAAGGGGAAACATGATGGCATTTAATTACGCGGCAGTATTAAAGGCGTTGACTTGCTACTTCGAAGTCATTAAGACGTGCCATTAATTTATGAAACAGCTCTGCCATTGCCATGCTTCAGTAGATGTTTCCTTAAATGAAATAAAATAAACTGTTTAATTTATTATATTTTATTTTACTTAAAATTTCAAAAAATTAACTCTTTACCTCAACCTGCGCCGGTTGAGGTTAGCCTCATTCTTAGGTAAATTCGTCGTCCCAGAAGCAATAGTGCACTCATATTTTTAATCCGGGCATCGGTTAGGAAACTTCCACATCCGCGCACAAGTGTCGACTCACTAAACTAAAAAAAGAGGTTCAAACCACCATTCTGAGCTCACTGGAACTCAGAATGATGTGCCGTCTTCGCGCCCGGTCTCGAAATAATTCAATATAATATTTAAAAATAATAAATGGAAAATCCGAGACATTACACGCATTGGATTATGTTTTGAGTGGGAGAAATCTGGTATAGGATGTTCAAGAGGCCAGTAGTGAGTGGAAGCTTATGGCTTTGTTCACTGAAATGCATTTGGAGGTGTAAAAAAAGATAGGGGAAAACGTTCTTATCTTCTATAGTTGTTACCTATAATCTTTTTGATCGAGTGAGATTGAGGACTCAATCTAATTCAGAAGGCATAGTCTTATAGGAGAGTGTGTCAGGAAAGGATCCTATTTTTATACAGATTTTAGGCTAGGATGAGATTTTTCGTTTTCATGGACACGTGTCGGTGCCAGCAGACACACACAAGGAGCTGATGCGAGACATTCATTCCTTAGTTTGGGCTATACATCCTGGTGTCACCAAGATGTATCAAGAACTACACTATCAGAATTGGTTGACATGTTTGAAGAGAGATGTTTCATGTTTTGTCATGAGGTGTTCCACCTGTCTTCAGATGAATACAGAGCATCAATGACTATAAGAGATTTTTCATATGTTACCCATTATCGAGTGGAAATGGAATGATGTTTCGATAGAAGTCATGACAGGTTTTCCGTGGTTTCCTCAAGGGAATAATGCAGTTTGGGTTTTCATTGACAAACTGACGAAGGATGCTAACTTATTAACAATCAACGAGCCCTTCAGTGTAGATTAGCTAGGAAGGTTTTACATCCGAGAGATTGTACGTCTAAATGGGGTTCTAGTCTCCATTTTTTCAGATAAGGATACCTGTATTACTTCTCGGGTCTGGAAGGGACTTCAGAGGGTTTGGGTATACAAGTAGCTCTAACTATATCATATCATCTTCAGATAGATGGCCAGTCTGAGCGTATGATTTAGGGGCTAGAGGACATGCTTCGATCATGCGTCGTTTATTTTTGAGGTTCTTGGGAGAAGAACAAACCTCTTGTGGACTTTGAATATGATAATATTTTTTAAGCAACTATTCATTTGGCACCTTATGAGGCCTTGTACAGTAGGACATGTTGATCACCCTTATACTGCCTAGAGGAAGGATAGGCAGCTATGCTAGGAATTTGACATATCCAGGAGACTACAGAGTAGATAATGTTGATTTTGAAGTGGATAGAAACTACATAGTCTATAAAGAAGTCTTATTCGGATCGACAGAGAAGATCTCTCGATTTTGAGGTTAGAGATCAGGTTTTTCTACATGTCACACTAAGGCTGGGACACATGAGAATTAGAAGATAGGGAAAGCATTCGTCGAGGTACATCTAACCATTAGAGGTTTTGGAGAGAGTCGGGCTGGTTTCATATTGGTTGTAGTTACCTCAGAGGTACTGGGATATGCAAGAAATCTTTCACGTTTCTAAGCTTCAGTGTTACTTCTCAGACTTGTCTATTTTTTTCAACATGAAGAGGTTGAGTTAGAGGTGGTCACTTATTTTAAAGAGTATCATATCCATATTCTTCATTGATGTGTGAAGGTTCTCCATGGATGGTTATTTCCTCTGGTATTAGTGCTATGGCAGTATGGGTGAGTACTAGATGAGACCTAGCAGAGGGAGGGTGATGTATGATCGACGTGGCCAGAGTTGTTAGAGATTTCTTCTTCTACGCTGCATTGATCAGGAAATTCATGGAAAAATTTCATTAAGGGGAAATTTTGTATGAATCTAGATCTCATTTTCATGTATGTTTTTTCTTTTTGGATGTTTTTAAGAAAAAGATGAGTTTCAGGATATTTCTATAGTACACGCCATGTACATTAAGTACACGTTGTGTACCCGGTTGTCGCAGGTGACCATGTTCGGGTTGTGTAATAGCTGGGACATGGCTGTGTGTGGTGACCTGAAGAACACCTAAAGCAGAGTCCGAAATAGGAATATACATGATGTGTACTTTAAAGAACACACATTGTACTTAATTGTTTTCCTTAAACAGACTGGGGTCACGTCGAATTGACAGAAAACTCTTCTTCTTCTTCTGTCTCGTCCAAGAGTGTCCATACACCCTTTAATCTTCTCCAAATCCCCTACTCACAATTAGTTATATAATTCAATCTCCAGTGAGTTCTTTGGAATCACATTGGTGAGTTCTCCCTTCTTCTTGAACTCTATATCCTGATTTCTTCTCTTCCTCAAGATATCCTTTGTTAAACTTTTTATCATTTTTATTGATTTATAGAATTCTTTAGTGATTCAATGACTGAGTATCATGTATATCATCTTTACAACGCTAAGGTAGGTGGTTTGTGACTTTCTATAGATTTTAATTGAGTTATTTGTGAAAAAGTTCCAATTCCCTTGTTCGGGATATTGCATGTTTAGGGTTTTTATCCCTTTTATTGCCTGTTATGCCTTGTTTGTTTTGGTAGAGGTTATTTTTTGTGAATATGGTTAACCTTGACATGATATAGATGTTTTTACCATGTTTTCTTTTTATTAACAATTTATTCTAGATTTCCTTTTAGGCTTCATTGTTTACATGCCTAGTACCGTTAAGTTGGAGTGATTTTATATGATATGATGTGCCGAGCCTTGTAGCTTTTTATCTATTTACTACTTTGAGGTTTTCTTTGGCTGCTGATTATCTTTTGTGTAATATTACTTTACACGGTGCTGTTGAAACCTGTTGTAGTGAAACCATAAGGGAAATTGATGTTGAGGCATTTCCCAGTGTGTCTATAATAATTATCACATTGTGAGACCATATGGGGAATTGACGTTGAGTGCTTCCTCAGAATTTCTATAGTAACATTATGAGACCACAAGAGGAATTGACGTTGATTGCTTCCTCAGAGTGTCTATAGTTTACCATTAAAATACTATAGGGTTAATTGATGGTGAGTGCTTCCTCATAGAGTCTTTGATTATACATGAATATAGGGGCAATTGACGGTGAGTTCTTCCTCAGAGAGTCTTCGTTATGTCCTTGTAGTAAATGTAACCAGGGGTGTTAAGTTGTGAGAACTTCCCAAAGGGTTACTTAAGATTTTTAGCTTAACCAGAGTGGATATGTTGTGAGAAATTTATCATACGGTTTTTGGTATTTGTTATTTTTTGGATAGATTTTTAAATGTAATTGATTGTTATTGAATTCGTATTACTCTTTACTTTTGAGTACTTCCATGTTTTTTACTTGTTTTCCATTTTTCCTTCCATATATTTTCTGTAGAGACCCGAAACTTGACGTACATTGACATTACATTACATTTGCGTAATACTTAGTACATAGACACAAGGATCGTAATAGTTTAGTGTCTTTGGAAACTCAGAATAAAATCTTCTAATCGTGGTGAAAGATCTTCAACATCTCCCATAAAGATCTTCCTTTTTTTTACCTAAAACCTTTCTTTATATCCTGGGGAAAAGAAAACATAAAAGGGTGAGCTCAAATGCTCAGTAAGGGTAAACAAAATAAATATCAATCACATCGTATTCATAAGAACATAACATTTTGGAAATCATAACCTGCAAAATAGAGCATAATTTCATAACATGGGATAAATCATGGTAGTGAAATGTAATCACAATAATCATAACTTAAAACATGAAACTTTGTGGCATTCACACATAATCATAGAGAATCATTTCTTGTTAGTCAAGACTCATTGCCAAGACTATCTTAGTGGACAAAGTCCCTTTCTGAATCGAGTAACCCTCGTTTCAGTCCTGTTTCACTGAACCGGTATAACCTACCATTCCAGCCATGTATATCTCATGAGATATAAAATCTTTACCCAATGCATTGGAGGGAGATATAGGTCCCACCCATCTTATAATGAATCCTTTCTTATGTGTGCCACATAATCATAAACCATACATTATAGCGTAACCCATGTAAAAAAAATGGGATTCTTAAACAACATGATATCATAAAACAATTCATATAAGATAAAAGATTTCATAAAAATATTTCCATCACAACATAATCAAATCCATGTAATAATAGGGATAAAAATAGAACCCTTTATTATCATAGATGGAAAATAATTTTGATAAAACACTTGAACTCCATTCTTGAGGAAAATATCCTTTCTTCTTTAAAAACATTTTTCCTTTCTTAACATGTCATACAACTTTAAACTAAAAGAAGTTGATTAAAAATAAACATGAAAACTTGTAAAGGATTATTCTTATAAATAATGTTTTAAAAATCCATTCATGCCGTATAAGTTAAAAAAACATTCTTTTCGTACTTTTGCCGGAAAAGTCAAATAGAACCTCGTACGAAAAACGACAAAAGATTCCTTTCATATCTTTTACTAAAAACTCACCGAAGGGTGAAATTGGATTTAAAAAATTGTATTTGGATGCAAATAATATTACATATTTATGAAACATGGATGCGGATGATAAAATACACCCCAGTAAATACTTACGAATAAACAATCTCGGATAAAAATGAGATTGTGATATTTCCCTTACCTTAGGTCCGATTTGCTTCGTATCTGTCCGAACCTCCTGTATAATGATTTAAATAATGTCATTGACTTATTAAAGAATCATATTCATTGTTATGATATCATATATGGTTCACTTATGACTTTATATTACCCATTCGTTTGTAAATTCCATGTTAAAGAAGCGTTTTGGGTAAAATCGTTTCATTTATCGTAGGTGTTTTGACTTGTTGTTCTTGACATTATTATTACTTATATCATGATTTACTTACTTCCAGAATATAAAATATGATTTATATATCATATATATTCAGTATATATATATATATATAAGATAGATAAATGAAATTAAAAACACCGTTCATGGAGACGGTAGTCCGTACGTACGCATGAACGCTATTTTCCTTTCCTTATTGTCTTGAATGGAAGTAAGTAGACGACATAAATATACATATATACATAAATCCAGTATCTTTATAATGTCATATATTTCATTATTATTTCTTATATATACTTTTTAATCATTCTTAAATGGTTAACATGGAGAATGAATCTCATCGCGTCGTGGAGACGGTAGTCCGTACGTACGCACGAGCGATGATATCGTTCCCATGGTCGTGGAATTGTGTTAAAGTGTATGCATATTATTTCAGTATCAATATCGCTTTATAATAATAATATATAGTTACTCATTACACCATTATACCCATCCTATTAAGGTGGTGGCGGAAAATAGATTACACCACGGCGTGGAGACGGTATTCCGTACGTACGCACGCGCGGTGATTTCATTTTTCCGTAGGATGGATAGAAGGTGAATTAGAGTAGTTTCATATTTATAATAACATATCAGTATATAAGAAATACTTATGTTATTACTTTATCATGAAACAACTAAATAAGAAGAAGTTTGAAGAAGAAAGAAATTGAAAAGATTGGTAATGGATATTACCTCTTCTTTGAAACGCCTCTTTGAATCCTCCACTTAGGGAACTAAGATTGGTCTTTGAAGAAGACCAGGACCTCTAGGATTATTCTAGGTAAGTGGAGAAGGGATTTTGGCAGGGGTTGGCCGAGCTTGAGTGCTCAAATTGATGTGAGGAGGAGGGGGAGGAGGTGTCCTTTTATAAGGGAGGAGAGGGGAACCTTAGGAATATCTCAAAATATTATTTTATATTAAAGTCAAAATCGGTTTATAATGGTTCCAAAGGGTCTTATTTCGAAGCTAAAGTGGCGATGGGTCGAACTCCTATCATCCAATAGGATTTAGACAAGTTTAGGGTATTATTTTAACCTTATCAATTAGATTTAACTCTAGGTTAAATAATTTAACTTTTACCGTGTCTTTTTGTTTTCTTTCACTATATGGTTAATACACTTACTATAACATGCCAAACGAACCCCAAAATGTTTATAATTAATATATATATCCTTATCGAAGTCATTTGGCCGAACCGTAGATTTTTAGGAATAAAATAACAATTAATAATATAATATTTGATTAAAACACTATTTTGTGTCAATTTTGACACTATTTGATATATGATTTTTGTGAAAGTCATAACAGAATTATATGTTCGAAAAAAGTTGATTAAATCCACACTAATATATCATAGTAACCTAGAAAATTAGTGGAATTCATAAAAAGTATCAAATTACATTTATATGAGCATTTATAACATCAATTATGTTAATATTTCCTTAAAAGGGTAATTACTGCATCATCGTTGTGTCATAAATAAATTTATTTATTTAAAGTCTAAAAATTATAAATAAAATATCATTATGTAGGAAATCCTTTTAGCTTTATAAGGAATATTTATAATCGAATTTATCTTATGTATAACCCCATATTAAAAATGTTTTAGTTATTAAACTTTGATTTTAACTATTTTAACTATTCATTAAATAAAATAATATTAAATGTCATAATCTAATCCAAGTGGACCTAAATGGTCATATTATATTCATAAGGTTGTTTTTGGTCGAATTAAACTTATCCAATAGAATTAGGACATGTGTTAGGGTAATAGTAATATCATATTTACCCTTAGTTACCCTATTTACTATTAACCGTGGTAAAAAAAAGTAAAAAGTTACTATTCACCAAAAATTATTTTCATCTCATTGAACCACATTTTAGTCCTTGATATTAACCGTGTCTGTCGGATTTTCAAAATTCCATTCACAGAAGCGGTAAAATTAAGTTTTATGAAAAATTCAGTTTTTAACCTACCACTTAGTGGTTTCACTATTCATCAAAAATTGAAAGTTTTCAGAAAAATACCAAAATTTCATCCTAAGCTATATTTCATATTCCGAATTCAAAAATGAATTATATTTTACAAAATTCATAACATAGAAGTTGCATTAATTAATTTTATAATTAAATCCCGCTGTTAAAACAAATAGCGTGTTTTTAAGAAACAATATCTACCAAAAGATTGACACTTGATTATGTCTGGTTTAAATGTGAAATTACATCCAATGACCAACATCGTATTAAATTTTAAAAATATATTCTAAATATACTATAAAACCACTCAATTTAATGATTTATCACTATTAATTATTTCGATTAAAAAAGTTGTTTTTAATTATAATCTAGTAATTTTCACTATTCATCAGAATATGAAAGTTATCCGAAAAGTACCAAAATTTCACCCTAATCTAATTTCGATAATACGAATCCAGAAATTAATTCCATTTTGAAAAATAAAATATAAAAAATATCAAAAAGTGGTTATTACTATTCAAAACGGCTAGTTTTAATAATATTTTAATAGCATATTGTTGTTTAATGAAACTCGTTATTGCGTACTACACACGCTATCGAGGAAGGTCGCGATTGCGTGTAATACAAGGCAAGTCAATGATGTGTGTTGTGCAAGCTCCTTTTGATGTAGCATAAAACACAAGACATTAATAAAATTAAAAAGAATATTTTTCATAAAATCTCGGGCTGTTACATTCTACCCCCCTTAAAATGAATTTCGCCCTCGAAATTCGTCGGGGTTATAAATGGTTTATTATTCGAAATTTTCATTAATAGAAACCCACATCGTAAAAAGTAATATCAAAACCAATCTTTAAAAACAAAAGTATGAAACGTAATGGTTACCCAAATAAACTAGTCACTGGGTTTCCACATAGGTGAAAATATGGACATGGAAGAGAAATCTAACCATCATGTTCTGATGGAGAGTGGTAGAGAACATGGCTATGGAAAAGCCAGCAATCACAAAGCCATAAATTTGTGACGATCTAAGGTACCATATGATTCATCAGATATAAGATCACTAGGACAACATTTTTGGTTTTCAAGATCGTTACCCTAATGTTAAAGAATTTGAATTAGAATAAATACTTACTTTATTTTGGTAAAATCTCACTGTTGTTCGCGCCTTTAACAATTTCCACTTCATCTCTTAAATAAATGAAGTTGAATTTTTTATTCGTGAAGTGTTAGCAGATCATGTGATAGAATGACGGGTCATTCCATCTGTCTCAAACAAAAGGTTAGCAAAAAAAAATTTATATAAATAAGTCGATCTATAGTGAGATTAATCAAATATGGTTCCTAAAATGGACTTATACATCATATGTCATAAAACTTAATATAAAAAAACAAGTTTCTACTAAACAGGGACTTCCTGTAGGCCAGTGGTAGGCGATAAAGGCCAGTCGCACTTCGGTTGTGGGTTCAATTCCCATATCCTTGTCCGACGTGATGGGCTGTCGCCCGTCCTGCAGGTTGTCCTTTTTCTAAAACTATATTACTATATCATCCCATCAATAATATCGAGAAAACTTATACCTTTAAACAATACTAACTTATGTCCATTCCAATCTTTAGGCTTATCCATAATACTGCAGTCCACTCTCATAACATAGTGAAAACGATTACCAGAGATTTAACACCATCGTCGATCCCCATATATCATAAGATATGTTTTGTTGGTCACATTCCAAACATTCAAAGGCCTTAATAATGTATTCTCTTGAATACCCATTGAACCATAGTGAAAACTTGAATGCAGTTAAAAGTTAACACTTTTCACATACTAAAATCCTCAAAAATCTATATACTCAAACCATGATATCACCTAGTCCTTATATCAATCATGAGCTCATGAATACTGTCAAACATTTCATTTTCTCCTTATCCCTTCATTATGCACATATCATCTACATTCCGAAAATATCTGAATAACCTTTCATGGATACTTGTACCATTAATCATATACACTTTCAAAACTCAAGGAAGGACAACAGTGTAATAATCCTTAGATGTCTCTTTATTCCATAGTACCATGAGATTACTTATACAACATTACACATGATAAACATGTCATCATTCCACTACATTCTTAAACCATTGACCGAGCTTCAACAATTCTTTCATCTCACATATCATTTGTAGTCTCTTCATCATCATCAGCATAAATACTACCCATACGACCATACTGATTCTCTTCATGAGACTTTCCCTTAGGGCATTGGTTTGCATAATGCCCGTATATTCCACATTTAAAACATTTAACCATTGTTGATGTCATAGAAATACCATTATCTTCATCCCTGGTGTTAACTGAACCTTTTCCTTTGCACTTACTGGATTTGTGTCCTTCTTTTCCACACCCAAAGCATCTTCCAGTTCCTTTGAAACATTCTCCTTGATGCCTCTTCCCACATGATTTACATAGGGGAAATTGAACTTTCTTTCCTCTATGATCATCATGAAACTCCATCTTTCTCTTATTAGCCGAGTCCGGAAACTTACCAAATTTTACTTTATTGATCATATTATGAGATTGCTGATTCGACATAATAATGATCTTTGGACTTCCAAATCCCATTTCATTTGGTTGCTCATGAAGAATATCATTCCATTGTCCATCATATCCTCCATTATTGTGAATCATCTTGTTTCCAGCCATTTTCTAAAACCCAAAATGAATAGTGTGAGAGGAAAAAATCATGCTAGGGAAAACAACATAATAAAGGGGGAGTACCTTCAATATCTAACATATTAGGTTTAATTCTATGATCATTAGCGTAGTTCTATTACTATAACCTATACGTATACTTAACCTTAGGGACATCCCTAGACATACCTTAGAAATATCTCTAGGGATCTCACTAACGTTTTCGCATCCTAGTTTCCAAAGGTTGACTAAACCTTTCCACTGATACCAACTGTAGAGACCCGAAACTTGACGTACATTGACATTACATTACATTTGCGGAATACTTAGTACATACACACAAGGATCGTAATAGTTTAGTGTCTTTTGAAACTCGGAATAAAATCTTCTAATAATGGTGAAAGATCTTCAACATCTCCCATAAAGATCTTCCTTTTTTTACCTAAAACCTTTCTTTATATCCTGGGTAAAAGAAAACATAAAAGGGTGAGCTCAAATGCTCAGTAATATTAAACAAAAGAAATATCAATCACATCGTATTCATAAGAACATAACATTTTGGAAATCATAACCTGCAAAAGAGAGCATAATTTCATAACATGGGATAAATCATGGTAGTGAAATGTAATCACAATAATCATAACTTAAAACATGAAACTTTGTGTAATTCACACATAATCATATAGAATCATTTCTTGTTAGTCAAGACTCATTGCAAAGACTATCTTAGTGGACAAAGTCCCTTTCTGAATCGAGTAACCCTCGTTTCAGTCCTATTTCACTGAACCGGTATAACCTACCATTCCATCCATGTCTATCTCATGAGATATAAAATCTTTACCAAATGAATTGGAGGGAGATATAGGTCCCACCCATCTTATAATGAATCCTTTCTTATGTGTGCCACATAATCATAAACCATACATCATAGCGTAACCCATGTAAAAAAATGGGATTTTTGAAACAACATGATATCATAAAACAATTCATATAAGATAAAAGATTTCATAAAAATATTTCCATCACAACATAATCAAATCCATGTAATAATAGGGATAAAAACAGAACCCTTTATTATCTTAGATGGAAAATAATTTTGATAAAACACTTGAACTCCATTCTTGAGGAAAATATCCTTTCTACTTCAAAAACATTTTTCCTTTCATAACATGTCATACAACTTTAAAATAAAAGAAGTTGATTAAAAATAAACTTGAAAACTTGTAAAGTAAGCTTCTTGGAAATATTTTTTTAAAAATCCATTCATGCCGTATAGGTTAAAAAAAATTCTTATCGTACTTTTGCCGGAAAAGTCAAAAAGAACCTCGTACGAAAAAAGACAAAATATTCCTTTCATATCTTTTACTAAAAACTCACCGAAGGGTAAAATTGGATTTAAACAATTGTAGGTGGATGGAAATAATATTACATATTTAAGAAACATGGATGTGGATGATAAAATACACCCCAGTAAATACTTACGAATAAACAATCTCGGATAAACATGAGATTGTGATATTTCCCTTACCTTAGGTCCGATTTGCTTCGTATGTGTCCGATCCTCCTGTATAATGATTTAAATAATGTCATTGACTTATTACAGAATCATATTCATTGTTATGATATCATATATGGTTCACTTATGACTTTATATTACCCGTTCTTTTGTAAATTCCATGTTAAAGAAGCGTTTTGGGTAAAATCGTTTCATTTATCGTAGGTGTTTTGACTTGTTGTTCTTGACATTATTATTACTTATATCATGATTTACTTACTTCCAGAGTATAAAATATGATTTATATATCATATATATTCAGTATATATATATATATAAGATAGATAAATGAAATGAAAAACACTGTTCATGGAGACGGTAGTCCGTACGTACGCATGAACGCTGTTTTCCTTTCCTTATTGTCTTGAATGGAAGTAAGTAGACGACATATATATACATACATACATAAATCCAGTAGCTTTATAATTTCATATATTTCATTATTATTTCTTATATATACTTTTTAATCATTCTTAAATGGTTAACATGGAGAATGAATCTCATCGCGTCGTGGAGACGGTAGTCCGTACGTACGCACGAGCGATGATATCGTTCCCATGGTCGTGGAATTGTGTTAAAGTGTATTCATATTATTTAAGTATAAATATCACTTTATAATAATCATATATAGTTACTCATTAAACCATTACACCCATCCTATTAAGGTGGTGGCGGAAAATAGATTACACCACGGCATGGAGACGGTATTTCATACGTACGCACGCGCGGTGATTTCATTTTTCCGTAGGATGGATAGAAGGTGAATTAGATTTGTTTCATATTTATAATAACATATCAGTATATAATAAATACTTATGTTATTACTTTATCATGAAACAACTAAAGAAGAAGAAGTTTGAAGAAGAAAGAAATTGAAAAGATCGGTAATGGATATTACCTCTTCTTTGAAACGCCTCTTTGAATCCTCCACTTAGGGAACTAATATTGGTCTTTGAAGAAGACCAGGACCTCTAGGATTATTCTAGGGAAGTGGAGAAGGGATTTTGGCAGGGTTTGGCCGAGCTTGAGTTCTTAAATTGGTGTGAGGAGGAGGGGGAGGAGGTGTCCTTTTATAAGGGAGGAGAGGGGCACCTTAGGAATATCTCAAAATATTATTTTATATTAAAGTCAAAATCGGTTTATAATGGTTCCAAAGGGTCTTATTTCGAAGCTAAAGTTGGGATGGGTCGAAATCCTATCATCCAATAGGATTTAGACAAGTTTAGGGTATTATTGTAACCTTATCAATTAGATTTAAATCTAAGTTAAATAATTTAACTTTTAACGTGTCTTTTTGTTTTCTTTCACTATATGGTTAATACACTTACTATAACATGCCAAACGAACCCCAAATTGTTTATTATTAATATTTATATCCTTATCTAAGTCATTTGGCCGAACCTTAGATTTTTAGGAATAAAATAACAATTAATAATATAATATTTGATTTAAAAACCATTTTGTGTCAATTTTGACACTATTTGATATATGATTTTTGTGAAAGTCATAACAGAATTATATGTTCGAACCAAGATGATTAAATCAACACTAATATATCATAGTAACCTAGAAAATTAGTGGAATTCATAAAAAGTCTCAAATTACATTCATTTGAGCATTTATAACATCAATTATGTTAATATTTCCTTAAAACAGTAATTACTGCATCATCGTTGTGTCATAAATAAATTAATTTATTTAAAGTCTAAAAATTATAAATAAAATATCATTATGTAGGAAATCTTTTTATCTTTCCAATGAATATTTATAGTCGAATTTATCTTATGTATAACCCCATATTAAAAATGTTTTAGTTATTAAACTTTGATTTTAACTATTTTAACTATTCATTAAATAAAATAATATTAAATGACATAATCTAATCCAAGTGGACCTAAATGGTCATATTATATTCATAAGGTTGTTTTTGGTCGAATTACACTTATCCAATAGAATTATGATATGTGTTAGGGTAATAGTAATATCATATTTACCCTTAGTTACCCTATTTACTATTAACCGTGGTAAAAAAAAGTAAAAAGTTACTATTCAAAAAAAATTATTTTCATCTCATTGAACCACATTTTAGTACTTGATATTAACCGTGTCTGTCGGATTTTCAAAATTCCATTCACAGAAGCGGTAAAATTAAGTTTTATGCAAAATTCAGTTTTTAACCTACCTCTTAGTGGTTTCACTATTCATCAAAAATTGAAAGTTTTCAGAAAAATACCAAAATTTCATCCTAAGATATATTTCATATTCCGAATTCAAAAATGAAGTCTATTTTACCAAATTCATAACATAGAAGTTGCATTAATTAATTTTATAATTAAATCCCGCTGTTAAAACAAATAGCGTGTTTTTAAGAAACAATATCTACCAAAAGATTGACACTTGATTATGTCTGGTTTAAATGTGAAATTACATCCAATGACCAACATTGTATTAAATTGTAAAAATATATTCTAAATATACTTTAAAACCACTCAATTTAAGGATTTATCACTATTAATTATTTCGATTAAAAAAGTTGTTTTTAATTATAATCTAGTAATTTTCACTATTCATCAGAATATGAAAGTTATCCGAAAAGTACCAAAATTTCACCCTAAGCTAATTTCGATATTACTAATCCAGAAATTAATTCAATTTTGAAAAATAAAATATAAAAAATTTCAAAAAGTGGTTATTACTATTCCTAATGGCTAGTTTTAATAATATTTTAATAGCATATTGTTGTTTAATGAAACTCGTTATTGCGTACTACACACGCTATCGAGGGAGGTCGCGATTGTGTGTAATGCAAGGCAAGCCAAGGATGTGTGTTGTGCAAGCTCTTTTTGATGTATTTTAAAACACAAGACATTAATAAAATTAAAAAAAATATTTTTCATAAAATCTCGGGCTGTTACATTTTCACTGACTATTAGGCACAGATCGTTGGGTGGTTGCCTTCTAGGATTCGTCTCACATCCTGTTTGGGTCATGATTTTGGGACCAAACGGATTATACTGTTTCATACATATATTAGGGCATGCACCCTTCTTCTTTTGTCACTTGATTTATGTGGAACGAGAGATCATGGGACCAATATGAGGCTTGTGATGCTGCTGGAGGTTATCTGTTTTCTTTTGTACTTTGGTTTAATACTGTATTCCAGCTGTGTGACCTGTTTGGGTGTTTCCTAGACATACGTATCATGCATCATTATATATATGTGCTCCAGCTATTTATTTCTTTAGTCATCCATTGTTTTATTATTACATGCTTTTTCTACTTCTTCTATTGTATACCTGTTATTTCCAATACATTACTCTGAAAAAGGGGGCATAGTTTCCCCACTATCACACCCAAGGCCCTTGATTCTAGTCGGCAGCCTCTAGCGTTCGGGGAAATGCGCTTGAGGGAATGTGAACAACCTTGTATGGGGCACCTTTTGGCGACTTCCGGAACCATGACATTAAATTAATCATTCATATATTACATATTACACAAGGATTAATTTCATATTTTCAATAAAAATTCAGAATTATAATGTTTTGAAAATGAGAATAAGATATAAATAAAATTCTTTTTATGAAGCAATAAATGGGAAAAAATAATTTCAAAATTATCTAGATAACATTAAAATCATTCTAAAAAACATTTCTAAAAATACAATCATATGGGAAAAAATTATTTTCATACCAATGAGAGAAATTACGTTAATATTCCATAAAACCTCATTTTGGGACCTTTGATTTACAAAAAAGCGAAAAAAAGTATTCGCCAGAAAGAAATATAGGAGAATAAAATTAGGTATGATATTGGGAGACAGATAATAATATTTCATCATAATAACATAATTATAAATGATCCTTATAACCATTGTTATTGCAACATAAAATTATTACCAGATTTTTATCTTTAGTGTAATAATACCCATGAAATAAATAACCATTGATCGATATGTATATCACCATAATATTTAATATAATGATAATATAAGGAATTCTTGTTCATTAAATGATCCACAAAAAAACAGGTGTTTTATAAGGCATGTCTTCTAATGAAACTAAACTTAGACGACAATCACTTACCACTTGGGTAACTTTGGAATGATAATAACAATTAAAGATTAAAGAAAAATGAAAAAAATAAATATCATTAAATGTAGGACAATCTTGATATAACATTTCATATGTGCTATAAATATGCCTCATAAATTAATTTAGGTACCTAACATAACATATGTCCCAAAGAAGACAATTTGAGAAAAATTTTGTAGACTCAAGTCTCAACATTCTTCATTCACATTGAAATATATTGTATGAAAAATGTAGTTTTTTATACATGTATTAATGAACCATAGTAATAAATATCATACCATATATGATTTAATTTTTACTTTTTATTACCCTTTTAGTTACAATTACATGTTAAAATAACATTTGATGTAATAAATGCATTCTTTTTCTTATATGTTTTAGTTTTTTTATTGTTGGTCCATTAATTACTAACATGGTAAAATAATAACCATAATTTAGATCATGATATAAATAAAATCAATATTAATTTTATATTAACTTATATTAATGAATAAAATCTATAGATAGATAATTAACTACAATAATCATGGAGATGGTTTGCCATTCATACCCACTAACATTGCTTCCATTTTTGTGACCAATCATGCAAAAATAAAGGTAAATTGTAATTACCCATTAAATAAATATTATTATTTCATATAAATATTTTTTTTATTAAAATCCATATTTATTTCAATCCACATGAATATAAAATGAAAAAAATAATTATATCGCTTCGTGGGGTGGTAGATGACATGTACGCATGAGTAATGTTATTTTCATAAAACATATAATAATAAAAATGTTGGATTCATATTATAATTATAGAAGAATTATTATGTCTTAAATACTATACATATAATTTAAATCCGTCATTATATCCATATTTAAGATATGTTTATTAAATATTATATAAATAGTTTCATGATAGTGTAGTCTGTTGTAAAAAAAATAAACAATTTATTACAAATTTAATTAAAGAACAGATGGATATATGCTATGTCAACAATATATAAAATCATATTATATGGTATATAAATATTTTATTATATTTTAAATATTAATACATAAATGCAGAAGGTAATTTATGAATGGAAAATAAATATCTTATTGAATATCGTTTAATTCTCTTAGAGAAATAACTTTTAGATCTCTTATTAAGGACCCTATGGTTAGTATTTTTTGAATTAAATTATCTCTAGAAAATAGATAAGTTATTTGGGGAAGTATTTTTCATTGGTTATATGGTTCAAAGGGATTATGATATCTGAATAAGTATGGGGAGGGGGTTCCCATTAATAATTGAGGAGGAGGGTCATTTTTTTAAGTAACCAAAACTATTCATAAATGGGAAGTCACTCTCAAACAAAGTTCCATAAAAATTGATTAATAATTGGGTGTGATTATTATTTGGTTGATAAAAACCTAAATAAAACATATAAATGTTTTTTTAAAAAATATTCAATAACCTATATTTTTACTTTCATTTACCACTTTAGTTTATGACTTTTGTAAATAGATTATTTATTTACACATGTGATTTTTCTTTTATGGATAATAAAGGTAAAACTTATTTTATTTTTTTGACCCAATTATTAAAATATTTTAAACCAATTTAACAAATTAAAATCCTATTTGTGTGTAAAATTAATTTTAACTGGAATGCATATAATGAGAAAACCCCCATTTTAACCTCAACCATAGTAATTAATTTTTTTATATTTATTTTTCATTGTGACCAAATATTATGTTAACATGACTAAATAATACTAATAATTATAATTCTAAATATGTATCCTATTTATCCAAAATAAACTATCCTAAGTGGCATAATTTTATTTATGATCAAAACTAAAGACACTAAAAAATATCTTGTTGGATTAAAATGTTTTATAAAGTTTATGATTTATGTATATAAAAATTGAACAGAAATTTTATTTTAATAAAATAAATTGGATTATTTGTAATATATTTTAAATAATTTTACTTTTAAAACCTTTATAACATCAAATTTTCCCTTTTAAATTATTTAAAATAAATGTCACATTTTAATGAGAGCCTATATTTTTTACTATTCATTGATAAATTAATATTTTTAGAAAATTAAATAACATATAAAATATGATAATTCATAAATTCATATTTTGAAAAAGAATTTAAATTTTAAATTTAATTTTATATAAGTGAAAAAATTTAAATTTAAAATAAGTGCACTAGATCGTGATGAATCAATTTTTCGGGAAAATACAATTTTTAAGCATATAACTGTATTAATTCGTATGGAATTCCTAGAAAAATATTATATAAATGAATAAAAAATTTATTTAATATGTAACATATAAAATTATTTATAATTATTCACAAATACGGATTATTTATATATATTAATAAAAAAGATTATTATTTCGATAAACATTGTTTTCATAAAATAATTTTATTTAATTTAAACATATTTTTATTCATTTTATAATTGATTTATATTAAACTAGTTTATTTTTAACATTTTTATACAGTATATTTTTTGTAATTTAGTTACTTCAATTCATACATTCCAATCCAACATTTATGTGATAACTACCATGTTTAGTAATTTTATTTTAATATTGTATCATGTTTTTTAACATAGTGTTGTTTGAATTGAATATTAATGAAAAAATACATTTATTTTCAAAAAATATTTCACAAAATCTAAGGGTGTTTCATTCAACCGATGTTGATTAAATTTCATCCTCAAAATTTAAACTTTTTTTTGTTAATCAAGTGTTGGATAATTAAAAATTCCTTTGGGGAAAACCTACATAGTTAAAAGGGTTAATGAAAAATATCTTAACAAAACAAAATATAATGGGTTTTTTTAAAATAAAATAACTATTTAAATACATAATATGAAAATTGGAATGATTTAAAAACATGTATTTGAATGAATATCCTTACAGGATATAACATTTTTATTTTTTCCATGAGAGAGGAGAGATCATCAATTCATTCAAAATGAATAACATTTTCACTTCATGATCCTTTTCATAATTTGGATATATAATTTTACCATATAGTTGAATAACATTGGGAATCATATATATGTAATTAGTATAATTTATCTGTTAACCAATTTCCACAAAAAACACATTGTCTTTTCCAATCATTGAGTAATCATGATGAATTATTCATTCCTCAATAACTAAAATCTACATCTAATTGATCACATAATTGGAAAATGGTAAAAAACACACCCATAAATGTTAAAAAATTATACAAAATCACACTTTTTTAAACAAGTTATTATATTTCCAAAAATTAATACACCTTTATATTTTTTTCAAAAGTAAAAGTTAAATTTAAATCATCCCATAAATAAATTAGCCCATATCAAAATTGACCTTGTTATTTACAAAATATTAATCAAGTTTATTCTGAATAACTATTCATGTTAAATAACTAGTTAGAAATTGTTTTTACATGAAACTCCAACAATTGAAACATTTCACAACATATCTTTAATCACCTCAAAATCAAAAACAAATCAAATGGATTCATCATATAATTTATTTAAAATAATTGAGTTAAAACATATATTCCAATCAATTTATTTATAACCAATTTCATACCACTCAAAGGCTAATTGTATTCATCTCACCCTTGTCTCCCATCTATTATAGGTTCATACCTCATAGTCTTTTTGAACGTGACATGTTGTCACCCTGTTTTTGGGTTATCCTTTTACCAAATCTATATCAAAAAAATTTAGTCTATTTTAAAATGGTAATTACTTATAATTTTCATAACATAAATTATATAAAAAACCATAAATATTTTTTAAAAATAAACTTATACACAAAAAAGTAATGATTTTTCATTATTAAATATAATTTTTACTAAATCATACCCCATACTAAAGGGTTGTATTTATGTAAATGTATCCAAAAACATCATTAAATTTGATAATCATACATTACATAAAAACTAAAAAATGGTTTCTATGACATTGAACATATGATCAATTTTAAACAAATAAACCTGTGAATATTTTCATAACTCTTATGTTATTCTTACATGATTATATGTATTCTTCCCAAAATAAATTATATCCAAATATGGCCCAGAATTCATTTTTTACAACACTCCCCAAATATAATTCAAATGTAAAAATACTTAATCACTTAAATCCTTTGACTTCTTTAACTTATGTTGCATAGGCCTTTTATTGGTATACTAGTTATAACAATGAAAAGGGTATTATCTATGTTAATTCCCTAGCTCTATAGGCATTGTATACCGAACTGTTTGAAAAAAAAATCTATTTGAATTTCATTTACACATAAAAACACCTTCTTTTCCATTTTATAAAATCCCATGAGTGTTTATTTTAACTTGATTTTTATGTAGGAAGGTGGATATTCTTTCGTCTATAGTATCCAACACCCAATCACACAATGAACTCTATCCTTCTTTTCATTGTTTAGTCTATTAGTTTGTTGTGATGCTTGTCAACAAAATATGTCATGAACCCCGATTAGGAACACACACAATATCATTTAATATAGTCATCATGAAATTTCGTTTCTCATCACCACATTTTACATCATATTAAATATTAATATAGTTTATTATAGTTTTATCCATTGGCTGAAACAAAATCCCATTATGTGATTAAAAGGAATCATAATGGGGAACTACAAATTCATGAATGCTAATTTATTGTATATTTAAATCATATAGGATTAATTAAAATATATAACATCGTCGGTTTATTCTAGGACATCCATGATTATAATATATTAAAACCATTCTTTGTGGGTCTTAATGGAAATTTAGTTCAACCAATGCATAACCGCCATGAGTCTGAATCCATGCATGTAGCATGCGAGACATTTGATCACCATATAGTGATCGATTCAAATCCCAATAAACTATTTTTATAGTAATTTACCCAAAGTTAAACCATTCAAGATCTATATCATCTATTCATATCCTGAAGGGGATGTAATTTATAAGAAGTCATTCATTATATATTTCTAGAAAATAACATAACACTTATCCCTTGAGATCTCACAAATGTTTTCTCATCATAATTTCCAATGGTTAACTAAACCTTACATTGAAAAAAACTATTGAGACCCAAAAATTTCAAAAATATATATCAGATAATAAGAAAAGAATATAAAATACATAAAAAATGATCCATTATAGAATCATTTATGTCTATCATATTGGGTAAAATTGAAACACAAAGCAGAAACTACACCATATGAGTTTTAAATTGTCTCCCATATTATTCTTCACAACTACAAAAATTCATATACATAACATACATAAAACATTTCATTGTAATATTGGGGGAATATAAAATAGAAAGTGTGTCCTCTAATGATTAGTAAGGGTAAATAAGAGAGATATTAATGATAAAATCAGTATAAAATTATAATAAGGCTATTATTACATTATCCTAATACTTGGAAGCCGTACCATATATATTAATGATTATAACCTTGAGTCATGGAATAAATATAGTATGTTGATAAGAGATGAATTAAAAAGTACTTAATGAACATGAACTATGATATAAAAACATAAAAATAAGTCATGGATTTTTAGCATACATATAAGAATATAATATCATTTCACTATATCTAAAATATCACTTCTAAGGCTATAAAAATGAAATTTAATCACTCCCCAAACTATCATATTAGTCAAGTTTCACTACCAACGAAAACATAAGGTGAAAATTCTCTTACATAATTTAGCTTACTCCCCATTCCAGACCTATTTATCTCAAGAGATATCACTCATTACCAATGGAATTGTTGGGAAATAAGGTTCACACTAATAACATAATGAAAATTTAACATATATCCACTTTTGTTCATAGTACAATCATCATATCAGAACCCAAAAAAGTATATGATTGTCATAAACAATTCATCATAAAATAACCCGTAGAAAGGCATTGGTTTTCATAAAAATCAAGGAATGATAAAAATAGACAATCTATGAAAAGAATAATGATTTTATCATTGGATCATATCTCATTTAAAACACAAGAAACACTACTATTTTTATATTGATAAATAAAAATTCCATTAAAATATCCTGAAAAAATTCTTAAGGAACTAATTGTTTTTGTTTTTAAATCCATTCATTAAAAAATATAAACATCCCACATGTAAACAAAATAAATATAAAAAAACCATAAAAACATTTAATGTGGGTCTAAAATATTTGAGTTGTGAGGGAGTGGAAAATATAGAAAGGTTCCACATTTTAAAAAAATGAACAAGTACCTTCTTTATATAAAAAATGATATTAATTTAAATATTTTATGACGAATTAAAGCATTGGAAAAATTTATTTAATAAATAAATGAATAACATTAAAAAAATACTGAAAACAATTTTAGGAGAAAATTAACATGGAAGTTAAATTCTATTCGATTGAATTGGGAAATAAAGTAGAAGTTATTAAAACATATTTTTTCTAACATTAGTACATATGGAGAGAAAAATTAATATAAATTTTTTATTAACTGAAAATAAAAATAGTATAATAAAATTCATACTTATCAATATATTAATATTATAAGATTTTATCATCTATACCATAATCATAAACACTATAAATAAACAATGATATTATAACAAAAAAAACTCTTACCAATTGGTAACAACTGAATCATAATCCCCATGGTATAAATAACATTATATTCATTTTTATATAAAAACAATTTTTATTATATTAATAATACAAAGAATTTATGTGTAGAATATAGACCATATTAATTCTTCTAGTGGGGTATAAGTCTTGTGTCCCATAGGAACAAACATAGGATAAATATTCCTTACCACTTTGGGGACTTTTGAACTGTAAGTCCCCTTATATAGTAACATTAAATGAAATAATAAATTTCAATAAATTTTTGATATTAATGATATAAAATTTCAATTGTTCTTTATATAGCCCTCAAAAAATTACATTCATGTATAAAAAATGTATGTCCCAAAGAAGAAAATTTTAGACAAAAAGATACAATATCTCATGTCTCAAATTTCTTTCTACACATTTTTACACCCTGTAAAATAAATACTGGATTATTATACATATTTTATATATAAATAATCATATATATCTATAGTGTAATATATGATTTAATTAAGATATTTTATTTTAAAATTATTAACAATTCATTGTTTAAATTACATTACGGTTAATAACTACTTTGTTTTTCATTTATTTTTTGGTTTTATATTTTCAATAATTTTATTAAGGATATGGTAAGATCATATAGAGAATTTTAAGCAAGATATAAATTAAAAATATACTCATTATATATATATTCATATTAATATACAAATGTTATATATAGAAAATGAATTACCCCATTCATGGAGATCGTGGGTCATACGTGGGCATAAACGTTGTCTCCATTTTGAATAGAAAGAATAAAATAATGGTAAACAATAATTTAGATTTAAAAAATTATTATTATTTCATATAAATCATATAAGTTCATCAAATCAATCTTTCCTACCTTCCGTGACAGAAATTGATAAATGAATCACATGGACTTATAAATGCGGTACTCCACCCATACACAAGAGCGATATTTTAATTACCCAATGGATTGAAATTTAAGAAGGTATATTTTATAATATAATTTAATAAATTTAATTATGACATAAATATCATATATATATATACACACACACACATATAATTTGTATGCATCATTATATCGATCCATTATACGTGGAGATGGAAAATTAATCATTTTGGATTGCGGGGTGATAGTGTGTCAAATGTATTAACATAGATTTAGTTTCCTATTTGACGGAAGAGCATACATATATAGGTTATTTCATAATAAAAATAAAAATATATATTTTACAATGATCATACTATATATTAGTTATTAATACCCAAATGAAGGTGAAGATGGTATAATTAAAAAGAAAGAGCTTAGTGAACATGATTACCTTAATGTAGAAAAACCTCTATTGGATCTATTATTAAGGAACCAATTTTTTTTATTTTTTAGAAGAAAAATAGAACTATAAAATTCTTAATGTTTTTTCATATTTGTTTTTAATTGTATTTTCAAGATAAATATCATATAAGTTGTAATGATGTGAGGGGAGGGTGTGTCCTTTTATAATTGAGGTGTAGCAACATTTTGGTAAATACAAAAAATCTATTCAATGGTTGGAAGTCACTCTTAAATAAAATACCTCAAAAATTAACAAAAAAGCTTTCTTATGGAATAAATTTTCATGAAAACCCCCATAAAAAATTATATAAATACCTTTTAATAAGGTTATTCCTTAACCTCTAATTTTATATACTTTTACAACATTAGATTTTAGTATGGTAACTTATTTTATTTAATTATGTAACAAAGAAACATATCAATTAAGGATAAAAAATAATTGATAGATAGTTTTCCACACTAATTAAAAAAAATTAAATCCAATTTATAAAATTACAAATAGATGTGTTTATAAAATTCATTTTAACATAAGAGCATGTAACTCACAAACCCCAATTTTATCCTTATGTAATTCAATCTGTTTTTACTATTAATAATCTTAATTATGAAAATAAATTAGGAAAAAAAATTTACATATAATTATTTGTTAAAATTATATAATTTATTAAATTTTAGAAAATTCATATCATAGGAGTAGGTGAATTTAATTTAAAATTAAACCTATATACACTATGAAAACTGTTTTCAAAATAACAGTTTTCAAATATATCTACTGTTTTTATATAAAATATTTAATTTATAATTAATTTTAATGTACTAAATTTGATTTTTATTAAAATATTTTATCTAATTTTACTATTATAACTTTTTTAAACTTACAGATAACATTTTAAATAAATTAAAAGAAATAAAAAAATTTCATAAAAATTATTATTTTATTATATTAATAAAAAAACTAACCATATCATAAAATCCTAAAAAAATAATGGAATGAAATTTTTTTCATGTTGATTTGAAATATTTAATTCGCTAATAAATTTTATTTTCTAATTTTGGAAAAATTAATTTTAAATAAACCCACTAAATCAAATTGAGTCCTATTTTAGAAAAATATAATTATTAAGAATGATGCACAATTTATTCACATCTCATGCATAGAAAAGTACTAAATGAATGAAAATAAATTTTGTTGAATATATAAAATATAAATTTCACTAAAATAAATATCCAATGAAGATTAGTTAAATTTAATAAGATAAATATTTATTTTTTCACAGAAACCAGTATTAAGAAAACAATTTAATTTACATTCAAATGTATTTATAATTATTAAGTTATTACTGTATAATGAATTTAAATAACATGTGCTTTCATAATTTAATTTTTATAATTTATAAAATTTAATTCATTCCCTAATATCCAATATTTAAATAGTAACTATCATATTAAAAAACAGTATTTTAACATTATATAGTGTTTTATTTGAAATCATTGTTGTATGTAATAGAGGCTACCATGAAATTAAATTTATTTGGTATCATATATTTTTCATAATATCATGGGGGTATTATAGAATCACTATTAACATCCAAATATATATAAATTCATTGTCTAATGTCTTTGAGGATTACGACCATCGTTTGGCTTAACTGTACTCTCCGCATGGAACCTTGACTTTTGGATATCTGGGAGAGGCCACTCTTGTTATTATGGTTGGTACATACCACCCTAATAAAAATATCATCCCTATGTGTTTGAGAACATAACCTAATGATTATCATAACCCCCAAAATTATATAACATGATCAGAAAGACTCAACTAGGTAATCAGGAGCCAATAGGACTGGAAAAAATAGATAATATAGCCACAACTAACTCACTAATAGTCAAAACTTAGAAGTACATAAAATATGTGACCTACTACTTAAAACACTACTAAAAACTATCCATGAGGGATCACCACTCAGAATAGTCCTCCATAGGTGTGCATATTTTCGATCACCTCCCCCTAATTCTATAAATCCATATATGTCACATATATAAATGAATTAATTGTGTACTTGATTTATGGGAATAGTTACTCCTCAATACAACACACATGAGGCAAATAATATGGGAACATACTAACTTATAATCGTAAAATATTGTTAAATTTTATTGAATGATCCTACACATTCCATGTAAATATGATAATTTAGTTCTTACCACTTGAATTCCTTCATAGTTAGTGATAATAATTCCTCTGAGAACACATTCTAGAGGTAATTCTATGAATTATTATTCACATAAGGATCACTAAGGTGAAATTTTCAAAACATACATGAATTACCCTTCATCTGACTGATATCTAATGGAACACAAAACTCATCTTCTAACACCCTATGATTTTGTAATTTATTTTTTTCAGAAATATTTAATCCTTTCAATATTATAAGTTTCACATAACACCGGGAATATTTATTTAAATATAAATATAAATATATTAAAAAACTAAGTCAAAAATTCATTTCAAACACAATATCGACTTGTCTAGCGGTACAAACGATACCGACCTAGCACGTTCTACAAACAAAATCGACTTTCTCTACAATGCACAAAACAATGAGTTTCTTTGAAACATATTTATATAAATATATTAAAAAATAAATTAGAAAATTATAAATTATCTATTAAAAAAATATATATAAATATTTATAAGTACATTCCATATGTTTTTTATAATTATTATTGATAATGAATGAAATTATTTTTGGTAAAGTCCATTTAATTTAAAAATACAGTTTTCTGGAATGAACTACCATTAATAATAAAATTAATTATTGACACATTTAGAATTTAACTTGTTAAAATATACTTCATTTCTAAATTAATGAATGCTGAAAATATCCTATGATGAATTTTTGGTATTTTTCTAAGAAACAACATGTATTTATTAATAGTTAAAAATACCTATTTTCAATTAAAAATAACATTTTTGATTAATTAATTATTAATGTAAATGATATTATAGATATTTTTCAAGTCAAATTAGAATAATATTACAAATATTAAAACAATTTAATTCAATATAATTAATTTCACTCTGAAACTGAATTTAAAATCTCAATAAACATTTGAACTTTTTCCTACATTAAAAACTATTATTTTGTCTTCTGTGTGGGATTAGAACTAATCTTAATTTATTATATTCTATAAAATTGACAACAAAATTATATATAAAATATATTATTTAGTCTAATATTTATATTATTAGGATTATATGCTAATTTTTAACCAAAAATATTAGTAAATTCGATTACAATTAATCACAGCATTTATAGCCAAATTAAGCTTAATTAGGGACTAAACCTTACAATTAAGGACCCAAATAACCAAACCACTTGTCCATAACCCATTTTATATCCATATTTAGGCCAGAAACCTTCTATTATTGATTTATTTTAGTTCAGTATTACTTTATTTTGGTATGAACATGTGCCCACATAACTTATTTCAAAAAATTCCATGTAATTCCTTTTCCATCGCAATAAAAGGCCACCACCTCTACCCATTACTCACATCTCTCAAACCGTTTCTATTAAACCATGATCTACCCAAATAGAATCCAAAAAAATATACCTTATACCTTGATTTTTCCATTTCAATATAATTATTCTCAAGGAGTCCTTTTGGCACAAACCAAAAGGAGATATCTGATTTAGAGGTAACATATTCTCTCAAGCTCATTTCCTTTATTTCCCTTTTTCACCACCTACAATATCTTTATTCCATTATTTCGTTAAAAAAATTATCTTATATAAAATATATTGTTTTTATTAAAATATTATTAACTAAAAATACACACACCTCCATCTAAATGATATCAAATATGTTCTATCTGTGTACGGTGAACTACTACCTCACAAAATGATGAATGCTCATTTATCCCTTAACGCCAATCATGGTGACCATTATAATGGAAACATATTTATATATGTATTATATTATATATATTATGTTTTTATTTTTATTTATTACTATTACAAAAAATATTATTTCTCTATCCATTTGGTGTAAATACGATAATCATGTTGGAGGAAGTGTGGACTACCACCCCCACAAATCGATGTGATTCATTCACACACCACATGGAGTGTTTTAAGGATGTTTTAAGGTCATTTTAAAGAAATTATATTATATATAAGATATATTAATGCTAATTTAATGGTGATATATATACACACACACATATATATATATATACATTTTTCATTTACATAAATTCTTTCAATGTAATAACAAAAAAACAAAAACAATGTTCACACTTACCTACAAATTACCTTCTCCAGGAATGATGTAATACATTTCATACTCTTATAATATCTAGATTTTTATAATACAAATATACTGGATTTTACGAATATTTAAATCTTGGTTTTCATTCTAGAAGCATGATATCAGTATAATTAGAAAAAATATAAAAAATTAAGAAACATGTGAAGAACAAAGCGAATATTACCTGAAGTGAAAAACATAACATTGGATTTTAACAATTGAGTAATACAAGGTTATAATAAAAAAATGTAATTATGTAAAAAAATATTATTCTGTAATAGATGTATAATAAACTTATATTTATTATACATGAATCTGGTATGAGTACCGAGAAAATATAGATACGAGGTAGGGGAGTTCGTCTCAATTTTAATTTTCATGAGATATATATTATGTTCACATCTCATTAATTTAGTGTCGTTCATGTAATACACATGATTTTATTCTATGTATATTATAATTAAATTTATGGTTGTTATCATTTCCATTTCATGATCCCTCTTTCACGAGGCTTAAGTTTTAAAATATATCAAATTGGTAAAGTAGTTTGGTCTCAACATTCCTTCTTTGAGACTCTTATTTTGATATGTAAATAAATTATATTTGGAGGTGTATATACTTCCATTTTAAATTTTATATCCTTAATATACTTATTTTCAGGATATTATAAGCTTCATGTAATTTCATTTTCTCACATTGATAGTATGTTCCCATTTCCCCAAGATATAAGTATTTATTGAGACAATATAATTACATTTTGATATTTTTTATGTTTGTGCTTACATTAAGGGAATATTATGATTATTCTATCGAAAAATATCATGGGATTAATTTTACCAAATTTATTCATGATATATCAATGTATTGTTACCATTTTCCACTCTTTGTTATTTAAGATTATTTTTTAAGTAAAATCAGACCATCCCTCTCTTTAGTCGAAAATATGTTGTATTAAAAGGTCCATGATGTCAAAAATGATTTCAAAAATGTTTCTCAAAAGGTTTTCAAGATTTAATTACATGTTTTCAATATATTTGAAATAAATTATTTCCAAAACCATTTCAAGCTTTATTTATAAATTTTTAAATTATTTTAAAATAATTTATTTCAAAAATGTTTTGAAGATTTATTTATAAGATTTTAATGTATTTTAAAAAAATGGTTTCCAAAATGTTTTCAAGAATTATTTATATTTTTTCAATTTTTTTAAATAAAATAATTTTTAAAACATTTTAAATAATTATTTAATGGTTTCCAATGTATTTTTAAATAAATGGATTACAAAATATTTTCAAAATTTCATTGTCATATTTATAAAAAAATTTAAAGAAAAATGTTTTTAAAATGTTTTGAAGATTATTTTATAAGAATGTATGAAATAACATTTTCCTACTGATTATATGCCTCTATTTTAAGTGTTTAAAGTATTTTCTATGAAAAAATGTTTCCAATGGTTTTATGTTTTAAAAATACATTTTTTAAATAGGAAAATATATTTTGTCAAGATATAATTTTGAAATATGTTTCTAAATTATTTTCCATACTTGATGACATAATTTGATGTTACTCATGTCATTATAGGAAATGATCTAATTTATTCATTCATATCTTTTCTATGATTGGATTATGCTTAATGGCATGGTATTTATGAATATATTTCTCTTCAAAGGGTTATATGTTTATAAAAGCCGTTTCTTTTTTACGAATTCCATGTTTATGAACCCCAATTATATACATGGGTTAATATTTTTTCAAATGGTTATGAAAACTATATTTTTCCAATAGGTAATTATATGATACAATATTAATTATACTCATATAATTTTATGGGTTATGGTTTGATTTTTATAGAACTCAACTCTTTTCATGGGTCATAATATGATAAATTGTTTGAGGAAATTGAATGTATGATTCCAATATATTGTGGGTGGGACCTATATCTCTCTATAATTCATTAGGCAATGATAAATGTTTTATGATCTCAATAGGTACACAATAGTGCATCCCAATCCCAAAACAAGTGGGAATAGGGGAAAACATCCCCATCCTAAAATAAGAGGAACCAAGATGGTTCATGGGAGGAAATCCCAAGCCTGAAACAAGACGGTTCATGGGAGGATATTCCAATCATAAAACCAGAGGGACCATTGGATAACATCGTAAGAAGAAAACATGAGAAAACATGGGAGAACACCCCGATACCAATTAAGAGGTAAAAGATATAACATCTCAGTACAGAAACAAGATTTAATTAGGGAGAAAATTTAAATCTCAATACACGAGGGAATAGGGGAGAACATCTGTATCCCAAAAGAAGAGGGTATATAGCAGGACATCCCAATATCTATAGAATAGGGTACATGGGAGAACATGAAAATTACCAAAAAAGAGGGTACATAGGAGGGTATCGAATTCCTAAACGAAGATGGTACATGGTATGATATCCCAACCCTGAAGAAGGTAAAATTTTGATTAAGCCCAGTATATCGTGTTACAATGGTCTTGGTAGGCCTCCTTGACTTAGGGCTTTTATACGTGTTTCCCAGAGTCCCATGTTGTATTTTTATGTTATGATCTAATGGATTAGGTCCACTATTTATTTATGATTCATGTATTATAAATTTCCAATCCTTGCTATTATATCTGATATGCATGGTATGACCTTCAACTATTATTCTCATGTTACACACCCTTTTTTTCACGTTATGCATAAGCATTTTTATTATTTGCCCTTATTTGGAATATTTGATTAACCATTTAAAATTTTTCCTCTCTCCATGAAATAAATAATGGTTTTAGGTATATGTGAAAATGGTTTAAAAAATTCTGGGAGATTATGAATAGCTATCACCTGGATAAAGGGAGTTGTTTCCATGTTTCCAAATACATTAATCTATTTTGGTCCTCGAGCATGTATTTCATGAAATGTAATAAATATTCATCTAAAATGAGGTAATATCCATGTATGTCATGAATGGATCAATATAGTTTGTTTTAAAGTAAATGTTTACTGAACATTTCTAAAGTAGGATGTGAAATCCTTAGTGATATCACTGGGTTTATTTCTACAGATCTGTACTACGATGTCCCTATGTATAAGTATAAGGATTATTAACATTTCAAAATATGTCATGGAATATTGAAAAAGTATTTATGAGTTGTTTTGTATAAATATGCCACTCTTTAGATACTAATATTAGATACAGCACTATCATAGTTGTACCTGGGGGTAACAACTCTAATAAGATCTTCTGTGTTTGACTTTGGGTATTCTGGTATATGACAAAAATCTTCATAGCACGCCTATTTTGACACTCCTATAGGATATGATTTTGGAATTCAAAAATGCTTCATTAACCATTATGAACGATTTAAATATATGTTTATTATGAATAACAAAGGACGAACCTAGGGTTTCATAGATTATGGAATGTGACATGATTAAGATATATTAAATGTGATTATTTTTATGACTATGTGGTTGTACTCTATAACAAGTAATGCTCACACTGTGATTCATGTTATATTCAATTGTATGAACTGGAAGGAACAAGATTATTGATGAATGTGATGGATGATTTTCTAACAAGTATTTAAGTATGATGATCACTGGAGTGAAAGATGTTGTGATCATTCCTAATCATTTTTTGTGGAACATGTTTTCAATGTGTACATTAACCAACACTCAGACTCACAAAGGATGAGAATGAAAGATTTCATTGATAGTTAGTTTAATGGAGACCATGGAGGAAATAGGGTTTTTTTCATTTATGCTAAGAATATTGAAATAATTTCGAATGTGAATGTCTTAGAGGAACACTATGATTTTGTGGCTAGGGAAAAGGACACAAAGAAAGTGATTGTAAGGGAAAAAATTAAGTGTTTGGTTAATATATTTGATGGGAATGTTTGAAATTATAAGGAATTTTCAGTTGATGTCTTCTTAATATGGAGAAATTATGGTAATTATGAAAATCAATGTAATATTTGGAAGCCTTATGAAAATAATAAAAAGTTGGTACAGGTAATGGTTTCCTATGGAAAATGAAGAGACCAATAATGATATGTGAAAGGTATGCGATGTTCTTATATATTATTTTATATTAATAACTAATAGCATGAATGCATTAAAGTTGAGTATCCCTAAGATGTGGTTTATATTTCATATTCTAGGAAAGAGGTATTCTTGAAAAAGATGATAAATCCAGAGTAATGGATTAATAATAAAGATGGATTTAATAAGAATTTTGGAATTTAATGATTATGTAATTTAAATTATGATTTGTGTATCTATTTTTAGTATAAGTTTTAATTAAGGATTGAAAATGACAAGTTGAATGGTTATGAATACATATAAAAATTACATTATAGAAGAGTGATATTATGATTAAGGGATAGTAACCCTTAATTAATGTCTGGAATTGAGATAATGTTGTTAGAATAAATATATGTTTGATATAAATAAGGTTATTCTATGTTAAGGATTATCGTAGATTTTTTTCATTGAAAAATTATCTATTTAATCAATGATGGAGTTTAAAAATTCTTGATTTAAAAGGATATATTAAGTATTCATTAGAATAATGAAGTATGAATGATTTCCAAAAGGAATTATGGTAATTAATGTTTTTACCATTAGTCAATGGAATATATGATGAAGGCATTAACATTCATGGAATACGAAAATGAAGAGCTACTTTTTGATACAGGGGGGATCAACGTTAAGATGATTTTGTGAATTCTTTATAATATTTTGTATTTCATCATTTTGAAAGGTTATACGGTTAAACATTAATGGATATATTATGTATTATTATATAAAATGATGATTTATGCATATTGGGTATCCTATTATAAGAATGTGGTGTTTATGATAACTAATGAAATATGGGATGGCATATCATGGATCTCATGGTCAATTAGTACATCCAAAATAATAACATTCATTTCTTAGTATAAGAGATGATGTGGAAATCTATCAGTGAATAAAAAAAGGTTGGAATTGCTCATTTGAAAGGGAATACAATCTTGAATGAAAATTTACATACATTTTTTTCAATATAAATAATTACTAAATGACATGATGATTATATGAAAAAATGTGCTCTCCTACTACTGTAAATTATGGTAAACCAATGGCTTATGGAATCATATTATATTTATGAATTTGAAGCTCCTATATTTCTTTTCATCATTCAGTTTTTTATAAATGAGATCAACCACTCTATATAAATATTAATTCTTTTCCTCGATGTCAACTCTAAACTCCCATCCTCTGATCTCCTATGAGGAAACCCATTTATATGTTACTTTAGGTAACCATTATGGTTCCAAATTTCCATTTTAAGGGAATTGTTAGTATCCATTTTTATTATGTTGGTTTTTATGAACAAAACATTTATGTATTTAAACATCAATAAACAAGACAAATTTATAAGGATAAATTAATTTTAACGAGGTGGAATGTAAAACCATGAGATTTTGTAAATTATGATTTTTGGAATCAATTTATCTTTTAAATATTTTTCATTTCACATGACATTATATATAGTTATATAAATAAATATATATATATATATATATTAATAAACTATGTCAATCATACAATTCACACACCTTACCTATTTAGCTGGTGCTATATGAAATAAAACTTGGATTTCCCTACAAGAAACACTGACTTCGTGTGCCTTGAAGACAACATCGAGTTTCTATGAAAAATATTTATATATATATAATTAATTAAATAAATTATATTTTTATAATCTAACCATTAAAACAATATAAGAATAGTAATAACTACATTACAAATATTGTATATAATTGTCAGGGATAACGAATGAGGTGTTTTTTTTGCAAAGTTCTTCTATTTTAAAAATATTGTTTTCTTAAATGAACATCCATTAGTAAAAAAATTATTTTTAGACACATTTATAAATATAATTTGATAAAATAAAATTCATTTTTGAATTCATAATGTCAAAATTAGCCTTGTGTGACTGTTTTTGGATTTTCATAGAAACATCATTTTTTCATGAATAGTAAAAAAACATATTTTTAGCTAAAAAAGAATTATTGTTTAATTAATTATTAATTTTATATGATATTATAAATAATTTTTAAGTAAAAAATAGATAAATATTACATCTATAAACACAATTTAATTCATTATAATTAATTTCACTTTGAAACTGAATATAAAATCATAACAAGATTTTGAACTTTTTCCTACATTCAAACCATGTTATTTCATCATGTTTGAGGAATTAAAACTAATTAAATTTTTTCTAAATATATGAATTTTATTTTAAATAAATTACATAAACCATTACATTCAGTCAAATATTTATAGTTTAATAATAACCTATTAATATTTTTCCAATCTTATTAGTAAAAATGATTAAAAATAATCTCAACTATTAAGGTAAAATTATGTTTCATTTGGTAATAAACCTTCAAATAGTGGCCCAAATGTCCAATAAACTTGTCCAAAAACCATTATATATCTATTTTGCTTCAATAAAAATTCCATTCTATTATTGTTTCGGGTTTTAGGATTTTTATTTGGTATGAACATGTGAACACCTAACTTATTTCCGAAAAATAACATGTGAGACATTTTCCTTACCTATAAAAGGCCACCCTCTTTACCAATTCATTACACTTATGAAAAAATTTAATTTTGGAACGAATCTTACCAAATATCCGCCATAAAATCCTCCTATAGACCTTTAATTATTAATTGTGATGAAAATCTCTCAAGGAATACTTTTGATAGAAACCATAAGGAGTTACTCGATTTTGAGGTAATCTCTTCTCTCAAGATCATATCATTTATTTCTATTATTAACCCCATAAAATATCTTTATTATATTCATTTTTAACAAAAAATGTATCATATTTATAATAGGATGTTTTTATTTAATTATATTTTCCTACACATACACAGACCACTATCTAATGGATATCGAACATAATGTTTCTGTGTATGGTGAACGACTCCCTCAAGAAAAAATGAATGTTCAAATCTCCAAATTATGGAAAACATTTTTTATATATGTCATATAATATATTATTAATTTATATATTCATCTTTATTCCTTTTACTACAGAAATCGTTTTTCAATCTATTGGGTGTTAATATGATAATCTTATTGAGGAAGTGTGCACAACATCGCCCTCAATGTGATGTGATTCATTCACAAACCACATATAATGTATTAAGTATGGTTTTAATGAACATATATTAAATATATGATATATTAATAATAATTTAGTGATGATATATATATACACATAAATATATATACATATGTTATTTAAATTATTTCTTACAACGTGACAACAAAAAACAAAAACAGTGTTCATGCGTATGTATGACTTGTCGTCCCCATGAACAATATATTCCATTTCCTAATATTATATTATAGTGATTACTATAATAAAAAAATAATATATATACCTGATATTAATATCCTGATTTAAATTCTGTAATCATGATATAATGATAAGGACCAAAGGTATAACAAATAAAGACACATGCGAAGACCGACGTAAATTTTACTCGAAGTGAAGCATTATCAAAGGATCGTTAACAAAAGGGTAATATAAGGTCATTATAAAACAATATATGGTATTATGAATACTAATATTATTATTTAAATTATGTATAATATGCTTATATTTATTATACTAGGAACTTCTTTATGTACGAAGAGAGTCATGACACAAGGTACGTGGATTTCATCTCAATTTTAATTTCAATGAGATACATGATATGTTCACCACCATTTCCATTGGTGTGGTGTATTTATTTACCATATTCTATTCTATGTATATTATAATAATATTTATGGGTGTTCACATTGAAATTGTATGATCCTCCTTTAATGGGGTTTAATTTTCAAAAGTTACCACATCGGTAATGTAGTTTTGTCTCAACTTTCCATCTTTGAGACTCCTGTTTTTTTATTATACTGGATTCTTTTTTCGAGGGGTATATACTTCCATTTTACAAGTCATATCCTGAATGTACTTATTTTCATTATATTATATGCTTCATGTAATTTTCTTTTCTCACGTGTACAGTATGTTCCCGATTTATAATGGTATAAGGATTAATTGAGACAGTCTCATCAGTTTTTGGATTGTTTATGTCAATGATTCCATAGAAGAAATATTATGGTCCATATTTCTAGAACAGTCATTATATTCCATATCCTCTATTTATCCATGTTATATCCATGTATTTTTACCAATTTTTCACTATTTAATTCTTAATAAAATGTTTATTGTAAAATCTAATTGTCTCTCTCTTTGGTCAGGAATCTATTGTATTAAAAAGACCATATAATCAAAATTGATTTCAAAAATGGTTTTCAAAATGTTTTCAATATTCTTTTCTATGTTTTAATAGTATTTTAAAATAAATGATTTCCAAAAAAAATTCAATCATTATTTATATGTTTTAAAATTATTATAAAAGAAATGTTTTCCCAAATGTTCTCAAGCTTTATTTATTTGTTTTCATTGTATTTTGAATAATATTTTTTTCCAAAACACTTTAAGGAATTTTTTATAATTTTTTAAAGTATTTTAAACGAAATTTCTTCCAAATATTTTTTATCCTTTTTATATACTTACAATGTATTTTTAAATAAATTCGTTTCAAAACATTTTCACGATTTCGTTATATTATTTAAATGTGTGTTCAATTATAAATGGGTTTAAAATGTTTTGAAGATTATATTATACTATTTTAGGAAAAAAGTTTTTTAAAATGACTTCATTCCTTATTTTTATGTTTCCACTATCTTTTATTTGAATAATATTTTAAAAAAATTTAATGAATTAAAATGATTTCTTAAAAAATGAATGGATATTTTCCTCAAGAAATTATTCTGAAATATGTTTCAAAATTATTTTCCTTATATGATGAAATATGTTGAAATTACTCATGACTTTCTCGGAAATGATCTAAACATCCAATCAATATCCCTCATATGAATGGTTTATTCTTAATATCATGGTAATTATAAAACCTATTTCATATCCATGGGTTATATGTCTATGAAATCAGTTTATTTTACACGGGTTCTATGTTTTGGAATCCCACTTCTTTTAATTGGAAATGATTTTATGAAATGGTTAGGAAACCTTTATATTTTTCATAGGATATGATGTGATGAAATATTAATGATACTGGTTTCATCTCTTGGGTTATGATTCAATGTTTGTTGAACGCATATTGTTTTCTTCATTCATGATAGGATACATGTTTTTTGAAACATGAATGTGTGATTTCATTATGTGATGGGTGGGACCTCTATCTCCCTCCAATGTATTGGGTAATGATAAATATTTTATGGGCCCAAATGTGGAATGAGAGGACATCCCATGGCTGAATCAAGAAGGTATTCTGGAGAAAAAATCAATCTTGCTAGAAGTGGAAAGGGGGAGAATATCCTAATACTGAAAGAAGAGGGTACACGAGAGGACATTCCAATCCTGAAATACAAAGTTACATGAGAGGATATCGCATTCCTGAAGAAAGAGGGTTCACAAGAGGACATCTCATGCCCTAAAAAAGAGGGAACACGAGAGAATATCACAAGATTGAAATTAGAGGGATCATGGTAGAACCTTCCATTACCAAAACAAGAAAGAATTTGGAGATAATACCAATCCAAAAATAAGAGGGAAAAAGGGAGAATATCCAAATACCAAAACAATATTGAATAGTGGATGACATCCCCATCCTTAAAAAAGAGGGTACATAGGAGGATATCCCAATCCCAAATAAAGCTGGTACACGAGGGGACATCACAATCCAAAAACAATGGGGTATATGGGATGAAATCCCATTTCAAAAAAAAGAGGGTACATGGGAGGTCATCCTATGATCTAAGTAGTTACACATGTGATTATGCTAAGACTAACAAGTTACAAAGTTCATTGTAGTCCACCTTGACATAGGGTTTTTATATGTGTTTTACACAATCCCATGTTTTATTAATATTTTATATTCTCATGGAGTGTTCTCCTGATTTCTTTATGATTTATGTATTATAAATTTCCAATTATTATTATAATCTCTGATATGCATGTTATTACCTTTGTATGTTATTCTTGGGTTCCATACCATTTTGTTCATGTTATTCTTATGAATTTTCGTTATTTACCTTTACTGGGCATTTGTTCCCATCCCATTCTTATTTTTCTTACCCCCAACATACAAATAATGGTTTTTGGTATAATTAACAATGTTTTAGGTCTTTATTAGAGATTTTAAATATCTTTCACCAGGATAGAAGGCTTTGTTTTCATGTTTCCTAAGACACTAAACTATTATGGTCCCTAGGCATGTATTTTTTCAATATTATATATATTCCTCTAAAATTATGTACTATCCATGTATGTTAATCTCGGGTCTCTATATATCATCCATGGATTGGATGAAACCCAACATTGATATATTCCAATTGGTGCAACATTCACACAATGAAGGCAATCCCCCCATTGAAATCTCTAATACATGTTATGAAAATTAATACATTTCATACTACCATATTCATTCCTCTATTGGTTCAATCCTTTGATGTTCAATCATGCCAACTGGATAGACCACTACATCATGTGAAATATGAAGAAAATTACCATCTTTGATTAGTAAAAACAAAAAAAACAGTAAACCTAGTAATCATGAATTGTCTTAGGGTATTTTTTAAAATTAATTTTAATTCCCGAAACATAACCCACTTCAATCATCATCACAATCAATCATGATGAATTCACATCTCCAGTGCCTCTAACCATAATGTTACATAACCACACATGTTCCTTTGATAGACTCATGGTCCTTGTATCAAATTCTAAATGGCCCAATAATTCATATTTCTCATCTATATCCCTAATCTATGTCAGAAACCAAGATCAATTAACATTATTTCCCTACAAAATCATGCAATCATTATAATATATAACACTAAACACTGTCCTATCACTCAGAATAACCCTCTAGTTCCACTCTATTATAACCACCTCCCACCAAATAAATCCCTCTTGTATTAACAATGAATATAGATATCTAATGAAACCATGATTCTTATCATTTTCTGTCCCTTGGATGGAATATAACAGTAATGGTTGAAAAATATAACCTTTGGAAGGAATTAACCTCAATTATAAAATTTGGATTGGTATATAATATGAAAACCAAAATTAAACTACATATAAAAAATAAAAAATGAAAACAAAAAATCAACCAAATAAGAATTTATAATGGAATAAAATTAAAATATTCTCTAAATGGATTACAATTGAAGAAAACCAAAATAAATGACTAAGAAACAACTCCAATGTCTTGGTTTCTAAATTTTAAAGTAGTTTCTCAAGTTACCTTTAAGACCATTAAGAATATTTTTGAAAAAAATGGTGGGAATAACATGTATAACTTATTGGATCATATAAAATGTCACACATCCACATGTGAAAATAGATTACAAAATCATTAGTAAAAATATTGTGAGACTAACATGGCCATAAACATGGATACTAACCAATCATATCCTCACCATGGAATTCTCACTAAATAATAATAAAATATAGTTACATAATATGTATTATATCAATAAATGGTTCCCCACACTACACTAATGATATTTTTCTATTCTTATCACCAATTTCTGTACATACTGGTTCTCTGATTACTTCTATAATAAACATTATTAAAGACACATGGGGAATAAAAACACATCCCTCCTCCATACACATGGTAAATGACATCATATCCCATGTGAAATAATATGAGGAACCACATATTACCATATCAACTACCATACAACTATGATAGTAATGTATTATAAGCACTAAGGACATCAACCTCAATCTCTCCTACTGCCATGCATAACCCCCACTATGAACCCCATATTACTCTAAATAACAAAACATATCTAGTTATACTTTGAATTATATTCATCACAAAAAATATGATGAAATATCCCATTAAATAGAGAGAGGGGAATTTCGTGTATCCAACCATTCATCCTCACAATCATGGATGTTGGGAAAACCCCAGAACCCAAAGCATCTGGTTGTCATTGTAATCATGGTACATAGATTTGGAGAATATTGAAATGAATTAACTATACATGATATATTGTTAATAAAAATCCCATCCTAGGTGTTTATAATAATTTTACCAAAATATACCTCAATATCACCCTCAATTTCTGACAAATTACATGATTATCATCACTGGTTCTAAAGCATCACACCACGCAAGAAAGAAGCATCCCTTATTTATTTTTTGAGAAAAATATTTTTATATATTCAAATTACCAGCCATAAAAATTAAAAAATCTCAATAGTTTTATATTTCAAACAATCCCATTTATGATATATTCTATACATTACTAAATTTAGCATTTATTTTCTTTCCACACATGTTAATTTTTATTTCATAATTCCTTGTTCTTTCCTTGGATATTGGGAATTAGCACAACATAAAAAAATAGGACACAACTCTTCCCTCTCATTCTAAAAAATCTCCATTTTCAAGAATCCAAAATCACAAACAACAAACACCAAAATCCAAAACAACCACACATCACAACTTATTATTTTAACAAGGGACTTCATTATATATTATTATTTTCTAGTGTATTCTCACAAAAATAAATGATTACATGGGAAATTAATTTATTAACTACATATATGTTTCTAGAATTCGAAATATGTGGTATACTTGATAAAATAGTAAAAAAAACAGTACCCTAAAAACATGTTAAAATGTAAAAGAAGAATGTAATCATAACAGAATATGAAAAATACTATGAAAAAGTAGAACTCATTTGATGTCCTCCCCTCCCCTTGATTTTAAATTAATAGTCTAATATATTTTTTATTATGATATGTACTAACCAACTAATTAGAAACAATTTCAGGATATTGCCACATGTACAGGTAAATAAGGAGATCTGAAGAATCCAATACCTCAATTGATGATTCAAATATAACTTACTCTCATAAAGGAATTCATAAGGGAACAATCCCCTAGTCATGAAAGAATCTCATCTGGATCCTATTAATATTATTCCTTCATAAAATAAAAAAATATATGATATCAACCCACCCCATAGCAATTTATCTTGTGAGTAATAATTCTTTTTGAAGAGGAATATCATAATTGAGTGATAAATTAACCTATAGACTCCAATACAAAATAACTAAGTCAAAATAATGTGTTCTAGGATCCCAAGAGGGGATTGGAGAATTGGGGGATGTGTAAGGTCCACTAAGAAAAGATTTATTGTTAGAAAATCAATAAAAGGGTAACTCAAACTCACATTTTTAAACACAGATGAAAGACTCCCGTTATGGATTTCTGAATCCCTAATAATGTTGAGGTGACCCTTATTATAAATGTAGTTTTCACCCCCATGAGAGATAATTTTTTTCCTATTTTATGAAGGTTTTTTACTCTATCTATTCTATAAAATATGGAATATTCAATTCCATGGTGTATACTTTTACCCTTACCATGGCCATCCACCTTGCATGGGAACTTTCTAACATCCGATTTTACTCTTATTAAACAATATAGTAGTTTGGTGAGTCCTTCTTCCCAGGTTCATATATTATATCTACCAAAGCACTACACCCATAATCACACTATCTATTGGTAGTTTTAACATTATTTGAGTGAAAATTCAATCCACTAGGATAACATTTATCGATCCATTCCACCCCCAAGGATTCGTAAAATATAACATTTTATTTAGGATAACACCCAAGAAAATAAAATCAAAACCTAGCCCATCATGTTTGGATACAAGTCAAAGTGACACTAAAAATGGAATTTTTTTTAAATAAAACCACTAGATCAATATGAAAATATCCCACACCATATCAATGAATAAGTTAAAATTCAATTGAAATATTGGTAATCTATACACAATAACAATAGAGAATTTCTGTCATGTCCAAAAATAACAGTGTAATCAAAACAATTTTGGTTTTTTATAATTAACTCAATTATAATGTTGAACGAGCATGGAATAAATTTCAACTTTTGTAATGGATACCCTCAAAATGATGGAATTGATTTCAATGAAAAACATTTCCTCATAACAATACATTAAATTATTCTAATTATTAATTCAATTTTTATATAATTGAATTGATAATTTTCCTAAATGGATGTTATGTCTCCCTCTAGTTGGTCATCATTATAAAGATGTCTTAATTAATAAAATAAAAAAATTTATCCGTTATTGTAATGGTTATAATGTTTTTATATTTCATAATGAATTATAAGGGATCAAACATGCTCCTTTAGGACGATTTTAAATGTTTTAAAACAACATTTGGAGAATTTAATTTAATATAGAAATATATTATTCTAATCTCAATATGAGTGGAGATTACATAAACTCATTAATTTTGATTGTATCTGTCGATTATATTTTTTTATAATGGGAAAAAAGTGAATTGATACAAGAAGAATGAAAACAGTTTTCTATTCAAATAATCAATTATATAAAATTTTTCTTAGGTTTTCAAGTGCCAAAAGAATTATGTTTTATCAACCTATTAGAAGAAAATTATGATTTTGAGTTAATGAGAAAATTTTGAATGGAATATTTGAATGTAGATTCAACTCCCATAGCCCGTATGATAAATTTATCTGTAGAGGAGAAAGGAAATACTATTGATGAAATAGAGTTCTGAAGGATTAATATAATATTTTTCTTTCTAATTTAGTCTAGAACATTCATTGTATTTCAAAAAAACATTGTGTAAGATATGAAACAATGTTAAAGGATTTTCATCATAAATTAGTGAAATAGATCATCTATTATATAATGTTCACTCAATATTTTAGTATATTGTACAATGAAACACATTATTTCATATTTATGGTTATGAATTTTCTAATTGTGAGAGAGATGTATTATAATAGAGTTCTAACTCTATATACTCATTCTTTAATGGAGGAAAGTACACTGCGTTGTTAGCAAAGAAGAAAAATTATATCATATTTCTGATGATAATATTAGAATATGTTTCAAAATATGAATCCATGAAACAGAATATTTAGATAATTTCACAATAAGAAGACATGATGGTGGATGTAACATACCTATTGAAAATTGGGTGTACAAAAAAGTGATTTCAACATTATATAAAATCCAGTGTAACAGTTAAGTCATTTAAATATTAGGTTCAAGTGAAACTTCACCATGGAGAAGTTATATCATGGTTTTTTCAATTATAATATTTTCTATATGAGGATCAATTCATTGATATATAAACAAAATATCTAATAAATGATTACTTTTAACACATTAGAGTGCATCTTAGAGTATATTCTCCCCCAAAATCCCAATGAGTATTGTAATATATTTTTTATCTTTCATTGCATTAAATTCATAGATAAAATGAGAAAATATTTAATGACATATTCATGAAAATTGACTAAGACACCATTTTAATATAATAGGATGTTTATGATATAATAAAAGAAGTATTCCATGAGTACGAAGACATGATAATTTGGAGATTGAAACTTAGTAAAGATAGATCATTCAAATTCAAATGTTTCTGAAGAATCAATGGAGACATTGAAGATAAATTATATTATATTGGGGGATCTTAGAAAATATGATTAAATTCATACGCTAAGGAGGACATAATATTATTGAATCTTTTAATGATGTGAACAAAGGGGATTTTGAGAGTTTATTTTAATTAAAAAATAATAGATATTGCATTGTAAAAATAGAGAAAATGGTAGAAAATTCATGGAAACCATTATATCATATTGTGTGCTGTTTTAATTCCCTTAAAATTGGTGATATTATATGACATCCTTCAACAGAAAATTCATTTTTCAATTTTATGTACATTTTCAAGTTACATTTATTAATTACATGCTCATGGATGAATTATATTCTTATTATTGTCAAGTCAAGTTCCAATAGAAATAGTAATTATAAAATGGAATTATATATTTCACGGTGGTAATTGAAATGAATGTATTGAAATGAAAAAGGTAATGTAACAATTTCATTAATTATAAATATTTTAGTGGGTTTTCAATTCAATTATTCTCTACATGAAAAATAGTAAAAAAATTAATACACATAATGTAATGTTCATTAATATTATCATTTTGTGGTTCATAATAGTGATCCCAAAAAATACATTTCAGAATTACATATATGCAATTTCTGATGTATTAGATGGTTTGGTTTAGCCTAAAATGGTAACGAGGATTCACATGGGAGTGTTGATGAGTGAGCATAGAAGTCACCTGGGAAAATCAACCTCAAAATGTGTGTGTTGGATCCCATTTTAGATCAAATATATTTTTGTGTATAATGTATTGGTGTAGTATAACAATGGTGGATAGTTTTTTCAATTGCGAATATAGATTTTAAAGAACTAGAATAGATACCCACCAACTATACATGAACCATTATATCATATATATATATATATATGGTGCATTTATGATCTCCCTAAGCTGGTCATGTGTTAAATGGTACTAACAAATCATGGAGGAATGTTTTAGAAAATTTTTAAAATAGAGGTTAATTAAATTTAATAGAAATAAAATATGACAAAAATAGCCAAATTTTATGACTACAAGTTCATAAATTTCCAAAAAAACACCAAATGAGGTTATAATTGAGTTATATGTTTTTTTTATAAAAATGAACTAATGACCCAAATCTCTCCATTGGACACACAAATCTTCAAATTCCCCCAGCACAATTGATCATTGTTTTATCCAATGTTCAACATTATCTAACACTATATACCATAACTATAAAAAAATAGAATTCAAATCAATATACACATTGGGGACTCTATGTAGTGTGTGAGATAAATCATAGTTGGATATGATGAAGTATACACATAAATTGTTATATAATATGTTCAATAACTGTTGGATTGAAAAAAAATCTACATTAATTTTTTTGCTTAGTACATATAGGAAGACATGATAAGTTATATTTTATATTAAAAGAACATTATTAAACTTTTGGAATGTGGTTTAGTGTAAAAAAAATTAATTTGATCTCAAAGAGGAAGAATGAAATATTCTTGAGTTGCAATCAAAATTGATCAAATTGTAATAGAAAAATCAAAAAAATAGTAAAGTACAACATTAGTATCCAATAACATTGGGTAAGTAAAATAATAAATAAAAATTAACACATTAGTGTCAGTATAAAGGAAATAATAAAAATAATGTAATATAAAAGGGATGGAATCATGACATAATAATTTAAAAAAATGGGCCTTTAAGATTGCATAAAATAAAAGGGAAACCAATTCCCATTTGTGTGGATCGGCTACCAGACTAGGGTAAACCTATAACAATCCAATGTTAAATTATAATCAGTATCTCATCTAATGACAACATTCTAACTAGGGAATTAACGGCATGGTATCCTCTAGCCAGTTTGTAAGTAATACTAATTTATAACTCATCCAAACTACACATGAAACTACCAATGATTATTATATGTACTTCAAAAAACCATGTTTTTGGATACACTAACCAATGATAAATTCTCAATTATCAGGCTAGACTCCTCATCACATGTTCATCACATTTTTTATATAAATAATTATAAAATGTTTATAAATAAAAACACAAATTTTTGAAATGTAAATAATTTCAAAACCATGAAAATTCACTTTATATAAGAATATTCCCTTGAAATGATCCGTTTGGAAATTATGACAACCCTTATTTTATTACAAATTTAAACATGATATATTACATAAACTCATCACAAGGTATAGCATGGAATATTGAGAGGACTAGTGTATTTGGGGATTAGGATCATTACAGTAAAACTTGAAACTTGAAACATAGCATCTTATTGATAACTTACTTTACATGACCACTACATTCCCTCGTACTTAACATTGCATTGGCTAACCTGAGGAAATGTATATGAAAAGGATTATATATAAAGCTCAGTATGGGAATAAACATGGAATAACATGAGGAATAAAATAAAATTTAAACAATAGGTTTATCAACGGAGAACTAGAGAAACCGTAACATAAATTCATGATAAAGACCATTAATCATAACATGGAGATGTGGTAACAACACTTAACATGGAATTAGCATGAGCCAATGGTCATTGCACATGGACCATGAGTAAACCACCAATGCACATGAAGCACGATTAAACCCCCATTTCACTTGAATTATCATTAGTCAACACCCGTTGAACATCATGTGTCATGATACTATACTTTACCCAATGCATTGAAGCACTATTAGGGTGCAACCTTCTCAAACATTTCACTTAATGCATAACTGTGCCACATGGATCATAAAACATGGATTCATTAAACATCATCATTTTATTCCATTATAAAGGAGTGTGTAATTCTTACATGAAACTATTTAAATAATAAGTAAATGTGAAAAATTTGAATACCCTTGATAGAGAAGAGGCCATGGTATTCACTACACAATGACATTGGCTTGGAAAATTACTGTGCAATTTTGGCAACGTAATGATGTGACATAAGAACTTATAAAAATGGTTGATGAGAGATAAATGGGTGTCTCATAATATTTACATGAAATAGATATTAAGGGGGTCATATAGATTATTTTATGAACAATTTTAATGGAATTTAGATTCATGATACAAAATAATTACTTGAATGAAAATGAGGAGAGAGAAATTACTTATAGAATTTCGGCTCAGTAACATGTATACATTGAAGGCATTAATGAGAGAGAAATGGGGTCAATAATTATTCCTACATGATGAGGGAATTATTTGGTAGGTGTTCAATCATACCCCTAATTTTATAATTGAAAATAATAGGGCATTCCAATATAAGGAAACTTGGACATAAATAGGGGCATTGAGAATCTCTGTCTTGGAAGTGTACTTCCAATGGTTTGGGAGTGGCTTAAGAGAGGATTTTTCGGAGCATGGACACCTTGGTAGGATTATAGAGAGTGCATGGAAGAGTTTGAATGAACTACAAAGGCTTTTAGTGAATAGGAAGTCGGAGAATGGTTGGGTTTATATAGGGAATGAGAGAGAATTGTTTATTATTTAGGATTGGGACACCACACATTATACTAATGAAAACCACAAACCAGACCATGGTTTTTCCCCATGTTTATATAAAACGGGGAATGGAAAACAATATTGTATAGTCCCAATTTCCAACCCATTTAAAATAATAGGTTTTCTTATGTGGAGGTGAGTCACACTTTCAATGAAATCAATTTAAAATACTAAAATGTATTATAAGACTTAAATGGTCCACTAAAGCTTTGTAAATTAAATCAAAAAACACCAAAATTAAGTTATTTTAATATTAAAACATGTATTTGCCAAACATAACGTATATTTTATTTTATTACATCACTATGTTGTCATTATGATGTCATAAAACACATTATATATCTAAATAATATTTAATTTTTTCCAAACAATTTTACTATATCAAAAAATAATGAAAAATTCACCATTGGGTAATTTCAATATCCTAATTCCAAAAATAATATTAATTTTATCTAAATATTTTTCTTTTTTACTTTTTAAATAAAAACTGACATTTATCGAAAATTCGTGGGTTTTGACAAAAACAGCTTTCCATCCATAAAAAAATTACATTTGCATTCATAAAATTATATGATAATTTATATTCAATAAAAATTAATTTATTAATAATATTAATATATTATTAAAATATTATTTAATTAAAAAATCCTTTATTTCATCAAAATAGTTTTCTTAGTTGAATATTAACTAAAAATAGTATTTGTACTTTAAAAAATCTTTACTAAGTAACAATAATAAAATGAATGTATAATATTTATACACAAAATAATGTACATATTAATAATGATAGGTTCTTGATACTTAAACCCTTAAAACACCCACATAAGACCATAGGGTATGTTGTGTGATGGTGAAAGACTGTTGGGGTGGATCAGATAACATCACTCGAGTGGTAATCTCTACCAACTTCCGCTTCTCTCGTAGGAGATTCCACTCAAGCATAACATATTCAAGCTGAGCTTGGGTTTGGTCAAGAGAGAATCCCAATAACTCCACCTCCTTTCCGTGATTTGATAGATGGGCTTTATATAGGGCAAGTCAACTGGATGAGTCCATCACTTCCTTTATCTGAGTAAATTGGATTTTTTAAAGCCCTATATTTATATACTAATAATGTGATCATTTTTGAATGACTATATTAGAAACAGTCATAATTTTTAATGATCTTTTAAAATCCAAAACATAGAACCAAATAAGTGCATAAGTTTTAAATAACCATATGAATATATTTTAATAGACTAAGAGAAATTTTCATTCATAAATTTTTGGGTTGTTAAAATCATCCCCCTTAAGAAAAATTGTGTCCTAGCAATTTGATTACATACATAAATAACTCTGAAATTTAGACACGACATCAGGGATGCATACCCACCAACATTAAGAATTCCTTAAGACTCATTTTCACGTCGATAATGGAGATATAGAGTACACTTATTTAAACAATACAACAATTCACATTCAAAGTCTTCCACTTCCTTAGTCCAGATGTATTCTGTGCAACATGGATAGTACCAATGGAATATATGATGCACATTTTGAAAAAAACATTGTTTATAACGTACTGTTTCATAACATCACCATGTATTAGGTTTTTGTAAAATAGTCTGACCGAGTTAGATTAAAAATTTTTGAAATGTTGTTCCACTAATATATTGTCTATGTATTCAAAAAAAAACTAGAAGACAACACTATATATATAAGATTCTTGGAAGTCTCCCTCTTCAGTAGCTATTCTAAAATCAAACAGTGCATCATAATCTCTAGATAGGGTGAAATATTTGAAAATACCCTAGTGGTACCTCCCTCATATTGAAAGGTGGCAGAGTTGGGAGCTTAATATTTGATCATTGGTGTTCCATGATCCTTGATGATTTTGTGGTATGGAGGAGGTATTTGATATGTCATAGGGAATTTTTCATGAAGTCTGGACATGGGAAAATGTTGTGATGCTATGAGAGCTTGACTTCACAATAATCACTACTAGTAATTCCTAAATAAGTGAAAAGAGAGTTGTATGTGGTTCTTCCAATTCCATCTCGAAACTATCCTTTATCCACCTGATTAAACATATCAAATTTTGAGATACCCTCTAGACATGATAAAATTATGATATAAAACAACTTGAAGTATAATTATTTAGTATTCCATAATGAAAAGAAATTTAGGGGTGACACATAAAGGGAAATACATGGACAAAACAAATGAATTATAAATAAATTTTATTTCCGTAACTTATTAATCTATAGGATTCAATCTATGTTTTCCCTGAGCTACTTTCTAACATATATTCTTAGGGGATTTTTTTATTCCCTTTATAATCTTCATACTATGATTTTGAATTTACCATGCATATCCCTCGAGAGTGTCGTAACCAAGTGTGAAACAAGTCACATTGTCGTGTACTCGGATTCCCTAGGTCAAGCCCGAATCTCTTTGTCGGAGTTTTCACTCCTCGGTACATCTATGCTAGAGCCGCATCTACGTGCTCGTATCCATATAGTGATGTATTTTATTGATAAAACACTTAATTAATACATACCAAAATTATGGGACGTTCTTATTATACTGAATTATCCATAAGGCTTTACTATGGTTTTCTAATCCTAATCCCAAAAATAACTAAAACTATTCTCTAATACAAAATATAACAACCCTACAGTTATTAGACACTTAAACATGATTTATTACATAATATCTTCATTTGATACAAAATGGAATATATAGAGGTCTAGTTTCATTGGTGATTGAAAACTATACATAAAAACATAAAACATGAAATACAACATCTTATTAAAAACTACATTTACATGACCACTACATTCCCTCGTACTTAGCATTGCATTGGATAACCTATGGACATGCATAAGAAAAGGGTGAGGTATAAAGCCTAGTAAGGGAATAAACAATAAGAACATGAGTAATACAATACATGTTACACAATAGGAATATCAATGGAGCACAACAAAAAAATGAACATAAAGGATGATAAAGCATGATAATCATAACATGGAGATGTGGCAACAACACTTAACATGGAATTAAAATGGGCTAATTCTCATTCCACATGGACCTTTAGTAAACCCTCAATGGACATGAAGCACGAGTAAACCCACATTGCACTTGAAAATGTATATTTCAACACCCATTGAAAATGACATATCATGATTCTATACTTTACCCAATGCATTGGAGCAGTATCAGGGCACACCATTCTTAAATATTCCATATCATGCATAAGTGTGCCACATGGATCATAAAACATTTATTTATTAAACATAAAAAGTTATTAAATGATAATGGAGTGTGTAATTCATAAATTAGACTCTTTAAAAAATATTTATATGTGCATAAAGGTTTATACCCTTCATAGAGAAGAGGGAATGGTATTCACTACCCAATGAATTTGGGTTGTAAAATCACGGTGAAATTTTGGTAGCATAAGGACGTGACATAAGAACTCATAAAAATGGTTGATGGGTGAGAAAGTGGTGTCTCATAATATATAAATGAAATGGACATTAGAAGGCTCATATAGATATATTTCCAAATAACTGTAATGGAATTTATATTCATTATACAAAATAATTACTTGAATGTAAATGAGGGGGGAGAAAATCCTTATAAAATTTCAGCATGGTAACGAGTATACTTTAAAGGAATTAATGAGAGATAAAGGGGATCTCTCATTATTCAAACATGAAGAGGGAGTCTGGGTGAGGTGAGAAATCATACCCCAAAAGTCATAATTGAAAATAAAAGGGTATAACAATATAAGGAAACTTGGACATAAATAATGAATGTGAGAATCCCTTACTTGGAAGATTGCTTCCAAATGCTTGTAGGAGGTTTGTGAGAGGATTCTTGGGAGCATGGGGAACCTTGGAAGGATTTTAGAGAGTGTATGGAAGAGGCTAGAAGAACTCCAAAGGATTTTAGTGAAGAGGAAGTGGGAGCATGGGGGGGTATAAATAGGAATTGATATGGAATTGTTTAGTATTTAGGTTTGGGACACCACATGTTAAAATAATAAAAACCACAAATAGGACCATGGTTTTTTAAAAGGGGAATGGAAAAAATATTATTTAAGGTCAATGGCTAAACTTTTTAAAATAATAGGGTTTCTTATGTGGAGGTGAGTCACACTCTCAAGGAAATTAATTCAAAAACCTAAAATGATTTATAATTCATAAATGATCCTCTAATGCTTTGTAAAATAAAACAAACAGAAGAAAAATCACATTATTTTAATTGTAAACCATTTATTGGCCGAATATAATGTTTATTTTATTTTATTACATCACTATTGGGTCATTATGATGTCATTAAAGACATTATATATTTTAACGGTATTTAATTTTTGCCCAAAACCTATACTGTATCAGAATATTATGAAAAAATCACTGTCAGATATTTTTAACATTCTGATTTAAACAGTAATATTCATTTTATCTAAATAATTCTATAAATAAGTGAATATTCCTCATAACATAAAAACTGATTTTATAAAACATTCATGGGTTTTGACAAAAATAGCTTTCAAACCATAATAAAAATTACAATTGCATTCATAAAATTATAAGATAATTAATATTTAATAAAAATTAAATTAATAATAATAAAAATATTTTATTAAAATATTATTCAATTCAAAAATCCATTAATTCATTAAAAATGATTTTTTAGTTGAATATTAACGAAAAATACTATTTGTGCCTTAAAAACTCATTACAAAGTAACAATAATATAATGAATGTATAATCATTATAAAAAAAATAATTTACATATTGATAGTGCTATGGTCATGTTAAAAACCCATTAAAACTCTCACATAAGACCTTAGAGTATGGTGTGAAATTTTGATAGACTCTAGTGGTGGATTGGATAATATCGCTTGAATGTTAATCTCTATCAACATCCACTTCTCATGTAGGTGATTCCACTCAAGCATAACATATTCAAGCTAATCTTGGGCTTGGTCAAGAGTGAATCCAAATGATTCCACCTTTTTTCTGAGCACTGATAAATGGGCTTCGTATGGGGCAAGTCTACTGGATGATTCCATAGATTCCTTTGTCTGAGTAAATTGGATTTGTTAAAGCCCTATATTTATACTAATAATGTGATCAATGTTAGGCGACTATATTAGCAAATATTATAATTCTTAACAATATTTTAAAATCCAAAACATAGAAACAAATAAGTGCATACATTTTACATAACTGTAAGAAGACATTTAAATAGACCAAGATGAATTTTCATTAATAAATTTTTGGGTCGTTAATGAAATCCATTGTAACTATATTATGAATATTTATAATTTTTCCAAACACTTAGTTTTCACAAAAAAAAATAGTTTCTTGATACTATTAATTGAAATATAGTTATATACATTTATATTAATTTTAAGAAAATATTTATGGAAAATAGATTAATATATTCATTAATAAAGACACATATAATAATTAAGAGGATGAATAAATAATTTATAAAACCCATGAACTACAAGATTGTAAACTAAAAAGAGTTTACATAGGTACAAATACATGTAAAATAAAAATTATCACTGAAATATGGACATGATGATGGATCTTGGTTTGTAATGACCTTACAATACTTTCTATTCCACGGAAACCATGTAAAATAATTTCTCTCATTGACCCAAAAAATTATCTATTATTATTATAATGATAATCGACAAAAAAATGTTAAATAGAAAGATAATAAACTGTATAAAACCAAGATCCAAGTGAGAGTTGGGATGTTAGCTAACCCATGGTTCATTTGGGAGATCTGTAAATGTGAATAAGAAACACTAATAGATGGTTGAAATACAATATTGAAATAAAGAGATAATTACTTGAACTATCCTTGTGGACATTATATATAGAAATAAAATGTATAAGACCAAGATCCATGTAAGAGGTAAGAAATTAGATTACCCATGGTTCGCTTAAATTTTTAGATGTGTGAAAGAGGATATGAAACCCCTATATAGGACATAAGTATAATAGGGAATTTATATAGGTAAAATAATGAATTTCTGCATATGTGGTATATTTGGGTAAAATAATTTATCAAACCATGAAACAAATAGGTGAAATCTAGTGGATCAGAAAAAAACTATTAGATGATTTAGTCATATTGTTTACCAAACCATGCAATAACTATGATATCGTCACTGGATAAAATTCACCCAATGTAAGACTGATCTATATAGATTACCCTTACAATCCACCAATTATGAGTTGATACTCATATATAAGATAAATATATATGGTTATTACTAAATTTTTCCTAAAAATACACTAACCATGACTTAGTCTCTAAAAAGGAACCATCCCTACTTAACGATAGACACTATAGGTATTCTTCACCATTCGCCAACTATACATAAACTCTTGAACTAGAATTATAATCATAAAAGGATTTTGTATAGAAATTTTACTAACTATATGATTACCATTTTGAACCATTATTCATGAATGTTTTTGAATGTTTCAAATTTCAATGTTGAAAAATCAAAAAAAATATTATTTTAATTTTTTTAATGATTTATTCGTGGTGTTACATAGATGACCCCCCTAAATAAGAAAATCATCATTAAAAATTGGAATGCACAGGAATAAAATTTCTATAGTTATGAAATTTTTTACTTCTTGATATTTATGGATATATAAAATCGATATTGGAAAAGGTTGGGGGAGATAAGAACACTTATACTGTACCAAGTGAGTGATTGAAATGTCTTTTTAATAGAAATATCCTCCAGTGAATCCTTCTATATAATTAAATTAGTTTCAATTTTATTAGGTGTGGGTGATAGTATTTATTGAAGATCTACGGGATTATACCATTTGTGGGTTAATTAAAAGATTATTTTTTACATTCAATTGAATTGAAAATGGGGGCACATGTGTGATTAAAATTACTTAAGAATTGAGGTTGGGGGAAGGATTGATCAATTATCTTTTTTGTTCTTTTAAATCATTAATGTACATGGGGTTTAATTTACACCCCATACTCCATTAATTTTTATTATTGATGAGAAAATAAGACTCCATATATTGGGATCACAAATATTAATCTCCATGTAATATTCAATTAATGTCAAAATTTAGTGAATCTTGTATTCACCTTTATTCAATGATAGTTTTTTCTCAATCCAAATCACATCAACATATCATTTAATTGAAGATCCATTCGTATAAACATGTTAATAAAATAATGGTGATTGAGATCTTGTTCCTTTATTGAACACCAACTCATTACATTTTATTAGATATAAACTCTCTCTTGGAAATTTCAAATTAAACCTAATAAATTTTCATCCTTGAAAATGAAAAACCTATAATGAACCCCCAAAAAATAATATCACTAACACCACAACTAAAATTCAATCAAAAAACATGACTGGGAAAATTATTAAATCAAAACCTCCTAATAAATATTAACACTCCATTAGATGTATTGAAACAACTGGATCTCCATGAAACACAAATCTTAAAAAATTACAACCAATATACTTCCAAAAACCATAAATGATTGATGATAAAAAACATTTTAAAAATTCATATATCAAAAACATCCTCATGCACAATGAAATTATCTATGTATAAATATAATTCTTGCAACAATGAAATATACATCACACTCCAAAATAGAATAAAATTAAATTGAATTCATGTTAAACATTGTCCTATCATAAAAATTAGTTTCCACTTTCATTTCATTTATAAAAAAATTTACTATTATGTTCGAAACATTTCATAAAAATAAACATTTAAAATAAAATAGAAATATAAATAAAAAAATAATTTATTATAGAATCACGAATCCTAAAATTTATATTTCAAATTAGAAACATAAATAACTCTATACTTAAGAATAAAAAAACATTTTTAAATCTTTTAAACCATATTTAGAAAATTTTGAAACTGAATCATGGTCTAAAATAATAAAAATAATAAATTCTAAATAAAACCTAAATTCTTTTAAAAATTTAAATTAATAAATTCAGAATAAATAAAAAAATACATAATACTAAGGAATGAAGTCCCTTTTTTATTTAAAATACATGTTTTACATCAAAACAAATAACATCAAAATTGATCATTTATTTCCCAAATCATATTTAAATCAAATTATTGAAGGAGATTATTATTCTTATTTCCTAGAATAATTGAATCCTCAAGGACCATGTTTAAATCATAACCACTCATCAATACATCAATATATCAATATAAAAACATGAAAAACTAAACCTATGATTTAGGGAATCAAGTACTAAGTGTTCATTCGTATTAAATACAACTTATATGTGCTATAGAAATTGAGGGAAGTTATAGGGAATTTATTCAAATCATATATTCAAAATAACATAATTATACACAAGAATTTACAACAATGAAATCATTATAACTTATTGAATATAAACATATCCTCTTAATATACCTTATAAATACCAAATCAACCAAACCTCACAATTAAATTTCCACCATATTGTTGTATAAATACCTTTTAAGACATCCAATAAACACCATAAATAAATCATCACCTTCATATAATAATAAAAAATCCTTTTATCATCTATAACTGAGAAAAGTATGTCAATTTCCATCTCCATGTACTAGTCACTATTAAACAAACTCAAAAATAACACACAACTTAGTCATCCAAGGAAACTTATTAAGCTAAAAAAATTAATCAAAATTCCTACTAAATATAAAGAAAATATAAAAATAATTCATCATCTATCATATTATATGGTACATAATGAATCTCTCACAAAGAGAGTTCCACACATCGACACAATGTTAACACTTTACAAATTTTTTATAAAAAATAGATAAATTCTAATTTTTACAAATCCAAGTGGAAACCACAGTTTCAAAAAAATCCCACATAATTGAGAATTTAATTTCTGACATACCAAATTGTAGATTTTCATATTCATTTACCTTAAATCAAGGTATCAAAGTAATATCAATATATTTCAAATTTGAAAATTAGAATTCATTAGTTTTGTTTTCAATGAGATAAATTAATAGTAACACACACATTTAAATAATTTCACTTGAACATATCTATGTACATGAAAAAATATTATTGAACAAAGAAGTATACCACATTAATATTATAACAAATAAATAAAAAAATATTATAAAAAACTCCTATAATTTTAACATTTCATCTAATACTTCATCAAATAATTTCATAAAATATACTAACTAAGAAGATCAAGAATTACATAAAAATTATTCACAAAACATTACCAGTAAAAATATAAGCTTTAAAAAGAAAATACTAGAATACGAATCTTTTTATAATAGATTATTTTAACTCAATAGCGATCTGACACATTTACCAATTATCACTTATGGAACTCTAAAGAAATGATTTTTTAATATTTTAAAATGGAATTATATTATATATTAAGAATACAAATAATATATTCATAAATTTATAAACAATAACTAATGGATATTATTCTTATTAAAACGAATAGTAATATTACATTTCATTATTTTAGATCAAAATATCAATCAATGAGAAACAATACATCCTCTAACAATATGATTTCAAATTTATATCAAATTAGTGTTATCTAAAAGATTCTACACATCATTATTTAATTATATTAACCTCAAATACATACCATTAACTATCAGAAAAATATAAATATGGTCTAAAGAATTAAATTTTATAATCATGAAATATAATAAATCGTCAACAACTCATAAATCATTTCAATATTCTGATGATTTTACATTCCATTCATTTAATTATTTACTCTTAATTATAAAACTAATTATTTTTATATTATCATTAAATTAAGTAATTTTTTATCCTATCAACAATAATGTTTTTTTGATATATTATGATTTATAAAATCATTAAATAAAAGAACTTCAAAATTTTAATGTCTTACTAAAATTCAAAACATTTTAATGTTAACATAAATTATTATAGTAAATATATCTATATAAATTAATAATTATGAAACATATTAATTTAAAAACAAAATCACAAATTTGAATGAACATAAATATTAATTTTATACTTGATTTAATTCAATTCTATTAATCCCAAAGGTATTAATAAAAATCACAACATCTTATAATATCAAAACAAAACAATTGTATTTTTCGTAAAACAATGTCAAGAAATTAAAAAACACAACTAAATATAATAGGAATTATAAATATAGGAATAATTTAACCCAAACATAGATTAATATAATCATGTTAATATTGTAACATTCTTTAATTATTTTGTTTTATATATTTTATAAATTAAATCATAGTCACAACCAATGATTATAAGTTTACAAAAAAAATTACAACCTTACATTCAAAACATACTCCCATAAGCATGTTTAGTATATTATAAATTCCATTAAATCGCACCATAGGATGTCTTAAACATCATTGTCATTATTCCTAACCTATACCACATTTAATGACTGAATAGTATTGTTTACAATTAAAACCAATGTAATCCACACCAGCACTTACTCAAAACTCCATCATTTAGAAAAAACTAACTATATACCACTATATAATAAACTAATTTCACTAAACATCTAAGGTCAGTACTGAAATAATGTATAACCCTTCAAATCCTACCTTTAATTGGACATGTTTTGGTAAATAGTTCAATACTGGTATGATGTATGATATGGGAAGATTTACCTTCATTAAGCATTGGAGATAATAATATAACATCTAATCAATATCTATGAACTATAAAATAAATGAATCATTCCATATATAAACACACAATTCATGTAAATTAGTAATACTCATAAAAATAAAAACATCTATAAAGTCACAATTGGTCAACAAAAAGTGTCTAAAGAATTCATTGGAATCTCTGATGGTGTATAGAATGTTCTTCTATTCCAATGATCTTATAAGGACTAACACATCCTTCAAGAGTGTTATTATGAATATATATAAATAATATATAGGTATAACGGTATGTAAACATTTATTCACTTTAATGAGGTATTTCAGTATAAAATAATCATTATAAAGATTAAAAAACTAAATAAGGAAACTAATATCTAATCCCATCCCATATTGGATTATTAATAAATCTCCCTGCATGGGAACACTCCAAATCAATGTATTGAATTTAAATATATGAATATATATAAATATTAAGTAAAATTATAATATATAATCAAATAAAGTTACCTTAACCCACTACCCAACTAATATAATCACCACCACGCCCTTATAGTCTCTCACATGGTACTCCCACAACATTCATTTCCTCATAACACATCATACCACATACAAATCACGATCCAAATGATACAACATAACTATATACCAAACAAAATCCATGTAAAAAACCAGATTTTTCATAATAAATAAAAAAAATCTTCATCCATATAGTAACTATACCACCACCTCTCTACAAAAAACAACTAAATATAAAATGGGGGTTAGTGATGGGGGAGTAGTAAACCATCCATTCTCCTGACATATATGATATTTTGAGTATATCAAGAACCCATTCCCTAGATATGAATTCATTACATTATCTAAATATAAACTTGTGGATCTTAGTGGTAAATTTCATATCATTCACATTATAGATAATATAATTGTTTCCAATGCTTTTTTCAGGGGTGCACATTCATCCATCTAGGGTGCGCTAGCTGTTTCACCATATTCTCACCTTCCAATAGTGGGTGACTTCTATTGATTATACAGAGATGTTTTCTCCATGATCAAAATTCGATGATGTGATTTCAGTCCCTCCAATGGATTCCTCCTCGGTGCATGTTTCCTAGTCCAGATCTCCCTCATGGACAGAAGACGTTGTACGTGAATCTCTTCCCAGTTCCATGACTTTATGGATACCAGTTAATTACACTGCTCATGTTCGGACATTCCTCGGGGTCCAGTCAGGGCAACAACCTTCAGTCGAGGAATTAGTCAGGTTGGACATCACCAGTGTGTCTGGATACTGGAAAAGTGATGCATCTGGGATTATTCTTGTTATGATTGGGATTCTCGAGGGTGAGGAATCCCAAGGCATCCCACGTCAAGTGCAGGGAATTATATTCCATAGTAATGTCTATGAGGTTTTCCCAAGCTTCCCATGTTCTGCACAGGGTACACCGCGAGTTTAACATTTGGTTGAGACAGATCAGACTAATCTATACTCTAATAAGATTGGATCAGATGAGTGAAACCCCTAGAGGGAACACCGACGTTGCGGAAAACATGTGGTTAGTTACCCAATTGTGGCTAGTATTAGTTTTAAAGTGGGTGACATGATCCCACTAGGATGTGGTATCCCAGGTAAGAATCATAATGAAAATGGATGGTTGAGAGTGTTTGGAAAATGAGATGGAACCATCCTTAGGATGACGGTGATGTTGGTCATGAGCCTCATATAGGCTTCCTATGTATCCATGAGGCAGGAAATCAAATTCCACATTGTTCAGTAGGGAAATGGGACACTTGGGGAGGCCGTTCATGAGAATGGATGCATGGATGGGACCTTGAGGAAATAGAAACTTTGAGTTGGGGGGATGACCTTCCTGAAACACATAATCTCGATGGAGAGACCATGATGTGACATAAGTGATGGGCCTAAAACTCATGGAGGCTTCCAATGTACCCAGTGTAAGGGAATCAATGTCTATGTAGTTCATGATGGGGGTATATAATTGGGGTGTACACATAGGAATGTGACACGATGATATACTTGGAATTATGTGTGGTTAGTAGCCTAGGTTGTTCTAATGCCACTAGAAAGGACTAGATTTGTTGGTCCAAAAAAATGGGACACCAAAGTATACCAGTTTTTGTGGTTGAACCTTATAGAGGATTCATAAATACATTTCCTAGGAGACATGGATCAAGCACACATAGTTCATATGAAAATAACTTACCGTCTATTGGGGACTTCAATGGCTTACCACTGGATGGTTATCACAATGGATTATCGTTGTTAGGGGTGACAATATCTTAGTTCTAGTTGGGGTCAACAATGACTTACCACTGGTTAGGATGAAAATGGCTTACCATTAAATGGCATGAAAATGGTTTACATTTGGTTGGTAATGAAAATGGCTTACAACTAGCTGGGATGACAACAACTTACTGCTGGTTGGGATGACAATAGCTTTCCGTTGGTTGGGGTTGACAATGAATTACCATCAGTTTGGATGAAAATGGCTTACCGCTAGTTGGTGTTGACAATAGATTACCAATGGTTGGTGTTGAACCTCAAGGAAGATTCCTATGTACCCAATCTATGAGAGGGGTATTAAAAATTAAATAGTTTTAAAGTATACAGTTTACTATCATGATGGACGACAATAGGGCATATAGTTTAAGGTCATGTAGGACAGGGGTAAACAGATGTGAAGTGGTCGTGATTGATGGGTGTCAGGGTTAAACCTCTGGGGGGCTTCCTACATTCCTTGCCTAGGAGGTTGGGATGAAATTCTACATAGTTTGGTCTGGGGGATACTGTTTAGCGTCATGCGGGACATGGGTGAACTGATATGAAGGAATCCAGAAAATTAGGTGTTGGGATTGAACCTTAAAGTGGCCACCTACATACCTTTCCTAGGAGACAAGGATCAAAGTCCACGTAGTTCATTGTGGATTGAGGCTTACATGCTAAGGTTGTCCAAGAAGGATATGATGGTCAATTCTTACTCTAAGCCTATGTGAGTCATGGTTGGTTTGAGAAACCAGAGACAACAAATACCTGGCGATCATGTCGTGAAAGGTGTGTACATGGGATGTTGAGTGGGATTTACACGTGGTTAGTGGCCCAAAGTGGAAACATGGGATTATGCGTGGTAAGTTCCCCATGGAGATGGGTATTAGGACTTACACCAGGATGGAGGCCTAATGGCGAAAAATCCCCTAGGGAGAGGGATTGGGTGATGACGGTCCCAGTGCCTGTCTATCCTCTAGTCGTTGTCACATATGTATAGAGGAGGTGAAGGGATTCAGCCACCTAAAATAAAGGACAGAGGCTTACAACTGGAAGGATTCCTTTCCCCCTGGATAGACACCACTCAAACAAAGCGGATCTCACTCTATGTCTGGAAGATCTCACTCCCGTGGGGATGAGAATGTATGGGGAATGTCCGAGGTGGGGAACCCAGTGTATATAGCATGGGGCATGGCTACAATTTAATATCATGTGCTGAGGATGATGGAGAAAGTCTGTTGAAAATACTATAGCTCAGACGAGGAGGTTTCACTCCACACCCTTATGACTAACATAACTGATACTCAACAAGCCTTGGGGAAGGGAAGGCATCAACATTGTCATGGAGAGGTAGTATTGTAGAGTGATCTACTATGGTGCCCACATTAGTGTGGCTATGCAAAGAAGAAATTGTTTTTAGTGTTCCTATGTGATGAAGCATAATGAAAAGCAACACAATGTAAAGAATTTACCATGGACCTTGAAATCACATTGTTCTAACCTTGTGGGTCATACAAGAGAAGAGTTTGTGAAGAAAATTGGTTCATAGGAAGGGACCTTGCGATGCTCTGGTGCTCCACGTAGTAGAGGAACTATATGAAGGGGTATGCATCGCGAAGTGGAATGGACTAGCCAAGGAATAGGTTATAGGTGCATTTGAAGGGTACTTCGTCAAGTGGAAAGGCATTCGAGGATTAAGGCATTGTGAAACAAGGGTACGTTGCAATGCATAGAACTACGAAGCAATGTGCTTCATGAAGCATGATGATCCTGCCATAGTAGATGGGTCACATGGGTATGGAGGGTACATCGAAAAGCATTAGTGCTTTTTTGAGGACCTGAGTCCACTTGAGGATCTCCATCCTTCATGATGCCCCATGAGATTCATGAAGGGATTCCCTATATGAAGAGGGATTTTGTTTGAGCAAAGGGAAAGGATCTTCGCAGTGCTCGTATTCCTTGAAGAGCTCATTTTTCTCAAGGTTTTACAAAGATGAAGGTGATTCACAATTTGAGAGATGAGAATGATAAATGTAGGGGGATACTATCTTTGGGCTCGAGGGGAGCCCTATATTTATAGGATGGGGGTGGCACAAAGAAGGAAAACCTCGGTGGGACGCCACGTGGTGCTTCATGATCGGTCGTGTATTGTGTCAAGTTATTCATAAATGCAGAGTCAACAATCATCCCCTCCTTAGCATGGAGCTCTCAAGGGTTCTCTTCGTGGCACTCATAGAGGCTTCCATCATGTTCGACAGGCTCGTGAAGGTCCATTCATCTCTTTCCACAGTGTGAAGCTTACATTATATTGTGTCATAACCATGGATCCATCCACCTCTTTACTTCGTGGTGGCCTCAAAGGGAGATTCAGATTCTGGTCAGCCATGGTGCTACGGGGCTCCTTGAATGTTGCAGTCCTAAGGGGATTTATGAATGGGCTTCATGAGGAACCCTCTTAGGAATTGGTTTTCTATTTGCATCCATTTTATTTTCACATATTTTCGCACTCAAAAATTCCCCCCTTAAGAATTGAAGCCATGTAGAAAATAAGGGTCTAAGTTTGAGGTTCAATCTCTCTATTTTGTTTAGTCATTGAAAAAGTGACACCCTGAAGTAGGGTCACGATATAGAGAGGCAACAAACGGATTGAGAGTACTGCGAAGATCATCATGGTTAGAAACTCCATGATTAAAAGGGGGCTATAACATATAAATTGGGGAGGATGACCGCTCTTTTTTCCTTTCTCGTATTCATGTTTTTGTGCCTTTTCTCTTGATTTTCAAAGATCTGATGCTCTACGATTTCTCTTTGAGAATGGAGCCTTTATACTCCAATGCGCATAGTGTGTATTTAGACTCAGTGAGTGTGTGCTCTATGTATTTTTTATTTGAGGCCTATAGTAGAGCTATGCGACCTTTCTTTGACATCAAGATTCGTGATCCCAAAAAAAAATTCAAAAAGAACCCTAAATACTAAATGGGTCGTCAGGAAGCTACAAGGGGGTCCTTGCAAATGCTTCTCTAGGGGATGAAATGGTGAATAACCTTGGCATTGGATAGTGTGTGTGATCCATTTAGACCATGAGTCATTGGTTGAGATTTTGTTAGAGAGTAAGACAAACTACCCATTGTACAAGAGGTTTCCCCTATATGGATCTAGTCTAAGGGATGACATCATAGTTCCTAAAGTGAGCATGGGTGAACTGACATACTGTTTTAGGAGTATGTCGTGCTAGAGAAAGAGGTTTAGGGCGGATAAAGACTATATTTGGGAGGATTTTACACCTGAAAACACAGATTTCACATACAAACAAGTTAACAATGTTGATGGGAAGGTGTTGCCACCACATGTATCTCCTCAGCTGTACTGCACCATTTTGAAGGAATCCTTGGGGAACCTGGAGAAGGGGTGGAATGATGAGTGTGACTTTTTCTAGGGCGGAAATTTCATGAATGACTTGGCATGGTCCTACTAGGTATGTGCCTCGGGAATGGAGTTTAGGTGGATCTAGGGCGAGTGGGCCTATATGAGGTGGCATGGGGTTCCATATTTCCCATCTAACTATCAAATTAGCTGATGACATATTTTCTAAGTAGGTGGTTGTCAAGGACCAATACCTTCAATCTTCACCATCAGGATGATGGAAACCGGCTCTGGGACATTCACCAAATCTCAGGGGATCCGATACTGGGGGCGATGTACGATGAGATCCACCCCACTGGGAATACTAGGCACAACCCAGAGAAGAAGTTTCCATTAGAAAAGGAATTGATGGACCGTGTGCCAGGGGTGGACAAGATGTAAGTGACATATGTCCACTTTATGAGGTGGTTCAAGTAGTTCGTGAATTCTTATGAAGATGGAAATTTTCCCATGAGGGTTTAAACCTATATGAAGGGGGTTCACTAAGGTAAGGATAACTCATTTTGGAGACTCGTGGAGGAAAAACAGTGGTTGAAATGGGGATTCAGTATAAAAACTGAACAGCAACTATGGGTTAGGCTGGTTGCATTCATCTTCGAACATATTTGAGTCCTGATTTTGCTGGTAAGGGACACAAATATGGGCATGCAACCGAGAAGGTTCATCATAGCGTCTTTGTTGGTGATAAGGGAGCGGGTAAACCTGGGGATCCCACTACTCACCCATATGTATAAGGAGATGGGGCACATCGGCAAAGGGAAGAAGAAACATAGGGTATGCGGTCCTTTTCATCTTCTATATGGGTGCATTGTGGCACATATAATGGGAATGTATGATTATGTTAACACTATTTATCTTCTAGGGTTGGACTTATAACCTACCATTCTTGACAATGGTGGAGAGTTTCTTGACCAAGCTGACCCTACCCTAGGTGTTGGACCGGGTCTGGATGGTAGACATGTTCAACTTACACCTACTACCACTGCCAACAAGTGTTTTTGCTAATGAAGGCCAGGGAAAAAAAGAGAATCGGTCCTACCAATTGGCCTTTCAGGGTGGATTCAAGGTGGTGTGGGTCTACCACGAGCCTCTCTTAGAGCTATACATCCCACACCATTTCAGGAGGCAGTTCTGGTGCATGCAGAGGCTCACCCCGTAGGTTTACTTGGGATTTCTCAATGAGTATCTCCTGTGTGTGTTGAGGAAGAAGTGGACCATGTTCACAAGGGAGGATGGGAAGATGGGGAATGATCTACTTCTACCCACAACAATCTATTGGCTAGTGAAAAAATATGGTAAGAGTTGTGTGGCAACCTACCTGAGAGAAATACTGAAGCTGAACACTATCTGTGCTAGGGATGAGGTGCCTCCCCAACCTCAAGGTCGGGGCCGAAAGGTAGTGCGGTCATCCCATGGATGTGGAGCTACTATAGCGATGAGACCCATACCAATCAGGATGTAGGAGATATCAGTGGACCCGATGGTCCTATAAATGAAAAGTTATCCAGAGGGAAGGCTTCCAAAGGGGATCTATTAGATAACAACCCAGGCTCCGGGGAAGAAACTGTGCCATATAAACATGCCGAAGAATATTGTCTTCCTAGAGGATTGGGAAATCTGGGATGTCAATATACAATTCCTCAACCCTTCCCTGGTGTGTCACCATCTGAACCATCATGGGATAGATCTGCCACAGATCAGTCATGTTAGGTCTAGCATTGCGGTATCCCCGGTAGAGGGGGAGCGGTACGTTGCTGAGATGGATGTCCTTGTGCACTCTTGGTGTGATCCGTGTCCAATGACAGATCGAGTGAATGTGATTCTTGATCGAACATCCCCTTCATAGTTCTTAGCCTCCCAATTGAGGGAGTGTTTCCCCCTACCATAAGAATCATACAAGCACCTTCTTAGCATAGGAGGCCGATGGAAGGATGATTTTGGTGGAGGTTGAGGTAGACAACTCAGACCCATAGCTAAAAGACTTTGCAGAGGATCTTGATGTAATACCCTAAACCCCTCTCCCATAGTCTTCATCTTGGTCATTTAGGAATTCCCAACTAACATCAGACCTGTGGTGTAGGGACTCATACACAAAAAGCAAGTCTTGTTCAATAGTAGATGTAGCTATGGGATCTTCGAGAGCTACGCCAGTAGCTACGATGATCATCGTGCTCATCAAGGACACAAAACCCATGGTGGCTTCCCCGGAATCATCGCACAACCCAAATATATAAAGAGGGAAACGCCTCGAGGTCCTGACAACAACAGATCATGAGCGAAACTAACTATTTGTTTTCTATTTGTATTCAACATAGAATTTTTAACTGGACATCATTGGAATTCGTTGAATAACACTTGTGAATTCTCACATAGGTTGTTCTAATGATGGAATGGTCTGCCTTGGCGAGGTTGGGTGGAGCTCCTGAGACTACTTTTCCCTGGGGAACACTAGTGGTCCTGTATGTGGATGCCCAAACTGACCATGTCGTGGCACTCCAAATCACATGTGGGGATGTCAACGGGACATAACCAGAAGTTATCTAGGATGAATCTGACGACGAGGATCAATTAGATGACATGGGTCCTGAACTACCCGATCAGACACCAGATGATGTTCTTACTAATGAGTTCTTGGAGGTGTTCCCTGCATGTGAACCTGCCGACCCTCTTGACTGGGACATGAAAAATTTTGATGAATAAGTTGATAATATTGTCTATCTCTAGTCATGGATGTTGATAAATCACTTCATTTGGGATACCCCTCATGTAAAATGGATAGACATAATCGAAGTCTTTGTTTCCAGCTTCACGAGCTATGCACTGGGGGAGTCGATGCCTAGCATCCTCAGGTGCTCATCGAAAACTTCATGGTGGTGAAGATTTGGGAACATGATCATGGCCTTGGTGTGGGAAAGAATGGCACAAAATTGGTTAACATCAAGAGGCTCCAAGATGCTAAAAGTGAGATTCAACGGTTGTAGGCATGAGCAAAAGAGTACTGCACTTTCATCAATGTACAATCGGAGCTTGTGTTATGCCTAAATGCCTAGATGAACGAGGCTGAAGATACAATAAATTGAACTTCCTAATTGATGGATATCATCTGATCCAATGAGAAGTGGGTCCAGATTGTGGATGATGAACTACTTCCCATCACTGCCAAAGAGAAGCAGGAGCTAAAATGCGACAGCAGATCGTAGATACCACAAGACAGGGAGTGACAGATCTAGAAATCTCTACTGAAGAGGTCAATCCATACATGGGAGGGGTCGACCATGAGTGTTGTAATGCGTTTATAATTTCAAACGTACATTCATGATTCAATTTTTATGCTAGATACAAGAATAATTTATGTAATCTATTTTGTTTAACTGTATTTCAATCACAGTTGTGAAATATCCAGTGATTAATCCCATAGAGCATGTGGAAGGTGCGTGATGTGTGAAGAAAGAGATGACTGATTTGTTATTCTATATGAATATAAGAGTTCCTACCCAGATTCGGGCATATAGGATTTGAAAAACCAATCCAGATTTCTGGGATGAAAGAAGGAGGCCTGACAGAAGGATGAAGTTCTGAGAACAGTCGATTTTCCATTTTCCCAATGTGTTCTGGTGCGCGAGAGGGGTAACACCATGGGAATTACAATCAATCTAAACTAATGGGAGTGGAGGGTGTGAATAATGATACCCAAAATTCCAAACACTATAGGGTTGGATTGAAAATAAAGGATTACTAATGACCATTTAAGAAGACCAGTTTCCCTATTACATTAGCTTGAAAAGGGGATAAAAAATGATAGTCAACCACTGACTATTTTCAAAATATGGGACCTGACATGAGACATCATCCATTAGTATATTAAAATGCTGGCTCAGAACAGTATGTTAGCCATAGGCTAAGAATCTATACAGATAGGTGGTTCCTATAGAATTGAAAAGTAATTAGTATCTGGATAAGGGGTACACAAAGCGTGGAGGATTGAGTGATGGGTTGTTAGAATAGAGTCCATCACTCTTAAAATTATTCCACCGTGGTGAAAACAATTAGGGGGGTTCAACAGTATGATGTAGGATGAAAAATACTTCTGAATAAAACCTCTCTGGTAAGGACCAGGAATGCTCTATAGTTTTATTTCATACCAATAAGGATGATTGATGCATAGTTTAAATTCTATACAGTGAGGATGATTCCCATAGTTTAAAGGACCTGAGGCTGGGCCCAAGGGGAATTGTTTGGGCATCGCTAAATATCCCATGATGTTTTGAATCAAGACAAACATAGTTTGTGAGCACAGTGTGGTCAAAGGACAACTCTAGTAGGGGGAATCCCTATTAGTGATAAATCTTAATCATCCCATAATTAAAATGGTTCATCCTGAACATGTTCAGGGTAGAACCACATTTTAATTTCATGTTTTGAAGACATGTGGCATCATGTATATTAACATCATAAGGTAATATAGAAAGTGAATGGGGAGATCCAAAAAGGGTGTACGTGATGCAGTTGGTATAAAACCGACGTCAATGAGGACATAAGTTGTCCGCACCACACCACGTATCCCTTGGGGATGTTTTTTAGGACGAGGGACCAAATGTGCAAGTTAGGTTGGGCTTGAGGCAAAGTGGTCGGGTGTTCTAGCATATCCCATCAGGATGGGAATCAACCCACAAATATTTCTGGGATCATATTTTAATGTCATGCAGGATGGAAAGCCTATGTGGAATAGATGAACTATTACACGACCCACTAAAAGTACTATGCCCACGTGAGTTGTGCTCGATGTGTGAATTAAGGTGTATGCTAATATTTTACTCATACAAGGATGAACACATTAAGAGAAATGCACCACTAGGTGAGTGACATCCCACTCTTACTGACCCAAATACCTAACACACATAACTGTGTGAGAGGGGGTGAACTGAGTGTGATGGAATTAGACCTAATCATATGGGAGTGGAAATAAGTAAATCATGATGCCTGATATCTGGATAACAATGATAGCAGTGTGACGATATTGGATAACTGGGGACCATGTTCAAAACACAGTATCCATTTCACGTTATATTGAAATGGGGATAAACAAATGATTGATGACCAGTGACCTTATTTGATACATGGGACTTGTCACAACATGTCGTCTAAGAACTCCCATAAAATTGACCCAGGATGGTAGGTGAGCCAATGTGACATGATAATTGGCTGTAACGGGGGTCCCTTCAGATGTGGAAGAGGATGACGATCCAAATAAAGGGCTCATGAAGTGTGGACAAAAAATAAGGGAATTTTAGTATGAAAACTCCACACTTGGGGGTTTCCTTCCACAACGCATTAATGTACACCAATAATACATGTCAAATAGAGTAGGTGAAATCCCATTCCTTGAGAAAGGGTCATAGGGTTGCTTGCTCCTAATTTTAGGTCATAGGGGGAGCATTAAGTGGGGACGTTGTTTAATAGAATGTACGCAGGGTGGAAAAGTATCCACACCTGATGCGTAGCTCCTATAGGGAGGTATTAGTTAATGGTTGTGGAATTCAGGCATGGATTGGAAAATACAAGGGAGGAACATCCTTTGGTTATTGAAAAACCTAACATAAATGAGAACCCTAGAGGTACTCACCACACCACATACTCCCAAAAGAGTTCCAGCCAAGGGGTTGAAATAGGGGGGGAAGGTTTTTAGATTCTGGGGGCTGGTCCCACAGACAAACTTTATGGGCATTCCTACATATCCCATGAGGATGGGAATAAAGACATATGTAGTTATAGATGATTCATGCAGTTTAGAGTCCTGCAACAAGGATAGATGGATCTTATTTTTAAGGTCTTGGAGCTTAGAAATCATATGGAAAATAGAGAGGGAGACACATGGTGTGGTAATTACAAAACCCGATGTGAACAAGGACATGAGCCCATATCACACCTTGTGCTCACTGAATAGGTTTTAGGTAGATGGACTAAAAATGAATGTTCGGATGGGCCTGAGGAAAAGTTTGTAGGAGTTCATACATTCTCCATCATGATGGGGATCAATCCATACATAGTTTAAGAAGCATCATGGCAGGGTATCAATAGAAGGTACAACACGATGGTGTGGATCTAGACCCTGCACCCAAAGAAGAAGAATTTGATAGATATTTTTTGTTCTTTAGGATGGACATATGTGTTTTTTGTTAATAAATGAACCTGGGATGGAGAATCTAGGTATTACTACATAAATCAAGCTATATGTTGGCCTTGAAAAATGTCATTTTGGAAAACAGATACCAAACATGATTTCCCCTCTTGTGAGGATATCAAAATGGAGTGTTGTTTTTCATCATGCGTCTAGGATGATACTGTCATAGTTTATGGTCTGATGATAGGACCAACCCATGCAATTTAACGTCATATGGAAAAGACACAATAGTTTAGAGTCATGTGGGGCCCAGTAGTATTGTTTAACATCATATGACTTGGACGCACATAGAATAGAATGGTTCTGGAGGGGAATACACATGGTGTGATAAAGCGTACCCAAGGTGAATGAGGACACTGAGTCCACCCCACACCATGCAGAATTTAACGAATGAATCCTCTAGATAAGGGGATAGAAAAGGTCAGGGAATATGGGGCTGAATGCAAAGATGAGATGTATGGGTGTTCCTATGTATCCCATGAGGATGGGAATCTTTCCTTATGTAGTTTTGAGTGTGCATTTTAACATCATACATGATGAAAGGATGGAGGGACTAGCTCCTAAAATGGGGTACGTGGTGTGGATGTTGCACACCAGATGTGATTGACAACATAATCCCACACTGCCACACCGCACAATCCTATGAATGTTATGGAGAAAAGACAAATAGAAGATACAATTATGGGGAACTTGAGCTTGACACAAAGATGAAATGTTTGGGTGTTTCAACATATCTTATGGGGGAAGGAATCAAGCCATACGTAGTTCTTAAAACATGTCATGTAGTTTAATGTCGTGTAGCAAGGACATAATGAGATCTTAGTTTAAGTAAATAGATCTTGGACCATGGTAAGTGAGACTATTCCAAATGGGCGTAAACCTTGACCAAATCCCTAAGACCACATTATGTTAGCATAGCATTGGAATCAAGGGTAGATAAGGTCCTTGCGTAAAGTGGAATATAAGGAGAGGGTAAGATAGGAGGATCCTTGAATGACGCCTCACCATGGCTTCATCCTCCTAATGCACAAATGGGCACTGCAGAATTGCACTAGGAGTATCAAAATTCCACTTGGACATGATGGAATGGAGAAGGATATGATTTATGAAACCAATATTTAGGGCTTGATGTGGGTGGCATGACTATGAAGATAAAATATGATCATGTTCGAAACACATGATCTTTTTCAAATGACATTAAACGAGGATAATAATTGAGCATCAACTGCTGACCATATTCGCAACACAACACTAGTATCAATTTTTCATTTAGAATTCAGGGGGATGTTGGCCCAAAATGGTAGGATGGAACTAGGTCCTAGTATCCATGATGTTTGGGGGTCCTTTCAATTGTGAAAGATGATGGAAGACCAAATTAATGGTAACATGAAGCATGCAAATGGGTGATAAAATGTCTATGAAGAGCCCAACACTCTCGGTCTTGAACCAGAGATCTCCTACGCACGCTGGCGAACATCCAATGAGGGGGAGATATGTGGTGTGGCTAATACAAACCCAATGTGAATGTGGAAATAGTCCAATACCACACCACATACCACCCCTCAAAAGTGAACATAGGCTAGGGGATCAAGGGATGAGGAGTTAAAAAGGGCTAGACCCAAAGATCAAACGATTGGTCATTCTTATGTATCATGCAGGGGCTAAAATCAAGCTAAACAAAGTTCTGAAAACGAGCATGCAATTTAACATCTTGTTATAAGGATGAAGATAGGAAATGGGAATGTCAATGTGGAATGTGTATAGAGTGGAGAATAACCTGATGTGAATGAGGTCATAAGCCCACATACACCCCACCATTCGTAATTCTAGGAGAGAACACAGACCAAGAGGCTGAGAGAAGAATATATGAACTGAGGCTAGACCCGAAGATAAAATCTCTTGGGTTTCCTATGTATTCCATTAGGATGGGAATCAAGCCAAATGTAGGTCGCGATGTGTCATGTTGTGTAGTGTACTGCATCAAGGACTGTAGATCTTAGTTTAAAGGTCATCGAGCTCGAACCATAAATTCCCTATTTAATGTCACACGCGTGGGATAGTTTGGTAGAAATGATGAATCGGCATGCCTATCTTGTGGAAGACCATAGAACAACCCCAATGACTGAGGATATATTCTAATCATATTCACAACATAATATCCATGACATTTCTTGGAATGGGGTCAGATAGTGAGTGCCAACCATGGACCATACTTGTAATGTGAGATTTATATCAAATTGTCGTCAATAATCCTCGAGGATGCTCGCCCTAAATGGCATGAGGTCCTTAGGGAATTGCATCCATGTCGTTCGTGGGTCTATTTGGATGTAAGAGATTGTGGAAAACCAAATGATTGGACACATAAAGACTGATGGGACCTATGTTGTTTAACATTTTTCGGCAAGGATGAAAATAGGTAAGGTGTCTCAAGGGGATTTATGCCTCGCAAAAAAGGTAGTTTGACATGAACAGGGATATAGAGCCTAGGCCACACCACACAATCCTGAGTGTGAACAAGGTCTACAGGGTCTAAAAGGTCGATGGACTTGAGGCTGTGCCACATATGGAATTTCCAAGCCATTTTGTAGTTTATTGTCACGTGGTGAGAGTGCTGAGTGGTTTTACGTCCCTCAATTTTGATGAATCACATATTTTAATGTCATGCGGTGAGGACAATGGTGATCTTAGTTTAAGGTCATAGTGCTCGGACTAGGGTAGTGTGACCCATTATGGGGGGTATTGCCTTACCAAATCTCATTATACTCTGTGAGAAATTCTCATTGTGAGAAACATGGAAAGGGATCAGGTTCTACCCAGCATTTAAGTGCACGAACATATTAGAAAGAGATCAGGCAGGGTCGATCCCACCTAGAAAAACATCCTTGATCAATGCACTCTAATGTTCAAAGGGAAAGTAGGACAAAACAAATCATTGCACCCATCTTTTGGGACATATGGGGGTGGTTAAAATGAGGGAGGATGGTTGTTGTACATGTTCAAAACATAGACTCCATATTGTGCGAACTGAAATGGGTACAAAAAATGACTGCTGACCTCTGAATATATTCACAATGAGGGAATGTATCAAATTTTTCTCCAGAATCCTCAGGGATGTTGGACCGAAATGATAGGATGGCCCTTGGGCCTAGAAACCATGACATTCATGGGTCATTTCAGATGTAATAGGTAGTGGAAATGAAAATTACGGGGTGTGTAAAGTGTGAGGATCTCGTGCAGTTTATCTTTATGTGGTAAGGATGATTGATGTGGGGATCTCTAGGGAGAGGGTCACATAGGGCAGTTGTGATAAAATTGACATGAACATGTGAATGATCCCTTACCACACCATGAATTTTGGGAAGTATCTGGGCTAAGGTGCCTGGCCAAAAGGGAGATCATGATGATTTCATGTGGGCATACAGACAAAATATTCGAGTGTCACAACATGTCCCATAATGATGGGAATCAATACATATGTATTTCTAAAAGTGACATGAAATTTAACATTGTGTGGTAAATACGTGGGGGGTATATGAACGAGAGGGCACGTGGTGTGACCATCATAAACCCAACACCAAAAGGGCCAAAGAAGTCTACCTAATACCGTGTGACATGTTCAAAGAGAACTACACCGAAGGGGTATTCCTAGAGAAGAATTTGGGGGATGAACTCTAAGACAAAGAATCTGAGTATTCTTATATATCCCATGGGTATGGGAATCATGTCTTTTGTAGTTCTCGAACATTTTGTGCAGTATTACATCATACAGAAGGATTGGACAAATTAAGGTAATGCAGGACCAAACACAGTTTAACATTTTATTGGATGACATACAGTTTATTGTCATGCGAGACAAGTGATGAGTTGTTTTACATCTTTAATCTTTGATGAATAACACATTTTAATTGTAATCTGGTGAATATTTCATAGTTCAGGGTCATGTAGGACCGGGCAGTTCATAGGGTATGGTCATCGCGCATGGACCATTTTTCTGTTTAAGGTCATATGGGATGACAAATATGTTTAATGTCATGAATTAAGAAAGTTTAATGTCATGTTGTACACAAACATAATTAGTCAAAGTACTGATTGAGGAATTTGGTATTGGTGGGAGGATTTATACATTCACCATCCTTGGTGACCAGTGATTACGCTCCACTGGGGTATACCATGTGAATGATGTAATTTCCTTCGCAATTGGGATCAATTTTGGGTGATTTACAACAAGGAATCATCAGTGTTCTCATATCAAAGACCATGTCACCTTGCAATAAAGAGAGGAGGTGAACATTATTGTTGAAAGCTATGGATATCTTGTTCTTGATGCCTTTCTAGACTGATCTTGGGACAAAGTCAGTTCTCATAAAGGGATTCTAGTTCATCAAGATATATTTCAACACCTTGTTTTGTGTTTTGTGATCGGAGACTGTTATGCACAATGAGGGAAACTAAATCTTGATGGGAAGGACAGACTCTATTTCGTTAACTAGGGAATATGGGTTCAAATGAGTGTATTTGCGGGTAGTTTTTAGATAGGCCCAGAGAGTGTTGGGGAGATTATCCAGTCAACTCTTCTGGTTCTGACAAACCATCATCTACAAGATGTTTGACTAGGTTTTATTGAATTCCTCGATCTTCCCATTTTCCTACGCGTGATAGAGGGAAGTATGGTTGGAATGGATGTTGTACTTTGTGTACAAATTATTCTTTTTGGACGCCCTAATGTTGGTGCATTATCAGTGAGGATAGAGTGAAGGACTCCAAACCAATAGATGATATTAGAGAACACAATCTCAACATTCAAACAGGACATGAACTCTTTTAGAGGAATTTCCCTAGCACACTTATAAAAGAAATCTATAGCGGTTAGGATGAACCTGCACTGGGTAGCTATCGCCAGGGTATATGGTCCCAGGACATTGAGTCCCCAGACTGCAAAGGGAATAGATTACATGGAAGTTTGTAGAGGATCTGATGATTGATGTACAAAATTATCATGGATTTGGCACGCATGGTTCCTCTTGTCTATCTCAATATATTCACTAATCATGGAAGGCCAAAAATACACCAATCTATGGATCTGGTGAGATAGTTTTGGCGCGGTCTAATGAGCCCTGGAAGAACTAGAATGAACATCCTACATGACCTAATAAATCATAGTTAATTATATTAAATAGAGGAGAACCCCATCAATCCCATGACTGTAGATGATCTGCTCAAGACCAGGACAGCCATGGAGTGTGAACTGCAACACGTGGTGTCAGATCCACTAACGGTTGGCTCGATGTTCTGGGAGATTTCCATTCTGTAGATACTCAATAATGGGGTTCCTCTAGTCGAGTGTTTCTTATATCATTAGGGCAGGGGTACCTAGAGGTCTTGACGTGGAGGCACTTGTGATATGTTGGCTTACCTATGGGATATCATCATCATCGAGATTGAGGGTTTAGATAACTCACCGGTGTGCCACCTATATAATCAAATCATCCTAGTCAGGTTCAAAAAGAGATGTAGCCATGTTGGACAAGGCCTTGGCCCAACCGTTTAGGGACTCAGGGACATTAGTAACTTACATTTGAGATGGTAATAGAGATATCAGCTTACGAGTATGTTCCCACAGTGGTACGAGCTTCAGGTTTTTGACAACATAGTAACCGTTGATTTGCTTGATGACTAGTCAGGAGTACCCTTTCACATGTAAGTGGGGAACATCAATCTTGAGGTCCAAATCGAGACTCGTGATGAGAGCCTAGTACCCTACCTCATTGTTGGTACAAACTTATAACAATATGAATTAATATGGAAGAACATCCAAGGCTGAAATGATAATGATGATACCCTGGGACACCCTGTTGAGCCTAGAATCACTATGCCTTCTTGCCGACAGGACTTCGAGAGGAACCATAAAAGCTCATTTTCTAACAGGGGAATCATGGTATAATATGAAAATTTCATCATTAGGAAAAACAAGATCCATAGACTGGTCTGTGGGAGATGGATGGGTGATAAGGATTTTTTCCAACGTCTGTCCCATTATGGCCTTTTGGGGGACAAACCTGATGTCTAACTTTTGTAGGATCACTTCCTACCAATCTAGATGGCCTGTAAACAAAGGGCACATCAGAATGTACTTCAGAAGATCCAATCGATACACTATATGTATCTCATGATGTTTCAATTAGTGTCATAATTTCTACATAGTTAATACCAATGTAAGGTATCTATTCTTGATAGAGTAATATCTTGTCTCAATATCATGAATCAAGAAGCTTAGACAATATAGGCTATATTCTTTGCCTTTGTTGTTTTTCTGGGTGATAAGGGCACCAAGATATCCTTCCAAAGCAGTCACATAAAGGACCAACAACTTTCTAGAAATGGGTGGCATCAAGACCGAGGCCATAATATGTACTTCATGATTTCTTCGAAAGTAGTTTCACACTCCTCATCCCATTGATAATCGACACCCTTCTTCATTAGCTGGAAAAGGGCTTACACTTTCCAGAAAAATTCTCAATCAATTGGATTATATAGGGTATGTGTCCTTAAAACCTTTAGGCTCCCAGATTTTTCGTGGGGGAGACATCTGTTAGATGGCATTGATTTTCTATGGATCGATCATTATGCCTCTGTATCTTAAAAAAAAGAGAATCTTTCTAGAAGTGACCCAAAAGGCATACGTCAAATGTTTCATCATTAGATGGTGGGATAAATGGAATCCAAACTATATATCAATATTAATAATGTGGTCCTAGTTGTGGAACTATTTGACCACTAGATCCTCCATGTAGCATAGCACCAATGTACTGAGGATTTTTTTAAATATACGATGCATGACACATTGAAAGGTGGAAGCTTCATTCTTTATACCGAAGGGCATTAACTAGTAACAGATAGTACCTTGTCGTTATCTAAAGGCCGTTGACTCTTCATCATAGGGGGTAATTCAGATTTGGATATACCCAAAATACCCATCCCTGAAGGGGATTTCCTTCAACCCAGCAGTGTTATCAATCAACAGCTTAGTCGTAGGAAGAGGAAAATATTCCTTTGAATAGTGACAGTTGAGCTCCTAGAAGTCAATGAAAAATTTGATCAATACATTATTTTTCTTGTAGGGAACAATGTTGGTGAACCATCTGGGGTATTGGACCTACTTGAAGATAATGGATCTAAGGAGTTTATGAACCTCATCCTCTACCATGGAAATATGAAAAGGGTGCATCTTTCAAGGAGGTTGTTTGAACCTCTAATGATTCATTGGAAGAATGAGGTTGTGTACATAGACATAATGTTCTAGTTATGGAATCCAATAATAACTCCATGAAAAAACATCACAGTTTTTCATCATGAAGTCCACATATCGATGTTTCTCTTTGACAGGAATAGAAGCACTGATCAATGTGGGTTTCAAATTTGTCTCGTTGTGTAGGTTCACCTGTAGCAATTAATCGACCATGGTGAAGACACCATCTCTGAAAGGGGGAGACACATCCTCCAAATCGTTTTATTCATTTATGTAGGAGGGATCCTTAATGGGAGGATATTATCTTGAGTCAAAAAATCCCAATGGAAAACTGGTGCTAGCCTGAGTGGTGGTAGAAACTGCATCGAGGGACTCTAGTGCTACCGAAACCATGTCGATGTAAGCTGTCGACCCAATCCCATATGGACTTCGGTTCAATAGGCCATGCATAATGATATGAAATAATTATTGGCATGTTGGATTGATCTGGTTTATAATATCCTAGATGAAAAAGCAAGTATAACATATTTTTGTTGCCATGGGGCGGACATCCCAAATCCTTATAGGAGCAGTGGGGCTCCAGGATCACTTGAGCTCGATTTGAATATGAATAAGAGGTAATCTTATGGTATATCATAGACTTGGGAATATTCCTCACTATCATTCTAGAGACAACAAAACATTACCCAAAATATGGTATTCTGGACTCCAATCAGGGGATCGAGAAGATATAGGCATCATCAAGATCTATTCATGTGTTGGTCACCGTCGTAGCGTGTTCAACCTTGTTATCATGAATCTACATTCCTTTGATCTTGAAATTTTCATCATCTAGGTATTGGGATAAAAATGATGAAAAGGGAGATTCATCACATAGGAGTGTGCACAATCAACCATTTAGGGTGTACATAAGGCCCTGATGATGGGATGAAGGGATCATTGCAAGTAGGTGACGCCATGGCCTACCCATCAATTTTTTGTAGGTGGTGTCTTGGGAGAAAAAAATGATCTCGATGCTAGATTCGAGACTAACAAATTGGGTCTTTAGGTAAATATTCCCAACTGATGTCTATTAATTCCTTTCAGAACCTTAAATTTTCAAGTCGAATGGACTCAGATCATCATCAGACAACTCCATTTTTTTGGATTGTCCAGGTCGGGATTAGGTTGATCCCTAAACCTGTGTCGACAAGAGAATGATGAACCTCCATGACATTTAAGTGGACGCTAATGTATAGTGGGTGGATGTTACCCTGTATGAGGGTCCTCCATCTGGTCCAGATATGGAAATAATGGATGGGTATTCTTCATCATCAGCAGCCTCAGCTTTTTAGGATTATGTGGCTGCTACCTCCATCTCAAACTGGATGGGGCTTCTTAAAGCCTCAAAGAGAGCTTCACATAGATCCACTAACAGAATATGAGACTCAAGGAGAGAAGGAATCATAGGAATTATGGAAAGATGATTAAGGATTTAATAATTCTATTCCAAGTGTGAGCTTCTTCTTAGAGGAGGTCATTCTATGGGAGGGGGTATAACGGGTCCTTATGGATGAACCTGCCACTGGCTGGTACTAGGAATGTCCCGCTGCTCGGTAGTGAAAGAACATGGAGTGACTAAAATATTTGGTCTAGATGACTGAGGCTGGTCCGTAACAGAGTATGGCTGATCACATCATGGTTGGGGTGGCTCTACCTAATCAAGTCACACAATCTGTGGTGAAAGCAGTCCAGATAACACTATATGAGAAGGTCGTGCATGCTGAGCTCTGGGTTGGGATTATTATCTTGATTTGGTGGCATGCGCAACCTGGATGGAATTATAGACTAAGGCATTATGACAACCCATATATCCATGGCTTCATCGGGGCTAGCGATTATTGAGGACATTGGGAGGATCCACCTGGCGCCCCTCGTTACCAGGGATCATGCAGGGTTTCACTAGCTCCATGGTGTCAACTGAAGCGTACCCTTGATAATCATATGAAGAATCCTACACCATTGAATGTGTAAAATCCTGACCCCAGTTACCCAGAGTCGGTGAATTATTACATTACATGGGCATGATCACAAGGGATCAAATCTCAAAAGACAGATCAGTTTTGGAACCTTGTAATTACTAGATTCATTAATAAGTTATACATTACATTATAAAATGAAAAAAACAAAAAAAAATTCTCCATTGACCATATTTATATCCCTTATACTATCCCTTAGACTATCCCTATAGGTCAATCATAACATAATTCTTCTCATCCTTCGAAAAATAAAACATATAATGGGGTGAGATCAGTTTCTTAGTTAGGATAAAAATATAGAAAAAACATTCACAAATAATCATAAACATATAAGGCAATGTATAAGACATAAACATAATCCTTTTAAACATAAACAACTGCAAAATATGGAAAATATAAATCATATAATAACATTTACTTATTCACATGGATATTCTACTAGTCGAATAATCACATTTAATATCAGTATCCAATTTAATATTGATGGAATGCATAATGCTAGACATCATTTCCACATAGTCAAGGCCTTGTGTCAATACTAAAAATAAAATTTTGTCAAGGCCTTATTCCAAGACACTAGTTTGTCCCATGAGACATACCTATTCATCGAGGAGCTATATAGGGCTCCACCTCACAGTTACTATGTCAAATGCATTCCTCATATGAAAAAGTTTAATAAAAACATAAACATTCGTATTAAAAATAGCATATGAAATTTCAATACATTATCCATAAACCATGAATGGTATAAAAATAACACATCCACAGTCAAACATATCACAAAACCTTCTATACAATATGAATGATTTGTATCATAATAAATCAACTTCAAACAATCTTAAAATCCATCAAATGATGATGACATAGATGGAAATGATTTGTAAAACTTTTTAAGAGAAATATAAATTTTTCATGAAAATAATTAAAAGTCACACAATTTTGAAAGGAAAACATTTAAAGACATTTTTAAATCAAAGTGTCCCATACCACTTTGATACATTTTAAATGAATTATCATTTAAAAAAAATTCATGTCCATATAACTAAATCCTTAACAACCATTTTGAAAACATGGACATTATTGAGAATGATTTAGTAGAATAAATATTTAAACAATTTAAAATAATGATCTAGTTAAAGAGTATTTTCCATAAAACCTTAAAATATACCTTTTTAAAATATTTTTATGAAACATGGATGTGGATTATAAAGAGGTCCCAGTAGATACTAACGTAAAAACAACCTCGCATAAGTAAATAGATTGTGTAATTAATCCTTACCTTGTACTTTTCATTAGTCGATGGTATCTTAACCTCCGGTATAATAGTTGAATAATTGTTATTATATTATAAAAGAACTAAATACATAAATATGATAACATATATGATCTTATAATAATGATTTGATAATAATGTTTTAGTACTATCATCATTTAGAGTGTTAATAGATTGATTTTCCTTTATATGATTGGGTATGTATTCCCTGTTTGTTATGGATAGGATGATTTTTATTCATATACATAATGATATTATGTTCATAAACAATATTTTTAATCATAAAATGAAAATTATTTTTGAATGATTACGATGGGGAATGAATCTAATCGTGTTCTTGGAGATAGTAATCCGTACGTACGCCCGAGTGAGAATATCATTATATTAATGGTGAAATCATATTTAATTGGATTTTATATCATATATAAATAATAATTAACATGTTATATTTATTATTTACACCTGTTATATTAATTATTATACCCTTACAAATAATGAACAGTTTGAATAACAAACTACACCATGGCGTGGAGACGGTAATCTGTAAGTACACACATATGGTGACTTTGTCATTTATATGATGGATCGAATAACGAATATTGGTGTACCATATTTATAAAAAAATCATAGTATATATAAAGTACTGGAGTTATTATTTTCATATGGAATCAAAGACAATGGATGTGGAAAAAGAAAAGAACCTGAAAGAGGGTGGTGAAATTATTATCTCGTCTCCGGGTGTTTCCTTTTGAGTTGATCAAAAGTGCTCTTTAGGATGGATTTAGGATCGAATTATGGACTTGAGGTTGATGTGAGGATTTTTGGGTGGATATTTGGGTTGGGGGTTTCCCAGAAAAATTGTTTGGTGGTGTGAAATTAAGATCAGGGGAAGCATCGTTTTATAAGAGAGGTGAGGATCACTTTTGGAAAAGTTTGAAATATTAATTCATAATAAATAATCTTCGTTTTATAATGGCTCCAAAATGATTTATTTCTAGGATAATGAGGAAATGAGTCTATAAAATCTCAAAAAACAGGTTTTAGATATTTTTATGTCACTATATTATCCTTATCTTTTTGATTTAACTCTTTGTTAAATAGTTTGACATTTACCATGTCTCTTTGTATTTTTATATTATATGGTTAATAAAAATACTATAAACATTCAAGTGAACCCCAAGTGGTTCATTATTAATATTCATAACTTTATATAATCCCTCTTACTGAACTATATATTTTTAGGAATATTATATCAATTAATAATATAATATTTGGTTTATAAACTCAATTATGTCTATTTTGACAATATTTAGTATTTGATTTTTTTTGAAAGCCTTAAAAACTTTATCACTTTAAATAAAATTTAATTAATCATTAATAACATGTCATATCATCCTAAAAAATTATTGTAATTCATCAGATGTCTTAATTTACATTTAATTGGATATTTATAATATTAATTATTTTAATATTTCATTAATTTGGTAATTACTGCATTATAGTGTGTCAAAAATAAATAATTTCTTTATTGTCTAAAAATTATAAATAAAATACCATTATAAAGGGGATATTTGAATATTTCTAATTAATATTTATAGTTGAATTTATATTCTTTGTAACCCTATTTTAAAATCCGTTTAGTTATTATACATTGAATTTAACACGTTTAACTCTTCATTAATAAAAATAATAATAATTGATTTAATCTAAACCAAGTGGACCAAAGGGGGTAATATTTTATTCCTAAGGTTGTTTTTTAGAATTACACGTATCCAATATAATTAGGACATGTCTTTGGGTAATTATAATATCATTTTTAACATTAATTTCCCAATTTACATTTAACTGTGGTAAATAAATGTAAAAAGTTACTATTTACCCAAAATTAATTTTATCTTATTAAACCACATTTTACTTACTAATGTCATACATGTCTCGAAGAATTTTTAAATTCCACTTACAGAAGTGGTAAAATTTTGTTTTATGAAAATTTGTAAATGCTCCAAGAAGGTGGGAAAAGTCGGTAAAAAGTTAAATAAAATTATATCTATCTAATCATATTATAAAATGACTCCAATGAATTACATCGAACATATATAGATATTATGTATCTATTTTGCCTTATAATAAATTTAAAATAAATAATTAATTATTTAAATAAAAATTCAATTTTAAACAATAATGCAGTGTTTTTCACTATTCATCCAAAATTGACCATTTTCATAAAAATACAAAAAATTCACCCCATGCTAATTTTGATATTATAAATCCAAAAATAAAGTCCATTTTTTAAAATAAAATTTATAAAACTTCAAAAAGTGGGTATTACTATTCATAACGGCTAGTTTCATTGGTCATGTTATGTTAAAACTCCATGTTACTGACAACGAAAGTTACTGCATTTTTCAAAGGGAAACGAACCGTAGAAGATTGGGGTGTTACATTCTACCCTCCATAAAATAATTTTTTCATAAAAATTTCAAGAATAATACTGCATATAATTATTCATGAGGTTCTTCATCATAAGTTCCTCAGGTTCCCACATTGTCTCTTCAATCTTATGGTTTCTCCGTAGAACTTTTACCAGACGAGTCATCTAGTTTCTCAGCTCTTGTCCTCTGGTATCAAGAATATTGACATGCTCTTCAAAGTAAGACTAATCATGTTCCTATTCAATTTCCCCATAAGTGAGTACATTCATGGGGCCAGACTTGTATTTTCTCAATAATTATACATGGAACACATCATGAACTTTGGAAAGACTTGGAGGCATTTCCAAACAATAAGCTACACCTCCAATTAGATCTAGAATTTCAAAAGGTCTGATGTACCTGGGACTCAATTTACCCTTCCTACCGAATCTTATAACACATTTCAATGGAGATACATTCACAAAAACATGGCCTCCTATTAGAAATTCCAAATCCATCCTTAGGTTATAGGCATAGCTCTTTTTCCTACATTGGGCTGCTTTGATGTGTGTTTAGATAACCTTCACCTTTTCCATTGTTTCCTCAACAAGTTCTAGGGCTGCGAGTTTTCGTTCACCAACATCATCCCAACAAGTAGGTGTGCGACATCTCTTTTCATATAACGCTTCATATGATGCCTTTTGAATACTTGAATGGAAGCTATTATTATAGGGATATTATACTAGAGGTAAATATTGATCCCACACACATATAAAGTCAAGTGATCAAGATGTCAACATGTCTTATAAGGTTTGAATAGTATGTTATGATTGTCCATCAGTTTTAGTGTGGTAGGCAGTGCTCAATCGAAGTTCAGTATCTAGAGCCTTCTGAAGTCGTTTCCAAAAATCTTGATGTAATACTGAGATCACAATAAAAAACAGTCAACAAGGGTACTCCATGAATTCTTACAACATCATTAATATATAGTCTTTCAATACGTTAAATTGGTAAATCATTCTTATGTTCAGAAAATTCACTGACATGGTAAGATGATCAACAATGACCCATATTGCATCATTCCTTAAAGAAGTCATTGGTAGCCCCATGAAAATATCCATCATAATATTATCCCATTTCCACTATAGTATGGGAAGAGGATACATGACTCTTCCAGGTTGTTGCCTTCTAGCATTCACTTGTTGAAAAACCATACATATTGACACAGAATTAGCAATCTCTCACTTCATGTTGTCCCACAAAAAATGTTCCTTCCAATCTCTATACATCTTGGTGCTCCCGGTGTGTATAGAGAAATTGGAGCTATTATCATCATCCAATAAATCCCCTTTTTAGATCAGGTATATTAGGAACACAATGTCTCTTCCCAAATTTCAAATTTCCATTTTCATATAAGATATCAGTCAATATCCAAACATTCAAAACATTGATCTTCTTTTGACACTCCATATCATCATTATGATAACTCTTTATCCTTTCTATAAAAGTTGGTTTGGAAACCATTTGAAAAAGTATTGATGTTTCACCATACATAGTTAATCCCATATCTCATTTCTAGATCCATGAAAATATGTTCCCTTTCAAATTTCATCTTGTTCGAAACTCCATGATCCTTTCTACTCAAAGCATCTTCCAAATTATTTGCCTTCAGCGGGGGGTAGTGTATAGTGCAATCATAATCCTTGAGTATTTTAATACATAATATTTTCCTTATGTAGAGTTATTTATGGGAGACAATATAAATAAAACTCTTATGATCAGTATAAATCTCACATTTTTAACCATAGTATAGTGTCTCTATATTTTAAGATCAAAATATTACAGCTGCTAAATCAAGATCATGAGTAGGATAGTTTTTCTCATGAATTTTATCTGTCATGATGAATAGTCAATAACTCTATCATTCTGCATAAGGACACAACTAAGTACATTTTTTGAAAAATCTCTATAAATAACAAACCCATCATTCCCGGATGGTAGAGTCAAGATTGAAGTACTAACTAATCTGATATTCAATTCTTAAAAACATTCATCCCACTCTTTTTTCCAAACAAATTTTACCCCTTTATTTGTGAGTTTGGTTATTGGGTTTGACAATAGGGAAAAAATCTAGAAAAAACGCTAAAAATAACTAGCTAAACCAATAAAACTGCGTACCTCAATTATACTCATCGGTGTAGTCCAATCTTGGATTGCATTGGTCTTTAAAGGATCAACATAGATTCCATCCTTGGAGATAATATGGCCCTGAAAAGAGATATACTGAAGCCAGAATTCACAATTTCTAAACATCCCATATAATTCATTTCATCTCAGGGGTTTTAGAATAGTGTGCATGTTATTATCATGATCTTAATAGCTTTTTGAGTATAGCAAGATATCATCAATAAATACCACTAAATATTAATCAACATGTTCCATCAAAATTATATTCATTAGATCCATGAAGATAGAGGGAACATTAGTCAATCGAAAAGTCCATACTGTTAACTCGCAATGCCCGTACAAGGTCTGAAATGATATCATCAGAATGTATTCCTTCTTCACGCACAACTAAAGGTATCCAGATCAAAGGTCAATCTCTGAAAAATATTTAGCTCCCTGAAATTGATCAAATATATCATCAATGTGAGGAAGGTGATACTTTTTCATTATTATTATAGCATTTATCTCCATGTAGTCAATGCACAACCTCATAGATCCATTTTTTTCTTATGAAAAAGTACAGGGACTCCCCATTGAGAAACCCTAGGGAGAATAATTCCCTTATTACTCAATTTATCTAGTTATTTCTTTAGTTCCACTAATTAAACAGTGGCAATTCTATAAGGGGTCTTCAATAAGGGCCTTTAACTAGGAATTAAATCAATGGAAAACTAAATTTCTCTTTCTAGAGGATTTCTAGGTAAATCCTCTGGAAACAAATCTAAATATTCTTTCACAATAGGTACATTACCTATTAGAACATTATTTTCTTCACCCATAGTTATTTCTTCCTCTTCATCCCTAATAATTTAATTTAGTAGAGCTACTGGGTTTGGATATAGATAAGAATCAGGTGGTGAAATTTCTGCTCTATGGATGTGGTACTTCTCATCCGCATTGAAAATTGTAACCTCCTTCTTCATACAACAAATTTTCACATCATGGTCTAAAAGCCCATCCATTTCGAGGATTATATCAAATTCAATCATGGGTATGCTGATGAGAGATGTATATAAAGAACGCTTATATGACCGAATGGGAACTAATTCACAAAACATTATTGTGATAGAAATTCCCACTGGTGTTTTGACTGAAAATACCTTGTTAAGTCAAATTGAAAATATCAAATTTTCTTGGTAAACAGGGAATATATGAAATAATGTGATGATCCCGAATCAAATAATTCATTGGATAAACTTGAGGAAACTATAAAATTACATTCCACCATGTCTTCCAAAGCTTCAACCTCATTAGTAATGATCACATGTGTTTTTCCATTCTCCCATGGCCTTTTCCAAGGTAAGTTCCCTTGGAGCTTAGGACAGTCATTTGCATAATTCCCCTTTTATCTACACTAGAAAAATTCAAAATTGATTGCATCTTTCTTCCCCTATCAATCAAGAGCTTGGTGTACTTTTTCACAACACTTGTAACACACTCACATTCTATTATGGCATGTACCAGGTGGTTTCTTGCCACATTTACCATAGGATGGATATTAAACATTTCCATTTATATATTTTTTCCATTTCTAGAGTGTTCAACAGATCTCTTTTTTTTCATTCTTTACTTTAAAGTTGTAAGACATAGAGAATTTATTTTCTCTCTTGATAGCGCATGAGACTATATCTCCATACGATGAGATGTATTGTGAAAATAATTCGTGACTTATAAATTATTTTAACCCATCAAAAAATCGATCTATCTTTTCCCATGGGTTACATATATAATCTTTCGCATGCCATGGTATCTTTGTGAAGTTAGCCTCATAATTTGTGACATTCTCATCCTCCTTTTTCCTCAGACATAGAATTTTTCTTTCAATATCCGCTTGATGGTCACAAGGAATGTATTTCTATAATAAAATATCATTAAACTCCCTCCATTACAAGTATAATACTTCTTCAACATCCTTTCTATTTTAGATTAATGAACTCCATTAATATGTGTCTTCTATGAGGCGATAAACAACCATGAAAACATTTTCCCTTTCTCTACTCCCCAAAGCTTGAAATATTTTCACTACGAAATTTATCCATTTCTCAAGTACTAATGGATTTATACTCCCAATTAATGTTGGTGGTTGTTGTGTCATGAAGTGGTCTAACTTTAATCCTCCACATTGTGGATCAGCATTCTCCATATGGGTAAGGATATTATTCATAACCTGAGTGAGTTATCCTAGTATGGTGACAAGCCGATCAGCACCAGTTTCATCACCAACTCGACAATATTTATCTTGAGTAGGAGGGAAATCCATACATAGATTACGTTTGTCGATCCAGTTTCCATTCCTTCCACTACGTGCCATTTATAAAAAATGGCATACAATAGATTAGTTTATGAATCACAATACATAATTCCAAACTTGAAAAACACATAACATAAATTGAAAAGTTTATTGATATAATCCGAAATCATAAAAATGTGTTCTTTGAGAAGGTATATACTCATAAATACTTCATAATGGTTTGTAAACAAAATGAGAATTATCCAAAGCCTATCCCCTAGGAGTGATGTATCCAAGAGTGCATGAAGGCCCGTTTTCGTGCACGAGTTCCAGTTCAAGTCTAGCTCAAAGTGGTGTTTTCAGGTTTTACATCAAGGTACATATGGGCCAAAGCTGCCTAAACCTGCTTGTATCTATACAGGGATGTATTTTCGGGAAAATAAAAAAAATCTCTACACTACCAAAATTATAGTATATTCTTCTATATGAATCCTCAAAGTGTATATTAAGGTAATGTTCTCAAATAAGAGTTTTTCTAAATCTAATTTTAATTGTTTGTACTAAATTTCTTCTGATACCAACTATAATTCCCCGACCCTAGTTTCCCAAAGTTAGGGAATTATTACATTACATTTTCATGATCACAACAGATCAAATTCCAATATAATGATCAGTTTAGTAGCCTTGGAAGTACTAGATACTTTAATAAGATTTACATTACATTATACAAAAAAACCACAAAAAAGTTTTCTCCCTTGACCACATTCATATCCCTTAGACTATCCCATGGACTATCCCGGCAGGCCATTTATTATATAAATCTTTGCATCCAGGATAAAATAAAACATTGAAAGGGGTGAGCTTAGATGCTCAGTAAGGATAACAATATAGAGGAAACATTAATAAATAATCATAATCATTTAATGTGATGTATAAGACTAAAACATAAGCATTTTAAACATAGAGTTCTGCATAATATGGCCAATATAAATCAAATAATTCCATTTACTTATTCACATGTATATTTTACTAGTCAAATAACCACATGAAATATTAATAGCCAATTTTTTATTGATGGAATGATTAATTCCATATTTTATAACCACATAGTACATGGATTGTTCCAAGTCTAAAAATTAGATTTTTTCAAGGCCTTTCCCAAGAAAATTGTTTGTCTCATGAGTCCTACCAATGCATTAAGGACCTATAGTGGGCTCCAACCATCCCTTACTAAGTCCAATGCATTCTTCATATGAAAATCATTAAACATAACATAAACATTCATATTAAAACTAGGATATGAAATGACAATAATTTATCCAGAAACCATGAATGTTATAATAATAACACATCCATAGTCAAACATATCAAAAATACTGTAATATAATATGAAATATTTGTATCATAATAAATCAATGTCAAACAAGTTTAAAATCCATGAATGGATGTTGACATAGATGAAAAATGATTTGTGAAAATCTAGGAGAGAAATATCCCTTTTTCAGGAAAACATTTAAAATTCACACAATTTAAAATGGGAGACATTTAAAGTCATTATTGAATCAAAGTGTCCCAAAGAAATTTTAATCTTTTGAAAGGAATCAACATTTTAAAAACATCAATGTCCATGTCAATAAATCCTTAAAATCATTTTGAAAACATTATCCTTAATGAGAATGATTTAGAAGAATAAATATTTAAACCATTTAAATTGATGATAAAGTTAAAGATTACCTTTCAAAAAACATTAAAATATTCCTTTTGAAAATATTTTTTATGAAACACAAATGTGAATTATAATGATGTCCCAGTAGATACTCATGTAAAAATAACCTCATATAAGTAAATAGATTGTAGAATTAACCCTTACCCTGTACGTTTCCTTAGACGATGGTATGTTAACCTCGTGTATATTATTTATATTTTTTTATTAAATTATACAAGAACTATATACGTAAATATGATATTATATATGATCCTCTAATATGTTGTGATAATAATATTTCAGTAGTATCATTGTTTCGGGTGATAACAGATTCTTTTTCCTTTATATGTTCTGTTATGTAAGTCATGTTTTTTATGGATAAGATGTAAATGATTCATATACAAAATGATATTATTTTCAAAAACATTATTTTTAATAATAAAATAAAAATTATTCTTTATTGATTATATTGGGGAGTGAATCTCATCATGTTAATGGAGATGGTAATCCGTACTTACACACGAGTGATAATATCATTATATTGATGGTGAAATCGTATGTAGTTTGATGGTATAACTTATATAAAGAATCTTTGAGATTTTATATTTATTATTTACATTATTTATGTTAATTATCATACCCTTCCAAATAATGATTAGTTTGAATAACAAACTACACCACGATGTGGAGATGGTAGGCTATCCGTACGCATGAATAGTGACTTTGTCATTTATAGGATGGATAGAATAATGAATATGGTTGTACCATATTTAAAATAACATCAGAGTAAGTATATGGGACATGAGTTATTATTTTGGCATGGAATCAAATAAACATGATGTGGAAGAAGAAAATAACTTGAAAGAGGGTGGTGAAATTATTACCTCTTCTTCGGGTGTTTCCTTTTGAGTTGATCAAAAGGGATCCTTAGGTATTTTTCTGATCCAAGTAAGGACTTTAGGTTGATTTCAGAGAAGTTATGAGGATACGTGGGAAGATTTTCTCTAAGACATATGGAATTGGAGGTGTGAAATTAAGAGAAGGGGAGTTACCCTTTTATAAGAGAGGGGAGGGTCACTTTAGGAAACGCTTGAAATATTATTTCATAATATAATCATTTTTGGATTATAATGTCTCAAAAATTATTTATTTCAAGGCAATGGTGGGGATGGGTAGAAAACCTCTAAATCAATAGGCTTTAGATAGGTTTAGGTCACCATATTAACCTTATCTTTTAGATTTAACTCTTAGTTAAATAGTTTGACATTTACCATGTCTCTTTTTATTTTTATATAATATTTTTAATTAACTAACTATAAACATCAATATAACCCTAAGTGGTTCATTATTAATATATATAACCATATATAACTCCATTGGTTGATCCTTAGATTTTTAGGAATACTATATCAGTTAATAAAATAGAAATTTTTTTTAAAACTTTTTATGTCAATTTTGAAACTATTTAGTATTTGATTTTTTTTAAATCCATAAAAAGTTTATCATTTAGAATAATATTTATTTAATCTATCCCAGAATCTCATAGTAACATATAAAATTAGTGGAATTCATTAGAAGTCTCAATTTACATTTATTTGGATATGTATAATATCAATTATTTTAATATTTCATTAATAAGGTAATTACATCAACATCATTATGTCATTAATAAATGAAATTATTTAATGTCTAAAAATGAAGTACAAATACCATTATGTTCATAATATTCTTATATTTCTGATGAATATTTATAGTTGAATTTATATTGTGTGTAACCATATATTAAAAATGGTATAGTTATTAAACATTGAATTTAACACCTTTAACACTTCATTAAATAAAATAATAATAAATATCCTAATCTAATCCAATTAGACCAAAGGGGGTCACATGTTATTCCAAAAGTTGTATATCTTCAAATTACACTTATCCAGTATAATTGAGACATGTTTTTGTATAATTATAATATCATTATTACCATTAATTACCCTATTTACTTTTAATGGTGGTAAAGAAAAAGAAAATAATACTATTCACTAAAAATTATTTTCATCTTATTATACCAAATTTTACATACTGATGTCAACTGTATCTGTCATATTTTTGAAATCTAACTCACAGAAGTGGTAAAATTATGTTTTATACAAATTTGTAACTACTCCTAGAAGGTGGGTAAAAGATAGTAAAAAGTTCAATAAAATTTTATATATCTATTATTATTATTAAATGACTCCAATTAATTACAATGAACATATATAAGTATAATTCTTCTATTTTGACCTAAAATAAATTAAATGAAAATAACTAATTATTTAAATAAAAAGTCAGTTTTAAACAATAACGTAGTGTTTTTCACTATTCATAAATTTTTTGAATGTTTTCAGAAAAATACGAAAAATTCACCCTAATACAATTTTGATATTATGAATCAAAAAATTAAGTCCATTTTGAAAAATAAAATTTATAAAATTTCAAAAAGTTTCTATTACTATTCTGAACGGCTAGTTCAATTGGTAGTGGTATATTACAACACCAAGTTGCGTACAACACATGCTACTGCATTATTCAAAGGGAAACATATCGTGGATGCTTGGGGTGTTACAGAATAGATTATAGGGTTAATAGATATCTTCAAGGGAATGAAGTACTTGATAGTGTGGGATGATGATGACATATGCTGGGGAACATTGTTTTCCATTGCGTCTCTAGAGTTTTCTCTTCTACAAAGAAGAAGGTCCAGACTTTGACACATAAGTTTTAGCTACGAATAGTGTAGGGGATTTTAAAGGCTTTAGTTGATTAATATGTTCCTAGATAATACCACGGTCACGGTTAAATATCCTATGATCCATCCAGTCATCATATTTTTGAGACCCTTGGCTGGGAACAGGATGCCACTCACCCTCGCTGTCACTACCACTGTCTGGATTCATGAATATACATGCCACCTGTGCTGGAGCTGGTTCGAACCTGACTATGTTGTTATCAACCTGGAATTAAAGACATTATTTTAACACATAGCATTGTTTGAGGGTGTTCCCCTAGATACAGTGAAAGGTTTGTAATTGGGATGATTAGTGATATTCATCTCTTCAGGCCTCCTGCATTAGGAAAACCCTAAAATTCCCTATTACATGGCACTTTCGAAATAACTTGTGACCTAAGCCTCATATTATGAGAAGATATAGTTCTCTAAATCATAGATGGGGGATTTGGAGCCTATTCTTAATGAGGGATGGGATGAACACATTGAGGTGGTGGAACCTAGTTATCTCACCTAGGTGGAGGTGACGGGTTATGTAGGTGTGCCCGCCAATTATGAGGTGGGCGCTGCTAGGCCAGAGGCTGTGCTTGAGGTGGAAGGCCTCTTCAAGGCTGGGGTGGTGGTTCCACTACTAATTGATCTTTTTTCCTAGGGGCCTCTATTTGGGCCACTACGGTGGGCATGGCCACAACGTCCCTTATCGTGAGAAGTACAGGAGGCATCTAACATGCATTCTTTGGATGTTATAAGGAATCCTATAGAAAATGGGCCTTATTATAGAAATCCAAGAATCCACCAGGGCAATTCAGAGTAATGGGAGAGGGGACGAGTTCAGTTTTGAAATTCTCTAAAACAAATTTCAGTATTTGTTCATGAGTCATTGGTATATACCCGGAGTATGTGAGGCATTTCCACCGATAAAAAAAAGTCTATGATGTGCTCTTCGGGCCTCTACATACACTTGAAGAGGTCTTCAATACTGCTCTGATGGGTGGTAGAGTTGAACTGGTAAATAAACTGTCGATAGAGAAATTCCATGTCTGCTACTGACCCAATGGGTATCCGATTGTACCAGAAAAACGTAGACCCATCCAATGTCTATACGAAACACTGGATATTGGTAGTCTCTTTCTGCACAGGAGTTCCCAGCATAGGCCTGCACCTTGAAATGATGTGAGATAGATGCTTATATGGGTCACCTATCCCATTAAATGGGGATAAATTGGGGTTTCTGAAACCTGAGGGTGCTGGAATATCATCCACCTGGGCTAGATATGGGTTGCAATCATGTGAGATTTCCTAGTTAAGTTTCTAATACCTAATTGCAAGAAATGAGCGCCGACATCAGATCATTTAGGCGGGGATTCATATCTTGATGAGGTTCCCTGACCACCAGTGCATTGGCATGTTCTTGAACATGATAAGCATGCCCAGCCACCTGTGGAGCGGCAGGTGGGATGATGTGCAGAGTGGTTGGGGGAACCTTAGCAGGGTCTTGAAGATTACGACACAACTCAAGAGGATTTGGTTGCACATTTTAACACCCATAGATTTTATGAGAAATAACCTTTTTAATTACTTTGAAGTCTTTTGGTGTAAGCTACACCAAAATTCTCTTGCGCTATATGAAACACCACATTATCTTGCAGTATACGAAACAATATAATTGGCTTGATTTACACACAAGAGCGACCGTCCTCAACCGCTTGCATGGTACGCAATACTGAGTTTCACTAAACAATGATATATTATAATATTATTATGAAATAGCCATCATTAATATTATTAGCCACATATTTAATTTTATGACATTATAATTCATCTTACACATTTTATAGAACATGTTTTGAGAAAAAAATAAATATTTCGGGCAAAATAAATATTTTTAAAAAATGCAGTTTTGCAGCCTTTATATGGAACACCCACATTAAATATAGTTTTTGACAAATTTATTTGTTCAGTTTAACTAAATAAACTTATTCATTTCAATAAGTATATAAAAAATATCTTTGGATAATTTTTTAATATTTTTCTGTTAACTTTCATATTTTGATTAATAGTAAAAATACCATAAATTTTAATTAAAAACAACATTTTTCATCGAGATGATTTATATGGTTAAATTATAAAATTGGGTTGTTTTAAATTATAAATATAATAGATTTTTACCAGTTAATATAATGTAATTCATTAGCAGTAATTTTTCACTGAATTCATAGGTAAAAACATTTCAATCTTTTGCAACGTTTTAACTTGTAAAACCCGTTTTCTCTACAGTGTGATTAATTTTAAATTAAATAATACCAATTCTATGTTTTTAATTTCGAAAAGGTGCTTCCATATTTTGAATCAGTAGATTCAAGTTATGATAATAGTATACTTTTTATTTTTAGACATCATGAATAGTAAATACGGTAAATTATATTTACTATAGTTGAAGGTAAATCTGGAAATTAAGGTAAAAATAAGATTTTACAATTACCCTAACACCTAAAAAATTATATTGGATGAATATAAGTCTACTAATATCACCTAAGGATCGGCATAGATTCAGTTCAAGAACTTATAACCATGAAAATGATGTAATTATTATTAAAACCAATGATAGTAACAACATGTCACTCTCTTATATCTTATAAGTGTAATAATTTTAATTTAGTCATAAACATTATAAAACTTCGAAAATAAATAGTCAATAGAAATCTAAAAAAATTATCTACATCATGTTTATTTATTTATAATTTTTAGTGATTAAATAATTATCATTACTGGTGACAAAATAGTGATGCAGAAATTGTTTATTTATTGAAAAATCAATAATACAGTTTTTATTAAACTAATAGTGACTATAAAAGGCACAAAGTCGTGACCAAAACATATTGGTCATGTACATGTACACCATAACCATAAAATTTTATAATATTTTTCCATTTGGAGACTTAAAAAAGAGATCATAAACCTTATATTATTTTATTTTAAATAATGTCAATGTTGTCACCATCAAAATTTAATAAATTTAACTATTTAAATGTTGTGATTTTAAGATGATAAATTCGAGTAAAATCATAAATATGGAATCTATTAGATTTATCGGCATCATAGTAGTTTATTTTTAATTTTTATGCATCAAATAAGTATATTAAATAGTTATACAAAAATGTTGTATTAATTATTTTATGAAGGGAAATATCAAATAAATGGTTTTAAAAATATTGAAATAAATGTTATATGAATAAATTAATGTTATCCATAAATTTTTTAGATGAATATGATAAGTTAGTAATCTATTAATTTTTTTGTTTGAATATATCCTTTGTGTGGATTTTATTTAAATTCAAATAATTGAATAGTGTCAAAATTGACAATATTTATATTTTATAAAAATAATATATTATTAAATTGTTTAGAAATTAAAAATATATTTAAAAATAATAAAAAGAAATTTATATGATCATAAATTTCATTAAGTGTCCAATTATTAACAATTCACAATACAGAAGTAATTATTTATAATTTAGATTATTATTACCACTAATAAAATTAAATAGATTAAATAGGATAAATCAAGTTGATAAGGTTTAAACTAAATTACCAACATGTATAACTTTTATTGGTTAATTCCATTACAACCCTATCTCATCTAATATTTGAATTGGGGTCATTTTGGATGTTTTTATGTGGGCTTTGGGTTTATTATAAATTAATATTTTGGAGGTTTCGAAAAGTGCACCTCTCCTCTCTTATAAAAGGGAACCTCCTCCCTCTATCCTTCACAACATTTTGAGCCTTCATGCTCAGCCAAAACCTGTTCATTTATCTTCGACACATCCCCAGAAACTTTTTATATTCCTTGTCTTCTTCAACAGAAAACTTTAGTGCCCTATGGGGACGTTTAGAAAAGGCGCATCAAAGAAGAGGTAATAACCTTTTCCGATTCTTTCAAATTTATTTCTTCTCCAACATCATCTTCTATATTGGTTTCATTATAAAGTAATAACATCAGTATGAATCGTATATTGATATGTTATTATAAAAATGAAACAACCCCATTTCTCCTTCAATCCATCTTACAGAAAATGAAATCACTGCGTGTGCATACGTACGGAATACCGTCTCCACGCCGTGGTGTAATCTGTTTTTCCACCACCACCTTACTTGGATGGGTATAATGGTGTAAAGAATAAATATATATGGTTATTATAAAATCATACTGAATTTGAGATATTATATCATTCAAACCAATTCCATTCAACAATTATGGGAATGATATCATCACTCGTGCGTACGTACGGATTACCGTCTCCATGACGTGATAAGATTCATTCTCCCTAAAAACCATTAAAGAATGATTATAAAGAATATATAATAAATAATAATGAAATATTTGACATAGTAATGATACATTATTTATTTACATATATGTTTCATTTACTTAATTCCATTCAATTAAATATGAAAATGAAAACAGCGTTCATGCGTATGTACGGCCTACCGTCTCCATGAACGGTGTATTTCATTCCATTTATCGTTCTATCATATATATTTATATACCGAATATATATTATATATAAATAATGTTTTAAATTATGTAATTAAGTAAATCAGGTTATATGTAATAATATCAATAACAAAAAGTTCAAACACCTACGATAAATGAAACGATTTTACCCAGAACGCTTCTTTAACATTGAATTGACACAATAACAGGTAATATAACGGAATAAGCGAATCATATATGATATCATAAATACTATTATGGTTCAATTACAAGTTAATTATATGTTTAAACTCACTATACAGGTGTTTTGGACACATACGAAATAAAATGGACCTAAGGTAAGGGATAATTTTTCAATCTCATTTTTATCTATGATTGATTATTCGTAAGTATTTACTGGGATTATATTTATCATCCATTTCCATATTTTAGAGAAATGTTTTCAAAAAGTATTCACTATTCTGACATGTATTTTTAGAGTCATTTTACCCCTTTTTTACTTTTACTATGTAGTATGGAAGGAATATTTCTTTTGTTTACCATATGAGGTACTTATTTACGTTTCCGGAAAAAGTATAAGAAGAATGTTTTTTAACTTATACAGCATGAATGGATTTTTACGGTTTCATAATGGCTTATTTCCATGAAACTTCCTCAACAATATTTCATAATTATTTTCAAATAAATTAATTTCTTTTAACATCGCATGACATTTTGAGAAAAAAAGGATTTTGAAGAAGAAATGATATTTTCTTAAATAATTCATTTCATGTGTTTTATCCAAACTATTTTCCATCTAAGATGACATTATTTAATATGGATATGATTCATATATAATTTCCCTATTATTTACATGGTTTTATTATCTTTATGATGAAATTATATCCATTGTTTTATATGGATTATGTTATGATGGGATGACGTATATGAAACCCATTTTATTCTTAGGGTTATGATGAATGATTTATGTTAATATTGTGGCACACAAAAGAATGATTTCATTATGAGATGGGTGGGACCTATATATACATCCAATGCATTGGGTAAAGATTTATATTTCATGAGATATACATGGCTAGAACAGAAAGTGAATCTGGTTCAGTAATATATGGCTGTAATGGCATGTAAACCTGGTTAAATAACAGACATTGTCCACTATGATGGTACAAGAAGCAATGTCGTGGATACTATGGAAATCAAAACATGTTCTTAATGTATGACACAATTAAATGTTTTATCTCCATGCTATTTTATCATGAAAAATGTTTCTTCATGATCTATGCCTTGTGTACTGCCATGTTTTATGTCATTGCTCGTGATTTTGATGTTTAGATTTTATGATCATGTTTTAACGTTCAAATGTTTATGGATTGTTTTATGTTATCCTTGTTTACCCTTACTAAGCATTCAATCACACCCTTTAAATGTTTTATTTTCCCCAAGATATTAAAAAGGTATTAGGTAAGAAAATAGAATGGGAAGATCTGTATGGGAGATGTTGAAGATCTTTCATCATGATTAGAAGATTGTGTTCCATGTTTCAAAAGAAACTAAACTATTACGGTCCTTGGGTGTCTATTTTTGGTATCTATTAAGTATTCCACAAAAGTAATTTAACGTCCATGTATTTCATGCTTTGGGTCTCTACAACTGGTATCATTGTTAAGGATTCGCTAACCTTTGGAAACTAGGATGTGAAATCATTAGTGAGATCACTAGAGACATTTCTATCATATGTCTAGGGATGTCCCTAAGGTTAAGTATAGGTATAGGTTACAATCCTTGAATTATGATAACAATCATGAATCACCTAGGATTAAACCTAAGATGTTATAGATTGAATGTACTCCCCTTGATAATGTAGTTTTCCTAGTATGAGTTTTTCCTCTCACACTATTATTTTTGGGTTTTAGAAAATGGCTGGAAACAGGATAATTCACGATAATGGAGGATATGATGGATAATGGAATGATATTCATCAGGGAGCAAACAAATGAAATAGGATTTGGAAGTAATTACATCGTTATTATGCCTAATCAGAAATCTAATAATATGATCAATAATCTCAACTTTGGAATATTTCATGACTCATCTAATAAGAGAAATATATAGTTTCATGATAATCATAGAGGAATGAATGTTCAAATTCACTCATGTAAATCATGTGGGAAGAGGCATCAGAGAGAATGCTTTAAAGGAACTGTAAGATGCTTTGGGTGTGCAAAAGAATGACACAAATCCAGTAAGTGAAAAGGAAAAGGTTCAATTAACACCATGGACAAGGATAATGGTATTTCTAAGACATCAACAACGGTTAAATGTTTTAAATATGGAATGTACAAGCACTATGCAAACTAATTCCCTATGGGAAAATCTCATGAAGAGAATCAGCATGGTTGTATGGGTAGTATTTATGTTGATGATGATGAATATACTACAAATGTTATATGGGATGAAAGAAGTGTTGATGAATAAAATGGTGAAGCTCGGTCAATGGTTTAAGATGTTAGTAGAATGATTTAATGTTTATCTAGAGTAATGTTGTATAAGTAATATCATGGTAATATGGAATAATGAAACATCTATGGATTGTTACACTATTTTTTTGCCTTATGTTTTTGAATGTATATGTTAAATGGTACAGGTAACCATGAAATGTTATTCAAATATTTTTAGAAAGCACCTAATATGCACATAATGAAGGGATAAGGAGATAATGAAATGGTTAATAGTATTAATGAGGTCAGGACAGATATAAGGACAAATTAATATCATTTTTTTTGAGTATATAGAAATTTTGGGTTTTAGGTATGTGGAAAGAGGTAACTTTTGACAGCATTCATGTTTTCAAAAAGATTATATGGTAATTCATACATGATTAAGGAATTCACATGATTGTAATGTGACGAACAAGATATATCTTATAATATACGGGGGATAAATGATGGTATTCAATGCTCGGTAAATGAGCTTTCTAGTAGTTGGTTTTTATACTGTGAAATTGGATAGAAGTATTCTTGATAAGCCTAAAGGATGGAATGGATTAAGTTGGACATTAGATAGTATAATTTAAGGATAAAACATTTTTCTATAATTCTATAATAATATATTTTTATAAAAAGGACAACATGTAGGATGAGCGACAACCCATCACATCGGACAAGGTTGTAGGAATCGAACCCACAAACTAGGTGTGATTGGATTTTATTGTCTACCACTGGCCTATAAGAAGTCCCTAGATTGTAAAATTAGTTTTATTTTATTAAGCGGAATGATATATGAAGTATCCGTCCATTTTTGGAACCATATAAGATTAATCTCACCGTAGATGGACTTATGTATTTTTAATAAATTGTACTAACCTTTTGTGATAAAGTTAGATGGAATGAGCTATCATTCTATCGTATGACCAGCTAATACTTCAAGAATGAAAAATTCAACTTAATTTCATTAAATAAGAGATGATTTGTAAATTTTTCATGGAATGTCCAACAACGATATTACACTAAAATGAAGTAAGTATTTATCCTTATGCAAAAATTTATAAAATTTATGGAAATGACCTTGAAATCTAAAAATGTTGTCCTAGTACCCTCATATCCAATGAATCAGATGGTACATTATATCCTGAAAAATTTATGGCTTTGTGATTGTTTTCTTTTTCATAGCTATTTTCTCTACCACTGTTTATCAGAACATGATAGTAAGATTTCTCTTTAATATCCTTATTTTCACCTATATTCTCTTATGTGGAAACCCAATATTGAGTTATTTTGGGTGAATATTATGTTTCTAACTTTCAATTTTGAAATTATGTTTTAGTATTCCTTTTTATGATGTGGGTTTCTCAGAAAAAAACTTTCATGTAGTAAACCATTGATAAAACCAACGAATTTTGATGGTGAAATTCATTTTAAGGGGGGTAGAATGTAACGCCACGAAATTTTATGAGAAATAATCTTTTTAATTTCATTTATCTCGTTGGTTGTACGCTACACCGAGATTAGATTGCGCTATACACAACACCATATTATCTAGCAGTATACGCAACAATATACTTGGGCTTGAGTTACACGCAAGAGCAACATTCCTCGACAGCTTGCGTGGCAGGCAATACCGAGTTTCACTAAACAATGATATATTATAATATTATTATGAACAAGCCATTATGAATAGTATTATCCGCATTTTTAATATTATAACAATATAATTATTCTTACACATTTTATAGAACATGGTATGGGAACAACAATTTTTTTTCGGTAAAATAAGTATTTTTCTAAAAATTCAGTTTTGAAACCCTTTGATGGCGCACCCACAGTAAATCGTTTTTTGACACCTTTATAAGTTCAATTTAACGAGATAATCCTATTAATTCCAATAAGTATATGAAACTTAACTTTGGATAATTTTTTTAATATTTTTCTATTAACTTTAATATTTAGATGAATTGAAAAAATACGCAAAATCTTTTTTAAAAACAAATTTTTTCATCGAGATAATTTATATGGCTAAAATATAATATTCAGTTGTTTAAAAGTATAAATAGTCTATATTTTTACCATTTAATATAATGTAAGTTATTATCATTAATTTTACACGGAATTCATAGGTAAAAACATTTCAATCTTTTTCACGATTTTAAATTTTAAAACCCATTTTCTCAACAGCGGAATTAATTTTAAATTAAATACTGCCACTTCTATGATTTGAATTTAGAAAAAAAAATATTCCATATTTAGAATTTAGTAGGTCCAAATTATGCTAATATGCTACTTTTTATTTTTAGACATTATGAATAGTAACTACGGTAAATTTTATTTAATATAGTTAAAGGTTAATCGGGTAATTAAGGGTAAAAATAGGATTATAAAATTACCATAACACCAGCCAAAATTCTATTGGATAAATAAAAGTCAACCCAAATCACTTATGGGTCTGAATAGATTCATTTGATGGACTTTGGACCCTGAAAATGATGTAATTATTATTAAAACCTAAGAAGGTGACAACATATCACTCTCTTATATCTTATAAGTGTAATAATCTTAATTTAGTGATAATCTATATAAAACATCGAAAAATAAATAGTCACAAGAAATCTAATAAAGGTATCTACATCATGTGAAGTTATTTAGTATTTTTAGGTATTAAATAATTATCAGTAATGGTTACACAATAGTGATTCAGAAATTGATTATTTAGTGAAAAATCAATAATACTGTTATTATTAAACTAATAATGACCATAAAAGGCACAAACACCTGACCAAAAATTATTGGTCGTGTACATCTAAACTATAAGAATCGAATGGCTGAATATGAGACCATTTGGAGCCTTATAAATGTGATTATGACACTTATATTATTTTATTTAAAATAATATCAAAGTTGTCACCTTCATAATTTAATAAATATATAAATTTAAATGTTGTGATTTTAAGATGATAAATTCAAGTAAAAGAATTAATATGGAATATATTATATTTATCTGATTCATATTAGTTTATTTTCAATTTTTTTGCAAAAAATAATTATATTAAATAATTATACAAAAATGTTGTAGTAATTATTTTATAAAAGGAAATATCAAAAAAAATGGTTTTAAAAATATTAAAATAAATGTTATATGAACAAATTAATGTTATCCATGAATTTTTTAGATGGATATGACAAATTATGAACCTATTAAATATTTTGGTTCGAATATATCCTCTTTGTGGATTTGATTGAAATTCAAATAATTGAATAGTGTCAAAATTGACACTATTGATATTTTATAAAAATAACATATTATTAAATTGTTTAGAAATAATAAAAATATTTCAAAATTATAAATTTAAATTTATATCGTCAAAATTGTAACAAAGTATCCAATTATGGACAATTCACAACACATAAGTAATTATTTATAATTTAGAACATTATTACCACAAATAAAATTAAATAGATTAAATCAGGATAAATCAAGTTGATAAGGTTTAAACTAAATTCCCAACATGTCTAAATTTTATTGGATGATGAGATTACAACCCTATATCATCGAATCATTGAATTGGAGTCATTTTGGAAGTTTTTATGTGGGGTTTGTGTTTATTATAAATTAATATTATGGAGATTTCCAAAAGCGTCCCTCTCCTCTCTTATAAAAGGGAACCTCCTCCATCTCTTCTTCACAACTTTCTGAGCCTTCAAGATCGGAAAAATCCTTCCATTTCACTTTTCCACTTCCATAGAAACATAATAGAGGTGATTGTATTCTTCATAGACCATCTTTAGTTCCCTGAGAGGAGGTTTAAAAGAGGCGCGTCAAAGAAGAGGTAATATCCTTTACCGATTCTTTCAAATTTATTTCTTCTTCTACTTCCTCTTCATTATTTTTTTCATTATAAAGTAATAAAATCAGTATCAAAAATATACTGATATGTTATTATAAATATGAAACAAACCCATTTCACCTTCTATACATCCTACTGAAAATAAAATCACCATGTGTTTGTACGTAAAGAATATAGTATGCACGCCGTGGTGTAATCGGTTTTTCCACCACCATCTTACTAGGATAGGTATAATGGTGGAAAGAATAACTATATATGGTTATTATAACAACAAATGGATTATGTGTTATTATATCATCAACTACAATTCCATTCAGCAATTATGGGAATGATAACGTCGCTCGTGCATAAGTACGGATTACCGTCTCCACGACACGATGAGATTCATTCTCCAGGATAACCATTAAAGAATGATTATAAAGTATATATAATAAATAATCATGAATGATATGACATAATAATGATACTGTATTTATGTACATATATTTTTCATTTACATAATTCCTTTCAATTAAATAATTAAATGAAAACAGCGTTCATGTGTAAGTACGACCTACCGTCTCCATGAACGGTGTATTTCATCCCATTTACCGATCTATAATATATATTTATATGATGAATATATATAATATATAAATAATGTTTTACATTCTATAATTATTTAAATCAGGTTATAATTAATAATATCAATAATAGAAAGTCCAAACATGTACGATAAGTGAAATGATTTTACCCAAAACACTACTTTAACATGGAATTAACAAAAGTATGGGTGATATAAAGTCATAAGTGAATCATATATGATATCGTAAATATTATTATTGTTCTTTTACAAGATAATAATACGTTTAAACCCACTATAAATGTGTTTCAGACACATATGGATGAAATTTGACCTAGGGTAAATGATAATTTTGCAATCTCATTTTTATCTGAGATTTTTTATTCGTAAGTATTTACTTGGGTTATATTAATCATCCATTTCAATGATTGAGAGAAATTTTTTATAAATTATTTACTATTATTCCATGTATTTTTAGAGTCATGTTTACCCATTTTTGAATTTTACTATGTAGTATGGAAGTAATATTTCTTTTGTTTACCATACGAGGCACTTTTTGACATTTCCGGAAAAAGTACAAGAATAATGTTTTTGAAAATTATATGGTGTGAATAGAGTTTTACAGTTTTAATAATGCCTTATTTCCATGAAGCATACTCTACAATATTTCATAATTATTTTCAACATAATTCCTTTTTTTAAATCCCTCGAAATTTTGAGAAAAGAAAATGAATTTGAAGAAGAAAGAATATTTTTCTTCAAGAATTAATTTCAAGTGTTTTATCCAAACTATTTTCAATCTATGATGACATTATTTAATATGGATATGATTCATGTATAATGTCACTATTATTTATAAGGTTTTATTTTGTTTCTGATGAAATTTTATCCATTGTTCTATATGAATTATGTTATGATGGGATGAAATTTATGAAACCCATTTTATTCATTGGGTCATGATGAATGATTTCTATTTTTTTGTGGTATAATAAAGAATGATTTCATTATGAGATGGGTGGGACCTATATCTCCCTCAAATTCGTCAGGTAAAGATTAATATTTCATGAAATAGACATGGCTGGAATGGAAAGTGAATCTGGATCAGTAATACAGGGCATGAACGGCATGTAAACCCAGTTCAGTAGTGGATTTTCTCCACTATGATGGTCTTGGATGCAATGCCTTGGCTAATATGGAAATCATAACATGTTATTAATGGATTCCACAATTACATGTTTTATCACCATGATACTTTATCATGATAAATGTTCCTTTATGATCTATGACTTATGTACTTCCATGTTTTATGTCATTGGTCAAGATTTTGAAGTTTATATTTTATGTTAAAGTTTTTATGTTCAAATGTTTATGGGTTGTTTTATGATCCCTATGTTTACCCTTTCTGAGCATTCGAGCTCACCCTTTCTATGATTTTTTCCCCTGGATATAATGAAAGGTTTTAGGTAAGAAAACAAAAGGGGATGTTCTTTATGAAAATATTGATGATCTTTCACCATGATTAGAATATTGTGTTCCAAGTTTCCAAAGACACTAAACTATTACCGTCCTAGGGTGTCTGTTTTTATTATGTATTAAGTATTCTGCAAATGTAATGTAGTTTCCATGTATGTCAATCGTTGGGTCTCTACATACATACCACACCGTCATTATAGAAGAATCAACCTCTATCATTTCTATGAGGGATGGATGGTTAGGTTCCACCAAAGGCAACTCACCCGTGAATTGTAGTGCCTACCCCTACTGTAAGAGCTGAGGATCACTATAGTCAGGGTGTCGCTCTGCACCACGTTGTGAAAGCAGGTCATCGACCACTGTTTTGTGCTTAGCAAGCTATTGATGCAACGCGTCACTTCTGGGATCATCCTCTATCTTCTGCATTGAGCTATATGGGTCAAAGGGTTTGACAGACCGAAGACACATGTTTCCCTAATTGGTATTCTGGCTAAGGACAAATGACTCAGTGGGAATAGGAAGACCGAGTAGTTTTCTCTACTGGAGAGTAACCCTTCCTAGTGGATGAAATATGTGTGGCAATACTCTGGGGGGTATGTTCTCTCCAAGGTGCTCTGTCTCGATATCTTCCTCTGACAGATCAGCCATGTTAACCACGACATACCATGGAGGAATATCCTCGATATCTCATGGATTGTCTGGATGGTACTAGATAGAACAGAAATGAAGGGTAGAATACCATACACAACCATGGGTCGGATCATGGGGGGAAGCCTCTATGATAATTCTGCGGAACACTTAAAATATCAGAATGCATCGTTTTTGGAGGGTCCGGTGGTGACCGGGTGACATAGGTCACTGGGCCACAGGGAGTATAGCCAAGTCGACCTTACTGTATTACAGGTCAATATCATCAAATTGTGTCTGACTCTTGGGGTAATCCACTTATGAATAAGAGAGAAAAAATTGAATCTCCCCAAGGTTTTAGCGAATACATTTGAATTCTACCCATGTTAGTGATTTTGGTGCACTGATGTTCAGGTTTTCTATTGACCAAATCATCTCTGAGAAATGATCAAATGTAAAGATGTCCCAAAATTTCCATGGCTCAGATTCGGGATATGGTCCTTGGTTTACCCACTCATCAATTAGGGGTGGATTTGGGACTGGTAATGGAACTAAAACTGACCACTATGATGGTAGATTGGCAGGTGGAGAATACAGTCAATGGGCTGACAAGCCGCCACATCTTTAGTTGTCTTGCAATGATTGCAATGACCGAGCTACCACATCCCAGTAAGACGAACTAGCGACTACGGTTTTTGGTGAGGGGGATGAAGTTATCAGTGGGGGTCATGTTTGTTTCTTCCTCTACTGGTCCCCAGAACAACTCTCCATGATCTCTGGTAAAGTAATAGAATGACCTTGTGGATGATAGGGAGGATTGCAAGGCCAGGTCCAAGGAAAGGGCCAAATATTCCTCCACTTAGATGTATCTAGGGAGGGATGCTGGAATTCGGTGGACATCACATTCTGGAAGGATCAGGCTAACACACCTCATTCCTGCCTCAGACCTCAACATAGAGGATTGAGGCGAGGGTTGCATTTATAAATCACATTCCACCTCATGATTTGAGAAGTATAAGGGTTTAATTATGGTCAAAATCATATCAAAGTTCTTTTTATGGTGTTGGTGATATTCCCTTCTGCGTTGGGAGGGTTCTTCAGGTCCGGGTGGATTTTAGGTTCGAGTTGGACCTTCATCTGAATAGATGATGGAGTGGAGAGGAATTATTCTTGCATGAGATGAGGGAAAGGAGAACATGAAAAAATTTCAAGGGCAACAATGTGATAACCTTTGTGTCTGATGGCTGACGCATGAAGGGAGTCTCTGCGGTAAGTGATGGAGCGGGTAGGACCTATGATGGAGCTAGTTTGAACATGATTAGAACCTCCAAGATTATTTCTATTAGAAGCATCAATAATAGGAGGGTCCCCCTACTGGGTTAGATGTACATGGGTATGATCTTTGTGTTGGGTTCTCATAAAGTGAGGAAAAACTCTGCTTCTCTAATTACAGGGATGAGGATTACCTTTTTCAGTTTCTATAATGACAAGGGAAAGACCCCCACATTAATGTTTGACCAGATGAGAAACATCTTCCCATCTAAGACCTATGATAGGAGGAATGGATACATATCCATGGTCATGGGTGAGGAAGAGGCTTCCATTCTGGGCATCAATTTATTGTGGATGACCTTCCCTCTGATTGATGGTGGCATGGGGAGGTCCTCTAATATGAGCATGGGAGCGGGGTGGACCTATTCTCTCATTGGTGATGGTACAGGGAGGACCTTCATACTAGATGACATTGTCGAGTGTTAGCCCAAAACAAATTCCACCTGTGTCAATGACCAGGTGAGTCGACTCATCCTTCCCATGGGGTGGTTGGGGCCTCAATCTGGCTAGGGTGTATGAGTGCCCCTCCTTGGCTTAAATAGATGAGTTATGGTATGAAACACTAGTAGCACATTCCACGATATATTTTGATGTTGACGGCCCTCAGCTGGTGTCCTCAGCAGTCTGTGCCTGCTGCTTGGGTCGGGTTAACCGGACAGGGGATGGTGGTGCAGGTGCATTAGTTGCATGCTCCTCAGCCTCTGGGTCCGGGTGGCAGTGTTGACGTGGCTTGGTGGGTGCCTTCTTTGGGGCCCCTATAATGGGATTCCAGCTAGGCTATCCCATACATCCATCACATCAATTTCATAAGGGAGGGAGTCCTTGAAGAACTCTGGGGACAAGCTCCCAAAATGATTATAAGTTGGAGTGGGGAGTAGAGGCTCCCTACGCAGACCATGGGGAACGCAATGATGATGAGGTGTAGATTCCTCTTGGTCTTTTCAGGCCATACCGTAGGGTGGGATAAAACTCTCCTCCTCATATCATTGAACGAATCGTTAATTAACCTTCTCTAAATAAATTCATATTGGGAGATGGGGAATGGGGGCCTATCATCCATGGGTGTGGAGGTTTCTGTGGGAGAGATGAGGGTGTACGAGATTTCCTCGTTGATGTTTCCCCTTCCCCAGCATTGGTGGGTGGGTGGTTATTTGATTCCTATCATGATAGATTTGGTCCTGCAATGTAGGTATATTTAACCATTAATGTTGAAAGAATAAAAAGCGAAGCCCATTGCCCCGTCGCCATTCCAACGTCTTGGGTTGGTAATAAGGATCCACGCTGAAAACATCACATATCAGTATTTCCAATGATCAACTACCACAATTTGTGGTGAGATTCATGCTAGGACCACTATTTTCTTAGAAGAACATGGCCCCGGATAACTGGATCGGGTGACACACTAATCCAATTATATCTCAAATGCTACTAATCTCCAATTTGAGGAGAAGGATTTCATGTCCGGTTCACAAATTCTCCTTCCGAAACATTTACTAGGTATCACTTCTGTTTGTGGATGACATGCTGGTTCCTTCCCTGCATTCCTTCTCTATGAAGGTAGGCAGAATCTATCACATATTTAGGGTAGTTTATTCCATGATTGAAAAATTATGATTGGATGTCAGTTCCTCCTTCAATGGATTCCTCCATGACGCTTTTTTCCTAGTCCATGTCTCCCTCTTAAGCATAAGATGTTTTTCTTGAAACTCTTTCCAGTTCCAAGTATTCATGGATGTAGGTTAATTACACTTCTCCTGTCTAGACATTCCAAGGGGTACAATAAGGGTAGAAACATTCAGTCAGGGGAGTAGTCATGTCGAACAATGCTGGTGTGTCTGGATGCTAGAACACTGATGTGTTTGGGTTTCTTCCCCTTTTGATAGGGATTCTTGAGGGAGCTGATGCTCGCGACATTCCATGTCGAGGGCATGGAATTATAAGTAATTGGAATGTCGCTGATTTTTCCCCATCTTCTCATGTTTAACATGGGTATTCCCCGAGCTTAACATCTGAAGGAGATGGATCAGATTGATGAGAACACAGGTAAGAGTGGATTAGATGGGTGCAGCCCCTGGAGGGAAAACTGATGATGGGTCTAACATGTGGTAAGTTACCCGACTACTACATGGAGTAGTGAGAAAGTAGGTGACATGATTTGACCGAGATGTGGAATCCATGTTAATAATTAGAATGAATTTGAATGGTTGAGAGTGGATGGAAACTAATATGGAACCTTCATGAGGACGATGGTGATGTTGGACTGGAGCCTCAGATAGGCTTCCTACGTATCATCGGGGCAGGGAATCAAGGTCCACGCAGTTCGATGTGATGCTGGGGCACCTGAGGAGGTGTCTTGTGATAATGGATGCATGAATGGGACTCCGTAGAAATAGAAACTTCAAGGTGGGGGATGACAATCCCAAAACACATAGGCTCGAGGGAGAGACCATGATGGGACATGATTGATGTGCTTGAACCTTATGGAGGATATCTATGTAACCCTGTGGAAGGGAATCAAATTCAACATAGTTCAGGACGTATGGAATAGAATCAGGGTGTACACATAAGACATCGACTAAATTCTATACTCAGGATTACCCATTGTTAGAAGACCTAGTCGGTCTGACAAAAGTGGGATGGACCAGAGATGTGGGTTCCACAATGTGAACACCAATGTTTTCCTATTTTTGGTGTTGAACGATAGGAAGTATTCCTATGTACTTTTTCTATGAGAAAAGGATCAAACACATGTAGTTCATATGAAAATTTCTTACCATCAATTGGGGACTTCAATGGATAACTACTGGAAGGGTATCATAATTCTTTATTGCTGGTTGGGGTGACAACGCCTTACTACTGTTTGGGGTCAACAATGGATTACCGCTATTTGGGCTGACAATGGATTACAACTGGATGGGTTGACAATGACATACCATCAGTTGGGGTTGAAAATGGCTTACCGCTGGTGGGGATGATAACAACATACCTCTTGTTGGGTTGGTAATGGATTGCATCTACTTTGGGTTGAAAACAGTTTAACACTCCTTGGGATGAAAACTGCTTACCACTGATTGGGTTTGACAACGGCTAACCGCTGGTTGGGGATGACCCTTAGGGAGGTTTCCTACATACCCTATCTAAGAGACAGTGGTCAAAGCCCACACGGTTCGATAGTATGTAGTTTAGTGTCATGCAGGATGAAAAGAGGGCATACAGTTTAACGTCATGCATAATGCAGGTAAACCGACGTGAAGTGGTCAGGAACGATGTGTCTTGGGATTGAACCTTAGGAAGTCTTTCTATGTACCTTTACAGTGTGATAGAGATCAAATTACACGTAGTTAAGTCTAGGGGATATAGTTTAATGTCACGTAGGAAAATGGTTAACTGACATGAAGGGGTCGAGACATGTAGGTGTTGGGCTTGAACCATAGGGTGGTTTCCTATGTACCTTGCATAGGAGACAAAGATCAATATCCACCTAGTTCGGTGTGGTTTGGGGCTTACAAGCTATGGAGGCCCAGGAAGGATGTTGTGGTCAATTATTACTCTAAGCCCATGTGATTCATGATCTGTGTGAGAAACAAGTGAAAGAAAAGACCTAAAAATCACATCATGAAATGTGCGTACGTTGGAAGTGGAGTGAGGTTTACACGTGGTTAGCAGCCCAAAGTAGAAACAAGGGCTTATGCATGGTAAGAGGCCCAGGCATATGAATATTGAGAATCAATCTAGGATGGAGGCATGATAGTGTCAAATCCCAATGCGTGGCAGACAGGGTAATGAAGGTCCTGGTTCCCTTCTATCCTCTATTATTTGGCATGGATGAAGATAGGAGTCGGAAAGCTACCTCCCACAATAAAGGATATGTACTTTAAGTAGGATGGTTTCCCTTCCCTGTGGATAGTTGTTGCTCCAACAAAGAGGATATCAATCATTGTGATGATGATCTCACTCCCGTGGAGATGAGTGGGCAAGGAGAATGTCTAAAATGTGGCACCCTATATATATTGAGCGGGGTGAGGCCATAGTTTTACATCATGTTATGTGGATGACGGTGATTGTAAGATTAACATCCTACTACTCGGATGATGTCGGCTCACTCTGCACCCTTAGGACTTACATAACTAATACCTAGCCACCCATGAGAAGGGAAGGCATCAACAATGTTGTGGCAAGAAGGTGTTGTGGAGTGATCTAGTGATGGGCCCACATTAGCATGGCAATACTAAGAAGCAATAGTTGTTATCATTCCTATGCAAATAAGCATGAGGCTATGAAATGAAACGTAATGAACCACCAAATGGATCTTGAAATCACTTCATACTAACCATTAGGGTTGTATTGGAGAAGGGTTAGCGAATAGAATGGGTTCATAGGAAGGGACCCTATGATGATCTAGTGCTCCACATAGCGGAGGAACTTTGAAAAGGATTATGCTTCACAATTTGGAATGGCCTTGCCAAGGCATATGTTATATGTTAATATGATAGGTACTTTGTAAAGAGGAAAGGCATTCACAGAGTATTACATCGCGAAGAAAGGATATCTTGCAAAGCATAGAACTGCGAAGCGATCTGCTTCATGAAGCAGAGTGTTCATACCTTAGTAGAGGGTTCACATGTGTATAGAGGGTACTTTATAAAGCACTAGTTATTTGTAAATACCTGAGTCCCCATGAGGATCAGCTTCCTTTGCGATGGACCATGGGATCCACAAATTGAATACCTACATGAAGAGGGGTTGTATCTGAGTTATGGGAAAGGAACATAACAATTCTCATGTACCTTGAAGATAACATTTTTTAAAAGGTCTCCCATAATGGAAGGTGATTCAAGATTTGATATATGAAAAGGAGAATTGTTGGGGTATACATCCTTTGGGAATGAGAAGAGCCTGATATTTATAGGTGAGTGGTGGACCAATGCTGGAACAACTCGGTGAAATACCATGTGGAAATCCACACTTTTCCATGGATTGCATGAAGTTCTTCATAACCGTGGATTCAAACGTCATCCCCTCCTTGGCACAAAGATCTACTGGGTTCTCATCATTTTGCTTGTGGAGGCTTCTATAAATTTTGATAGCCTCGTGGAGGTCGATTCCACTCCCTCTGTAGTGTGAAGCTTCTGATCAATTGTGTCATAATCACAGGGCCTCCCACCTCTTTAATCCAAGACGACCACAAAGTGGGCTCCGACTTCGTGTTGGCCATGGAGCTGCGGGGATCCGTAAATTCCATGGTTCTAAGGATCTCTGCAAATGGGCTTTGCAAGACATCCTCTTTGGAATTGGTTTTCTCTTTGTGTGCTTCTCCTCTCCACAATTGTGGAGCCAACAATACTATTATAACATAACATACAATTCATTGACAATTTTAGCAAAACCATCCATGAAAATTTAACCCCCCTCCCTCACCTCCCAATGAATATATAATTATCCTCACTCCAAAATACCTAATAAAATAACCACATATCAAAAGAAATATAATAAATCACACAATCCTATTTCATCATATTATTACTATACTATTACTTATCCTTTAACAATCACCAATTAATCCCATAATATAAATACAAAATATATCATTTTTTATTCCAATCAAAATAAGCTCTTATCCATTAATTGTAATTTTCTAACACTTTATAATCTTACATAAAAATAATGAAAAATTCCTTAATATGCTCAAAAAATTCATATTTAATTTATTTTCAGAACCACATTTTTTAAATTGACATTACATGACATTCCTTATTACTAGACTAACTCTAGAATTAACAAACTCTCCTACATAAAAAAATTTAGTAAAAAAATTTCTTTTATTTTTTAAAATCCACTATCCCAAAAATAAAAAATATTTTAGCCCCATATTTTTCTATCCCATCAAATTAATCTCAATACATTAATAATAAATGTCATTCAATTTAGAACATGTTCTTTTATAATTGATATCATTTTAATGTTCTAACAACCAATTAATTTAATCAATTATTTCCAAAATTTGTTATGAATAATTAATCTCAATTCATATAATCCCAATACAGTTTAAAAAATATAAATCTATTTTTCAGAAATTTATAAAATTGATTTTCATCTTATACTATTTATCAGCTTACCAAAATATATTAATTACATCACATTGTTATTACAAAATAAAATTCGTGGTGCTATAAAATTTACAAACAAGAAAAAAATATATATTTATTAACCATTAAAAATTTAATATTTGAATCAGATATATATTCCAGAATTGGGTGACAATATATGGATTCAAAAAATTAATAAGACACATATCATGACAAGGATCTTCCAATTTTATAAACTACCGAAAAATTTAAAACATATTCATCTAATAAAATCCATCTCCTATTATTCAGATCTATCGTTTTTTACAGTATTTATATAAAATTATACAATTTAACAAATGGGATGAGTGGGTCAGAATTAAAAAATCATAAAAAATGCAATGAATCTGGGCAAATTACCTTATTCGATACAGATAAATAATTTTAGTCATTTTATAAAAAATATCATTATTCCTTTGGAATTCAAGAAAGATACCATACTATAAGAAAAACACCAATTATATCAACATATAAAACATGTCCACCTTCATAATAATTCATGGGTATTTACTTGTATATAATTAAACCATTATTATGCCACTAATTAATCATCAAATTGATAAGTACTGTAGAATATATCTATGAGATGTGGTGGAATTTTAAGATTGATGGAAGATGTTTATGCTATATTATTTTCATACATAAAATAAAATTTGATAAATGAAATGATTCCCATACACTTTAAAAGTTTTACTCCATATTCAAAAATATATTATTATTATTATTATTATTTTTATAATTCACCCTCCCTATACCCCTATGTCATTTACACAAAAAATAAACTACACTCTCTTATCACTAATGCACAAAAGTCACACAAAATAAGTGAAAACCAATTTTTTTTAAATTATATATTAAATACAATTGTTAATATAAAGTAATCATTAATTTCAATTAAAATAAAAGTAATATAAAATCATCCCTATTATTATTATTTTTATCATTAATTAATTATATAATAAAAATATTATTAATTATTTTATACTCAAATAAATATATATTTAATCTCACAAACAAGAAAATTCATTAAATATTTATTAAAAATTTTATTATTTACTATTATATTTAATTAATAAAAAAGATAAACCATAATAAAGATTAACTAATTTTATTTCAAAAACCAATAATGATAGAAAAAAATCCTAGAAATCGTAAAATAGAAAACCAAATACATATAAAAAAACTTTTGTTTTCATAATATATATCAAATAAAAAAATTTCAACTATGTATATTCTCATCTATTAGTTGTTTTCTCTCTACTCATACAATATTAGTTATTTAAATTAATTTTTCTCCTTTATGATCTTGGATATTTTCTATAATATGAAGATTTATATATCACCATAATTTTTTTAAATGAATTTAACCTCATTTATTCATTAGTAATTACCATTACAAGAAGAGTTCCCCATTTGGCCTAAAAAGGGATTATACAATAAGATAGATAGCATTGGGTGAATTAATTGATTTATATTTTTAAACTCTTTAAAATGTTATATGAACATAATCCTTGTATTTACTTTTATTTATGACATTTTAGTTCAAAACTGACAACCAGTTAATATAAGTATTTTTTTCATCTCATCCTCACTCACTCACCTATATACATAATATATTAACACATAGTATATATAATCAATTTTTTAGAAGGATAAAACTTAGGTGAAATTTTACAATCCATTATTTATAGTGGATGGTATACCATTTAACATAGTTATATTTTTTATAATGCTAGAACCAATAGTTTAAGGGGATACCATATATCCTATAATATGGATTCTCATTATTGACACTAGGTATCCAATTTGTTTAACAATTCAAAAAAGTTTACAATGAAACACCTAGTAGATGATGACCCTCTTGAATTATCACTCCAAATTTGATGTCGAAAAAATAATTGTGTTATTGTAAAAATTGATGATATCATTTTAGTTTCAGGATAAGACCATAAATCTTTTATTTTAGTATTCATGAATTTATTTATGAAATAATACTCTAAAATAACATAATTGAATATTTATAACAATTGTTCATATAAAAAATAATTAATTATTTATATTTTAATTTGTCTCTGAATAACATTTCCTTATAAAAAATAATCTAGTTTGATATTCTCTAGATCAGCATAAGAATCCCCCTCAAATAATATAGTTTTTAACCAATTATATTTTAAGATAAATGAAATCAATATATTCAGTTAGCTATATTTGAAATCATGCATAATTTAATGCATTAATGATACTCAGTTCTAAATTAGAGTGCCTTACGACCATTTTTATTTTTCAAAATATCAAGAAACATATAATAAAATAGTAGTCTATTTTTTATTATACATATTTGGTATCCCAAATCTCTAACTACATTTCAATATCCAAGAAAATATTCCCATTAGATTAGATAAAATATTTGGGTATATTTGGGTATTTTATATAATATAAGTCCAAAATACATGAATTTAGAAGAGATTAAATTCCCAAATTCAGTTACAGGGTATAGTATATATATTTCACTAATTGTGGAAGTATTTTAGGTGAATAGGATAACTCTAAGTGTTTCCCTTATGAATATATCTAACATGTATATGTTGAGTATAAATTTGAGGGTTATGTTGAGTGGATTTATGTGTTTGTTTTATGTTTGTAATTTACTACATAGTTTTTATCAGGTATCTTTGATTATATAACACATGAGTTATTCATAAAACTATTCAATTACTCACTATGTATTTTTGATTCACGAAACATTTTTATATGTCTCACTAAAGACCTAATTTTTATATGAATTTCCCATCCTATCTCAACAGGATGCATCATCGAGTTACTAATTTCTTATTAAATAAACATTTATTATTCAGTATAATTTCATAATGTATTTTACATACCTAATTCCCATGATTCTCCATGTTATACATATATATATAGACAATATCATCAATTTTTTTACTTTTCAAAACATGGATCTTCCATGATTATACTAAAAACTATTCTATGGAGTATCTAACCATAACATACAAACATGTCATCATCCTATTTGGTGTTTTGACACATGAGTTTCATAATTTAAAAATTTCTTTAAAATACCTCGTAAAATTATACAAATTTCATACCTTTATATATATTTAATATAAGAATATAATCTTCATATCATTTTGAAATGGATATATAATAAATAATGAGATTATAAACTCATTTTGTGGTGATAATAATAAATATCAATTGAAGATTATAAATTAGAATAAAATGAAAGTTTGACCATATGAACATAAATAGGGAATCAAATAATTATATTTTGAAAACAATCACAATAAAATATTCAACATAAATCATGAATCTGGTCATATGAGTTTTACATGATATGTGAAATATGGAATATGAATGGGGCATCATGAGATAATAGAGAAAATGTTATGAAAAAAAACATAAATATGATGTATCGAATATATATTTTTTATAATAAAGTGTTACATTAAAAATAAAATAAAATCATTTATTTTATCAGGACTTACAAGAAATATCATTATCATATATTAGATAGAGACCTAAATGAATATTTGTTTGGGTCGACACCCCATTCACATACACATAGTGTATAGAGTCCCAATGTTGATTGGGTACACCCCCACTCCCATACATGTTACATTAAGATATCAAAATCATTACCCAATTCATTGTGGACTATATAATTCCTAAGGAACCCATATCATAAAGAAAAACCTCACAAATAAATTCTTGAATTCCATGAAAAAAATTCATAATTATATAATAATTAACCCATGTGAGTGAAAAACATTATTGAAAAACATTACAATACATTATCATAAACCATCCAAATAGATATGTAGGATTTTATAATTAGGTTATATCAATATTTAATTATAATAAACATCAAATTATATTGGTACGAAAGAAAAATAATTATAAGAGGACTGTAATTTTCATTGAAAAAATTGAATAAATATCATTTTCATGATTTCATTTTTAAATTAAAATGAAATAATTTATAAATAATTTGTTACAAAATAAATTAAATTTTAAATATAAGTTACTTAATAAAATTTTGAAAACATATAGAGGATGATTGATAAAGAAAACCAAATAAATCGGTAGGTTAAAGCTACATTGTGGAAACCATTAAATTTTATATCTTTCATGCTAAAAATGTAAATTTTAATTTAAAATATATTAAATAAATCAATAAATTATGTATATGAAAATGTATATAATTTTATGAATAATTCATACATGAATTAGAATTATTCCAAAAAATATTTAATAGATTATGGGGGCTCTACATCGAAGCATCAGTTCAATTGAATTATGACCAATTGACTGGGAAATTTTAATTTTTCATATTAAACCACAAAATAAAAATGTAGAATAAATTATATAGTGTCCAAGATATATAAGATAAAAAATTTCCCCAAATATAAATTTTGATAAATTAACTATTGATTCTAAAATGATATTAGAAAATATACACATACTATATTATTTCCTCTTGATTTGGAACACTCTAACTCCTAGTATAATAAGTTTAGTATTATTATTAAAATTTATCATAGGCTAATTCATATTTATTTTACATAATTCTATTATTTTATAATTTCTGATAACCCTCAATTTATAATAAAATAATTTATTGATAATTACTTTTGATATTTTAGGACATCTGCCCATAATTTATCCATTTTATTATAAATTAACTTTATTGAGATATTTAAATATTACGATTGTGACATATTTCATGCCCAAAATGGAATTGAAATTCAATCATAATCTCAATATAAGGAAAATATATGTAAAATATATTATATGAAATTAAATATAAAATATTATCAATTCAACATTTCATGGAGTAGATAAAATATATATAGAATTCTAATTTATAGAAAAATAACTATTTTAACATTATGTTATATTAATATTTTTTGAAATTAATAATTAAATTCACGTAAATATATTTTTTAATGAATTTAATCATTATATTTTATTACATTATTCTTTTAAAAATGGTAAATTAATTTATTATGTTAAAAATTATAGGACACTTAAAGGGGTATTATTTGAAAAATAAATTTTTTTTAAATTAATTTTTTTAATCACATCCCATAAATTCTTCAATTTTATCATTCGTTTCTTATTAGTATATTTCTTATCATTTTATAAACTCCCCAATTCTTTCATTAATAATAATTTGTGAATAATGAAAAATACATTTCTTTATAATAAAGATTTTTACATAGAATTTTTAATTTCATTCTTATAGAAATATTTTCTATATATGAATTATAATATTTTTAAATTTTTACTATCATTTTGAACAAATAAATTGAACCATATGATAAAAACATATCATAGAGTCATATATCCTAAAGGAAACAATTCAAAGACTATTTGCCCAATAACTATATATATAAAGGTTGTATTATATTCTTATATAAATCATTATATAAATATATAAAATCATTCATACTATACACTAATTACATTTTCAATGTGTTTACTGTTTCTAATATGTTTTATTCATTATATAGTCATCATCGGTGGTATAATATTTATGTAAAATAATGATGATGAAATTTTCTATTTGGAAGTAATTTCATTCACTAGTGTTTTTATTCCCTTAGTAATGTTACAGCTCATTTTTTATAAACAATTCTCACAATGTATTTTACTTGTTATTTTAATATTCTATAGAAATAACTAATTTATCTCTTTAGTTTTATGTTTCATGTATCATAAGCTATCAAACCAATAGAATTAATTTAAATGTAATTACATACTAAAATCATGGGTTGTTATATTTCATCCCAATTTAGAAAAATTCACCCGTTGAATTTTAATTCATTGATGACAATAAATATGGTTATGATTCCCTCATTGCTTATTTGGGTTCCCACATTTCATTCCCAAACATATGATTCCTCTAGAAAACATCCAATAGGTGAGTTTTCTTATTTTATAATACATTATATCTCTGACCATTCATTAATACTAGTTGTTCATCATAATATACTCATGTCCAAATTATAAAACCTCTAAAATAAATGCATGTGAAGGGTTATGTATTTATATCAAAAAAATAGATACATAAAATAAATCATGAACATGGTAGAGGATTAGTGGATGTACGATGTGTGATGAAACCATACCATAACGATGAATGATTTTAAATAGTTTGGTGTAACTATTGATCAATTTACCTTTCTTCTAAAACCTTATAACCCTATTTAAATGTCATATATGAAACTATACAATTTATATGACATCAAACTCATAATCTCACTAATTATATTCATAAAATATCTTCTTCTGAAATTATTGAATTTTAATGTGTTGCTAAATGGTCTGAATCATATCTAAACTTTTATATGAAAGTCAAGGTCATAAAAGACTAATGTATTTCTGTTAATCTAAACATATTTTTCAACTTAACCAATTCCTATTTGGAGACACTTATTGTTCTATTTTAATGAAAAAATAGAAATAGTTGTTAATATTGAACTAAACAATAGGAATGATTTGATCCCATCCTCCTATGAAATCATTGAAATCATATTTCTACATATCATCCATTTTTTGAATTGTCATTTTAGAATGATCATTAGTACGAATATGATATTTAGTGTTAATTATAAAAAAATATTTTTTTAATTTTAATGTATTTTTGAAAACTTATAGGTAAATCATAGACCATAATCATATGCATCTGAGACTGGTAGTCTATGATGACATAAATTTCTTTATGTTTATCATAGACAAATTATTGTGATATATATAATATTAAAAATAAATGTAATGGTAAAAATTCATAACAATATTGACTAAAATCAAAATGGAATAATGGACATTATAATTCATGAAAATTTTAATGATTAAATCAATGGTGATGTTTTCACATTACTAGAGTGGATTAGGTAATGGTTGAGTTATTCCATTAAACATTTTTTGGTTACTGTTAACTTGTTTTAAAACAAATCATCCATATTATAATATCCTGAAATCCATTATTCTATAGATACATTAATATTTTGTAACACTATTGTTCAAAACATATAAATGGTTTTCATTATATAATTTTAAAAAATTAATGTTGTTTTGGGCCTATTCAAGGTTGAATCACAGTTATGAAAATCCATGGGGATATAATATGATGGCATGCTGTGTATTTTTGATTTCTATATGAGGAAGCATAGTTTGGTTTACTCTGAGTAGTAACTATGTATCATATCCCCACAATTTCAGCGCTTCTAGATAGTAGGGGTAATACATGTTTGGGACATAGTTTATCAACCCATGCTTTAAAATCAAGTATCTCTTCTAGTTACATAGAAATGGATTCTTTTAAAGTATTACATATGGCCAAACCATGTGATGTGAACTAATAAATTTAGAATATAACATCTTACATCCTAATACTTTCCCAAAATTCATCATTCTTCTCATGATTTATTTAGATATTTGGAAATGATATTCCACTTAATGATTATTTGGATTCCTAGATATTAGGAGCATCAAATGGATGAATCAATGAGTGTTCAATCACTATTTTTATCAGTGTTTTATATTTTAGTGAAAATTATTCATTAATCATCATGATACACTCTTATTTCCCTAAAAAAACCTTATATTGTGTTTTTTGATTCTGTAGAAATGATTTGTTAAATTATCTAATTGGGCTTCATATAGATCAATAATGAAATTTGGGTTTGTGTCCAAAATATTCATTGTTTTTTGATATTTCTTTAGGAATCATTGCGGTATGTATCTTATCACTATTTTTTTTATTTCTCAAAGGATTAATTATAAATTACAATGCTTGTATTAGGTTTATTGGACCCATTATTGAGTAGTTACCTTAATAAAAGAATATTTAGTGGACCCCTCTTTGGTGTTTTTTGAGACTGTAAATTAAGGTAGGTGGGTTTGTATGGAAATCTCTATATGTTAAAACTACTGGTTGTTGTTCATTTTGAATTATGTTTTTTATTTAATTCCTTTACCTGATTTTAAACATAAATAAAAAATATCAAATGGAATGGTGTATGTGATGTAATAAGATTTATGATTTTAGCATCCCAAAAAATATAATTGATATATTACCAAACATGATTAGCCACATGGACTCAAGAACACCTCCTCATGCGGTAGAGGTAGATGACTATCCGCGAGCGTTTCAGTGGAATGGTTACGATGTTACACCCTCATGATCATGGCATAGAACATCACTGTACAATAATGATAAGTATTTGAAATATTAATAAATATCCAATAGTTGAGTATTAAATAATATAGGTAAAAAAATCATGTTGATTGTAAATATATATCATATAAAGTTTTCTAATTATTCCATGGTACTATTAAAATAAAAGTAAATAATGAATAGGACAATTCATATACAATAAGTTATAAAAAATGTAAAATGAAAAAAATATTTTTCCACTTCAATCACCAGTATAATCTTGATGATATAATCTTACACTCTATCTTATGTTGAAAATTTACCATCCCGCATCAGAAGCATCATAATTCCCCTTACAATATATATAATTACAATCCATGTACTAGTCGGACGAAAAATATGTGTACCAAAATTTCTTAAAAGGCCACTAGTGACAGTGTACATAGTGTCTCAATCTGTGCATATAAATGTGTAGTTTTTAGGTATTAAAAAATTTACTATAGAAAATAAATAAACCACATTTTATGGAGTTCCTCACAGAATTCCTTGCAAACATTACATGTTTTTTCATATGCCATATATTTCTGAAAAGATGTCACTCGGTATGTATATTTAAATATATAGAGTCATGTATATGAATTTTTCATATTCATATAGGTATATATGTCAATATATATATATATACACAAATATTAATAGAATAGACATGGGGTATATGGCCAAGGAATCCACAGATACATATAAGGGGTTTCATAAAACTCATCGAATATGAGCATAGAAGTATTACAAGGCAATCAATAAGGCCAAGTTTAAAGAATAGACCAAACCTAATAATTTTTTCTGGTTTAGAAGAAACATTAGTATATTTAGTAAATTACCATAATAGTTATGTACAATGAGTTCCATAAAATCGATCCCATGTTCTTTCCCAAGAGAATTATAGAAACAAATAACTATTGCAGTCAATCTAATGAATTCTATATATGGAACCTAATAATCACTCCCATTATAGTATAATGAATAAATCTCTGAAGGTATAAATGTTATTCCAAATTGAAGACCATGTATAACTCGTAGCATAGTACTAAAACACCACTCACTAACTGTATCTAAGGTAATCTACTTGGAAACATGGTATCTCTTATGGTTAATGTAAATACATCTTCCTGATAATATTTTCAATGGAATTATATGAAAGTTCCCATGTCTCTCCCATATTTTTGCAATTCAATTACAATTTCTAATATTTTATCTCAATGATCACATCTATAGATTCCCTAATTGAGTCCCTAGTATCACTCAAAATGTGGAGTAATGGAATGCACATATCTAAAGATGAACACATACCATTCAATCGATACATGGCATTCAGGTTGACCATTTTAATAATAGATATAAATCATGTCATAATATGTATAGAAATGGAATATAACATGGACTACCACATTTCTTATGTTCAATTCAATTTATTTTACATTCATAAGGCGAAATTCAACACAACATAATTGGTGGTATAGATTAATTTTAATGCATTAGTCCCTTGTTCATTTAGGTAAGGAACACCAAAAGGGGTGGCACATGTTGGGGTGTATATCAATCATAAATGATTCATGGGTCACTACAACTATACTATTCCAGAGATCTTTGTCATACTCATTTAATTTGATATTTTGGCAGTATTTATGAGATAATATAGCATGAAGTACAACAACTCATTATGTAATGAAACAATCATTAGTAATGAAGGACTAAACCACCAAATATAGTTTATTAGAAAAAAATCACCCATCATCAGCATTTGATTTAAATTATAATGTGATAAATTGAAAAAATAATAAACTTCCTTAATGTTGGGTAATACTATATCACAAAAAATATTCCCAAATATAGAATACTAAACAAATAATTTAAGGATTATGATCAAATATCATAACATTATCTATCAAAAACACTTGAAGATGATGGAATCAGACACCGAATTATGGTCCTATCGTAAATCCTAGGATAGAAGATGGTGAATAAATCCTATGGATTGGATGGGTTGTGTACATGAGCGGGGAAGAAAAATAATGGATAAAAAATAAAGGAAGGCAGGGTATCCCTTTCCTCCTATTTTGTTTTGAGGTACATGGGTTGACCTCATAGTTATCCAAACAGTTCACCTGAACCATACAGGACCACATGTTATGTGGAACTAAGGGTGAAACACCATCCATCCCATTAGAGTCACCATCACAACCATGATGATTGGAAATAATGGTTAAACATTCCATGTTACCCCATTTAGTTTAATACATATCCCACATGGTTGATTCACATGGATTGTATTAAATGTGTGCTGACCATGAGGCTGAGTTTACGCCTCCATAATTTGGATCGCTAGGCTCAAAACTAGACCAATACACTCTTAAACTAATCCACATCCTCTTGAGAACGTTAATATAATAATATTATATATTTTTGAAAATATTTTATGGATTTATTCTCCTAAAAAAGATGGAATGTTGAAAACTCCACTTATAAAATCTACTTGTCTATGGATTGTCATGTTGATGTTTGTAGAACATCATCATAGAAATTTTTTTGCTATTGAACCCGTACAACATCCTATAACACCATGTTTTCATCATGTACATATTTTTTAAACCATAGGACCAGTAATAGTGACCTTACATTAACATAATTATTTATCCAATTAATGATTTATAAAAGATTCTCCTTAAAGGATGCACCAATATCTTGCTCAATAACCTTGGGATCAATATAATTAAATGAGTCAAAATAATTATGATGATGATTCGATACCTGGAAGACATCATACATGGCCTGGTATATCTATGGTAAATAAAACATATAGTCTACTGTCCTAAAAAACTCTAAGATATTAAAGGTTCCAAATTTTCATAGAAATAGCTTGGACAGTCTCTAAATCATTCTATGACACAATCTAGGAGGCAATCATAGAATGACCTGAAGTACATCTTCAAAATATGAAGGTCATAAATTTTGATTGATATAATACATATTCTTATATTGATCTATAGAAACATGGTTATAAATAAGTATTATGTTTTATAATGTCTTATGAATGAGACAACATCCCAGTATAATTGCCTCAATTTCCCATAACTATAATAGCGTTGATTGATATGGAGAAATGTATCATGACTCATAGGGTTGCATCTGAATAGTTTCCGAAAATCAAATATTGTATTAAAACGTGCCGATTAATCTATGATTTTATTAATGACATCTAATATAATGGATGTGTTCCTAGAGGATGTCCACCAACAACCATATTGTATGATGGGATTGGTTATCGACACACTTGTGAACCAATTACATTCTTTAAAACCTTGAAAAACTGCCATGTAAATTGATAATTTTTATGTGATTCAGTAAAATTCGGAACACCATAAAGGTATAAAATATCAAAAAAATTATACCTTATAAGATAATCTACTAAAAATGAATTCTTAATTTGAAAAACGTTCATGAACATGGTCAACCGATCAACAATAACCCAAACTATATCACTAGGTAGTGTGGATATCAACAACCCATTATGAAATCCATAATGACATCATCCAATTTCTAGTCTAGAATGGACATAGGCTGTACAAGTCCATCATGTCAATAGTTCTTTACCTTCATCTACTGAGATGCGGAAAATATATGATAAAATATGAAATATACCTATTCCTATATATCCATGAATACTAATGATAAATGTATCAATACATACTTGTAAGACCAATGGGAAAATTAAAAATAGATGAATCATATTCCTTCATCGATTCATCTAGTGTGTCGGTATGCACCCAAATATGTCAGTGATCCTCATCGATAACCCAACCATTTTGTGTGCCCACACATTCTACACACTCCTTAGGTACTAGTCTCATGAGATATGAAATTTTTCACATTCTTACGCATTATATAAGGGAGGTTTTCACAACTAAAGATTCTAAAATATAATTCACATGATATTCTAGATCCTCTAGCTCCAAATTTTAAAACAAGCACATCAACTACCACTAGCAATTAGTATTTTGGAATTCATATGTATGAGTCTCCTTAATTAGTGTGTAAGCCACTTCATTTTTTCTTATAGGTTTATAATTGATCCCATTGTAAAATAACTGAAGGTACTCTAACCATATTAGTTTTTTTATATTCAAGTGAATCTTTATGAAAATTCATTTGATAATTTTAGGGTGGATGTAAATGAAAAACATCTCCCTCAATAAATAATGCATTAAAAATCATTACAAAATAACCATATCATCCATATCAAGGTCATGAATAGTTTAATTAAACTTTAGAGGTCTTATCTTGAGGGACCCTTAAAGTAAAACCCGATCTCCCTGTATTGTAACTTCTCATAGGCCATTTCCTGACACCTCAAAATAGACCGTAGATAATATTTTTGGATATATAACCATTAGGATCAGCTCTAATGTCATTATTTATTTTATCTCCATAAGCTCTATCTCATGGGCTTTAGGCCATAAATCAATACGTCCTTCTTAGTCAAGCCTTTGGGAGGTGCAACTAGGTGGGAAAATTATTGAATAAAATTCATGTAAATTCATTCATCCCCATGAAACAACTTATGCCAAAAATATTCATGGTTTTCTATGAAGAATCAAAAAATCAAACCTTTTTTAGGTCAACATATACTCTTTCCTCTTATTTGATTTTAACTAGGATGTAAACCCTATTGATCCAAATGATTGATTATGTGAAATTGAATATATCTAGTTCTCTATCAGTGTGTTTAGTATGATCTCATGATTTTTTTCATGGTCATTTTGAGTATGAGAGTACACCCAGATATCTTGTATGAAGATGACTTAAAATGAATCCAAATATAGGTAGAAATAATGATTCATCAGGGTGATGAAAATTTATATCACATTCATAAGACTTAATGAATTATTATGATATTCATATAAGCTATATTTGATCCTGATTATTGTATGTGGAATATCTAGCATCCAAACATGAACCTGATGGTATCCTAACTCCAAATTGTTCTCGTAAAAACCAATTTCTCCTTAGAGTTGGTCTAATTTTTATACATAGAAGAAGATACCATATCATAACTGTAATATAGTTCAATTGTAAAAAATCCAAAAAACCCTTCTGGGTTTTTTCTGCCTTCTTGGTGAATAACACAAGTGAACATCATGGTGAATTACTGTTCTATATAAAACTCTTAACATTAGAACATTGTAGCTTTATCTTAATTTGTTAAATATTTTTCGGAACCTACTGTAAGGAGGAAAGGATTTTAGTGTTTCTTAGTGAACTCCACTTCCCCCACACGAGGTAACTCAGCAAATTCACCAGGTAAGATGTATTCAAATTGATCCACTACCAGTGGTTAGTTAATATTTTGAATTCCACTATTAATCATAAAAATAATAGAAATGTTGTTTTCCACTAAATCCATATTATTGTGCTTTATTTTAGTTCAATTTTATTTAAAATTCCATCTAGCCTTATGAATATATGTATTTCCCTAGGGTGATGTGATAGACACACACTAGTGATAGTAACACTCATAATCATGGTAACATACCAACTAGTCCATCATAAGTGTGAAATCAAAACCCATTATCTCAATGATTAGGTGACTCTATAGAAAAAATATAACCCCCAATCTTAAAGGGACATCCCTTACATTGGCATACACTATTGATTGAGATCACCAGTGGTGTGTTGAGCATCATTATACAATTGAAGAACTATGATTATAATAATAGACATTCCGTAATTACCACTGATATAGAGGAATGTAATGTGTGAGTATCGAATAAGGAATAAAATAAATTATAAAATACTATAATATTACCTCTATCTATAGAATTCTATATACTCTACTCCATATGCGTTAGTAGTAGTGAAAAAATAGGGCAAGTGTTGTAGCTCTAAGGGGCAACGTAACTAACCTTGGCCAGTTCACTATATTCTCTATGTATATGTGAAGTTTGAATACCCAATACACATGCACCACCATATCCTTATCTTACAATAGTATTCCAAATCATTGTATGACATGTTTTTTTAGATCTTATAACCAAATGTGGAGTGAGTAGAGATCCCTTCTCCCAAGGTAATGGAGGGAATATTCACCAAAAACTATGAAGGTCTCCTATCATTGGAAAATTTCAAAACACAATTAGTTCCTTTTCATAATGGTTATTTTTATGGACCATCCTTCCACATTGGTGAAATACTACATATCAATCTATGGTTTTGTTCTAACATACTATTCCCATATGTGTAGACATGAAGGAGTGTTTCCTTATGCTATAAAAACTTCCTACCGACATCAATAGCGAAACACCCTAACTCTCACTACCAGCCTCCCTTAAGTTCTTCTCAATGATGGGGGCTTGGTTCACTATCCAAAAAATTTTCTTCAAAATGAGGATGTAAACTTTTGATTAGATTTTGTACATTTGATTGTCTTAAAACTATTTCGCTACCGTCAACTAATCACTAGGAGGTATCCTTGTGAAATGATTAATATTAGTGAAGTGTGATGAATACAAAAACATATACCTAGAAATATATATTAGGATCATCAATTCTTCGATTATTCCATCTCTAAGCATCATGTGGAAGAATTAGTCATAGATTGATGTTTGGAAGTCTATAAAAATTGTATCCTGATGTGGATTATCCAAGGTGATAGCCACCAACTAATATTTTGCATAATCAAAAATAATATTTGTTGTTAACATGATTCTCCACTCAATATGTGTCTCCAAATTCACTTATATTGATATCATGGCCTCTAATAATAACATTGAAGCCTGAGGACTGCCATCTCAAATGAATGTAAGAGGATGCCACTTCTAGAATTCTTGAATCACCTCTCCCATAATAGGGGAATGTCATACAGATCTAAGTAAAACTACATAAATCATAGTAATACATCCTAGAACTAATATTTGGCACCCATTTGAGGAGTTGGAGGATCCACTAGTGGAACTACCTGAAGATATACTTTTGGATCGTGACACCTCACTACTATAGCATGATTATCACCATTCTCTCAGTACGTGACTTGAGGAATTCAATAGTAATACCAAACTATTTTATATATGAAAACATAAAATAATATTTAGTATATCTGGAGGCATAAATATTATAATATTACATGTATATATCCATCCCCTATAAGTGAAAACACCATTTTTCATCCCTAAAAGCTAAGACTCAGTGATATGGAAGCTCATATGGATTGAAAGAGACACTCCCTAATGACCACTTCTAAGGTCAGGTCGAGGTTATGGTCTCACATTATACATTAGGCGTCTCATTGTGCAGAGTGTAAATTGTACGGTAAAAGGAAAACACTGTTAAATTTTCAATCAGAATCCCCATTTTGTGGTAATCATTTTTTAATTTAAGATCTAAAATTCAGTTATGTTCTTACTCACTTAACAGTCAATAGATATCATGACCCAATTAGATGTGTCCACATTCCCAATACATAAATTCATAGTCATTATAAATTTAAATTAGAACATCATGTAACAGGGACATAACACTTACATTTTGTATTTGGATGTAACATGACATAAAAAATGATTTGATTAAATGTATTACCATTACCAATTTATAGAGTTGCATTTTTCATAACATACAATTGGAATTCATGTAATAAAAAACTTCTAATACTGATTCCCATGGAACCAGTGGTCCATGGATTACATATGGAATGATATTTTAATTAAGGTTCTAGAATCAATATATATGGAAAAAACACAACATCAGTTGAAGAAAACACATTAATTATTACACATATTTTATCCCTTCAATTAATGTTAGTACATTTCAGAATATAAATATTGGGGAACTTATAGAAATAAAAGGAAATGTGAAGATGTAGGAAACATAATGAACCTATATAGAATGAAAAAATAAATGAAATTTGAATCCTTATGTTCGGATTTTGATTCTTGAAATGACACCACTTTGCTGTACTAGGCCATGAAAAAGGTCAATAATAATAATATCTATAATAACTCCACCAAAAATGTGTATCAACAATTTATGAAATCATTGAAAATATATCTATTAACATCCAAAAAATCAATGTCCCATACTAGTTAATTTGATTTTCTCTTTTATGTCAGTTAGATATAGTCAGGAATAGAATCATTACAAAATTCTGATACATTTGTAGTCACCTGTCCAATAATTCATCAGTAAATCAAAAGGGAAACTAATTTATGATACCACTATATAGAATCCTAGCCAGGTTCCTTGATATGTAGCCAAACCCAATTAACTATATTGCCTCAACCACACCTCATCATATCCCATAGGATATTGGATAGCATCTATGGTCTATAGTGGTATGTCCGGGATACTATACCCTCACCATCATATTGTAGGAAAAGGATATGTGAAAATGATAAGTTGTAAAAAACATAATAAACCAAAAAAAACTAAAATACTAAATCATCCATATAAAATAAATAGGTAGAATGCAAACCAATATCATGTTCAAAAGGATAATCATGTTATAATCCTATACAAAATAAAATACATGAAGCATAACACCAATCAGATACAACATGATATAAAAAATGAAAAAATGACAAAAATATATATCCACTATAATATTGAGAATTATCTCAATTCTCTACTCATGAAATATATGTTATTAATACAATCAAAAATCCACAACAAGATGCTTCACTTTATTCATGCCATCATCTATAAGTTCATCTTTAAGTGCCATCCAGATTCCCAAACAAGGGGTGAGATATACATATTAGGACACCACCAAAAAATCTAAAACAATCCTATTTGATCAAATAAGATTGTGATTTTGAAGGTATTTATTAATTTACGATAGTAAATAAATAGGAATCATCAGACCTATTTACTCACGGGATTTCGGATGGCCACTTCATACTTTTCCCTAAGTTAAATGTATCTGAAAAAATGTCCCCCTACATGTATATTATATATATATATATATACTAATTTTAAGGACACAAGGCACCCACAGATGCCTAAAATGGGTTTCATAACTCCTATAGAATATGTTAATGAATATATAACTAGGACATCACAAAGGTATAATGTAAATCATGGACCAAAACCAAGCTTTTATTTTGGATTTTTAGACACATCATTGGTTTTAATTAATTGGAATACTAATCCCATAGCTAGAATCACATAAAAAATGACCCATGTAATGCTCTATGTCTATTTTTAAAACCCATCACCATATTATAATGTCTAATTATTTTCATATAAAGAACACAAGAAACACTCTCAACCTAGTATGAAGGAACAACCCTCTAATCCCATCTATTATATACGACATAGGAATTTTGGAATTTCATAGGGTATGGTATTGAAATATTAAACTGGATAATGTCTTTGTCAATTCACTAAGGAGACACATCTCACTCGTGGTTAATGTAAATCCATCCTCCTGGTGAGCTCACAATTGGTGATCTATGAATAAACCCATGTTTCATCCATGGAATTATATAGTGCAATGAATGTTTCTAATTACTATGCTTGAAATAAAAATTCAAGGAATACAAAATTGGGATCTTATATCTCTACTTGATTTTTTTAAAGGAAATTAAATATATATAATTAAACACATGACATTAAAATAATAAATTTTAGTCATCTTTAAAAGATTTGTAATATAACTAATTATATCTACAACAATGATATAAAGAGTCAATAAACATAGCAAACCATTACCTTAAATCACTATAAAACTTATTTTAAATTCATAAAGGATAATTAAACACTCCTAAATTGGTGTCTCAATTTAATTCCAAGGAATAAGGATCTTAGGCATTTAATGAAGGCACAACCTTAGGGGTGGTCACATAATGGGGGTTATCCTCCAATGATGATTCACAAGATTCAAGAATATAATAATAATGGAAGTATATTTTTATTTAGTTAATTTGAAAATTATGATGCATCATTATAGGGGTGTGATGTGGAACACAATATCCCTCAATATAATTTAATGTTACATTATAGAAAAATAACAGGGCAACCTACATTAGGTTGTTAGATAAATCCTCATCCGTAATCATCTTCCAATTCAACATGGATTCATAAAAATTAAAAAAAAATCCATAACATTACGGAATATTATACCACAAAATAATATCATAAGGGTTGAAGAATAAATTATGAAATGAATGAAGAGGATTGAATCTCTCCCCAGTTGCTGTCTAATGCACCTGACACCGATGGAACTAGGCTCCATACGAAGATCTCATGTCAATGCCTAGGTTTGAGGATTGGGTGGATCACAATCATATGGGGGTGGGGTGCGGGGGGGGGGGGGGGTTATACAAACAAATGGGGATGAATGATAAGGTATAATAATTAAATTAATACTACATAAAAATAATTATTTCACACATATTTAATAGGTTTATTATTTAGCCACATACTTTTCATGATAGTGCACGTAAACTGTGCGACATCATTGGTTTAGTATAAATAATGGTATGAATGTGTATCGTGATTTGAAATATATTTGTAACCCAATCTATCCAACTGCAACGTGCTATATAGCTGTATGATTTGGGATGCATGGTTAAAATAATTGTGCACCCCTTTGAATATTACAACATCCCCCAGAAGGTTGATCCATGATGATTACATTAACAATGTGGAAATCATGCCCCTCAGTCTACCTATCTTAGTTTTAGAGATACGGTCCCTGAAGGAGACTCCGATTATTTAAAACATATCATTATACTCAAAATAAATTTATTAAAATAAAACTACAGGTTTCGAACAATATCTTATGTATCCATAACTCTTAAAAACATTTGAATATTATAGAACCATATTTTCATAAATATTTTGACGATTTCTTGAATGTGATCATTAATTGAAACAATTTAGCCAAGACATTATTTTTATGGAATATATTTATAATAAAATTATTTTATTATTATTATTATAAATGAAATGAATTGATTTCAAATAAATGTTTTTTTTGATGAAAACCATAATATAATTTTCTTAAAATGATATGGAATGTTTCAAAAACATGACAGATGGGGGAATGAAGTTATTGATGGGAATTATTTGATATTTATTGAAATAAAAAATAGATCCATGTATGATTGATTATTACAATTCATATAGAATCTTCGGTAGATAGGGAAAGGATATACACAATAGGTAAATTGATATCTTGATATGTATTAACAATTAAGAATATACTAAAATATCATTAGCTAAGGTAGTTAATACTTTCAAATTCTCTCCTATTTCTAATAGTATTTGGATCTACATATTTTTTTAACACCTATACCATTATTTCTCTGAGATTGTGATGATCTATATGACCTAATATAATTAGACCCTAGAGATATTATAATGGTTCAATAATTGAAGACTATTTTATATTCAAGAGTTCGGTTGAAATTAATAATATTAATTTAAAAAAAAATTTAAAAACTTTTTGGACATTAAATCACAAGTCAACCAATTTTCATTTATATGAAATTTTGTACCATTTTTGAACTACCCATTGAAATTATTTTAATTGAAAGTTTTTTTATAAATTGGGAAATAATTTTGAGGTCATGCTTAACATTAAATTGATTATATTTAATTAATTTGTTATATGTTTATAATATAATACATTTTGAGCACATATTTGGATATTTTTATCACACCCAACATTTTCCCATTGGGAGATTGTTGACAATATAAAAAAACTGTATTAGAATGGGGAATGTAATGCCCAAATGTAGTGGGTGTTCATGATAATGGGACCCTATGTTTAGATGCTGACCGGTGAATTGTGTATCACACTTGTTATGATGAGTTCTATTGAGGGCTTATTTAGGAATTTATGAGAATAAATCGGTTGATGTCACATTTGGGTGATTAGTATCTACCTATATATTGTAATTTTATATTGTGGAGTGTTTAAAATACCTACTCTTTATTGATTACAAATCAATTTTTATGACTTATTCAAGAGGTGAAATCATTCCCTTATGATCATATGTGATACCCATGTTCTAGTCCCCTTCCCTAGGGGCTATAGAATTAAATTTGGAATATATAAGGATTTATTTTTTTTACAATTTACGTGGGACATCTAATTTGATTGATGAAAATTAGTATCCAATGTTCTGTATCCTCTGGTGAATGTAAGTATGCAATTTGTGATTTCATAGTAGATATGAGGCATGATTTTTAGGACACAAGTTCAAGGTTAGGAGAGTGTTCTAGGACAATTGTCATCGTACCTTGCCTTCATATTTCATAGGATATTGAGGAAATGATTAATTATGTATTTTTTATATGATTAGTGAACATCTCAAATTCATTGATTTGGGATTTGTGTTTCCTTATTTAATTTAGATTACTGGAGTTAATTATTTTGTGTCTCTTAACGGATGTTACACTATAATCTATTAATGTTTCGTACTATTGTACCTCTATTAAAGAGTTTCAACTTACCATAAGAGTAATATAGAGATGATCTATAGTAATTTTACCTTCATGTTGATTAGATTCTAGTATGTTTTATTGTACACATAGTCCAAAATTTTTCCATGGTATATAAACAAGCTATATTTCAGGATTAAGTGGTTTCACATTAGAGAGATGTTAATAGAGATCATTACCATGAGTTTAAATGTATAAATAAACTATCTTTATTGTGTACCAATTGTCCATGGGAGTCATAGTATTAGTTAAATAAATTCATAAACATCATTATTTATCTGGGTTGACAATCCTTGTTAAGGTGAAGTTTGTCATCTTCATACATGAAGGGCCTTGTAGGTGGTGGTGTGATTAAATGGTTATAATATTGAATAATGTGGGCTAGGAGTTAAAATATATCAATGATTTATATCATGTATTTATATATATAATAAATTATATCTGATACATTGATGGGGTTATATAACCATGAGTAAGGTGAAAATTGGGTGACTTAGTATGCCGGCCATTTTTTATAACATACCCTTTTCTTAGAAGAGGTGGTATAGAATAATAATATGAAAGATAATATGTTTGATATGGGCCATTGATAATAATCTATATCTCATGTATTATTTTTGAAACCCACTACTTATATTAATTTTCTATATAGTTATTTGATGGTGGAACATCACTTGTCTAGTAATCTATGGTTTATTAGAGTTCCCCCTACTCTCAGTGGTAGCTCGAGTGTTCATTTAAAAGGAAGATGAAGCAGGGATAAACTCATGGATGAAAACATTAGGGTGGTACTTGGTTAAAGAATTATTTTATATAATACAAATTGTATGGTAAAAGACTATTAACATGATTCTAATTTTGAAATGTTGGGCACTAAAATAATTATTTTATAGACAAACGAACATATATTCCTCATTGGAAAGGTTATATTATTCAATAAAAAGAGGTTGTACCCATTAACATCAGAAATATAATATTATTCACATAGTGTATAGTCTCCAAGGGCAGCTGATATGTGTCTTGCGATATTGTGATTAACTGTTACCAATAATTTATCATTAGTGACTTATTTATTTTCTAATCGAGCCTCTCATTCATTACTATCTACTAATATTTTGAAAAATTTTAATCATAAAATGGATAGATTTCAATATATGTTGTATATATTTATGACTCATTATTTTGAGAAAGAGTAGGGTCAGATATACACAACGTTCCCTTTTTTGTTTATCATAATTTCATATTGTTTATGAGTGTCTAGTTATGGAAATAAAATCACTAGATATCATATAGTGATCCATGTTTCTCCTAAATGGATATTCCATATTTTTTAATTAATATTCATTGCATTAAATGAACACACACCTATAGTATATACCTGTTTAGTTTCATTAGTATCCAGTAAAAAAATATTCTTAATTCATGAAAGATTCTCAATATATCCCATAAATATCTTCCCCTCAACTAATCCTACACAAAACAATTTCATAATATCATTGGAAATGTTAATATAAGAATAGGTGATATCAGATCCTCATTAAGGTTAATCAAGTGAGATACATAAGAATAACATATGAATAAGGGTTTGATAACATGAACATAACATTTGAAAACCATACCCTTAACATTTAATATCACAATGTTGAATCCTGGAACAAGGATTATTAGTTCATAGACATCAATCATAATCGAACCAAAGATCATTATCAATTAGAACATGAAATTGGAATACGACATTGTATTGTGGCACCATCATATGTATAGATTATCATTTCTATAGTCTTCAAGGATAATTGAAAAATCTATAATAGTTGAACGACATGAAACCATTAAAGGTGTAAAATTTCACTCCTAGTACCATCACAACTAACAAATTCTCTAATTATACCAGGATCACAACCCATTCCAGTATTGTCTTATCATGAGGTAAAAATATTATCCAAAATTATAGGAGGAAAATATAAATCTTAACCATCTCATAAGGAAAACCATATTCATGTGCGCCACAAGATCATAAATAATTCATCATATCTTATCCCATGGAATAAAATTTGTATCATAAATAATTCATCATATCATAATTATGATTAAGGGATAGGGATCATAATTATTTTTCCATTCCATCATAGCATAACTCATGGAAAAAAGTGTGTTTCATAATAATTTTGTCATGGAATATCCCGTGGATGATAAAATGGTTTCATAAACATATTTTCATCATAACCAATTCATAGAAACAATAATAATGATATCCTTAGAACATATACCAATGGAAGAATTAATAAAATAATATTAAAAATAAATAATGTGGAACATTTCCTTAGGATGGAAAAATATAATTTTAATCCACTTTTTAAGACTAAAAAATTAAAAATATTTTGACATTAAAAATAACCTCCCAAACATATAATGGAATATTCAAAAATAATTTAAAATTTTTCATGAGAAAAAAATAATTTCTACATTAATTTGTTAAAATAAAAAAAAGTGAAAATAAAATTATTTCTGAAATATCCATGAAAAACTATAACTGAATATTCAAATTAAATAGTCTTCATCATGATGGGAATGTTCACTGAAGGCATAAACAATAAAATAAGGACTCCTCCCACATTTTCGGTAAGACCAAAAAATGAATATAAGGGAAAACTACTTGAATATTCCGTTCAAAATATTTTTATAAAAATTAAAAAATGCTTAAAATTTTATTTAATAAATCATTCTAAAAATTTTGGAAACATTTTTTAGATTTTTTTTAGAAATTATTTTTTTAATAAAAAGTTATTTCGACCAAGAAGATATTTTCCATCAAAAAATAATTTTTGAACACTAGAGTACATGAAGAGAATAAAATGAAGGGAATATAACTATTCTTATGAAATAAAAAAAGGAGATAGAAATACAGTATTTTATTGAGATACGGATCACAATATTTTATCATCCATAAAATTGTAATAAAAAATCCTGATAAATGATGAGATTATAATATAAAATCTTTACCACTTTGTTAATTTGGAAACGTAAGCCCCATTAAGGAATAAAAATAAATGAAATATAATATATCATGTTTATAAATAAATTCATGGAATTATTTTTCAATTTTTATGCATATAAACATCATAAATTACTTTTGGATCATAACATAATCATGTGTCTCAAATAATGAAAATAGAGAAAAACAATCCATTACCGCTTTGGTAATTTTCGAACTGTATAACTCATGAATGATTGGTATTAAAAATAGATATTTAAATACCAATATTTTTCAGTGTATGAATCGTAAAATAAATTCATGGAAATCATATTGACCACAAAAATAAATTAGTGGTAAATATAGAATTTGTATCACAGGAGTGAATAAGTTAGATTTAAATCTATTACCGTATGTCTCGAAATCCATAATACCCATTAAAAACTACATTATAATAAATATAAGATCATTATAAATCTAATATACAACCAAATTTATATATATCATGCTATATAATATTTAATTATTTCTTTTTATTACTTTCTTTTTTTAAATTACATGCTAAATTCGTGTTTTATGTAATGACAACTTTTTTTTTCTGTATATGTTTTTAAATTTTTCTAAATGATATTAATTTCATAATGGACCTCTTATCTCTAGTATAATTACCATGTAATAGTTATAAGAGTTATAAAAACTATTATCTCTAGTATAAAAAATTAAATTTGGTTTTGATAAATGAATTATGTTTTGATCAAAGAGTCATTAGGCCATACATACACATGTGTAACATCTTTATCATTAAATTATATTTTTATAAATAGGTAAGAAATATATTATAACTAAAAATGACCATAATGTAATTAATGATTTAAAATTTATTAAATACACATATACATATCTTCAATGTCCTGTGGTGATGAAAATTTAGTCATATTATTTTGTGAAGGCTACAATACCCAATTATAAGAACGACATAATGATATTTTAGTGAGTGGAAAGGTAAAAATAAATGTGGAATATTATCATTAATGATTTGTAAATATTTAATTAATATAATAAATATTTAGTTTATATAATATATATTTATTTAATGTACAATTAATATCATCTATGTAAAGAATTGTTGAAAATGAAATGCATCGCTTTATGTGACACTAGTCTGATGAATACATTAGCGACCATATCATATCCCATATGGAATATAAATTAAAATTTTAAATATGATATAATTATCCCATATGTATATTTATGTTATAAAATTCATAAATTAACATTTTATCCATTATCATACCCATTTATGGGAGGTGGTAATGGAACAATAAACATATATATTAGAAGTATGTATAGTCATATTTCATCTTTTGAATCCAAAAGAAGTATTTGAAAAAACATATATATTAAAAATTCAGGATCTTGCATTGTTATTGAAAGAACAAGAGTCATGATTTGTACTTTTTACAAATAATTTTCTTCTTTATATAGTGTGATAGTTACCAAGATACACTAAAAGAATATGAAAACTCTCAATAGATTACAGTCACATGGGGAAAATTTTATTGAAGCTAATTTTTTTAATTATTAATGATATGATTCCCAATGAAAAGGAATCTAAAAAAACTATTACTGATGACACATTGATGATTATTAATCTATGTCTCTATAATCTTATTAATACCCTCATGAAATATTATGGAATATTAATGATAGATGCTGAAAAGTATAAAATGGAAGCAAGTGGAGATATATTTTCATCAACGTCATCTATTTCTACTATAGTATAATCCCCTCAGTAATGTCTTCAGGTAAAAAAGAATGTTTTTATTCAATCAGTTACTAGTCCATAAAAACATCAGGAGAATGAGTTTGCGATTATAAATTAAAGGATGAACAAGATTGTTGCAATGAAATACTTTCAATACAAATACAAAAATAGTCAAAATGATAAAAGTATACTAAATTATTATATGGTTATTGGTTATTAATGTAGGAGAACTAGATATATTTGATAAGAATATCCTATCCTCAAAAGAATGGAATGATAGAAAATAATTTATATAGAAATGAAAAAAATTATAATTCAAAATGAAAAACGATATAAAAACTTCTAACACATGGAGTGATAGTGGGGGACATAGTTCATCGGATAATTCATATGAGAATGAATGTTAGGTATAGAGGAATACTGGATTATTATATGAGAATCGTTTTTAACAAATGATTAATGATTATGATATGAACTTCATGAATACCTTAAAAATATTACATTAAATAGAAATTATCCTGTTTAGAAAATATCACGACCAGTACCCTAGGGCCCGTGTTGTGACTACCCCAATCCCTCATCACACGGGACTAGGGTTGGAGACTTGTGATGAGTAGACATATCCCACAAAGGGGGTGAAGTTTTCTTAGTACCTATACATACACATGTCTCTATGAAATAGGGATGAAACTAAGAATGCTGGGTAAATACTAATATATCGCACAATGAAAACTACAAAGAGTAACAGAAAAAATGTAAACAGTCCCAAATACAAGGACAACTAAAATAATGATGTACAAACTCCTATATTTCATCCACAGAAAACAATACTTGAACAATAGGTACAACATGATGTCTGAATTCCACTGATGTGTACCCTTCTATTAGTTCGCCCTGAAGAACCAACTATATACATCCCACTATGGACTCCGTCAAATCTATTGATTTTCTATAGAATATATGAAACATGTGGTTGAATCCTTTCAAGAAGTGAGTAAAACAATACCCATTAGGGACACCAAATAATAAAGGTAACCCAAAAATCAAGAAACAAGTAAGACTACCAAACACGTACATGATGTGTAGCCTTTAAAAAGTATAGTCAAGAGAGTCACTAGATTTATCTCATACCAGGTACATATATATATTATGAATATACATAAGAAAGTCCAATAATATTAAAAACCACTAAGGAATATAGTCTTTCCCGGAGACCTACACCACTTCTCTGCTAGATATATACTCCATGCCTTCAGAGGAGACCTTCTTCACTCCCTCGCATGACACCAACTATGCTTCTTCGTAGGAAACCAACTCCTGATTTTCATAGGATGCCAACTCCATGTCATCACAAGAGACCAACTTTGAATCTTCACTGTAACATCCTATTCTTCCATGGAATGTTTCCCTTTGAATAATGCAGTAGCTTGCGTTGTACGCAACATGGAGTTTAATCACAACACGACCAATCAAACTAGTGGTTATGAATAGTAATACCCACTTGTTGAAATTTTTAAAAATATTTTTTAAAATATAGAGTTAATTTTTGAATTAAGAATATCGAAATTTGCTTAGGGTAAATTTTTGGCATTTTTCTGAATACTATAAATTTTTTATGAATAGTAAAAATACTGCGTTATTCTTTAAAACTACCTTTTTATTTAAGTAATTAGTTATTTTATTTCTATTTATTTTTGTTCCAAATAGATACATAATAACTATATATGATAAATTTAATTCATTGGAGTCATTTTATCATAATTTTAGATATATAACATTTTATTAAAATTTTTACCGTATTTTACCCACCTTCTAGGAGCATTTACAAATTTGAATAAAACACCATTTTACCACTTCTGTGAGTAGAATTTCTATAATTAGAGAGACACGGTTGAAATTTGTATGTAAAATGTGGTTCAATAAGATGAAAATAATTTTTTTTTGAATAGTATCTTATGACTTTTATTTACCACGGTTAAAAATAAATACTGAAATTAAGGGTAAAAATGATATTATAATTACCCTAACACATGTCCTAATTCTATTGGATAAATTTAATTTGACAAAAAACAACCTTTGGAATTAAATATGATCTTTTTGTTCTACTTGGATTATATTAGGATATTTATTATTATTTTATATAATGATGTGTTAGAAGATTTAAATTCAATGTTTAATAACTAAACCATTTTTAATACAGGGATACATATAAGATAAATTGGACTATAAATATTCATTATGAAGATAAAAAGATTTAATAAATAATTTTATATTATATATAATTTTTAGAAACTAAATAATTTATTTTATTTATCACACAATAATGATTCAGAAAATACCTTATTAATGAAATATTAAACTAATTGATTTTATAAATATCCAAAAAAATGTAAAATGATACTTATGATGAATTAGAATAACTTTATAGACTAATATGAAATTTTAGGTTTGATTTAATAAATTTATTTCTAAGTAATCATTCTATAGAAAATTTTACAAAAACAAAATACCAAATTGTGTCAAAATTGACATAACTGAGTTTTAAAAAAAATATTATGTTATTAAATGATAAAATATTTCTAAAAATATATGGATAGGAAAAAGGACATAGATAAGTCTATATATATCAATAATTAACCACTTGGGGTTCTCTTGGTAGTTTATTGTTATTTAATTGACCATATAATATAAAAATACAAAGAGACATGGTAAATGTAAAACTATTTAACTAAGAGTTAAATATAACAAATATGGTTAATATGGTGACCTAAACCTATCTAAAAACAATTGGTAGAGCGTTTTTAGACCCTTATATATCTTGGACACTAAATAAATCATTTTTTTTCTCCTTTAAAACCTAAAATGATTTTATTATAAAATAATATTTTAAACCTTTCCTAAAGTGACCCTTACCCCTCTTATAAAAGTGTACTTCCGCTTCTCTTAATTTCATACCTCCAAAGCTATTTGGCTGAGCCTAACCGTGCCGACATGTCTAAAAACATTCCTCAATTTAACATATAGTCATTACATTGATTAGAAAGCCATCCCATGGATCCCTTTTTATCATCTCAAAAGGAAACTCCCGAAGAAGAGGTAATAATTTAATCACCCTCTTTTAAGTTATTCTCTTCTTCACCTTCCACATTATTTTTTATTTCCATACCAAAATAATAAATACATTACGATATAAATATTGCGATGATATTATAAATATGTTATAACCATATTCATTTTTCTATCTGTCATGTAAATGACAAAGTAACCATACGTGCGTATGAATGGCTTACCGTCTCCACATTGTGGTGTAGTTTGTTATTCAAACACTTCATTATTTGGATGGGTGTAATAGTGAGTATAACATATTTAAATAATAAATATTAAATGTTCATTATTCTTTATATATGATATATAATCAAATTACATATGATTTCACCAAGAAGATAATGATATTGTCGCTCGTGCGTACGTATGGATTACCATCTCCACGAACGGGATGAGATTAAATCCCCATAATAATCATTCAAAAATAATTTTATTATTAAAAATAATTTCTAGGAACATAATATCATAATATATATGAATTAAATACATCCTATTCATAACAAACATGGCTTTTTTAACAAATCATATAATGGAAAACGAATCAGTTAACACCCGAAACGATGATACTACAGAAATATTACTAACAAAGTAATATTATAGGATCATATATGATAACATATTTATGTATATAATTCTAGTATACTTTAATAATTTTTTTTAAAATATTATACACGAGTTTAACATACCGTCAACTAAGAAAAAGTACTAGGTAAGGGTTAATTCCACAACCTCTTCATTATCTGAGGTTGTTTATAAGTGAGTATCTATTGGGACCTCTTTCTCATCAACATCCGTGATTCTTAAAAGTATATTTCATAACATTTTTAATATTTCCAAAAAATGGGTTACAGTCATTTATACCCTTGTTTTAATTATTATAAATTTTTTATAAAATAATATTTCCATCGTTTTCCAAACATGGACCTTTACAACCTTTTTGACAAAATTATGGAAAGAATGTTTTTATAACTTATACGGCAGGGGAAGCTATTTTCCGCCATTATAACACCTTTTAAGCATCCCTTACAAGATTTTAAGAATATAAATGTTTTTATTTATAATTACATTACTTCTAAATTATTTCAAAATTGAAAGAGATATCTCTCTCAAAAGGTTTTGATTTCATCTATGTCAACATCCTTTGATGGATTTTAAACTTGTTTGAAGTTGCTTTATTATGATACAAATCTTCTATATTGTATTGAAGGTTTCGTGATATATTTGACTATGGGTGTGTTATTTTTATACCATTCACGGTTTATGGTTAATGTATTGACATTTTGTATGCTAGTTTTAATATGAATGTTTATGTTATGTTTCAACCTTTTCATTTGAGGAATGTATTTTACTTAGTAAGTGACAGGTGGTGCCTGCTCTAGTTCCTTAAGCCATCGGTGGGTCTCACGATACAATTACCTGTGGAATTGGATAAGGCCTTTCCCAATTTTGATATATGGTTTTGGTCGAGGCCCCAATCATTTTTAGAAGTCTTGGTCGAGGCCTTAACAAAATGTTTCAGAATGACCCGCATTATACATTCCCTCATTATGAAAATATTATTGATTTTTCATGTGGTTATTCTACTAGTAGAATACCCTTGACTATGTTTTATTATTGGAATTATTTACTAATCTTATATTCCAACCATAATGTGTTAATGTTTATTATTTGTAAAGGCAAGTGTTTTCAATTATTCTTTATGCCCAATGTTTATATTATCTTACGTTGTGTTGCTTACCCTTACTAAGCATTTGAGCTCACCAATTTCTTATGTTTTATTTTCCCAGGATATGAAGAAGTTAGTTATGAGTGGATTAATGGAATAATCTAGGAGGCATGGATGTTTCTGATGGAATAAATTAGTGTTGTATTTCATTTCAAGTTGTAATGTTGAACTTATTTATGTATCTTCTTTCCAATAGTACAAAACTGGTCAGTCTTTTGGGACATGATTCCTTTTTTGATGCCAATGTTTGGTAATAAAGTATCGACTCTAGGTAACTGCGGTCAGGGCATTATAGTTTGTATTAGAGGAAGTATATTACAAACCTTGGAAACTATATTTAGATAAACATTGATTCGATAACATTACCCTATGATATAATTTGAGGATTTGTATAGAATAACTTCATAGAATTTTGGTAATGTAAGGATTTTTTATTTTTAAAGAAATACATCCCTATATGGATATGATCATGTAGAGGCGGCTCTAGAACAGATGTACCTATGAGTGAAAACTCCGAAAAATAGTTTCAGGCTGGACCCGGTGTATCGTGGTACATGACAATGGACCTTGTTGCACACTTTGTTATGACACTTCTAGGGGATATGCTTAGGATGATTCACATTATTTTTAAAAACCATTATAAATTATTTATGATTATATACCTCCTTAATGAAACATTTTTATGTTTATGGATTATATCCATAATTTTTTCAATTTATGTTAAGTGTTTTATAATTTTGTAATTATGTATTGCCACTCATAAACTAATCAAGGTTATGCCATTTTTTTAAGAAATTGAACTTATTTGAAGGAATCAAATCCATATCAACACATGTAATCCATGTAGGGAATTCCATCCCACACAAGATAATTATTGTGGAGCAGGAGATGAAACTGGTTCTGATCATCTTATCACCACACTGGGACAACTCAATCCGGTTATGAATAGTAAACATACCCATATGGAGAACATTGATCCACAATGTGGAGGATCAATGTTATAATTCTTCATGAGGAAACAACCACCAAAATTCAGTGGGACTACAAATCTATTTGTAACTGAGCAGTGGATAAGTTCGTTAGAGAAAATATTTCATGCATTGGGGAGTAGCAAAAGGGAAAAAATTGTCATGGAAGTTAATCACCTCACGGGAGATGTAGATCAATGGAGGTCATTAATCCATAACAAAAAGGAAGATGAAGAAGTATCAAAAATGTAATAGAGGGAGTTTAACAATATTTTATTATAAAAATACTTTCCATGTGACCATCAATCAGATATAGAAACACATTTTTTGAGTTTTAGGCATAAGGATGATGATAATGTCGCAATGTATAAGCCTAACTATACAAGGATAGCAAGGCATGCAGTAGATTATATAGGTAACCCAATGATTATGATTTATCGATTCAATAAAGGGATAAAACCATTTCTTCGTCAGGAATTAGTCTAACAATCCTTCTCATCATACAGAGATATTTCCTGCTGTGCTATTAAGACAGAAACTGAATTCTCAAAGTCAAATGTCATTAAAGGAAATAAAGAGAAGAAGCGATCTGATGAAAACTTTGGGAAAGGATTTTAGGAATCATTGAATAAAGGTATAGTTTAATTTCCACACAGTGATAATTATGGATGGAAGTACCCTGGTGCCTGTCTAAACGGAAAAGGACTATGCTAAAATGTTGATAGAATGACCCTCATGTTGCTGATTGTATGGGGAAAAAAGAATCTAACAATTTTTAATGCTACTATTGCAGGGATATGGGATATTATTCACATGAATTCCCTTACCTCCAAGGAACATTACCTCATAAAAGGCCAAAGGACCAAGGTAAATCTTATTTGATCACTACTGTTGAGGTTGATGCTCCGAAAGACGTGGTGGCATTTAATTTAGTGGTTTCTTCTAGTTTGGAAAATGCTTTTTTGATTATGTCTCATTACATTGTTTCATATTTTATTAGTTTGCTATGAAAATTAGATATATTCAATTTGATATAACAAAGGAGCTTTCAGTCAAAACCCATATTGGAAGTATCATTGAAACAATGTTTGGTGAATCAGTTATCACTATAGCATATAAATATCTTTTATCCATTGATCTCATTGTTATACCAAGGATTGAATTTGATATAAACCTTGGTATATATTTGATTTCGGACCACGATGTGAAAATTTATGAAAATAAGAAGGAGGTTACAATTTTCAATGATGATAAAGAGTACCTTATCTTTAGAGAAGAAATGTCACCATCTGATTCTAATCTAGATCCACCCCCAGTAGCTGTACAAAATTCAAATATTGGGGAGGAAGATAATGAAATAACTACGGGAGAGTAAAGTAATGTTCACATAGATGATGTATCTATTGTGCAATAATATTTTGATGTGTTTCCAGAGGATTTACCTGGACATCATCCAGAATGAGAAATTTAGTTTTCCATTGATATAATTATTGGTTCAAGGACCATATTGAATATCCCTTATATAATGGCCACTATGAAATTAGTGGAACTAAAGAACCAACTAGAGGAACTGTGTAATATGGTATTTATTCAACCTAGTGATTCTCTAGGGGGAGCCCCGAACGTTTAAAAAAAAGAACGATTTATGATGTTTTGCATTGAATACGGGGAGATTAAGGCAATAACACTAATTTGAAAGTATCCCCTACCTTGCATTGATGATTTATTCTATCAACTTCATGGAGCTCAATATTTTTTACTGATTGACCTTCGATCTGGATATCATTAGTTGTGTGTGATGATGGAAGACATTCCAAGAATAGTATTTTGAACTAGGTACGGGCATTACGAGTTTACAGTAATGCCTTTTGGATTGACTAATGCACCCTATGTTTTCATGGATCTAATTAATAATGATTTCAAGGAATATCATGATGACATGCTAGTGGTATTTATTGATTATATTTTGGTTTACTAAAAAATCTATGAAGATCATTAAAATCACTTGTGCACTATTCTGAAAACCCTCAAAAGAAATGAATTATGTTGGAATTTTAGCAACTGTGAATTCTGGATTCAAGAGATTTATTTTCATGGCTATATTATATCTAAGGATGGAATATCTAATGATCCTTCAACGACCAAGGTAATCAATGAATGACCAGCACCAATGAGTATAAATGAGGTACGTTGTTTTATTAGTTTTGTAAGTTATTATCGACATTTCATCCAGAATATTTCCTGGTTTGTTAACCCATTAACAAAGATCACACGTAAAGGGGGTAAATTTTTTGGGATAAAACGGTGTGAAGAATGTTTTGAATAAATGAATAGAAGACTAGTCGATGCTCCTATATTGACTCTACCATCTGGGAATGATGGGTTTCTTATTTATAATGATGCATCAGAGAACGGACTTGGTTGTTTCCTTATGTAGAATGACTGGGTAATTTCTTATTCATCATGACAACTAAAAATTCGTGAGCAAAACTATCTCACTCATGATCATGAGTTTGCAGCTGTAATCATTTCTCTAAAAATATAGAGAAACTATCTCAGTGGAGAAAAATGGGGGATTTATACCGATCACAAGAGTTTGAAGAATATTTTCTCACAGAAAGTACTCAACATGAGACAAATTTTATAGCTTGAACTACTAAAGGATTATGACTACACTATACACTACCACCCAGGGAAAAAATAAGATGGTAGATGCTTTGAGTAGAAAGGATCAAGGAGTTTTGAACATGATTATACTTGAATGAGATCCTATTTTCATGGATCTAGTAAAGATATATACAAAAAAACCATGGAAGTTGAAACATCAATACCCATTCCAATGGTTTCCAAACAATCCTTACTAGAAAGGACAAAAATGTTCTCAGACTGATGATGAGGAGTTTCCAAATGAGATTATTGCTATGAATGAAGAGAGATTGTGTAACATCATATATGAAGATAGAATTTTCAAATGTGGTAAGAGATAATATTTTCCCGATATACCTGATCTAAAAAGGGAATTGTTGGATGATTCACATTGCTCCAATTTCTCTATACACCATGGGAGCACCAAGATGTATAGTGATTTGAAGGAACATTTTTTGTGGGACAACATGAAGAGAGAAATTGCTGATTATTTATCAGGATGTATGGTTTTTCAACATGTGATTGCTAGAAGAAAACATCCTTGATGAGTCATGAAGCCTCTTCCCATACCTGAGTGGAAATGGGATAATATTATGACAGACATTGTCATGGGACTACCAAACACTCTTAGAAGGAATGATACAATATGATTCATTGTTGATCATCTTACCAAGTCACACCATTTTCATGTTATAAGAGAAGATTTAACACTTGAACATCTTGCAAGACTATATATTAATGAAGGTGTCAGAATTCATGGAGAACCCATATCGACTGTTTCTGATCATGATCCCCATTTTACATCACGATTTTGGAATAGTCTTCAGAATGTCCTCGATATCGATCTTTATTTGAGCACTCCCTACCACCCTCAAACCACTGAAAAACTCAAACGGACTAATAAAACCATAGAATACATGTTGAGATGTTGATCACATGACATTCGAGGTATTTGGGATCAATATTGACCTATGGTAATATTTTCCTATAATAATACCTTCCATTCAAGTATTCAAATGGAACCATATAAAGCGTTATATGGAAATAGTTGTCGTACACCAAATTTTTGGGATGATGTTGGTGAATGGAAAATAATTGGCCCAGAACATGTTGATGAAATAATGGAAAAGTTGAAGATTATCCAAACCCACAACAAAGCTGCCCAAAGTTAGAAAAAGAGCTATACCGATATCCGAATGAAGGATTTGGAATTTTAAGTAGGACACCATGTTTTCATGAAGGTATCTCTAGGGAAGGGTGTTATAAGTTTTAATAAGAAAGTTAAATTTAATCCCTGGTATATCGGACTATTCGAGATTCTAGAATGAATTGGAGTTGTATCTTATCATTTGGAAATACCTTCAAGTATTTTCAAAGTTCATGATTTTTTCCACGTATCACTGTTGAGGAAATATGTACCTGATCCAATGCATGTACTCACCTAGGATGAATTATAAATGGATCCTAATCTGTCTTATTGTGAAGAGCCTATCAGAATTCTTGATACCAGAGAACAAGTGTCGAGAAATTGGACGACTCGTCTAGTGAATGTTCTATGGAGAAATCATAAGATGAAAGAGGCAACATGGGTACTCGAGGAACTTGTGATGAATATACAGTAGAATCTTTTTTTGCAGTAATATTCATGAAATCTTGAGGATAAAAGTATTTTATGTGGGGGAGAATAGAACACCTCTTTCTTTAATGGTACGTTTCCCTTTGAATAATACAGTCGCTTGTGTTGTACGCAACTTGGAGTTTTGACACACCACGACCAATCGAACTAGCCGTTATGAAATTTAATACCCATGTATTGATATTTTATAAATTTTATTTTTCAATATGGACTTCATTTTTGAATTAGAAATATCAAAATAAGTATAGGGTGCATTTGTGGCATTTTTCTAAAAACATCCAATTTTTTATAAATTCTAAAAAAACACTGCATAATTGTTTAAAAAAGACTTCTTATTTATGTAATTAGTTATTTTATTTCAATTTATTTTAGATTAAAATAGAAAAATAATAGCTATATATGTTCAATATAATTTATTGTAATCATTTTATAAAAAGTTTAGATATATAAAATTTTATTGATCTTTTTTCCGTCTTTTACCCACCTTCTAAGAGTATTTACAAATTTGCATGAAACATAATTTTACTGCTTCTATGAGTTGAATTTTAATAATTATAGAGACACGGTAGATAGTATTATATATAATGTTGTTCAATAAGATGAATTTTTTTTTGGTGAATTGTAACGTTTGACATTTATTTACCACAGTTAAAAGTAAATATGGTAATTTAGGGTAAATATGATATTATAATTACACTAACACATGTCATATTTAAATTGGATAAGTGTAATTCGACCAAAAAAATCTTTATGAATTTAATATGATCGTTGTGGTCCAAATGGATTATATTAAGACATTTATTATTATTTTATTTAAAGAAGAAAGTGTTAAATTCAACGTTTAATAACTAAACCATTTTATATATAGGGTTCCACAAAAGATAAAATAGACTATAAATATTCATTAGAAATAAAAATATAAATATTTTCTATATAATAGTATTTTATTTATAATTTTTGGAAATTAAATATTTTAATTTATTTACAACACAATAATGATGTCATAATTACCTTATTAATGAAATATTAAAATCAATTATATAATAAATATTCAAATAAATTTTAACTAAGACTTCTAATGAATTCAACTAATTTTATGGACTAATATGAGATGTTAGGGGTGATTCGACAAATTTTGTTTTAATTAGTCATGATGTTATGACTTTCACAAAAAAAGTACCAAATAATGTCAAAATTAACATAAATGAGTTTTTAAAACAAATATTATATTATTAAATGATATAATTTTCCTAAAAATCAATGGTTCAGACAAAGTAATTATATGAAGTTATATATATCAATAATTAACCACTTGGGTTTCGTTTTGCAGTTTATAGTATGTTTATGAACCATATAATATAAAAATACAAAGAGACATGGTAAATGTCAAACTATTTATCTAAGAGGTAAATCTAAAAGTTAAGGTAAATATGGTGACCTTATCTTGTCTAAAACCTATTGTATTAGATTTTTTTGACCCATCCCCACCTTAAACTCTAAATAAATCATTTTGGAACCGTTATAAGCTGAAAATTATTTTATTATAATACAAAATAAGATGTTTTCCTAAAGTGACTCTCACCTCTCTTATAAAAGGGTACTTCCCTTATATTAATTTCACACATCCAAAGCCATTTGGCTCTTCCAACCCCTACCAAAATGTCTTCCAAACATCCATCACTTAAAACTAGAGGCCTCACTTTGTTCAGAAAGCCAACCTAAGGAGCCCTTTTGATCGACTCAAAACGAAACACCCGAAGAAGAGGTAATAATTTCACCACCCTCTTTCATGTTATTGTTTTCTTCCACTTACACCTTCATTGTGGATTACATACCAAAAATATAAATCCATTACCATATACATACAGTGATGTTATTATAAATATGGTACATCCATATTCATTATTCTATCAATCCTATAAATGACAAAGTCATTATACGTGCGTACATACGGCTTACCGTCTCCACGTCGTGATGTAGTTTGTTATTCAAACACATCATTATTTGGACGGGTATAATAATCAGTATAACTAATGTAAATAATAAATATAACATGTAAATGATTATTTATATATGATATACCATCCAATTACACATTATTTCACCCTCAATATAATGATATTGTTGCTCTTGTGTAGGTACAAATAACCTTCCCCATGAACACGATTAGATTTGGTCCCCATAATAATCATTAAAGAAGAATTTTATGATTAAAAAATGATGTTTATGAACATAATATTATTATTTATATTAATAAAATACATCCTATCCATATCAAACATGGCTTATGTAGCCAATCATATAAAGGAAAACAAATCTGTTAACTCCTGGAATGACGATACTACTGAAATATTATTAACAATGAAATAGTAGAGGATCATATATGATATCATATTTATATATATAGTTATTGTATTATTTAATAACAATTTTTTATCTATTATAAATGAGTTTAAAATACCATCGACTAAGGAACAGTACAATGTAAGGGTTAATTCCACAATCTCTTCATTATCTGAGGTTTTTTATACGTCAGTATCTACTTGGACCTCTTTATCATCCACATATGTGTTTCATAAAAATATATATCAAAACAGTCTTACTATTTCCTAGTCTATGGGTTATATTTATTTATAACCTTGTTTGACATTTTATAAAATGTTTATAATGGATTTTTTCTGACATTTTACAAACAAATACCTTTACGATCTTTTCGATAAAATTAGTGAATGAATTTTTTTTAAACATATATGATTGGTGTGGATATTTTCAGATATTAAAACACCTTTGATGCTTACCTTACAAGAATATAATAATATAAATTTTTTCTTTTATAATTACTTGTCTTCTAAATGATTTCAAATTAGAAATAGTTATCACTCTCAAAAAAATTTCATTTCATCTATGTCAACATCCTTTTATGGATTTTAAACTAGTTTGAAGAAGATTTATTATGATAAAAATATTCCATATTATATTGAAGGTTTTGTGATATATTTGACTGTGGATGTTTTATTTTTATACCATTTATGGTTTAGGGTTAAAGTATTGAAGTTTCGTAATCTAGTTTTAATACGAATGTTTATCTTATGCTTCATCCTTTTCATATAATGAATTTATTGGACTTAGTATGTGATGGGTGGAGCCTGCTATAGATCCTCGGTGCATCAGTTGGTCTCATGAGACAATTAGACGTGGAATTGGATGAAACATTTCCCAATTTTGATATATGGTTTTGGGTGAGGCCCTAATCATTTTTGGAAATATTTTCCAAGGCCTTGGAAAAATGTTTCAAAATCTCCCACATTATATATTCTGTCATTATGAAAATATTATTGATGTTTCATGTGGTTATTTGACAAGTAGAATACCCATGACTAGGTTTTATTATTGAATTATTTACCCATCACATATTCTTACAATAAAGTGTTCCTGTTTATTATTTGTAAAGGCATGTGTTTTAAATTTTACTCCATTCCTAATGGTTATGTAATATTCCACTGTATTGCTTACCCTTACTGAGAATTTGAGCTCACCCCTTACTTATGATTCATTTTCCCAGGATATGAAGACGTTATTTATGAAGTACATTCATGCATAATACAGGAGGCTTGGATGATTCTCATGGAATAAATGAGTGTGGTATTTCATTTCATGTTGTAATGTTGAACTTATGTATGTATCTTGATTCCAATAGTACTAAGCTGATTGGTCTTTCGGATAATGATTCCTTGTACCATGCTAATGTTAGGTAATAAAGCACTGACTCTGGGTAACTGGGGTCGGGGCGTTACATTCATAGGAGACCAACTATTTTTATTCATAGGATACCAACTCTACATCTTCATAGGATAACAACCCTATATCTTTATAGGAGACCAACTCTACTTCATTGCCACAACCAGCCATAGGATTCTGTCCATAGTGCGCTTGTTCTAGGATCGCCTACTCATCAAGGAAATATGTCTTTCACCAAATTACACCGAAGGTAAAGTAAATTTTCCCAAAAATAATGCCTTATTTCAAGGGTCCCAATACTATAAACGTCTCGTCAAATGGACATACTGTTTGGAGGTTATGGCCATTTATGAAAAAAGGGGCTTGTGGGGTTCAGGTCCAGTCTAGCCCGACCAGGGTCTCACTATACTCAACCCACCGAGTTGACTTGGTCTGTGGGTAGACCACTCAAGTGAGTCATTTCATCATCCTGAGACATTGGGGGCACCACATCCCCACACGATCAACATGGAAGTCTACCACATGACTTCCCCAAAATGATTTTTGGGACGGTCCCATAGGGATCTATCTAAATTGTAGCCCTTTCCCTCGTCCGACTAAGGCCACTGCTAGCCTTCGTGCAAGTGGCGCGGTTTTCCACCAGTGGCCACTGTGTCATGGATTACTCCTGTCGGGTGGTCGCGCCATAGTACTCCTACTCCGGCACATCCACACACCACCACCTGTGTCTCCATTCACCGCCTTCGGTAGCTCCATCTTCTGAACGACACAACTATTGATGTGGTGGAATGTTATTCGAACTGGTAATTACACTATAGACCTATTTTCATCACAATCATTTCCCTATCTCAATATTGTCATGTCATTTCACCTGGGGTCCGATCACATTCGTAACCTCCCAGTGAATCCTAACGTTACCACATGGGTTCATCGGTGAAAAGAATAATTATGAGGATAGGAAAGGAACAAAAACACCAGAGGGATGAACATCTGCATTATTCATTTCAGACTTAATTCATCCCTTAATGAAATGGAAATGAAAAAAATAGTCAACATGTTTTTAACCCATCAAAACACCACAGTAGATAACCCATTCCGCATGTACAATCGACTCGATGATCCATCTATTTGTGGGATAGTCCACATTCATCATTGGTAATAAGAATGGGGAAACAATTATCATGTAAATACACTCCCTACCTATAAATATTAATAGTCTGAGGGTATAATTGTCCATTGATGATGATCTGTCCATGAACATCCTCAGCCCATCATTCGTCAAAGTTCTTCTTTAATCGATTCTTGATCTGAGCTCTAATATGGAAAGTTTCATCATTGACGAGAGATATTCCATCCCCTTTCCTCAGTGAAACATCCAGGCTCTGGGAAAAAATATCCACCATTATTAATTCTAACATCAGTCCGTTCCTCTATTTTTTGAAGGAAACATGTAAATGCATTTCAAAATTTCAAATTTGTTTTAGTGTTTCCACGATGTTGCATTACAATTTCACCGAGTCACTGAATCACAATGTTATTGGTTCACTTCATAACGTTAAAGAAATAAAATAAAATAACTTTTTAGGAATATTTTTTTCTCATAAAACATCAATAAATTAAATTTTCCAACTGAATTGAGCCAGCCAATGTTAGGCCCCTCCTTATGTAAATTCAATATTCTGAGCTCTACGGTTACCTTAGAATTTCAAACTGGGCACCCATTTAGACATTACAAAATCCTCATATGGGCAGTATTTTTAATAAAACAAAAAATAGTACGAATAATTATTCTGGTCACCTCGGGCCTCAGAATGAGATGTTTTCATTGCTCCTTCTCTCGAGATAAAATAAATCCCCTATAATTTGCTAAAAAATTAACATCGATAATCAATTAAATTATATTCTCCTCTTTTTAAGGATTTAGATCGCTAAAATCCAATACAAGGGATAAAAATGGGGTTACTAAGCATAAATCTAAGCCTCCTGCTCCCCTGTTCTATCCTATAGATTAGTAAGCTGTCACCAAATGAGCGCTAAAGGAATCAGTCCCCAACTAAGGGTTCATTCCTATTGATCCTCAATCTCCACCAAAAACTCTACAATAGTCTCACATCTCCAATGTCCAACTCGCCCCAGTCAACGATGTTTGATGAGCCATTTATGTATCTCCTAATATGGGAACATAGAAGATTTCATGCACCCGCTCCAACTGCGAAGGTTGATCAAAGAGGTACACCACCTCACACACTCTACGCAATATTTGAAAAGGTATGATGGGCCTCAAAGATAACTTGTCACCCCTACCAAATTTGAGAATCCAACATTACGGAGAGACACTAAAGACACATGTTCACCCTACCCAAACACCAAGGGTCTCCTTCACCTATCAACATATGGATTCTAATGGATCTATGCACTATTCATCTGCTCATGGATGACCTTCACCTTTTCTATAGTGGCCAAAAACAACTTCGGGCCCATGAGTAATGACACTTTAGGGTCAGTCCAGCAAAGTGGAGACCTATAGGGTCACCCATACAAGCCCCCAAATGATGGTGGAGTGGTATTTTGTGTTTTACAAAAACTTCACTAGGGGTATGTAATCATCCCAACTACACCAAAATTGAGGATTCTAGAACATATCTTGTCCTCTAGGACTTGAATGGTCCACTCTATCTGGTCATTTTTATAAGGGTGGAAAGCTATGATCAAGCACAAATGACTCCCAAATTCCTCCTGCAATACATTCTGTTATCATGACTAAAATCATGGGTCATGATCACAAACTATTTTAGAGGGGACTCTATGGTGTTGAACTATATCTTATATATAGAGGCGTCCAAGCTCTCTACTAAACCATATTCATGATTCGCTAAGAAGTGGTCCCACATAGTGAGTCGGTCAACGATCGACCAGATGGTATTGTTCCACCTAGATGTACATGGTAAACCCTTCATGAAGTCCATTGATATCCTATCCCACATACAATCTTATAACTCAAGTGGTTGATCCAAACCTAATGTAACCTCATGCTCGGCCTTTATTTACTGATAAGTGAGGCATCTAGTGACAAACACTTCCATTGCCTTCTTCATCCCTAACAACCAAAACTAAAATCAAAGATCCTAGCACATATTTTACACACATGGATATACCGCAAAAGGTGATTTATGTAAATCCCTCAAAACCTCATCCTGTAAAATCATTGCTACAACTATGTTCCCACTAAAAAGAATGAAAATCTTTCTACAATTTGAATTTCCATTAGGGTATACCCTATGGAAAACTCAGCATGTATAGTCTGGTAGCTAGTAGCAATAATCTATACCTACGTGACTCACTGTATGAGTGAAGGAGTGACTACAATAAATGAAAGATATGTTGCTCCATCCTCATGCATAAAGGATATTTGAAATAATGCCAACTTCCTAGAGGCATTGTTTAGTAGTTGTGAACTCGATCACTAGTAGAGAGCATATTCTACTATGTTCCCATTCCAAAATGTATACATTATCTCGAAATCATTGTCTGATATGAACTCTATCCAACACCTATATTTCAGGATCATATCCATCTATGAAAGTATATTCCTAAGACATTTTTTCCGAGTAACAAGAAAATGCTATCCCATAATGCAGTTTTTCACACCCTCAATGTTAATACTACCACTGCCAACTCCATATCATTGGTCATGTATTTCTACACGTGTGGCCTCAACAGTTCTGAATGGAATGCAATCAATGATTTATCCTTCTTCAAGACACAACCATACCCGTTTTCTAATATGTCACAGAACAACACATACTTGACACCCTCCTTTGGAAATCATTGGAATGGAGTGCTATTAAAACATGGCTCAGCTACTGGAATCTCACTTAGTACTTATCTATCAACAATAAAGGTTTTCCCTTTTGTTTGAAGACAATCATGGATGCTGATACTCTAGAAATGTGGGGAACTAACCTATGATAGTACCTACCAACCCAAGGAAACTTCACATGTTGATAATGTTATGGGGTGGCTCCCAAACAATAATTGCCTCCATCTTCACTAAATGTACATATACTCCACCCATTGAAATGACATGTACTAGAAAGTGGACCTCTTGAATCCATAGTAGACACTTTTAGAGATTCTTTTAAAGCCAGTTCCCTCGATGTCACTATATGACCATCCTCAAGTGTATGGTGTGCTCCTCCTTAGACTCTAAGTACAACAGGATTTCATACACAAAGTCAAATACAAATGGATCTATGTAATGTTTGAAAATCCTGTTAGTGAGTCAAATAGACACTGTTGGTGCATTATTCATGCCAAAAGACATAACTAATTGCTCATTTTGGCCCTATCAACATGTAAATGTCATCTGTGGAATGTTTTTATCCCGCGCCCCAGGCTAGATATATCTTGATCTGACATCTATCTTCGAGAAACATCTCTCTCCCTTCAGCTGATCTATGAAATCATAAATAATTGGTAGTGGATAATTATTCATTACAGTCACGCAATTTAGGCACCAGATGTCCAAGAATAACTTCATGTTCTTGTCTTCCTTCTTGGAAAACAATATTGTGGCTACCCGTGGTGAAACCCTGGTTGTCACAAAGCCCCACCTCTACAAGTCCTCCAAATGTTCCCTTAACTCACAAGGTTCTATGGTATCCAACCAATATGTTTGTGTAGATATTTTTAATGTCTAGGGGTACATCTCAATGTACAATTATACATCCCTATGAGGAGGTTGTCCTGGAACATCTTCTTGAATGATGTCCTTGTACTTATCCACTAGTGTAGGAAATATAGGACTCGTCTCATCCATTACACTAAGGGTTTTGTTATCAAACTAATGTGCAATCATTTTCACCCTCCTAATTTGGATTGAATACTACAGTACTCTGGTTTCCTTTTCATATATAAAAGAAAAACTCGAATACACCAAACTGTATAACTAAAACAATTGATTTGATCATTAAGTGTGGATAATGAGTGCATACCCATAATGACATCGTAAGGCCTTGATTATACATACAAGAGACTCAAAATGAACTTCTCACCCCCTAATATTATGTTTACACTATTGGAACCAGTTTTTTACCATCAAAACTCCACTCATAGGAGTCACTGTGAATAGGGATTATGTCAACGGTTCCACTGGAATATTCATTTCTCGAACATGGGTCATGGTGAGAAAATACTATTGGGAACATGTGTCAATCAAAAATGATTCAAGGGTGTAAAATATAGAGATCAAACCTTTGATCATCATGCGAGAATCAGGATTGAAATCCTCCATCTCCTAAAGCTAGCCTCGCCCCTGTCCACCTACTCCCTATGCACATGGTAGACCACCGAGGGTGGTGGTGGTAGTACCTTGATCCTCCGTCCACCTCCTTCTTCTCGTCCCACTCCTCTTCCACAATCCCCTCCTCGTGGACTGCCCTGTTACATTCTACACTGCTTCCTCAGCAGTCCCTCACCCAACTCATGGTCTTTCATATGGCTGGTTGGACAATCTGTATGCATATGTCCCTACCCAACACAAGTGTAGCACACCCCTTCTTTCTGAAAACCTACTATTCCATGTAATCCCCGAACCACTGATCTCGTTTATTTTTGAAGTCCCCGAGACTATCTAGTCCTCTTGATCACTATGTCAGCTATCAGCTACCCGTTGTCGAAGACTCAACTAGCTCACACCCTGTTGTAGATGACACTATTGATGCCCTCTCTACAAGAAATAACATTACCAGTAGAGAATTCTCTCGAACCCCAACATACCTAAGAATGCACAAGAATATCATCAATCCCCTAATCACCCGACGTTGTCCCTGCTGTACGATACATTCCCTGATTGATGGGTCACACACCATGTTTGTAGAGTAGTGAGTAAGACCCATGACTCTCATAGAGTAATCTTCCACCGTCTGGTTGCCCCTACTATAGATGCAGAAGTTCATATATACATATAGTCCATAACGGAGATCGAATGAACTCCTTAAATAGACACTCTAATTCTATACAAGATATGTTTGCCTCCTCGTGCATCTGGATCATCAAGAACCACCATCTCCCTACTGATCCTTATTAAAGACTCAAGGGATGGACCGCCATCTTGTCAAATGGTGGCCACAATAGGCTGAAAATTCATGTAAACATCTCCAACCAATCCTCTAATACCCGAGGATATATCACACTTCAGAACATAGGAGGTACCTAACTCTAAAAATCATGTAATACACTGAACCAACATGAATTCTCTACCAGTGATGTTGGTAGGAACTAGTGCTCTCTAGATGGTGTTATCACTTGTACAGGAGCAGAAGGTGCTTTTTTTTTGCAATGGTCCCTACACCAATACCTCATCATTTCGTGGAATGTCCTCATGGTCACACACCAGAATCCAGGTTGGTTTCTAGTTTGTAAACTTTAATGAACAAAACATGACGTACCTAGGTCAATATAGTATGCCTGGTGAGATGACTCAGACTTAATAAGGACATGAGGACACACTCAATTATTATCTGATAAATGATCCATTATTTCCCCTACAATTAGTGTTTTCATTTTCCAACTCAGAAAATCATAATTCAAGGTCATGGTGTATGGATATTTCATCCACCCAACCAACATTGGGTTCCCTAGCCTAAAAAAAGAACTCAAAACTCATAACATTGTTTCATCAAAACCAAATAAAAATTGACATACCATTGATAACACTCTATCTCAACCCTTCCCCTAGGGCATGTGTCATGACTAACCCAATCTCACCTCACATAGGATAGGGGTTGGATACTAGCACCGAGTAGGAATATCCCACAAAGGGGAAGTATTTTACTAAGAACCACAACACATGAACATGTCTCCATGAAAAATCGATGAAAGTAAAAACACTGTGTAAATTGGAATGCATCCCACTAAGATAATAACTACGTGTAATAGTACAGATCGAGAAAGTGAACTTTCTAGAATACAGTCCCAACAAAAAGAGACAAATACTAATTCATGGATTGCATCTATATAAAACCCTACCACATGAGTTAGAACATTTAGCAGTCTAAATGCCACTGAAGCATACCACCTTCATTGGGTCACCCTAAAGAACCAGCTGTCTCCAACCCACTAAGGACTTCTTCAAAGATCATCTGCACAAGACACGACGCATGTGGTAGAATCACATGGAAGGGTAATTAAAAAAATTCTATGTAGGGACCCCAAACCAAAATGGTAAACTAGAAAGTAATACATTAGGAAAAAACCCAAAGAGGTACAAATTGTGTAGCCTCACAAAAGTACATTCAAGAGAGTCACCAGATTCAACTTACACAAGACACTTGTCTATATCATGAATATACATGAGAATGTCAAGGAATATGCAAATCCAATAACACATCATGTCTTTGCTGGAGACCTACTAGACATATCTACATGAGACCTACATGGTGCCCCCGTAGGAGACCAACTCTGCACCCTCGTAGGAGTACAAATTTGCATCTTCATAGAAGACCAACTCCACATTTTCGTAGGACTCCATCTTTATGTCTTAATAGGATACTAACTCTGAATATTTGATGAAGAATAGCTCTATGTCCTTGCCTCAACCAGGCATAGGATTACATCCTTACCACAATAATTTTGGGATCACTTACCCCTCAAGACAATAGGTCAAACGCTGACCTACCAGAAATGTCACCTAGACTACCCAAAAAGGATTGACTTGTCACGAGGGTCCAGAAACCATTAATGGATTGTCAAATGGACTAACAGTTTGGATGTTATGGCTATTTAAGTTAAAAGGGGATGGTTATGTTAAGGTTCCGTTCAAGCGGGTCAGACCGACTAGACCAAACGCAGGTCTTGTTAGAGCCAAACCATCAGGTCGCCCGACCCACAAAACCCGACATGCTCGACCAGGCTGGTTTGTTCACACTGAAAATGGAGGGAAGAGAATCCCCACCAGATCAACATGGTTGTATGTGGAATCACTACCCCACATTGGTTGTCATGGTGTTCCACAATGGTTGTAGTGGTATCCCTCTATCATCTTGCAGGACCACGACCCACCACCTCTTAATGTGGCCTCATGCAACATCCGACTAGGGCCACTATTAGATGAAGAGCTAGAATCCCAATTCTATACCCCGAAACACTTTTCTGTGGGTTCCTCCCGCTTAGTAGATGAACCGTCGTACACCACCATTGCGCTCCAGTAGTGGGAGCTCCCTCTTTTGTGAGATGCCACCATTTTTGTGGTGGACCTTTCATTGAACTGGGAATGTCATTGAAAATATATGGTCGTAACCATCACATAAATGGGATAATGATTGTATTTTTGTCATGTTGTAGGTTCGATCATGTTGGGAACCTCTAGGCAATGCCCGACGTGACCACGTGGGTCCGTTGGTGATGAACACAATGAAATGGATTGAAAAAACTGCCAAGAACATCATGGGGATGAATATTAGACATGTTTGTTTCATCGTTCATTTGTACCATTAATAAAAGGGAATTGATAAATTGGATAAACATATATTTTTTTACCATTCAAAATCATATAGGTGATAATCCATCCTGCATGAATGATCGACTCATGGATCAACCTATTTGTGGGTTTGTCCTCATCATCTTTGGGAATGATTAATGGGGAAATAATTAAATTGGATATAAAATCCACAAATAGAATGTGGATAAGTCAGAAGAGATTATTTTTCATTGATGGTGATCAATCCATGAATGTCTTTGATCCCTCTTTCGTCGCTGTTCATCGTTTGTCGATGATTCATCTAAGGTCCAATTTCTAAACTATCATCATCGGTGAGAGATCCTCCTTGTCCATACCTGAGGGAAACACATGGGTACTAGGGATAATTATCCAACAATATAAATTCAAACATTGTTTCTTTCCTCTATATAATGGAAGAAACACATTAATGTGTTTTAGCGTTTTAAATGTGTTCCAATGTTTCCACGATGCATTGTTGTAGTGTATCTGAGTTACGGAATCAGAATGCTGCTAAGTCTCTGTGTAACATTTAAGATAAAATAAAAATAATATTAAAGAACATTTAGTTTTTTTTCTCTTAAAAATGCCATAAATTATCTTTTTCACCCAACCCATATGGGCTGATGTTAGGCCCCGTCCAAGGTAAATAACCTATTCTGAGATCAAGGGCGTCCAATGATTTTTGATCGAGAAACCTATTTAGAAGTTACTAAATCCAAAAATGTGCATGATTTTTAATAAGCCTAAAAATTAGTGGACATTTATTCCAGGAACATGGGGCCTAAGAATCACATGATGTATCAACGACTGGTCTCAAAAATTAAAGAAATCCCATCTAATTTTCAAAAACATTATACATATAAAATATGGGACATTATAGAAAATCTTTACATCATCTGATGAAGAATATTTTTTAGAGGAATAAGATAATACATTATGTAGTTATAATGATGATTCTAGGTTTACAAAACAATTATAAAATTAAAATATAAAATTATATAAATAAATTCATAATTCTAAAGATTAACATGAAAATGATGATACATGAATAAAGATTTCAACTGATGAAAAATAATATGTTTATAAATAAATTTTTAGAATAATTTTGAAATATATTCACTTTCAAAAGATATTGATAAAATAATTTCTAAGAGAAACACTTTACAAAATGATTTTTATAGACAAAGTCTAGTACAATTTATAATTAGTAAAAAATGTAGTTATCAAACAAAAATTTAAAATATCATATTCAATGAAACTTTTATCATTTTTAACTCTCGTAAAGAAATAATTGAATAAATGAATAAACAAAATAGAAAACATTGTAATAATTTATGAAAGGGTTATAAAAATAAAAACAATATTTTTATTAATAAGTATTTTTTCCTAAAAAGCTGACCATTTTTTCAAATTCCAAAGTGGTGGTAATTGGGGAAAAATATTCCATTTAAGAGAGTTCAATATCATTGATTTTATAAAGATTATTTTTATAAGGATTTTTTTACTAAATAATGAAAATTTTGTCAAATGTGGCTTACTAAAATATTATTGTTTGGAAATATAGGACCCATCAAAGTTTCGATTTCGAAAACCTAATTAATTTGTTTTCTGAGAAAGAAAATCAGTACCAACAAAAAATATATTTTTTACATGGACAGTGGTCTCATTATACATATGACTAGAAATAAATAATTATTTAAGAAGATTGTTATGTTGAATGGTGGAAAAGTAACTTTTGGTGATAATTCACAAAGAGAAATCATTGTTATTGGTAACATTGTCATATTTAGAAATCCATAATTACAAATGTTTTATTTTTTGTAGGACCTATGTGAAACATATAATTTTAATTAAATTATGTGATGAATTTTATATTGTAAACTATATATATTATAAATGTGCAGTATGTAGTTCCAAATATTAATGTATTCATTATGTCAATCTTGATGATAATGTTTCCACAGAAAAATTTAAAAACTTTATGATCCAGGATCTATATAGCCTTAGTTCTAAGGAAGAAAAATTCTGGTTATTGTATAGATATCTGGGACACTATATCCTTAGAAATATAGCTACGTTTACTAAGAAATAACTTCTTAAGGATCCACTTAAAAATATGATTCATACTTCAAAAGTTTGTGATAGTTCTCAATATTGTATATAATATAATCCAGCTTTTAAATATATTAGAAATGTCTCCAAATCTAATGAATTTTAGTCATGTAACATGGACATGGATTTTACATCACAAACTAGAATTATTAGTGGTAGGGAAAAGGTTTATGTATTCGTTTGTGATTACACTAGGTACATAGGGGCATATTCTCTAAAAACATATGAATCCATTAGTTATTTAAAAAACATTTTTGATAGATTTGAAAATTAGAAAATCAATTCCTTAATAACTATTAATAACGACCATGGAGGAGAATTTGAAAATTATGACTTTGAAAATTGTTTTAGTAATAATGGTATTATAGAAAACATTTCACCACCTAGAACCCCACTTAAAAATAGTATATTTGAATGATGAAAAATGGTTCTTCTGGAGATTACCAGAACCATACTGAGTGAATATTAAATTTGTAATCATATTTGGGTTCAAGAAGGAAGTACATTGTTTAATTATATAAATTATGTTTTAATTATGAATTTTTTAATAAACATATTTATGATTTAAGGATGGGAATAAAACCAAAAGTATCTTACATAACAATATTAGGATGAAAATTTTTAATAATGAATAATAATAAAAAAATTCTATATTTTCACAAAAAAATGAGGAACACATATTTTAATTTTATACTAAAACAATTAAAGCATAGAGTTTTTTTAATAAAAAACATTGCACTGTTTAGGAAACAATGTATTTTATGTTTGATGAAGTAGATATATTTGTTTCAAAACTACTTAATCCTACATTTTTAGATGTTATTTAAAAAAATAATATTCAACATATGAAGAAATTTTCTTTTCATATAGAAATAACTCAATAATATATTTCTAGAACAACACCTAGTAAGAAACAACAATCAATAGTAGTTAACACTACTATAGTTGAATATCAGGAAGTAGGATGTTGTTTTGATGATGTTTTATGGATGTAACACACACTATTTGATTTTGTAATTAATATTATTGAAACTATAATACTTTTTGACAATAGAATATACATTAAACTACGTAAAAACCCAACTCATTACTTGCCATCTAAACACATAGATAAAATGAACCATATTATTTTAGGACCACACACTGAAAAGATATATAATTTTCTAATTAATTATAATTCAATGAAAAATCACCGATATTCTAAAAAAAATAAATTTAATATTAAATTTTAATTATCAGTGTTATGTGATCATTGATATTTAATTCTTGTTTACCAATCTCATTACATTAATAAACTCCTCTTCCTAATGGGAGTACATGTACTTTGGTATTTTAAAACCAATTTATTTTTTAAAAACATTTTTTGTGTTTTTTAGTACTTTTTTATAATGAGTTTTCCTTTATTAAACTATTTTAAGAACATTTTCTGGAAAATTAAAATTTTGTTAAAGTTATTTTCAATGTAAAATAATTTACAAATTCAAAATGTTTCAATTTTTTTTTCAAAAAGTAGTTTCATCATAACTAGTATTGATAATAATATTATCATAATCAATATATAAAATAATACAATCCTAATCAATCATTGTACAAAAATTATTCAAAAACTATTTCATAATAAAACTATCAGAATTTGGGTTTTTCATAAAACTATAATAATTATTTTTTGTTTTAAAAATGAAATAACATTAAAATTTAAAAATAATAATGAAAAAATGTTATTAATATCAATGAATACTTCCCCTATAAATGATATTATTCTTTTAGTTTTTGAAAATATACTTTACATTAGTTACTAATTTATGTTTTATTTATTCTTTCATGTTCTCAATTCATTTTTTTGTTTTCAAAAGAATATTTTTCAATGTGGATTGTTATATATTATTATAAATTTCATTCCAAAATCATTGAGATTTAAAAAATTAATTTAAATGGGTCATTGATTTAATCATGATCATCATATAAGATGATGATTAATCTCTATTGTAGAAATGTTTTGGAATATGAATAATCATTCATCTGTTTTTATATAATGGTAAGTTACTGCAATATCCCAAATAATTTTTAGATGAATTTCTCCTGACTCTCTTCACACCTCAAAATCGAAAGTCATGTTGTTTTCTCATACGTCCAATCTCATACACACATCTTATTATGATTAATACAATGGAGGATTGCAGAAATGAAATGTTTTTCAGGAATCTCTTAGAAAGGGAATGTGAATTTACTAGAACAATTCAATTCTCAAAGGTATTATATCCTTACAAGTATGGGAAAATGATTATGTATAGAAACTGAGAAAATATTTCAAATTTTATTATACGGATAGTGTAAAATTGTTTTATGCATCAATTGATTTTTTATCAAAATAAGGTAATGATAAAGTCTTATTTTACATATCATCCAATAAATAAAATCATTAATAAATTAGAGTAGATGAATTGGTGGGTGTGTATATTGGAGGTGAAACTTATCTACATTCACCAAAATTACTCATTAATATTAGATCTTTTGATAAATCTAAGGAAGAAGCTTCATTATTCCTAAGATATGAGAAAATTATGAATTCTTATCACTTATCATTGGATGATAGGGTTATAAAATCCTTAATTAATGTGAATTTAATTCATAGAATGGTGATTTAGATACCCATATTTTATTTTACATATTTTTGTTGGACTCCTTGATAAATATGAGATTGGTAATTTTGGTAAATTGTCACATCATTAAAATGGAGGGTATTAATACTGCTTTAATATTGTAAGAGATAATCATGATACCATCATTCATCAATAAATTTCATGTAATTTATATGGATATTTTAATGGTATTGAATAAAACATACCCAGTTAGAGAAAAGACATTTGTTATTGGTGAAAATACTATTTCAAGAATGAATATCATCATTAATTCCAAATGAATGATTTATTATCAAAGGATGATGGGGATTTGTCCAAATACCAAAAAACTAACAAAATAGATACTGTTTAAAATAATACTATGATGAAAGATTATTCCCCACCATAAAAGATAAACAAGAAATGAAATTAGATTTCTTTTTATGTTTTTGAATATCTAATGCCACCTAAGGTACAAAAGAAACCAAGGGATAAAAGTCTTCAAATTTTTCTAATAGAGAAAAAGGTTTTGAGAGACCAGATAAATGAATACTTAAATAAAGATGAAAAGAAAGAAATGGAAGAAAAGGATTGTAGAAGTAAGAGTCGATGAATTTTATAAAATGGTGTAAAAAGATATTCAGAGTATCCAAATATATTGGTCTATCTTTATAATTAAATAAATCTTGATGATGGACTTCATTTTGAAGAAACTTCTATCATTACCATTGTTATCCCTTCATTCGATGATAATGTAAAAGGGAATGTAGATAGTGAAGAAATCATTCTTAGCTTCATTTGTGAAAGAAAAATAAGCAGTGCCTACTATGGATGGGGAATTTATCCTCAGGACTACGAGGAAGATATAAATAATCCTTGAAGACATAGAAAATAAAAATAAGATAATTTAGTAGAGAGTGATAAATATGGATAATAATTATAAGAATATAATAATGAAAGTGGAAAATAAGATGATGAGGATGAGAAAATAGAGTATGATGATTTCTCAAAAGAAAGAACTACATTAGAATCACCATCATATCATTTAACATCTCAGGAAGACAATAATGGCATCAAATAAGGACCACATGTATCGAAATATTATTCAAATAAAAAATAGAAATCATATGAATTAGAGGAATTTAAGTTGTAATTATAAGAGGACGCAATGTATTCTTCATAATATAATGATGAAGAATGTAAATCACCTAGAAATGTATAAAAAAGATGAATATGATAAATATTTTGATATTATACAATTTTCATATGTGAATAAAGTAAAATATATTTGAAAAGAGAAAGATGAAAAATATTTAGAAAGAGATATCAAATTATCAATGAAGAATCATCCCAACCTATTTTCAGGGTAATCAAATTTAAAGGAAACGTTTTCATAAAATAGTTTTGATTATATTTTTAATCCTTAAGAATATAATGCGACACTATTAAAAATTTTCCAAAAAACATGTGGTGTTATTTATAGTTATTCATAATAGTATAAATGATAAATTGACGTTCATACTAGTCTTAACCGAATTAATTTTCTGTATTTAAGAAGAGATTAAAAAATTTCAATAAAAATATCAAACTCAAAAAAGATCATATAATTAGACGGTAAAGTGGTATAATCAGTTGGAAAATGATGCTTGGGATCATGATGATAAATTTGACGATGTATGTATACATTTATAAGAAGAATTATATTCTATTATCATGTTATCCATATATTACTCAGACAATGTGATTTTCATTGAAGTCATCAGAGACACAACTGATGATCGAACACAAGAAACAATTATTTTTCCTTAAAAGGTCCATTGGTTGGAGTTGGAGAATAATAGTATAAGATTATGTGAAGATTAATCAATCATTATGAGAGATGGGAATATAATTATTTCTATTGATATTGAAATCTTGAACACAAATGTATAAAAGTAATTAGTCTTGAAATATAAATTCATGAATTCTGAGATATTTCATAAATATTTCAAGAAGATGGTGTACTTTGTGAGGAAATTGATGGATAAATATTGAACACTTTGTAATATTGATATATTAATGTATTTTTATCAATGGTTTGAATGGTTGATGAATTTGATTATCATTTCATCAAATAATTTTTAATTAATTTTTATCAAGGACTTTTGTAATTATTTATTTTCTATTATTTATTAGTTGATTAGTTAGTAAAACAATATGTTTTTGTTTATTATTATTATTATTCATATAACATTTCAAAAAACTATGGTTACATTCCTATTTTTTTATAAAATAACAAATGGGGTGAAACCATTTAGAGAAACATTAAAATTTGGAATGGGAGATTTTTAGGTGGTCTATTCCAAAATGGGGATAAAAAATCTTAATGGGGAGAAGTATTAATACATTCCATCGTATCATAAAGGAGTTATAGGAATATGGGAGTTATGATGTATATCATCAATTTTCACAAAGGGTTAAAGGATTAGAAGTATTTAACATTTATTATTTTCTTTAATGTATTCTAATTTGTTATTTCCAAAAATTGGGTGATTTGTGGGATAGAAATATTACTTGATACTTTTACATTCCATTAGTTTTGAAAATAAAAACATCATTCTTAAAAAATTGTTTAATAATTTTTTATTTCACTAGTTTTTCAGTGAGATTTTCTGAATACACTAAAACACGATTCATAGAATGTTTTATAATGTTTTTTGAAATATTCATTTATTATTATTCAATAAAAATTAAAGGAGTACTATTGTATCCAATTCATCATAAAAACATTTTTTATATCTATATTTTAGTCTTATGTATTACTGAAAAAAATATAAATCATTGGACCTAGCTTGGTACGAAAACATTAGACTCACACTCATTATGATTACTTGATTGGATATCAATAAGGAATTTTATTGGAATATATAATATATTATTATCTAAGTATATAGATTTATTTTTATAACACAAAATACCATATGGCATGGTAAGAGTGTGGAACAATGTGACATTGTACGATCATGTTTTTACATGATATCACATGAATGATATAGGAGTCTTTTGAAACGAACCCAAGAATATGATTGTTGGAGATATGCCTATAAATATGAGGTCATATGAAGAGTTGGGAAATGATACATTTCACAACTAAATTATTATGAATATTTTTAAGCATGAACTATGAACCCATAGTTTTTATAATACTTTATAGAGTTATTGTTATGTGGAATATTTATCATAGATGTTTCATATCAAAAATTTTATTTTTTATTCTCTGTTCTATCATTCTACTAATCTGTGTCTTATTAAGATAATATGATAGTGAATCTCATCAATAATATCGTGGACTTCTGGTTCTAGGAAAGAAGATTCCAATCATCATATTGGGGGCTTTTTAGGATGTGACGATATATCTAGTTCTGGTCATCGTAGGAAGTGAATTATAGGTAAATAATTATAGACATTAAAATAAGTCTGAAACTATGGATACATTTTTTCAGGGTTTCTGAATAAATCAGTTCTTAAGGTTAAATATTGAACTATTTCAATATAGTGTATATGTCCATAATTTTATAAGCCTTGTTTTTCTTATTTGTGAAAAATCTATTTTTCTTCTCCTCATTGTATTAGAAGAATAATTATAATTGTAATTCTTCTAAAAATCCTTTTAATCAAAATTTCTATAATACTGAGAAAAAAATAATCTAATATAATCTAAAAATATGTGATTTGAATTATAATTCTATGATCATAAGATAATTTTGAGTATGATCATTTTACTTAATGAGGTTTTTTATTTTATTTTAGTTTAATTTTTTAAACAACAATTCACCAACCTCTTGTTAGTATAAGAATCACATTTACACTTACAATCCAATAATAGTTTCAATCCCTAAACCATATTAGTATTCTCAGTTTACTGTGAAGAACATAATATTCTATAAATTATAGAGATGGTCCTCAATATTTAGGACACAATATTCCTAATTCATATAATGATTTCATTATTCTATCATTATATGAATTATCCTTGGGTTTACCACTTATTTTCAATGGTTTCCTGGGGCCCAACTATTGATTATAGTGGTGGAATGTGTTGAACAACCGCTCGCATCGGGTTTAATATTATTTATCAACCATAGTAACTCCTAATAATTATCATATCCAAAACTGAGTATGGACCTATTTTCCAAAGGTAGGTCGAATTCAATGATTCATACCATATAATGCTCAAGAACACATTTTGGTCGAGAGGCTAGTATGTTGAGAACGGCATATTATTCATTGGGGAATTATTATATACATTAGGAATCCCATATAGATTTAAGAATCATTCGCATATCTATTCAACATCCAAATACAAAACTGGATACCCTAAAACATGACCAGGTGTTAAATCATTTTATATGTAGATGGGTGTTCTATTACCAATTAAATATATATTAATCTTCATTTATGCATCCATTTTTTGTTATTTCATATCCATAGATAGTTTCATATATTTTATAGCTATATAACTAGGCAATCACTAGTTTCCAATCATCCAAGGAGATAAAGAACATTTCAATGATGGGATTAAACCCTTATGAGGCTTCTTATGTATATTGTATGTAATAATAATAATAATCCAAATAGTTCGTTGAAATTGTATAGATTAACATCATGTAGAAATTATATATATGATGGAACATAGGTAATAGAAATTGATCTCAAGCCATAGGAAAGATTCCTTGTATCCTACCTATTATATGAATCAAAGTCATTATAGTTTTATGTGCCAGTTGAACATACCCCATAGTGGATTCCTTCATATTGGGGAAATCATGTTATGTCTTTAAATGGGGATTATACACTATGCCCACCCTAGATGGGGAAAATTCATTATAAAAAAGAAATGATAATTTCAATTCCATTTTCCTACATGAGATATTAATAGTGTGAGAAACAAGGTATAAAATGTAACTAGTAACATTGAACATGGATGGAGGACATATGAAATGAGGAATCCCTATGTGTTGATTATTATAGAGCATATGACTTATGGAGGATCCCACTTATACTTTTTTATCATATGAATTAGAGACACCATATTTTATTTGTCTCCTCGATATGTTGAAGGATGAGTATGATAAACCTATTGGGTTGATTGGGTACAAAGGGATTGAATATCCATTAAATTGGTGGAAATACACTGATATAGGTTTTTCTGTCAAGACCCATCATAGTGGGGCCCATTCCATGACTCTTGATCACAGCTCTAATTGGCTAGGGGATGGTTATTAGAACTTAGGAGTATCATTAACATTGAAGGAATTTCCAAAAAACCTGTATTTATGCACACATCTCCATACCCACAAAAAAATGATGAATTGTAAATATAACTAAGTAACCAATGCATGCATACAAATATATACCAAAACAAGTGTATGAAAAAAATTAATGTAATATAAACAGGGCCAAATACAATCCCAACACATGATGTCTTTAACACGAGTCTATCTTGTAAGTAAAAGGTATTGGTAATGTTATTGGAAGATGCAGAAACAGACCTCGGTCTGTCCAGTATCACTAAGCATCATCTGGTCCTAGAAATTCTACGACTCCATCAAATGATTGGTCATCTTTAACATACATGAAACCTACAGGAAAATCTCATATAAGGGTGTGTATAACAATACTCAGCAGGACACCCAAAAAATACAATAAAATACCACAAATGAAAGTATATTCATCTCTACATAAGTATTTTTCTATACTACATATAACAATAATATCCAGATATACTCAATCCAAGGCACATAATCTAGCAGTAAGTTATAACCATTGTATACCAGTACTATGATTTCCATCTCATTGATTCCAAATATGCACTCATCCGTGACAATACACTACTAATTCTAATAACACTGATGATTTTTATTCAAGAGGTACTGGTCACCATGTATCTCCCTGATAAGGGTAAGGTGATATGTCTAAAGAGAGATAAAATACAAATATGTTGAAAAATAATAGTTCAATTGGGTAAAATCAACAAATTGATCTAGATTAACCATCTATGTTGAGAATCATATCCTTCTAGTGTTGGTCATGTAGAAACTAGAAACTCTACCTAGGGTTAAAAGATGAATATAGATTCCTACTCTGGGATTCACATTGGATTCCAACAACTCTATCTAGGAAGCACTACTGAACGAATTGAATTCATTTAGAGTATCAAATTATTTGTACCATCCTTTATGGAAATAAATACGGTAAGACATAAAATGATACAAGTATATGATAAATGTCACAAGTGGATCATGTCATGAAATAAGGGGTACATGGCATGTAGTAGGGTCACACACCTTGTCCCCTGACCTTGGGTACATCCCATGTACATAATACCTTTACATTCCTTATCCTTTCATGATGAATATGGATACATAGTGTCTAGAAGGGTTACCTGTCATATACTTGCATCTGTGGTCTGCCTGTATACTTCAGTCGTCTTCTAGTACTTGACGTCAACTCCTGTATCCTTGACCATGTATCGGTACATGGGCTAGTACATTTAACATGTCAAGGATAATCCATGTGGGGGAATACACGCTGTATAGGCAACATGTGTACTCCACCCCATGTCCATTTACCTCATAGGGTACGTGTTTATTCCTTCAACTATAGGACACAAACTGTGTAGTTAGGACTATATGTAGTGTGTATCTAGTTCTCCAAAAACTCATAATCATTATCCAACTCTCGACGTCTAAAAATCTAGTTTTATTTTTTTTGGTCTTTTCAACATAAAACATCAAATCCATGGTCATACCAGAATCCTCACACTAGATAGATGGTATTGGGCCATCAGTCATGTAAAAAAAACAATATACCATGAATTTTTAATTTCCTCTAAAGAATGCGGATTCGGCACTCACAACTTGTTGATCCACTATTGTTCCCACCTTCTCACCTCCATCAATTAATATAGATATGGGATATATGTTTTAAGATTGTTGCTCCATGAATTGAATGTGCAACAATGGAATTTTCTCACAGGGTTTCAACGAAATTGATGAATGAAAAAGGTGAATGAAGAACACAAGAATCGTTGGAGAGAAACACAACAAATCTTGGGGTACAAACCTTGATCAATGTTTGTGATGATATTGTATTTTCACCGTTAGAATGGTTAAATATAAATGTAATTATCTATAATAAATTCCCAATAAATCCCCAAAAAACCCTTCTTGAAAATATGATTGTTCTGTATGCTAATATGTTCATGGATTATTCTGCGTTCATCGTTGGTTTTCAATAACAAGAAATAAGAATATAAATAAACCATCGTACCTTGATTTTGATAGCTCATATACAAGTAATATTCACCGCATCATTTCTGTTGATGAGATTCATTCAGATTGGTCTGTAATAATAGTTGATATAAAATTGCATCATCGCATGCTCAATAGAATTTTCAATGTATCTCTCTCTCCATGGTCACCATAAGATTATAGAGTAATTATACTAACCCTATATCTCTTAAAAATGGTTTATTTAAGGAGAAACATGTCACTGCATCACTGCATTAACAAAAAAATAAGATAAAATATTCTTCCATTATTTTATTCATTTCAGTACATGTGATGAATTTTTACAATTTTTGTTCACATACCAATTTTAGGTCAGACCTAGCGTGTACCACTATTCTAAACTCATTAGTTCCCTTATATTTTTTTATCAAGAAACGCTCTTAGAAGTTATTAAACTTTTTTTATAAAAGCACACATGGGTGTATTTAATATTTTAATAAAATTAATTTAGTTTTTATGAGAAAATAGTGACTTATAATTGCATGGTTTCTATGTTATTGGCCTTGATATCAGTCCTCATTTTATATAAATATAATTCATGTATAATAAAATTAATTACATTCTCCCCACCTTGGGGATTTTTGTCCTTGGAAATCCAAAAATGTATACAAAAAAATATGAGGGTACTGAGTTTGAATCTGAGCCTCCTGATGTCAAGTTATCTCTTAAATATTCCCATGCCACCACATGACATGAACTAAGGGAATAAATCTGCCACAATGTATCCCCTCCTACCGATCCTCGATCTCCACTGGGTAATCATCAAAATTCACTCAATCCTCGATATCATGTATTCCCAATTCAATGACGTGAAATTGGCCATTCGTGTATCTCCTCAGTTGTGACATGTTGAAGACATACATTACATGGTCTAATAGTAGATGTAGAGGTAAGAAGCGTTTTAGCTGTCCAACTCTATGCATTATATAAAAAACCAATGAACCTCAGAGAAAACATTCTTCCCCAGCCAAAGCTCCATGATCCATATCAAGGTGAAACCTGTAAGAACACGTGGTATCCTCCTCGAATACAATATCCTCCATCACTAATCAACATAATACTTCTAATATCTCTAAAATTTCTTCATCCCTTCTTTTATGATCCTCACCTTCTCTATAATAGATCACACCCACACAATTCCCATTACAACTGACTCTTATCAGTCAGTCCAGCAATGTGGTGGCCTTTAGGTTTGACTATACAAAGCCTCGAATGGTGTCTTTAAAATAGTGTAATGGTAGTTTTTATTATATGAATACTCCACAGATGGTAGGGGATCCTCCCAGCTACAGTCTAATTCAAACATAAAATCTCATAGCATATCCTCTAGAACCTAAATGGTCTTCACTCTCTAGTAGTTAATTTGTTGGTGAAATACTATAATTTAGTGAAACTGGTTCACAAATTCTTCATGTAATTCCTTCTACAACTATAATTTAATGAGATCATCATGATCTAAAATTATCGCTGATGTAACTCTATGGAGGCGAACTATCTCCAGAACGTAGAGGCAACCCAATCTATATACTTAACTCTGCTTTCAGATAGATAGTAATTTGGGTGACTTGGTGAGTAGATCAATGATCACACAAATGGAATCATGTCCCTTGGATGTTTGTTCTAAACCCTTTACTAAGTCAATAGATATCACATCCCACTTCTACTCTAGAATCTCAAGGGGTTGAGCTAAACCAGTTTGAACCTTTTTCTTAGCTTTCACATTCTGACAAGAAATGCAATGAGAATCCAAATCGTCATCTCAAATCTTATTCCCCATCCACCATAATTAATATGGAGGCCTTGATATATTTTATCCACAGATTTATGATAAACCAATGGGGACATTTAAGACTCTATCAAAACCTCTTCCCATAACATCAATGGTAATACTATGTGTCTTATAAAAACAATGATGTTATCCTACCTTTTCAATATCCATTAAGAGCAAGACTTGTTGACATATAAGCACGTGGAGTCTTAAAGTTGGTTTTTGCAAGCTGTGACTCCTTAAATTTCTCTATAAGTGGAGGGGAGACAACAATATACAAGAGGTAATCTACTCAGTCTCTATCTTCATAGGATTGCTACCGCAGGGCAAAATTCTCAAATTCCTCCTTAAACAACTATGAACTAGATCTTAGCTGAGTGAATCTTCTACCATGTTCCCCTTATTAGGAGTATAGAAAATCTCAACATCGTAGTACTCTAAGAACTCTAGACATCACTATTATCTCATTTTGATATCATTTTGAGAGAATATATAATTGAGACTCTAGTGATCAGGGTAGAGGATAAATTTTTTTCCCATATGGTATGGTTGTCACATATTCAATACGAAGACTATCATGGATATCTCATGGCCATGGGTTGTGTAGTTTTTGTCATATAGTATCAACTACCATGATTAATAGGCAATAAATTATTGCCTCCGCATCAAGACAAAACCCAATCCAGCTCTTGATGGATCATAGAATAATTCATACTCGTCACCCTATTCTAGAAATCATAAGATCATAGCGCTTTTCAATCTCTTCCTCAACTTCTGGAAATACAACTTGTACTTTTATGTCCACATATAAGTCTACACGTATCTAGTCAACGATAACATAGGTGCTGGTATCCTAGAGAAATAATTCATGACTCTTCGATGATATCCAACTAGCTCGAGGGTGATTTTCACCTCCATCACGCACTTAGTTTCCTCCCTTGCTAGCAGTACCTCGACATTGGCTAGGTACACTTCCACTCCATCCACTGAGAAACGATTCCCTATAATGTAGACCATATGAATCTTGAACTATAACTTTAAAAGAATTCCAAGAATATTGTTCTATTAGAGTACATCCAGAACTATCCTTTTGTGTCTGGTGTGATCCTCTTAGAAAAAAAATTAAAGGTGGAATTTGTTGATGAATACTACCATGAAATGGAATATGTATTAAAGAAAAATCATTTTCATGGGTCCCATGAACGTTTTTACGGTATTCTTCATGTCAAAGGTCACCACCAAGTAGTCATAATGAACATAACATAATCTGAAGGTTGTCGTCATTATATCATATCACCATACTCATATATTGTGATAGCATGATATGAGGGAATACATTGAGGACCATCAAGACCATCTAAATTGATCAAATAGATCATTGTTCATTGGTATAGTATACTTTTTCTACGTTTTCACCTAATTCAAGCATTTGTATCCCACACACAACCACAATCACTTATCTACCTATTTGAAAAAAACTAAGGATGTCTAGGGTGAAACACTGGGTCCCATGAAACCCTTCATCTACAAGTCCTCCAACTATATCCTCTGCTCATCAACCTATTTGAGAGACATTTGATATAATGGTGTAGATATCGATGTCATCCTAGGGTGTAAATCAATGCATAATTTTATCTCTTGGTGCATAGGTAATTCTAGATCATCTTTCTCAAAGACGTCCTCAAACTCTTCAACCTCTATAAGAAACTAGAAAATCATAACACCAACTACACCAAGGGTCAGGCTAGAAAACTAGGAAGTAATGAATTGCATCCTCTTATGCCTGAGTCTATCATGTGCTGCCATGGTTTCCTTCTTTTCCTTCAAACTAAAACCTAATCTAATCACTATGGTAACACCAAACCCTTCACCAAAAAATTTCAATTTTTTCATGGAGTGTACATAAAATATTTGTATCGAGAATGATGTTGTAACTCCATGATAACTCTACAAAGAGTTTTCAACCAAAACTATCACCTACAATGGTTAGGTCACACAATAGGAATAATTATGTGATCATTGAGTCTCCTCTAGTAGGTTTCTCCAATCTTAAGTGTCAAGTCAACAAATCATATAGAATCTCTATGTCTCATAGAATATATGAGGTGAGAATGTAATGACTAGAAATTTTGTTTATCAATATGACATCTAATGTATAGAAAATACATATCATACCTCGAATCAATTCTTGACCCCTTGGGTTATAATCTTCAACCTCTTGAAGATATCCCCATCGTTTTCCTCCCACTCCCTGAGCTTTGCGTAGACCACTTGGGGGTGGTGGTTGTAACATGGAGAAATTACAAGCACCTAATACAGCTCTTCCATATCCTCTACCACATATTCTGCCCAACAGATATACCATCTTTATAGACTGTCTATTTTCTTGTAGATCCATCCACAGTCTCCCGAGCAATAGTATCACAGGTTGGACAATATCAAGTGAGATGTCCCCTAATTGATCATAAATAGAATTAGATATCTCATGGTTTACCGGACTGACCCTGTGAGCCCTGAACAATATGAAGACCTCACTTGATGGTCTGATCCCTAAAATACTAGTTTTCAACCGTATCCATCAAGTTCCTAGAATGTTTGGTGAACCTAAAAGAATAATAATCCACTGATATGATGCCCTGCAAGAGTTGAAGAACCTCTTAAATACACACAAACCACATAATAACTAGTATGAAATTCACTATGATGAGGCACTTGAACTCTATCTATAAAATATTCACCTCATCACGAGTCCAGATAACCAAACTCCACTATCATCCCAATGAGTCGTGTAGAAGGATAATCGCTAGAACCACCATCTGATATGCGGGTTTATCGACCAAATAAAAAACATGGGTCGATGCCTGACTCCAGTCCTCAGTTCCCTATGGGTCAGTCTTTCCATTGATCCTGAGGGTTCTATGTCACTGAAATTCATGAATCACTCTAATCCTATGCTCCTCATCTGTAGTTTCTATGTGTACGACATGCTTCACTATAGGTGGTGGTATGGATTATTCACCACCTTGAGTTAACATCTCAGGAACTAGTCCCTTTATCAAAGCCTCATCACTGAGGGGATCATCATTGTGATTAAGATGTTTAATCAATGTTTGTATATGTCACAGATCCATCCTATAAATAAAAAATAATTACCACCATCAATGAGTATATTTGGAAGGATGAATTAAGAGGGAAATGGAAACCACAACCCACGATTATATGACGCACATACGATTTCAGTTCCTGAAAACAATTTTCTCATATACCAAGTCAAAAATATGGTTATCACTATCCTCAATATATATATACATCGATTGTTACACCCATACTAGAGTCCATATCCTAAAATCAGAAATCAAATCCCATAATATTATTTTTCCAAACCAATCTCACAGAATCCTGGTCCTATGGTAGAACTAACATTCTCTGATACCACTATGTCCTGACCCTTCCCAGTGGGGCCCGTGCTACGACATAATAATCCCATCTTCAATAAGGTTGGGTCTTGTGACTAGAAATAACTAGATATATCACTAAAATGGGTTGTAATTTTTTATAAACCTACACACACACAAATTAAATTACAAAAAAATAATGAAATGTAAAATCCAATAAGTAAACAATGCATGAATTCAATGATATCTCACAACCCGATTATGATAGAAAATAATGTAAATAAAATAGGGCAAAACAAAATCCCACCATATAATGTCTATAATAGGACTCCAAGACATATGTAAAAGGTAGTAGGACTTCTATCTGAAGCTGCATGAACACACATTAGTCTATCCAGCCTCACTTTGAACCATCTAGTCCTGGCCTACATGTGACTCTATCAAAAGGCTAGTCATATACACAAGGCACAACATTTGTGGGAAATTACCATGCATGGGTGAGTATAAAAATACTCATTAGGACACCCCCAAAACCACAATGAAATATTACAATGGAATGTACAGTCACCTCTACACATGTACATGTATACAATACATATAACAAGAATATATAGATATTCTAAATCCAAGAAACAAATTATAGAGGTAATTCACAACCACTATATATAAGAACTAGAATATCCATCTTGAATTTTTTAAAAATAACAAATATAGGAGAACAAACGCATGAGTTTGATAGTACAAATGACGTCTGTATGAGAGGTACTTCTCATCAGGTCTCTTAATGTGAAGGATACACTGATAGATCTAAAGAGTGTTATGATAAATAAATGATGATTCTTATCTAGACCATGGGGCGATACCAATAACTTCATCTAAAATAGATACTAAGAATATGATTTTCAACCATCAGTGTTGGTCACATCGATACCATGAAATCAACCTAAGTCCTGATGATTAATAAAGGATCCTTCTTTGATCCTCTAGAGGGATTCCAAAAACATAATCAATGATGTCCAGATAAAGGGATCATAGTCCTTATCAGTATGAAATGGTTCCTACCATCATTCATGGAAACACGCAAGGAAATGTACCCAAACTAATATTTCCTAGGATGTGGAGGAAAAGTTATCATTCCCTAAACGAATGGGTACAAGACATGTATTGTTGTAACACTATGTGTCTATCGACCTTGATACATCCCATGTACAAAAAACCATGTCATTACAAACCTTGTTATGTTGAATATGAGTATGTGGTGTGTATAAATGTTACACATAATTTAATTGCATCTGGGGTTCACTTGTGTACTCTGGATGTGATCCAGTACATGGTGACATCCAGGGTATCTTTTCCTATTTACTAGTACATGGGGTAGTCAGTATGTCAGGTCCATGAAAAGCTACTTGGGGGAGGGAATTCCCAGTATTAAACTCATGTAATCCACCTTAAGTTCATGTAGCTCCTAGGGTACACACTAAGGTGTCCAACTGGGGGACACATGGCATGTAGTCGGTACTACATGCTATGTGTATGGGGTTTTCGTGAAACCCGAATCCTTCCTCCATATCACCTCAAACGATCATACAGATCTCATTCTGGTGGTCCATTCATTGTAAAACATTAGATCCAAGAAGGTATCTCCATCCTATGACTAAATTAATGGGTCTTTATACCTCAGCCGACTTTGAAAAGAAAATCATAAGAATTGATCATTTATACTAAAGAACACAAAATCTTTTGTCACCAACATTTGATCCACATCCACAACCACCATAAAATCTCTTTCGAGTTGTCTTGATGCCAGATCTATGGTTTTAGAATTTTTTTCCAATAATCGAAGGCGCAATGATTGAATTTTTAAAAATGGGTCAAATACGGGGAAGAATGAAGAAGATGTATGAGTAATGCAAGAATTATGGGAGAAACAAACAATAAATCAAGAGGGAAAACGCAGAATAGATATTTATGTAAATCTAAGTTCTCACCATTTTAAAATTTAAAAAAATTATTGATTTTATCAAGAACAAATTCATGATAAATCACACATAGTAACCCATCAAGTAAATATGATGGATCTGCATGTTAATCTGTTGGTGGATTTGTCCCCATTCATCGTATGATTTCATGAATGGGTAATAAAAATTATAATAATGCATCCTAACTCGATTTGGATCACTCGTTGGTGAAGTATGGTCACCGTGTTGTTGTTGTGGTTGGTCGGAACCATCAAAATCGATGTTCCCTAATCGTTGATATGTGATCTTATCATATCTGGATCTCGAGAATTGTCCAAAACTATCTCTCTAGTGTCTCCATGGGATTTCAAGGTTATGAGACTATCCAATGATCTCTATAAAAGGGTTTATTTTATGATTAACTTATCACAACATCCCCGCATCAATGAAATAAAATAAAATAAAATTTTATTAATTTATATTATTCATTTAATATCATGTGAGGACTTTCCATAATGGACACGCACAAACCAAAGTTAGGTTACTCCATGGGTCTGGACAATATTTTGAACTCAACGCTGACCATAGATTAATGATTCAGGAACCTTATTAGAATTTATTCCACATTTTCTTGAAAACAACTTGTGTCTATATTTCATATTATAATATTTTAAGACAATCATTTTGGACACATCAGGCCTTGTAATTTATTGTTGTCTCAACTACTGGTCTCGAAAAAAATCTATATAAAATTTTTAAAATACTGAAATAGAAATTTGATTCATTACATCATATTTGAGATTGGGCCATATCAAGGAATCATCTTCATATAGTTTATCCTAGAAATAATTTCTCTCATAGTTAAACTATGGGTACGCGCAAATATTTCCACTAGACACGGTTATCCAATCCTGGGATCTCTACCTATTAGTTCTTGATTGTCAACCTGACATGTCCATGGTGTATATAAGACCTGTTTAAGGATGTATTTCCTAGTGGATATATACAAGGAAAATGACATGATAGAGTTGTACCATTTGGATTTGAATGAATTATCCATATGTAATGTCTTGGAATTTGTCACATGATCAATGAAAACATATATGGAAGGTGTCACGAGATTTAAATAACATGCTCGAAATGTATCGTGTGACCTGGATGACTTGTCTTATTGACATCATAAGTGCTTCTGGACGTGTCATGATGATGACATAAGACATGAGCAGCATGTCTAGATAAAATTATAACATCTATCATGGAAATCCCAAATGTCTTTTCAATACTTGAGGGTTGTACCCTTTCTCTGACTCATACCACACATAAAATATGTAGAGAGTATGCCATTACATGTATTACATGTGTGTAGATGATCGCATGATTTATTTATAAATAATAAAAGGCTTTGAAATTTACTGTCTTTATTCCAGAATGGAATAAAACATCTTTCGCGACATGTCATAGGGGCATCGTATGATCCAAATTCCATTTCGGACGGATGTTTCATGACTTGAGTGGTATTTAATGGTATTGTCGCAGGAATTAGGGAGGTCACAAGAATTTCATTAATATTAGAGTATTTTTCATTGTGAAATATCCTTTTCCTTGTTATCCTTCTTTAATAATTTATTACAGATGTGTCTTAATGTTATTCAAGTGTCATCTTATTTTTGGGTTTTCACGACACAATCGACATATGGGACCTAATTTCTAAAATCTGTATGAGATGAAAAAATTCATTCACGTTATTCATAGAGTGATAATGTGAATAAAATATTCATGACTCCTTATCCATTAGGTCATTCCTAGGATTTTTAACTAGAAGAACACCTTTATGATCATGTTAGTTGATGATCCATTAAGTCCTCTCATCCACTCTAATGTAGTGGTCTCCCATTTTGATCTTATTCTTTTTTATTTGGGGGAGGGATTTATAGGTTTCACATACCCACTTATACACTTCCTTACAGGTCACGTTTCAAATAAAAATCTGACATCCATTCAGTGGATAATTTTTTGAATCACATTCATATCATGATCATGTCTTAGTTCTACCATAGTTCCACATGATGAGTGTGAATATGAGAAAGTTCTATTATCTCCATGTTTTTTGGACCTCGTATGATACAAGTGATTTTTCTTAATCATGTTGACAAGTCAAATAATTTTTAAAAGGTCTGGTCTACATGTCTATAAGTATTCATTAGATCAGGAAATCAGAGGGAATAATTTTGCAACATCAAAGCTAACCCATTTGTGGTCTATCATGCCAAAAAACATGGTTTATCATAATGGCCCACAAGATATCTGGTTTACATGGTTTAGGTAAATTTATGAGACAAAGGTGTATTTTCTATAGAGAATCTCTGGGATCTGGTGGATATGTTGAGGTGTATCCTCATGATCAATAGTGATCGCACAAGAAATAAGACATCATTCTCATTAAGATCCACATATCATCCATTTGTGAGAGGCTTCCACCTTTTCCCCAATTTATTCCTTCCTTATGTTGCATGTATAATAGATCTTACAACGTCATGAAATCATTTTTTCGGAAAATCAGTATCCCTGTATGTGTTGAATCATGTGATCAGGGATGGATCTCATGGTGATGTGAGAGAATTTTCATAGACAATCCCACTACATGTATGTGGAGTCTTATTGGTATTATATAACAGAAAATACATGTCTGAGGTCCATCACATGACAATGGTGACATGCCATCATTATTTTCCACTTTATAGTGGGCATAAAATGAAGGGATTCTTAGGGTCTCGCGAATTTCTGGATTATGTGACATTAATATCCATTTAAATCTCATTAAAATGATTCTTACACCATTGAATTACATTATTTTATAATGGGATCAGGGATTATTTTTAAGTTTAAATTGATTCACAAGGAAAACGATTTAGAATAACTCATATAGTATAATTAATATGATCATCAACTCTTATAGGATTCATTTTTATAATAGAGGTATTTGATAAATGGTCTTCTCAGGATCATTAGCAGGTCATCTACTCAATAAAAACAGTTGTAAAGACCTTTAAAAGGTCATAAAATTGTGTGTCCTCATACACGTAAGAAAATATGTATGTTTTGGCCTCCATACCTCTAATTATTATGATTGGAAAATAATACCCATGCTTTGAGTATTTTACCATATATATTTTTCAAATCTCATTTCGGTTGTGTCAATACATTCCTCCCCTCTGGAGAGATGTGTGTAGGGAGAATGAATTGGATATAAGGAGTGAAAATGTTTCCTTATGTCTTTTGGTCTACCACCAATCAGTTTCATGGGAAACACATGGTGTCTTGGGTGACGATTGGCATCCTGTGATGTATTGTATAAATTGGGTAGAAGGAGTGGAACATATTAACAGCGACATCAAATCCCCAGAGATGACATTATTACTTTTGTCAAATGATTACTTCAAAATACCTTTCCAAAAGACCCCATTTTCAAAACTCTCCCTGCCAAATGATAATAATATCTATTTCAGAGTACTGTATTTCTACGATCATTTATCATTTAATGTTCATGCTAGATGTATTTTTTACCCAGTAATTGTTCGAACCAATCAAGAATACATTCCCAATAATTACTTTAACCGTGATTTAGGTCCTTGGTCTGATAGATGTCTTGGGCTCATTGAATGGTCTACGAGTTTGATCACGTGATCATAGAATTAATAATGTGATCACATGAAAATATTATGGTCATTCGATCATAATACTTATTGCTAGTCACACGGAGTAGAGATGCCCCATGGTTCCTGAGATCTATGATATATCCATGAATCACGCACTTTGAAATACCTGTATTAGGTAATCCAGTCTTGAATATCCTCATGGTACGGTGAAAATTTCATGAAGATTTTAGAGTCACGAATCTCTAACGTTTTTATTTTCAGATTTTATATCATTTATTCCTGTTGGATATATAGATGAATTCCAATTCTCAATACATTTTTCAAAAGCCTTTAACAAAAGAGCCCACAAAAGTGGTATCTAGACAATGTGACATTGATTCATGTTTGGATGTTGGCTACTACCATAATATGGAATCATCATAGAAAATTATGATGAACCTGATGGGATTTAACGTTGTGGAGTATCCTCTCTCAAAAGTCTTCCCATACATAGGTTTTTTCTCACAAATGACACTAACATACTTACACCATTGTCATCAATCATGCACCCAGCATGATTTTTTGATACCCATAATACCTTCTGGGAAAACATATATCATTTAAGTCATATAATAGTAGAGAATAAATGAGAAAATTGTTATATAATGAAATTTATTCCAAAAAACATTGATGGTATTTATCCTGATCCTGATTTAGAAATCCCCATGTACCACTAAATAATTCCCAAATATTCAACAAACCAAAGGTTTGAGTGGTTACACAACTTGGACCTTCAATCGGGGGTGATTTAAAATGAATTGGGGTTATCCTGTATTTGTGTAGTAAATTTCCTACGAATTATACTTGGAGATGAAATATGTTTGGATGTATGAGTTCACATGAATCTCACAAAACATTTCCTACTATAACAATGGCTTCATGGAGGACTCCATTTGTCACTAGAGTCCTGATACAAATAAATTTCCCCTGAATATGGAGAGAAGGGTGTTTGTCTCTGGGATGTTAAGATAATTTATAGTGTACCCATTTTGGGAATGATTTATTATGATTTCTCTCCTAATATTGTCATGGGATAACATGGAATGTACCCCTCCTCTTACCCAATAGTTGATCAGTTCGACTGAAAGGTCCCTTAGAAAGGACCCGATTCTTGGGTCTGATATCCCATTCATGTAATGGGTGGGATAAATATTAATGAAAGTAAATTATATGATAAAATTTATGAATCCAAACTCTTTCCCAATGATGTAACCACACCGTGATGTGGGCGCCAAGAGCCCCACAATTGAAAATGGTTTATTGAACAACCTATTATGTGAGGATATTCTTGATGATGATAAGACAATTAGGTTGGATGGATTTCTTTCCATATAAATTTTTTGGTACAAAATCCTAACAAATGAATAGATTAGTGTCAAATTATGTACCTTTATTATGGTGACCAATATGGGATGATGGAAGAACATTAGGTTAACTATTACTATGGTATCCAAATATATCACCTTATATATCACCTTTATAGGGGAAGATCTACACGTAGAATCTGTGGACCATTCCCTATGTTATGGAGTTGTATTGGGGCTCATCTGGGTGGATAAAAGTAAATATTGATCAAGATAATCCCAAAAATTCATTTTAAACCATTTATTTAGTGCATAACAAGGGTAGCTCCCATTATAATAATGTTCCAAGAGGTTAGGGACATCCCAATCCATTATGATTGATTCTACTTCAAAACTATTGGATAGTGTCCCCATGGTAGTTTGGTTGATAATATTGGGGGAGTCATTGAGGCTCTGTTATATATGATTTCACTTCATGAGAGAACCCTCACTTCCCAAATTGAAGAGACCTTTGTTTGTGAGTAGTAGTCACCTTGTTATATTAGTCACCAGTTTTTGTCAGTTCATGGGAGATTTCCTCACAAAATTCACATTTAATCCAAGAATTGGCCAATGTTAACTTTCTATATTTGGATGATTTTTATGAGGGAGGAGACTCATGTTGGGGTACATTTCCATCTCCATGATGTTGAGATCAGTTTTTCATGGAATTAAGCTAATATTTGGACCTATATATTTCTGAAATGGTAATTACCCACATAATCAATTAGTTTTTATGTATTTACATTGATTTTAAAATTCAATCTACTTCCATAAAATTAGTTTTTTTAGTGGGCCAATAGCCTTGAAAATACCTCTCATGGAAGAGATACATTTACCATTACACTTAATTATAATATAAGTGTCAACTAGAATGACCATAGTTAGTTGGTTGCTTATGATTATATTCAATCATTCAATAATTTTCCATTCATATTTTAGAAATGGATATCATGGAGAATAGAAAAATTATAGGTCAATCTTTAGTGAATACCTATCCAATAATAGTAACATTTTGATGGATTTTATCATGTTACCACTCCTAAGGTTTTCATATTTAAATACAAAACATTGGGTGTCAAGGAATTACTTCAGATTCATAAAATAATTATGGATAATATGAAGGGATAGGTCCACTACTTCCATTTTGTATAGTGGAATGTAGTTTGCGGAATGCTAGAGGGTGTCATGTATGAATAGGGTTATCTCGTCATCAAGGAAGAGGTAAGTCTAATCTTGTAATTATATTCAAATGGACATGGGTCTATTGGAGCTGTACTGATGTATTTTTGGTTTCTATTTATTTGGTATAAATATTCAAATAAAAATTCACTCCCTCCTTCCCCGATATATTCTTCAGGTGGTATGGTTGTTAGAGATTAATGTGGTGACCAAGGGACTAATGGTAAAGGACACCCATGTCAAATGGATTTGGTAAGGTAATGGATTACCATCCTTGAGTAACAATAACCCATTATTTCATATATATCATCCTAAATTTCTTTAACATCAGTTCCTTTTAGTGACCTTACCTCTGAGAGACAATAGAAAAGGAAGTTCCTTAAACTATCAGTTCTTTACCCCAGGAATCTCCAAATAAGAATATGCATTTTTATATACTTTTTCCATGTTTTCAAAAATTCTAGAAACATATTTGGATTTTTCAAAATTTATAGGTCCCCTTTGACCACTTGTAGGAACACGCTTTTGTTTCTAAGAACATGAGAGAGTGTTATGTTTCATTAACAAAACCATCACCACTAGAACCATTCATTCATGTTGTAGAGATGGTGAAATGCTTGATAAATCAATCTAAAATCTTTTGGATGATATTAAAATGGTTGTGTTTTTTGACATGGCATAGGTGAACACCCCCATGTAAGAACCCAATATCAATAGATAATCTTACATCGATTTAGTTTTGATTGAATCCCATTTTTGGAGAATGTGTGTAATTATTTAAAAAATGCAAATTTAGTTCAAATTGTGTAATGTTTTTTACCATTTATTATTCTACAAAATACCATAATATTGCAGATAAATGAATGCATTTTGATAAATATCAAGTTGAATGTGAAAAACATTATTTGTCACAAGAATGTTCAAATAGTGGTTTGCCATCTCTTTTTAATGGGTCATTAAAGACATAAGAGATGATATGGGAGGATGGTGATATATTACGGAATTTTATTCCACTTAGATAGCTGGAATATGGGTTGTTTAATTAATCAGAATAGTAGTTATAATGGATGAATAAGGAAATGTGGAATAAATACCTATGACAAACCCAAACACCCTAAGGTGTGGAGTTCCACCTCAGCGTCACTAGGTCTTCTGATGATTATATCTCCATTCCTAAAACGATCTGACGAATCAAGTTGGTAGGTCAAACCACATATGCATGATTTCTTAGGGAATGAATTCATGGTAGTGTAGGGGTGGTACCCACTCTTTTCTAATTACCATGAATGAATTTTTTATACTGATTATTCTAGAAATTGATGAGGGGAGTGTAGAATATAACTATCCAATAATGGTTCTAAGACCATAGGGTAGTTTATATTTTCAAGGGATGATCATTCCTGATGCCACATTGTTATTTGTAAAGTGTTGTTTTCCATAAAAATGTTTTGAATGGAGTGTCAAATTCATTCTTTAGGAAAAGGTACAATACTCATTGATTTAATTTCGTGAATGATTAATCACTTTGAATAGTTATGTTACAAAGATTATAAATGATAGTCCAATGTGCTTGGACAATGAGGATGATATTAGAAAATCAGGATGGGGATGTCCCAAAATAACTTAAGGTTCTCCATTCCAGCATTTTTATGTGAGGGATTATGAGGATCAAAAATAATTTTTTTCATGGAATTAATATATTTGGTTGACGGTTGGGAGCTCAAATTTAGGAATAATTGGCATACATTCATTATCTAGAAAAGGGTCTCTTGATGTTGGGTATCCATCATCAATGTTCATGGATGGTTTTTTGGGGATATGAGGTTCTCAAATCAATAATTGTGATTTATGGGAAATGTGTGGTTAAATAAAGGTAAGATCACACTGAATCTTCTAACGCCGCCTATGGAAAAAGTTATCATAGTAATAATCTGTAAAAATTGAATACATTAATTTTTCTTAGACCAGGTTGTCCAGCGAGTTGGGATTGTTTTTTACTAGGGACATATTGTTGACTCAATAATCTTTATTCCTAAATTATTGAATCCCAATATTTTAAAGAAACTATGTAGATGAATTGTATTGTGATAAAAGATATGAATTTAACATTGGATCCACATTGAGGGTTATCAACCTGACATGTTATACATATATTACATTATAATCTCATGGACTTAGATATTGGACCATCAATTGAAAATTATTAAGGATGCATAGATGATAAAAATTTTCATTATGTTTATGGCTGTGACATAGATGGACCATGTATGAGGAGAATGTTCCACAATATCCAAATTATTATACCCATGGTTTATATAATTACCAAAATACTTCTGAGAGAGAGGTGGAAATTCATTAAATCATGGATCAAGGTTCTCAGGACATTACTAATGATATAGGGAAATCATACATATGATGGCCTAGAACACTCAAAGGTGATGAGTTCGGTCATGATTTTTTCAAGATCAATGGGATTTGGTATCCCATTATACATACACAAGATGTCTCTGATTAGTATTTCTAATCCATTATGAATTGATAAAAAGAACAAATAGAGATATAAATTTTCAGTTTCATGGTAAATGAAAGGGATGTGTAAACATGAGGTGCTCAAGACCTAATCTGTGATTTCTAGGTGGACAATCTATGAAATATGAAAGATGATCCCAATTCCATGGGTTATTGGGGTAATGATATTTTAGTCCTTTGATAAAGAATGGCAATGGATGATTTCCTAAAACTTTGACACCCTATAGTGGGGACATATTAATCATGAATGCATTTTTATGACATAATGAAATTTTCCATTCCTTGTTGTTTATGTCATATGTTAATGACACTACTCTTGATTTGACATAATTTTTGGTTGTGTTGCCCAAAGTGGTTGGATATGTCCCCTAATCTAACATTAACCATTCATAATATGGGATGTAAGGGTTAACTAGATAGTCAATTGAACCCAATGAGAGTGAGTAATAGGTATTTTACTATATAAGTCTAGCATAGATGCAGTCAAGGGTGTATTTGTATTACTATCAATGGTGGGGATAAACCTTGGTTTGAAATAATCGGTGTCACTACATAATTCTTAATGGAAGGAGTCAAGTCACATGTAGTTCTGACAAGAAATATCACTACATAACTCTGACAAAAACATGTCTGGGAGGGTATTTTTATATTTAATTATTGTGAATAAAACAGTGATTATAGATTCACGTGTCAATAGAAATCATTTTATAACATCAATTAATACATTTGTATTTATGTTATGGGAAAACTCCATGTAGGTATGAACCATATGTTGAGGGGTATTATTCTCATTTATCTTATTACATATACCTAGGATTGGAGATCTCTGAATCTCTATGTATCTTGTGATAATATAAATAATTATACACAGTAGTTTTGAACAAGTAACTCTCTATATAAGTCTATCCAATACATGAATGAGGAATTTTTCCTATAGATTATTTTAAAAAACCAAGGACTGGATATCTAGGAAACACTATGTATCCAGTGATAATAGAAAATAACCCACATGTAGTTATTGAATTAGAAAAATTAAACAATGTTTTGACCCATATGCATAGGGGGTATTATTCCGATTTATTATTATATCTGGTCCTAGGATTGGAGATATGGGCATCATAAAAAATACCTTGATTATAATAATCAAACCACATGTATTATTGAGAAACCATGTAGGTGAAAATCATCCATCACGGTTCTAGGTTCCCAAAGGTGGAAATATTTTACTCTAGACCCATGTCTAGGGATCTAAGAGTCACATTATTTCATACCACGGTAGGTATCAGGCCATATATAGTTATTGAATGGAGGTGTGGTGGGAAAACAACACCAAGGGTAGTGGTCCTATCAGGTGGGGTATATGTTTATCCATAATTTAATTTCATGTAAGACTCATAAACCTTGCAATTTATTTTCATGTGGTAATGACCTGTTGTGTTCCTTTTGAGGTCATGCACCAGGACCATTCTGACCTTGTCATGAACTGATATATCTTGATCATGTGGGATATCCATTACCAAAATTCCAAGGCTTATGTGAGATATTTTCTGTGTGATAAATATGAAATTCAACAAGGCATCTCTCACCAAAATGTGAAAACTATTGAATTTTTTCATGAAAATTTTGAGTAATGTGAGGGAATACCAAAATATATTATCTATAAATCCATTAAAATCTCACTTGAATGAGAATCAAGTAATAATTAGTTATAGAAATCATTTTAGTTTAGCTTCTTGTAGGAATATAATAGGAGAATCGTTACTAAAAACAAAATATAAATGACATGAGTAACTTGATATAGTAGTCACTACATATTATGTGATGGTAGTCATCAAGAAACATGTTGTTCATGAAAAAATGCAGTATAATTCCATGTGTTACGGACGTCAGATGTGTCTTTTAATGTTTTGTTATAAGTATTATGGTCACCCTATTTGAAAAAGAGTGGTTAAACATTTGCAAACAGTCATATGTCTTGCAACAAGAATGAATATATTGGGGATTGACATAAGATATAGGATTCATGAATTACTATGTTTCCCATGGTGGAAGGAATCAAGACAAAAAGATTTCACGGTCGTGGAGGATCCCCATTTGGGTATGTAAATCACGCAGGAAAATGGGGAACTTTATTTCCCTTTTGAAAAAATTACCTCATGTGCAGTGAATCATCGGTGATAAGACAATTCCCATTCCATTTAACATCATACTGTAAGGACATATCATGATGTTTAATTTCATGAAAATGTGAACATGGATTCTATGATGTTTTAATTATTTTTATCATTATTTTATTCATATAGACTAACATCTTATTCTTTGGATGTTAGATTTCATGTTGTATAAAGTCATACGGCCAGGAAATTTATCTATATTTTAATTCGATGTGGTTAGCATGTGTTGTCCAATTTAATGTCATGATACCTAGATTATAGTAATGAATGATGTTACATATGTAATGTATTTATTAATAATACATTCATTGGTTGTGGGATGATGAATTCCCTCTCCATTTTTTCATATGAGTAAGATAAATTGGAATAGACCATATGTATGATGTAAGGCATTTCCCATTGGGCTTCTAGAGAGGATGGTGTCATACTTGGTATCGTTGGGGTTCTAAGAACAAATACTATTTATCATTGAATGAATGAATAGAGGGGAATATATCTATTTGAGGATCATGAAATATGATTCTTATGGACTTCAAGTTTGTACAAGGTACCTAACCATTTATCATAGATATTCTCTAATTCATCGAACGACTTTAGTGGTTTTTCATCATCTATGTGTTTTCCACCGACATCAATTCTAGGTGAGGAAAATAGGAATTATATGTGACACACTACATTGGTTACACACATCAATTAATACTGAAATCCTTATGTAACATTACTCCTAGTGATATGGTAGGCCCATAAAGCATAGAGGAGCTTGTTCAGCCATGGCCTATTAACCTTAATCACCACATTTTGGAGTTTCTTTGACATAGTCTAATTTAAGGCCTCTATTTCTCCATTCTTCACTTCATGGAATATGGATGAATTTTTATACAATATGTTTTACTCTTGGTAACATTTCATTAACTCATTAGATCTGAATTCAGTTTTGTTTTCCATCAATATCATGTGAGGGACTCGAAATTTGTTGATGACGTAGGACACCAAAAATTTGATGTTATTGTACATGCTAAATTCCAAGATGGATATTTCATTATACCATTTATATAATAATCCATTTTATGTAATTATGTGAATGAAATAATTATCAGTGGATGGGGGGTTATGGACCCAAATCATCTCTTCCCACATGGAAAAATACATAGAAAATTTATATGTATGTTGAAATAATTTGAGCTGATAGTTTAATTTTTCATGCATATTGAATTCCTGACATATTCATGTAAATTCCATACAGTCCAATATCAATTTTTTTCTATAGTAACCATGCGTCTTGATTTGGTGGGACATTCTGTTCTTGGATTGATGAGTATTGCGTGATCTTGTATGGAATTCTATCATTATTATGGGCATATCTATTTATATAATACGTGAGAGGATTATTTCATTGGGGAATCTCTTTTAGAGGGTATTTTTCATTTGACATATCCTAATGGGAGATGTTCTATTTGAGGCTCTAGATTCATTCTCATATGACCTGGTTTGTTGGAATATTTCCATTTTGGAGATAATAAATCATTTTCTTCATCTATCCAGGTGTGCAAACCAGTTTATCATGATATGGTGGGTGTTGATTTGATTGATATATTCCATGTCCTAGATGATGAAATATGATACCATCAATATTATCTTGATGCGTAAAACATCTGAATCATTATCAATATTGGATATAACTGTAGATGAATAACCCAATGCATTTTCATGAGTAATTTTTACCTAGGGACATGATGCAATGTGGGTATAAAAAGGATATCTCACTTCAGCCCTCTAACATAGTTGGTGAGATGTGGCAATTATACTTTTTTTGATTGAAAATTCACCATTGATATACATTATCACTAACTTTGAGTCCTCACTTGTTTTTAGGTAGGCTGTCCATAACTATAAATGTTGTTCCTAACATGCGATTAGGTCATGATAATCTATTTAATTATTACGAATTTTTTCAAATAATGAGAAATTGTAGAGAAATTGGTTTTTTGAGAAACCAATATAATCCCTAATTCAACTTCATTGAGCCTTGATTTTTCCAGTTTCTTATTGGTAGGACTTCTGATGGAACTATTTAAATATATCTTCCTCATTTGGGGAGTGTCATGGGCATAAAAAAACCTCTTAATCTAGAATTTCAGTGCCCACTAGTGCACTTTCTATGGTGGGTTATACCACAAGGAAATCATCTGGGGACTTCCCGTTAACATAATTCTATGACATGTAATAAATTTCCTACTATTGTATGATAACTTCCCATTGGTTCATCTACCTTGTCTAAATGGGATGACTACAGATTTAATTGATTCAAAATATAAGAGTGAAAGTGTGGTATTTTTGGTAATGTAAGTAATATCTATAATTCTGTGATGAAATTATTAATGCAATAAAGTTCTTCTTGACATATGAAGGACAAGTATTAGTACCCATAATTATTTAGGTGAGGTAGTAGATAATATTTTTATTCACCACATTAGTTTTTGTGAGATTAGAGCACCAGTTTATTATTCCACAGAGTCCATAAATAAGATTAGTTTATTTCATTCCATTGGTGGCATCAAGACCATTGTGTGTTTTAGGGACTGATTGCGACACTTAAAGGATTCTTGGTTGTCCTTATACCATTGTTATTATACTCCCATCTTAATTAGACATGTAAAGGGTGATATTTACTCACCAAGTTAGTTTTAAAATTCCCAGTACATGTTAGGTACCATGGTACCCCTCAGTTATTTGAGTTTCTAAAATGGTATAATTTACATGATTTCACTAGTATTTTGAGTTATAGATAAAATCAAGGGTTTCATACCATAGATATAAGGATTTTCATTGATTTTACCATTAAATATCTATTAATTGGGTACATTTTCCTATTGTAATGTCACAAATTTATGAAAATTTTGTCAATATATTTGAGGTTATCACTTCACATTGAATATTTGACCACCATGTTTTTTACAAAATAGTTTTTTAATCCACCCAATAAGATATTAAAGAAATGATTCATGGACTGATAAATTGTATAACTAATAAAGAATAAATTAAATGGCATAACCAAATAGACAGAAACTCACGGGGTTCTGTAAAAAGTTTTTAGTTGACATCTTTATTTGATTATAAACTTATTGCCCATACCTAACGTAAAGGTTATGGAAGAAAATAGTTTCATCAATCAAATTTTCATTGATTGAAAATGTGAAATAATTGACCAATCAGTGCTTATTATATCGTTTGAAATTGAGGTAGACCTAATTATACCCATTCTATTTATTGGGAATGATGATATTGGTGATGCATAATGGGTATTGTTCCCCCCAGATAAATTTTAAATTGAATAATTTTTCAACATCTAACTCTAAATTAGTATCAAGGGAGAGGTATATCCTCCTTTCATCCTTATTGAAACTTATATTTTCATCAGGGTCCCTCTGATTTAGTGTGGTCAGATTATAGTTGAGCCCATGAATTTTCATATACTCTCAAGAAAACACATATTAATAATTCTTTTGAAATTCAATGTACATCTCTTTACACATAAGAGGCATAGATTCTAAAGTTGTTTTATGTCATGATCCATCTAATATTCCCATATTAACATGCAAGAGCACATCTATAGTGGTCAATACGCCTTCCTCAATTGTGGGAGGGGGTGTTCTTGAAGTCACCATCTTCATCGTACACATTTCCTTCAATATGGGACTTTTTATATATGGTAGAAAATATGGGGACATAAAGGTAATTTTTAGGATAATAAAATACCATATTAGTAACATTTTCATCTTAAAGTACTAGATCCATAGTATAATGATTCTGAAGCTGATTATTTTATTTTACACTCTCATATGGGAAAGGAGAATCTTGGACATCTTGTATTAAGTATTATTCCTCGATAAAAAGTATTGGTATCAAATAATTGATGTTTGTAAACTCTAGTTACTCATAGGGCTGACACCCAAGCCATTGGGGAATTCATATTCTATCATATCACTCATCTTTAGTTGTTTCCCTCCTTTTTATAAAATCCAAATGCAGTATACACAGATCCAAAAGACCAGAAGGGATAGTTTTCATCATGATATATTCAAACCATCCCATCAATTGATTATTTATAAAATAGGTGAAATATTGATGGTACCACCATGTGGCTATGAGTCCATGGTCATCTCAAAAAGACACTATATGTTCTGTCTTACTAGATAACTATTATCTTAGTGTTAAATGTGATATCCCCAAACTAATCATTGAGCATGATCTACCTGAGAGGCATTTTATCGCACTTATTATACCCTTGGGTGATTATATTTGTTGAAGATAATTCATTCCCACTATATCCAAAATATTGAAGGCTTCGATAAAAGATGAAGTTGATCAAAAAAAACTTTTACAATTTGATCCCTTTAGATGTCATCATTATCCAAACTTCATGAATCATTTTGTGTTATGATGTGTCCATAGACAACCTCTAACTTATACTGGTATATAAATTGGATGGAGACATTGAATTTTTCAAGAATAGTCTCCACTCGAGACTACATAACCACAAAGGCTTTAATCGTAATGTCCTGTGGACTCTTGGGGGTTTCAGTTAGTGTCACTCTATGTTATTTTGAAATATAGAGAGAATTGATGATTGAGTTCTTGTAACGGAAAACCACATACTCCTTAAGAAATTCATAATTTTATGAAAGATGTGTAATCTTCTTGATGTTGGGATAATAATTATTGTGTGTCTCATGAGTTGAGGTGTTATAGGTGGACAGGTTTGGTGCTTGTGTAGTGGTTGAGGGAGAAGTTTTTACTAATGGTGGAGGTTGCACTAGCCTTCCCCTTTATCTATGGTGATTATATAATCACTTCTATACTAGTATATCAAGTAATACTCTATGTTTAAATGACCCGTGGATGAATGTTGGACACCTCGATGTTTCTATTTGTCCACAAGAGTGATTTACAATGGTTTTTAGTGTATATTTCATCTATAGGGGGTGACTGAGATATTGGTAACAATCATGTGATCATTGTCCCATGCATCCTTTTGTTTTGTGCAATCAGCATCCATCTCCCATACCCAGTTAGTGTAACTCCTATTCAGAGTAATAGTCCTCATATGGGAAGGTTTAATCTAATTGTACAAAATTACAACACCAAAAATGAGATCTTAAAATGTTTAGGTATTCATTTGGTAGGGTGGTTCCTATTCTATAGACATCACATTAAATAACTCTAAATGAGTATGAGCTTTGGTTGGGGATGATTCTGAATATTCCTATTATATCTCTTCCTATGTCAGCTAGTTATTTAAACCTCCAAAAAGAATATTATATTTCACCTACCAAGGTGAAAAAATCATCATGGTTATTCAAAGTTATGTTTTTATGGTGACATAAGATCCGTCTCCTAATTTTTGTGACTTTTATCTACCATACATTTATGTGTTCCTAGTTGGTAGTTCCTTCCCCTCAACCTATTATTTTGTCAGAGAAATATTTACAAAAGTCTCCAAGTTTGGGGGATTTTATAAAATTATATTTATATAATCATACATTAATTAGATGATGTATTTGAGGAATATGAAATCCTAGATGGTGTGACTGAACATCAAATAAAAATTGATGTAGTTTATATAATCATTGTTTTCGGCCTCATTTGTTTTCTTGGGATTTGGAAACATGGGTATGGAATTTTTTATGTATTTATATAAATAACTAGGGAATTATTCATTTTAGAATAAGTATAAATTATCCATTGATTCCATCAATAATTTGGAAACCCAGATCACTCTTCATTTCTAGGTGAGAGGGATTTTGTTTTCACTGACGCATAATTGGAGGTGATTGGTGGTTTGAGGCATGATAGGTTTAAACATGGGAATGGATAATGGTTTGAGTGTAAAAGTGGTAGTCTCTAACCTTTTGATCCATTTCCTCATTTTCGAGTTATTTTCCATGATTATTCTCTTGTTTTCTAGTTGTAATCATCCTGAGGGTATAAGATTTCTTCGAATTCATGAAATCTTCATAGATATTGCATCTCGACAAGGGGTATATGTTGCTCATCCGAGATATTTCATCACTAAATTCCAAATATTTATCTTTTTACAGGGGACAGTTAGGTAAAAAATTCAATGCTTTTCATATGGCTAGGTAGATGAAAGCCTCTCAATTTTTACTGTTTTTAAATTTTTAAGTCGAATGTCATTGTTTTCCTCATCTTAGAGCATAACAGATAAATTAATTTATAACAATGGTACATCCATCCGGAAAATGATCTTGTTATATGTTTGGTTTTCCAATCACAGGATGTACCTATGAGATTCTGTAAAAAGCACCTCAGCTTGGTCAACATCTAATTTTCTTGAGTGCCCATCGTTGCACCACATCGGGAGCCAATGTGAGTTAGAAGTTATTCTAGATCTCTCATGCCATAAAAAGTAGAAATAGATAGATTTATAAAAATGGGTGGTGGGTAAGGTGTTATCCACCCATCTACGGAATATATTATTTTCATGTTTTACAGGGGTATGTATCCGTTCCATGGATTCCATCAGAGAAACCAGTGGCTCAATGGAATTGAGTGGTTCAAAAGGTACTTTTGTATAAGACTCCTTATTTAAATAGGTATTGGGATATTACTGATGATATAATACAATTTACATATCCAATTGTTTTTATATATTTTAGTACATAATGACCACTTCAGAGGTGGGGAGGTTGTCACCGAATTAGGGAAAAGTCATATTCATCTATGAATTCATCATTATTATTGACCAAATAGTGGACTCATATCTGATATGATTCTCATATTCTACTCTTAATGAAATATTACTTAGTTTCTATTTTTTGGGTGCATGTATATTTTTCTCACTATAGAGATGATATCCCAAGGAAATATTTCCCCAACACTTCCCCCAATTAATTTTTCCAAGGTTATTAATCTCATTCTTATACTATGACAACTACACCTTGATGGAAAGAATTACTAAAAATGAAGGGGATGTGTGTGATATGACCACTTATTTAATTTTTTTCTAAAGTAGTGTTTCACTTTATAGGTGGAAAATTAATATTAAAAGGTTCCATGTTTTGGAATCACCCATGTTTCTATGTATCTGAAGCTTCAATTGTTGCATCTATATCACCCAATTCTAGAGGTATTTTTCCATAACGAGTGAATCTAAATTTTCCCCTTGATCCAAATTTACTGTTTTGTGGATGATGAATCCATTCACATTTTTTTATTGGGAAATTCTTGTGGTCCAATTATATTCAATACAATAGGGTTGCTCTGCAGAGTGTTCATTCAATTCATTTGTCAAACCACTATCCATATTTGACGTTTTTGTCTTGTGATGCCAACTTGGATTGATGACTTTTTCCATATGTTCCAACTATATTAGACATTGATTTGTGAACATAATGTATTTTCCTATCAATATTAATGAATGTACCCTAAATTGAATATGTTCATCCAGCATCAAGAGAAAAGGTAATGCATGATATTCATCTCAAGATCCACTAGAATAATAAATTGAAAAGTGTTTAAGGGATAGAATGTGTTTGGGAGGTATTTTATAAATACAAATATATATATATCAATTTCATTTTACAATTAACTATAATAACATTCCACCACCTGGTTAAGCTAAACAAATTTCATCTCGGGGTAATCTATTGACTATGGAGAAGGGTTTTTGGTAGTTTACGGGGAACTATAAATGGTTGAAACTGATTTTTCAATAACCTCTATATATAAATGTGGAAATGTATTATGAACCTTCTTATATTAAGTGTTTCAGGAAAAGGGAATATTTCATAGTACGAAAGAGATATCATTATTGGGAGGTTGACCTTGCCAGATGTTCTAACTATAGTCTGTATAATCATTCAAAAAAACTACAATGAAGAGGAATATCATAATAATTACCACCTTATTCATCAATTAAATATTTGAAATAACATTGATGTGTTTTTTATATGTTTCTCACAATATCATGCACACTATCATTGTAAAAATTAGGGATATGAGGGGCATTCTACATCATGAAAAAAATACTTCAACCAACCTTCTAGGTTTGTGAAAAAATATGAGCCTACTTTATAATGGATACTGTAATATTTTGAATAACATGTACTAAAATGGGCATATGATACAACATCTAATATGATTTTGGAGAATATTTATTACTGTCATGAATATTTCCATGATAGTGGGTGGTTATTGGAATATGCCTATCAACTAGGGTCGAAATGGGGATATGCTCCTGGTTCAAATATTCATTCCACATCAGAATTGGTTAAGGGAAAATTGGAATGGTATAAGGGATATGAGCCTTATTTTATATGCCCTTTTAAGGATTTTGGTGAAGTTAATTCTTTAATCTATGTTGAGATGTGATCAAGGCTTCTATAAGCTGATAGAATATCCTGAGTAAAAATAATAAATGAAATATGAGCCTATCTTATGGTGTGTGATGGTCTCACATGGTGGGACCCATTTTGAGTGGGGATATGATCATGATCATATTCTTTTATAGTATTATAAAATTGTTGTTTTAAATGTATATGAACCTACCCTAACTCATGGGATGATCTCACATCATGTGCCTCAGCTGAAATGGGAATATGACACCAGTACGGTGCCATTGGAGTATGTCACTGATCTTTTTCGAAAAGAAAGTGTGCTTGTCCTAATGAATGTTCTTCTCACACTTGTGGATCCCTATTTGGATTGGGGATATGAACCCGATCATATTCTTCATCTTCTACATAAATTTTAAGATAATCTTCCAAGATGAGATCAATTATGGACACTTTCTCTAGAGCATCCACATGTTTATGTTGATCAGAGTGTTTTTATTCACTAAATGTATTGATAGGAATATGTTCATGTCCATGTATTTGTACCTGTTAATGAAAATGGAAACATAGTTACTCATCTATTATAAGAATGTAGTGACATATTTTCAAAGTGCACAATGTAATATAGGTGTACAAATATTTTGTCACTAGTATGTAATTGTTGAAATCTTCACTAGATGTGGGATTATAATCACACTCCATTACTCCCTTTAAATTAGAATATTATGATGCTCTTGATAAATGGGTGTAGGGACTTGAACATCACCCATTAATTATACATGAATATTCCCAAATACTTGATCCAAGTGAGCATGTAGATGATCCAAGTCACTAGATACCATAAGAATATTAAACTAAACTTCTTAAGTGGAAGGGGAAATGCGGTGACTATTTGTTATGAAAATCATCCCACATCTAATGTGATATAATTAATTCCCATCCGTGGGATAAAGAGGTGGAAATCAGTCATGTGGTACCCTCCGCAGATGAATGAGTGGAAAAAGTAGGATAACACATGGGTTAGTGGTCAACATGATCCCTAATAAGTGGATAATGAAATGTAAGGGAGTCAGGGCTGACTCATTAATTCATATTTTATAGATACATAAGTTGATGATTGTATCTATTCAAGAATAAGATTCTGAAATGATTTGATGTGGAAATGACTACCGCTGTCATTGTTTCATCTTTCATAAGATAATGTAGAATCATCGGTTTAATTGTTTTGAGAGAGTTTTGTATAAAATCATTAGTCAAGATTGTACCATGTCAGTGATATTATTGGACTATTTAATTCTCCAAATGATGGTGAAGGTGTAAAGTGGGTTTGGTTGTCTTTCGACATATAGAGGTTGAGACCTGTAGGGTTTGTGACCTGTATGAGTTGAAATCATAGCTGACCTTCTAAAATTGTCATTATATAAAGACATGATCTTAGGTTGTGGTTTTGTTTGTGAGAGTATTATCTACTATCATTAATATAAAAATGAATAATTAAATAAATGTTTTAATCATATCTATTATGATACTTTCTCAATTAGATAAGCATACAAAGGTCAATTTTATTTTTTATTCTTTGATCATCCATTTCACTCAGATAGATATGTCACAATGAGGATATACATAATTAATAAGAACACCTATTTTATTTGGTAAACCTATCATTTGTTTCATTTGAGAGACTAATATCAGGTTCATGATATTTTTTAGGAAATATGTGGATAATTCACCAAAATCGAGAGGCATGGCTCCCAATCCCATTAATGTTTCAATTATTCTATCATTAAATGATTTCTTACTAGGATAAAAACTTTTTTTGTAACACCCCAGGTAAATAAAGAATATGAAATCATTATATTTATCCATACTTGTGAATCAAATATTAATATTACTTTAAAGGGGATGCAATGATCGATGGCGTACCCAATACGCAACAACGAGTTTCTTGGGAATCTTACGTTGCACTCTAATAATAAAATAATAGTATTTTAAATGGCAGTTAATATGTAGCCGTTGTATTGGCGAGAATGGATATAAATAACTAAAATATGATTATATATGTTTTTAAATGTTTTTACATTTATCCAAAGGCTTAAAATACGGAAAGAATTCAATTTTAGGCTTTTATACCCTAATTTTAACTAAAGGTTCACTTATCACCTTCTGATGGCGAACTGTAATTAAATATAGTTTTGATCACTCTTATACATTCTATTGGACCAAATAAAACTCTTCTATAGGATCGGGACATCAAATTTTACTTTGTGTAAATTTTTGGTATTTTTCCGATAAAGTTCATTTTTTTAATGAATAGTGTAAAATGTTGTATTTTAATTCAAAACCTCTTTTCAATCTAATTTATTTATATGATTATATTATCATTTTAATTGTTTTTAAAGTGAAATTAGAAAATATTTTTACCATTAAATCCAATAGTGGTCGTTGGAGTTAATTTCACTTTGAAATCGGACTTAAACTAGTGTCAATCTTTTGATACTTAATCTTTCATAAAAACATGCTATTTTCTCTGACAGCGAGAATTAATTATTAAATTAATTAATTTGACTTATATGTTTTGAATTTTGTAAAGTATACTTCATTTTTGATTTCATAATATCAAATATTTCTTAGGGTGAATTTTTGGAAATTTTCTGAAAAACTTCAATTTTTGATGAATAGTGAAACCACTAAGTGGTACTTATAAAAACTGATTTTCCGTTTAAATGAAATTTAGCCATCATTGTGTTTTGATTTTACAAAATCTGACATACATGGTTGTCATTAAAAAGTAAAATGTGGTTCAATGGGATAAAAATAATTTTTTGGTGAATAGTAACTTATTAAGTTTTTAATCGCGATTACTGGTAATTAGTGTAGTTTAAGGTAAAAATAATGCTTTAATAAAATGAGATGAGCTTGACACATGTCCTAACCCTATTGGTTGTGTCATGGCCGACCAAGACAACCCATGGAGCCACTTGGGTGAGATAATGACTTTAATGCTTTTTTTTAATAAAGGTGAAAATGACACTAACATAAATTGTTTTACAAAATCAATTTTTAGAAGGGGTTATACTAATCATATTTTTGATTATAAATATTCATTAGAAATCTAAAAATATTTTATACATCATAGTATTTTTTTATAATTTTTAGACTTTATATAAATTAAATTATTTATGACATCATGACGATGCAGCGATGACTTCATTATTTAACGATTTAAATAAAATGGAAATATAATGTAATATCTAAAACCTACACATGTCCAAAACCTATTGGATGGGAATATTTCGAAGCCTTATCATTTTATCTTCGAAATATATCAATGTGGGACCTTATAAATTCGAAACACTTTTGAAAATAAAATAATAGTTTCATGATTTCCAAAAGTGCCCCTCCTCTCCTCTTATAAAAGGCCCCCACCTCTACCACATTTCACACACTACTCAAGCCTTTGGCTTGGCCATACCCTGCCCATTTACTCTCTCAACATCCCTCCCCTCAACCTACAGGATTCCCTTTGGGCATAATCCTTTCAAAGGAAGCCTTTAGGCTCAAATCAAAAGGAGTTACACTTTTAAAGGTAATTCATTCTCTCTTGTTCATTTGTTTTATTTTGCTTCTCCAGCCCCCTAAACTCTTTTTATTCATTTTTTTTGTAACAACTCCAGTGTCTTCAATATACAATGATGTGTTTATAAGAAGGATTCGATCTACAATTACACACACCTACATCTAATGGTTAAAGAACATACGGTTTCCGTGGGTGGAGAATTTCTGCCTCACGATACGATGATTGTTCAACACTCATATAACACCTTCAAAGGTGGCCATTAAGATGTCACTATATTTATATATGATATATAATATGTTTATGTTTTACTTAAGCTTCTGTATTTTTCATTTGTGGATTACCTTTATGGCTTCCATTATGGGTATACGTGATATCTTCATTTAAGGAAGTGTGGACTACCGCCCCCTCAATGTGATGTGATTCGTTAATGCCATATGTGGGAAGTATAAAGGATGGATTTAAAGTTATTATATATGATGTTATAATAGAATTATAATATACCTCTATATCATTATTATTTATTTCCATTAAAGTATGAGATGGAAATGAAAGTAGCGTTCATGCGTACGTACGGCTTACCATCTCCATGAACGGTGCATTTCATTTATTACCTCTAAATGATTATGTAATATTATAAATACATGTATATGATGGATATATATGATATATATTCTATCCAAATCAGGAATTTCATTCTGTACATAAAGAACCTTTGACCACACGAACAACATGTAATTGTAAGAAGTCCATTTTCGACTTAAGAACCAAATATCGACAAAACAAACATTATTTACTTAAATGGTTACATAATGTTTATAACATGACAATAAGTGATATAGAAGGAATAATGAAATTTAAAAAGGTTATTAATCAAGTATAAATTAACTCAAGTTTATTATTCAGGACGTTAAAGAACGATCGAGTCAAGTCGGACCCGAGGTAAGGGATCTTACTCCCCTCTTTTTTAAGTACACTATTTTATGTCATTCCTTCTAAAGCTCATCGTTCTTGTTTTTTGGATGTTATTTTATATTCATCTTTCTGTAAACTTTATGTTGATGTGATGAGAGACCCTATTTCCTCTCATCAATCCATTTTGGATGTTTTAAGTGGCGCCGTTAGGCTGCCGAGTTTTCGTAAAATATTTTTCATCCCACTTTTATTCCCGTGAGATTTATGCTACATTTGCCACAATTTCCTTTGAGTGGTTTATGTACTGCACACTATTACACTAATTTTGTAATATAATTCCATTTATGGGTATTTACATATTCATTGTATGACACTTCTTCAATGGGGTGTACTTTTCGAAAGTTACCCAAGTCGGTAAGGGAACCTTTCACCCTCCTCTTTTTAAAAGACTTCATTTGTTATGTCTTTTAATTCACATACTATTATGTTGGGATATGTTCTTCTATATCCTGATTAATGTAAATTTTATGTCCAAGTGATGAGATCCCCTTTTTATCTCTCATCAACTCATTTTATGAATTTTTGAAGTGACGCTGTTAGGCTGTCAAATTTTTGCAAGGGAACTTCTTAGCCCCAATTTGATTCTTTGGGATAAACTTGTACTCCTTGAATATGTTGTTCTATGAATATGTGTGAATAACCTCTGATTGTTTTACACATAATATCCACTTATATTTGTTGTATTAGTTTGTCACACATAATTATGTAATTGATTTATCCTTAAACAAAGGATACCATATTTGTAAGGGACTTCGTCTCAATCTCCTTTCATTGAGGCATATTTCGTTTTATAGACAACTTTTTTTTATATGGTGTATAAACCCCTTTGACTTTTACTTTTATACAAAAGGAATCTTTTTCTACGAACCATTTTAAAAAACGGCAAAAAGAAATGTTTCTTTTAACGTATGCGGCGACAACGAGCTTTTCCGCCGCCGCGAGTATTATTTGACTTTGGCTCCCTCAACAAGCCATAATGTTTTTAAAATAAAATAAATACCATATACTTTTTTTTATTTCGGTATTGAAAATGTTTTTGATAAAGGATTATATTATTTCAATATATTTAAATGATATATTGTTATTGAAATGTGGAAAAGTTATCATTCCTTTATGTTGGTTTTATGTGTTACGATTTTATAATGGTACTTGGACATTATGACGAGTGGTGCCGTGAATACTAGGACGGGTGGTTACGTTATAACCTCCAATGCATTGGGTATGGAAGTCGGCCGTATGGCTATTCCATTAAGTATGTATGTAAATTGGACGTATGGTTATTCCATTAAGTGATATGTGTGGGAGTCGACCGTATGGTTATTCTACTCTAGTATGTTTATGTCCCAAGTTACCTTTATATATGTTATGTGTTCTTTATATGGGTTTTATGGTAATCCTTTGGTTACAAAAAGGTAAGTAATGATATTTTATTCAGTGAAGAGTTTTTACTACTTCATAAAGGTGAAAAGTATTACTTTGATAATGTATACATGGTTTACATTTTGTTTTGATAAACTAACAGTTTTTATTCTTTGTGTATCCCTTACTGAGTTTTTATGCTCATCCCAAGTTTTTGAAATGTTTTTCATAGGACATAGCATGGAATAGGGTCAAGGATGGGATCAACGGAATGTCATGCTACCTAAAACATGAAACTAGACATGTTTCTTTTTAAGAGTTTTTATTTTATGGAAATTTAGTAGAAGAGTCTACTTTGTAATCTTTTGAGATGTAATAGTTATGTCCTAATTCTCTAAAACTCTAAACCTGAAAAGATCCTCAACGTGAATTATTCATTTAGTTCAATTTTAAGTAAGGTTTAAGGCTGGGGCCTTATAGTTGGTATCAAAGGTCAGTTTAGATATCTTTAGAGGTTAGGGTATTCTTTAAGCATAAGTGACATTACCATAATGGTTGGGATTTCAGACAGAGTCCTATTTTTAGATAAAGTGAATGAGTAAGAATATTTATGTTTTTATCTTCCTCATTAATACATGATGGTTTTGTTGTTATACTCACACTTACCCTTTTTGGTTTTAGTAAATGGCTGGATCTAGCAGGCACCAAGGTAACGGTGAATGTGAAGGAAACTGTGACAGTTTTCTGAGCGAGCAACTGAATGATATGGGAGATGTAATGAGAACTCTTGTGTTTATCCTCAACCAACTATCTGGAGTTATGATTGACCACCTAAACCTTGGTGATTTCTATAAGGCATCATATATGTGAGAAACAAATCCCTATGGAACTACAGGCAATAATCATAAAGGTAAGTGTGTTCAAAAACCCATGTGTCAAAGATGTGGAAAGAAACACCTTGGAAAATGTTTCAAAGGGACATAAATATGCTATAGATGTGTAAATGAAGGTCATAAAGAAAGAACCTGCCGTGGAAAAAGGAAGCATCCAGTTGACTCGAGGAAAGGGAAAGAAGTTCTTTCTGAGGGATCAATTGAATGTTTTAAATGTGGTGTGCATGGTCATTATGCAAACACATGTCCCATGAATAAGTTTTGTGAATTGGATCACCACGATCATACAAATACTCGTTTACCAATACCTAATGCCATTCCGATTGTGGATGAAGAAACCGATAATGACCAATCAATGGTATTGATTATTTCTTAACTTTTGTTTTCTATTTTGGGATCTTAGGATATGATTCATGATTTTTTTATAGGAAAGAGGTATTTCAGAATAAGTTGGAAAGGAATTGTTAATGGATTATGAAGAATATTGAATGAGTAAGAAGTCAACATATAAGGGCTTCAAGAGTTATGGTGAAATTCATAAGATTATTAAGTGTCTTTTGATGATGGGGAACATTAGAAAACTTTTTATAGTATGTGTAACACTGATGTTTAATATATGGAAATTTTATTCAAGGAATAGTTATCTTTTCTTTTGTGGACATAGTTATAATGAACCATTTGGGTTTATATGATCCTTACTTTTGAGGTAATTATGGGTTACTATATGTTATGATTGAAGTGAAAGGCATGAGATAAAATTGAGGTTAAATTATGTTATGGTTATTCTTGATGATTTTATCCTTTTTGGGGAACGATTTAAGAATTATATAGTTTTGGAAAAAGGACAACACGCAGACCGTGTGACAACCCGTCGCGTCGGACAAAGCCGCGGGAATCGAACCCACAACCAAAGTGTGATTGGTATTTATCGCCTACCACTAGACTACGTAAAGTCCCTAGTTAGTTTGACTGATTATTTTTAGTTATATGATTTTACGAATTAAGAGTAAGTTGATTTTGGGTTATTTATGAGAATGATTGACCTATCATGGAGGATATGTGATTAGGTTAATTACTTTTCAATACGAGATTTTGGAGAAACTGATGTTGTTTGGAGATAAATGTTACGATTTAACTTGGAAGACTATGTGACTAAATCCTTCAAATGTTTGGGTTTCAATCTTAGATTGGTTTACTTTGAGGAATTTTATGGACAAATTGTTTATCGGATGGTCCTCGTTGATCTTTGGGTTTTGTTGGACAAATTTTGGAGATTAAGAATAGATTTTCTTTCTAATGGGTTATCCTTTTCTAGGTTATCTGATCTTGTAATAATATTTTGGGTTTTTGTTTTGGTTAAATTCTAAAGACATGGGAAGTATATAGTTCTCTTTTTTGGGTTAGGTAATTCTCTAGAAGTTGATTATAGTAATCTTAAGGTGAACACGTCTCCCTAAATACTCATCTTTTGGAAAAAAATATGAGTTTGTGTAAGGAATCTAATAAAAGTTGAAAGTCAACATGATAAGTGATTATGTTTCCTTATTAATAAATTCCTCAATAAAAAGTAACTTAAAACAAAAATGTTGTCTATTAACTTTTCCTATTGGGTAATCGAATACTGTTTAACCCATCACAAGTTTGTGATTTTATCATGGTTAACTTTCTCCTAAACATATTTTCTATCACTCTCCATCAGAACATGACCCTATTTTTTCTCCTCCATGTCCATGTTTTCATACTTGGAATCCTAGTATGGGTTAACTTGGGTGACCTGTGTACTTATCTTTCTTTATTTTAAAGTGACTGTTTTTCCGACTCTTCTTCCGATGTGGGACTTTCAAGGATATTTCCAAGCCCAATTTTAAAATTGCGAGGACGCAATTCCCAAAAGGGGGGATGGATGTAACACCCCAGGTAAATAAAGAATATTACATCTTTATATTTATCCATACTTGTGAATCAAATATTAATATTACTTTAAAGGGGATGAAATGATCGATGGCGTACCCAATACGCTTCAACAAGTTTCTTGGGAATCATACGTTGCACTCTAATAATAAAATAATATTATTTTAAATGGAAGTTAACATGTAGCCATTGTATTGGCGGGAATGGATAGAAATAACTAAAATATGATTATATATGTTTTTTACATGTTTTTACATTTATCCAAAGGCTTAAAATACTGAAAGAATTCTATTTTAAGCTTTTATACCCTAATTTTCACTAAAGGTTCACTTATCGCGTTCTGATGGCGAACTGTCATTAAATATAGTTTTGATCACTCTTATAAATTCTTTTCGACCAAATAAAACTCTTCTTTAGGATCCGGACATCAAATTTTTGTTTGTGTAAATTTTTGGTATTTTTCCGATAAAGTTCATTTTTTTAATGAATAGTGTAAAATGTTGTATTTTAATTCAAAACCTCTTTTCAATCTAATTTATTTATACGATTAGATTATCATTTGAATTGTTTTTAATGTTAAATTAGAAAATATTATTACCATTAAATCCAATAGTGGTCGTTGGAATTAATTTCACTTTGAAATCGGGCTTAAACTACTGTCAATCTTTTTATACTTATTGTTTCATAAAAACACGCTATTTGCTCTAACAGCGGGAATTAATTATTAAATTAATTAATGTGACTTATATGTTTTGAATTTTGTAAAGTAGACTTCATTTTCGATTTCGTAATATCAAATATAGCTTAGGGTGAATTTTTGGTAATTTTCTGAAAAACTTCAATTTTTGATGAATAGTGAAACCACTATGTGGTACTTATAAAAACTGATTTTCCGTTTAAATGAAATTTTTCCATCATTGTGTTTTGATTTTCAAAAATCCGACATACATGGTTGTAATTAAGATGTAAAATGTGGTTCAATGGGATAAAAATAATTTTTTGGTGAATAGTAACTTATTAAGTTTTTAATCGCGATTAGTGGTAATTAGTGTAGTTTAAGGTACAAATAATGCTTTAATAAAATGAGATGAGCATGACACAGGTCCTAACCCTATTGTTTGTGTCATGGCCGACCAAGACAACCCATGGGTTGATTTAGGGGACCCCATGGAGCCACTGGGGTGAGATAATGACTTTATTGTTTTTTTAAATAAAGGTGAAAATGACACTAACATAAATTGTTTTACTAAAACAATTTTTATAAGGGGTTATACTAATCATATTTTTTATTATAAATATTCATTAGAAATCTAAATATATTTTCTACATCATAGTATTTTTTTTATAATTTTTAGACTTTAAATAAATTAAATTATTTATGATATCATGATGATGCAGCGATGACTTCATTATTTAACGATTTAAATAAAATGGAAAGATAATGTAATATCTAAAACCTGAACATGTCAAAAACCTATTGGATGGTAATATTTAGAAGCCTTATCATCTTAAATTCGAAATATATCAACGTGGGACCTTAGAAATTCGAAACACTTTTGAAAATAAAATAATAGTTTCATGATTTTCAAAAGTGCCCCTCCTCTCCTCTTATAAAAGGCCCCCACCTCTACCTCATTTCACACACTACTCAAGCCTTTGGCTCGGCCATACACTGCCCATTTACACTCTCCACATCCCTCTCCTAATCCTAGAGGATTCCCTTTGGGCAGAATCCTTTCAAAGGAAGACTTTAGGCTCAAATCAAAAGGAGTTACACTTTTAAAGGTAATTCATTCTCTCTTGTTTGTTTGTTTTATTTTGCTTCTCCAACCCCCTAAACTCTTTTTATTCATTTTTTTTGTAACAACTCCAGTATCTTCAATATACTAGGATGTTGTTATAAGAAGTATTAGAGCTACACTTACACACACCTACATCTAATGGTTAAAGAACATACGGTTTCCGTGGATGGTGAATTTCTGTCTCACGAAATGATGATTGTTCAACACTCATATAACACATTAAAAGGTGGCCATTAAGATGTCACTATATTTATATATGATATATAATATGTTTATGTTTTACATAAGCTTATGTATTTTTCATTTGTGGCTTACCTTTATGGCTTCCATTATGGGTATACGCGATATCTTCATTTAGGGAAGTGCGGACTATTGCACCCTCAAAGTGATGTGATTCGTTAATGCCATATATGGGACGTATAAAGGATGAATTTAAAGTTATTATATATGATGTTATACTGGAATTATAATATACATCTATATCATTATTATTTATTTCCATTAAAGTATGAGATAGAAATGAATGTAGCGTTCATGCGTAGGTACGGCTTACCGTGTCCATGAACGGTTCATTTCATTTCTTACCTCTAAATGATTATGTAATATTATAAATACATGTATATGATGGATATATATGATATATATGCTATAAAAATCAGGAATGTCATTCTGGATATAAAGAACATTTGACCACATGAACAACATGTAATTGTAAGAAGTCCATTTTCGACTTAAGATCCAAATATCGACAAAACAAACATTATTAACTTAAATGGTTACATAATGTTTATAACATGACAATAAGTGATATATAAGGAATAATGAAATTTAAAAAGGTTCTTAATCAAGTAGGAATTAACTCAGGTTTATTATTCAGGACGTTAAAGAACGATCGAGTCAAGTCGGACCCGAGGTAAGGGATCTTACTCCCCTCTTTTTTATGTACACTCTTTTATGTCATTCCTTCTAAAGCTCATCTTTGTTGTTTTTGGGATGTTATTTTATATTCCTCTTTCTGTAAAATTTATGTTTATGTGATGAGAGACCCTCTTTCCTCTCATCAATCCATTTTGGAAGTTTTAAGTGGCTCTGTTAGGCTGCCGAGTTTTCGTAAGAGATTTTTCATCCCACTTTTATTCCCGTGAGATTTATGATACATTTGCCACAATTTCCTTTGAGTGGTTTATGTACATCCCACTATAAAACTCCTTTTGTAATATAATTCCATTTATGGGTATTTACATATTCATTGTATGTCACTTCTTCAATGGGGTGTACTTTTCGAAGATACCCAAGTCGGTAAGGGAACCTTTCACCCTACTCTTTTTAAAAGACTTCGTTTGTTATGTCTTTTAATTCACATAATATTATGTTGGGATTTGTTCTTCTATATCCTGATTAATGTAAAATTTATGTCCAAGTTATGAGATCCCCTTTTTATCTCTCATCAACTCATTTTCTGAATTTTTGAAGTGACGTCGTTAGGCTGTCAAATTTTTGCAAGGGAACTTCTTAGCCCAAATTTGATTCTTTGGGATAAACTTGTACTCCTTGAATATGTTGTTCTATGAATATGTGTGAATAACCTCTGATTGTTTTACAAATAATATCCACATATATTTGGTGTATTCGTTTGTCACACATAATTATGTAATTGATTTATCCTTAAACCAAAGATACCGTCTTTGTAAGGGATTTCGTCTCAATCTCCTTTCATTGAGGCATATTTAGTTTTATACACAACTTTCTTTTATACGGCGTATAAACCCCTTTGACTTTTACTTTTATACAAAAAGAATATTTTTCTACGAAGCGTTTTACAAAACGACAAAAAGGAATGTTTCTTTTAACGTACGCGGCGACAACGACCTTTTCCGTCGCCGTGAGTATTATTTGACTTTGGCTTCCTCAACAAGCCATAATGTTTTTAAAATAAAATAAATGCCATATACTTTTTTTTGTATTTCGGTATTGAAAATGTTTTTGATAAAGGATTATATTATGTCAATATATTTAAATGATATATTGTGATTGAAATGTGGAAATGTTATCATTCCTTTATGTTGGTTTTATGTGTTATGATTTTATAATGTTACTTGGACATTATGATGGGTGGTGTCGTGAATACAAGGACGAGTGGTTACGTTATAACCTCCAATGCATTGGGTATGGAAGTCGGCCGTATGGCTATTCCATTAAGTATGTATGGAAATTGGCCGTATGGCTATTCCATTAAGTGATATGTGTGGGAGTCGACCGTATGGTTATTCCACTTAAGTATGTTTATGTCCCAAGTTACCTTTATATATGTTATGTGTTCTTTATATGGGTTTTATGGTAATCCTTTGGTTACAAAAAGGTAATTAATGATATTTTATTCAGTGAAGAGTTTTTACTATTTCATAAAGGTGAAAAGTATTACTTTGATAAAGTATACATGGTTTAATTTTTGTTTTGATAAACTAAAAGTTTTTATTCTTTGTGTATCCCTTACTGAGTTTTTATGTTCATCCCATGTTTTTGAAATTTTTTTCATAGGACTTAGCATGGAATAGGGTCAAGGATGGGATCAAGGGAAAGTCATTCTACCTAAAACATGAAACTAGACATGTTTCTTTTTAAGAGTTTTTATTTTATGGAAATTTAGTAGAAGAGACTACTTTGTAATCTTTTGAGATGTAATAGTTATGTCCTAATTCTCTAAAAATCTAAACCTGAAAAGATCCTCAATGTTAATTATTCATTTAATTCAATTTTAAGTAAGGTTTAAGGATGGGGCCTTATATTTTTACACCAAATGTTTCTTGGGGATTTATGATTGAAAATTAGGTGATGAATGTGTTTAAAAATATCTCTTGTTTAGTTTTCCATTTTTCTATCTTATATAGAAACTCTCATCAATTCACATATCTAGAACTAAGTATTGACCTTATTTCTAAATGCATGTGTTTGTTCGGTGTTTTAGACTTGATGATGCATAGAAAGTCATGTTATTCTTGATGATAGGAGGTCAGGATTATCAGACCCTCTAGACTGATATTTTCTAACTATATGAATTTTAGTTATATTTATTTTATGTTTGTAAATATATTCCTAATATTCATAAAAAAAATATTTACCCTAACAATATTATCATGTGTAGAATCCCATTATATGTAGAGGGGGGTTCTACTAAGAATACCATTTATATGTATCATTATTTCTTCATCTATTTATCATTATTTATAACCAATGGGAAGATAATTTTACTTTTAATCCATAAAAAAAAGAAACTCTATGGTTTTCTTCCATCGTGGGAGGAAATGAATTTTTTTGATATGATTCAACCATTATGAGGTTTCATACATTTCATTTTTATAATATGAATAAAAAACGATATGATTTATTAAAACTGTGTATTTCAACATCATATTGAAAGGAATTATTTGATGTCACATAGGCATAATATATTATGATCGACACTAAAGAAGGTGTTCTATGTTTCATTATTATGACAAGAATCAGATACGTCAATGTTTGAGGTAACAATAGGACATACCTTGAGGTGTATTCCCTCATATGGGGGAGTTCATGTTATGCTTTTGAATGGGGGTTATGAACTGAGGTTTCCCTAGCTAGGGAGAATTCATGATGAAAATGGAAGGATGGTTGAAATTTCCAATGAAACATGATTCATTCTTGGAGTGATAAGAAAGAGACAACAATTGAACTATCTCATCAGATAAGCATTCATGACTTATTTAATGTTTTACCCCTATGAGATATTTAATATATATCATGGACATTAGGAAGGCTTACTATGTATCTTTCTTATTATAGGAATATATGTTCATAGAGGTAGTTTTTCCCCTTGATCCACAGATGAACGAGAAAAAATGATATACACCTAGGAGATTGTGGTTCTCAATGGTTAGAATGTCTAATATTTGGTGGGACATACACCAATGTAGATTCCCATTTGTACTCCAGCTTTCGGAAGGAATACTATATATCCAGTGTATAGAAGGAAAAATATTTTTTGTAGTTCATTTGGGGGGTATTCTTTAATATGTCCCCTAAATATGGTTATCATGTCCTTGGTTGTCCACTGAAAACATCCTGATTATCTAACCAACATTTCCATGGTTTCTTTATGACATGTATCAGGATGTCCTTATACAATAGAAAAGGATATCTAGATATTCCCTAATTTCCTAGATGATATCTCTAAATAAAATATAATTTTGTAGTTAAATAATCTACCAGACATCACATGAAATCGAAGGCAAGTCTGGGAGGCTTTCACTTGATCAATGTAGACATATCTCGAATTTTTTACATGATCCAGATGATGTACTCAAAGGATATTGCATGACCTGGCCAACTTTCCCGAAATAAATCTCATGACCCAGATTTCTTATCTAGACGATGTCACATTTCATGGAGAATTATTCCAAGAATATAACAATATTTATTTTGGAAATCTAGAGGAAATCACAATATCTTATTGCCATGCCCCATGTCTACATTATTAGTTTCATAACATGGGTAGAGGGTGCAAATGACATGGATATCCTATCTAGAGAATGAAACATGATTTTTATAGGATGTTAGAAGGGAATCACTAGACTGGGCTGGGTTTCATTGAGGGAGTCACATGACTTGCATGAAATTTTCACAGGACAACACATGATACAAATTCCATATTAGGAAGATGTTGCATGGCTTGAGCAATACACCGTTGTGTTGTCACATGATCTGGGTAGGTCATTAAAATTAATGATGATTTATGTAAATTTATTCACATAAATTTTCCATTATTTTTAGCTATCATCCATCATTATAACATATGTTTCTCAAGGTTTGCATGAGTAAGTTTATTTTATGTTTTTCATGTCCCTACCAACATAGACATACTTCATAAAATCTGGATGACATGCCATAAGTCCTTCATGTGATTTTATAAATTATAACAAGAAGTACATATTCATGCCACATGATCCCTTATGCCGTGACATGAATTTTTACATACTGGAAGACCATTTTATCACATGTATACATACTCCGATAAGTCTACTCATGCGCTCATGTGTATTAGTTGGCTATTATATGTATTGTTTTTTAATGGGAACGAGTGGTAGTTATAGATATCAACACCCTAGTTATACATCAACTTGTGTGAATCATATTTCTCAAATATGCACTTGGGGAGTCAATGGATGGATTTTTGTATCACACGCATCACGTGATCCGATTGTGTATCTTCCAAGGTGTTGCATGATGAAATTAACCATGAAAATGATTCACCATCACCATGTTTATTAAACCATGACCTATCAAAGTAATTTTAAAAAATCTGGATGATATGTCAATGAGCATTCACATGGTTTTGTTATCATATCTAGGAGTTATAATAAGATCAAGACAGAAGTGGGATGTCATTCATGTGATCAAAGGTAAATCATTACATGTCCTTTATGAGACAATTTAATCTTTTCATCGAGCCCCTCTGGATAAGGTTGGCATACTAAGGTTTCATTCACAATACAATGGTTGATTATTATGTGGGGCTACACATGATCAGGTTGAAATGTTGAGGGGTATTCTTTTTATCAATGGTGTATAATTAGAATATATAACAACCTTTCCATTAATATCATCATATCTTCCCATTTGTAGAATCTTCTAATTTTTGGGTATTTATTTCCTTACTTATTTTATAGGGAATTGAGATCATGGAAATACATTTGTGCATTTTCAGAGATAGTCACTCTCGTTATATGTGATTTATTTCATGATAAATTATATATCTCATGATGCTGCCTGAGAATGTCAATTTAATACCCCTCTACTCAGTTTTGGGGTAGTAGGGGAAAAATATTCTTCTAAAGATGCATCTAAGGTCCCTGTCCTAAAAAAGGTGACATGAATACTTCCTTATGAACAATATGGTTGTAATTTTACTAGGGGATTCATGGGGTAATGAAAATATAATATTTATATCTCTTTATGATCAATGTAACTATAAATCATTAGAGAATTATTCCATTATTCACCATTATTTCATATGGGGGTTTTAGATTGTTATAAGGAATCTATTTGTTGAAAAGGAAAATAATTTAGAGGCACTCATCTGGAGGAATCTTTATTATCATCATCCATTTTTAGGATACATTTTCAACAACATGAGTGCTTTTAAAATTTTCTATACGTGATGATAAAAAGATCCTGAATTTCGCATGACCTATTCACATGACCATTTTAGGGTCATGTGATCATGTTTCATTATATTGGTTAAACAATCCTCATCTTTTTTCTACCTTATATAACTTTCATTTGTAGGGAATATAATTCCCTTGCTTAATGAATTTCAACCCTTCTAGATTTTCGATGCTCAATTGGAGTGTGGGAATAACATCCCAGCAGATAGAGTCACCTACTGAACCATGTACCCTCTCCATTCGAGTCTTATCTATCTCATGAGATATAAATCATTACCTTATCCATGGGAGGGATATACAGGTCCCACTAATCTCATAAAAATTCATAATTATGTGTTCTACAAAATCATAAAACATTAATCAATTAATATCCAGTGAAATGAATTAGGTTTCATAATAATTTCATCAAATCATAACTAATGGAAAAGAGATAGGATTCATAATAATTTCATAGTTTTGTCATATCATAACTGATGGAATAATATGCAGGCTTCAAATGAATTTTACTATGTTATAACACATCGATGAAAAATGTGTTTCATAAAAATCAATTCATTATAAACAATTCATGGAAAGCATAAGAATTTTATCATTGTTTCATATCCCCTATAAAGCCTAATTTATATCAAAAGGAAGTCATATTATATAGAAAATTATTTCAAATGTTTAATCACATTGAATATTTCCTGAGGAAGTTATATTTTTATTGAAAATTTCTTTTTAAAACTAATAATATTTTAAAAATACTTTTCTAGGAAAATATCAATGAAAACAAAGAATAAAATACTAAAATATTATTTTAAAATTTTCTTAATGATAATATGTGTTACATTTTTTAAAATTATTTTTAAAACATAATTTTTTTTAAATTCATTAATGTGAATATAACATTGACAACATTTAATGTAATCTTCAATAAATATAATTGTAAGGTTGATGAGAATTTTAATCTATAAAGTATATATTAAAGAAGGATTACATTTATATTCTTTGTTTAATCTAAATAGGAAATGTTCTAAAAAAGAATTAATGATTTCATTCAAAAAAATTGACAATTAAAATATGTTTTAAAATCCTATAATAAATCATTTGAAATATTTTATCAAAATTTGAAATCCTTTTTAGAAAAAATGGTTTTATTAGAAAATTAGTATTGATAAAAAAACAGAAATCTTCAAAAGAATTTATTTTCAACACATTAGTATATGAATAGAGGTAAATGAAAGGAATTGTTTTTTGGACATAACTAGAAGAGATTACAATTTATGAGTATCCTGGCATAAAGATCAAATTATTTGATCATTAGAATTATATCTATAAACAATCTTGATAAATGTTCATATTGTGAAATAAAATCTTTACCACATTGGTTACAGTGTAACATAATTCCTATGATACAATAACATTTAAATGATTATAAAACATCATTAATATTAATAAAATCCAAAATATTACAATTCAATGGGTTTTTATATGGATCTCATTAAATATAATATGTGCATAACATAACTTTATGACTCAAACAAGGAAAATTGAATAAAAACCCCTTACATCTTTGGTGACATTGGATCAAAAAAACCACTAATGAGATATCATAAAATGGATATAAAAATAAAAAATAATTGATTTTTATGAATCATAATGTACGTTCACATTTAGAATATACAACACATATAATAAATGTGTATTGAATATGGCATGTGTCTCACATATGTAAATGGGGAGAGAGAAACCCCCTATCGCATGTCTTGACATTATTCAGAAAAATTCAAACCTCCTATATTGTAATTATATTTTTATTAAACATACATTATATAGAAAAATGTTCAAATATCAAACCATATACGGTTCACATAAATCATTTTATTACCCGATTATTATGAATTCCATGTTAATGTCTTGTTTAATGAAATAATTGATTTGTTTTTATATATGGTCTAATTTGTTATTTTCGGCGACCATTAATTAACAATGGATCCATAATCCATAGAATAATAACCATGAAATAATTATAGTATCTATATTTCAATTATACATTTGATACTTATCATTGTTTATGGAATTGAGATATGATGTTTGTTATGATCCTGAAAAAAGTTGGTCGTACATGCACATGAATAGGGATTAAAACAATCATTATGGAAGATAGATAATTATTATATTATATTTCAATATAAATAATATTATAATAATAAAATTAATATTTATCTAAATATAATTATACATACCATCCATGTGATGTGTTGATGAAAAGTGACTCGTGTCTCCTCTTGAAGGTGGTAGTCCACACATACTCAAAAAATGTTATCACCTTTCAACTAGTGAAAATGTAAGAAATAATAAGATATATTAAATTATAAAAATGGAATATATGTTATGAAAATCATAATTATTTCATTTAATAATATATATTTGTTAAATATGTCCATATCATCATATATATAAAGCATTAATGAAAATGAATCACATCAGTTCATGAGGTAGTAGTCCACTATACACATCAATGATGTTATTATATCCCATATAGATTGGATTGAATGAAATTTGTGTGTCATATAATATATAAAGAGTTGAATTTTTTTATGTTTAATATATTTACTTTATAACCATTATCATTCCCAAATGTTAGAGTTTGTAAAGGAAAAATAAAATTCATGTGTTTCAGAAGCTGCAGTCCACCATACACAGGAATAATGATTCCATAGACCATATCTTGTAAGTAGAGATTGTTTTCTATAATGAAAAAAACATAATAAATTAATATTATATTAATGGTACTGAGGATATTATTTAATCATTTTATAGAAATGATTAATGGAGGTGAAGAATAATATAAAATATTTATACCTCTTCTTCAATAACCTCTTTAGGATAACACCAAATGCATTCCTAGGTTTGAATTATAAACAAAAAAAATTAAAGATGGGAGTATGGATTTTGTGATGTTTTTAGTAGGTATTAGATGAACAAATTTTTTTTATCTTGTGAATAAGATAAGAATGGTGGTATCCATTTATATGTGGTGATGGGGGCACAATTATATTTTTGTAAAGCATAATGCTTACCCACATTATTCTCAAGAAAATATTCTCCCAAATAGATTATTATGATTTCGTAGACAATATTGGTTTGAAATATTTAAATTTAATTGATTTTATATATGTTTTTTGGTTATTTTCACTCTTATAATTTTTGATTAACTCCATGGTAATCCCATTTTTACCTTAAACATTGTAATTTATTTTGGATTGTTCTCTATTAGTTTTTATCCAAAAAAATGTTTACATGTTAAAAGTATTATTTTTTATAATTTCAACTATTCGATCAATTTTTTAAAAATTATATTCACATAACTGGCATATTTTATTTTAAAATAAACCTGCAGAGGTGATGAGAAAATGAGTTTTGCAAGAGAGAATTATCAAAGGTTTAGAATGTTTTTATATCAAATTTCAATATAGAATTTATTAAAATGAATTAAATAATATAAATAGATATATTATTTAACTAGTTTTTATTTAATACCTATTTAATATATAATTTACCTTCAAAATTAATTTTATCTTAGTGGAAGTTTTCTACTAAAATCTGATATTTTGCACTATTCATCAATAATATACTTTGAAAAGAATTATCATTAATTCACCCGAAGATAATTTTGATATTATTATTTGAAAAATGTTTTTTATTTTTTAAAATAAATTTTTATTTGTTTATAAAAATTAATTTAATTAAAATCCCAGAGACAGGATGAAGAAGTTGGTTTTTGAGAAGTTATTTTTTCAATCCCATGATAATTTCATACAAACACTATATATAATAATAATAATTATATGGATATAAATTAAAAAATATTTATATATAATTTGTAAATTATTGTTAAAAAATTCCATATAAATTCATTTTGTAATTATTTAAAATGGATAAATATCATGCACTATAAAAATGTTTACCAGAAAAATTCATTTTTTTTAAAAAAAATAACATTTACCAATATCTAATAGGAAGTCAATTAAAAATTAATTGACTGAAATAAATATAAATAAATAATTCTTATGTTACTTTAAAAAAAATTTCTAATTTAAATTACACAATTTGATGTAAATAAATAATAGTTTTAAAAGATCAGTATTTTCCACTCATTACTAAAATAGATATTTTTTTGGAAAACAAAAGTTTTAAACGTATGTTAATTTCAATATAATGATAAAAAATTATTCTAAATTATTCAATTAAATTTTATTAAATCTCTATAATATATTCTAATAATAGAAAATAAAGAATATTTCTTATGAAAACTTATTTTTGATGAATATAATCACCTAACTTATTATTGGTTGATAATTTATTAAGAATTTAAAAATATATGTATAATTATTAGAAGATTTATTTTCACTGTTCATAAATTAGTTAAGTATATTCATACACATCTACATAAGTTCTAGGATATAATAATATTATTGAATGGTTTTTTGTTTCTTGATGTCTAATGTTATAATCAATATCAAAGAAACCAATTAGTGTGTGTAACACAAGATATCTAAAAATTTATAATCAGTTGAAAAAGAATATTTCATAAAATCAAGGTACGTTACATGTGACTCTCAAGATGCATTGTCTACTCACTCATTAATCTCATATCATATATTCTATTTTGTGGGTTTCCCTTACTACCACTAATGTGGTCTGTCTTGCTTTTCTAGGACTGTGGGACCCATGGTCATGCCGAGACATACCCCCTATTCTAGAGTATAGGGATATGATATTCATGTAAACCTTTAATAAATATCATGAATAATTAGGTAGTGAAATTACTCCAGTGGAAGATCAGTTCCTCATATTTTTTCTATTTGATTTTTCTATATTACCAATTGTAAGGGTAGTAAAATTTTATATTGAGTTAACGTACGAAACCAAGGATATATCTATTCTGAAATGTTGGATGGAAGTAGTTGAACTGGAGGGGATAAAAATCAGATAAATCAAATGATTCCCATATGATACATTCTAACTACTGTGTCACCAAATGTCATACCTTATCTTTATGAAAAATAAATCAATGTACTATTTTGATAATGTTATGATTAAAAAAATCTAAATTTGGTCCAATGAATTATTAGGTATCTATTACCCCATGATTAAATTTTTTTCACCACATAAAATTGGTAATGTGTTTCTAAAAACTTATTCTTCAGTCTGGTTTTCAATAATTTTTTATCAAGGAGTTTGATATCCTTAATACCTATTTTTGTAGTACGTATTTTCATTCTGAGAAACATTTCATTTTTTGGGTCTAACCAACCCAACTATTTGGTTAATGATACGTACAAACATGATTTTCCATTAGAACAACTATTCATTCATTGAGGTATTTCTGTATAAAATCATGTTTTACTCTAAAACAAAGTAGGATTATATATTATATTTATGATAAGTTATTGAGATCTTGAAAAAAAATTTATTTATTTCATGATTCCTTCATGCTACATCTGGATTCAAGAGGAAATGTTCTTAGGAAATGTGGATTCCTAACATGGAATTTTAGTTGATCATGAGATATTTATGGTTATTATGGTGTGGGAAAAAAATATAAAGTCTTTAAGATTCACAAATTCTTATCCTTGTTAGAGTATGAAATCCATTTTTTCAAATAAATATCAATTTTTTATTCTCAAATGGAAACTATCACGTAGAATGGAGTGATGTGTTTGTGGTATTATACATGTATTGTTTACACTAATTATTTGAAGGATCATTAGAGGTGGGATCTAGTGTTGATTATTCTAGAAGACAGACTTGACTATGTGGTCATCTTTGATGCATCAGTATAGAGCTTAGGTAGTGTACTTGTATAGGGTGATCACATAGGGATTATGGTTCTCATAATATTTGGCATCATGAAATAAAATATACCTCACATATTCTCAAAATCACATCAATAATTAAGTATATTAATATGTGGTGGTATTAAATTTTTTAGAGTGCTTTTTCATTTATGTTGATTATTAAAAATTGAGTTATATCTTCTAACAAAATGATCTAATCCTTTGGTAGTGTTAATGGGTAGAGTACATAAAATCACATCTCCTTGTCGTTTTGTACAACCCTGGCAATGTAAATATAATTTATGACTCCATGAGTAAAAATATTATTTTATATAATATGAAATAATCCTATAAAAAATTGAATCTGATCTAAAACTTTGTTTTGTATGCATTTTAGAGTCTATAGGGACAGGACCGAGTATTTTTCTATTAATTGTATTGGTCACATCATATCCTCTTGATATGATTATCCTATAATAGAAACTAGATTTTTAGTTCCAAGGGAATATTGACTTATTAAATTTTGTGATGTCTATCAGCGAACATTATTTATTTTTTCATTATATATATTCATTTTTGAACTAGTTCATTTTTCTGTTACATAGGAGTAATGCAATTTTTTTGGGTTTCATTATTCCCAGTTGGTGTTACACCCAGTCAAGACACAAATATATTTTGATATATTGTCCTATATCCCATTTACATGTGTGAAATATGTCATTGGATTGTTTTTTCTCATTGTTATACATGTCACCAAATTATGATCAAGAATCATAATCCCCAATGTTTTTTAGCCAATACATGTTACAAATTGTTCATGTGATATGATATTGGTTTATTTTTTTTATTTTTATATAAATACCCATCATGGAAGGAATATTATTTATGAAATGTACTCTCTATTGACAAAACCATACAAGTTTATTGTTGATCATTATACTACCAATGTTGATGACATGAAAAATCAGAATCTACATGATATCATAAGAATACTAAGAGTTACATTTTCCATAGTTTTCGATATGAATCAATGGTCTACTTTTCATTTTATAAATTCATCCATGAGGAAATTGGATAGCATATAATGTTTCTAAAAACATATGATCCTAAAAAATATAGTTATAGAGAACAAATATATTGATTTTGAAAGACGTGATTTATTCTTATTTCTGTGAATTCATAAAAGAACTTTATATTTTCATTTGAAGATGGATGAGTTTTCCTAGAAAAATAGTTTCCTATATTCCATTATTTTGTATCCAATTGATGTATTTTATGTAAAAACTTGTATATCGATGCATTATTGGGTAATGATCGGTGGTGATTCCATTTTGGGATGTAGTTTGGTCTATGAAGTTATAATAAAAATATAAATGATTCATCATATACTGGTAATGGAATTGAGATAATATATATGTTATAATTATTGATGTCGATTCCCTTTGGAGTTATATATTGGTTACCATGTTTCCTTGAGTGGCTCACCATGGATGGGTGACTAAAACCATAAATAAGGCGATGTTACCACCATGATATTTTAGACTATATAAAATTATTGAGTATATTTTAATGGTGTAGTTTAATTTTTACTTTCTACCATTGATGGGAACTATCTGTAATGTGTTTCTTGTTTCATATATCTTGTAGTATCTTGAAGAATAATATAATTTTTTGATTTTAGAGTACCTTAATACATAACTAGATATATCCAAGACCAATATTCTAATTTACATTATAGATTTTTAAATAACCATCTTTAATAGGAAATTTATACCTTTATGTAAGTTATTTTGGAATCACGGTTTTGTTTCTCATGATATATCAGAGCATGAGGTTTTGATGAGAGATTTATATCCTCCCCACATTTCTATGAAGCATTTATGATAGTATATCAGTTGTAATGGAAATTTTATGGTGTATATAAATGTATCAACATGATACCCCAATTGTGGTAAAAAATATCAATGTTTTGGTCATCTCATTTTGGGGTCATATTACAGGTTATTTTTGACGAATTTTTTAATATTTCTAGGTTTTGGGACCTGATCATAGATGGTGTAAGGATGTAGATTATTTTTTTGTTTGGACAATGATATTGAGCACTATATGTTTGTGTTTCGAAGGTGGGTGAATATTTAGGGTCACAGTTATCCATGGTTGGAGAATAGTTTTTCTGGATTGGTTGTCTAAACCATGTAGTTCGTCCTGCATACTAGAAAGGGCGCCCAATTAATGAAAAAATTGTAAAATCATGTTTCAACACTATGGGAAATGAATTATTATATTAGAATATTAATTTAAGGGCCTAAGACTTACCCAAATTTCCTAACATATCTCACATTACAATAGGATATTGACCAAGGAGGCTCCACATTGAGATTTTGGGGACTTCGTGCATCATTTTTATTGGTTTTAATGGATCATTGAGTGTTGGATATATATATATTTAAATTAATGTAATTTGTTCTTGTTGTATTTCATTTTTCTTCTATATCCACTCTTCTTTCCTTGAATAAAACCTTATATATCGGTTGTTTATTCCATATCAATGTTTTTTTGATGTGATATAATATTTTTAATTAATTCATCATGAAATTTTAATATAGTTCCCAGATATTATTTCATCATTGAATGTTCATCAAGGATAATTTATTAATTTTTCTCTCTCTCTATATCTATCTTCAGTTGTCGAAGAAATATTGAATTGGATATTATAATATGATAATTGTGTTTGGATGACCTATCATGATCCATTTTAAATATCGAATCTCCATGGGGGTCCATTTTTTTAAAATAGTTTGTACTAGTGATTTATTTGATAATGAACATTATATCAATTGAAACCATTGATGTCAGTTTATTTTGAATTATATTTCACATAGATTAACAAATAATAATTTTATACATAGAAAGATTATTTTGAAATAGATTAATGGGCATGAATAAATTCCATTGTAAATTCGTTTTTGAAACTAAAGTAATGATTTATATTGAATGATATTAAATTTAACTAAATGATTTAACTATTGTTTTAGATGATAAAATACAAATGGAAAATGAATGAAATATTCTATGAATTAAAAACAAATATATTTATTTGAAAGGATATATTTTTGGATGAAAAACATTTTATGTTTCTTTTATAAATGAAATTGATTGTATAAAACCTTAATTTAGGACCAACGAAATTATTGATTATTATTATTAAAAGCTATGAATAGGATTGATTGCATTGAACAACATTGGACCATGTGTAGTTTGGTATAAGGATTTTCACATTCTATAAACATAAATCTGAAAATGGATTGATATTTAAAATGATAAAAAAAAACTATCTAGAGGGAATGGGTTTTTTTTCTTTGTAATTCGTCTACATTCCCCATTTTCATGCTATCTGGGGAGTTTTTACACACATAGATCCATATTTCATCAATATTATATATAAACTTATGAATTTATATAATAATCCCTATGTGTTATTACAATGGATCTTTGGTTGAAAATGATTATATGTGATTGTTTTTATTGAATTTATTATTCACATTCATTTTGATATTATTTATTCATCGTGAATGTGTTGACAAAGATGCTAATATCTTACTATTTTTTAGGAAATTAACATTATTTAACATTTTTTACAAGGAATTTATATGATTTTAAAGGTAAATTATATAATAATATATGATACCATTTCCTTTTAATGTGTTATTTAAAATTCTTTATAGTTTCTTTATATGATTAGATTTTCATATGGAATAATTTTTATAATTTTTTTTGGCTTTTTTACCCGCACCATAATTTTACCTTTGGGGTGTTTATAGAAAATATTATTTTAGGTAGGGGAAAGTGGAATAAAAAAAGAGGTGGATGGTGTTATTGGTAGTTTTACAATGGGAGATGAAATTCAAAAGAGTAGTGAGTGATCAACATGTTACGAGGGGTATATGTGATGATGTCTTGAGGGTTTTACGAGTCCAATAAATAAAAATGGGAATTTTTGTAATTTTTTCTATTTAATTGTTGTACATTTAAATAATTTAGTGTTAGTTATAATGAATATTTATTTATTCATTTTCCTTGATTTTCCATGAAGATTTTTTACAGAAAAATTAATTCCTTATTATTGTATGTGATGCCTATTTTATTGTCCATAGACAATGGAGACCAAGAAGACACTGTGGGAGATGTTATGATTTATTTGGGTAACATTTAGGTGGGTTATCAGGGTAGGTTCATGATATAGGTTTAGAAAGCACAGTATCCTTCTTTAATTCTTCATTATAGAAGTGATCCTTCAGGATGAAATACATCATTGATCTTCTAGGATTTATATAGAATCTTAATGTATGTGGATTAGACCAAATACCATTCTTGACTTACAATATTGAAAAAATTTCCATTATTTTTAAATATTTAATAAATCCATCATTGATAATGTTTAAAAATATAATATTATTTATGTAATTCTATGGCTAAGTAAAATCCTTCTTTTCCTCCTTGGTATTCTTATATTTGTATAGTTGATAAACATTTCTGGGAATTAATGTATTTCTCCTATTCCATTATGATTCCCAATAACATAGTAATTAAATAAGTGATATTTGTCTATATTTATGTACTTATCATTTTTATGGTAGCATGATCATTCATTAAAAGAGAATCAAATACCTTGTTTTCCATCTTATGGTGGTAAAGTTTTAGAAATCATAGTCCTATAACATATGGAACCATCCCCGTCAATTCAAGGTTAACTCATTCTATTATAATATTTACATTATGATATTATGATAAATTTATATCTCAGACAGTTTAAAATTCATTTAATCCCTCATTAATGTAATTTAAATAACATATTTTGTAGTTTCAAATAATATATTTGATAATTTTTATTATGAGATGTTAATTGATGTGAGGAATATGAATCCAATTTGAATTTTAGTTAGAGAATACATCCCAATCACATATCTGGTAAATCATATTTTATTTTAAACCCATATCCACTTCAGGGTTGTTTTAGTACATGAATAGTGGCCTACATTACATGATTTACATGATATTTTATTTGGATTTATCTATATAGATGAACAACCCAACATTATAAGTTAATATGATTAATCTTTTTGATAGTCATGATGAGTTTCTCAAAAATAATGGTTGTATCAATACATCAAATGGAAACTATAGATATCTCATACAATTGTTGTTATGGTTCATTCACGAGTCACTTCTATCATTGATACATCTAGAGATAAACCCAATTTTTTTTATTACATGACATAATAATAACACATATAATTAAATATCACATATGGTAAATCTGGAATAAATTTTATTATTTGTGAAGGTATTTATCTGAATCCATATAAAATCATCATGATATTACTTTCACATGGAATATTCAAGAATATTATCTATAAATACTACCAAAAATTTATCATGGATGTGGAGACCCGAAGCTTAACGTACATGGACATTACATTACTTTTTCGGAATACTTAGTACATAACAATAACACACACACAAGGACCGTAATAGTTTAGTGTCTTTGGAAACTCAAAATATAATCTTATAATCGTGGTGAAAGATCTTCAACATCTCCCATAAAGATCTTCCTTTTTTAACCTAAAACCTTTCTTTATATCCTGGGTAAAAGAAAACATAAAAGGGCGAGCTAAAATGCTCAGAAAGGGTAAACAAAAAAAATATCAATCACATCATATTCATAAGAACATAACATTTTGGAAATCATAACCTGCAAAAGAGATCATAATATCATAACATGGGATAAATAATAGTAGTGAAATGTAATCCCAATAATCATAACATAAAACATGAAACTTTGTGTCATACACACATAATCATAGAGAATCATTTCTTATTAGTCAAAACTCATTGCCAAGACTATCTTAGTTGAAAAAGTACATTTCTGAACCGAGTTCACCTCTCGTTTCAGTCATGTTTCACTGAACCGGTTTATTCTGCCATTCCAGACATGTCTATCTCATGAGATATAATATCTTTACCCAATGCATTGGAGGGAGATATAGGTCCCACACATCTCATTATGATACCATTCTTATGTGTTCCACAAAATCATAAACCATACATCATAGCATAACCCATGTAATAAAAATGGGATTCTTAAACATCATGAAATCATAAAACAATTCATATAAGATAAAGGAATTCATAAAAATAATTCCATTACAACATAATTAAATCAATTTAATAATAGGGATAGAAATAGAACCCTTTATTATTTTAGATCGAAAATAATCTGAATAAAACACTAGAACTCCATTCTTGAGGAAAATATCCTTTCTACTTCAAAAACACATATCTGTTCTTAACATGCCATACAATTATAAAATAAATGAAGTTGATTAAAAATAAACTTGAAAAATTTTAAAGGAATCTTCTTGGAAATAATGTTTTAAAAATCTATTCATGCCGTATAAGTTAAAAAACATTCTTCTCGTACTTTTGTCGGAAAAGTCAAAAAGTAAGTCATACGAAAATCGAAAGAAGATTCCTTTCATATCTTTTACTAAAAAATCGCCGAAGGGGAAATTTGGATTTAAAAAATTTTCGGTGGATGGAAATAATATTACATATTGAGGAAACATGGATGTGGAAGACAAAATACACCCCAGTAAATTCCAAAGTATAAACAATATCGGATAAAAATTAGATTGTGATATTTCCCTTACCTTAGGTCCGATTTTCTTCGTAAGTATTCGAACCTCCTCTATAATTATTTAAATAATGTCATTGACTTATTCCAGAATCATACTCATTGTTATGATATCATATATGGTTCACTTATGACTTTATATTACCCATTCTTTTGTAAATTCCATGTTAAAGAGCGTTTTGGTTAAAATCGTTTCATTTGTCATCCGTGTTTTGACTTGTAATTATTCATATGATTACTTAGATCATGATTACTTAATTCCAGAATATAAAAAATTATTTATATATAATATATATTCAGAATATACATATATATAATAGATCAGTAAATAGAAAGAAATACACCGTTCATGGAGACGATAGGCCCTACGTACACATGAACGCTGTTTTCGTTTCCTTATTGAGTTGAATGGAATTAGGTAGATGAAATACATATATATAAACATAAATCCAATATCATTATTATGTAATATATTTCATGATTTCTTATTATATATACTTTATAATCATTCATGAATGGTTAACGTGGAGAATGAATCTCATCGCGTTTCGGAGACGGTAGTCTGTACGTATGCACGAGCGATGATATCGTTCTCATGATCATGGAATTTTATTGGAGTGTATGTATAATATTTCATAATAAATATAACTTCACAATAATCATATATAGTTATTATGTACACCATTATACCCATCCAAGTAAGGTGGTGATGGAAAATAGATTACACCACGGCGTGGAGACAGTATTCCGTACATACACACGCGCAGTGATTTCGTTTTCTGTAGGATGGATAGATGGTGAAATAGGTTTGTTTCATACTTATAATAACATATAAATATATGAGTGATATGGATGTTATTACTTCATAATGAAACAACCTAATAAGAAGAAGCGGAAGAAGAAATAAAGTTGAAAGAATCGGTAACAGATATTACCTCTTCTTTGAAACGCCTCTTTGAGTCCTCCTCTTAGGGAACTAAAATTGGTATTTGAAGAAGACCAGGACCTATAGGATGTTTCTAGGGATATGGAGAAGAGAATTTTTCAGGGGTTGGCCAAGCATTAAGGCTCACAGTAGTGTGAGGAAGAGAGGGATGAGGTGCCCTTTTATAAGGGAGGAGAGAGGCACCTTTGGAATAACAAAACATATTATTATATTATAAAGTCATATTCTTTTTTTAATAGCTCCAAATTGAGTTATTTCGAAGATAAGGTGGGGATGGGTCGAAATCCTCTCATCCAATAGAATTTGGACAAGTTTAGTTTACTATTTTAACCTTATCATATAGTTTAACTTTAACTTAGATAATTTTACTTTTACCGTGTCTTTTTGTGTTCTTACACTATAAGGTTAATGAACTTACTATAAAAATCCAAACGAACCCCAAGTTGTTTATTATTAAAATATATTACCTTATATAAGTCATTTGGCCTAACCATAGATTTTTAGGAATAAAATAACAATTAATAACATAATATTTGTTTTAAAAACTATTTTATGTCAATTTTGACACGATTTGGTAATTGATTTTTGTGAATACCATAACAGAATGATTAGTTCGAAAAAATTTAATTACATCAATAATAACATGTCATATTAAACAATAAAATTAGTGAAATTCATAAAAAGTATCAAATTACATTTATTTGGGTATTTATAACATCAATTATGTCAATATTTCATTAATAAAATAATTATTGCATCATCATTGTGTCATAAATAAATTAAATTATATAATGTCTAAAAATTAAAAATTAAATATAATTATTTATGAAATCTTTTTATATTTCTAATTAATATTTATGGTCGAATTTATCTTATGTATAACCCTATATTATAAATGATTTACTTATTAAACATTGATTTTAACTATTTTAACCCTTCTTTAAATAAATTAATAATAAATGTCCTAATCTAATCCAAGTGGGCCTCAATGGTCATGTTTTATTCCTAAGATTTTTTTTGGTCGAATTACACTTATAAAATAGAATTAGGACACGTGTTAGGGTAATAATAATATCATTTTTACCCTTAATTACCCTATTTACGTTTAATCGTGGTAAAAAAAAGTAAAAAGTTACTATACACCAAAAATTATATTCATCTCATTGAACCACATTTTACTTACTAAAATCAACCGTGTCTCTTGGGTTTTTGAAATTCCACTCACAGAAGCGGTAAAATTATGTTTTATGAAAAATTTATTTTTTTAACTACCACTTAGTGGTTTCACTATTCATCAAAAAATGAAAGTTTCCAGAAAAATACCAAAAATTAGGAATCAGCTATATTTGATATTATGAACTCAAAAATGATGTCTATTTTACCAAATTAAAAACATACCAGTTTCATTAATTAATTTAAAAATTAATTCCCGTCGTCAAAACAAATAGCGTGTTCTTAAGAGATAATAACTATCAAAAGATTGACACTTGTTTATGTCTGGTTTAAATGTGAAATTACATCCAATGACAAAAATTGTTTTAAATTGTGAAACTATATTCTAAATATACTTTAAAACCACTAAAATTAATAATTTATCACGATTAATTATTTCGATTAAAAAGGTTGTTTTTAATTAAAATTTACTAATTTTCACTATTCATCAGAAAATTGAAAGTTATCCGAAAAGTACCAAAATTTTACCCTAAGCTAATTTTGGTATTACGAATCCAAAAATGAAGTCCATTTTAAGAGATTAAATTTATAAAATTTCAAAAAGTGGGTATTACTATTCATAACGGCTTGTTCATAATAATATTATAATAATATCTCTTTTAGTGAAACTCGGTATTGCGTACTACACACGCTATCGAGGAAGGTCGCGATTGTGGTAAATGCAAGGCAAGTCAATGATGTGTGTTGTGAAAGCTCCCTTTAGTGAAGCTTACAACACAAGACATTAATGAAATTTAAAAAAAAGAATATTTTTCATAAAATCTCGGGGTGTTACATTCTACCCCCCTTAAAATGAATTTCTCCCTCGAAATTTGTCCGGGTTATAAATGGTTTACGACTCAAAAGTTTCTATAATAGAAACCCACATCGTAAAAAGGAATACCAAAACTTGGCTTTAAAAAATAAATTATGAAACTTAACGGTTTCCCAAATTAACTCATCACTGGGTTTCCATGTAGGTGAGCATTGGTGAAAATATGGATATGGAAGAGAAATCTAACCATCATGTTCTGATGGAGAGTGGTAGAGAACATGGCTATGGAAAATCCAGCAATAACAAATCCATAAATTTGTGATGATCTACGGTACCATCTTATTTTTCAGATATAAGAGCACTAGGACAGCATTTTTGGTTTTCAAGATCATTTCCCTAAAGTTGATGAAATTGGAATTAGAAGAAATACTTTCGTGATTTTGGTATAGTCTCACCATTGGTCATTATTTGGACAATTTCCACTTCATCTCTTAAATAAATGAAGTTGAATTTTTCATTCATGTTGTGTTAGCGGATCATGTGATTGAATGATGGGTCATTCCATCTTTCTCAAACAAAAGGTTAGAAAAGTTATCAGAAAATACATAAGTCCGTCTATAGTGAGATTAATCATATATGGTTCCTAAAATGGACTTATACTTCATATATCATACTTCTTAATATAATAAAAATAATTTCTAATATACAGGGACTTTTGGTAATCCAGTTGTAGGCGATAAAGGCCAGTCGCACATCGATTGTGGGTTCGATTCCCACAGCCTTGTCCGACGCGATGGGATGCCGCCCATCCTGCAGGTTGTCCTTTTTCTAAAACTAAATTACAATAACATCCCATAAATAATATCTAAAAACATCTATCCTTAAAAAATACTAACTTATGTCCAACATAATCCATTCCAATCTTTAGGCTTATCCAAAAAACTATTGTCCAATCTCTTATTATAGTGAAAATGATTACCAAAGAGTTCATACAAATAGCATGTTAATACCATTGTTCATCCCCATATATCATGAGATATGTCTTATTGGTCACATTCCAAACATTCGAAGGCCTTAATCATGTATTCACTTGAAAAAAATGTATACCCATTGAACCTTATTGAAAACATGAATGTTGTTAAACGTTAACTCTTTCCACATACCAAAATCCTCAAAATTCTATATACTCAAACCATGATATCACTTCGTCCTTATATCAATCATGAGCTCATGAATAATATCAAACTTTTCATTTTCTCATTTTCCCTTCATTAGGCGCATATCATCTTTTTTCCAAAAAAAAATCTCAATCACTTTCCAAGGTTACCGGTACTATAAAATTATTGAAAACCACAATAAACCAATACATAAATATTCCAATATTCCACGATACTATATACAATATTATTTTTGAATCCCATTACATAAACACTTAATCATTCCACCACATCGTTGTCATATTCAACATCGCCAATAGTGATCGCATGTGACATCCCTTTGTCCTTTTCCTTAAGTGGTTTCTCATGTCGATCATCACTAACCCTTGGATTAGGGCATTTATTAGCATAATTCCCCATTTCCTTGAACTTGAAGCATTGAAGTGTTGGTGGTGCGTTCTCTACAGTATTTTCTTTATTCACATCATTAGAAAGCCTTTTTCCATTATTCGACACTCAACTGCTCGATGACATTCTTTTACACACTTAAAACATTTTTTAGTCCCTTTAAGACAATCTCCACCATTCTTCTTTCCACACTTTGAGCATAAGGAAACATTCATATTCTTTTCACCATTATTCTGATATTTCTCCTTGAACTCCATCTTTTGTTTCATGTAAAAACTATGAGATGGATAAGTAACACCAACTTCCATTTATACCTTGATATCACACCACACAATTTCTTCATAGCTACTGAAGTCTCTTATAGATAATTCCCTTCGATGATTTGGTTTTAAGCCATTGAAGAATCGATCAACTTTAATTTCAGGTTGGATGATAAATCCAGATGCATACCTTGCAAGCCTTGTAAAATTCTCTTCGTATACACCAACACATTCATCATCCTTTTTCTTTAGTTCAAGATACTCTTTCTCCATCTTTGTTCAAAGATTATGAGGGAAGTACTTATTGAAAAATAAGTTCTTGAACTCGTCCCATTCCATGGACTCAATTTCATCTCTTGGCCTCATATTCTTGATAATATTCCACCATTGATCAGATTCACCTTCCAAATGATACACTGCTAATATGACTTTATCATGTTCCTAACATTGAAGAACTAAAAATATCTTTTCAGTGGTACTGATCCATTGTTCAGCAACAAGTGGATCAGAAGACCCACTGAAAGAAGGTGGATGTTGCCTCATGAAGGACTCATTAGAATACTGTTCCCTTCTCTGCTCATTTGGAAGTCCATAATGATTCATAGCTTGTGTAAGTATAGAAATATGATTTTTCACTCCATCTCCCATAACAATTGTTTGTTCAGGAGGACAATCATTACATTGTCCATTATGTTGATCAACACGGTTCCTTCGGGTTCCAGCCATCGTCTAAAACCCAAAAATAATAGTGTCAGGGGAAAAATTCACACTAGGGAAAAGAATATAATAAAGGGGGAGTAGCTTTAATATCCAACATCTTGGGTTACCATAATTATAGTACTATAACCTATACATATACTTAACCTTAGGGACATCCCTAGACATACCTTAGAAATATCTCTAGGGATCTCACTAAAGTTCTCGCATCCTAGTTTCCAAAGGATGACTAAAAATCCCTCTGATACCAACTGTAGAGACTTGAAGCTTAACGTACATGGAAATTACATTACTTTTGCAGAATACTTAGTAAAAAACAAAAACACACACATAAGGACCGTAATAGTTTAGTGTCTTTGGAAACTCAGAATATAATCTTCTAATCGTGGTGAAAGATCTTCAACATCTACCATAAAGATATTCCTTTTTTCTTTACCTAAAACCTTTCTTTATATCCTGGGGAAACGAAAAAATAAAAGGGTGAGCTCAAATGCTCAGTAAGGGTAAAAAAAGAAATATCAATCACATCATATTCATAAGAACACAACATTTTGGAAATCGTAACCTGCAAAAGAGATCATAATATCATAACATAGGATAAATCATAGTAGTGAAATGTAACCCAAATAATCATAACATAAAACATGAAACATTGTGTCATACACATATTATCATAGAGAATCATTTCTTATTAGTCAAGACTCATTTCCAAGACTATCTTAGTGGACAAAGTCCATTTCTGAACCGCGTTAACTCCTCGTTTCAGTCCTGTTTCATTGAACCGGGTTAATCTGCCATTCTAGCAATGTCTCTCTCATGAGATATAAAATCTTTAACCAATGAATTGGAGGTAGATATAGGTTCCACCCATATCATAATGATACCATTTTTATGTGTTCCACAAAATCATAAACCATACATCATAGCATAACCCATGTAATAAATATGGGATTCTTAAACATCATGAAATCATAAAAAAATTCATATAAGATAAAGGAATTCATAAAAATAATTCCATCACAACATAATAAAATCAATTTAATAATAAGGATAGAAAAATAACCCTTTATTATCTTAGATGGAAAATAATTTTGGTAAAACACTTGAACTCCATTCTTGAGGAAAATATCATTTCTACTTCAAAAACACTTTTCCTTTCTTAACATGTCATACAATTATAAACTAAAAGAAATTGATTAAAAATAAACATGAAAACATGTAAAGGAAGCTTCTTGGAAATAATGTTTTAAAAATCCATTCATGCCATATAAGTTAAATAAAACATTCTTCTCGTACTTTTGTCGGAAAAGTAAAATAGTACCTCGTATGAAAAACGACAAAAGATTCCTTTCATATATTTTACTAAAAACTCGCCGAAGGGTAAAATTAGATTTAAAAAATTGTAGGTGGATGGAAATAATATTACATATTGAGGAAACATTGATGTGGATAACAAAATACACCTAGTAAATTCCCAAGTATGAACAATCTCGGATAAAAATGAGATTGTGATATTTCCCTTACATTAGGTCCGATTTGCTTTGTAAGTGTCCGAACCTCCTATATAATGATTTAAATAATGTCATTGACTTATTCCGGAATCATACACATTGTTATGATATCATATATGGTTCACTTATGACTTTATATTTCCCATTCTTTTGTAAATTCCATGTTAAAGAGCGTTTTGGATAAAATCATTTCATTTGTCGTCCCTATTTTGACTTGTAATTATTTATATGATTACATAGATCATGATTACTTAATTACAGAATATAATACATTATTTATATATAATATATATTCAGAATATAAATATATATAATAGCTCAGTAAATGGAAATAAATTCACCGTTTATGGATACGGTAGGCCGTACGTACGCATGAACGCTGTTTTCGTTTCATTATTCAGTTGAATGGAATTAAGTAAATGAAATACATATATACACACATAAATGTAGTATCATTATAATGTCATATATTTCCTGATTACATATTATATATACTTTATAATCATTCATGAATGGTTAACGTGGAAAATGAATCTCATCGCGTGGTGGAGACGGTAGTCCGTACGTACGCACGAGCGATGATATCGTTCTCATGATCGTGAATTATATTGGAGTGTATGTATACTATTTCAGAATCAATATCACTTTACAATAATCATATATAGTTATTATTTACACCATTATACCCATCCAAGTAAGGTGGTGATGGAGAATAGATTACACCACGTCGTGGAGACGGTATTCCTTACGTACGCACGCGCGGTGATTTCATTTTCCGTAGGATGGATAGATGGTGAAATAGGGTTTTTTCATTCTTATAATAACATATAAGTATATGAGTGATACTGATGTTATTACTTCATAATGAAACAACCTAAGAAGAAGAAGTGGAAGAAGAAATAAAGATGAAAGAATCGGTAACGGACATTACCTCTTCTTTGAAGCGCCTCTTTGATTCCTTCTCTTAGGGCACTACAATTGGTCTTTGAAGAATACCAGGATTTATAGGATGTTTCTTGGGAAGAGGAGAGGATAATTGTTCAGGGGTTGGATGAGATTTAAGGCTCAAAGTGGTGTGAGGAAGAGAGGGAGGAGGTTCCCTTTTATAAGGGAGGAGAGGGGCACCTTTGGAATAACTAAAAATATTATTTTATTATAAAGTCATATTCGGGTTTTAATAGCTAACAATTGAGTTATTTAGAATCTAAGGATGGGATGGGTGGAAATCCTCTCATCCAATAGAATTTAGAGAAGTTTAGTTTACTATTTTAACCTTATCATTTAGTTTTAACTTTAAGTTAGATAATTTTACTTTTATATTGTCTTTTTGTGTTCTTACACTATAAGGTTAATAAAGTTACAATAACAAGACAAACTAACACAAAGTTGTTTATTATTAATATATATAACCTTATCTAAGTCATTTGGACGAACCTTAGATTTTTATGAATAAAATAACAATTAATAATATAATATTTGTTTTAAAAACTATTTTATGTCAATTTGGACACTATTTAGTAAATGATTTTTGTGAAAATCATAACAGAGTGATTAGTTCGAAAAAAGATAATTTAATCAATACTAACATTTCATATTAACCTATAAAATTATTGGAATTTATAAAAGGTCTCAAATTACATTTATTTGTGTATATATAACTTCAATTATGTCAATATTTCATTAATAAAATAATTATTGTATCATCATTGTGTCATACATAAAATAAATTCTTTAATGTGTAAAAATTAAAAATTAACTATCATTATTTAGGAAATCTTTTTAGCTTTCTAATTAATATTTATAGTCGAATTTATCTTATGTATAACCCTATATTAAAAATGATTTACTTATTAAACGTTGAATTTAACTATTTTAACCCTTCTTTAAATAAATTAATAATAAATGTCCTAATCTAATCAACGTGGGCCTAAATGGTCATATTTTATTCCTGAGATTGCTTTTGGTCGAATTACACTTATCCAATAGAATTAATACATGTGTTAGGGTAATAATAATATAATTTTTACCCTTGATTACCCTATTTACTTTTAACTGTGGAAAAAAATGTAAAAAGTTATTATTCACCAAAAATTATTTCCATATCATTGAACCACATTTTATTTACTGACATCATCTGTGTCTCTCGGATTTTTGAAATATCACTCACAGAAGCGGTAAAATTAAGTTTTATGAAAAATTCATTTTTTTAACTACCACTTAGTGGTTTCACTATTCATCAAAAAATGAATATTCCAGAAAAATACCAAAAATTAGGCCTAAGCTATATTTGATATTATGAACTCAAAAAATGATGTCTATTTTACCAAATTCAAAACATATCAGTTGCATTAATTAATTGAAAAATTAATTTCCGTTGTCAAAACAAATAGCGTGTTCTTAAGAGATAATAACTATCAAAAGATTGACACTTGTTTATGTCTGGTTTAAATGTGAATTTACATCCAATGACAAAAATTGTATTAAATTGTAAAAATATATTCTAAATATACTTTAAAAAAAATCAAATTCATCATTTATCACAATTAATTATTTCGATTAACAAGTTTGTTTTTAATTAAAATTTAGTAATTTTCACTATTCATCAGAAAATTGAAAGTTATCCGAAAAGTACAAAAATTTCATCCTAAGCTAATTTCGATATTCCGAATCCAAAAATGAAGTCCATTTTAAAAATAAAATTTATAAAATTTCAAAAAGTGGGTATTACTATTCATAACAGCTAGTTCATAATAATATTATAATAACATCTCTTTTAGTGAAACTCGGTATTGCGTACTACACACGCTATTGAGGAAGGTCGCGACTGCGTGTAATGCAAGGGAATTTAAGGATGTGTGTAGTGAAATCTCCTTTTGGTGTAGCATACAACATAAGACATTAATGAAATTAAAAAAAAGAATATTTTTCATAAAATCACGGGGTGTTACAACAGAAATCATTAAAGGCCCTATTCATTGGATAGATGATAATAGATGGGGAGTCTGTATGTTCTAATAGAATACCAAATAATTAAATGTCCTCATATATTTTCATAGTAGACCCCTAATGTAAATTTTCTGTTCGACAATTAATTAATCTTATACAGATCAATGGCCAATGACTGGGATTTATTTTGGGGCACATATTTAATCAATCTATTATTCAATAATGGGCATAGGATATATTTTATAGATCTTGTTTTTGAGAATTTATAATAATCATTGTTTTGAAACAATGATCCATTATACATTTTATCAAAGAGAAAAAGTGAACCATATGAAGATGAACAGGTGCATAAAATCTATTATCTTTGTTCTCTTAGTGATTCCTCTTCAATTCCTCCAAATCAATAAGTTCCACTCAATTAGGAGAATTTGATACAAGCATAACACCAATAATTAGTTCAATAAAAACACAACAACATGTTGTGGGGAATGTCTAGGAAACCGTTTTGAATAAAAATTAATGTATTCATTAATAATTATTATATCTCCAATATATAGTTTTTTCCAAATGTTTTTTATTATACACCCCTCATGATTGGGAATTAAGACTTGTGTATTGGAAGTAAATTTTATAGGTGGTTAATATACAACCATGTATTGATAGGTGGTCTTGTATTTTTTTAGAAATGACATGTGATTTCAATATCCTTGAAATAAAGATGGTCTTCATTTATGGAGAACCAATACATTCCCAATATAACCTCAATTACGATTAAAGGGAGAAAAATCAGAATTAAAAGAAGCTCATTTCAATAAATCATCATATAATGTGTGTGAAACCATCCCACCACCCTGATTTGTATTTGAAAAAAATATGTAATCTATGGGTCAGTGATTTTATGTTATCTAAAAAAATTCTTGATATACATTAGTGGTTATAACCACATATAAATAAGACATTTTCAGTTGTTGAGTGGAAGATTAGTGTAGATTTCTGTAATTTTTTTGTGACCCAAATTAAATTCTTTGATTGGATAATATTCTCCCATGTATATTGGAATTAGAGGTTTTTAATACAAATTTCATCATTAAAAAATTACGATTTTCACTATATGGAGTAATATCTATATTCCTTACAGTATAATCATCATATCTTGTATGATTTATCATGTTGATCATTATTTATATTTGTATCTTTCTTATATTCTTATAATATATTAAGAATTAGTGTGATTAATGGAATTACCTACCACACATGAAAAATATTCATATTCTATTCATGTAATTACATTATTTTCATTTCTATATTTATATCATAGGAGAATATTAATATTCTCTCATACAAGGGTTTTATCATTTGGGATTCAATAAAACTATATATTTCTAATATTTTCGTGAAATCCATGAGATTAATGGGAGACACTAATTTACATTTTCAATTCAAATATCACTGTACAATTTCTTCATAGGTACCAATGTCTCTTATGGCTGGATGACATGGCTTTACTCCAAAAAAATAATATTCAATTTTAATTTTATGTTTAATGAAAAATATAGAATCATACATTATAAGTCTTTTGGTGTTTTCATAGTTGGTAATAAAGGATGCATCCTCATTTTTCACCAAATTAATGAATTTTAGATCTATTTTTATGAAAATGGATTGGGAAAAATAGTTATTAAAAAATATCATTTTATACTCCAGTATTTCATTAAAATGATTTCATCTACCAAGATCATATTATTAATACTATTCCACAACTTTTCTAATTTTCGGTATATATATTTAAAAACTAAAAAAAAGTTTCATTCTATTAGTGACGAATAATGATTTATATATTTCCAATTACACTAATCAATTCTTAAATAATTTGGGTAATAAAAGCGACAATTAAGGGGGGAATATTTTTTCACATTAGTAATTAATGGATATTTCCCCCCCCAAAAATATGGCATGTTTTAATAGTTCTTATTTTTTTTTATAGATTGAGATAGTCGGGTAATAATACACAATTGATATTGATCTCTATGTGTTGTTATGTTTGGTTTCTTACTGGGGAAGTCATTAAATTTTCCATTCCCATTTTTTTTTACTCTTTTATTCTTAGTTCAATCAATTTATTAAAATAATAAAAATCTTTTGTGAGTAATATATAATATAATCCATGTTAAAAATCATAGTCTATGGAAAATAAATCCTAACGAATCATAAATTTTTTCCGCTTCCCATTAATATATATGATAATAGGAACATCGTGTGTCACTTTTCAATATAAATTAGTTTTTTAATGATTTAACCTCTTATTTTTCATAACTTAATTCCCAAAATTAATTAAGAAATACTTGGGAACAAACGAAGATGACCTGACCATGTCATATAATCATATTAAATAGTTTTTCATTAATAATTTCATAACTCTTATAAATACTATATGTTGAACCTATAGGATTACATTCTCTTGGAATATTCTATATGAACTTTTTATTTTATGATATATTTTCATCATATCCCAAAAAAATATTCAAATGTGATACTTCTATAGAACAATATAATAGTGCACTTCTCTATAAGCATGGGAATTAGAGACATAATAATGATTTTTCTTAAACATTATGAAATTAAAAAATTTATGTGATATTAATCAATGATCATAAGTGAGCATACAATGAATACGTAGACAAGAGGACATAAATGAGTTACATGAATATAGAATAAGGAATTCATACAAAATAAAAAATGAATCATAAATCTGGAATAATGTTATATGTATTTTGAAATTAGATTTTCAATGAGGAAATGGAATGCGGCATCATTACACATTTATAAGAATCCATAAAATCATAATATATGATTAAATAATGACATTAAAATGTGTAATAATAAGTTGACACATAATTAAGAAAAAAAATTAATTTATAAATTTGGGGATTACATGAAACACCATTATCACATAGTCGACATAATCCTATAACACAGTTTACATGATTCATTCTTCATTATTATAGGATTAATGTGTTGAAACACATAATGAATTGTAACAACCCATGATTTTGTGATTTTTTTAAATTAATTTAACAATTTTGATATTTTCTATTTCACATAATAAAGAATATAGTTTTTGTTATTTGAAAAACACTATGTTTGGGATTTCATTATACAAAACAACAAAACAATCTTTTGTTATAGGCAATATCCTCCAAGATTCTAGTATACACAACAATATTTTGGCTTGTGTTACATACAATGTTGAGGTCCTTTGATAGATTATGTTATATAAAATATTGGGTTTTACTAAACTATACTATATTATTATCATATTATTATTTAATCTATAGTAAAACATAACCTTGACATTAAATTAGATTTTATGAATGGTATTAAATAAATTATGACAAATAAAAGTTTCATGATATGAATTCATTGGATACTAATTAATTAGAAAAGAAAATATATATCGATTGGTAATAAATATAATATTTTTACTTCTATATTTCATAAGTCATTAAATATTAATAAATTAAATTAATTAAAATCAATGAATTATATTAATTAAATATATTTGTAATATATTCAGTTAAATATTTTTCTTATTCATCCAATATATTTTATAGGCATATTATAAGATCGAACACAATCTCTTGCATAAAAACCTGTAATTTTCAAAAGGTTAATTTTTTCACCTTTTAATGGAGAACCCATTTTAAATATAAATTTTAAAACACTTATAAATATTAAATTCTAAAATAAATTTGTTATTTGAAACTGGAGTGTCAATGTTTTCTTTTATTGAATTTATTTTTTCTAAGAAGAATCATTTTTTGAAGAAAAGTTAAAAATAATGAATTTTTATTGAAAATATATTATTTCATTGAAATAATTTCTTAGGTATAATTATATTTATTATTAATACTAAATTATAGTAAGGTAAAAAAATTATCAATTATTTAAAATTAGGTTATTGAAATGAATTTCATTTTGAAATCGAATATAAAAACATTTCAAACTTGTGTATGTTCCTCTTTAAGAACCTTCTTTTTTGTTTTCTCAGCATAATTAATTTTAAGTATATTCCATCCAATTATGTGAATATAATTAGGTTAAATTGATTCCATATTTGGAATCATATTTTCCAAATTGGGTGTCATTTTCAATTTCATTTTTAGGTATAAAAAGATTACCGTGGTAAAAAATTATTTTCCGTGATATTGGTAAAAATGCACCATGTTCATGTTAAAAAGGGTAAAGGCATAAAATACCTAAAAACAAAATTTAATCGTTGATTTATGTGTATGTATAACCTTTATATTATCCAAAATTTTAATTCATGTCATAATTTATTTAATTCAATGCCGCATAAAAATCGTTTCCTTTAAATATACAATATTTAATATTCAATCTGTTAAACCCTCATCACCTCACGTATAAATACCACACCGCACCACACCATTTTGAACCAAAAATCCTTATAGATCCTCAGGTCACTAACCAAACATCTACTCCCTACTATATCCACGTGCAAGTGCTTCTATTATCACTAAAATACTAAATTTAGTGTCTTCAAGGGTCTCTCATGGAGGTGATATTTAGGAGTAAATTTTCTGAAAGTACATCTTATAAATTTTATTTCATTTTATACATTCCCCTTTCATCATCCATCCATAAATGCATGATGACTGCGAAATAATTTACATACTATATTTTTATGTTTACAATGAAATATCACATATCCATTTCATTTCTCATCTTCTTTAATTCATTGTAATGAAATTATTGTCCATGTAATGCTAGTTAATCACCACTATGAATAATGTTTTTGTTTTTTTATTTCCAGCTTAATGGATGGTATTAAAACAATTTTCATAAGTAAATACGTTTTTTATATTTATATTATAACCTATTTAATATTATAAAACTAATATAAACTCCTAATAGAAAATAAAACGATTCAATTTCATGGTGTTTGAACAAACCGTCAAAATAAACTAATCATTTATCATTAACATTTTATCTATTTAATCATCCTCATCTAAAAAATAAAAAATTATATATAGTCCCATTTATATATATGGAAGCAAATTAATACTATTTATTTAATTTTCTATATTTTTAATTTAATTTTCAAATTAAACCATAGTTTTATGGAAATGAATCAATCTTGAAAGTATGAAACCAAGACACCCAAAACCATGAAAAAAATGATATGTTATTAATGAACTGATCCTAAAATTCTATAAAATAGTCTTATAAGTTAATATAAATATAAATATTCTTATTTAATGATTTAATAACCTTCTATAAACCATTTTACATATGGTTTTTACAGGTTTTATGGATGTCGAACGTAAGGTTTGGGAATTTCGTCTCACTATTTGTTTCAATGTGATACATTACATAAAAAACACTCATTTAAATTATGTTGTGTACATGATTATAATTAATGGATTATATTTATTTTAAAATTTAATTTATTGTTTTTTATATATCCATTTTATGATCTCTGTTTATGGGGTTTTACGGTTAAAATGTTACTAAATGAGTAAGGTAGTTTTGTCTCAATTTTTCTATATTGAGACACCTATTTTTTATGAACATATGTAATTTTTTGAGGTGTATACACTATATTTAGAAATTTTATATCAGGAATATCCTTCTATTCGTGATTTTTTAATCTATGTTTAATTTTATTATTTAATGGGTATGTTGATACAAATGTTTCTAAGTGTTATGGGACACTTCAAAATGTTTGAAAATTATTTTTCACATGAAATGTTTTTAAAAGACTTATCTTGCTAATTTTCAAGTAAAAGGATTTGAAATTAATATTTTATTTTCTAATTTTTTTTAATTTTCCATTTCATGTTTTTAAATCTATTTTCAAATAATATGTTCTAAAAAATTTATGTTCATATACGTTTTTCACAATAATAAATGTTTATTTTCCTCATGAATTTTCCTTTAGAGTTTTATCAAAACTATTTACTTCTAAGATAATGTTATTTGATCTTAATTATTTTTTCTTAGTGATGTGAATTTATGATACCATTTTTATTATTTTTAGAATGGTTTATGTTTATGATGGACTTGTGATTATTAATTACATTTCGTTTCCATGACATATGTTATGATAATGTGTTTTTTGAAACACATTTATTTTCATGGGTAACAAATTATTTATGTTCTTATGGAACAAATATATGTATGATTTTTTATAAGAGGGGTGGGACCTATATCTTCTTACAATGCCTTTGGTAATTATTTGAATCTCATAAGATAGACCGAAAGGCCCATATCTACTCAAATTGTTATGAGAGTTAATGATGAATACCAATCTTGTTTTGTGAGATATCCAAAACTTCCAAGATGGTATGTATGTTAAACCATAATAATAATATGGCCGAGAATGTGATGCTTTTACTATTATAAAAATTAATTTTATATGCTTAAGTGTCTGCAAGAAATTCCATATCATAGTCCTATGTTATGATTTTGTGGAGTATGATCATTATTTCATTACTATTCATGTATTATGAACTGAAAAGCAGTAGTCCATGAGTCATTTTTTTGAAATGTTGGTTATGATCATCTATTTTCTTAATCATATCCTTATACACTTTTTATCTTGATTATATTTACATTTATCCCTTATTCAACCATAATGGGCATATGAGGTGACCCCTTTTCTTATGTTTTCCTTTCATAATGTTATAAATAACAGTTATCGATAGGTGTAATAAAGGGGAATATATTTATGGGAATTGTTAATGATTTTTAACAAAATTATTATAATTTATTCCATGTTTCCAAAGGAACTAAAATAATATGGTCTTTGTGTGTCTATTTTTATAATGCATCATTTATTTTTAAAAAAGTTATTTAATATCAATGTGTCAAAATACTAGGTCTCTATAATTGGTATCAAATTAATATTCAACCAAAAAAATTTGAAAATATAATTATAAAACCATAGTGTGAACCCGAAGGAAATGTATAATGATAAATCATTGGATAATGAAAAGTATATAAAAATGTCATGGAATTTTCATAAAGGATATAGAGTATGGTTTCTAATAAATAAATACATGTCTAGATACTGCATATGGATGTTGCCTAGGATGAAATGAACCTAGGGGTAACAAATCCAATAAGGTCTGTTGGGCCTGACTCGATCGTAACCTGGTATATGAAAATGGGCCATAGACCACACTTAGTTCAACACAATCAAGGGATATTCATTGGGAATTCATCAAATCATTGTTAACTATCATGAATGATTTAAATATAACATTTCTTTAAATATCATAGGTAACCCCAATTTTTCATTAATTAAATAACGTTTCATAATTCGGACAACCTATAATTAGTTTTTAGTGATTATGTGGTTCTTCAATGTTATAATTTTGTATCACTACATGCTTTTTAGATTTAGTCAGTGGTGGGAACCAAAAGAAACATGGTTAACATTGAATGTGATAGTCAATTTTCTGAGGACATATCAAATGTGATGGTCACTGGAGTGATGGTTTTTGAAATAGGTCATAGTCATTATTAACATATTATGTTTGAAAATATGTAATGTAACCAAATATTAGACTCACCAAAGATTTGAAATAAGGAGTATGATGAGAGTTTGAGATATCTAGACCAAAAAATAAAATATATTGGGTTTCCTTTGTTCCAATAATGTGGAAGTAATCACAATAGTAAATGCATTCTTAGAAACAAATATGTTTCAACTATGAAAAATAAGGAAAAAAAATCAAGTAACTAAAAAGGAAAAAATGAACGTTTTAGTTAACCAAATGGACTAGAATATTAGAATATCATAGACATAATAAATGGTTAAATGATTTAAGTGTTGAATGAATGGTCATTATGAAAATCAATTTCCTAATTAGAAATCACCCAAAGATGATTAGTATGTTCGTACAAGTAATTATATTATTGATGATGATGACGATACTACATATGAAATGTGAAGAAAACAAGGTACTAATTTATAATATGAAGTATCCTTGTAATGGATCATGGATAAAGTATAATAATAAATTATGTATGTATTTTGAATCAAAAATTATGTTATATAAATGAGGAAATGTAAATTTATTTTTCGTTTTATATGCTTTTCTAGAGATTATAATTTTTATGTTGTATGTTTCTGATAGAATAGAGAAGTTATTTAATGGAAAAGTGAAATTTTTAATAAGGTAATGATAACACATAATATATTCCTTAGGTTATGATAATGTTGTTTGGATATAGATATATTGTAAACCAATTGTTTAAATGGAAGATAATGATTTCCTTAGGACTGATTAAGGTTTTGATGAAAGGTAGTTTATACTATCATATACAAAGTTTACATGTTTTGGGGAATATGTAATATATATAGTAAACATTGGAATACTTAATCTTAAAAGTTATCAATAAGTATATATGATAATTATGATTATTACTATTATTCAATAGAATACACGATGAATGTATTCACATGTTTGCAATGTGACAACCAATAGCTACCCTATAATATATGGGAGAGAAATTTGGATCATACTTAGAATAATTATTTCTAATGTTTTTAATTTTAAACAATATAAAAGACTATATGGTTAACCATTGATGGAAACAAAAATTCAAAACATTTAATGTGGTTTTATAAATTAAATTTGTATATATCTATTATAGGATTTACCCATATTTGATAACATTTTCTTACCATTTTGTCATGATAACGATAGTTGGGATCTTCCATAATTCTATATATGGATGTCATGTTCTACAAACCCTTCAGGAATGAGAAATTAAACTTCATTTAATGTTATAAGAGACTAATTTGAAATTGATTAGGGTATTAAAAAGGGTGATTTTATCCTAAAACAATGTAAGTATATCTTCTTATGATGATTCATTGACTTTATGAAATGGGTATTGAAGTAAAATGTTTTCCTATTGTTTCCATTAGTTGTGATATCAATGAAATCCTTCACACTTACATAGTTTTCGGTTATGTGATTGATAACTTTATCCAGATCACACACATTTTAGTGATTAATGATCATTACTCATCATAATAATTGTTTATTATTTTAATAAATTCCCAAATTTTTCCTTATGTTCTCTTATGTATAATCGTAGTTACGATTTACATTGTGTCACTGTTATTTCTCAACCTTCATTTTTATAGATAATGTTTTAGTATTCATTTTTACGATCTGGGTTTCTACGAAAGAAACATCAAGGATTAATCCATTAAAAAACTAGAAAATATTCATGGGATAAATTCATTTTAAGGAGGGTAGAATTTGACACCATGATATTTTATGAAATATTATTTTCAAATTAATTAAATTTCATGATATTTTTAATTTCAAATAATAATGAATATAGATTTTGTTACATCAGAACACTATATCTGGATTGTGTTATATAAAACCACAAGACATTATTGTAAGACACTCCAAAAATTCTTAACATGTAGTATACACCACACTATTCATGGCTTCTGTTACACACAATGATATGGTTCTTTAGTATCTTGTGATACCAACACGATAGAGTTTTATAAAACAATAGAATATAATAAAAAATATTACTATTTTATATATAGTATTGATTAACCTAGATGATAAATTAGCTGTTATGAACAGTATTAACTATCTTCTGAAATATATGGTGAATAATATGAATTCATTAGTTACGAATTAATTTGAAATTAAAATATCGACCACATAATTCAAAACAAAATATTTTGGTTTTTATATTCCCAAAGTTGTCATGTTCATATAAATTAATGTTTTAAAAAATATTTATTATATTAATAATATATATATTTTATATATTCAATAAAAAATTTAATATATTAATTAATTATATTTTCTAGGAGTAAGAAATGATACATTCCCATTTTATTCATAAAAACCTATATTTTTGAAAACTGTACTTTTAGCGCCTTTTAATATAGAACCGAATATAAATCTATTTAATGAAAATTCATGAATTTGTATTTGAAAAAAATTAATTTATTATTTTAAAATTGAGTCTCAAAAATTTAATTTGGTATAATTTTTGGTTTTTATGATGAGATTCATTTTTGGACTTTCTATGAAAAATAATAAATTTTAATTAAAACTGTTTGTTTCATCAAAATTATTTTCATTGATTATTTTTAATTATTTTTTGTTTTAATTTATAATTATGATTTTTTATCAATTAATCCAATTTAGGAAATTGGAAGATATTTTAAAATGGAATTTGATATAAAAACATTTTAATCATTTGAATGTTAAACTTTAAAACCCATCTTTTCCTTTTTTAAGTAGGAATAATGTTAAATCAAATTCGTTAAATTGTGTGTACATAATTTGGTAAAATTGAATTAATAATTGGAATAATAAGTTCAAAATTAGGTTTTATGGTCAATTTAATTTTTAATAAAAATAAATTTATCATGGTAGAAAACATTATTTTCCTCATTATAGGTAAAAAATGAAACATGTTAATGTTAAAATGCGTAAAAGTTTAAAATTACTACAAAATACAAAATTTAAAAGTTGGTTGAGCTGTAGCTTGATCCTATAAAGATAAAAAAAATATTAAATTATATAACAATTCATTAAATTTAATTCCACCACTAAATGGTATTCTTTAAAAACAAAATATTTATTATTAAATCACTTAAACAAACCTCTCATCAATTACAAATACCACTCCTCACCAACCCATTTCTACCCAAAAAGAATTTTTTTTCTACTAAAATATTTTACCAAACCTTTTTTAATCATTCTAACCTTGTCCTTGTTCTCTTATTATCACAAAATGTCCAAATATAAGGTTATCAATGGCCTCAAAAGGCAGTGATATTCAAGATGTAATTTTCCCAAAGTACGACTCTTAATTTTGATTAATTTTATACTGTATCCTTTCCTCATTCACCCATCAATGAATGAGAATAAATAATATTTATACTATTGTTTATTTTTTATAAAGGAATATCTCAAATCTCCATCCTTTATCATCTCTTCTTATTTAATGAAATGAATATGTGGTCAATGTTATGTTGAGTAATCCCCTTGACGAATAATGTTTTTTTATTTTCATTATTAAGAAATATTTGGCTAGTCATAAAAATATTTTAATATATAAATAAGTTTTTAATATTTATATCATAACCTATTTCATATTAAATAACTAATAAATAATCATAATATTAAATTAAATGACACTAGTTCATGGTGTAATGAAATCCCGCCAAAATAAACTAAATTTTTCTCATTAACATTTTATATAATGATTCATTCTCATGTAATAAAAAATGATATGTGGAAAAAAAATATACTATTTTATGTGAATTAATAGAATTTCTATCCACTTCTATGTTTTTAAACTAATTTTTACAATAACATCCATTATTTTAAAGAATTGAATCGGCCATGAAACTATGAAAAAAATACACCTAAAACAATGAAAATAAAGAAATTGTATTAATGAATGGGTAGTAAGATGTTATTAAATCATCATATAAAGTCCTATAAATAAAATTATAGTTAAGGAATGATTTAATATACATGATTAAAAAATTATATTGGAGTTTTGAACATTTTTGAACGATGTTGAGAATGAGGTAAGTGAATTTCCTCTCATTTTTTATTTTCATGAGATACATGCCACATTCACCACTAATATATTTTTGGGTGGTATAAATATTGCACAGTAATTTATTATATCAATATTTAAATTTCTTTAATGTGTATATACATATCCATTTTTTGATTTGTATTTCAGTGTTTTTTATAGCTCCTTAGTTACAAAAAAATTAAGGGAGTTTTGACTCCATTAGTATTTGCTGAGAAACATGTTTTTTATGTAGATATATTCTTTTACGATGTGTATAAACTGCAATTTGAAATTTTATATTAGTAATATACTTCTTTTAAGGATATTTTATGCTTTTTCTAATGTTATTTTTTCTTGGGGATATGATAAAAATAATTAAATATGGTATGAGACATTTTGAAATGTTTGATGATGATTTTCCACAAGAAATGTCTTTAAAATATCACGGAAGCTAATTTTCAAGGAAAATGATTACAAATAACTTTTTTATGTTTCATAGTTTTTGAACATATTCCTTTATTTGTTTTAAATTCTATTTTAAATGATTTATTTTCAATTTTTTTAATTTTATGAATAGTATTTTACAATGAAAATTGAATATTTTCTTAAAGAATTGTTTCTGACAATTCTAAAAAAAATAGTTTCCATCTAATACCATGTTATTTGATGTTATATTTTATTTGATAGGGAAATTAGTCAATTATTCCTTTCTTATAATTTCATTGATCATTTTACATTTACGATGGATTGGAACATATGAATTTTGTTTCTTTTACATTACTTATGTGACGATAAAGTGTTTTATGATAATTTCATAAGATATGAATGATTTATGTTATTATGGAACACATATAAGTATGATTTAGTTTGGATATTAGTGGGACCTAAATTTCATTCTACTACATTGTGTACATATTTAGATATTTTGAGATTAACAAAAAATACCTTTTCAACAAAGATGGTTATTGGAGAGAACCTTTACTACCAAGATGGTTATAAGAGTGTGCTATGACTACCCTGATGATGTGGGAGTGAACCCATTCTATGAATATGGCCTTGGAAGATGTGACTTGAATATAATAGAAATAATTTTTATATGATTATGTGTCTTCCTCAAATTTGACGTCCTTTTACAACATTATGATTTCATGGATTGTGTTTTTATTTCATTATGAATCATGTATTAGTAATTTCCAATATTAATGATATGAATACTAATTATGATCACTGATATACATGGTTAGATCATATATTTTCATAATCATTTCATCATACCATTATGATCATGATTATTTTAAAATATTCCATTTTTTTAATATTACATTGAATTTGATCTCACCTAATTTCTTATGTTTTATTTTCAATAGGTTATAATGAATCGTTTTATATTGGGGTACTAAAGGGGATGATCATTATGGGTGTTTTTAAAAATCATTCACAAAATTAGAATAATTTGTTCAAATTTTCCAATGGCACTAAACTAATACATTCTTTGGGAATTTGTTATTCTAATGATTTAAATATTCTTTAGAAGTGTTGTAATGTCTATGCATGAAAGAATGGGTCTTAATATGAATGGGTTCCTCTTCACAGTCCAATAAATTTAAAATCGTTTGATATCAACCACTAACCTATTCATTATAGGGTTATATAATTCTAGGATCACCCATTAAGATATAAAAAACCATACATATGTGAGACATATAAGCATGATGGAATTCAAAATTACATCAATGTTTAGTTAACCTATATAAATTATACGAGGATCATTAATGCCTCCACCCAACATCATAATATTATGGACAAAAATAAAAGGAGGGTGTGATCATTTTATCATATCCCTATTAAACAATTAGAAACATTATAGGCTATTAAAATTAATGAAAAACACCATATATAAGAATTATAAGATTTTAAAAAAATAAGATGAAATTTCCTTAATCTGTTGATGAAATATATTTAAAATTATTTTAAAAATATAGTTTCTATAAAATTATAATAATTAAAAGAAAAATATCATTTGAAATTCATGAATTCATTGATTAGATTCCTAGTAAGTCAAATATAATAAAATTGTATCATAAAAAGTCCATTTAAAAAAATGTTACGTAAAATTTAAATGTCTAAAATAAATCCATAGTCAATAGAAAATGAAATTAAGAAATAATTGTACTTTATATGATACAATCTAAAAAATCATATGGAAACATGGATATGAAGGATATATATTAATGAATAAATAAAATTAATAAGATAACTAATATATTAAATATACATTAATTTGAATTATATACAAAATGATAAGTAAATGGTAAAAAATATGTTAAATAAATTAATAAGTAGAGGATAAAAATAGATTAATTTTAGAGATAATGAAAAAATAATTTTTATATAATGTAAATTACTAATTTAAAAACGTTATTTAAATGTGGTATAGAAAAGGAATCCATGAACTTATTATTACTCTTGTTCAGACATTCACTAAATAACTATATTAAAATTTTAGTTTTATTAATTATTTATAGAAAAACATATTCATATATATTTTCCATAACATGATCATTTATAAATCCATAATAACCACATATAATGTTTCATATTCAGAAAATAACTATTTAAATATTTATTTATGTTTTCTTTCATACACTATTTGGTTCACATGGATGTTTTAGTGATAGTTCACATGGAACAATTAAAAATATACATTCAAATTAATGTTGAATTAAATATTTATTTTAATTTAATGTTTAATATAATTTTAATTATTAACAGAAATTAATTACGAAAACATATTATATTTATCATTATCATATAAAATGGAAGTTATTTTAATTTTGTTATCAATTCATATTGTAACTATTAAATTATGTTCCACAATGTTCTAAAAGTGACTCAAATAAGAAAATGATATATTCACTGAATGGGTATGGATTTAATGTTGTATAGAAAAAATATCACATTTAGAGAATATTACCTATTAAAATAAATTAGTTAATAGTTAAATATCATTTAATAAGTGATTGAAGAATAATTAAAAAATGGATATGAAGGGGGAAACAAAAACATTCAACACATGAATATTTTATAAGATAGATTTATAGGAATGAGGGATTTGGGACACCATATTATAACTAATTTTTCCAGAATATGGGATAGGATAGTTGGGTGGTAATTTTGTTAGGGAATCAATATTAATCAGAAGAAAATTATAGACATGATGTGGGGAGTGTTTGGGTCCTTTATTATGTTTGAATGGGTAGCATTTTTTAAAAGTATCATTCCTCAATATCAAAGAAATTGCATATTATAGGAATATGGGACAAAATTGGAACAAAAATGGAACACTGATTAGTTGGGGAAAATTTTCCAAATGGTAAATGTTTTATATAAATTAGTTTGTGATATTTTATGAATATACTAATTCATTTCACCTATTTAACTAATTTTCATTTACTGTGGTTATTATCTTGTACAATGGTAACATAATTTTCTCCCAAAAAACTATATTTACCATCAAATATGAAATTGATTTTATTATTAAAAAGTTAGAAAAAATTCAATCATATAAAATTTATAAAATAATTAATTTATATATTAAATGAAAATTTATAAATATTTAATAGAAATTGATTTAATAAAAATTACCTTTTATATAAATTATGTATTATAAAGGAAACATTATAGAGATTAAAAAGTAAATTAACAATAATCGGAATTTGAAACAATATAGGCATTAAATTTTATTAAAACAATCCATCAAAAATATTAATTTTATTTACAAATATAAAAAAATATAATAATAAAAAATTCAATGAAAAATATCACTTTTTATCATAACAACATTTATTCCCAACCAATTATGTTTTTAAACTTTCACAAAATTTTTATTATGTTATTTCAATTGATTTTATAAACTCATGAAATCATTCTTATAAAATATTGAAGTATTTGAAAATATAATTCTATAAAATCCAAATATACTATATATTTATAAATTTTTATTACTATCTAAATCTTAGTCAAATTTTAATAGGTTTCTCAATGAAATCCAAGAAAATATAGTTGAACATTTATAATATGTGTTATGACCATAATATAAATGACCATTTTTTAGATACTAATATATTTATAATGCTATCACATAAAATATAATTCTATAAAATCCATTTCATTCCATTATTATCTTTGTAGAGAATTTTAGAATTCTTTATTATACGCGAATTATATTATTTTTAATATGTTACTAAAAATATGAAATATATTATTATTAGATACCAATATATTTAATGGTACCGTAGTGAATGACTATATAACCAATGAACTTTTATATAGTTTTCATATATCATTTTTTAGAGTTATATTAGTATATAAAACCATTCATCATAATATTTAATTTCATTGTTATTATATTTACTATATTTACTGTGTTTTTAACTCTTTATATAGTTATAATATGTGTTATAGAAATTATGGTAAATAGTGATAATGAGAGATACAACCTTTTTTTAGATTTATTTTCATGGGGTTCAATTGCTTTAGTAAATTTTCTAGTTATTACACATTTAGTTATCCCATTAATTATTCATGTGGTATCGTAATATTATCCTGTAATAAACAATTATTGGAATTTGATCTATTTTTTGTGTACCACAAGATATCAAACACACAATAATTAGTTTAAGGAAGATAAAATCATAATGGATTACACATCCTTCATAGAAAATACAACTATATAATTAAAAATGAAATATTATACCAAAAATGTATTAATTATTGATGTGATAAATAATATTTTGAATAATACATAGAAAAATATATTTTTATAATTTTTTTCTACAACATCATATAACTCATCAAAGATTATATAAATATCTTCTGAATAATTAATACTAAAAAATATTCATTCTTGTCTAGTGTTCATAGTCATAAATATTAAAAAATTCATTGTGATCTAATTCTTAAACAATTTTTAATAGGTTTCTCAATAAGATTCATGAAAATTTTCATCTTACTCTATTTCAGGTGATGTTTTCATTACCTTAATAATGCCTTTTTATTCACCATTATATTCATTGATTATCATTTTAAACTCATTCTTATGTCCATCTTGAAAAGTCAATTATATATATTTAATTATTTATTTGAACATAATTCATCGGAACCCCTGAGAGATTATATTACTTATACATGATTTATAGCATGTGTGTGCACTCCTTCATATCTTTATTATCATCCACTGTGATTCATCCTCACCCTTATATATTTTTAAAATCATAATAGATCTATTAGAAGTAGTTTTTTTTATTATAAACAATATTATTTTAATAAATCACATATCCATATCAATCTATATAATATTATTTCACATTGAAAGTGTAATGACACGTGTTTTAAATAAGTGTTCAATAGTTTTTTAGGTATTGTAGAAATATAAATTTTTGTATTTTATTATTAATTTATCTGAAAAAACATATTGATATTTTTAAAAAATATATTCTATGGATTCATTCTTTGATAAGTATGTATTTAGTATCTAAATAATCTCTTATGGTGCTCATTGGATGTTGGGAGGGTATAGAAAGAGCCTCTCAATAGATAAATTGGCCATTGAATTTCTATAAGTTAATCTCTGATGCTCTAATTACAATAGAATTCTAATGAGAAAAACATTGTATGTCATGATTTTTTGTGAGTCTAATTTATAATATGCGAATATATTGTCTTTACTATGTTAATTGTTCATAAAATATTGTTTCACAATAAAAATTTTTTTATAGTGGATTGTTTATATTTTCTATCAAAATTATTTTCTCTCAAATATTATTAAAGGTATGGTAAATTATGATTAGCATAGTATATTTATTATTTAAATCCTAGATCAAAAAATTGATATGATTATTCATGTGAGTGATTATATTATTCTTTAGTTTGGTCTAATTAGATATATTTTTTTATGTTTGATTTATTTTTATAATTTTCCCAATTCATTAAAAATTATTCATCATTTTCATTATCATATGTTTTTATAGAGTATGGTTAGTATCCAGAAAACCTTATTTTAGTTTTAACCAATTTTCATAATGTATTTTTATAATATGACAATGAATTAAAATACATGAAGAGGAAAACAATCCATATAATTGTCTTATTTTATTGGTGAAATTAATTGTGAATTCTGTTTCAACATATTATAATTATTATACACATGATAAACATAATATATACCATGTTTACAATAATGGAGATTTAATAAAAAATAAATTTTTTAATTAAAATTATTCAACCATAAAGGGTGATATTGTTGGTTACTATTTTGATACAATAACATATTCTATAGAACCATAGTAATATGTTAGTATAATTGGAAGAGTAGTAGGAATATTTTTAGTTATTATTGAAGATGTACACTATTTTATGTGGGGTAAATTATTCAAAAATTCATCAAAATGGAACATTAAGCCAATATTCAATGTTATATAGGCTAAAAATGTCTTTATCGACATTATATTTTGGTCTTGTGGGCCATTCCACCAATGAATGGTTGACATTTTATAAAAATTTGTATTAATATTCTAGTTAGGGAGAAAAACACGAGAGAGGTGTCAGGCCTTTCCAAAAAGGGGCTTGGGTGTCAGTTTTTTGTCATAAAAACTTCTAACTATACTATAAATATTAATTAAGACTAAATTAAGTTTTTATAAAATACATAATTACTAAATATTTTATAATTTATTTATATTAATTGATTATGGAATCAGTCGTGATTTTTTTATTTGGGAATTTAATGAAGACTATTTTGATATCTGAGTATTAATGTTTCTTTAAATACATGAGATATATGAAGAACATAATAGGGGGATATCAGGGGTTATATCCAACAATGACCAATAGTTAATTATAAGGAGTTTTTTCACTATTAGTAAACGAGGATTATTACAAGATACATTAATATATGAGTAAATGGGGACTATAATGGGATATGTTATTCCTAATAACCTGATGACTATCATCTGCTTTATAACTCTATGTGGTAATAGAGACTATCAAAGTATAATTTACAATATTTCGGAAAGGGGAATAAGGTTTATGTTAAAACAATAATGCATTCAGGAAACTATGAGTAATTATATTTTTGGTATGAAATTTAAAATTTGATTAAAAAGTTACAGTATTAAATTCTCTATGTATATTAAATTAATTTAGGATTAAAATAATGCCTCTCAATTATTTATTTTACATGTAAATGTATGATGAACTTAATGAAATGGAATTTTTTATACCATTAGTGTTATCCTATTATTTTTTATTCTCATACCATATATATAATGATACATAGACACACATATATATATTTATATATATTATATGTAAGGACAAAGAAGATATGCAGGCACTTCATCCATGATATTTCATGAAATTTGCGATATTCACAATCAATTCATATTACCGAAGAGATAAATTAATATTTAATTAGTTACCTTTACTTTTGGTTTTTATTAAGTGATAATTTTTAGGGATTATTGGAATATTTTGTGTTTGTCTGTGTAAAATTTATATTGAACCATTATACAATAAATCAATACCCATTAAATTATATCAATCCCCTGACAATGGTTATAACTTATAGAAATCTTGATTGTGTATCTGAGTTCCAATGTAATTTCATGAAAATAGAAATATTGTGTGGAGGATGGATATTAAAATAATATACCAGATAGTTGTTTTTACTAGTTTTCGATTTTTGAATATAGTGAATAATTAGAGTATATGGTCATGTTATAAAGGATTTATATGATTTAATTAAGATATTGGTTTATTTGTTATAAATTTTGGTAATATATGGTATTTTATTTGGATTTTTATTTGATTTACTTTATGATCGTGGTTTTGAAGTATGTTCCATTCTAATTAATCATGTAAAATGTAACACCTCAAGCTTCCATTGTACGCTTCTCTTTGAATAATTAAATAGCGTGTGTTGTACGCAACTTCGAGTTCTAACACACCACAACGAATCAAACTAACTGTTATGAATAGTAATACCCACTTTTTGAAATTTTATAAATTTTATGTTTCAAAATGGACTTAATTTTTGAATTCTGAATATCAAAATTTGACTAGGGTGAATTTTTGTTACATTTCTGATAACATTCATATTTTGATGAATAGTTAAAATTACTAAATTTTAATTAAAAACGACTTTTTTAATCGAAATAATTAATAGTGATAAATTATTAATTTGAGTGATTTTAAAATGATAATTAGATTATATTTTTATCATTTAATCCAATTTTGGTCATTGGAAATAATTTCACATTTAAAATGAACATAATAAAATTCCAATCTTTTGATAGTTATTATTTCTTAGAAACACGCTTTTTGTTTTGACAATGGGAATTAATTTTAAATTAATTTCATCCACTTTTGTTTTTTGAATTTAGAAAAATGGATTTCATATTTAGAATCTGGAGGTCCAAATTATGTAAATAGGTAACTTTTATTTTTAGATATTTTGAATAATTAATCGGTAAGTATTTTATTTACCATGGTTAAAGGGTAAATCCGGTAAATAAGTGTAAAAAAATATTAAAAAAATATTAAATTAACCTAAAACGTGTCCTAACCCTATTCGGTGATACATGTCCGACCATTGGCGTCTTTGGGTCGATTTTGAGACCCCATGGAGCAACTTGTAAGTGATAATAACACTTTATATTAATTATGTTAAAGTAAATACAAAAATGACATAGGCAAATATCTTATAGGAAACCAATTTTTACATAAGGTTATATATGTTATATTTTCAAAAATAAATATTCATTACATATAAAAACCAATTTCCTAAATAATGGTATTTTTTTATAATTTTTATACATGGAGTAATTAAATTTATTTATGACACATTGATGATGCAGTATTTTCCTTATTAATGAAAGAACCAAATAATTGGTATTATAAATGTTAATATATATATAATTTGAATGTTTTGATGACATACACGAATTTTATTTGTTAATATGACATGTTAGTATTTCTTAAATGAATTTGTTTCTAACTAATAATGTTTTTAAGACTTTAAAAAAAATCAATTATTAAATAGTGTAAAATTGACATAAATGAGTTTTTAAAGAAAATATTATATTATAAATTGATATAATATTTCTAAAAATATATGGTCTGGCCAAATGACTTAAATAACAATATTTTTATCATTAATGAATCACTTGGTGGTCTCTTGGATGTTTATAATAAGTTTATTAACCATATAATGTTAAAATTCAAAGTGACATGGTAAATGTAAAACTAATTAACTTAGAGTTTAAACTGAATGATAAGGTTAATAATGTGACCCAAACCAATCTAAAACCTATTGGTTGAGTTTTTTCGACCCATACCCACCTTATCTATGAAATAAAATACATTTAAGGAATTAGAAACATAATATGAATTTATTATAAAATAATATGTCTATCTTTTCCAAATGTGCCCCTCACCCCTCTATAAAAGGGCACTCCCCCTTATCTCTAATTCACACCATCAAAGCCATTTTGCTCGGAAAAAAATTTCTGAAATATCCAATCAACTTCCCCCACTTCATCCTAGAGGACCTCCATTGGCCAGAAATCCAACTTAAGTAGCCCTTTTGATCAAATCAAAAGAAAGAACCCAAAGAAGATGTAATGATTTCACCACCCTCTTTCAAGTTCCATTCTTCTTCCACTTCTTGATTATTTATTATTTCCATTCTAAAATAATAACTCTTTTATCTTCTATATACTATTATGTTATTATAAATATGGTACAACTATATTCATTATTCTATCCATCCTTTGAATGACATGTCACCATACATGCGTATGTTCGGCCTACCATCCCCACGTCGTGGTGTAATTGTTATTCAATATATTATTATTTTTATGGGTAAAATAATGATGTAAAATTCATTTAAATAATAAATATAACATTATAATGCTTATATAAAAATTATATACCATCAAATTATATATTAATTTAATATCAAAACAATTATATTGTCGCTCGTGCGTACGTACGGATTATTGTCTCCACAAACGCGAGGTGATTCATTCCCCATCATATCCATTCAAGAATAAATTTAATTTTATGATTACAAATAATTATTAGATACATGATATCATTCTATATATGAATACGATACATCCCATCCATAACAAATATGACTCACATAACAAAGAATATAATGGAAAACAAATTTGTAAACACCCGAAACAATGATAATACTAAGATATGATCAACAAATCAATGATAAAAAATCATATATGATATAATATTAATGTGTATGATTCTTTTTTAATTAAATAAAAATTATTTAACGATTATAAAAGAGGTTAACGTTCCCTCGACCAAGGAAAAAATACAATGTAAGGTGTTTCTAATCTCACTTTTAAATCTGTGAGATTTTTATTATTCACCACTTATTTATTGCATGTGGTGTGTGTACTGCCTATGATTGTATTAATTGTGTAATATAATTTAATTTATGGATATTTATAACATCATTTTATGATCCTTATTTCATGGGTTTATGTTTCATAAGTTACAAAATGGATAAGGTAATTTGAAATTTTAATTTCCACTTATTCGGCTTTAGGCATACTTTATTGATTTTTTTACTCCATGGTTTTTTGTGGAATTAGTATTCATTTTCTTGTGTCATATTTCCCACTACCCTTTAAGTGGATATAATTTTTATAAATATAATCACTCCATTGATAAATTCTCATGTCATCAATATGAACTTGATAAGAGTAAATTTAACTCAATCACCATTTGTTGATTTAAATATCCAATTCATTGGTGTTGTTTTTACAAGAATATGTGTGAATTTTATCTCATTTATTTACACTGAATATGCAATCATATTGAGTGTATTAATATTTTCCACACATAATTATGTCGTTTATTTATCCTTAACCTATGGATATGGTATTTATAAGATATTTCATCTCAATTTACATTCCATTGAGACATCATTGTTGTTTTACACAAATACACTTTTATATGGTGTATATAATGTACTTTGACATAGTATATCATGAATAACTTTATTCTCATAATAATATAAAGTTTTGATTACATATATTATTTTTATTCAAGTGTCTCTATTTTGGTTTGGAACTTTAACTAAAATATCATTTTAAATGTTTTAAATATTTATTATTCTAAATCATTCTCATTAATATCCATGTTTTAAAAATGTTTTTAAGGATTTATTTATATGGACATTAATGTTTTAAAAATAAAATTCAATTTAAAAGTTTCAATGTGGTATGGGACTCTTTGATTCAAAAATCTATTTTTAAATGGCTTCTTGATAAATAGTGTGACTTTAATTATTTTTCAAGAAAAAGGGGGACATTTCACTCTAATAGATTTGATGATTATTTTCATCTATCCCTAATTATTATTGATTGTGGTTAATGTGATATAATAAAATCTTTTATATTGCATGGAATGAGTTATTACTGACTGTGGATGTGCTATTTTTATACCATTCATGGTTTGTGGACAATGTATTGACATTTCATATGCTAGTTTTAATAAGAATATTTATGTTATGTTTAAACGTGTTCATATGCTCAATGCATTGGACATAGTAAGCGACGGGTGGATCCCGCTATAGCTCCTCGATGCATCGGTAGGTCTCATGAGACAAACTATTGTCTTAGCACAATTCCTTGACATAATATTATTTTTAGTCTTGGCACAAGTCCTTGAATATGTTGTTATGATAGTCTGGCATTATGCATTCCATTATTATGAAAGTGGTTATTGATATTGCATGTGATTATTCGACTAGTAGAATATCATTGTGAATAAGTAAATGGAATTATTTCATTTTATCATTTCCATATTTTTCTAAAGTTCATGTGTAAAATGATTTTCTTTTAGTTGTACATTTCCTTAAATGTTTAAGCTTATTTATGAATGTTTCCGCTATATTGTTATCCTTACTGAGCATCTGAGCTCACCCCTTTCTATATTTTATTTTTCCCAGAATGTGAAGAAGTATTTCTTGAATGACCTGCAGGGATAGTATGAGGATATGAGTGTGGTATATAAAGATAAGATATTGTTGTAGTTTTTCACTTTATGATGTAATGTAAACATTATGAATGTATCTAGTGATTCCAAGGCTAATAAACTAATCGGTATTTTGAGACTTGATCTTTTGTTATTATGACAATGAGACGTAATAATGCACCGAATATGGGTAACTGGGGTAAGGGAGTTATAGTTGGTATCATAGGATGTTTAGTACAAACCATGGAAACTAGATTTTGATACACTCTGATTAGATCACATAGCCCTAAGATAGACTTTGAGGATTAGTATAGAATAATTTCCTAGAATTGTGGTATTGTATTTATTTCATGAGTTTTCCAAGCAATACATCCCTATCTTGATACGAGAAGGTAGAGGCGGCTCTGGCAAAGATGTACCTAGGGATAAAACCCGAAAACACCGCTTTGAGCTAGACTCGAATGGGAACTGGTGCACGATAATGGGCATTGCTGCACTCTTGGTTACGACACTCCCAGGTGACATGCATATGATAATTTAAATTTTATTTACAAATCGATTTAACGTATATTAATATAAGATGAGAATAAATGACCATGGTTAATCCTAAGGAGTTTCAAATTAAGAATATGGTGTCATGATGTTCTATAAATTATTTTATGAATATTGTTACTCACAAAATGCTTTCTGGTTTCAATAAATGGATGTATTATAAGGAAATCATAGTAACTTTGAGAATGATGTACAAGGTGGGAATGGGGGGTGGCAATGAGCAACATAATGGAATGTTGATAGGCGTAAAGGATACCATGTTCATGCCAAATCGGTTTTCCAATAATATGATCAACAACATATATATTAACTAACTCCTTGACTGAACAAATAAGAGAAATGTGATGAATTATAAGAGCTCCAATAGTGGATACCATGAAGAAAAGATTCCTCAATTTCAATCATGCAGGAAATGTGGAAGGAGACGCCCAAGAAAATATCTCAATGGAACAAAGAAATGATTTACGTGCGAGAAAGAAAGACATGAAGTGAAGAATTGATGAGAAAAAATGAAGAGTACTATGAAAGAAAATAAAAATGGTCCCAAGAATCCATTTACAGTCATCTTCCGTAAATGTAGTGGACATGTCCATTACCCGAGTGAATTCCCTATTCTATAGGATATTTTATTGGTTAAAAAAGAAGCTATGTGGAAATAAATGGTTGGAGAAATGTTTAAAAGTATTCGTTCTCCATGTTGATGGGATTACTTTGGAATAATTTTCTCTTGTATTTATAACCCTTCATTTTTCAATGTGAGAATGATATTTGAGGAAGACTTATCTTTTCTCTTGTAGATATAGTTATAAATAACCATTTGGTTTAATATGATCTTTGGGTTTGAGGAAATAACTAGTTATTATATTTTGGGATGAAAATTCAAGGTATGTGATAACATTGTGGTTAAATTATGTTATGGTTGTTTTGAGGAATTTATCTCATTTTGGTAATGTTATAAAATATAGTTTTTGTAAAAGGACAACACGCAGACTGTGTGACAACCCATCGCATCGGACAAAGCTGTGGGAAACGAACACACAACCAAAGTATGATTGGTATTTATCACCTACAACTGGACTACGTGAATTCCCAAGTTAGTGTGACTAATTATATATAGTTAAATTATATTATTAATAAATAATATGTTGATTTGGGATTTTAAGTATTATCAATTAAATACACTTAGTATAAGGAAATGATTTGGTGATTAAGTGATAAATTTTATTGTGGAAAGATGTTCCCTTTGTTGGGAAAACTATATGCCAAAGGAAAATAGAATTCTATGGGATTTCATTTGAGGAGTAATAGAGGATTTTTATCTAGGTATTTATTATGTATTTATAGTGATATAGGTTATTTATGGAAATTATTACCCTATAATAGAGAATGTGTGTTTAGGTTAATTAATTTTAAGTATGTGACTTTATGAGTAGTTTATGTCATTTTGGAGATACCATTTAACGTAGAAGACTACATACCCAAATTCTTCTATGTTTTGGGTTTCAATATTATTTTGGATTATATTGAAGGATTTTAAGGACAATTGTTTATTGAATGCTATTTATTTATCATTAGGGTATTGCTAGTTTAATTTTAGAAATTAAGATTAGGGTTTATTTCTCTAATGGAATATCCTTTTAGGGGATCATCAGATCTTATAATAACAATTTTGGATTTGATTAATCTCTAATGATAAGGAAAATATATAGTTTATCCTTCTTGGATCATGTGATTCTTTATGAAGTTTTTTCTAGCTCTTCTAGTGTGACCAAGTCTACTCGAATACTCATTTTTCAAAAATGAGTTAGTAGTAGAAAATTATTAAAGAATGAAACATTACTTAAAAAGTAAGAATATATCTTTATGTTATTGGTCAATATCGGAAATGAGTTCCACATCTTTAAGTAATGTAACTTAAAAAAAATATTGTCCGTTTACTTTTCCTACTAGGAAACTAATGACCATTTTTCCCATCACAAGTTCTTGGTTTTCTTGTTGATAAATTTCTCCTGATCATGTTTTATATTCCTATCCATCAGAACATGACACTATTTTTATCATCCATATCCATGTTTTTCTACATGGAATCCTAGTATAGGTTATCTCGGGTGACCATTGTACTTATCATTCTTTCTTTTAGAGTGATAGTTTTATTGAATCTTTTTATGATGTGGGACTTTCTATTATATTTCAAAGCCCAATTTTAAAAATTGCGAGGATGCAATTTATTGAAGGAGGAGAGAATGTAACACCACAAGCTTCCACGATACGCTTCTTTTTGAATAATACAGTAGCGTGTGTTGTACACAACTTCGAGTTCTGACACACCACAACCAATCAAAGTAGTTGTTATGAATAGTAATATCCAATTTTTGAAATTTTATAAATTTTATCATTCAAAATGGACTTAATTTTTGGATTCATAATATCGAAATTAACTTAGGGTGTATTTTTGGTACTTTTCTGATAACTTTCATATTTTGATTAATAGTCAAAATTACAAAATTTTAATTAAAAACAACATTTTTAATCAAATTAATTAATAGGGATAAATTGTGAATATAATTTATTTTAAAGTATAATTAGATTATATTATTACCATTTAATCCATTTTTGGTCATTGAAAATAATTTCACATTTAAACTGGACATAAGAAAGAGCCAATATTTTGATAGTTATTATTTCGTAAAAACATGCTTTTTGTTTTGAGAACGAGAATTAATTTTAAATTAATTTCTTTAACTTCACTATTTTGAATTTAGAAAAATTTATTCTATATTTATTATCAGGAATTCCAAATTGTGTAAATAGGTAAATTTTATTTTTATACATTTTTAATAATTACTTCGGTAAATATTATATTTACCATGGTTAAAGGGTAAATCTGGTAAATAAGGGTAAAACAATAATATTATAAAAATATTATATTACACTAAAACGTATCCTAACCCTATTGGTTGATACATGTCCGACCATTGGCATATTTGGGACAACTTTGGGACCCCATGGAGCCACTTGTATGTGATAATGACACTTTATATTAATTAAGTTAAAGTAAATAAAAAAATGACATAAGAATATATCATTAAGAAAAAAAAATACATAGGGTTATATATGTTATATTTTTTACTATAAATAATCATTAGAAATATAAAACTATTTCATACATAATGGCATTTTATTTATAATTTCTAGATATTGAATAATTAAATTTATTTATGACACAATAATGATGCATTATTTTCCTTATTAACGAAGGAATCAAATAATTGGGATTATAAATGTTAAAATAAATATAATTTTAACGTTTTGATGACATAAACGAATTTAAATGGTTAATATGACATGTTAGTATTCCTTAAATTAATTTTTTTTGAATTAATAAGGTATTTATGACTTTAACATAAATCAATTATAAAAGAGTGTAAAAATTGACATAAAGGAGTTTTTAAAACAAATATTATATTATAAATTGATATAATATTCCAAAAAATATACGGCTTGGTGAAATGACTTATATAATTATATTTTTATCATTAATTAACTACTTGGGGGTCTCTTGGAAGTTTATAGTATGTTTATTAACCATATAATATAAAAATACAAAGAGACATTGTAAATGTCAAACTTATTAACTAAGAGTTAAAACTAAAAGATAAGGTTAATAAAGTGACCCAAACCAATATGAAACCTATTGGTTGAGTTTTTTTGGACCCATACCCACCTTATCCACGAAATAAATCATTATGGGGAATTTATAAACCGAATATGAAATTATTATAAAATAATATTTCTTTTGTTTTTCTAAGGTTCCCCTCACCCCTCTTATAAAAGGCACTCCCCCTTCTCTCTAATTCACAACTTAAAATCCATTTGGATCAGCCATACCATGCCCAAATATCCTCTAAACATCTCTCAATTCATCTTATAGGCCCTCCTTTGGACAAAAAGACAACTTAAGGAGCCCTTTTGATCAAATCAAAAGGAAGAACCTGAAGAAGAGGTAATGATTTCACCACCCTCTTTCAAGTTCCTTTCTTCTTCCAGTTATTCTTTATTTGTTATTTCCATTATAAAAAACTAAATCCAGTATATTCTATATACTTTGATGTTATTATAAATATTTTACAACCATATTCTGTATTCTATCCATCCTTTCAATGACATGTCACCATACGTGTTTTTGTATAGCCTACCGTCTCCACGTCGTGGTGTTACTGTTATTCAATATATTATTATTTTGATGGGTATAATAATGATGTGAAATTCATGAAAATAATAAATATAACATTATAACGATAATTTATATATGATATACCATCCAATTATATATTATTTTAATATCCAAAAAAATGATATTGTCTCTCGTGCGTATATATGGATTACCGTCTCCACGAACACGATGAGATTCATTCCCCATCATATCTATTCAAGACTAAATTTCATTTTATGATTACAAATAATGTTTAGATACATGATATAATTCTGGATATGAATATGATACATCCCATCCATAAAAAATGGCTCACATATCAATGAATATAAAGGAAAACAGATCTGTTAACACTCGAAACGACGATAATACATTGATATTATCAACAAATCAATGTTAAAAGATAATATATGATATCATATAATTTATATGATTCTTGTATATTTCAATAAAAAATTATTTCACCGTTATACATGAGGATAACCTTCCCTCAACCAAGGAAAAATTACAAAGTAAGGTGTTTCTTATCTCAATTTTAATTCCGTGAGATTACCATTGTTCACAACTTATTTATTGCATGTGGTGTGTGTACTGTCCTTGATTGTATTCATTGTTTAATATACATTAATTTATGGATATTTACATGATCATTTTATGATACTTCTTTCATGGGTTTATGTTTCGTACGTTACCAAACCGATAAGGTAATTTGAAATTTCTATTTCCACTCATTCGACTTTACTCATACTTCATTGATTATTTTACTCAAAGATTATGCGTGGCATTAATATTCATTTTCTTATGTGGTAATTTCCACTCCCCTTTCAGTGGATATTATTTTGATACAAATAATCACTTCATTGATAAATTCTCAAGTATTCAGTATGAACTTGATACGAGTAAATTTAACTCAATCACCATTTGTTGATTTAAATATCCAATTCATTGTTATTGTTTTTACAAGAATATGTTCGAATGTACTATGATTGATTTACAATGAATATCCAATCATATTGAGTGTATTTATATTTTTCACACATAATTATTTCATTGAGTTAACCATAACCTAAGTATACGGTCTTTATAAGATATTTCTTCTCAATTTACATTCCATTGAGACTTCATTGTTGTTATACACAAATTCAATTTTATATGTTGTATATAATGCACTTTGACATAGTATATGATGAATACCTTTATTCTCATGATATTATAATGTTTTTATTACCTCAGTTATTTGTATTCAAGTGTCTCTATTTTGGTTAGGAACTCCAACTAAAATATCATTTTAAATGTTTTAAATATTTATTAATCTAAATCTTTCTCATTAATGTCCTTGTTTTAAAAATGTTATTAAGGATTTATTTATATGGACATAAATTTTTTAAAATGATAATTCCTTTTAAAAGTTTCAATGTTGTATGGCACATTTTGATTCAAAAATCTATTTTTAAATGGCTTCTTGATAAATAGTGTTAATTTTAAATGTTTTCAAGAAATAGGGGGATATTTCTCTCTATTTTTATGATAATTATTTTCATCTACCCTTCATTATTCTCGATTGAGGTTAATCTAATACAATAAAATCTCCCATATTATATCGAATGAGTTATGTTTGAATTTGGATGTGCTATTTGTATACCCTTCAAGGTTTGTGTATAATGTATTGACATTTCGTATGCTAGTTTTAATACAAATGTTTATGTTAAGTTTAAACCTGTTCATATGAGGAATGCATTGGACATAGTAAGTGATGGGTGGAGCCCGCTATAGCTCCTCGATGCGTCGGTAGGTCTCATGAGACATACTAGTTTCTTGGAATAAGGCCTTGAGAAAATCTTATTTGTAGTCTTGGAACAAGGCCTTGACTATGTGGTCATGATAGTATGAAATTATGCATTCCATTATTATAAAAGTGGTTATTGATATTGCATGTTATTATTCGACTAGTAGAATATAATGTGAATAAGAAAATGGAATTATTTAATTTTATCTTTGCCATATTATGCTGAAATTCAAGTTTAAAATCCTTTTGTTTTAGTTATACATTGCCTTAAATTTTTATTCTTATTTATAAAATTTCCTCTATATTGTTATCCTTACTGATCATCTAATCTCACTCCTTTCTATGTTAATTTTTCCTTAGACGTGGAGAAGTATTTTATGAATGATCTGCAGGGATAGTATGAGGATATGAGTGTGGTCTATGGAGAGAATATTTTTTTGTTGTTTTTCAATTTATGATGTAATCTAAACATTATGAATGCATCTAGTGATTCCAAGGCTAATAAACTAATAGGTCTTTCGAGAATTGATATTTTGTGACCATGCCAATGATATATAATAATGCACTGACAATGGGAAACTGGGGTCGGGGCATTACATAAAATTAATATGATCATGACATTATTGTGATTTCCCGTAAAATAATACAATTTGAAGAACTGATTTTCTAAAATAAATTAGCTAAATAATTTTCACATTAGTAATTAAATTAATGTTTTATTGAATACATCATTAATTAGGAAATAATAATATTTTTTTAAAAATGTTTTGATAATAATTCCATACATTCATAAATCGTATATCTATATGTGTGTGGATGAGGATTGAATGCTAATTGACTATGGATTTATTGAGTATAGAATGGATTAAATATATTGTTGAACTATATAAAAAGAGACCATTAATTATTCATTATTTTCATAATTATTTCTTAATATTTAATTAATTAAAAATAGCTATAATTGAGATATATTATTATGTTTTACATATTTATATCATAATATTGTTTCTATGATCATAGTGATTCATGAATAATGTATTATTAAAATAAATATTCATTATATTGTGTTGATTTTTTTATAGTGATTTTTTTGGTGATATCAAAAATTAATCACGATTTGGTGGGTTATTGGTTTTATAAGTTAATGAAATATTCTAAAAACTTGATAATTTTTAGATCAGAATGTTACTGGTATTGAATTTTCTACTTATAAGGAATATGATATTTTGAAGGAAAACATTTTTTTATTAATACAAATATGTTATTTTATATGGAATAAAATTTAAAGATGATTTAAGTCATTTAAAATGATGTTATTGTATTTTTTATTTTAAAATTTTAATTTAAAAAATTATACTGAAATAAAATGACGATGTGTATTCACATTTTCTTCAAGGGGTAATGTGGATTTTTTAGAAATTTTTTTATTGATTTACAAATTGAGTATTCAATGGTTTACATTTTCCCAAGGATTTAGAATCGAAATAATATTATATTACTGTTATCCACTTTTTAAATCGTGTCATAAAATTCAAAAATAATAATGATTTTTAGAATTCAGTCTACTAAAATATTTGATAAAATATTATATAAATAAAAAACAGGTTTTAGGAAAATTGAAAGTTTAATAACTTTAATATTTTTATTTCTACTTACTTGTGTATCTTCATTGTTAACTTAATATGTATTGAATCATGAGTGAATATTTAAGGAAACAAAATGAAGAAGGATTTTAATCTTAAATATGGTTGGATCTTCATTGGATATAAAATACATTATATTTCATTTCTATATTTTAAATTTATTTTATTCCATAATTTATATAAAATCCCAATAGTAAATATAAATAAATGTCCTAAAATATTTATCACTAATTTAATATGGTTTTTTATTTTTGAAATGTAAAAATATTTTGGAAATATTGAAAAGAGATTACTATCTCTAGGATGAGTTTTCCAAAACATTACATTAATAGTTAAATTTAGTATTATAGATTGTGGTGATATGGGTATGTCAAAGGGGATCATCTAATATAATAGACACAAATTTGTATGGGTATTAGTATTTATTAACATGTCTTCCCTAACACTTATAATATTCTAATATAGATTGAAAAAAGATAAATTAACTATAAACATGAATGATTAGGTCTTTTTTATTATTTTTTTAATGATTATTCTAGTTTATATTGTTTGTGGGTGGATGCATACTATGTTGGATGAGAGAAGTTGTAGCTGTCGAATTTCTACCTCTAATTTAATAGATATGGTATTTTTCAGTTTATTTTGATATTATTCCCTATTTTTAAGTTAATTAATTTAGTACTGGTATAAATGATACTATTATATGGGGAAGATTATTATTTTTTGTAAAATAAAGCATTTTTTAATTTGGATAACTATGACATGAATCTATTAATGGATTTCTAAAGTATGAATTTGTATTGGTTTTTATAGGATCATTAATTGGAAATTGAAAATTATTCTATTTAGACATAAAGAGGGTTGGATTATGAAATGGGGAAATTAAGGATGATAAATATAAATTCAATGGTTTGGTTATAGAGAAATATTGATTATTTATTTGTAGTAGTAATGGAAGAATAACATTGATAGGTAATCAGTATAGGATGATGGTTATGGTAAATCAACTGAATGATGGATTATTGAAAGTTGTATAAAATAAAAAGATAAATGTTTCATGTTATTTTAGAGTTTACATGTGTATTTTATTATATTTTAATATAATTTGTTTTTCTCAAAATGAGTATCATTTTTTGGTGTAATGTATTTTCGCAAAGAAACAGTGTAGGAAAATAAATGTTGATGTGGGTTTGTGTGAATTTATTTGTAGGTTTAATGGGTCAAATTAAAATTAAATTTCACAATATGAAGTGGTGGGTATCATATTTTGGATTCATTTGTTGATACGAATTTCAAAACATTTTGAAATTGAAAACGTTTTCACTTTAATATTTATAGTTCATATTTAGGGAAAGTGTAATTATTTATAATACAAATTTAGTGAATAAATATTCACGATTTTAGTTTATATTAGATAAATATTAATTAAAATAAAATATTTCATTTCATAGAATAGTGGGATAGCGAGGATTTTCAAATTTCAAATGAATTAGTGAAAATATATTTATATTTTATAAAATTACGGTTGAAGTGAAATTGAAATTGGAAATTACTATTGATATGGTTTGTATTTTTTTAATTTTAATATAGATTTTATCCTTCACTTAACGTATAATTTTTCATTGTTTATGGATTTATGTTAAAATGATTTATTTGATAAGTTGGTTAGTAAGAGTTCACAAGAATGATATCTTTATAGAAGGGTTCACCCATTAGTTTTATTTTTATCATGATATCTTGAATAAGTAAAGAATTTGGTTTCCTTAAATTTTTAGTATAATGTGTCATGATGAGTTAGTCATTAATCCATGAATAATATTCTTAAACTATAAATTTTTTTTTCATAGATGATAGTAATAAGGGGGTTAGATATTTAATTACCAAAAATATGAGGGTATTTTTGTTGGGTTCCAAAAATAGTATTTTGAAAACTAAAAATTATATGAACTAATAACCTCTATTAGAAATAATTAAGTGAGTTATAACATTTCCTATGATACAAAATAGAAATAGAATTTTACATCTCATATAATATATCACATTTATTGAAGTCCCATATCATGTGAAGTGATAATGGTTATAATTAATTCCATTATATAGATCATGGGATGTGAAAAAATAAATTATATAATAAAAAAAATTAGTATACCATATCCCACATTAACTATGAGTTTAATTAGAATATACATAATGAGATAATGTATTACATGAATATGATCAATGAGGATTTTAGTGATTACATCAAAAAGTGAAACGTATGTTATAATATATATTTGAAGTTTTATTCAGGAATTTGTGCAATGATATAATATAATATTTTTTCATTAATGATGGATACCTATAAAATTTAGTAAAAGGATTAATTTTATATATATGTATATTATTTATAAAATAAATAAATACCTACGATTCATTATTTAATCATTAATAGGGGATAGAAATGGAATGAAAGGGACATAAATAATATTTTCCCCATGTAATTTAGAGATTTGAATAATAATTGATTAACATTAGAGGTTACAATCAATTTTTTGTTATTTATTTGTTTTCATAAATCACATGAAGATATATAATATATATTTATTCTATTTATCATCCATATTTTTTATATATTCTTTATTCATTTTTACTAGGTTATTCCCAAAATTTTGTTTTAACCCATTTCTATATTAAAAATATTTACATCATTTAAATATTTAATTATTATTTTATTTAACATTATTTAATGAATGTAGAATAATTAAATTCCAAAAAATATATAAAATATCAATTTCTTATTAGATTTTGATAAATGATATATTCATTTTACTTTCTATAACATGATGTATCTTAATTAAGTTCATTTATTCCACAAAAATGGGCAATGGGAGGGGCTGTCATTTTATTTATTATTCATTATTTTTATACTCTATAATAAAGTATTATATAATTTTTGAAATATAGAGATATCATTATAAATATTATTCTTCAATAATTATAGCTTTTTAATATCTTAATAATTAATATAAAGACAATGTTTTCTGTTAAAAATAACAAAACAATTGATATTGGAAATGTGATATAGAGATTAATGTTATAACATGTATCATAGAAATATATATTAGGATATAAATTCCCATGATATCATAATTATATTTAAATGAAAATGTAACATCTTCAATCTATCCTAAAACATTACAAAAAAATATAATTATATAACTAATTTATATAATTTTTAAAAACTATATAATTTATGTAATTATTAATATTAATATAAATAATTTTTTAATTTTCACATGCATAATATAAAATTACTATATTATTTAATTCCACGTTTAAAATAATGAAAACTGTTTACATTATTAATTAAAAATATTCCTGTCAAGACTACTCCATGAATTTTTTTTAATTTCATATATATTTTATTAGTTTCTTATGTAATATTCATGTATATTATATTTGTAACATTATAAAACTTGGTTTGATAGAATTCAAATTTTTTAATTTATTATTTAAAATATTATGTCATCAATTTGATGAATAAAATTTCTAGTGGAATATATTATTTAATTAAGGTGAATACAAATTTAGGATTTTATATTTTTAACTGAAAAATGTATATTTATTATAATTATTTTAGGAATTTATATTGAATATTTTATTAGATTTAAGATCACTATTTATTAATTATCTATAAATTATGGGAATTTTAGTTAATATTATAGTATTTAAATTAATGTGGTTTTTTCTAGACTATAGGTTTAGGTTTCTAATCACAACATGAGTTCACTTGAGTTTGTTTCTCAGATCACTTGATTCTAATAGATAAATTTTTAATTATATATATAAAAAATGATTATTATATTTATCAAATTTTTCATTTTTTTCAACCTGAATCAGTGTAGCTACACTAAGTGGTAGGGTAAAACATTATGGTTCACTTTTACTCATTTAAACTCTTACTTTTAGCTCTTCCCAAATTATGGTGAATATAAATTACTTTATCATTACTCACTGACACTACATGAATAAAATAATAAAACATAAATTAAATTCATAGGGAAAGATATATTTCTATAAGGCTTACTCAAATTGTGTGAGATAGTCTTCATTGTATAGTGGTGTGATTACACCCACACATGTCTAAAAAATTATTATTATAATCTTACAAGAGATATTGGATGGAAATAATCCCTTTATGTTTAAAACAAATCATATTATATACACAACACCATTTGGTAAGAGAAATTATTTATATGATTACTTCATAGTAAAAAACAACAACAAAATATGCTTTTTAGAATACTAGATTTGGATGAATGCTATTAAAATGAGATAAAAAATGATTGATTGAGTCACCACAAGACTAAAAAATAAAATTTACATAATTAATCTTTTATCAATATTCAATACTTTATATCTCAAATTTATAAATATATCATTAGGATTATCTCTCATATTATTCATTATAAAGATCATCAATATGGTAAATAATCAATAGTTGTGAAATTTCTCTCGCAACCTCATCTCTTCCAATTATTCATTAAATAATAATGTATTATATTTTAGAATTATTATCTCTAGGTATAATTTAGCACAATTATATTCAAAAAAATTAGTATGTCAATTTGAATATACTTCTCCTATCAAATATAATAATATTATAAGTAGTACATGTCAGGATCTTTAAATTATCACATCCTTTTTTCTTTATTTTTTTTAAATTATTACCTTCTCTATATTTTGAAAATTTATATATATTAAATTTTGGAAAAATATATGAAAACAAATATTTTGGGTCCTCACACATGTTTCCCAGAAAAGAATTTTGTATTTAAATTCCATTGACACTCGGTCTCTAAATCAAAAATCTATTTTTTAAATATATAATATTTTAAAAAATATCTCACCATAAAATATATAAAATTAAAGGATTAATCCATACTTTATTTCTTATTATATTATTAATTATATTATTTTAATTTAAATATATACATATAATCAACTTCTTATTTATTAAATTTTGAGAAAATTCAATGAGATTTATTATAGATGAATGGATTTTCACATTCAAAAATAGATTTGGTTTAATTATTCCTTTATTGGACTAATTTTTTAATTATAATTATTTTATTAAAATCATGATTTATTCAAGGAATATAAAAATTCATCCTGATATTTAAATTAATAAAAAGAAGCTTATAAATTTTTAGTCTTAAATCAATATAATTCAAAAAGAATTTCATTTTAATATTAAAAAATAAATCTTCATTATTATATATCACAACAGTTAGACAAAATGTTTCATACACATCATCATATTTATCATATACAACACTTTAAACCTCAGTATAAATATTTTTGGATATCATATGTCTGTAAGGAATTATTTGGAAACTGAAAATCTAATCTTATATATGGTATTGAATTTTGGTATAAATATTCCATATCAGTGGTGAGATGTTTTGAATCACCTCATTAATATTCCATATTCATTACTTTTTTTTATGTATCATAGTGTAACCTTTTTTAATCTATATATTATTACATTATTTTATTTAATATATCAATATGTGAAATTTATATTCCATCATTTATTTGTTCTATGTGACTGTGTAAAACCCCTTATAATTTTCAAATTATTTCTCTATGAGATATTTTCAATGCATTTAATAATATTCATCAAATGTATAGAAGTTATATATAATCCCTATACATAATTAAATATAATTAGATATTATATATTATATTTCCATTATCCTCAACACAAGTCCAATCACACCCAACTACATTAATTAATGTCAAATAAATTTAGATAACAACATTAAATTATAAATCATTCTAAATCAATTTCTAATGAATTTTGTAAAAATATAAAGTAAATTAAACTATAATATTAATCATAAAAAATTTATAATAAATAATGATTCAATTTAATCTCATATTCATCTTAGTAATCATATTATCACCCAAGAGGTAAATCTATATAAATAGAATTAATCATTCGTGGAATTCACATGGATCGATTCATTGGGGTAGCTTATAAGTATCTTTATTGAGATGTATTTTAACATCTATTAAACTATATTCTATGAGTAACTTATCATCTTCTAGCTCATCATTTTTTAGATTGTGAGCTGATCTATAATAACATGTCGAATGGAAAAATTATATTGGGATATATATAGCTCTGGACATCAATATTTTATTCAATAATTATATATTATTCACAATACCAAATATATTTACTACGTATAATTAATGATTAATTCTTGATCAACACCACACATGTCTTTATGAAATTCACCCAACATCAATGTTTCTACTTTAAACATATATTAATGGAATATATTCTTTAATTGAAACAAAATATAAAACTGTTGGATGTTGAATTGTCCCCCATTAGATATTTTTTCATTAAAATATTGTAAGAAAAATGTTTATATGACTTCTTACATTTCCTTATCCTCTCCCCCTTATTGAAACAAATAAAATGTTTGATAAAAAAAATTTATGTTATAAACATCTCAAATATATGTCTAATTGGGAAAAAGTGATTGTAGATACCATTTCTGAATGATAAACCATCATTTTTTTTAATTCATAGTGTTCTAATCCAAAACAACTTTTGAATATTATTTTTATTGAGAAACCAAATTTATTACCCATAAAGATTAATTCTATTATGTTTCCAAAATGTTTTTTTTCTTGAAACATTTACCATGTTGAGATATTTTATTTAACATCTGATATAAATAAAAGTTATTTTTTTATGAAATTGTTGTTATGATGATTACTAGATAATGTTAAAATTAATAGTATAGAAACATTCTTAAATAATCAGAAAATTATTTTATTCTCATTCAATGATTCCAAAATGATGTTATATTCACAATAAAAACTGATTATTCTTAAGAAAAAAGAGTATTAGTAGAACTATTATACAGATTAAATTTTTCATATGTTCAAAATATAGGGTTTAAGAAAGGTTTTTTTGAGATAAATATTGAAGTGAAAATATTTAATTTTTATACAAAGAGAGAATAGTGAAATTTAGTCATAAGAAGAAACAATGTAGATCTTTATAGAGATTTGTTTTTAAATGAACTTTTTTATGAATTTTTTTTAAAAATCATCAAATGTATCAAATGTATATCATCAAACAAACATGATTGGATGAAATCAAGGTAGTGAGTTTCCTGTTGAGAATGTGTGGTTTGGTAAAAATAGAAGGAAATGAAATGTGTAAAATAGTGGCAGAATTAAATATTTGAAAAATAAATTCAAAGAATAATTCAAATATATAAGATATAATTTTTTTTACAAATATGTTGAATGAAACAATTTTCAATAAAATAGTAAAAAATGTAGTCAACCAACATCTATGTATCAAGAGAAATAGGCAACGTATGATCTGTTTTCTAGAAAAACTATTCTGTATAATATTTTCAAGATTTATTTTTTTATAAAAGGCTATATTAACACATATTTAATTATTTTATAACAATTTTTTTATAATGTAATTATATCTTTCAAAAATTTATCATCAAAAGATATAAGTATGAAAAAGTGGTATTAAACAGCTAATATTGGATACTGAATTTGTAATATGGAAGACATTATTACAATGGATAGAGTTTTACTATATGTCATTTCATGTATTTATGACCTCCAAAAAAAGTATTCTAATATAATTAATTATTTCAAATTTTTTACTTCAAGGTGGATTTACCAATATGATATGAGATGGATATAATTGAATCCTTAACCTCTATGGTTAAGGTAATTTGGGAAATTTGGAGTCCTAAGAGAATTTACATTGTTTCATGATTTTTTTAGAACATTTTAATAGTGTTTAGAAGAATCCATCAAATTTCATATATTTAGGAATGTATTATTCTATAATTTTAGTATGTGGGAAAGTGAAAATAGTAACCAAAATTTTCTAGTTTTGGAGTACCCATATAATGGGGGCGAAAAAGAAATATGTTCCCTATCAGTAATCATGTGTATGAAAATATGTCACGATAATTATTTTATGGGAGTTTGTGTTTCTAAATAAATTTTATTTCAATTTTGAGGAAAAGTATCCAAAAGTTTTTTGTTAAGAGAATAAGAAAAATATTATATTCAGAGAAACCAAATAGTGAATAATAAAGATATGTTTCGAGTATAAGATTAAAGAATGGATCCTTTTTAATAAAATAGAATAATGAATATAAATTTTAACCGTTTCAGTGAGGCAGATATAATATAATTTCACTGGATATAGATAAGGGAGAACTGGAAAAACTATTTATTTAGAGAAAACCAAATAAACATTTTCAATATACATCTTTAGGGCTTGTTATTCAATGTCAAATATTCATTATTTGCTTTTTTTTGTAATAAACAAATTACAATCAGATGAGATTCTATATAACAATACATATTTAGGGATAGTATATGCATAATTTGAGATATATCAGTGTTTTATTCACTTATTTATAATAATGAATTTCTAGGGACATGTATGAGTGTCCATGGTAAGAATATAGGTTCTCAAACTGAGGTATAAATTTATAAATATTTTCTACATTTTATAATTTATTATCATTTAGTGAATTTTTGTTTTTTTGAATTTTTATCCATATAATCTCTTTAACCTGTTTCATGGGATAAATTTTATAAATTTGTAATTTTTAAATATAAATCCACTTGTCCATCCTTCCATTCATAGTTTTTCTATAATATTGTGAAACACCAAATCGTATTAATGGTAGGTTACCATGTTGAATTAGTAATAATTTTTTTTTAATTTTTTCAATAGTTTAATTATTGCAACATTCAATGCAAATAATTTTCAAATTTTCTAAAATATAATGAAATTATATCTTCTCAAATTCTTTGTATAATTTATTGGTGTAAAGAAATTTGGTTTCCACATATTGAGATTAATGATTCCACGGTTCTTTGTGAAAAAATTATCATTCTGGTTGATGATAATTTTTGAAATTGTATTATTATATATTTTTACATGATTGTGTTATGAAGGTTATGGGTACGAAAATAGCTTTGGAAATCATGGATAAACTCAGAATTATATTCTATATAATCACCAAAGTAATCGAATTAATGTTTTAAATCTGGAGAATAATGTTTAAAAATAAAATACTGAGAGATAAATATAATATTTATTTTATTTTCACTATATATAATAAATTTCTGTGTAGCATAATAAGATTGGGAGATGTCATGGAATATTCTACCATACTAAACTAACACATGAGAAACTACCCTAACAGGATGGACACTTACATTTATTCCTTTAATGATAATTATGATTTATCTCTTAATGAATTTCATAACATTGTTGTTTCCTATAAAATAATGAATGATATAGTAATGAAAAAGAAAATAAAGAATGAGATGGATTTCTAATTTTTTATAATGATGAAAATCCAAGATATTTATAATATTGATCTCCATGATTTAGAATTAATATTATATAATTAAATAAATGAAAATATCATTTCACTTATGTACATAATTTACTATATATGTAGAAGAAAATATAAATGAAAAGATGTACCGAAAAGTATCAAGTGTGTAGGAATTGGTCATTTTTCAATGAATTTTCCCATGATAAAATTATGTGACTATAAATATCATTCAAAAAATCTAAATAGATGATGTTTACGAATGAATTCAAAAAATATTAGATGTACAGTAAGGGTAAGTAAATGTTAATTTAAAATAAAAGAATCATGTTCTGTAATGATAAAAAATCACACACTATTGAAAATAATTTTGAAAAGGATAATTTCCAAATAAAATCATAACATTCCTTGAAAATTTTGAGAAAAAGTTAATTTAATCAATGTGTAAAGAGGATGAAATAGGATATAATCAAACAAATAATACAAGTTCTATTTCTACAGAATTATATTGAACTTGAAAAGGATTTCATAATTATGAAGATGAAATATGGGGTGGAATATGAAGGAATTTAAGATGTTCTTAAATACGAATATGAGTATATTTATGAGATCATGATCCTCAAAGTAATTTTTTTGTCATAGTGAGATTATTGGATATATATAAAAAATCATACCATTAAGGGAGGTGATGTGTTAAAAATTTATTAGGAAATTATTTATATAATTACCTTAATATGTTTAAATGATAATTTCTAAAAAAAAATAAACAATAAATGATGAAATCTCTAAATCTCTTGATAAATCTCATTCCATTAATTAGGAGAATTATTTACCATCTAAATGTGAAAATTAATATAATTTTTATTAATGTATTTTGTTAATATTATATTGGGTAATCCATTGAAGATAAATGAAATGAAAAATATAAAACATCAATAATATTTTAAAATATATCACATCAAAATGATTCCCTATTATTTTAGAAAACATATTTAGAATTTATTTTTGAACCTAAAAAATAATAGAGGGAAATATTATACATTAATCAAAAACCATGATTTGGTTGTTTTTTATGGTGTTGTCTAGATTATATTCCCAAATATTTAAACTAATGGAACAATATTTCTCTTAAAAAATGTGGAATAAACCAATGGGGATAAACAATGGAAGTAATGTGAGTAACATTACTTAGCTGTAAGAAGTCGGAAAAGATAATTTTAAACATATTAAAAAATAAAAAATTTAAATCCAAATTATTTCCTATAGGAAGTATGTAGAAGATGTGACCCATCATGAAACATTTCTATTTTTTTATAACTCTTCATTGAAATTGTTCTTATGTAAGGAAATTAAATAAAGTTTTATTGAAAAAATTTGATCAATGTGCCATTATTATCAAGATAGATCAAAAATAAAATAAAAGAAATAATGCATGGATTAATTAAATTAGTTATTGAAAAAAATGTCACAAAATAATTAAAAATCATGAATGATATTGAAAATTGTGTGGGTCTAGTGTTCACATTAATAAAATATAGTTCCTTAAATATCAATGTAATAGTAGCAACTGATATTGAAGCTCAGTAATTGAAATTGAATTAATTATTATTTATGGATGGGATCTATTACAATTTATAATTTGTAGTCAGATGTTGTTATTAAGAAACATAACTAATAATTATGGAATATTCATGTCTCCATAGATGTGTAGAAGATGGTAATATTGTTATTAGGGGACAAAGAAATTGAAAAAGTAATTTGATATTGGAGTTCCATGTAATTTTTTATTTATGTTATTAATATAAAACCATTTTTTGGAAGCCTAGACATTAGAATCACAAACAATAAATTGTCAATAGACTTTCCAAAGTAGGCATTATATGATAAATTCTATCGTAAAAAATTAAATGTTATTACTTTTATATATCATATTATAAAATAATTATTAGTGGTAAAAGGAATAATAAATTTTAAATTAATACAAATAATGTTCTTGAGTGTATCCCTTCAAATCATTGCGGATCAATGAGGCACAAATTTGTTTACAAGGGTTTTTAATTTGAAAATTGTATTGAATATTTTACTCCAAAGAATTGATTTTTATTTTTAAATCATAAATCATTTTCTATATAAAATTTTATTTTTTACAAAATACATAAAGAAAAAGATTTGGTTGTTTTTTTATGTTAGGAAATGATGATAGAAATGAGTGCACATGATATTATTTTAAATCATATATAATGAAACATGAATCCAATATCATTACAGTGATACACACAACCCAAAAATAATGGATTCAAATAATGTAAAAATAGTGTTCGGTGGAAATGAGATGAAGTATGCTGGTTGAGTATAAACATAGTATTTTATCTAGGGAGAATATGTTTTTATTAACGTACATGTAAATAATAGGTTTTTGTTATGGTAAATCCCCAATCTAAATTCAAAAACATATAGAATAAAAACATTTATTGAAACATTTCATCAGTTTTGGATGTCCTCATTTCCTAAATATCCAAAATAAATATCATATGAAATTTGATGAAAAATTGAGGGTGGAATTTGCTGGGGATATTCGCCCAATGGAATTAGTAATAAATGATTGAATAATTATTTTAAAAATATAGTGGCCTCTTATTATGTGAATGATATTAAAAATATACAATCCATAATATTAGTTTTTGAAAAAAAACTAAATGATTATTTTAAGAATAAAAATGATAATAACAGAATTGAAGATGAATGTGACTCAAAAAATGTGACTAAATGCTTAGAATAATTATGTGATGAGGAAATTGAAATAGGAAGATATTAAATAAATTTTCCTACCCAAAAAAACAATATTTATCTGATAATATTATTAAGAATCAGAACTGTCATATTCAGACTAGAATAATGTTGAGATTAGAAAATCAATATAACATATCTCAAACATTGAACCATAATCAGTTTCATAATAAGTTTTATAGAATTAATTTTTTCTTGTTATGAATTAATTTTTAAATCGGTTTGAAAAACATGTCACCTAGTAACGTGTTTCTCATCCAACATGAAAATATAATGTTTAAGAAATGTTTTTATATAAAAAAAGAAAAATTAACATTTATATTATTTAAATAATGACTCAAAACTTGATTGGAAATGACATTAAATGGTGGAATGTGTGGATTGTTAATAAACATTTTCCCCTGTTCAATTATTGAAAACTATATTAATTTTCTTGGTCGTGGATATATATCATTATTATGAACATTATGATATGGATAGAAAATTTCCATTCATTAATAGAGAAATAGAAGATGATTCTTTCATTGGGAAACATGGTGGGTTTATACATGATAAAGATGGATCAACTATGTGGAATTTGAAGAATGATTTATGTTCATTCAAACAATCCCAAAATGTATGGTACTCCAAATGATATTTTTAATTTATTTTTTCGAATTTTTATTAGTCGAATGTGGGTAGAAACATATATTTGAATGTGATGAACATAGTTACCCTTATTTTAATTGTTTATGTTGTTTTAAATATTTCTATAGGGGATAAAAATTAATTTATTATTATTATTTTTCTAATGAAATAAATGAAAATTATTCATTAAAAACTCTTGGATAATTAAACCTATTACTATGATTACTTGTTAAACAATAGGATATTTAAATTTTCCTATCCCATGAAATGTGTTCCATGTTGTTAAAATTTTTATCATGGTGGACTCCAAACATGCTTCTTCTCCTACTTCTATTGGATGGAAGAAAACTAATGATGATAATGGGAAAAGTGTAAATAAAAAAAGATTTTGGATTTTTAAGAAGTTTTTTTCTCAATCTTATAGATTTAAGGAACAATATTGTATTTGTTCTAATATATTTTGAAATATATATAAGTTACCCTAAATAATAAAATATGATGTAGAAAATTTAATTCTATGATATGATATTGGAAAATATTACTATAGGTTGTGATATTGAAAATGTTAGGAAAAGAAATTTCTCAGATATACTGATGCTAATTGTAAAGAAGATCATAATAGACGAAAATAAAATATTTAAAGAACAATTTTCTTTGGAAAATATTGTGTGATCTTATATAGTAATAAATAAATTTTAGTGTCACTTAGTTTAATGGAAGCATAATATGTTGATTCTTCCCATGATTGTACACAAATGATTTAGATAAATATTTTCCCATAAGAATTGTGAGTTAAATTTTCTAAACTCTTGTAGATACTTAATGATAATTAATGTCATATTACTATTTATAAAAACTTTATACAACACATATAATTGAAGAACATTTATATTTAGTATCACTTTTTGTAAGAGAATGTTGTTGGTGGAGAAATCATGCTTCAGAATATTTCTATGAAATATGAAATTGCAGACCATTCACCAAACCAATGCCATGGGAATTATTTGAGAAACTGAGGATGAAAATTCATTTTCAACATCCTTCAATAAATTCCAATAGTTTTTAAAGACTTCCCCCATCATAATTTTTTTATTTTTAAATAAGGTAAAAATGTGTACAACCTTTCTCAAAAATGGGGGGAGTATAAAATTTCATAAATAGTGTAGTGTATGTACAATTCGTACAAATTGAATATGAAGTCGTGGCTATCATAAAATGGGTGTGATAAATAATGAAAGAAAATAACATTAATTTTATCATAACATTTACAGAAAATTTATTGTTATAAAGGTATATAATTCATTCAAAAACATATTTAATCAAGTTTTGATCATTCAAGACCTTCCCCATGAGAATTGTTGTTGTTTGATAAAATTTAAATTTTTTTGTGTTGAATAATGATGTGTTGTAAAATTTTCTAACAAAAGATTTCAATAAATACAATGGGGGAGATTAAGTATTTTTTGTAATGTGCTCCTCAAAATGATTCTTATTTGCTTCCAACTTTCCTTGCACATTAGCCTTAGCCCGGTTGGCAAGGTCTCTGATGGTGCATCCAAGTGGCCAGGGATCAAATCCAGGCGGAGGCAGAATTTTCGGGGGTACTATAGCAGTACTGTAGAATTACTGTAGCGAGAACTGTAGCAGTATTGATGCGGGACTGTAGCAGTGCTGTAGCGGCAACTGTAGCAGCACTGTAGCGGGCACTGTTTGGCACTGTAGCAGCCGGAGATATCCCCCCATTTGGGCCTTCGGGCCTCATATTTGGTCCTAGAGTCCTTCATTGGCCTTCGGGCACCCAGGCCTTCGAGTCAGTTGGGCCTTCGGGCCATCTTAATGGCCTTTAGGCCACCTGCAGATACAAACTAGACCAAACTACAAGGAACAAGCTCTACAAGGAGGATGAGCAAAGGAGCTTTCACCATAGTAGAAGCTACACGGATTGTAAGAATGAGAGAGTATGGAACATGCCATCGGGACAAGCCTGTGCATGCACAGGAATGCCTAGCCGAACAGCCATGCGGAGGTGAAGAGCTGATTTCATGATGAAGAAGATGGGGAGGAGCAGTTCCATGTTGTTAGTCTGGGTTGCATGTAATGTTTGTGCCTACGGGCAATAGTTCCTCTATGGCCTACGGGCACGTAATCTTTCGCCTACAAGCATTGTAGGGTTCCACCTCATCCCTTGAAAGGTGGATTATCAAAATCAATAAAAAATGATGGCCTTCAGGCCATTGGAGGAACTTTCATGTATTATTAACATTTTTCGAAACATTAGAGAAAAAAGCAAGAAGACTATTAAGAAATTATGTTTATGAATATTTTTGCAGAATATCAGAATGTTTTATAATGAAGAATGACTAGAAAATGAAAAAAATGATATACTGCTCATTATATATTTTCAAAATTGCATTGAATCCACGATACATGATAAATTATTTAGAGTGGAAGAAATATACAACCATTTTACAAACTGACATTACCAGACATAAAAAAGGAATATTACCAGAATCCTTTTTTATAATAAAAATTTTATTGTGAAATTTGATGAATATCATAAAAATGGAAAATAGTTCAACTATTCTTGAGATGATCAAATACAGATGATTACATAGTTAATATTATGAATTATTCTTTGTTTCAGATGTTCATACGAATTCATTATATGTAACAATAATAGGAAATTAGATTAATGTAAACATTTTGATGGAATAAATTGAATTTTCTACTTATTTTGTAACGTTTTTTATAATGGGAATGAAATTAAAAGTGGCACAATAAGTCATATTTCAATATCTATAAAATAAAAGAAGGATAATATAATGTGTTTTGAACAATGTTTGAGATGTGGAGAATAACATATTTATATTTTAAAATAAAACTATATTGGGTATCATTTAGCAATTAAAACCCCAATCTTATACCTACAATAGAATATTTTAATTATAACCTTGCTATTTAATTTTTTGGTATTAATAAAATTATAGAAATTATGAAATATTATTATAATGGACCAACTCAACAAAAATGAAATGACTAATCAATATGAAATGAGCGTTTTTTAATTGAAATGGTTTCTGAACTGGTAAACCCTGTTATTTGAAAACATTATTAAAAAGTAGATTATGTGACATTACAATGGGGTTTAAAATTGTGAGTATGTAAATCACTATAGACATGTCACTAATTATGATTAGAGAAAATGTTCAGGATCACTATAGATATTCTTAAGCTTTCCCCCACAATATCCCTTTTTGATAGAGCATTAAAAACCTGGTGGGATTCCCTGTAAGCATGTGTGACATCCATAATGACTAGGTTAATAATATATAGATATTTCATCCAGGATGTCAAATTCTTTATTGTACATTCATCAATAATAACATTATATTTTTTACTTTTATTACTGTGTGAGATTCCATCTAATGGAAACTCCATCCATGGTGGAAAAAATATTTAATAGTGTTGATCATCACCCAAAATATATATTCAAATGCACTAATATTCCTAGTGAAATTAAATATTCATCCTTTAACAACTCCCCAAGGGATGTGGAAAACACCACCACAGACCGAGGGACTAGGTGAACCTGAAGGCACCCCATCCAAATTCACATTCAACCATAAAGTGATCATAGGAATCAATATAAATAACATCATTATGAGTGTTTCTGGACCCTTCTAGTGAAAACTAATTTTTCAGGATATTTTGGTTAGAAAAAATATTTTTTTAACCATGATGAACATTTTTGGCAATCCAAAACCTCCATAGGAAGGGTAGTGAACCCCTTGTGAATGGTGGGAGTATAATTTTTAAATTAAATGGAATTTATTTCTCTCTATATATAAGAAATTATTTCAACCATATATGTGACCAGTATTAATCAAATCAGGTCTTTATGGCTACCATTAGTGATGAATTTCATCATGATCATAGATATGTGAATCCCTATAAAAATTTAAAATGCATCTCAAATATAAACCCATATCATGAATGTAAACATGGACAATATTAATATATGACTAATTTTATTATTAGAATATTGATAGAGGTGACATGCATTATAAATCTACAATGATTTTTCTTTAAAATTGGCAATTACTTTTCAGCCATCACCTATATATTCTATTCATTATCTTCATGAATAATGGTTCAATGAAAGGATTAAAAAAAATAAGTATCCATGAGGGTATCATGGTAGTCCCATGTCAATTTTACATATAATGCTACTTGTACTTGATCTTTATGGTGGAAATTTGTTCCCAAATAAACTAAACCATATTAAAATTTTCATATTGATGGACACCTTGAATGATATGAGGAGGAAGTATTACATTTACTTCATTATAATTGAGTAATAGTGATGAATTTCATGCATAACAGAACAACTACATCCATTTGTATTTTTCCTAAAAATCCATGGTGTGTTTCAAAAATTAATAAAGAGATATGTAAATACTATCCTCTTAGTTCATTACATGATATCATTGTATGATTGTTTGATGGTTTGAATATAGAAAAGGATATTTTTGAGGATTATCCATTTGTCATGTTTTTAAGTTATTATAGAAATGATCCATATAATTATCATTAGAATTAAGAATGATCTACCAAATTTTCCTTATAATTGCTTTATTAAATATTCCAATATAATTTATACCAAATCCTTTAATTTCATTAGGTTTAACTCATTTGTGAAAAACCGTTGTAATACTAATTATTCCATGGATTGAACTACTCCCAAAAATGATCAAGGACAATTGTTTAATCATTTTAATTTGGTTTTTGGTCAATCTATATATAGAGATGGTGTAAACAAATATATAAGTAATAGTATAATTAACTAGAAAAATTATCACTATATGATATTTCATTTCCCCTTCTCATATTTCTATCTGACGAAGTGATCATACGATATAGTTTTTCAAGATAAATTATATTTAGAGTACCCCAATAAAATGGATCATTGAATTTGGTGAAATGTAGGGATCCTCACTTCACTCCAAGGATTCCGAAAACCTTCTTTTAATAGAGATATGTGCTCCATCACCCCAGACTATAGAAGATTTATTCCATAAAAAGCATATCTTGGAACATCTTCACATTAAACAAAAAAAATCCTTTTTTATATTTTTTCATCTTTCATCTTGGTCAAATATTAAGATGTCATCAGTGTTTAGGACCTGTTAAGGGGTGAAAATATCCTTTACAGTAATGACTTCCATATATAGTCCAACATATAAATTATCAATAGCGGATAAACTCAAATTATCTCCCACCATAGAAAAGTGGAGGCCATAAATGGGTACCCTGGTCGGACTCCCCTAGAGCACTGATGGAGGCCAATGGGAAAACAATTAATATGGATAGAGATACTAACATGTTTCATAATGGTGATTAAAAAATTAATTAAATTACCAGAAAAGAGAAGAAATTCAATAATTGAAATCATAAAGAAACCTTTTATTGAGAAAATGGCCACTTAGATATACATTTTTTAGAAAAACGATATCACATTTTAACATATTCTAGATGATTTTAACCCAATATAATATTATGAAATGGAAGTTCAAGATTCACCTTCTAGGGTTATTCCTATTGTAGATATCAATTATGAATCCCCTATCAATATTTATAAACATTAATATAATGATTTTTTGAATGACATTTACTACAATGATCCTAATGAAAACTAGAAAAATATTCTTTTATATCCAAATCATTTTCCTTTTTAGGAATGATAGAAAAATAATTTAGAATTAACACTGTAAGGAATGGTGAATTTTTGAAGAACTACCAAATAATATTGATGTCCTCATCAAAAAAAACATCCCCCAAAGGAAAACTAATAATCTTATGGAAAACACAACAGGACCATCCCCACTATCAATGTTTATAGAAAATGGGCTTAAATGATGTCCTTTTGATTAGGTGACTCATTTAGGATTTTATTTTTAAGGCCATCAATAATGGGGAAAATTATCAGATTGTTTTTAGTGTTATCATCCCCCTTTAATGATTATATGTTCTCAATGTTGGTGTTCACAACATTTGTTATATCAATTTCTATGAATACTAAAAACTTATTTATGTTATGGTAACTAACCCCCTCAGATGGTTACCCATATGGAGGTAGTAAAATATTTAATATTTTCTATAATACTCATGTACCCTTTTGATTATGTATGGACCCATATCCAATTTCTTCTTGATATTAAATAACTTACCCTATTTTGAGAGTGATTAGATCTCATCATGGTTGGGTAAATATTGATTATGGTTTGTACTTTCGTAGTGTAATAGTTGATTTTTAGGAGAATTCATGTCAGTCTCAATTTTTGTGACAGATGCATTCCTCAATTCCTTAATTATCATTTATTTATTTTTTTCATGGTTGAAATAAATTGAATAGGATTATTGAGGGGTATATTTTTCAATCATTCTCATTGAATTCCCTATGTCTAGGGATAAAAATAAAAACATTTATGAACTTATTTGGGTGGGATGACCTTATATTGTTAGTGTAGTCATCAACCATAAGAGTATTGTGACCATAGTGGAACATCCAAGAGTTTGATGAGAGACATAAATAGCATATTTACTTTCATCAACCATGACATGATAAATATAGAAAGATATATTTCTTCAAATTAAGTGCATTTGTTCTCTATATGAAGTCATCTCTAATAATGAGGACCACCACTTGGTAGCACTAAAAAATATAAGAAGATAATTTAGAACCCACTAACCTCATGAAGTGAGTTCCATTTTTTCTCTATGTTTTAAATTATTGTTAAATATAATAATGGTCACCCATCTATGAAAAATCTATTCATATATCATTTTAAGGAACCTTTAAATTTATCTTCTTGTTATTTTAGAAATGTTGGAATATAAAAAGCATCGTGAGATGATAGTAAATTTTATGCAATTAGAAATTTACAGAGAATTATAGATTGTATTATAAAATATAATATATATACCACCATGCATCAAAAATTGAAAATTCTACACATCACATTCATCAGTGTTTATATAATAAATTTTTATCCAAGGGATTTTTATTTGAAGTCATTCTATTTCTAAACCATCGTTTTGGTTTGGAAATAACAGTCACTATATGATTTTTTGTTACAATGATGTGTCTCTGGGATATAACTATGGTATAATTCTAAACTCTGTTATATTTTTAATATTGGATCTTCATTTCATGGGATGTTTTACACATAGTTTTTTACCTTCCTCTTTTGTTAATTCGTGTATAGTCTTATATTCCATAAACTTTTATTTAGCTTCTTTTAATTTCAATTCTCAAGGCACTCATATCTCCTATTAGGATGTTTAGGGCTACCATTAGAAGGGGGAAGGAACTCATTTTCATCATCCCACATCCTTATATTGAGTGGAATTAATATCATTTGGGATTAATAAAGTCTTATGGGTTTATCCATTGGAAATATTCTCTTGTAATATTTACTTGGGGTCACCTGAGTGAATGTTTTCAATTTTAAGTAATGTAATTTTATGCTTTAACAATATGTTTTTATAAAAACAATTTATTATTTTTTGAGAGAATATTAATTTTAATTTCTAGAGCTTTTAAAAATTTTATTTGTTAAAAAACATATATTATTCGATTTTATTAATTCAATATAATTTTATGATGAATATTTTATAATATTCTAAATGTTTTTCGTTTTCAATAAATAATGAAGAATATTTATTTTTATTGAAATCTATATTTTATTTTTTTTATTTTCAATGTCAATTTATATTTTGGGTTATTTTTTAGATTAAATTAATTTATTTCCTGGTAAATATTATAAATAATTTTTAAAATTAATTTTATATTACAATTATTGTATAAAAATAATTATACATAAAAAGAAATTTTTTCTAAAGAAATATATTCAATGCATATTGTTTAATATGTTAAATTAATGTTTTCCTAATATGGTAAATGAGTAATGAAAAATCCAATGCTAATATTTAATTAGGATGTAGAAATTGGACAAATATGTACCTTTTAATTTTGGTCCTAATAAATTTTAAATGCGACATACAATGGAATGTTGAGAAGCAAAATTAGGTGACATTTGTAGTAAAAATATAGTGAATATCACTAATCTATTATCAATATATGTGATAAAATGAATCCACCTTATCGAAATCTTGGACCACAACTGAATATAATGACATTGATCCATGAGATCTCAGGTTCTGGAGATAATAAAGGAATGACTATTTTCCTTGTAATGATTATAGAAGGAAGGAGGAAACACTGAAGTGAATGTATCATAGGAATAAGAACAAATTTACAACTGTGAAACAAAGATAGTAGTGAAAATAATTATGCTGAAAATTGTATTGTATAATGGTGGAAATTAATTTCAGCAAAAGGAGACACTTACAGTTGTCCTATTAGTGGGTAATATGGGTGTTATACGAGCAAGTTACCAAATAGAATGCTTATATTTCAAACTAAGAAAGTATCAATTATATGAAAATCAATGAAATGGAATGAATTATGTGTTTATAATGATTATATAATTAAGTGTTTGATGTTTTAATCAACTATTATGATGATATAGGAATTAAGAAACATTTAATTATTTTCTAACAATATATCTTATTGAAGTATTTCAAAATATATTTGGAATGGTACCAATAACCAATGAAATTGAAGTAGTGGTATGTTGATAATATTTAATTGGTATAAATAAATGATTGAAATTATTTATGTAAATGGAATGGTCTTTCCAGACACAAATTAGTTTGGGATATGATGTCAAATGGATTTGTGTTTGTATCAATGATGTTTTCTGGATTTCAATACACTGATTTTAACTAGGTAGTAATGTTTGAAGAAGTATATATGTTCTCACATGAGTTTGACTTATTATTTGTGGTTAATATCATGGTTTTATATGTTTTAGGTAATCGACAATACTTTTACAAAATAAGTGATGGAATTCTGAGGTGATGTGAAAATTTTATTACATATTCGGATGAATGCATTACGGATGTTTTTAATAACCCTTATAGATATAAAAAGTATAATTTGTGTATAAATTTATAATTATTTAAAGTTTTCCATTTTGTATATCACTAATTTATAATCACTTTTACCATAGTCAATTAACAATGTGATTTTGGACTTACAATCTTTTTATCATTGAAACATATGACATTTAATTAATTGGTTTGGTAAATTAATATGTCCAAATTAAAATATATGAATTAATAAACATGAAGATGGTTCTTGAACAAGTAAATAATTATCATCTGTTTACTATTTAGGGATTTTAAGAAGACCAGTGACAAATTGATCTCTATGTATGAGATCTTTTTAACCAACCATATTCATCAGTTCACAATAATTCCATTTATAACAAAATTTCTATATCATCAAGTTATGGAATTATTCTAAATTATGAATACATATCTCTCAAATGTTTTACAATATTATTTAACATTCATGTGATGGTATTGTACATAACTTATGACCACTTCTCAAATTCCTTCTTAATTAAATTTATTTTCCTATGTGATAAGACAAGATTATGCAACCCATTTCATTCAATGAAAATTAATATGTTTATGCCTTGTAATTGATATCCTTATAAGGAAAACTTGTGCATTTAAATGAGTTGAATGTGATGGGTGGGTCCAAAATTTTACAAACATTTAATAAATAAGTTAATTTCAAATTATAATGATAAAACATGTATGGGATAATAGATCGAACCTAATCCACTATAGGACAATGTACACAATGTGATGTTTCCTTGGTAGTTGGCCTTGAATTATATTTATGACTAGCTTTATGTTATTTTTTACTATACCATGTTTCTATGATCATATGATACAATGAAATATATATTATTCCTACAATTTATCACTTATATTCTTTTACTTTTATGATATCACGTTATACCATTGACTCAAATGTTTTGATTTTTTATCATTATTATTCCCATACAATGAATTTTAGGTCCATCCTTTCATTATGTGTTCCCTTTGTTATCCAATACTATTTTAGGAGCTGAAATGGATTTCATGATATAATTTTGGATAATTTATTGTTGATTCTATGTTTTAAAATCATTTAATGATTTACGGTTCTAGTTCTCTAATGTAAATAGGTCCTTATGATCCATGTGGTATAATTGTTGGTTATTTGTGTCTTAGAATCACGTAATAATTTGTGTAAAATGACATGGGTCTCCATAGATGGTATTAGATGCATGGATTTTTTATAATTTGAACCATGGATGAGAAACCATTATGGAAACCCTAGGGATAACTCTATGTATATTTTTTAAGTGATAGACTATGTATCATAAAATATCTTGTACATTTTTTAAATTTTAAAGAGAATAGTTTTTGAGAAATTACATCTATGTATCGATACGAAAAGTATGTGTTGTACTATAAAATATTTAAATGGGTATAGTATCTCAAAAAATGGTGTGTTGGGATTAAATATATCATTGACAATTACATGTAATTTTTCCTTACTTCACACATAGTTTGACATTACTAAGGCATATATTTTGAAAATTTGAAAACATTGTGTGAAAAGATTTGATGGGAAAAAATGACCCTCTTATTTTATATTAAGAAATATATCATGGATAATGTTGTTTGAGTCCAATAAATTCATATGTACTATAACAAATTTCACTTAATAAGAGACCCTTTAATGTTCATTGTTTCCCATATATGTGTTTAATAATTTAAAAATAATCATCCTTAATTCACATTTTATTTCACAAAAATGAATGGCCATGGAAGAAATTGATTCAACAACCATTATAATGGAAAAATTTAAGATTGTAAAAATGATAATTCCCAAAAAATGGATGGAATATTTGGGGACTTCATGAGAATATATTTTCATATGGCCGATGTTTTGAGTTGAAATATGACTGAGGATGAATGCCTGAATCCAACCCCCCAAAAATTATAAGAATGAAATTTAATAATTTATGTGAAAAAACCATCCAAAATTCATTAGATAGTGTAATTATAGAAATTTGTAATAATTTATTCTTCATATTTAAAGGAACATATCAATATTTCAATTATCTTAGAAAGAGAAAGTTACACTAGATATTTGTTGTATGGATGCATAAGTTGATCAATGGTTGAACCGATAAAAAAACACAAAGCCCGAGGAGGATATGCATGATATGGAGTGTAAGTATTTATAGATAATATTTTCAACAAATATATTCCTCACACACTCAAAATTTAAATAGGGAAGATTTCATAAAACTTAATAAAAATGAAGAAGAATCTATTGGGGTGTGTAAAGAAAACAACACATGACATGCATGATATACCTCTATAATTGACATCTCCATATAATGTAATGATAATTTTTTTTAACTAAATCAAATTAACTAAAAAAATTTGTAGTTGTATACCTCAATATCAATAATGAAATATTCTGATGTGATCTCAGTGGAAATATGGAGATCATTGAATCTCAAGGATCTCATAGGGATAAGAAATTGAAATTGATCTTAACTCTGGTGGAACGATGGTGAAATAAAATAGTGAAAATAAATTCGAACACCCCTTATATCATGTGTGGGAAAAAGATCCCATGAATCAATAAACTTGGTGCGTGGAAGAGGGTTTTCTATGGGAATGAAGGGCACCAAGTTAGTGATATCTGATGGAAGAAACCCACCAACGTGTCTTAAGATATACATTCTCCAACCAACCCTAAGTCGGTTTTCCAATGTTAAAACATTAAAGAACATGGACACTGTGACAACCATTTAATTATTCCACGTGTTTTTACGAAAATATACCATGAATCCTCAACCCCCTAGAGATAAAGGGTGAGCTTATGTCAACAAAACTATAGAGGAGATTAATGACATTGATGTGGTGACATGAACTCTAGTTATTAATTCAAGAAATATAATTTATTTTTTGATTATTTTTAAATGGATTTTTTCATATAACATGATTATAGTAAAAATATTTGTGTAACATCACAAAAAAAGAATTTTTTGTTATGAGTAGAGATGTTTAATGGGTCAATTATAGAATCCCTAGATTGTAACTCATCCCATGTCCATATTTTATGGTTTCACATCCCTGATAACTTATTTGTAGTTCATTTAAGGGAATCTGATTCATTTCTAGGCATTGAATATATTTCCCTATATATAGACAAAAAAATATAAGATAATGAATTCACCATTCAAATCATTAATCTCTTTCTGATTCTATACAACTGGAAGGATGAGAATGTACCTCCTTTGGAATCATAATTTGATAAATGGATATTTTTTCTTTCAGGAAAAATTTTATTTTAAAATTGACTAAGACCAGGTAAAGGATCATGCATAATGAAAACATCATTTTGAAGGATTATACTGATGTTTCTAAAAAATAGTTGAAATGTATTCCTCCTTTCTAGGAGGGGTAATTTTCAATAAAGAATATATTTGGATCATTTGTAATATCCAAGACATCATATATAATAGTCATTTTTTAACAATTGGATCTAAAGAAGGAATTATAAGAGAATATATTTAATGTGTTTATACACCCATTTTCTACACGATGGGGTGTGATAGTACACTTCATCATGAATTGGCATGGGAAAATGCACCTCTTAATTGATTATCAAGAGAATAAAAAACCACAATTAATAATTTATATCATCTTCAAATGTAAAATTTCATGTTTGCGCAACTACATGGATGAAATTTTTATCAAAGGTGACCCTTCAGTTATGATATCATCAATTATTGTTAAAGAAGGATGATATTACCAAAACAACATTTTTATTAAGCTATAGACACTTCGATTTCCTAGTGAATCCTTTTGGACACAGAAATTCTCAAATAATTATTATAAAAATATTAACCATATCCTTTAGGGTTTACATTGAAAAAATTATTATTGTTATTATATATGATATTTTTATATATTCCAATAGATTTTAGGATGCTGAGGAGTATTTAAATACTGTGAAAAAGCATTACTAAATTTAAAAATATACCAAATGTAAAGTAATTATGAGTTTTAGATAAAGTAATTATAACTCATATGGCCGATTATCACCATAATAAAAAAAATCTATAAACCCTTATAAGAAAAAAATAAAATGAGGACTAAAATTCACTAACATCTGTAATTGATGATCTGTTTATTCCCTGAACTACTTCAGTATTACAGTAATTGTTTGAAAATATTTCAACATTATCAAACCCACTATCTAAGAAAACATTAAATGGTGTAAATTATTTATGGACTAATCTATATGAAGTTATTTTAATGGAGATGAAAATTATTCTTATCACTAAAACATTACTCACACAACCCCCAAGTGGGGAGCAATGTTTTTATAAACATAAATGATACAAAGAAGTATTTGGGAAGTTTAATAATGAAAAATGATAATGTGATGGCCTACTTCTCATTGTATTTGAAAATTCACGAGCATACCTATCCAACACATGATCAATAGTTTGCTTCTGTGACCAATGGATTAATCATCACATGACAATATATCTATATGGAAAAGTTAGAAATATAAATAGTTCAAAAGAACTTATGTTATATATATATATATATTCACATAAATGAAATTTTCCATTGCCAAGAAATATTCCAGATATCAATATGTTCCAAGGTTTATCAATCCATTACTATAATGGTAAACAAGAACAGTGTAAGATTCTCTAAATAGAAAGGATATATTATTCTTAATTGTGATAAAAATTGAGAAGGATCCAATCAAGATAGAATTACATTGGATTGATATGAAAATAGTAAAAGAATATTTATCTTACCATTCTAAAATGACTTCTCAACCATCCATTATTATTAGCATCAATGATACTAAGAATGAGGATGGTGTGCATCAAAAAATATAACAAATATTCCGGAGTAAAAAATTTCTAAATATGGGGTTTTACGGATTATAATACAGATATGTGTCCCCTAAAATTGAGAGGTGAGGAAGTATCTTCTAGATGATGTTCACATCTCATATTTCTCTGTTAATTTGGGATTATCAAAGATGTATATAGATATAAAGAAAAAATCATGGGTGGGATAACATGAATAGGGGGAATTCATAATTTATATCTGATTTCTTGGAATGACTACATATAAAAGATATATGATAGAATTCCAATGGTATGACACAACTATTTCAAATATTAGTAGAGTAATGGGAAAACACAATAATATTTTTCATCATTAGATTCCCAATGAATCCAAAATAAAAAAATACCATTTGGGTGGTAGTTGATCACCTAAAACTGTCATCATATTTAGTTAATATAAATAAATATGTATATTTTATGAAAATCAAAACATATAAATAAGTGAAGTGTTAAAATTTCATGGATGGCCACTCTCTATTATCATTCATTGAGAACTGAGTGTCACCTCATGATTATAGACACTCATTCAGTAATCATCTGATAAGGAACATGGTTTTAGTATCACGTATCATCCTTAATAGGATTCTTATTCTAAGAGAACCTTCAAAACACTATATAATATAATGTGTTTGTAGGATCTAAATAACAATGTAGATGCTCAATATAAATGAAGGGGGGTTAATTGAATACTTTAATAATTCTGTTGGAACCTTTAAAGTTGGTTATGGATAACTATGTTTTCCTTAGAAAAGTAAAAACTATGTTAAACTAAGTTAAAATAAGCAAACTCACAACACCTCTGATCACCAACTGGAGAATTGGAACCAAGGTTTAAAATATAAGATTCTACCTTAAAGTGTATAGAATCTAAACTAATAAGAGTACATGTATAAGGAAGTATATGAAGATTATACTATCCTTGCAATACAATATGAAGAGGAAACAAACATGTAGAAAAACTACAAGTAACAAACAATAACTTTTTTAACCCAAAGAGAAGGGTATCCAACAACCTTGGATAAAGGTCTCTTGATTTATACTTTCAAGAAAGACTATCTTACCCACACAAGGATAAGCCCTCGATACAATGATCGGAATCCTTATCTTTCTATCCCCACAATCCCTCAACTTCAAGGTAGTTGGAACCTCTGTCTTCCTCAGCAAGGAAGCCCTGGAACTTCAAGGTAGTCGGCACCTCTGTCTTCCTATCCCCGGATGTCCTTGATTGCAATCACCAACATTCAGAGTCGCACAAAGCAATCTGAACGAGCAATTCAGTACGCACAAGGCATTAAAATCTTTTCTCTCTAGTAATCACCTTAAATGTGTGTGGTCTCTAGACCGATCAAATCGTTTCATTCGTTGGGGAGCTCTTTCAAATGAGCTCCTATTTATAGGAAATTTCCAATGGTCGGTTCCCTCCTCCAACGGTCATATTTTCCATGAAATTAGGAGGGACCTATACACGTGTAACTCAACCAATGGTTATTTAGAAATATAATAGATGACATCGTTTTATAACAAACCATGTATAACTGAATGCACGACATCATTTTGAAATTAATCATATGTAAGTAAAATCTAATCAATATTTCAGAGTGTAAGAAAGTCAAATGTTCGGAGTCTAACCAAAATGATATTCGGATTCTATGTTATGAAATATTCGGATTCTGTTTTATAGGAATTCAGAGTTTGGTTTCACCAGAGATCCAAATCTGAACTTGCAGAGTTCAGAGTCGAACTACATAAGAGTTCAGAGTCAAACTGCTTAAGAGTTCTGAGTCGAACTGCTTAAAAGGTTAGAGTCGAACTGCTTAGCAGTTCGGAGTTGAACTACTTAAGAGTTCGGAGTCAGACTGCTTAATTGTTCAGAGTCGAACTGCATAAGAGTTCAGAGTCGAACTGCTTAAGAGTTCCGAGTTGAACTACTTAAGAGTTCGGAGTCAAACTCCTTAAGAGTTCGAAGTCGAACTACATGAGAGTTTGGAGTCGAACTGCATAAGAGTTCGGAGTCTAACATCTCTAGAGTTTGGAGTTGAACAACTTAACAGTACGGAGTCAAACTGCTTAAGAGTTCGGAGTCGAACTTCTTGAGAGTTCGGAGTCGAACTCATGAAAGTTAGGAGTCCAGAATTCGAATTAGAACTACATTGTAGATCACATCCATAATTCAGATTCTAAAAAACATAATGCTTCAAATCTTTTCATTATATGGCTCTGGGATTTTGTGTATGAATACGGTTTTTGAATTTAATAAAAATGCTGCTATATATAAGAAAATTCAGGTTAATGTAAATTTCCTTAAAGAAGTAAATTTTCTTGATGGGGGTAAAAACATACATTTTCTTAAGTATAACGTGCTTGTGATTTTCAAAACAAGAAGGAATGGAAAATTCATAAGGAAAACCTTATTGAATCAACAATCTCCCCCTTTCTGGAAAGCACAAACATCCTTTTGAAAAAGAATATAAGGATTTTGAAAAGTTTCATTAAACTTTGAAATTTAAAACTTATCTCCCTTTGTTCATGGATAAAAGTTAATACAACTAACTCCCCCTTAGGCATTGAAACTATAAAAATTGTATTCTGAGTTTCCAGAGTTGAGTTTTCATTATTGTATGAATGAAAAAAATCGTAGTGGGAAACTCCACCTTTCTTTAAGGATATTTCTCTTAGTAATTTTTCCTTTCTCCACCTTAGGAGTAGTTATTTTTCCTTCTCCCCCTTTCTGATTTTCAAAATGAATTGAAGGGAATGGAAAACAATGTATAGTACCTGAAATAGTAGTATATTACAAGATTCAACCAACCAGATAACAATTTCATTAGAGTTGGGAAAAAAATTTACAATGAAAGACAACTACGACAAAAGATCGGAGTGGATTCATTTGTCTTCCTTTTCCTTCGCGATGAGCTTCTTTAACAAGGTTATGAGTTTCTTCAAGTCCCTGTGATCTTACTCACTTACTTCTCCAAAGATTTTACCTTTTCTTATTAGACTTTTGAAGCTTCTTCCTGAGCCCCCAAGGATTCTTTCTGCAACTTTAACAACTCATCTAGCTGAACCACTTTTTTCTAAAGATCAATCAGGATATTTCTATCATTTATAAGATTTTGAGCTAGAGAATTTTCCTTGACATTCAATTCCTTCACTTGTTGACTCTGGGTACTCTGCTCAATAATCATCTCCTCTTCAAGATTCTTAACCTTTTTATCTACTATGTCAAAAGCTTCTTTCACATCATTCTGAAAATTATCATACATTTCCATGTCTTCTTCAACTCTCTTAGACCACTTTGTTACCATACTGCAAGACATTCTATGTATATCATAATCGATCAGAAAACTCCTCTGTTCAGCTTCCAACTTCAAAAACTTATATGTGACCACAAATAAAGAATCTGATTTCAGATTCATTGTTTGTGTAGGATTTGGCATCTAGAATCTATTATTAGAAGAATCGGAATTGTGTCCACAAACTTTCTCATAGACTGAACCACAAAATCATGCCCATGAGATGATGATTCCGAATCATAAATTTCTCTTTGAGATTTCTCTTCTTCAATTAGCACCAGCTTCCTTCTAGAGGTACCACCAACCTCTTTCCTCCTGATGAGATCTTTTATAGGTGTATCCATGAGAGCTTGATTCCCCTTATCAGATTTCGGAATGGGTTCCACCTTAGGAGATACTTCCTCGGATTCAGAAACATGAACGATCTGGTCTTCATCTAGTTTCTGTTTTTCTTGACCTTCCTCAAGAAAATTCCTCTCATAGGATTCTTCTTCATCATTCAGCACATTTTCATCATCTTCTTCTTGATGTTACTTTCTAGATTCCTCATCTCCCTTACATAGAGTAATGAACTTTGCAGATTCATACTTATCTTTATAGTCCTGTACTTGCTTGATTAAGGTATCCAGATCATCACTCTCCTCTTCTTCTTTTTCATCTTCAACTTGTTCCTCTACTACTTTAGCAACTTCCTTCTCAGCTTCTACAACTATTTCTTTACCCTTGACATTTTCCAGAGTGACATAGTTCTTGGCTTGAGTTTCGGGTAAAGAAGGTTGGACATAAAAAGATTCCGGAAATAGAAGAATTTCGGAAGCCAACTCTGTATATTTGAGTAAATATCGCACAACTTCAGCTTCAGACATCTTCTTTCTCATTTTCTTTTCCTTCACATGTCTCTCTAGCTCCTCAGTAGCTTTTTCCTTTAAGGCATTAGCCTTAGTAGGGTCCAATCCAAATTGAGGATCCCCATCCTTTTTCTTCTCCTTATCTTCCCTCCACTTGGATGATACTTCATCTGTATATGTTTTCTACTTCTTCGGCTTGGGGGGGGAGCAGATTCAGTTTCTTTAGCCTGAGGAATTTCTTCATCAGCAACCACTTCCTTAGCCTTTCTCTTCTTCGTTTTCTTTTTGGATGGTTCATGATTCTGTAATTATTTCTGAGCTGCTTCATCCTCTTCCACACACAGAGGATAAAATTCCCCAGATTCAGTGAAAAAACCCATCATCATCCTCTTGATAGTATCATCACTAACTAACAAGAGTTTTCCATTCCGGATCTTCGATTTTTAGGAAACCATGAAGGATTCTCAGCATCGAACTATCATCGTAGATAGTAAGGAATGGAACATGATAAACTGAGCTCTCAAATTTCCTTCTTTGATATTCTTGATCGTAACCAAGACATGCCTTATTAGATTTATCTCTCATAGATTTTATCATGAAATCTAAGACATAGATATCACTTTTCTTTAGATTGTCTTTATCACCTCTTCTTGGAACCAGAAAGCCATGCACCCATAGCTGAAGGATTCTATTGTTTCGATGTGAGACGAGAAATCTTAAATGTCGAATCATCCTTAAGCCCATGACACTTCAGTGCCTTCTCCTTATTGAAACTTCCTTGCACATCGGGATGTTTGTGAGAGCAGAATTCAGCTTCTCCTTCATAAGATAAACCAACCAGTCTCTCGGCCTTGTTGTAAGAAAGCTTATAAGTCTTCCCATAAGACATGAATGAAAACCTCTGTCTGCCATCATCCATCTGGAAGAAAAATAGACTCGTAAAACTCTATCAACAAATCAACATAAACCAGATCTTGTTTATCTAACTTTGATATGCAGACACCTTCCCATCCATTCAGTCTAATATTCTTTGAAATAAGGGAATCAATCTTATAGAAATCGGGATGAACAAATCATTCCCTGAAAACAAACCACTTTTTGATTGGTCTCGCAGTTGACATATCTTGATAAGTTGCCTCAACAGATATTCAGAGTGAAGTAATCTGAAAGATTTGGATCAGCTTTACAATTTTCGGAACCAGCCTTTAGAAGAGCTGCAGAGCTTCGAGATGCAAAAGCTTGTAAAAACCGATGTGGGATGAGTCTCAGGGTCCCCTTTATATAGACAAAGAATTTGACCATTTGTCTTCCAAAATCCATCTAACGGTTGAATAATCTTTGATCATATTTGACAGTTGAGAACAATCTCGCAAAGAAAAATTTGACTCCTATTTTCTGAGGTTTTGTAAGGAAAACATCTGGATTAATCGTGATTAATAAAACTTAAAAGTTACTATTCAAAAAAAATTATTTTCATCTCTTTGAAACAAATATTTCATTCTAATGACAACCGTGTATGTCGAATTTTTGAAATCAAATCACAGAAGTCGTAATGTTTCATTTAAACAAAAAATCAGTTTTTTAACTACCACATCGTGGTTTCACTATTCATCAAAAAAATAACGTTTTTCAAAAAAACACAAAACATTTACCCTCAGATGTAATTGATATTCTGAATTCAAAAATGATGTCTATTTTACAAATTTCCAAACATATAATTTTCATTAATTAATTTATTAATTAATTCCCTATTTCACAACAAATAGCATGTTTTTAAGAAACAATATATATCAAAATATTGACAATTGTTTATTTCCAATTTCAAAGTGAAATTAACTCTAATGACCACCATCAGATAAAATAGTAAAATTATATATTAATTATACTTTAAAATAACTAAATATTAAAATTTATCAGTATAAATTATTTTGATTAAAAAAGTTGTTTTTAAGTACTTTTCACTATTCATCAAAAATTGGAAGTTCTCATAAAAATACAAACAATTCAACATAAGATAATTTCGATACTATGAATCCAAAAATGAAGTCCAATTTGAATAATTAAATTTATAAAATTTCTAAAAGTGGGTATTGCTATTCATAACGGCTATGTTGATTGGTCGCGGTGTGTTAGAATATTGAACTTGTGTACAATGCAAGCTATTACATATTGAAAGAGAAGAGTAACGTGGAAGCTTGGGGTGTTACATTCTCCCCTCCTTCAATAAATTGCATCATAGAAATTTGAAAATTTTCTTCAAAAATAAAAGGTTGAAAATAGAAAATAACTTTGTGGAAAACCCACATCGGAAATAAGGTTAATAAAATTTAGCCTTAATAAGAATGAAAGGGAAATGAAAATGTCACCACCAAATTATGATCTCGATTAGGAGAACATTGGTGGAAAATAGAGACATATAATTGGAGAAAAAACGTAAATATTTGTATGGAGTGATTGAGTTCATCCATCACAAACAAGTGTAAAATTGAGCGCCTCAAAGCCTTCAATCTATGGTCATTTAAAATATCATCAGTTCAACAAAACATAAGGCACTAGGATAACACAAATTTTTTAATGTCCCTTTCCTGAAGATTATGAATTAATTTATTCATTGATTAAGAGAGAGGTATATATATATACTTGACATGTAGTGTTTCAACCTTCAACTAATTTCTACCACAAACTCAACTTTCACTCAAAAAGATTATAAAATTCCAAAATATTATATTTATCCTAATTGTACAAGGTTCCAAATATTAACACATACCATTTATATTAGAAAAAATATATTTTAATAACCAGGGACTTCATGTAGGCTAGTGGTATGTAATAATGGTATGTCGCACTATGGTTGTGGGTTCGATTCCTGCAGCTTTGTCCTACACGATGGGTTATCCCCCAACCTACAGGTTGTCCTTTTCCTAAAACTACAGTATTATAATATTACAAAAATAATCATAAGAAATGTTTTAACTATAAACAATACTATCCAAAGTTCAACTTAATCCATTCCAACCTTTATAGTTATCCAAAATACCACTGTCCAGACTTTCTCTAAAAGGTCTTTAAATTCCAAAATCAATTGTAACATCAGATTCCCCAAAAAAAGTAAAGTTACTCTTATTTTCACATACTAAAAAAATGACTACCTTCATCATATTATAACCATAATGAAAACAACAAGTACTAAAATACAATCCTTATATATATCACATTACTCTTATAACAATAATATCCTCCTTGAGTCCAAAATCAAAAATACATTTATTATTCCACTTCAACTGTAGCAACATCATAAGATTTGCCTTGATCCCTTGGCCATTTATGAGGTAATTTCCCCTGACGCTTAGGAAATTCTTTTTCATAATGCCCCATTTCCCTAAAATTGTAGCATTCAACATTGATATCCTCTTTCTTTCCCTTGCAATCACGAGCCTGGTGACCTTTTTTTCCACATTTATAACAATCTCCCATTCCTTTTAGTCAAGTACCAGGGTGATTCTTTCCATAATTATCGCTTAATAGAAAATCCTTCTTTCCCTTTTCCCCTATATATGCCTCTTGTTCCACTGTTCTCTTCTTCTCTTGCTTTACGTTATTGTCATAAGATTTAGAGAATTCCTTTTCTGTCTTGATAGCACATGAGACAATATCTTCGTACGACGAGAATGATTGTGAGACTAAGAATCAACGGAGAAATGGTTTTAAGCCATCAAAGAAATGATCAATCTCACATATTGGGTTACATATATAATCTGCAGCATACCTCTCTAACCTTGTAAAGTTATCCTCATACATTGCGACATTCTTATCCTCCTTCTGTCTCAAACTCAGAAATTTCCTTTCCATATCAGCTTGATGGTCAGGAAGAAATTATTTTTATATGAAAATCTCTTTGAACTCCCTCTATTCCATATTTGATACTTCATTGTCTTCATTTGTGTTTTAAATCAATGACCACCACTGATCAGCATCCCCAGTGAGGCAGTAAACTGCCATGATAACCTTTTCCCTTTCACTACTACCCAAGGCATGGAATATTTTCTCTAATGAATTTATCCACTGCTCATATACTAAGGGATTTGTACTCCCATTTAATGTTGGTGGTTGTTTCCTCATGAAGCGGTCTAACATTGATCCTCTACATTGCGGATCAGGGTGATCCATACAAGTAAGGTTGTTATTCATAACCTGAGTGAGTTTTCCCAGTATGGTGATAACCTGATCAGCACCAGTTGTGTCACCAGCTCCACTATAATTATCATGAGCAGGAGGGCAATGCCTACATAGAGTGCGTGCATTGATACGGTTTCATTCCTTCCACTAGGCGCCATTTCTAAACAATGGAATAAACAAGATTAGTTTATGAATCAAAATACATAATTCCATACTTGTAAAACACTTAACATAAATTGAACTATTTATGGATATAATCCATAATCATAAAAAAAAATTCTTTGAGGAAGTATATACTCATAAACGTTTCCTAATGGTTTGTAATGAAAATGTGAATTATCCTAAGCATATCTCCCTGGAGTGTCATAACCACGAATGCAGCAAGGCCCGTTGTCGTGCACCACATCCCATTCAAGTCTACATCAAAGCGGTGTTTTCGGGTTTTACCCCTAGGTACATCTGTGCCAGATCCACCTCTACCTGCTCGTATCCAGACAAGGATGTATTTCTGGGAAAACTAACAAAATCTCTATAATAACAAAATTCTATGAAGTTCTTCTATACTAATCCTCAAAGTCTATCTTTGGGCTATGTGCTCTAATCAGAGTTTATCTAAATCTAGCTTCCAATCATAGTACTAAACTTCCTCTGATACTAACTGTAACAACCTGACACTAGTTACCCAGAGTCAGTGCATTATTATGTAACATTGGCATGATCACAAATGATCATGTCTCGAAAGACCGATTATTTTAGTAGCCTTGGAAACACTAGATACATTCATAAAAGTTATATTACATCATAAAGTGAAAAACTACAATAACATGGTCTCCATAGTCCACACTCATATCCCCTTACGACAATCCCTGCAGGCCATTCATAAAATTCTTCTTCACATCCTGGAAAAATTAATACATTGAAAGGGGTGAGCTCAGTTGCTCAGTATGGATAACAATATAGCAGAAACTTTCATAAATAAACATAAACATTAAAGGAAATGTATATGTAACACCCCAAGCTTCTATGGTACGTTTCCCTTCGAATAATGTGATAGCGTGTGTTGTACGCAACCTCGAGTTCTAACACACACCACAACTAATTAAACTAGCCGTTGTGAATAGTAATACCTACTTTTTGAAATCATATATATTCAATATTTCAAAATGGACTTCATTTTTAGATTCGGAATATCAAAATTATCCTAGGGTGAAATTTTGGTACATTTCGGATAACTTTCATATTTTGATGAATAGTGAAAATTTCTAAATTTTAATTAAAAACAACTTTTTTAATCAAAATAATTAATAGTGATAAATTGTGATTTTGAGTGGTTTTAAAGTATATTTAGAATATATTTTTACCATTTAATATAATGTTGGTCATTGGACATAATTTTACAATTAAACCGAACATAAACAAGTGTCAATCTTTTGATAGTTATTACCTCTTAAAAACACGCTTTTTGTTTTGACAGCGGGAATTAATTTTAAATTAATTTCTGCCACTTCTGTGTTTTGAATTTAGGAAAATGGATTCCATATTTGGAATCAGGATGTCCAAATTATGTAAATAGGTAACTTTTATTTTTACACATTTTGAATAATTACTGCGGTAAATATTTTATTTACCATGGTTAAAGGGTAAATCCGGTAAATAAGGGTTAAAAAAATAATATTATAATAATACAAAGTTACCCTAAAACGTGTCCTAACCTTATTGGTGGACACATACCCGACCATGATCATCCTTGGGTCAATTTGGGGACCCCTTGGAGCCACTTGTATGTGGTAGGGACACATTATATTAATAAAGTTAAAATAAAAATAAAAATGGCATAAGCTTACATCTTTTAGAAGAACAATTTTTACCTAGGGTTATACATGTTGGATTTTCGATTATAAATTTTCATTAGAAAGATAAAAATATTTCCTACATAATGATATTTTATTTATAATTTTTAGAAGTCAGATAATTTAAATTATTAATGACACAATAATGATGCAATGTTTACCTCATTAATAAATCATTTAAATAAATAAGATTATAATGATTAAAATATTATCTAAAACCTGTCCAATTCTTATTGGTTGATGTTATTTAGAATATGAGTCATCTTATCTTCGACCTCAATGATTTTTGGACCATTATAAACCGAATACAAATATATTATAAAGTAATACTTTCACACTTTCCTAAAGAGCCCTTCCTCTCCCTTATAAAAGGAGACCACTTCTACTCATTCCTCACACCTCTCAAGCCACTTGGCTCGTCCAAACTCTGCCCAACTAAGCTCCCCACATCCCTCTCCTCATCCTTGAAGCTTACACTTAGGCAGAAATCATTTCAAGAAGTCCTTTGGTTCCAACCAAAGTGAGTTACCTAAATTAAAGGTAACGATTTCTCTTAAATTATTTTCATTTATTTTGCTTCTCCAACCCCCAAACTCTTTTTATTTCCTTTCTTTTGTAACAACAACAGTATCCTCAATATACTAGGATGTTGTTATAAGAAGGATTCAAACTACACATACACACAACTCCATCTAATGGATGATGAACATAATGTTTCTGTGGATGGCAAACTAACGCCTCACGGAACGATGATTGTTCAAATACATCTTACCGCCTCTCATGGTGGCCATTATGATGGAACTGTAATTAAATATGATATTAATGATATATATTTTATATATAAGCTTCTGTAATTCCATTTTATTTCATACCATTATTCGTTTCATGTTGTATATACATACGATAATTGCATTTGAGGAAGTGCGGACTACCGCCCCCTTAAAATGATATGACTCGTTCATACCACACATGGAACGTATAAAGGATGGTGTTAATGAACATAAGTAACATATATAAAATATTATATTATACTGGAATAGTAATATACCTATGTATCATTTGGATTCGATTCTTTTAAAATAAAAATTAAATGGAAGTAGCGTTCGTGCGTACGTACGGACTACCGTCTCCACGAACGCGATGAGATTCATTCTCCATCGTATCCATTCAAGTATAATTATCATTTAATGATTTAAAAATGATGTTTAAGGACTTGATATCATTCTGGATATGAATAAGATACAACAAACATGACTTATGTAACAAAACATATAAAAGAAAATGAGTAAGTTAACACACGAAACGACGATAATACTAAGATATTATCAAATCAATATTAAAAGATCATATATGATATCATATTAATGTATATGATTCTTTTATAATTTAATAACAATTATTTCACCATTATACAGGAGGTTAACCTACCCCAACCAAGGAAAAGTACAAGGTAAGGGTTTACTTTACAACCTCTTCATTATCCAAGGTTGTTTATACGTAATAATCTACTGGGATATCTTTATCATCCACATCCATGTTTCTTAAAAATGTATTTCAAAACATTTTTTACTATTTACAAGAATATGGGTTAAAGTCATTTATACCCTTGTTTGACTTTTTATAAGAGGTTTATAAAGGAATCTTTCCGTCGTTTTCAAAACAAGGTCCTTTTTAACCTTTTCGACAGAATTGAGGTAAGAATGTTTTTTTTAACTTATACGGCGGGTGCGGTAATTTTACGCCGTTATAAAATCTTCAAAGCTTTACTTAGAAGCTTATAAGAATATTTTCAAAGAAAATGTTTTATTTTATATGGATCTTAAATGATTTCAAAATAAAAGGAGATATTTCTTTAAAAAGAATTTTGATTTCATCTATGTCATCATCCTTTGACGGATTTTAAGATTATTTGAAGTTGATTTATTATGATACAAAACTTCTATATTGTATTGAAGGTTTTGTGATATGTTTGACTATGGATGTGCTATTTTTATACCGTTCATAGTTTATGGTGAAATTATTGACATTTCGTATGCTAGTTTTAATATGAATGTTTATGTTATGTTTAAACCTTTTCATATGGGAATGCATTGGACTTAATAAGTGACGGGTGGAGCCCGCTATAGCTCCTCGATGCATCGGTAGGTCTCATGAGACAAACTAGTGTCTTGGCACAAGGCCTTGACAAAATCTTATTTGTAGTCTTGGCACGAGGCCTTGACTATGTGGTTATGATAGTCTGGCATTATGCATTCCAACATTATGAAAGTGGTTATTGATTTTGCATGTGATTATTCGATTAGTAGAGTATCCATGTGAATACGTAAATGGAATTATTTCATTTTACTTTTGCCATACTATGTTGAAGTTCATGTTTAAAAGGCTTTTGTTTTAGTAATTCATTGCCTTAAATGTTTATGCTTATTTTGAATGTTCCGCTATATTGTTATCCTTACTGGGCATTTGAGCTCACCCCTTTTCTATGTTTTATTTTTCCCAGGTAGTGAAGAAGTAAATTATGATTGACTTGCAGGGATATTATGAGGGGTTAATAGTGTGGATATGAAGACTTTGTTGTTGTAGTAGTTTTTCACTTTGAAATGTAATGTAAAACTTTATGAATATATCTAGTGTTTCCAAGGCTACTAAACCAATCGGTCTTTCGAGATTTGATCTTTCTTGTGATCATGCCAATGTTACGAAGTAATGCACCGACTCTGGGTATCTGGGGTCAGGGCGTTACAGTTGGTATCAGAGGAAGTTTAGTACAAACCTTGGAAGCTAGATTTAGATAAACTCTGATTAGAGCACGTAGACCTAAGATGAACTTTGAGGATTAGTATAGAAGAACTTCTTAGAATTTTGGTATTGTAGAGATTTTGTGAGTTTTCCGAGCAATACATCCCTGTCTGGATACGAGCAGGTAGAGGCGGCTCTGGCACAGATGTACCTAGGGGTAAAACCTGAAAACACCGCTTTGAGCTAGACTCGAACGGGAACTGGTGCACGACAACGGGCCTTGCTGCACTCTTGGTTACGACACTCCCGGGGGATATGCTTAGGATAACTCTCATTTTCTTTACAAATAATTATGAAGGGTTTATGAGTATATACTTCCTCAAAGAAAACATTTTTATGATTATGGATTATATCCATAAATAGTTCAATTTATGTTAAGTGTTTTATAAGTATGGGATTATGTATTTTGATTCATAAACTGATCTAGTTTATGCCATTGTTTAGAAATGGCGCCTAGTGGAAGAAATGGAAACCATATCAATGCACGCACTCCATGTAGGGATTGCCCTTCTGCTCAAGATAATTATAGTGGGGCTGGTGATGCAACTGGTGCCGATCAGCTAATCACCATACTGGGACAACTTACTCAGGTTATGAATAATAACCTTACCCGTATGGAGCACCCTGATCCGCAGCGTGGAGGATCAATGTTAGATCGATTCATGAGACAACAACCACCAACTTTCAACGGGAATACAAATCCATTAGTAGCTGAGCAATGGATATTTTCCCTAGAGAAAATATTTCAGGCTTTGGGGAGCAGTGAAAGGGAAAAAGTTATCATGGCAGTTTACCGCCTCACTGGAGATGCTGATCAATGGTGGTCATTGATTCAAAACATGAAGGAAGATGATGAAGTATCAAATATGGAATGGTGGGAGTTCAAAGATCTGTTTTTAGAAAAATACTTCCCTCGCGACCATCGAGCGGATATGGAAAGGCAATTTCTAAGTCTGAGACAAAAGGAGGATGATAATGTCACAAAGTATGAGGCTAACTTTACAAGGTTAGCGAGGTATGCTGGAGATTATATACGCAACCCAAGAAGTAAGATTGATCGCTTCTTTGATGGGTTAAAACCATTTCTCCGTCGAGCATTAGTCTCACAATCCTTTTCATCGTACGAAGACATTGTCTCATGTGCTATCAAGACCGAAAAGGAATTCTCTAAGTCTTATGACTTTAAAGAAAAGCAAGAGAAGAAGAGACCTGCTGATCAATCTGGGAATGGAAATAAGGGGAAGAAGGGAAAGGTTGAATATCCATCTTGTGGTAAGTGTGGGAAGAAACACCCCGGTGCTTTCCTGAAGGGAATGGGAGTCTGTTACAAGTGTGGTGAAAAAGTCCACCATGCTCATGATTGCAAGGGGAAGAAGGAAGCTACCAACGTTCAGTGCTACAATTGTAGGGAGATGGGGCATTATGCAAATGCATTTCCTAAGCGTCAGGAGAACTTACCTCAGAAAAGGCCAAGGGATCAAGGCCAGGCTTATGCTATCACTACTGCTGAGGTAGAAGCTCCGAAAGATGTGGTGGCAGGTAATTTAATGGTTTCCTCAAGTTTAGAAAATGCATTATTTGATTCTGGATCATCGCATTGTTTCATATCTTCCTATTTTTCTAATAAAATTAGATATTTCCAATTTGATTTAATAAGGGAGTTGTCAGTTAAAACTCCTAAGGGAAGTATCGTTGCAACAAAGTTTTGTGAATCAGTCCCCATTAGAGCACATAAATTTTCTTTATCTGCTGATCTCATCGTCATACCTATGATTGAGTTTGATATAATCCTCGGTATGGACTGGCTTTCGGACTATGATGCGAAGATTTATTGTAAGAAGAAAGAGGTTACGATTCTTGATGATAATGATAAGGAACACCTTATTTTTAGAGCAGAATCGTCACCACCTAATTCTTATTTAGATCCACCCTCAATAGCTCAACTAAATTCAATTATTGGGGAGGAAGAGAATGAAATAACTGCGGGTGTGAAAGGAATGTTCAAATAGAGGATGTACCTATTGTGAAAGAATTTGTAGATGTATTTCCAGAAGAATTACCTGGACATCCTCCAGAACGAGAAGTTGAGTTTTCCATTGATTTGATTCCTGGATCAAGGCCTATATCAAAGACCCCTTATAGAATGGCCACTGTAGAGTTAGTAGAACTAAATAAACAACTAGAGGAATTGAGTAATAAGGGATTTATTCGCCCTAGGGTTTCTCCATGGGGAGCCCCTGTTCTTTTTGTTAAAAAGAAAGATGGATCTATGAGGTTATGTATCGACTACAGGGAGATCAATGCTATAACGATAAAGAACAAGTATCCCCTACCTCGTATTGATGATTTATTTGACCAACTGCATGGAGCTCAATACTTTTCAAAGATTGACCTTCGATCTGGATACCATCAGTTGTGTGTGAAGAAGGAAGACATTCCGAAAACAGCATTTCGAACCAGGTACGGGCATTACGAGTTTACTGTAATGCCGTTTGGATTGACTAATGCACCCTCTGTATTCATGGATATGATGAATAGAGTTTTCAAGGAGTATCTTGATGAATTTGTGGTGGTATTTATTGATGATATCTTGGTATACTCCAAAACCTACGAATATCATGAAAATCACTTGCGCATTATCTTGAAGACTCTGAGGAGGCATGAATTATATGGGAAGTTTAGCAAGTGTGAATTCTGGCTTCAGGAGATTTCTTTTCTTGGCCATATTGTCTCTAAAGATGGAATCTCTGTTGATCCTTCTAAGACCAAGGCAATCCAAGAATGGCCAGCACCTACGAGTATAACTGAGGTACGTAGTTTTATTGGCTTGGCAGGTTATTATCGACGTTTCGTCCAGAATTTTTCCCGATTGGCTAACCCATTAACGAAGCTCCCATGTAAAGGGGTTAAATTTGTTTGGACAAAAGAGTGTGAAGAATGTTTCGAAGAATTGATGAAAAGATTAGTCAATGCTCCTATATTGACTCTACCATCGGGGAATGATGGGTTCGTTATTTATAGTGATGCATCAAAGAAAGGACTTGGTTGTGTCCTTATGCAGAATGATAGAGTTATTGCCTATGCATCACGACAGATGAAAATTCATGAACAAAACTATCCTACTCATGATATTGAGTTAGCAGCTATGATCTTTGCTTTGAAGATATGGAGGCACTACCTCTATGGTGAAAAATGTGAGATTTATACTGATCACAAGAGTTTGAAGTATTTTTTCTCACAAAAAGAACTCAACATGAGGCAAAGGAGATGGCTTGAATTACTCAAGGATTATGATTGCACGATACACTACCACCCGGGGAAAGCAAACAAAGTAGCAGATGCTTTGAGCAGAAAAGACCATGGAGTTCTGAACATGATGAGAATTGAAAGGGATCCAATTTTCATGGATCTAGAGATGATGGACATGGGAATAACCAGGGAAGGTGAAACATCAATGCTTTTTCAAATGGTTGCCAAACCATCTTTACTAGAAAGGATTAAGAGTTCCCAGACCGATGATGAAGAATTTCAGAAGATGATTAAAGCTTTGAATGATGGGAGATTGAGAGACTTTGTGTATGAAGATGGAATTTTGAAATTCGGGAAGAGACTTTGTGTTCCCAATATACCTGATCTAAAAAGGGAATTGCTGGATGACGCTCATAGTTCCAATTTCTCTATACACCCTGGGAGCACCAAAATGTATAGAGATTTGAAGGAACATTTTTGGTGGGACAACATGAAGAGGGAGATTGCTGATTTTGTGTCAAGATGTATGGTTTGTCAACAAGTGAAAGCTGGAAGGCAACAGCCTGGAGGAGTCATGCAACCTCTTCCCATACCGGAGTGGAAATGGGACAATATTACGATGGACTTTGTCATGGGGCTACCAAAGACTCCTAGAAGGAACGATGCAATATGGGTTATTGTTGATCGTCTTACCAAGTCAGCACATTTTCTTGCTATAAGAGAAGATCTACCCCTAGAACGTCTAGCAAGACTATACATTAATGAAGTTGTGAGACTTCATGGAGTTCCCCTATCGATTGTTTCTGTTCGTGATCCCTGTTTTACTTCATGATTTTTGAAAAGTCTTCAGAAATCCCTGGATACTGAACTTCATTTGAGCACTGCTTACCACCCTCAGACAGACGGACAATCAGAACGGACTATTCAGACCTTAGAAGACATGTTGAGATCTTGCTCACTTGATTTTCAGGGTATGTGGGATCAATATTTACCACTAGTAGAATTTTCCTATAACAATAGCTTCCATTCGAGTAATCAGATGGCACCATATGAAGCGTTATACGGAAAGAGATGTCGTACACCAACCTGTTGGGATGACATTGGTGAAAGAAAACTTGTAGGCCCAGAACTGGTGGAGGAAACGGTGGAAAAGGTGAAAGTAATCCAAAATCACATCAAAGCAGCTCAAAGTAGGCAGAAGAGCTATGCCGATAATCGAAGGAAGGATTTGGAATTTCAAGTCGGTGATCATGTTTTCCTGAAGGTATCTCCGTGGAAGGGAGTCATACGTTTTGGTAAGAAAGGTAAATTGAGTCCCAGGTACATCGGACCTTTCGAAACTCTAGAACGAATTGGGGCTGTAGCTTACCGATTGGCAATGCCGCCAAGTCTCTCCAAAGTTCACGATGTGTTCCACGTATCTCTGTTGAGAAAATACATGCCTGACCCAACGCATGTACTCACCTATGAGGAATTAGAACTGGAACCCGATCTGTCTTATTGCGAAGAGCCCGTCAGGATTCTTGATACAAGAGAACAAGTACTGAGAAACCGGACGACGCGTCTGGTAAAAGTTTTGTGGAGAAACCATAAGATGGAAGAGGCAACGTGGGAACCTGAGGAACTTATGATGAAGAACCACCCGAGTCTTTTTATGCAGTAATACCCTAGAAATTGCGAGGATGCAATTATTTGAAGGAGGGGAGAATGTAACACCCCAAGCTTCTATGGTACGTTTCCCTTCGAATAATGCGATAGCGTGTGTTGTACGCAACCTCGAGTTCTAACACACACCACAACTAATTAAACTAGCCGTTGTGAATAGTAATACCTACTTTTTGAAATCATATATATTCAATATTTCAAAATGGACTTCATTTTTAGATTCAGAATATCAAAATTAGCCTAGGGTGAAATTTTGGTACATTTCGGATAACTTTCATATTTTGATGAATAGTGAAAATTTCTAAATTTTAATTAAAAACAACTTTTTTAATCAAAATAATTAATAGCGATAAATTGTGATTTTGAGTGGTTTTAAAGTATATTTAGAATATATTTTTACCATTTAATATAATGTTGGTCATTGGACATAATTTTACAATTAAACCGAACATAAACAAGTGTCAATCTTTTGATAGTTATTACCTCTTAAAAACACGCTTTTTGTTTTGACAGCGGGAATTAATTTTAAATTAATTTCTGCCACTTCTGTGTTTTCAATTTAGGAAAATGGATTCCATATTTGGAATCAGGATGTCCAAATTATGTAAATAGATAACTTTTATTTTTACACATTTTGAATAATTACTGCGGTAAATATTTTATTTACCATGGTTAAAGGGTAAATCCGGTAAATAAGGGTTAACAAAATAATATTATAATAATACAAAGTTACCCCAAAACATGTCCTAACCTTATTGGTGGACACATACCCGACCATGAGCATCCTTGGGTCAATTTGGGGACCCCTTGGAGCCACTTGTATGTGGTAGGGACACATTATATTAATAAAGTTAAAATAAAAATAAAAATGGCATAAGCTTACATCGTTTAGAAGAACAATTTTTACATAGGGTTATACATGTTGGATTTTCGATTATAAATATTCAATAGAAAGATAAAAAGATTTCCCACATAATGATATTTTATTTATAATTTTTAGACATCAAATAATTTAAATTATTAATGACACAATAATGATGCAATGTTTACCTCATTAATAAATCATTTAAATAAATAAGATTATAATGATTGAAATATTATCTAAAACCTATCCAATTCTTATTGGTTGATGTTATTTATAATATGAGTCATCTTATATTCGACCTCAATGATTTTTGGACCATTATAAACCGAATACTAATATATTATAAAGTAATACTTTCACACTTTCCTAAAGAGCCCCTCCTCTCCCTTATAAAAGGAGACCACTTCTACTCATTCCTCACACCTCTCAAGCCACTTGGCTCGTCCAAAATCTGCCCAACTAAGCTCCCCACATCCCTCTCCTCCTCCTTGAAGCTTACCCTTAGGCAGAAAGCATTTCAAGAAGTCCTTTGGTTCCAACCAAAGTGAGTTACCTAAATTAAAGGTAACGATTTCTCTTAAATTATTTTCATTTATTTTGCTTCTCCAACCCCAAACTCTTTTTATTTCCTTTATTTTGTAACAACACCAGTATCCTCAATATACTAGGATGTTGTTATAAGAAGGATTCAAACTACACATACACATAACTCCATCTAATGGATGATGAACATAATGTTTCTGTGGATGGGAAACTAACGCCTCACGAAACGATTATTGTTCAAATACATCTTACCGCCTCTCATGGTGGCCATTATGATAGAACTGTAATTAAATATGATATTAATGATATATATTTTATATATAAGCTTCTATAATTCCATTTTATTTCATACCATTATTCGTTTCATGTTGTATATACATACGATAATTTCATTTGAGGAACTGCGGACTATCGCCCCCTTAAAATGATATGACTCGTTCATACCACACATGGAACGTATAAAGGATGGTGTTAATGAACATAAGTAACATATATAAAATATTATATTATACTGGAATAGTAATATACCTATGTCTCATTTGGATTGGATTCTTTTAAAATAAAAATTAAATGGAAGTAGCGTTCATGCGTACGTACGGACTACCGTCTCCATGAACGCGATGAGATTCATTCTCCATCGTATCCATTCAAGTATAATTATCATTTAATGATTTAAAAATGATGTTTAAGGACTTGATATCATTCTGGATATGAATAAGATACAACAAACATGACTTATGTAACAAAACATATAAAAGAAAATGAGTAAGTTAACACACGAAACGACGATAATACTAAGATATTATCAAATCAATATTAAAAGATCATATATGATATCATATTAATGTATATGATTCTTTTATAATTTAATAACAATTATTTCACCATTATACAGGAGGTTAACCTACCCCAACCAAGGAAAAGTACAAGGTAAGGGTTTACTTTACAACCTCTTCATTATCCAAGGTTGTTTATACGTAATAATCTACTGGGATATCTTTATCATCCACATCCATGTTTCTTAAAAATGTATTTCAAAACATTTTTTAATATTTACAAGAATATGGGTTAAAGTCATTTATACCCTTGTTTGACTTTTTATAAGAGGTTTATAAAGGAATCTTTCCGTCGTTTTCAAAACAAGGTCCTTTTTAACCTTTTCGACAGAATTGAGGTAAGAATGTTTTTTTAACTTATACGATGGGTGCGGTAATTTTATGCCGTTATAAAATCTTCAAAGCTTTACTTAGAAGCTTATAAGAATATTTTCAAAGAAAATGTTTTATTTTATATGGATCTTAAATGATTTCAAAATAAAAGGAGATATTTCTTTAAAAAGAATTTTGATTTCATCTATGTCAACATCCTTTGACGGATTTTAAGATTATTTGAAGTTGATTTATTATGATACAAAACTTCTATATTGTATTGAAGGTTTTGTGATATGTTTGACTATGGATGTGCTATTTTTATACCATTCATAGTTTATGGTGAAATTATTGACATTTCGTATGCTAGTTTTAATACGAATGTTTATGTTATGTTTAAACCTTTTCATATGGGAATGCATTGGACTTAATAAGTGACGGGTGGAGCCCGCTATAGCTCCTCGATGCATCGGTAGGTCTCATGAGACAAACTAGTGTCTTAGCACAAGGCCTTGACAAAATCGTATTTGTAGTCTTGGCACGAGGCCTTGGCTATGTGGTTATGATAGTCTGGCATTATGCATTCCAACATTATGAAAGTGGTTATTGATTTTGCATGTGATTATTCGATTAGTAGAGTATCCATGTGAATAAGTAAATGGAATTATTTCATTTTACTTTTGCCATACTATGTTGAAGTTCATGTTTAAAAGGCTTTTGTTTTAGTAATTCATTGCCTTAAATGTTTATGCTTATTTTGAATGTTCCGCTATATTGTTATCCTTACTGGGCATTTGAGCTCACCCCTTTTCTATGTTTTATTTTTCCCATGTAGTGAAGAAGTAAATTATGATTGACTTGCAGGGATATTATGAGGGGTTAATAGTGTGGATATGAAGACTTTGTTGTTGTAGTAGTTTTTCACTTTGAAATGTAATGTAAACCTTTATGAATATATCTAGTGTTTCCAAGGCTACTAAACCAATCGGTCTTTCGAGATTTGAACTTTCTTGTGATCATGCCAATGTTACGAAGTAATGCACCGACTCTGGGTAGCTGGGGTCGGGGCGTTACAGTATAACTGAAACATAAGACTTTTAAACTTGTACTTTAGTATAATATGGAAAAATAAAATGAAATAATTCCATTTACTAACTCACATGGATATTCTACTAGTCGAATAATCACATTCAATTTCCATAACCACTTTCATAATGATAGAATGCATAATTCCATGCTATCATAACCACGTAGCCAAGGCCTCATGCCAAGACTACAAATAATATTTTGTCAAGGCGTCGTGCAAAGACACTAGTTTGTCTCATGAGACCTACTGATGCATCGATGAGCTATAGCGGGCTCCACCGGTCACTTATTAAGTCCAATGCATTCCTTATATTAAAAGGTTTAAACATATCATAAACCATAACATAATCGTATCACATAAAACATGAATAAAGGAAACATAACATTTCTAAATTTCAAACACAAGATATTATAAAAACCATTTTCAATACCAAAATAAAATAAAAGTAAAACATGGTATTTATTTTTCATTTAAAAAAAGTTATGGCTTGTTGAGGAAGCTGAAACTCATATAATGGTCACGACGGCGGAGAAGTCGCTATCGCCGCATACGTATGACATAAAAACATTCCCTTTTGTTTTTTAGTAAAACTATTCATATGAAAAAGATTAATTTTGTATAAACATAAAATTCAAAGGGGTTTATACATCGTATAAAATAATGTTGTGTATAAAATAAAATATGCCTCAATGAATGTAGATTGAGACGAAGTCCCTTACCTCGTGTACAACATCACTCGACCATTCTTTAACCTCATGAATAATAAACTAGAGTTAATTTCTAATTTCTTAAGAACCATTTTAAAGTTCATTATTCATTTTATATAACTTATTACCATGTTATGGAAATTATGTAATTATTTAAGTTAATAACGGTCGTTTTGTCGATCTTTGGTACATGAGTCAAAAATAAACATCTTATAATTACAAGTTGTTCATGTGGTAAAATATCCACTATATCCAGAAATATATTCATGATGTAGATATCATATATATCATATATATCTAGTATATACATTCATTTATAATATTACATAACATTTAGAGGTATGAAATGAAATGCACCGTTCATCGAGACGGTAAGTCGTACGTATGCATGAACGCTACTTTCATTTATATTTTGTATTTAATGGAATCAAATCATAATGATATAAAATTTTATTATAATTACAGTATAATATAATATATAATATCATTTACCCCATCATTTGTGCATCCCACATATGGAATTAACGATTCAAATCACTTTGAGGGGGCGGTAGTCTGCACTTCCTAAAATGAAATTATCTTGTTTACCCATAATAAGAATAATGAAGGTATTCCATAAATAAAATATAAATATAAATAATGAAAACAGAAAAATAATATATATCATATATAAATATCATGACATCTTAATGGCCACCATGAGAGGTGTTAAAAGAATATTGAACAATCATCGTTTCATGAGGCAGTAATTCGCCACCCACAGAAACAGTATGTTCTTTAACCATTAGACGAATGTGTGTGTAAGTGTAAATCAAATCCTTATCATAAAAACATCCTATTATATTTAATATTCTGGTTATGTTATAATATAATGGAATAAAAAGAGTTTAAGGGGTTGGAGAAGCAAAATAATACAAAAGAACACAAGAGAAGACATTACCTTAAAATCGGGTACCTCTTTTTGATTTGAGCCAAAGGATTCCTTGGGAAGACTTATGACCAAACTGATGATTCTAGGAGTAATATATGGAATTTGAGAGAGTATTTGGGTAGAGTTTTGCCGAGCCAAATGGCTTTGATGGTGTGAATAAGGTGGTAGCAGTGGGGGCCTTTTATAAAAAGAGAAGAGGGGAACTCTTGGAAAGTCATGAAATGTTACATTATTATGAAATGAGTTTCGGATTTTAAAGGACCCACAATGATATATTTCGAGGATAAGGTGAAAAGGGGTCGAATATACTCATCCAATAGGTTTTGGACAAGTGTAAGTCTTAGATTTTACATTATATTTTCATTTTATTTAAATCGTTAATTAATGAGGTAATCGTTGCATCATCATGGTGTCATAAAACATTTAATTTATTTAATGTCAAAAAATTATAAAAAAATATCATGATGTAGGAAATATTTTTATTTTTAGATGGAATACTTATAGTGTAAATGTTAACTTATATAACCCCATGTAATAATTGTTTTAGTAAAACAACACATGTTTGTGACAATTTTATTTTTACTTTAAATAAAAAGTTATTAATGTCATTTTCTTACCCAAGTGGATCCATGGGGTCCCCATGTTGACCCATGGATTATCATTGTCATCCATGACTCATCCAATAATGGTAGGACAAGTGTCAAGATATTTTTATATTTTTATAATATCATTTTAACCTTAAATTTCACTAATTACCTTTAATCGTGATTAATAAAACATAAAATTAACAATTCACCAAAAATTATATTCATCTCATTAAACAATGTATTGCTTCCTAATGACAACCATGTATGTCGGATTTTTTAATATCAAATACTAGGAGTCTTAAAGTTTCATTTAAATGATGAATCGGTTTTTTTACTACAACATAGTGGTTTCACTATTCATCAAAAAATGATGTTTTTTAGAAAAATACCAAAAATTCACCCTAAGATATAATTGAAATTATGAATTCAAAAATGAAGTATGTTTTATAAATATCCAAACATATAAGTTGAATTAATTAATTTAAAAATTAATTCATGCTGTCACAACAAATAGTGTGTTTTTAAGAAACAATATATATCAAAAGATTGACAATTGTTTATGTCCAATTTCAAAGTGAAGTCAATTCTAATGACCACCATCGGATAAAATGGTAGAATTTTAATCTAATTATACTTTAAAAACACTAAATAGTATAATTTATCACTATAAATTATTTTGATTAAAAATGTTGTTTTTAAGTATTTTTCACTATTCTTCAAAAATTGGACGTTCTCATAAAATTACCAAAAATTAAACATAGGATAATTTCGATACTCTGAATCCAAAAATGAAGTCCAATTTGAATAATAAAATTTATAAAATTTCAAAAAGTGGGTATTACTATTCATAGCAGCTACGTTGATTGGTCCCGATGTGTTAGAATCTTGAACTTGCTTAGAATGCAAGCGATTGCATTATTGAAATAGAGGCATAACGTGGAAGATTGTGGTGTTACAGAGAACTTGTGTGAGATATATATAAATTCTTTAAGACTTTTGTCTCAAAAAATCATAGAATCCCTCTTGATAATTAATCTAAATAAGTACATGAACCATATCCAAAGCGGCCACTGAAAAAATTAGTGAATCAAATTAATTTTATATTTTTCATAATAAAAGGTATTAAAATTTAGTTTCTATAAAAAAATAAAAAACAATGAGAATAAAACATCAAAATAAAGTTAACGTTATAATAATTAAAATTAACAACAATAAATCATTTGAAGCCATAGGTATACAGTCTATATCACTTATAAATTTAGTGTTACATCATAAATATGACACATGCCTATACTATCTATATAGTAATATTAATTCCATCAATTTACATTCCCTTATACGTTTAACATTAGTAAAAATAAGGTAGAGTTACACAAAAATGTTTACTTTTTTACTATTATAATTTGTTTATTTTAATATAAAAATTCCCCTACCTGTATATATTATGATTTATTATCATTTCTTTGATCATTGTAAATTAATATGAAGATTGGTTGAATAAAAAATATCATACATTATTTTCTAAGGGTTACCATAAAATATAAACATTCCCCATCAATTTTTACATCCATTTTAAGTTCTTAATTATACTCAACTAAAGCATGTATAAGGTGGTTCCAATAACATCTGACCAATATAATAATTATTAGATGTACCTGTAATGTATAATTTTTCATGTGGGGTAATTCATTTCAGATGTAGAAACAACCATCCATATTTGGACACTATCTTAGATTTAGTTGTGTCAATATAGGATGAAAATTGAGTTTAAGGGTTGAACCATGACTAGGGATGAAACATTATGGTAGATAGTAGACACTCCATTAATATAGGGGATTATTCCATAATTATGGGAATAATTCCACAATTTATAGAATAGGTTATAGAGTTGTAATAAGTTAATTCATTTTACACGTGGAAATAAAACATTGAAGGATGTAGTTGCATTATTTGTGTCTTGCAAATTTAGGACCACGTCATGGAAAAGTGTCATTGTGGTGTGATTTGTGTTAAAAGATTTGTTTTGGTATACGATATGGAAGTATTTTTACATAAAAAATTATGTTGTTTTCTTTTTTCAAAATATTTATTGTATGAATATTGATTCAAATTTTAACTATGAGACACACTATGATAGGATATACATTCCATTTCTCGATGGTTCGTATGGTTTGGGTGAAATGTAAGGGTTTCTAATTTGTGAAAAAAATGTGAGGTAGAATTCACGCCATGATGGAAGTGACTTGTTCTATAATACCTGTGTCACGGTTGGGAGAAAAAAATTTAAGAACAATCTGCAAAGTATTTTCGCACCATAAATGGAAATGTCACATCATGAAATAACCCACAAATGAAAAGTTGTGTTTCATTCAATGTCTCTAGGGAGGTGTGTCATGTTTTTATTAGGTGAATCACAATATATTAGTTGCACACGAAAAGGATATCACACTATCTTCCATGGGGTTATGTCATGTGATTCATTGGGTCTATTTATTTAAATATATTAATCAATAAACTATTTTTTAATAAATAATAAATGGTGGTTAAACCCAATTTCATTTGTTCAACATATGTTTTTGTCCTTGATATCTCTCATGTTCTTCTATTCATCCCTATCTTTGATCTTCATTTAATCCTTCTAGAACCTAGATAGATTCATCGTAGAGGATGAACATGGGTAAGGCATTGAGTCATTTTAAGTTTTTTTAATATTTCTCTCTATTACATCGTCTGTCATTACAAATCCATATTTTATTGATTTTTTCCTAATTTGGTGAACCTCTAGTTATAGGCAAATCATATGGTTTTCATTGATGAGTGGTGTCTAATTAATAAAAGGAGGGAGTTTCCAATGTATTTTATATCATATATATTTATATTCAAATATTGTAATTCATTTCCTTCGGTATATTTATGTGGAAATATAAGAATTGAATGACTTTGGGTATCTTATTTTATAAATAGAATCTCGGGGAAATGAATCATGTGTAAAATGATGGGTTTTCTCTTGAATGTCTTGGATAATTGGTTGATTTCATTCATGAGATTATGGGTGTGAATCCTAAGGTGACCCAAACATTACAAAAACGTTTTTTACCTCATTTTAGAAAATTATTCAATACATCTTATAATAATACAATCCATAAAACAATAATGATTTATTATCTTTGAAAACCAGAAAAAAATGTAATTTGATGAGGTATATTCAATATCCATCAACAATGTTCCCCTCATATAATATTATTCTTATAAATAAAAAACATTGATACATTTTCTATATCCTCGGGGAATTAATCACGAGAAAGGATGAGAATGGATGGTCCTAATGTGTATATATGGGAGATATTATAAAATTATCATATGAAAGTATTACATTATAATATTTATATATAAATATGATATTAACATTTAAAAATATATCCAATAAGTTCATATATCATAAAAATGTAATAAGTATCATGCAGTATATAAGACATGAATCATAGAAGAATCAAATATTATTATCCTTGAGATTTTACCATATGAATAAAATCAGTTCCTTAACATTACTATAAAAATTGTGGAATAATAATAATTATAGAAATTTTATATCCGGGAAAACCATAATGAAATTCATCACAAGATAGGGGTGGGCTGACCAACCATGTAAATTATTTGGAATACGACTAACCATTGTGTACCCTAATTGGGACTGGGATAACATTTTGTGTTACCTTTGATAACATATAAAATTATTCTTTTTCTAATTAATTTATGAGATATAACATATAAGTATATCACATAATTATAATACATTCATACGTATTCTATAATATCATTTAAATCACTAATCATTTCATTCTATGTTATCCCATGGAAGATAAAATTACTTTCATCCATATATCATCATCATCCTAATAAATATTCTACATAAATAATAAAAATGTCATCCATTTTTTATATCCCTAATAAATCATATTTAACATAAGTTGATATTTTCAAGGTTGAAAATTCCTTCAAATAGTCACTAAAATAAATCTTGAACAAAATACACTTTTAAATTTGAAATAAATTTTTTAAAATCAAAACATTTTTGGAATGACATGGAAAAATTCAATAGAAAATTGGAATCACGAAAAATAATCTACATTTAAATGAGTAATTATAAGAATTTGAAAATTAGTTCTTGTGTTATGCTTCCAAAAAACATTCTTTTCAAACCACTGATAAAAAGTGAAAACTACCTCAATCAAAAAGTCATAAGAATATTACTTTTGAATATTTTTATAGAAATTTTAATATGGGTAAAATGACTTTAAATCCATATCATGGAATAGTAAAAGATTATTGAATGATTTTTTTAAATCAAATAATATATTCTTGTATAATGAAATATATAAATTAGGATTACATTAAAATTATTCATTTCATCTTTTCAATATATAGAGAAAAAAATAAAATGAAAATATATATTCTCATCAAATAACAAGAGGATAAGAAATAAAATGAGATTTATTAGAGATAGAACATATATAACCTCTTAATATAAAAGTTTTACATAAATAGCCCAAAAAATTAGATATATTTTAACCAACACCCTAGCCACTTTTGTAATAACTTATTCAAACCCCCATGAAAAATATAATTTAAAATTAATCTTTAAAAATTATGAATATTAAATTGTGAAATATTTATATAAAATAATATTGGTATTATATACACCACCTGAATGAAGGTAATTATGAATATAGAATATGTCTCACAAAATAAAATTAATGAAACCCATACTTCGGTATTGAATTTCCTCACAGGGGTATTGAAATTCATGTGTAATAAATATTTTTGTTATAATTATATATAATAATAATAATAATACATATAAGCTCATTAATAGTTCACTTATAAAATTATATCACCATTTCATTAACAATATTCCATTATCATTATCTTTTCAGTTGATAAATAATTTTTTTCATGTTTGTTTTTATTTTCCACTTATGGTGCCTTCATATTTATCAATGATCCATCATATCTAAATATTGAATCATTATATAAGTATAATATATATTCATTATATACATATTTATTACCATAAATAATGATAGGATGCAGAAAACACATTTAACCATTCCTAGAAATCATTTTTTGTTTGTAGATATGAATGATGTGTTACTTTCACACACAAAAATGAATTAAATATTAATAATATTTTTTATAATGGAATTATAATTATTCCATAAATATCATATTTATTTATTAAATTCATTAGTATATCCATAAATTTTTGGATGTTAATTGAATTATCGCGAAAATTTTAGGATAATATAAATTATACTTGTTATTAAATTTAAGTGAAAATGTAGTTTTTTAATTAAAATATATCCATAATTTCTTTTATGGGTCTTATATAAAATATTTCTTAGTTAAAATGATGGAATATTTTTTCCAATACATTAAATATAAAACCCAGTTATAGTTTGAAATTTTGAGACACATAGAGCCTCACTAAACATGGAATAAAAATATTGAATACATTATACTTAACATGTTCAATTTATCAAAAAAATGAATATCATGAAAAAATTATAAAAGAAGAGAAGGAAGATACCACCATTAGGTCTATGATTTGGAGATTAGCCTGTGAATGGTATAAAATTTGTGTGTTTTATGAGTTTAGTTAGATCAGATTAAAGGATAAGTTATTAAATATTTTTATTATATAATTTTATTAAAAAAAATTATTTAATATCTATCCAATTGTGCATCATATGAAAAATACAAAAATGCTATTAGTTCCAAGAAGAATATTTTACCCTAGGAAGGGACTAACTATTTTTTATGTTAGATGAATGGTAAGATCACACATAAGGATATGGTTTTAATAATTTTAATAATTATTTTTATAAACATAATTATAAACAAATGTCTTATAACTTTATTCTTTGCAAGGAATAACATCTATTAATGACCAACGTTTACATAAAAATATTATGTTTCTCTACATTTGGACTTCGTTAAATTTGAAACAATATAATGAGGTAGTATTATGGAATATTTCATAAAAATATTGTAAAACTTAAGATTTAATGAGGTTTTTTAATTATGGGGTTTAATTTCATCAATTTTGACATTTAAAATAGTGGAACCATTTTAGTTTTAGTGTTGGAATATTTGGTTGAGAATATACGAACCCATATATCTTTTATGTGTGATCAATGATGACCAAATGATCAATTCAGGGTGTGTGGTTGGTCTTCCTACACCTTCCTGGAATGTCAACCAGTGCATTGTATTTGGATTCATGTTATTTGCCTTCTATCATTTTCTTCATTATTCCTTAATAATTTCTGAAGTATGAAAATTAATATTTGTTTGAAAAATGGTAAAATTTAAATATAAATAAATAAACCCAGAATTATATTATAACATTCCCTATAAAATTATAAAAATATAATTTTTAAGGTATTTAAATTACATCAAATGTTCATGGATATCTAATTTAAGTTATCATGTGATAATTATTTCGGATTATCATTTATAATTTTAAAATAAATTATGAAATTTTTCAAGTGAAAATTTATTAAATGTTAATTGTAATGGTCTTATAAATGATATTGTATCTAAATTTTTGTAAGATAAAATAATGAATTATCATGGTTAATCTATTTGAATTTGTAAACTAATAATTATAATAAAATAATATGAAAATTTAAAAAATAATTATAAAGGGATTATTTTTGAGAAATTAACTGTATATAATTATAAAAGAATAATTTTTTAAATATAATATAAATATATTTATAAAAGGAAAATTTATGGTAAATTATTAATTGATAATTATAGATAGATATTTTATAAAAAATGTCAAAAGGAAATTATAAATGGATAACGTATGCTAAATTCTAAAATGATAATTGTAAAACAATAATTTATAATTAATTATCAACAGAATATTATAACGGTATAATTTATAAGAAAATATAGAAATATATTTTTAAATTTTAACATATAAAAAAATATCAATATTTAATTATAAAATGGTAATTCTAATGAAATTATCAATAGATAATTATAAAAGCATAATTTTTAAAAATTATTAAAAATTAATTATAAAATGACAATTTTGGTCAAACTATTAAAATATATTAATAAAAAGTTAATTTGTTATAAATTATCAAGAGATGATTGGAAAATGGTAAATTTTGAAATATGATAAAATTATAATTATTAAATTATAATTAATGAGAAATTACCCGGGGAAAGTATTAAAGGGATAACTTATAAAAAATTATGAATTGAAAATTATAACAGGATAATTAAAAACTAATATCAATAGATAATATTTCATGGGTGGAAACATAAGAGTTCATTTGTTGGCGTAAAATGATTATTCAGAATTTTTCTAAGAGATAGAAAGTTTCATTACATGCGATATGTTATTTCGTTTTGAAATAAAATAATATGGTTTGGTTATAGGAACACACGATTAACCTTGAGCCATAAAATGTCAATATTTAGGATTGTAAGGAAATGAAAACGTATTCTTGACAGTTGAGGACATCACTCGAGATATCGAACCACACCTGGTAGCTTATCAGTGCCTTTAAAAATGATGAATTCTGAGGCAGGTGTCTCCTTATCATCAAAGTTTCGCATTATATATGTATTTCCATGTTTGGATTTTTGTGTGGCATGAATGATATCCATGTTTGACATGTGATCGCATATGGATGTGTGGGTGGGCCATTAAATGGAATGAAATGATTCCATAATATTTATGTGATAGCTAGACTTCATAATGATTTTTTTCACATTTTTATGTATATGAAGCCTTTATATATCTACGGATGTCATCTATAGTGGTTATCATGATATGTCATGTAATGTTTTCTTTTGTAGGAGTTGTATGTCTGTACAATAAAGACAGTCGCCATGGTATGAATACTCTTTATGGATTGTGTGCATGGTGATTTGGGATGAAGATGACATATCATGATAACCTTTTAACCTAGAATCTAAATTATTCTTTGTCCATTTTTATTAGATAGTAATAAATTGATGCCTTAAGGATTCTATGTGTAAGTTAATGCCGCATGGATTCCATATAGGTTTTAGATACTCGATGACTTATAGACTATGAGTATAAACCAATTCTATGATGATTCCTGGTATGATTTCTCACTTGATTGATTTTGGATTTGAAGTGACTTTCTGAAATCCTAGTGGATGTAATGTGTATATATTGAAACATTGTAGATTTTTAGCATCGAGTTGGGGCCGGATTGGCCAGGGGTTTATGGGAAATTAGATTGAACCCAACAACATAGTTTTTGGTTGTGTATTTCTATGTTTTTTAATTTTTTTTTAATATTATGGAATATACTTGTATACTTGAGAACATTATATTCAAGAAGTATTGATGGATTATAATGTGTCTTGTACTCAAAACCTACTCGTGTATTTTCAGAAGCATGTAGATTTCATGAGGGATCTGGTGAAGGGATTGAGTCATGCGACGGGTTATTGAGCATATGAGTCAAGAACTAGAGGTTGGATAGGGAAGTCTCTTTTTGGACTAAAATTAACATTTTATTATTTATCTACCATATTTACATAGGTTATGCTTTCTACATTGTGTGATACATTATTTGTATGGAAAATATGTCATCGTTTACTTTCTACTTTTTTGTTGTTATTATCTATTATATGTTTTATTATTTATTATTTATCCTTTGACATGATACTCTGGGTATAGCCTCACCACCAATGGAATAAAATACAATCTATTAGTTGGAAGCCACTTTAATATAGGGAGGTGTGTGTAACTCCCCGAGATTTTATGAAAAATATTCTTTTTAATTTTATTGATGTCTTCTGTTGTACACTACAACAAAAGAGTATTGTAAAACACACAACCCTAACTTGGCTACATTACACGCAATCGCGACCTTCCACGATTGCGTGTGTTGTACACAATACCGAGTTTCGCTAAACAACGATATGCTATTAAAATGTTATTAAAACTAGCTATTATGAATAGTAATACCGAATTTTTGAAATTTTATTAATTTTTTTTTGAAAATGAATTTCATTTTTTGATTTGGAATATCGAAATTAGCCTAGGGTGAAATGTTGGTATTTTTCTGAAAACATTCAATTTTTGATGAATAGTGAAAACACTGAGTTACTATTTAAAACTCGACTATTTATTGAAATAATTATTTATTTTATTTAAATTTATTATAGTTCAAAATTGATACATTGTACCTATATAAGTTCAATATAATTCATTAGAGTTATTTTTTAATAATTTTAGATATATAAAAATTTTATTGATCTTTTGACTGTCTTTTACCAACTTCATAGGAGAATTTGCAAATTTACCTAAAACATAATTTTACCACTTTTTTAAATGGAATTTCAAAAATCTGAGAGACATGGTTGATGTCAGTATGTAAAATGTGGTTCAATGAGATGAAAATAATTTTTGGTGAATAGTAACTTTTTTACTTTTTTTACCACGGTTAAAAGTAAATAGGGTAATTGAGGTAAAAATGATATTATTATTACCCTAACACATGTCCTAAATCTATTGGATAATTGTAATTCGACCAAAAACAACCTTAGGAATAAAATATGACAATTTTGGCCCACTTGGATTAGATTAGGACATTTCTTATTAATTTATTTAAAGACAGGTTAAAATAATTAAAATCAAAGTTTAATAAGTAAATAATTTTTAATATATGGTTATACATTAGATAAATTCGACTATAAATCTTCATTAGAACGGTAAAGAGCCTTCCTACATAATGATATTTGATTTTTAATTTTTAGACTTTAAATAATTTAATTTATTTATGACACAATGATGATGTAATAATTTTCTTATTAATGAAATATTGACATAATTGATGTTATAAATACCGAAATAAATGTAATTTGAGACATTTTATGAATTAAAAAACATTTCTATGTTAATATGACATGTTAGTGTTGATTTAATTAACTTTTTGCGAACTAATCATCCAGTTATGATTTTTACAAAAATCAATTACCAAATTGTGTCAAAATTGACCTAAAATAGTTTTTTAAAAAAATATTATATTATTAATTGTTATTATATTCCTAAAAATCTAAGGTTCAGCCAAATGACATAGATAAGGTTATATATATATATATTATAAACAACTTGAGGTTCTTTTGTCTTGTTATAGTAAGTTTATTAACCTTATAGTCTAAGAACACAAAAAGACACGCTAAAATTAAAATTATCTAACTTAAAGTTAAATCTAAATGATAAGGTCAAAATCGGAACCTAAACTTCTCTAAATAATATTGGATGAGAGTATTTTGACCTATACCCCCCTTAGATTCTAAAAAAATCAATATGAAGCTATTTAAAACAGAATATGACTTTATAATAAAATAATATTTTTTTTCCAAAGGTGCCCCTCTCCTCCCTTATAAAAGGGCACGTCCTCCCTCTCTTCATCACACCACATTAAGCCTTAAAGCTCGGCGAAACCCTGCCCATTTCTCTTCTCCACTTCCCTAGAAACATCCTATAGGTTCTAATCTTCTTCAAAGTCCAATATTAGTTCCCTAAGAGGAGGTTTCAAAAAGGCGCTTCAACGAAGAGGTATTGCTCGTTACCGATTATTTCAACTTTATTTCTTTTTCCAACTCTTCTTCTTTAGTTTTTTCATTATGAAGAAATAACATCAGTATAAATAATATACCTATATGTAATTATAATTATGAAACAACCCTATTTCACCATCTATCTATCCTACGGAAAACAAAATCACCATGTGTGCGTACGTACGGAATACCGTCTCCACGCCGTGGTGTAATCTTTTTTTCCACCACCACCTTACATGGATGGGTATAATGGTGTAAATAAATGATTATTGTAAATTTATATTCATTCTAAAATAGTATATGTACACTCCAATACAATTCCATAATTATGGGAATGATATCATCGCTCCTGCGTATGTACGGACTACCGTCTCCATGAACGCGATGAGATTCATTTTCCATGATTAACCATTCAAAAATGATTATAAAGTATATATAATGAATAATAATAAAATATATGAAATAATAATACTAATTTATTTATATATATATATATATATGTCATATACTCAATTCCATTCAATTCAATAAGGAAACGAAAACAGCGTTCATGCGTACGTATGGCCTACCGTCTCCATGAATGGTGTATTTCATTCCTTTTATCGATCTATAATATATATGTATATAATGAATATATATTTTATATAAATCATGTTTTATATTCTGGAATTATTCAAATCATGATATAAGTTATAATATCAAGAACGAGGAGTTGAAACACATACGATAAATGAAACGATTTTATCCAAAATGCTCTTTAACATGGAATTTACAAAAGAATGGGTAATATAAAGTCATAAGTGAACCATATATGATATCATAACAATGAGTATGATTCTTTAATAAGTCAATGACATTATTTAAATCATTATACAGGCGGTTTGGATACATACGACGCATATCAGACATACGGTATGGGAAAAATTTTCAATCTCATTTTTATCTGAGATTGCTAATACGTAAGTATTTACTGGGGTTATGTTTATCATCCATGACCATATTTTCTAAAAATGTTTTCATAAAATGTTTACTATTATTCCATGAATGTTTAAAGTCATTTTTACCCTTTATTGACTTTTTACCACATTGTATGAATGGAATCTTTTCTTTGGTTAACATATAAGGTACTTTTTGACTTTTCTGACAAAAGTACGATGAGAATGTTATTTTTAACTTATACGGCGTGAACGGATATTAAGGTTTCATAACGCCTCATTTTCAAGAGGCTTCCTACACAATATTGCATTATTATTTTCAGAAAAACCCTTTTCTTTTAAAATTTCATGGAATTTTGTAAAAAGAAAATGATTTTAAAGAAGAAAGGATATTTTCCTCAAGAATTCATTTCAAGTGTTTTTCCAAACCTATTTTCCATATAAGATGACATTATTTCATATGTGTATATTTCAAATAATATGTCACTATGATTTAAATGTTTTAAATTTTCTTATGATGAAATGATATCAAACTATTATGGATTACGTTATGATGGCATGATGTTTAAGAATCCCATTTTATTACATGGGTTATGATATGATGTATGATTTATGATTTTTTGGCACACGAAAAAATGATTTCATTATGAGATGGGTGTGACCTATATCTCCCTCCAATTCATTGGGTAAAGATTTATATCTCATGAGATAGACATGGCTGGAACATTATGTTAATCTGGTTCAGTATTACAGGACTGAAACGAGGAGTGAACTCGATTCAGAAAGGGACTTTGTCCACAAAGATGGTCTTGGAAGCAATGTCTTGGATACTATGGAAATCATGACATGTGCTGAATGGTTTCCACAATTACATGTTTTATTCCCATTTTACCATGGTTGATATTCTATTATGATATATGACTTAGGTACTTCCATGATTTATGTCATTGCTCACGATTTTGATGTTTAAATTTCATGTTCATGTTTTTGCATCCAAATGTTTATGGATTGTTTTATGTTATCTATGTTTGAACTTACTGAGAATTTGAGCTCACCCTTTTTATGTTTTAATTGCACCAGGAAGTAAAGAATGGTTTTACGTAAGGAAACAAAAAGGGGAGGATTGTTATGGGAGTTGTTGAAGATCTTTCACCATGATTAGAAGATTTTATTCTGAGTTTCCAAAGACACTAAAATATTACGGTCCTTGTGTGTCAGTTTTTGTTATGTATTATGTATTCCATTGATGTAATGTATTTTCCATGTACGTCAATTTTGGGTCTCTACAGTTTGTATCAGAGGAAAGGTTTAGTTAACCATTGGAAACAAGGATGTGAAAAAGTTAGTGAGATCCCTAGAGATATTTCTAAGGTATGTCTAGGGATGTCCCTAAGGATAAGTATACGTATAGGATATAGTCCTAGAACTATGGTAACGATCTTATAATTTAACCAAGGTGTTAGATATTGAACGTACTTCCCCTCTATTGTGTTGTTTTCCCTAGCATGATTTTTGCCTCTCACACTATTCTTTTTGGGATTTAGACGATGGCTGTAAACCGAAGGAACCATGTTGATCAATGTAATGGACAATAAAATGATTGTCCTACTGAACAAATAAATTTTATGGGAGATGGAGTGAAAAAATCTTATTTCTATACTTACACATGATATGAATCATTCTGGACTTTCAAATGAGTAGAGAAGGGAACAATATTCTATTGAGTCCTTCATGAGGAAACTTTCACCTTCTTTCAGTGGGTCTTCTGATCCACTTGTTGCAGAACAATAGATCAGTACCACTGAAAATATATTTTCAGTTCTTCAATGTTCTGAACAGGTTAAAGTCATCTTAGTAGTATATCATTTGGATGGTGAAGCTGATCAATGGTGGAATCTTATCATGAATACGAGGCCAAGAGAAGAAATTGAGTCCATGGAATGGGACGAGTTCATGAACTTATTTTTCAATAAGTACTTCCCTTGTATTCTTCAAACAAAGATGGAGGATTTTCTTGAACTAAAGCAAAAGGATTATGAATCTGTTGGTATATACGAAGCGAATTTTACAGGGATTTCAAGGTATGCATCTTGCTTTATCATCCAACGTGAAAGTAAAATTGATCGATTCTTCAGTGGCTTAAAACCAAATCTTCGAAGGGCATTAGCTATAAGAGACTTCAGTAGCTACGGAGAAAGTGTGTGTTGTGCTGTCAAGGTAGAAATGGAAGTTGGTGTTACATATCCATCTCATGGTTTTGACAAGAAACGAAAGATGCAGTTCAAGGAGAAATCTCGGAATAATGGTGAAAAGAAGATTAATGTTTCCTTATGCTCAAAGTGTGGAAAGAAGCATGGTGGAGATTGTATTAAAGGGACTAGAAATAGTTTTAAGTGTGGAAAATAAGGTCATCGAGTAGCTGAGTGTCTAAGTAATGGAAAAAGGGTTGCTAATTGTGTGAATAACGAAAAGACTATAGATAACGCACCAATAACACTTCAATGCTTCAAGTGCAATGAAATGGGGCATTATGCTAATCAATGCCCTAATCCAAGGGTTAATGATGATCGACATGAGCATCCACTTAAGGAAAATGACAAAGGGAAGTCACATGCAATCACTATTGGAAATTTTGAATATGGCAACAATGTGGTGGAATGATTAAGTGTTTATGTAATGGGATTCCAAAATAATGTTGTATATATTATCGTGGAATATTGGAATATTTATGTATTGGTCTATTGTGATTTTCAATAATTTTATGGTACCGATAACCATGGATAGTGATTGAGAAATTTTGGTAAGCAGATGATATGATCATAATTAAGGGATAATTAGATAATGAGATGTTTGATTGTATTCATGAGCCCATGATTGATATAAGGACTGAGTGATATCATGGTTTGAGTATAATGAATTTTGAGGATTTTGGTAAGTGGAAAGTGTTAACTTTTAGCTACATTCATGTTTTAACTAAGGTTCAATGGGTATTCATTCTTCAATAGAATACATGATTAAGGTATTCACATGTTTGTAATTTGACGAATAAGATATATCTTATGATATATGGGGGATAAATGATGGAATTCACGTGATTGTTATGGGACATTTCAAGCAATCATTTTCTTTATACTATGAGCTTGGAACGAAGTATTTTAGATAAGCCTAAACATTGGAATGGATTATGTTGGAAATAAGTTTGTATTATTTAAGGACAAAACGTTTTTCGATATAATTGATGGGATGTTATAGTAATATAGTTTTAGAAAAAGGACAACATGCAGGATGGGCGACAACCCATCGCATCAGACAAGGCTGTGGGAATTGAACCCACAACCGAAGTGCGACTGACCTTTATTGCCTACCACTGGCCTACAGGAAGTCCCCGGTTAGTAGAAACTAGTTTTTTTTCTTACGCGGTATGATATATGAATTATAAGTTCATTTTTGGAATCGTATACGATTAAACTCACCATAGCTGGACTTATTTATATTTAATAACTTTTCCTAACCTTTTGTTTGAAACAGATGGAATGACCCATTATTCTATCACATGATCTATTAACACTTCACGAATAACAAACTCAAATTTATTTCTTTAAGAGATGAAGTGGAAATTGTTCAAATCACGAACAATAGTGAGATTGTACAAAAATAATGTAAGTATTTATTCTTATTCAAATTCTTCTACTTTAGGGAAATGATCTTGAAAACAAAAAATGTTGTCATAGTTCCCTTATATCCGATGAATCATATGGTAGATTAGATCATCACAAATCTATGTCTTTGTGATTGTTGGATTTTTCATAGCCATGTTCTCTACCACTCTCCATCAGAACATGATGGTTAGGTTTCTCTTCCATATCCATATTTTCACTATGTTCTCCTATGTGGAATCCTAGTGATTAGTTAATTTGGGTAACTCTTATGTTTCATAATTTATTTTTTAAAGATTGGGTTTGGTATTCCTTTTTACGATGTGGGATTATACTAATGTAACTTTCAATTAGTAAACCATTTATAACCCCAACGAATTTCGAGGTTGAAATTCATTTTAAGGGGGGTAGAATATAACACCCCGAGATTTTATGAAAATATTCCTTTTAATGTTATTGATGTCTTGTTTTTTACGCTACAACAAAGGAGTATTGTACAACACGTAACCCTAACTTGGCTGTATTACACGCAATCGCGACCTTCCACGATAGCGTGTGTTGTACGCAATACCGAGTTTCGTTAAACAACGATATGCTATTAAAATATTATTAAAACTAGCCGTAAAGAATAGTAATACCGACTTTTTGAAATTTTATAAATTTTATTTTTGAAAATGGTCTTCATTTTTGGATTCGGAATATCGAAATTAGCCTAGGGTGAAATTATGGTATTTTTCTGAAAACATTCAATTTTTGATGAATAGTGAAAACACGAAGTTACTATTTAAATCCCGAATTTTTATTTAAATAATTATTTATATTATTTAAATTTATTTTAGGTAAAAATTGATACATAATACCTATATATTTTCAATATAATTCATTGGAGTCATTTTTTAATAATTTTAGATATATAAAAGTTTTATTGATCTTTTGACCGTCTTTTACCCACCTCCTAAGAGAATTTGCAAATTTACATAAAACATAATTTTACCACTTCTGTGAATGGAATTTCAAAAATCTGAGAGACACGGTTGATGTCAGTAAGTAAAATGTGGTTCAATGAGATGAAAATATTTTTTAGTGAATAGTAACTTTTTACTTTTATTTACCACGGTTAAAAGTAAATAGGGTAATTAAGGGTAAAAAATGATATAATTATTACCATAACACATGTCCTAATTCTGTTGGATAAGTGTAATTCGACCAAAAACAATCTTAGGAATAAAATATGACAATTTAGGCCTACTTGGATTAGATTTGGACATTTATTATTAATTTATATAAAGAATGGTTAAAATAGTTAAAATCAATGTTTAATAAGTAAATCATTTTTAATATAGGGTTATACATAAGATAAATTTGACTATAAATATTCATTAGAACTGTAAAAAGACTTCATATATAATGATATTTTATTTGTAATTTTTAGACTTTAGATAATTTAATTTATTTATGACACACTGATGATGCAGTAAATATCTTATTAATGAAATATTGATATAATTGATGTGATAAATACCAAAATAAATGTAATTTGAGACATTTTATGAATTAAATTTTTTTTCTATGTTAATATGACATGTCAGTGTTTATTGAATTAACTTTTTTGGAACTAATCATTCTGTTTTGATTTTCACAAAAATCAATTATTAAATAGTGTCAAATTGACATAAAATAGTTTTTAAAACAAATATTATATTATTAATTGTTATTATATTCCTAAAAATCTAAGGTTCGGCCAAATGACATATATAAGGTTATAAATATTAATTATAAACAACTTGTGGTTATTGTGGCTTGTTATAGTATATTTATTAACCTTATAGTGTAAGAACACAAAAAGACACGATAAAATTAAAATTATCTAACTTAAAGTTAAATCTAAATTATAAGGTTAAAATAGGAACCTAAACTTGTCTAAATTCTAGTGTATGAGAGGATTTCGACCCATCCCCACCTTAGATTCTAAATAAATCAATTTGGAGCTATGTAAAACCGAATATGACTTTATAATAAAATAATATTTTTAGTTTTTCCAAAGGTGCCCCTCTCCTCCCATATAAAAGGGCACCTCCTCCCTCTCTTCCTCATACCACATTGAGCCTTAAAGCTCGGACAACCCCTAAGAATTTATCTTCTCCACTTCCCTAGAAACATCCTAGAGCTTCTGGTATTCTTCAATGACCAATATTAGTGCCCTAAGAGGAGGTTTTAAAAAGGCGCTTCAAAGAAGATGTAATGCCCGTTACCGATTATTTCAACTTTATTTCTTCTTCCACCTATTCTTCTTTACTTGTTTCATTATGAAGAAATAACATAAGTATCAATAATATACTTATATGTTGTTATAATTATTAAACAACCCTATTTCACCATCTATCCATCATAAAGAAAACGAAATCACCACGCGTGCATACGTACGGAATACCGTCTCCACGCCGTGGTGTAATCTATTTTTCCACCACCACCTTACATGGATGGGTATATTGGTGTAAATGAATGATTATTATAAATTGATATTTATTATTAAATAGTATAAATACACTCCAATACAATCCCACAATCATGGGAATGATACCATCGCTCGTGCATACGTACGGACTACCGTCTCCACGAACGCGATGAGATTCATTTTCCATGATTAACCATTCAAGAATGATTGTAAAGTATATATAATTAATAATAATTAAATATATGACATAATAATACTAATGGATTTATGTATATATATATATATATGTATGTATGTCATATACTAAATTACATTCAATTCAATAAGGAAACGAAAACAGCGTTCATGCGTACGTACGACCTACTGTCTCCATGAATGGTGTATTTCATTCCTTTTATCGATCTATAATATATATGTATATAATGAATATTTATTATATATAAATCATGTTTTAAATTCTGGAATTATGTAAATCAGGATATAAGTAATAATATCAAGAATGACGAGTCAAAACACATACGATAAATGAAACGATTTTACCCAAAACGCTTTTTAACATGGAATTTACAAAAGAACGGGTAATATAAAGTCATAAGTAAACCATATATGATATCATAACAATGAATATGATTCTGTAATAATTCAATGACATTATTTAAATAATTATACAGGAGGTTTAGATACATACAAATCATATCGGACATAAGGTATGGGAAAACTTTTCAATCTCATTTTTTTTCTAAGATTGCTTATACGTAAGTATTTACTGGGGTTATGTTTATCATCCATGACCATGTTTTCTAAAAATGTTTTCATAAAATGTTTACAATTATTACATGAATTTCAATGTAATTTTTACCCTTTATTGACTTTTTACCACATTGAATGAATGGAATCTTTCCTTTGGTTACCATATAAGGTACTTTTTCACATTTCTGAAAAAATTACAAGGAGAATGTTATTTTTAAATTATACGCTATGAACAAATTTTTCCAGTTTCATAATGCCTCATTTTCAAGAATCTTTCTATTCAAGATTGCATGATTATTTTCAAAAAATCGCTTTTCTTTTAAAATTTCATGGAATTTTGTGAAAAGAAAATGATTTTAAAGAAGAAAGGATATTTTCCTCAAGAATTCATTTCAAGTGTTTTTCCAAAACAATTTTCCATATAAGATGAAATTATTTCATATGTGTATGTTTCAAGTAATATGTCTCTATGATTTAAATGGTTTCAATTTTCTTATGATGAAATGATATCAAACTTTTATGGATTATGTTATGATGACATGATGTTTAAGAATCCCATTTTATTACATGGGTTATGCTATGATGTATGATTTATGATTTTGTGGAACATGTAAGAATGATTTCATTATGAGATGGGTGGGACCTATATCTCCCTCCAATGCATTGGGTAAAGATTTATATCTCATGAGATATACATGGCTGAAACGGTAAGTTAATCCAGTTCAATGTTACATGACTGAAACGAGGAGTGAACTCGATTCAGAAAGAGACTTTGTCCACTAAGATGGTCTTGGCAGCAATGCCTTGGATACTATGTAAATCAAGACATGTGCTGAATGGTTGCCATAATTACATTTTTTTCCCATTTTTCCATCGTTGATGTTCTATTATGATATATTCCTTACATACTTCCACGATTTATGTCTTTTCTCAAGCTTTTGATGTTTAAATTTCATGTTCAAGTTTTTTCTTCCAAATGTTTATGGATTGTTTTATGTTATCTTTCTTTACCCTTACTGAGCATTTGAGCGCACAATTTTCATGTTTTATTTTCCCCAAGAAGTAATGAAAGGTTTTAGGTAAGGAAAGAAAAAGGGGAAGATTTTTATGGGAGTTGTTGAAGATCTTTCACCATGATTAGAAGATTTTATTCCGAGTTTCCGAAGACACTAAACTATTATGATCCTTGTGTGTCTGTTTTTGTTATGTATTAAGTATTCCGAAGAAGTAATGTATTGTCCATGTACGTTAATTTCGGGTCTCTACAGTGTTTATGAGGTCATGTTACCTTATGACTCAGACCTAATGGTAAAGGTTGATAGGTTACAAAACTATTTTCATTGTATCAGGATTCATTAACATGTACTTATTCTTATCATGGGATTGTGATGCATTGATATGATATAAGAAAATGTTGAATCTGGATGGGGAACTATGCCAGTGTCATTCCGACATTGTATACAGGTTCTTTGAGTTTCCATAAAATAGGAAAATTATGTTTTTCAATTAATATTGATTAAAATCACCATTGGTGATGCACATGATGTTTATATATGAACTATGAGATTCTAATTGTGTTTATTCATCATGAATGGGGATGTTACCCAAGTTCCATATATAAATATATATATATATATTTTTGATTCATACTCATTCATTAATTAAATGAAATTTTTTTCAGGTATCTCTTCTGGATAGTTTCTTTGGGTTGATATATTAGTGTTTTCATGTGGTGTGATATATCATTAATGTATTTAATTATTTGAACATATAATTTTGTTATGTAGAATATATATACGATGAATATGAATAATGTGCATTGGTAGAGAGCACAGTTAGATTTAGGAGGGGTTTACTTTTTGATAAGGGTTGAATCATTGTATATCCTTGTGTGATCCCAAAGACTACATAATAAAAACCTTATGTGATCACATATATGATTAGAGTTTATCCTAACAACTCATTTTTTTTCTGAAGTGAGTTCTTTAATGTTAAAGACTATTTCACCTTCACATGTTCATATTAGATGTCACGACCCATCCTTGGGGACCGTGCTATGACTACCCCATGCCCGCCTTCCATAGGCCAAGGGTTGGCGACTAGCACCAAAGGCGTACATACCAAAAGAAGGGAAGGAATTTCCTTTATGAAGTAACATACACAACAGAGTACATAAGTAAAGTAAGCACTAACTAATACATGGTACAAGGTAAGTGATAAAAAGTAAATGAGCCAGTATACAAACCCAACTGAAAGTTCAGTACAACTGAAAGGAAAGTACAATAGCAGTAATTAAAACAGCCACATCGAGTCATCCTCCGGAAATCCCACGTGAAGGGAGGGTACATATAGTCTCCTCAGCTCCTCGGGTCTGGTTGCCGCTCCTTGTACGTCCCTCCAAGTGGTCCACCTCCGGGTACCGTCCAGCTACACAAGCCTCCACCTCGAATATTACTATTTTTTGTCTGCATCCAACACAACGTTGTGTGGGAATAGCCCATGTAGTGGTGAGTATATGATACTCAGTAGGGACCCCGAGACTCCTGAAGGTCTCTCAGAATTCAGGAAGGATAAACCACAACAAAAAGATACAATCACAAAGTATCAATCGACACTACTTGGGTATATTCCCATACATATACCAAAGTCGTTAGTTATGAATGGCTTCAACTCTCGAGCCCATGCACAACCCAGTCCACCTAGGAAAACACAACCCAGTCCACACAGGAAAGCAAGTCAATCACATCGATGATAATGATTGAGAATAAAGACTCATATCACACATGCATACACTTTGTAAGGAGATAGAGATGATAAGATGTAGCAACTGATTCATCTATTCTATCGGACCCACATAGGATACAAGACCAGCTAAGTTGTCAGACTCACATAGGATACAAGACCAAATACTCTACCGAACCCACTGAGGATACAAGTACATAGGTCATATTGCTGGACCCACATAGGATACAAGAATAGTAGTTGTTGTCATCGAACCCACAAGGGATCCCAATACGATCGTCGTCGCTGCCGAACCCACGGAGGATCCTTGTATAGTCATCCTCACTGGCGAACCCACGGAGGATCCAAGCGCAGTCGTCATCGTCGCAGTCGCAGCCAGCTCTAGGATTCCCTCACACATCATGCTCGATTCCAAGAGGGTCCTCTCCTCGAGAAGAAGAGAGTAGATACATCAACTGTCACGAAGTCCAGAGTTGATGTATCCAATGTTTCATCTCATCAAAAGAAACCCAACGCGACAGACGCTGCCTCAATCAGATGCCCGGTCTGAGAGTTATTGGCTTTTCCGTCCTAGGGGCCAGGTTAGTTTTTAAGCTAAAACCAACCCAAACATACTCCATCTACATCCAAACCTCAAAAAAAGTAATCCATATATACCTTCTTAAGAAAATTATTCCAACTCAATTGACGTCACGTCAATCGGATGTCTGGCCCGTAAGATATAAGTGTTTCCGCTCCAAGGGCCCGGTTGGTTTTGAGTTTGAACCATCCCGGCCGTACCCATACTTTGCCAAAACCTCGAGTGTAATTAACCAAAACGACCTTCTTGATCCAAGTATTCCTACGCAACTGATGGTGCGTCGATCATAGGTATGTATCTCATGTTATGGGCAAAAGACCGAAAACGGTCCGAAGTGGGGGTCTGGGCCCGGTCCGACCTAGGTCCGGTCCGACCCGGTAGGGCATGGCCTGGCTTGGCTGGGTGAGGCCCGACTAGGCCGATGGGCATGCTGGCTCGGCCAGCGTGCTTAGCTAGTGGGAACTATCCCCCTTCTGTTCTGTGGACGTGGTGCCTGGCGCCGGCTCTCCCTTGGATCCTGCGCGAACACGGGATCCGGCCCTCGCCGTTGTGGTGGGCTTCTTCCAGTGGCGCCCCGGGGCGCTACCGCCTCCAGGCGGCTGCCGACACCGCTGCGCCGGTGACCTGCGCTGCCGGAGACTTCCACAGGCCACTGGAGTCATTCTGGTTGTCCGATTTATCTCCCGACTGCACCTGTGGTCGTCTTGGGACCCATACATCTCTACGAAGGCCTCCGACTGCCATTTTGGTCTCGCTTCGGCATCGCCAATTGATCCTCACATCAAGAAAAAAAATAGCGGTGGGTTCGGAATTGTTATTTAGTCTGCACCCACTGTGTTAGTGGTTCTAAACATCACCAAACAATTTGTACGCCATGCTGAGGGTATAAAAATCACATAAAGAAATTTATACAAAATTAACCTACCTCAACAAAGAATACAAACATCGGAATCATGGTAGACGGCATCGTGGTAGACGGCGTCGCGGGGAATAGGGTTTGTAGGCATCATCGGAGTGCACCGAGGAGGAAGCGTCATCTCCTCTCTTGTCGCGGAGAGGAGGATTGGTGGCACGCCGTTGTTCTTCGAGGAACCGGTGTTATTATTCGTTATAAATTGGAGGTCGGTGTTCATCCGAAACCTCAAGAGTTCTGCCGTTCTTCCTTGCACAATGAAGCTCTCCTCCTTAATAAAAATAATAGCTTCCTCCTATTATTTAATTATACCCGCAAGGTAACTCTCCCATAATTAATTCACCACATTAAATAAAATTTGTTAACAATTTATTAAAGAAGGGAGGGAGAAGGTTTTCCATTATTAAATGCATTGGTAGTTAAATAAAAATTGGGAGAGAGGAAGGTTTCTCATTAAATTATGGGTTGACATAATTTAATGGATTTAGGTGGAGAGATTGGCATTTAATAGATGTTTTCCATTTTAATGAACGGATTTTAATGAGATCAGATGGGATTAAATGGTGGGGATCATGTGGGCCCCCACCTCTCTAACATCCACACTTGGGTAGTTAAGTGGCTATGGGCCCCACTCATAACTAGCCATTGGAGGGAATGACCACCTTAAGAAAAAAAAATTTCCCTAAAATTATTGTTTACTCCTTAAATAAACCCCCAAAGTTTTCTTCTCCTCTTTTATGAACACAACTACGGTAAGTGTCCCCTGAAGAAATTATTGGCGCTGTGAGTCCATTAGTGCAATCAGATTTTAATTCCAATCATCGGTTAAGAATTTATAAAAACGCGCTCATTCATTCACAGAACGTACCCAAGATAATCTTTAGAAATTGATTCCAGGCACACCGGGCCTCAGAATCATGTGCCGTTAGAAGCCACAGGATCGTAAAATTCCATAGTATTTATAAATAATTTCCCTTGAAATTTATGTTTCTTTAAATAACTTTTACCTCAGGGATTTGCATCCCCATAAAGCTACAACATCAACTAGGGGAACAAATGTGGGTACTGAGCATGCATCTGAGCCTCCCGCTACCATGTGCTCTCCTGGAGGTTCCCATGCTGCCAAAGAATGTGCACAAGAGGAATCGACTACCCATGTAGGACCTGCTCCTGTCGATCTTCGATCTCCACCGGGACGTCCACAAAAGTCACCCCGTCATCAATTTCCAGCTCCCCATGGTCGATGATATGCATCGGGTCGTGCACGTATCTCCTCCGCTGAGATAACAGGAAGACGTAGTGCACACGGTGCAACTGAGGTGGAAGGGCCAGGCGGTAAGCCACCATGTCTATCCAGTTGAGGACCTGAAATGGTCCGATGAAGCGTGGAGATAACTTGACACCCCGACCAAATATCTGTAATCCACCATGAGGTGAGACACATAAGAAAAAGTGGTCACCATACTCGAAAACCAGCGGTCTCCACCTCCTATAAGAATAGTACTTCTGTCTGCTCTGTGCCGTCCTCATCTCCTCCTGGATTCTCTGCACCTTCTCCGTCATAGCATGAACCAACTTTGGTCCTACAAGTGCTGACTCTCCAGGGTCAGACTAAGACAGCGGTGATCTATATGGTCGGCTGTACAATGCCTCGTAAGGTGCCATCCCGATGGTGGACTGGTAGCTGTTGTTGTACGCAAAGTCCACCAAGGGTAGGTGATCCTCCCAGCTATGACCAAAGTTATGGACACATGCATGGAGCATGTCCTCGAGTGTCTGAATGGTCCACTCCATCTGGCCACCCGTTTGAGTGTAAAAGGCAGCGCTCTGGCGTAGCTCCGTCCCAAAATCCTCTTGTAACCCCTTCCAAAGCTGGGATGTAAAGAGAACTTCTCTATCAGAGATGAATGATGATGTAACACCATGAATTCGAATGATCTCCTGGACATAGAAGAATCCCAATCTCTCCACTGAGCCCTGCGCCCTGATCGGTAGGAAGTGGGCCGACATTGTGAGTCAGTCTACGATCACCCATATGGAGTCATGTCCACTAGAAGTACATGGAATCCCCATAACAAAATACATGGATATCCCATCCCACTTCCAATCTAGGGCCTCTAAGGGCTGTACCAAGCCTGTTGGTACCTGGTTCCCTACTTTCAATTGCTGGCATTTGAGGCATCGAGAAACGAACTCTGCCAAAGCCTTTTTAATACCCGACCACCAGTACTGTCGTCTGAGGTCCTGGTACATCTTCTCTACCCCAGGAATTAATTCTAGAGGGGATGTGTGGAACTCCCTCAACACCTCCTCCTTTAGTGAAACTGGTACCATGGTACGTCCCCGGTAGAGGATGGCATGCACCCCGCCTTCAGAAAATCCATCGGGTGCCAGCCCTTAGGATATCTGAGCACGCTGTGCCTCACAGTCAACGTCCCCCTGTTGTGCCTCTCTGACCCACTAAAGTAGTGGAGGAGTGACTGTGAGGAACTATAGATAGGCTGATCCATCTCTATCCATGAAGGATATAGGCAAAGTGGCTAACTGCTCTGTCGCCTCCCCATGTAGCGGAATGCCTGATCTCTTGTTGAGAGCATCAGCTACAACGTTCCACTTCGCAGGAGTATGGAAAATCTCAATGTCATAATCCTGGAGGAACTCAAGCAAACACCGCTATCTCAGGTTCATGTCCTTCTATGATAAAATGCTCCTAAGACTCTGGTGGTCAGAGTAGACTGTAAAGCGCTCTCAAATCAGATAGTTTCGCCACATCTTCAGGGAGAAGACCACTGCTACTAACTCGAGGTCATGGGTAGCGTATTTCAGCTCATGCGGCCTCAACTGTCGTGAACCGTAAGCAATCATTGCTCGCTCCTTCATCAGGACACACCCGAGTCCGGTCCCTGACGCATCGCCGCAAACTACGTACCCCACGCCCTCCTCTAGAAGCCTCAAGATGGGTGCACTGGTCATTCTCCGCCTCAGCTCCTGAAAACTCTTCCGACATCTTTATGACCACATGAAGGGTTCCCCTTCTTCGTCAAAGTTTTAAGCATTTCTTTGCATGCGGCAGGAACGGACACATGGCTCGTTACTGCCCCACCTTCCATGCGGACGAGCAGTAGACAATGGAGGGACCTCCTAAGAAGAGGCAGAGGTTCGACCATGCTGTGACTACCCTGAGCCCCCCTTCCATAGGCCAAGGGCTGGCGACAATCACCAAATGTGTAAATCCCAAAATAAGGGAAGGCATTGACTTTATGAAGTTACATACATAATAGAGTATGCAAGTGAAGTAAGAACTAAGTAAAATTGGGTACAAGGTAGTTCTTAAAAGTAAACGGGCTAGTATAAAAACCAAAATGAAGGTACAATACAACTGAAATGAAAGTACAACAACAGTAAGTAAAACAGAAACATCGTGTCGTCCTTCAGAAATCCCACCTGAAGGGTGGGTACAGATAGTCTCCTCAGCTCCTCGGGTCCAGCCGCCCGCTCCGTGTATATCCCACCAAGTGTTCAACTTCCGGGTACTGTCCAGCTCCAAAAACCTCCACCTCGATCTGTGTTGTATGTCGTCTGCATCCAACACAACGTAGTGAAGACATAGCCCGTGCAGTGGTGAGTATATGATACTCAGTAGGGACCCCGAGACCCCCTAAGGTCTATGAGAATCCACGAAGGATAAACCAAAAAGGAAAGATACAATCATAAAGTATCAATCGACAGTACTCGAGTATATTCCAATACATATACCTATGTCATCAGTTACAAACAGCTCCAACTCTCGAGCACAAGCCCAACCAAGTTCACACAAGAAAACACAACCGAGTCCACATAGGAAAGCAAGTCAATCACATCGATTATAATGATTGAGAATCAAGACTTACCTCACATAGGTATACACTTTGTGAGGTGATAGAGATGATCAGATGTAGTCACTGATTCATCTTAGCTGTCAGAACCACATTGGATACAAGACCAGCTAAGCTTTCGCACCCACAAAGGATACAAAACTAGATACTCTGCCAGACCCACTCAGGATACAAGTACAGAAGTCAAACTATCAGACCCACATAGGATACAAGAACAGTAGTCATCATCGTCGAACCCACATATAATCCCAGTACAGTCTTCATCACTGATGAACCCAAGGAAGATCCAAGTACAAGCGTCCTCGTTGCCGAACCCACGAAGGATCCAAGCACAGTCGCCATCGTCACAATCACAACCAGATCTAGGGTTACCGTAGATAGCATGCTCAATTTTGGGAGGGTCCGCTTCTCGAGAAAAATAGATTTGATACGTTAACTATCACGAAGACCATATTTGATGTATCCCAAAGTTCTGTCTCGTCAAAAGAATCCCAACGCGATAGAAGCTGCGTCAATCGGACGCCCGGTCTGAGAGTTATTGGTTTTTCTGTCCTAGGGGCCAGATTTTTTTTAAGCTAAAACCAACCCAAATATACTCCAACTAAATTCAAACCTCAATTAGAGTAATCCAAATGGACTATCTCCACAAAAAGGATTTCAATTCAATTGACGGCACACCAATCTGATGTTTGGTCCGTAAGATATAAGTGTTTCGGCTCCAAGAGCCCTATTGGTTTCGTGTTAGAACCAACCCATCCATACAAAAAGTTTGAAGAAACCTCGAGTGTAATATACCAAATGAACGTCTCGATCTAAGGATTCCTATTCAACTGACGGTGCATTGATCGGAGGTTCGTAGCTCGTTTTATGGGAACAATACCGAAAACGGTCTGATGTAGGGGTCTTGGCCCGGTCCGACACGACCCCCCCATCCCACCCCCACCCCCCCCCCCCCCCCCCGCCCAACCCCCGGTCGCCCCGAAGCAGGTGGACCCAACCCGGGTCTGGGTCCGGCCAGGTAGGGCGCGGCCCAGCCCACGTGACCCGGGCCGGCCCGGCAGGGGGGCACGCTGGCTCGGCCTGCGAGCTGAGCAGGGGGGTGCATCCCACCTTCTCTTCCGCGGACGCGGCACCGGGGACATCCGCGGGCCACTGAAGTCATTCATGTGGTCTGACATTTCTACCGACTTCTCCTGAGGTTGTCTTGGGACCCATACATCTCTACGAAGGCCTCCAATCACCATTTCGGTCCCGCTTCATCGTCGCCAATTGATATGCACATCAAGAACAAAAATAGCAGTGGGTTCAGACTTTTTCGTTAGTCCGCACCCACCGCGTTAGTGGTTCTAAACATCACCAAACAATTTTCACGAATGACAAGGGTATAAAAATTACATAAATAAATTTACAAAAAATTCCCCTACCTCAACAATGAAGACGAACTTCGGCGTCGCGGTAGACGGCGTCACTGTAGACGGCGTCGTGGGGAATAGGGTAAATAGGCATCATCAGAGTGCTCCGAGGAGAAAGCAAAATCTCCTATCTTGTCATAGAGAAGAGGATTGGTGGTGCATTGTTGTTCTTCAAGGAACCGGTGATCTTCGTCATTCTTCGTTGGAGGCCGGAGTTCTTCCAAAACCTGAAGAGTTCGCCCGTACTTCCTCGAACACCGGGCCTCAGAATCAAGTGACATCAGAAGCCAAGAACTCGTAAAATTACAAAGTATTTAAAAAAAATTACCTTTTAAATTTCTAGGTCCTTACATAAACATAAATAGCTGTAACTAAAATAGAAACATCGAGTTGTCCTCCGGAAATACCACCTGAAGGGTGGGTATAGATCGTCTCCTCAGCTTCTTGGGTCCGGCCGCCACTCCGTGTACGTCCCGCAAAGTGGTCCACCTCTGAGTACCGTCCAGATCCACAAACCTCTACCTTGATCAATTATTTCCGTTTTCTGCATCCAACACAACGTAGTGCGGGCATAGCCCATGCAGGGGGGAGTATACCTTACTCAGTATTGACCCCGAGATCCCCGAAGGTCTCTCAGAATCCATGAAGGAGAAACCACAAAGGAAATATACAATCAAGAAGTCGCAATCGACACTACATAGGTATATTCTCATAAATATACCAAAGTCAACAGTTACAAATGGCTCTAACTCTCGAGCCCAAGCACAACCCAGTCCACACAGGAAAACACAACCCAGTCCACAACGGAAATGAAGTCAATCACATCGATGATAATGATTGAGAATCAAGACTCAGAACACGCAGGTATATACTTTTTAAGGTGATAAAGATGATCATATGTAGCCACTAATTAATCTAAGCTGTCGAACCCACATAGGATACAAGACTAGCTAAGCTGTCGGACCCACAAAGGATACAAGACCAGCTACTCTGTCGGACCCAGTCAGGATACAAGTACAGAGGTCATACTACTGGACCCAGATAGGATACAATAACCATAGTCATCAAACTAGAACCCAAAGAGGATCCTATTACAGTTATCATCTCTTCCAAACCCACGGAGATCCAAGTACAGTCGTCCTCACTACTGAACCCACGGAGGATCCAAGCGCAGTCGCCATCCTCGCAGTCACAGCCAGCTCTAGGGTTCCGACACACAACATGATCGATTCCGGGAGAGTCCACTCCTCGATAAAAAGATATTTGATACATCAATAGTCATATAGTCCAGAGTAGATGTATCCCATAGTACCGTCTCATCAGAACAAACCCAACGCGATAGACGGTGCGTCAATCAGATGCCCAGTCTGAGAGTTATTGGCTTTTTCATCCTAGGGGCCCGATTGGTTTTTAAACTAAAACCAACATGACCATACTCTAGATGTGTACAAACCTCAAGCCGAGTAAGCCAAATGGAACTTCTCAAAAAAATGATTCCAACGCAATTGACAACACGTCAATCAGATGTTCGGTCCGTAAGATGTATGAGTTTTTGCTCCAAGGTCCTGATTGGTTTCGAGTTCAAACCAACCCGGCAGTACACAAACTACGAAAACAAGATTGTAATATACAGAAACGACCATATCAATTCAAGGATTCCTATGCACCTGACGGTGCCTCTATTGTTGTTCCATATCTCAAGTTATAGGCAAAAACCAAAAACGGTCCGAAGTGGGGGTATGGGCCCGGTCCGACCCGGCCCAACCCCCTTGGGTCAGCCCGATTGGGCGCGGCCCAGTCGGGGGGCACACCGGCTCAGCCAGTGCGCCGCGCAGGGGGGAACGACCCCCTTCTATTATATGGATCCAGCGTCTGGAGCCGCGTCTCCCCTGGATCCCGTGAGATCGCGAGATCCAGCCATCACTGACAGGGCTTTAGTCGTAGCGCGCTTCGGTCAGCGGCGCGCCGGGGCGCCGCCACCTCCAGGCGGCTAGCTGGTGCTGGTCGCTGGTGTCCCATGCCGCCGGGGACTTCTGCGGGCCACCAAAGTCATTCTGGTGGTCCGATATTTCTCTCGATTGCGCCTGCAGTCGTCTTGGGACCCGTACATCGCTACGAAGGCCTCCAATCGCCATTTTCATCCCACTTCATCTTCGCCAATTGATCCGCACATCAAGAAAAAAATAGCGGTGGGTTCGGACTTGTTCGTTAGTCGGTACCCACCACGTTACTGGTTCTAAACATCACCAAAAAATTTTCACGCCATGCTGAGGGTATAAAAATCACATAAATAAATTTATAAAAAATTCCCCTACCTCAACAAAGAAGACTAACATCGGCGTCGCGGTAGACGGCGTCACAGTAGATAGCTTCGCGGGGAATAGGGTCTGTCGGAGTCGTCAGAGTGGGTTGAGGAGGAAGCAGAATCTCCTCTCTTGTCGCAGATAAGAGGATTAGTGGCGCGTCGTTGTTCTTCCCGGAACCGGAGTTCTTCATCGTTCTTTGTCGGAGTCCGGAGTTCTTCCAAAAACCTCAAGAGTTCTCCCGTGATTCCTCGCACAACGGGCCTCAGAATCATGTGCCATCAAAAGCCAGAGACGCGTAAAATTCCAAAGTATTAAAAAAAATTCCCATGAAATTTCTGGGACTTTATATCAATAAAAACAGCGGTTAGTAAAACAACAACATCGAGTCATCCTCTGGAAATCCCACCTGAAGGGTGGGTACATATAGTCTCCTCAGCTCCTTGGGTCCGGCCGCCACTCATTGTATGTCCCACCATGTGGTCCACCTCCGGGTACCATCCAGCTCCACAATATTCCACCTTGATCAGTGTTGTCTGTCGTCTGCATCAAACATAACGTAGTGCAGGCATAGCCCATGCATGGGCGAGTATACGATAAACAGTACGTACCCCGAGACCCCCGAAGCTCTCTCAGAATCCATGAAGGATAAACCACAAAGGAAAGATACAATCATGAAGTATCAATAAAAACTACTCGGGTATATTCCCAGACATATTCCTATGTCATCAGTTAAAAATGGCTCCGACTCTCGAGCCCAAGCACAACCTAGTCCACACAGGAAAACACAACCCAGTACAGACAGGAAATCAAGTCAATGACATCGATGATAATGATTGAGAATCAGGACTCATATCACACAGGTATACACTTTATAAGGTGATAGAAATGATCAGATGTAGCCACTGATTCATATAAGCTGTTGGACCCACATAGGATACAAGACCAGCTAAGCTGTCGGACCCACAATGGATACAATACTAGCTACTCTTCCAGACCCACTTAGGATACATGTACAGAGGTCATACTGCTGAACCCATATAGGATACAAGTACAGTAGTCATCTCTGTCAAACCCAATGAGGCTCCATGTACGGTCTTCATCACTACCAAACCCACAGAGGATCCAAGTACAGTCGTCCTCGCTGTCGAACCCACAGAGGATCCAAGCGTAGTCATCATCGTCATACTCAAAGCCAGCTCTAGGGTTCACGAACACAACATGCTCGATTCCGGGTGGGTCTTCTCCTTGAGAAAAAGAGATTCGATATATCAACTTTCACGGAGTCCAGATTTGATGTATCCAATATTTCAGTCTCATAAAAATAAAACCAATGTGAGAGACGGTGCGTCAATCGAACGCCCGATCTGAAAGTTATTGGTTTTTCCGTCTTAGGGGCCCAAGTGGTTTTTAAGATAAAACCAACCTGACTGTACTCTAGATGCGTCCAAACCTCAAGTGAATTAAGCCAAAGGGACTTTATTAACAAAAGTATTCCAACACAATTGACGGCACGTCAATCGGATGTCCGGTCTGTAAGATAAAAGCGTTTTCGCACCGAGGGCCGGGTTGGTTTTGAGTTAGAACCAACCCGGTCGTACCCTAACGATGCCAAAACATTGCGTGTAATATTTCAAAATTACCGTCTCGATCCAAGGATTCCTAATCAACTGACGGTTCATCGATCGGAGGTCTATTGCTCATGTTATGGGCAAAAGACCAAAAACGGTCCAAATTTGGGGTTTGGGCCCTATCTGACCCGACCCAACCCCACCCGAGGTCACCCCGAACCGAGTCGACCCAGCCCGGGTCCATTTCTGGCCCGGCTGGGCATGGCCCTGCCCATATGCCCCGGCTCGGACTAGGTGAGGGGCACGCTGGCTCGGCCAGCGAGCTAAGCAGGGGGGCACGACCCACCTTCTGTTATGCGGACGCGGCGCCTGGCGCCGCGTCACCCCTGGATCCCATGCGGCCGCGGGATCTGATCCACACCGTCGTGGCTTCAGCCACGAAGGACTTCTACTGGCGGCCTGCCACAGCCTATGGACACCGGCGTCGCCACGTTGGCAACCCGCGCAGCCCAGGGCTTCCGCGGGCCAGCAGAGTCATTCCGGTGGTCCGATTTTGCTCCCGACTGCGCCTGCGGTCGTCTTGGGACCCGTATATCACTACAAAAACCTCCAATTTCCATTTTGTTCATTCTTCGTCATCTCCAATTGATCCTAACATTAGGAACAAAAATAGATTTGGGTTTAGATTTGTTCGTTAGTCCTTGCCCACCATGTTAGTGGTTCTAAACATCACCAAACAATTTTCACGCCATGCCGAGGGTATAAAAATCACATAAAGAAATTTATACAAAATTTCCCTACCTCATCAAAGAAGAAAAGAATCGGTGTCATGGTAGATGGCATTGCGGTAGACAGCATTGCGGGTAATCGGTTCCATAGGATTCGTCTGAGTTAGCCGAGGAGGAAGCGGTGTCGCCTCTCCTGTCGCGGAGAAGAGGATTGATGGTGCGTCGTTGTTCTTCGAGGAACCGACGTTCTTCGTCGGAGGACGAAGTTCTTCGTCAGAGGACGACGTTCTTCCAAACCTCAAGAGGTCTCTCATTCTTCCTTGCACTACAAATCTCTCATCCTTAATAAAAATAATAGGTTCCTCCTATTATTTAATTATACCCTCATGGTAACTCTCCCATAATTAATTCACCACATTAAATAAAATGTATTGATAATTAATTAATGAAGGGAGAGAGAAGGTTACCCATTATTAAATGCATTCACAGTTAAATAAAAAGTGGGAGAGAGGAATTTTCCTCATTAAATTATGGGTTCACATAATCTATTTGATTGAGGTGGAGAGAATGGCATTTAATGGAGGTTTTCAAATTTATTGATGGGTTGTTAATGAGATCAGAGGGGATTAAATAGCAGGGCTCGTGCGGGCCCTCACCTCTATAACATCCACACTTAGGTAGTTATGTGGTTGTGGGGCCCACTCCTAACTACCCATGGGAGGGAATAACCACCTTATGAAATAAAAATTGCTCCGACAATTTTTATTTACTTATTAAATAAACCCCCAAATTTATCTTCTCCTCCTTTGCGAACGACACTATGGTAAGTGTACCCTTAAGCAATTACCGGTGCTGTGAGTCCAACGGCACCCTCATATTTTAATTCTGAGCAATAGTTTAATTGTTAGAAAAACCTGCTCATTCTTTCAATGAATGTACCCAAGATAATCTTTGGAAATTGATTCCGGGCTCACCGGGCCTCAGAATCAAGTGTAATCAGAAGCCACAAACTCGTAAAATTCCAATGTTTTTAAAATAATTCCACTTGAATTTCTGGGTCATTACATTAGAATACATGTCATGTAGGCTGGAATATATCCTCAATAGAGTATGAGTTTCAATATCATAGGATGAAATATAGAATTTAGTTGATAATCCCCATAGGCTTACTATGTGGTTTATGAAGTAGGACTACTTCCACTGAAATTATCTCACTTAGTTTAAATTATATTCATATAAATTTACAACTATTGTTGTGTATGAAATGATTTTTAACAGTAGTATTCTAAATTCTTCAAGATTTTTAGTGGCCCTTATAATTCTATAGAATTTGTTGAAATATTATTGGAAATCATTTACCAATTAAATAATCTAAATAATTCGAATTATTAAATACAATTAAACTAATTCCATGTGTTAAAAATTTTATCTACCCTTGTATCATATAGGTCTATCAAATATAAATGTGATCAATGATTAATATGATGTCTTGGAGAGGAATAGATTCAAAAAGTTGAGTAATTCATGAGGTTTATCCTATATTGTTCAACAAGATGGAAGATAGTAGTCTTTGTCTATGTGTTGATTGCCAGAATCTGAACAAGATGATGGTGAAGAACTGATAACCAATGTGTAGGATCAATTATATTATTGATCATTTATGGGGGAACCGAGTAGTTCTCCAAGGCTAATAATTGCTCATTCTATAATCAGTTGTGAGTTAAAGGGGGGACATTCAAAAGGAAAGATTTTGGAGTAGGTGGTGATTGTGTGAGTACATAGTATTGTTGATCAGGCTGACGAACAAAGTAGAAGTGTTCTTAGACCCCATGATCAAGAATAACCATCTATAAATAGAATCATCCATCATAGTATTCATCGATGATATCCATATCTACCCACTGATTAAAATGAAACATGCTCATCACATAGAGATGGTCCTGAGTATGGTTCAGTCAAACAAGATATTTTCTAAGATATCGAAGTGTGACTTTTTGATTCAATTTTTGATGTTTCTATGAAATATTTAATTAGAGACAAGTAAATTTGTATACCAAGAGAATATTTTAAGGAAAACTGTACAGTACATGTCCCCAAAACCTGTTTGATATTAGGAGATTTGTGGGTTTTCTAAGATATTATTGATAGTTTATCAATGACTTCTCTTGACTATCATCTCCCATGAAAACACAAACAGATAAGGTATTTAAGTTACTATTTCTTGAGAAATTAGAAGAGGGATTCTTTGAGATAAATATAATGTTTATGAAAGCTCTAATACTGAAAGTCCCTGAGCATGTTATTGGTTTTTTGGTTTACTATGATTCATAATGTGTCTGTATGGTAGTGGTTTTGATGAAAATAGAACTTGTTATAGGATATGGGAATCACATTCTATGAACCCATGAGAGGAACTACTCTCTGAAAGGATTGGAACATGAATCTATGGTTCATGAACTGAAATGATAGAGACACAATCCCATTTTTGAGATATTTATTATTTATATGGACCACAATAGCCTTCAATATATCTTCACACAAAGTATTCTTAACCTGATTCTAAGGCACTAGATTGAGTATATGTAGATGCTCAACATTCATATGGAATATTCACATATAAAGCGTTATGTCATTGTTGATAATAATATCCATAATTCACAGGCTAAGGAATAATTTGGTGAGCGGTCCCTAAAGAGTATTGGAACTTGATGAACTTATTGGCTGATTAGAGGATGCAAGCCTCTGATGATAGGGGTTCTATGAATTATGACTCCATTGAAGTAACATCATCACTAGTGGACTAGGTAATGGATGAGATGATCATAGAATCATAGTTTTATGTGATGGGGGAATAACTAGATGTTCGCGACTCAATACCTAGATAGTCTATAGACTATGATGACGTCATCTTAGTATATGATATATTAGTTTTACCTGATTATATCAGAGAGAATATGATGAGGGATTATCATACATATAATGGGAATTAAATACTAGTGTGACCAATATGATTAATAAAATTTTGTTATAGTTCTAGAGTAATGGGAAGAAGAAATACATTTCTACATTCATCTATTGATGGCTTACCTTTTAGAGGGTAATGGTCCAACAGTAGTGTTCTTTTGGGGTTTTAAAAATACTCATAATACTCCTATGGTAGTAGGAGGGAATCAGGATGTATGTTTTGATGAGGTAACCAAGGACCTTGAGAAGTATTGAAATATTCAAGATGACAGTCAATCTGATAATCATGTCACCTCACTTTGTCTCGGTTAAAGAGACTCACTCTATGGAGGGGATGATAATTCTATTTTTCTGATAGATTATTCGCTCGTGTGGAGTTCATTGAGAGTTTATTTAGATATAGAAACATATTTGATATTATAATTTTGGATTTTATGGAATAAACACATTGAGTGTCAATTGAGATTACGCATGGGGTTGAGTCTTCAAACTAACTGACTGTCCGAGCAGACTATAGAATATTAGAGGATATGTGTCGAGGTTGTGTTCTAAACAAGGGTGGGGTGTGATATTATCTCCTAACATTCATTTATTATTAATTCAATCATATATAACATTTTTCATTTTATGCTGCACCTTACTAGGATCTCCACGGGATAATGTATCAATCAATGCTTATTGGGATTAGGCAGGTGAGGCCGAAGTTATATGGACATATTTATATTTGAAGGCATCTAATAGAGTTAATCTTATTGAGAATATGTTGATAGCCACTCAGTTCTGAAAATTATTATATTTATAATGTATGAGGAAACCAATATAGTTCTTTATGGACGTCATGTCTTCTTGTGAGTGACTACACTGTTATAACACTAACATATGGGAAAAAAATAAGTTGGAATTACAATTTTTATCCTTTTTGACCACTCATCGGATAGTTGGGGTGTCATAGAATCTAGACCACCCAACTAGTTGTTGAGGTATGAATGAAATGTTCAATTATTTATGGTTAATGGGGGTGATACTAGATCAAGAATATGTTATTGATTGGGTGGATATTGAGTTAGAGAATAATTCATATTATAAGAATTTTATTGTGAAGATCATAAGTCGATGAAAGATGGTGATGCGAGGAAAGATGATAGTAGTAGTTCAAATTTGGCGGTAGCATGGATAGATCTTAGAGTATACGTGGGAGCATGATTCTAATTTTTATGATTACTGGAATGGATCTTATGTTCAGGAAATTCTACTATAGATACTTCTCATGGAAAAAAAGTCGATAGATGAGGGAAATTTTAATATCCTAAATTTTTAATGATAATTGAAACCCTATTTGTCATTAATTTATAATTATTTTTATGTGAAATTGTTTAATCAATAAAAATCACACAATAAATTTTCATAAGGCTTAGCGTATGGGTAATAGCCCAGTTAACACCTTTGAATACTCTGCTGAATAATTTTAAAGGCTGGTGAATAGTTATTTCAAGATTCAGAGGCTTATGGGGCCTCATCACAAACTAAATAAAAAAATAAATACATTATATTAGGGATACAGTATTTATCAGAAATATTTAAATATATTCCAAATAGTGAGTTTTAAGAAAAATCAGATATTATTTTTTGGTCTAAGAAATTGGGTTTAGTATTTACAGGGCATAATGTTTTACACATCAGACGATTTGTCATATCAAAATTTTTGGTATGTTATTTAATATTTTTATTATGTTATTATTCTCATAAATAATTCAATATATATAAAATGTTTCATAGTATGAATACATATTGACCACCATTTGGCCATGAACACGGGGTATACTATAGGTGGGTCAAAACGTTTATATATGATTGAAATTTGTTCATATTTCACACAAGGATATATCGTTAATATATTTATAAATTATATTTATTAAATTAATTGTTAAAAAACATTTAATAACATACATATTCCCAATGTCTAACCTCTAATGATTATATCCATTAACTTCAAAATGTTTTTTCCTCACAATATTTACATGTTTTAATTGATAACTCTTTAGTGAGATATAATTAATGTCTCAATCATCAATTTCTAGTTAAATCATGGATTTAATGGAGTGTTTCGATTGGGAGTTTAAGTTTCTGAAAAATATAGATATAAAATATCAAACTAATTTTGGAATCATTATTGGATGATTTGGTTGAGTTCGACAGACCTCATATTTCATTTAATCGGGATCAGTGAAGATTTGATGATATGTTAGAGGTAGGAATTTAGTCTTCCTTCTCCAATTTGTGTCTCAACCAATGAATGATACATGGATTTGTTTTATTTTTTTCAATAAATGTTTTATTTATTCCATCAATATTTTCCAAATCACAGAAAAAATAATAATTATTATAAAATGATTTATTTAATATGAAAATACTTTTATCCTAAATTATATAGGAATAATCCCAAAAAAATATAAACTGATAATTTCCATTTTATGAAATGAAAATCCCATCGAATTCTCAAGATAAATTATTTTTTAATTATAATGAAATAATTAATTATGGATTTTATTCAATAATTTTTTAAATAAGTTATGGAAAGAAGATTTTGTAAATTTACTAAGAAGAAAAATAAAATGATTAATTGAATGAAAATTAATCAAAATTATCTATGTATTAAATAGTTAATTATCATGGTAAATCTATTTATGTTATCAAATTATAATTTCTAAATCATAAATGGATAATTTATAGAATAAAATATATAAATGTATAATCACATAGTTTTTTCAATGAATAATTTATTGTATTACTAAACTATACATTCTTTTAATTTGGAATGAATAACTATTAAAAATTACGAAAACATAATTTTGAGTTTATCGATTGGAAATTTATTAAAAATTACCAAAAGATATTTATACAACGATAATTAAGATAAATTATCAAATGATAATTATAAAATTATAATTTAAAATAAATTTTCAAAATATGATTATAAAATGATATAATATAAGAAAATAGGAAAATGTAACTATAAAATCACAATTTAAGATTAATTATTATGATATAATTATAAATGGGTAAATAATGTGAAATAATAAAAATATATTAATAAAAGGATAATTTATGAGAAATAATGAAGAGATATTTAAAAACAGATTTTTTATAACAAATTATCAATATGTAATTATAAAATGATAAATCATGAGAAATTTTTAACATTAATAATAAAAGGATAAAATAATATAAATAATCCAAATATAAATCTAAAAGGATAATTTATAAGAAATTTTCAAAATTTAAGTATAAATTCATAATTTATAAAATATTATGAATATAAAAAGATAATTTATTGTAAAATATAAAATATATTTATTAATTGATAATTTATAATAAATTATAAAAAGATAATTATAAAAGTGTAATTTATTGGAAATTATAAAAATATATATGAAAAAGGTTAATTTGTTAGAAAGTCATAGGAATTAATTATAGAAGGGTAATTTATGATAAATATTCCCAATATAATTAAAAAAGAAAATTTTCTATGAACATCTCAAGAGATGAGTATAAATGGATAATTTGTCATGAATTATCACGAGATAACTATAAAAGGATAAATTATAAGAATTTATCAAAATATAATTATTATTGAATGGGAAATTTTATGTTTATGCATTGGTATAAAATGATAATTCATAATTTAACTAAGAGAAATTATGTAACATTAAATATGATATTTTATTTATTTTTTAAATAAAATAACTTTTTTTAGTTCTATGAAACCTTTTTAAATCTCGATTAGTGATGTGTCAACATTTATAATGAATAGGATATGAAGTAATGTTCTTGAATTTTGAGGTTTCCACTCCAGCTATGATGACACAAAGGGTTGTTTATCCTTTCATTTCACATCAATGAATTTTCAATTAGAATGTTCATTTTCATGATGGGCTCTCGTTACATGTTTATTTTGATGTTATTATTTAATCATGACAGGATTGATATTTATGATTAACATGTGATAACATGTGTACACATGTGTAGCCCATGATGTGGAACATGATACCTATCCATGATTTTTTTTGATTCACCTGTTGATGTATGTGATCAGGCTATTAATTTCAAAATGTGTTCTATGGTTTTTATCATGATATGAAATATCGTGTTTCCTTCGGAGGATTGGTATTGGTATACCTGAATGGAGTCCATTATAGTATGATTAATCATTATAAGTTGCACGTATAGTGTGTAGTGATGAAGATGAAATGAAAGGATAACCTTGAAAACTAGAATCTACTTGATTCCTCAAAGATTATGATTTTATGGGAGAAACATCATTCTATGAGGATTTTGAGTGTAACACAATCCCATGGGGATTATGGGAACTTGATTTACACTCAAATAATTGTTGAATCTTAGTCACTCGTCATCATATTTGTGGCTATAATGGATAAGGATCAACATAAACTTTATTTTTGGAATGGGTTTGATTCACGTATGGTCAGAGGTTTGATCTATCTACGTTATCACATGACTACTCAAATTTTCATTGTGTGTTTCTATTAATGTTAATTTTTCATTATTATTATTGAATATCATTATATAATTAATTGAATAAGGTTAAGGACACATTAATTGTGTCCAACAGTGCCTTATAATGACACCCTACTCAAGAATATTATTTCACTACTATATTTTATAATGTATCCACTAAATAGAAAGGGTCATATGGTAGACTATTAAGTTGACATGTAAGGAGATAGTAGATGGATAGTGATGAAACTAGTGGTACCTATGGGTTTTAATTTTATTTTTCGTATGATTGGTTTATAATAAATTCACATTCCACTTTCAAAGGTTATTTATTTTATGACATGTATGTTAACTTTAGTTTTCGACATGTTCATTCTTAATCTTAATTATACTGGATATTTTTTCTTATCGATCCTAAAACATGAGCCTGAGGGTATAACCTCCCCACAAATAGAATCAGGCCCTAACATAAAATCATAGCCTCTTTTATATGAGGGGAAGTACATGGGGTCATCTGACCATCCAGTATAGACCTAGTGGTTTGGGTTGGGATGTTTAATTATGGAATATGAATTATATTATAATGTGAAGGTGTTCTTCCATAAGAACAGACATGCGAGACTTTCTCCTCCAATTTTATGGACAACAGCTTTAAAATGGATTTACATTACTAGAAATAAAATCCATGAATATTGAGGATATTTTATTTGTTATTTTTAGATATATACTAAAATTTTATATGGATTAGAAGAAGAAATAAAATTTTAAATAAGTATCGTAAGTTGATTACCACTAATTTGAGACATTAAGTTTATTACACTTTAAGACGTTATATAATAATATTAGGGTTATAAAATAAAGTACATAAAACTTTAAAGAATATATAATGGTTTTTGGGTAGGTTTTTTTTGTGATAGAGGGATTAAGGATTTTGAATAATGTAGTAGAAGATATTACAATTTATAATTTAGGGGAGAGCAACATGAAACTAAATAAAAATTGAAATTATATGAAATTATTTTTATGTGGATGTGGATCCAAATAAACAATAAATCAATTATTATATAAACTAGGAATCAAATATCTTCAAATATTATGATTTATACAAGTTTATGTTCCTTTTTTCCCTATCAAGTAGCTTGTCAAACATTTTTAACCTGATTAAACCCTCACTATACTAACAAAAAGGATCTATATTACTATTAGTTATGAAAAAAAATTGTTGAGTTACTAATAAATTAAGAAAATCCAATTACTAATATTTTTTTGTTTTATCATATTTCGTTTCTATTTAAGGAAAAAACATTAAAATAACTACGAAAAACACAATGAACATTTTTTTAGAAAATGATAATTTTTATACATGAAAATGAATTTACATTTATTCCATGATTTATAAGAACGTTTAGATAATTTCTAAAATATTTAATATTATATATAATCCTTATAAGTCATTATTATAAATTATCAATATATTTTATATAATTTAATATGAAAATAACACATTGAATACATAAGGATATTATTCTAAAAAATAACATTATTTAACTACTGAAGATTTTATTTTTATTTCAGATATTTTGATAACTAATGAATTAATGATTAATTATAAATTAAAAATATATTTCTTTATAAACATGTTATAATAGAGATTTACAAAACATTATAAACAAAAATACAAAGCATGAATACAAATATATATATTTTGAAAACAAGCCTTTTATAATGATGTTATTTCATTAAATATATAAGGATTATTTTTCTATTACAAATAGAAAAATTTTAAATAATGAAAGTAATTTGAATATATATTTCATAATGTTTTAATCGCATTCATACCATTCAATAAAAAATCTATGTTATAAATGTTATAATATATTATGGTTTATTTTGGCTCGGAGTTTCATGTAAATTAGGTTATAAAATAATTCAAATTTCATTCCATGGGATCCATATAATATCTCATATAATTATATTCTATGCCCCTAAAAAACATTTCTCATGAAAATCCATAACAATGATACATATATATGAGGATTATTATTATTTTTCATGTCTTTGGGTTCTAGAGTAGTGTCTATGAATTTCAAAATCCTTCAATGATTATTAACCAAATTAGTTGTCATGTTCAATTTCAATTATCTCTATGATTTATGATATAAACTTGTTTTTCATCATATGAAATATAATGATCCAACATTACTAATTCCTAGTTCATTATATTAGATGGATCATGTATTTACTTCCTCAGAAAAGATACATGGAACACATCATTGAATGTACAAGGGTTCGGTGGAAGCGCCAAGGGAAGATCTAAAATCCTTATTTGATCAGGTATCACTAAAAGGAAATGTACTTAGGATTCAATTATTTTTTCATTTCAAATATTCTAACCTTATTACAATATTAAATTCAAAAGAATATATTTTCACCAATATTGAATACATGATCCCACCAATGATATTCATCTAAACGTTTTTGATGGCTCTATGCTATCTTGATGTGATGATGATTGGATCAAACATTCACTACCAATTACTTATCCTGGACATGTCCCTGTAACATTCATTTTCCAACTTTAGCCCACTATGTAACAATTCTATACATATTTTCAATATGGGATTCAATATTTTCTATCAAAAGGTTTGAGTGAAACATACTATTATAAAAATAATTGATAAGTGGATGGTATCAGTCCCAAAAAAATACTTAAAATAGAGGGAATAAGATTATATAATATCCTCTAGGGATTTATCTATTCTCATATTCTTACTCACTTTCTATGAATGACAGGTAGTGTTCAAAACCATCCTAATATCTGGATATTTCAAAATACTTCTATTGAACATCACAGTCAACCATGGATATCATCCAAATATAATTAAATGTAATTCTATATGAATCCTGACTACTTCCTTAATTTCTATCTAGTAAATCCAATCAAGTGAACAATATTATTTGATTGTAAATAAATGATCTAAATTTATAAATAATTTAGTTAAAACACTAATTGGTTTATGACTTATAGATGACTTTGGGGCCAAGTAAAAAAAATTGTGGTGGTGTTTTCTCCTTTTAATAGTGGTATGGGTAACGACTATAACATACCATCATAATTATTCTTACCATCCTTATTCTTTTTTGAATAATATTCATAGAGATGTATACTCTACAATATCTCTATTCATTTTATCCCACTATAAAGGATTCATATGGTCTGTATATGTCTTGATACATAAATGTTTAATGGAAAATGGTTAGATATAGGCTTATCTTACTACACATTCATCAATTCACATATATCATGGACATATATTATTTTTGTAAACCTTATAACTCAATTATATTATATATTTATCAATGTAACAATTATCACTATCTTTGTAAAATCTATATTTTTCTTCTACACGTTCTTATTCTTCACATGAATAGATGGTTGAACACTCATTTATGAAATATTAAATTTCATTAACTCTATAAATTTTTTTGTTATCCCATTAAAAATGAATAAATATTGGACATTTTTTGAACCCAATCATGTATATTATAACATGATTATCCTTACCCAAAGCATCAACCACGCTTTTCTAGTTACAAGGATGCTAATGTATTGATAATTCATAATATTTAATCATCTCCTACATTCATCTCTTGTGGATATCAAACTCTTTATGGAGGAATATATACACTAAAATTTTATAATCAACAAATTTATCACACGTTACACAAGAATTATATTACCTAAAAATCTATAATGAAAATAGTATAACTACTAACTCTATGTCATGAGGCAGGTCATTTAATGCATCAGATGATAATTAAAGATATGAATAATCTACCACCATGTGTTTATCTATAATAACTCATATCAATACATTCATTAATGCATCAGTAAAACTATCAACCCCTTATACCATTTAGGATATTTCGAATACATTCTCATTAAACATCATTATCATTATATCAATGAAATTTTACTCAAACTCATTAGTCTTATGGAAATTGAAACCCTTATGTGTAAACTCTATTATTAGATTATACATACAATAGAAGATCCCTAAAATGAATCAATAATATATATCCAATCAATTAAAAAATAAATTTCATTCATAGTGGTTGGTTTGGTTAAGTATTGGATGACATATATCATAGAAGGATCTACTGAAATAACCCCACATGTGATCATGTGTCCTAATAATGAGACTTTTTGTAACAAAAATCCACACATTTGGAATTTGGAATATATTTTTTCCACTATAATGTTATCCCATATAATAATAATGTAATTTTTAAATATTTATCTCTATTAGAGTATTTAGGATTGCGTTTTATAAATACTACCATGAATTAATTACGGTAGTCTCTAAATACTATGTTCTTTATATTAACAAAAATTGAAGTGGAATTAGTATGTTTAATTGGAACAACTATGAATTTCTTGTTTCTATACCTCATATGGATGAATTTATTATTGATGTATTCACATTATTCCATTAATTAAAATAATTCAAAATGAAGTATTATTATCTAGTTGAATTTAGCTCCATTTTTTTGGTTAATCAAAAAATAAATATGGGGTAAAAGATACTAATTATTTAATTTTATCTTGTTTGGTTGCAAATATATAGTGTCTTGGCACATTAATAAATAATTATTTTTACTAAAAAGAACAATTTCACCACATGGAGGAACATAATGCTGGACGAACCCCTAATCTAAATTCTCTTAGTGATTCTTTATCAATTATTACAGCTCAATCAAGGAACTTTTATTTTGTGTCATTTAAATTTGATTAACTCTTTTTATGAGTTCAATTGAAAACTCAATTTTGTGATTAAAGTGAATAAAGGATACTAATTAGGAAATACATCAACTAGATATCATATAATTGGAATATCATCGATATTGAGTTTACTTCCAACCATTAGAGACAATTATACTTTATGAATATGAATCTAAACCCATTAAGGGATGTCATTTCTACTGTAGGCTTGAATTCATCCTCAAATAAATAAAATATTTTTGGTTCATTTAGAATAGTAAATGGGACATTCCTTCCATAAAAATTAATATGTGGTACATATATGGAATCCAATTAATGCGTAAAATCACATAAAATTATTTCAATGATAGAGTAATAATAATTTCAAAGGGAAAATTATTAAAAAAACTAATATTAATTCTCTACTTCTATAGTGGAAGAAATGTGTGCCATAATTTTCATTCTCTTCTATTGAAATATAAATAAAATAATCCTTTCCATAGTCTTTGATATAGCCTTTAGATCAGTTAATGGTATAAAAAAATGACTAAGTTCAACACATATAAGACATTGAAGAGTAAATGGTACCTCGTGATGTATTGTAATTTTCTTAAGTGAAATATTGAATTTTATTTGAAAAATTGTTTCCCTTTGAACATCATTTCCTTAGATAACCTTTGATACTTTTCTATGAGTTCTTCTTTCCAAATTTTTGTAAAATAAGAAATTGAACCCCCCACGGTCTTTATCAACTTAAATCTCATGACACTCGATTTTTCTCATATTATGTTTTTTAATAAAATATACCATTTTGACATTGTTAGGCATGTATTGTGATATCCAGTATTTTGAAATTCCAATCATTAATATTATATAACCTATTTAATTTTTTTTCTCATATGTATAATAATTTCATTGTCTATAAAATAGAGAATTAACATGATTCCTCCTAGTTACATCAATTAAATAATTATAAAAATAATATTCTGAGAAACAAAAATCATAGCGAGTAATCAAATAATCATGGAAAAATAATCATATTAGTTATACATTATTAAACATTCATTTAAAATAATCATACATTATGTTTATTTCATATCACAATGGATAACCACAGTTTTTCATAGATTTTATCATATCTTTCACCATAATGGTTCATAATGACATTGTAAATTAACCCAAGAATAACCCATGAGACAAAATATCTAGGTGTATATTATTTTGGTTGTTCATTATACACCAATTATGATTGAGTTAATAAGTAATGAAACCCATTTTTTATCTCTAGGATCATCAATACCACAACCACATCCACTTTCTAGTATCACAACATGGACGTATATTCTAGGAAAATGACAAACCTTTTTATTACCATATCATAGGGTATTGTATTATAATTATGGTTGTATTTTGGGTTTTCACATATGTTTTATTATCCACGATTCATAAATAACATAACCTTCACTTCATACCTATAATGGAAACCCAAACATTACATTCAAATATACTATCTAATTTTATTTGAATAATCATCATATCTAATTGAAAATAATTACCATTAACCATAATGGTGTTGTGTCTTTGATGAATAGAGACATAAACATCAATTTTTTTTAGTGATCCTCAATATCAATCACAACATTCTTCTCATATTGTACACTTCTTATCCTAGCCCTACATAAGTTTCTCTCAAGTCCTTGGAAAAATCAATAGAAAGCGTTATATAATATTCTTCATAAAAATAAATATGGTATATTTTAGATAATTATCACAGTTAGGCTTAACATGAACACAAATTTATGAGAATAAGAGAATAAAATTTCCAAATAATTACCCTCAACTAATATACCCAAAATAAAGGCATATGTTTTTGGTATTTCATAACTCATAAATCCTAGAGGAATCAAAGATCAAGAGGCATGACTCCATATAATAATCATAAGAACATTTCATAGAGAGTGTCAGAAAATGTTTTCGATAATCATAATAATCAATTTTATATGTCATGATTATCCAAAAAGACATTCATTGCATTTTAGGCTTGGGATTACCACCTATGTACCAACAATAATTTGGGTTTCCACCAATGTACCCTATTAGGTATTGGGATAACAACTCATATAACCACTATTCTCATAAAACAAATTTCATTTCCTAATTCATTAATTAGATATTATAGACCCACCTATCACATAATCATAATCCATTCCAACGTATTCTGAAAGATTATAAAAATAATTTATCATTACATAGTAATATATCCCATTTAAAATAAAATATTTTTTCATCAATTTTTCAACATCTTAATCAAAAACCATCTTTATAAATAATAAAAATATATATCGTGATCATATTCCTATTTAATACTATGTAACATAAATAAATTTTTTCACAGACGAAAATACTTTTAAAAGATCACTACAACATTCATTTTAGACTATACATTCTTAATTTGGATGTAACTTATTTAAAATATAAAAATATACAGAATATTAGGATAAATTATTTCTCTAAAAGTATGTGTGAAAAATTGTAATTGAATATTTATTTAAAATAATATTCTTGATGGAGGTAATATCTATTCATGTGGTATATTTTAAATTAATTATTCCATCATAACCTTTAATAAAAATTTAAAAGTAAATCATTTAGAGAAAGAAAAAATATTACTTTTTTATTTTTTGTAGAAGTAATAAATTTGAAGAATTAGACAATAAAAATAAATGGGTAATAGTAAAAAATTATTTACAAAAATAAAATACATAGAAATCGAAGTGGAAATATTGTCGATCTAAAGGAGAAAAATTGATTGTTTTCCTTAACAATATTATTTTTTAATTTTTTTATTATATTGAAATTTTTTTATTAAAAATGAAATATATATAAATAACTATATTATTATAATGTAAATTATATTTATGAGAGATATATCATTTAATATTGTCATAATAAATTTAAACATAAACAATCCTTCTAAATAGTGCGATTGTTACAAAAACCCTTTCTGTTTTGGTATCGTTTGAATCAAAACACCTATGATAGAAATACCAAAAAATGAGACATTAAGTAATATAAAAATAATGAAATTTAGGATATAAAAAATTATAGGTTTATTATATACAATTTAAAAAAGAAACTAGTTGTGAATATGGAAAATATCTCACATAAATAAAATGTAATAGATAAACCCTTACCTATGATCTAACGTTCTTCATATGTCATTTTAACCTCACGTATAATAAATTATAGTTATAACAATTATATATATATATATATATTAATTCATATGATACTATACATGGTTTATTTATAACATCTTTTCACTCATTCAATGAAAATCTTTCATTATCAGCATCATCTTTCTTGTTGTTAAATACTTCATTTTTCAAGAATGCATTGATTTTAAAGATATGTTCATTAAATATTGATCAAGGTTACATCATATTAATAATTTTAATCATGATATAAATATCATATTTATTTATTTTATAAATATTTCTATATGTCCATAAAGGTGATAATTTATGTGTTTCATTGGTAGTATGATTTTCAGGACTCAATTAACTGTGGGTGATGTTGATCACCAGTAATATGTAGATGAATGTTCACTAATTTGATATGGATGATGGTTTACACTACCAAATATATAGTCAATGGTTCTCCATGTTGGGTATATATTAGTTCTTTAGTTTCATCATACGATCAGGTGTGAGGCCTTTAAGGTATTGTGATTACAATATATGACCACGATTGGGTCTGGACTAGCGGTTTCCTTTACAGAATCCTCTATGGTTTAGCAACGTAGGGTGGGTGATGACATGATTCATCCGTACATAGGAGTGTAAATCATATTTTAACAAGGATTAAGGAGTGTTATACCACTAAAATGAATACATATATAGAGTTTTTCTCAGTGTATATGTGGTAAATTTTGTGGATAATGGGAATAAATTGGTAAAGAATAATTTTTTGGTGATTTGTTTTCATCATGCTATTGATATGGTGGTTAGTGGAGTATATGTAAAACCATGAATCTTTTGATAAGTATTATTTATTTGTTTTTGGGGAATCATGGTTGTTTTGAAGTGGTGATTCCAAATTAAATATAATTTATTGGTAGTTTAAGGGAACTTCTAGTATTATATAATATTGTGGCGTTGTTTCACTCAACCACTGGATGTGGTATGTCAGTTATTTCTTGATAACTATTGATCATGGGTATATTTGGATGATACATGCCTTTTAAATTATTTTTATTTTAAATCCATACACTTTCACACATGTTGATATTATCTATAGTCACTATTAGTTGTGACCTACAATTTTTATACTAATACCATACATTGGCACAATGTGATTTGTGAAAACATTATGTCTTCTAAAATAGGTAATGGTAAAATTTCATCATCAAGAATCAATTATAGAAATAGGTTTAGGTAGTCAATGAGATGAATGATGTAGTATAATGATGTGATGTATCATATTTTGGTAACTTGAGTATATTTAAATCTATAATCAGCGAATTTTATGTCAATTTGATTTTTGATAAATAATGTTATATGATTTATAGTAATTATTCTCATAATATGTTTTTTATATAATATTTAAAATTATGTTAATTGCATATTCTTCATTTATTAATAACTAATATATTTTTTATAGTATCCCCACTATTACCCCTTAAATTCACATTTTTAGTTGGAAGCCTTTGGTATATGGGGAGGTGTTCCTACGTTATAATTGTTCTATGATATGAATATAGTCGATTGATCTGGGTCATGATGCTAAAATATCATATCAATGTGGTTTTTGTTTGTTATTTTTGTGGAATTAGATTAGAGACATAGGAATTATGTTCTAACACATCAAAAAATTAAACTGGGGTTGGATTTCATATATTCAGATTGGGCAACACCAATATAGAATTGAGCCTAGGTAAACAAGGAATCTAGTATTGTTGTTCTATGTTTTTTTGGTTACAACTATGTAATTTTCTCAGGGGAAAATATAATTTGATTTCATTTAATTATACTTTAGACTATTAGACATGATTGGAAATATTTATCACTCATTCATCATTTTATACATGTTGGAGTCATATTACATGTGTGTACTTGGAGCGATTTACATATTGTTTATATAATGTAAAGGGGTTTGGTATATTAATTGTTTGAAATATCCTATATTTTGTTTTCCCCTATAGATTCTGGGTGGAATTATCCTCCACCATACAAAGGATTTGATTCTTATTGTGAATAATTATATGATACTGTGTTTGTATAACTTGTGTGGTACCTTGTATTTTGTTCTCAGTGAGATACCGCATTTACATCCAATAATATACCAAAAGTAAAGAAGATATATTATAGCTATATAAATTATTCACAAATAAATATATCATCATATTAGTTTAATATTAAATATATAAAATTATGATCCATAATAGAACCATAATGATATAGTGTCTATAGAGACTAGATACATAAGAATCATATTTTATATATGGTCTTCATCTCTTCCCTCAATTTTCTTTGTTTAAATACACTTTTAAACATATAATAATTAAATCCATCACTCAAAATCATGGGTAGGAAGATCTATGAAAGAATGAATTTAGAAACTCAGTAAGGAAAACCATATAAGACATCAATCAAATGATCATATAATAGAATAAGGGAATAAAAACATTTTTTAAAATAATGAATTAAAACCCAATAAATTGAATATATTTTTTCATGATTCATGGAATATTTGTTTTTCATAACAAAATGTAATATTCATAATAGGGTTCAATCATCAATAATCAACCCCAATCCATGATGGGATAGAATAAACATGGGAACATGGTTGAAAAAATATTATAAAATATTTAATATTTATAATAAGAAATAAGTTCCCTCTTAATGTGATGGACATGAAATCATGCCACTACATAAATATGTCAATATGAAACAAGTCGTGCACATAAACTTGTGTACATGAAACTCGGACAATGTAAAAACATGTAGAAAAGAATCTAGGTTTATGCATATTTTTTTAAAATGAAATTAATTTCTCACATAACATAATTATGTCAAGAGTTACCCATATTTACCAAATTCATTGGAGGTATATAATGAACTCACCTATCACATTATCATAATCTATATTTATATATGAAAAAATATCAGAAAAAATAGATTAATTTTCATAATAACATAACCTATGGGAAAAAAGGTTTTGAAAATATTTCATCATCATAAAAATAAATCACAATGATTAAGAAAAAGGAATGCATCATAGAATCAAATCCCCAATGAACTACTCATAATGATATAGATTTTATCACAGATAATAAACCCCTAAATATATTTCATATACAAATTCATAAAAAAATATCCTTTTAATTTTGAAATAAATTAATTAAACTAAAAATATTTCAAAAAAATTAAAGAATAAATTTTATTTGAATATAACTATAGAAAATTATAATTCATTTAACAGACATCGTAGTTGGAAATTTTATTCATGTTATAATCACTAAAATAAACATTCAATTTACACCATCGATAAAAAGTACCATATTCCATAAATGAAAAGAAGATTATTTTTTTAAAACAATATATAAAAACATTTAAATTTATATAAGAGTAAATATAAAAATTCAAATATTACCCTAAATATATATTAATTAAAACATTATATAAAACATTGATATAGATGAAATACGATTTTTGACCGAAAGTGGTGAAATAAGATCATCTTTTGCTGAAAAATATTTTCTAAAACAATTCTAATATAATTGTGTGGGAAAATTGTAACAAAACATAAATAATTTGTAAATAATTATAGGATAATGTAATTAAATATCATTATCAAATGAGTATCATATAATATCCCTCAACATAAATTCAAGAATAATCAATCCAAATTTATATGAATTTTAAAAACAAATTATTTTCCTATTTGAAAACTATTGAATCACAACCCCCATGAAAGGATTAAACTAAAATAAAAATTTAAATAACAAATAAATTAGTGTATTTATGAAACAAAATATCATATTGAATTTAGACAGATCTCATATATTATTTTAGGTGAATAAAATAGAATATGTCACTAAGAAGATAATTTGAGTTGTTAACGTTGATAACATTACTGATCCTTGAATAAAATCCTCTTGAAAGAGGTAAAAATAAATGTATTATTGGATACCAATAATATTAATTTATGTAATCATAATGGAAATAATTTTGTAGTATATACCCTACATAATTGAAACACATTTTGAATATGGAATATATCTTATAGGAATTAAAGTGACTTGAGAAACCATTACCTCAAGTCTCCTCATTCATCATATGTGTTAAAATATAAAATATAATATTATATATATATTATACATATATTATACATATATTTAAAATCAATATTCATACATAACATAATATACATCAATACTTTAAAATTTTTTATTTTCATTATATTAAAAATTCCTTCATATAAATGAATATTCTGGTGAAAAAAAGTTTGTTGTCGATGCATGCATCATTTCGATGGATCTAATAATTTATCTTCGGAAATTTCTGAATAATATATATAATATATTTTGTGAAATATGTTTAATATTTAATAATTATATAAAAATTTATAAATATTTAAATGAAGCATAGATGAGTAATGAACTTCATCCAGGGATTGAAAATGTAGTCTGTACATACCCATGAGTGATTTTCCCACATTTTGATAGTCAGAATAAAAAAATCTAAATATAATGTCACATTTCAGGAATAATCATTTTATAATTCATATCATATATATATAAATTAAATCCATCCTTATTACCATCAATGTAAATCAAAAAGGACCAAATCACATCACATCTAGGAGGTGGTAGTCCACAGGTACACCATAGAACCATAATCACATTCCAAAGGCTGTAAAGAGAGCATGGAAGATCATATATTGTAATATGATTGAATTATTTTATATAAATTTAATAAATAAACTCTAAACCCATCATAATAACCAACCACACATTATGTTGACAGAAAATGATTTATATAGATGTGTCAAGGAGGAATTTCACATATACACTTGAGTAACAATATCATATACAAATTGATGGAAATAAGGATAGATAATTGTTGTTACATAATCATATCATAATTTCAGAGTATTTATGATACTAAAAATATTATATTAGTATGAATAACACATTTTCAAATGAGGTATAAAAGGAAATATTTTTAACAATGTTAGGATATATGACTACCACCTTTTTGGTAGACCTCTATTAGATATCCTCTTACGGAAACATGGAATGGTATATTATGAGTAAAATACCAATAATTAATGGATGTTAATGTTTATAATATTATTTGGATGGTATGGTTTGATCATCGTGGTTCATGATGGTGTAAGGAAAACATATGAGTGGCTTCCTTTTATTTGTGGGGGGGGGGACACACATTGATTAATTTGAAAAACTAAAATATTATTAAGAAATATTTAGGGAAACTTTTATCCAAAAAATTCAAATTTTGACCATTTGGTGATATAGGTTGTAATAAATTAATCCAAAATTAATTAATATGAAAACATTATGGCCTTATCACATTGTTATTGCATACATTGATCAAATTTTCCATATGATAGTGTTGGAAAATGTTACAGATTTATCTTGTAATTATAACAAAAAATTAAGTTGAAGTTATCAAATAATATTACTTATTATCATTCAAAAAATGAAATCCATCTTATAAGATTCAATTTTAATAATTGTTATTATTAAATTTTAAATATGTTCTCAAAACTGAATGAATAACTTTTTTTGGAAAAATATATTTTTAACCACAAAGATTATTTTACATCCGTTGAACGTGATTTAAAAAACAATAAAATGATGGTTAAAATATTTTATTGAATATATTATTTATAATTTTTATTAACCCCATTAATTAATTGTGAATAATTTTATTTAAAAAGTTAGAAATACATTACATTTCTTTAAAAAGTTTTTAGAAAAATGACCCTTTAAACAGAAAAATAAACTTACTCAGTTACCATGTATGATTATGATAAAATTTTAATTGATTTGGTTATATATAAATAAATTATTATTATATTAAATTAATATTCAATTCAAGATAGAAAATGGGATTTTACTTTAAATAAAATGACAGTTTTTAAAAAACTATTATATTTCGATATTCATTAGAAAATATATAATTTTCTAAATGTGCTAAATTTTAAAATAATATAATATTGATATTTGGGTTTATAATATTTTATTAGTTACCAAAAAAAAATTTTATATTTTTTTATTTGAATCGTATTATTTGTGAAAAAAATCAAAAAAAAATTATTGGAAAAAACATATTTTTTAGGATTAAATTGTTATCACAAAAAAGTATGTACTTATTTTTTATAAATTATAATGTAAATGTATTTTGTGTCAGAAAATTATAACAAAATATCATAATATATTTAATAATATTAATACCATATATTTAAATATCTATGTTACAATTGTCACATTTAAATAATAATATTTCAATAGTATATTGTCATTTTATTAAAGCTCAATGTTGTATATTAAGAAAGACTATGAGAATATTAATATAATTTTTTAAAATTTTATATGCTTCCAAATTCACATAGAAACTATTTTTTCCCTGAAATATTATTATGTTCATAAAATTATTATCATCAGTAAACAATTACTATACAAACCCATGTCATTTAAAAAAATAATAAACCCTCAATCGAAAAGTAGGAGTGGGAAACATACTTGTTACCAAAAATAAAACATTATATTGATTTCAAATAAGGAAAAAATTAAATTATGTAAAAATATATATTTGGAAAATACAAATTACATCCATGGACATATATTGTGATAGGTAATATGGTCATGTGACGATTAATGACGAAAAACCTAAATTTAGTGAGTGGTTAAAACACCATAAATTCCTTAATAATGAGTTTAAAAGAATACAATACTTATTTAAATAAATTAATATTAATACTGTGATATTCTATTACTAATAATTAATAGATCTATATAAAATATATTCACTTAGATTATTTCTATTTCTTATGCACAATTTCACACATTTGTTGGGCTTCAGTAAATTTCCACTTTATATTTTACTCCAACAAATGAATAACAAATATCAATTATTCCTGAATAAAATACAAAAATTAATTGTTAATAGATTATATGAAACCAGAAAATATTGGAAATAAATTCCTGCCATCTTTAGTTTTAAAAAATTAAAAAATGGTTATTATAGGTTTCAAAGTATGGATAATACATCCAATAAAAAATATTACATTATTTTCTAAAAACATAACATCCTAAACAAAAATTTAATATAAACCATTCCATATGAATTTAACCTTAAGATGACACCAAAATATTTCTATCAAATTTCAAATATGAAAAATTTAGAAAAAAGTTCACTTATTTTACAAAATCAACATAACCTCAATTCTAAAACAACCAAAATAATTTCATAGTGTCAAAATATAGAATTAAATGATCATATATTCTTTAAAAAGGTAATATTAATTTCCAAAAATAAAAATAACACCAAAAATAACTCAGAGAAAATATATATTCTATTTGAAATTAATTCTATACAATATGTTCTATAAATTAAAAAATATAACAAACTTCATCAAGGATCTATAAAATTACGTTTTCATAAAATCACTAACCAATTTAATGACCACAATTAATAGCCCATTTACATTTTAAATCATCTATTTTTTTCAAATAAACATTATTCTCTCATTATATGGAATATATAATGCATTTTCTTTCACTCAATCATGTATTTTTTGTAAAATATTTCCCAACCAAAAAATCATTTTTCTATGTAACTGTTACCACAGACAAATGATTATAAAATATTTATAAAAACATCTATATTATAATACTTTGAGGTTTTGTGATTATTATAACCATAATATCAATGATAAAACCCTTATATGACATAATTATTGAATCCAAATATCTAAACAGTTTAATCATTCCACCTTAATGATGGGAATAAGATACTAAATTCCTTAATCTAGGGGTTAGCTCTTGGATTAGGGAATTATCTGGGATAATATATAAGTTCCCCACACATATATACATTTACTAATATAGTCTACTTTAGGAATAACATTTTTTCATCCAAAAAAACAATTATTTTTTCATCAGAAAATCATTCATCTATGCTTGTGTTTTCCACAGATAAAGAAAATTCTCATTCTGTTGGGACATATCTCATGGAGATTATTTCATCATACTTGATCTTTAGAGAGTAAAATATTCTTTCCTATATGGTTTTCATCTATTTAAAATTAATTTAAATGCATTTATATTTTATTATTTTTTATAGACAACTCATCAGTATAATTGTTGTTAATCATATAATGATATAGTTGATTGGTCATAGTCACCGGTATTCACATGCTATCTCCAGTATCATTTTATTCCTCAAAATGGTAATCATTCTACTATATGTTTCAATGTATATTTACCGAAATAATCCTAGTTCCATCCATTGACAAAAACCAAGTGGAAAATATTGATAAAAAATCATAGAGGTAAATCATATTATCATTAAATATAATTCATATGATGTCTAAACCAAGTAACCTTCTCATATATCTATGACACATTAGGTTTATCTTATTTCATTCATGGTCACCATCTATTAAATCCCTACATAATTATTCATTATTAAAATTTTAATTAACCAAATAATTTCATCTATGAGTGTCTATCCATGTATTACATCTTTGGCCAACTCATCCTATATAGGTGTAGATTGAGAAAATATTAATTCCACCCTATTTCAAGTAGTTACAACTAGTTTAATACATGTTATTGACAATTTAAACATAAAATACTAATAATGTGATGTAATTTATTGAAAACCCACCATTCATTCTCTATAATAAATTACAATTTTATATTAAACCTTAGATTAACATAAGTATACTGAATAAAATTTTCAAATACTTGATTTTAAAAAATAACAATAACTTTCTATGATACCAGCTATATATATATAATCCTTTCATTCATAAATATTATATATTAATAGATTAATAAAAATTACTTTAAATTATGATCTACATCAACATATTGTTGGTTTAGTGTCTTTGGATGTGAGATGCACAAACCTCTTATATAAGAACCCAGTTTTTCAAATGTGGTATGGAGCCTTTATCATTAATTTTATAACTCTATTTTTATCCTTTTGGATATTCCTATGAGATAAAGTTACCTTTTCAATGTGTTCAGGGATCTTTTAGAGATTGGAACTCCATATATTTGAAAACGTATACCATGAGAAATGTTTATTTTAACCATTCACTTGAGACCGCAATGTTTGGGTAAACCATGAGGGGTGATATAGAGTAATGTAGAGGGGTTCACAAGAATCAAATTATTTTACCATACCTTGAACCCATTCCCCGCAATTATTTTACTATAGGAAGTCAGTTTACATGGTTGGAAAACAGTTTGGAAAAATTGTACTGCCAAACGATGTGTGCACATAAATGGTATAAATCCCCATTTTTTAGTTGCCGTTATTTATATTTCTACATTATTTTTACTCCAATTTCACATGGAATACCTCTTAAATATCATAGAGCTCTCTCTTTTGTGTCCCTAGTCTTTGATCCTCCTCCCTCAAAGGGTGCTTGAGTCCTTCACAAATAGTTTCTCTGGATATCTAATGGTAATCACATTGATCATTGTCCTTTCATGAAATGTTTATCTCACCATATTGAATGCATAATACAAGAAGTCTAATATACCATATTTGTTGAAAATTTATCTATTCATTCAATTTATCCTATTCTATCCTGATTTAATACTCAATAACATATGAGGATAGTACAACCTTCTTGTGGCCAGTCATCTAGTAATTTTTTCATTCAGTCAATTTGTTTTTTATCATATTTTGTTGTGATGAATAGTGGAATTTTTTTAGCATTTTCATCTAAATAATAATTCATTTATTTAAATTGTTAACATTGTTATAGTAACTTCTAAAAACCCTTTTTATTTTCCATAGGTCATCTACACTGACAAGTTCGTAACAATATTTGGTTTTCTTATTAAATTCCCTTGACTTCGTGGATGTTAATTTGGATGAACCACCTTTTATGTGTTATTTTTTTCCACCTACATTAATTGATTATCTTAATTATATGGATTGTAAATGGTATGACCACAAAATATATCTATTGTCTGAGAAATTAATTTTTCACATGACAAAATTGTATTATAATTAGTTGGAAACCTTCTCTTAGAATGAAATAAATCACTTATCATTGTAATTAATATTTATAGTCTTCAAGATTGATGCAAATTTTTAATTTTGATACATAGGCATGACACCCCTTATGATTAATAATTGTCAACTATGGTTTCTTTTTTTTGTAAATACAATGAAATTTCATGTAATTTTTTTAGAAAATATTATATGGAAATATTCGTGTCTGTAGTATATAAAGGTACATGATTCCGGGGTCTGGAGATCCTGGAATGTTTTTCTCAAGTTCCTTAAGTACATTCTTTAAGAGTGTGAGTGAGTTTTTGTAACTTTTGAACCGGTGCATAGAATTGAAATCTGAGGGCACCATTGATCTCACAACACCGATATTCACATTAAGAGACGTTCACGTTGACCACAGTAGGTCAAAGGTTGTTTTTAGATTTCAGACTTTTTGTTGGAAAAAAATAAAATAAACAATCATAATTTTATGTTTGAATTTTAATCCACCCAATTTTAATTTTGTGATGGGGAGAAACAAAACCCTTGAACCCCCTCTTTAATGAGGGAGGTGACTCTTGGTTTATTTTCATATTAATTGTGCCAACATCAAAATTAATTAATGTGAAAAATCTAGTTAAATTAATAAAAAATAATTTAATAATTTGGCTCTTCTTTTGGGTTGAATTGGGGGAGTGTTGGTAAAGGGAGACTCGGGGAGAACATTGGTGAAACCCTTCCTGCAAACGATGATCATTTCTATAACGAAGAACTCCGTCGAAGGATCTCCAATGATGATCTTCTTCAATGATGATGAATCGACGTCCGTCTTTCCCTCTCCTCACCGATGTCAATGAATCTTTCAGGTAGGGATTGTCTCTTTTGTATACCCCTTACCTGTTCTTATTGTTATTCTTGATTCAAGAAAAACTATTCTGCTTGTAACCTTTCTAATGTGGAGATTGCGGGCCAAAATGACATGGCCAGAACACTCTGCAACCCTTGTGGATTTTGGTGTTCTTCGTGGCTTGTTTTTGAGTTGACCAAATTCCAACTGTGGTGGTCTTGAATCAAAGGCGACATCCCGTGACGAGTGCATGAGTCTATGGAATGAAGAAAGATCCATCGAGGTGCACCCAGTGACCCATTGAACATCAGTAGAAACCAGTGATGATGGCCTTTACCGGAAGGGCTCGGGAGCAGTAGCCATCACTTCGGCGAGCCGTGACAGCGGCGGCGGCTGGCGCTCAGACGGCCGCCTGAAGGGGTGGCAGCGTGTGTCCATGAAACCGAGCATACATGGGCCACGACACGAGGCCACAACAACGAAGGAGGGTTGGCCAGCAAGATTTCGGCCACCGGTGGTGCAGCGGTGCGTGAGCACAATGCACAGGAGGGCTGGCCATCTGGCCAGTCGGGGAGCCGAGCGGAACTCCATGTCCCTAGTGCCAGCTGCCAATGCCACATTGAACCAACTAGTTAGCCACCCTACCCAAATAGCCTTGCTGTTTGGGGTACCCAAGGGTGCCACCCTCTTGGGTGGCGGCTAGGGAGGACCCCACCATGGGGCCACCCAGCCTCAGGCCACAGCAAGCTGGGTCACGCCGGCGGACCGGGTCTGACATAGCTGGCCAGGCCGGGTTGTACCCAAGGCCAGACCTGGGTAGGGCCAGGTCAACCTGAACCGGGTCGGGTTGGCCTTGGCCGGGTCGCACCGGGTCAGTCTGAACGGGTCGAAATAGACCCGAACAAGCTTCGACCCCTTTTCACTCTTTCAGATATAACATGACTTATGGGAATCCATTTGACAAACCATTTATGGCTCTAGAAACCTAGGATCAAGATGGTCCTTTTTTGTACCCCATATGAGTTTTAGATAATGTTGGGGGTACGACTAGGTTGGATTGAACAAAAATCCAACCGTGCCCTTAGGACCAAAGGCCAATAACTTACAGATTGGGCGTCCGATTAACGCACAGTCTATTGAGTTGAGACCCCTTTTATGTGGCGGTCCTTTGGGTACTTCTTCGCGGGACTTTGTGGCAGTTGGAGTAATAACCTGTGGCATGAGAAGCGGAACCTCCCAGAATAATGTGAGATTAGTGCGGGAACCCTGTGGCTCAATGTATCATGAGAAATGGATTCTACGTGAGGTTGTGCTTGGGGAACCTATGTGGTTCTGTGTTCCAGGATCTCACATGGATCTGCTCTAGGAATCCATGTGGAACTACTATAGGATCGTATGTGGTTCTGTTGTACTACGATCATATGTGGGTCTGATGATTTAGGATCCTACGTGGGTATTCCTCTCATTAGAGTAAGATGATTTAGTAGTTACCTCAAATCATATTTACTATCATACCTTAGTTATACCTGGTGTGAGCTGAATCCTTATTTTTTGGTACACTACTTTGTGATGATTCCTTTGAGGTATTTTTCTATGTGGAATTACCTATGTTTTACTACATTTATGGTACTCACCTTCATGATATTCCTACCTTCATGGAACAGTTGAGCTTTGGGAATTGAGATGGGCCCAGTGTTTCCTCATGATTGATATGGGTATAGTTGACAACTTAGGTATATGTATGGGAATATACTTAAGTAGGGTTTCCATTTTTTTTCATGTTGTGTGGTTTGTCCTTTGTTGATTTTGGGAGACCTTATAGGGTCTCAGGGTCTCTACTGAGTATTTTCATACTCACCACTGCATGGGTTATGCCCGCTCCTTGTTGTGTTTGGTGTAGACGATGGAAAATTCTGGCTGAGGACGAGTGTACCAAGATTAGAGGTAGATTGTTGGTGGACATTAGAGGAGATGTACCACAGAGATGATTGTTTGAGATCTGTATCTACCCATTAGGTAGGATACTTGGCGGGCGTTCGCAAGAGCTGTTTTCTATTATACTTGTACTTTTTTAGATTACTTTTAACTAACAATTTTACTTGTTCTTTTCAGTGGGGACTGTATTCTAGCCTCCTTTACTTTCTGTACACACCTTTTCAACATTTTAGGTTAATTTTTGATTGTATCCTACTTTTTGATTAATTGTGTTCTTTTACAGGTTAAAAATGACATGCCTTCCCATTTTTTAGGGAATACACCTTTCGGTGCTAGTCTACATCCCATGGCCTATGGAAGGCGGGCTTGTGGTAGTCACAGTATGGTCCCAGAGGAATCAGGCATGAAAAATTGTTATCAGAGGAGTCGGTTCTACCATAGAACATTGGAATCTGATCCTTTAACAACAATAGAGTTAAGTGTTTTGAGTGTGGTTATCAGTTAGGGTATCCAGTGTGGGTGCGGCGGACGACATATCCATACACTAGGACCATAACATCTGATTTCTGACTCAGTGCACGAAAACCCTAATTGTGTGTCTGTATGAAAAGTTTTCTTTGTGAACTCTTTGAGTCATCTCACGAGGTATAACTTATTGATCGTGGAACACCTTTTTCTTTTAAGGATGCCTCCACATAGTGAGCCAGCATAGGTTCTGGGTAGAGAATGTCGTGATAGCCCACCGAGCGACGAGGCATCATTGTGGGGCCCTTTTTCAGTAGAGGCACCAGTGGAGGCACCAATGGTACTGTTACCCATTGGGAAATTGGTGCCACAAGCCCCACTAGTAGAGAGTTCACGCTGCATGAGTGCGTTTCACGAGTTCTAGTGCCACATGACACCAAGTTTCAGGGGTGAGAGGGACACATAGGTGGTTGAGGATTGGCTGTAAGCCGTGGTGGGAGTCTTCTGACTCATAGGGACTCCAACTAATACCATGGTGATCCATTCCGTCAGTCGTCTATATGTAGTATCATGTATATGGTGGAGCATGATGCTCCATGTTCACAAGGATGGGACACTTTTATAGGGAGACTTTGAGAGCATGTTTTAAGCAGTGTTTTTCCCAGTGACCCTTCGCGCAGTGCGCAAACAAGAGAATCTTCATATGCAGCAGGGCAACATAACTGTGGCTCAGTACTCAGTGAGGTTCACCGACCTCTCACACTACTCTACTGATATAGGGCAAGACCCATTCGTCAGGGCCCAGACCTTCTAGCATGGAATCTGGCGGGAGATCAGGGATTCGATGATTTCTGTCAAAATCCCAAAACATGAGGGGTGTTAGAGAAAGCCCTCTTATTTGAGAATTTTCATGCTGAACTATCACCTGTAGTGATACCCACCACTGGGCCTCACATAGCGGAGTATTCTGTAGTTGGAAGTAGATGGATGCCATAGAGGTCTAAGAGGACCAGACATACAGGTGGATGACCGCAGGATTCAGGGTCGGTGGTGCGGGGCACCCGAGACAAAGCCAGTCATGCGAGGAGCTGACAGTGTTACGCATGTGGCGGGCAGGGTCACATGGCTCATGACTACCCAACCCGTCGTACGGATGATCAGCAGATGGTCGAAGGACCGCCCAGGCAGAGATATAAGTTCGATCAAGGAGGTCCGGATGGAGTAGGCAGATGTGGTAGAGGATTTGGCCGTCCAACTGGTGGTGGGTAACGATTCAAGGTGTTATAGCCACCACCACTAGGTGGTCCACCCCGACCATAGAGAGCAGGTGGACGTGAGCCAACATAGATATAATATTTACTAATATTAAATTAATTAATTTTATTAATAAAATTTAATAAATTTTAAAATATTAAATTTATATATCTTTATGAAATCGTTTTAAATTAATATGAAACACCCAAATAAAATCAATTTAAAAATATGCATTTTTTGGAATAAAAATAATTTACTAAAATTTCATTCCTTGTAATAACCATAAAATTAAGGTGAAAATGCTTTAGTGAATACATAATATATTATATTCACTAAAACCATTAATAAATATATATTTATTTAATTTATTAAGATAAAACACATTAGTATGAATGTAATAAATTTTAAAATATGTGTTTGGATTCTATAAAATTAATTTGTACGAAAATAATGTATATTGATGATTTATTTATATTTTATTATATTATATATATTTTATAGACAAATATTATAATTTATGATATTATTAATATAATTGAATTATTTTACAGGGAATGAAATGACAGTTTACAAAATAATCCTTATTTTTTTATTCACTACAAGTGAAATCCTTTTTTAAAAGCCTTAAATATTCACCATAAGATAATATTTTCCTAATTATATCAAATACTATATTCATTGCTTGAAATAAATTTTTTAAAAAAGTATAATTTTTAATCAAAATTTCTATTTCCACAATGGAATAACAACATTTTGAATGAAAACATATTATTGAAGCACAAAATGACTAAAACATTTAGTGCTTATTTCATATCAATTAATCAACACATTTTTATTTGGTTGGACTATTATACATATATTTCCTAATGTGTATACCCATATTAATACCCTCTTCTGCAGTGGATTAATTAAAATTAGAAAATTTATATAATAATATTTCAATAATATATTGGAATAAGATTAAATCTTGATGTTTCATGTTATGAAATCCTTGGAGCACAATATTCTAAATATTTATTGTGTCATATATATGAAGATAGCGAAGAAATCATCGATTTTGTTCATATAGTTGGAGGTGATAATAAAGTAGAAATGGATTCAATAAGGTTGTTAGGATATCCAGAGAATCATTTAGATCTATGGTTGGGGTTGAATACGAATCTTAGGGTGAGCCTGTGGAAGTTTATATAGAGTATTGATTAAGGATCTCATAGAACTAATCCGTATATGTATTTTTTTAATAGTGATTAATTTCAAATCGTCTTCCTTTAGTAAAATGTTATGGTGGACCACAGATAGTAGAGTAGTGGAGTCGTTAGTTCAATTTAACTCTGATCAGGTCAAAACATCACCAAGATAGCGAGAAATGTTTTATGCATACATTGATGGGGGAATAGTGAAACACTAGTGGATTATATAATCATATATAGGTATAAATGACTTTATTTGATATAAAGGACATTTTTGGAACATTTTATTTTTAATTCATTGATTTAAACCCCTCAAAAGTTTTTATTATATGAGAAATTGTATCATTTTTTTGAAAATAGTTGTGTTTGGAGCTTAATTGTGAAAATTAAAGTATTCTCAATTTTTAAAAATTTTTCATCATTTGGTTGTTTTGGGAATTTAATTTTATATACAGATCCAATTGTAGATATTAGTATTTTCTATGAACCCTCTACATATTCCATTCAATGTCTCTAACACTTATATGTGATGAATAGACCATTTGGCAGCCCAAACAATTAATTAAAATTGGAAAATATTTTTTAGGAATGTGTTTAATATCTATCCATAAATGGATAATAACATGACCCTCAATTTTTCAAATGATATTATTCTACTTGATGATTTTATAGGACGCATTGAACCATATACATAAAAATACTACTCTTAAATTAATCACTTATAATGATATTTATGTTCTTGAAAGTAGAGGCAGTTGATGAGTAAGTTCAGACAGAAAAATATAACCTCCGTAATTATGTCAAAATATTTTATCCACATGTAAAAATATTATTATAATTTTTATGGAGAAATAATACATGAATAAAAAAATAATTTATGAATACATGTAAAAATGATTCTTCTGGGAAGGAGACCAAATTTAAGAAAACATTAGGGATACACATTCTGTAATGCACCATGTCCACCCCTTTCTCATTATATTTTAAACTCACTTTCATTTCAGGGGATGGTCTGGTTGAAGTATGGTACTATGTCGATTCATTTAAAAATTAGGAGTGGATTAATATTTATTATAATCAGGGAATTACTTTTTATTCTCTATGTGTTTGTGGGTAGTGGAGGTCAGTGATTCATTCATTTGGAGTTTTTGTTCTTCCTTGTGATCATTTCAGTTTTTGAATAATTTAGGTAATAGATTTTTGAGTGAATTAGTTCTCATTACTTATTATTTATCTCCTTGATATGTAATTTTAATTATTTTTAATCATATTTTATAATTAAAATTATTTTCTTATTGGTTAAATATATTTCACTATGGTCTCCCCACTCAACAAAACAACATCAGTTAGGTTTGACTTCTCAGTGATCTTTGGGTAATCAAAACACATTCAAAAGCAGGTAAAAACCTATAATTTAGGTCATGTAATGGTTTTTGGCCCATATAGGTTTTTACCTTTATTACATGAGTTATATATTGGATAATTAAATTTTGAATCAACTGTTGGAAATGAAGAAGTGAGTATCCAAGGGTTGATGTTTCTCAACTGCTACCTTCTTTAGTTTATTATCTTCAGTCATGTTTTCTTTGGATTTATAATTACTATCACATATCAATAGTTTAAATCTTTTTAATGTGTAATTTCTCATAGTTTGACTCATATAAAATCCCCATTTATAGTTATTACATTAAAAAACATATTAACAGAGTAATAGATTGGCAACTTAGTCTGCAACCTTCTCATCAGAAAAACTCATGGTCACCACTATATATCATTTTAAGGGGGATAATATTGATTTGTGAAATGTAAAAAAAACCATAATAATTTTAATTCCATATTTGTGGAGGATTCGTAAGTAATTTATAATTTCTACGATTTTTAACCATGTGTTTAAATTCTTAAAAAAAAGATTTTCATTGTGGTTCATTTTATGCCTGGAATTATTATAAACTATATGAGGAGCATAGAAAAGATGAATTGTTTAAGTTTCAATTACAAAAAAATTAAATTCTAATGCAACAAAAGGATTTTCTATTCTATATATTATTCATGAAGTAAAAAAAACAAATGTTAATTTTTTCAAATGAATTAAATGAAATGGATTAGCTGAAATTTAAAAAAGATTCTCAAGAATATAAAACACGTTTCAAATAAAATTTTAATGTTGATGAGACCTTTGTGAGTGAGATGAATAATACATTGGAAGTTATTTTTTAAATTTTATTAAAGAAATGGTCACTGATTCACAAATTTATGTACCATATTTAAATCCAAACTCTTTGAATAAAATTAAAATGAATTTGTCAAAAATGAAATATGATGTGAACGAACTCTATATGAAATTTATATACCCAAAAATTTATATGAATCATTGTATAAATAGGTATATAATCCTGATACCTTCATTTTTGAAGAACATTTTATGTAACATGTGTTGTATTGTAAATTAAATACAACTTTTTTTGACTAAAAAATAGAGTTGGAACATGAAATTATACAATGAGACATCTAAACTTTTGATTCATATTTTAATGAATATTATGATAGAAAATTGCTAAATTATTATCCCTTTGTATATTTAGATCCCATTTATTTTCAGTGGAATAATTTTCCGAATGAATAGGATCTAATGTTTTAAATGGACGAAATAATGGCGTAATGATTTGAGTACACTAGTTCACATGAGGATGGTGGTGAGGAGCTGATTTAAAATGAATAAATAATTTTTTAATATTAACATGATGATAATCCACATATAGATATTAACTTTCAACAACTAGTTTGGTATTTTTGTGGATAATGTCACAGGAAATTTCCAATATATTTTTTTTCCACTTCAACAACTTCATCATAACATCAAATTCATGGAGAAAAACTTGAAGAAATATATTTTTTAAACATTCTAAATGTTTTGTGAGTTGAATAAGATTAGATTGATTATATTTTTGGTTTCATGAGTAATAAACTATAAGAAAATTTATATTGGGGATTATTTTCTAGAACGGCTTGACTAGGGGTACTGAATTCCAATAAGCCACATTGTGGTTAATTCCATTCCTCTTTTCCCGCACATTTTTGGTTTCTATATCATTTAATTATATTAAATTATGAATCTATTTTACTATCGGATTCCAATTTCAGGGTTTTATAAGGATAGATTGAGGTTGTTGTTGTTCAATAAACACTATGTTTTTTATTTACTTTCCACTTTTATTCATTTATTATCTTCTTGATTTTCATTTCACATATTGACCATGCACAATGATAAAATTGTAAAACATAATTTTGGGGATAGGATCATCTTTGGTATATTATGATTTTATGTATTTTATTTTCATATTTTGTGTATTTTATTTGAAATTTTGGGTAAAAAAAATAAGTCATATTGAATGAAATATTATTTGTGAATTGGAAATTATTTTTGATGGAAGGAACCAAAGTGATTACCTAAACTAAACATAATTTATTTTTGAAATATACACTGTTATGGATTCATTCAATCAAAATTAACAAAAATAACTTTAATTTATACATTCAATAGATGAATTCAATCCAATACTGAAAATCAAATTCATGTGAGGATTTTAAATAAATTTTTTTACTTTATTCACATTCACCTACATTATTAAGTGAACCAAAGAATGATTGTTTTAACCAAAACATTTATTATTTCTATCAGAACCTTGGAGTTTTAAATAGGTAATGTTCAAATGATTATGGAAATTATTTTGAGATTTAATGACCTATATTTATTAATAATTATTTTTATTATTGTATTTCTTGAACATTTGATATTTCTGAATCTATTAGTAGTCATGTACAACCTGTTATGTTATCCGTTTTCCTAGAAAGATTTCCCTTTGCAATTGTTTCTATATGTGAAATTACATTATCTAGTAGAACATAAGTGTGAGGGTAAGAAGGCATGTTGTGTGATACCTTATTTGGTGTTGGGTTGGGTGGAAACTTATATTTTGAATATATTTTTTTGAAGATGAATTTACATTTCTGAGACATGTTCCCATGAAGAGATATTAAGGAAAATGGTGTTATGTCTTCAAGATCCCCCAATAAAATAATTTTGTGTCTATCTGGAGTTTTAAAAAAACTTGATTTTGGGAAGAAATTGGTGTGACATTACTACTAATTTTTTTATATTGTTGGATATTTATGAAAAAAATTAAGATTTTTTTAGATGATTTAAATTTAGTGAATTATTTTTAATTATTGGACTTTTGAATATTATTATTAATATTTATAAAGGAAAACGCTTAGTTGACGTGATACCCTACTATCCGAAGATCCTCATCGGTGTGATTTTAAAAAATTTAAATATATTTTATCACATGTCTGTAGTTTTATTAGAAACATTGTTAACCCCTATGGAGAGTCCTAGAACAAATCTATAAGTCCACAGTTGAGTTTAGGACAATTTTTTAACCCAAGGCATGATATAATCCTTGTTGATGCCAGGTGACGAGTTGGAGGTGTATCATGAGTGGGATGAAAATTAGAGTATATTGGTTTGATAAAATAAAACTAGTATTCCACCACCCCCACCCCATGGTGTTCATGATAGGAGGATGAAAAGACCCTCCCTCTCCCCCATTTGTGATTAATGAACCAATGGATAAATCAAGAAAACAAAGCGCTGTTAATCACATATCTTGAAGGGAAAAACATCAGTATCAAGAAAAACCAATATCCAATAACCAGTTTGACCTCGAAGCATCAGTTGTTTTCCTAAAACGAAGTTGGTTTTTTGTTTCAATCATCATCCACATTTTTATGTATCATTCTATTATTTTAGGGCCGTTATATGCATGTTAGGGACACCTCATTGAACGATCTAGGTGTTTTGGGATGAATGAGTTTGATCTGGGATGTTTGTAGGAAATTTACGACTAATTTTTTCATCTACATTGAATGTAATGAATTCAAACATGTCATGTATTTTTTTTATTTGGGAAGAATTACAATTCATAAGTACACACTATGTACTCTGAGTACACACCACGTAGTAGCACCTAGATGTGTTCCCAACCTTGTGAAAAAACAACACATAAATATGTTTTTTGGACAGTATATATCATTTCATTTAAGTACACATCATGTAGGTTTACACAAGTATACCCCATGTTTCCCGCGACATGTAAAACAACATGGAAGGTGGAGATATTAAATTACACACCATTTAATCGAAATTAAACACCATGACCATTTTCTAGTTTGGTGGTTATGTGTATTTTGTTCCATAAAAGATAGAATTGAGAATGTGAGTAGTCTTCTTTGATCATTTTTCAATATAGAAAGTGATTATGTCCATGGATTGGGCCTAGGTGTTGTGGTGTGCATATATTGTTTTGTTAGACATTGGGGTGAGCGACACCATGATCTATAGGGTTGGTTGGGTCACCCAGTTCTTTGTTCATGACATTTAGACTGACAAGGTAAAGTGGGTTCACCATGGTCTCGGATAGTGACGTTTAGGATGGATGGTTTGAGTGGGTCCCCCTAGTCAATTCTCTTTAAGGGGTTTTCAAATCACATTATCTTTATTGGATTATAACCCCTATTATTCTACATTGTGTTTGTAGAGCATGCATTTCTTCTATCTTTCAAGAGTGATTCATTTTCGTACACATCGACTATAGATTCAATGGATTTGGAAAACCTATCCACATGAGTGGCCCGACACGATCCTCACATCCCTTCATGTTACCTTGGTATGGATCATGGAATTGGTGTGCTTAATAATTACACTTGAATCCATCCCCTACCCATGATGTTCCAATAGGGGATAGATCCCTAGTGAGACCTAGGTTCTGACCCTCTAGCTATATATCAAGATCTCATCTTCCATCATTATATAGTGCCACGTTCCATTAGTAGGTTTTTATGGATTCAATGTTTACATGATCTCCTAATTCAAGAGATATACCATATGTGGTTTGTTGTATAGTCATGACCAACACTACTTGGCTGATGATCCTCTATCTAACTAATATGTTTTCTAGGATGTTAGATTGTGTTGTGGTTACCCCCAGCAGACCCTCGGTGTGAACCCCTCTCTAAGAAAGATTTGTATCATAGAGTATTGGGTATGTGATGGAACCTAACAAATCCTATGATAAATCACATAACCGAGGAGTTATGGGTTCTAGTTTTCTGTTATGGTTTGTAGTTCCCCCCTCATAATTTAGTAGGAATCCCATTTTGAGTTTGGATTTTTGCTGAGCTCTTGTGTGACGTGATTGTTGGTGACATTGGATGAGCATGTTCCCTCGAATATATTTCCTTATAATGGAAGTGTTGTCAGCTTCTTGTGATACCTAATTGAGTGGTATCTCTCTTATGTTTCATCTGGGGTTGTTTCATTGTTCTTGATGGAGTGTACCTATTGGACGAATGTCATCTTGGATGACATGCATCCTGGAGTGAGTTCTTCTAGTGGTTTCAGTTTAGATCCTCGAGTAGTAACCTATTCATGGAAATTAGTTGGAAACTCATTATGATTAGTGCTAAAGATTAGTATATATGGGGCCATTTATAGGTATCCTTCTAGAGTTGTCACATCTTGGATGACACAACATATGGGGTGAGGTCAGCAGCCTTTTTTGACGATGATAGTCTGGAGATGGACTTTCTCTTTCATTTGGTTTCCCCCTAGCTAGAACGAGTTAACTATTTCCTTTCTATCGATCCCTTTCATTTTAGGGGTTTTTGGTCACATACTGAGTATCAATATACTCCCCCACTCATGTTATTCTCACAGACTTCGTATGCCTTACAGAGAAAACAAGACATTCAATGGAGTCCCTAGAGGGCCTAGTGTAGTCGGAACAGAGTGGGCTTGACCAGATGGCTGGTATACTAGATCTTGGCTGATGAGAATTCAAGATGGTGATTTTGATAGAAATCCCATCCTTCAAGAGAGTTTTGATTCATGTATCGTTTATATTGGTGGGCCATAAATTTTCCATTTTTGTACGTCAAGTGTACACTTGTTGTGTTATATGTTTTCATGCATTTATGTATATTTTTTATATTCCTGCACTATTTCATGGAGGTATATATGGGTGAGTGTGTATAGGTGTGATAGGTTTAGGCCTCCCATGTGTTGTATATCCTTCCCAGTTCCAGAAACAATCCCTTAGCCTATAGAGGTGGGATTGGGAAGTCACGGATTGACCCCCATTATCTAGGGTCATGGTATAGTGGTATCAGATCTTGATACCACATTGATACCTCAATCATCAGTTTTGTTTGGGGTTCATAGCGACCTTATTAGGGTGATTCGAGTTCAGATTTTAGTATAGGGACTCTACTGTTGATTCAGTGGCCAATTTATCTATTCACCATGACTCTAATAACAATATTTCGACTAGGTACTTTAGGAAGCTTCTGGAAAGAAAATAATGCTACATGAATTATATATAACTAGGTGTTTGGGTTTTCTTATCCCTATTGGTTAATCTCACCATAGAGAATATTTGATCATGGTAAATCATGACCTTATTTTATGATTACTCTATGACGATAGACATATGGGTTTCAATGGCATGATTGTGGTGTTCATCCACCCATAGATGATGTTTCAATGAAGGGCACTGGTTCCGAGCCTGGACCTCTTGGTGGTCCTCATATGGTTCTGCCAACAATTTGAGTAGTAAGTTTCTCTGTAAGTGAATGACGAGGATTCGTGAAGGATGATTATGCTTCATGAGTTCTAGAGGTGGTGATCTATGAGGTTATGTGGTGATGCAGACCCCAAGGTTGCTAATGACCGGCTCGAGGAAGCCACACGTGTTTTCACATTATGAGGAATACTCCAGATCTGATAGTGGGGCTAGAGGAGAACCAATTTCATGATTAGGCTAGGTAATGGTGGAGTCTTTTTGTGTTTTTTCATGATGATGAGACACTCTCTTGGATATATTTTTAGTGGATCTTCATGTATGATTTAAACCCCTCCACATTGAGGATGGTGCATTTCCAAAGGCATCTACAGCTTTGGAAGGATAGAAAGACCATGGAAGATTACTCAGAAAGGATCAAATACCATTCATTTTACTCCATTTATATGGTACAAGATATTTTCCTCCAATAATGGACATTAGATAATGGATTTCACCGGGATATAAGGGCATTAGTTGTGCCATTGTGCCTTCCCACCTATACTGCAGTGATGAAGCTGGCCCTGCTGGTAGAGAGACTCCTGGTGGAGAAGACTCTGACCATTAGTGATTGAAACATGTATAATGAAACCCTGGAACCTATATTAATAGGTGGTATCGAATGGAATACTCACTAATCCAAGAGTTCACGACATATCGGGATGATATCGCAGGATGGGGAATAAGAGGCTCAAGGGTCACAAGCTGGTTCCGGTCAACCGCATGACATGTGGTGTTAGTCTTTCAATGGTCTGGTATATATTGTAAGAGTTTTTTGACCCAAGACACCATTGATAGGGATCCAATCGATGGAAAACATTGGGATAGGTAGTATTTTGATCACAGAGATCCACATGGAGGAATAAGTGCTGGAGGAGTAGGTATACTAGTATGAAGGGGGAGATAGTATGAGTAGTCGCACCACTACCCCTAAGTGGTCCTTTCCATGCTTATAGAGCTGTAGTCCAAGATACAGGACAACTCCCTACCATGGAGGCCATTAAAGTAGACTCTATTAGGTTGGATAAAGGTACACTCTACGCCTATCTACATTATGAAGCGGTTTTATTGCACATTTTTTGTAGGTAATATTTTCCCTTTTATTCTTACTTGGGGTTTATTCATTGTGTATATGTTTTTACCAACACGTGTGTTCTAGTTAATAATCACATCTTCTAGATGGTTTCCATTTTATTTATTTATGTGACTGGAAACACACAATGGTTTAGTATCAAGAGGGACCTACATTCCAAAGGTATGAATTCTTTGGGTTTTTTGACCTATGATACTTAAGAACTCACCTTGGTTGAGATGATGGGAGGTCAGTCCCATCACACCCTTTTAGGGGGAATTATTTCTTACTCTAGGACTCTCATTTGGATTTATGATATATTCATGAATACTTATTAATTTACAATGTATATTTTATGTTTCCCATGATATTTTTAATAAATTATTAGCTTGTGTGGAATTCAGTATCATTCATATGTATTCTAGGATCTTCAATAATGGAGAGATATATATTTATTTGATGTTCTACAACATCAAAATCCTCTCATATAATACATAGTGATTCGTTAGTTGTTTTTATGATGATACTGGTTTTTAACACACTCTGTAGGACACTCTAGAATATATTGTCATCCAGGTAGAAAAAAAGATATTTTGGTGTTAGGATCATACCCATTTATGGTATACCTACATATCTTTAAGAAAGGAATCACAACCCTCATAGTTTAGTTCCACTGAATAAGACACATAATACCATTTACAGTCATGTGATAAGAACTTTACCATGTAGTTTAATGTCATGTGGTAATGATTACTATGTAGAATGTTCCAAGTCAATTCTTGGAGTGAGATTTATGTAAAAGAATCCCAAAGAACCCAAAATGGATATGAATTTACAATATGGATTAGACCCTTCTAGGAATGTGGCCCAGGAGGAATTGGTTGATTTTTGAGTGTAGGTTTTGAACCTTGCAGAGGCTTTCTATGTATCCCACATGGATGGGAATCAAATCCCATGTACTTCAGTAAGTCTCATTGGGGAGTATATCCCTTTAAGAGAAATTGGATTGGGCTTACACTTAATGTGGATTCCATTGTAACAAGTTTCATGAGAGATGTCAAAACTCCTGGAGATTAAAGGGGGAAATAATTCATGGACTATTACCAAATAGGATGACTGAAATATGGGAATTAATATTGGACTCTTAAGGAGGATTTCCATAGAGCTCAGACCCTGAGTGAAGGATACCTATATATCCAAATTATGATGGGAATCAGTGTTCTTGTAGTTAAAAAAATGAGGTGGATTATTTGGATTTTTTAATAATCACAAATCTATAACCCCTCATGACTTATGCTCGGTGTGAGGAAAAAGTGGATGTGAGTGATTAAATAAACCACATGTTTCATCCTCTAATGATGGAAGATTTCAGGCCATCGGATAAAGAAGCCAAGGCATTAGTGGACGAGGGCGCAAAGCAATGAACCATTCAACGTGGAATGAAAGTGAAGGACAATAGGTCTATCCCAAATGGATAGGGGATTACTCTAGAAGGTATTCCCTAAAGTGGATCCCATGAGAGGAGTAAGAACATTCCATTATTGAGGGGAAATGAAAGTGTGATCCTCACTTTCCCTATTGGGAACTAGAGGCTCTGGGTCACAGAGAAGATAAGGGGAGGACACAAACCTATCCTCAAAATCCAGGACTGAGAACTTCCCAACCTAGTCTCTTGGGCACGATTACGTGTGACTATAGATATAAAGACCTAAAGACACACCACGGATCACGATTTCTCTATAAAACAAATGTGGGAAATCTATGACTATAGATATACAAACCCCAATTGGAGACACACTATGTAATGCCCTGAACCCAGTTACCCATAGTCGGTGCATTATTATATAATATTTGCACGCTACAAGAAATCATGTCTCGAATGACCGGTGAGTTTAGTATTTTGGGAAATAAGATACATAAATTGGTTCAACATTACAACATGAAATGAAATACAACACTAATATCTTCCACTAGAAACATTCATGCCACTTAGATAAGCCTGAAAGTCACTCATAACTAACTTCTTCATATCCTTGGGAAATGAAACATAAGAATGGGGTGGGCTCAAACACTTTGTAATAGTAATCAATATAGCATAAGTAAACATTAATATTAGTCATGGTGAATAATTGAAAAGATATGCCTTTACAAATAATAATCATGAATACTTTATGGCATGAATATTAGTTGAGTAATTAATGCCATACAAAAACATAGTCATGTGTATTATAATAGTCGAATAACCACATGAACCATCAATATTATTTTCATAATGAGGGAATGTGTAATTCTGGACATTCTGAAACATTTTTCAAGTCCTCAGCCAAGACTTCTAAAAACTAATAAGGCCTCAGTCGAAACCATATATCAAATTTGGAATGGCCTTAGAAAATTCCACTTCTAATTGCCTCATGAGACCTAATGATGCACCGAGGAGCAATAGCAGGCTCAACTCATAACATACTATGTCCAATACATTCCTCATATGAAAAGGATGAAACATAACATAACCATTCATATTAAAACATGTATACGAAATGTCAATACTTTAACCATATACAATGACTGGTATAAAAATAACACATCCTAGTCAAACTTATCTCAAAAAATTAATTACAATATGGAAGATTTGTAACAAAATAAATCAACTTCAAACAAGTGTAAAATTTATCAAAGGATGTTGACATAGATAAAATCAAAAGTATTTGAGATAAATATCTCTGTCTATTCTTAACTCATTTAAGAGTCACATAATTATAAAATAAAACATTTATTTTGAAAATATTCTTAAAATATTGTAAGGGAAGCTTCAAAGGTGATATTTTTGTGGAGAATAGCCACACCCACTGTATAAGTTAAAAAATATTTTTACCTTAATTTGTAAAAAGGTCATATAATTAGCTTGTTTAGAAAATGATAGAAAGACACATTTAAAAACATTTTATAGAAATTCAAAAAAGGATACTAATGAATTTAAACCATATTCTAGTAAATTGTAATAAAATATTTTTGAAATAAATTTTTAAGAAACCTCGATCGGAATGATAAAGATGTCCCGTTAGATACTTACGTAAAAACAACCTCGGATAATATAGAGATGGTAAAGTTAACCCTTACCTTGTACTTTTCATTGGTCAAGGGTACATTAACATCATGTATAATAGTTAAATCATTGATATTAAATTATAACAAAACTTCATACATAAATATGATATCATATATGGTCTTCTAATATTTCTTTGTAAATAATATTTTTGTAGTGACATTATTTAGGGTGTTGATTGATTTGTTTTCATTTATATTTTTTGTCAATTATTTAATGCTTTTTATGTATAGGATTTATTTGATTCATATCCCGAAAGGTATTATATTTTTATATATTATTTTTAATAATTAAATCAAAATTATTCTTAAATGGTTGTGATTGGGAATGAATCTCATCGCGTTCGTGGAGACGGTAATCCCTACATACGCACTAATAAAACATCCATTTTTTAAAGGAAATAAATAAAAATGATAAATAGTAATATTATTATTCCAGTATAATATAATATTTTATATATGTAAAGTATTTTCATTAACACCATCCTTTTTACTTCCATATATGGTATGAACGAGTCATATAACATTAAGGGGGTGGTAGTCCGCACTTCCACAAATGCAATTTTCGTATATATACAACATGAAAAGAATAAGGGTTTGATATAAAAGAGAATTAATGAAGATTATAGATAAAATAAAGATCATAAAGATCATATATTATTATAGTTCCATCATAATGTGAACCATAAGAGGTGGTTGTAGAAGATTGAACATTCACCATTTCCTGAGGCAATAGTTCTCCATCCACAAGAAACATTAAGTTCTATACCCATTAGATAGAGGTGTGTGTAAGTTTAGTTCAAATAATTATCAAAAAAAGACTAGTATATTGATTATACTCTTTGTTTTAATAAATAAATTATGAATGAGAGTTTAGGGGGATGGAGAAGTAAAGAAAATTAAAAGAACTTAAGAAGAGATGTTACATTCGAATCAAGTAACTCTCTTTGGATTGAACCAACCGGCTTACTTGAAGTGCCTTCTACCTAAGATAAGGATTATAAGAGGAATATATGGATTTATTTACATTAATTGTTTAGAGTTTTGATGATCCAAGTGGCTCGATAGGTGTGAGAAATGGGTTAGAGGTGATGAAATTTAATAATTGGAAGGAGGGGCTCTTTAGGAATATTTGAAAATATTTTTTTATTATATAATTATTTTCGGTTTCTAAAGGTCAAAAACTCATTAAATATGAAGATAGTGTGACTCATGTTATAAATAAAATCATAATATAATAATTGGATAGGTTATTTATATTGTTTTAATTTTTATAATCTCATTTATTTAAATAATTCATTAATGAGGTAAACACTACATCATTATTGTACCATAAATAAATTTATTTATTTGATGCATAAAAATTATATAAAAAATTAAATTAACTATGAAATCGTTTTTGATTTCAAATGAATATTTATAGTCCAACTAATAGATTATATAACCACTTGTAAAAAAATTTACTTAAAGATATTTGGTTTTGTCATTTTTGTCTTTACATTAAATTAATTAAAATAAAGTGACATTATCTCAAACTAGTGGCTTATGGGATCCCAACATCAACCCAATAAATCCCATGGTAGGATATTTATCAACCTATAGGAATAGGACACATCTTATGATAATTTTATATTATTATAATATTATTATTTTACACTTATTTACCAGATTTACCCCTTTAACCGTGGTAAATAAAATATGTACTAAAGTAAATATTCATAATTTCTAAAAATAAAAGTTATCTCTTTACACAATTTGGACCTCATGATTTAAAATATGGACCCTATTTTTCCAAATTCAAACAAAATAAGTGGAATAAATCAATTAAAAATTAATTCATGTTGTCAAAACAAAGAGCGTGTTTTTACGAAATAAGAACTATCAAAAGATTGACACTTGTTTGTGTCCAATTTCAATGTGAAATTACTTACAATGACCCAAATTACATTAAATGGTAAAAATATAATCTTATTTCACTTCATAACCATTCAAATTTATAATTTAGCATTATAAATTATTTTAATTAAAAATATTGTTTTTAAATAAAAATTATTATTTTTCACAATTCCTAAAAATATTAATGTTATCATAAAGCAAATAAAATAATGCATACTAATTTCTTTATCCCCATTATAATATAGAAGTTTATTTTGTCAATTGAATATAAAAAAGTGTCAAATACTGCATTTAAAAACGGTTATTCATTAAAAGACGGTAAAATGAAATTTTTTTAAAATATTTCTTATATCTGAAAAATTGAATTGGATCTTATATTATGTCTAAAAAATCATAATATGGATGATAATATTATATGGAGTATATAAAATTCTAAAATCATTTACTACTCTACGTATCCTCTTTTTTAATGGCTATTTTTGTTATGACATAGTGCGCTCTAACGCGGGGTTGTGTGTTGCTCAAGTAATTGAATTACATTGAAGAGAAAACATACTATGAAATCTAGGGGTGATACACGCTAATATGCCTTTACAAATGTTTTTGATAAGTCAAGAGGTTTTGGTGGAGCCTTCTACTCAGACCCTTTTAGATAAGGAATCTAGAGAAGAAGATACCTTCCAATGAATGGATTTGGAGAGTGTTTGAAAGGTGGAATGCGTAGGTCCTAAGAATAACTATGCGATGTTTTTATACCATTTAGGTGTGCCACATAGGTTCTTGGAATGACTGAAAAATACTAACACAAGGGAATTAACCCAATTCATGCTTTAGAAAGAGAATATCGGGAAGAAAAAACATGGGTGAGATTTAAATTTAAGCACACCAGGTCTCCATTGGTGTCTTAAGAAGAACCCTGCATAGGTCTCTAGGGAATAGACCTTGCATAGGTAGATTCTTCTCTATGGAATAAGGGTCCTTAATCAGATGTTTTTTATTTCAAACTCTTTATGGAATTCAATATTTTTTTAACCTAATTCATTCAGTCTCCTATCACGTTTTGGGGAGCTATGTGAGAAATTTTAGGGGACCAAGGTGAATGAGCTACACAATGGTAGCATCAAGAGTTATTCCAACCTCTTCAGTCTATAAAATCATTAGCACAAGGTTCCTATTTATAGTCTTTTAGGTTTCTGGTTAAAATAGATTATCTACATAGGTATTTGGTGTTGCTTCATAGTGTTTCTCATCAACATATTGGTTAGAAAATTATGTTTCCACATATGTCAGAGGTGTAGGAGCCTTGTGTAGTGGTTATGCATTGGTCTACACAGATAGAACCTACATTGTCTTCTTGATGCATTTTTATTCCGCATATATCCCTTAAACTATATCTCCTCCTATTCCATTTGTTTCTACTTTATTATAACCAAATTGATTCTTAATGATATTTTTCCTTTATAAAAACTAATTTCCACAAATCCCCCCTTTCTAGATTGGATTGGACTAAAAACAGGTTCTTGTCCTAAGGAAATATTATGTTGAATTGATTATGGATAATTAATTCTATACCACATAGTTCTACTGGGTAGTTATGTCGGGTAGGTTTGCAACATAGGTCGGTGGTGTAGGCCAGGATTGTTGGTTGGTGGTGCCTATAAATACCGCTATTCCATTTTTCATTTTCTTCATCGATGTTCTCAGAATTATACTATTGTTTCATATCTCATTCGTTCATCTTTCTCACAATGTTCCATCGCATAGGGCCCTTGAATTTTTCACGAGGTATTACCAATTTAGGGATAGAGCTAGGTGGAGTTACATTACCGAAGGAGTTGCGCATAATGACTTGGTCGAAGGACCTGCACTGGGTACCTTGTCGAAGAACCTACGTGGGTGACATTATCGGAGTGGATACATGGGTTATTAGCATGCCCAAATTCCAAAATTCCTTAAAGTTAATAATTTAAATTTATTATATCAATATTCTTAATTAAATGAGGAAAATTGTGAAATTCTCTTGTCTGAAATCTCTTTCTTGTTGACTTCAAATGAGGATGTTATAGTTCACCAAACTAAAATGATGAAAATTGTTGGAGCATATTATTACGAAATTTTTGATATTACCCTTCCTTAGTTGGTGAATTCCTTAATTCTATATCAATGTAAATATCCACTATTCCTTTATCTATCATTATACAGGCTTGGGATTTTTCAAGATTCCCACTTTCTAACATATAAGAATCATTTTCAAAAGGCTTGGTTTGTTCAACACCTTAACTGTAATTGTATGAATTTTACTAAAAAGGGTACACCTATTAATGAAGGAACAATACCTATTAGATGAATAATACTTCATATTGGTTGTACTCCTGATATAAAGAATCATGTATTAGAGTGTAGTCTGTATTACTATGATTCAATATTGTGTGCTTCAAAAATAGATCAATATAACTGCTAGAAGAATGATATGGACCTTATTTCTAGAGGAGGAGTCAATCCTGAATAGATGTAGGCATTCTAGGTACACAGAAGTTATTAAGAGTTCAGAAAAGAACTGATGGATATTCACATCCATGAATATTCCAGGATAAGACAAAAATATGTTTACAAAAATGACTTCATTCTTGAATTACTGAGCTGGTGGATTCTACAGCCAAATTCTTTCCACTATACGTACGATGATGTTGGAATCAGTCTATGGGATATCTAACAAATATATGGGGATCCCATTATTGGTGATATGTATGATTAATTCCTTAATCCAATAAAAACATGTATTGATACAACGATTATACACCCATTGGATCATTAATTATTCAAAATATTAAATAAATTTACAAAAGAAAAGAAATATCATCTCACTAGGTATGAAATTCATGCAAGAGTCTGGATGTAGTCACGTTTAGAACTAATGAAACAGAAGGGTCCTACTTGGAGTCATCCATCCATTTTACAAATAATATATAACATAGGTTCTTCAGGCACATACTTGACCACATTTGAGAAAGGTGACTACAAGCATTGGGGTTATAACGTTATGTATGATATAGATGCAAAGGTATGCTTAGTCAGATTCCATTCCATGTGGATAAGAATTTATATGAATCCAGTCTATGAGTGAGGTGGATGTGTAAGACCAAAGAATTTTTTTATTGCTTCCATGTTGGTATATGAGAATTATTCTGGGTTGGCTACCCATATTAGGAAGAATCTATCACACTGTATTGAATTTATACAATTGTAAGGATCTATTTTGACATAAAAGACCATTTAAACTATTGTGGGTCTTGATTACCGCACACCAATGTTCATATTTATTGGTAAATTCAGTTAGAGTTCCTAATGGTATATATACTCCATTTTTTCACAAATCCCAAAAGATTCAGCCATTGAACATGAAGCCTAATGATGTTATGAGGGAAATGAAAGCATCATGAGAATTATTCTTCTTTCCTTTTGGTAACCCAACAACTAGAACATTTCTGTATTATGGTAAGGATGAAAATTATATGCTGAGGAATTATATGATGGAATATTGCGGTAGTATGACATCCACAATGACTGATAGTGAAATCATCTATGAGTATTATTTCCCTTATGGGTTTTCTCACTAGTTCAGATGTCTTTAACAATCGAGCAATTTTCCTCCCACAAATATTAGGAATGTGGAGTACCCAACAGTAGATTCATAATTATGGATTCTGATGCCTTTAAATACATCTTAAATGTCAATTATGCAACATTCATCAGATGCATAAACTGTGTTAGAGGATAGATATTCTAAATCTTTGGCTCCTACATACCCTTGCAGTGCTTTAAAAAAAGGAATAATTTTGGTAGTGTCCCTGAAAACTATTGTATGTATAAATAATGGTGAATGGTCTACAGCCAATGAGGATGTAGAGGATTTAGAAACACTATAACATTCAAAACGTTTTGAAAATAAATCCTCCAAAAAGACCAAGGCCAATGAAAAAACACCTCCACCACCAAGATGATCTTTTCACTATCATCAAAATGATTTTACTATCCCATCTGCAGATTCTTCAAAAAAAAAGAAGGTAGGCTCAATAGTATCCCAATAAAATGGTGTTGAGTTTTCTCCACATCCAATAGCATCAAGGCTGAATTATGTGTGGCCTTTAGAAATCCAGTACATGGAAATAATGACTCAAGAACATCGGGATTCATTGGAAATTATTTGATCTGGACATTTAATAACAGATGTAGGTGTTATTTGAGAACCTTATGATTATCATCCAAATAGTAATCTGGATGATATACATGAGCATATTGTGGTGATGGAGACCTTAATATATGCAACCGATGACCATGTCCCTACCTCCAAATGGGTATTCTACCTAATGGAATGTGGGACATGGAAAAGGGTAATTGTACACCTTGAAGAGTAATGAGACATTTATATTAATACAAAGAATGTATTTCCCTTTTCTTTTGTTTCACTTCATTTCTATAATCCACCATTATTAATATCGATGTGATTTCTCGGTACAACAATATATTAGAGAATTATCATCTGGAATGGTTCTCGAGACCCCAAGATATGATCCTACATGAACCCCCATTGACACATTGGATGAATCCCTAGGGTCCCTCAAACATTCTCTTGGATGGAAGATCGTGATGGAGGTAATGGTGAAAAAAATCCCCAGTCATTACCTCAGGTCTCTACATCCAAGAGGAGTTGTATAATCTCTCCAATGTATTATGAAAGGAATCATAATAATTCATTTATATTGATCTGATGTGTAAATAAAAATTGAGTATTGTTTATGTCCTCTACTATTATGATTGGCATGACACACCTTATAGACCATGTTAACAATTTAATGGGATCTATATCCCTTTATTCTCTTAAGGGGTTACATACTGGTCCTTTTAAGACTGATAAGGATACTCTAGGGAAAGTAAAATTTCATTCTGATGAATCTGTTGTCCTAACGGATGACGTGTGAAGGTATGTGACAGAATCTGATCCTATTTCTAAAAATAGAGAATAGTATCAATGTAATATCATGTTCATTTCTTCTCAAAATAACATGTTGTTTCTAACATTATTTTCTCCATAATATTTCAGATCTATTTCCTTTGTCGAAAGACTATGTGAAAATCAAAGATGATATTCTAATGTATCTAGAAGGTTGGAGCAAGGATTCTAGACAACCTTGGGCCTGTACAAGTGTCAATACTAATTCAACACAACATGATGACATTGCACCAGCTAAAGAGCTGATGGAAGAAAATGTCAGTGAATCCAATTTGGACCTTGATTAATAATTTTTGGATACCTTAATTGGTGAGGATTCTATTACATACAAATCCATAAACATTGAAATAATGGATTATCATAATCTAGAAATTGATATTCCATGTTCCATCATAGAGTTTAGGGATTTCAATGAAGAATTGAAAGGACATAAGTTATTATTATTGAAATTTTCTTACAAAATTTTTCATTTATATGAGATTTCATATCAAATCCCAATTCAAACAGTATTCTTTGTAGATAATGTTGCAATGGACCTTCAAGAACAGATAATCCCACTTCATCTTTCTTTCATCGACATCTGAGAAGTACCAACTTAGAATCCAGCATTGGGAGATACTCTAAAACCTATGGTTATGATGACTAGTCATGCTCAGAAGAATGATCCCTCCATGAAGTTCTTGCTCAATATACTGAAGGTAGGAATACACTGGAGGAATCTACTCAAGTAACTGACATATTATTGGGTAAATATCATTAAACATATAGACCATTCTTTTGATTTTGGTACACCCTTAGAGCTAATATCCATTTTACATTATCATATATTACATGATGAAACTCCAGAATTGGATTAAAAAAACAATAGAAGATGAAGCATCCACTTATTTAGAAGGAGAAGATAGATGAAACTCTAAGAGTGATCTGATTTGATATTATGGTCCACCTTATGGTACTTATTCCAATAAACACATAGAACTATATTTTTTCCTTTTTATTATGTAGAAATTCATGGCAAAGCATTTGGAATATAATTTCCACGAAGCCATTGGTTGAGCTACCGTAATATTTTGGATAACTCTTAGTACTATTTAGCATAATGGGATTTTTTGGATTTTATTATCACTGAGTTTACAATGTGGTGAAAGGGAAAACTCACAAATGGGAGAAAGAAAAAAAATTGCAACATGATCATTCAAAGGTCAAACTACTCGCCAATGTTTTGAGTTTTTTAGCTGTAGTGTCCACGGTAGAATCCAATTATAGAAAAGAGTTTAGGGAATTCGATCAGATAACTAAGGAGAAAATAATGGAAATGTTGCATCTTGAAAAATAAATAGATATTATTCAAAATAAGCTTTATATATTGAAATAAATAATCATGAGAAGCCCAATTTTAAGGTGTAACTTCCCTTTCATCTACCGAAGGTGTACTATGTCAATAAGAGGTGGACAAACATACTCAATTGACTGAGCATCAGTAATTGATTGATAGGGACCTAAAGGCTATTCAGAATGTAAATAATATTGCAGAATGATTTTTGTCATATCTAATTTAGAGACTCCATCCCATGGATGTTCCTCATATTTTTCATATAAATAAAAAGGGCCTTGTCTATAATTACATATATTTCTTCAACCCCACATTCATTCTATAATTTCAATATCAAAGGTGACTTTCGTAACATGACACCACTATGTCAGATAATCATAATTACATTAATAGGGATGGGGCGTAATACCTTTTACCTAATCCAAGAGGTATAGTGAGCATTTTTTGGCTATTAATAGGGTTGTATGATCAATCCTATAAACCGCATGCCTTTTTTATCATCACCCAAAATATTTGGAACATAGCGGGATAACATTGGATTTTTTTAGGCATTCCCATTTGCAATTTTAGACAAAATATATTTTCATTTTACTAATTAATTTCTCCATTTTTCCGCAACCATATAGAGTATAGATATAGAGCGTTGAGACTCAAATTTTTTTCCAGAATTTACTTAACATATTATTAATCCGGTGAGTATAATGCCTTCTAAGGGATGTTTAAATTCATTGAAAATGGACTAATAATGCTAATGTTTATGGACAAATATCATTGAAAGTGAATTTAAGAATAATAACCCAAACAAAGCTATATGGAATGAAAGGTCACAATTTATATTAGATACATCCAAATGAAATCATGAGTCATGTTTTTTTGGTTTCAAAATATAAAATTTGAAGTATGTGAATATATGAGGTATCTTCCAAGAATGACGTTACCACTATTTGACAAACCCATTTTGGGGGATTTATTATGGAAGGCCAGTTATGACATTTTCTACATAGTTAAATAGTAGCATCCTTTGGCTGGAAGCCTCATTATGTGAGTAGATGATGCAATGCCAGTTTGTGCATGTTCTGTGTTGTAAAGAAAATGCATTCCAAAGAATTAGGACGTTCTATTACTTATAGATAAATTTTTTTGAAATTTGAATATCTCAGAACCATAGTGGTTGGAGTTTCCAAGGATAAGTGTCAAATAATAAAAGTGGAATTTCTGCTAATATAGGCCCGGAATGATAATCCATTACTACATGAATTTGGTGTGTTAAGGAAGGAACATTTTCCAGAGAGGGGATTTCTAATATTTTTCTATGTAGATTAAATTCAATAACAAGTACATTATGTTTGAATTTTTATCTTATGCTACAAGGACATTATGTTGTGTAGTATTAGGTTATGTAGCATGGTCATTAAGCGATTTTTTATAACATTTTATGAAGTTTCATGTAATGTAGTAACGACATTAGGGGGGATTTAATTTATGGTATTTAGATCTGACCAATGATTTTATGATTCTTCGATTTTATTTGATTTTTTTTTTCAAAATGTGAAACCAAATTCAAGTACAGAAAGAATGAATTGTAAATAATTATTTGGGAATTTTTAGATCATAATAATGATATGGGTAGAGAGGTAACGAAATTAGAGGTAGTCTTTACCATGAATGAAGTTACTGTTATATGGAAAACCCATTGCAAGATCTATATTATGGAGGGAAAAATAGGGCATGTGATGCATATCTAAATAGTGGAATATTTTTGCTGAGAAGACATTTTTATTGGTGACTTATGTAAGGCCACCTTTGGAAACATATATCATAGTTAGTTAAAATTGCTATTAGGTATTAGAAATTATTTATATAAAAGCTGTTGAAATTTTCTAGAGATTTGGATTTTCCAAAGTACAATGTTTATTTTATGGAGAAAAGTACTTGACCACAAAAATAGTATTTCCATTCAAGATTTATAATTAAATTGGGGTATAGAATTCTTATTAATGTATGATCCAAAAATAGTTAATATGGTGACTATAGTTTTTTCGGTCATAAAACTATGACGACAATATTTTGGAAACATTGAATGATATGTGATCAAATGAACCATAGTTATTTCATTATGATTTGAACCATTGAAGGGGATAGAGGTAAACCATGGTCTTGGATACTTTTAGGTTAGGATAAAAGATATGGGACAAATATGAAATGGTTGATTGCTTTAAAATATGGGTTCCTGTATACTTTCATGATAGAATTATGGGTACAGAATATGCTTCCCCAAATAATGAAGTTACGTTTGTATAAAAAAATATTATGGGGAGATATTATATAGGACCAATTGGGGCTTGTATGATATAGAAAAATAGTGACATATTTTTGTAGATAGGCCCAATAAATGGAAATCTTATGCAAGTCCACCAAGGGAAACATGCATCATTATAATAAGAGAAAGCTCCCAGGTTTCAGACATCCTTCTCCATTAATGAATGAAATATTATCAAGATACAAATGTATTCAATATTAATATTATGAAATGTGAAATGGGTAATTTCCAATGCATAACCTAAACATTTGGGTAAACATTATTTATGCGTTTGGAGTCCCTTTTAGAGACCTGACTCATATGCATAATGGGGATATATTGTATGTACTTAGTGGGATTTCTATGAAGATGACACAAAATAATGGTCTCTAATATTATTTTTTATTGTATACAAAAGATAGGTAATTTTATTTTATCTCATGGATTTGACTAAAATTTAAGTCCTTTTTTACTACATATCTTAATGGGATGAGAATCAAGACTTATTTAGTTCTTTAATGTACATGATTTTTATCATCAAGTGGTGAGGAAATATTGTTAACTAATGTGAAATGACATGGAAATTGCGGTCAAATCATGTTCATAACCCAATCATCACTATTTTATCTTGTTGGATAAAGAATTAATCCAAAAATATTTCATGAGATATTCCATCAAAATTAATTTTTTTTATTATGCCATTTTAGGAAAAATGGAAAAACCAGACTACACTAGCAGTTCACCACTACGTTCTGAAATAACATTCAAAATAGTTAAACACAAGGCTAATATTACATAACTCAGCTACTCTGTAATGTTCCCAGTGCATCATACCAACCTGGAGGTCAGGATCCTCTCTAATATGCTCTTCAAGGTGGGTAATCATCGTTTACATTGTTTGAACTAATTACCCTGAGTTTATTCAATGTTGATTTTATCATCGGGCTAGTATTTTATCTTGTTTATCCAGCCACACTTCTTGATCCTCTGTGGCATCAACTTGAAGCCTTCGTTGATAAATTCTATTGAGCTCCTCTTCTGAAACATTGGGATGTATAGCTTGCTTCAACATTTCCTCCTTGGAGTGCAGGATAAGTTTCAAACAATCCTCATCCTCCAATTCTTTGTCTCTAATTAGGCTACTTGGAATTTCATGTTCCCCTTCTTGTATGGTTGTGCATTCTTTATTCCTTCCCTTCTTGGCCAACCTAGTCTCCATTGGTTGGGGAAGATGAGAATAATCCTCATGCCCCTTATACTTCTTCCCCTGAACCACAATGCATTTTCTTGAAACTCTAATGTCTTTTTACCTTTCTTCCATCGAGGGTTGTCAGAACCATTCCCTTTACACCGGTCCCTAATACCCACTGAAGAAAGGCTATAGTGCTCATCAGCTGAAGACTCATCCTCCTGAGACAATGGAGGCTCATGAACATCCAAGCCATCAAAATAATTCCCCCACTGTAACTGTGTTCCTTCATTGCAGTGACTCAGCTTACATATTATATTATAATTATTTTCCTTTTTATCCAAGCATTTTCATTTCCTCTAGACCCAGCCATCAGATGGGAAGCACCGAGGGATTTTGGATCTATGTGCTTCAAGTCATTCACTTTGGAAAACTCCTATTTTCCACTGAATGATATGGCAGCTGACAAAAAATATATCCTCTAAAGCAATACTGATCTTGTGGATTGCTCATATCCACAACCCATGAAATGTGTTTTCTTGTTAGTGTCCACCCAACCTCTATGTTGGGATCTTCCAAGACCTTGAACCCCACTTCCTAACAATCTACCCTCACCTTCCTCGGTCGAGAGAGATGAATCTGAAGGGTTCCCCCTATCCACTACTAAGTTACTTTCCACGCCAACACCATAAACACGTACATCTTGCTTGAGCCAAAAACAAATATCAGCCACCCTCAGGCATGCCTCTTTGTGCTACCTAGACTTCACCGTCCTTGTTGAAATTAGCGGAGGCCACGGCTTCTACTCCTACCAAGAACTGGCCTCTAATGCATTTGAATTTTGGAGAATGGACAAAGCCATCTCCTCCAGAACCTCCCTATGAGCCCCCTAATGCTCCACAAAAATCTCAACACCATGTGACTATTGTTCAACCACTGGAACCACCTACTCCCCCGATGCCATGTCCAGGTTCGCACGATGACCCCCAAAGGCCACATGTCCAATCCTGAAACATCCCGGATAGAATGCATGCCACGAATCAAACACCACTTGCTGCATCCACCATAGATCTTCTCCAACCGATGTCCACAACCTCTCAGTTAAAGGTTTTGAAACATCAACCTCAAAACATGCGCGGGGCAGGATAGGATGATAAACTGAAGTGGTTTTATCAACCTAACACCAAAAATGACCAACTAAATTCCAATGCATACAAATGATAGAAGGGTTCTGGAAATGTAGAGGCAAATCCAGAAAACTAACTCATACAACAGCTGAAGGAAGATCGCGATTCAAGTTGAAATCAAACAACCAACGCAGGAGGAAGAAGCCACACCCATAGAATACCTAAGGAGCGCTAGACCAGGTGAAGAAAAAATACTCCTCTAATGTGATGCGAACCATCAATTGACACTGGTCGATCAGACCCACCACCACTCGGTTTTGAAGCCCCAAAGAATCAAATACAAATCTATAGAAAGCATCCATCGATGGACGACAACCTCTGAATCGAGCCACCAGCGTCGATCTATGGAGATCTGTAGCTGCATTGATCTCCTTAAGTGAGACCACAAGATGAGTTGAACCTTCGTGGATATCAGGAACCTTAGGGATAAGATTGTATGATGATCAAACCATGTATTCTTGATGAGTTAACAACATAGATTTGGTTCATATACAGGATAAAAATTGGAAATAAATTTCTTTATCATTGTGACTGGGACCAAGATTAGATATCTAGATGTCACTACATATCTCATTAGACTTTATAATCAAGCCATTCCTAGGTCTTGAAAATTGTACTCCCTATACAGATTGGAATTATAAACAAAAGGAATAGGGGAATTATTATTTTTCTGTGGCTTGGCCAAAAATAACATATCTGGGCTTCCCTACATATCCATTAAAATTAGAATCAATACATACATATTTTTAGAAGAACCATGATATTTAACATCTTGTGGAAAAGACATAAGCCAATTGATGTGAATTAAACGTTGTGGCTAGACCAAGGGATAATACCCAGGTGTTACCATGTATCTTGTGAGGGGAAAGAATCAAGCCAAACATAGTTCATGACATGGGGTCCCTATAGAGATATATTAAATAAATATAGAGAAATAGTGCTCATGTACTGTTAAGGAGTATCAATAATGTGGGTAATTATTGCATATAGAAGATAATAATTTTTTAATGAAAGACATGGAATTCCAATTTGTGGTACCTTGAGGATTTCTAAACATCAAATGAGGTGATGTCAACCATAAGATTAATGTTCTGTAGTGAGGAAAAATAATTTCATACAATTTAACATCATGTGACCAGAACAAAGATGTTACGCATTTTAACTTTGTGCATAATGGATGGATAAATATTCAATGTAGTTTAATGTCTATCAATTATGGAATTACATTGTGCTATTATACAAAGTACTTCTTCAAAAATCATGCATTGGTTCAAGTTGTAATAATTTCCCCATCTATTGAGAATAGAGAATAAGCTCTATTAGAGTTGACCTTATGTATGGATTAAGTTCCTTCCCACAATGGAATAATATTTAGAGGCTTCATTCCTGGTATCATTAGGGCCATGACTACAAAAAGAAATTATCGTTCATGAAATGATCTAGGAGAACATTGTTGTTAAAATCTAATTCTATTCTATTCTGATAGACTTCCAAATTAAGCAAGGTATGAAATATAATTTCATTTAACTTTTCCAAATCATTGAATTTCTTTTAATACCATTCATCTATAGATAAATGTTCATAGATGGAAACTCATATTGAATTCAATTTAATTTCAATAGGTATAACTACACCTTTCCCATACCCCAAAAAACATAGGGTTGACAATGTTGTAGTACATGTAGTCATCCGTTAAGCCAACAAAGACTACAAGGTCATATCAATCCAATGCTTTTTATCATTATCCACAATAGTTTGGAGTATATTTGATAGGGTCTTGTTGAATTCCACTATCTATCCATTGGCTATTCCATGGTATCAAGATGAATTGATATATTTGATATTATTCTCCTAATATATAATCGTTAACTCAACAGAACAAAAATTGGTGTTTTTGTTACCAATATGGTATGAGTGACACCAAATCTAGTAATGTTGTTATCTTTGACAAAGCTACCAATTTTTTTTGCCCTTAATTCAATGAGAGGTATTACCTCTCCCTATTTAAAGAATAAATAGGCTAGAGTAAGTATATACCTAAAATTCTTAACCAAAGGTAGTGGAATGAGTCCAACTACATCCATTTCCCAGGTAGAAAATGGCAAGGATTATTTATCTATTTAAAAAAACTAACAGGGTTGATGAATGAAGTTAAATGCATTTGGAAGAGATGGAACTTCCTAGTGAAATCTATGCAATATTTTTTCATCGAAGGCCAAAAGTATCAAATCCATCAAATTTGATCTGAAATACTTTGCCCAGACTAGTGAGAACCAAAAGCTAATGTATTTACTTCATTCATGACAACTGCAGTTTCATCTCTATTAACAAATTTGAGAATAATTAAATTGATGAATCATCTATAAATGATATTTTTGTTATCTGGGCCATCATAAAGAATGAAATTAACTTCTTATCACCATATCTGTTCTCCTTTAATTTTATCTGGTAAAAGTACACATTTATGAGATATTCTATAATAGGTTTCATCCATTCTATGGTAAGACCATATGGCTCAAGAATATTTCCAATTTATTTGATTTCCTATGTTATTATTTGAATAAAATGCGAAACCACTCAATAATGAGCATTTCTAATGATCGTTTTTTCCTAATTTGGATCTTCATAGGATGTGGCTGCATTTTCCAATGCATCATATTGGAAATTTTATGATCACGGTACATAAGAAAATGTTGGATATGAGATAAATTCTTCCATTAACTATCATACATAATCACATATGGGAATTAGAACTTTTTTTAATTGTGTAATCCACATGGATTTTTTGGATTACCAATTCTAAATCACCTTTTACCTAGAGGTAATCCACTGGAACATGGAGTTCTAATTTCATGCATGAAATGGGAGTTAGATATTCTGCCTCATATTTAGTACCACCTTCTGATAATAAAAAGTAATATGGAAACATTTACTTCTCTATGAAGATAAACACAATTACTAACACAACATTGTTTAATTTAGGTGTTTTCATTATCATCCATGTTGTACTTCTAGAAGGACCCTCAAAATAAATTTCCCATATATAGGGACATTCTTAAATAGAGAAGATTTATTCATTTGGAAATTCAGTATGCAATGATGTATCTTTTGGAGATGGGTACTCAGCAAGGATGTCTATGAAAACATTTCCTTGTACAACTTTAGGAGGAAAAAGTTTAATATAAAACTGTTTCAGAATAAACACACATCGTTCAAGATGTTCAGTAAGCCTAAGAATACTAAGGATAAATTTTAGTGGATTATTTTGAGATACCAAGTGGACCAAATGATGTTTAATTTAGTGTATTAATTTATTAACATCATTTATTAATTCTTGGTATCATTACCTAATATGAAAATATCATATCTCTATATTGAGCATGGTCTGATTGAGATAGTAATGGCTATTTTCAATCCTAGTTTGGTATTATTCTGGAAGGAATGTGCCTAATGATCCTTCTAAGGATATCAAAAAAACTATAATAGGCTTTCCTTCAATAGGGGGCATCAACATTGGAGGGCTGAATATGTATTTCTTGAGGGCTTCAAATGATTCTTTGCATCAATTGGTCCATTCATATGTGACGCCCTTCTTCAAAAATTTGGAGAATGGAAAATAATTTCCTTCCAAATTGGCTATGAAGCACAAGATATTGACAATCTGTTCTTGAATTCTACTCAATTAATTCAGATTTCATGGAGGTAACATTCTGAGGACAGCCTGAGTCATCTCATGATCAACATCAATGCCATGTTGGCATAAAAAACAGAAAACATTTATACTGGTTATCGTGAGAGAACATCTTCGGGATTTTATTTTAAAATTATGATTTCCAAATAATGATAAATATGGTCTCCAGATAAGCTAATAGATCATAATGTTATCTGGAATTAACCACTAAATCATCCACATTGAATTCAATAAATTTACTTAATAAAGGATTGAAAATGTGTTGCATTTCTTGTTCATATGTTGCACCAATATTCATCAAACCAATGTGCATTACTCAATAGTAATATATTCTATAACAGGATATAAAATCTGTAGATTACCCATTTAATGGGGAAGTTCAAATTTGGCTATACCGAGAGTAGCCATCCATGAAAGATAAACCTTCATACCTAGCTATTGTATCAATAAAAAGATTTTTGATTGGAACCATAAAATCATCTTTGGGAAAATGCTGGTAGAGATCCCTAAAATCAATGGATATAATTATATTCCAATTCTAATTTTTCACTGGGACAATATTGTCAAGACATTTGTGTTCTTTTATTTCCCAGATAATGTTAGATTTCGTATGCTTTTCGACATAAACCTAAATTTTGTATGTATGATTTGGGAGCGTTCATCTTGATTCCTGCTTAAATCCTTGATTCTCTTCTAGAAAGCCCAAATGAGGGTGGCCACATTGTGGTAAAGTCCTATAATTTCTATATAGATCCATGAAAACACATATTTTTTTTATTATAAATTAAGTATACACCATATTTCTATGAAATTCATGGGCACATTAATTATTTTGGGACATGGATTATAAAATGTATTAAAATTTATTTTTCTAGGCTCATCCGCAGTGGGGGAGATGCCTTCCACAGATTATAGAAGGTGTCCTTGAGGTCTTAATCCTCTTTATATTCCTCAAACCTTGCATCTTCTATCAATGCATGAAGGTTAGGTGATGAAAAATATTTTTAGAGCAAGGAGGTGTCAGTATTTGGACATCCTGGAAAAGAGGCAACCATTTATGACCCTACTGATGATAGAGGGTCTTCCTAGAGCATTGATGGGATAATGATGGATTGGGAATCAACACCCCTATCATTTTCCATTAACATGATGTATTCTTTCAACCTAGTGAATGAAGTAGAAATTTTCTGATGATGAGGGGATTGAATCAAGACAAATCTAATTCGGCTTCCATTACTATTTGGTAAATCAATTATTTCTATGATGTTGTTAGCATCAATTATCACAAACGATAGTATGGAATCCACTGAACAAGTGCATGGATTTTGGTATACCATTACAATTTTATTGATAGGCATCATGTAATCTATATTGAGATTCTTGAATGGGTTAGCTGGGATATTTTCTATACCATTCAAATAATTCATTATTATTTTGTCATTTTTTCACAATCCATGATCCCATGGTGTGATAGAGATCTTATAAAAAAATATTGAGAGTCAGAAGTTTTGAATAGGGATTTTTCACCCTGAAATGACCAAATTAGACAATTCAGGTGAAATTTGTTATATTGGTGGTTTAATGAAATAATGTGTACATGTTGATTTTTCCAAGGTCTTCCAAAAAAAATGTTGGAAGTTCTGTCCTACTATAAAACAATGATATTTTGATTATATATATGATCCAAAAACTGTCTTCTAAGTGTAATCTAACCTAGAGGTTCTTTTTCACTCTTTTCATAAACTTCCAACATTATAGTGGAGGGAGATAAGTCGGATTTAGTGAGACCAAACAGATGAAGTGTATAGATTGGAATGAGGATGATTCTATAACCATTATCAATGAAGGAACATCGGATGTCAAAATCATTAAACATTAAAAATTAATACAAAGTTTTGATGTGTCTATGTAAAACATCATCCTCATCATGGTCTATGAAATATATTAGTACAATGACATTCTGTAGGATTATTCTCTATACTGTAGACCTTAGTATTAGAAACCTCAGTTTCAACCTCTTTTGGACTTTACAATGCCTCAATATGTGCTTCTTGAGGATCTTTGGACAAATACAGAGAATCTAGGATTGAAAACATGGAATTTAATTGGGCCAGTTGCTTCAAAACATCTTATATATTGTCCTAATGTCGATTTTTTTCTATCATGGAGATGTGTTTTTCTAGATGTGTTGGATTTTGGTGGTTATTATCTAGATATACCATGTTTTGGGGTAAAAGTTATAAATACTTCTTCTTTTGGAGGATTATGATGAATAGGTATACTAAACTTTTATGAAAGTGGTGATGGATCCTTTAATAGGTCTTCCATGATAAGCATATTGGGGTTTACCCTGTCATGTTTTGGAGAGTTCTCGTGTTCTTTATGAGCCTGCTGAAGGGATATCAACCAAGTTTATACTATATAAATGGTTTGGGAATGGGTATATTTAAAATAATGGCTTCCAACACCCCCATTTCATCCATTGTATCCTCAACCTTGACAACCATTTCCCCTAGTACCCCAATAAAATATAGTAAATACAAGTTCATTATCAGAATAATCATTTTCATAGGGTTTTATTAAGGGGATAATGTTAACATAATTGATGATAAAATCCTCATCAGATAAAGATTCCATATGATAGGTAAATTTTTATATTTTCACTTGGCTGGGTGGTTCCAATTATTTTGAGATATATGTAATGAAATCTTCTAATGTCAATGAACACTTTGGACTTAACACGAGATCAACTTCTTCTAAATTATCTTTATCCTTTTTAATACGTCCCTATCCTGATAATTTTCATCTAGAGAACTGATCATTTGATGAATATGTCTTGGTTACAATAGAATTTACATGAGGTATAGTTGGTTTTTGTAAATTGTGTTATTAGAATGGAAAGATTTTGATTCATATTTTTCCTAACCATCCAATTATCAAACATCTACACATTCATTCTTTTGACATTATTTCATTCACCTTCTTCCTCTGGATTGGTAACCATAACACGTGATACATTGGGCAATGAAAATTTTAATTTCACTTGTCTAGAGTCCACCAAATTTTATAGGAGATCTTTTAAATCAAAAGAAAACTCTTTTCGGTGTTGTCACAAGATTTTATGGAACAGATATTTGTTTGGTAGGTACACATATCATTCATAGTGTAGTTTCTTGGGCCTTGATAATTGGATTAATTTGTCTTCCATGGATAAAATAATGTAACCAGGAACTGATTCATTCTGAAAAGAATAGACTTTGTTGTTTAAGTCCTCAAATTACCACATCCTTTGATCTTTTTTATCATGTTGAAAAGGAGATCGTTGTTGATGATGCTCGGTATGAGGATCCCTATCGTATGATGATGGATTTTATGTAGAAGTAGGTATACATGTTTTCTTGAGTGTAACTGTGAAATCCCATTCTATTACTTTTATCTTTATTAGATCTAATTGGATTGTAAGAGACATATATTTTGTTTCGGTGATGTAAATCTCCAATTTTTGTGAGATTGAAGAAAGGTATCTAAATCCTTCTATGTATTTCATAGGGATTAGTGTTGTCCATAACTCATCACAGAAATTTACTACACATATTTGAAGTGACTAATATTGAGGGAGTGGTAGGTTTATGAAATATATTACTCCATTCCATCGATCAATAAAATTTTAAACACTTTCCATATCCATTTTTTTTAATTTCTTAGATTAAAAATAGTTGCATTATATATTTTTTAGTTGAATTAGAAATGTAATTTCTGAAGGAGGTCTTCCCATCTAGTAAATTATTGGAACTGAAAACATGAAAACCTAAAATATCCTGGCACATGTAGTGATTACACAAAAAAAATTTCTTTGTGGCTTCTTTTTATCGAGGGGGTCCCATTATGGGATAACATTGTGACATGGAATAAGTCATGTGTTTTTTTGGATCCCCTGAAACGTTAAAGATTGGAAAAGAAGTATTCAAAAATTTTGGTGGGGGATGAATTGGATTTTACCATTTAGGGTAAGCCTTATTTTCTAGTTGTACTACTGTTCTATATTCTTATATTACTTCCAATAAAGTTTTTAATGACTCAATTTTATTCATAATATTTTGGGAAACATCGGGCTCTGAAGATAATTTAACAGGTGATGCATTTAGAGCCTAAACAGGTGCGATGGCTGGAATTAATGACATTTACTAACACATAATGATTTGGTTTAATTCTATTAGTATCTTTGTAAGATCACCATCTTATTAATCCTCCATGATAATTTTTTCTTATATTTTTTGGATTCGTAGGGATTTTTTGATAGACAATATTCCGAAGGGAATCATCTGATAGATCAGTAATGTGATCACATCGTAACCTCTTTCCTAATCGAGAGAAAACATACTTCTGGTGAGGAGGGGATTGTGGCTGTGTAAAATCCCCCACTATTAAAGGCTTGTGTAGTTCATGTAATTCATCATAAACCCTTCATTATCTTTTTACGAACTCCAAATGTTAGGTTAAAAATCCCTTTTCCCTATGGGATGGGGTGGTTCATGAACCGCTATAGCGATTCCAGTGCAACTACACTTCTAATTTTATAAATTCTGGTCCAAACATTAGATTTTGGCATTATCCTAAACCAACATAAATCACATATTTTAGAATAACATTGTTCTATTTAAGAAATTTTATTCATCTGATTGATGACATCCACTAAATAAGAACTCTGTCATTGTTCTCAGACACATGGTGCAATTGTATCTCAACAACTTTCTCCCTTTCAACCTGACATTAGTGAAAACCAATCTATGAATTTTTTGTAGGAAATCTCATTAGTTATGAACAAATGTTTTTGTTGTCTCAGGTCTGGGGTAATATAATTGCATGGGTCCACTTTTGGATTTCTTTGTGTATTTTAAAGTGTAGTTAAATAAAATGCTCTATCAGCTCCCCATCCTCTAATATGAACACCATATGTGGCTTCAATGATAAATTATCGCAATACCACATATAAATTGATTCATGCACATTAAAGGTCCTCTTATTACATTTTGATCTTTGGATGTTGGGAATCATGGAGAGATTCCATTTCAATTTGACGCATCAACCCATCTATAACATTTTCATGACTTTGATACCCATCATATGGTAATATTTTTATTTTCAAATGATGAAGATTCATCCATATGTTGATGTAGATATCATCAAGGAAATATTCTTTCTTCATTTCTAGAATGTTGTATTGATAAGTTCCCAAAGATAAAAACATGACTGGAATTTACCCCTTTGCCATTTGTTTTCTTATATTGAACATATCCACTTCATCTTTTTATAGTGGTCTATCAACTTGGTCCGACCAAAGTGGATGCTTCTCAATTTCATTATAAATACAAATGGGATAAATTAGTTTCCTCTAAAATATTAGATAAAAAATGACCAAAGGGTGATTAAGAGAATGATTGTCACTGTGGGATACTTTCTAGAGGATACATTATTTCACCTTTTAGTAATAAGGCATATCACAAGACTAGCCTAAAATTTTCTAGTGCCTCTAGATAAGAGGGATTTTTCATCACTACATTGTTTGTTATAGAATTTTCATGACAATTAAAAATGATAAATTAGAGAGTAATTTCACATTAAATTAACTCATAAAAAAGAATACCATGGTGGTTTACATCAATGGATAAATCCACTTTCTCCCTGGACTTATGGCCACACTGAGGGCTGTTGTGGATCTCATCCAGAAATTGATTCTATAGATTGACCAAAATTTCATGAAGCAAGCATTCATGAAGAAGTGTTTCATTAATAACATCATAATTACTATTAATAATTTCATAATTTATTAATGATAGGGAATTATATTTTGCTGCAATAAATAACTGTCTGAGCGATTTCAGAACTACTACATTAACAGGGGCATATTGCAGATTCGCTCTAGATTATACAACTATTCTTGTGAGACATCTTCATAGATACTCTCTTACACGTCATTGGTTTGAAATTCTAGGAGTAGTGGTAATAATTAGAAGCTTTTTGTGCCTTATATTTGAGTATCCATCAGAATAGTCCAAAATTTCATATGGGAATGATCATATATGCTCGATTCGATTATTGTTATGATATGGGGAGTATGCCTCATAATCCCCCATGAACAAGAAAAGAGATGTACATCTACTCCGTAATGGAATGGTGATGAGTCAACTCATGTGTGGGGAAAAAATTATATGTCAGTCTCAGGGGAACGAATGATGTTTCTATTATGATATTCTAGGAAACTTCAAGGATATGAGAATGAATTATTGTATTCTCTTTAACCATTACCAAAATGTATTTGGTGACTTCAGCAGTTAGAATGGGAATATATTCCCATTCTATATGCAGAGTAGTTTTTTGTATATTCTTCTTTCCACCGTTACCTATTTGTGGATAATAATATTAATCATGTATAGGTTAGAGAGTTAATTATTCCCTAGGTTTTTTATTAGAGATTTCAGATTGACTCCTCTGAGAGCTACCAAACGATATTATTGGAATGACATATATATAATGGTAGGTGTATGTCCCTACTTTTTTTACCACCACGAATGGTTGATAGACTTCATTCAATGATGATAGATGATAATCCTAATAGGCTTGGTGAGTGAAGGCTAGTGCAAGTCCCTACATACAATTTCCAACCACATTTGGGTGACGAGGTTCCATGAAATATGGTATACGAGTCTACTAGTTGGAGGAGTAATGGTTGACTGGTGTATGATCCCTTTATCAATTTTAAAAAAAATTGGATTGGTATACTTCCCCATAGGTTGAAAAGGTTGGAACCTTCTCCCTGTTGGCCGGGTATTTTCCCAGGTTGTTTGTCCTGCATGCCCGGGTCTAAGGGACCTTGGCTGGATAGCCAAAGATTAAACCCACATCATGATATGTGAAATGTACAATGCGGCGTTGGAGATAGTGATTGTTAATAGGGGCCTTTATTAAGGACCCATGTGTCTTCATGACAAGGCCATGGGTGGCTTCTTGGTCAACCTCTCTCGAATATGTGAGGGATTGGTGGTAGTAGTCTAGTGATAAACTCCAAAAATGTTTAAATACCGTGGTATGCACCTTCTATAACAAGACCACTGGTCATCATTGATAGGACACCTAAGGGTTATTCTTGGATTGGAGGGCCTTTCGGGATGCCTCCAAAAATCATGATAGCACCACGACGATATTACTCTTAGATCAATGCATTAGAGACCCCGCGTTGAATACACTGAGTTGGTGATGATAGCCTTCGAGCAGAAGCAGATCTAATATGAGCAGAAACAAGGGAATTCATGTGTGTGAACATGAAGGAAGAAATTTTGAATGATTAGTATTCTTAGGAAAATATTTATATGATATATTACAAATAAAAACAATAAACTATAGCAATGAAGAATATTTTAGATGAACTCATGCATGATTGACTTCCTTTTATAGACCTATTATATCAATAGACATAAGCCTAACAAATGGCTAACAAAATCTTCTTGATTATTTATTCATTTTAATTTCACTATTTTTTCATCAGTGCTAAAAAAATTGCCTGATGGAAAATCCAGCTATCTATTTTATAGTGTGTTTTTTATTGGATAACCTATCACCTTGGTTTAGGATTCACGTTGGGTTCACCATATTTTTTACGTCTTGAAACACATGTTCTTGTTAGAATCACTCTTTCTAGACAGTATCCATCGGATTTATTTATTGAACCAGATACCCGCAATGGTCATGTATCCAAAGTAACATGCTTTCCAAAAGGTAGGCATTCATTATGTTTGGTTAGCTATGATACATAAGAACTGCCATTGGTCAAGAGTATGGGAGGTTGTACTCATCACACCATTTATGGGGAATTATTTCTTACTCTGATACTCTTTTATTGATCTATGATATTTTCATCAATCATTATTAATTTACCAAATATAAAGTATGATTCCATAAAATTGGAAAAAATTTATTAGCATGTTTTGAATTCATAATCATCCTTATATATTCTATGTTCTTCATTAATGGATATATCGATATGTATTCAAGGTCATCCATCAATGGTATCCTCTCATATACTACTTAGTGATTCTTTATCCATTGTTACAATGATTCTGGTTTTTCAGCCACCCAGTTTGGAACACATAATTTTATGGTAATCCAGGTAGATAAAAGTTGTATTTACATTAGGATCATACCCATAAATTTGATGCATATAAATCCTCATGAAAGGAATCTAAAACCTCATTGTTAGGTGCCACTAAATGGGACACATAATAACTTTTATGGTTATGTAATAAGGAATTACACATATAGATTAATTTCATGTGGTAAGGAAATCTTGGAGGAATATATCTTATCAAATCAGGGTTTATGAATTATTTCTATGCACCCAAAGGGACCTGTAAAAGATATTAGTTTCCATGTAGGATTACACTCGGCCGAGAATGTGGACTAAGAAGAATAGTGTTGATTTTGGAGTGTTGGGTTGGATACTTATAGGGAATTATTATGTATCCCTTGTGGTTAGGAATAAAATCCCATGTAGTTCGGTTAGTCTCGTAGGAATGTATAGACCTTTGATAGAAATAGGTTCTGAATTACTCTTAATGTGTATTCCATTGTTACATGGTTCATGAGAGATGTCTTAACTCATGTAGATACACAATGGAAATAATTCATCGCCTTCTCTAAAAGAGGATACCTGAATTAATGCAATTAAATTTGAAATCCTGAGGCGGATGTCCATTGTGCTTTGACCTATGGTTAATGCTTCTTATATATCTCATTTTTTGTGGGAATCAGAGTTCTCATAGTTCAATAAATGAGGTGTATATTTTTATGTTTCAATATTTACAAATCTATAAGCACAAGAGATTCATTCTTAGTTTGAGAAAAAATTGGATGTGAATGATTCAACAAACCAGATGTATTCTCCTCTGCTAATGGGCAGAGTTGGGCCTATGGTGAAAGAAGAAAAGGCGATGATGGATGATGGAAAAGAGAAACGAACCTTTAAATTTGAAATGAAAGTGAAGGTCATTAGGTCTGGTCTAAAATGATATGGGCTTACTCTAGAATGGGATCCCAAAAATGGGTCTTTGAAGAGGAGGGATACTTTTACTTTGTTGGAGGAAATATCTTGAGTGATACTCACTATCCCTATTGGGATCCAAGGGCTCTTGGTCTCAAAGATGAAAAGGGGAGGAAAAATTCATATTCTCGGAATCAGATACTGGGAAATTCCCAAAACTATATCTGGGGTAAGGGTCCATGTGACTTTAGATATATAGAATTATAGATACCCGATGGATCCTGACTCCCTTGTAAGAAAAATATGGGAAACGTTTGACTGTGGATATACAAACCCAAATATGAGACACATTGATCTGAATCTTCTAAATGTTTTTATATGTCAAGAGGTTTTAGTGGTGGATTCAATGTATTAAATTTTAGATAAGGGATCCAATGAAGGAGAAACCCTACCCTGAATGGATTTGGAGAGTGTTTACAATGTGGTATTCATAGTCCCTATGAATAGATATGTTGTGTAGCTCTACCATGTAGGGTTGTCTCGTCGGTGTTCCATGTATTTCTATGGAATGACTGAAAAATATTCACAAATAGGAATTAAGACTATGGAAGCTTTAAAAAAAGATGATTATGAAGGCAACACATGGTTGATGTTTTACTTTAATCACCTTGGGTATCCTTTGGTGACATTGAATGAGCCATGTGCAGGACCTTAGGGAATGGGCAATGAATAAGTAGCATCATCTTTTTTGAAGAATGTATCTTAATAAAAAGGTTTTTATTTCAATCTATGAATGGACTTCAATCATTATTATCCCATTTTATTCTTCCATCCATCTTGTTTTATAGTTCCACTTGTGAACATTTGGGGGACCTAAGAAGAAGATTTATGCAACATGAGCATCATGTGTTCTTCCAAATATTTAAATACATTAAATGGGGGTCCCAAAGGTCCTATTTATAGGGAAAGGGGGATTCTTGAAAGGAGATCGTCCAAATAGTCCCACAATATAGCTTCATTGTAACACCCCAAGCATCCACAATATTTTTCCCTTTGAATAATGCAATGGCTTGCATTGTTCGCAACTTCGAGATTCTAACACAACCCAACCAATCAAACTAGCCGTTATGAATAGTAATACCTACTTTTTAATATATAATACATTTTATCTTTCAAAATGGACTTCATTTTTTGATTCAGAATATCGAAATTAGCTTAAGGTGAAATTTTGGTACTTTTCGGATAACTTTCATATTTTGATTAATAGTAAAAATTACTAAATTTTATTTAAAAAAAATTAATCGAAATAATAAATAGTGATAAATTATTATTTTGATTGGTATTAATGTATATTTAGAATATATTTTTACCATTTAATACAATTTTGGTCATTGTATGTAATTTCACATTTAAACCGGACATAAACTATTGTCAATATTTTGATAGTTATTATATCTTAAAAACACGCTTTTTTTGACAACGGGAATTAATTTTAAATTAATTTCTGCCACTTCTGTGTTTTGAATTTGGAAAAATGGATCCCATATTTGGAATCAGGATGTCTGAATTTTGTAGATAGTTAACTTTTATTTTTAGTCATTTTGAATAATCACTTCGGTAAATATTTTATTTACCACGGTTAAAGGGTAAATCCGGTAAATAAGGGTAAACAAATACTATTATAATAATCATATATTACCCTAAAACATGTCCTAACATTATTTGTTAATACCTGTACGACCATGGGAATCGTTGGGTCGATTTTTGGACCCCATAGAGCCACTTGTAAGTGATAATGACACTTTATATTAAATAAGTTAAAAAAAATAAAAAAAATGACAAAAGCATATATATTTTAGAAAAACAATTTTTACATAAGGTTATATATGATGAAGTTTAGACTATAAATATTCATTAGAAATATAAAATGATTTCCTATATAATGATAATTTATTTTTAATTTTTAGACATTTAATAATTAATATTATTTATGACACAATAATGATGCATTATTTTCCTTATTAATGAAAGAATCAAATAATTGGTATTATAAATGTTAAAATTAATATAATTTGAATGTTTTTATGACATAAACGAATTTTATTTCTTAATATAACATTATAGTATTTCTTAAATGAGTTTTTCTAGAATTAATAAGGTTTTTATGAATTTAACATAAATCATTTATTGAATAGTGTCAAAATTCACATAAAAGAGTTTTTAAAACAAATAATATATTATTAATTGATATTAAATTCTTAAAAATCTAAGGTTCAACCAAGAGATTTATATCATGATATTTGTATCATTAATGGACCACTTGGGAGTCTCTTGGAGAAATATAGTATGTTTATTAAATATATAATATAAAAATACAAAGTGACATAGTAAGTGTCAAACTAATTAACTATGAGTTAAAACTAAAACATAAGGTTAATATAATGACTAAAACCTGTCTAAATTATATTTGATGAGTGGTTATAGACTCATCCCCACCTTAAACTTTAAATAATCCACTTTTTATCCATTAGAAGCAGAATATTAATTTATTATAAAATAATATTTCTTGCTTTTCCAAAGGTACCCCTTACCCCTCTTATAAAAGGGCACTCCCCCTTCTCACTAATTCACACATTGAAAGCCATTTGGATCATCCAAACACTACCCAAATATCCTCCAAACTTCCCTCACTTCATCCTAGAGGCCTTATTTTTATCACAAAGCCATCCTAAGGAGCCATTTTCATCAAATCAAAAGGAAGAACCCGAAGAAGAGGTAATGTGTTCACCACCCTTTTTCATGCTCCTGTCTTCTTCAACTTCTTCTTCTTTGTTAATACCTTTATAAAATAATAAATCTAGTATCTTATATATACTGTGATGTTATTATAAATATAGAACAGAATAATTCATTATTCTATCCATCCCATGAATGACAAGTCACCATACGTGCGTACGTACGGCCTACCGTCTCCACGTCGTGGTATAATTGTTATTAAATATATTATTATATATATGGGTATAATAATGATGTATAATTAATTTAAAGAATAAATATAACATGATAATGATTTTCTATATATGATATACCATCCAATTATATATTATTTTAATATCAAAAGAATGATATTGTCGCTCCTGCATATGTACGGACTACCATCTCCACGAACACGATGAGATTCATTCCTCATCGTATCCATTCAAGAGTAAATTTAATTTGATGAATAAAAATAATTTTTAGAGACATGATATCATTCTGGATATGAATAAGAAACATCCCATCCATAACAAATACGGATCTCATAACAAATAATATAATGGAAAACAAATCCGTTAACACCCAAAATGACGATAATACTAAGATATTATTAACAAATAAATGTTAAAAGATCATATATGATATCATACTAATGTAAATTATTCTTGTGTAATTCAATAAAAATTATTTAACCATTATACAGGAGGTTAACCTACCATCAACCAAGGAAAATGTATAAAGTAAGGGGTTTCTTATCTCATTTTTAATTTCATGAGATTTCCATTATTCACCACTTATTTATTGCATGTGGTATGTGTGTGTACTACCCATGATTATATTCATTGTGTAATATACTTTAATGTTTGGATATTTAAATCATCACTGTGTGATCCTTATTTAGTGGGTGTATGTTTCGTAAGTTACCAAATTGATAAGGGAATTTGAAATTTCAATTTCCACTCATTTGGCTTTACACATTCTTCATTGATAATTTTACACCATGATTATGTATGGAATCACTATTAATTTGATTATGTCATAATTTCCACTCCCCTTTTTGTGGATATACTTTTGATACACATAATCACTCCATTGATAAATTCTCTAGTCATCAATATGGACTCGATAAGAGTAATTTTAACTCAATCTCCATTTGTTGAGTTAAATATCCAATTCGTTGGTGTTGTTTTTATAAGTATACATGTGAATGTCCTCTGATTTATTTACACTGAATATACAATCATATTGAGTGTATTTATATTTTTCACACATAATTATGTCATTTATTTATCCTTAACCTAAGGATATGGTCTTTATAAGAGATTTCATCTCAATTTACATTGTATTGAGACATCTTTGTTGTTATACACCAAATCACTTTTATATGGTGTATATAATGTACTTTGACATAATATATCATGAATCCCTTTATCCTCATGATATTATAAAGTATTCATTACCTAAATTATTTGTATTCATTCATATCTCTTTTGGTTAGGAACTCTAACTAAAATATCATTTTAAATGTTTTAAATATTTATTATTCTAAATATTTCTCATTAATGTCCATGTTTTAAAAATGGTTTTAAGGATTTATTTATATGGACATTAAAGTTTTAAAATTAAAATTCCTTTTAAATGTTTCAAAGTGGAATGCGACACTTTGATTAAAAAATCTATTTTGAATGGATTCTTTAAAAATATTGTAACATTTAAATGTTTTCATGAAAAAGGGGGATATTTATCTCAACATGTTGATGATTATTTTAATCTATGTCAATATCCTTCGTCATTATTGATTGAGTTTAATAAGATATAATAAAATCTTCCATATTGTCTCGAAAGAGTTATGTTTGAATGTGGATGTAATATTTTTATACCATTCATGGTTTGTGGATAAAGTATTTACATTTCGTATGCTATTTTTAATACGAATGTTTATGTTATGTTTCAAACTTTTCATATAAGGAATGCATTGGACATAGTAAGTAACGGGTGGAGCCCGCTATAGCTCCTAGATGCATTGGTAGGTCTCATGTGGCAAACTATTTTCTTGGCACGAGGCCTTGACAAAATCTTAATTGTAGTCTTGGCACGAGGCCTTGGCTATGAGGTTATGATAGTTTGGCATTATGCATTCCATCTTTATGAAAGTGGTTATTGATATTAAATGTGATTATTCGACTAGTAGAATATCAATTTGAGTAAGTAAATGACATTATTTCATTTTTTCTTTTGCATATTATGCTGAAGTTCAAGTTCAAATGACTTTTGTTTTAGTTATACATTGCCTTAAGTGTTTATGCTTATCTATGAATTCTTCTTCTATATTTTTATCCTTAATGAGCATATTAGTTCACCCCTTTCAATGTTTTATATTTTCCAGGATGTGAAGAAGTAATTTATGAATGACCTACATGGATAATATGAGGGGATATGAAGACAAGATGTTGTTGTATTTTTTTTCCTTATGATGTAATGAATATATCTAGTGATTCCAAGGATACTAAACTAATCGGTCTTTGGAGACTTGATATTTCTTGTGATCATGCCAATGTTATGTAATAATGCACCGACTCTAGGTAACTAGGGTCGGGGCGTTACAGTTGGTATCAGAGGAAATTTAGTGAAAACCATGGGAGCTATATTTAGATAAAATCTGATTAGAGCACATAGCCCTAAGATAGTCTTTGATGATTAGTATAGAAAAACTTTCTCGAATTTTGGTATTGTAGAGATTTTGTGAGTTTTCCGAGAAATACATCCCTGTATGGATACGAGCAGGTAGAGGTGGATCTGGCACAGATGTACCTAGGGGTAAAACCTGAAAACACTTCTTTGAGATAGACTCGAACAGGAACTAGTGTACGACAATGGGCCTTACGGAACTCATGGTTACAACACTCCCAGGGGATATTCTTAGGACAATTTAAATTTTCATTACAAAACCATATGAAGTATAATATATAATATGAGAGTAAATGACCTTGGTTAATCCTAATGCCTTTTAAATTGAGAATACGATGACATGATATTCATTAAATTATTTTATGACTACTGTTACTCACACAATGATTTCTGGTTTTAGTTAATGGCTAGATTCCAAGGAAGTCCTAGTAAATTTGAGAATGATGTAAAAGGTGGGAACAATGGTGGAAATGAGCAAAAAAAATGGAGTGTTGATAGGATTGAATGATATAGTGTTCATGCCAAATCATTTTTCCAAAAATATTATCCACAACATATATATTAACCAACTCGTGGACTCAAAAAGGAAGAGAAAGGTGATGAATGGTAAGAGCTCCAGCAATGGAGACCATGGAGAAAAGAATCTTCAATTTCCATCATGCAAGAAATGTGGAAGAAGACACCCGGGAAAGTGTCTCAATGGGACAAAGAGATGATTTACGTGCAGGAAGGAAGGACATAAAGTGAATAATTTCAGAATAAAAATGAAGAGTACTATGGAAGAAGATAAAAATGGCCCCAAGAATCCATTTACAGTCATTTTCTGTAAATGTAGAGGACCTTGACATTACCCGAGTGAATTCCCTATTCTATAGGATATTTTCATGGTTATAGAAGAAGCTATGTGAAAATAAATGGTTGTAGAAATGTTTAAAAAGTATTAGTGCTCCCTATTGAGGGGTTTACATTGGAATAATTTTCTTTTGTATTTGTAAAACTTCAGTTTTCTATGTGAGATTGATATTTGAGGAAGAATTATCTTTTCTCCTGTGGATATAGTTATAAATAACCATATTGTTTTATATGATAATTGGGTTTGAGGCAATTACAAGTTATAATAATTTGGGATGAAAATGAAAGGTATGGGATAACATTTGTAGTTAAATTATGTGATGGTTATTTTGTGGAATTTATCTCATTTTGGTAATGTTATAAAACATAGTTTTTGAAAAAGGACAACACGCAGACTATTTGACAACCCATCGCGTCGGAAAAAGCTGTGGGAATCGAACCCCCAACCAATGTGTGATTGGTATTTATCGCCTACCACTAGACTACATGAAGCCCCTGGTTATTGTGACTATTATTTTTAGTTTAATGACTTTATTTATCAATAATAAGTTTATTTGGGATCTTATGTCTTATCAAATTGATACCCTTAGTATAAGAAAATTATTTGGTGATTAAGTGATGACTGTTATTTTAGAAGATGTTCGCTTTGTTGGGAACACTATATGCCCAAGGAAAATAGAATTCTATGGGATTTAATTTGAGGAGTAATGGTGGATTTTTATCTATGTTTTTATTGTGAATTTATAGTAATTTGGGTTATTTATGGACATTATTAACCAATAATAGAGAATATGTGATTAAGTTAATCACTTTTAAGTATGTGACTTCAAGAGTAGTTGATGTCATTTGGAGATACAATTTAATGTGGAAGACTACATAACGAAATTCTTCTACATTTTGGGTTTTCATATTAGTTTGGATTATATTGAAGTATTTTAAAGACAATTGCTTAATGAATGGTATTTATTTAACTTTTGGGTATTGTTGGTTTAATTTTAGAAATTATGATTAGTGTTTCTTTTCTCTAATGAAATATCCATTTGGGGATCATCAGATCTTATACTAACCATTTTGGTTTTTATTAATCTCTAAATACAAGGAAAATATATTGTTTATCCTATATGGATCATGTTATTCTATATAATCTCTTCCTGTGTGACCAAGTCTTCTTGAATACTCATTGTTCAAAAAAAATTGAGTAAGTGGGAAAATTTTATTAAATAATGAAATTCTACATAAAAAGAATGTATATATCTTTATGTTCTTAGTCAATATCATAAATGAATTCCTCATCATTATGTAATTTAACTTAAAACAAAAAATGTTGTATGTTTACTTTTCCAACTGAGAGACTAATGACCGTTTGTCCCAACAAAAGTTTGTGGTTTTCTTATTGTTAACTTTCTCCTGATCATGTTTTATATCCCTTCCTAGGGGAACTTGACACTTATTTTATTTTCCATATCTATGTTTTCCAACATGTAATCCTAGTATGGGTTATCTTGGGTGACCTTTATACTTCTCTTTCTTTCTTTTAAAGTGATATTTTTATTGACTTTTTTTTACGATGTGGGATTTCCCATTATATTCTCAAGCCCAATTTTAAAAATTTTGAGGATGCAATTTATTGAATTAGGGGATAATGTAACACCCCATGCTTCCACAGTATGTTTCCCTTTGAATAATTCAATTTCTTGCATTGTACACAACTTCGAGATTCTAACACACCACAACCAATCAAACTTGCCGTTATGAATAGTAATACATACTTTTTAAAATTTTATAAATTTTATCTTTCAAAATGGAATTCATTTTTCGATTCGTAAAGTTTAAATTATCCTAGGGTAAAATTTTGGTACTTTTTAGATAACTTTCATATTTTGATGAATAGTGAAAATTACTAAATTTTAATTAAAAACAACTTTTTTAATCGAAATAATAAATACTGATAAATTATGATATTGAGTGGTTTTAAAGTATATTTAGAATATATTTTTACCATTTAATATAATTATGATCATTAGATTTAATTTCACATTTAAACCGGACATAAACAATTTTCAATCTTTTGATAGTTATTATATCTTAAAAACACGCTTTTTGTTTTGATAGTGGGAAATAATTTTAAATTAATTTCTACCACTTCTATGTTTTGAATTTGGAAAAATGGATTCCATATTTGGAATCAAGATTTCAAAATTGTGTAGACAGGTAACTTTTATTTTTAGGCATTTTGAATAATTATTTTGGTAAATATTTTATTTATCATGGTTAAAGGATAAATCTGGTAAATAAGGGTACACAATAATATTATAATAATACTAAATTGCCCTAAAACGTGTCCTAAACTTATTGGTTGATAAATTTTATACCATTGGCATATCTGCGTCGATTTTGGGACCCCATGGATCCACTTGTAATAGATAATGACTCTTTATATTAATCATGTTAAAATAAATACAAAAATGACATAAGCATATATCTTTTAGAAAAAACATTTTTACATAGGGTTATATATGTTGGATTTATCGAATATAAATATTCATTATAATTATAAAACTATTTCCTACATAATGGTATTTTATTTATAATTTTTATAGATTTAATAATTAATATTATTTATGACACAATAATGATGTAGTAATTTCCTTATTAATGATAGAATCAAATAATTGGTATTATAAATGTTACAATTAATATAATTTGAATTTTTTGATGACATATATGAATTATATTTCTTAATATGAAATTATAAGATTTCTTTAATTAATTTGGTTGGAATTAATAAATTTTTTAAGAATTTAACAAAAATCAATTATTTAATAGTTTCAAAATTCACAAAAAAAGAGTTTTTAAAACAAATATTATATTATTAATTGATATTAAATTCCTAAAAATCTATGGTTCATCCAATAGACTTATATCATGATAGTTGTATCATTAATGGACCACTCTGGGGTCATTTGGAGGTATATAGTATGTTTATTAACTATATAATATAAAAATACAAAGTGACATGGTAAGTGTCAAACTAATTAACTAAGAGTTAAAACTAAAACATAAAGATAATATAATGACCCAAACCTATCTAAATTCTATTTTTTGAGTGGTTTTCGACCCATTCACACCTTATCCTTTAAATAATCCACTTTGAAGCCATTATAAACCAAATATTAATTTATTATAAAATAATAGTTCTAGATTTTCCAAAGGTTCCCCTTACCCCCTTTATAAAAGGGAACTCCCCCTTCTCACTAATTCACACATTAAAAGACATTTTCTTAGACAAACCATGCCAAATTATCCCCCTGACTTCCCTAAATTTATCCTAGAGGCCTTACATTGATCATAAAGCCATCATAAGGATCCCTTTTGATCAAAACAAAAGGGAGAACCTGAAGAAGAGGTAATGTTTTCACCACCCTTTTTCAAGTTCCTTTCTTCTTAAACTTCTTCTTATTTGTTATTCCCTTTCTCAAATAATAAATCCAGTATCTTATATATACTGTGATTTTATTATAAATATAGAACAAAAAAATTCATTATTCGATCCATCCCTTGAATGACATGTCACCATACGTGCGTATGTACGGCCTACCGTCTCCACGTCGTGGTGTAATTATTATTAAATATATTATTATTTAGATGGGTATAATAATGATGTATAATTAATTTAAATAATAAATATAACATGATAAATATTCTGTCTATATGATATACCATTCAATAATATATTATATTAATATCAAAAGAATGATATTGTCGCTCGTGCGTACGTACGGACTACCGTCTCCATGAACGTGATGACATTCATTCCCCATCGTATCCATTCAAGACTAAAATTCATTTGATGAATAAAAATAATTTTTATAGACATGATATCATTCAATATGTGAATAAGATACATCCCATCCATAACAAATACAGATCTCATTACAAATAATAAAAAGGAAAACGAATCCGTAAACACCCGAAACGGCGATAATACTAAGATATTATTAACAAATCAATTTTAAAAGATCATATATGATATCATATTAATGTAAATGATTATTGTTTAATTCAATAACAATTATTTCACCATTCTACAGGTGGTTAACATACCACTGACCAAGGAAAATGTAAAAATTAAGGGGTTTCTTATCTCACTTTTAATTTCCTGAGATTTCCATTGTTCACCCAATATTTATTGAATGTGGTATCTGTACTGCCCCTAATTGTATTCAATGTGTAATATAATTTAATTTTTGGATATTTAAATCATCATTGTATGATCCTTATTTCATGGGTGTATGTTTCGTATGTTACCAAATTGATAAAGGAATTTGAAATTTCAATTTCCACTCATTCAGCTTTACGTATACTTCATTGATTATTTTACTCCAAGATTATGTGTGGAATCACTATTCATTCGATTATGTCATAATTTCAACTCCCCTTTTTGTGGATATACTTTTGATACACATAATAATACTATTGATAAATTCTCTAGTCATCAATATGAACTCGATAAGAGTAATTTTAACACAATCTCCATTTGTTGAGTTAAATATCCAATTCGTTGTTGTTGTTTTTGTAAGAATATGTGTGAATGTCCTTTGATTGATTTACAAAAAATATAAAATCATATTTAGTGTATTTATATTTTTCACACATAATTATGTCATTGATTTATCTTTAACCTAAGGATACGGTCTTTATAAGATATTTCATCTCAATTTACATTCAATTGAGACTTCTTTGTTGTTATACACCAAAACACTTTTATATGGTGTATATAATGTACATTGACATAATATATCATGAATCCCTTTATTTTCATGATATTATAACGTTTTGATTACCTCAATTATTTTTATTCATGCGTCTCTCTTTTGGTTAGGAACTCTAACTAAAATTTCATTTTAAATGTTTTAAAGATTTATTACTCTAAATCTTTCTCATTAATGTCCATGTTTTAAAAATGGATTTAAGGATTTACTTATAATGAAATTAATGTTTTCAAATTAAAATTCATTTTAAATGTTTCAAATTGGTATGGGACACTTTGATTCAAAAATCTATTTTAAAAGTATTCTTGAAAAATAGTGTGATATTTAAATGTATTCATGAAAAAGGGGTATATTTATCTCAATAGTTTGATGATTATTTTAATCTATATCAATATCCTTCATTATTCTCGATTGATGTTAATATGATACAATACAATATTCCATATTGTATCTAATGAGTTATGTTTGATAGTGTATGTGCTATTTTTATACCATTCATGGTTTGTGGATAAAGTATTGACATTTCCGATGCTAGTTTTAATATGAATGTTTATGTTATGTTTAAAACTATTCATATGAGGAATGATTTGGACTTAGAAAGTGACTGGTGGAGCCCTCTATATCTCCTAGATGCATCGGTAGGTCTCACGAGAAAAACTAGTGGCTTGGCACGAGGCCTTGAAAAAATCTTAATTGTAGTCTTTTCACGAGGCCTTGGCTACGAGGTTATGATAGTCTAGCATTATGAATTTCATCTTTATGAAATTGGTTATTGATATTGCATGTGATTATTCGAATAGTATAATATCCATGTGAGTAAATAAATGGAATTATTAATTTTATCTTTTCCATATTCTGTTTAAGTTCAATTTTAAACGGCTTTTGTATTAGTTATACATTGTCATAAGTGTTTATGCTTATCTATGAAAGATTCTGCTATATTGTTATCCTTACTGAGCATTTGAGCTCACCCCTTTCAATGTTTTCCATTTTACAGGATGTGAAGAAGTAATTTATGAATGACCTATAGGGATTGTATGAGGGGATATGAAGGCAAGATGTTGTTGTAGTTTTTTTACCTTATGATGTAGTGAATATATCTAGTGTTTCCAAGGCTACTAAACTAATCGGTCTTTTGAGACTTGATCATTCTTGTGATCATGCCAATGTTATGTAATAATGAACGGACTCTGGGTAACTAGTGTTGGGGCGTTACAGTTTGTATCAGAGGAAGTTTAGTACAAACCTTGGGAGCTAGAATTAGATAAACTATGATTAGAGCACATAGCCCTAAGATAGTCTTTGAGGATTATTATAGAAAAACTTCCTAGAATTTTGGTATTGTAGAGATTTTGTGAGTTTTCAGAGAAATACACCCCTATCTGGATACGAGCAGGTAGAGGTGGCTCTGGCATAGATGTATCTAGGGGTAAAACCTAAAAACACCGCTTTGAGCAAGACTCGAACGGGAACTGGTGCACGACAACGGGCCTTGCTGCACTCTTGGTTACAACACTCCCGGGGGATATGATTAGGATAATTTAAATTTTCTTTACAAACCGATTTGAAGTATTATATATAAGATGAGAGTAAATGACCTTGGTTAATCCTAATGTGTGTCAAATTGTGAATATGGTGACATGATATTCTTTAAATGATTTTATGACTACTGTTACTCACACAATGCTTACTGGTTTTATTCAACGGCTGGATTCCAAGGAAGTCCTAGTAACTTTGAGAATGATGTACAAGGTGGGAATGGTGGTGGAAATGAGAAAAAAAATGGAGTTTTTATAGGTGTGAAAGATATCGTGTTCATGCCAAATCAGTTATCCAAAAATATGATCAAAAACATATATATTAACCAACTCCCAGACTCAATAAGGAAGAGAAATGTGATGAATGATAAGAGCTCCAGCAATAGAGTCCATGGAGAAAAGAATACTCAATTTCCATCATTCAATAAATGTTGAAGGAGAAACCCATGAAAGTGTTTCAATGGGACAATGAAATGCATTACGTGTGGGAAGGAAGGACATAAAGTGAAGAATTGCCGAAGAAAAATGAAGAGTACTATGGAAGAAGATAAAAATGGTCCCAAGAATTCATTTACAGTGAATTTTCGTAAATGTAGGGGACCTAGCCATTACCTGAGTGAATTCCCTATTCTATAGGATATTTTATTAGTCAAAGAAGAATCTATGTCGAAATAAATGGTCAGTGAAATGTATAAAATGTATTAGTGCTCCTTTTTGATGGGTTTACATTGGAATAATTTCCTCTTGTATTTGTAACCCTACAGTTTGCCATGTGAGAATGATATTTAAGGAAGAATTATCTTTTCTCTTGTGGATATAGTTATAAATAACCATTTGATTTTATATGATCATTGTCTTTGAGGCAATTACAAGTTAATATAATTTGGGATGAAAATGCACGGTATGAGATAACATTTGTGGTTAAATTACGTGATGGTTATTTTGTGGAATTTATCTCATATAGTTAATTTTATAAAACATATTTTTTGAAAAAGGACGACACACAGACCATGTGACAATCCATCGCGTCAGACAAAGCTGTGGGAATCGAACCCACAACCAAAGTGCGTTTTGGATTTATCACCTACCACTGGACTACGTGAAGTCCCTAGTTAGTGTGACTATTATTTTTAGTTTAATGATTTTATTGATCAATAATAAGTTTATTTGGGATCTTATGTATTATCAAATGGATACCCTTAGTATAAGAAAATTATTTGGTGATTAAGTGATGAATGTTATTTTGGAAGATGTTCGCTTTGTTGGGAACACTATTTTCCAAAGTAAAATAGAATTACATAGGATTTAATTTGAGGAGTAATGGTGGATTTTTATCTATGTTTTTATTATAGATTTATAGTAATTTGGGTTATTTATGAAAATGATCAACCTATAATAGAGAATATTTGATTAGGTTAATCACATTTAAGTTTGTTACATTAAGAGTAGTTGATGTCATTTGGAGATACAATTTAACGTGGAAGACTACATAACCAAATTCATCTATGTTTTGGGTTTTAATATGAGTGTGGGTTATATTAGATTATTTTAAGGACAATTGATTATTGAATGGTATTTATTTAACTTTGGGGTATTGTTGGTTTAATTTTAGAAATTTAGATTAGTGTTTTTTCTCTAATGGAAAATCCATTTGGGGTATCATCAGATCTTATACTAACTGTTTTGGTTTTCATTAAACTCTAAAGACAAGGTAAATATATAGTTTATCCTACGTGGATCATGTTATTCTATAGAATCTCTTCCAGTGTAAACAAGTCATCTTGAATACTCATTGTTAAAAAAAATTGAGTTAGTGGTACAAATTTATTAAATAATGAAACTCTACTCAAAAATTAAGGATATATCATTATGTTCATAGTCTATATCATAAATTAATTCCTTATCCTTATGTAATGTATCTTAAAACAAAAAAAGCTATATGTTTACTTTTCCTACTGAGAGACTAATGACCGTTTTTCCCAACACAAATTTGTGGTTTTCTTATTGTTAACTTTATCCTGATCATGTTTTCTATCCCTCCCCATTAGAACTTTACACTTAGTTTATTCTCCATATCTATCTTTTCGTACATGGAATTATAGGATGGGTTATCTTGGGTGACCTTTATACTTCTCTTTCTTTCTTCTAAAGTGATAGTTTTATTGAATTTTTTTTTCTGATGTGGGATTTTCTATTATATTCACAAGCCCAATTTTAAAAATTGTGAGGATGAAATTTATTGAAGGAGGGGATAATGTAACACCCCAATCTTCCACATTACATTTCCCTTTGAATAATGCAATGGCTTGCATTGTACGCATCTTCGAGATTCTAATACACCACAACCAATCAAACTAGCCGTTATAAATAGTAATACCTACTTTTTTAAATTTTATATAGATTATCATTAAAAATGAACTTCATTTTTGAATTATTAATATTAAAATTAGATTAGGGTGATATTTTGGTACTTTTCGGATAACATTCATATTTTGATGAATAGTGAAAATCACTAAATTTTAATTAAAAACAACTTTTTTAATCGAAATAATAAATAGTGATAAATTATGATTTTGAGTGGTTTTAATGTGTATTTAGAATATATTTTTACCATTTAATACAATTTTGGTCGTTGGACGAAATTTCACATTTAAACAGGACATAAACAATTGTCAATCTTTTGATAGTTATTATATCTTAAAAACACGCTTTTTGTTTTGAAAGCGGGTATTAATTTTAAATTAATTTCTGCCACTTCTGTGTTTTGAATTTAGAAAAATGGATTCCATATTTGGAATCAGGATTTCCAAATTGTGTAGATAAGCAACTTTTATTTTTAGACATTTGGAATAATTACTTCGGTAAATATTTTATTTACTATGGTTAAAGGGTAAATCCGGTAAATAAGGGTAAACAAATAATATTATAATAATAATAAATTACCCTAAAACATGTCCTAACATTTTTGGTTGATACATGTCCGACCATGGGGATCTTTGGGTCGATTTTGGGACCCCATGGAGCCACTTGTAAGTGATAATGACACATTATATTAATTAAGTTAAAATAAATACAAAAATGACATAAGCATATATCTTTTAGTAAAAAACTTTTTACATAGGGTTATATATGTTGGATTTTCGACTATAAATATTAATTATATGGATAAAAAGAGTTCCTAAACAATGGTATTTTATTTATAAATTTTATACATTTAATAATTAATGTTATCAATGATACAACAATGATGCAGTACTTTCCTTATTAATGAAAAATCAAATAATTGGTATTATAAATGTTAAAATTAATATAATTTGATACATTTGATGACATAAACGAATTTTATTGCTTAATATTACATTATAGGATTGATTAAATGATTTTTTTGTAATTAATAATGTTGTTAAGACTTCAACAAAAATCAATTATTGAATAGTGTCTAAATTCACATAAAAGAGTTTTTAAAACAAATATTATATTATTAATTGATATTATGTTCCTAAAAATCTAAGGATCATACAAGAGACTTATATCATGATAGGTTTATCATTAGTGGACCACTTGGGGGTTTCTTTGAGATATATAGTATTATTATTAACTATATAATATAAAAATACAAAGTGACATGGTAAGTGTCAAACTAATTAACTAAGAGTTATAACTAAAATATGAGGTTAATATAATGACCCAAACCTATCTAAATTGTATTGGTTGAGTGGTTTTCGACCCATCCCCAACTTAACATTTACATAATACACTTTGGATCCATTATAAACCGAATATGAATTTATTATAAAATAATATTTCTAGCTTTTCAAAGGAGCCCCTTACCCCTCTTACAAAAGGGAAGTCATACTTCTCGATAATTGACACATTCAAAGCCATTTGTATCAGCCAAAATCTGCCCAAATATCATCCCAACTTCCCTCAATTCATCATAGAGGCCTTAGGTTGATCATAAATCCATCCTATGTATCCCTTTTGATCAAATCAAAAGGAAGAACCCGAAGAATAGGTAATGTTTTCACCACCCTTTTTCAAGTTCCTCTCTTCTTCAACTTCTTTTTTTATGTTATTCCTTTTCTAAAATAATAACTCAAGTATATTTTATATACAGTGAAGTTATTATAAATATATAACAACAAAATTCATTATTCTATCCATCCCTTGAATGACATGTCACCATACGTGCTTACGTACGGCCTACCGTCTCCACGTCGTGGTTTAATTGTTATTCAATATATTATTATTTATATGAGTATAATAATGAAGTATAATTCATGTAAATATTAAATATAACATGGTAATGATTCTCTCTATATGATATAACATCCAATTATATATTATTTTAATATCAAAATAATGATATTTTCGCTCGTGTGTACGTACGGACTACCGTCTCTACGAACACGATGAGAATCATTCACCATCGTATCCATTCAAGACTAAATTTCATATGATGAATAAAAATAATTTTTAGATACATGATATAATTCTGGATATGAATAAGATACATCCCATCCACAACAAACACGGCTCTCATAAAAAATAATATAAAGGAAAATGAATCTGTTAACACCCGAAACGACAATAATACTAAGATATGATTAACAAATCAATATTAAAAGACCATATATGATATAATATAAATGTAAATTATTAATGTGTAATTAAATAACAATTAATTCACCATTATACATAATATTAACCTACCATAGACCAAATAAAAATACAATGTATGGGGTTTCTTCTCTCACCTTTAATTTCGTGAGTTTTCCATTATTCACCACTTATTTATTGCGTGTGGTGTGTGTACTGCACATGATTGTATTAATATTGTAATATACATTAATTTCTAGATATTTACATCATCATTGTATGATCCTTATTTCATGGGTGTATGTTTCATAAGTTACCAAATTGGTAAGGGAATTTGAAATATCAATTTCCACTCATTCGGCTTTACGCGTATTTCATTGATTATTTTAATCCATGATTATGTGGGGAATCACTATTCATTTTATTATGTCATAATTTCCACACCTATGTTTGTGGATATACTTTTGATACACATAATCACTCCATTTATAAATTCTCTAGTCATCAATATGAACTCGATAAGAGTAATTTTAACTCAATCTCTATTTGTTGAGTTAAATATCCAATTCGTGGGTGTTATTTTTACAAGAATATGTGTGAATGTACTCTGATTGATTTACACTGAATATACAATCATATTGAGTGTAATTATATTTGTCACACATAATTATGGCATTTATTTATCCTTAACCTAAGGATACGGTCTTCATAAGAGATTTCATCTCAATTTACAATCCATTGTGAATTCTTTGTTGTTATACAACAAATCACTTTTATATGGTGTATAAAATGTACTTTGACATAATATATCATGAATCCCTTTATTCTCATGATATTATAAATTTTTTATTACCTCAATTATTTGTATTCATGTGTCTCTCTTTTTGTTAGGAACACTAACTAAAATATCATTTTAAATGTTTTAATGATTTATTATTCTAAATATTTCTCATTAATGTCCATGATATAAAAATGGTTTTAAGGATTTATTTATATATACATTAATGTTTTAAAATTAAAATTCATTTTAAAAGATTCAAAGTGGTATGGGACACTTTCATTCAAAAATCTATTTTAAATGTATTCTTGACAAATAGTGTGACATTTAAATGTTTTCATGAAAAAGGGGGATATTTTTCTCAATAGATCGATGATTATATTAATCTATGTCAACATCCTTCATTATTATCTATTGAGGTTAATATGATACAATACAATCTTCCATATTGTATCAAATGAGTTATGTTTGACTGTGGATGTGCTATTTTTATACAATTCATGGTTTGTGGATAAAATATTGAAATTTGGTATGCGAGTTTTAATATTAATTTTTTTGTTATGTTTCAAACTTTTCATATGAGGAATGCATTGGACTTAGTATGTGATGGTTATATCCCACTATATCTCCTTGATGAATCGATAGGTCTCATGAGACAAACTAGTGTCCTGGCACGAGGCCTTGACAAAATTATAATTGTAGTCTTGGAACGCGGCCTTGGCTACGAGGTTATGATAGTGTGGAATTATGCATTCCATATTTATGAAAGTGGTTATTGAGATTGAATGTGATTATTCGACTAGTATATTATCCATGTGATTAAGTAAATGGAATTATTTCATTTTATCCTTTCCATATTATGCTAAAGTTCATGTCTAAAATGCTTTTGTTTTGGTTATAAATTTCCTTAAGTGTTTGTGCTTATATATAAATGGTTCTTCTATATTTTTATCCTTGCTGAGCATCTGAGCTCATCCCTTTCGATGTTTTATTTTTTTTCAGAATGTGAAGAAGTAATTATTAAATGATCTACATGGATAATATGAGGGGATATGAAGACAATAAGTTGTTGTAGTTTTTTTACCTTATGATGTAATGAATATATCTAGTGTTTACAAGGATACTAAACTAGTCAGTCTTTCGAGACATGATTTTTCTTGTGATCATGCCAATTTTATGTAATAATTCACCAACTCTGGGGAACTGGGGTTGGGGCACTACATTCATATCATTTCTCTTCCATGTAGGGGTGTGGAAATTTTGATTTCATGTATTCCTGTGGTGTAGGTCCATAGTGTAGGTGCTGGATGTATGGGGTAGACATTGGTCTTCACGAACATAACTTGAACTGGACGCTTGATGTGTAGTTGCGCTTTGTAGGCCTGTTAAAATATTTCACATACATCACAATTATTTTTTACATTATGATATCCAATAATATAATTCCTAATAATTTATATTTTCGTTATAAAAAAGAATGTCAACAGTCGGTAAGAACTTCTGTTGGTGTTGTTCGATGTGCTATAAATGCACAAGGAAGAGAGAACCTTCCCCAACCAAGACTCATTTTCGTGATGTGAACTAAAACCATGCTGGTGAGTCAGTGTCACCTAAAGAAGTTAGTGTTGAGGTGTGGTGGATATGTCCCTTTGACTTGTATGTTTGGGGCATCGTTGTCTGTTGGGTGGATTGTGTTGAGGGCCTGGTAAGACCCAATGTCTGTTCATGGGAAGCCCTATTTTTTCAATGTATCCTCATGTGTTCAGAATGAAATTTTTATGCAAGACATTTGAGAAGGTTGTGGTTTATATTGATCTAACTTTGGACTCATGAGAAGTATGCATGATTTCCCCACTGAGACAAGTTCTTGTGATGTGATTAAAAACAATGTGGGTGAGTTAGTTCCTCCAAAAGGGGATAGTATCAAGGTGTGGATGATGACTTACATTGACTTGTGATATTGGAGTGGAATTTTGTAGGTCTATATGTCATTTTAGAGAGGGATGTGTTTTCCTTTATCCTATGAATATAGGTGGACCAGGTGCTTTTTGTTTTCCACCTATCACAGCTCAAGAGTCATGTGCTGCAAGTTTCATAATGTTGACCTTCTTTATGTTGACTTGTTGTGTTATTCCATGATGTTTCCCGAGATTTCATGCTTTTAGGAAGCACATGAACCCGTGAAGGCCTTTGTGGTCATTGTGGAGAGATTTTTGGGGTTAGGGTACTAGTTGAGAGACTAGTTACATTCCCAGGCACCTATGATTTCTCTGTTTGTGGGAAGCATACATAAGGTGGGGAGGATGTACTGATATAAGATTTTAACATTAATACATTATAATATTATAAAAAATATTTTTGAAACCATGCTCTTAGTCTGCATGAGAACATGGTTTTCAAAGACCCTCACTGGGGAGACTTTTAAAATATTAAATATATTGTATCACCGGAGCATACTTTCTTTAGAAACATAGTTAAATCAAGAGCCATGTATTAGATCAGATTTCTGAGGCCATGATCGAGTTCATAATGCCTTGTTTACCCCAAGTGTGACATAAACAATTGTGGGAACTGTGTGACAAGTTGGAGGTGTATCCTGGGTGAGGTGTTAAATGACGGATATTGATTAAATAAAATTAAACCAATATTACTCCTTCCCAACCCTTGTTTCCCACAATAGGACAATCTGAAGCCTCTCCCTCTCTATATTTTTAAATAAATGAGTCTAAGTATGAATCACAAAAATGAAATGACGTTGGTCTTAGATATTTGTAACAGTGCTCCCGGATCGAGAAGCAATAGTTTCCAAGCACCAATGTGACTTCAAAGATTCTTCATTTCACATGTGAGGTCAGTTGTATTTTACATTATTCTCAATACCATTTTCTGCATCATTATGTGGTTTAATAGACCTTATATTTTTTCTTGTGACCCATGATGGGACGATCTGAGTGTTTCATGGTGAACTAGGTCTATTTAGGTTGTTTTTAGGAATGTTTTGATGGATTTTCTAGTTTAAATGATTTTTAAAATAGTCATAACTTCCATGTTTTCTTCCCATTCAGGTAATAAGGACTTTTCTTATATACACATGATGTACTCTGGGTACACCTTGTGTAGTAGCACATGGCCTTGTGTTCGGCCTTGTGAAAAAAGAATAGGTATACATGGTTTTCGGAATATACACCCCATGAAACTTATATACACCCCATGTAGTTTTACAAAGGAAGACCACATGTATCTAAAGCAATGTAAAAGTATATTACTAGAAGGAGAGAATAGAGTACACGACATTCACTCATTAGTACATTCAATTTACATTTTTCATCTAGGATGTGTTGGGTATTTTGTGCCCTGGATGATATAATTTGGTATATGAGTATTCCGTTATGAGTGTTTTCTAAATAAAATTTGATGGTGGCCATGGTTTTGGCCAAGGTGGCGTGGTGTGTAGGTGTTTTTTGTGGGTAATTTGGGTTAGAAATGAAAATACCTCCATGGTTGTGTGTTTCATCCTTTTCCTTGTTTTTGATTATTTGACTTGTAGTGTTGAGTGGGTACTCCATTATGATTGATGAAGACGTTAAGGCAGGCAGTGTTGAGGGGGTCTCCCTAGTCCTTATGAATTTAGGGATTTTGGTATCATGTCCTATTCATAGTATTGTGACCCCTCTTCAGCTTCATCATGTATATACATCATGGGTGTGTTCGCACATTCTGAAGTGACATGTCTCAGTTCTATTTGACTATAACATCATTTGATTTAGAGAATATGTCACCTCGGGAATCCTGACACAATCCCCACATCCATTTGTGTATCCTAAGTATAGTTCTTGGAATTTGTCTGACAAATATTTTTTGAAGCATCAATCCTCTACCCAGGATGTTCCATTTGGGGACAAAGCCCTAGTGAGCCCTAAGTGTTGACCATTTAGATGTGGTCAAATATTTCTTCTTCAATCGTTCTTCCAAGATTCATTCCATTGGTAGGATTTTTTTAATCATTGCTGATATGATCCCCTAATTTGTGAGTTATACCTAATGGGTGATGTGGTATCATCTTGACCAACACTGAAAGGGAAATAATCTTCAATATAAGAGTTATGGTCTCCAGTATGTCAGATTGGGTTTTTGTGTTCCCCATATGACCCCAGGTGTGAAACCCTCTCTAATAGATTTCTTTTTGACACCAGTCTGGGATTGTGGTGTGCACTAACAGGTCATAGTTCGTATCCATTAGCTGAGGATTTGTTGTTTTTTGGTTTCCATATATGGTTTGTAGCATCCCCCTGTATATCCTATAAGGGACCCACTGCTGAGTTTTGATTTTTTATTTATTCCAACATGATGTTCTTAGTGGCGATACCAGATGACTGTGTACACTCAAATATATTCCCTTGGAATGGAGGTGTATCCATTGTCTTGTGATACACAATTGTGTAGTATCTCTTAGATGATCAATCTCAGATGGTTGCGTTCTTCATGGTGGAGTGTATCTCTTGGATTAATTTCTTCTATGATAACATGTATTGTGGTGTGAGTTCTTCTAGTGATATTTGTTCAGAGGCTCAAGTAGGAACGTGTATCGAGAAAGGATTTTGAAGTCTCATGATGCTTAGTTCCTATGATGAGTATATATGGGTGTCATTTTTGAAATTTCATGCGGTTTTGTAACATATGTGCCAGCACACTATGTGGTGTAAGAATATTAGTTGTTTTCTTTTTTATGATGGTCTTGAGATAGAGTTTCTCTCTCGTTTGGGTTCCCTCTATATGGGTCGAGTTGAATATTGTGTTTCTGTTGATCCCATTCCATTTGGGGGGTTTTATGATTCCTACTGAATATATTTATTCTCAACCTTGCACAGGATTTCCCCTCACATCATGTGTCTTATAAAGACCACATGCCTTTTGACAGATTCCAAGGAGGATCTGGAAGAGGTGATGCTTAGTGAGATAGAACGACCAGGGTGTATACCGAATATTGGAGTATGATCATTATAATGAGTGCTTTTGACAGTGATCCCCTCCTTCTGAGAAGGCCATGTACTTTTAAAGATTCTTTTGGTGGGAACTATGTATTACCATTTTGTACATCTACTATAATCTGGTTGGTATAGATTTATCCATTCATTTAATTTTAGTTTATTTATATTCTTTCACCCTTTCATAAAGGTGTATATGGGTTCATACAAACCGGTATTATTGGATAACGCCTACAATGTGTGTGATAGCTTAATCCGTGTTAGATGATTTCCCCGGGACTAATTGAATAAAAATAAGAATATAATTCTTACATAGTAATAAAAATCATGGAATATTTCTTCAACATTGAGGCAAGCCATATATTTCTGCCCCAAAAGTTTTAACTTTTGAAAAATCACCAATGATAAAACTGTAGAACAAAACTTTATATGTCCTCACAATGGATGGTATTCTTTTACTCAATTGGATATATATTTTTAAATTAATCACCCATATGGAGACCCTTTAATTTATTTAGATACAAAACAATTTCTCAAAATCAAAACCATGTGTTGAGTGAAAGAAAAAAAGTTAGATTGAAATACTTTTTCATGAAGGAATGAATTAAATGGAAATGAAATTAATAAAAATAATGAATAATTTGGAAATGAAGCTTTTGAAGAGGAATTGTGAGCTATGTGCCTTGATTTTGAGGATGATATATTCATTGAAATGTTTTGAATTTTCATTTTTAAATTATTTGGAGTTTTATCTTATCTAGGATTATAAGTGCTAAGGGTGAGGGAACTGATATACTGACAATTTTAAATATATTTTATTTTAATTTCTATGATTTAATCTCCACCAATTTTTCATTTTTTGTAAAAATCTATCATTTTCGTTATTTTGAAGTGATTTGAGCATAATTTCGAAATTTCCCTAATTATTTAATTTTAAAAAGATCATTAGTTTGTTGTTTTAAGATTAATAATTTCTATATGATCCAATTTTATATATTAATTTTTTATGAGCCCTCTACCTATGGTATTAAACATCACAATCTAGGAAAAGTGATGAATCAACCATTTGGAGGCCCAAAAGGTAATTAAAATTGGAAAAAAATTATTGGAAAAATTGAAATATGTTTTAATAAATGAGTAATAACTCATACCAATAGTGTAAAAATGATCTTATTAAACATGGAAATTAATTAGGACCATAATAATAATCTATATTAAAAATAATATTCTTATATTTGTTCCTTATGATGGTATTTTTCTGCATGAATGTAGTGGAATATGACTGTTCATTTCTTACAGAGATAGTTCACCTTGGTAATAAAATCATAATGGTTTATCCACACATCCAAATATTTATATCCTTTAAATGGAGTAATAATAATCAAGTTCAAAAAAATTGGCAAAACATCAGTATGATTCTACCAAGAAGAGTTCCAAATGCTATTAATCTTTTAGGATACACATTTTTGGATTGCACCCTAGATACCATATATCTATTTATATTTTCAATACCAGCTTCATTTACATAGATGTATTGATTGAATTAGGTTTCTATGTTGATGAATATATTCTTGAGGAGTGGATTTATATTTTATATAATCAAGGAATGAAGTTCAATTCTCCACGCGGTGTAGAGAAGTGTATATCCAAGTATTCATCCCTTTTGTGTTTTTGTTATTCATTGTCAATATTTCTCAATTGAATTTTCTGTAAATTTATTTCTTTATTATAAGAGTTCTATTTAATAATTGTTTTCAGTTTATTATATATTTTTCGAAAATTTTTATCATATTATGACTTAAAAATAATTTTAATGATGTTTAAACATTTTTGGGTGAGGTCTCCCCATTGAGAACAAAATGTTCAATTAGGTTTGATTTTGCTGAAATCATTGGGAAATCAAATAACATTCATTAGAGGATAAAAACACATAATTTATGTATTATTATGGTTTAAGGATAATATTGGCCTATATCTTGGGGTATTGATAAATACATTTGAAAATTCAAATGAAAATAAATTTTTGAAAATGACTATGCGAGTGTCTGATTTTTGATGTTTTTCAATAGCTTCCATTATTAGTTTGTTTTAATTAGTGAGTTTTTATTTTTATTTGTAATAACTAATTAAGATTTATATATGAAATATTTTTTTTATTTAATATATTTTAACTCATTTCAAATCCACATTTTTAGATTTGACATTAACAAAAAATATAACAATGTCACAGTTTGACAACATAGTCTGCAACCTCTTCATGAGACAACCCCATGGTCAACACCATTAAAAATTTTAAGGGTAAACATATTATTTAGTTTAAATGAATAAAAAATCCATCATTAATTTGGCACTATTTTTTTGGAGGATTCATATTTTTTATTTATTTTATTTTTTCTACGATTTTTTTACAAATAGTTTAGAGTCTTAAAAAACAAAAAAGTTAGGTTATTAGTTTTATACATGGAATGAATATGAACAATATGAAGAGCCTAGTATTGATGTATTTCATAAATTTTAATTCCAAAAAAATATTATTAAAATGAAAAAAAAATGTGATTCGAAAAATTTTCCATGAAGTAATCAGTCAAATGTAAATTATTTCCACTAAAATAAAAGAATTAACTGGAATAAAGTACATAAAGATAATAAATAATTGAAGAATCATGTCCCAACCACATATTATATTGGGGAACGTCTTTTTGGTGAGTTGAAAGATGATTTAGAATAACATTTTACAAATTTTACTGAAGAAATAGTCAATAATTCCCCAATTGATGTGTCTTTTGGAAATAAAAAATCTTTCAAAAAAAATTGGGATGAATTTTATAAAATGAAATTTTATGTAAAGCCACTATTATTAAATTTTAACATTCCTAATCGTTGTATGAATATTTATTTATATTAGAATAGAATCTTCAGTTATTCATTTTTAGGAGCATTTGGAGGAAGATGAGCTACTACCTACACTCAAGGATACTATTTTTAAATGAAACAATAAGCTTGAACATGATAGGCCATAAGAAAATGTATCACATTTTCATTCATATTTTTTTTGAATATTTTGATATAAAATTTATAATTTATTTTCCCTTTACATATTTAGCAAGAATTTCTTTTGAGTGGACATATTTTTCTGATAAATAGGGTGTCATGATTGAAATTTAATATAGAATAGTGTTCCCAGTGGAGTACAATATCAAACATGTGTCATTAATTTAAATTTATCTATATTATTTTTAAATATTTTATAGACTATTTTCATGACTAGGAACTAATAAAATATTTAATTCTGTGTTTCGGTGTGCCCAAGATAAATATATTATGTTTATTAAAATATTAAATCGCACATGAACGTGTTTTTCCAAACAAACTAGAATAACATCTAAATGGGTGTTCAAAAAATAATTCTGAGGGAACCAATGAATTTATATTGGTGGTTTTATCCAAGGCATGGCCTATCATTGGTCGCCATGGGTTGTTTGGAAAGCATTTATCACATGCATGAAATGAAAAAATTAATTAAATAGATTATTTTAATTTATTTGTGTTGATTCCTATAATTGAAAATATTTAAATATATTGTTATGTTAAAATTCAATGATAAACTATATGGCCATATAATTCTATATAGAGTCATTGGAGATATAATGGGAGAATACTACAAGATGAATGATGATAGATAATGGATCAATGAACGATGCCCATTGTTTTAAAGGATCTAACCAATGATCACAACACAAATTTTATCTTCATTTGAAACAGATCGAAATCAAGGTAGGTTGTGAGTTTCAATAATTTAATTCCTAGATCATAATTTCTATGATGAACATGAATCAATCAATGGGAAGATTGATTAACCAATCATGCATATTGTAGGATTTGATTTAATTTACATGGATTTTATCTAGTTAATTTCATTGATTTATTTTTTATGGATTCATTTATTTTTCTAATACAAACATCCCAATATCGATATAATCATTGATTGAGGATCGTTCTTCTTGGTGTATTGTTCTTTACTCCCCCAATTCCATTTCTCACTATAGGCATTCTTTGTTGACCGTGGGTTCAACTATTCCCAATCAATTTATCGTTGAACACTTGATTCCTGGAGAAATGATTGGCTATCAAAAATATATGATAAGAATGCAATGAAAGTTTTTGTATGGCGTCGTTAGTTGTGAATTGAATGATAAACGATTTTGAAAATTGATGTCTTCGGTGTGAAAACAAATAATGAGGTTTTGACCAGATATTCAGATAGATCTAGTGATGAAAAAATTGTTCAATGGTGTAAAGGATTGAACAACCTCCGATCTCAAGTTTTATGGTGTGGCATGGATGAATACTAAAGGCAAGATCATCTATGGAGGAACACAACAGTGGATCTAGTATTCTGAAAAATCACGTAAGGCATGAAATTTAATCCAGGAATAAATGTCATGTCGGGCCCAATCTTTGTAATATATGGTTTCTATAGGAATATGATGATAACACGTCATGTGATCTCTATCACACACCATGTGACACATCCTCATTGACTCTTCATGTTCTTTTGATGTGAACTAACATGGGTCGGAGTACACTAGCATGGAAAAAAATGTACATCCACATAGACACAACATGGCATAAATGGATAGGTACACATACACGGCTTTGATACATGAACATGGACAAGCTACATAGACATGATATCCCATGTCTTTACAAATTGTGTACTAATTATTAATTACATTCAAATTTGGACTACATGCCATGTGTAGCTATTCCACAAATGGAAATACATGGGAAAGCTATAAAATCCATGTACCTTCAGGGACACGTCGTGTACTCCCATCAAGAGTTCTTATGGCTATTTGTTTTCATAGTTTGTTGTAGTATTGGTTGAGTGTGCTAACATGGTCCTTTCTCATGATGTTACAATGTGGAATTACATCCACATTAATGACTTGTGATCCCCTCTAGAGGATGGGTCATATATTGAGTTGTGGCGCCACTCTATTATACTGGAGTGCGATTCTATTTCAGCTTTTCCCTTGTTGGACATTTGGGAATAGGCATAAACTTCTCGAGAAGGATTTTTATCCTCCTTCTAGAAGTACATATTGGTATGCACTGAGGAATCATTAATGTATGATACCCCACATAGTGGTTTAATCTAGAGTGGGTTTTTGGTGTCACCCAGCTATTCTCGGATTGACCCCTATCTGTGTATCATAGTATTCTTTGTCGAACGTTTTCCCTATGGGTGGGGCTCAAATGGAAAACATCTTCCTCAGTTGTCTCTAACAATAGCAAAGCTCATGGAGTGGGATATCCCATGGCTGGTCATTGGTTATGACCACTATATATAGCGGTGTCTCTTTTAACAATATATTGGTTTTTCCATTTATGTTATACATATATATTGTTATATATATTATTGAGATTACTATATATCGTTCTTCATGTTTAGTTTTTCAGTGTGTCTTACTGAGTATTCTTATAAACACCCCAACATTAGCATCTCCCACACAGGTCATGTCATGTGAAAAAGATGGACCATTTATCAGTGTCCTAGTAGGATAGGGAGTGGGAAGAGCATAAATAGTTCTTTCCCGGCTGAGGTGTTTATCAGGAGCATACCATTGACTTAGTCCTCTCCCTCAGATTATGTTGGACACATTATAGTTTTATTAGGACTTTTCATACCAAAATCACTATGGTGGTCTTATATTTGTACATGAGTACTTTTCCTTTACATCATGTCATACTCTAGATGTTAGATCATAGTATTATGTATTCATTATTATAGTTTTGTTTACATTTTATAATTGTGTGGCTTGGATATGCATTCATGTGTACCGATACATTATTCTAATTCCACCAATTTATAGGATATGCCTAATCATTTATAGTCACCATACCAGCCTCTTAGAGGTGATCTTTGGGTAGTGGTGACATGGGAACCTCTAGAATGGGTTCTCGTATAGTGGTATTAGAGATAGTCAGTTCGACTTTGTGACATTGAGTCTATGGGAATTTTTTGGGGAAATAGTGTTAGTTGTTTCTAGTATATATTTCAGTATTGGGGATCCAATGTTTGTGAGGATTCCAACATATCTTGACTCTAATCAAATACTTTTATTCTCAATAATATATAACACTAGTTATAGGGAAAGGATGGTACATGGATCATATAGGAATGGTTGCGTTTTTTGTCATTTATTCAGTTCCCCCTAATACTCTATTGACCATTGAACATCTAATCATATTTTAGGATTACTTTTAGTAGACAAATAGATTGGATTACTCAACATGATCATGAAGATGATTCTCCTCGTAACGAGGCATCATTACATGAGAATGAACTATAGATAGAACATTCGAGTGGTTTACAATATATAAAACCACCAATTGAGGATCATCACATAATAGAACTACAAGATAATGTTTCACATAGGGTGAGTTTGTTCCATGAGTTTTAGTGGTAGTATCCTCCAAAAAATCAGGGTGAACCAGACTCCCTTGTGGATGAGGATCTGCTAGAGGTAGTCACCCGTGTTTTCTACCTTGTGAGGATGTTTTTTGATAAAATATAAGTCCTCTCCATGAGTCTCTTTAAAGTTATTATGGGGTGATGGTGGAGCTTGGTGACTCAGTCACATGATGGTATGACCCTCTTCTAGACAAACATCAAGAATCTCTTTATAGGGGAGTTTTATCTTTCCATGAAGTCATTGGTATGCATACATGAGCTTCTGCATCTGATGTAGGGCAGTATGGTTCTTTTAGAGTATTCAGTGAAATTTACTTATCTCTCACACCACTTTGTGGATATGTTATGAGACTATTTCTTTATGGATCATGCATTCGAGCATATCTTGTGTTGTTAAATTAAGTAATCATTGATATCCCTTTAAATTTCCACCTATGATGGGGTACCTGAGAAAACCCTATTAATATAATTATTTATGGATGATGAGACATATGTAGTGGGAGATTATGGTGGGAACTTTGTAGTTGAGACATTAAAAGAAGGTACCTGACAATAGTCACATGGATACACCAAAGATGGATGCTTCTGGAGGCAATCCCAGAACTCAAGGTCAGAAGTGCAGGGCTCTCTGGGTGTCTCAAATTAGGCATGGGACAGATTGTTTTCCTCTAGAAATGGTTGGGGAAAATTGAATGAGATTATACAACATTACATACAATTGGTTGCATGATGGTTGATGGAAAACTGAAAAAAAGGATAGAGGTATGAGCAAGGTGGTCCGCAGTGCGGTAGATGTGCCAGATGGGCTAACATGGCAGCATGAGGTGGTCGATGGATTGACCTGTTACTACCACCACCCCATGTGGTCAATGCCAAGCTTAGAGTTCTGGTTGAAAGGGATGATTTAACTATAGTATATATGGGCCCACGACCCTGAGGCTATAATGATGATATAAGATATGTTTTGTGTATTCTTTCCTTAGCTGATTTACTATTAAAAATTGGATCTAGAAATTATTTTATTTCTAATAATCATGTTCATAACATAGAAATTCTAGTCAAACCATTGACCTGAACCTTATAGTTATAAACTCCAACAGGAAGAGACTCAATTATCACACACTAGTTTCGACATTATGACATGACTCTTGTAGGTGTGATTATCAGTTGAGATCTCTTGGTAGTCATTTTGGGGCCTTATGATATCATTCTTGTTATAGACTAGTTATCCAAAAGTCATGCTCTGATTGAAATTTTTTGTTAAAGAGTTTGGATAATCCATAATGTTGGAATCATGATTTAATTTTCCAGTAAAAATGATATCCAAGTAGGGAAGACTCATGCATATGAGGGTTCTTAAAAATACTCATAAAATGGCTATCCTAACACTTGGTACAATATATGTAATGATTCCTTGGTTTCATAAAGTGGTGGAAGAGTATGAGTATGTATTTCATGAAGATGTTCCTGGTTTTCCTCCTAACCAAGACATAAGCATTTTCATTAGTTAACACCCTAGTATGGCACTGATATCCACAATTTCATATCTTATGGATCCTGTAAGAATTTTTGATCTAGGGGTGCTACTAGAGGACTTGCAGAGGATGGGATTTATGAGACCTAGTTTTACACCCTTAGTAGCCCAAGTATTTTTACTATGATATCAGAAAGGATATTGATATTTTGTGTGTACTACCAGTGCTTAAATCAGGTGACCAAGAAGAATGAGTATCCACTATAGAGGATCGATGACCACTTTGATAACTTGAGAGAAACATGATTTTTTTTCAACATTGGCATCCAATCAAGTTATCCCTAGTTGAGGGTATAGGGTGAGGATATACCGAGAATGACATTTTTATGTCGCTACCTTCACTATGAGTGCTTTGTGATTCCCATTGGAATCATGAATTCTACATCGCTGTTAATTGGGCACATGAAATAGAACATTAAAAACCCCAATAATGATGTATATGAATATTACATCTTTTTAGATTAATATGCATTACATTTTTCAAATTCATTCTTAAGGATTGTAATAGTTTAGTTCCTTTGGAAACATGGAAGACATTTTTCTTACATGTGAAAGATCATCAACATCCCCCATAAAGAGAATCCCCTTTATTATTCATACATTAATGATTTCTTTTTGACATGAGGAATTGAAAAATTATAAAGGGTGTGGTTATATGATTAGTAAGGGTAAGAAAACAATAAACGAACATATGGATGTAATCAACATGAACATAACTTTTGAATGTCAGAAAATTGAGTAATGAAATAAATCATAGTAGTACATAAGGTATAAGTCATAATGGAAAATAAATCTTGATAACATAGAATTTTCATAAAACATGAACTTGTGTCATACACATGAGCATAAAATATCATTTCCATACTAGATAAATCATATAGCCAAGACAATCATAGAAGACAAATCCATTACTGAACCTGGTTTTCCTGTCGTTCAAACCCTGTATTATTTAACCGAATTGACGTGTCATTCTCATCATCTCTATCTCATGACAAAACAATCTTGATCCAATTTTTTTTAGATATATATATAGGTCATACCGATCACATAATGAAATCATTTGTACACCTTCCACATAAAAATAAAAATTTCATCATAGCATAACTAATGGTACCAAATGTAGCGACCCCCAAACTAAGGGTGCTTAATGAGACATGATATACTTTACATTACATCATTACAAATTAAATATCATGTCTCATAACTACAGAAGACCACGAGGCTCAGGATTCTGGGAAACCAGCTGCTTCTGATTAACTTCATAGGTATCAACCATGCCTGAAAATTTTTAACAAAAACGTAGGGTGGGCAAAAATGCCCAGTAAGGTTTTTTTAAAACATTTTAAGAAAATCCCTTCTAAAAAATGTCCTTTTGAAAAGAATAAAAATACTTTTCTAAAACAAAACATTATCATTTATTAAAAACATGAAATCTATCTTTCTTTGAAAACCACTTGCACAAAGAAGCACGTACTTTAAATGAGATTTAATGTAAACATGATCAGAGTGCGCAATATAAGCAATGAATAATGTTAAAACAGGGTTACTTCAATTCTAAAATAGTTCTATGGCTAATCAGGGAAACATGCATATCATGGTTCATGAGTAAAGTGCAGTTAATCTAACAGTTTACCATATGAAAAGCAATTCTTGTTACATAAAGTACATCTTCATGATCTTGGGAGCTTTCAACTAGGGGTTGTCCTATTAGTTGAACAAACCCCTGGTTAACCTTTTTCATTACATGCAGAGGGAATGTATAATCCTGGACTTTGTCAAGACTTTTCATTAAGACTATATACATACTTAATAGGTCAAGGCTCACTGACCACCCTGTTTCCTTAGCACAAGTGAAGGCTAACTTCCAAGACCTTCGCACATGTTCGTCTCCTGAGACTCTTGCTTTACCCAATGCATTGGAGCGCTGTATAATTCCGGGCGCACCCGTCACATCATTCTTGTTGCGCTATATAATTTCGGGCGCACCCGTCACATGTTAGTCCTATACCTCCCTCACATATATTGACATGGTCATTATTCTTAGGGTTTCATGCATTCTTATTTAAACCCCATTGGAACATACGTATTCATAACATGAAAACAGTTCTATCATTAAAACATGAGGACATGCATGCTGAAACTCCGTGCACATAATCAGTTATCTTAACATTTGAAAAACATGGGTTTTCAAGAAAATGAACATAACAATTATCATTACATAACATCTTAATACTCAATTAAAGCAGGGTTGTTCATAACATACACATGTGATGATAAATGGATGTCATAGGCATTTAATATAGGCAATTGAGGTTATAATGTGCATAATTAAGTCCATCATGGGAAATCATACATATAATCGTGTAAACTCTTCCATTAGCACTCTAAATAAACATGAGTACATACCTATGATTACATGTATGCATTTATAAAAGTACAAGGAGTCCATCTTATCCATTTTAAGAAAAATCCTGATTATCCAAAGCAGTGATAAATGAAAATTCTCAGTTTCAAGAATGATTTTGAAATCCAACCAACCCATAAACTTCGTCATGCTTTATAAAAATTGTAAACATGGCCACTAAGTTCATATTGATACACATACGTGTGTGTATATACAAAAACAATATACAACGTTCACTTGCACAGTTTTACCTATTCATCCATTTACTCAAAATCTCCATTTTATAGAAGGAAGGAAAAATCATGGGGTATAAACATTGAGAAAAGATTGAATATCATCTTATAATATGTGTATATGAAAATATATATATGTTTATATATATATATACATATAGTGTATATATATATAAACCGAATTGTATAAACACAACTTAATTCTGGTCTCCTGCGTTTTTATTTCAAAACATAAGTGAGGTAGAGGGGTTTTCTCTATCATTCCGTTATGCATACACAGGGTGAGTATATTCACATGGGTATATATACATATAAACTTGTATATATATATATACACTAGGGTTTAGATCTTAAAGGAAAACTGAGATTTCCCCTTACCTCCATTTGGCACTCTAAAAAGGTCGAAGAAGGCATCGGGTAGAAACATGGGTTTCACATATTTGTATACATATGTATATATATAGAATGTATATGTAAGCCAATGTTTTTTTATATAACCGAAGCAAACAGTGGGAGCTACACCCTTACCTTGGCTCGTCGAGGAGATGGAGAGGAAGACGATCCAGCAACCGGAGTCCAAAAGCCGAAGAGATCTGGGGAGTTGGCCCTTTCGGCCTTCGGTGCAACAGGGAGTTTAAAAAAAAGATGAAGAAGATGAAGAGGACTTCGGCTGAGGCGAGGGGTCGGTGTCAGCTTGAATAAAGGAGGAGACAGCCAGGCTACGCACCGGCCTAGAGAAGAAAATGGCACCCTAGTCTACTGGTCCGACGTCACGAGGTAGGAGAAGAAGCCGCGGCGCGAGGAAGATGAGACACACGACGTGGGAAAGAAAAAAAACGACGGCTGAGATTAGATGCAGCAAGATCGGACGGTTATGAAGCAGTGTGGCATTAAAAGAAATAGATGGCCGAGATCAGGGGGAGGAAGATCGGATGGCCTGGCGTTCGCCACGGTTTGAAACGCGGTTTTCTACCGGTTTTTTTTTAAAAAAACTTTGTTAATATTTATTTATTAATTCATTGACTTTATTTTTATTACTAATCAATTATATTATTAAACCACCTTTATTATTTTAAAAAAATTCATTGGTTAGTAAAAATATAAATTAATTCAATCAAAACATATTATTATATAAACATAAATATATGTATATATTCTATTTCAAAATACCAAAATTTTTATTGGCCGTATTATATTAAGTATATTTTTTTTAAACCGTAATTGTTATATTTTGTAAAATTAAAGGGTCATTTAATCAATTAAAGAAAGCATTGATTTATTCATCATAATATATATTTATTTGTTTATTTATTTATTAATTTTTCATTATCTGAATTACATAATAATTACCTTAATTTATAATTTGATGAAAAAATTCGGATACAGTCTTTTAAAGAGATAAAAAGAAATTGGTTGCTTAAAAGAATTTGTATAAACTTAAAGACGCGAGATTTGTAAATAAAACCATAAATTAATATAGTTTCCAAAATAATTGATAAGGGTCGAATTATAAGAGAAATTATATATCTAATTCTATGCAATATACATATAACTCATAAAAATTCATCCAGTTTGATATAAATAGAAAATAAAAGTTCAATTGTTCTAATTAATATGTATAATGGAAGAAAACAATAATATTGATTTTTTCCATTTAAAAACATTAACTAGAATTAACATTTTGGGAAAACTAAATTAACATTGATGACACTTTAAGAATTTAAGGCAGAACAAAACACAATTCTCATGCCGATTATTTTGGGGTGAATCATTTTATTTCAAACGGTCAAAATAAACCAACGGTCGAATTAATAGCCGTTTGGGGTTCAACGGTCATATTAGGGTGCATATAAAAATAAAGGTTTGGTCTCGGGTGTCCCTTACCGCAAGTGATTGATGGAGAAGCAAACATGGTTCGTGTGATCCCCTTGGTGCTAAGCACGGTCGTGGTGGCTTCAACAATCCTTATGTTCCTTATGATGGATGCTCGAAACCCCTACCGCATTATCGGGCTCCTAGTAGTTTTAAGCGGCCTTGCCATCATTGTAATCAGGTTCTCGGTTGGAATTTTCAGTTAATTTATCTTAGTGGGTGTTGTAGCCGAACGGTTGCTTATTTTAATAAAATAAATTTTCATCCATTTGGTGCATATTATTATTATTATTAGCTATTTGTTGGTTTACTTAACGGTTGATGTTGGAAAAAAACATGTCAAAACAAAACAAGGTTGTCTTGGGTTGTTACATTACTTCCCCCTACAAAGAATTGCGCCCTCGCATTTCTATCATAAAAAGAAAAACTGAAAACCCCATACGTACAACTCTACCGAAACAACGGATCAGGTTCGGTTAACGGGACACCAAATTTGGCACACAGCTCTTCAGTTTCCCTAGTCCAGATGCACCTCGAACAGTGCTCCTTGAACTCCTGGTCATGAGTACTGCACACGGGCTACCAAAGGGAGGCTCGTGCGATGCAATACTCGGAAACTTCCGAGTAGATAAACTCCCTGATGACTCTTCTGGCCACGTCATGCTCGAGGTAGTCGAGAGGGACAATGCGGTTGAGGAGACTGAGGTTCAGGACTTGGAACATGAAAGCTGCACAGAGCTGGCCATCCTGGGAAGCCATGAGGAAACACGGTTTCGCAGAAACATTTTGCGCCAGAGTGAAGCACTAGAACAGGCCCTCAAAGTATCTTACCCTTTGCCTGTAGCAGGGAAGTTGAGCAGCACAAATGAGGATAAAGACGCGATCATTCTCTTGACATAGCCGAAGAATCTCTGGACCGTATGCTAAATTGAGCAAACGCTGGCAGGACCCTCGCAGGTGGAGAAAGGACGGGTAATCCACCATGCATGCCTTGGTCAAGATGACTTCTACTAGCTCATCGGGTTGGGATGAGAAGTTCGTTTGTGCAGCCATCTGAAAACAAACATCGAGGGGAAACTCTTAACAACATAGATACGGTGAAGACATGAAAAGAACAAGAAACATCCATTTATGAAAAAGTTTACATGGCAAAGTCTGAGTTTACAAGACGTACGCCACTAATTGTGGAAAAACATCCTAAATCTTCAAACCACACACAGGATGAACATACAGGACTAAACTCAGGGGAACATTTATAACACCTCCTGAGTTTAGCGTGAGGGGTGTGCAGTTGGGAAACATTGGTGTAAACTTCTTGCCTAAGAGACACACATGTGGACTCATTCTCCAACGCTCCGAAGTCCATTAACTAGCCCCAGAAGCCATAGTGTAGGACCTGGCACTGATAAGCCGCTCGGAGGTCTCCGGCAACAGCAGCTTCTTGGAAAGGGTTATCTAGCATTGTGCCAAATTCCTCGCCAGTTGTAAACACTCGAAAGACTCATTCGTGATACCTTCCCCGACGTTCATACAAGGGAAACTGGGTCATCATCATTAGGAGATAATCCATCCACATTCCCTGGTGGAGAGTAACCACCCTAGATAAGTTTGACACATCGTACGAGTGCTTACATGTCATGCGAATTTGGGCATAGTTCAGAAAGTTCTCACGACTGGCTAGAGATATAATGTTCTCTAGAGCCTCAGTGGGAAGTGACAAAAGGTCGGTATGTACATCAGCCATCTGAAAGTTATAACATTTTTACTTAGTTAGTCTTAGCAAAATATTTATATCACCTGGTTTTCCAGAGTTTCCTGAACTCATCCTCTGATAACAACTGTAGCGACCCCCAAACTAAGGGTGCTTAATGAGACATGATATACTTTACATTACATCATTACAAATTAAATATCAAGTCTCATAACTACAGAAGACCGTGAGGCTCAGTATTCTGGGAAACCAGCTGCTCTTGATTAACTTCATAGGTATCAACCATGCCTGAAAAGTTTTAACAAAAACGTAGGGTGAGAAAAAATGCCCAGTAAGGGGTTTTTAAAACATTTTAAGAAAATCCCTTCTAAAAAAATGTCCTTTTGAAAAGACTAAAAATAAATTGCAAAAATAAAAAATTATCATTTCTTAAAAACATGAAATCCATCTTTCTTTGAAAACCACTTTCACAAAGAAGCACGTACTTGAAATGAACTTTAATGTAAACATGATCAGTGTGCGCAATATAAGCAATGCATAATGTTAAAACAGGGGTACTTCAATTCTAAAAGAATTCTATGGCTAAGCAGGGAAACATGCATATCATGGTTCATGAGTAAAGTGCAGTTCATCTAACAGTTTACCATATGAAAAACAGTTCTTGTTACGTAAAGTACATCTTCATGATCTTGGGAGCTTTCAACTAGGGGTTGTGTTGTTAGTTGAACAAACCCCTAGTTAACCTTTATCATTACATGCAGAGGGAATGTATAATCTTGGACTTTGTCAAGACTTTTCATCAAGACCGTATACATACTTAACAGGTCAAGGATCACTGCCCACCCTGTTTCCTTAGCACATGTCAAGGCTAACTACCAAGACCGTCGCACAAGTTCGTCTCATGAGACTCTTGCTTTACCCAATGCATTAGAGCGCTGTATAATTCCGGGCGCACCTGTCACATCATTCTTGTTGCGCTATATAATTTCGGGTGCACCCGTCACATGTTTGTCCTATACATACCTCACATATCTTGACATGGTCATTATTCATAGGGTTTCATGCATTCTTATTTAAACACCATTGGCACATACGTATTCATAACATGAAAACAGTTCTATCATTAAAACGTGATGACATGCATGCTGAAACTCCATGCACATAATCAATTATCTTAACATTTGAAAAACATGGGTTTTCAAGAAAATGAACATAACACTTAACATTACATAACATCTTAATACTCAATTAAAGTAGGGTTGTTCATAACTTACACATATGATGACAAATGGATGTCATAGGCATTTAATATAGGAAATTGAGGTTACAATGTGCATAATTAAGTCCATCTTGGGAAATCATATATACAATCGTGTAAACTCTTCCATTAGCACTCTAAATAAACATGATTACATACCTATGAGTACATGTATGCATTTATAAAAGTACAAGGAGTCCATACTATCCATTTTAAGAAAAATCTTGATTATCCAAAGCAGTGATAAATGAAAATTCTCAGTTTCAAGAATGATTGTGAAATCCAACCAACCCATAAACATCATCATGATTTATAAAAATTGTAAACATGGACACTAAGTTCATATTGATACACATATGTGTGTGTATATAAAACAACAATATACATCATTCACTTGAACAGTTTTACCTATTCATCCATTTACTCAAAATCTCCATTTTATAGAAGGAAGGAAAAATCATGGGGTATTAACATTGAGTAAAGATTGAATATCATCTTATAATATGTGTATATGAAAAAATATATATGTTTATATATATATATACATATAGTGTATATTTATATAAACCGAATTGTAAAAACACAACTTAATTCTGGTCTCCTGCGTTTCTATTTCAAAACATAAGTGAGGTAGAGGGGTTTTCTCTATCATTCGGGTATGCATACACAGGGTGAGTATATGAATATGGGTATATATACATATAAAATTGTATATATATATATATATATACATTGGGGTTTAGATCTTAATGGAAAATCGAGATTTCCCCTTACCTCTATTTGGCACTCCAAATAGGTCGAAGAAGGCAGCGGGTAGAAACATGGGTTTCACATATTTGTATACATATGTATATATATATATAGAATGTATATGTTAGCCAAAGGTTTTTTATATAACCGAAGAAAATAGTGGGAGCTACACCCTTACCTTGGCTGGACGAGGAGATCGAGAGGAAGACGATCTAGAAACCAGAGTCCAAAAGCCGAAGAGATCTGGGGAGCCGGCCTTTTCGGCCTTCAGTGCAACAGGGTGTTTTAAAAAAACGAAGAAGAAGATGAAGAGGACTTCAGCCAAGGCGAGGGGTCGGTGTCGGCTTGAAGAAAGGTGGAGACAGCTGGGCTATGCACTGGCCAAGAGGAGAAAATGGCACCCTAGTCTACTGGTCCGGCGTCGCGAGGTAGGAGAAGAAGCCACGGCGCGAGGAAGATGAGACGCGCGATGTGGGAAAGAAAAAAACGACGGCTGAGATTAGATGCAGCAAGATCGGACGACTAGGATGTAGTGAAGCATTAAAAGAAATAGACGGCCGCGATCAGGGGGAGGAAGATCGGACGGCCTGGCGTTTTCCGTGGTTTGAGATGCGGTTTTCTACAGGTTTTTTTTTTTAAAAAAACTTTGTTAATATTTATTTATTAATTCATTGACTTTATTTTTATTACTAATGAATTCTATTATTAAAACACCTTTATTATTTTAAAAAAATTCATTGGTTAGTAAAAATATAAATTAATTCAATCAAAACATCTTATTATATAAACATATATATATATATATATATTCTATTTCAAAATACCAAAATTTTTATTGGTCTTATTATATTAAGTATATTTTTTTTAAACCGTAATTATTATATTTTGGAAAATTAAAGGGTCATTTAATCAATTAAAGAAAGAATTGATTTATTCATCATAATATATATTTATTTGTTTATTTATTTATTTATTTTTCCTTTACTGAATTACATAATAATTACCTTAATTTATAATTTGATGAAAACATTCGGATACACTCTTTTAAGGAGAGAAAAAGAAATTGGTTGCTTAATAGAATTTGTGTAAACATAAAGACGTGAGATTTGTAAATAAAACCATAATTTAATATAGTTTCCAAAATAATTAATAATGGTCGAATTATAAGTGAAATAATATATCTAATTCGATGCAATATACATATAACTCATAAAAATTCATCCAATTTGATATAAATATAAAATAAAAGTTCAATTGTTCAAATTAATATGTATAATGGAAGAAAACAATAATATTGATTTTCTCCGTTTAAAAACATAAACTAGAATTAACATTTTCGGAAAACTAAATTAACATTGATGACACTTTAAGAATTTAAGGCAGAACAAAACACAATTATCATGCAGATTCTTTTGGGGTGAAACATTTTATTTCAAACGGTCAAAATAAACCAACGGTCGAATTAATAGTCGTTTGGGGTTCAACGGTCATATTAGGGTGCTTATAAAAAGAAAGGTTTGGTCTCGGGTGTCCCTTACCCCAAGTGACTGAAGGAGAAGCAAAGATGGTTCGTGTGATCCCCTTGGTGCTGAGCACGGTCGTGGTGGCTTCAGCAATCCTTATGTTCCATATGATGGATGCTCGAAACCCCTACCGCATTCTCAGGCTCCTAGTAGTTTTAAGCGGCCTTCCCATCATTGTAATCGGGTTCCTGGTTGGAATTTTCGGTTAATTTATCTTAGTGGGTGTTGTAGCCGAAAGGTTGCTTATTTGAATAAAAGCAATTTTCATCCATTTGGTGCATATTATTATTATTATTAGTTGTTTGTTGGTTTACTTAACGGGTGATTTTGGAAAACAAACTTGTGAAAACAAAACATGGTTGTCTCGGGATGTTACACCAAAAACGGATTTCTTAAACATCATTTCATAATAATATAAATAAAATAAATGGAATCAATATAAATAATTCCATAATAAACCCAATCTAGTCATTATCATAATAGGTATATAAATATAACCCTATTTCATCTAATGAGGAAATTGTTTTTGATAGAATACTTGAAAATAATATTTGTTGAAAATATCCTTTCTTCATAAAAAACATTTTTTTCTCAAAATGACACACAATTTTAAAATAAAATAACTTAATTAAATATACACATGAAATATTTTAATAGATAATTATTGGAAATAAGGAGTTTTGAAAATGTAAAAATCCATTCATGTCGTATAAGATAAAAAATTCTCATATTTTTGCTGGAAATATCAAAAATGTACCTCATAACGAATAATAAAAAAATATTCCACTCCCACCATTTAGTAAAAAATCAAAAATTGGTAAATTTGACATTAAAATATTATATAGGAATAGAAATATTTTTGAATATTAAGGGAATATGTATTTGGATGATAAATATACCATAGTAAATAATTACATATAAACAATCTTGGATAATAATGATATTGAAAAATTAACCCTCACCTAAGGTCTGATATCCCCCGTATGTATCTGGACCTATAGTTTAAAGATATGAATAATTTTATTAACTTATTCCAGAATCATAATTTTTTTATGTTATAATATATGATTATATTTTCATCCTTTTGTTAGTAACATTTCATTGTAACTTGTTATTCAGACATTTACTTCGTTATGTTCTTATGATTGTTTTATCAGACAAGTTCATCTTCCACTTATTTGAATATAGTTATATCAGATAATGAATTATATTTTTATAATATATGTCATATATATTAACTACTTTCATGTATATAATCATTGTTTTAAGATCATATAGAATGAATCACATCACATCGTGGAGACGGTAGGCCAAATGTACGCACGAGCAATGATATCATTCACGGAATTCTTAAATTTTATGGAATTGGATGGTATATTAATTATATATAATAATTATAATGTTACATTAATTATTTAGATCCATTATACTCATTATTATACCAATTCAAATTAAGTATTTTTCAAAAAAATGACACCAAAATGTGGAGAGGGTAATCCATACGTATACACACTTGGTGAAATTGGTATTTATATGATAGATAATAGGAGTTATAAGGTTATAATGTAATTAAAATAACATCTCAAAATATAGAAGATACTTCATTTAAAAATTTATAATTAAAATAATCGAATAATAGGAAGTATAATAATAAATGAATTTTGAAATAGGTGATAAAACAATTGCCACTTTTTCAAGTATCTCTTATTGATTTGTACAAAATGTAGTTTTATGATGGGCTTATGCCAAATGTGTTCTACAGAGTATGAATTGAGTGATGTTATGAGAATATTTGAGAATATGTATCACAAGACTAGGGGCATGAGTGGTTTGAGTGAGTGGGTAGATGTGGGGGGCCTTTTATAAAAGGGAGGAGGGGCACCATAGGAATGTATTGAAATATTAATTTATGATAAATTTATTTTAGAATAATAACATCTACCAAGTGATATATTTTAGGGGTAAGATGAGAATAGTTCAAAATAATCTCATCTATTAATTCGTATACATGTATTTATTTTGTTTTAAAACTTATCTTTTCCGTTTACAAATAATTACTCTTTTTAAATCTTAATTGAGGTAACAACATTTTAATTATTATGTGGCTATTAAGAGTACTTATATTGGATCAATTTCCCATAATTGGAAAATTAATTAACACATAGACCTTATCAAATCCACTTTTTCATTTTATAATATTTTTATGATATTTAAATATTTCACGAAAATATTAATTTAATAAAATATCAATGTTGTAAATACTTATAGTATTCTATTAATTATATTTTAATAAAATCCAAACAGAGAAATAATATCTAACAATATAATATAATATTTTTTATAAAATGTCATGTTAATCTAGAAAATAATTGATGACATAAATTATCTCATTTAATATTTATTTTACAATTTATAATATCTTTTATTTGATAGTTATCATAATAAAATAATTATTATATCATTGTGGTGTCAATATTTATGGTAATTATTTAATATTTAAAAATATAAATAAATTCCCATGATGTAGAAAATTTCATTATATTTCTGAAGACTATTAATTTTTAATGTTTTATTATATTTATCACTACAATAAAATTTTTATAATTATATGAGATAAGAGTGTGGCATGTTTTCCCTTTGTATCATTTTATTTATAATTACATTACATTCATGAAAAAAAGTCCATTAAATGAATAAATTCCGACCCATTGGTGATATTGGTCATGTTTCATTAATCTAATAGAAATTTGGTAGGGGATATGGTAATTATATTATCTTTATCATATTGTTTTTATCATAATTTATCCGATTTATCTTTAATTGTGGTAAATAAATATTATCGTTGTTACTATTCATAATATCCCAAAATATGAACCTATTAACATAATTTGTAACCATTGATTCTAAATATGGAATAATGTTTTAAAAATTAAATGGACATAATTTGCAGTAATGATTTTATAATTAAATCTCTTTGCCAAAGTTAGAAAACGACAGTTTTTAAAGTAAAACCCATCATAATAATGATGTGTTTATAACTAATTTCACTGTGAAATTACTTCCAAATACTAAAATTTTAATAAATTATAAAAATATAATCTAATTATAATATGCAACTAACTAAATTATAATATTTATATATAAATAAAGTAGAAGAAAATGTAGATATAAATTAAAATGTAGTATTTTAACTATTCATTAAAAATGAATATAATCAGAAAAATGAGAAAAATTGAACCAAAGTTAAATTTTATGTCCTTATTCCAATGAAGAATTGTATTTTTTTGAAAAGAACTTATAAAAATGTAAAAAATAAGATTTAAAATGGGTTTTCCATCGAATGGTTGTAAAATTGTTTTTTATAAAAATGATCATTTTATTCATCAAATTTAATTTCTTCTTATATTAGGTCTATTTAAAATATAAAATGATTTTTAAACATTATATTGAATATATTACATATATATTTCACTAATAAAATCCATAAAGTGGGTTTTTATTCTTTAATAGACTCCCTTATTGTCATTTAAATAGTTTTTAGAAGGATTTAAATATTATTCATAGCCACCATTAAAATGATTTGGATAAAATATTTATTTATCACTTATTATCAGCCTCTCACGAAATGAATTCTATCAAATGAAATTGAACATGTCTAGAATACAAGGCATGAATAGTGTTGTGTGTATTCCTTGCTAATAAGGTGTTGCTTATAGAGGAAGATAATCTTGGTTTAATGTCCAACATAAGACATAAAAGAAATTAAAAAAGAATCTATCACATAAAATCATAGGGTGTTACATTCTACCCACCTTCAAATGAATTACACCCTTGAAATTCATCATGGGTTTAATAGGTATACAACATGAATGTTCATTTCACAGAAACTCACATTGTAAAAAGGAATACTAAAACTTCATTTAAAAAAAATAGAATCATAACAGTTACCTAATGTAACTCATTATTGGTTATCAATATAGTAGAACATAGGTGGGAAGTAGAAATATGTAAATGGATGAAAAATCTACCCATCATGTATTTATGGATAGTGATTGAGAAAATTGATTGGAGAATCTTAATAACAAGAAACCCATAAATCTGCACTGATTTTAGGGACCTTCTGATTCATCGGAATAGAAGGTAAAAAGAAAACCTTTTTTTGTTTTAAAGATCCATTCCCAAATTTTTAAGAACATTTGATGAAATACATACTTGATTTCAGTTCAATATCACCATTTTATAAGACTTAAAAATATTCTATTCATCTATAATTCAATGAAATGATGTTTAATTTCTCATTGTTGAAGTGTTATCATATCATGTGATCCATTAATAGATGGATAGGTCATTCCATCTATCTAAATAAAGTTATTAAAACAGATTATAAAATATTAATAAGTCCACCTATAATGAGGAAATTCGTTAATCTAACAAACTGCAACCGAAGTATAACTTATACTATCTATTATTGGATAACCATGTAATACTTCCAAAAAAACGCAAAACTAAAACTGTAGAAAGAGGAAAACTAATTACTTTTAACATTTATCTTCCATATCTCATAAGGTAGATCATAGTTGTCTCATTCCAAACATGTGAATATCGTAATCATGTATTCTATTGATTCATTGTAACAACCTTAACTGATAGATATCATTATTGAAAACTGGAATGTTTCCTTTTCTTAGGTCTAAACATCTATAATCTTCATCCATGATAACATACCCCACCAGTCAATAAATCATTAACTAGATCCAAGGTAACTAATATCATCCAATTTATTATTCAGGTCCAATATACCATTATCTAAATACAATTATCTCAACATCATGATCATATTAGGGGTCATCTTTCCCTAAATCATGTGTTTTACAAAAACATCAACTTATTTCCTCAACCACATTTCGGGGTTACCAGTACCACAGAGCATATACAATCAAGTACATGTGGAAACCCATAGTGGATCAATACATAGATATATCATTATTCCATAATACCAAAAAACTGATTCTACAACATTATTCTAGAATCCCATTACATAAAAACTTAATCATTCTTCCACTTCAAATTCATTCTCGACATCATTAAATGTTATCGCATTTGATTTTGATTTTGTGTTTGGCCTTAAGAGGTTGTTGAATTAAATCATTATTGATCACCATTGAATTAGGGAATTGGTTAGAATATTTCCCCATTTCCTTTTACTTTTAGTATATATGTATGGGTGGTTCCTCTGTCAAACCATGAGATTGATACGTAACACCAACTTCAATTTCTAGTTTGATAGCATAACTCAAAATCTCAATATAATTACTAAAGTGTCTTATAGATAATTCCCTTTCTAATACTTAGTTTTAAGCTACTGAAGAATCAATCATGTTTATATTCAGGTTGGATAATAATGATAGAAACATACCTTGTATGACATGTAATAATTTCCTCATATGTACCAAAGGATTATTCATCATTTTCAGAAGATTATGAAAATGTTTATCAATTTTTTTAAAGAACACAAGGATATTACTTATTTAAAATTAATATATTGAACTCATCACATTACCTTGATTCAATTTCATCACATTTCCCTGTATTATCTATTAGTGTCCACCACTAGTATGTTTCACCTTCCAAATTATAAACATCCAAAATGAATTTTTCATGTTCTGAATAGCAAAGGATGGAAATTATCTTTTCAATGGAACTGTTCCATTGTTTAGAAACAAGTGGACTAGATGACACACAGAAATACGTTGGATGTTTCCCCATGAATGAATCACCAATATGATTCCCCTTCTCTACTCATTTTGATGTCTAGAATGATTCATAACATGTGTATGTATAGTGATAAGATTTTTCATTCCATCTCCCAAAACATTTGTCAGTTCAGGAGGGAAATCATTTCATTTTACACTACATTGATCATTAACATGATTCCTTCATGTAAAAACCATTTTCTATTACCCAAAGCAGAATATTTTGAGAGGAAAAAATAATACTAGGAAAAAAATAATAAATGTGATTTATTCATAATATGTAACTTCTTAGGATTAATCCTAGTTTATTAAGGATCGTTAACATAATTCTAGTATTTTGACCAATAATTATACATATCCGTATAAAATCCCTTAGAAATATCTATAGAGGTCTGACTAATATATTTTCATCCTAGTTTCTAATGGTTTACTAAGCCTTTACTCTGATACCAACTATAACGGCCCAAGAATGATGTATATAAATATTACATCTTTTTAGATGAATATTCTTTAAATTTGGTAAAATTCACACCTGAGGACCGTAATAGTTTAGTTCCATTGGAATATTTGAATACATTATTCTAACTTGTAAAACATCTTCAATATATCCAATAAATATCATCCCCTATAGTAGTTGCATATAAATGATTTATTTAAAACCTGAGGATTGGATACATTTGAATGGTTGATCATAGATTCTCACTATGTGAATGAAATTAATAGATGAACATATGAATGTAAAAAAACAATAACATAACTTTTTAATATCAAAATCATGAGTCATGAAATAAATCATAGTAATTCATTATGAATAAATCATAATAGAAAACTAACCATGAATACATAGAATTGGAATAAACCATAAACTTGTGGGAAAAAATCATATAAAATCATTTTCATGTTAACCATGGATCCTAGCTAATACCCTCATATCGGTTAAAATAAATTAATGAACTTTGTTTTTAAGTCTTTCCATCCCTGTATTACTAAAATGGATTTACTTATTGTTCTATTCAGGTCTATTTCATGAGATATAAATCTTAAACCAATGAATTGGAGGGAGATATAGGTCCCAACCATCTCATAATAAAATCATTCATATATGTGCCTCAAAAACAGAAACCATTAATCATAGCAAAACCCATGGAAGAAAAAATGGGTTTCTCAAATATCATTTATTAATAATCATTATAATGTAAATAGATTTACTAAAAATAATTCCCTCATAAATTATTCAAATCAATGTAATAATGTGGATATAAACATAACCCTATGTCATCATAGATTGAGAGTAATTTTGATAAAATACATGAAATTAATTTTGGGTAAAAATTTCATTTCTTCTTAAAAATGTTTTATTTTCTCAAAATGACATAGAATTTAAAAACCTTTATTGAAAATAAACATGAAATATGTAAAGGAATCGTTATGTAAATAAATATTTTTTAAAGTGTAAGAATACAATCATTCCATATAAGTTAAAAATATATGTTCTCTATAGTGTTTCCAGAAAAGTCCCAAAAAGTACTTCATATCGAATAATGACAAAATATTCATTTCATAACATTTAGAAAAAATCACAAATGAGTAAAATTGAATTTAAAAATTTTATATGAATATAAATAGTATTACATATTTATTTAACATGTATGTGTATGATAAATATACCCCCAATGAATAATTATGTACAAACACTCATGGATAATAATGAGATTGAAAAACTAACCCTTACCTTAGGTCCAATATCCTTTGAATATATCAGAACCTCATGTATAATTATTTTATAAGGTTATTTAATTATTCTATAATAATAATAATTTTTTTTTATATCATATTTGACTATATTATCATACATTTGTTAGTAAAATTTCTTTGTCACTCGTTATTCGGATAATAACTATTGTATATTCTTATGCATGTTTAGGGGGATAAGATCATGTTCCACATCATAGGTTGTAGTTTTATAATTTATTTGATGATAATGGTATAATATATATCACATTTACTCATTCATTTCATGTATATAATCATGGGGTAAAGATCATGTACAATTAATTGCATCACATTTGGGAGATGGTGGGTCGTACGTACACATGAGCGACGATATCATGAACTTAATGTTAAAATCATATGGAATTGGATGGTATATTAATTATACAGAATAATTATAATTTTATAATAATTACATAAATACATTATACTAATCACTATACCCATTAAAATTAATTTTTTTTTAAAAAAAATACGACACAACATGAAGACGGTAAGTCGTACGTACGCATGCATGGTGATATTGTTAATCGTAGGTTGGATAAAATGAGATAGAAATCGGTCCCACAATTATAATAAAATATTAGTACATAGAATATACTAGGATATTATAGTTATTATGGGAACAATAAAATAGTAGGAAGTATAAGATTCAAATAAACTTGAAATAGGTGATAAAATAATTGCCTCTTTTTTGAGTATCTCCTTTTGATATTCACCAAAGGTCTCCTTAAGATAGATTTCATCCAAATTTGTTGTCTCTAGCAGGAAGGGATGTATGTTTGAACATTATATGAGTATATGTTTGATGAGAAAGGGACTTGAGTGGTTTAAGTAAGTGGGTATATGTGGTGGCCTTTTACAAGAGGGAGGATGGGAACTTTAGGAACATCATGAAACACTATTTTATTATAAATTGATTTCCAAATTATAATAGATAAAAGTGATATATATCAAGTATTAGATTTGGAAATTTCTAAATAATATCATCAAATAATTTATACACATTAATTTATTTTATTTTAAAACATATCCTTTTTAGTTTACCTTTAACTACTCTCTTTTAATTTTAATTGAGGTAAAAACATTTAAATTATTAAGAGGCTACAATGTTTACATATATGGGGTACATTTCTAATAAATGGAAAATTTATGAACTTATAGACCTTTTAAACATTGTTATTTTGATATATTTTTTTGAATTTAAATAAATTAATAAATGATTATTTAAATAAAATACCAATTGTTCCAACTTTTACACAATCCATTTTATTTAATTCAAATAAAATGCAAAAAGATATAGAACATTGAACCAAAGATTTGAATACTATTATAAAAGGTAATATTCACCTCTAAAAAATTTGGATGACAAAAATTATTTCAAATAATATTTATTTAACTATTTATAATATCATTTATTTGATATTTCCTTCAATAAAATAATTACTCTTGTTACTATTCATAGAATCCAAAAAAATAGTAACATATTAACATAATTTGGACTCTATGATTTCAAATATGGATTAAATGTTTTCAAACTCGAAACATATAAGTTTCTATAATTAATTTAAAATAAATTTTTAATGTCAAAGTGAGAATATGATGTTTTTTTTCAAAGTAAAAATCATCAAAAGATTGATGTGTGGTTATATCTAATTTAAATGTGACGATACATCCAATAACTAAAATTGTATTAAATGATAAAAACATAGTATAAATATACAATAAATCCAATTAAAATGATAACATTTTGGTATAAATAATTCAGATGAAAATGCAGTTATAAATTAAAATGCAGTACTTTCAAAAAATCTTTTAAAGTTGAATGTTATTAGAAAAATACCAAAAAATAAACCAATGTATATTATTATTTACATATAAAAAATAAGGAATATATTTTTGTCTAAATAATCTTATAAATGATTAAAAAATTATATTGAAAATGGATACCTTATCAAAAGGTGGTAAAATAGTATTTTTTTTAAAACAGCCAATTTTATCTGTAAAATTGAAATTTTTCTTATATGATGTCTAAAAAACATATAAGATTATTTTTTAACATTAAATTGAATATTGTTTATACATATTTCACTAATAAAATCTACAAAGAGTGATTTTATTCTTTTTTAGCCTCACTTATTTTCATTAAAATCATATTTTAGAAGTATGTTAGAACTATTCTTACTTTCCATTATAATGAATCGGTTATAATATTTATTTATATTGTATATTTGGTCTTGTGTCAAATTAATTCGATAAAAATAACATGAAATTATGGGTAACACAACCCAATAATAGTGTTACATATACTGTAATGAAATATGGTGGTGTGTATAGTGCAAGATAATATTGGTCTTGCATACAACAGAAGACATCAAAGAAATTAAAAAATAATATATCTCATCAAATATCATGGTGTTATAGATTATTCAAACTATCATAGACAGGTTCATGTTGGTCTTCATCGATGATATCCATATGTAATCAACGTCTTATGTGGTACATTTGAGAGACTGAAAGATTGTTCTGGATGTACTCAGAGAAAACCAACTTATAGAATGATATCAATGTTCTGGTATATGATTTATCCATTTCACATTAAGGGAAAAATATATTAATTTATGGTGTTTTAGTTGACCTATCCGAGGACAAGTATGTGATACCATGTGATCCTCCTAAGAGCATGAAAAAGTTGCATAGATTTGGTTGGTTGTATGGATATTATCAGATATTCATAGCGAACTTTTCCATGATATCATCAACACTAAAAGATTTGAATTGAAAGGGGAAACTATTCATGTTGACATTAATGTTGAAACAATGATTCCATGAGCTGAGGAAAAGGTTGATGTGTGTTCAAATAATTAGGTTACTAGAGTAGGTTGTTGAGTGTGTAGTTTTATGTGATAAATCGGGGATGAGGCATGATTTTTTTCTGATATATATGAATGTAGTTATTGCCTATGATTTGTGCTAGTTTATACCACATGAGTAGAACCACATGACCCACACCCTTGAATTCTATGTCGTATTTTTTCATTGATTATGTTTTAACACTACCTGATTGGAATGAAATTTATCATGTACCATAACCAAAATATTCTAAAGTATATCATCTCTAATAAAAATTGTAACTTGATACATTGGTGTCCGAAAGATTTCTACTTGGACTATGAATTTTAGATTTTCTAGACACCTAAAAAGGGAAACAAGGTGGAAGATACTATCAGACGGATATCTAGTTTACAGTTGTAGAACGAGGTTTCTATGAAGTTTGCATCATTGTAGTAATCATTTTATGATGGAGATGGGGAATCATACATCTTGTTGATGGTTCCTACCAATCCAGTCTTATAGTTATTCCAGAAGGCACAACATGATGAAACTAACTGCGAGACCCTACGTGTTCAGATATCCAAAGAGAAGGTTCAGGATGGAAATTCTAAAGGTGGAGAGCATGTTGTCCTTTTTAGAGGATGCTTGATGGTAAGAGTGAAATTTTGGGAGTATGCTCTAATAGGGATTTATAAATCCCCTTTTTATGTAGATCCATGTGTGGAAAAAATGTTCCAAGACCTCCAATGCAAATTTTTGTGGCCATGGATGATGAAAGGAGTTGGAGAGTTTTTATAATGTTGTCATACTTGTCAGTAAATGAAGGCTGAGTAAGATATTCTAGTAGGTTTGTATCTACATCTTGAGGTTCCAGAATATAAGTGGGACAGAATATCTATTGACATTGTGATGGGATTACCATGTATATATAAGGGACACTATTCCATCTAGGTGATCATTAATAGAATCACCATGTAATCTAACTTCCTAGCTATACAAGAGAAAAGATCATTAGTGATCATGGGACGCCACTAAATTTCAGATATAGTTCAACACTATTTTGATCCAATTATGAATGTGTTTGTTCATGGTGATTACTATACATCATGATTTTGGAAGGGAATATAGGATGAATTTGGGTTCCAGTTACTCTTGACCACATCGTTTCACCCACAAATTGATGGTAAGACTAAGCAGACCATTTAGGTTCTGTAGGACATGTTGTGAGCTTGCATGTTAGACTTAGGACATATTTGATAGGGTCCCCTACCATTGGTGGACTTTTTATACAAGAAAAACTACCATTCCACCATCGATGTGGATCCATTTGAGTCTTTGTTTGGGTGGCCCTATTGGAAACATCAATAATAGATTGATCTAGGAGAGTAGGAACAAATGGGACCATATATGGTGTGAGATACTATACAGAAGGTGAAGTTTATATAGGAGCAGAAGATGAATGAAAAAATCCATCATAAGTGCTATGAAAACATAAGAAATAGGCCTTCATTGTTCATGAAAGGAGACCATATGTTCGTACGAGATTCACCTTGCACTAGATTATTGTGATTTTATCGAGGTGACAAGCTATATTATGGGTTCATTGGAAATATTTAGTAATAATTTAATTTCGGTGAGGTTTCATACCTCTTAGTTATATAACCATATTTATACCAGGTACAAGATAACTTCCAGATATCTTATCTAAAGAGGTAGGTGCATGAACCCACACACGTTATTGACTGGGGTGAGATGGACATCGAGGATTGAGAAAAATTTTCATAGTACCTAGTAGAGCTTGAGGATCAAAAGGAGAGGATAATTCATAGGTTATCTATTCCTTTTTTTGTGTCTAGTGGAAACATGGTATCACCAGGAGAGTACAAGAGAGCATGATGCCTAGATTCAGGATTAGGACTCCCTTTTTTATAGTACCCCTTATAATGGATATTTGGGGATGTAAAGCCCCATTTTGGGGAGAATATAATTTCTCAGATTTCATGTGTATTATTTTTTAATATTATATGGGTTATTCATACGACCATTCTCTGAGATTGCATGTGATTATGAGTCATGTTGTGCCTGAAATTAATGTTTGAAATATATTAAAATATTATATAGCATGCTCATGTGAATTTCTAGAAAATGATGATTATCATTGAAATGGGTGTGTAGATCTAAAATATTAAGCCACTATTGAATTAGAATATAATTTTTTACCCCAGGTTCATCATAACATTGGTCGTTGTGGGTGGTTCGGGAAAAAGACAACCCAAATGTAAAATGAATAAAATAATTTAAATAAATTATTTTAATTCATTTGTGTTGAATTAGAATATTCACAATATTTAAATACAATGTTACGTAATAATTATAGTGTTATACCCATAACCCTATAATCCTCTATATATTCATTGGATGTACATATAGAGAATAATTCTGGACAAATGATGATAGATCAGGGATCGACGAATGACACAAATTGATTTTGAAGAGTCTTCCCAATGAATGAAACCCAACATCATTATTCAATAGTGAGAAAACCAAATCAATGTAGGGCATGTGTTTCAATTGTTTAAATCCATTTTTGGTAATTTTTATAATGAACATCAATCATTCGACGAATGTATTTATTCAAAGATCATGCATATTGTGGGATGTGATTTATTTTATAGGGAATTTGTTTAGAGAATTTCATCCAATTAATTTTTTGATGGATTTGTTTACAATTCTAACACAAAATAATAAATATCAACAATTAAATAAATAGATTCTCATTCCCCTTTATTGATAGTGCTTTTCTCCCCCAATTCAGCATTTCACCATCTGTGTTCTTCTTGGCTTGGGGTTCAACTATTCCATATTAATCGATTTTCGCGCACACATTTCTTAGTGTAATAATCAGATATCAATGATCTAGAATTAGCATAATGTGATGGAGGAGAGATCATGTTTTCATTAGTGGATTGATCAACTAACAATTCCCAAAATCACATTCTACTATATTCTTTAGTGTGGAACAATGAATGATGATTTAATCTAAATAGTGAGGAGATCCGGTGATTAAACACATTAATAGATTATGGAATGTCTTATAAAACCATTGATTATGAGTTTTCTGGTTAGGCAAGGGAAAATACCGATGTCCAGATTGGACGAGGATGAACGTGACAACATATTTGGGATTCTAAAAAACGTGTAACACATGGCATGTAATCCATATTTACATGGCTTGTGGGGACCCTTTAGCTTTGGAATATGTTTTGGGATGAAGATGAAGATCACAAGGTGTGTAAACTCTATCATAAGACATGTGACCCCTATAACATGGCATGACCCCTCCTATTTGGCTCGATCCATACATCGAATGTACATGGACATAGGTTGGAGTACACGACCATGGACAAACTGTGTAATCCCACAAATACATCGCTTGGGGTTGATAGACCAATAAATGAACATTGCTTCAGTACATAGAAACATCCAAGGGACATGATAAGGATACACTATTTCTCTAAACACTATGTAATAATTCTACAAGTCGTGTATACGGAGACAACATGCTATGTGGAACTCGTCAACATGCATAAGATGTGAGTTAGCTAGACACACTGTGTACCCCCTAACACACACCTTTTACCCCTACAAACGTTCTTGATGATATTCATTTTTATTGTTTGGACTTGTATAGGTGGAGTACATTCAAATTGTCTGTTCCCTCGTTTGTACATTAAACAATTATATCTATATCACTAAATTGATATCCCATGTTGAGGCTGAGTCTCATATAGAGTTGTGGTGTTTCTCTCTGTGACTGGAGTGCGATCCACTATCACACATGATCCCCATTTTGAGTTTGTGGAATATGCATGACCTCTATGAGGAGGATTTTGTTCCGCCATCAAGAAGTCCATACTGATAGGGTTGGTGGAATCTTTGATGTATGATCCCCTATTCAACAGGTTTCTCTAGATTGTGCTCGTAGTGGCACCCATCAGTTCAAGGAATGACCCCATATTTCGGTATCATATTCTTCTTAGACCAATGTATTATCATTGGGGGGGTTATCAAGACCTCTTCATCTAGTGTATCTGATTATCGAATGTATCATAGAGTGGGATCTCCCAAAACAAGTGTGATTTGAGAAGAATCATGTGGTTTGTAGTAGGTAATGTCCACTGGATGGATTGGTGTCTCTCCTGACTATATCCATGTTTTCTAATTTCTATTATACATTGATTGTTATATCTTATATTGATCTGATTTTACTTGGTACCTCATGTTCAATATTTTTGGGCCGTCTTAATAAGTAATGTTTCACTCACCCAGGCATCAGATTTTCCCATATGTATTGTGTCTTGTGTAGACACCAACCCTTTCGATGATGTCTGAGGAGGACATGTAGTAGGTGTAGCATAGTTGGAGAAATCTAGAACAAAGTTTTTTCTGTGTGCATACCTTTGACTTTGTCCTTTCCCTTGGAGAAGGAAGGACTCTTTAAAGTCTCATTTAGTCATTTTATACAAAATAATTCTAGCTAGATGGTATTTGGACTTATTTACTTTTCATTTACATCCTATCATTCTTTAGATGGGGGATATTAGTTTTATGAATTCATTCATTAAGTTGTGTTACATTTTACCATTATGTGGCTCGGAGATGTTTTTTTTTGTGTACATGTACTTCAGGCTAATTTCTCCAATTTACAAGATATTACTACTCAGTTCTAGTCGACATACCATGTCCTATCAGATTCTAGTTTGGGGTAGCCACAATATGAGACCCCCATGGATGGGTCATAACAACATGAGGATGTTGGTGTCAAGATTATATTCAATAACGTTTTTTAAGATGAACAAGATTATGAACCACATCATAATACTAAAATTCCTGAAATATTTGAGGTTTTCTTTGAGCATAATATCTTGGGAAGTTTCCCACTTCCACTACATCATTAGAAAATCAAATTCATGGAGGGGAACCATACTAATTCTATTTCAGTATCTTCTATAAGTTATTTGAATGGAATGCTATTGGTTAGATTTCAATTTAATCATTCATGAGGAAGAAACTACACTAACCTTTAGATTATGGATAATCAGTTAGAACTAACTTACTAGGGGAAATGAATTCCTAGCACCCACTTGCGGGTTCATACCATTTCTATTTTCCCATATTGTTTTTATGTTTATTTTCTTGAATTCAATTAAATTTTTATGCTTTGGATTTGTCATGTAGTTTCTATGTTGTATATTTTAGGAGGCCAGGTCACGGGTGTTGCTGCTAAAAAAACATGGCTATGTATTTCCTATCCACTTATTTTTATCTTGTAATATCTTATTGATTATTATTTCTCATATAAACCAAAAAAATTGAAACATTGTAAAAATATGTGTGGGGGATATCATCCTTGGAAAAAGATGATTTTGTATGTTTCTCGTACAATTTTTTTTTGATTTCATATCTAATTTGGGGAAAAAACATGTGAGATTCAATTTAACATGCTTTGTGAATTGAAATTTTTTATTTATGGAAATAACCAACTTGATTAATGGAATTGAACATAAATTATAGTTGATGTTTTCTATGTTCATGATTAAAATGGTGGAAATTTAGAATAAGAACATCAAATTCTGAATTTACTGCCATGAATGTTGTCTAATACTAAAAATTACAGTCCTATTAATATTCTTATCCAATTTTGCAACTACTTCACATTATCACCACTTCTTGAGTGACCCATAGAATTCTTGTTTTAACCAAAAAATACATTTCTTCATTCAAAACCTGTGATCTTTAAAGTTTTTGTGTTCAAAATAAATGAGGTAATTCATTTGTGACTAAAGATCCCCTTTTTAATGGCAATCATAATAATTCTTTTCTTCCTATCACATTTGATATTGTGTATCCCCTAATATCCATGTACATATTGTTTCGTTATGTAGATTAAAATCCAATTCTCCCTTTCTATCATAATCTAAAAGAGAAAATGCAAGATCAAGTTGATGTTATGTGTGGGGGAAGAAGAATTGTGGTGTGCTACCTAATATTATTATTTTTGAGTGGATATTTATATTATAAATAGAGTTTTTTAATGATTAATGTTTTTTTAATGTTTGGGGAGGAATCCTCATTTATTATTAAATCAAATAAAATACCTCTTTTAACTATGTGGAGGGAGTCCCATTACATAGCTCGAAATCCCATGAGGCATTTAGCCCATTACATGGCCCGTAGGCCCAATTTATTCCCCAAATCCCATTTTTTGAATATTAATGCTACATTACCTGCCATCTATAGGGCAACATAGTACCCTACTGCTGCTACAATACCCTGCCCCTGCTAAAGTGCCCTGCCACCTCTAAAGTGCCTGACGTTGCTATAGTGCCGCCACTACTACAAGACTGCTATAGTACCGAGACCAAATGGGTTTTGAATCCCCATATTTCATGTAGGATTAATGGGTGCTTTCCACTAATCCAAACCCCATCTACATAATTATTAATGTGATTTACTAAAAGTTATGCACATCTAGAGCATTCATTGAAAAGTGAGATTTTCCTTTCGGGATCCCGAAATGCCAAAAGTTGTTCCTATCCAGAGTAATAAAACTGATGTCTTGGGAAGGACATTCTATGACATTAGTTATTAATTATTGATGTTGTGGGATATTTATGAATGAAATTGTGATATTTTTGGGAGATTATTTTATTCATTGATGTGAAATTAGAATACCAAGCTTGGGTAAAAACTGAATTCATGAAATTTTGATTCAATAAAGAGTCCAACCATCTCTTTCAACCTCATTATTTTTACATTTGAAAACATAACAACCTTAAAACCTCATAAAACCCATTTATAATTCATTATGATAGATATAATTCTTTAGCTCAATTGGGTGGAGGTTTAGATATTTTCAAGACTACGTTGACCCTAGATTTTCTTTTTATGATAAATGCATTGCTCAAAATCAAAATCATGTTTTTAGATGAAGAAACAAAATGTTTAAGGAATACTTCTTCATTGGGAAATGAATTAAATAAGAATGGACTGAATACAAATAATGAATAATTTTGAATTGAATATGTTAATGAGTCATGAGGAGTCGGGTACCTTCATTTGGAGATTGTTATTTTCAATGACATGTTTTGAAAATTCATGGGAAATTTATTTTTGAGTTCTCACTTGTATGAAAGTCCATGATAAATATGTGAGAGAATTGATAGTTTTAACATTTTAAATATATTGTATTTTAATTTCAATGATTTAAACCCCATTAAATTTTAATTTTAAGATAAATAATTTAATTTTCAGAATTTTGATTTTTTTAGCGTAATTGTGAAAATGATCTTATTATAGAATTTTAACATTTCAACTATTTGTTATTCTAGGAATAACTACTTATATACTAATGAAATTTATGGTATTTATTTTTTTATGGACCATATAACTATGTAATTTAAATTCTACATTTGGTAAAAGTGATGAATCAACCATTTGGAAGCCCAAACAATTAATTCAAATAGAAAAATTATTTTTCATTGAAAATTAAATATCCTTCAGTAAATGAGCCCTAAATGAACCCACATGTGTCCAAATAAACTTATTCTACACAGAAATGAGATAATAACTGATGCATCATATCCATGATAAATACTAGTATTTAATTTTTCCATTATGATGGTTTTGTGTGTTTGAAAATAGATAAATTCAAAGAGTCACGATGGAAAGATAAATTTGACCTTAGTAATTAAATCATCAATATTTCTCCAAATAACCAAATATTTTTAGATTTTATAGTGATAAAGATAAACTATTATAAACACAAATTGGGAATAAAACTCTCAATGGTTCCATTTGTAAGAGGCCCAATTTAGAGAAAACATTATGGATACAAATTCTTGAAAGATCCTTAGCTACCTACATTCTATTTATATTTTTAACTTCACATTCAATTTAAGGGATGGTTAGATTGATGGAGGATGTTGTGTTGATGGAGATATGGATTATGAGTGTAGTTATATTAATAATGACAATGTAATGAATGTATATTCTCTAAGTGGTTGTGTGTAGTCATGATACAAGGATTCAACCCTTTTTAGTTTGTGTTCTTCATTGTGAACATTCATCTTTTTAATTTCAAAGGAAATTGTTTTTTTATTGTCGAAGGTATCATTCATTCCTTTTTTCACTTTATTAAATAACATTAATGTTTTTATCATTTTATGGTTGGAAAATTATTTTTCTATTTCTGGAAAATCATTGGTGGAGGGATCCTAGATGAGCAAAACAAATTCAATTAGGTTTGACTACTAAGAGTTAATTGAGTAATAGATCACTTTAATAACAAGATAAATACCATTAATTGAGGTATCATTTCCATATTTGGTTAATATAGGATTACACCATGAGTTATTTAGTGTAAATTCTATAATTCAAATTTAAATCAATTGTTTCATATGAAAAAGTGAGACTCTGAGGGTCAATGTTTTTTCACTAGTGTCTTCATTCGTTTGTTTTCATTAGTCAAGTATTCATATAATTTGTAATAAATAATATTTATTTATAGTTTTAAACTATTTTGGGGTCATTAAACATAGTTCGACTCATTTCTGATCCCTAATTTTATTTTTTACATTAAAAAAACCAAATTAACAAAGTGAGTGTTTGGCTGCTTAGTTTCTATCCTCCTTGGGATACAACATTGTGGTCACCTATTTTCTCAACTTTAAGAGGAAAAATATTGACTGGGGAAAGTTGAATAAAAAACTTATCTTCAGGATGATATTGAAGTATTTATTCAATGTTTTTCATAATTTAATTCCCAAGACATTGAGGTTTGATAAATATCATGAATTTACGCATCTACTATAGGGGGGATAATAGTGTAGGAATTTAACTACTGTTATGTATATTTATTATGGTGTTAACTAATATTCATGGAATATAGAAAAAATAGTATTATTAATTTAAGTATTCTATAAATAGTGATATTAAGATGATTTTAAACATCTTTATTTTGTTCTTCTTCTTCTACATAGCGAATGAGGTGCTCAAAATCGAGTGAAATGCTGTGGTTCTGTGTATTTTGAGATAGAGACTGGTTTCATGTGATATATGTTGGGGAGATCAGGTTAAATTAAATAAAGGATAATAGGAAAGATGGTAATTTTAGTGGACATTAAATGATTATATAATAGAGTGGTTTGTCTGTGATGTGATTCTAATGTTGGAAGATATGGCTTCTTCTTGCTCAGTGTTATCGACAACCTAAATTGTATCTATTATGTGGCCAGATAGACCATATAAAGAGGGGTTATTGGATAAATTTTCAATTACCAGTGGTAATTTATTATGTAAGAATAAATAACATGTGGTAAGAATATTATATCTACCTAGATACAATTGATGGAATATGATCGAGTTTGTGGATTGAGGTACTAAACAGGATACCACGTTGTGTGTGTGTGTGTGGGGGGGGGGGGGGGTAGGAATGATCAGGATTGCGGATCTAAAAATATTATTTTTATTGGTCAATTAGGATTTGGTTATGTTCTTGGTGATTGTGATAACACTCCCAGAGTATGTGTGGGATCCATTGACAATCACAATTACAATATGTGTGTTTTTCGTGTTGTTATTTATAACATCTATTACTACATGATGTTAATATGAAATAAGTGGAATAACCATATCTTGGTTATGGTATGATAATTTATGGTTATATGACACAGTCATTAGATTCATTTTCATTCATAACAACAGGGGCATCATGTAAGATTCTACATGTCCATGGGCATCTATATGATGAAGAATTGTGATGTATAATATTGAAAATGTGTATACTCTAGAATAATGAATACATATGATATTTTTATTTTATTTTATAGTCATTTCAAAAAAATTAATGGGAATTGGTTTTAAATTATAGGGATTTTCCACATAATGTATTAGCATATTTAACACTACTAGACATGGTGACTAGGAATAGATAGCTTCCTTTGGAATCATATTAGTGTTTTTGCGAATGTGGAAAATAGGAAGATCTATTTTTTATAGGGTTTGTTTAGTGTTACCATATATATAACATGGATGCGATATAATATATTTGGGATATTATAATGTATTGGGTGTATGTGAGTGGTAATTTAGATTGGAAAATCGACCAACTGTTTGTATTTAGACAATTTTATATGGTTGGGGCTGTCAACGCTGGTAAAAAATTGTGATCAGATGTCAGTCTGAGAATGGGTCTAGAATTATAAAACATTTATAATAATATTTTTTAACATAAAATATCATTACATATAGAATAATTTAATATGAAATGAATTCATGAATGATATTTAGTACTGGAAGAAGTCAGGTCATATAATAGGGATCTCCACAATAAGGAGAGTTAGAATTGAATTATTAGGATGGTGAATAATGAGGATCACACAATTTCCCTTGTAAATTATGTATTAAGGAGTTCTTAGAAAATTATAAAATGAATATGTAAATGATAAGTATTCATTTACTACATAAAAGTAAATTTTTAGGATTTCTAAAATAAATTAATACAAATGGAGGTGTCTGGACATGGGATATGTGACACGTTGTGATGTGACATGTAAGGACTATGTAATGGTACATAAGGGTTGGGTATTCTATAAGGATTTGGACATTGTGAAAAAATAACGTGATGAGGAAGTCACACTATAGAGATTGGTTTTTTAATTATTTGAATATTTCAAGGTTGGGATATATGTGGTGAATACCAAGCCATGTAGTGTAGTCATATATATTATCCAAGATCATATCCTGACATTATAAACGGTAGTGATGTTAGTGTTATGAATAGCCCATGAGGTAATTTTGAAAACTATTTTCCTAGTGGTAGCATCCATTTTTGGGTAGAATTTGGTCGATACTGATTTATTTCATCGATATACAAGTGGATACAGTACAATTATCTAACTTTGGTAGTGTGTGAGACAGTCGAATGCGATTGTGATTCTCACTATGTATATGGGATATTTTGGGGATTATGAGATGAAAATGATAATGGAATGTTGTTTCAATTTTTTTTTATTTTCATTTCGTTTGATGATTGGTAAAATGTTTGGAAGACCATGTATCAAGTGATATGTATTTTGGATTAATCTATATGGAATCACGGTTGACATAGAAAGAATATTCCATGTCAAAAAAATAGATTTATAGAAGAGGGAACATTTAGTATGGAATGCTTTAGATGATTTGTTCCACTCCATCACTAGATCAGGTAAGTAAACACTCACTCAAGCGTTGTTGAGAACTAGTGGATCTCATTCCGTAATATATTTTATTATGCATTTGTTTTTAAAGTATTGACATGTATATGTCTATATATTTGGAAGGGATGCCATTAGTGGTAGCATTCCATGTTCATACTAACACCTTGCAAAAGACCACTTTTATAAGTTATGAATTTATTTCTCATGTAGTTTATAAAGGTAAGGGAGTAATATCTTGAGAACATTAGAGATGTGTGTGATATTTATTTAATGAATTATATGATGTAGAATAAAAATTGGTTAGGTGGTTCCTCAATGCTTGACCAACAGTTTATTATGGATGATTTTGATTATATATATGTGTGTGTGATCAACCAAAGGGGGTTAGTTTGATTTTTTATTACATTATGAAATGATATATATTATGTTTTACATTTCATTTATATATTTTCTTAGGGTTTATATAATTTTAAATGATTATTCTATTATTGTTGTGTTTTTTGGTTATTTATCATCAGAGAGTATTATCCCACAATTAACCCTTAAGGTCATAATACAAGTAAGAATCATATGGAAAGTGAAGATTCATGGATGTGTTCTATTGGATCTTTGTTTGAGTTACTATTTAGTTATCAATGTCATGATGCCACCCAACTATGAATGATAAAATTAAAATAAAAAACTAGTTTGGATAATGACATAAATAACATAATTATAAAAATATCTAATAAAATTCAAGTCATTAACCATAATACAGGTTATTATCATTCTATACAGACCAATATTTTCTAAATGATTCTTATTTTTTAATGTATCATTAATCTCTGATGGATTATTATGATCATGATGATGGGTAATCTCAAAATAATCAAAATGCATGGAAATAGATGTTTGATGAGAAAAATAATAAAATTACATGATATAAAAACCATTGAATTGGTTTTCACCTTTTAGTGGCTGTAAATTTATAGTTTCAATGGTTATGAATAATCAGGAATAAGAAATTTAATGAAAATAGTTTCCATTAATATACCTTATACTCAGAAGAAGAATTGTAGTAAGAGGAAGTGTAGATAAAGGTATATAAACTGATGGTCCTCAATGAATGGTTGGTGAATGAATATATTGTATAAAAAATTGTCCTCATAATGTATAAATGTAAATTTTGGAAGTGTGTGGGAAGGGATATAAGGTGATCTGTTTTCATGGTATCAAGTATAGTGTGTACCCCAATAACCTTTAATATTGTTCTTCTGGATGGGTCAATAAACTATCATTGGTATTGTAAAAACCAAATGTTTTATCAATAAACATTTACTTCTTATTATTATATTATAATCACATGAGATTATTTATATAACTAAAATAACTTATAAATGAAGAATGAGTGAAACAAAAGGTATCTTTTGATGTAAAGGTACATATATTGATGAAATAGTTACATGAACATTGGAATAATAATATAACCCTTATGGATAGTAAACCAGCCAATTGAATTGTAACATAACTAATTATTGAATAAATAAAATTTATCCATCTTATAAGTGACAATATGATATAATTATATCATCTTAAATGTAATTAAATATTATAGAAAATATTAATTAAGTGTTGGTATATTGTATCTCATGTCTATTTAATTTCAATTTTATGAAAAATTTAATAAATAAGATGAAAATTTATTTTCATAAAATGAATTCATAAATTATTATTTTTATGTCTTATGATCAAAAGATAAATTTACGATACCCTAATTAATTTTTTAATGTTCTAGGAATGATGTATTATTTTTAAAATATTTATTTATCATGTAAATTATAAATTTAATTAAAAATTAAATTACACATATTTACTAACTTATTTTAATAAAATGGAGTTCATTTTTCAATTCTAAAATTCGATAAATGGTTAGGATTATTTTTTGAGATTTTTCTAAAATAATTTATTGTTTTGTGAATTATAATATATGATAATTTACAATAAATGAAAAATAAATAAATTTCTATATCATGTTTGAGTCCTGGAAGAAGTAAATGAACATTGGTTAGAACTCACATGATCCCTTTACTTTTTTTGGCCATATGAATATATAATATTCATATTCTTCAAAAAAAATATTAAACTATTGATTAAAATAATTGGAAACCCCTTCTCTCATCACCTATAAATATGACCCCACTTTACCCCTTATATTCACTTCTATCATGAATTGTTCATTTTTTAAATTCTGCTAAAATCACTCCCTACTCCCATCTCCCACATCCAGCAGCCCATGGTCTCTTCAAAAGGCCAAATCTTCTCCCCTAAAGACGTTCTCATTGAATTTATACTCACTTAGTAAACTACTATTTTCATTTCATTAATATTTATTCAACTTACATTATTTCTTTTTCATTCACCACCTCCTTTCATCCAAATATTATGATAACTCTTGCACCTTTCATGTACATGAATTATTTTATTATAATTGAATAATTCATCATCCTCTATCATTTCCCATCTATTTATACTTAAAATGAAAACACCATTCATGTTGTGTTAATTTATCACATTCAAGGATGATAGGTTTTCAATTACTGTTACCATCTTCAATTTCGTTCACAAAACATTTTTTTTATTATTGAAACAGATAGTAATATTTCTGTTATATGTAACTATCCTTGACTCATGATAAATTATAGATTTATGTTTCTTCAACATTATTATGTCTCTATCTTTATATGAAATGATTTCATATGTTCCATTCCATTTTATATCAATTTTCCATTCCTTCTGAACTAGGTGCTAAAGCTTTATTATTATGATCATTCTCTTACTGGGCTTTCAGCTCATCCATTTTTTCATGTTATCCTAAGGTGATCCTCTAATGATATATGAGGAAGATGAAATTTAGGATATCTTTATGAATATTAAATAACGAAATATTTTATTTAGTCCCATGAGTTCCATATTATGTACTAGTATTCCAAGATACTAGATTTCAAGATTTGTGGCTTGTAGTATGATATTTTATTATCCTTAAAATTATATATTGATATGTATAAAAGGTAGGGTCTCTATTATAAGACCCCAACCTTAAGCCTTACTTAATATTGAATTAAATGAATAATTCACATTGAGGATCTTTTCAGGTTTATAGTTTTAGAGAATTAGATCATAAAACTTTCATTACAGTCCACATTTAAACAAAGTGGTCACATAAAATATAGTATTCATTTTTTCATCAACGAAATCATATTTAAAATAAAACATGGATTCCTTCTTGACACTTCCTTGACATTATCATCATATCATGTACCAATCCCTTGACCTGTGAAAAAACATTTCAAAAACATGGGATGAGCATAAAAAGGTCAGTAAGGGATATAAAAGTATGTAACGAAAACATTAGTCCTTGTATGAAATCATACTTTACTCATAAAACATAATCACCTTAACATACCTCATAAAATACTGAATAAATCATAGAATTCATAATACATATAGGTAACTTGAGGCATTCATAACATTCTTACATAGGGAGTAACCCTCTTGGTTATGTTTGGAATACCCATCACAATATATTCCCTAAATCTCTTCGGAGAAACCTTAAAGTTTAACCCCTTCACGTTACCCAATGCATTGGAGAGCTATATCGGGCTCACCCACCATTAGATTAACACGGAACCACCCTTCTTCATAATAATTCCCAAGAACCATAACATAATAGTATCACATAAAACATGTATAAAGGAAACATAACATTTCCACTTTTCAATCACAAGATATAAATAAAAAACATTAATATAAAAACATTATAAAACCCATTTTAAATACCAAAATAAAATAAGAGTAAAAAACGGTATTTAATTTTCATTCAAAAAAAGATATGGCTTCTAGTGGAAGCCAAAACTCAAATAATGGTAACTGCGGCAGAGAAGTCGTTGTCGCCGCATACGTACGACAAGAAAAACATTCCTTTTTTCGTTTAGTAAAACGCTTCACATAAAAATATTCCTTTTGAAGAAACTAAATGTCAAAGGGGTTTATACACTGTATAAAAGAAATTTGTGTATAAAACAAAGTATTCTTCAATGAAAGGAGATTGAGACGATGTCTCTTACAAAGACGGTATCCTTGGATTAAGGATAAATCAATTACATAATTATGTGTGACAAATGAATACACCAAATATAAGTGGATATTAAGTGTAAAACAATCATAGGACATTCACACATACTCATAGAAGGACATATTCAACGAGTATATGTTTATCCCAAAAAATCAAAATTGGGTTAAGAATTTCCCTTGCAAAAATTCGGTAGCCTAATGGCGTCACTTCAAAATTCATAAAAATAGATGATGAGAGATAAAAATGTTATCTCATCACTTGGACATAAAATTTACATCAATAAGGATATATAAGAACATATTACAACATAATAGTATGTGAATTAAAAGACATAACAAAAGAAGTCTTTTAAAAAGAGGAGGTTGAAAGGTTCCTTTACCGACTTGGGTTACTTTCGAAACGTACACCCCATTTAAGAAGTGTCATACAATGAATATGTAAATACCCATAAATGAAATTATATTACACAAATAGTATAATAATGGGAAGTGCATACACCACTCAAAGGATATGGTGGAAAATGTAGCATAAATCAAACGAGACTAAAAGTGAGATGAAAAATCCCTTACGAAAACTCGGCAGCCTAACGACGCCACTTAAAACATACAAAAATGAATTGATGAGATCAAATAGGGTCACTCATAATATTAAAATAAAATGTAGAGAAATATGAATATAAAATAACATCCCCCATCATAACAATGTGGAGGTTAAAATAAGTGACATAAAGGAGAGTACATAAAAAGAAAGAGAGAGGTTAGATCTCATACGAAAATTCGGCAGCCTAACGGTGCCAGTCAAAACATCCAAAATGGATTGATGAAGGAAAATAGGGTCTCTCGTTATATGACCATAAAAAGTACAGTATGAGTAATATAAAAGAACATCCCAATCATAATAAAGATGAGCTTAAAAGGAATGACATAAAAGAGTGTACTTAAAAAGAAAGAGAGTGGTAGGATCTCTTTTGAAAATTCGACAGCCTAACGGTGCAACTTAAAAATTATAAAAAAAATAATTGATGATAGTAAGAGTGGGTATCTCATCATATAAAAATAAAAATTACAGTATGGTTAATATAAAATAACATCCTTCAACATAAGAACATGGAGCATTAATGAAATGACAAAAAATAGGGTACTTGAAAAGAATGTGAGAGGTCGGATCCCTTACCTCAAGTCCGACTTGTCTTGTTAGTTTATTTATATTCCCAAATAATAAACTTTGGTCAATTTATAATTTCTTAAGGTCCTCCTTTAAAGATTATTAGTCATTTAATATCACATATTATAATTTTATAATAATTGGTTAATAATGTGAGTTCATATCAGACGTTTTTGTCGATTTTGGTACATGAGTCAAAAATGAATTTGTTTGAAAATGATTGTCCATGTAGTTATAAGTAAATAATCTCCATAATAGTTTTAATGATTTAAATATCTTATATATCTAGTACATATTCATTTTATACTATTCCATAAGATTTGGAGATAAAATTAAATGAAATACACCGTTCATGGAGACGGTAGGCCGTACGTATGCATGAACGCTACTTTCATTTCTTTGACATATTAATGGAATTAAAAACAATTGAGATATATATATATTATAATTCCAGTATAATATATATGTTATATAGGTAACATAATTTCATTAATTTCATTCTTTATACATTCCATGTAATGCATGAACGATTCACATCACTTGAGGGGGCGGTAGTCCACACTTCCTCGTATGAAATTATCACATTTTCAAAGCATGAAAAGAATAAAGGTATGTTTTAAATATAAAATATAGAAGAATATGGAAAACATAAATATCATATATATCATATATAAAATAAAGTGACATCAAAATTTCCACCTTTAAAGGTGTTAAAAGAATATTGAACAATCATCGTTTCGTGAGGAATTAATTCGCCATCCACAGAAACAATAAGTTCTATAACCATTAGACAGATGTGTGTGTACATGTAGCTCGAATAAATCTTATAAAAACATCCTAGTATATTGAATATATTGTTGTTGTTACAAAATAAAGGAATAAAAAGAGTTTAGGGGGTTGGAGAAGAAAAATAAAACATAAGAACGCAAGAGAAGACACTACATTTAAATCGGGTAACTCTTTTTGATTTGAGCTCAAAGGCGTCCTTGGAAAGACTTATTCCCAAAGTGAGGATTCAAGGAGTAATAGAGGTAAGTGGAGAGACAAAATGGTCCGGTTTTGGCTGATCCAAAGTCTTGAGAGGTGTGGGTAAGTTGGTAGAGGTGGGGTCCTTTTGTAAGAGGAGAGGAGGGGCACTCTTGGAAAGTCTTGAAAAGTAACATTATTATAAAATGCATTTCATATTTTAAAGGTCACATAATAATATATATCTAGGATAAGGTTATAATAGTTCTAAATACACACATCAAATAGGATTTTGACATATTTAGGTCTTAGATGTTACATTATCTTTTTATTTTATTTAAATCATTAAATAATGAGGTAATCACTGCATCATCATGGTGTCATAAATAATTTAATTTTTTAATGTATAAAAATTATAAAAAAATATCATCATGTTAGAAATCATTTTATCTTTCTAATGAGTATTTATAGTAAAAAATATGACTTGTATAAACCCATGTAAAAATTGTTTTAGTAAAACAACACATGTTTCTGACCTTATAATTTTGCCTTTAAATAAATAGGTTTTAATGTCATTTCCCTACCAAAGTGGCTCCATGGGGTCCCCAAGATGGATCATGGATTTTATTGGTCGAAAATGACTCAACCAATATGGGTAGGACATGTTTCTAGGTCATTTCATATTATTAAAACATTATTTTTACCTTAAACTACAATAATTACCTCTAATCGCGATTAAAAACATAAAAGTTACTATTCACCAAAAAATTATTTTAATTCCATTGAACCAAATTTTACTTCTTAATGAAAACCATGTATGTAGGATTTTTTAAATTCAAAACACAGATGTGGTAAATTTTCATTTAAACGGAAAATCACTTTTTATAAGTACCACTTAGTGGTTTCACTATTCATCAAAAATTGAAGTTTTTTAGAAAAATACCAAAACATCACCCTAAGCTATATTTGATATTCCGAATTCAAAAATGAAGTCTATTTTAAAAAATTCAAAACATTTATGTTTAATTAATTAATTTAGTAATTAATTCCCGCTGACAGAGCAAATAGCGTGTTTTTATGAAACAATAAGTATCAAAAGATTGACACTCGTTTAAGTCTGATTTCAATGTGAAATTAATTCCAATGACCACCATTGGATTAAATGGTAAAAATATATTCTAATTGAACTTTAAAACCAATTCAAAATATAATCTAATCATATAAATAAATTAGATTAAAAATAGTTTTCGAATTAAAATACAACATTTTTCACTAGTCATTAAAAAATGAACTTTATCGAAAAAATACCAAAAATTTACACAAAGTAAATTTCGATGTCCCGATTCTAAAGAAGAATTTTATTTTGTCAAAAATAACACATAAATTGTCAAAAAAATGTCTGCCATCAAAAGGCGGTTAATCGACCTTTTAAAGAATATTAGAATGTTTACCCTTAAAATTGGATTCATTCGCATTTTTAATCCTCAAACATTTATTGTAAAAAGTAAAAAGATTTGACAAACATACATAATAAATTTTTAGTTAGTTCCGTTCATTTCCGCCATTACAATGGCTGGGCATTAACTACCATTTAAAATAATATTATTTTATTATTAGAGTGCAACATAAGATTTCAAAGAAACTCATTGTCGCGTATTGGGTACGCCATCAAGCATAACGTTCTTTTTAATGTCATATAAATATTTTTTTCACAAATACAGATAAATATAAAACTGTCATATTCTTTAGTTACATGTGGTGTTACATCCTTCCCCCCTTTTGGGAATTTCGTCCTCACAATTTCAAAATTGGGCTTGGAAACTCCATTGAAAGTCCCACATCAGAAAAGGAGTAAATTATGCTATAACTTTAAAAGAAAGAAAGGGAAGTACAAAGGTCACCTGAGTTAACCCATACTAGGATTCCATGTAGGAAAAAATGGATATGGAAGAAAAATAAAAGGGTCGTGTTCTAAGGGAGAGTGATAGAAAACATGTATAAGAGAATGTAAACCACAAGAAAATCACAAACTTGTGGTGGGTTAAACGGTATTCGATTCCCCAGTAGGAAAAGTTAATAGAAAACATTTTTGATTTATGTTACTCTTAATTGAGGAATTTATTTTTGAGCTTAAATAAATCATAATAAAACATTCTTACTTGTCTCGTAGACTTATAACTTTTACTAGATTCTTTAATCAAACTAATATTTTTTCCAAAAGATGGGTATTTAGGAAGACTTGTTCGCATTAAGAGTACTATAATAAACATCTTGAGAATCACCTAATCCACAAAAGAGAACTATATATTTCCCATGCCTTTAGAAAAAATCCAAAACCAAAATTGTTAGTATGAGATCAGATAATCCACAAAAGTATAATCCTTTATAAAAAGAAAATATATTCTTAATCTCCAAAGTTTGTCCAAAAAAACCCAAAGTTCAACGAAGACCATTCAATAAACAATTGTCCATAAAATTTTTCAATGTAAACCAAACTAATATTGAATCCAAAATATTTGATAGATTTAATAACATATTCTTCCAAGGTAAAAATAAACTTTTATCTCCAAATAACATCAGCTAGTCTTAAATTCTCCTATTAAAAAGTAATTAACCTAATCACATATCCTTGATGATAGGTTAATCATTTCCATAGATAACCCAAAATAAACAAACTCTTTATTCCTCAAATCATCCAACTAAAAATAATTAGTCAAAATAACCAGGGACTTTACGTAGTCCAGTGGTATGTGATAAATACCAGTCGCACGTTGGTTGTGAGTTCAATTCCTGAAGCTTTGTCCAACGCGACGGGTTGTCACACGGTCTGCGTGTTGTCCTTTTTATAAAACTCTAAAAATAACCCTAACATGTGTTAACCTCAATATATTCCTTATACCTCTCATTTTCATCCAAATTCGTTACGATATCAACATCATAATTCTTGAAGTCTTATTTCACCACCATAAGATAAAATAAAACGATTCCCAAAAAGAATAACATCATACCTTGATCATGGCGTCCACTCAGTTTCATCCTCATCTTGCTCACATAGGTAGAGGTCCCATGCATTACAACAATTATTTAGGTATCCTTCAAAATCATTTTCTCTTCCATCCAACTACACCTTGTAAAACATGGGTCATATGGGTGTTCACAGAAAAACAGTTTTGTAAAATAATAATGTATGACATATAATTCCCAAACATTGGATAAAACATGATTTCTATAAAATAGTAGGACAGATTTTGAGTTTAAAATTTCTATTATAGGTCCTTTTATAATACCATAAGTATGTTTTGAGAGAATATATTTTAAAAGCAAATATAAATAGGTTGCACAAGGGTCTCCTTCCTCAGCACCATTTTTAAAATCATAATATGCTTCAAATTCTTAGGATAAGGTAAAATATTTGAAAATACCTTGATAATATTTACCTTTCTTGAAAATATGAGAATATTGTTAAAATAGTATTTGTCTAAAAAGAACCCATGATCCACAATGATAACGAGGTATAGTGGAGGTGTTTGATATCTCAAACAACTGTTTGCAAGTGATTTGTATGATTGAAAAAGTTTCACAATCATCTGAACATGACTTTGCAATAACGATTGCAAGTATTCCATTAGGAAGAGATAGGAATGTCATTTGAGATCCTTCTCCTTCCATTCGTAACTGACTTTACTTGACCTGAAAAAAGTAATAAAACAAGGACTTAACTGAAATAATAGATATGGGGACTAATCATGTGTCTAACAAAAACTCGTAATCCCTATATTTGTCTAAACCGTCCTCTGATACCAACTATAGGGCCCCAGCCTTAAACCTTACTTAATATTGAATTAAATGAATAATTCACATTGAGGATCTTTTCAGGTTTAGAGTTTTAGAGAATTAGATCATAAAACATGCATTACATTCCACATTTAAAAAAGTGGTTACATAAAAGTTAGTATTCATTTTTCCTATCAATGGAAACATATTTTAAATAAAACATGGATTCTTTCTTGACACATCCTTGACACTATCATCATATCATTTACCAATCCCTTGACCTGTGAAAAACATTTCTAAAGCATTGGATGAGCATAAAAAGCCCAGTAAGGGATATAAAAGTACGAAATGAAAACATTAGTCCATGTTTGAAATCATAATTTACTCATAAAACATAATCACTTTAACATACCTAATAAAATCATGAATAAATCATAAGACATAAAGGGAACATGGGGCATTCATAACATTCTTACGTAGGGAGTAACCCTCTTGGTTACGTTTGGAATACCCATCACAGTATATTCCCTAAATCGCTTCAGAGAAACCTTAACGTTTAACCCCATCACGTTACCCAATGCATTGGAGTGCTATATCGGGCTCACCCGCCCTTAGTTTAACACAGATCCACCCGTCTTCATAATAATTCCCAAGAACCATAACATAATCGTATCACATAAAACATGTATAAAGGAAACATAACATTTCCACTTTTCAATCAAAAGATATCAATAAAACACATTGATATAAAAACATTATGAAAACCATTTTCAATAACAAAATAAAATAAGAGTAAAACATGGTATTTACTTTTCATTCATAAAAAGTTATGGCCTGTAGAGGAAGCCGAAACTCAAATAATGGTCACGGCGGCAGAGAAGTTGTTGTCACCGCATACGTACGACAAGAAAAACATTCCTTTTTTTCGTTTAGTAAAACACTTCATATAAAAAGATTCCTTTTGAATAAATGAATATTTAAAGGATTTTATACACCGTATAAAATAAATTTGTTTATAAAACAAAATATGTATCAATGAAAGGAGATTGAGATGATGTCCCTTACAAAGATGGTATCCTTGGATTAAGGATAAATCAATTACATAATTATCTGTGACAAATTAATACACCAAATATAAGTGGATATTAAGTTTAAAACTATTATTGGACATTAAAACATAATCATATAATGACATATTCAGGGAGTACAAGTTTATCCCAAAGAATCAAAATTGGGTTAACAAGTTCCCTTGCAAAAATTAAACAGCCTATCGGCGTCACTTCAAAATTCAGAAAAAGAGTTTATGAGAGCTAAAAAGGGTATATCATCACTTGGACATAAAATTTACATCAATAATGATATAGAAGAACATATAACAACATAATAGAATGTGGATTAAATAGACAGAACAAACGAATTCTTTTAAAAATAAGAGGGTGAAAGGTTCCCTTACCGACTTCGGTTACTTTTGAAACGTACACCCCATTAAAGAAGGGTCATAAAATGAATATGTAAATACCCATAAATGAAATTATATTACACAAAGAGTATAATAATGGGAATTAAATACACCACTAAAAGGAAATGGTGGAAAATGTAGCATAAATCTCACGGGACTAAATGCGAGATGAAAAATCTCTTACGAAAACTCGGTAGCCTAACGACGCCACTTAAAACTTCAAAAATTGGATTGATGAGATCAAATAGGGTCTCTAATAATATTAAAATAAAATGTACAGAAATAGTAATATAAAAGAACATCCCCCATCATAATAAATTGGAGCTTAAAGGAAGTTACATAAAGGAGAGTACATAAAAAGAAAGAGAGAGGTTAGATCTCTTACGAAAATTCGGAAGCCTAACGACGCCACTCAAAACATCCAAAATGGATTGATGAGAGAAAATATGGTCTCTCATCATATGAAAATAAAACTTAAAGTATGATTATTATAAAAGAAAATCCCAAAAATAAGAAATATGAGCTTAAAAGGAATGACATAAAAGAGTGTACTTAAAAAGAAAGATAGGGGTATGATCTCTTATGAAAATTCGAAAGCCTAACGGCGCACTTAAAAATTCTAAAACAAAATAATTGATGACAGTAAGAGGGGATATCTCATCATATAAAAATAAAAATTACAGTATGGTTAATATAAAATAACATCCTCCAACATAAGAACATGGAGCATAAAATGAAATTACATAAAATAGGGTACTTGAAAAGAAAGCGAGAGGTCGGATCCCTTACCTCAAGTCTGACTTGTCTTGTTCGTTTGTTTATATTCCTGAATAATAAACATTGGTCAATTTGTAATTTATTAAGGTCCTCCTTTAAAGATTATTATTCAGTTAATATCACATATTATAATGTTATAATAATTGGTTAATAATTTGAGTCCATATCAGACGTTTTTGTCGATGTTTGGTACATGAGTCAAAAATGATCTGGTTTGAAAATGATTGTCCATGTAGTTATAAGTAAATAATCTCCAGAATAGTATTAATGATTTAAATATCTTACATATCCAGTAAATATTCATTTTATAATATTCCATAACATTTGGAGATAAAAAGTAATGAAATGCACCGTTCATGGAGACGGTAGGTCGTACGTACGCTTGAATGCTATTTTCATTTCATTGACATATTAATGGAATTAAAAACAATTGAGATATATAAATATTATAATTAAAGTATAATATATATGTTATATGGGTAACATAAGTTCATTACTTTCATTAATTATACATTCCATGTTTTTCATGAATGAGTCACATTACTTGAGGTGGTGGTAGTCCACACTTCCTCATATGAAATTATCGCATTTGCACAACATGCCAAACAAAAATGTATGTTTTAAATATAAAATACAGAAGCATATGGAAAACATAAATTCCATATATATCATATATAAAATATAGTGACATCATAATGGTAACCTTTAATGGTGTTAAAAGAATATTGAACAATCATCGTTTCGTGAGGCAGTAATTCACCATCCACAGAAACAATATGTTATTTAACCATTAGACTGATGTGTGTGTATGTGTTGCTCTAATAATTATTATAAAAACATACTAGTATATTTAAGATACTGGTGTTGTTACAAAATAAAGGAATAAGTAGATTTTAGGTGGTTGGAGAAGTAAGATAAAACATAAGAACACAAGAGAAGACACTACCTTTAAATCGGGAAACTCTTTTTGATTTGAGATCAAAGGATTCCTTGGAAAGACTTATGCCCAAAGTGAGGATTCTAGGAGTAATAGAGGGATGTGTAGAGACAAAATGGGCAGGGGATGGACGATCAAAAGGCTTTAGAGGTGTGGGTAAGGTGGTAGAGGTGGGGCGCCTTTATAAGAGGAGAGGAGGGGATCTCTTGGAATGTCTTGAAAAGTTACATTATTATAAAACGCATTTCGGATTTTAAATGTCCCACAATTATATATTTCGAGGATATGGTGATAATAGTTAGAAATAAACACATATAATAGGTTTTTTACAAGTGTAGGTCTTATATTTTACTTTTTATTTTTATTTTATTTAAATCGTTAAATAATGAGGTAGTCGCTGCATCACCATGGTGTCATAAATAAATTAATTTATTTAATGTCTAAAAATTATAAAAAATATATCATGATGTAGTAAATAGTTTTATATTTTTCATGAATATTTATAGTCAAAAATATTACCTGTATAACCCAATGTAAAATTTTCTTTAGTAAAACAACACATGTTTGTGACCTTTTAATTTTAACATTAAATAAAAAGGTTTTAATGTCATTTTCCTACCAATGTGGCTCCATGGGGTCCCAAACTTGACCCATGGATTGTATTGGTAACCATGACTCAACCAATATGGGTAGTACATATTTCTAGGTCATTTCATATTATTAAAACATTATTTTACCTTAAACTGCACTAATTACCTCTAATCGTGATTAAAAACTTAAAAGTTTCTATTCACCAAAAAATTGTTTTAATTCAATTGAACCACATATTACTTCATAATGACAACCATGAATGTATTATTTTTAAAATTCAAAAAACAGAGGTGGTAAAATTTCATTTAAACGGAAAATCAGTTTTTATAAGTACCACTTAGTGGTTTCACTATTCATCAAAAATTGAAGTTTTTTAGAAAAATACCAAAACTTCACCCTAAGATATATTTTATATTCAAAATTAAAAAATGAAGTCTATTTTACAATATTCAAAACATATATGTTTCATTAATTAATTTAGTAATTAATTCCCGCTGACAGAGCAAATAACGTGTTTTTATGAAACAATAAGTATCAAAAGATTGACACTAGTTTAAGTCCAATTCCAACGTGAAACTAGTTCCAAAGACCACAATTGGATTAAATGGTAAAAATATATTCTAATTGAACTTTAAAAACAATTCAAAATATAATCAAATAATATAAATAAATTAGATTAAAAAGGGGTTTTGAATTAAAATACAACATTTTTTACTATTCATTAAAAATGAACTTTATCAGAAAAATACCAAAAATTTACACAAAGTAAATTTTTATGTCCCAATTCTAAAGAAGAATTTTATTTTGTCAAATATAACACATAAAAGATTCAAAAAGAGGTTCGCCATCAAAAGTCAGTTAATCGACCTTTTAAAGAATATTAGAATGTTTACCCTTAAAATTAGATTCATTCACATTTTTAATCCTCTAACATTTATTGTAAAAAGTAAAAATATTGGAAAAACATAAATAATCATTTTTTAGTTATTTCCGTTCTTTCCCACCATTACAAGGGCTAGGAATTAACTACCTTATAAAATAATAATATTGTATTATTAGAGTGAAACGTAAGATTTCAAAGGAACTCATTGTCGCGTATTGGGTATGCCATCGAGCATAGCGTTCCCTTTAAAGTAATATTAATATTTTTTTCAAAAATAGGGATAAATATAATGATGACATATTCTTTAGTTACCAGGGGTGTTACATCTATAGTTGGTGTTAGAGACTGGTCTATTAATTTTTAGAGATTGGGATAGGAGCACATTAGTATGATCCTTAGGGATGAGACTAGGTATAAGAAATAAACCATAAATTTTGGTTAATATATATTAACTAGTTTATATATAAAATAAATCCCTATTTGGATACGAATAAGTTTATGTGGATCTCACAAAGATGTATCTTGGGTTAGAACCATAAAACGAATCTTTCATCAAGACCCGAATGAGAACTGGTTCATGGAAATGGGCATTGATACACTTGTGGTTTGACACTCCAAGGGATATGATTTGGTAAATTCATGAGCTCATTATAAACCATTATTAAGGGAATAAAAATAGATCTCATAATAATATATTTTAGTAATGAAATAAATGAAAAATAGATTGAAAACTAGGGAATCACAAGATAGAATATACTTTTCCTTTATGAGTTTATCACATTAAGTTTAATGTTTCCTTTCATTAAATATTATTTTATAAGTATTCAATCATAATAAAAGTATGTTTTTTATTATTTTAGGGTGGGGAATAAAATAACAAGTTTGAAAATTTAATGTGATATGAAATGTTATGATTTACTTAATGATATTCAAGATATGATAGGAACGTGTGGTCAAAACATTATGATGGAACTTTCTTAGATGGATCATTTTATGAATAATAACGTGAATCCTGTGGAACACCCTCCTCCTCTAAAGAAATACCAATTTTCAATTGAATCCTTCATACATAAAAGTACTCCCATGTTTAGTTGATCTCTTGATCCCCTCCTCATGGAACATTGTATTAACTCCATTTAAAATATATTCTCTATCCTATAGTGCTCAAAAAAGAGAAATTGAAATAGGTGGTCTGTCATTTTGTTTGGGAAGCTGATCAGTGGGGGACACTGATCAATAATATGACGTTCTATGTGGAAATTGATTCAATGTATTTGAAGGAATTCATGAAAATGTTTTTCAATAAATATTTTCCCCAAACCCTCTACCAAAATATGGAATGAGAGTTACTCTAACTCAAGAAAATGGAAGATGATTCTATCAAGGCATATGAATAAAATGTCACAAGGCTTGAAAAATATGCCTCTAACATTGTCATAAATACCAAAATAATGTTGGATTTATTGTTTAGTATACTAACTAAGGGTGAACATAGTCTTGGTGATTTGTGAAATCTACATTTATGAGGATATTTTCATTTATACCCATAGTGATGAAATCCAGTTCGGATTCTTCCAGGTCACATGGACCCAATGAAAAAATGGAGAAAATGGAATCCAATATGGGTGGTTCAGTACATAAATCCCACGATTTAAAGATATTCTAACATCCCATGTGTAAATATTTGGTTAAAAGCATCGTGGGAACTATCTAAAGGGAACCAATAATTGCTTTAAATGATAAATAATGGGAAATCTAGGTAATATCTCTTAGAGGGATATGAGTAATCCCACAAATGTGGAAGAAGAATGGATGGCATAGATCAACATGCAAAACGTAGAGCAGTGTTTCATCATCAAGGAACATGGGAATTATGCTAACAATTTACCTAAGCTATGGGTTGTCTGGGGAAATAAAAAACCTCTAGGAAACAAGGATGGGATTATGATATCACAACTGCTGAGATAGAGTTAGACAGGGATGTGGTGGTAGGTATTCTAGATATTCACTCATGATTAGTAAATGTACTCTTATATTCTGGTTCTGCGTATTATTTCATATATTTCATGTTTGGTAGAACTATTCCTACACCTCCTCAAAATTTGGCAGATATGTTATCTGTGAGATGAATGAATGGTGAAATTATTGTATTAAAGGATTATAAACCCTCTCCAGTTAATATTTTTGGACTGACCCACCCATAAAATCTCATCATATATCTTTTAGTGCAGTTCATTGTTATCTTGTGCATGGATTGGCTATCTTTATACAGATACAACATCAACTTCCGGGAAAGGGAGTTCACTCTTCACATCCTGAAGCATCCTCCAATTCTATATATGTGTAAGGAAGCAGATGATTCACTTTTATCATCACTATCTAAATTGTGGATATTACTACCTTATTTGAATGTATATCTTGATCAAATTAATGATACAAATGAGTGAATCCTTTCTGAAGACAAGACCATCACGAGGAACTATACTGATGTATTTCCCAAAGAATTTTGTTTTCATTCATCTATATTGAGTGGTTGAGTTCTCAACTAAACTTATTATAAAATACCTACCTATATCAATGACTCTTAATATAATGTCCACTGTAGAGTTGGAAGAGTTGAAAAACGGTAATAGGAGAATCTAAAAAATTGTTTTATACACCTGAGTGCTTCAACTTGGGGAGAACCATTCATATATATACAGATGAATGCGAGATCAATGTTCCATTGAATTGATTATCATGAGCTCCACAAAATCATGATAAATAAAAAGTATCCCCTGCCTTGGATAGAAAACTAGTTTGATCCTCTATGTGGGGCTAGTTATTTCTTTAAAGAGAACCTTCAGTTTGGATATTGACAACTAATGGTAATGAAGGAAGTTATTCCAAAATACACCGTTCAAACAAGGAATGAACACTATGAGTTCATATTGATGCCCTTCAGAATCACTAATTCATGATAATTATTCTTGGATTAAATTAATATAGTATCTAGATATTATCGTGAAATGTTTTGCGCAATCTTTATTGATGATATTATGATTTATTCCAAGAGCAAGAATAAACATGATAAGCATTTAAATATTGTGCTGTGGAATTTTTGAAGGTATAAACATTAAGTGACATAACATTAATGTGAGTTATATATGGTGTAAGTATCATTATTGGGGTATGTTATCCCCAGAAAAGGGATATTTATGGAGCCCCCCAAGATAAAGGCAATTAATGTGTGGCCCAAGCCAACATATATAATAGAGATCCACATATTCATTGGTCAAATAGGGTATCATATAAGATCTGTGAAGGACATTTCACAATTTTCAAACACAATTAAAAGCTAACGTTTAAGGGTCTGAAGATTTTCTGGACTCAAGAATGTGAGGAAACCTTTAAGGAGCTCAAAAGAGACTTATCACTGCTCCAGTACTCACACTCCCAAAATGTGGAGAACTCTTTTTAGTGTACAAATATGATTCAATGAATGTTTTGGGATGTTTATTGATGAAAAATAATAAATTTATAGCCTACAAATCAAGGCCGCAAAAAATCCATAATCTAAACTGACTCACACGTGATATTGAGTTTGTGGCGTTGATCATTGCATTGAAACTTTGGCTGCATTATCTCTATGTGGAGAAGTGTGAGATATAAATTGATTATAGGAGTCTCAAATATATAATCACATAGAATGTTCTTAATATAATCTGCCAAATATGGAGTGTTGTCAACAAGGATTATGACTGCTCAATCCACTACCATCCTAGTAAGGCAAATAAGGTGGCGGATGCTCCTGGTAGAAAGGATCATGCATCACTATAAATGATGATAATTGAAAAGGATCTAATCAACATAGATTTGAAAAGGACGGACATGGGAATCATTAAGGGTGGAAATCATAAATCCTTTCTCAAATGATTGTTCAGCCATCCCTCATGAAGAATATAAAGGATTGTCAATGAAAATATGTGGAAATTCTAAAAAGAGTGGATGAAATTAGAAGTGGTAAATCCTCTAAGATAAATATGGATGATTAAGGAGTTGTATGATTTGGTTCATGACTATGTATACAATCATATCTGGAGATAAAGAGGGAAATTTTTAATTGTGAACATAGCTCATCCATCTCTATTCAACTAGGGAGCACAATTACGTATCATGATCTCTGAGAGAACATTTGTTAGGAAAATATGAGGAAGGAGATTATTGAATATACATCGAAGTGATTGATATGTAAGAAATTTAATCCTGAAGGAAAAAAATTATAAGGGGTTATTGAACAACTATCCAAAAAAGGATATGGTATAACATTAAAATTGACTTTTTTACAAAAATAACAAGGATATCCAAACAAAACAATTATATATGGGTCATTATGGATAGTCTTATAATGAGAACTCACTTTATCAGAGTTTGAGTGGACATCTCCTCAGATCAACTTGAATAGATATATTTAAATGAGGTGGTAAGGATACATGAAGTACCAAAATCTATTGTATCGGAAAAATATCCAAGTTTCAACTCAATGTTCTAGAAATGTCACCAACATGCTCTTTGCACTGAACTAAACATCAGTATGACCTGTCATACTCAAAGTGATGGCCAATCTGAGCGAAATATTAATACATTAGAAGATATGTTGAGAGAATGTTTAATGTAATTCAATAGAGTATTGGACCGACATCTTCCACTGGATGAATTATCTTACATTAATACTTTCCACGTTTGAATTCAAATGGAACCATATGAATCCCTTTAAGGGAAAAGGGGAAGAACACTATCATGTTGGGATAATGTCTGTAAGAATAAGCAACTCATACCTATAATGGTTAATGAAATGGTGGAGAAGGTGAAAACCATTCAAACACAAATAATGGTATACCAAATTCGACAGAAAATATATGAAAGAAATCATTGATATGACCATGAGTTCAAAGATAGAGACATGGTTTTCTGCTGAATATCTACATATAAGAAAGTTATGAGGTTTTGGAAGAAAGGAAACCCATGTCCCAGGTACATCGGCCCCTTCGATATTCTTGATCACGTTAGATATTTGACCTATCGACTAGCACATCAACCTACCATGTCTCAAGTACATTATGTATTCCATATATCCCTATTATGAAATTACATACTAGATCCTTGCCATATACTATCTTCTGAAGTTAAATTGTTTGAGAATGATGATTCTTACTCTGAGAAGCTAGAAAAGATCTTGGATAATAGAGATTTCTTTTTGTTCAACAAGTCTACTGACTGGGTCAGAGTACTATGGGGGATTTACAAGTATGAAGAGGCAGCATGGGAATTGGTGGAGCCAATGAAGGAAAAGTACCCACACATGTTTACTACATCAAATTTAAAACAAAATTTCAAGGGTAAAATTTCATAAGGGGGGATTATATAATGACCCAATTTTTTATTAATAAAAATTACCTTCTTATAATTATATTAAAATCATGAAATATTACATGTTTAACATAATACAAACCTTATAAATGAAATATGACTGAAAAAAATGTATCTCCAGAGGATAAGAATCCTATACCAATTAAATAGTAACTTGAACTTTGGAATATTAATGTGACCTTCATGAATTGTAAACCATACAATTTATTAGTCACATCACTAATGAAATTATAAATCAAATTTATCCATCTTATATGTGAATATATGATATAATTATATCATAGTAAATTTAAGTAAATATTTTAAAAATTATTAATCAAGTATTGGTATTTTTGTAAGTCATCTATTTATAATTAAAGTTTTATAATAATTTTAATAAATTAAAGAGAAAATTTATTATCATAAAATGAATTTATAAATTATTATTATTATGTATTATGATCATAATATAATATTAGAAGATCTTAATTAATTTTTCAATTTGTTTGAAATGTTGTTTTATGTTTATAATTTATAGTTTTCTGGTATATTTTGATTTTAGAATAAAATTAAATTTCACATATATGTAGAAAATTATTTTAGTAAAATATAGTTCATTTTTAAATTCATGATGTCAGAAAATGTTCTGGGTGAATTTTTGGGATTTTTCTAAAATACATGAATTTTTACTGAATAGTAAAATATGATAACTTATAATAAATGATAAATAAATTAACTTCGGCCTCAGGGATGAGTAATGGATGATGCTAATGGACACTGGTTTGAACTCACATGATCAATTTACTATTTTGGTGAAATTAATAAATTATATTCAAAGTCTTGAGATAAAATATTTACCTAATTACTAATATATTGGGAAACCACACTTCTCCTCCACTATAAATACCCCCTCTTTACCTCTAATCTTACCTCCACTCAAGCCTTGTGCATTGTCTAAATTCTATTAAAATATATCACTATACACTTCTATCATGTCCAAAATCTCTTGGTCTTTAAAAATTCCAATTCATTGGCCCAAAAGAGGTTTTCAAGGAAGATATATTAATGTGGTAAAGTCCCCTTTTCAATTCTTTTATTTTATTTCAAGTTCAATTCATTGTTTTTCATTCCTTGCCTACATTAATCAAAATGTTATGATAAATCTAGTCCCACACATTTATTTTAATTTGGTCATGATAAAGGATTACATTATAATAATGTCTCATTTCTCATCCATTTATAAAAAAAATTAAAACCCCATTCGAGATGTGTTAATTTGTCACATTCTGGGATAACGAGTATTGAATTCCTATTACAATATTTAATTCTTTTCATGACACCATTTTTATGGTTAAATAAGACAATTATATATTTATTATTTCTAATTTAAGTTTGTTTGATATTTTTTAAAAATGATGTTATATTTTAATGAAAAATGTGTATGATTGATAAAAAAACATCATTTAACCAAAAGGGTTATCATTAATGTTTTATATAATGATTCATCTACACACCAAATAACCAAATTAATATGATGACAATGTAATCTTATAGATGTTCACTAGTAATATAAAAATTAAATTTTGGAAATATATTATCATCTGATATGTTTTTACTTACATGAATCTAAGTAAACAAATCATGAAAAGAAATGAAACAAACGCTCCCAAACAATGAAATTTCCCCTCTTAACCCATTAAAAATATCATTAACAAACTTAATAAGGTTATAATAAATCAATTTCATGAATAATAGGTTCTAGAATATTAATTATTGAATGTTAGTGTGTTATCCATGACATTATTTTCATGTCATGGACACCATTAGACATAAGGTAAGGTACTCTACCCGAACCTCCATTACTCATTAATGTTGTTCTATCTTTCTTTTTACCCAAATGAAGTTATATGTTACCCGATACATGTATAATAAATTTTATTTATATACTCCAAAATCATGTATCAATATCCATCCATCATTCACTTTCAGGGATATATATTTTCTTAAATGGTTCCCCCTAAATTCTTCTCGAAAAGAAAACTCAATTTAAGGAAACATATTGAATTCTCACTCAATTTCAAGTGCACTATATAATCAGTTTTAATCAACAATTATTTGTATAAAAGCAACTTTTTATGAACACCATTTTTTCTCACTTCTATTTTTATATAAAATATTATTCCCTTTTCTATTTTAAATTCCATTTATAATTATCCTTATAACCAAGCTAAATGGTTTTAATGATATAATTTCATAAAAACTATTCTTATATGTTTTCACTTCTGTTTGACATCACCTACCAATATATATGACAATTTTAACGTATGAATTTCCATGTATGATTCTATTTATTTCATTCACGGACACTTTTATGATATTCTTATTTATTATTCTTTATGACATGATTATGATATCAATTTCCTCCCATAGTTACCATTATATTTTTGTATGCTTGATTATTTATGAATCATTATGTGGAAAGAATCTTCACGAACATTTTAATATGGGGGGACCTAGATATTTATCCAATTAATTGGTTAATGTTACGTCTCATGTGCCATTATATGCAATAGTTATGGTGGATAACCTTTACTCGTGATACCACGTGTAACAGTCTTGCTGGTTAACCATGACTTGTGAACCTCTATGTGCGACGAGCCTTTGATCATGATAAAGTCATGTTTTATGATTCTGTCACATTATCATGGGTTCATTTTTATATAATAACATGTTTCTATGTTATGATTTCATATGTTCCATACCTTTTAATATCATTATGTCATGTCTTCTAACCAATGTGATAATTCTTTATTCTTATTATTATTCCCATGTTGGGATTTTAGCTCATCCCTTTGTTAATTTTATTCCTAAGATATCCAATGAAGATGTATATGCATAATGGATGCTAGGGGTCCTTATGAATATTAAATAAAAGTATTTGTTACTTAGTCCCATGTTTTACATTTTATATGTATAGTCTTATAAGACAATATAATTTAGGATCCTTGGCTTGTAATATGATTTTTATGGTTAAATTATTATAATCATATGTGTAAATGTATAGGGTCTCTACACATATCACTGGGAATGTAGTTTCTCTCATTTAATGGTTTATATGTTAATATTAAAAATTATTTATAATGTTTTATATTTAATATAATCACCAAAATGTAAAATTGAAATATTAATCTCATAGCATTATTCATATGAACTAATCCAAAATTTACAATTTGAAAATTAATTTTTTAAATTATTTTCAACTTATTCTGCTAATCTTATGACACCTACACTGAAATAAAAAAAATTTAAATATCACTAATATTTATATATTAGTAATAAAAAAATTTAAACAGTTTATAACATAACAAATATATGAGTGATAATTATGAAAAGGAATGTAAGGAAATGAATGATGCATGAAATAAATAATTTTGTCAATATTATAAACATATCATCATTAAATATTGTAAAAACTCAACTGTAATAATTTATCCAATCAAATAATTAAATAAATTATTTTATCTATTTACAATGGGGGAATTCATGATGTCAATTTCATCTACACCTTCATTATCAACCCATTTTTGGGAAACATCAATAGTAAAAAAAATAGAGGTTTTAAAGAATATTTTATTAAAAAACATTTCTTTTCCTTCATAACATGACCTAATGGTAATTTATAGGTAAAACAAATATAATTAAATATCCTAAAAAAATATCTATATATTATCTTTATTATACAATTGAATTATTCTAATTTCGATTCATTATATAAACCCAACCGCCAATGTAATAATCGAATATAATCATTTTTTCTTGAAAATCATTAATTTGATAAATTTTTTAAACATTATTTGGTCTAGTGTCCTTGAAGTTAACATTATATCATAATGTTGTGTCGTTTTGATCAGTTTATGACAAGATAAAATAAATTTATACACAATTAGGATCTTTAATTTATATTAATAGACAATGTTATTCAGAGTAATTGAAAATAATCTTATTTATAGAGATACATAATTTTTTGTTAAACTATATTCCAAAAAAATATAATATTTTTAAAACTGAGAATGGATTTATTGAATTTATTGAATAATAGTGTAGGATATTCAATTTATTTAAACTGATAATGAAATTCATTTTTATGAAAATACTCATTCCTTCTCAATGACAATGCACAAACACTTATTCAGATAATTTATTTAATGTTCCCTAAAAATGTAACATTAAATTTTCAATATATATCCTTGATTACATAATTGTTAATATATATTAATATTAAATAGTAAATATTCTCATACAAAACATCACAAATAAATTTGAATATGTGATGTTCGATATCCCTCTCTTTAAGGATCAAAGTCTCAAACACATAAAATCGTTTGATCTCTCCAATTTAGGGGTGTGATGGAAAAATATGTTCAATTGTATCATATTTATCATATTCGTTTTCTCATTGTGTGACCAGATCCCACATTGACATCAACCATTTACATTGAATATAAATTGTTTCATCATTGAGACAAATAAAATTAACAAAATGTGTTTTTGTGATTATTATTATCCCAAACATAATAATACAGTATGGATATATTTATCATTATAAAATATCAAATGGAATGTATGAGGACTCTTATGAAAATTAGTGGTTGTTAATTTTTAGATACAACCTGAAAGTTAAAACATGTGGAGGAAAAATTAGTTTTAACCATAAACAATAATATATATATATATTGCTTTATTTTTTCAAGATACACATTCTCAAACATTATTTTATAAAAATATTTTTATATTTGGACTAATTAAAAAATTTGCAACCTTAAATTATTTTATTGTTACTACTGAATGTCTAAAGAATCAAATCATATAGAAATAAGCGATAAATATAATTATATATATATATATATATATATATTTGTTTAACATTTATTTTATCTTTTTTCTTTAAAATGTTGCTTGAATTATCATATGGAATAATTAGGGTATATATAACTTCTAAAAAAAATTCTGATATTATCATAATATAAAAAGAATAAGGACATTGCATTGATTTTAACTGATGAACTCTGGAAGATGATCATGATGTGGTCATGTCTGGTACCCTAGTCTATAGAATCATGTAGTGATCTGAAATACTCTTTTCTATTTACCTAAACATTTAGCTGAATATAAATTATAATTTCAAATACATTTTTCCAATGTGAATTATATCTAAGAATGTAAAAATAATTAAATGATCAATTGAGTAAGTAAAAGAGATATTTTTTTATATAATAATATTATAGGATTCATTAGTCATTAAAGAATTTAGATGAATTTTCACATGCATAAAAGTGGTTTCATTCAACTCTTTTATAATAACAATACATCACATACATTGAGGCGGGTTATCATTCTCATTGTTATTGTTAAAATTCTTAGGATAATTTCTATAAAACCATAAACCCAAAACATTACATAATCATGATTTTTAAGTAAAAAAATCACTCTCTATAATTTAAAGGATCTTTTTTGTTATGAGTTATACTAAATTAGGTCATCACTATTACAAAAATTATTATTATTTCACAATGTCTTCACATCCATATAACATCATTATTCCCCGTATTAAAAACAATTATGATATCAAATGTTTTATTTTCATGAAATATCTTCAATATTTTCACTTTAACCTCACCCACGTCCCTACCAATCCATAAAACAATACGATAACATTTTAAAGCATGGATTGATCATAAAAGGATAAGTATGGGACATATAAATTGAAAGAAAAAACCATGCCATTCAATGAATATTCATAAAATGTATCGTTCATCAAAATAAATATTTGTATCAAATTAAACATTATTTTACTAATGAAATGAAAGTATCTCCCCATATGATTTCCTAAAGAACATATTAATAAATTTAAATTTAGAAATAAAAATAAAAATGGGTATTTTAAATACAATGAAAATCAAAATTGTTTTTCCTAGTTAACATCATCATTAAGAAGTATCGTATAATTACATTAAAAATAAGAACATTTGATTACTATACGAAATTATAAGTTTAAAATTAAACTAATATAAAGTATAGATAAATATATTAGGTGTCATGAAACATTATCTTCATATCACAATAACAAATTTAATAATTAATACGGTCAAAATACAACATAATTCTATGGAAATCATATTCATTACCTAATGCATTGGTGGACAATAATAGACCCACCCGTCTTTGGTTTGTAACATAACAACCCATCATTGGTTTATAAGGGTTTCACATTTACATTGATTAATAGAACAACCTATCATCACAAATAATGACTAAGAACCATAGTATAGTTGAATAAATGAAATCATTCATTTCCACCAAAAAACTACCATGAATATTTGTTCCACCTGTAAGAAAACAAACCTTGATATGGAAATATCCAATCCATTTAAAACACATATTGAAAATAAATAGAACAACTGGATCGTGAACTTGAATTTATTGAAAACCTATAATCATATAAATTCATTGAAATATAAAATAAAATTAACATAAGTGGTAAGAACCATTGATATAGTATACATGAAAACAGAACAATATTTTTTTTCCTTTGTAAATAATGTCAAAACATTCCTTATAAAATATAATAATTGATTACTTTTAAATAAAATTGAAATAAAGTCAAAATAAACATAAAATTTCATTTATAATCATGTTTATTCTATATAAACACATTAAAAAGTAATTTTAAAAATATGTTCATGGAGGAAATATATATATATATATAATAAATCTACAAAACAATTAAAACAATGATTTTAGTTAATATGTCAATTACCTGGAGTGTAACTCTTCAGGTATAATCTTTATCATTATGATTTTTTTAAACAATTAATTTCATAATAATACTCTTTTATTTTTATTATGAGATGTATATAATTACCATTTCATAATCAATTACTTAATCAATTATGTTTAACTCAGATGTTTTGACAATATTTGACTCATATGTCAAACATGACTTTAATGTGTTGAATATGATCTGTGTGGTCATTATTCACTAAAATCCATAATAATAATGATAATTTATTTAAAATTAATATATATAAATTAAAATTTAAAAAAGAAATATGGTAACTAATATTTAACTATGTTACAATCGTAAAGATGATAAGTATTAAAAAACCTAGAGTTGTGTTTCCATTTATGAACAAACATGAGGGATAGAAGGTAAGTATTATTTTAAATGTATATAATTATAGTTATATAATAAATAAAACATTATACATTCAGGTATAATTATATATTTCATCCATGTAATTTTGGGAGGAAAAACAAATCGCATAACTTCCTGGATGTTATAATCCTCATTTACCAAGAGATGATGTTATCGTACTTTAATTCATGTAAAGGTAATACATTTTAGTATATATTTTCTTTACTAAATGATAAATAATTCATGAATATGATATATTAAATTAAATAAATTATTATAATAATCCATATGTTCCAGTGATGGAATAATATTATCAGTTTATTAGGTGGTAGTCTATCGTATATAAAAATTATGATTTTATTTCCAATTTGTTGGAATAAGAGATTGATTTATGTTAATCTATTAACATAATAATATCTGAGTATATTGAATATACTTATATAATTATTTAATCTTTGATGAATTATATTTTCTTGATGTAGAAAATGATATAAAATAAAATATATCAATTAGGAAATAAACTTCTTCTTCGAACATCATTTTAATGTTTATACCAGTATTATTCATAGTGTTTTTCATGATTAAACATAGGATTATAGGTAATGGGTAGGGATGTAATGAAGGTGTTCTGATTTTTCCAAGCTATTAACGAATTATTATAATGTGTGTCAGAGAAATGAGAGGAGATTCCCTTTTAAAAGTCATGGAAGTGTACTCCTCAAATTATAAAATGTATTTAAATAATACAAATATATTTATACTAAAAAATGGAATAAAATAAATATAATTAAACTTTATGATCATGATGGTTTCAAATACCCACATTAATCAAATTTTATGATAGTTCATAATATAGTTTAAATGTAACATTTTGTTTTAACCCCGTGATAACCCTTTTGAAAATTATGAAAATTAAATATTTTTTCTCTTTTTGTGTCAATGAATATTATAAAAAAGGAAAAACAACAAAGATGTGGGCCATGGTTGATATTTTAAATTATATACAATTAACATTGATGAATATATTATATTATGTAATTTCTAATAATTTAATAAAATATTTTTTACTATAAAATAAAATTAATGAAAATGATGAAACAATTAATTTATTTTAACTTTGAAAACAACATGAAAAATAAATAATTGAAATATAAACATTTTAAAAATATATAATATGGTATTTTTATATAAAAATTCTAAAGAAAAATTTTAACTCTCCAAAAAATAAAAACATTAGTTTTTTAAAAAAATCATTTACTTGCTTTTTTCTGTTGTTTATAGATGCATAGTGTCGTCATTGCTTATACATTTAAGGTAACTATATAAAAAATTAAAATTAAAATATGTTACCCGTACAATAATTAAATCATTTTTAATTAAATTTTTAAATTTTTATTTATTTTATTTTGATCACTTCCCCATTATATTACCAATATAAAATGCCAGAGGGAGACTTTTATTTTACGTTACAATTTACTAAAATATTAAAAATGTAACTATAAAAGTGAAATGTACAAAATGTAATATTTTAGATGATTGTATTATTATTGAAAAAATATATTTATATTAAAAAATAAAGGAAAATATTGGATTTTAATTTCATCCTTAACACATTAGGTTTCACCTAAATTAACACCATTTATATTTATCGGGTAACCAAGAAATATTATTATTACTACTCATGATGAATAAAAATTAAAAGGGATCATTTTTAATACTTATAACCACCTAACATCAAATATTTAACTTATTTTTTCAAGATTAAAATTTTATATAATGAAAGAATTAATTTAAAAATAATCAAGATAAATAGATTTATTTATTAAAAAATCCTTTTTAATTAAACAAAATATTTTATACAGAATAAAAATATCAAATTATTTAAAAATAATATAATTGGATTATTTATAATAAAAAGGAATTATATTAAATTTTAATATAATAAAAATTTGAATATAAATTAGTATAGACATGATAATAACATATAGATTCGAATAGAAAATAATCTTTTTCACTATTCATAAAAGTCAAAATTTTCTAAAAATACTCTAAAAGAAAGCATTCGGTATTATTGAAATATATTATACCAAAGTTATGTTCAATTTTTTATATGAAAATTCTTATATTTTAAAATAAATCATTTAAATAATGATATATAATTAATAGAAATCCAATTTTTCTGTCAATAAGGGGTTTTCCTTTTTTAACAGAAAACATAGCTTATATTCTTATAATGATTGTATCTATACAGAGTCTAATTGATGAATAGTAATAAGAATTTTGAATGAATTATTCTAATCTTTTTCTAGGTTGTTACAATCATCAACTCTCATTAAAATTGCATACTTAAAATTTTTATTCAGTACATAAACAAGTTGGGATGTCTTTTCCTCAATGAATTATCAAATTCTTATATTGTTTATTTAGTCATTTAGTTTTTCATCAAAACATCAACATGACTAATTACTAAATTTCATCATAATATTCTATTTATTTGATGAATTTCAATACGTAGTTCTTCATAAAATGTTTCTCTTGTAACAGAACCAATTCAATACTCAATAATTGAGATACAAACAATATATATTTTCATAAAAATTAAACTTGAAATACATTATATGCATGGGATAAACTTGAGGGTCTATCCACTATGTCGGAAACTAATAAATCATTATATAGGAGAACATATTTATAATGAAAAATAGAATTATCTTACCCTTCTTTATAAAAATGAATAACATTTCAATGGATATAGTTCAAATATCTCAAATGAATGGTAATTAATATGGTTATATAATGAAATTTATTCATAATATAAGTTATCCTCATCTGTTGTTGAATCATATTAACATTATCAATCATTTATTCTTGTAATTAGTTTCCATAAAAAAATTATATTACCTACATCATCCCAAGAAGATCGAGTCTCACACTGAATTCCATTAATTCTCCAATGAATCCACCAATATATTGAAAAGAAGAACATTATTATTTTAAAAATAATTACAGTCATATGTTTATCCCATATTCCTTAATAATCAATTGAACAATCTAGAATCATATTCTTTAATTTATTAATCATTCTCTCAAACTATCTAGTAGACTGATATTGAAAGGTTGTACTGAAATTTAATTTAGTACTAAATGTGTTCTGTAATCTATTAAAAATATTATAGGTAAATCAGGTATCAGAATTGAATATAATGAAAAAACGAGACTCTATATATCTTAATGGTCCCTTTAATATAAAACCAGGGAATTCAATATAATAAAATACTATATTTAACGTTAAGAAATGATTATATTTAGTTAATCGACCAACAATGATGCAAATTCCATTATTACCTGAAGATGAATTTGGAAATCCCTATTTAAAATACAAGGATATATTATTAAAATTTTATTATGGAGCTGGAGGAGGATAATGTATCCTCTTTGGTTATTTTATTTCAGTTTCAAATTTTTTACATTTCAACCACATAATTGTAAAATTGTAAATATCATTTTACATTACTTCATATAAAAAATATTCCCAAAAAAATTATACATTTTTTCGGGTGCCATGATATATATAATATAAAGAATAGTTTTCCTAAAATAATAGTTATTTCATTAAATGGTGGTTACAAGAAGAAAAAATAATTTTTTGAATCTCAAAATAATTTTTTCTATATGAAATTTGGTTAACATACAATTCTTGACCAACTCTACCTTTAATAGTGAATTAATGTATTCATTTAGTGTTTTATTAATTATTTATGGCACAAAAATTTTACCGACTCGAAGAAAAAAACATAGTGATTTCCTACATGTATAATTTCAAATAAAACACTCATCAAACCACTCAAAAAAGAGCATGTTCTAGACATATCATTGTTAATGTAGATTTATCATTATAAAAAAATATTATCTACTCAATTTTCATTACATGAATTTTAAATAGATATGTCATTTAAATATTATACCAGTTCTTGAAATATACTTGATATCATTTTTAAAACTTTTTTTCATGACTATATTATTAAATAAATTATGATTATATATATATTTCAATCTTAGGAATTTAAAATTGATGTATCTATATTTTTAAAGCTAATAATACAGCTGTAGTTCAAAAAAATTCATTATATAGTTTTTCCCATCATGATTAAATTTTAATGAAACATAAAAAATTTCAAAGTCATTATACACTAAATGACAACCCGACGTATTAAATGAAGTATCACTATAGATAAATTCATCACTATTTTGGATGGTACTCCCAACAGTATAGAATTCTGTAGTCTATTTTCAATTTCACGAATTTGTCATTTTATTCCTTTGTCTAGATGAACCTTACTCAATTTTCTGTTTTTTTATTGGGATACCAAAATATTAACTTTTTTCAAACAAATCCATTGGAAATAACATTAATATATAATAAATCAACAAATCATAGAAAAATGTATAGGTTTTTTGTTTTTTAAGAACTATTATACCATTTTTATATATGATAGGTTTATATATTTAAATATAATCTAATCAAAATTCACATTTCGTAAATTTTCCATATAAACATTTTTTATTGAAGGGTTCATAGAACAATAATTATATGTTTTTAGTGATTCTAAAAAAATGAGAATAAATAAAAATATATTCAATAATTAACTCTCCATATTTGTCAAAATATAAATGTAAAATTCAATTAAAAATATATAAGAATATATCTAGTCATTTTTTGAACCCAAAGGTTATATAGAAAAACTCATAATTTTCAATTCTAAAATGAAACACTATCTTATGGATGTCATACTCATTCATCTTCAGCAGATGGCACCCTGAACAATGTTCAACTATCAAGAAAAAATGAACTCTCTAGATATGATAAAAATATTATTCAATATGAGATAACATTTACTTATTCTTAGAAATGATGTTATTCAATTCTCTATAATTATTTCAAGGATTCATGGAAACATGTTCCATTTACAAAAATAAAAAAGAACCACCCCATGTTGAAGTGATTGGATGAATGAAACAATTATAATGAAATTCTTATATATGCTTATCAATTCCCAATGATTATATTAATCAATTTTATAATGGATTGTTTCAATCTTATTAGCATTAAGAACAAATAAAATAATAAAATCAACTACATGATTAGGTATAATAAAAGGAAACTCATAAAAAACCTTCACATGTTCATTTAATACCACCACATCATTAATATAAATAGTTCCCATATCATTAATAATATTATGAATACATCATTTATATAATTGTTTTACTCATTTTTTATCTTCATGATATGTTAATAATTCTATGAATTGATACTAATATATAATTGAAACTCATTTTCGAACAATATCTTATTTTTCTCTTCAATAAATCGTCAAATATTAAATTTAAAGACAATACATACTTTTAATAAAATATGATTCTATAATGGAATCATAATAATTCATTATGGAAAATACATCCATAATTGGTAATGGGAAGACATTTAAAAATTCTTATATCTTTAATACTACCCGAACTGTTTTTACCAATCATATTGGATTTATTTCCTAAGCTCAAAATTCTCATCTTACTATAAAGGTTCACAGAAAATATTGAATGTGTTGACATGGATTAAAACAATAAATTACTATAATATAAATAAAAAATTATTATAATTATTGCCAAATTTTTTAATGTGACAACATTATTTAATGCAGTTGCAATGGATTTCAGGATACTTGTCCACTTATTGTCTTATCACTTCCCATTATTCATTATTTTCATCGGTCTCAAATACAAAAAATTAACACATTACACATATAACACATTTCTACCAGATTATCATGATTATTATAAACACTACTATGATTTTGATACATTGAAATCACATGCCAAATGCCCAAGAATAATCAATTAGAATCACTTGGCATATGTGATTCCCAAAATAACATTGAAGCACACCTATCACATACTGAAATCATGTTTTTCATTCCATCATATTTATTATAATTATTTATTCACATTGAATAAAACCCTGACCAACTATTATATTTATATTCATTGAGAATATAATCCTAAGAAAAATATATTTATAATTTATTATCAAATCAAAAAAGTTTTTGGAAACTCTTAAATTGATGAGATTCCTATTCTATTCTGTATGATGGATTTAATCTTGAGTAAAAGTGATTATTTTTAATATCAATTTTTCATCTAAATTATTATTTTATATTTCTAATCGGGTGTTGTTTTTTTCTTACAAAACCAATGAATCATCCTCCTTTTACACAAATTACAACAATTTATTTCCATCCAATTTCAATCAATATTAAGAATATATTCATCAATGAAAATATATAAAAATGTATCCCATCCCATGGAATAAATTTATTTTTTTATTTAGAATTCAAATAAATTGACAAAAAATGACCACCATAACCTTTGAAATGGTAAATATAATGAGTTACCTATTAATTTTATAAAGGACCTATGACTTTGGATAAATTTTCTAGAGATTAAATCCATCCTTTTTCGACCACATATTCAAAATATCAACTCAATGGTGGAGGATGTTATATAATAAAATTATCCATCTTAGAAGTATTCATCTAAGGTTGTTATATTTTCTCTATAGTATGGATATAAAAAATATTTATAGCTTTTATAAATAGATATATTATAGAACGAAAATAAGCCATTAAAATTACAACCATTCATACTTGAAATTTTATTATTTTATTATCTTATTTGTAACACCTTTCTTCATCTTCAATGATTCCTCTATGGAAAACCATTCTGAACAAAATATGTTTATATGAATAAACATAGTTATCATTACATTATATAACACAATAAAAAAATATAATCCATATAGGGTATTTATATAATTTATTATAATCTCTAAAATTATTCAAATCAATCCTCTAATACCAGCTATTATTGTCAGACTTAAACCTTTCATAATTTTCTGTTTTAATTCAATAATACACTCTTTTTATTTTCATGGATCTTTATGAAATATATTTATATGGAATAGTTTCATCTCTATTGTAGAAATAAATATTACAATACGAGTTGGAAACCTCTACATTATAACTATTTTTATATAATTAAAATATTTTATGGTAAAAAAAGTACTTATTAATAAAATATCATAAAAATTTTCAACATGACCCCATCGTTTCCATAAACATAATTAAACCCCAATTTGTTTCCAATAAAATGTGTTGTAATCATAAAATCCCTAGTTAGTGGCATATATAATGAATGAATGAAACCCATTAATCCATAATTAATTAAAAAAAACATGTTTTTGAAATACCTATTTGGACTTAAAATAAAAAATTTCATAGTCAAGTAATCAATCTCTCTTCTTAATTATTTTCATAAATCATTTCAAAATAAATCTTATTGAAAAAATAACACTCATAAAGGTTTCTATGAAAGCATTATAAACTCAATGTTTTTTTGGAAAAGATTATATTTCACCCTTAAAAGGTGTCATATATATTTCTATAAACATGATCTTTGTATCATACCCTGTGAAATTATAATAAAGTCTTAAAAACAAATAAAAACAATAGATATTTTAGGTAGATATCTTAGTAAATTATCTTCATATAACTCTTAGAAATCGAATATTTTTATGGTCAATTACTAATAAAATTTCCTAGATAACATAATTATTATTCAATGAATTTTATGGGTATAAAATACCTTCACAGACTTAGTTGTTTACACAATCGCCTATTCATCATTTATAATGGAACAAACTATCCATGATTTATGATAGAACCACCCATCATCATATAAAATTTCCACAAACCATGATATAAACATGAAATAAATAATTTTCATCAACTAACACAAAAAAAATATTATTTTCACCCATAATAGAAAATTCTCTTATATTGAAATATATATTACTTTAAAAACATAATTTAAAATAACCAAAGACAATTAAAGAAGGTTTGATAGAGACCCATATTTTTCAGATATTGATATTATATATGTTATCAGAATATTAATTAAATTATGTAAAAAAACTATGTTATAATAATATAGTTCGAGTGAGTTTGGAAACATGGACACATGACCAACTCATTCATAAGTGAACTACATCATATCTCACGTTGTATTTCATATATTTCTTCATTTTTAATCATATCATAAATAATAAATTTTCTTATAACTTGGGGAAAATAGACATATAAAGGGGTGACCTCAGATTCCCAGTAAGGGTAAACGAGGAAGATAATAAATTAACATGAGAATAATTGTATTAAAATATGGGCATAAACATTGAAGAAACATACCTTTCACATCATAGGTAACAATATTCAATAATATAATAATGAAGGGTATTTTATATTAAAATCATCATCCTATAATCAATTAACATGATCCATGAGGTTAAAAAATTATTAAATGGGATAACATTATGGTGTACACATAAAAATGTAATATTATTTACTTAGTATTAAAATATCTATTTTAAGACTATCATAGTGGATTAGGTTTACTATTGAAACCATCATTGTAGTCAATGTTCACTCTCAAGACTATTATAGTGGATATATTTCCTTAATAAACTCATTTCACACCTCATTTTGATCCTATTTACCCTATTACATATCCATCATTACCCAATGTATTAAAGGAGTCTATAGTTATGGCTTCACCTATCACATAATTAAAAAAATATATATGTGTAACAAAAATCAGAAATCCTTCATTGTATCACAACCTGGGAAAATGAAGTGGGTGTAAAAAACATTTCATCATAGAATAACTCATGGAAAAGATTGGGTTTCTTAAAAATATTGTAATCGTAATCATATCCCATCCATATACAGAATCTGTAAGACATCATTGGATTGTTTCCCCAACAAAACATAATTTTCATAAATGTGTCTCTTCATAAATGATATTTTTTTAATAGATTAGTTAGAACATTTCCAGATAAATATAACATTTTCCTTTTGAAATCATTTTTTCAAAATTCAAAACAATATGATAACATTCGTGAAATGCTTTTTTTGAATGAATCCTATGAATCATGTAATTTAATTTTAAAATCATGAATTCATCATGGTGGAGGGAAATATTTCAAATTTTTTATTAGATAAAAGACAATATTCATTTAACAGTTCATAAAATAACCAAAAGGCACCACATTTTAAAAATAATATGTTGATTACTTTTAAAAAATTTGTAAATATTAGACACTGGGTATAAGTGAATTTAAAAAAAAAGTAGAAATTAAAAAACATTGTTCAATGTTTTTTTAGAAAATATTTGTATAGAGGAAAATGGTTTTATGATAGATGAGGGATGTAAATTCAGTTTTCCATAAACAAATTTGGTTGCTTTTTACTTAAACTAGATATTATTAATTGTAGAAATGTATTATCAATAAAAAAACATGAGGGGAATAAAATATATGTGTTTATTGATAGGTTTATCATAATATTTCATAATTAGGAACATAATCATAAGAAATCCTATTAAGTAATTAGTTTTTTTATCATAAGGCCATTACCTTATGCGAAAAGTAGAGCATGTGTGGTTGAACCACCAATAATATATATATATATATATGATAAATATTTTAAAAAAATATTCACAAATATCCTACCATATATGATTTACTTACGTACATTTGATATCATTTTAATAATTTTTTTTATTAAAATCAATTTTTGGAAGATAACTAATTCATTTTTCATGAATGTATTAGTTAAATAGTGTAATTCCATTAATACTAATCATGGTTAAATAATATATAAAATTTTAATCCTGATATAAATTTAATAGATTATATAATTAAATATAAATATTTAGAGTCATCAATAAAAGTAGTGATAGATAAAAAAAATTACATTGTTCTTAGAGAAGGTAAGTCGTACATATACATGAATAATGTTTTCATTTTTAGATGGATGGATAGAAAAAAATTGAAATAATAATTCATAATTAATGAATAATTATTATATAATATATACCATATGTATACCTTAATTTCATCCTCATTAAAATCCTTGTATAGCAGAAATGAAAAACAAATCATATTGCAATGTGGATGTGGTAGTCTACACGTATGCATGAGAAAGGCTGCCATTTCCCAAGATACTATAAGGTAAATGGTAGATATAATAACATCATTAAATAACATTAAGTTATACATATAATAAATAAACATTATATCCATCATAATAGCTATTTAAAAAATATGGTGATGAAAAATGAATTTAATAATTATGTAGAGATGTTTAGTCATTTGTTTGCACGGGCGATTCTTCCATATAAAATTTAATTAGAAAGATCATGGATGAAAGTGGTTTAATAAAAATAATAAAAATTATATTTATTAACGATACTATATTATTTATGTAATGATAAATACCATATTTTAAGGGAATGTAAAATAAGATAAAAATGTGATATGTTTAGTTGATTTTATATTCTTCAAGGAAACCACTTTAGATTTACCCTTAATGATAATAGGGTTTACATTTTAGAAAAAAAAATTCCTCTATATCATGTTTATGGGAATACATAATTTATTTTGGTTCGTTATGGTCAACATAGATTTCTTAAAGTGATTAAAATAAGTGAAAGGGTATGTGTATTTTAATAATGGATGGAGATGAAAAACGTGGAATTTCCTAAAAGAGTATCATATAATATTGTATTTATGATGAAAATTGATCAAAAATAAAAATTATTCAGAATAAAAAGGGTCAATGGTTGAAATAACATCATCTAATGAAATTTATATACGTTTAAGTGTCATTACACACCTTTTCTATTTTACTAATGCATTCGTTACCATTTTGACCATTACCATGTTAAAAATGATTTCAATATTTTAATAATGTTACCATAAATTCAATTGTGAAAAATATATAGAACAATATATATATATTTGTAATCATATTATTCTAACTTGAATAAAAAAATATTTTTATTAGTATTTTATTATTTAATAAAATTTTATATATTTCCAAATATTATTAATGTCAATTATGGAACTACTCAAAAAATTTTAAATAAAAGAAACCAAGAAAAAGATAAAATTAAAATATAATATTTTTGAGCATCACTAATAATTAATATGTATTTAAAAAATCAGGTATCTACTTAATTCAGAAAATTATATTACTTTTAAATTTTTTTAAATAGATTATTTTATTATTCAATTAATTGAATAAATATTGTTACATCATTGAATATAAATTAAAAGTACTTATTAAGATATTTTTTTAAAACATTAGCATTGAAAAAATGTATTAACCTTTCAACGAAATTTTTTTGAGAATATTGATCCTCTTTTGATCGATTGGTAAAAAAATTAGAAACGTTATAGTCGATGGTGTGATATTTTTTATTTATTCTTTTCTCAAATTAACGGAAAGGTCATATTCTATAAAATAAAGAACCAATTAAAATTATATTACTAAATTGGACTGAAATTGACTAATTCCACTCTTCCTAAAGGATAAATGATACTGCAATATAATTTATAAATCTTTATCACTATGTATTAAACATTTTTTACGTGTTTAACCCTTACTAGGGTGAAAATTTACTATTATTACAATTAATAATAAAAAATAGGGACCTATTAACAAAATATTATAATCATATTTCTTAATGTGAAATTACTTTTTTTAGGATTTATTTTCATTAGTTGTAATAAATTAATCTACGATTAAACCAAATAGCAATGACAAAACATTGTTTCTGAAAAATGTATCTATAACTATTAAAATGTATCTAAAAAAAATTAAAATAAAAAAATGATACTAATATTCAAATAATTCATATTATAACATAACTATTTTTAAATCTAAATCTTTTTATATCAATATAGGTTATTTTACAAGATTGAATCCAAAAATAGTATTTTTAAAAATCCTTATTTTTTAATAGTGGAAAGAAAAATAATCATTTCTTAAAACTACCAAATATTAAACCAAATATAATTTTGATACGATAGTTTCAAAAACTATGTTATGTTAAATAAATGCAATTTTCTAATTTTTCCAAAATTAATTATCATTTTTTCTATCAGAAGAAATAACAATCAATTTTTAAGAAAATTAATTTTATTAATACAACATAACTCTACATAAAATTTAATTACATTTCCATTAAATTAAAAAATTGATTTTTATTTATTTGGATATTTATATATATTAAATAATTTTCTTATTACTAATCATACCCCCCGTTTTTATGGCCTTCTAATTAATTTAACATTAAATAAAAAAAATTTAATTGTGTATTAGGGTTCCTATAAACATTGTGTTTTGCATAACACAACCTATAAAAGAGTAAAAGTTTAGAGAAATATATAATTAAATCATAGAGTCATAAATTTGACCCTGCATTAATTATATTTCACCCTAAATATTATATTAATTAGATAAAAATGTGTATATATTTATTTCATTACAACGCCGATATCTTATATAGCCTTTTGAATTTATGATTTCCCTAGAGAACGATAACAATATGTGATGCCTTGATCTATTTTACTCTATGTCTCTGATCTTGGATTTAAACTAATTGTTATTCACAATAAAGTATATTCTACTTTTGTATGACCTCTATTTCAGTACATGTGAAGGATAAGTTATTTTCTTCCATGGGATATATATAGAACAAGTCGTAAAATTGAGAGGAATTTAGCAGATGAACCATGAAAAAAACAACCATACCAACTCATTAAAGAATATCAATAGGGATATCATACCTAAGGATTTTCATTTCATTATTTATGAATATCATATTTTTTCAATTATAAATTCCATGAAATCCCTTCTCACTATCATGGAATTCAAGATCTGTCCAATGATTATCATCATAATTATTTTATCAAATTTTGGATTCCTTGATGTGCTATAGAGCATGTAAAAATTTATATAACATTTCATTACTTATATTAGGTCCCAATATCATTATTTCACAATCTTTAAACCATCACATTAGAGTCCTGTAATTATTTCCAAAGATTAATTCCAAAGGATGCATTTAAATCCTCGAGTGAAGTATATTATTGTAATTAAATAAAAATAGTAGAATGTGTTGATCCAAACATTATATGATATAAATAAAAAATTAATTCAAACTATCCTATAGGGATTTAATGGATCTCTTAGGTAGGCCATATTTTTTAGGATTATGGGCTATAGTGAAAGTCAACTCTTTATCAAGATCCCACAAAAGGCTTGGAGAAAATGTTGAGGTATTTTTTGAATGGCACCGAATTAAAACGTAATGTTGTATTACATGAATCCTTAACATTTCCATAATATAATTTTTTCATGCTTATCATGAGGAAATATTGTCTAAAAAATTGAATTGTTATAACCTTTTATGAAAATTTAATAAAGGCCAAATATAAATATGACCATTATACATTTTCTAATGTATGATTATAAAATCAATGGTGATGTATTCCCATTTCCATTATCATATCAGTAACTATTGTAAAATACACTTAGATTTATGTATCTCAGCATTATATTTTAAACGTCCAATGAATGAAGATATATATTATACAATAACACTCTTCATGGTGTTGCACCAAAAATATACCTCCAAGTCACTATACATGTTCTTATTTCTAGGATTTATCATAAATGATAATATATGAGCCTCTCCCCATTGATTATTCATCAAATATGGTATATAAGAAACACATATATATCCCATGAAAAAAAAATTCAATCATTGTGAATGTTTTAATTTTTAACATTTCAAATATTATTCTAAAGCTCCAAATTGTTTTGAACCTCTTTGATACTTACATGGATAGATGGTTGAACACTCTTCTGAGAATAATAATATTTTACCCCTTCCATCATTATTTCTATATCCATCATTTTCAAATCAAGAAATAATAAACCTTTTTCTTTTCATAGATATTCTACCATGATATATTTTACTCGTATCATCATACACCTTTCTTTCTTTCTCATTGTGGTAATGTATTTAGTAATAATTATCATTAATCAACTCAAACCATAGTGTATATTTCATATTCATTTTTTTAGTTAATATATAGTTTAAAATTTTATATCATTTTTTATATCAATGATTTTTTTAAAGATAATTCATTCATATCATTAATGAATATTTTCCAGAGCTAAATCCATATCATGAGTTGGATAATTTTATTCATGGACCATAGATTGGGAAGAGGCATAAGATATAACCACATCATTATTCAAGATAACATATCCTTGGACCTTCTTTGATGCATGATAATATGTTACAGTCCCCTCTCCACTATATGGTAATGAAATAATAGGTCAATTTAATAACCTTCACTTATGTACCATAAAATTTACAACAGTGTCATCCGTATAAAGGATCATGGAAACCTTCAATGTTAAATTTATGAGTTTTTTAGAAATTAATGAGACATTCTCAATAAATATTTTATAATATCATGATAATCATAAAATCATATGGTTATCTTCATTATTTTTAGTCCAATCCAATATTTAATAACATTTGGCATTGATGGATCTAATTATATTCTCTCTATTGAGATTATATGACACAAAAAATGGAACTGCTTTTTTTCCAAAATTAATACTTTTTAAAAATTTCATTTTAATATACTCTAAAGAGAATATTATTTATAATTATTAAGTAATATTCATGATATTCATTTCACATTGAATATATAAGTATACTATAAAGAAATACTATCACAAAATGATCACAATAATGTTCAAACACTATATTCATTGAAGTCATAAAGATAGTTTGATAATTGAAATGAAAAAAATGGAATTACTATATATTAGTAGTGTCCTTACCATGTATAAAATTATTATTTGGTATTTAATCCTTATTGATACTCAATTGATGGTATCTAGGACAAATATGGATCATCATATTGTATTTTGATCTATAATGTTGATAAAAAATGTCACAAATATGAGACATATAATAGTTGTTCTTAATATTAATCTTGTTAGTTTCCCAATTATCAATGTAGAGTTTCATTGACACATAATGATTCGTAAAAATTAAATATATTCCCCCAAAAGTGAAATAATCTTTTCAATATTTCCCCTTATAATATTCTCTATGAGTTTATTTTTATTTCCTATAAAATTATAATGGCCATTCAATAAATTTTATATGATGTAAGAGTAGCATAAATTATGAGTTCGATTGACTAATCTACCTCATGATTTTGTGGGACATTGAAAAAATATTCTATAAGATGTTAAAAATTCCTACATAATAAGAATTTCTTCGATGTTGATTTTCTCCCATGAAATTTTATATAATAATTCATTTTAAATATGAATCAAGACCCATAGAATGGATTCAATTTCCATTTGTTGTTAATATTTCCCATTGCCTCGATAGAAAATTATATGTTGTTTGAGATTATCAACATTGAAATACCTTCCTCAAATATTAATGTAAAATTTATGTAATGAAAGACATTTCATTACCAAAATAACATCAAATTAACTAGATAGAGAATAATGAGAATTTTAGGAAGCACAATCCCACAACCAATAATGGGAGATGAATCATAGACCTGTTACATGATCACCATACCATTATGGGTTTTCACAACTAAATCAAAAAATAATAATTGACATGTTATAGTGATACCCTTATAAAATTAAACAAATTTAAAAGAGTAGGTTGATCCACAATCAAATAATACATTGTAAGTTATAGAGTGGATGGTATGTAATGATTTCACCACATCAATGCAGTACTCCACATCAGAAATACTGATCACATAATATTTCCATTTATATCTTGTCTTATGAGGTTACTATTCTAGATCACCATCATTAATATTCATGTTTGAATTGTTCAAGAAAAATATTTATACTACCAGAATTTGAAACATTTGGTTGTGGGTGGTGCATTCTATAGTGTTTTTCCTCCATCATTAGCTAACATGTTCCCATCACTATGGAATTTTATATCTAAAAAACATTCAATCCCATACAATAATCATTTGTTACATACCTTTACATAATGATTTTGTTTTTCGTTCCTCACTATGAGAAGAAAATAAAATTCATATTCTCATATCCATTGTTTTTAGAATATATTTTAAATACAATCATTCTTTTAATATCAAAACCAAGTGATAGATAGTAGAATACAATCTACATTTACATATGGATAACACATTAGATGATTTCTTCATTTCTACCAATGTCTATTATGTATAACTGCATTTAATGAAATTATTTTCATTAAATTAAGAATCAAACAACCTTACATTCATCATGGATGATAATTAGAGATGCATAACTCATATGTATAATAATATTTTCCTCATATATACTAAAAAATTCATCACTATTCTTATATAGCTCATGTAATTCCTCATCTATTATGATATAAAAAATATAATGAATGAAATCATTGAAAAATAAGATCTTATACTCATACAACTCCATGGATTATATTTCGCCTCATTACTGTGTGTTCTTGATAAGATTCCACAATTGATCTTTATTCCCTTACAAATAACAAACAAATAAACTATCATTTTCATGTTTCAAACAAAATAATGTGAGGATTGTTTTCAAGAATTGAAATAAAGATTGGTGAATGCTATAGTTTTTGCACTGCCTTCCAGAAATGGTGAGTTTGTTATTTACAGTGTTTCTTCATTGAATGGACTTGGATGTGCCCTTATGAAAAATGACCAGGTAATTTCTTATGCTTCAAATAAGTTGAAATCTCATGAGTTAAATTACCCTACACATGATTTGGAATTAGCAGCTGTTGTTTTTTGCTTTAAAAATTTGGAGGTGTCATTTTTATAGAGTAAATTGTCAAATATATAATGACCACAAAAGTTTAAAGTATATATTCACTCAGAATGAATTAAACATGAGACAGAGGAGATTGCTGTAATTAATCAAGGATTATGAATGCATGATACATTACCATCAGGGAAAAGAAAATAAAGTGGATGATGTTTTTTGAGTTAGAAAATTAATATCTCATTAGCCATGCTGTGTTTGGAATGAGATCCTTTGGTTTGATTTGATGAAATTTGGAATAGAAGTTGTTAGTGTAGGAAATTATTCTATTTTATTTCAGGTGTCAGTGAGATCATCTCTACCAGATAGAATAAAGCATGCGTTGAAAGTTGACAGTGAGTTTCAGAAAAAGGTAGAGTTGGTTCTAAAGGGATAGCTGCTAAATTGTAATTTTGATAATGATTGTTTTTAGAGGTTTGGGAAATGATTATGTGTTCCTTGTGATTCATAGTTGAAGAAAGTGTTATTATGTAAAGCTCATAGTTCTCTTTTTTTAGTTCATCCTAGTAGTCCTAATATAAGGCCCCAGCCTTAAACCTTACTTAATCTTGAGTTATTACAAGATTACACATTGAGGATCTTTTCGGGTTTAGAGTTTTAGAGAATTAGATCATAAAACTCTGCATTACATTCCACATATAAACAAAGTGGTTACATAAAGATAGTATTCTTCATGCCCATCAATGGAAACACATTTAAAATAAAACATGGATTATTTCATGACACATCCTTGACTCTATCATCTTATCATGTACCTTTCCCTTGACCTGTGAAAAACATTTCAAAAACATGGGATGAGCATAAAAACTCAGTATGGGTTTTAAAAAAACATTGAAAGGAAACATGAGTTCATATATACATATGAATGAAATCATACTTTACCCATAAAACATAGGCACTTTTACATACCTCATAAAATCATGAATAAATCATAGAAATCATAAGACATAAAGGTACCTTGAGGCATTCATAACATTCTTACGTAGGGAGTAACCCTCTTGGTTACATTTAGAATACCCATCACAGTATATTCCCTAAAATCTCTTCAGAGAAACCTTAACGTTTCACTCCTTCGCGTTACCCAATGCATTGGAGAGCTATAATGGGCTCACCCGCCCTTAGTTTATCACGGAACCACCCGTCTTCATAATAATGCCCAAGAACCATAACATAATCATATCACATAAAACATGCATAAAGGAAACATAACATTTCCACATTCCAATCACGAGATATCAATACAACATATTGATATTATAAAAACATTATGAAAACCATTTTCAATACCAAAGTAAAACATGTTATTTATTTTTTTCGTTTTTTAAAAAAAAAGGTATGGCTTGTAGAGGAAGCTGAAACTCAAATAACGGTCACGATGGCAGAGAAGTCGTTTTCGCCACATACGTACGACAAAAACATTCCCTTTTGTCGTTTAGTAAATGCTTCGTATAAATGAGATTCCTTTTGAATAAACGTAAAAGTCAAAGGGGTTTATACACCATATAAAAGAAAGTTGTGTATAAAATAAAATATGCCTCAATGAAAGGAGATTGAGACGAAGTCCCATACCTCGTATCCGACTTGACCCGACCGTTCTTTAATCTCCTGAATAATAAACTTGAGTTAATCTTTACTTGATTATGAATCTTTTTCAAGTTCATTATTCCTTTTATACCATGTTATGAACATCATGTAATCAGTTAAGTTAATAATGTTCATTTTGTCGGTATTTGGTTCTTAAGTCAAAAATAGACTTCTTACACTTACATGTTGTTAATTTGGTCAAAGGTTCATTATATACAGAATGGAATTCATGATTTAGATATCATATATGTCATATATATCCAGTACATACATGAATTTATAATATTACATAATCATTTAGAGGTAAGAAATGAAATGCACCGTTCATGGAGACGGTAAGCCGTACGTACGCATGAACACTACTTCCATTTCTATTTCATATTTTCTGGAATGAAATCATTATTATATAAGAGTATATTATAATTCCAGTATAATAACATATATAATATCATTAACTTTATCCTTTAAACATCCCACATATGGCATTAACGAATCAAATCACTTTCCGGGGGCGGTAGTCCGCACTTCCTAAAATGAAGATATCGTGTTTACCCATAATGGAAACCATAAAGGTATGCCCAAAATGAAAAAACAGAATCTTAAGGAAAACATAAACATATTATATATCATATATAAAAATAGTGACATCATAATGGCCACCTTTAAAGGTGTTAAATGAGTATTGAACAATCATCGTTTCGAGAGGCAGAATTTCTCCATCCGCGGAAACCGTATGTTATTTGACCATTTGATGTAGTTGTGTGAGAGTGTAGCTCAAATAAATCTTATAACAACATCCTAGTATATTGAATATACTATTTTTGTTACAAAAGGAGTAAATAAAAAGAGTTTAGGGGGTTGGAGAAGCAAAATAAAACAAATGAACATGAGAGAATGAATTACCTTAAAAAGTGTAACTACTTTTGATTTGAGACTAAAGGCTTCCATTGAAAGGATTATTCCCAAAGGAAATACTCTAGGATGAGGAGAGGGATGTGGAGAGAGTAAATGGTCAGGGGTTAGCCGAGCCAAAGGCTTGAGTAGTGTGTGAAATGAGGTAGAGGTGGGGGCCTTTTATAAGAGGAGAGGAGGGGCACTTTTGGAAAGTAAAGAAATATTACTTTATTTGAAAATGAGTTTCGGTTTTAAAAGGTCCCACATTGATATAATTCGTGGATAAGGTGATAAGGCTTCTAAATCCACTCATCCAATTGGTTTTGGCCATGTGTAGTTCATATATTTTACATTATATTTCCATTTTATTTAAATCGTCAAATAATGATGTCATCGCTGCATCATTACTATGTCATAAATAATTTAATTTATTTAATGTCTAAAAATCATAAAAAAACTACTATGATGTAGGAAAGCGTTTTAGCTTTCCAAGGACTATTTATAAACAAAATTTGGACTTGTATAACCCCACTTAAAAATTGTTTTCGTAAAACATATTATGTTTGTGTCATTTTCACTTTAACATTAAATAAAAAGTAATTTATGTCATTTCCCAACAAAAGTGGATCCATGGGGTCCCCAAGTTGACCCATGGCTTTTCTTGGTCTTCCATGACACAACCAATAAGGTTGGGACATGTGTCTAGGTCATTTCATATTATTAAAGCATTATTTATACCTTAAACGACACTAATTACCACTAATCACGATTAAGAACTTAATAAGTTACTATTCACCAAAAAATTATTTCAATCTCATTGAACCACATTTTACTTCTTAATGACAACCATGTATGTCGGATTTTCAAAATTCAATACACATTAGTGGTAAACTTTCATTTAACTAAAAAATCAGTTTGCTTGATTACCACTTAGTGGTTTCACTATTCATCAAAAATTGATGTTTTTCAGAAAATTACCACAAATTCACCCTAAGATATATTTGATATTCCGAATTCAAAAATGAAGTCCATTTTACAAAATTCAAATAATATAAGTCAAATTAATTAATTCAATAATTAATTCCCGCTGCCAGAGCAAATAGCGTGTTTTTACAAAACAATAAGTATCAAAAGATTGACACCAGTTTAAGTCTAATTTCAAAGTAAAATTGATTCCAATGACCACCATTGGATAAAATGGTAAAAATATATTCTAATTTCACTTCAAAACCAATTCAAAACATAATATAAATATATAAATAAATTAGATTAAAAAGCAGTTTTGATGTAAAATGCAGTATTTTTCAATATTCATTAAAAAAATGAACATTGTCAGAAAAATACCAAAAATTCACACAAGGTAAATTTTGATGTCCCAATAATAAAGAATAAGTTTATTTTGACAAACATATTTTATAAAATTGTCAAAAGATAGATTCAAAAATGGTTTGCCATCAAAAGGCAGTAAAACAATCTTTTAAGAATATTAGTGTATTCCATGCATAAGATTGTATTTACTTTCATTTTAAGTCTCTATAACACTATCTTAAACATTAATAGACATAGATAAAAATATCTATTATTCATTACTTACTTGGGATGTTACATCCTTCCCCCCTTTAGAAAATTGCGTCCCCGCAATATATTTACTTATCAAATAAATGGGGGTACTTATCCCTCATTGCATTTTCATATTCCCATGTTGCCTCTTCAATCATGTGGTTTTTCCACAAAACCTTTACCTGCTTAATCACCTTATTCCGTAACACTTGCTCCCTGTGGTCAAGAATCTGGACCGGTTGTTCCTCATAAGATAGGTTCTCTTCCAGCTGAACTACCTCTGGACTCAAAACATTAAATGGATCTAGCATATACTTTCTCAACATCGAAACGTGAAAAACATTGTGTACCTGAGATAAACTCGGAGGTAAAGCCACCCGGTATGCAACTGATCCAACTCTCTCCAGAATTTCATATGGTCCAATAAACCTTGGGCTCAGCTTTCCTTTCTTACCAAATCTCATCACACTTTTCCAATGAGAAACCATGAGAAAAACATGATCACCTACCTCGAAAGATATATCCTTCCTCCGGTTATCCGCATAACTCTTCTGCCTGCTCTGAGCTGTTCTCATGTGTTTCTGAATCAGCTGAACGTTTTCTGCCATCTCTTCTACCAATTCTGGTCCCATCAACTTTCTTTCACCCACTTCATCCCAGAAAGCTGGAGTTCGACACCGCTTCCCATATAATGCATGAAATGGTTCCATCTGTATACTGGAATGAAAACTGTTATTATATGAAAACTCATCAAAGAAAGATGTTGGTCCCAACTTCCCTGATAATCCATAGAACAAGCTCGTAGCATATCCTCCAATGTCTGAATTGTTCGTTCTGACTACCCGTCTGATTGAGGATGAAAAGCTGTACTAAAATTTAATTCAGTACCCAACGACTTCTGAAGGCCTTTCCAAAAGTTAGAAGTAAACCTGGGATCACGATCCGATACAATGGAGAGAGGAACTCCATGTAACATGACTATATCTTTAAGATACAAACGGGGAAGTTGATCAAGAGAGAAAGTATCTCGTATAGCAAGGAAATGAGCAGATTTGGTCAAGCGATCAAAAATAACCCAGATTGCATTATTACCTCGAGATGTTTTCGGTAATCCAACAACAAAGTCCATGGATATATTCTCCCATTTCCACTCTGGCACTGGTAAAGGCCGAAGCATCCCTTTCGGTAACTGTCGCTCTGCTTTAACCTGTTGACATGTCAAACACTTCACAGTAAAATCAACAATATATCTTTTCATTCCATCCCACCAGTAATACTCCCGCAGATCTCTGTACATCTTAGTACTACCAGGATGAACTGAAAATGGAGAACTATGAGCTTCACATAACAACTCTCTCTTCAACTGTGAATCACAAGGCACACATAACCTCTTCCCAAACCTCAAAACACAAACACAAACTTATCCAAGAACTCATGGAAAATTTTATTCATAAGGTCCATGAATACAACAGGAGCATTGGTTAACCCAAAAGGCACAACTACAAATTCATAATTGCCATATCTAGTACGGAACACAGTATTCGAAACGTCTGCTTCTTTTACTTTCAACTGATGGTACCCCGACCTCAAGTCAATCTTCGAAAAATACTGAGCTCCCTAGAGCTGATACCACTTCATTCGATGGTCTAACAGCTGCTGAAGTTGTTGCAAAGGATTTCACCACCCCTTTCTGCTTGTAGTCTAACTGCTTCCCATTACTCAAGCTCTTTTTCGGACACTCATCTGCATAGTGACGCATCTCATTGCACTTATAACATCTTACCGTTGGCATTTCATTTCCTGCTTGATCATCTTCCTTACAGTTACGAGCAAAATGACCAGACTTACCACACCTAAAGCACTTACCAGACTTGGATAAACATTCTCCAGGATGCATTTTACCACACTTCTCACAGGATGGATATTTGGTTTTCTTACCTCCTTGATTCTTTGATGAATTCTTCCCCTTTTCCTGCCAACTAGACCTCTTATTCTGTTGTTTTTCATAGAACACCTAATCATCGGCAAACTCCATTTCCACCTTCTCATCACATCGAACAAGCTTTTCATAACTTTTAAACTCACGAGAAGTTAATGCCCTTCGATACTTTGGCATTAATCCTGAGTAAAAACGATTGATTTTACTATCAAGGTCTCGTATGATGTTTGGAGCATACCTTGCCAATCGAGTGAAATTTTCTTCATAAGCAGCCATTGAGTCTTCCTCTTGCCTCAATTCCAAGAATTTATTTTCCATCCTAAGTCGAACAGCCTTAGGAAAATACTCTTCAAGAAACATACCTTTGAATTCATCCCAGTCAAGAGCATCAATCTCATCGGTGTCCCTGATATTTTTAACCATAGACCACCACTGATCTGCTTCACCTTCAAAACGGTAAACAGCAAGACTAACCTTTTGATGTTATAAACACCCCATGACATCAAAAATCTTCTCCAGGGCTTTAATCCACCCTTCAGCTAGCACAGGGTCAGATGATCCTCTGAATGATGGGGGATGTGGCCTCATGAAATTTTCCACCACTGACATGTTCCTCTGCGGTTGATCTGGCTGATCTCGTGCATGGATACCACCACCATTTATAGCCTGAGTCAACTGTTCTATTACTGCAACAAACTGTTCAGTTCCGATTCCAACCATCTCAGGTTGCTGATTTGGAAGGTTTTCTTCCTCCTCATGTCGTCCCAACATAGCTGCTTTGTTTCCTCTGCGGAAAACCATTCTGAACACAGAAATTTCTTAGGCGAAGCAACATGGTAATCCGTAAATGCTATATCATTTCAATCATATTATAATTTAACACTTTTCTAACTCCTAAAGTTGTCTAATCCGACCTCTGATACCAACTATAAGGCCCCAGCCTTAAACCTTACTTAATCTTGAGTTATTACAAGATTACAAATTGAGGATCTTTTCGGGTTTAGAGTTTTACAGAATTAGATCATAAAACTTTGCATTACATTCCACATATAAACAAAGTGGTTACATAAAGATAGTATTCTTCATTCCCATCAATGGAAACACATTTATAATAAAACATGGATTATTTCATGACACATCCTTGACTCTATCATCTTATCATATACCTTTCCCTTGACCTGTGAAAAACATTTCAAAAACTTGGGATGAGCATAAAAACTCAGTATGGGTTATAAAAAAAACATGGAAAGGAAACATGAGTTCATATATACATAAGAATGAAATCATACTTTACCCATAAAACATAGTCACTTTACCATACCTCATAAAATCATGAATAAATCATAGAAATCATAAGTAATAAAGGTAACTTGAGGCATTCATAACATTCTTACGTAGGGAGTAACCCTCTTGGTTACGTTTGGAATACCCATCAAAGTATATTCCCTAAAATCTCTTCGGAGAAACCTTAACGTTTCACTCCTTCGTGTTACCCAATGCATTGGAGAGCTATAACGGGCTCACCCGCCCTTAGTTTATCACGGAACCACCCGTCTTCATAATAATGCCCAAGAACCATAACATAATCATATCACATAAAACATGCATAAAGGAAACATAACATTTCCACATTCCAATCACGAGATATCAATAAAACACATTGATATAATAAAAACATTATGAAAACCATTTTCAATACCAATGTAAAACATGGTATTTATTTTTTCGTTTTTTTTAAAAAAAGGTATGGCTTGTAGAGGAAGCCGAAACTCAAATAACGGTCACGACGGCGGAGAAGTCGTTGTCGCCACATACGTACGACAAAAACATCCCCTTTTGTCATTTAGTAAATGCTTCGTATAAAAAAGATTCCTTTTTAATAAACGTAAAAGTCAAAGGGGTTTATACACCGTATAAAAGAAAGTTGTGTATAAAATAAAATATGCCTCAATGAAAGGAGATTGAGACGAAGTCCCATACCTCGTATCCGACTTGACCCGACCGTTCTTTAATCTCCTGAATAATAAACTTGAGTTAATATCTAATTTCTTATGAATCTTTTTCAAGTTCATTATTCCTTTTATACCATGTTATGAACATCATGTAATCAGTTAAGTTAATAATGTTCATTTTGTCGGTATTTGGTTCTTAAGTCAAAAATTGACTTCTTACACTTACATGTTGTTAATTTGGTCAAATGTTCATTATATACAGAATGGTATTCATGATGTAGATATCATATATGTCATATATATCCAGTACATACATGCATTTATAATATTACATAATCATTTAGAGGTAAGAAATGAAATGCACCGTTCATGGAGACGGTAAGCCGTACGTACACATGAACACTACTTCCATTTCTATTTCATATTTTCTGGAATGGAATCATAATGATATAAGAGTATATTATAATTCCAGTATAATAACATATATAATATCATTAACTTTATCCTTTAAACATCCCACATATGTCATTAACGAATCAAATCACTTTCAGGGGGCGGTAGTACGCACTTCCTAAAATAAAGATATCGTGTTTACCCATAATGGAAACCATAAAGGTATGCCCAAAATGAAAAAACAGAAGCTTAAGGAAAACATAAACATATTATATATCATATATAAAAATAGTGACATCATAATGGCCACCTTTGAAGGTGTTAAATGAGTATTGAACAGTCATCGTTTCGGGAGGCAGATTTTCGCCATCCACGGAAACCGTATGTTTTTAACCATTTGATGTAGTTGTGTGAGAGTGTAGCTCAAATAAATCTTATAACAACATCCTAGTATATTTAATATAATGTTTTTGTTACAAAATGAGTAAATAAAAAGAGTTTAGGGGGTTGGAGAAGCAAAATAAAACAAATGAACATGAGAGAATGAATTACCTTAAAAAGTGTAACTCCTTTTGATTTGAGACTAAAGGCTTCCTTTGAAAGGATTCTGCCCAAAGGGAATCCTCTAGGATGAGGAGAGGGATGTGGAGAGAGTAAATGGGCAGGGTTTGGACGAGCCAAAGGCTTGAGTAGTGTGTGAAATGAGGTAGAGGTGGGGGCCTTTTATAAGAGGAGAGGAGGGGCACTTTTGGAAAGTAAAGAAATATTACTTTATTTGAAAATGTTTTTCGTTTTTAAAAGGTCCCACATTGATATAATTTGTGGATAAGGTGATAAGTCTTCTAAATCCACTCATCCAATTGGTTTTGGCCATGTGTAGTTCATAGATTTTACATTATATTTCCATTTTATTTAAATCGTCAAATAATGATGTCATCGTTGCATCATTACTATGTCATAAATAATTTAATTTATTTAATGTATAAAAATCATAAAAAAATATACTATGATGTAGGAAATCTTTTTATATTTCCAATGACTATTTATAAACAAAATTTGGACTTGTATAACCCCACTTAAAAATTGATTTCGTAAAACATATTATGTTTGTGTCATTCTCACTTTAACATTAAATAAAAAGTAATTTATGTCATTCCCCAACAAAAGTGGATCCATGGGGTCCCCAAGTTTAGCCATGGATTGTCTTGGTCGTCCATGACACAACCAATAAGGTTGGGACATGTTTCTAGGTCATTTCATATTATTAAAGCATTATTTATACCTTAAACTACACTAATTACCACTAATCGCGATTAAGAACTTAATAAGTTACTATTCACCAAAAAAATATTTTAATCTCATTGAACCACATTTTACTTCTTAGTGACAACCATGTATGTCGGATTTTCAAATTTCAATACACATTAGTGGTAAACTTTCATTTAACTGAAAAATCAGTTTGCTTGATTACCACTTAGTGGTTTCACTATTCATCAAAAATTGAAGTTTTTCAGAAAATTACCAAAAATTCACCCTAAGCTATATTTGATATTCCGAATTCAAAAATGAAGTCCATTTTACAAAATTAAAATCATATAAGTCACATTAATTAATTCAATAATTAATTCCCGCTGCCAGAGCAAATAGCGTGTTTTTACAAAACAATAAGTATCAAAAGATTGACACCAGTTTAAGTCTAATATCAAAGTCAAATTGATTCCAATGACCACCATTGGATAAAATGGTAAAAATATATTCTAATTTCACTTCAAAACCAATTCAAAACATAATATAATCATATAAATAAATTAGATTAAAAAGCAGTTTTGATGTAAAATGCAGTATTTTTCACTATTCATTAAAAAAATGAACATTGTCAGAAAAATACCAAAAATTCACACAAGGTAAATTTTGATGTCCCAATAATAAATAATAAGTTTATTTTGACAAAAATATTTTATAAAATTGTCAAAAGATAGATTCAAAAATAGTTTGCCATCAAAAGGCAGTAAAACAATCTTTTAAGAATATTAGTGTATTCCATGCATAAGATTGTATTTACTTTCATTTTAAGCCTCTATAACACTATCTTAATCATTAATAGACATAGATAAAAATATCTATTATTCATTACTTACTTGGGATGTTACACCTAAGATGTATAGAGATCTTTGGGAGTATTACTGGTGGGATGGAATGAACAGAGTTATTACTGAATTTACTGTAAAGTGTTTGACTTGTTAGCAGGTTAATGAAGAGCGGTAGTTTCCGAAAGGGATTCTTCAGTCTTTACCAGTGCTAGAGTGGAAATTGGAAAATATATCAATGGGAATTTTTGGGCGATTACAGAAGAAATCTTGAGGTAATACATCAATCTGGGTTATAGTGGATCGATTGACTAGTTCTTTTCATTTCCTACCTATTCGAGATAATTTGTCTCCAGATCATCTTTGACGGTTGTATGTTAATGATATTGACAGGTTGCATGGAAATCCCCTCTCCATTGTATCATATCTTGATCCCAGGTTTACATCTAACATTTGGAAAGGCCTTCAGAAGTCGTTGGGTACTAAATTAAATTTTAGTACAGCTTTTCATCTGCAATCAGATGGTCTGTCAGAATGAAAAATTCAAACCTTTGAGGATATGCTGCGTGCTTGTTCACTGTATTACTACGGATGTTGGGACCAACATATTTCATTTGTTTAATTTTATTATAATAACATTTTTCATTTCAGTATACAAATGGCTCCATTTGAGGCATTATATGGAAAGCATTGTCGAACTCCAAGTTTTTGGGATGAATTAGGTGAAATGGATAAAATGGGACCAACATTGGTAGAAGAGATGGTAGAGAAAGTTTTGTTGATTCAGAAGCACATGAGAACAGCTCAGATCAGACAGAAATGTTATGCGGATAACTAGAGGAAGGATATTTCTTTTGAGGTAGGTGATTATGTCTTTCTCAAAGTTTCTCCATGAAAAATTGTGATGCTTTTTAGTAATAAGGGAAACATGAGTGTGAGGTTCATTGGAAATTCTGAAATCTTGGAGAAAGTTGGATCATTTTTTTATAGAGTGGCTATACCTCAATGTTTTTCCCAGGTACCGAAAGTTTTTCACATTTCGATGTTAAGAAAGTATATAACAGATCCATATCGTCTTTTGAGTCTAGAGGTAGTTTAGTTGGAGGATAATATCTATTATGAAAAACCAGTACAGATACTTGACCATAGAGAGCAAGTGTTGCGGAATAAGTTAATTCACTGGGTAATGGTTTTTTGTAAAAACCATATGGTTGAAGAGGCAATGTGGGAATATGAAAATGCTATGAGGGATAAATACCCCCAATATTTTGATAAGTGAATAAAAATTGGGAGAATGAAATTCCCAAAATGGGGAAGGGTGTAAGATCCCAGTTAAATGTAGAAAAAATGATTTTTATACTTATTAATATTTGTTAATTAAATATTGATTTTACTATAAAAGGGTTTCTATGTTCGATAATTTACCCGATACACAACAACGAGGTTCTTTGAAATATTACGTTGCACACTAATAATATAATATTATTAGATTAAATGGAAGTTTACTCCTGGCCATTGTATTGGCGAGAATGAAGAAACATATCTACAATATGATTAAAAATGTTTGTAAAATGTATTTACTTTTATCCAATAAAAGTTATAGGCTTAAAATGTGAATGAATCCAATTATAAGCATAATTTACATTTAAAGGTTGATTAAACACGTTTTAATGGTGAACCCACATTAAATCTAGTTTTGGTCACTTTAATACATTTTATTTGACCAAATAAAATCCTTCTTTAGAATGGGGACATCAAAATTTACTTTGTGTAATTTTTTTGAATGATTCCGATAAAGATCATTTTTTAAGGAATAGTGAAAAATATTGTATTTTAATTCAAAACTGTGTTTTAATATAATTAATTTATATGGTTAGATTATCTTATTAATTTGTCATAAGTGTAATTAGAATATTGTTTTTACCATTTAATCCAATGTTGGTCATTGGAATTAATTTAACATTAAATTTTGACATACACAAGTGTCAATCGTTTGATAGTTATTGTTTCTTAAAAACACACTATTTGTTTTAAAAATGCGAATTAATTTTAAATTAATTAATGAAAATTCTCTATTTATAATATGGTATAATAGAAATCATTTTTTAATTCAGAATAGCAAATATATCATTGGATAAAGTATTGGTATTTATCTGAAAAACATTAATTTTTGATGAATAGGAAAACCACTTAGTAGTAGTTAAAAACTGAATTTTTCATTTAAATGAAATTTTAGCACTTGTGTGAATTGATTTTCAGAAATCCGAAATACATGGTTGTTATTAGTAAGTAAAATTTGGTTCAATAAGATGAAAATTATTTTTTGTGAATAGCAACATATTACTTTTATTTACCGCGGTTAAAGGTAAATAGAATAATGCAGGTAAACAGAATATTATGATAATTCAAAATTACATTAAAAGATGTCCTAACCTTATTAGATGGGTAATGGCCGACCATGGCCATCCTTGGGTTGATTTTGGGACCCCATTGATAAACTTATGAATTATAGAGACTCTTTATATTAATTAATTTAAAGTAAAGAAAAAAATGACATAAACAAAACTCTTTTAGTAAATCAATTTTTAAATGTGGTTATATAAGTCATATATTATACTATAAATATTTTATATAAAGATAAAATGTTTTCCTATATCATGTTCATTGTTTTATAATTTTTATAAATCTAATTAATTAAATTATTTATGACACAATAATGATGTAGTATTTACCTCCATAATAAATTATTTAAATAAAAAAGATTATCATGATTCAAATATTATCCAAAACCTATCCAATTCCTATTGCATTATATTAGTTCGACTATGAGTCAAATTATCTTCTACCATAATGACTTTTTTACCTTTATAAACCAAATAGAATTATATAATAATATAATATTTTCACACTTTCATAAAGAGCCCCTCCCCCCCACCTAATAAAAAGTGACCATTTCTATGAAATTCCTCACACCTCTAAAGCCTTTTATCTCATCCAAAATCTTACCAATTAATCTCCCTAAATCCCCATCATCCAAATATAAGCCTTAATTTAGGAATAAGGCACTTCAAGAATTCCTTTTGGTTCAATCCAACATAAAGATAACCAAATTAAAGGTAATGGTTTCTCTTAAATTATTTTGTTACATTTTGTTTAATTTTACTTATTCATCCCCTAAACTATTTTTATTACCTTATATTATAACAACAATAGTATCCTTAATATACTAGGATATTGTTAGGAAAATTATTAAAACTACACTTAAACACACCTCCATCTAATGGGTGATGAACATACTGATTCTATGGATGGAAATCTAACGCCTCACGAGATGTTGATTGTTTGATTATCTCCTATTGCCTATCAATGTGGTCATTACGATGGAACTATATTTATATATATTATATATTATGTTTATTTTTTCTTTATGCTTCTCTATTTTTCTTTTATATCATACCTTTATGGTTTCCAATATGTGTAAACATGATTATTTCATTGGAGGAAGTGCGGACTACCGCCCCCTCAAAGTGATATGACTCGTTAATGCCAGATGTGGGATAAATAAAGGATGGAGATAAATATATTATATATGATATTATACTTGATTTATAATATACCTATGTATCATTATGTTTTAATTCAATTAAAATAAGAAATAGGAATGGAAGTAGCGTTCATGCGTACGTACGACTTACCGTTTTCATGAACGGTGCATTTCATTTCTTACCAAGAAATGGTTTCTACTATTATAAATACATGTATATACTGGATATATATGATATCTATGATATCTAAATCATGAATATCATTCTTTATATAATTTAATTTTGACAAAGTGAACAACTTATAACTATATGGAGTCCATTTGTGACTCTAGTACAAGATATCGACAAAATAATCATTATTAACTTGAATGTTTAAATAATGTTTATAACATGGTAATAAGTGTTATTAAAGGATTAAAAAACATGAAAAAGGTTCTTAATCAATTATAAAATTACTTTGTTTATTATTCAGGAGATTGAAGAACAATAGTGTCATGTCGGAAACGAGGTAAGGGACTTCATCTCAATCTCCATTCACTGAGGCATATTTTGTTTTAATACACGACTTTCATTTATATGTTGTATGAACACCCATGATGTTTCAAATGGAATATTTTTCTATGAAGAGTTTTAATAAATGACCAAAAAGAATTTTTATTTTAACGTAAGCAGTGACAATGACCTTTCCACTACTGCGAGTATTATTTGTTATTTTTCTTCCTTAACAAGACGTAATGTTTTTTAAGGAAAATAAATAACATATACACTTTTATGTATTTTGGTATTGAAAATGGTTTTGATAATGGATTTATTATGTCTATATATTTAATTGATAAATTGTGATTGAAATTTGTAAATGTTTTCATTCTTTATATTTTTTTATGTGTTAGGAATTTATAATGGTACTTGGACATTTAACGGGTGGTTAGATGATAAATCAAAAGAGGGGTGGTTCCGTGATAAACAAGGACGAGTGGTCACATTATAACCACCAATACATTAGTTATGGAAGTTAGATGAATGGCTATTCCATTTAGTAATATATGTGAATGTTGACCGTATGTTTATTCCATTTATGTATGTTTTTGTACCAAGTTACCTTTATATGTTATGTGTTCATTATATGGGTTATATGGTAATATTTTGGTTAATATAGGGTATGTATTGATATTTTTTTTCAGTGAAGAGTATTTACTACTTATTAAAGGTGAAAACTATTACTTATGATAAAATATTCAGGGTTTACTTGTTGTTTTGAAAAACAAACAGTTTTCCTTACTTGTGTATCCCTTTCTGAACTATTTATGCTCATCCCATGTTTTTGAAATGTTTTTTCACAGGAAATAATATGGAAGATGGCCATGGATTGGATCAAGGAAAAGTCATGCTGTCTTAAACATGGAACAAGACATGAATATTTATTTAAAGAGTTCTTGTTTTGTAAAAAAATGGAAAAATAGTAAAATTGTCTACATTGTAATCTTTTGAGATGTAATAGTTATGTCCTAATTTTCTAAAAATCTAAACCTGATAATATCCTCAATGTAAATTATTCATTTAATTCAATATTATGTAATGTATTAAGGTTGGGTCCTTATAATAAGGGTGTGTGAACAGGAGCATGAAATTTCATAAATCTTACACTAAATATCATTGATCATAATCTTCAACGATGACATAAATATTGGAAGTACACAAGTCATGAATCATTATGAAATGAATGAATATCATCAATGAGAGAAAACATGGATTAAGGCATTAGTTGTTGTCATAAACATTAGTATAAAATGTATTACTTTGCATTAAAGGATCACAAGAAACACAATTATTGAGGATTGGGATCAGTTCACATTTTATTCATGTTTTTCTCATGAGATATCCATCATTACATAATGCATTTTTGGGGAGGGGGGATATAACTATTGTCCTTACCATAAAAGAATTTGAAAATATACATATTTATTATGCAAGATCACAAAACATTTATCATATCTCAAACCATGAAAAAGAAACAAGCCTCATAAACATTTATTCATCTCATAGCCCATATAAAACAATGAGGTTCCAAAACATATTTTAAACAAAATAATAAACCATAAATATGAAAAACATGTATTTTATACTTGGATCATATCCCTATTAATTAATAATAAACATAAAATTATATTCTCTTAAATGAAAAATTTCTTATAAATATTACATTTAATATTTCATAAGGAAAAAACTATTTTTCACATCAAATAATTTATTTTATATATAAAAATAATTCACAATTATTAAGGAATTAATTTTTATTGAAAATTATAATGTATTATTCTAAATAAATGTTCAAATCATTGATTTTACTTGTTGATAATAAATTTTGTCCATTCCATATAAGTTAAAACAAACTATTATTTTTACACTTTTGTATAAAAATTCAAATAGTTCCTCATTGGGAAAATTTAAATAAGATTCCTTTTAAATTATGGTGTAAATGGTAATTCATGAGTAAAAAATAAAATAAATATTGAATTTTTTATATTATAAAAATTTGGGTAAAAATATTTATAATACATTGATACGTGTGAAAATGTTTTTTTACTAATGAGTGAAACAAGGATTAATTATCATAAATGTTTATCTTCAATATCTTGATTATATAACATGATTATAATGAAAGGAAAAAATTTATTCGAAAGAAATTAACTTATTTGAAAAATATTATTTATTTTATAGAAATGTATATCATAATACTAAATCACTAAAAATGTAATCTTAAAAAATCCTATTAAACATGGATACTGAAAACACTAAACAATTACATCAGTTATGTCTTCCATCATACGTGTAATAATATATTGTGTAATTAATATATATTTATTATTAATATATTTTAATGACCATAATCTTATATATCATACCATATATTATTTTCATGTAACCATTATCACCCTGTCGATAGCAATTATTTATTAAAATCACAATTCTGGGTAACGATTGCTTCATTTTTCTTGTGTGTTTTGGTTCGTAATTTTTGATCCTAAAGATAGATCATAGTCCCTTAATCTAAATTTTTTTAATAATGAAATAAATTTCATATATATTCAATATATATATAGTCATCTATAAATTTAGATATTTACAAATTAATTACATTGTTCGTAGAGCAGGTATGATCTACATACATAATAATGATGTTTTCATATTTTGACGAATAGAGAAAAAAGAAGGTAAATAAAAATTATTATCTTAGAAAAAATTATAATTTTATAAAATATATATATATACATAAAATCTATTATTATTATAATCTTTGAAAAGATGAAATTAAAAATGAATGATATGGCTTCATGGATGTGGTAGTCCACATGTACGCAAGGGTGTGGTTATCAATTTCTAAAGGATTAATAAATAAGAATTTAGATATGAAAATATCATTAAAAATTAATAATAATTTATAAATATCCTATATAATCATTTAAACCATCATAGTAAATATCCATCAAATATGGTGATGAAAAATTAATTTCATTGCTACGTGGGGACGGTAAGACGTACATATATAAGATCGATTCTTTTAGTCCCCATTTTATGAGAAAGATGGTGGATAATGATGGTTACATATCCATAATATAATTTAAATATTTTTTATACAATTAATTTAAAAAATTATGACAAATAAAAAAATAATAGGGAGTATAAAATGAACTAAACAATTAAAGTGATCGTTTTAGGTGGTTATATATTCATTGAAAAACCTCATTTCGATATCCTCTTAAGAATCATAGGGTTGATTTTTTTTGAAGATAATAAGCACAAAGATATGTCATGTTATGTTTATAAGAGACTTTATTAGGGTTTGGTTCGTCTATATTGACTATGGCTTGTTATATAACAGAAATGAGGGGTGTCTTTTTCTATGGGAGGGAGAAGACAAAATATGAGTTTTTTTAAAGAGTAAGATATAATGAAGTAAATATAATGAAAAAAAAATTTGAAATGACAATTATATAATTATAATATTATATGGTCCATATAATTTCATACCTCTATGTTTAGTCTGTTTTTGGGTCCAATATAGAACATATTTTTTGATTAACTCATCCGTTAAACAATTTTTACCTTAACCATGCTAACTTGTATTTCAATCATAAAGGGATCAGAATGTTTACATAAATTGAAAAGTGAATAATGAATGAATCATTTTATATATTTTATATTTTAATTAAATCATATGTTTGAGATACTTTTTTGGAATAATTTAATAATATTTTTACCTATAAATAATCATTAATGTTATTTTTGGAAATATTCATTTAATTTGAAATTTAGGACCCAAAAAAATATAGAATCAATATATAAAAATTTAAAACATCCCTAAAATATAAAATTTATCTAAAAATGTGACTAGTTTCAAAATTCACATTAATTTATTAAATTTTTTATATTATACCCATTTATATTATTTTCTATTGTTTAAATAAATACTACTTTAGAGTTGCATAGGAATTTATGGTAAATATTCCATTAATAAATATTAAAATCAAATTAAATTTATTAAAAATGTAGTTATATTTAAAATTAAAATTTATAAAATAACATAACATCTTTTTATCAATATGACGAAATTTTAGAGATAATAAAGCAAAGGGTGTGAAATGTTGTATTTGTTATTTTCATATATTAATATAAATGTCAAAATCAATGATATATGCCACTAATTTACCATATATTCATTAAATGGAGTGAAATATATGAAAAATAACAACAGTGTTTTATAATTTCAAGTATATACCCATTTTTAATGCATTACCCAATTGTTATAACTCACTTTAACTTATTTTACCCTTATGAAGGTCAGTAAAAATTACTAGGGTTACTAATCATATTTGCCCAAGATAAATGAGCACAATTTACAAAATTAGTACCTACTCATTCAGAATATGGAATAAAATTTTCAAGATTCAGACATTATAAGTGGAATAATCTAATTTAATACACAAATACAGAACACAACGATAAATTCTTTTTATAAAAAATTCATTTTTTAAGTTTAAAAATGATTTTATTCCATATTCAAAAATCATATTAATCCAACTGAACATAATTTGATTATTAATTATATAATAGGACATATATTTCATTCAAACAATTTTTAATTAGACTAACTTGTTCGATACATGAATAGAAAATATTGCTTTCATCAAAAAATTTTATTTTTCACTATTCAGTTGAAATGAAATATTTTCATAAAAATCTAAACAAATATCACTATAGTGATTTTTTTATTAATTTAAAAACGATTTTAATTAAATAAATTATATTTTATAAAAATGGGAAAAATTTAAATAAAATATTTTCTCATAAATGGAAATAAATAACATTTTCTAAAGAATTTATTAAAGAATAATATATTTTCCGTAAAAGTTGAATAATTAATTAATCATAATTAATAAATCAAAAAATATTCAGTATTAAATATATATAAATATTTAATAATATTTTTATTTATATTCATATTAATAAATATAAATACTATGAGAAAACTGTTACATTATATAATAATATTTTAATACTATATATTAATTCATTTAACCATGGGGTTGTGTGTAACGAAGGCAATAAAAGAATACCCAATTATAGAACTATTTCACAGAATCAAGGGATGTTATAATTTTTTTAGTTAAAAAATTTAATATAGTGTAATTTAATATAAAAAAATAATTGTTATGATGATCATAAAAAATGATGACACAATATTTTCTAAAATATACCATTACATTTTATTTTTGTAAATAATGTTTATAAGGATATATGTAAGATAAACAAATAGATTCCTTTTAATATACCCAAAATTAAACTAAAAAAGAAAAATAATATCCATTTTTTTACATTTTTTATCCTATAACTACATTTGAAAAATTATTTTATGAATATATACATGGAAGAAAAAGACTTATAAAAAATCATTAAAACATTTAAAATATAATTTTTGGTTAAAGTGCACGTTACCACAACTATGATCTATTAGGTTTGTTTATTTTATTGCTAAAATAATAAAATTATGAAAATTATTTATTTTTTAACAAGATCATTTAAATATTATTATTCCTTTTATTTTATTAACATGTCATAATAAATTATGTAATCTGTTGAGCTCATGATAGATATTTTGGTGAGATTCATCTCAGATACCCAATAAAAATTCATTAGGTTATCTATGATTTGAGGGGTAAAATTCCATAACATCCTGAATAATAATAATGAAATAATTATCATTTTTATAAGTTAAATAACATTTAAATTACAACCATGAAGGATGGTTCTAGGAAATCAATTGTGTTAGAATCCTTGAGATTCTAGGTCATATGAATACTTGAGTGGTTATTCCATTTTTGAAAGAACATAATGGAAATATGAAATTATTATTTTATGTTTACACAATTTTAATCATATAATAAATAATTTTTTATTTATTTATGTAAACAAAAATATATTATTCATGTGCTGTCATCATGAAAAACTAATCATATTTTTTCTAGGAGGTGGAAATCCATACATATTCATGAAAAACATTTTGATTATTTAATAGACATAATGGAATGAAATTAAATGAAATATACTATTTAAATAAACAAAAAAAGAAATAAATATCATCTATATATATATTGAATCCATCATTATAACAACCCTTGAGAGGTTATCATGAGAAAAAAATTATCATGTTAGTGAGGCGGTAGTCACCCGTATAGCCTAATGACGGTTTTAATTCTGATTTTATTGAATATGAGATGAAAATAATAAATTAAATTAACATAATGACATATCAATAATTAGGAGACAATAGATTTATTATTTTACCATAGTTGAAGAATATTTTATAGAGATATAATTATAAATAAAACCAAAACACATGGTTAAGAAAAGTAAATATTATCCAGACTACTTATTAAAATTTATACCTATATCATTACTATGTTAGTTTTCTAATAAATCCATAGACCCTATTTCATTGTTATAGAATTATGTAAGGGATTATTTTGGGTGTCTTCCAAAATATAGTTCTCAATATTCATGAAGAATATGGTAAATGAGATTCCCATTTATAAGTGAATGAAGGGGAATTCTTAAAATTATGAAAAGTATTAAGATAATTTTTATATATTTTCATGGGAAAATAGATCCAAATTGATTTAATTATATGACTGGATGAGTATGGGAGTAATTAATTTAATATAGTAATATTTTTACTTGTATATATTATCATCTTTTAACTATCTATTTTTTATAAACCCTATTGACGCTTTTGAAAATTATATATATAGGAATGCTTTTTACCCTTTAGGTTCCATTAAAATTATATAAAATTGAAAATTGACTGATAAATGGTCCATGGTTGATATTTTCAACCATATTGAAGTCATGTTACAGAATATATAATTATTAATAATTTTAAATCATTTATTAATATATTTTTTTATTATAAAATATCATTAATTTCAGTTTTACTATTAATTTAATTTGACTTTGAAAATTAAAAGATTTCATTGGAATTTTAATACGAAACTATAAATCATTTATAATTTTCTATATGTACCTATAAAATTAATGAGACACTATAACACACCCAAAAATATTTCTTCAACTGTTTCTAAAATCATTTACTTGACTGTTTATGTGCTTCCACAAGAAAAATGATAGCCTTATATAAGAATTTAAGGTTATTATTTTATCAATAAAAATTAATAATAACCTAAAGTGATTACAAAATCATTCATATTTATATTAACCATTTTGAACAAATATTAACTTGTATAAATCCCTATAAAAACATTAATATTTATATTAAAAAGCATGAATGTGATATTTTTTATTTTATCTTTTAAATAAATATTATATATTTTAAAATAAATTATAAATGGAAATAAAATGTCATATTTTTTTTATTTTGATGATTATTGATGAATTATATTCACATAATAAAAAAATTTATATTTTTAATGAATTTTATAACTTATAAGAATAGTTTTAACACAAAAAACCAATTTATATTTACCAAGGCAACATAAATTTACTAGGGTTACGATTCATAATGGATAAAAGTAAAAAGAAACTATTCACTAAATGTTTACTTCCTTATTACAAATATTAGATCAATTTCTTATGATTCAATTTAAATAACTGGAATAATATAATTAAAACTCAAAATCACAAATTTGATTAAAAAAGATTTTCTGAAGATTGACTATTTAAATATATAAATGTTTTTATTCCAAATTCAAGTATAACTTTTATTAAAATTTAAATAATTGTATTATCTATAAAAAATAAAAACAAATTAAATTATAAATATAACAAAAAATTTAATTTAACATTGTAAATACTTGAAAAAATATTGTCTCCAATAAAAACATAATTTTTCTTTATTGTTTAGTAAAATATTAAATTTAAAAAAATTTAAAAATTAATCATTATCTAATTTTTACTTGATGAGTTTAAAATTCATGTTAGTTTTTCAAATTAATGAGACATATTTTCAAAATAAATCATTTAAATAAATCCATATAATTCCAATAAACCAAATTTTTTATCAATAAAAAGTTTTTCATTTTTAATTTGGAAAATAAATTATATTGTTATAATGAATTTATATATAAAAAATTTATTTAATTGATATTAATAAGACATGAAAATGATTTATTCTAAAATTACTTGGGTTTTAATATTTAGGTATGGACAATTCATTGTATGTAATTTTCAACGTCAAATTTAACAATATATCTATTTAAATTTAATACATTTTTATTGCGTATTGTTTATATAAATGTAATATATACTAGTTTACACACAATAATATGAAATTAATAAATTCCATTCGTATGAATACATTACTTATCTGTATATCACAATTTTGAAATGTCTCTTTGAATGTAGAATCATACATTACAATACTAAATGTTCACAATATCTTTAGCACTATTTCTTAATTTTGAAAAAACATGCCAGTATAATTTTATGGATCAAAAGGTCTAAAAATTAATAGGTTATAGAAATTAAATTATATTTACATAAAAATACTTCATGGAGATTCTAAATGTTAATTATAACAACTAATTTACTATATGACATACTTATCTCACTAAATGGCCTAAAGACTTCACAATATGAAACCAATATCACATACAAGATTTCTATATATATATATATATCATGTATTAAATTTATTCCATGATAATATATATTTAGGTTTAAGAAAAATTTCAATATAATTATTTCTCTCCACTTTATATCATCATATATTTTTAAATGATTCAACATACATAAAACTGTTTTGATGTCATTGAAAAAAAATTGAAAAAATATATTTTTTCTTATATAATGTTGTGACCCGTATACAGTAGGATTCCATGTAGAAATAAAACATTGTATAAAATAATATAACTGAATTTGTTTTACATGATAATGTATAATATTTCAATTCAGAAATGTTTTTATAAGATGAAAACATCGAATAAACAATTGAATATTATATAAAGTAATGATTTTTAGAATAACTATGTTTTCATGATTTCATTAAAAAGTGTACGAATATAATAAATCATTATATTATTAGTTCAATACATATTTTCAAGGATGAATAATCATTATAAAATATTCTTCTATTATTTTATCATGTAGTTTCAAACCAGTTTTTATACAGCTAAAATAGGGGGATGAAAAAGTGATACCATTTTTATAATTTAAATTCAAAATAACCCATCAATAATTTATAATCTTTTCAAACTCCAATATTAATCCTTCCCTCTATTTTTTTAATTTCTAAATGAGAAAATAAAAACCACACAAGGATTTTGACAAATTCTGGTCCTAGTATGGGTACATACTCTTTTCTAGGTTCGAATTGATCTCCAAGGATTATGTATCACTATAATTATCAAATAATCATTAGGTATGGTAATTTTTCTCCCTTAAACAATGTGATAATATCTATGATAGTATAATGTAAATCTAAAAACATCCTTGAATATATATAGATTAATATAAACTAAAGGGGAATTATTTATGCTTGAACTACTAGCTTCTAAATATTTCTTCTGATATTTAGTGTGCATATGATATTCAAGGTATTTTATTGTTTCTATACATTTTATAAGTTTATATATTTAATTTAGAATGAAAATAATCTACGTGAATAGTGATAAAAAAATTTAATTCATGTTAACCTTCCACATAATGCTATTAAAATGATCAAACAATATAAGAGAGCCTGAAAAAAAACCTTAGTATTCATCCTTCTCAAATAAAAAACCCTATATGATCATCAATAGTAACTCAATCATTAAGATATATTATCATGTCATTTAAGAACTTATCAATAATCATTAATCTATTTTTAACACTAAATTTATTCAAACAATCGTAATAATAGTTTCTAGAATCTCCGGATCATCAAATTTGTCTTCATCATTTTAAATTTATATATTTAAATTTAAAATAATAAATATAAAAATTTTATATTAGAATATATAAATCACTTTAAATATAAACCATTTGATGTCCTAATTATTCTTTTTATTAAAATTGGACAATAAGTTAATAATAATCTATCTACCATAAAAAATAATGAATTTAATCTATATCCTTTTTAAATTATAGAAAATATTTATCCGTGATCATGTCATTTAACTATCATAAAAAATCATCATGAAACATGACTTTACCAAAAACCAATGTTATTTTATCATTTCATTTCCACCTAATAATTGTCTCATTTTTTAAGAAAATAAATTTTTATGATATAGGGATGACAAATTCAATGATTTCCATCCCACAATATGATATTTTCTCTTCCACTTACTATTGTGTCCTGCATTAGACATATTAGTTGTTACATATCACATTATAGTACTTTCCTTTGCCTAATTTTGAACATATAATACACTCATACATAATATTAATTATCATTTTACTTTTTGACTTATGTTTTATCACCTCTTCAATTTTTTTAATTTCAATGGTTTATAATTCATATATAAGAAATGAATATGTAAATAAAAATAGAAAATAAATTTTTTATAAAATTAAATTAAATTTTTTATCAACATTGTTCAACACATTTCCAAATTTATAATTGCCTCATATATATTCTTGTAAAAGCTTATTATTTATCATATAGTAATCATATAAACATTCCATTTCTTTTCCATTTTCATATTCAACTCAGAAAACATATTATGTATTCAATTTCACCCAATAGATATAATAAAATATTCTATATCCTTTAATACATATTATATATTACTTTTTAAATTTTCAGCAAAACCTAGAATTTCTTGAATTGATCCAACTCATCTCAATCCATTTCCCAACATCTAAAAAATGTTCAAGATACCTAATAAACATTCATAATAATATTATAATTATTATAAATCATGTCTCATTACATGTTCATCATTCATAATATATTTCACTAGTTAATTGAATGTACCCATTTGGCTGTTTTTCAACATCAATAAATAATTCAAACAAATCTCAGCATGAATTATCTATACAACTAACCATATGATAATTTAGTGTTTCATATGTAATTTCATGCCTCTATGTATATAATTGTTTTTCCATGTGTTTTTATGGTCATCCCCTTAATATAAAACTCATTTAATGTTTTCACCCTCCTATTCAATAAAAATAGTTTTAGATTCAAAAAAATTAATGAATATTATTGTATATCCCCCTATGATAAAAACACATAATCATATTGGGGGTTATGTAACATGTCCTTCATGTGAAAGATTAGGGATGAATATTCATATTCATCCATAAAATTTCAAACCTGTATTTTGGAATTATATTTTTCTGGATATAAAAATATAAACATTGATAGAATTTTTTTATGATTTCAAATAAATAAAACAACTATTAATGTCTATATAGGTCTAAAGTGATGGAAATTTCGGGAATCTGTACTAATTATATATTTAAAATATGCAGTAATGCGCCAAATGATTAGTCAATAATGAGAGGATGATTATTGTTCAATTTTGAATAAACCAGGGTTGAATCCTTTTAACCCTCATTCTAGTTATTTTTAAACATTGTATTATAATTAAAAATCCTATAATAATATCTAATATCATACAAAATAGATCAATGAGGAAAAGAAATACCTTTTAGGTACCTAATAAAAAGGTAGAATCGTCTTCAATAACAAGAAATATTGATCCACCAATATTATAGTGATTTAACCACTATAAAGGTTTATTTCCCAACATCCATATAATGTTTAATAACATAGAATGATGTTATAGAAAAATCATAGTAATAACCCCAACCCTAATGATTAACCCACCACTCATTACAATGTCAAAGTAGGAACCATCTTTTGTGGGTTTTAATCACAATCATCTATGCGTAAGAACTCATATTATCCATGTACTCTTCTTATATGGTATTAAATGAATATAAATTCCCCTTTACATCATTCCATATCAAAAAACATCATTTCATAAGAAATATCCCACTTGAACTATACTTTTTATCATCACAATCACCTACCCATTAAGAAGAAACAAATCTTGAGATATTTATGGTCCCCCCTTTTTTTAACATATATCCAAAATATGGGGTTTTTTGACTTACAATTGGACACTTGCAGTAGGAATTATATATGATAAAATATGATAAATTTGATACCAAACTCCCTGAGACACATTATAGAATATATCTCTTTTTCATTCAATGATGTTGATTTAACTTTGAATTAGACATCTAAACTCTATTCCCTTAATTGTTTCCCTTTTATCATCAATTTCAATATTTTCCCTATCCCATATGGGTTTTTACCCTAGTTTGGTACTTTAAATTCTCAATTTCATTAACATATCACATAAACACAAGTATTTGGGAAAGAAAAAAATATATGTTTTTTACACATACTCTAAAAAATCATCCCATTTCTCTTATATTTTTTACAAAAAAATTTGTATTCGCTTTTACAAAATTTATTACAATAAATCACTTGATAAACCTACAAAATATGATCCTCAACACAATTAAAAACATTAAGTGTTCTTTCCAAAATTCCTCTTATATATATATATATTTTATATATGTTTACTTTAGTGAACATCATTTATCTGAGGGACACTTATATAATTGAGTAAAAATCTATTGGGGATTGTTTGACCCCTGATATATCTTTATACACCTAGAAAACCCTTGTTTCATCACAATATAGAAAAAAATACTCTAGGATAATTAATGTAAACTTTAAAAATTTATCCATTCAGGAAATAAAATTTTACATCAAATTATAAATTTTCTTACTTCTCATGAGCTGGAATATCTAGGAACATTATTTTGACTTTTAAAATTGTAAAAAGAGTAAAGGATTCTTCAAAATAAATTATTTATACTCTGAGTATCCTTTTCATACATTCTAGGCCATATTACTTATATATTTTCAATTATCATTCTCTTTAAATATGATTACACACATGATCCTAGTAATATATTTGTATTTTATTCTTGGTAAGTGATATCATGTTGATTTTATCTTTATCTAATAAAATTTCTCATTTATTTCATCATACCATTTTCTGATTGATATCATTACCAATAAAATTATTATTAGTTAGGGAGATAATATTTTTTAGTTTATCAATCATCAATAAAATTTATTTTTTTAACATAATTATTAATGATACCATATTGCATTATCTACATCTATATTCATCTTACTATTTTGATACTTTTATTTTTCAAAATTAGAATCCACCTCTTCATCACTTTTGTTAAAACTGTTTACATGAATATTATGGGGTTCATTTTCTTAATGTTCTTCATCGACTATCTATGGAACCTACTAGTTATATTCATAATAATATTTACAATAACCAAAATTTCAACATCAATATTATATTTCTTATCAATGATTATAATCTCATAATAGTCTTCTATAGTATAAATTCTATTGTTCCTAATTTTTTATCATTTTAATTGGTTTGGTACTCAATAATGATACCATCGCCCACCTCATCATACAAATATCCGATATTTTTTATTTTTATTCATGATTAAATAATAATTACTAAAAACTATAAAGTATGACCCAATTAGTTTTTTATAATATTAAAGATCAAGACATGTTACAAATGAACTTGGTCTCAATGAAAAAAAATGATCAATATGAACATACGTGAATACAAAATCTCTGTAGTAAGAATTTGTGATGATATACTATAATGGAATCAATATCCATTTCTCAACCAAACTTATCTGATTTCTTCATACTATTCAATTTCTGTCATTTTTAGGGATAAATACTCAAATATATTTTTACTATCATGTTATGATAGGATTAAACCGATTTTTCCTATTAAAAACATACCAAAATATGGTATGTTATTATTTGTAAAAAATATAATTCAATCTCAACACTTAAATTTAACGATTTAAATTTTTTGACTATTTTTGACTTATGATTTATAAACATCACCATCATCATTCTTGTAAAATATTGTATGAGTGTAATGAATTGATGATCACCCAATGTGGACATGTGCTTCATTATCCCACAAAAAACTAAATGTATAATTTTATAATAGGACAATTTAAGTCTCTTAACACATATTACATGGATATTTTTGAAATAATTATTTGAAATATGTTTTATAATCATGAATTCCGTAATTTAGTTTTTACTATTTTAGTAAAAATAGAAAAGATTATTGAAGTCCACATTTTGGGTGAAATTAGAATGGGATCATTGTCTATTAGTTGATAAATTTATAAATCATATTCACCAATTAAATCAAGAGTTTATTATCCAAATAATATCATTAACGTTATCAAAAATTTGATTCAAACTCCAGAATTTATTTTTTGAAATATCCAAAAACTAGACATGATATAAATTTTTCATTAAGGATTGAATTTGAGCATTTCCGATTTTTTATATCATCGCTAATATTATATTTAAAAATGTTACCACACCCCAATCATTATAATAAATATTCTTAATGATAATGGGTTCATCAGAAATATTTAATTAGAAAATAATATCATGAATCCATGGTTTTCTATTCTTTTTATATATTAGAGACAAATTAATAGTAATGTGATTTTATAACTCTTTACCACTAAAAGACTAATTACACTCAACAAACTATTATTTGTTTCAATGATTCTTGTTCAAAAAATTATCAAAATATTGATATTTCTAGTCAAAACACAGAATTATATACATTAACTTTGAAATCATGTTTTGGTTGGGTAACCAAGATAAAATTGTATTCCCTAATTTATTTTTTTAGACATACTCATGATATACATTGGATGAATAATAAGAAATCATTACCCTACATGAATCCTTAGATAAGTCATAATTTATAGTCATCCATAATATTTCTTCCAAAATAACCCATTTCCCCAACAATACCCTTTATCACCAGTTCTTCTGTGACAAAAATTAGTTATTTTTTAATTCCATCCATTTTACCAATACTATTTCTTATGCTACTAATTTGGGAATTATTTCCCTATAGTGTTTTACTCCTCTTTATTTGAGGTAAGATTAAACATGTTAAAAAATTCATCAACCCATGTTTCCCAAGACTCACTCATGGAACATACACTATTAAAGAAAACAAATTATATGTTTTACATTTCATGAATGAATATTTTACCTAAACATGTGTACAGTACATTACAGATGAATTATAGGACATGATATATATTTAAAATAATTTTTCATTATCACATATCTCTTTTATTATGGTCTTTTTATTCATTGGACTCCTTGTTAGAGATAAAATTATATCTTTATTCAATGAAATAATGGTCTTCTCAAACTCTTAAATCATTAAATATTTCACATAATCATTTAAAGTAGATGGTTTATTTTTAAAAAATAATTATTTTCTTTATTATGAATACTATATTTTTATTTTTTTGTACATAAGAACAATTTTCAAAAAAAAAATTATTTCATTCAAAAATTTTGAGTACCTCTTATGAAACAAATCAATAATAGTTTTTTAATATGATTCTTGTATGTAACGTGCAAGTATTTCTCACATCATGATATTTATTCATGTTTTTCATAATATTACATTATTTTAATGTCTTTTCCTATAAATTATTCACAATAATAACTAATTTAGGCAATATATTAATCTTATTCCTTTTATATAAATATTTCTCAATTTCATATTTAGATATTTTTTCCATCTTCATCATATTTCTTACCTTATTAAAATATAGTTCCCTATTACACTCTATGGTGAATTTCACTATCTTCTTTATATTCACACTCAAGAATCCCCATTAATAGGAAAAAAGTTAAAACATCACTAATTAAACCAAAATTAATGAGCATGAGTGCGATTATTCTTTTTTACCCACCCTTTATATTTTTCATGTTTGTACAAATATTAGATAATATCCTTTTATATTATTCATTATTTCCCTTATTATATTCTCATTTAATGGAGGACTAAACATTTTAATACTTGACATTAATTTTATTTTTTTATTTTAACTTCATTTCCTTTCTGGCATTTTTCTTAATCACAAGACTCATCTTCATTTCATATTTTTATATTGTGTTATGTTACTCATCCCGACATAGTTATCACTTATCATATTGGTATATTTTTCTTCAGTCAAACCTTTCAAGAAATGGTTTCATTAACTCCATGATCACATTTTAACATTCCAATGTATATCTAAATACGTTTATGTGATTAATTATTTCATTTAATCAAGTTATCTAGTTATCAATTACGTCATATTATTCTATTCATATTGTTTTTGGAAATAGTTAAAGTGATATATATTTTATATTATGTAATTTTCATATATCCATGATACACATTCTACATATCATCATACATATCCATTATTTTCATGGGAAAATTTCTCCTATGTAGGGTAAATCCATCAATACTATGTCTCAATGTAAAGACCCTTAAAATTCAAGTGAAATTTTTTCTTAATTTTCTTTGGAATTTTACAAGAACGCGGTTTCTGACAGAACCTGATTCCGAGGCCCGGAGTGCCCGGAATCAATTTCCATAGTTTGGCTCGGGTACGTTCAGTGAACGAACGAGAGGGAATTTCTAACTTTTGATTCGGTGCTCGGAATTGAAATCTGAGGACACCGATGAACTCGCAGTGCCGATATTCGCTTAAGGAGACCTTTTCCGAGGTTGCGTTTCTTGCGGGTTGAGAGTTAGTTTTTGGGAATTTAGAATAAGTTAAATAAAATTGTGGAATACAAATTTTAATTTAACTTGTTGGTTTTTTTCTCCCAAAGGGAGTTAGAGGTGGGACCCACTTCTACTTAACCTCCCTTGGGAGGATTAAGTGTGGTGGGGCCCACACGAAACATAAATCTTCACCTTCTTTTTTTTAAACTCCCTTAAACTCGTCTTTTAATGAACATGACAACTTTGGTTATTAAATGGGTTGAGTTGTTTAATTTCAACCCTTTGAATTTCAAAATGGTTTGGTTGTGTAAATAAAATAAGACATTAGCTTATTTTATTTTGGTTAGAATTTTCTAGCCACCTTAAGTGAATTTGGAGCTTTCTTCTTCTTCTTCAAAATTTGACGAAGAACGTGAAGAACCTTCGAACATCGACGAAGAACGCCACGTTCTCGGGAATCGTCTTCCGCGACGCCATACCTGCGACACCGACGACGTCTTCTTCCGCGTCATCTCTTCCGCGACGATTTCCCGCGACGAAATCGTCGTCAAAGAACTTCAAATCCACGCTTCACGACATCGACATCCTTTTTCTGTGACGCCGACCACCGCGACGCGTCTTCCGCGGGTCGTTGATGATCATCGTTCTTAAAACCGAGGTAGGGGTTTGTTGTTGATTATTTATTTATTCTCGTTCTTGGTTCTAGCATGACAAACTTGAGGATAAATGTTTATGTGTTATCGTCTAACGAGAGGGGGGTCGGACCGCACAAACACGGCCGAATCCCCCCTCCTTTGTTCTTGAATATTATTATTTTCTTGTGGATGAACGTGATGGCGCGGTGCCGTCGCACCACGCGGGAATCACACAGAAAATATTGCGCGGCGCCGTTGCGCCATGCCGTGGAAAGATTATCATGAACGCGATGCCGTCGCGCCGTGTCGAAGGAAACCAAAGGCGCCGCGGCCGGAGCAGGGCCGCAGCGGAGGGGTGCGGTGCCATCGCACCGCGCCGGACGACGAAGGCCGCGGCCGGTTCCGGGCCGCGGCGGAACGAGAAGACTGGCGGCTAGCCGGGCCACCGGTGTCGGAAGCCGGAAAGGGGACCAGCCTTGCCGGTCCTGTGGAGGAAGGACCGGCCGGCCAGGTCGGGCCGGCCAGAAGGGAGAAGAACCAGGGGAATTAATTCCCCCGGCTGGCCGCGGTTACACAAAGGGGGGGGGGGGCAGCGCCCCCCCCCCCTTCCCCCCCCGTTTTTCTCAAAAGAAGGCCCCCACGTGAGGGGGGGCCGGTTTCTCCAAGTCGTGGCACCCAGCCGCGCCGCCAGCTGAAGGAAACCGAGGGCTTTGCACCCCGCGCATGGCACCCGAGCGGCGCCCAGGCCGCGCCGCCGCCGGCCGGGCTGCGCCGCCGTGCCGGACCGCGCCGTCATGCCAGGCCGCGCCGGGCCGGGTCGGCCCGGACCCGGACCCCCCGTTTTCGAATCGACTTCGGTCTTTTTCCCATAACATGTGCTAAGGACCTCCGTTTGACGAACCGTCAGCGGCGATGCGATCCTTGGATCGAGACGGTCGATTCGGTATATCGCACTCAATGTTTCGAAATACTTTGAGTTCGGCCGGGATGGTTCGTACACGAAACCAACCGGGCCCTCGGAGCAGAAACGCTCATATCTTGAGCTATGGACGTCCAATTGACGTCCCGTCAGCTTTCCTGAGTTCCTCTTAGTAATATGGATCTTTTGGAATACTCCGCCCGAGGTTTGGATGCAGGTGGAGTATGGTCGGGTAGGTTTTTCCTTAAAAACCAGCCGGGCCCCTGGGACGAAAAAGCCAATAACTCACAGACCGTGCGTCCGATTGACGCGTCGTCTATCTCGTTGCTTTCCTCTTGATGAGACATAACTTTTGGCATCCTCCGCCCGAGTTTTGGATACAGTTGGATAGTGGACGGGTTGGATCGCACCGAAATCCAACCGGGCCCCTGGAACGGAAAAGCTGATACCATTCCGTCAGAACGTCTGTTTGACGAACCGTCAGCGGCGTTGGTGATATCGTTGAGAAACTGTCCTTATGAGTATACCCTATTAGTGTTTGGGTTATAGTTGAGTTACGGCCGGATTGGTTCATACACGAAACCAACCGGGCCCCTGGAACGAAAAGACTAGTAACTCACAGACTGGGCGTCCGATTGACGTGCCGTCTGTTGCATTGAGACCCCTATGATGAGATGGTCCTTTGAGATGCTTCTTCATGGGACTTTGAGATACATGGAGTATCGACCAGTATCTCGTGGATCGGACCTTCCCGATGACGAGCGTGCGGAGTATGGAGACCGTGTAGCTGACTGAGACCCGGCGACTGCTGATCAGACGACCCTGTTTGTTACAGAGGTGCGCTTGGTTGTAGCGGCATAAGGGTGCACTTGGTTGTAGCAGAAGACCCACGACAGAGGTGCACCTGGTTGTAGCGGCACATGGGAGCGCTTGGTTATAGCGGTAGACCCACGACAGAGGTGCGCTTGGTTGTAGCGGCACATGGGATCACTTGGTTTAGCGGCAGACCCACGACAGAGGTGCGCTTGGTTGTAGCGGCACATGGGAGCGCTTGGTTGTAGCAGCTGGCCCGCGGTACTCATCAGGAGGAGCATCTCAGCAGTCTTAGGTTAGTGAGCAGTACCTCGGGGTCGTGACAGGACCACTGTACACTCCAAGGACGGAGCTCTTCAGCAGTTACGGTTTCGATAATGAAAATCCTGGTTTGAGCTGAGACTTTTGACCATGTGTTTACCTCATGATTGAGACGGGTCACTTGCTAACTTAGGTATATGTATGGCCATATACCCGGGTATTGGTTATCCGTTGATTTCATAATCCTTGTGTTTTCTCATGATTGAGATGGGTTACTTGATAACTTAGGTATATGTATGGGCATATACCTAAGTAGAGGTTATCTGTTGAGATCTTCTTTGTGGTTATCCTTGTTGGTTTAATGAGACCTTGAGGGTCTTGGGGTCCCTACTGAGTATCGTTATACTCACCCCTGCATGGGCTATGCCGGCACCTCGTTGTGTTGGTTGCAGTCGACGGACAACTTTGATCATGGTTGAGGCTTGCAGAGCTGGACGGTACCTGGAGATGGACCACTGGGCGAGATGTGCTCAGAGAGGACGGCGGGACCCTAGGAGCAGTGGATCTACCTGTACCCACCTTTCAGGTGGGATTACCAGTGGACAACTCAGTGTAGCGGATTTTACTTAACAGTTGTTGTTTTCCATTTCGAGTTGTACTTTACTTTTCCGCACATCATTTGTACTCTGTTTTAATCAGTGTTTACTTTTCCGCTTTCTTACTCTGTGGTGCTTGTTTACTTTTCAAAGGAAATTCCTTCCCTTTAACTGGGATTTACGCCTTGGTGCTAGTCGCCAGCCCCTGGCCTATGGAAGGCGGGCTTGGGGTAGTCACGGCATGGACCCCGAGGGCGGGTCGTGACAAATTGGTATCAGTGGAGTTCGGTTCTACAGCGAACTCTGATCTATTCTATGTGAAGCAATAGTGTTTAGTGTATTGAGTGTGGTTATCATTATAGGGAGTCCAGTGTTGGTTCGGCGGCCGACGTATCCGTACACCAGGACCCTGACTTCTGATTTCTGACTTGATGCATGAAAACATTGATTGCATGTGTGTTTCAAGTTTTCTTTGTGATTACTTGTCTCAGCTCACCTGGTATACTGTTCTGATCATGGCGCACCTGCTTCCTTTTCAGGATGGCCCCACGACGGCAGCCAGCTAGGGTTCCGAGAGTCGAGCGTGACGATAGCCCACCGAGCGACGAGGCCTCGGTGCAGGGCCCTTTGTCAGCAGTGGCACCGGCAGTAGCACTACCCGCCGAGCCACCGATGCATCCAGCAGCAGTCGTTGACGATGCACGTCGCATTGGAGCTCTGCACAAGTTCCAGCGCCAGCGACCGCCTAGGTTCCGTGGGGAGACGGACCCCCAGGCAGTAGAGGACTGGCTGGAGGCAGTGGTACGAGTTTTTAGGCTAGTGAGGACACCTAAAGACCTCATGGTGATCCTCGCTGCGAGCCTACTGCACGCAGCAGTAGGACGATGGTGGAGCTTGATTCTCCAGGTGCACGATGAAGCATCTCTACTCTAGACGGACTTTGATAGCATCTTCTGCTCGGAGTTCGTCCCAACCACCCTTCGTGCGGTGCGTATCTAGGAGCTTCTTCAGCTGTGGCAGGGCAGCATGACGGTCGCTCAGTACTTGGCGAGATTTACTGATCTTTCGTGCTACTCGACCGACATGGTGCGGGACCCATTTTTATGGGCCCGGACCTTCGAGCAGGGACTGAGGCATGAGATCAGGGCTTCAATGATCTCCCTCAACATTCCGACTCAGGCAGGGGTGTTGGAGTGATCCCTCCTAATGGAGAGTTTCCTTGCTGAAAAGTCTCCAGCAGCAGGACCCACCACTTACCGGCATGCGGCAGAGTCTTCTGCAGCGGGAAGTAGACGGATGACGCAGGGGTCCAAGAGGACTGGACCTACAGGTGGTCGACAGCATGATTCTGGATCATTTGCGTGAGGCACTCAGGGTGGGCAACGACTTGCCATGAGAGGGCAGTGTTACTCCTTCGGTGGGGTTGGTCACATGGATCGTGACTGTCCGACCCGCCATACGGATGACTAGCAGACGAATGAAGGACCCCCCAGGAAGAGGCAAAGGTTCGATCAGGGCGGACCGCAAGGAGCAGACAGCCATGGCAGGGGAGCAGGCCGTGCAACTGGAGGTGGAAAACACTTCGGGGTGTTGCCACCACCACCACCAGGAGGTCCACCCCGACCGCAAGGGACAGGAGGACATGGTAGAGATCAGCATCAGGCAGTTGAGGCCTACGATCACGGGGCTCCGGGAGCAGATGGACAGTAGCGGGACTAGCTCCAGACCTGGAGACTTTTGTTCATGTTGCTTCTAGTTTTTTTGATGTATGTTTGTAGATGCTTTGTGTCTTTGTACTTGAGCTGCAGTAATAAAAGACACCTTTTCTTGTGGCATTTACTTCCCTATCCTATCTTGTGTTGTTACTAAGAGGTTCTGGTTTATACCATTGACTTGACCCTCACTTGAGAAGTATCTACTGGAGGAGACCCTATTACCACACACTGATGCCGATAGTGTGACTCAACCCTTGGAGGCGAGAGTAACGGTTGGATCTCTTTGTAGTATCATCGAGGCCTTACGACGTCATCCTTGGTATGGGATAGTATCATCCATGTCGGGATTGACAGTATTAGGCGAAGAACGTGGTTCATCCAGGGGATGAGACCAAATTTCTCTTATCGGAAAGGAAGAAATCATGGCAGCTCTTGTGGGACCAGAGGTGTTCTAGGCCACGATAGAGAAGGTCCAGGACATCCAGGAGCGGATGAATACAGCTCAGAGCTGACAGAATTCCTATGCTAACAGGAGGTGGAGGCCACTAGAGTTCGAGGATAGCGACCACGTCTTCTTTCAGGTCTCACGTCGATGTGGTATACAGAGATTTGGCCGAGGAGGCAAGTTATCTCCTCGCTTCATCAGACCCTTCTAGGTCCTCAGCAAGATTGGCGAGGTGGCATATCGCATGTCTCTACCAGCTCAGTTACACCGGGTGCACGACGTCTTCCACGTATCTCAGCTGAGGAGATACGTGCACGACCTGATGCACATCATTGACCATAGGGAGCTTGACGTTGATGATGGGGAGACTTTTACGAAGGTCCCGGTGGAGATAGAGGATCGACAGGAGCGGATCCTACGTGGGTGGACGATTCCTCTTGTGCGCATCAGATGGCGGCACGGGAACCTCCAGGAGAGCACATGGGAGCGGGAGGCTCAATTGTGTGCTCAGTACCCTCTTTTGTTTCCCTAGTTTTGATGTATCTTTATGGGGACATGAAGCCCTGAGGTGGGAGTAATTTAAAGACCCGTAAAATTCAAGGGAAATTTTTTCTTAATTTTCTTTGGAATTTTACAAGAACACAGTTTCTGACAGCACCTGATTTCGAGGCCCGATGTGCCCGGAATCAATTTCCGATGTTTGGATCGGGTACGTTCAGTGAATGAACGAGCGGGAATTTATAACTTTTGATCTGGTGCTCAGAATTGAAATCTGAGGACACTGATGAACTCACAGCGCCGATATTCTCTTAAGGAGAACTTTTCCGAGGTTGTGTTTATTACGGGTTGAGAGTTAGTTTTTGGGAATTTAGAATAATTTAAATAAAATTGTGGAATACAAATTTTATTTTAACTTGTTCGTTTTTTTCTCCCAAAGGGAGTAAGAGGTGGGACCCACATCCACTTATCCTCTCTTGGAAGGATTAAGTGTGGTGGGGCCCACACGAAACATAACTCTTCACCTTCTTTTTTTTAAACTCCCTTAAACTCCTCTTTTAATGAACATGACAACTTTGGCTATTAAATCAGTTGAGTTGTTTAATTTCAAACCTTTGAATTTCAAAATGGTTTGGTTGTTTAAATAAAATAAGACATTAGCTTATTTTATTTTGGTTAGAATTCTCTAGCCACCTTAAGAGAATTTTGAGCTTTCTTCTTCTTCTTCAAACATTGACGATGAACGCGAAGAACCTTCGAATATCGACGAAGAACGCCACGTTCTCGGGAATCATCTTCCGCGACGCCATACCCGCGACACCGACGATGTCTTCTTCCGCGTCATCTCTTCCGCAATGATTTCCACGACGAAATCGTCGTCAAAGAACTTCTAATCCTCACTTCACGACATCGACGTCCTTCTTCCGTGACGCCGACCACCGCGACGTGTCTTCCCCGGGTCATTGATGATCATCGTTCTTGAAACCGAGGTAGGGTTTTGTTGTTGATTATTTATTTATTCTCGTTCTTGGTTCTAGCATGACAAACTTGAGGATAAATTTTTATGTGTTATCGTCTAACGAGAGGGGGGGGGGGGGGTCGGACCGCACAAACAAGGCCGAATCCCACCTCCTTTGTTCTTGAATATTATTATTTTCTTGTGGATGAACGAGATGGCGTGGTGCCGTCGCACCACAGGGGAATCACACGGAAAATATTGTGTGGCGCCGTCGCGCCGCGCCGTGGAATGATTATCATGAATGCGACGTCGTCGCGTCGCGTCGAAGGAAACCAAAGGCGCTGCGGCCAGAGCAGGGCCGCGGCGGAGGGGCGCGGTGCCGTCGCACTGCGCCGGACGATGAAGGTCGTGGCCGGTTCTGGGCCGCGGCTGAACTATAAGACCGGCGGCTAGCCGGGCCGCCGGTGTCGGAAGGCGGAAAGGGGATCGGCGTTGCCGGTCCCATTGAGGAAGGACCGACCGGGCAGGTCGGGCAGGCCGGAAGGGAGAAGAACCGGGGGAATTAATTCCCCCGGCTGGCCGCGGTTACACCAAAGGGGGGGGGGGGGGGGGGCAGGGCCCCCCCCCCCCCATTTTTCTCAAAGGAAGGCCCCCACGTGAGGGGCGGACGGTTTCTCCAAGGCGCGGCACCCAGCCGCGCCGCCAGCTGAATGAAAGCGGGGGCTTTCCCCCCCGCTCGTGGCACCCGAGCGGTGCCCAGGCCGCGCCGCTGCCGGCCGGGCCGCACCGCCGTACCGGACCGCGCCGCCGCGCCGGGCCGCGCCGCCGCGCCGCCGGCCAGGCCGGGTCGAACCCGGGTCCGGTCGACCCTGTTCGGGCTGACCCAGGGGGGGTCGGGCCGGGTCGGCCCGGACCCAGACCCCCCGTTTTCGAATCGAGTTCGGTCTTTGGCCCATAACTTGAGATACGTACCTCCGTTTGACGAACCGTCAGCGGAGATGCTATCCTTGGATCGAGATGGTCGATTCGGTATATCGCACTCAAAGTTTCGGAATACTTTTAGTTTGGCCGGGTTGGTTCGTACACGAAACCAACCGGGCCCTCGGAGCGGAAACACTCATATCTTGAGCTACGGACGTCTAATTGACGTGACGTCAGCTTTGTTGAGTTCCTCTTAGTGAGACGGATATTTTGGCATACTCCGCCCGAGGTTTGGACACAGGTGGAGTACGGTCGGGTTGGTTATGCCTTAAAACCCAACCGTGCCCCTAGGACGAAAAAGCCAATAACTCACAGACCGGGCGTCCGATTGACGCGCCGTCTGTCTCGTTGTTTTCCACTTGATGAGACGGAACTTTTGGCATCCTCCTCCCGAGTTTTGGATACAGTTGGATAGTGGCCGGGTTGGATCGCACCGAAATCCAACCGGGCCCCTGGAACGGAAAAGCTGATACCTTTCTGACAGAACGTCCATTTGACGAACTGTCAGCGGTGTTGGTGATCTCGTTGAGAAACGGTCCCTATGAGTATACCCAATGAGTGTTCGGGGTATAGTTTAGTTACGTCCGAATTGGTTCGCACACGAAACCAACCGGGCCCCTGGAACGAAAAGGCTAGTAACTCATAGACCGGGCGTTCGATTGACGTGCCGTCTGTTGCGTTAAGACCCCTATGATGAGACGGTCCATTGAGATTCTTCTTCATGGGACTTTGAGATACTTGGATTATAGACCATTAGCTCGTGGAGCGGACCCTCCCGGTGACGAGCGTGCGGAGTACAGAGACCGTGTAGCTGACTGAGACCCGACGACTGCTGATCGGACGACCCGGTGTGTTACAGAGGTGGGCTTGGTTGTTGCGGCACAGGGGTGCGCTTGGTTGTAGCGGCAGACCCACGACAGAGGTGCGCTTGGTTGTAGCGGCACATGGGAGCGCTTGGTTGTAGCAGGAGACCCACGACAGAGGTGCACTTGGTTGTAGCGGCACATGGGAGCGCTTGGTTGTAGCGGCAGACCCACGACAGAGGTGCGCTTGGTTGTAGCGACACATGGGAGCGCTTGGTTGTAGCAGCTGGCCCGCGGTACTCGTTAGGAGGAGCACCTCAGCAGTCTTAGTTTAGTGAGTAGTACCTCAGAGTCGTCACAGGACCACTGTACAATCCAGAGACGGAGCTCTTCAGCAGTTACAGTTTCGATAATGAAAATCCCGGTTTGAGCTATGACTTTTGACCTTGTGTTTACCTCATGATTGAGATGGGTCACTTTCTAACTTTGGTATATGTATGGGCATATACCCGGGTAGTGGTTATTCGTTGATTTCATAATCCTTGTGTTTCCTCATGATTGAGATGGGTTACTTGATAACATAGGTATATGTATGGGCATATACCTATGTAGAGATTATCTGTTGAGATCTTTTTTGTGGTTATCCTTGTTGGTTTAGTGAGACCTTGAGGGTCTCGGGGTCCCTACTGAGTATCGTTATACTCACCCCTACAGGGGCTATGCCTGCACCTCGTTGTGTTGGTTGCAGTCGACGGACAACGTTGATCGTGGTTGAGGCTTGCAGAGCTGGAAGATACATGGAGGTGGACCACTGGGCGAGATGTGCTCGGAGCGGACGGCGGGACCCGAGGAGCAGTGGAGCTATATGTACCCACCCTTCAGGTGGGATTACCAGTGGACAGCTCGGTGTAGCGGCTTTTACTTAACAGTTTCTATTTTCCCTTTCGAGTTGTACTTTAATTTTCCGCACTTCAGTTGTACTCTGTTTGACTCAATGTTTACTTTTCCTCTTGCTTACTCTGTGGTGTTTGTTTAGTTTTCAAACGAAATTCATTCCCTTTAACTGGGATTTACGCCTTGGTTCTAGTCACCAGCCCCTGGCCTATGGAAGGTGGGCTTGGGGTAGTCACGGCACGGACCCCGAGGGTGGGTCGTGACACTCGAAATTCTATAACATTGATCAATGATAGAATATTATTATATTATTCCATCAATGAATGATGAATCCATTTAATATGGTATAATCAATAATATTAGAAAATATCAAATTTCCCTTTCACACTATTAATAAAATTGGATCCCATTAAGAACAAGGTTTTCACAGATAGATATTGGATATCCTAGATCATTTTATATACAAATGAGAAAGGGGGATGAATATTTTCTACCATTTTTACAATTTTTTTTGAAATAAGGATCTGTTACTTTTTAAGGTCTTTATCAAATAAATTTAACCACACCTCCACTTATCATGTTAATATAACTTCAACATGCACATGAATTATGTATTTTTTTCTAGTGTGGTCGTGTGGGGGAACATACACATTTCTACGATCATTTAATGTCCCAATACCATAATTATCACAATAAAACTTATGTGAATTCAATAAAGGGTTAGTGTAAATCCATGAAACTTATGATATTTCCATGAAAGTATTTTGTAATATCATAATACATCCTTGAGTATTTTTTGAGAGGTAGAAAATAATTTGGAGTGGTTTATATTTTTACCACAACATTCCGACCTATTATTTTACTATTCTATGTGAAAATGATCATTGGATGATTTCAGGATGCCTTGGTATTTGATAATTATATTTCCATACACAGACCTGGTCTACGAATGGTAGAATATTGTTAACAAATTTTAAATCATGTGGGATTACCTCATTAATCATTATGAAAGTAGTAGGTTTGTATAATATCATAGACACACACCATTGTTTTCATATTTTATAAACAGAATCCATTGGATAAAAAATGTCATATTTGGTAATCATAAATTGTATAATGATATGTGAATATTATGTTTGAATATCCATGTATCCCTTATTAAACCACCTATTTTTTTTCTTATTATTGGATCATATATAATAATTATTCATTCTTATAAATCTATATATAGAAATTCCCTTTGTAAAATTTTCCACATATTAAAATGCCTTTAATGAGATAATTATTCCTCAAATATATTATGTTACTATCCTTTATATTTCTAAATTTAATCTTAAAATGATATAGAATAATTATTTATAAAAGAAAAATCACTGATATTCCCCAAAATCTTCTTCCATATGCACTAAGAACATATTATGTATAAGAAATGTTAATTCCATTACGACATTTTCAAATGACTCATATGTATGCCCATTAATTTGCCTTATGTATCGACAACTAATTTATATAAAATACATCCCATTTATCATTTATGATTATACTCAAAGAACATATGACATAATTATTAATTTTTTCAAAATATTACATCATCCTCTTCATAACCTCATATTTTTCCTCCAACACTTTTTAAAAATAAGTTCATTTTTCAATTATCACACAATCATTGAATTTCCATAATTAATCCAAATATTTAAAAAATATTTCCCATCCTTACAATAAATATTAAAAAAACAAAAAATTATTATTAATCATCTTCTAATTCATCTTATGAATTTTTGAAAACATGTATACGATTTTTCAATAATTTAATTAGGTACTTCATTACACATGTTATATATATATTGTAGTGATTTCACATAATTAAACATTTCTACCCACTCAACATTATATTTTTTATTTTTTGTCTAATTTTAACTCATACTATTATATTATTCAATTACCCACCAACAATTGACAGGATGGTAATGTAATTAATAATGGTCAAATATCTATTTTAAATCCAACTTCATTTATTTATATAATTACCTTATTCCCCTTATTTATTTTCTATAATGATTACATGCATAATAATATTTTTGAAAAAAAATTGATGGTAAATATCATTTTATTGAAATAACTATACCCTTTTAACATAATCATATTGAGGGATGTACATAGGACCTCTATAAAAAAACATGATACATATAGAAAAAATAAATGAGTCCTACTAAATCTAAACCTTATATGATATCTTATTTTTAATATACAACAACTATTATCTATATTGATAAATAATGATAATATGTATTCACTTAAACATAAAATATATCTTCTTTTAATTAAAAATGACATTTTATTTTTATGATAAAAATTATTGCAAAAAAACGATTAATCAATAATATATATATATATATATTACTAGAAACAATATTTTTATATTTTTTATCTTCGTAAAGTATTAGTTACACTATTGGGTCATGTAATATGATACTTAAGCATCCAGTCCTATCAAAAGGTGATATGAAACCATAATTCTAAATATTATTTAATTTTTAAAACATTATATAACGGAATGAAAAATAGTTTATAGTGAAAATGAATATAAAATACATAATTATCTGTATTTTGTCTACATAAATTATTTAACCCTTTGAATTTTTAATAAAATGATCAAGAAATTGGTTTTTTCCTTTCTATAAAACATAAAGTCAAGATGTGTTAAGATTATTTAACAGTATTTTAAAAAATATATTCATTATCTTGTATCATATAATGAATTGAAATATTATATATTAATATAGTATATATATAAATATTAAAATTTTTGTTAAATCATATGACCTTGTTAAATTTTCATTGTGGATTAAATTTTAAAAAATAGAATTGATGACTTATAGTATCTTTGGGAATTATATTACCACTCATACACTCCAAAAACATTCAATATGTCCTATGATTTTTTATTTTTGATTATTGATTCTATATTGAATAACTGATAAAACTATGTACATGTATCAATAAAATTAATATAATAAATCTTATAAATTTTTTAAAAAAGTCATGTAACAGATATTCTTGTCTTAATAATTTTTTTTTAAAATGTAATGGAATCAAACTAAATATTATAATTAAATACCATATGAGAATAATTTTAGCTGTATAAATTTTGTAATTATGAATAAATAAAATGAAAAATATCAGTCATTGAATTTCATATACAAAAAATCGATATTGATGTATAATTTAATGATTCATATTATACTCATTTGAATTACATAAGCAAAAACAATTCGAAATTTGTTTTAAAAATAAAATATTTATTTTCATATAAATAATATCTTTTTTAATCATTTTTTGTATTGTTTTTTTTGTTAAATTACAGGTGTATAAGTATACAACATTTAAATGATATATAAAAAACAAATTGTTTTCATTCCCAGTATTTGTATTCCCAAAATATATTATATGTATAATATAACAAAAAATAATATAATTTGGATTTAGTTTGAATGAGTGATATATTTGAGAATCAAAAATATTATTGGATGTCAATTATATATAAAATATTTCACTATAATGAAGGGAATTTGAATGAACCTCACTTTTATAAATATGGAATTTTCATGACCCCGTGAACCTTATTTTGATTTTACACCAATGGATTAATTATTGAAATGCTTCTCAAAATAACCCATGATGAACCAGAAGTCTTAGAATTGATTATATAATGGATTCAAACATAAAGGATTCAGATATATAGAAAACAAATGAGCGGCATTGAATAATAGTGTGAAAAGGTGGATCTGGAAAGGTAGGCATGTGGATTAGATATTTTATAGAGACTATACCCATGTTTTATATCAAACACGGTATCAGATACACTATAAAAATAGTTAAAGAATCCATACCTATATATGAGTGTATATAACTGCATTTCAAATGGTTAATGATATTAACTATAACAATGAAAATGAATTGTGAGACAAGTATTCAACACTCTAATTTATAAATTCAAGGATAATATTCTAGGATAGTGTAACAACTAGTCTGGGTTGAAATTATTCAAATATCTACACATATGAGAGACATTAAATCAAATAATATCTAAACACATAAGACAATTAAATTGTATTTATATGTTTTTTTGAAATCATTAACCAAAAATAGTTATGGTTGAATGAAACTAAATCATATATCATATATTGGAAATAAGACCTTTTTTGAAATGAATAATTGGTATATAAGGAGAATGAATTAGTATAAAAGTATCATGTATCCATTCATAATATAATAATTTTTCATTTTGGAGTGATAGATTAATATTGAATATATAAATATGTTGTTATTTCAAATATATAGATATGAGATTCAAATTTACAAAAAAAATATGAAAAAAAACAATTATAATCATTATATAATTTGGAAATTCATTAATGGGAATTATATAACATATAAATATAAACACGTTATATTTATATGACAAATAATAAAATCCCATAATTAAACATTTACATTCCATTCATATGTACCAGTTTATATAAAAATATATTCTTCTCTATAAAATATATATCCTTCATATTTCATAACATATGATCACTGATCATCGATAATGCAATTAATTTATATTTTCTAATATTATTTCAAAAATTTATTTATACATTTGAATTAATCATAAAAACAAGATAATATTACATAGAAATAAATTTACAAAATAATTCATTTAATATTAATAATTGATATTATTAATGTTCAATATTTTATAATACTATAAGAAAATTTATATATATACATCCCTTTTCCTAATTTATAATAAATTTATAAATTTTATATAATTTTTATGTAAACACTTCTTATTAAATGCATAATCACCACCCATATATGTGAATCAAAGTAAATATATATCTCATTTATAAGATGACTTTTTATGGTATGAAAAACTGTAATATTTAGGCTCATATAGGTAAATGTTTTATTCAAAATTCAAGATAAAAATTAATATTAAATTATTAAAACCAACTATATTTTTGTTGTAACAAAATGTTCGATAATAAATCATATGAGGGGTTGGGGTATTGAATGGGTGTCATTAATTGTTATTCTTGAATCCTGATTTTCAAAACCATTTCATGGAAATTTTGGAGACACTTTGAATCTGTGATGATATTAACACACTCGAACAACCCAATTTTCAAAATATATAACTATATGATTTGATATTTTATGTCGTTCACTGACACTAAGATACAAGGAAGGGAAACTTCTCATCTATGTGTTAATATTAATAAAAATTACTACATAACTACTTGTTCATTACTATCATTATGAATCGCTCACTACTAATAAATATTTATGACAAATTTCACTCTTTCATACACATCATTTGAAAATGGATTCACATGATGAAGATAAAAACTAATATTTATCAATTATAATAATAATTATAATTCAATTGAAACCATATAGAAAAATATTTTTTCTATAACTCTATAAATTTATTTTGATCATTGTATCTATTCAAATTTGAATCATCATTCCAAAATGGATCTCAACTATGATATTATTAAACAAAACCTTTCTCTTGAAGTATCTGATATTCAATACAGTCTATATTTCATTCCATATCATCTCTCTTGACCATTAATGCATCATTTTTTTTATTTCTCATAATTTATATCTTTCATTCCTAAAACTCTACATTCATCATCATGGAAAGTGAATTATAATTTCTAATTCAAATCTAACATCTTAACCACATCAACATTTCACCACATCAAACACATACATTCGATGTTTTCATCATAAATCATGACCGTTGATATCTAGTAGTGTTGTTAAGGATCATCCCATATCATTCATAATAATTAATAAAATTCATTTAAAAATTTTATACAATATCCCGTATGTCTTACTAAATCATGGCATTACATTATGCATTATTATGTTCTGAGTAACTTACCTCATTGGGTTTTTTCATGACCCTGAAAAATTGTTATGTTTTTATAAAAATTAGGGAATGATTTATATTTCTAGATAAATAATAAAACATAAATATTCCATACATTTATCACAATAATGTGAGACACAATACTTTGACATGGTATATCTCATCATGGAATAATAATTATTTAACATTCAATAGATGTTAACATAGAAATAATGACCCATCTATTATTTCATGATCACATCATACAATCAATCTTATATAGTATGAATCTAATATAGAAAAAATTACATTTTCCCCATTAAATAATATTTATTCACACACCATTCATGACATGAAAATAATGGTTTCATCATTATGTTATTCTGAAAATTTTATACAACTTCAAAAATTCAAAAAACATATCAATATATTTCACATGATTATCCCACACATCTAAACTCTAATGGTGAACTCTAATTGATTGAAAATATACTATTGAATTCTACTTATAACAAAATTATAACCAATTGGATTCAATTTTCAATTCATCAATAATTACACCATCATTGAAAAACTCTCATCATCAAGTACCAACATTAGACATATTCTATGAAATCAATAAAATTTTAATTGTCTAATATTCTATACCATTTTATTATAAAATTAAAATTTATTATTTTCTAGAATGAGAATTATCGAGATTCCCAAAAAATACTCTCTTTAAATAAATATAGAAATATTTTTATTATAAACCACCAAATAGTCATAAAAGGATTATACAACCATTCATGAGTCAAAGATCAATGTAGGATACAATAAAAGGTGTCAATTCAATTAAATTTTTTCAATAATTCAGATATTATTTCTCCTAAATGTTCTTAATATGTTAAAGCATCAATTTTATATCGTCTACATTTGGGACACTATGGATAATTTATCTTCATGTATTAATATAAATACCATAAGACAATCACCTGAAAAACATAATTATAGTCATATATAGTAATATATGCATTTGGGAGATGAGAATTTCCAAACACCCTCATATTAAGGGTGATAGTCAAACAATGAGGTTCATTTGATTGTTATCCAAAAAATATTAGAGGATGTATTTATAATTATATCAAGAAAATATGTTGTGTACTAATAATCAATAAAATTATAATATCCTACTACTACTTTTACTACTTAATGTGATAATTAATTCCATTTTTTTCAGAATTAATCTTGTATATAGTTTTTAGTTAACTTAATAACAATCTTGTTATCAAATTTAATAAAGACTGGTTGTCATATCAATTCTCTAAGAACATAAAATTAGTTTTTTGTCAATAAATATTATATACAGTACATTTAGACTAAATTTTAATCTAACTCTATTTTTATAAATGATATAAATTCCAAATTTTTACCCATCCATTGTAAAACATTCCCTCTAAAGATGAATGGTCACCTTATTATGGAATAAAAAAACATCACCACCCTAGTCATGTATCCAATAAATTTTCAATACTCGGTTATTTTGAAAAAAATTAGTAATTTAATTTTCCTAAATGTAAATTTTTATTCTTTCTACTACTGAAGAAATAAATTTCTATACCATAATATTATAACATACTACCATGAAAACATATTATTAAATCCCATAAAGAACCATTTAATTGAATCATTTTTTAAGGATAGATAAATAAAAGAAATTAAAATTGATTGGATTGTGGATTATGATGTGAGGATGGAAGGTTCATGGATTGCATACTTTTGTGATTAGGGATTAACATAATTATGTATTCATTCATATAAATTATTGGAATTAATTCTTCAAAGATACATGGTATGGTACCCTCTAAAAATACTCTTAGAACACTATTATAATGGTCAACTACTTGGATTTTCTATATTAGGAGACTGAAATCCATATTTAATCATAATCATTATAGATTGAATTATGGCCATACATAACACAAGGAAATTAGTTTAGGGAGAATTAATTTACTAATCAAATCACATATAAATGATCATCAAACACAACAAGACTGAGATTAAGAATTGACGAATATAATTTCATCAAACAAATCATTACTAAATAAATAAAAATAATTCATAAGGAACAATCCACTTATAATCACGTTACATGGTATAGAGGAACTACATTCACATGTTAATTGTGAAGATGAATAAAGAAACAGTTACCCAATAGAGAATGGTGGTGGTCATAGGGATCTGAGTTCAAATGCTCTATCCGTCTCTATTGTCCACCATATATCTTGTATCTATTATGCATCTTCATGGTCCAATATAGAAGCCTTAAAATAGTAGCCTTCATATCTAGAAAATTAAAATCACTATTAACTGAGATAATATATTGTAAATATAGATTTTACATAATGAAATGTGTGGAATAGATATTTAATCTGATCCTACAAATAAACATATTTCAAAGGTTTGTATTTTACAATATAAGTCTACATGGTCACCTATTTAGCCCGAAAAATATAAACAATTAAATTAATTTTATTCCATAATTCCCTAATTTCAATGGGTGGATTAAATTCTATTGAATTTCTACCACATCCTATATTATAGAATAAATCTCTCTTATGATGTAATTGTATCCCGCTCCAACATAAAATGATAAAATCCAAATAAATTATTCTTTATTTATCTCTAGAATTCATATTTCATATCAAATCAAATTTATATCACAACCTTATGTTTCTTCAGCTAACAATATTCGTCTCTTCTTTTTTAAATATCCCAAATATTTATAGTATCCTTCCAAAAATAAGATGTCTTGTTAAAAACTTCAAAATTTGAAATAATATCAATTAAATTACAAAAATATGTGTATTAATATAGCATAATATATATATTAGAAATGTACATATCAAATACCCCCATAGTTGAATTTATAATTAACCACAATGATGAAATATAAACATACTAAAAATTATGCTCACCTTCCATACTTATAATAAAATTAAAATAAAGGAAATTTAACAAATAGAAAATTATATATTCTAGAATAAAATATTAGACTTCATCATCACAATAGTTTTCATTAAAACAGATCAACACATTAAATTACATTCTTGGTTTTGATACCTCTAACATATAACCATTTGTTTTTTTTAATTCATTATTATTAGGAATTTTATTTTCAATTTCATTTAAATTTATTTTTTCATATCATCATCAAGGTTAAAATTGAAATATTGATATGGAAATTCTTCAATAACATGTCTCATACCATATGATTTATGTCAGTATTAATTTAGAAAACATAAATATAGAGAACATAGTTAAAAATGAGGACTTCTTATCAATTTTTAAATGTCCATAAGGATTTAGGGTAGGTGAGTAATGGTGTGAAAATTTTAAAGAAAAAATGACTTTTGAATCTAAATCATATCTCAGGATATAAGAAGATATGATCATTGACAATCCCACATTATAGAAGAAATAACAATTCCACCTTCAAAGTCCCTAAGTGTGCACATAATGAAATAAATCATAAGTGATGAATAATACTCACTTTTTTATTTTGGTAAAAATATATTCCTAATACAAATATCACATCCACCACCTAACCATATATGATCAAAACATAATAAATATTTGAATTATTATTTTTGATCCTCCCAAGACACATCATATTTATAATTTTATTTAATATTTCTCATGATAAGTGATTTAATAAAATACAACGAATGATACATGGACACTACCCAAATCAAAAGAAAATTATAGTAAAAGTACCTCCAGTTTAGTATATCTGGTTCCACCATTTATATCCTCTTCCCCACAATTATTTAAATAAATGTATTGAAAAATACACTAAATAGGGTATGAATGGATGAAATAGGCCTACAACATGGATCGATTTTCTAAAAAGGAAATTCTTATATACTATGGGGTTAAAAATATTTAATATAATATGTTTTCATGTTTATAAGATTGAAAAATAATTCCTTATTAATAATTACAGTTATTTTTTCCTTCGTAACTTCAATTAGATTTCATGAATGTTATAGAGGAGAACGCGCTTGAGTATCTCATGAGGTATTATATAAAATGAATGAGAAATATTTGTTCAAATTATGTATCAATAATGAGATGGATATTTTGTGAAACTACACGGAGAAACTCAATGGAATAATTAAATCAATTAATTAAAATAGTATAAATTACACATTGGTAAAATCCTAGAATAATTTCATTTAAAAAAATTAACCGTTCTCCCCAAATCAAGAATTTTAAAATTTTAATTTTCATATTTATCCATATTAATTCATTTACCAATGTATCTTAATGAAATTCTGTGATAAATAAATTTAAAAAAAATGGAATATAATTTATCTTATATTGTTTATGTCTCCTAGACTGATTGATTAATCTAGGAACAAGGAAAGACCATCAGATAGAAATTTAAATCTCTAAAAAAAATTAATATATAGTAAAAATCAAAAATTGAAAGGATAAATTATGAATCCCTTAATTATGTTGTAATTGTTTTTATCCATTAATGATAGAAATTTTCATATTTTTTCACACATTTAAATTTCTTTGATCGATATAAAAAATGAAAAACCAACAACTAAAAGTACATGTTCTTTTAAAATTAAATTTTAATGATTTGGATAAGGGTTTCAATTTAGAAAAATAGAAATAAAACAAATAATAAAACCAGATGTTTCTTACCAAAACGAAATTCCTTTAATGTAATTGTCTCAAACATGCCTCTTTCACCTTAGGTGATATATAATTAAAATGATGATTCATGTTCATTTTAAATAAACATACTTAGTTTTGAACTGTCTATGTTAGTCATACCATTTCATTCCTTATAAAAATACATTACACTTCACTATGAAATCAATTTCATAATTTACCTCATTCAGATCCGTTATTTATTTTTTAGGTTTGAAAATTCAAGCATGTGGTCATGAAAAATCCATACCTTCTGGGATTCATAAATGATTGATGCATCATTTGTTCATCCATCATAAGAAGTCTTTTCTCTCCACTTTCCAAATTTCCAACCATCTTTGATAGTTTGTACCTCATGTTATTTCTCTAAAATGGAAACCTATTGAACTCTATAAGATTCATCTACATTAAATTCATCATCATTTGCAAAATATTTCTTCACCAATTATTCTATGTAAAAAATATACGTTCTCATTATCCAATATGATAAACAACTCACCACTTTTTCAATCAACCATTTCTCTTACAGATGCAAAATGTTTTTTACAAGAATAATATATTCCGTCCCAAAATATATATCATGTAATAAAAATTATATGTGGAAAATAAATGTGAAAAAATTAAAACAAATGTATTCAATTAGTGCATATTGGGAATTGAGTTATGAATATTCTATTTTAAGTGAAATTGTTTTGGTATTTAGGACCTTCATTCCACAGATCAATAAGGTGGTTTATGGCACGATATTAACACATTCACTTAGATACATACTAAATTACCAAACAATCTTGAACCAATTATGATATCATTTAAAAAATATATTTTATGTATTTTCTTTATGGGATGGTCATTTAACACCACATCAGAGCATTCCATTAAGATTTATATTTTTTTGATATCTTCCTTCATTTTTTATTTTCAAAATCTCATTTATAATCATTGATTTCACTATCATATTTTCATGATCAATTTTCAAAGGAATATTAATTTTCATTTTCAAACAAAATCAAAAAATTTATTTCTTTTCGCTTACATCATATCTTACTTTAGCGTTTATGAATATGGATGATTCTGATTTTAAGTTGGTTGTTATTTCATTCCTTCTTTTATTCAACATTATGATTATTTAAATTTTCCATATCATCAACATTCTTCTCATCCTACTATTCTTAGCATCATATTCTTTTTGTGTGTTTTATTGACATTATCACTTATAAGAGTTATGATTTTCACCTTTTCACATGGGTTCAAGACTAGATTTGTAGGTAAGAATCCGCCGAGCCTCTCTCTATGTTTCGTAGTGATTTTGATAACATGAATCTAATGAGTTCTCAATATAACCATTTGTTTTATCAATTTTTCATTTCACTCATTGACTAGAGCACTGATTATGGTCATAAATTATTTTAGTGTTTCATCCCTGGGATGTATGTTACTTGAATGTGAATAAACATATGTTTACTGTTTCTAAAAACAATATAGCATTTATTAATTCCCAGGAACATTTGATTCTTTCTTCATATAACCTTTAAACTGATTTTTGTCTTTTATAATATAAATAATTTTTATATTTTCTTAATGTACTTAGGTATTTACCAAATACACCATTTCACAAAAATTAATTGTAATAGACACCATTTTAGATCATATATAGCTATTTCACTCCACATTTTCCCATCTAATTTGAGAGGTTTAAATCCACTATTTATATAATTAAGTAGTTACCTCATCCAAGTGGTTGTATATCTACTCTAGGGACTTCCACATACATGATCCTCTAATAGAAGCAACAACAATTAACTATTATCCATGTATATTAAATTATTAAATGATAGTATCAATTACCAAATCTCGATACCAAGATGAGTGAATTATGAAGTTAATTATTTAAACATTTACCAGTAACAATATTGATCCTCGTCATCGAAAAGATTTAAATTTAATATTTCAAAACTAATGTTGATTAACAATGGTGGTGTTAAAAATCGAGTAAGAAAATTCTCTACATCACATCCGACATATTTATGGAATGATATGTATAGATTTCTATCCATTCATTTTCTTTTAATTATAAAAAGAATCCATAAAATTTCATTCAAACGTCAATGATGGAAACATTATTAAATTGTAATGTACCATAGAGTTCAAAAAAATCCTTATATGGGTGTTTGGGTATTCATTTGGTAACCTAGATAATTGAATTCAGATTGAAATCATCTTGATAATCGTTATATTAATCTCGAAATGAGGTGTGATGAAATAGGGAACAAGAAAACAATGTTGAACATCCATGGATGATTTTCTATCCTAATCCATGAGTGATATCATATCCAATAGTAATTTTTTTTCTTCTCTAGCTATAATTTATTTTTCTTTTTCTTATATACCTACTTCATTTTTTTACTTTTCTAATGGATTAATGTCTTATCCTTCTCTATGTCATCTGTGAGATCAACCAATTTTTCCAACCTGTGAGTCGAGTATTCATTAAAAAGTGTTGAAACTAAATAAATAGAATGACACAACCATGTGTAAAAAATGAATTAAAATAAAAAAATTCAAAAAATCATAGTTAATTTAAACATAAAAAAACCATCTTCGAAAAGGGTCCAAAAATTTGTTATCTAGTATGGCATCATTATTTCCTATGGGACATCAAAAATTTACTAATTAATGATGAATGAACCAACATACCATCATTTTATTATTCATAAGTTCTATGTGTTGAAACCCCAAGGACACTCAGTTTGATATAGAATCATTTGTAAAATTTAAAATTCAATTGATATATTATTTACATATATATAATTAAAGGAAAAAAATAAAATTGCTTTTTATTTGGAATCAATATGGAAGGAATACTTGGTTGAGTGATTTTCTTATTTTAGTAATATGGATTCCATTAATTAGGTGTTCATTCATTTTTATTTCTATAATTAGATCTTTAGGGATCCTTGGTCTGGGTATACTTCGATAATCATGTAATAAAAACTTGGAATAATAATAAACTAGAATTTATTTCCAAATTAAGAGACACAAAACAATATTTAAACATAATTTATTATGATTACACAATGTTCATATGAAATATACGACAATCAGTCGGTGCATAAAGAATATTATCATCAAATCACATTGTAATGATCATGTGATGAAAAAAATTAAGATTAATAATTAGTAAATATAATTCCTTCAAACCAACCATAAAAAAAATAAAAAACATCACAACAAAACATTTCACCTAAAATCACATTACCCAACACAAAGGAATAACGTTCTCATGCTAAACATGAGGAATAATTTACACATGGTCACCCATTATAAAATGGTTGACTTATTAGCACTTTGAGATCACCTGCTCTAGCCATCTATTTTATCCATCTAATGTATTGTATTTTATATTCATCTTTATGATGTAATAGATAAATCCTTTTCTAAAATCTCTCATATCAAAAATATTAAAATTTCTATTGACTGTAAACTTATGAGGTAAATATATTCATAATTAATGAAATATGCTACATGGATCATAAATATTCTCTTCATGATGAAAAAAAATCATAAGTTTGGAAGATACACCATATGTTTGTGTTGTCATCTCAACTGTATAAACAATATTATGGCACAAAATCAGTTTACGTAGTTAGAAATTCACATCATTAGGTGACATGAATTATGGTGCCAGTCATCCCACATACCATCTAATTATGGAAATTACACATATAAATTAAAAGAATCCCTATGAAGAATCTATATGTTTTTTAAAAACTAATCCAACTTCATCTAGATACCTTGTTCTGTTGCTGTATCATTCTTCATCACATCACTATATTAAGTGTATTTATATTACAATATTCAACTATCATTATAAATTTTCTTATAATTAGTTGAAATATTCCAAATATAAAAAAATAGTAAAATAGTCTCAAATTGAAATAATATATATTAAATAAAAATGATTTATTTATTAAAGTACATTAAAATATATGCAATGAAGGACAAAATTAAATACCACCGAACATGAATTTAGACTTGTCCTTAATAGAAAAATCTCAACCTAAATGAATGGATGATCACCCTATAATGGTAATTATTCAATGTCTATAAATGAAATTTATAATATGGAAAATGATATTTTATGCGTCCCAATGTAAAATTAAACAATTCCTTTCTTTTAAAAGAAATAGATCAATGATGTATTTTACATGTATTCTTTTGAAACTGCCATGATTTTTCATTCCTCTATTTTTATATTTATCATATTTATTAATATGAATGTCATTTTAAATTTTCCACAAATTGAATTTTTACCATCATCAGAAACATAAAAAATAAAATAGATTAATTGACATACCATGATAACAAGTCACATACCATTGTCTTTCAAGGAATCTAACATCTCCACAACATAAACATAGAAATCATAGCTAAACATGAGGATTTTGTTTCAGGGTTGAAATATTTCTGAGGCATAATGGTATGTTTTTAATGGTGTGAAAACAATTAAAGATATAAAAGGTGGTTTTAATTTATATAATAATTATTCATATAAAAAAATCTCTATGAGAATCCTACATTATAGATTTATTATTTCTCATCCCCTTGAAAATTTTAAGTACAAACTGGACGAAATAATTCATAAAGAATGAATCACCCCTCTTAATTATTATTAATATTAAGATATGATTAATAATAACCTCACATATACCATATAACAACAAATAATCAAAATATCATCGGTCTAATAATGCTTCCTTTTTATACTCACAATACACAACCCATTTAAATTTTTATTACTATTTTTTAAATAGAGGTGGAATAGTAAATTCCAATAAAATAAAGATTGCCTCAACTAATATCATGTGACCCCCCCCCCCACATATAGTCTCCCATTGTATAATTACCCATCCACAATATATAGACTATCCACCAAACTTGTTCATTAATATATCATAAAAAATGGTTTGTGTATGAATAGATAAAACATGATCATAGAATGGTTCATTTCCTATTACGGTCATCCATGGACTCTACGAGATTTAATATAATTAATACAATATGGGACCTACAGTAATGTGTTAAAATTATAATACCTTAACCATATTATATGTTATTAAATTCATCCATAACTATGATAAGATGCAGAAAAATTTAAAAAAATGAATATGCCAATTTCTATCAATAAAAATACTTTAGAAATAATGGTAAATATTAAATAAAAAACGGTCTCAGGAAAATGAGTAATGTTTTAGAGAACTACACATGGAAATGAATACGAACAATTATGTCAAATAATTTCAATATTTAATATTCAGGTTAAGGAAAATATTCCAAAATTTCTATTTTTAAAAATTAATTCGTCGATATGAATCAGGATTTTTCGAATCCAAATTTTTATTTTTATCTCTACTAATTATTGACCACATTTTTTCATTCAAATTTATTGATAAATAAAAAAATACATGGATTTAAAATTATCCTATATAGGTAAAATATATTATAATAGATTATTATTGTAATAATCAAGGTAGGACATGCATTTGAATGTTTAAATATCTAATGAAATTTATTTTTGGATAGTTAAAATGAAAAATAGAAAATTTAAAATCTTTTTCACTATTTAACAAGCCACATATGTTGGATCATTATTTATTCCCATTCCTTTCAGAAGATTTAATGTTAGTTCCTTTGATGGACCTAAAAAATGAAAAAACACAAAACTGAATTCGTACTTAATTTTCAAATGGAGAACGTGGGTTAGGCGATTATGGTTTGTTTTTTTACTTCATACTGCATAACATCCAGTTCCATTGATGGATATAAAAGATGAATATCACCTATCTACTTGTGTATGAACTTTTTTAATGAAATTTAATGGTATAGGGGAATATACTCAATTACTACAAAATTATTAAAAACTCAATTTCCCTCCTCGAAGTACCTTTATTAATTCCATTAGACCAAAATTACATCATTCTACTCAGTGACCAATGATTGAAATGATGATCCCCAATCAGTGTTAACAAATGGCCAAATTCATGTCATTTCAACATAGGTCAAAATATTTTCATCCTTTAAAAATAATATGACTTTTCTTACTGGGATCATTATCTTAATTTCCATTAAGAAGTTCAACTTTTCATTTTTAGGTCACAAAACCGAAGCTTCAGGTCATGCACCATCTAAACCCATTGGCCTTCTACAATGTTTTATATAGCAGTTTTCTCTCTATAATTAGTGATCTTTTCCCTCAGTATCTTAATTTTCTTTTGAACATTAAATATACATACCTCTTAATGATTCTCTAAAATATATCAGTCTTCAACATCATGACTTTCTTCTTCTTTAAATTCATCAAACTTCATGTCATTGTTCTTCATTGTCAATGTATAATGAAAATGACTTTCTCACTACCCACACTCAAACATATATCATCTCATTTCATGTTCATATACACATTTCTAGTTTCTAAAATGTTTATCCAAAAATATTATGTGTCTTACCATCTTCTGTTTCATGTACTAAACTGTTAAAAATAGAAATGAATTTTTCAACTTTGATTAAAATTTATTCAATCGGTCCTCATATGAATTACACTATTGAATCTGCAAATTGATGTAAAAATATGGTGGGATTCAGTCCCTCCAATACATATATCTAGAAGGTGGAGTAAGACATGAAATTTATTCTTTCAAAAAAATCACATATGACTCTACCTAACTTATTATTAAAAATATATATTGTAATTAAAAAACTTTCATGGATATTATTGCTTCATAGGATGGTCCTTTGAGACCAAAATAGGTCATTCTCTCATTAGTGCTATTATTTTGACATTTTCTATCTTGTTTACCTTATTCACCATCTAATTTATAAACTTTTATTATGATTGTATATATTGAAGTTAATATTCAAAAGGAAAATAAAATATTCAATTTTTCAAAAGTTCAATAAATTAAATTATTTATTATTATGGATTTCCCTACTCTAGACACCATTGAATTGGTAAAATGTTCTTGTGTTATAGATTTTCCTATGTTGCTTTTTCTTATTCTTATTTATCCATTTTAATCTATTCCAACTATTCAAATTCATTATTAAATTGTGTTTTATACTATATTCTTCTTGATTTTGGGTCTTCCATAATGGATTTTCCACTTCTAGGAGTTATTATATTCACATTTCCAAATGGGTTCACAACATAATTTAATATTAAGTCTTCTATTGGCATGTCTCTAATATAATCGAGGAATTTAATTTCTTGGATTTCAATATTTCTTAATAAAACATTTTATTCACATATTATTCATTTATTTCATCGACTATAGCTCTGATAATTTTCATAAATGTGGAAAACATTTCCTCACACAAGTATATCTAAACAAATTCATGGACCTTATTGTGCTTTTTACTAAAATCATTATAGAAATTTTTTATCCCAATTAATATACTGTTTCTACTACATGTTCATCAGAAATTTATTCTTCAATTAATATTCTAATTAATTGGAAATGGTGGTTCTTACTATAATATTCATAAATGTGGACATAATTACCTAGAACATAGGAACTACATAATCATGATAATAACAAGGAGTAATTAATAAATTTATACCCATTCAATAATATGTGAAGAATCAGTAATTTGAGGTTGCATGATTTGGTTGTCTCTACTGTGCATTGAATATCTAGTATCTTTTGTACAGTTTATGGATTACATATATAAGCATTTTATAGAATCCCTAATATCTATAACATTAACATTGCTATTTACTATGGACATATGAGGTAAATCAAGATTTTAGGTCGAGACTTTTGTAGAAAGACTCTTGAATATAATCCTCTAGATGTCAATACAAAATTATATTTTATTTTATGAAATAATTATTCATGGTCACCACTAATACCTAGAAAATCATAGTGTGAAAATTTCATTTATGTAATAAGTGTTTCCTTTCATGGGGAAACATCATTTCAAACATAAGGCTTCCCTTATCCCATCTTATGATGTTAATTCCTCTTACGAAAAAAATGCATCCCTATAAAAAATCTATTGTTCTTCTAAAATATAATCCATATTCCTTAAACATAATTATTATAGTGATCTGTTACATGAATCATCATCACGAAGAAATGTTTCTTCAACTAAAAAAATCCATATTATTTTTCATTATTCAAATATTTCTTTTATAAAAACAAATATCAAAAAAAGAAAAATAATTAAAAAATGGTATCAAATAAAAATTTAAATTAAAATGTTAATGTATTAATTCACCATAAAATATATGGATGGAAAATATGTAACAGATACCACCACATTTGAATGTGGAAATTTCCTATGGGAAGAAAAATCGACATAGTACAAAGGAAACATCCCCTACAATGCATTAAATTCAATGTCAATAAAATCATTTGTTAAAATGGTAAATTAAATGTTTAAGCATCATAGAAGAGATTTCATCAAAGCCTATCTTTCAAAATAAATAAATCAACCAGCTAATTTCCTTTTATTGTTTTAATTCTTTAAAGTAATTTCAATTATCCATTTTTTATTTTTCAGGTAATTAATAATATTCTTGTTTTTTTAGTTCTTCTCACTCTTATTTTTTATTATCTATATCATGGTATAAATTTACAAATAATTATACATATACCTAAATAACAAGTCACATACCAAATGCATGTAATGTATTAAGAATCTCTATCGCATAAATATAGACCCCATAGTTAATCGTTAGGACACCATGTAAAGGTGTAAATTTCATTGAGGTTTAGGGTTTTTGTGGGTAATAATGTGAAAACTATTAATGTTCATATAGGATGATTGACTCTAATTCATAGTTCCAGATCAAAAATTATGCTAGATACGAATCTCCCATTATATATGTCATATCTCACATCACCGTAGAAATAAAAAAGTGGGATAATGATGAAATAAACTGATTGGAGTGAATACACTTATCTTACATATTCTCTTTTAAATGATACACATATAGGAAATATCATATTCCCCATCTAACAACACCCATTCAAAATATTATCAGTCTAAAAAAATAAATTTTTAATCCTCCCAATACTCAATGAATTTTCTGTTTCATTCCAATTTTTTAGCATCTGAGGTGAAATAAAAAATTATAATGAATGATACTATGAACGACCAAAATAATAATAATAACCAAATAATTAATTCATCAATATAGTGTATCCCATTGCACCATGGATATCCTCTTCCACATAATTATTATTTTATCTATCATAAAAAATAATATGAGTAATGTAGGAATAAATAAAATTAGAATGTCAATTGAATTATTTTCTAATAAGGCCAGTCAAGGATTCTACAGGCTTAAAATGTATTATTCTAAATTGGTTTAAAGGATAATGGGTTAAAAATAAATTCCTTTATCACATTAAATTTGATTTTATTTTTTCATAGTTTTGAAATGATTACACGAATATTCTAGAAGAGAACATGAATGTGTAACCTAAAAAATATACTATACGAAGAATGGAAAATATTTGTACTATGATTGTCTAATGTATGATATGAATGGTAAAGAAAACTACTGATTGAAATACATAAGAAAATTTAAATCAATAAATGAAAATATTAGAAATTCAATATATACTAAATCATAGAAATGTTTCATTTACAAAAATAAATCGATCTCCCTAAATCATTACTTTTTAAATCCTAATCCTTTGGTTTATATCTACTAATTATTTTCCCCATTTTTTGTTAAATATTATTTATAAAAACATTAAAAAAATGGCATATAATTTATCTTAAGACTTTTTTGTTTTCTACCCTTGTTGAATAATCTATAAATCTAGGAAGGGAATGCATTTGGTAATTTAATGTTGTAAAATAATTTAATTGTGGATCTTAAAAATAAAAATTATAGATTTTAAATTCCTTATCTCATTTAATAAAGTACTTACTATATACCATTAAGGTTTTTTCATTCCTTCCCACTGATTCCCTAACACTTTCATTGATGGAAATTTAAAATAAAAAACACATAATAGAAAGTATAAGTATATTTTATTTGAGATTTAAAAGACTAAGGGTAGAGTATAAATTCCTAAAAAGAGAAATATAACAATTATTATAGCCATGGTTTTCTATTGGAATCAATTTTGATTAATTTAGTTTTTAACCCTCTCCTCATTCATTACAATTGATATTTGATTGAAATGATGTCTCACGGTCTATGTCAATAAATGTTTTTGTCTATATATTGTCCATGTGGGTTTTACATTTTCATTCATCTAAAATATATTAAATCATATTGTTAGAAAAACATTCATAATTACCATCCATACAATACAACATTTCATTTTTAGACATGACAATCTAATCACCAGGTCATGCACTAGCCCAACCAAATAGCCCTCTGCAATGTTTTTTAAGTGGTTATCTCTCTATCAACGGTGATCGTTTCACTTAGCTTACCACTTTTAATCTCAAATTTTATACAAAAAAACTATTCTCTGATTCTATAAAATATACACCTATTGAATATAATTCCTTTAATATTATTTAAATTCATCATCCTTTATGTCATAGTTCATCATTGGTCAGTGTATGCAGAAAAATACATTTTCACTACCCACCCATAGACACATATCACCACTTTTCAGAGTGATTAGTTTTCATCTAGTTTCTAAATAAAATATAAAAATAATAAGATTAATCATCTATTCCATTATTTCATGTAATAAAATATCAATGGGGAATTAGGTTTTCAAATATTATCTAAATATCTTCAATTAATACTCATTATAAAAACTTTTTTAATCTAAAATTGAAGTGACCCTTATATGGGATTCATTCCATTTCCTTCTTAGATCATTAGTGATATTAGTAAAATTGAATTTACTCTTGAACATGAAATCATCAAGAACTACCAAAATATTTACCCTAACAAATAATGGAATTTAAAAATGATATGTAACAAAATAATTCTAGGGAAGGCACATTAACAACACTATAGAGCAATATCTTAAGAGTGATATTGTTCAAATATCTTCCTAAGTTATTTTTTTCATCACTAAAAATTATTTATTGTTTTGGTATTTTATAATATTTTAATGGTATTATGAAAAATTAATATTATTATTAAATTAGTAAATATTACAAAAAAAATTACCTTTTTATAAATCTGTCATTTTTTTATTCTGCCTCTCTATAAAATGTTGACAAGGATTATATGGTGCTACTTCTTACATTTCATATTCTTATTCAATGTTATCCTTTTTCAAATTTTAATTCTATCCAAATAGTTTATATTACTATTGTTCAAGCTTTAAACTTCTTGATTTTGGGTTTCCCTTAGTGAAATTTCAACGTCCATGAGTTATGATTTTCATATCATCCCATCGGTGCACTCTTTAATATCTATTAAACATCCTCACATTCTCTGTCTATGATAATCTATGATTTTTCATACTAGAATCTCATGGATGTTCAATTATTCCTTTTTTTCATATTTTCATCCTTTATTTCATTGACTACATGTTTGGTTTTGGTCATAAAAGTGGGTAAAATTTTGTCAAATGAGTATATCTAACATGAATGTGAGGGACCGTTTGGTGATTATTGTAGAAATCCCTAAGGCCTTTTTTGATACCCTTAAAAATTTAGTTGTTACTTATTATATCAGCAAAATTTATTTTTTGTATTATAATCTAAATAATCAGATTCCTCAGTATATGTTCCTTGGGTATTATTTATAACCATTAATGTGTCCCTCTTTATAGACATGGACACCATTTGGGATAGTATCCTTACATTGTACACCATGGTTAACCCTCGCATCTAAGTGGTGCCTATTTTCCACTAAAAGGTATCATTTTCCATCTCATCCATAAGGTTTTAACACACCATAGTGGATTTCAACATGAAATATCTTCTTATAGTACTATCAATGGTCAGACATTTATCGTATGAAATAAAATTATAAAAACATGTAAAAGTAACAAAATATTAGTCCCATTAAGGGGAATTTTATAATGAATGTATAAATGTTTCCCTAGAACCATAAAATGAATCAATATCAAATTGATTAAAATTTAAAAGTTTCAACCCAAATGTGCACTGACATACACATTGGAGAAAAATCGAGCATAAATGTTTTTCACTAAATCATCCCTTATACAGTTAAAATGACAAAGGGGTTGTTGAATCTATTCCAACCATTTTTATTTTAATGATAGTATAATAAACAAAGTGATGCCTCATTGGTAGAAACATTATTAACTAATAATTTATCTTCATGTTCAAATTAACTCCATATATGATTGTTTTTATCCTTGTGTGGTAGCCCAAAAATTGAATGGAGTTTGAAATCATCTTGGTAATCAATATCTTTATCACAAACTATGTGGTGATGATAGGAGGAAATATAATAATGTCCAAAATTATAATTCTTTAATTTCTATGGGAATCCATGGTTTCATACTTTTGATTTTGTATGTTAAGTTCTTCTCTAACAATCATGTATTATTTTAATTCAACAATACTTTCTTCTTTGTAATTTATATACTTTCATAATTCCATAGCTAGATCATTTTAAAAGGATTGATTTCCAAATTTATTAGTATTATAGATATAGTAGTCATAAAAAAGATTTGTATTCCAAAATATAGCATGACTTGACCAAGTATTCATCAATGGATTAAAATAATTACAATTCCCAAAATTAGAAATTATTTTAAAGATAATGAATTTTTTTTTTAAAAAAATCATCCAAATTTTAAATCATTTTGGGAATCATTATTTATTATTGGTCTACAGACACATAATAATTAATAAAAATAAGAAAACTTAAATAAAAATTTATTGGTCATCATGTCTCAGTCTGAAACCGACAATAACGGTCGATATAATCTAGATTAATTTTTAGAATTCCAAATTAAAATGATTCATTTTCTGGACATAGAGAATAAACTAAAAGAAAATTTATTTTTTTAGAATAAATATATGAGGTGTGGAATATTTAGTAGTTTTAATGTTCTTGAACTTATGGATTCTTGATATGATATTTTCATCATATGATTTTTTAGAATTATATCTTCATGGATCGCTTGTCTGGTTACCCCACCATAATCTTATAATCAAACTGTTTGAATTTTAAAGAACAATGTTTTATTACTATATTAGGATACTCAATAACTTATTTAAAATTAATTTCAATATATTTCATTTTTTTAATTTCACACCCCATGGATACTAGTTAGTGTTGAATGATGGTACCCATAAAATCAAATGTTAATGCTCAGAAGACACAGAAAAATGAGATTAATAATTGATGAACAAAATTTTGACAACCCAAAAATTAATAAAAATAAAAGTGATCAGTATTATCATTTCCCTCTTAAATCATGTAACTTGGAGTGGAAGAAATAATCACACATGATAATCATTATGAGGTATAAATACATGGTGTAAGAACCCAAACCTTCTTTTCATGTATGTTTTTCCTTTTCTGGTCGTTTTGAAGAAAAATGAGAAAATCTAGAAATTTTCAGAGTACATGCCATGTACTTCGACACCACGCAGTGTTGTGTGCTGGCTGTGTCCGGGCCACACACACAGCCGTGTGGGGTGACGTGGATGCCTCTTAAAGTGGAGTATGGAAAACCGAAGTACACGTCATGTACTTTTCTTTTTTATTTCATCAATCAGACCGGGGTCGCGACTTAACCCTATTTTTGTCTTCTTCTTAACCTAATTCAACCCATAGCGTCCGAGGAGGCCTAATCTTCTCTGAGCCATCGATCTGCCTCCTGCTATCTGAATCAAACACTATCGGTTGCAATAGAATCACAGCGGTGAGTTCTTTGTTCTTCTTTGGCATTGTTTCCTAATTCTTCCTCTCATGGGAGTTATCTAGGGTTGATCATTTTAGAAATTTTTGCAGATTTACTATGTTTCAGGCCGATTCACTGGCCGAGGTTCAATTATATCAATATATGAGGATCAAGGTAGGTGGTTGTTTCCCTACGTTGAATGTATCTGAGTTTTTGGCACAAAATTGCAGGGTACCCATGTATTGGGTATCACATGTTAGGGTTTTGATCTTGTGTTGTTATATGCATTAGGTTGCATGTATGCCTGAGGTTATTAGATGATTAATAATAGATTTTTAGAATGTTTGAGGATCACCCCATTGGTGTTTCCCTTGTTTGGTTGTTTATCGCCGTTTAGCTTCGGTTGCCTGAGAGTCAGACCTTGTTGCATTGCTTACATGCCTTGATATAGTTCATTGCATGTATTTCCTACTTTTTATATGCTTTTAATGATTTGTATCAATTAGACAAGTAGTTTGATGAAAATACATAGGGCTGCTACGAATCGTTTACGTACGATTTATTTTACCTAGGGCTGCAGGAACCCGGTGTAGTTAGATCATAGGGGGAATTGACTTTGAGTGCTTCCTCAGAGGGACTATTTAATTATTAAAATTAAGATACCATAAGTGGTATTGACTTTGTTCTCTCTCAGAGGGTCTAATAATTATCGAATCGAGACTAAAGGGGGAATTGGATGTATGTGCTTCCTCAAGAGTCTATAGTATCTCTACAAGACCATAGGGGGAATTGACGTTTAGTGTTTCCTCATAGTTTCCTTGACTTTGTTTGAATTCATGACCATAAGGGTCTGCCCACGTAGGCCACCCAGAGGGCCAGTGTAATAAATATTGTTGGTTGGTTGTGACGAGTCCACCATGCCAAAGAACAAGCTTGGGTCTGTACTTCTTGTAGTTTAGGTAGTCTTCTGAGATACCTATTGTGTTACTTGCTATGCCCATTGTCTATAGATAAATTTGCTAGATTCTTTGGTTGATGTCTAAATGATTGAATTAAATTAATAAATAAATGTGAATGTAGAATTGTAGGATTGTTTACTTTAGTGTACCCCGTTTCTCTACTTCAATTATTTCCATTATTTTTTCTATATTGCTCACTGATAGTAGGGAACAAATCTTTTGGTGGTTGCCTATTGGGACTAGTCTAACACCCTGTTTGAGTCCTTTTATTCATCCCAAACAGGTTATATGGTTGCAGGTGTGGATAGGGATTCCTGCCCTTCTACCTCAGTTTCTTGATTGCTTGTTAGAGATAGAGTGCATGGGACCGAGCGTAGGCTCGCGATGCTGCCAGAGTTACTATTTACTATTGCTACTTGGGCTTCAGTTGTATTTTATCATGCTGATTTGTTTACTTCTTTCCATATACACATGTGTCATGCTGCATCATTATGATATTATACATTGCTTCCGTTATTCAGTTTCATTTGTCATGTGTTGTTTACTGGTTCCGCTATTATTTATTTTATTTTACTTCCTCTGCATACTTTACCAAATGAGAGCACAGTTTCCCCACTAACTCATCAAGGCCCTCACTATAAGTCGACAACCATTGGAATTTTGGGAAACACACTTGAGGTCTTGTGGTGAACCGGGTACGAGGAGCTAGTTGAGAGGCTCCAGATTTAGGTTGTTACAATGTTGTATCAGAGGTGTTTCTTTTTTTTATATTTCCTTACTATTTGGAAATAATAAATAGGGATAAGAAGGAATGGGTAGTTGGTACTTATTTGTGCCCAGGATTAATTAACCCATGTACAGGGAAAATCTATACTACCTCGTAATTCCACATTTAAGTTTTTGCGAGTGTTACAATTGATTATATTTCACTGTTGGGTGATGCACTTGTTTTGTGTTGTTACAGTTTATAGGATGGTGGTTCTATTTTGTTGCAAACCGATGAGATGAGGGTATGCCATCTCATGCATATATAGGCACTGGTAATAAAAATCACATGTCATTCATTTTACCATTCCATATAGGGTGCATTAGAAATTGCATGTTGTTATGGTAGATGTCGTGATAGATTATGCATGTTGTTGTGATAGTTGCTGTGATAGAAATATAGGCTATGTTGATAGGGTTTTGTTTACCTTATAGCTTATTTAGAATAGATTCCAAGCATTTATTGTAGAGGTGTTATGGGCGCTCAAGGGTCAGAATTTGGCGGATCATTTGATTATCATATTGTTTACTTGTTATATGCATTGTTATGATGTCAAAAATTGATTTGCGGGTAGTATGGGCCCCCACGGATCAGAATTTTACACATAGGTGATGGTTTTTAGTGATTTTCAGTGGTTTTGGGGATTTTTTTATGCCTACTTACTAGAAATCCAGATAACACGGCGTGTGGCCTTATGAACACACGCCATGTGTTCTTCTATTTGGGAAGAACAACTTTTAACCGTTAAATGTCGTGAACTTTGAAGTACACGCCGTGTAATCTTCTTCCGTGTGATCCTGCAATGTAGTTAAATACATGGGCTAGAAAATATCAAAAACAACACATTGTGTACCATGTTGACATGTCATTTTTTAAAGGTCTGTATGACCCGGCTGTGTATTGGAATACATGGGATGGAAAATCATAGGGGCAACACCCTGTGAACGTTATTGACATGTCGTGTAGTATTGGCCCGTGTACTAGTCCTTCGGACTAATGACACGGACAAGGGGAAAACAATTAAGGACACACCATGTAGTGGATAGAAACATTGTGTAGTCTTAGGTTGGGATAGTCCATGGGACTTAGTCTTGTAGGAGTAACCGGGCAGGAGGAAAAAGGACGGTAGTTGTCGTGTATATGTTAGAACATGCTATGTAGTTTGGGTTTACACAGCCAGCTTGGCCGGTGTACATGCCTAAGTAAAATCTTTATAGAACACGCTGTGTATAGGGACTACACACCGTGTAACCATGTTTTTCCTGTTTTAATAGTTTTTCCTTTTCTGTTCCGTTTTCACTCTCATAAGTAGAAATTGTGCTCATTGTTAATAAGGGTGTGCTTTCGACCATGCAGAGTCATGCCGCCAAGACATCCTATCGTTGTATTTCAAGGTTCTGAAAATGATCGTACAGCAGAAATGGCACATGAAGTTATCCTGTATGCTGGTGAAGACGCACAGTTCCGTGAGGGATTCATGAAGTTCATACAGACCTTTCTGGGAGCTCAAAAACCTTCCCAGTCTAAGGTAGAGCTTACGCGAGTCTTCCAGCAGTAGCATCCTCACACGTTCTTAGTGGATAGAGGACTTCAGGCTTCTGAAACGTGGTTCGAAGCTATGGTTTCTGTCTTTGATCATCTCTAGACACCCCCAGACAGAATGGTGAAGCTCGTGACTTACGTCCTGCGAGATTCCTCCAAGAGATGGTGGGATGTAGTTTCTCAGGCAGGGCATCTGCAGATAGTTTCATGGGATGGGTTTATTATATGTTCTATGACTACTTCTACCCGGAGATGATGAGGGCCGATAGAGCAAGAGATTTCATGAACCTGCAGTAGGGTACTCTATCAGTTATGGAGTATTCCTTCCATTTCACGGTATTACAGCATTTCACTCCCATTCTGGGGAATGACGATCAGTTATTTGCAAGGAAATTTGAGGACTGCCTCAAAGCAGATATCAAATCGTTGGTGAATGTCTTAAAGTAGACTTCTATTTATTTTATAGTCAACCAGGCGTTGATCATGGAGAGGAATCTGAGGTGTACTGGAGCAGTGATCCGGGGTGGTTCAGCAACTAGAGTTAGTTCCCTTCATACTGACAGCAGGAAGCGCCACCGAGAGTCTACACGAGGCGACTCGAGGAAGGGATATTTTCCTTCAGGTAGCAAGGTTGTGTGCTACCAGTGTGGGAAGGATCGGAATAGGAAGCCCCAGTTCCCGAGGGACCCAGTATAGTGCCAATATTGCGGAAAGATGGGTCATCCTTAGCAGTTTTGCAAGGTTCTTCTTCCCGTGGCTAGCGAAGGAGGATCAGTTTCGACTCTGCGTACAGGAGTGGGTTTACCATTTCCGTAGCAGACTGGGGGCTAGATTTCTACATGCCATTCAGGCCAGGGTAGAGGCCATTGACGTAGTGGTCAGGATCAAGGAGGTTCATCTCAGGGGTCTCAGGCTGCTACACAGGGCCATGGTACGGGCCTGACATTTGCAGTAGAGTAGATTCATCAGTAGTAGGATCCTGGAGCTTCTATATTTCGAGGTATGATCTTAGTAGCCTTAGTTATATCATCTGCACTTTTTGATACTGGAGCTTTTCATTGATTTATTTCTGTGCACACTATGGAGAGCCTTGGACTTACTACCTTAACTCTTGATTATATGATGACACTAGACACTCCCTTGGGACTTAGAACTACTAGTGTGCGTCAGGGAAAGGAGTTCCCCCTTGTGGTTGGTGGGTGTCACTTCTTGTAGGATCTTTATGTCCTAGAGATTATAGGTTATGATGTCATTCTCGAAATGGACTGTCTTGTTCTTTTTCAGGCCCTTGTTGATTGCTATCACTACAGGGTGAGTTTCAAGTCACCTAAGGGCAGATATTTTCATGTAAATGGCGAATGGGAGGTCTAGGAAAGAAGAGCTGGACCTGAGCATCATGGGTTAGGCGGTGTTACATCCCATATTGCTAGTTTATATCTAGATGATTAGGGTACTTCTCTGATGGATTATCGTCAAGTGTTTGATTTTTTTTGGATGTCCTACCAGAAGACTTTTCAGGGTTGCCTCCGGAGCGTGAGGTATAATTCTATATTGAGCTTGTTTCAGGAGCAGCACTGGTATCCATACCTCCTTATAGGAAGGCAATGCCTGAGCTGCAAGAGCTCAACAACCAGTTGGAGGAGTTGCAGGCGAAGTGTTTGATCCGACCCAGTATTCTCCTTTGGGTTCAAATATTTTATTTACGAAGAAGGTGGATGGGACTTTATGGATTTGTGTGCATTATCAGAAGCTGAACTAGTTATGTGTCAAGAACTGATATCCCTTATCGAGGATTGATGATCTTTTTGATCAGCTTCAAGGAGCAAGAGTCTTCTCGATGATCCACTTGAGATCCGGCTACCATCAGTTGTGGGTCAGACAATCTGATATACCTCTTATAGCCTTCTGAAGTAGGTATGGTCTGTACGAGTATTTGGTTATGCCGTTAGGTCTCACGAACATGGAAGCAGTCTTCATTGCACTGATGAACAAAGTTTTTCATCTTTACTTGGATTCCTTCATGGTGGTTTTTGTAGAAGATTTCTCGGTGTAATCTCACACTCTACACGACCATGAAACCCATCTTGAGATCGTATTGAGTAAACTGAGAGAGAATCAGTTATATGATAAGATCTCTAAGTGCCACTTCTGGAATTACAAGATTCACTTCCTGGGTCAGGTCATCTCAGAGACAGGAGTATCTGTAGAACCATAGAAAGTGAGAGCGGTAGTTACTTGGGACAAACCGAATAATGTCTTCAAGGTATGGAGCTTCTTAGGACTGGATGGTTACTACAGGCTGTTTATACAAGACTTATCACATTTGGCAGCACCGTTGAAAGGCTTGACTAAGAATGGTGTGAAGTACATTTGGTCAGAAGCCTGTGATCCAAACTTTCAGGAGATGAAGGGGATATTGACTTCAGCACCGATTCTAGTTTTACTAGAGTCGGGAAAGAGTTATATAGTTTTCTGTTATGCATCTGGCCTCGGGCTTGGAGTAGTGCTTGTGTAAGAGGATCGTGTTGTTTCATATGGATCTCAGCAGTTGAGGCCACTTGAGGAGAATTATCCTACTCACGACCTGGAGTTGGCTGCTATTGTTCATGCTTTGTGTTGTTGGAGACACTATCTTCTGGGAGAGAATTTTGTGGTATATACTAACCAAAATAGCCTCAAGTATATCTTTAAGCAGCGTGACATGAATATGAGACAATGGAGGTGGGTCGAGTACCTACATTCTTTCGACATCGAGATTACTTATACACCTGGGAAAGGCAATGTTGTGGCAGACGAACTGAGCTGGATAACTTAGTTATAGGATGTTTGAGAGGCCAGTAGCGAGTGACAGCTTATGGATCTATTATTGGAGATGCATTTTTAGGTGCACGATAGACATGGATAGACGATTATTTCTTCTATAGCTGTTACCTCCAATCTTCTGGATCAAGTTCGAATGAGGCAGATATCAGATCCAGAATGCCTAGTCTTATGGGAGAGTTTGTTAGATGGAGACCCTAATCCGGGGTGGACAGGGGGCGATGCTGATGTGTTACATTTTCATGGTCGTGTATGGGTTTCACTAGAAATACGTGAGGAGATGATGCAGGAATTTTATGGTTCAGCTTGGGTAGTTCATTCCGGTGTCACAAAGATGTATCGAGAATTACATTCTCAGTATTAGGGCCAGGTATCAAGAAGGATGTGGCTAGTTTTGTTATGTGGTGCTCCATCTGTCAGTAGGTGATGGAAGAGCATCAGTGACCAGCTGGGCTTCTAAAACAATTACCCATTCCTGAGTGGAAATGGAATGATCTCGTGATGGACTTCATGAGAGGGTTACCATGATCGCCTCGAGGGAATTATGCAGTCTGGGTTGTAGTGGACAGACTCACGAAGGTTGCACATTTTTTACCTATCAAGGAGACATTTGGTGTGGATGATCTTGAGAGGTTGTACATTCATGAGGTTGTATGCTTGCATGGGGTTACAAGTTCTATCGTTTCTGATAGGGATTCCTGCTTTACTTCTAATTTCATGCAGGGGGTACAGAGGGCTTTGGGTACACAGGTATATCTGAGTAAAGCTTACCATCCCCAGACAGATGGCCAGTCGGAGTGCATGATTCAGGTGCTGGAGGACATTATTCAAGCATGTGTCCTTGATTTTGGATTTTCATGGGAGAAACATATACATTTATTGGAGTTTTTATATAATAATAGTTTTCAAGCAACTACTCAGATGGCACCTTATGAGGCTTTTTACGGTAGGCCGTACCGATCACCCTTGTGTTCCCTGGAGGTGAGAGAGGCAGCTATGTTGGGACCTCATGTTGTTTAGGAGACCACAAAGTAGGTGGAGTTGATTCAAGAGAGGATGGCTACTGCACAGTCTCAGCAGAAATCTTATGCTGATCAGTGTAGATGACATTTGGAGTTCGAGGTCGGAGATCTGGTGTTATTCCATGCTACCTCGAGGTTGGGACATAAGAGGATTTGGAGACAAGGAAACAATTCACCGAGATATGTCTGGACGTTTGAGGTTATGGAGAGGGTCAGGCTAGATGGTTAATGGTTATAGTAACCTTAGAGGTTCCAAGCTATGCATGATGTCTTCCATGTTTCTCAACTTCGACATTATTTCTCAGACCCGTCTCATGTTTTTCAACCCGAGGAGGGTGAGATGGAGTAGGATGCATCGTTCGAGGAGCATCCTATCAGGATTTTTAATAGTAGTGCAATGATACTCCATGGTTGTTCTGTTCCTCTTGTACAGGTGCTCTGGCAGTACAGTGATGTACATGACGAGATATTGTAAAGGAACGCACATGTGATCACCGTGGCCAGAGTTGTTCGATGGTTCTTCTTCGACGGCTCGTTAGGAAATTTGGGGATGAATTTCTTTAAGGGGGGATGTTGGTACGAACCCAGACCTTCTTTTCAGGTATGTTTTTCCCTTTTTAGGTCGTTTTTGAAAAAAAGGGGATAATGAAGAATTTTTTAGAGTACACTTCATGTACTTTATAAGTACATGCCGTGTGATTCAACGTCGCGCGAGGCCATGTGTTGGCCATGTCCGGGCCACACACACGGCTGTGTGGGGTGACGTGGAGGCCGCTTAATGCAGAGTATGGAAATCTGAAGAACACGTCGTGTACTATTAAAGCACACATCATGTACTTTTCTTTTTTTATTTCATTAATCGGACCGAGGCCATGACATATCTATGTTTTTGTCTTCTTCTCCACCTAATTCTGCCCAGAGAGTCCGAGGAGTCTGAATCTTATTCTAGCCACCGATCCATCACCGGCTATCCGAATCGAACATCGTCGGTTGCAATAGAATCACAATATTGAGTTCTTGGTTTTTCTTTGGCCTTGTTTCCAGATTCTTCCTCTCATATATGTTTTTGCATATCTACTCTGTTATAGGCCGATTCATAGGCCCAGGTTCAAGTATATCAATATATGAGGATCGAGGTAGGTGGTTTGTTTCCCTATGTTGAAGGTCTCTGAGTTTATGGTGCAAAAGTTCCGGGTAACCATGTATCGAGTATCTTGGTTTAGGGTTTTGTTACTTTTTTGTTATCTGCCTTTGGTTGCATGTATGCCTGAGGTTATTATATGATTAATAATTTCTTGTTAGCATGATTTGAGGATCACCCCATGGGTGCTTCTCTTGTTTGGTTGTTTATCATCATTTGTTATAGGATTCCTGAGAGGCAGACCTTGTTGCATTGCTTCCTTTCCTTCATATAGTTGATTGCATGTATTGACTATTGTTTATATGATTTTAATGCTTTTTAGCTATTAGAAAAGTAGTTTCCTGAATAGAATTTGTGCTACTACGAATCATTTATGTACTATTGCTTTTACTCAGGGCTGTAGGAAACTGGTGTAGTTAGACCATAGTTGGAATTGACGTTGAGTGCTTCCTTAGAGGGCCTGTTTAATTATTACCATTACGAGACAATAAGGGGGATTGTCTTTGTGCTCTCTCAGATGGTCTGATAATTATCTAATCGAGACTAAAGGGGGAATTAGACATAAGTGCTTCCTCAGAGTGTCTGTCGTATCGTTGAAATACCATAGAGGGAATTGGCATTGAGTGCTTCCTCAGCTTGTCTTTTCCTTTGTTTGAATGCTTGAACATAAGGGCCTGTCCACGTGAGCAACCCAGAGGGTCAATGTAATAAATATTTTTTGTTGGTTGTGACGTGCCCACCAAGCCAAGGAACAAGCTTGGGTTTGTACTTCTTGTTGTTTAGGTAGTCTCTTGAGATACATGTTGTGTTACTTGCTATGCCCTTTGGCTATAAAGATATTTTCTAGATTCTTTGGTTGATGACTAAATTATTTCATTAAATTAATAAAGAAATGTGAATAGAGAATTGTGAGATTGTTTACATTAGTGAACCCTTGTTCTCTTCTGCATTTATTTCCATTACTTTTTCTATATTGCTCACTGATAGTTGGGAACAAATCTTTTGGTGGTTGCCTACTCAGATTAGTCTCACACCCTATTTGGGTCCTATTTTTCAGCCCAAATAGGTTATATGGTTGTTGGTGTGGATAGGGATTGCGGCCCTTCTACCTCAGGTGCTTGATTGCTGGTTAGAGCTCGAGAGCATGGGAATGAGCTTAGGATCGCGATGCTACTGGAGTTACTGCTTACTTTTCCTACTTGGGTTTCAATTGTATTTCATCATGTTGTTGTGTTTACTACTTTCCATAGACACATGTGTCATGCTACATCATTATTATAATATACATTGATACCACTGTTCAGTTTCAGTTGTCATGTATTTTTTACTGATTCCATTATTGTTTATGTTATTTTCCTAATGATGCATACTTTACCAAATGAGGGCATAGTTTCCACACTGACTCACCAATGCCCTCACTTCTAGTCACCAGCCTTTGGCATTTGAGTAAATGCACTTGAGGCCATGTGGCGAACCGGGTAAGGGGAACCCGTTGAGTGGCTCCAAATTCGGGTCGTCTCAAATGGTAACCTGGAAGAGAATGGTGGGAGAAGAATAGATATTTCATATGTTATAGTCCTCTCTATTTTCCTTAAAATATTAACTATCTAGATACATAATATAATATATCTATCTTCATGTGTAATACCTCATATTTGGAACTTATATTTAATATTAATTATAGACGTATGATGCGTATATTGAATATACCTTATGAAATGTGTGGCACAACTCTTATCCTCTAGAATGGGATGAGGTCTTTCTATTTTTATTCATTTTTTATAATCCCCCTTTTATCATTTAATGGAGAATCCTTACATGGATTGTTAGATTTATGAGGTTAAATGACCTGAATGTATTACAAGAATTCAATCCAGAATAAGACTACGTGGAACCGACCATCCCATTGTCAGCATGGTATTAGCTCTCCACCTCTTCATGGTTGTTTGGCTAGCTATCCTATACCTAGATGCCCATTCTTGGTACTAATGGAAATTTCCAACCCTATCATTCTTGCAAATATCATTTCTCTTCTCTAGTGGAGGTGTCTAATCGGAATCCTCCTATGGAGCTTATTCCACGTAGAAATATCAATATTATACAATGTATTCTCACCCTAACATGATAAAAATCAATTATAATAAAATAAATTCATCAAATGGGAAATTAAATTTTCATCTATCGAAATGGATAATTCATTACTTTCATACATTTATAATAAATATTTCAACCATTTATTTTATGTTTCTTCTTTTGAAATATCCAATACTTTTATTACAGCTTTTAGTTTTCAATTAAATATAAATATATATTCTATTTTCAATTTACCTCAATTTGAATTTATCCTGTCATTATCAATTTATAATTAAAAACAAGACTATGTACATTATTCAAATACATGTAACTTTCCATTGGATTTCATGTCATCTAACATCGCCTCTTTAAAAAGATAGGGACCATAGTTAATTAATATAATTTCATATTATGGTTTAAATTTATATGAGTATTATAGTGTGGTGGGTATTGGTGTGAAAACAATTGAATCACGTAAATGAGGTTGGACGCTAATTAACATTTTATTATATAAATTATTAGAAAAAAGAGAATCCCTCTTTATAAATGTCCTACCTATCTTCCCCCAGGAAATCATATAGTAGTCTCATGATGAAAGAAAAAATAAATAACATACCACCCTCTCTTGCTTCTTCTTTTGAAAATTATGCTTAATAAAAATCTAAAATTCAACACCTATCCCTATATGATCAAAAGATCAGTAGTAAAATAATGCTGACTTTTGATCCATCCCTAACACATCCATGTTTCTTTCTTTTCTTTTTTCCCAATAGAGGTGAAATAATAATCTACAATTAATAATACAAGACCTCCCCCAAGTCACTTAAAATTCACGGTGGAAGGTTTCCTCAGTACATCAGATCTCATTCCGACATGGATATCATCTCCCCCACACCTATTCATTTATATATCTTGAATAATAGAATAATGGCTGTAGAAATGTAAAAAATAGTCATGTTAGGAGGATCATTTCATAGACAAGGCATTCATGTATTCCATAGTTTTTAAAAAGATTAATTTACATTGTGTCCAAAGATAATGGTTTAAAAAAATAAATGCCTCACTCATATAAAATATTATAATTCTCAAGTAAAGATATGATAATATACCTATATGATCTATATGTGAACATGAAGAAGTCTATCAATAAATAAACAATATAATTAATGTGAAATATTGGTTCATAAAATATCTCAGAAATGATAATTTTTTTGAAAAATACGCATGGAAATTTATATGAATAATGAAATTAACTAATGAAAATATTCAAAAATCAAGGAAGTATAAATTGTAGAAACATTTCTTTTACTGAAATCATCTGGTCTCCCTAAATCATGTTTTTTGTAATCAAAATCCCAATTTTAATCTTTATTAATGTTTTCACTAATTTTATTATTCAATTTTATATAAAAATATATTTAAAAAACAATTCATGGTAAGTATAGTGATAATTATATACCTTCTAGACTAGTTGATTAATTTCAATACCAATTAAGGGAATTCATTTGGAAGCATAACGTAATAAGCCAATTTAAATGTGAGAGTGAAAAATAAAAATACCAAATAAGTTTTATTACTCTCTTTTTAATGTTTATATTATATTGGAACCTTATGTTTTGTAAATTCGTTCAAACTAAATTCCTTTTATATCCCCTGATGGACCTTAAAAATGAAAACCCTCAATGGAATGTATATTCCATTTTTAATTATAATTAAATGATAATGGGATGAGATCCAATTCGTAAAAAATATAAATCCAAGAAAAATTGTTGGCCTCCAATAAGTGCTTTTGTTTAATGACATTGGCTCGACCTCCACACATTCAGATTATGTGGTAGATGATTAAAAAGATGATACCTTAGGGGAAATATATGTACTTTGGTCATGACATGTTCATATAGGTTGTACCCTTTCATTCCTCTAATAATAGGTTGACTCGTTCAGTAGAATCACATTCATAATTTGCATCATGTTGACACACTATTTTTTATTCTTGAAATTCCAATAATCTGATTGTGCATGATCAAAAAAAGATGAATTTATTCAATGTATCATGTATAAGTTTTCTCTCCATCCTCAATGATCTTTTCTATCATATTCTCAACATTCTTCTCATTATTTGTAGTACTTACCACTTTGTTATTCCCTATTATATAATCCTCTTAAACATACAAACAATAATAATTATTTAATTCATCAAACATCATATCACAGTTATATATATCTTTACATATTTTGAAATATTATTTCTCAATTTATATTCTAAGAAATAGTTCACTACGTTTAATATTGATCAGATCTCTTTGTATTGATAAAATTGGTCATCTGATAATAAGAGTTTTCTTCACCTATTCCATATCATTTAATAAAAATTACATAGTTAAAAATAATATGTAGACATTGAGGAAAATTTCTTCATTCAATGCTCTTGGTAATTTACATATTGAAAATTATAGTTGAAGTGAAACTATTTTGGGATTCTAGCCCTCCAGTCCCTGAAGCGTAAAGGTGTCGTAAAACAGGATATTTTGTATTTCACTTATGTCACATATGAGAATACCAATGATGTTATCAATTAACTATATATAAATTCTAATACTACACAGATCTTACAATTTATTTGTAAATTCATATAACACTATTGCTAACTATTGTCTCAAAAATTCAATCATTATGATCTATTTAGGCTTTATTTCATTTATCACCAAATATTTCTTCCATATGACTATGATGGAATATTTTTAAGGGATACAAAAAAAATTAATATTCATTTTTAAAATTTTTAACTCTTCAATAATTTATCCACTTTTCTCTTATATCATTTTCTGTTTGATACTCTCTATGAATGGTAGATGTGGATTTTATGGAAGTCTCCCTTCCATAGATAATTATTCTTCATCTTTATCCATTTATATTTTTTCCATGTCTTATATTTTTTATATAATCCTATCATTTTTGTTTAATTATATTTAATTTAGGGTTTTCCTTGGTGTCTTTTCTACATCTAAGAGTTGTGAGTTTAATATCATCCCATGGGTTCATGTATGTATTTTCAAGTAACAATCCTATCAAACTCTCTCAATAAGCTCCTAATTAATTTTTCCAACTTGAGTATCAATATTTATCAATGCTAGATTTAGGTACATTGATTCCTCCTTTATTTTATTGACTACACCTCCAGTTATATTCATAAATATGTCCGAAATTCCTACCAAGGTGTGTGTCTAACTCAAATGTGAGAGATCCTAAAAATATTTTTTTAATAAATACTTGTAAAATTTTTGGTTACCCCTTAAACATGAGTTTGTTTATTACTATACCCCAAAAACATAAATTATATGTTAGAATATATAAACTATTAGTCTTTAGTATGTAACATCCCACGTAAATAAAGAATAAATCATTTTCATATTTATTATGATTTATGAATTAAATATTAATTTTACATTAAAGGGGTTGCTATGTTTGATAGCGTACCCGGTACGCAACAAAGAGTTTAATTGAAATATTACATTACACAGTAGTAATAAAATAATATTATTTTAAATGGTAGTTAACACATAGCCGTTGTATTGGAGTGAATGGATAGAAATAACTAAAATATTATTATATATGTTTTTTAAATGTTTTTACATTTATCCAATAAAAGATAAAGGCTTAAAGTACAGAAAGAATTCAATTTTAGGCATATATACCCTAATTTTCACTGAAGGTTCACTTATCGCCTTTTGATGGAAAACCATCATTAAATATTGTTTTGGTCACTCTTATACATTATATTTGACCAAATAAAACCCTTTTTTAGAATCGGGACATCAAAATTTACTTTGTGTAAATTTTTGGTATTTTTCCGATAAGGTTCATTTTTAAGGAATAGTGAAAAATGTTGTATTTTAATTCAAAACCTCTTTTTAGTCTAATTTATTTCTATGATTATATTATATTTTGATTTTGGTTTAGATTTGAATTAAAATATATTTTTACCATTTAATCCAATAGTGTTTATTGGAATTAATTTCACTTTGAAATTGGACTTAAACTAGTGTCAATCTGTTGATACTTATTGTTTCATAAAAACACGCTATTTGTTTCAACAATGGGAATTAATTATTAAATTAATTAATTCAACTTAAATGTTATGAATTTTTTAAAATAGACATCATTTTTTAATTTGGAATATCAAATATAGTTTAGGGTGAAGTTTTGGTATTTTTCTGAAAAACTTCAATTTTTGATGAATAGTGAAACCACTAAGTGGTACATAAAAAAATTATTTTTCGTTTAAATGAAATTTTACCACATCTGTGTTTTGAATTTCAAAAATCCGACATACATGGTTTCCATTAAGAAGTAAAATGTAGTTCAATGGGATTAAAATAATTTCTTGGTGAATAGTAACTTTTAAGTTTTTAATTGTGATTAGAGGTAATTAGTGTAATTTAAGGTAAGAATAATGTTTTAATAATATGAAATGAACATGACACATGTCCTACCCTTATTGGATGTGTCATGGATGACCAAGAAAATCAATGGGTCATCTTGGGGACCCCATGGATCCACATCGGATGGAATATGACATTAATATCTTTTTATTTAATGTTAAAATAAAAATGTCACAAACATGAGTTGTTTTACTAAAAAAAAATTTATGTGGGGTTATACAAGTCATATTTTTTAATATAAAAATTAGATAGAATGAAAAAAATATTTCCAACATCATGATAGTTTTTTTATAATTTTTAGACATTAAATACATTTAATTATTTACGACACCATGCTGATGTAGCGATTACCTCATTATTTAACGATTTCAATAAAATGAAAAGATAATGTAAAATCTAAGACCTAAACATGACAAAAACCTATTGGATGAGTATATTTAGAACTCCTATCATGTTAGCCTCGAAATATATAATTTTTGGACCTTTTAAATCCGAAAATAATTTTATGATAAAGTAACATTGTATAACTTTCCAAGAGTGCCCCTCCTCTCCTCTTATAAAAGGCCCCCACCTCTACCACCTTACCCACACCTCTCAAGCCTTTGCCTCGACCAAACCATGCCCATTCTATCTCTCCGCATCCCTATATTACACCTAGAAGCCTCACTTTGGGCAGAAGTTTTCCCAAGGAAGGCTATGCGCTCAAATGAAAAAGAGTTACCTGTTTCAAAGGGAGTGTTTTCTCTTGTGTTATTATGTTTTATTTTGCTTCTCCAACCCCCTAAACTCTTTTTATTCACTTTTTTAACAACTCCAGTATCTTCAATATACTAGGATGTTGTTCTAAGAATCATTCTAGCTACACTTACTCACACCTACATCTAATGGTTAAAGAACATACTGTTTCTGTGGATGGAGAATTTCTGCATCACGAAACGATGATTGTTGAACACTCATATAACACCTTAAAAGGTGGCCATTAAAATGTATCTATATATATATGATATATAATATATTTATGTTTTCCGTAAACTTCTGTATTTTTATTTTATGTCATCCCTTTATGGTTTCCATTATGGGTAAACGCGATATCATCATATTTGGAAGTGTGGACTACTACACCCTCAAAGTGATTTGATTTGTTAATGACATACGCGGGAAGTATAAAGGATGGAGTTAATGATATTACATATGATATTACACTATAATTGTATTATTCCTTTATATCACTATGATTTCACTCCATTAAATATGAAATAGATATGAAAGTAGTGTTCATGCGTACGTACGACTTACGTTCTCCATGAACGGTGCATTTCATTTATTACCACTAAATGTCATATACTATAGTAAATACATGTATATTCTGGATATATATGATATATAAGATATATAAATCATGAATATAATTATTTATATAAAGGATATTTTACCACATGAACAACTTGTAATTATAAAGAGTTTATTTTTGACTCAAGTACCAAGGATTGACAAAACGACCATTATTAACTTAAATAATTATGTAGTGTTCGTAACATGGTAATAAGTGATATAAAAAGAATAACGGACATGAAAAAGGTCCTTAAGAAAGTTGAAATTTACTCAAGTTTATTATTCAGGACGTTAAAGAACGATGGAGTCAAGTCGGACCCGAGGTAAGGGACTTCGTTCAATCTCCATTCATTGAGGCATATTTCGTTTTATACACAACATTATTTTATACGGTGTATAAACCCATTTGACATATACTTTTATACAAAAGGAATCTATTTCAACGAAGAGTTTTACAAAATGACAAAAAGAAATGTTTCTTTTAATGTACTCGGTGACAACGACCTTTTCTGCCACCGCGAGTATTATTTAGTCTTTGGCTTCCTCAACAGGTCATAATGATTTTAAAATGAAATAAATACCATATACTATTTTATGTATTTTGGTATTGAAAAATGGTTTTAATAATGGATTTTTTATGTCAATATATTTAAGTGATATATTTTGTTCAATGTTTGGAAATGTTTTCTTTCAATTATATTTGTTTTATATCTTAGGATTTTATAATGATACTTGGACATTTGACGGGTGGTTACGTGATAAACCATATGACGGGTAGTGTCGTGAATACCAGGATGGGTGGTTACGTTATAACCCCCAATGCATTGGTTATGGAAGTCGGCCGTATGGCTATTCCATTAAGTGATATGTGTGGAAGTGGACCGTATGGTTATTCCATTTAAGTATGTTTATGTCCCAAGTTACCTTTATATGTTATGTGATCATTATATGGGTTTTATGGTAATATTTTTGTTACAAAATGGTATGTAATGATCTTTTATTCAGTAAAGAGTTTTTACTACTTTATAAAGGTAAAAATTATTACTTTGATAAAGTATACATGGTTTACTTGTTGTTTTGATAAACTAACAATTTTCATTCCTTGTGTATCCCATACCGAGATTTTTATGCTCACCCCAAGTTTTTTGAAATGTTTTTCACTGGACTTAATGTGGAATAGGGTCAAGGATGGGATTAAGGGAAAGTCATGCTATATAAAACACAGAACTAGACATGTTTCTTTTTAAGATTTTTTATTTTATGGAATCTTTGTAGAAGTTTATACTTTATAATCAATGAGATGTAATAGTTATGTCCTAATTCTCTAAAACTCTAAACCTGAAAAGATCCTCAATGTTAATTATTCATTTAATTCAATATTAAGTAAGGTTTATGGTCGGGGCCTTATAGTTGGTATCAGAGGTCGGTTTAGACAACTTTAGGAGTTAGAAAATTGTTAAATTATAAATTCATTTATGGTATGATAGAAATGATATAGCATTTAAATATTAACATGTTGCTTCGCCTAAGATATTTATATGTTAAGAATGGTTTTTCATAGAGGAAACAGAACAGCTTTTTTGGGAAGGCTTAGAGAGGGAAATGACCATTCAAATCAGTATCCTGAGATGGTCAAAATAAGAACTAAAAAATTTGTTGCAGTGATGGCTTAGTTGACTCCGGAGTTGAAATGATGATTTGTGAATGCTCCAGATTTAAAATTTACATCCAGGAATGGGGAGTTTTTTATATACATTTATGCTTTGTTGAAGGTACTTGGTTGTGTCCTTATGCAGAATGATCAGTTGATTGCATATTCTTCACGTCAGTTGAAAACTCATGAGGTAAATTACCCTACACATGACTTGAAATTAGCTATTGTTGTTTTTTCTATAAAAATTTAGAGGCATCATTTGTATCCATTAAAGTGTGAAATATATACTGATCACAAATGTTTAAAGTATATATTCACTCAGAAAGAATTGAACATGAGACAGAGGAGATGGATAGAATTAATCAAAGATTATGATTCTACAATTCATTACCATCCGGGAAAAGAAAATAAAGTGGCTGATGCTTTGAGTTGAAAAAGTAATGCTTCATTAACAACGATACGTTTGGAATGAGATCCTTTGGTTTTTTATTTTATGAACTTTGGAATAGAAGTTGCTGGTGTTGGATGTTCTTCTGTTTTGTTTCAAGTATCAGTGAGATCATCCCTATCAGATATAATTAAGAAAGCGTAGAAGAAAGACAGTGGGTTGCAGAAAAAGGTAGAGCGGTTCCGAAGGGTAAGTTACATGAATTTAACAATGATAATGATTGTGTTTAGAGGTTTTGGAAGAGATTATGTGTCCCTGGTGATTCACAGTTGATGAATTAGTTTTTATGTTAGGATCATAGTTCCCCGTTTTCAGTTCATCCTGGCAATACTATTATGTACAAAGATTTGTGGGAGTATTACTGGTGGGGTGGAATAAAAAGAGATATTGCTGATTTTACTGTAAAGTGTTTGACTTGTCAGCAGGTTAAAGCAGAGCGGCAGTTACTGAAAGGGATGCTTCATCCTTTACCAGTGCCAGAGTGGAAATGGGAAAATATATCCATGGACATTGTTGTGGGATTACCAACGACATATCGAGGTAATAATGCAATCTGGGTTATTGTTGATTGCTTGACCAAATATGCTCATTTCCTTCCTATTCGAGATACTTTCCCTCTAGATCAACTTCCTCGATTGTATCTTTAATAGATATTCATGTTTCCAGGAGTTCCCCTATCCATTGTATCTGATTGTGATCTCAGAATTACTTCTAACTTTTGGAAAGGCCTTCACAATTCATTGGGTACTGAATTAAATTTTATTACAGCTTTTCATCCGCAATCAGATGGGCAGTCAGAATGAACAATTCAGACCTTGGAGGAAATGCTACGAGCTTGCTCTATGGATTATCAGGGATGTTGGGACCAACATATTTCTTTTGTTGAGTTTTCATATAATAACAGTTTTCATTCTAGTATATAGATGGAATTGTTTGAGTCATTATATGTGAAGAGGTGTCGAACTCCCGCTTTTTGGGATGAATTAAGTGAAAGGAAGCTGATGGGACCAGAATTGGTAGAAGAGATGGAAGAAAATTTCAGTTGATTCAGAAACACATGAGAACTGCTCCGAGCAAACAGAAAAGTTATTCAGATAATCGGAGGAAGGATCTATCTTTCGAGGTAGGTGATCATGTTTTTCATGAGGTTTCTCCATGGAAAAGTGTGATGCGATTTGGTATGAAAGGAAAGCCGAGTCCCAGGTTCATTGAACCATATGAAATTCTGGAGAGAGTTGGATCAGTTGCATACAGAGTGGAATTACCTCCAAGTTTATCTCAGGTACACAATTGTTTTTGCATGTTTCGATGTTGAGAAAGTATATGCTAGATCCATCTCATGTTTTGAGCCCGGAGGTAGTTCAGTTTGAAGAGAATGTCTCTTATGAAGAACAACCAGTCCAGATTCTTGACCGAAGAGAGAAGGTGTTGTGAAATAAGGTAATTCACCAGGTAAAGTTTTTGTGGGAAAACCATATGGTGTAAGAGGCAACGTGGGAATCTGAAATTCTATGAGGGATAAATACCCCCACTTATTTTGATAAGTGAATAAAATTGTGAGGACGCAATTCCAAAAATGGGGGAAGGATGTAACATTCCAGGTAAATAAAGAATAAAACATTTTCGTATTTATTAATATTTACGAATTAAATATTAATTTTACTTTAAAGGGGTTTCTATGTTCGATAGCGTACCCGATACGCAAGAAAGAGTTTCATTGAAATATTATGTTGCACACTAGTAATAAAATAATATTATTTTAAATGGTAGTTAGCACATAGCCATTGTATTGGAAAGAATGGATTGAAATAACAAAAATAAGATTATATATGTTTTTTAAATGTTTTTACATTTATCCAATAAAAGATAAAGGCTTAAAATACGAAAAAATTCAATTTTAGGCATATATACCCTAATTTTCACTAAAGGTTCACTTATCACCTTTTTATGGTGAACCGTCATTAAATATAGTTTTGGTCACTCTTATAAATTCTATTAGACCAAATAAAACTCTTCTTTATAATCGGTACATCAAAATTTACATTGTGTAAATTTTTTGTATTTTTTCGACAAAGTTCATTTTTTTAATGAATAGTGAGAAATGTTGTATTTTAATTCGAAACCACATTTTAATATAATTTATTTTTATGATTATATTATCTTTTGATTTGGTTTTAGAGTTGAATTAGAATATATTTTTTCCATTTATTCAAACAGTGGCCGTTGGAATTAATTTCACTTTGAAATTGGACTTAAACTAGTGTCAATCTTTTGATAATTATTGTTTCATAAAAACACTCTATTTGTTCTGACAGCCAGAATTAATAATTAAATTAAATAATGTAACTTATATGTTTTGAATTTTGTAAAATTTACATCATTTTTTAATTCGGAATATCAAATATATCTTAGGGTGAAGTTTTTTTTTATTTTTCTGAAAAACATCAATTTTTGATGAATAGTGAAACCGCTAAGTGGTACATAAAAAAACTGATTTTTCATTTAAATGAAATTTTTCCACCAATGTGTTTTGAATTTCAAAAATCCGACATACATGGTTTCCTTTAAGAAGTAAAATGTTGTTCAATGGGATCAAAATAATTTTTTGGTGAATAGTAATTTTTAAGTTTTTAATCGCGATTAAAGGTAATTAGTGTAATTTAATGTATGAATAATGTTTTAATAATATGAAATGAACATGACACATGTCCTACCCTTTTTGGATGTTTCATGGCCGAAAACGACAATCCATGGGTCAACTTAGGGACCCCATGGAGCCACTTTGGAAGGAAAATGACACTAATATCTTTTCATTTAATGTTAAAATAAAAATGTCACAAACATGAGTTGTTTTACTAAAACAATTTTTAAGTGGGGTTATACAAGTCATATTTTTGACTATAAATATTCATTAAAAATATAAAAATATTTCCTACATCATGATATTCTTCTTATTATTTTTATACATTAAATAAATTTAATTATTAATGACACCAGGATGATGTAGCGATTACCTCATTATTTAACGATTTAAATAAAATGAAACGATAATGTAAAATCAAAGACCTAAACATGTCAAAAACCTATTGGATGAGTATATTTCAAATTCTGATCACTGTATCCTCGATATATATAATTTTTGGACCTTTTAAATACGAAAAACATTTTATGTTAAAGTAACCTTTTATAACATTCCAAGAGTGCCCATCCTCTCCTCTTATAAAAGGCCCCCACCTCTACCACCTTACCCACACCTCTAAAGCCTTTGGATCGGCCAAACCCTGCCTATATTTTCTCTCCACATCCATCCCTTGTTCTTAGAAGCCTCACTTTGGGAAGAAGTCTTCCCAAAGAATCCTTTGAGCTCAAATGAAAAAGAGTTACCCGTTTTAAAGGTAGTGTTTTCTCCTGTGTTCTTATGATTTATTTTGCTTCTCCAACCCCCTAAACTATTTTTATTCATTTTTTTCTAAAAACTCCAGTATCTTCAGTATACTAGGATTTTGTTATAAGAATCATTCAAGCTACACTTACACACACCTACATATAATGGTTAAAGAACATACTGTTTCTGTGGATGGTGAATTTCTACCTCACGAAACGATGATTGTTCAACACTCATATAACACCTTAAAAGGTGGCCATTAAGATGTCATTATATTTATATATGAAATATAATATGTTTATTTTTTCCTTAATCTTCTGTATTTTTCTTTTATGTCATACCTTTATGGTTTCCATTATTGGTAAAAGCGATATCTTCATTTCAGGAAGTGCGGACTACCGCCCCCTCAAAGTGATTTGATTCATTAATTCCATACGTGGGACACATAAAGGATGGAGTTAAATATTTTACATATGATATTATACTGGAATTATAATATAACTTTATCTCATTATGATTTCACTCCATTAAGTATGAAATATAAATGAAAGTAGTGTTCATGCGTACGTACGGCTTACCGTCTCCATGAATGGTGCATTTCATTTCTTACCACTAAATGATATATACTATTGTAAATACATGTATATGATAGATATATATGATATATATGATATCTAAATCATGAATATAATTAATGATATAATGGATATTTTACCACATGAACAACTTGTAATTATAAAGAGTTTATTTTTGACTCAAGTACCAAGGATCGACAAGTGACCATTAATAACTTAAATAATTACGTTGTGTTCATAACATGGAAATAAGTGATATAAAAGGAATAATGAACTTGAAAAAGGTTCTTAAGAAATTAGAAATTAACTCAAGTTTATTATTCAGGACTTTAAAGAACGATCGAGTCAAGTCAAACCTGAGGTAAGGGACTTCGTCTCAATCTCCTTTCATTGAGGCATATTTCGTTTTATACACAACATTCATTTATAGGGTGTATAAAACCCTTTGAATTTTACTTTTATACAAAAGGAATCTTTTTCTACGAAGCGTTTTACAAAACTACAAAAAGGAATGATTCTTTTAACGTACACGGTGACAACGACCTTTTCCGCCGCCGTGAGTATTATTTGGTCTTTGGCTTCCTCAACAAGCCGCAATGTTTTTAAAATGAAATAAATACCATATACTCTTTTATGTATTTTGGTATTGAAAATGGTTTTTATAATGGATTTGTTATGTCAATATATTTAAGGGATATATTGTGATCAAAGTGTGGAAATGTTTTCTTTCCATTATATTTGTTTTATGTCTTATGATTTTATAATGGTACTTGGACATTTGACGGGTGGTTATGTGATAAACCATATGATGGGTGGTGTCGTGAATACCAGGACGGGTGGTTACGTTATAACCTCCAATGCATTGGGTATGGAAGTCGGTCGTTTGGCTATTCCATTAAGTGATATATGTGGAAGTCGACCATATGGTAATTCCATTTATGTATGTTTATGTCCCAATTTACCTTTATATGTTATGTGATCATTATATGGGTTTTATGGTAATCTTTTGGTTACAAAAGGTTAAGTAATGATCTTTTATTCAGTGAAGATTTTTTACTACTTCCTAAAGGTAAAAAGTATTACTTAGATAAAGTATACATGGTTTAATTTTTGTTTTGATAAACTAATAGTTTTCATTCTTTGTGTATCCCTTACTGATCTTTTTATGCTCATCCCATGTTTTTTGAAATGTTTTTCACAGGACTTAATGTGGAATAGGGTAAAGGATGGGATCAAGGGAAAGTTATGCTGTATAAAACATGGAACTAGACATGTTTCTTTTTAAGAATTTTTATTTTATGGAAACTTAGTAGAAGTGTATACTTTGTATTCTTTGAGATGTAATAGTTATGTCCTAATTCTGTAAAACTCTAAACCTGAAAAGATCCTCAATGTTAATTATTCATTTAATTCAATATTAAGTAAGTTTTATGGCCGGGGCCTTATATAGTATGTTTACCCTGTGGGTTATGTGGATCCATCATTGAGTCCATCTTTCTAGTCATAGACCCCATTTGGGACACCATCCAAATAATGTCCAATATGTTCACCCATCTCCTCTATGTGGTTTTTTTCTACTAAAATCTAATACTAGCCAACTCGTTTAGAATGTTTTAGCTCTACTTCTTGGACTACCATATCTGTGACCCTCCTACTACACCATCAATGATCTACTTATCCTATAGTGATAGACCTTTAAAAAAATATTGTTTTAGTATACAAAACTCAATCCCATTACAATGGAATTTTCTTGTCAACCCATTAATCCTTTTTAATCTCCATAAACTAAATCATTATCAAATTATTTAAAATTTAATATTTCAAAACTGATTTTTATTAACATATATTGTGTGAAAATAGTGTGTGAATATTTCTCAACAACTCTTCTCATGTAGTTATGGAATATAAATAGACGATTTGACTCCATTCTATTGAATTTTCTTTTGACGAGAATAATAAAAATTGTGGTTGTTTTTCATTGGTGGAACATTATTAAAAAACATTGTATTATTGAGTTAAATAAAAAACACTATAAGTGATAGGATCCTCCAGTGGAATTCCAGAATATTGACTAATGTTTAAAATCATATATACAATTTTTATCATTATATCAAAATAAGGTGTGATAACTTGAAGGAACAAAATAAAGGGTCAAAATATCATGTGTGAAGGTCTACAATTATCTTGGAGTGTGAATTTATAGGAATCATTATGTTATATTCATATCCATTATGTATTGTTAAAGATATTTCATGCCTTCTTTATACATTCTCTAATGGAATATGTTCTTATCTTGATTAGGGTCACAAGTAAGATCATCTAATTTTTCTTCTCATGAGTGATGTAGTCATACCAGGGATTTTTACATAAAACTATAACACAACATGATATATTGGAGAAAATATTATTAAAATTAAAATAGTTTTTAAAATTCCAAATTATTGTAAATATAATAGAAACTGTCACATGAAATGGTGCCGAAATTTAATAGCCAATTGGGAATCATTAATTCCTACATAGAAACAGAAGTTTTGTTACTAATAAAATATATAAACCTAACAGAAAATGTAATAATAAGAAATTATAAATGTCAATCCCACAAGGATGGTTGGTATGCTATTGATTTATTTTTAATATATAAACTATTATTGATTGATTTTATGTGGGGAAGAGAAATAATATACAAAAATTGATTTGGTTTTTGAATAATGATGTGAGGAATGCGATGTTTAGTGACCTTCAGTTTCATGGACTTATAGATTCAATTATTTACCTATTCATTTGAATTAATTGAAAATATCAGGACTTTAGTGTACCATGGTCTTGGTAGGCCTCTCTAAAACTATAATTTCACCATTAGAATGGTCATATAATAATTTCTATTTCAATATTATGATACCTAGAACCTTATTTGAACATAACATTTCAATATTGGATAATGGGAATATGTAAACTTGTGTTAAAAATTATTTCCAAAATAATGAACTCTTAATATCACATAGAAATAATCATAAAACACAACATTAATGAGATATATAGATGATACAAAAAATTAAACAACCCAAACATGAATAAAAAAATATGAATAATCAGTAAGAAAATTCCACATATGATTATTTTACCTGACCCAAATTGACTACTAACTCAAGATAAAAACGAGGTAGAAATGAAGACATATAAGGCCTTGGCCTTAAACCTTACCTAATATTGAATTAAATGAATAATTCACATTGAGGATCTTTTTAGTTTTAGAGTTTTAGAGAATTAGAACATAACTATTACATCTCAAAAGATTTACAAAGTAGACACTTCAAACATGATTCCATGAAATAAAAAAAACTCTTAAAAAGAAACATGTCTAGTTCCATGTTTTATATAGCATGACATTCCCTTGATCCCATCCTTGACCCTATTCCACATTAAGTCCTGTGAAAAACTTTAAAAAAAACCTGGGGTGAGCATAAAAAGCTCAGTAAGGGATACACAAAGAATAAAAACTGTTAGTTTATCAAAACAAAATGTAAACCATTTATACATTATCAAAGTAATACTTTTCACCTTTATGAAGTAGTAAAAAATATTCACTGAATAAAAGATCATTACTTACCCTTTTGTAACCAAAATATTACCATAAAACCCATATAAAGAACACATAACATATAAAGGTATCTTGGGACATAAACATACTTAAGTGGAATAACCATACGGTCGACTTCCACACATATCACTTAATGGAATATCCATATGACCATCTTCCATACATACTTAATAGAATACCCATATGGCCAACTTCCATAACCAATGCATTGGAGGTTATAACGTAACCACCCCTCCTGGTATTCATGGAACCACCCGTCATATGGTTTATCACGTAACCACCCATAAAATGACCAAGTACCATTATAAAATCATAAGACATAAAACAAATATAATGGAAAGAAAAACATTTACACACTTTGATCACAATATATCACTCAAATATATTTACATAACAAATCCATTATAGAAACCATTTTCAATACCAAAATAAAAAAAAGAGTATTTGGTATTTATTTCATTTTAAAAACATTACGGCTTGTTGATGAATCCAAAGACCAAATAATACTCATGGTGGCGGAAAAGGTCATTGTCACCGCGTACATTAAAAGAATCATTCCTTTTTGTTGTTTTGTAAAACGCTTCGAAGATAATGACTCCTTTTGTATAAAAGTAAAAGTCAAATGGTTTTATACACCATATAAAAGAATGTTGTGTATAAAATGAAATATTCCTCAATGAAAAGAGATTGAGACGAAGTCCCTTTCAAAGAATTTGTTTTTAAATAAAATAGATCTATTATGTGTATTCAATTTATTTACACATAAAGAAAGTATAAATACCAGATAGGACATAATAATATCATGACATAATTTTAATGTAGGAGATTAACCCAAAGAATGTAAGTTGGGTTAAGAAGTTCCCTTACCTCAGGTCCGACATGACTCGATCTTTCTTTAACATCCTTAAAATCGGGTAACTCTCTTAGATTTGAGCTCAAAGGCTTCCTTGGGAAGACTTCTGCCCAAAGTGATGCTTCAAGGAGTAAGAGAGGGATGTGGAGAGACAAAATGGGCAGGGTTTGTCCGAGCCAAAGGCTTTGGAAGTGTGGGTAAGGTGGTAGAGGTGGTGGCCTTTAATAAGAGGAGAGGAGGGGCACTATTGGAAAGTAAGAAAATGTTACTTTAGTTTAGGATGAGTTTAGGATTTTAATGGTCCCACATTGATGTCTTTCTAGGATAAGTTGATAAGGGTTCGAAATCCACCCATCCAATAGGTTTTGGACATGTGTATGTCATTGATGATTCATTATCATTTCATTTTATTTAAATCCTTTATTAATGAGGTAATCGCTACATCATTATGATGTTAAAAATAATTTAATTTATTTAATGTCTAAAAATTATAAAAAACCTATAATGATTTATGAAATCGTTTTAGCTTTCTAATGAATATTTATTTTAAAAAAGATTATTTGTATATCCCCATGTAAAAATTATTTTAGTAAAATAACTCATGTTTGTGACATTTTTATTTTAACATTAAATAAAAAGGTATTAATGTCATTTTCCAACTAAAGTGGCTCCATGGGGTCCACAAGTAGACCCATGGATTGTCTTGGTCGGCCATGACACATCCAATGAGGTTAGGACAAGTGTGAAGTTCATTTCATATTATTAAAAGATTATTTTTACCTTAAACTACACTAATTACCTCTAATCGCGATTAAAACTTATTAAGTTACTATTCACCAAAAAATTCTTTTAATCCCATTGAACCACATTTTACTTCTTAATGGGTTGAATTATATGATTCTAATAAAGTTCATATAACATTCAATATAGATAATAAAAATAAATCATGACACAGTAAAAATACCCAATTCGACTTCAAAGACCATATTATATATTTTCCTGGAAAATGATGAACATATATTTCTAAAACAAATGACACCAAATAGATAACATATAGAAATCCATATTGAAACACAATTTAATCCTTTTAGATTTTACAAAAAACCAGAATGATACATGGTAAAAAGAATAACAATTTAAAATACATGTAATCAAAGGTCCTAATATTAAAAGGTATGTTAGGGGAAAAAATACCTAGAACATTAATATATGGATAAAAGCCTTCATGAGAAGCAAGAGGAGGGACCCCAAAAAAACTATACTAAATTATTATGAAACCATATTTAATATTTTAAATTTTAATTCAACCATATACCCTACGGTTAAACTGAAATTTATCCCCCCAAAGTTGAATAAAGGGGAGGGTATAAGGAGGGTTTAAAAGATATTGGATTAGAAATGCATTCATAGGATGATTGTAAAAATAATTAGAAGGAAAATGGTCAAGAAAAGAGATCAGACCCACAGATGTTTCAAACATGAGATGGATAACCATGGGAGGGAACAGTCATGTGATAATATAGATAAGTCTGAGGGAAAATGGATTAAAATTCCATATTGTTATTTTCTAAAAAATAAAATAAAATAACACCTAAGATGATTCACAATTTTTGGTCCCATGGTTTCCTAAACTACCTATTGATTTTGTGATTGACATAGGGCACTGATGACAAATGTACTATTAAGAAACAGGTTTTATAAAGCAATCGATTAGCTATGAAAATAACCATTATTTATATTATTGTTCAACCCATATTGATTTTACATACCTAATAGTGTGACATGTTGAAATTTAATGATTTTTAAAAAATTCCCAAATAAATTGATCCAAACCATCGAAAAAATATAAATAAATAAGCATATTTTCAAATGAGTGTTATGGTGTCAAAATTATACCAAAATGACTCATTTTTCCCCTGTAAATCTATTAGACACATTATAGAAGACATGATGAATAAACATATTAATGAATAAAGAATAACCACTAATTCTATCTCTAATGAAAACCTAAAAATCCACCCTACCACATATTCATATGTCACAACCAACCACTTTAATCAAAGTATATTAGGATAATATATTCATAATGGTTATAATAATAATTTAAGGTTTATACTAGAATGATTGATTTATATGGTCAGTACACTCAAAGATAATTTGAACAAAAAAATCTACAATTCTGGCCAATGGGACACCAAAAGAACCTATATCAAGAATATAACCTAAAAAACCGCACCCTAAAAAACACTAATTATAAAATGAATCATACCTTGGGTAAAAAATATCAATACTAATACAAAATGAAAGATATTGAAATATGATAATGAAAATAATAGGAAAATAAAGGGAATAGTAAATGAAGATAAGAAGTAAAAAAGTTCTACCAAATAACTCATAAGAAAAAGCATGACATAAGTAGAACCCTAATAGTTTCTCAAGTCCAACAATGAATAGAACACTCACCAACACGATTCTCTTTTGGAATGAAGGGTAACGTATTAATAATCATGAACATTCCTTGTCAATGAAGACATGGTCACCCCTCTGGTGTTGGAAAAATGGGGTTGATAGAGGACCTGAAATCAAAATCATTAATCATGGATATCTTGGTAATATTCAAAATGATATCATCCATATAATATACTCAACTAGTGTGAAATTATTCTAATTCCAAATAAGAAAGCATTTGGGTTTCCCATTTATAGTCCCCCAAATGAATACCTCTGGCAACCCCCATCACCTAGGATCCTGAGGAATCACATTCCCAACTTGTAATTAAAATTCATAGGCCAATGGACATCTAAAACAACATGAACCATCAAAGAGGGATCCAAAGAAACAAACCAAAGCAAGTACCACCTAACGATATCAACTGTTGATGAAACCATAATAATAAATCTACAATACTCCAGAAACTCATGAATATTCTAGGAGTCATATTTAATAACACAAAAAAATGAATTCCAATTGAATAAATAACTCATCAGGACAAAAAATGCAAAAATCTCATCCAAAGAAACAATAAATAAAATTTTAATATATTTTACATTAATAAAAATAATTTTTTCTAAAAAATTAAATTTTCACACCCATAAAATAAACCTATACACAATTTAACACCCATTATACATAAACAATTCCCATTCCAAAATAATAACCCAGGAACATCAATAAAAACAATTAATTAAATGAATCCAAAACCAAAAAATTCCCCTATTTACTTCAATAAAATTATTTTCAATTTTTTTTTAAATTTAGAAATTGGAATTCCTTTTTAATAGTTTTTTCATTATCTTCCAATTTTATGACATTTGGTACCCACTAAAAAATTAAAATTCCTCATTCCAATTCATAAAACATAATATGTATTTCTAAAATCATTTTAAAACAACACATGTTCTACATACAATTTTATCACGAGTCTTAAAGAATAAAATGCATCTTAAATGATTTTAAATGAAACCCTCATAAACAATTACAAAATCTAATTTTACCATATAAAATGATATTTAATTTTATGAATTCATTTAAAATCAGATGAAATCATTTTATAAAATCATGAAAAACATTTTCCTTTGAAAAAGAAAATAATCCAAAGGGGATAGTGGTTGTTCATGGTTAGAACATACAGTTGGATAGACGGTGGAAAATCAGAAACTACCATAGAGAGTTACTTGGAAACATCCACATGGATTACACACTGATTTTTAGTTAATTAGATATATTAGTTCCTCAAATAACACAATATATCTACACCATGATTATACAACATCTTCAGTGAATCCATAAATATAGTAAAATAAAATAATAAAATTAAAATTAAAATCTATAAAAGTTATAGTACGTGGGATTTATCATGAGATGTGGTGAGAATGAACTAACCTCCAACCTACCTCCCAAGCATCGACAACTGGTTTAATCTCAATCCTAATATAAAATCCAAAATAACATATGGTATACTCATGATATATGTATTTTTTAAATGGAAAAAATAACAGGACTATACGTGATAGCATTTTTACAATCCAACAGGTGTTTTCCCTCACTTAAATGCCTACTCTGACTAGCAACAAGATCTACAAGTTATTCCTCACCCCCACATGCGGGGAAACACACATTGTAATCATTAAAGAGATATATGGAAATGATTTCACATATTGAATAATATTAAATTATTATAGTTATAAAATAAATAAAATTAGATCATAACCTATCTGTATATCGTATGTACGAGAAAGAGAAAATATAGAATACAACAACCTAATATAAAATTGGAATGAAGTAAACAAATGTGTGAACCAAAATCCACCCTCACCCTCTTATATCCCTCTCATATATGGAACATATTCCACTCCAATTTCATTATTACACCCACAAATATTTATCATTACCATTTTTTTATTATTATTTTTAAAATTTCTAGTTAGCCAATAAAATAACGGTTAACTTCTAGGGAGTTTTAATAAATAAAAGGAAGGTCCTAATAAAATCATTTAAGAGAAAAAACTAACCAAATAAAATAAACCAAAAAAAGAACAACTTACATATGTGAACCAAATAACCCATGTGGCCAATGTGACTCCCCAACTAAACTACAACAGCAACCCTCTTAATGTGACTACAATCTAAACCTACAATTAAGATGATATATATTGGTGTGAGAATAAAAATTCCCCACAGGACACCACCCACCTAGCCACATTAAAACCACATAAATTAAACGTCAACTATCACTTTCTTTTGAAAATAAACTATTATGATAGATTTATGATTTCAGATTAGATACAACCGAACATAATCCTTGAAAAACAATTTAAAATGTTTCCATTCCTATATTCAATAATTAAAATAGTTTCATTATAAGGATTATCAGGACCATGATACATTATTTAAAATATATTTTTAAACCCATGGAAACAAACCATTCATATATTTTAAAATAACATTTCTATTTATTGAAATATTAATGATACCCAATCATCAATAACAGATAGTAAATGATTGTTTGTGTAATGTAATGAAAAAAGTGAAAAATAAGGGAATGTAAATAGAATAGTATTTTTATAATGTTCTACATGGAATGGGAAACTAAAATAAATATATAATAAAATATAAAACCATCGAAAATAGGATAAAATAAGTGTATGAAAATTATTAAATCCCTCTGTATCTTTTGTAAATGGGGTCCAGGGATCCTCAAACTCTCAGTGACTATACCATTTATGTGATTATCGATTATCTATCCCTAGAAAACAAATAAACACCATCACCCATAATTTAGTTAGTTTTGTCATGCAAATTTGGTAGGGTTGGTGTGTGATGCCTAGCATACATGTCCTAGTCCCCTAATCATGGTACCCATGATTATAATGTTCCATCACCAAAAACAGAATACATGACTGTGGTTTAGTAGTAAAATCAAAGCTAAAACACTAAATCATAAAAATCTAGCATACAATAACACATTACCTTAAAACACTACAAATGTGAGGCCCATTTAATAGGAGCATACTAAATTATATATCCTTCCAAATCCAGTTCCCCCAAAAAAACAATAGCCTAGGTTTCCACTTGAAATTATTTAAATTTTCCAATGAATTTTGAGGGTTTTATTTAGGCATACAACTTTATTATATATTCATTCCAAAACAAATTTAAACCCATGTTTGAAAACTAATATTTTATTCTCAAGGGTACCTCATGTTATTGGAATATAAAAATACTCATAAATATTAAGTTAATTAAAAATATTCCTATGATTCCAGGTGATTTTATACACTTATATATATATATATAATTACCTTTGTATATGAACACTACCATTAGATAAGTGAAATTAATTTTAGGAACATCAAGCAATCATTATTGAATCCGCACATGATAAAATTTTGAAATACGTTATATATATATATATAAAATCTGTCAATTTATATATGAGTATTAAAAATAAAAAACATACTATTGTTTTTAAAACATGTTAAAATTAAAAAGGAATGGGATAGAGATTTTGAGTCCAATAATATTTCATGAAAAATCCATATCAAATTTTTAAATGACACATGATACATTAAAAATACAAAATTTCAATATAAAATGATCATAAGTATTTTCTAATAAATAGAAGAACATATTTGTCAACTGAAAATAAAAACCATGGGAACAATTATATAATACAATTTTGAAACACAATTTCAACCTTACAGATTAAAAAAACCACATTTATTTTTATAGGTATTAAGAATTATGATTTAGAAAGTAAGAAATTAGTTTTTTGAAAAATAAATGATCAAACATTGGGTATTCTATTCTTAAAATTGTGTAGACAGAGAAAACCCATCAGGAGAACAAATAGGATGGTCCTAAGATGAACACCCAACAGCCTATAAATATATCCCAAAAGAAATAGATCAAATATTTTTTGGATTACACACATTGCACTATAGGGGAATCACATACTGGGGAGAAAGGGGAAGAAGTAAGAGACAGAGGCAAAGAAATGCATTGCCTAGAATAATATCATGCTAAATTTGGAGGAAAACGGCTAAGAATAGAGTATTCAGCGACAAAGAAGTCATTCATATGGGGGATTTCTATGGGAGGGTTATTTCATAGTAGAATTTTAAGAAGGTTGAGGAAAATGGGAATAAACACACATAAGTATTATTTTAAAAAGAATAAAAATTTACCATCAAAAGAGTGTCATATGGTCAGACTGCATTGTTTACCAAACCATGAATTAATCATGTGAATTAATGTGGTTAAAAAAAACCCACATGATTGGGCCTCATTATTTAGAAAAACGATTTCCAAACATGAAAACCCTCCTATATTAAAAACATATAGCTACCCACATGATTTACACACCATTTTTTCAATAAAGTGGCCAACTATGTGGCAAAAAGAATGATAAAATTTCTTAAAAGTTTCACATTAAAATACCAAAAACCATGAAGAGAATCTATAATTAAGAAATAAATAAAATAATTTTCATACATGGGTGGGGTCTGAAAACACTACACTCCCTCCACAAGAAACACACAACTCTATCAGTTGAATATTATGTCTTAACACAAAGATAATATAACCATAAAACTAAAATGTTATTTCTAGTAGCCAAGTAATTTTTTTTCAAATGATTATGGGACACCCTTAATAACTCCTTGTTTAATCATCATCTATATAGATCAAATATGGACAGACCATAAGAAAGTTTAATCCTGGAAAAATCCCTCAATTTTAAAAAATATTTTTCTATTGCATTATTCTTCATCTTTTAATTTCAATCAAATGGATAGGATTTGAGTAATATATATGTATGATGTTATCATGTATCCTCTTACTTTATCAAGTTCACGAAACATTATAAAATTTGAATTGATCATTGGGTTTTCAACCCATAACCCCCAACATAAAATTGTCGAAAAACAATATGGCTTGGCTGTGAAATTGAAATTTATTCTATAGTTTAGTGTCACTAATATCACATATACAACATATTTTTCCTCCTCATTGTGTCATAACCAAAACGTATTTGATCATAAAGTGTTTTTCACATTAGTAATGTTATGTGGAGTCTTCCAGTTGACCAAATCATGTTATATTGGAGAAATAACTAATCTCTAACACTTCCATTTAATTATATGAATCATGTTATTGACTATGTTTTGGGATATTGTTTTTTATCATGTTTAAAAATCATTATTTAATGGACTCCTATATGATTTGGAATCAAAATAATTCAGTTATTCTAATTTTAGATCCATCACATTTCACATCATAGATATGGTGTGGACCTATTCATCTCTATGGGGACTTTAAAGAAGCTCTATGCTCCATGGAATAGGAACCATGAAAACACATGTGGCTCTGAATTCATTCAAACCACACTTTTTCATCAAGATAAATTTGTTTCAATTCTTATTTAAAATTAAATGTTCTATATTAGTCTTCCATCAAAAATTCAATTGGAATATAATCATATATGATATCATATCCCTGAAGAAGTGATTAATAAGGTCATATCTAATCCTCCTCCATGATGCCAACCCACATCATGAACCACATTCTCTTCAATATATCCCATGTGGTGTAGAAAACCTTTTCTACAATGTGCATGCAGACCCAAGTACACACACTCATTATCTCTGGTGTATTTGGGGCCAGGGATGGATTTTTCATCTCTTGACTTTGTCTTCTATAATAGAGAAACCATTAAAACAACAACATATAAATAGAGACAACTACATGGATCACAGCTCTGGTGTGGGCTATGTCATTGTGGCATGAGTCCTACTCACCTACATCCTTCTCTACCATGTCTACGAACAAAACACACACAAACATATACATAAAATATATAAAAACCCATATGTGTGATTTTTCATCAAATATACCAAAACAACATATAAGTCCACATTAAATAAGTCTTTCATAAAGAAACTAATCAATAATTCTAATCCAACATAATAAATAATTTTTTTGAACATTAATAATTTAATGAAAATTTTTTCAGGATCACTATTTAATACTTTCAAAACCAATAGATCATCCACTTATTTTTTAGTGACATAATCTACCAATTTCACTTATTTCTCCCCTAAAAAAACACACATGGATATTTCTGACCAGTTAGAAATTAACCTAAAAAAAATACATTGAAGATTTCAAAATATGGGATTATAAATCTAGTAGATTGATGTGGAAGAACATAACAAGCTCCAGAATGAAAATATTTATACTGTAGGTCTGTCATAGACTCAATTATCTCATAATAAAAGGTTGGAATCCAAGAGATAACTAATGCTTCTCAAATGCCATTTTGTGTAGGACCTTGGTAATATATCATTCACATGATTTTTGTTACCATGTACTCCAATTCCATATCTTCTTTCCCACCTTATCCATTATAAAATGATTCATATTTTAAATCTACCATGTTTGTGAACTATAGATATGATTTCTCCTTAAATTGATTCCACTTTATTTATCACACAAAATTGGAATGGCATAGTTCACTTATATAACCACACCATCATGTTTTTGTTTCATCCATAAACACTAGGAATATGTTTTCCTGTTTATAGTGTACTGGAACATTGTGGTTCTAAAAGATATGAAATTATTATTTTTTATCATCCAAGAAGTAAATGATATGCAAAGATACAATACCTCGCAAGATGTTAACATTTGGTCTTCTATCAAACTATCCCAATCCAAATTAGTGAATCCCCCAAAAAACTGTTGTTCATCATTTGGATTAGAGGACACATATTCCATCATAAGAAGAATTAATATTCAAATTATTTTCAATGGTCTCTTGTTTCTTTCCTTTGAATAAATATAATATAGAGTAGAATGACATAAAGAAAATGATAAATCTCGTCATGTTGAAGTTAAATAGTGTAAAATCACAATAATTTTCAATTACATTATCACATGAACATTTTTACTGAAAAAATATTTTGATCATTGTAATATTTTCACCAATAGAGTTGTTATTGACCTTCATTCCTCCATTAGAAATCTTCTAAAAATTTAATGGGTATATGTTATTTTTGAGATAAATATCCCATAAAATCATTGAGTGAAATAAATGATAAGGAAAAATTAATTTTCTATATTTATTAACATCTCAAAATCACACCTCATGGGTTCACAAAACAATTTTAATTGGTTGTCATATGAGCCTCCAAAAATATTTGTCTTCAATATAGATAATCACTATGAAAATAAATCCATTTTACTTCTTGACTAACCGACTGAAAATTCATTGTTATTTTCAACTAACAACTCACTTCTTAGTTGAGCAGTACCCACCAAATAATGACATCACGTGGGATACATTTCAAAGAGGCCATAGTTAAAATTAAAAATCCATATAGAAAAATGGGAAATAAGAAACCGAAAATATATAGATACATGATTAACTCATGTTAGAGAGAGTTGTGCTTCCAATAAAAAAAATTATGAAACACCAATGTTGTTGTCACCATTCGATCCAAATTTTGACATCAATGAAAGTTGAATAATACCCAATGGATAGATATTCCTCCTAAAATACAAATTCCTTTAAAGAAACTAAAAACAAAACAAGACAAAACCATAAGAACCACCTGTTAAAAAACCTCATATCCATTACAAGATAATTTCAAACAAAAAATGAGAAATATTCAACCACAAAAAATCATTTAATCCAAACATATCCGTTAATAAGAAAAATGATAATAATTATTATAGTGTTCTCCTGGAATACCATCAACTAGTCTAACAAACCTCATATGACATGTTTAATTCCACCATGAAATTATGACTTGGAAGATAGTGGTGGTGTCCCAGAGCAAGAGCTTAGTCGTACCGGACGTCGTCGAGTAGGAACACCATCACTAAAAAAATTCTAAAGTCATCTAAGAGGAACTATGAATAGATCCAAATGAAAATGAGTTCAAAAATCAATCATGACTAAAACAAAACCACCATGTTCAAAAATTCACTAGAAAATAGAACGACTAAACTGAACCCAATGAAAAAGGTAGAAACCCAAATAGACCAACACAATATGTGGCTACGAGAAAACCAATGGTCTCAGAACCATCACATCCCAATGAGATCCACTAAATTCAAACAAAATGAAGTCTAGTGATGTAGATATGGGAGAAAGGAAAAATATTAAGAAGACATATATATTGACAGCAAGCGACGAATGTGAATAGAAAGAAAATACTACAATATTATTTTGAATTGCAATTTTTATATATTTTCTTTATTTCATAAAACCCACATTGTTATAATGAAATTCTTGTCAGTTGGTCAAGGAATTATTTAAAATGTATTAAAATTATATTTTTTGTCAAGATTCTTATTCATAGCCTTTAAGAAACACTCATTATTTAAATTTTACATCCAATATTTTTCCACTTCCAATGATAAAAGAGAAATTTGAAATTGAGACATTATTCGTGTTGTTTGGACTATGGTTTCCTAGTACCCAATAATGCTTCTTTATTTGACTCCATCCTTTCTTGTTGTATATATAAACCTGTTTTAGTTATTAGGCTTTCTTTAAAATCTAAATATTTATCAAAATTATATGCATTCTTTATAACACCCCAAAACCTGTGCTTATTCATCATATTATGATTTATAAATTGGTTTCATTTATAATAAATGTTTCTCACATTGCACTATTGTTTTATCCTTATTAAAAAACCCCAACATCATTTTTATCAAATCAATATTTTTTTAAGAATCTTTTTGAAATAACAATACGATTTATCATTGATGAGTATGAAATAAATATTCCAAATTTTTCTATTCTCATAATTTTATTATCCTATTTTATTGAGAATAAAATAATTATATCATGTATCTTGGATATATTTGATTGTTGGATTCATTCCACAAAAAATTTCAAATGGAGTTCTCTCATTATTCCCACATAGAATCACTCTATTACATAAATATAAGGCTATATTAAAAACTAATTTTTAATATCATTATAGATGATAAATATTAATCAATACTATTTGATCCATGTTATTGACTACATAATTTCCATTTGAACAACCATGTTTCTTTATGCATTCTAATTACTGAGGAATAGTTTTTAATTCCATTCCTATCTATATATTATTCAATTTTATGATTTTTTAATTTGGTCTCATAGTTGGTTCAATTTTTTTTGAACTTCACAAAAAACATATTTTTATCTCATTTATGATTTATATTCATACATATTTATACCATAATATTTGGTGTGAGATGAATAGGTAATTCGATTTCTTGATATTCTTGTGTAAATAATACACAACAACTCTTTCCATCAATTTATTTTGTTAAAATTACAATTGAAAATCTACAGGAATATTCTCATGATACGCTGATTCCGTCATCTTCTGTATCTTTTGGGATATTTGGATAATATTTACATTTTTAGATGAATCACATACGATAGTTTGATCATATGTGACTTGAGTAATATCAATACCTCTATTTCCATTAACTAATGTCACCTGTGATGATTGCCTAAAATAGAAAAGATATCTAGTAAAAAAATTCCTATTCACTTGAAATCCTAAAAAAATTATTTTTAGGAGAGATTATGATTTGTTATAGATATAATTATTTATAGAATAAGTGAATGATATATATCTTTTAATGTATAGTACTATTGGATAAATTCCACCACATACCTATTTTCATAAAATTGACTAACACTGAAAATATTATAATGTTATTGATCAATATACTAAATTCATTTAATCTAGATATATTTCCCCCCAATAATTTATTTTCATGAACTAATAAATTTAATAAAATCATAATTCCATAAATAAATGATCCCATTTTTATTGTTCTTGAATTTCACAAAAAGGTTTTTATTTCCAATCATATCTTATATTCATTTTCTATCCAAAATCTGCGAGATTGAGATTTATTCATAACATAAAAAAATATTAGTAACATTAACCTTTTCATAACTACCTTTAATTACCTATATTTATGATGTGTGAGCCTTTATAAATTTTGGATCCATGATATCTTCATCTTATTGCAAGAATAAAAATATTTTTTAAGTCTCCACACTTTGGGATGAGAGTTCCAAAATAATCTTTCATATACAATGAAATTTTTTTATGAACATTAATTAATTGATAAAGATAAATTGATTTTATTTTTAATAAGAACATATTAATAAAAATATTATCCATTAAATGTGAAATAATTATTATAAATTTGGCTCCATTTTTTGGATAGGTTTTCCACAAAAAAAGTCCATATAGAAATATACCACACATATAACGTGTGTCCCAACTTACCTCATTAAAAAAAATATTACTCTTAATGATTCCAAATTAATCATAATGTAATGGATAGTTTTCTTTATTGTTTTAAAAATATCAACCTTCTTATGATAATTTGTTTCTTTATGTTTAAAAATAATAATACATCTATCACAATCTTAGAATTGTTAAACATGATGAATTGGTATGTGTTTATCCTTAGTAATATCTTTTTCTTGAGTTCATGATGTTGGATGTGTATTTTGTGTCATCATTATAGGTTTCAATTATAATTCTTGATCTTAACACTTATAAAATTAATTAATAAATTCTTCTTATAACTTTTAAATAGTCTTCAATCTAGAATTGATTGTTTTACCTAAAGCAATCTATGATTTTTGTTTTTTATTCAATTTTATGATTCATTTCAACATCTAAATCTAGAATTATGAACATATAGAACTGAGTTGTTTTAATTTTACACATGATATTTATCTTTTATTCCTATTTTTGTTCAAGTAGTTATTGTAATGACAAAATACTGCATTGGACTACATATAATTTTCTCTCAATATATATTATTCTCCAAGGGCTTCCTCATGTCCTCATTAAAATCAACCCTTAGAATAACTCTTACATTATCATCATCACTATCATCATTTATTCATTTATTTATAATATCCATCAACACACATGCATATTTTTAGTATCGAAATACTTTTATATCACTATTTCTACTACTATACTCAACATTATACATAATATTTTTTGTTTTGAAGGACCTCCATTTACAATTATATAAAACATATAATATTATCATATTGAGTTATTTTAATTTATATTCATCTTAATTATTGTTTTAAGGAAACATTATATGGTATTTTACACTATTCCAAAAATAAAAAAATCTAGTAGAAGAATACTGTTAAACATTCCCCTTCCTCTTTAAATATTTGATGAAAAAATGATCTGATCTCATTATAATTGTAAAATATTATATTTTTCATGATTTATATCTTATTCATGGAATTAATGTCCACATACTATGTAAATATCATTTAATCTAACTCATTATCATTATATATAATTTTAACAGAAATCATATTTCTATTAAAACTATCAATATATATCCCTTTTGGATCAATTTCTTATTATACTAAAACATCATATTTATTGTCTTGATTATATTCATAAGATGCGATATTTCATAGGATATTAATTTTTGTAAAGATGTGATTATGAAGATAACATCCCATGGAATTTATGGCTCTAGAATCTGTATCCAATTATTAATGATCACATTTTATAAAGGCTCAACATTTATTGTTTATAGTAATTAAATAGATTGTTTCTGTGTAAACATTCTTGGCAAAGGATATGTAATAATGTTGAATCAATTTTCTCCACAACTAAAAATTACATCCACAAATTATGGGGCCACCATGTTGATTGAAAACCATTATAATTATTTTATGGGGGATAATAATAAACTCCCCTTTAATACCACTAGTAAAAACCATTTGAAATATTACCCCCATAGAGGGGGATGAATTAGGGTAATTGATTTTTAAAAAAATTATTTAATTGATGTTGATATAATACAACCACCTGGATTAACAAATTTATTTCTTTATATATTTTCCCTCATTCATTGATGAAAGCCATAAATAACAAGACATATTTTATGTTTTCCATAGTATAAGGAAATATAATTGGAGAATGAACTACAATACACCAATGAAACAATTTTATTATAATCTAACTTATTAATATATAATTTGGAGCAGTATCACTATTTCTATTCGTTCACTAATTGGAAAATTAGAAATGAAATGGTGTTCCTAAATAAAGAAATCAATTATCCTTATGTTGATTATAACTTATTGACTATAAGATGATATTAAATTATGATTAAAATATTTTATCTCCTTAATATAAAATATGTTGATTTTGGAGGAGATGAAACTCTTGGAAAAACTATTTATTTGACATTCCCCTATCCAGATAGAATCTAAAGAAAACATCTAAAGCTCAACTCATAGAAAACCATTATTTTCACTCTTTTTTCATAGAAACATTATTCCTATTTTCATATAAATACAATTGTTATGATTAATTCTTTTTTATCTATGTTTTTCACCATGGTCCCTTGAGTCTATTGGTTTATCTTGAATCTTAAAACATTAATTTATGATTTGGAGTGTCCAAAAATAACTCCACTAACATGTAATAATTGTAATAATGATATGACTTGGATATAATTTTACAAGGTATACTAAGAACTAGTATATCTAATTTTACATATATTATGGGGTGTCCCTCCTCACTATGGTGCTTTCATCATCAATTTGATCTTCACTAGGCATGGACGTTTGTATAGTTGCATGTAGATTTTTGGTTTTATAGATCCACTACTCCTAGAAAAAATAAATCCTCCTACTAACTTCTTGAAACATAGTGTCAGATCTAGAATGGAAAATTCTTCCATAGTGTGTCAAAAACCAACTATGTTCTCGATTCATTTATTACAGGGATTCTGAATTAATCACATCTTCTATTTCAATCCATCCATGTTAGATAACACAACTATTACATAGACCTCTTCCCACCTAAGTGGAATGAATTATATCCATGTGATCTATAGAAAGGGTGCCAAAATTTTTTTTATCGAAGTTATGTTCCTATAAAAAAAGTTCTAGGTTTTGTGAGATTGGCTATGACATATGCTAAAAACATAATGTCCCACAACATACATTCCACATGAATTCATTAGTATGATAAGGTTAATTGATCCATTAACCCACCTGATATGTGTAAAAATGTGTTCTCTCAGCCACCGTTAGGTCATTGATGTGTGGTGTGGATTATTATCTATGATCTACCTCCCCTATTGCACTGACCAATTATTATCCCATGAACACCCTTACTCTATTGCATGCTCACCAAAACGTTATTTCCATTGGGTATAATTATGGATTTTTATTCTATCGTCCATGTTCTATTATAGTGAAACCATTATCATTACATCATAGTCATTGTTAAAATGTAATTGATAAATATATGGTGTGGTCTCTTTCATTGAGATAGTATTTCTCCTTGAATACTTCATTCATTACTCTGTCTAAATAAAATTCATTCTCAATCATTCAAATTAAATTTTTATGACAAATATGGTACGTAGTCATGTTTTTTAAAGGAATTTATTCTATAATATTTCTTGGGGTTCACCCAAGGGGTGTTCAACAATTCACCATGCCATTTTTTTAGTATTTTCTAATGTACACTAATGTATGAAATGATTATTGAAAAATGAGAGATATACTTTTCCCAAATCAATTTAACCTAGGGATTATATCCATTGTGATGTTTTCTATTCCAATTAACTTTTAATGGCCATTATATTATAAATTATTATTTCTCTTAAAAATATATTAATTGGAATTGTTTTGGATTATTTACAATACATTTGTTTTATAACATTTAGTGGGGAAATATCTATAAAGTGTTCTTGATATTGATGTGAAAAATTGTTCAATAATTCCATGATTTATATAAATTTAGAATGTTAGGAATATATGATACTTGATTATAATGGAAAAAATGGGTGGGATCATATGGGTTTTATTTTTTCGATACCATACACACTCACTTTGGAATGTATAGAACTAGTTTTATCTAATTCCAAAAAGGGAATGGAAACACAGTATAGTAGTTTGGTTTGATGTCGGTTTTTAGGGGGTAGCTGGTGGTGAGATTGTGGGATACATTTCTTAGGTCACACAGTATAGTTGTCAATAGTTGGGGATTTATTTGGTTATTTTCTCAGAAATGTATCATATATTTGAATTGTTTCCTATGTTTTATTTTTAACACTCTTGGTTTATGGTTATGAAATATTTTATTTTCTTGTTATCTTCCTCTATATATCTAACATGTTTGCATTCCTTGGTTTTTGAATAAAATCCTTATATTTGTTGTTTGGTTCATTTTTTCTAGTCACAACCCCATGGGGTCTGTGAATTATCTTTGATCACTTCCACTGTCTGTTTAGGAGACTAGTTGTTGGGTTGTCTTCTCCAGGTATTGAAAATTTGCATCAAATGAGGTTTTTTCCAAAGTGTTCTTATATTTGGCTGTATCATTGGTATGCTATTGTATTTTCATGATTTAAGGGTGGATATTGTGAGTGAGTTTCTTGTCATCTCTCAACATATCAATCTATTAATAGCTTTAAGAAGTTATATTATATATCTAATGTGAAATGTTTTGATATATATCTTCGTTTCTATATATATTCTTTTGATTTAAACAGTAATCATTTAATTCTTTGATAGTTTCCATATATCTTGGGAAATTATAATAATTATTCTTTTTAATCTTTTTGGGATTCTATATTAATATATAATAGGAAATGATCTTAATGGAAATCTATGTTCCAGTTAGAATCTCAATGAGGAACTCAATTGGTTCATTTTTTGTCATGGATCAGAATGATTTTCTAGACTAGAAAAAAGTTAATGTGGTGAAATGAATAGCTATAGAATAAAATAATATAGGTATGGATTTTATATTCAATAATATACCATTATTTAAGGGTACTAAAAAACTGAAGAGGTAATGGAAATGATGGAAACAATTGACTAATACGTTGCATTTTTAGATTAAACTTAACCATTAAAGGTAATGTAAGAAACAATTATTCTGGTGTTTCTAAAAACGATGTGAAGGGACACCATTGCTCACAAAAAGTTTTATTTTTTGTAGGAGTAGAATGTCTTAAATTCGATTTTATTTCATCAGTTCTACCCATAATCCTTGATAATTTAAATTAATAGGGAGTTATTTTCCTTCCAACATGGCGATCAATTTCTAATAGTGTACACTAACTATTTTGGTATGTTGGTTCTTTTCTCCCATGTTTGTGAATATTGATAAATTGAGAATTGAGAAATAAATTCAATTCATGGGAGAAGAAATCTTATATTTTGTCTATTTGATGAAGGTAACCGCCAATGTTGGAGTGTTTGATAGGTCTATATATGGAAATATTTTATTTGGTAGTTAGATCATTGTTGTTTTGGTTTAACGTTCCAACATGTTGAAATTTTAGTGGCATACATGGGAATAGGAGAAACTTTCATAAAAATCACGTCAGTGATAGTGGTAATCCCTTAGAGAGGGATCTTTTTACTCTCTCTATAGTAGTATGTTGAATAAATTTTACATGATACTTATATGGTAAGACTGAGAAAATCCAATATTATTTCCTCAAACCTCCAAAGACATGTATTGTATGTTTTCTTCCTGGTCATTTAAAATTATTTATTCAGGTTTAATCTGTGCCTAAAAATGGTCTATGATTGGCTTCTCTAATGAGGAATACAAGGTATTCAAAAGATTATATGTCTATAGGTCATTATCCACAATCCTTACTGTGATAAAGTTTAATTTCATGGAGGAACTACTAGATGATGTTGATATAGAACCAACTATTGTGAGATTCACCATAATTGTTATATCTTATATAAATACATCATTAGTTGATAGTATTTTTATACATTATTTTATATATTCATGTTGTTTTGATGTTTTTAATCATCCTATTGAGATTTTCCAATTTGTATTGAAGTGGAGATCCCAAAAAAAGATGAAATAGTAGGGGGTTCATTGTCCTTAATGTACCCTTCGGACAACCGATATTGAGTTACTCTGGTAATTCATATTATTGATCTATATGAAATCTATGTTATTATTGAGATTTTTTTGATAGATTACACACAGAAAGGAGGGTTATTTTTATCATTAGTATGTTTTTTCATGCTTTTTAAAGGGTACTCTTGAGTGTTTTCAGGACATTTTGATCTGAGGTCAAATTATGCATGATCATCTCATCAAAATATTTGGAATTTTTTGATTTTTAATGTAGTATATCTAAATGAATTTTTATATTCTCATGTTTTTATTCCCGTGATTGTTTCAAATTTTCATGATATTTTTATAGATGAGTTCTCTCATTATCCTTTGGAAGGGTGGTAGTGTTTTAAATCAATTTTATTTCTGATATGACATAGATTTATACCCCATATTATAATAGGTAATATATCAAGTTGAAATAGTTGAATATTCAATTGGATGTCCTTTTATAGAAGTTATTTTTTCAGATGAGTGTTTCACTATGGGAGGGCCATGTGCTCATAGTATAGATGGTTGATGGTTCTCAATATCTCTAAGAAGATTGTCTTATGTTGAATCAGGTAATATTTGTGAACATATACCATTTCCCAATATAGATGAGATTTTTAATCTGTTAATATAGTCAGTGTGGTTTTTGACGTTTGTTATTTTGTTGTTTATTTTACCATCTCAGAATTAATAAATTGGATATCCAATACACAAGTTTCCAGAGTGGGTTTGAAATATATAAAATGTAACGATTCTATTTTAACTATCTAACACTCCTATAGTGTTAAAGACATTAATGAATATGATAATATACTTGTACCATGATATGTTTTTTGTGGTACATTTCATTGATATATTGTCTTATTCATGAACATATTAAAGAATATGAGTATTATCTAAATTGAGATTAGGAATATTTTGTTGTCACCACCTTTATGAAACGTTATCGAAAGGAATATTTATTCGAGAGAGGTGGATTTTATGGGGTGCGTGATTTTGAAACATGCCATATATTTTGATCCTCAAAATTTTAATGTAGTATTTTCATGGTAAGATCAATATAATATATTCCAGATATAGATATTCATATGAATAATTTTATATTATAAGTAGTTTGTAAAATATATCTCAAATTTTTATCACCTTTGACAACTATATGGAAGAAAATTTTGACATTATCAAGGGATGATAAGTGTAAGTTAGCATTTGTTATGTTGAAATAGTGTATCACATCATCTCCTATTCTAATTATTTAGAAACATGCTAAGGGATATGTGGTACATTTTAATTCATTTAGTGACGGTCTAGGATATTCTATTATACATGATGGCTGTGTTGTGGTGTATTGTTCTTATCACCATTTTATATATAATAACAATTAGATGGATATTTCTACTAATATCCCTTCCTATGAGCATTATAGACACTATCGTTTTTGGGTAGGGTTTCAAAATATATTCTGTTCAAAAGATTTTAAGTTACATATTCTCTCAAAAGGATGTGAAACATAGACAAACGTGAGGTGTTGAGTACCTCAAGAAGGGTTGTATTAAAATAAATTATAGCATATGAATGGTTAGATTTTTTGTTCAGGCCCTTAGTAGGAAATTTTTATTTTAGGCTATGTTGATTGTGATATATGACTAGGATATAAAGTATCACTAAGATCAGATATATTTTGAGGTGGGAGATGAGGTGAAATGTAGGATTCTTCCATTGATGTCATTTTTCCTTGAGTTAACTCCTTATGAGGATCATCATGATGATGATTTAAATGAATCAGGGACTCCCAATATTATAGTGAGACTACACTTGGATTTTCAATACACCAAAATGAGATTCATTACATCATGAATCAGTTTTCCTTTCATTTATCTATAAGAAATTTAATGATTCAATATTTTCAATGTTATTTGGGTGTATTTCATCCTAGAAATCTGAATATTTTTTATTCGATGATACAATATTTTTATTAATCGAGTATGAATCATGAAATTTACAATTATATTCTACTCTCGTTATTACACATTACATTATTTTATTGTGGAGAATTTAAATATTTATTCATTACTTTAATCTCTTACAAAGTCTTTATAAAAATTGGCAAGGTATATTTGATCAAAAGGGATAGGATACCATGGTCTCCCTATGGTAACAAATCCATCAAATTTTGGGGATTTATCAGTTGAAAAAATCATACCATTTCATTTTCATTGGTGAAATCACCAATGTTACGGATATGGGTAATTTTTTTATGAAAAAATATATGAGATTTCATATGCTTCCTTAAGAAATTGTCAGTGGACATTATCCAATTTTGACATCATAAATTTTTAAGTTATTCAAGAGGTAACAGGGACTCATTATTATGTTGATTGAAACTTATCATCTATAACCTGAATTCCATATGGTTTTTCGATTTAGATATTTTATGATATTCCCAATTAATTTGTATTGAATTTTAAAGGATCTTGGGTTATCCCTCTATGGATGTCTTAATATTCTTATTATAAAATTTACCCATCATCTATCAGGATGGATACTTTTTATTCCTCATTTTTTCACCCATGAAGCTCAATTCATTGTGATTTAGAGGATAGAGAGGAATATTTCCTTGGACAATGTATTTTATAGGATATATTGGTAGGTATTCATATTACACATCGATGAATAGTGATGGCCTTCAGTCAGTATAAGTCTTTTGTGTATTGTCAATGTTGTACTATATAGTTTTATTTTTATGACAGGTTATGTATATTTCACCCCCTCTATTGGGTTACAATCATCTAGGGAATCAATGGATGTTAGATCTAATATATGTTTCACCATTTTAGATAACTACTCAGATTGGATTGGTGGATTATTTGTTTGAATTACCATACTAATTTATGGTTATTCAATATGTTTTCTATATTTCTCATCATATGATGTATCAATTTGGTATATCCAATGCTCTTAATTTGGATGAATTCATTTTGGAATTATATTTATCAGTGGTCAGTGATACAATGCAGATCATAGACTTTCAGATAAAGGTTTATCATGGGAAATTGATTTTGTTAGTTAACCTATTCTAGTAGCATAGATTAGACTATATCAAAATTTGGTAGATATAATTATTTATAATTGAGGTATGACCCGATATAATTATGTATCATCATTCATATCAGAGAATTTATAGGGGCATAAATTTTTATGTCTAGTTGGATTTAAAATCAAGGCTTGAGGTAAATTCTATCTTGAATATTATGGATTGGTCCCTCGCTATTTTGGATTTTATAGTTAGTGTCAGTATCATATTAAATTGGTATTTAAATGTTTTGGTTCATAATGGCTAGAATGAATTATGGTATTAGATTAATCACTCATAGAATGTAATCATATAAAAAGGGCATATCCTCGATGCCTAATATAGGCCATGTTATTGATCATGTTGGGTTGGTGGTTTCCTTATGTGTGATGACTAATAATTCTACACCATGCCACGATGGAGGATGTGGGAGGTCCCAATGTTTTTCATATCTATGTTGTAATTATCGAGAATGTATGGCCCCCTGATGAGTCATGATTTGGTCTATTATGGGAGACCTAATTTCTCAAAATTACATGGTTAAAATGGTTTCTTAAATTTAATTGAATTATTTAGACACATAAAATTTTTGGATTTTACATCCCTTAAGTGATTTTTATTGAATTCCCTTTAGAAGGGTTTTCAATACACTATTAACTTAATTTTCTTTTCTATTAAACATTATATACTCATTCACATTCTAGATAATTTATTTTAAATACTTTTTGGAACCCATTATACATTTGGGTTACTGTTGGGAGTGATCAAGTACCTCTATCCTTTGACGATCTATCCTATCGTTATCTATTACTCTGGTTTTTTAATTGGTCAAAGGTAGGTTTTTATTATTACTCTATATTGTTTTGGGAATCAGCTGTCGTATATGATACCCCTCATTTTGGATGATATCTTGAAAAAATTTATATTTTCATGGGATGAAGGCTTAAAATATTCTATTTCTAATGTTAAAAATATCATCTTCATTGATTCCAAAAGTCATTTATAATTGTTAGGTGAAAAAACATATGTTGAAGGTGGTTCCATCTCTAGTATCTTTTTTGAATGATGCATGGTTGTGTTTTTACAATTTTTTAAATATTGATTGGTATTATCCTTGACATATTGATATTAATGTGTAAATGGTTTTTAAGAAATATGTTTTTCCCATATTTTTTTCACCGAGGAATGATGTTTCAAAGAACACTTATTTTTATAGAAATCGATTTCAATGAAAAAATTTGATGAAAAAGGTTTATTTTGAGAATGTTTTTTTGAAATAAGATAATTAATTTGAAATTTTTTCACATATGTAGAACATTAGATTCATGTGTACCTTTGAGGGGTTTACAGTATTAGGAAGTGACCTTGTTTTGTAAGGGGATTCATTTATTGGATGTTTAAATAATCCCTAGTATTGTTGTTAAGTTGAAATATTTTTGGGAAATACTAGGAGATTCACTCATTGTGGGTTCTATGGTTCTGGAGTCAACATTACATTCTATAGACTTTTTTAGTGGCCATTGAGTAATGTGTTAATAAATATGGTATGAGATATCTAACTGGAATATTTCTACATAACGTAGGGGTGGAATAAATTATTATTTTCATAATTTGGGTTATCATTTATTATTATATAAATATTATAAATGATGCATGCTATAATAAATAGGTCAATTGGATATGTGATTTGATTTTTTTACCTTAAAACTATTTAAAACTATTAAAAGTAAAACGTTTTCACCATTCATTCGATATAAATGTGAAAATTGTTTCACCATTAATTTATTTAAATATATTGGTATTATTGTGATTATTTGACATACAATTGTTATGGAAATCATGGTTCTGATCCTAATGGGCTTGTGTTTATCACACCGTTCACACTCCCATGGGGTTGTGTAAAGCATGATTTTTTTTCTAATGTATAAAATGGAATGGTGCCACATCGAGGTGGTGTTGTGTTATTTCAAAAATTCCTTCATAGTTAGTGGTGATATGGTGGGATGATACCCACTTATTAGATATAGTAACTATCATTATATTGGTAATTTAATGGATTAGTTTGTGGACTTGTACCTTGGTTTTGGCTTCTTGTCTTAGTTGAACCACTACCATTGTGGGTTCATAGTCCTGTAATAATAATGTTCTTGCTAAATATCACTACCTATATTACATGTATACATCATCAGGTTGGTAAAATCAATTCCTATGGTTTTTTAGATTCCTATGTTTTAGTTACAAACACATAGGGATAAGGAACACCATTATTATCTTTATATGGTTCAATCCATATCCAAGTTGAATACCTTTTGGGTTAGGTCATTACACTGTAACTTCTTGTATGATCCATTTGAATCTATTTTAGATGAAATATTTTTCCTTGTTGATATATCATTAAATTATCTTGGTTTTCTCCTTGAAAAATATATAGTGTTCATTAATAAACATTGTCTTCTCGTTTGACTTTACCATATAATTTAATATATATTTTGTTTTACATAATCATATTCTTGTTCCTATAACTTTTCCCCAGTAAATCTAATACATATTCAACTATACCAACATATATTTAGGATTATTTTATTAATTTTTCATTCTATATATTTTTATTTCTCTTTCTCTCATACTTCTCAATTTATAATTTGAAATAACCGTTAGATTATTTAATAACAGTACTTGATCATATAGTGTTTCTTCATGTTTTAATATCTATATATTAAAAATGATCCCATTATCCTTGATTGATATAAATTTATCTTAAATATATTTTATTCAACATTACCTTACAAAACTTTTATTATCCATTTTTTATAAAATTTGTTACCAATTTTATATATAGAATTGATGTTACTTTAATGGAAATATTTCCTTCAATGTATTGTTGTTTGTTAATTTTTAACAATATAATCACTCTCATAGGTTATTTGGTATCAATATGACTAATCTCACCAAAATTAATATTTATAATAGGTATATTACCATCAATTCTCCATTTAAATCACTTGAACATGATCACCACTAGTGATAAGAATTCATCACTGATAACATGTTCGATTACACCATACGAAATTCAAAGATTAAACATAGTTTTAAATTCTATTATATATTATAACTAACATTTTTTCCTCTATAGGTTCATATAATTAAAATTGGAAGCTAATTTTCATTAACTTTCATCATGTTCTAGTTCAAGGAGTTTACTATCATCAAGATTTTAGACCATTATTAATTATATATGAGGAAATATCTATAAGATTTTTTTTTCAAAATATAAACATTTTTGATATCATAATTGATTCAATATATAGATATAACAAATTTTAAGGAATAATTATGAAATAATTAATTTTCCATTTTGAATTCATCATTAATTCATCAATCTTATTTTATAGAAGATATAATAATATTTATTTCCGATTTATGTCACCCTCACAAATATAAAATATCTTATCCCAAGTTGCATTTATTGATGTATTAATCTTTTAACTACATGTTAATTTTATTTCAAAAAACATCATTATTAGGAATGTTGTGCTTATTTATGCACACTATGATGTTTTTTATTCTATTCATTCATCAATAGTAAAATAAAACCATTTCCATTTCTTTTTTGAATCACTAGAGAGAATACATCAATCCTCGGAGTTTGTAAGTGTGATCTCATATGATCCTTGTAAATTTGATAATTACAACAATCAAATAATTGAAGTCCAATTTATTCACTAGGTTATCTATGTTAGTAAGGTTCTTCTGAGGGATTGACACAAATAAATATAATGACTGTAATAAAACATACTATAGATTGAGTTCCATAAACACCTCCAAAGGTGGATGGTTAATTATGGTGTCCTGAATTTTTATTCTTGTATTAATCATTTCTGGTCATTATCATTGAGTTTATAAAGACATGTGGAGTCCTTCACAATATTGACTCAACCAAAAATTAAAAATACATAATTTAATATTTTTATGAATGCAATGATTTCACTTTGGTTCACCAATATTGGAAAAAATCCAAGAAGAATATTTCATGGATTTATTAGCATATATAATAATAACTAAATCACTGATTGTTGAATAAATTATTTAGGAGTTCTTATTTGTCATCCCCGACACATAGCCTCTTCTACATGTAAACTTTATACCTTCCGGTTTAGGAACAAAAGGACAAATTGTGTAAAAATTATAGATCATACAATGATACAAATTAATTAATTGATACCACAAATAAAAGAGTGTTATACATGATTCTCTAAACCAATATTACTAGTCATTGAAAATCATAATTTTTATTCACTATTCCTAAAACATATATATAATAGAATTTAATTATACAATATCATTCTCTTAACATCACAAATATTTAGTAAATTCCTTGTTGAATTCCCCATATTATCTCTTGGACTTCTTATTAATCTTGTTTATTTATCCCTCATCCATTATTCCTTGAAAAAGGTTTCAAAATCATTATCATAAAAAAAAATTGAATTCACATTCAATGCCTTTACAACTTGAATCTTTTTACCGTAGTAAACATATCCATTGTATGTATGTTGAGTAAAATATCCACCATTGATCTCTATTAGTTATGTTAAAATACATCCCATAATTACAAGAATACATATTGAATTTTATACGAACAATATCATTTGTATTATGTGTTTCTATATAAATCATAGTGTTATAATATGCACTACTACATAAATAATTAGTTCTATGATTGATTTCATTCAACTAATAATGGTGTTTTGGCCAACTCATTCAAACTTTGAAAATAATTTTTTTCCCAAATTTATATTGAAATAAATTATTTTAAATTGGTTTTCTATATATTATAAGAACGAGAAAAAACATTTTATAGATGGTTTTCCAAAAGAGATATTATTTGAATCCAAACAATTCACCAACTGATATCATAACATAAGAAATATGGTACAATCAATCCCTGTAATAAATACGTTATTGTGCAACTATAACAACTAAGGAATGATACTTTCATCTATTTGTCTAATATATCAATAGTTTCCTTTCAAGGAATGATCGTATTGGTTGTCATTAAAATGATTTATATAAATCATAAAAACCTTTGGGAATTTACTAAATATATCACTTTATTCTAAAAGATTCTCCAACCCTTCTTGAATTTTAGAAATAAAACCAAATGTAAATAAATATAGCATTTAATACCAACGGCATAAAAAGATTATATATTTACTATAGTATGTTCTAATACATATGGAACAAAATTATAAATGGAACAAAAACAAAACACTATATTAAAGATTCTCAATAAAATAAAACTACTAAAAGTACCACATTTTCACCATACAAAATAAATATATTTTCTAAAAGAATTATGATATTAAAAAATGATATTTTTTGATTAATTATTTTGAAATTATGTTTTTAGTTGGTATGATTATAAAACCATAGTTTTATCTTAATCACTTAATCATAAACCACATCGAGGGTCAGAAACCATGAAATGTTTGAAAAGTTTTCATAAATATTTTTGTTATTAAATATTCAATAACATGTTTCTAGAAGATTTTAGTTTTCTAGGTTTAAAATCTAAATAGATAATCAATTTAAATCAAATTAAATAGCCTTTGATATAATTTTTAGGGTTTAATATGATCACACATGTGAAAATGACATGAATTTACATTTTATAACAATTTTTTGTAATATTTTACTATAGTTCATTTAAATTTGTTAAATTAAATGATGAACATATTTTCACTCCTTATTATTTGAATCAAAACATATCAATATTATCTACACAATATTGGGGGATCCCTCAGCCAAATCTAAGGGACTCCCACCTCCAAATGTATCCTACAGTTTTACATCTTATATAATATCTTTTCCATAATAATATTTAACTCACATAGCCAATAGAAACCATTGATTTATAGAAAAAAAATGAAAAATAAAGATGAAACATTATGAAGTTTTCTATGATTATGTCACCCATATAAATTCATGCCACCCATTTTACAAGGATAATGAATCATTTTATAGGCATACAATAAAGAATTTAGGATTCTAAAATAGTTTACTAAGTGTACAATATAATTTTTTATGATTTATATACATTTCATAACATTATAATTCCCAGTACCATTTACTGAATCCATACATAGTTTTTTCAATTTAACCAATTTATTTAAATTTTCACGGTCCTTAAAATAAATACATAAGAATGAAAATTCTACCATTTTGGTTCTGAATGTAATAAATAATTATTTTTGGTCCTATATATTATATTATTCACTACCATTCACATAACTATAGGGTGGTAACCCTTATAAAGATATGGTTTTCATTAGCACAATCCCAAATATAGTAGAAATCATCAATCCATTATTTTCCATGGGTATATAATTATTAATCATATCATTATATAATTATCATAACACATATTACTAAATGGTCATGGTATTGAAAATTAATTCATCAGAGATAGTCTATATCTAAATGTATTGAAAATATCACTAAAACCAAATCAACATGATTAAACTATAAAATATTTGAATTTCAAGTTGATAAATGATGAATAAAATTCCTCTTTGTTATATTAGAATCCAATCCCATGGTGATATTATATACATGAATGAGTAATATCACTCATTCAGAGTTAAAAACATCATGGATAATAATTATTCCATATGTTTAATGAATGAACTAATACCTTAGGTAAGATTTTTCAAATCTCCTGCACACAGGTAACCCCTCTTGTTTTTATATTTAAGAGTTGAAGGACCCCGAATTCCAACAACCAATTGGTCATGGGTTCTGAACAAACAGTAATGATTTAAAAAACAAATATGGGAGACATTACATGCATATAACTGAGGAATATAAAAATAAAACCATAAAGAATCACTATGATATAAATAAAACAAGATCTATAAAAATTTGACAATGTAGGAATACACCATAAAAATGAAATATGAAGAAAAATATGGAATAATGTTCAATGAATAGAACCCAAAACCACCCGCTATCTCCAAGCATGTACTCATTATATTAGTCACGAAACTCACCCTGGAAACCAAAATAATAGTATATATATTTGGATTCCATAACAATTATACAAAATAAGATCATAGTAAGGAGCTCACATAAAAATGTTTCCAAATAATTCTGAAGCATCTCTTAAAAGACTTAAGAACTAACAAACACCTACACATATCAACTAACACCCAACCTCACTGAGCCTTGATAACTAAGTACCATATATAGGAATGAAAAACTAATATCACAAATATATAAAAATCTTCCCCAAATAAAAAAATCCCCAATGATTTTCTATGATCACACTCTAATATAAATCTTATTATGCTCAATCTATCTACTAATCAATTGGGTAATATATTTCCCCTGACACATACACATGGATATAAGATTAAAAACAAAACAATTTCACAATGGAATTGAAACTAACAATGGAGACCCAATAATAAACATACATATACAAAATTGTAATAAGAAATACTAACTCACATACAAAACAAATACATTTTCTAGATTTTGATTTTTAGATAATATAAAAAATACATAATAAAACCCATATCATTCTTATCAAATGGTTATTCCTCTAATTATTACACTAATAGGTTAGTTAATAATATGTTCTCCTAAATTCCAAAAAAAATATTCTCCACACATGATGCCCTTATAATTCATATCATACTTAATTTCCTCATTCATAACCTTCTTAAATAAAAACATAAAAATGAGTGTGGTTAGATCCTGAGTAATGTAATCATAAGAGATATCAATTGATGATCCTAAGTGAGAATAAGATAAGAATAATAGAATATGATCATGATAATAACATAAAAATATATATATAATAATCCATATACTATAAATGATTATTCGAAGCATAGGAAATTATCAAAATAAAGAATAAGAGTCATAAGTCTAATTAATTATCAATAATTCCTCACTGGCAATGAGAGAATATCATATACATTTGACATTTGTTTTTTGATTAAATATAGGAAAAATGAATCATGAAATTTTTAACGTATGTAACTGAAATCATATACACAAGTAATCTTGTGAACATAGCTACTCGTTATCAAGAAAACCAACTAACTTATAATCATATCTAACTAGAAACCTATTTATACACAAATATGTTAAAATATATACTCACAATCATATCCAAAATGAAATTTATTACATCATAATATTTAAAGAATTATCCAATGCATTTTATGGCTATCATGGATCCACTTATATTACAATGATAACCAGTACCAATGTAAACCACAACATAAAAACATTCATTTTTCCTACATAGAAAAATTATATATATGTAATGGAATGAGTTATATAAAAACATCGTTAAAATAAACTCATTATCAAATATCCATATATAGAACATAGATGGTATCATAAGAGAATGTCCCTTATAAATCATGTTTTAATATCCAATCCTTACCCAATGGAATGTGAAGGACTAAACAGAATGTAAAATTAGAGTATATCTCTATACAACAATGTATAAAATGAAATTTCAAGGGATTTTTAGAAACAACTATGGAAATTTTCACTTAGACCAATAGAATATAATAATACCAACATAAATATTCCTAATATTGTTGGTTGGATATGAGTTCTTAAGAGAGTGGGGGGTCAATCGAGGAGCCAATAAAAATTTCTCTTAAAAATTTATTTGTGAAAAACATACCATAATTTGGAAAACAATCATTTAACTAAAAATTTATGTATAACTTATTAAATGGTTTCAAATATCCACTCAAGTGATGATAACTTTTATTGAATAAAATTACATTATTATAAGTCAAAATATCACTATATTCATATTAAATAATAGATGTGTCATAGGTATATGTAAACTCCCAATGTATTGTTTTATTAATGTACGTTAAATACAAAATTTCAATAAAGAGTATGATAGTACATAAATAAAAAACAAAAGAAGGTAATATATATATATTTTAGTCTTGAGGTGAGACTTAGTCCCCTCCAAACAACTGATAAATAATATCTGGTATTTTATAATATAATATGGTTGATACACAACAAAAATAGGGTATGCAGATTGTAATAGCTTTCAAGGAAGTATAGGATATCACATTGCCTATTCCATTATTGTAATTCTTGTATAGAGGTGTAGGAAAAGAATTAATGAGTATCTATGCAAATGTTTATTTTTTTAAAGAATAATTTTCATTAACATATATTAAAATAAATAAAGCACTACGAAAATGAAATGAAAACTAAATAGAGTAAGACAAAGGAACATATGAATATTTCATGAAGTATTTGAAATCAAATGGGTTTTCATTATTCAATCAGTTTCCCATATCCTCTTCATCTCTTCAGTCATATATTCGAGTATAGACAAATATCATAAAAATTTCTTTAATCATATAGAGAAGCACAACTAGAAATGGAGTGTCATATGATTTTCAAACTGAGTGAATATAAGTGTTCTTGATTATATAATTTCTCCTCCCTATATCCATAAAATTCCACTTGAATTCTTCATTTTCTATTTCTCTATTTAAAATGGAAGAACATTATTCAAAAACTTATATTAAATAATAATGATTATGGATCACCATACTCAACATGGAATTGAAAATCGTTAAATGATTCTAGATTTTTTTTAATTCATTATATATAGTCATTGAAACATAATTTTAAAATATAATTATAGTTAGTTGTGGCCAATTATATTAATCCACAACATATTTATTATACGATATGATTCATGATATAGGAATAAAATCTAATAGATTCCTCTAACTGGTCAGTTTTTTGAAACATAGAAAATGTGAATGCTTCAGCACTTTAGTGTTAATCGGAGACATAGTTCTCTCCAATTAATAGTAATTAATTATCAAGAAATATTATTTCTATAATGTTTATGATCCAGATAATTTATTTTTTATATATTTTATAATAGTACACATTGATTTTCATCCTTTCAAATAGCCTCTTCCATAATTTTTGGTGGAGTTAAAAAATGAAGGAAATAATGAAAAGAGTATTTAGGATCCATTCTATATTAAAAAAGAGCATGCACATTAACAGATATGAAAAGTAAATCAAGAATAAACATAAAATAACATAAATAATATATAAATAGATAAATTTCTAGGAAAAAATATTAAAAATCTAGTTTCAATTGTTTAGTAGTGTTATCTCCAATTCTGAATATCACCCCTAAGTTTTGATAGAAGGTGAAATGATCTAATGATGTTCTCAGATATTCTATATTAGAAAAGTAAAATGAGGGCATTGTAATTTTTTGAAATAGAGGATAAATACATGCTCTTATTTCATTATATGAATTCACCATTTCAAAAAAATTGACAATGTTTGTTGTAGACATGATTTTAAATTAAGAATATAAAAACTATCATCAGAAATACCCGCTGATGAAAAATTATTATAGATTCTCATACACGACCGGAAATACGGGATTATTAAAAGATTTTCACAAATAATTTTATTATGACGAGATATTGAATGAAATGTATTAGTAAAATATAATTATACTTAAAGAATATCTCATGAAATGTTCTATGACATCTTATTTCCTCAGAGTCCATTCAACACATAGGAAAAGGCTCAGATAGAGCCCCCTGATAGGCCCTCTTATCAGTCCATAAAACATGTGGTTTCTTCATCACATTATAAAAATTTCAATTATATCATGTGGCCGCTTGATTTCATTGTTCGGTCAATTAGGAACAACATATGGTCTCTTTGAGGCATTTAAAAAAAATAAAAGTATGGATATACCTTGCAATTGCTTCAAATTTCCTTTCCACCACTTAGTTACTCTTGTGCCCTATTAAAGAGCCTAATAAAATTCCACCAAAGTCAATCAAATGTCCATGTGTTCTATCTTATCTGTAATGAAGATTACTAAATACATAGAAAAATTATTATATGTTGTCGATGGATTTATTTATTAAATTGAATGATTCGTGGGATGACCCATTACCCTCCTGATTCCCCATTAACATGGGGATTCCACTCATTTTTCTAACATTTGATTCTCAATGGATATGGTCAATTTTGATCATTGTTTGGTTGATATATGGCTTAATAGTTTCTCTAACCCTCTGTAATACATTCATATACATCAAAAAACAAATATTCTATCATCAAACTTATAATTCATTAATAATAATATGACCATGAATTGATTCCACTGAGGGAAGGAATTTTTTAGAATAATCCAACAAATATTATGGATAATAATAAAATTGAATGATATCCAAATGTATAAACAATCAATCATAACTTCTGCACTAGAGGCCGAAATGCTTTATACCATTCATGTTGTCTCCTATGCAAAGCTCTTCAACTGGAAGAATATTTGGATAGAGAGTGATTCCACTACCATTGTGCAAGCCATCTGGAAGGGTGACGTCCCTCTGGCATGGCCTCTCACCCCCAGATGGATGGATTTCCTCTCTAATCTCAACGACCTAAACTTTATTGCCACACATACCTATCGGGAGGCTAATATGATCGCGGATGGGCTTTCCAACATTGGAGTCTCTCATGAGATCACTTGGATGAATGAACTCCCGCCAGAGTTAATCCCTTCTTTTATTAAGGACTCTAGAAAATTTCCCTCTTTCCGTCTGTTGTAACTTTTTTGTGACTTTCTCTCTTTGAATAAATCTCTAAGTTCTGGTCTTTTGACCAGAACCCACCTTTAAAAAAATAAACAATCAATCATAAAAGTAACCATTGAATATAGAACAAAATAGATGTCTATAACCCATAGATAAATAAAAATCAATGATTGTAAGTCTCCTGGAGCCATGGGGGAAACACTCAAGACCCCATGATTTGATTGTCACCCCACGTTATGTCATCAGACATTTATGACCAAAATTTCATAAATATACATTTGTAAAATATGAATCCTTTTTAATAAAATTATTTTGATAAATTGAATATACCTAAAAACCTAGGTCCATTTATAAGAAAGAGTTTACATATAAGCTAAAATTCCTTGAGATATCACACCCAAATTCCGCTAAAAAAGAAACATGTAAGATAACATTTAATTTCGTTATACTATGATAGAATGAATTCATGAAAACTATTAATCAATAAATGATAATATTTAGTAGGTATTGTAATAACTCAAACTGAAAATGGCTCTTGGAATAAACCCACTAAAACATGAAAAACAGACTACACTGAAAGCACTACTCATTGAACCCTTATAAATAATTCAACTTGTGGGTTGTGACATTCCATCCAATCCCTTGTTTTCCCTCAAAGGAATAATAATATTATCAACAAAATTTATCACTTTGATCAAGTAATACACACATAGACCTTTCCACATATATATTAACCCTTACACAATAAGTTCATTTTTTGTTCTCACACCCAAAAGCATTTTTTTAAAACCAAATCCATTTAATCATTTAATTGAACACGCTACTGGTATCACCTAGATTTCATTATTTCTAGACCAAATGTCAGTCCTTTATCAGGTAATATAACCTGAGAAAGGGTGGATTAGAAATTTGCATCAATCATGTAGCTTATTATTCATAATTAGGGATTCTAACTTCAAGAGAGAGATTATAACTCATGGATCACTAATTTCATTCCATTATTATTTGCTAATGAGCATTCAAATTCCCACTTGTTTTTTAGATAAATCTAGAATATCTATTCACTATTATTCTTATATTTTCTAAGAACTGACCTAACCTATGACCTATTTTACTATTTTAAATCATATATTTAATGTGAATAATTCTATGCTAATTAATTCATGGAACTATGGCCTTGAAAACTAAATATAATAAACCCATTTATTGGTAGTTACAACTACCATAAATGAAAAGGGTTGCGCAAGGTAGTTTCAATATTTTTTAAATCAAATTCTAAAAAATAGTGCACCAGGGTTTTGTGGACAAAAAATGGTTTCTTTTCATCAATACACTGAGGTACATATTTTTAACAACTTTTTTTTATTCCATTTAACATTTTTGAACATTCATCAAACCATGACCTTCATCACAGTGATAGTGATAAAATCTATGGCTAATATGTGATCACCCAGAGTACAATTTCTTTCTCTATTCCCATATAATGTCTCACTATGGATCATGTGTGGATACCCAAACTATCACTCTGATATAATTATTTCTCATGAGTCATGGGTGTATTAACATTCCACCACTCCTTTATCCAAGGCTATATCAGAAATGATCAATTTTTACAGATTCCATTCTATAAAAAACTACCCAATTTTTTGGTCATAGACACCATCACCAACCGCATACAACTTCAAAAAATCTTGGATGAGTTCACTATATCTTCATCTATGAAATGGTGAAAGACATTATTTAGAATATTTAATAATAAAATGACTTATTAGAAATAACATCATAAAAAATTCCATAAATTATTATAAATAACATAATCATAAACATTTAATTATCATATTTATGGACTAATGGGTCACTAATCAGTAAATATAAACACACAAGATTAATTATTTTTATGATATAAATGATATTAATTACAATATTACCATGAGAACATAACTTGAATCCATTATCTTCATTTAGTCCATTATAAAACTTTTTTAACTGCCAAATTTAACATTTGTTAATCAATCCCCATTTGAAACTCACATAAAAGACATGTTTTGGAAGTTATCTCTCCCCCTTTCTCAACTAACACAATGAGATATCTTATTTAATAGGTAACATGTGAGGGTTATAAATCTAAAAATTAAAATAAATTAAGAGATAAACATATATCTTGAGAGAAAACACTGAGAATGATTGGGAGTTTTTTATAGTACATCTAGGTAGACATGTTCGTTTTGACTCTAAGAGCCAACTGATTCATCTCAAATGCCAGGTTAGGTTGTTTTTTAATGATACCCACACTTTACTATTGAGTATACACCTAATTAAATTTAAAAAATAATTTCTAAAACATCTTCATTATTAAATGATATGTACTCTCTATGATATTTTTTTTTGAAAATTGTATTGTATTTTTTATAGGTTTTATAGAACTTGATTTGCCACTCAGGATTGTAATAGGTGATCCAACATAAATTCTAGCTTTTTAATGTTGTCATTTCACCCATTGTTATTTAGTTAATACATGAGTTTTCATAGTATTCATTAAATCCATGGTAATGAAATAAATATAGTCATATTTATTTAAAACCCATGACATAGAGGATTTATCGAGAATGAATAAACCACTAGAGGTCGATATTATATAATCTACCAAACTACTTCAATCAATTACCAGATATCCCATCAAAAATTGCTCTATGTTACTATTGAAAAATATCCCATATTCCACCATATAATTTCAATAGATAAGTATCCTTTAAATAGATATCATGTCACTTTATTTTGGAAAAGTCTAATATCATGTGTCGTATCATGTGGAAAAAATATATGGTCTTTTGTCAGAAAATTAGGGGAATCATCCTATCATTTTTTCATGAAATGTGATGTTGTCCAATTTCCCTTCATCATATGTTGCTAATTTTTTCTTAAGTATCTATTAAACATTCCATCAGTATAGAACCATACATATTAAATATTTTCAACAACTCCTTAGAAAATTTTATTTTGGAAATTGTGATAATATTCTTTCATTGAATCACCTGTAGGATAAAGAAAATAAAAAATCAACAATGAGAGATATTCTAACATCCCAGGAAAATAAAGAATAATAAATTTTAATATTTATTAATATTAGTGAATTAATTATTAATTTTACTTTTATTATGGTGTTATGTTCGATGGTGTACCTAATACATATTAATGAGTTTCTTTGTAATCTTACGATGCACACAATGTTGACTTGTACTGGAAAATAATAATGTAATATTATTATTTTAAATGGTAGTTAACACCAAGCCTTTGTATTGGTTGGAACAAATTAAATTAACTGAAATATAAATATACAAGTTTGTTAAATGTTTTTACATTTATCCAATAAATTTTAGAGACTTAAAATAAGAAAGAATCTGATTTAAAGCATAGATACTCTAATATTCATTAAGAAGTTTATTTACCATCTTTTGATGGAGAAACCTCTTTAAATCTGGTTTTGGTCAATTTTATATGTTTTATTGTTCAAAATAAAATTCTTCTTTAGAATCGGGTCATCAAAATTTACTTTGGTTTAAATTTTGGTATTTTTCTGATAAAAATTCGTTTTTATGAATAATGAAAAATATTGTATTTTAATTCCAAACTACCTTTTAATCTAATTTACTTATATGGTTATATTATATTTTTAATTGGTTTCAAAGTTTAATTATATTATGTTTTTATCATTTAATCCAATTTTGGTCATTGGAAGTAATTTCACTTTGAAATTGGACATAAATAAGTGTCAATCATTGAATAGTTATTATTTCTTAAAAATAAACTTTTTTTCATTGACAGTGGGAATTAATTTAAAATTAATTTCTGCCACTTCTGTGTTTTGAATTTTAAAATTTTAATTCAATATTTTTAATTAGGATTTCCAAATTGTTTAAATAGTTTAATTTTATTTTTATACAATATGAATATTTTCGTTAGTAAAAATTTTATTTATTATGGTTAAAGGGTAAATTTGGTAAATAAGGGTAAAAAAATATTAATATAATAATATAAAATTACCATAACATGTTTTATAATACTATTTTTTAATGAATTTCAAACCATGGGAAATCGTGGGTTGATTTTGGGACCCCATGGAGCCAAATAAGCGTGATAATGACACATTATATTAATCTATTTAAATTAAAGACAAAATAGACATAAACATATATCTTTTAGTAAAACTTTTTTTACATGGAGTTATATAAGTTAACATTTAGAGTATAAATATTTTTTGGAAAACTAAAAATATTTTCTAAATCATGTTATTTGTTTTATAATTTTTAGACATCATATAAATTAAATTATTTGTTACACAATAATGATGCAGTGTTTACCACATTAATAAATGATATAACTAAATAAGATTATAAGGATTAAAATAATAACGAAACCTGTCCAATTCTTATTGGATGGAGTTATTTAGTCCATGAGTCATTTTATCTTTGACTTTAAAGAGTTTTTGAGCTTTTTAAACTGAAATTAATTATATAATAAAATAATATTTTCACACATTCTTAAAGGGGCCCTCCTCCCCTTATAAAAGGACACCACTTCTAACCCATTCATCACACCACTCAAGCAACATGACTCCTCCGAAACCTCCCAAAATTAACTCTCAAGATCCCTCTCTTCTACCTATAAGCCTTACCTTAGGTAGAAGGAACATCATGAAGTCTTTTGGTTCAATCCAAATCGATATAACAAATTTAAAGGTAAGATCTTCTCTTAAGTCCTTTTGTTGTTTTATTTCTCCAATCCCCTAAACTATTTTTATTACTTTATTTTATAACAACATAATTATCCTAAATATATGAAGTTTTTTTATGATAAAGATTCCAACTACCCTTACACACACATCCATCTAATGTGTAAATAACATACTGTTTATGTGGATGATGATCTATTACGTCACAAAATGATGATTTTTCAAATATATCCTAACGACTCTCATGTTGGCCATTATGAAAGAACTATATTTATATATGATATATATTATGTTTATATTCTAATTATGATTCTTTATTCTTAATTTATATCATACCTTTATGGTTTCCATTATGAGTAAACATGATAATTTCATTTGAGGAAGTGCATACTACCGCCCACTCAAAGTGATATGACTCGTTCATACCATACGTGGGACGTATAAAGGATGGAGTTACTAATATTACATATTATATTATACTAGAATTATAATATAACTAAATATCATTAATTTATCATTCAATTAATATATGAAATAGAAATGAATGTAGTGTTCATTCGTGCATACGGCTTACCGTCTCCATGAATGGTGCATTTCATTTCTTATATAAAAATGTTATGTACTTTAATAAATACATATATAAACCATATATATATATGATATATATGATATTTAAATCCTGAATATCATTTGGGAGACAATGTACTCTTGAACCCATGGAGAACATTTAATTATAAGGTGATCATTTTTGACTCAAGTACAAAATATCGACAAAATGTCCATTATTAACATAAATGATTACATAATTTTTATAACATGGTAATAAGTGATATAAAAGAAGTAATAAACATGAAAAATTGTTATTAATCATGTATAATTTAACTTAAGATTATTATTCAAGAATAACAATTAACTAAAAAGTCAAGTCAGACATGAGGTATGCGGTTTCTAATATCACTTATCATTCTGTGAGATTTCCAATGTTCACCATTAATTTATTTCATGTGGTGTATTGTATACTGACATTTGATATATATTTATCATGATTCTATTTATATTCATTTTATTTGTGAATAATTTGGGGTTTATTAACATAGGGTCAAACGACTCGATTGATTATAACATTGTAAAAAAAATTCATCTCACTTTTTTATTCCCGTGAGATTCATGCTATATTTGCCACAATTTCCTTTTGTTTGGTGTATAAAATTCGCATGATTATATTCATTTTTTTAAAATAATTCAATTTATGGGTATTTAAATCTTCATTTTATAATCCATCTTTTATGGGTTTTATGTTTCTTAAGTTACCAAATTAGTAGGGGAATTTCATATTTCAATTTTCACTCATTGGGCTTTACACATACTTCACTGATTATGTTACTCAAAGATTATGTGTAAAATCACTATTTATTTATTTATGTAATAATTTCCAATCCCCTTTTCATGGATATACTTCTGGTACACATAATCAATCCATTGATAAATTCTTAATTAATCGATATGAACTTGATAAGAGTACTGTTAACTCAATTTTTGTTCATTGAGATAAACATCCATGTCATTGGTGTTGTTTTTTAAAAAATATGTGTTCATGTTCTCTGATTGAGTTATACTGAATATCCTAAAATATTGAGTGTATTTATATTTGTTACATATTTTTATGTAATTAATTAATCATTAATCTAAGGATACTTTTTATTAGGGATTTCCTCTAAATTGACATTCCTTTAAGACTTCGTTGTTGTTATCCTCCAATTCACTCTTATATGGTATATATACTGTCCTTTGACATATTATATCATGAATCCATTTATTCTCATGATATTTTATAGCTCTGATTCAATTTTATTCCTCAATTATTTGTATTTAAGAGTCTCTCATTTTGTTAAATACTCATTAACTAAAATATTGTTTTAAATGTTTTAATGATTTATACTTCTAAAATATTTATCATAAATGTCCATGTTTTAAAAATGGTTTTTAGTATTTATTTACCTGTGCATTAATGTTTTTAAATGTTAATTCTGTTAAAAGCTTCAAAGTGGTATGGGACACTTTGATTCAAAAATATCTTTATTTAATGTTTGAAATGGTTTTAAAAATGGTTTGGTAAAGCATTGATTATATCAATATATTAAAATGATATATTTTAATTGCAATGTGGAAATGTTATCTTTCCAATATTCTTGTGTTATGTGTTATGATTATGGTTATTGGGAATTTTTTACGTATACCGGTGATTCCTTGATAATCCTTGGGTGGGTGAGCCTGAGGTAGCTCTTCAATGCATTGGGTAACGTGACAGAGGTAAACGTTAATGATTCTACTTAAGGATTTATGGAATATAATGTAATGGTTATTCAAAATTTGACTCCCTATGTATTTTTAATATCTACAATATAAGTATGTTATGAATTCCATAAGTTACCTTTATTATTTATGATTTCTTTTCTTTATTCCTAAATATTATGATTTTCTGTGGTATGTTATGATTGAAAAGTAGTGGTTTCATTGGTTTGTATTAATTAATGAGATAATGTTTTCATTCCTTATTTTATAACCCTTACTGAGTTTTTTATGATCATTCCGAGTTTTTGAAATGTTTTCCAAAGGAATTAAAGATGATTAGGGTAAAGGATGGGATCAAGGAAATGTTAAACATGAAACTTGACACGATTCTTTTAATGAGTTTTGATTTTTTTATAAAAATTAGAAACTGAGTAGAACTATCTACTTGGTAATTTTTGAGATGTAATGTTATAATTATGGCCTAATTCTATAAAAATATAATCCTGAAAATATCCTCAATGTAAATTATTAATTTAGCTTATTATTATGTAATGTTTAAGGCTGGGTCCTTATAATTGGTATCAAAGGTCAATTTAGATAAAGTTAGAGGTTAGGGTGTTCTTAAGGATAAGTGAACTTACCATAATGGTTAGGATTTTAGAAAGTGTCATTGTTATTTTATAAATGGGAATGATTTTAAGATTCCATGAATAAGTATATCATAGTATTTACCCTCCTCGTAAGATATTATATGATTGTTTTGCTGATATAACCAAACTAACCTTTTTGGTTTTAGTAAATGGTTGGATGTAGCAAGTACCAAAGTAACAGTGGATGTGAAGAAAACTATGACGGTTTTTTTAATGGGAAATTGAATGAAATGGGATCTACAATGACAAATCTTGTGGTTATTCTCAACCAACTATCTGGAGTCACGATTGACCACGTGAACCCTGGTTATTTTTAGAAGGAATCATATATTCGAGAAAAAAGTCTCTACAGAAGCTCAGGTAATTATCATAAATGTTAGTATATTCAAAAATCTTTGTGTCAAGGATGTGGAAAGAAACACATAGGAAAATGTTTCGAAGGGACGAGAAGATGCTATAAATGTGAAATTGATGGTATAAAGAAATAACCTTCCACGAAAAAAGGATGTATTCAATTGACTCTAGGAAAGGTAATGAAATTCCTTCTGAGGGATCAATTGAATGTTTTAAATGTGGTGTGAATAGTGATTAGAGAAATAGATGTCCTATGACGAAGGTTTGCGAATGTGATCACCTGGATCATACAAATATATGATTACCAATACCTATTTCCTTTCCATATGAGTATGAGGAAACTTACAACGACCAATTAAAGCTATGGATTATTTATTAACTGATGATTAGACATTATTGAATCATAGGATATGATTCATTACTTTTTTTGTAGGAAAGAATTATTTTAGAATATTTTGGAAGGGAATGGTTAATGGATCAAGAAGAACGTTGAATGAGTAAGAACTCAACATATATTGGATTTAAGTTTTATGGTAGATTTTAGGATGGTGAAATGCATAAAGTTATTAAGGCTCTTTTGATGATGGGATTACATTAGAAGTCTTTTTTATGGTTTGTGTAACCCTGATGTTTGATATATAAATATTTTATTCAAGGAATAATTATCTCTTCTTTTTTGGATATAGTTATAAAGTACCATTTGGGTTTATATGATCCCTAAATTTGAGTTATTTATAGATTAATACATTTTTGGTTGAAAAATAAAATATATTAGATAAAAGTTTCTTGTTAAAATATGTTATGGTTATTATTGATGAATTTATATTCATTTTGGAATGTTATAAAATTATATAATTTTTGAAAAAGGAATACACGCAGACCGCATTACAACCTGTCGCGTCAGACAAAGCTGCGGGAATCAAACCAACAACCCAAGTGGGACTAAGATTTGTCACATACCACTAGACAACATGAAGTCCTAGGTTAGTATGACTAATTATTTCTAGATAGATTATTTTATAAATCAAAAATAAGATTATTTTGGGTTGTCTATTGTATTGATTTACCTATCATAGGGAATATGGGTTTAGCTTAATTATATAACAATAGGATACTTAAAGAGTAATCGATGTGTTTGAAGATAAATGTTATGTTTTTTGTGGAACAATATGTGATAATATCCTTTAGAATTTTGGGTTTCAATCTTAGTTTGGATTACATTAGTGAATTTTAAGGATAGTTGTATATTGAATGGCCTTTATTGAAAATTGGGTTGTTTTTGTTGAATTATGGAGATTAAGAGTGGTATTTATTTTTATAAAGGATTATCCTTTTGGGGATTATCTGATCTCATATTAACTAATTTCGGTATTAGTTAATATATAATGATAGGAGAAATATGTGATTCATATTTTTTTGATCATATTATTCTCTAGAAGTTATTTCTATCACTTTTAATGTGACCAAGTTATCTTGAATACACATCGTTTGGAGAAAAAATGAGTTTGTAAATGATGAAAGTTTACATGTAATGTATGTAAGTTTCCTTATGTTGGTATTCAATTTCATAAATTAATTCACCAAAATAATGTAAAGTAACATAAAAAAATGATGTCCATTTAATTTTCCTACTGGGAAACCAATTACCATTTAACCCATAAATTATTTTGATTTTCTTGGTGATAACATTCTCCAAATCATGTTTTCTATCAATATACATCAGAACATGACACTTAGTTTCTCCTTCATATCGATGTTTTCATGGAATCCAAGTATGGTTTATCTTAGGTGACCTTTCTTATAATCTTTGTTTCTTTTAATGTGGTATTTTTATTGATTCTTTTTCCGATGTGGGACTATCAATGATGTTTCATGGGCCCAATTTAAAAATTTCAAGGATTCAATTCCCAAAAGGGGGGAAGGATGTAACATCCCAGGTAAATAAAGAATATGAAATTTTCTTATTTATTAAAATTTGGGAACTATATATTAAATTTACTTTAAAATTGATGTTATGTTTGATTTTTTACCAGATATTCTACAATGGGTTACTTTGAAATCTTACGTTGAACATAACGTTGAGTTGTACTAAAAAATAATAATGTAATATTATTATTTTAAATGGTAGTTAATGCCTAGCGGTTGTTCTACTAGGAATGTATAGAACAAACTAAAATATAAATATACAAGTTTGTTTAATGTTTTTACATTTATCCAAAAAAATATTAGAGGGTTAAATTAAGAAAGATTCTGATTTAAAGCAGAAATACTCTAATATTCATTAAAAAGTTGATTTACCTCCTTTTGATAGAGAACCCTCTTTAAATATATTTTTGGTAACTTTAATATGTTATATTTGTAAAAATAAAATTCTTATTTAGAATCAAGACATAATAATTTATATTGGGTAAAATTTTGTTATTTTTCTGATAAAAATCCATTTTTGAATAATAATGAAAAATATTTTATTTCAATTCAAAACTACATTTTAATGTAATTTATTTATATGGATAGATTATATTTTTAATTTTTTTAAAATTTAATTACATTATGTTTTTATCATTTAATCCAATGTTGGTCATTGGATGTAATTTCACTTTGATATTAGACATAAATAAGTGTCAATAATTTGATAGTTATTATTTCTTAAAAACATGTTTTTTGTTTCGACAGCAGGAATTAATTTTAAATTAATATATTCCACTTTTTTGTTTTGAATTTGTAAAAATGGATACAATATTTGTAAACATGAGGTCAAAAAATTTTAAATAGGTAAAATTTATATTTAGAAAATATGGATATTTAATTCATTAAATATTTTATTTACCATGGATAAAGGGTAAATCTTGAACATAAGGGTAACAAACTATTTTTATAATAATATAGAATTACCCTAACATGTGTCCAAATCCTATTGGTTAATACAGGTCTGACCATGGGAATCCTTGGGTTGATTTGGGGACACCATGGATCCACTTAAGATTGATAATGACACTTTATATTAATTTATTTAATGTAAAGAAAAAAATTAAATAAACACATATCATTTAGTAAAACATATTACATGGAGTTATATAAGTCATAATTTAGACTATAAATATTATTTGTAAATCTAAAACTATTTCCTACATCATGGTATTTTCTTTATAAATTTTAGACATGATTTAAATAAAATTATATATGAAACAATAATGATGTAGTGTTTACCTTATAAATAAATGATTTAAATAAATAAGATTATAAAGATTAAAATAATATCCCAAACCTTTCCAATTCATATTGGATGATTTTATTTCAATCATGATTCATCTTATATTCTATGTTAATGTTTTTTGGAGATTTATAAACCAAAAACCATTATATAATAAAATAATATTTTTAAACTTTCCTAAAGAGACCCTCCTCCCTATAAATGGACACCACTTCTAACCCATTCCTTACACAACTCAAGCCCCATGACTCATCCTACCCCTACCCAAATAAGCTATAAAGGTCCCTATATTCCTAATCTAATCCTTACCTTATGCATAAGGCACATCAAGTAAATCTTTTGGGTCAACCAAAGAGAGATACCCAATTTAAAGGTAACGTCTTCTCCTAAGTCATTTTGTTTTATTTTACATATAAAAAACCCTAAAATCTTTTTATTCCCTCATTTAATAATAACATAATTTTCCTAAATATAATAAGTTGTTTTAATGAGAAGTATTAGATCTACACATAGACAAACCTCAGTCAAATGGGTATAGAACGTACTGTTTCTGTGGATGGTGAACTACTGCTTCACAAAATGATGATTGTCCAAATATCTCCTACTACCTCTCATGGAGTCAATTATGATGGAATTTTATTTATATATGATATATATTATGTTTTTTATTTATTCTTCTTTATTTTTAATTTATATCATACATGTATGGTTTACATTATGAGAAAACGCGATAATTTCATTTGAGGAAGTGTGGACTACCACCCCATCTAAGTAATATGACTCGTTCATACCATATGTGGGACGTATAAAGGATGGAGTTATTGAAATTATATTTAATATTATACTGTAATTATAATATAACTATGTATCATAATGTTTTCATTCAATTAAAATACGAAATAGAAATGAAAGTAGCGTTCATGCGTACATAGGACTTACCGTGTCCAAGAATGGTGCATTTCATTTCTTATATCCAAATGTTATGTACTGTTTTTAATAAAAATATATTCTAGATATATGGGATATATATTATATCTAAATCTTGAATATCATTATGGAGATAATGGACTCTTGACCACACGAACAACTTGTAATTATAAGGTGTTCATTTTTTACTCAAGTACCAAATATCGACATAACAAACATTATTAGCATAAATGATTACGTAATGTTTATAACATGGTAATAAGTGATATAAAAGTAATAATAAACTTGAAAAATGGTTCTTAATCATGTATAAATTAACGAACGTTTATTATTCAAGAAGAACAAAGAAAAAAATAAGTCATGTCAGACGTGAGGTAAGAGGTTTCTTATATCACTTTTAATTCCATGAGATTTCCATTGTTCGACACTAATTTATTGAAAATGGTGTAATTTATACTTCCAATTGATATATGTTATCATTATTATCTTTATATTCATGTTATTATATGAATCATTTGGTGGTTATTAACTTTTGGAAATACAACTTCATTTCATACAACATGGTATGGGATTTTCATCTCACTTTTTATTCCTGTGAGATTCATGCTATATTTTCCACTATTCAATTTTGTGTGGCGTATGTACTACCCTTGATTATATTAATTTTGTAATATACGTCAATTTACAAGTATTTACATCTTCATTTTATGATCCTTCCTTCATGGGTTTTATGTTTCTTATGTTACCAATTTGGTATGGGAATTTCAAATTTAAATTTCCAATCATTGGGCTTTACGCATACTTAATTTATTATTTTACTCCGAGATTATGTGTAAAATCACTATTAATTTACTTATATAGTAATTTCCAATCCCCTTTTTTGGATATACGTTTGATACACATAATCAATCCATTGATAAATTCTCAAGTCATCGATATGAACTTGATAAGAGTTAGTTTATCTCAATTTCCATTCATTGAGTTAAACATCCATGTCATTGGTGTTGTTTTTAAAAAAATATGTGTGATTGTTATTTGATTGAGTTACATATAATATCAAATAATATTGAGTGTATTTATATTTTTCACACATTATTATGTAAATTATTTATCTTTAATCTATGGATACAGTTTTTATAGGGTCTTTCATCTCAATTTACATTCTTTTGAGACTTCATTGTTGTTATGCACCAATTCACTATTATATGGTTTATATATTGTCATTTGACATAATATATCATGTATCCCTTTATTCTCATGATATTATAAATTTCATATTCAATTTTATTCTTCAATTATTTGTATTCAATATTCTCTCATTTTATTAAAAACTCTTTAACTAAAATATAGTATTGAATGTTTTAAAGATTTATACTTCTAAAATATTATCATAAATGTCCATGTTTTAAAAATGGTTTTAAGTATTTATTTACCTGTGCAATAATGTTTTTAAATGTTAATTATGTTAAAAGCTTCAATGTGGTATGGGACACACTGATTCAAAAATCTCATTATTAAATGTTTTAAATTGTTTGTAAAATGGTTTGACAAAGCATTGATTATGTCAATATCGTGAAATGATATATTGTAATTGAAATGTGTAAATGTTATAAGTATATTATTCTTTTTTTATTTTTTATGATTATGTTTTTTTGTCAATTTTTATGTATACGGGTGGTTCCATGATAATATTTTGGTAGGTGATCCCAAGATAGGTCTCCAATGCATTAGTAACGTGATGGAGGTAAATGTTAATGTTTCTCCTACGTGATTTAAGGAATATACTATGATGGGTATTGCAAATGTGACTCCCTATATATCTATGATATCTATAATGTATGTATGGTATGAATTCCATAAGATACCTTTATGATTAATTATTTTTGTGTGTTATTCATAAATCTTATGATTTCTTAAGGAATGTTAGGATTGAAAAGTATTGGTTTAATTGATTTTTATTCATTGATGGGATAATGTTTTCCTTCCTTATTTTATAACCCTAAATGAGTTTTTTATGCTCATTCCATGTTTTTGAAATGTTTTCCATTGGACTTAATGATTAATAGGTTTAATGATGAGGTCAAGGAAAAGTCATGTTGTCTAAAACATATAACTAGACATGTTTCTTTTTAAGAGATTTTATTTTGTAAAAAATTAGATATTGAGTAGAAGTGTCTATATTTTAATTTTTGAGATGTAATGTTATAATTATGGACTAATTATGTAAAACAATATACCTAATAAGATCATCATTTTGAATAATTCATTTTATTCATGATTATGTGATGTTTAAGGTTGAGCCCTTATAAATATCTCAAAATACCAATTCATAAGATCTAAAATTTATTGGATTGGATGCCATCCATGTATCCAAATATAATTTCATCCACATGCACAAGAACCATCATCAGTAACACATCTAATATATTGATATATAGGTTCTGATAAACCCCTCCCCTTCCATGTCCAATATTCTTTGAATATTGGTCCATCCTTGAGTAAAAATATCATTGAGGTTTCTTCATCCCATATAATAAAAATTTCAATGATCATAATGTATTATCACCATTATCAATGATAAATCCATCAATATAATCTATTTAATCTTCTTCTTTAATGATCCAACTAACATAGGATAATTTATGTTCATTTGGTACACACTAAATCTATTATCCGCTAAACCAGAAATAAATAATAATAATTTTTAAACTTTTTACAGTAGTCTAAATTTTTATTCCATAACAATTTATGTAATTTGGGAATACCTAATACACAAAATTCATTACATTTTCACCACAAATTTGGCATCTTCATTTATATTATTTCAAAACACAAACATTTTCTTAATGAAATTATTTTTTTTTTGTGTCATTGGAGAAACATCCCAAGTCTTGTTCATATAAATTTGGTATGTATCCTTATGTAAAAAATTAAAAAAACAATCATCCCTTATAGATACATAAAAATATTTTATTTCCACACAATACATGAGAGATTGCAACTATTAGGCTTTCATTATAGTTGTTTTAAAGGGTGATGATGGAACTTTAGTAACAATGTTTCCAATGTTTTCATCCCTATTCTATTACATGATATAATATAGAATTTATGATATTTTTTATTCCTATTTAATGTGTTATAATATTTATCTATTGGTGTTTAAACTCCACATGAACTATAAACTTCTTCAAAAATTTCATTATAAAAAAAGTATTATTATTAACATGAAACATTCTGCTATATTTTTAATTTTGTTCAAGAGTCATTACCACCTACTCAATTTCAACTATGAAGATCAATGAAAAATTCATTTAAACCCATTATCATTGAATATTCTATAATTTTCATTATTGTTAGTGAATTAATTTATTCCAAACAATCAATATTATTTAAGTGTTAGATTCATTAAAAACTTGATTTCATATACATTATTTCTTCCATTTCAAATAATTGATAATTTTATGGATTTTCATGTCTCTTATTTCATATCATGTTCCCAGTATTTATATGGTAAGACAATGTCAAAAAATATAGACTGATCTATGATCTTCTTTAGGCAATTCATTTATTAGTTTCTAAATCATAATTAAGAGTTATAACCACTTAAATGTGCTTTAAAATCCCATACTCTTCAAGATATTCTTATAATTTAGTTTTTGTAAATTCCATACCATTTATTATTCTAATTTTTTATTAATTTTTACAGATATCATACATTCACCCAAACATCAGTGTCATATGATACACTAAAACACTCCAAAGTTGTGAGTTATATCTGTAATCTATTAAATTGAAATAACTAATAAATACTATAGTAAATTTTTCCATTAATTTAATTTAGATTAATTTTACCCAAAAAATCCACATCCATGAGTTCAATATATCCTAATGGCTTTAACTTCATTACCTTGCATGTCTTTTATAAAATCTTCTCCATTTAAAAATATCTCATGTGTGAGTGTGGTCATATGAAATAATTTGGATATATCTTAGTAAATAATAAATCAATATATTTTTAATGTATTGTTCTCTCAAGTGACCATGTCATTTGTGCTAATTTTTGTTTTTTTATTATTTCGGAATCATTATCCAATTCTCTTGACCATCATACTAATTATTCCCTTTTGTTTATATTCCATGAAGAATGATTGAAGTATATAATTCTCTAACTATAGATATATTTTTATTAAACATTACAACATTACTTAAGTCACATAGTTTTCTAACACAAAATATATTATGACCACAACCTTCAACTAAGAGAACATATTTTAAATTGATATTTTTATCACCAAATCTGTCATTCCTAGAGCTACTAGTATTGAAACCTTAACCATTTCCAAACTAAACTAAACTATATTAACAATATCTAATTTTGATGATATGGATTTAATTTATTTCTAAATCGACAATCCAAAAAAAATAGATTTTTTATGTTTCTCTTAATCAACTCCCAGCTATATTATCCCTCTCATTCAACTTTTTATTAACCAGTTTGTTTCTTCTAGCACTATTGATGATGGATAAAAATTATTTTATTAAGAATCCCATGATTTTTTATCATCTTTTAAAACTATGAATATTTTTTTATTTTTAATATTTTATATATTTATTCCAAATATTGTATTAACCCTTACAAGATTCACTTAGGACGATTTTTATTTGTTTTCATGCAATTTAGGTAGGGTTGTGACTGAATCCTTCACATTAAAAATAGTAGTCATTAATATCATGGAAAAAATTAGAAAATATTTTTTCCAGTTATCCTGACTCTTATACATAGTTATATTTTTTTCTAATAGAAAATATAAATTGGATGTGTCTCGTTGTTCTTCAATTAAAACATCCAATTCATAACAGATTTTTTATTTTAGAATCCACCCAACATGTACATTATTGATTTCAATTTATATACACATTAAAAAGTGGTTTTTATTCCATAGTTTTAAAACTATCCATGGTTGTATTTCTCATGATTTCATTCTCTATAACATATTTCAATTTTTTCAATGATGTGTTATAATTTTTTATTGGGAATATGTTCCTCATTGAATTCCCCCAAAAATCTTTGGAGACATGGATACATATACATACATTGAGCTAGTTGTTTCAACACCACGTGTGAGAATCCTTTATTTATTCTCATATTTTTTTTCATTTTAGGTATTCACCATATATCACTAAAATTATCTTAGACCATTATTTTATTTCTTCATATAACTAATCAATGATTTAATCATTCTCATCATCTTTGAGTTTCAACATAACTTCTTACTTTATAATTCATAAATTTGTATATTTTTTATTATGATTTTTTTTAATTATGTCATTTTTTTCATTTTTATTTATAGAAATATTAGTGATTAATGAATAACATCACTTCTATTTTTCATCTAGGAAGTCTAAATATTAATTTCCCCATGTTATACAATGATTTCAACCAAATGATCGAATATCTCATTCATATCATTTACAGAATTAATATCATTTCCCTTTGTAAAAAACTACTAGTGCATCTTCATCAAGATAATTACTGTATTGATCCTCTCAAAAAAAAAACAGTCAACAATGTTTACATCTTTTTATGTGAAAAATATTTTTTTTATAACACTATTATTTCTATTAATATATTCCACATCTATATTTTGAAATTTCTTATGATATTTAACTACAATATGTACAAATTTTCCACACATGAAACGATCATGTGAAATATTACCATTAAACATACCTTTTCAACTTCTAAAGCGATATGGGAGAATATAAATCATCTATTTATTTCCTATTTCATTAGAAACATCCATCACCATGAGTTTCTTTATACAATTAAAATGATTTTTTGTGTAGAGTCCCGAAGCTTGACGTACATGGATATTACATTACTTTTGTGGAATACTTAATACATAACAAAAACAGACACACAAGGACCGTAATAGTTTAGTCTCTTTGGAAACTTGGAACGTAATCTTTTAATCATGGTGAAAGATCTTCAACATCTCCAATAAGATCTTCCACTTTTTGTTTCCTTACCAAAACCCATTCCTTTAATCCTGGGGGAAAATAAAACATAAAAAGGGTGAGCTCAAATGCTCAGTAAGGGTAAGCATGGATAAAATAAAACATACCATATACATTTGATCTTAAAAACATGGGCATAATGCTTAAACATCAAAAGCATGAGATATGACATAAAAATTGAAGTACATAAGGCATAAATCATAAAGAAACATTAAGAATGATAAAATTGCATGGGAATAAAACATGTAATTGTGGAATCCATTCATAACATGTAATGATTCCCATAGTAGCCAAGGCATTGCTGCCAAGACCATCTTAGTGGAAAAAGTCCCTTTCTGAATCGAGTTCACTCCTCATTCCAGTCCTGTATTACTGAACCGGTTTAACATACCATTCCAGCCATGTCTATCTCAAGAGATATAAATCTTTACCCAATGCATTGGAGGGAGATATAGGTCCCACCCATCTCATAATGTTACCATTCTTATGTGTGCCACAAAATCATAAACCATACATCATATCATTACCCATGTAATAAAAAATTGGAATCTTAAACATCGGGACATCATAAAACAATTCATACAAGATAAAGGAATTCATAAAAATATTTCCATCACAACATAGTCAAATCAATATAATAGTAGGGATAGAAACAGAAGCCTATATTATCTTAGATGGAAAATAATTTTGATAAAACACTTGAACTCCATTCTTGAGGAAAATATCCTTTTTTACTTCAAAAACATTTTTTATTTCTTAAAATGTCATACATTTTTAAACTAAAAGGACTTGATTAAAAATAAACATGAAACATTTAAAGGAAGTTTCTTGGAAATAATGTCTTAAAAATCCATTTATGTCATATATGTTAATAAAACATTCTTCTCGTACTTTTGTCGGAAGAGTCAAAATGTACCTCGTATGAAAAATGACAAAAGATTCCTTTCATATATTATACTAAAAACTCACTGAAGGGTAAAATTCGATTTAAACAATTTTAGGTGGATGTAAATAATATTACATATTTAGGAAACATGGATGTGGGTGATAAAATACTCCCAAGGAAATTCTGAAGTATAAACAATCTCGGATAAAAATTGAGATTGCGAGATTGTCCCTTACCTTAGGTCTGATATGCTTCGTACGTATACAAACCTCTTGTATAATGATTTAAATAATTTCATTGAATTATTACAGAATCATATTCATTGTTATTATATCATATATGGTTCACTTATGACTTTATATTACCCGTTCTTTTGTAAATTCATGTTAAAGTAGCGTTTTGGGTAAAATCGTTTCATTTGTCGTTCATGTTTTAACTTGTAATTATTCATATGATTACTTAGATCATGATTACATACATCCAGAATGTAAAACATTATTTATATATAATATATATTCAGAATATATATATAATGGATCGATAAATGGAAAGAAATACACCGTTCATAGAGACGGTAGGCCGTACGTACGCATGAACGCTATTTTCATTTCCTTATTGAATTGAATGGAATTAAGTAGATGACATGAATATATATAAATAAATCCAGTAGCATTATTATGTCATATATTTCATTATTACTTATTATATATACTTTATAATCATTTTTGAATGTTTATCATGGGGAGTGAATCTCATCGCGTCGTGGAGACGATATTCCGTACGTAAGCACGAGCGATGATATCATTCCCATGATCGTGGAATTTTATTAAAGTGTATGTATAATATTACATAATCAATATCACTTTAAAATAATCATATAAATACATTACTTTCACCATTATACCCATCCATGTAAGGTGGTGGTGGAAATTAGAATACACCATGGCGTGGAGATGGTATTCCGTACGTACGCACGCGCGGTGATTTCATTTTCCGTAGGATGGATAGATGGTGAAATAGGGATTTTTAATACATATAATAACATATCATTATATGAGTGATACTTATTTTATTACCTCATAATGAAACAACTAAAAAATAATATGTGGAAGAAGAAATATAGTTGAAAGAATCGGTAACAGACATTACCTCTTCTTTGAAGCGCCTCTTTGAGACCTCCACTTAGGATACTAAAATTGGTCTTTGAAGAAGACCAGGACCTCGAGGATGCTTCTACAGAAGTGTAGAAGAGAATTTGGCAGGGGTTGGATGAGCTTGAAGACTCAATGTGGTGTGAGGATTAGAGGGAGGAGGTGCCTTTTTATATGGGAGGAGAGGGGCACCTTTGGAATAACAAAAAATATTATTTTATTATAAAGTCAAATTCGGTTTTTAATAGCTCCAAATTGATATATTTAGAAGCTAAGGTGGGTATGGATCAAAATACTCTCATAAAATATAATTTATACATGTTTAGGTCATTATATTAACCTTATCTTTTAGTTTTAACTCTTAGTTAATTAGATTGACATTTACCACATCACTTTGTATTTTTATATTATATAGTTAATAAACATACAATATACATCCAAGAGACCCCCAAGTGGTCCGTTAATGATACACCTATCATGATATAAGTATCTTGGCCGAACCTTAGATTTTTAGGAATATAATAACAATTAATAATATAATATTTGTTTTGGAAACTATTTTATGTCTATTTTTTCACTATTTGGTAATTGATTTTTGTGAAAATCATAACATAATGATTAATCCGAAGAAATTTAATTAAATCAATATTAACATGTCATATTAACATATAAAATTATTTTAATTCATAAAAAGTCTCAAATTTAATTTATTTACATATTTATAACATCAATTATGTCAATATTTCATTAATAAGATAATTATTGCATCATCATTGTGTCACAAATAAATTAACTTATTTTAAGTCTAAAAATTACAAAATAAAATACCTTTATGTAGTAAGTCTTTTTAGATTTCTAAGGAATATTTATAGTCGAATTTATCTTATGTATAACCCTATATTAAAAATTCATTATTTATTAAACATTGATTTTTACTATTTTAACCATTCTTTAAATAAATTGATAATAAATGTCCTAATCTAATCCAAGTGGGCCTAAATGGTCATATTTTATTCCCAAGTTTATATTTGGTCGAATTACACTTATCCAATAGAATTAGGACATGTGTTAGGGTAATAATAATAACACTTTTACCCTTAATTACCCTATTTACTTTTAACCGTGGTAAAAAAAAGTAAAAACTTACTATTCATGAAAAATTATTTTTATCTCATTGAACCACATTTTAGTCCTTGATATTAACCTTGTCTCTCGGATTTTCGAAATTCCACTCACAGAAGTGGTAAAATTAAGTTTTATGAAAGATTCAGTTTTTTTAACAACCACATAGTGGTTTCACTATTAATCAAAAAATGAAAGTTTCCAGAAAAATACTGAAAATTAGGCCTAAGATATATTTGATATTATGAATTCAAAAATGATGTCTATTTTACCAAATTAAAAACATATCAGTTACATTAACTAATTTAAAAATTAATTCTCGTCATCAAAACAAATAGCGTGTTTTTAACAGATAATAATTATCAAAATATTGACACTTGTTTATGTCTGGTTTAAATGTTAAATTACATCCAATTAACAACATTCTATTATATTTTAAAAATATATTCACAATATATTTTAAAACCACTAAAATTAATACTTTATCACTATTAATTATTTCGATTAAAAAAGTTTTTTTTTAATTAAAATTTAGTAATATTCTATATTCATCAGAATATAAAAGTTATCCGAAAAGTACCAAAAATTTCATCCTAAGCTAATATCGATATTCTGAATCCAAAAATGAAGTCCATTTTGAAAAATACAATTTAAAAAATTTCAAAAAGTTTTTATTACTATTTCTAATGGCTAGTTTTAATAATATTTTAATAGCATATCGTTGTTTAGTGAAACTCCGTATTGCGTACGACACAAGCTATCGAGGAAGGTCGCGGTTGAGTGTAATGCAAGGCAAGTCAGGGATACATGTTGTGCAATCTCCTTTTGGTGTAGTGTACAAAACAAGACATTAATTAAAAAGAATACTTTTCATAAAATCTCGAGGTGTTACATTTTGGGATTTCCCTTCACCCTCAAATCCTTGAATTTATTTTCCATCTCATATGAAATGAGAGTTATATCAATGATATCCTAAGAGATTTCATTCAAGTAATTCCCTTTATGAATTGAAATGTATTCATTGTAATGAGGTGGAATTGTTCTCATGGTTCTCTTCACAATATTTCTATCATTGATATCCTCACGAGGGCCACATATGAAGTCAGCACTAATATTTAGCTGATTGAAAAAGTCATCCATCATCAAACATGGACTCATTCTAAAGTGTTATTATTTTTCTGATAAAAACAATAACTTGTGCTCATGAATCATGGAATATCATTTACACATATTAAGAAGGTTACCACCATAACAAGAGATGGTTTAATATAAGTTAACTTTGTGTAGATAAGATTATACATATAAATTATTATTGAATTAATTACCATTCCATCTACATATAATTATTAATGACCATTCAGGGATAAATATCGACTGACCATTCCCATAGAAATATGTACAGAGAATTTAGATCAACATCCATTCACAATGTTCTGGAATAGGGTGGCAGATGAATCTTCCATTGTTGAATAATATTACTGTCAAATATTAGAATTCCATTGTGGTCGTAAACTTTCCTGATACCATAATATATATATATATAAAGATATACAAAAAATAAACCCTTTTAAACCATTTATTTGTCCTTTATCAAAAATATATACATTAAGAGGGGTTTGAAACATGTTATTGATGTATGATACAAATTTCTCAATATTACACAATCAACTTGAATAAAACTCTAATATTTGTTTTATTTCTCACTTGAGAGGATATTGAACTAAAGGAAACATATTATTTTAAATATTATAGATCCACTATTCCATGTCCATGGTGCATGAAAAACAATTTCCATATGCACCAAGAATAATAAAAACATTTGAATTCTTTGTTTTACACATATGAAATGGTCTCATAGAACATCTGTATTCACTACCATGGTCAATTAGAAAGATCACTTATTACAAGCATAAGGGATGTCATTGGTCATTATAATTCATCATTCCTCATCAAAAATTGTTGATAAAAATGTTTTCAAAAGCTGGTCACTATTATCTATCAGAATTGATTCATTCATCTTCTAAGATATTTGAAATCCTAGATCACCCTCTTCTTCAAAATATCTAATCGGTAATAGATCTTGGAATCCCTCATACAATATATATAAATATAGAATATCACATCTCTCTTCCTCTACTATTTTCTATGCACCTACTAGACATAGTTCGAATTATAATATGTTTACCCATATTCATAATGTATATATCTAAATTCCATTTTATTCATGAAATTAAATTTATCAAAAATTTACTACAAACAACTCATTATTTAAAAATTAGAATATCTATGAAATCCAATAGTTGGGAGTTTTTTTTCATCATATTTGTTGAATCAAATTAAGAAAAAAGTTTGACCTCTTTGAGGAGAAAACATATCTTTCATCTTCAAAATAATATGATACATGATCATACCCTCCTCCTATTAATTGATTTGCATTGTTATAATTTATTCAAACAATAACATTCAACATGGTCATAGAAACACTCCCTTTGGATCATAATTAAATTTAAAAATAGCCACTAATAACTCCATTCATATAGTGTGGCACTTCATATATCAAATTTGGATTCTCATTCCACCAAAACATACTCCATGGCTGTAACACCCCAAGATTTCATAGTATTTTTTTTCTTTAATGTAATTCAATAACTTGCACTACATGCAACACTGAGTTCAAGCACCCAAAGACTTACCAAAAGAGCCGTTCAAAATTGGTTATGAATATTATTAACAACATTTTGAACTTTATATAATACTTATAATTTTAGAATTCATATTATTAGTTTCTTATACATAATGAAAAAAAACAAATTCATTTTTTTAGTTGAAAGAAGTATTTTTTAAAAATGCAATTTTAACGCCTTTTTATGGAGAACCATTTTTAAATCCAATATTTGAAACTATTATATATTCAATTTGACAAAATAAACTTCTTATTTATAATAGGTATATAATAATTTAGTTTCAATTAATATTTGGTGTTTTTCTAATAACATTCTAATTTTAGGTTGATAGTGAAAATTAATTAATTTTAACTGAAAATAACCTTTTTTAATTAAAATATATTCTAGTTTTAAATTACAGATTTTAATGGTTTGGAAGTATAAATAGATTATATTTTTACCATTTAATCGAATTCTATTCATTCAAAATAATTTCACATTTAAATTAAACATAAACAAGTATCAATCTTATGTTTTTTATTCTTTCTTAAAAAATGATTTTTGGTTTTGACAATGGAAGTTAATTTTAAATTAATAAATGAAACTTATATGTTTTGAATTTGATAAAATTGACTTGATTTTTTAATTCTGAATATCAAAATTAGCTTTGGGTGGATTTTTTTATTTTTCTGAAAACATTAAATTTTTGATAAATAGTGAAAAACACTGAGTTATTGGTTAAAGCCAACTTCTTATTTATTTAATTATTAAATTTTTATAATTTATTTTTTGTAAAAATAGATACATAATAACTATATATATTCAATATAATTCATTGGATTCATTTTTTAATATGTTTAGATATATAAAAATTATATTGAACTTTTTACCGTCTTTTACCCACCTCCTAGGAGAATTTATAAATTTGCATAAAACATAATTTTACCATTTTTTGAGTTAAATTTCAAAAATCCGAGAGAAAAAGTCAACCTGAGTAATTAAAATTTGGTTCAATAAGATGAAAATAAGTTTTGCTGAATATTAATTTTTTACTTTTATTTACCGTAGTTAAAGGTAAATATGGTAATTCAAGGTAAAAAAATATTATAATAATACCAAATTAACTTAACACTTTTCGTAACCTTATTGGAAGACTCATGGAAGACCAATGGCATCCTTGGGTCGATTTGGGGACCCCATGGAGCCACTTATGAATGATAATTACACTTTTTTTTGATTAACATAAAGTAAATTCTAAAATGACATAAACAAATATCATTTAGTAAATCAATTATTACATGGGGTTAAATAGGTCATACATTCGTCTATAAATATTCATTGGAAAGATAAATATATTTCCTACATTATTGTATTATTTTATAATTTTGAGACATCAAACAAATTAGATTATTTATGACAAAATAATGATGAAGTATTTTACTCATTAATAAATTATTTAAATAAATAAGATTATAAATATTAAAACTATATTCAAAACCAGTCCAATTATTATTATATGAAATTATTTAGACTACGAGTCATCTTATCCACTATATTTATTAGTTTTGGACTATTATAAACCTAATATCACTACATAATAAAATAGTATGTTCAAACTTTCATAAAGAGCCCCTCCTCCCCCTCATAAAAGGACACCACTTTTAACCCATTCCACACACCTCTCAAGCCCCTTATATCATCCAACACATGCCCAAATAATCTCTCAAGATCCATATCTTATACATAGAAGCCTTCCCATAGATAGATGTTACATTAAAAATTCTTTTTGATTCAAACCAAAAGAAGTTTCCCAAATTAAAGGTAACAAATTCTCTTAAATTATTTTCTTTTATTTTGTTTTATTTTACTTCTCCAACCCCCATAAACTCATTTTATTTATTTATTTTATGAAAAAACAAATATACTATATATACTAGGTTGTTTTTATGAGAATGATTTGAACTACACTTACACACACATCCATCTAATGGGTGAAGAACATAGTGTTTTTGTGGTTGGAAAACTAACGCCTCACAAAATGATGATTGTTCGATTATCACCTAACGCCTCCCATGGTGGACATTAAGATGAAACTTTATTTATATATGATATATATATTATGTTTATTTTCTCTTTTTCCTTCCGTATTTTCCATTTATATCATACCTGTATGGTTTCTGTTATTGGTAAAACATGATAATTTATTTTAGGAAGGGCAGACTACCGCCCACTCAAAGTGATATGACTCGTTAATGAATATTGTGGGATATATAAAGTATGGATTTAATGATATTATATATGATATTATACTGGAATTATAGTATACCTAGGTAACAGTATGTTTTAATTTCATTAAAATACAAAATATAACTGAAAGTAGCCTTCATACGTACGTACGGCTTACTGTCTCAATGAATGGTGCATTTCATTTATTATCTCCAAATATTATGTACTGTTATAAATAAAAATATATACTGGTAATATATGATATATATGAAATCTAAATGTGTAATATAATTCTATAGATAATGGAATTTTGACAACGTTGACAATTTATAATTATAACAAGTTCATTTTGGACTCAATGCCCGAACATCGACAAGATGTCCGATATGAACTCAAATAATTAAATAATTGTTATACCAAGGTATTAATTGATATAAAAGAAATAATAAACACGAAAATATTCTTATGTAAGTAGAAGTTAACTGATGTTTATTATTCATAAAGAATAAGGAACATACGAGTGAGTCAAGTCGGACATGTGGTAATGGGTTTCTTATATCACTTTTAATTACGTTATATTTCCATAGTTCACTACTTATTTATTGCATGTGGGGTATAGTGTACTGAAATTTGAAATATATCATCATGATTATATTTATTTTCATGATATTTTGTGATTCATTCGGTGGTTATTGACTGTTTTTATACGACTTGATTGATTACAACAAGGAAACGGTTAATTTCATAATCTCTTAAGTATCCGTGGTTGTTTTTACGTAAGTATCTACCGAGACCTCTTTATCATCAACATCCTTGTTTTCATAAAAATGTATTAAATAAAAATTAATATTTACTAGAAAATGGGTTAAATTCATTTATACCCTTATTTGAACGTATATGTTTTCAATGGAATTTTTCACTCATTTTCCAAATAAGGTACATTACTACCTTTTCGACAAAACTAAGGTAAGAATGTCTTTTTTTAACTTATACTATGGGTGTGGTTATTCTTCACCATTATAATATCATTGAAGCTTACCTTACAATATTATAAGAATATTTTCAATATAAATTCTTTCTTTATAATTATGTGACTCTTAACTGATTTCAAAATTGAAAGTGATATTTCTCTCAAATAGTTTTGATTTAATCTATGTCAACATACTTTGATAAATTTTACACTTGGTTGAAGTTAATTTATTATTATACAAATCTACAATATTTTATTTAAGCTTTTTTGATATTTTTGACTATGGATGGGTTATTTTTATTCCATTCATGGTGTATGGTTAAATTATTGACATTTCATATTCTAGTTTTAATGCAAATGTTTATGTTATATTTAAACATTTTCTTATGATGATGTATTGGACTTGTATGTTCCAGGTTGGGGACCAATAAAAGTAAGCCCTCCGGGTTGGGGTCTAGTTATAGCCAACCCTCCAGGTTGGAGTCCGGTTAAAGAGGCTCTCTCGGTTGGAGTTCGGTTACAGAGGCTCTCCGGGTTTGAGTCCGGTTAAAGAGGCTCTCCGGGTTAGAGTCCAGTTATAGAGGCTCTCCGAGTTGGGGTCTGCTTACAGTTAGCCCCTAGGTCTTGGCATGAGGCCTTGACATAGAATTTTAATGTATGATACTAAACATTCCCTCATTATGAAATTAGTTTTTACATGTGATTATTCGACTAGTAGAATATCGATGGGCATGTTTATATGGTAATGTTTGATTTATTTTTTGCTATATTTTGTTCATGTTTATGTTTAAAAGGCTATTGTTTTTATTACACGTATTGCCTTAAAAGTTTATAGATTCGGCTTAATTATTTATGCTTACTGAGCACTTGAGCTCACCCCTTCTTATGATTAATTTTCATTGGATATGAAAAAGATAGTTATGAGTGACTTCCAGGCATATTCTAGGAGGATTGGACATTTCTAATGGAATAAATTACTATTGTTTTTCTTTTCATGTTTTAATGTTGAACATCATATATGTAATCTATTTTCCAAAACATCTAAACAGATCAGTCCTTCGAGACTTGATATCTTGTAATCATGACAATGTTATATAATAATACACAAAATCTAGGTAAATGGGGTTCGGTCGTTACAGTTGGTATTAGAGTAATTTTAGCAACAACCTTAGAAATTGATTTAGATAAACTCATATTTGAAAAAATTACCCTATGATAAACATTGAGGATTAGTATAGAAGAAATTCCTATAATTTTGGTACTATAGAGATTTTATGAGTTTTTCAAGAAAATACAACCCTATATGGATACGAGTATGTAGAGGCGGCTATAGAACAAATGTACCTAGTCTTAAAACCCAAAAAACACCACTTTGCGCAAGACTCGAATGGGAACTAGTGCACGACAATGGGCCTTACTTCACCCTTGGTTACCACACTCCCTAGGGATATGCATAGGAAAAATCACATTTTCATTACATTCCATTATGAAGGATTTAGGAGTAAATACGTCCTTAAAGAAATTTTTTGTGATTATGGAATATATCCATAAACTGTTCAATTTATGATAGGTATTTTACAAGTTTGGAATTAAGAATTTTTACTCATAAACTGACCTAGTGTATTCCATTGTTTAGAAATATATCCTAGTAGAAGGAATGAGACATCCAGCAATACGTATGATCCAAAATTAAGTAGGATCATATCTTTCATGGTATTAAGCCAATATATAGATGTTAAATAGTCTCCCATGTACTCTCAACATATAAAAAATAGTATCACATGTTAATAATATAAGTAATCAATTCTTTGAGTCTTATGGAATTGAAGGGAAGTAAGAGAAGAAAAGGAAGTTCGAAATAATGATGGATAAAGGGAAGAAGGGAAAGAAGGATTTTCCCATATGTGATAACTATGGAAAGAATCACCTTGGTAAATGTTTGAAGGGATTGAGAGTTTGTTATAAGTGTAGAGAAAAAGGACACCATGTATGTGATTTCAAGGGTTAGAAAATTGTTTCAAATAAACAATGCATCATCTACAATGAGTTGAGACTCTATGTGAATCAATGTCCAAATCATCAGAGTATACCTCAAATGATGCTATTGGATAATAATAATGTTATGATACTACCATAGATGAAGAGGAATGACTAGTGTTAAAATGTTGTAATTAATGAATTATTTCATTTAAGTGTTGCATCAACGATATACTGCATATATGAATTATTTAAATAAATAAGGATTGTACTGCAGTACTATTTCATTAAGGATTTGAGAATTGTATGGTACCACGTAAAGTGAAACAGATTCTGGTTAACCATTTTGGAAAATGCATGGTTGATGGATTGGTAAACCATAATATGGTCATAATACTAAGGTAGTGATTTTGGAATAATATATGATTCACTTGAATAAATTTTATTGGATATTCTTGACTACCCTGAAACTGATTAATGGTTTTTTTATTCCATCATTATTGGAATATTGAAATTTTTTTGATATAAGTAATATATATTCTATTCTAAAATGAATAAGGGAGAATCAATGTAATCAATATGTTTTTATGGTAATTCATGGTGTTAGAGTGTTTGAAAAGAATACATGCTGAATGTATTCACATGTTGTGACATGGAAAAACAGTTCTTTATAATGTTTAACTTTCTTATAAATTTTCGACCGAGACATTGGAAAAGAGTATTTTGTATATGTCTAATGGCTTTAAATGATTATGTTTGACATTGGACACTGTTGTTAAGGTTAAATCATTTCTTGATATTATTTTTTGGATTTTCATAAAAAGGACAACCTGAAGGTCAGATGAGAACTTTCATGAACAAGCCCACATACCGTGGTAACTTGATAAGCGAGCCGGTCCTGACATAGCCTGAAGGGGGTTCCCGATCCCCATGGGTCAGCGACTAGCACCTGAAATCACACAACATGCAGGATGGAATGAGTTTTCCACAAGAATATGGAAGGAAAAGAAACTCCACCGGGAGTAAAGTACCAAAATACAAAGAGGAATAAAAGCCCAATGTACTGCAACCCAAGTACTAAAGTAGGGAAAAATATCCCCAAGGTCCCTAAGGACACAACTCACCAAAACCAAAGATCAACAGCGGGATATGCCTCCAAGAGGTCCCTTCCCTTTGCTCGATCCTGGAAGAAGAAAGTCTACAAACACCTGAAGGAAAAAGTAGGGTAAAAGAACAAGCCCTGTTTGATACCATCAAAAATTCCGTAACGGATTCCAAATATATATTTTCTAATGAAAACCTTCCAATTTTCCAATAAACATGCTTCCCAATTCAAATCACATTTTAAAAAAAACAAGCTGTACATTTTCAAATGATGGAAAATTACTTTAAGAAACGGTTTTACAATTATTGAATATTTCTAAAACAATCGCTTAATAAAAAAAATTATATAAAAAATTTTATTTAAATTTAGCTGGCATGAAAGGCAGTTCCAAAGCATTGGCATACATTTATATGTGAAATATAAACAAACAAGCGAGCAACATGGTCATCTGCCAAAAGGTATGATAATATTAACTTGTTATAGGATTCTGCACTCGCTATGTGAACTTGGAAAAATGTGTATACACATTTCCCTATGACACTGGCCAAAGGAGACTCGTCACTGACCCATTGGGGATGTGACCCGCCACAAGTATGTTTTAGAACGTTGTCATAGGGTAGAGTGTATCCAAATAACTCACTAACTACCTAAGTCTTTCATGCGCTCTTACGTGATGGGTTAACTATTTTAAGAATACATAAAAATATGATCAATCCCATTCTTCCAATTCAAAATTTCCAATTTATTTCCATTTAAAACCATAACTTGTTTTATTCAAAAACATGCCTTTTCACAAGATTAAGACCTATGAGAATCTATCAAATCATTTTAAGCCATTTTCATAAGTTTGAAATCCATTCAAACCCAATTCCATAATTACACATTTCATTTCCACAATTAAATTAAACAATTTAATTGAAACAATTTCCATCAAATCCACAATTTAAATTAAATAGTTTAAATCGACCAATTTTCCACAAACACACCTAATTCAATGGAATTAGGGTTTTCCTAAATTTCAATGCCAAAACCATTTCAAATATCTCAATTGAATGGAATCGAGTTTTTATCAATTTAATTGAAATAAACTAGACTAATTTAATTTAAACCAATAATTGAAATAAATTAAGAAAATAAATTGATAATAAATTTTACAAGATGGGACAAAACCACATCCCTCGAAGGTTTTGACCAAAACCACGGCGGTCGATAGTGATCAAGAAAACCGAGTTTCTTTTTCAAGAACTCACCCTAGATCACTTCTCCGAGAAAGATCAAGACCAATAATCATCCAAATTGGTACCACACACTTTGATTTTCCAAAAACGGGTGTCGATCCAAGAAACTGATAGAACAAGAGAAGTAGATATATGTAGATCTAAGAAACCAATAAAGAAAGATGAAGAACGATCACATAAATTAAGAATCTGACGTTGATTCACCAAGAGTAGCCTTTGGATCACCTCTGGAATAATGAGAGAACCTTTTCTGACCTTAGGAGAAGACAAATCCATAGTAAGAGCCGCTTAGGAGGACAAACGAGGCACATAGATGAAAAACCGAGGGAGATCCAAAATTTAAGGATCTCATTTAAGTGGCTGCATGGTTAGTTCGCATAGTTTGACAAACCAACCGCTAGCTATGCGTCAGCTACTACCTTAGAAACCCTTCACACATGGTTTGGACCCACGGTTAGACAAATCGTGCGCCACCCGTGTGGAAGCTGCTACATCAACCTCCCTTCTCGCACGGTTTGGCTGCATGGTTTGACAAACCATGTGCCACCCATGTAAAACCCAAAGTCCCTTAGTTTTCCTTAAATGTTCACCCAAACACACCCAAGACTTTACTTTAAAACAGAGGTACATAGAAACATCAATAGGTACCTGAAAACGTAACGTGATTTTCCAACCTCCCCACCATAAGATCTTTTTGTCCCCAAAAAGCCTATGAAGAAGCCTCCACGTCAAAAAGATGAGGACACTACTATCTCATAAGTTCCTCCCTTTCCAACGTCTCATTAGAATCAGAACCATGCTACCATAGCACACGGACCAGGGGTATCATTTTCCCACGATATACCTTGGTATCAATTTCAACAACCCTGACTGGTCATTCAGTAATAGATAAATCTGGTTCAGTCAGAAGATCACTCCACCTCACAACATGATATGGATTAGAGAGATACATTCGGAGCTACGATACATGGAACACATTATGTAACGACTTCAGTTGTGGTGGTAGATAGAGATGGTAAGCAACATTCCCTACAAGTCCAATAACCTCAAAATGTCCGACAAAACGAGGAGCAAGGTTCCCTTGCCTCCCAAGTAGTCGATGAACTAAATGGGGTGAAACTTTCACGAACACCTGGTCATCAATAGATAACACTAAAGGTTTACGGTGTTGATCAACATAAGACTTGTACCGACTCTGTGCTATCAACATTCTCTGACGAATTAATTGGGTCATAGTTTTCGTCGCTTGGACAAAACTCGGTCCTACCAAAGAATATTCGCCAATCACTGACCAACAGAATTTGGATTTACAAGGAAATCTATACAAAGCCTCAAAAGGAGCCATTTTGATCGCAGACTGATTACTATTGTTATAAGAAAACTCAACTATCCCCAAATGATCATCATAAGACCCACCAAAGTCGAGAACCCATGCGTGGAGCATATCCTCCAGGATCTGAATTGCTCTCTCTGTCTGGCCATCTGACTATGGATTGTAGGTCGTGCTCAAACGAACCTGAGATCCCAGTGCCTCCTAAAGGACTCTCCAAAAGAGATAAGTAAACCGTGGATCCCTATCAGATACTATAGCATACGGAACTCCACGAAAATGAACAACTTATTTCACATAAATATTTCCCAAATCCTCAACTTTGGTTGTATCTCGAAAAGGTACAATGTGAGCCGACATGGTAGCCTATGAATCACAACCCATATCGCATTCTTCTTCCTCTGGGTTTCAGGTAACCCAACCAAAAATTCCATATATATTTCACCCCACTTCCATATAGGGACTGGAAGTGGTTTTAGAAAACCCAAGGGTTTTTGGTGCTCGTCTTTCACCTTCTAGCATGTATAGCATCGAGATACAAACTTAGCAGTGTCTCGTCTCATACATGGCCACCAAAACTATCACCGTATGTCATATAACATCTTTGTGGATCCTGGGTGTACAACCCACTGAGAGTTATGGCAACCCCCCCCCCATCACATTCATCATTGTCGCTAATGGCACAACATAATGGTTTCAATAACATAGAACACCCCTTTTGGAAAATAACCACAGAGTGTCATTCTCCCCACCATAAATAGAGTCCCTAATTCTATGGAATTCATCATCACGTAGTTGTTCCTAAAGAATTAACTTGAGGAGTGCAAAATTCAACTGAACACTGGATAAAGAAACTTCATTCCCCTTCCACTGAACTCCAATATGCAACTGAGCAAAAAGATCCATAAAACTCCACACTTCATAAGATTCATTCACAGCCTGTGATGTAATCTTCCTGATTAACTCATCTGCAACTACATTCCCTTTCCCCCAGGGTATATGCAATGTCAAAGTTGAAATATTGCAGGTACTCCACCCAATGCCTTTGGAGAAGATTCAAATATTTTTTAAAGAAGATATAACTCAAGCTCTTGTGGTCTGAATATATAGTAAACCATTCTTCATAAAGGTAATGTCTCCAACACTTAAGTGTGTGCATTACAGCTGCATGTTCAAGGTCATGGGTTTTATAGTTCTTCTCATGAGGCTTTATCTGATGAGACCCATAGGCAACAACATGATTACCAAGCATGAGTACACATCCCAATCCTAAACTCGATTCATCACAGAAGACCACACAACATATCCCAGCCACCGGAAGAGTTAACACCAGTGCATTGGTTAAGAGATTCTTTAGCTCAACAAAAGAGCTCTGAAATTTATCGTTCCAGGAAATCTTCAATCCATTTTGAGTCAGAGTAGTCATTGGAGAAGCTAACATTGAGAAGTATTTAAAAAACTGGTGATAATAATCCTGCTATGACCAAAAAGCTACGAATCTCAAAAAAATTTCGTGGTTGTTCTCAAGTCATAACAGCCTTCACCCTTTTAGGATCAAATGATATTCCTTGTTCTAACAGAAAATGTCCCAATAATTTCAATTCCCGAATCTATAAATCACACATTGAAATCTTGGCATAAAGTCAGTGATTCTTTAGAAGACTCAGAACTATTCTCAGATGATGCACATGATCCTCCTCAGACCTGGAGTAGACAACAATTTCATCCACAAATACTACCATGAATGTATCTTTATACTCACGATAAACCCCGTTCGTCAAATCCATGAAACGTGAAGGAGAATTTGTTAGGATGAAGGGAATAAAAAGGTACACATAATGGCCATACCTACTCTGAAAAGCAGCCTTATGAATGTTAGATTCTTTATCCTCAACTTTTGGTAACCAGATCGAATATAAATTTTTGAAAACCACTTTTCCCCTTTCAATTGATCAATCAAATCATCAATTTGTGGTAATAGATATTTTTTTTATCATATCTTGATTGATCTTTCTATAATCAACAAATAAGTGAAGAGAACCATTATCCTTCATGGTGAAGTGAACAGGTGCTGCCCAAGGTGACACACGCGGGCATATAAAACCATTCTCAAGAAGATCGTCTAACTGAGACTTCATTTATTTTAGTTCAGTTGTAGCCATTCAATAAGAGGGAATAGAAACTGGGTGAGTACCAGGAATGAAGTCAATAGAAAAATCCACATCCCATAGTGGTGGAAAACCAGTGAAGTTTGAAGGAAACATGTCGGGAAACTAAGCGATGACTGGAGGAAGATCACCACACATTGAATCTCTCTACATATCAAAATAAAACACTGATATAACATTCCCCAATTCTGGATAAGAGGGTCCGGATATGCTTAACCTTGGGTCCCATTCTCCTCGAAAATCAAGGGGCACACTACTGGGTGTAGTAAGGTAACCCCGTCGAAGATATCAATCGATCTGGGATTTATTTGCAATGAGCCAATCAATCACAAAAATGACATCAAAGGATTTCATTACAAGAACCAAGAAACTCCCAGCATGATCAACATCTGATAGAGAGAAGACACAAGAAGGACTACAGAGACCATTCTCTCTCGTTATATCATTGGGTTTAGTAATATCCATCGCACAAGATAAAGGTTCCATAGGTAGATTAAGCAGATTATCAAAACAGGTTCAAATAAAACAGTGAGATGCACCAGTATCAAAAAGCGTTGTGAGTAAATATGAATCTAAGGTAATGGTACCTCTCAAAGATGAAGGAACTATATCAGGTACCTCTGGCGACTCTTCCACTGTGAGAAGAAGCTTCGTTCTGGATTCCTATGGCTGGAACCCTTTTTTACGTGAAGAATTTGATGGCCCCACAGTTTCTGGAGGTGATGATGATCATGTTCCACCACGTGGAGTAGAGAAGTGATTGCAGAATCTCTGTAAGTTCCCTAAACATCCACATGAGCTACAGTTATTGGGTGCCTCAGTTAAAACCCTCTTAAATGTCCTAGCTTCCCACTTTTATGGCAAGTCAAAGAATCCCCTCCTGGTGCTACCAGAGGTCTAGGATGACTTTGCTGTCGAGAACTACCATGGGAAAAGTCACACATCTCTTTTTCTTTAAAAGAACCCACACTACCACTGTGAGGGAAAAGAACCTCCTTCATCCCTGACTTTCCTGCCAAGTCCATCTCAACCATCATCGCCCTATCTAGCACATCAGCATAAGTGGGTAGCTTTAGTAGGATAAACTATGATCGAATATCTGATCAAATTCCCAACTCGAATCGTCGAGCCTTCATCCTCTAATTAGATACAATCTCAGGAGAAAACTGTACAAGCTCAAGAAATCAATTTTAGTACTCAGTTACTGATTTGTTGGCCTGATCAAGCTTTAAAAACTCCACATCCTTGGCCAACACCGTTAATTCTGGATAGAACTATTTAGTGAAAAGAACCCTAAAGTCTTTTCACTCCTAACCCTCTTGTTTCCTAGCTATCAACATTGTGTCCCACCATCTCCTACTTTGTCCCTATAGTATGATGGTGGCACACTTCACCTTGATCACATCAGGTGTCTCCAAGAACCCAAATAGATGTTAAATCTTACACACCCATTCCTTATCATGTCAAGGGCCAGTGGAGCCTTTGAAAACTGGTGGCTTCTGGCGTAGGAACTCTTGGAAACGACTTCGGAGAATATCACTATGAAGATCTATAGCCAGAGTCTGAATAGGAAGTAGAGGGGTTGTCTGTCATAGATCGTGGACCGTGTGAACAATCACCTCAACCAGACTCGGATCCATAGTAGGACTCGCTTACTGAGATTCAACAGTAGCTTATTTTTGGATCCTATTCTCACGTCTTCTCAGAGGCATGTTGCTACATAACACAAAAAACATTTGATTAACACTCAAACAGAGTAATAAGGAAAAATATTCTTAATAGAAGGGATTAACAAGATTTGGATTCCACTCTATCCAAATAAGAACAGGGAAAATACAAGAACTAATCCACAAGTCGTTTTTCCCAAACCAACCCTGGTGACTTAAGGTTCATTGTGGTAAGAGCGGGCAAGGGACTCAATCACAACTACCTCCCATGTCCCGACAAGATTACTCAAATGCATACTGTCATCAAGGCAAGATGATTAACCTGGCCTTTGATACCACTTTGTCACAAACTAGCCCGGGTACCCTGGTAACCTAATAACTGAGCTGGCCCTCACATAGCCCTAAGGGTGTTCCCGATCCCCATGGGTTGGCGACTAACACCTGACATAACACAACATTCAAGTGGGAACAAATTTTCCTCAAGAATATGGAAGAAAATGAAACAAGACAGTATGCAAACAAATGAAACTCCACAGGGAGTAAAGTACAAGAATAAAAAGAGGCATAAAATCCCAATTTACTACAACCCAAGTACTAAAAATGGGAAAAAACAGCCCCATGTTCCCTAAGGACACAACTCACCAAAACCAAAGATCAACAGCTAGATACGCCTCCAAGAGGTCCCTTCCCTTTGCTCGATCCTAGATGAAGAAAGTCCACAAACACCTGAAGGAAAAAGTAGGGTTTGAGCCAAAGCCCTATAGGATACCACCAAAGATTCTGTAACGGATGATAAATATAGATTTTCCAAATAAAAGATTCCAATTTTCAAATATACAGATATGGAAATTCAATGCACATTTTTAACAAAACATGATGTAAAATTTTAAATGATGTAAAATATCTTTAAGAAACATATTTACAATGACGGAATATTTCTAAAATATTGGCTTAAGTAAAACATTTATTTTAAACATTTTATATAAATTCAGGAGGCAAGAAAGGAAGTTCAAAAGCATTCGCATACATTTACAACTCAAATATAAACAAACAAGCGAGCAACATGGACATCTGCCAAAAATTACTATAGTATTAAACGGTTATAGGATTCGACACTCTTAATGTGAATGCATAAAAATGTGTATACACACGTCCCTATGACACTGGCCAAAGCAGACTCATCACTAACCCATCGGGGATGTGACCCGCCGCAATTATGTTTTAGAACATTGTCATAGAATAGAGTATATACAAATAACTAACTAAATAACTAAGACTTGCATGCGCTCTTACATGATGGGTGAACTATTAAAAGAATAATTAAAAATACGATCAATCCCATTCTTTCATTTTAAAAGTGACAATTTCTTTCCATTTAAAACCAAAATAGGTTTTATTTAAAAAATCCCTTTTCAAAAGATAAAAAGCAATGAGAATATATAAAATCATTTTAAGCCTTTTTCATACGTTTTAAATCCATTAAAAACCAATTCCATCACTACACATTTCATTTACACAATTTAATTTAACAATTTAATTGAAAACATTTCTTTAAAATCCAAAATTTAAATTAAACAATTTAAATCGGCCAATTTTTCATATACACACCCAATTCAATGGAACTTGTGTTTTCCCAAATTTCTATGCCAAAACCATTTCAAATATCTCAATTCAATGGAATCGTGATTTTATAAATTTAATTGAAAGAAACTCGAGAAATTGAATTTAAATCAATAATTGAATTAAATTAAGAAAATACATTTATAATAAATTTGGAATGTCGGGATGGAACCACCTACCTTGACGGTTTTGACCAAAACCACCATGGTCGAGAATGCTCAAGAAAACTGGGTTTCTTTTACAAGAACCCACCCTAGATCTTTTCTCCTAAAAAGATCAAGACCAATACTCCTTAAATTTTGTACCACACGCTTAGATCTACCCACAACGGGCGTGGATCCATGAAACCAAGAGAAGAAGAGAAGTAGATACAAGTAAATCTATGAAACCAATCAAGAACGATGAAGAACGATCACAGAACTCAAGAATTCGGCATAAATTCACCAAGCGGAGCCTTTGGATTGACTCTGGAATGATGGGAGGACCTTATCTGACCATAAGAGGAGACAAATCCGGATTTAGAGCCACATTTAAGGACAAATGAGGCACTTAGAGGGAAAAAAGAGTGAGATCCACAATTTGAGGATCCCATTTATGTGGCCTCACGGTTAGATCGCACGGTTTGAAAAACCGTGCGCTAGTCATGCGTCAACTACTCCCTCGGCCGCCCTTCAGGTACGGTTTGACGCACTGTTAGAAAACGCATGTGCCGCCCATGCGGAAGCTACTGCCCCAACCTCCCTTCTCACAAGGTTTGGCTGCACGGTTTGACAAACTGTGCATCATCTGTGCATAACACAATGAACCATAGTTTTCCTGTAAAAGTTCACCCAAACGCACCCCAATTATTTACTTCAAAACAGAGGTACTGAGAAACATCAAAAGATACCTGAAAACGTAACGTGATGTTACAATAACCGATCGCGTCCGGCAATTCATCAAAACTTGAACCCGCAATCGAAGGGCAAGAAGGGTGGATCATCTACCACTGGCATAAGTGATGTCCTGGTTTGTATAATGTTGTTGTTTTAAATAGTCTTACAAATGAATTATAAATTTATTATTTTTGGAACCCTATACGGTTAGGATAAATAGAATATTTTTTAATTCTATTATATTTTCAGTGAAGGATGATTTTTTGGTAGGAATAATTTGATGGATGAAACTATACTTATCAATTTTTTTTCTTCTCTTATTCAATGATTAAATTAATTCATAAACATTAGGTTACGGATCAAAAAACTAAAAATGTGTTATCCAAATAAATTATTTTTTATTGAACCGATGATATTTTAAATCATAATATATTGATGGCTTTGAGGCCCTCAATTAAACAATTGTTTGTGACTGATGACCTCAATCACTCCCTATAAATATTTATATTTTCCGTCAAATTATGTGTCTTTAATTTCCAAAAAATTTCTCCTATTCAAGATCATAATTTTGTGGTGACTTTTTTGTTCCCATTTTCCTCTTATTAAGACTAAATTTTATTAACCCAATTTTCGATGTGGGTTTTCCCCCAAAGGAATTTTCTGTTTTAATCCTTTTATTTTTGGCGAATAATTTCAAATTGTGAGAACATAATTTACCAAAGGGGGGAAGAATGTAACACCCCAATATTTAATTTTACGTTATTTCTTTAATTTAATTCAATAACTTTCACTGCACACAACACCGACTTCGAGCGCACCATGACATATCAAAATAGACATTAAAAAATGGATATGAATAGTATTAACTAAATTTTGAACATTATACAATCCTTAAAATTTTAGAATCCATATAATGAGTTTCTTAGACATAATGATAAAAAATCAATTTTTTCAGATAAGAGAAGTATTTTTTTAATGCAATTTTACCGTCTTTTAATGGAAACCCATTTTTAAATCGAATATTTTAATCATTTATATATTAAATTTGAGAAAAAAACTTCTTCTTTATAATCTAGGTATAATAATTTAGTTTCCATAAATTTTTGGTGTTTTTCTGATAACTTTCATATTTGGTGAATAGTGAAAAATACTATATTTTTACTAAAAATATTTTTTTAATCAAAATAATTTGTAATGATAAATTATACATTTTAAAGGATTTTAATTATAAATAGCTTATATTTTTTCCAATTAATCCAATGTTATTCATTGGAAATAATTTCACTTTGAAATTGGACATAAATAATTATCAATATTTTGATATCTATTATTTCTTAAAAACACTCTTTTCTCTTTTGACAACGAGAATCATTTTTAAATTTATAAATTCAACTTATATGTTTTTATTTTGGTAAAATATACTTCATTTTTGAATTCAGAATATCAAAATTAGCTTAGGGTGAAATTTTGGTATTTTTCTAAAAAAATTCAATTTTTAATGAATAGTGAAAAACTCAAAGTTATTGGTTAAAGCCGACTTTTTATTAAAATAATTATTTATTTTATTTAAATTTATTATAGGTCGAAATAGATACATAATACCTATATAAGTTCGTTATAATTCATTTGAGTCATTTTATAATATGATTAGATATATAAAAATTTTATTGAACTTGTTGCCGTCTTTTACCCACCTCCAATGAGAATCTGTAAATTTTCATAAAACATAATTTTACCATTTCTGAGAGTTTAATTTCAAAAATATGAGAGACATGGTTAACCTTGGTATGTAAAATGTGGTTCAATAAGGTGAAAATAATTTTTGGTGAATGGTAACTTTTGACTTTTTATTTACCGCGGTTAAAGGTAAATAGGGTAATTCAAGGTAAAATGAATATTATAATAATACAAAATTACCTTAAAACTTGTCTTAGCCTTATTGGATGAGTATTGGCCGACAAAGTGAATCCTTGGGTGGATTTTGGGACCCCATGGATCCACATATGAATGATAATGACACTTTATTTTAATTAATATAAAGTAATGGAAAAAATGACAAAAACAAATATCTTTCAGTAAAAATTTTTTTTACAATGGTTATATAAGTCATATTTTATACTATAAATATTCATTGGAAAGATAATACTATTTCCAAAATTATATTATTTTAAATAATTTTTATATATCAAATAAATTATATTATTTATGACACAATAATGATGTAGTATTTACCACATTAATAAATGATTTAAATAAATAAGATTATTAATATTAAAACTATATCCAAAACCTTTCCAATTTTTATTGGATGATTTTATTTAGACCATGAGAAATATTCTCATTTACTTTAATTAGTTTTGGACTATTAGAAACCGAATATCACTATATAATAAAATAACATTTTCACACTTTCCTAAAGAGCCCCTCCTCACCCTTATAAAAGGACACCACTTCTATCCCATTCCACACACCTCTCAAGCCAATTGGAACGTCCAAAACCTACCGAAATAAGCTTTCAAGATCCCTATCTTATACCTAGATGCCTTAACTTAGACATAAGTCACTTTAAAACGACCTTTTGGTTCAAACCAAAAGTGGTTTCCCAAATTATTGGTAACAGTTTCTCTTAAATTATTTTCTTTTATTTTGTTTTATTTTACTTCTCCAACACCACTAAACTCATTTTATTCATTTATTTTATGACAAAAATAGTATCCTCAATTTACAAGGATGTTGTTATGAGAAGTATTCGAACTTCACTTACACACACATCAATCTAATGGGTGAAGAACATACTGTTTCTGTGGTTGGAAAAATAACTCCTCACGAAATGATGATTGTTCGATTATCTCCTACCACCTCTCATGGTGGCCCATAAGATGGAACATTATTTATATATGATATATATATTCTGTTTATTTTTTCTTTTTTTCTTCTTTATTTTCCATTTATATCATTCCTTTATGGTTTCCATTATGGGTAAAACACGCTAATTTCATTTGAGGAAGTGCGGACTACCGCCCCCTCAAAATGATTTGACTCATTAAGGACTAATGTGGGATTTATAATGTATATATTAAATGATATTATATATTATATAATACATTAATTATTATATTCCAATTTAACATTATTTTTTAATACCATTAAAATACAAAATAGAAATAAAAGTAGAGTTCATGCGTACGTACGTCTTACCGTCTCCATGAACTGTGCATTTCACTTCTTATCTCCAAATGTTATGTACTTTTATAAATACATATGTATACTGAACATACATGATATATATTAAATCTAAATGAGTAATCTAATTCTATAGTTAATGGACTTTGGATGTAATAGACAATTAATAATTATAACAAGTTCATTTTGGACTCGAGTTTCGAACATCGAAAAAATATCCGATATGAACTCAAATAATTAACTTATTGTTATAGAAACGTTATCAGTTATATAAAAGGAATAATAAAATTGAAATTATTATCATCAAGAAGAAATTAACTTACTTTTTTTATTCAGGAAGAACAAGGAATATATGATCCAGTTCAGTCAGACATGTGGTGAGGGGTTTCTTATCTAACTTTTAATTTCGTGGGATTTCTATTGTTCACCACATATTTATTACATGTGTTGTATTGCGAACTGCCATTTGATATATATTATCAATATTCTCCCAATATTCATGATATTTTTGGATTTATTTGGTGGTTATTTACTATTGTTCATACGACTCGATTGATTACAACAAGTTAAGGGTTAATTTCACAATCTATTTATTATCTCAGATTGTTTTTACATAAGTGTCTACTGGGATCTCATTATCATCCATATCCGCGTTTCATTAAAACTTTATTTCAAAAAAATTACTATTTACTAGATACTAGGTTAAATTCATTTATAATGTTATTTGAACTTATATGTTTTGAATGGAATCATTCATTCATTTTCCAAATAAGGTACATTACGACCTTTTCGACACAATTAAGGTAAAAATGTCTTTTTTTAAACTTATACTACGTGTGTGGTTATTCATCACCATTATAACATCGTCGAATATTCCGTTACAATATTATAATAATATTTTCAAAAAAAAGTTTTCTTAATAATAATGTGACTCTTAAATGATTTCAAAATTTAAAGAGATATTTCTCTCAAATAATTTTGATTTCATCTATGTCAACATCCCTTGATAAATTTTACACTTGTTTGAATTTCGATTTATTATGATTCAAATCATGCATATTTTTTTAAGGTTTTGTGATATGTTTGAATATGGTTGAGTTATTTTTATTCCATTCATGGTTTATGGTTAAATTATTGACATTTCATATACTAGTTTTAATATGAATGTTTATGTTACATTTCAACCTTTTCTTAAGAAGAATATATTGGACAAGTATGTTCCGGGTTGCGGACCGATAAAAGTAAGCCCTCCGGAATGGGGTCTTGTTATAGTAGAACCTACAGGATAGAGTCTGGTTATAGAGGCTCTCCGAGTTGGAGTCTGGTTATAGAGGATCTCCATGTTGGAGTATGGTTTTAGAGGATCTCTGGGTTGGATTCCCGTTATGGAGGCTCTTCGGGTTGGGGTCTGGTTACAGTTAGCCCCTAGATCCTGGTACGAGGCCTTGACACAAAACTTAATGTATGGTACTACACATTCCCTCATTATGAAATTAGTTATTATATGTGATTATTTGACTTGTAGAATATCCATGTGCATGTTTATATCATAATGTTGGATTTATTTTTGCTGCATTATGTTCAAGTATATGTATAAAAAGCCATTGTTTTTATTACACGTATTGCCTTAAAATATTATATCTTCCGATTAATTGTTTACCCTTACTGAGCATCTGAGGTCACCCCTTTCTTATGTTTTATTTTCCTAGGATATGAAGAAGCTGGTTAGGAGTGACTTGTAGGCATAATCTAGCAGGCTTGGATGTTTCTAATTGAATAAATTACTGTTGTTTTTATTTTCATGTTTTAATGTTGAACTTCATGTATTTAATATATTTTCCAAGAATGATATACTAATCAGTCCATCGGTGCTTGATTCCTTGTAATCATGCCAATGATATGTAATAATGTGCCGACTCTAGGTAACTGGGGTCGGGGCGTTACAATAGTCATAGAGGACTCTACTGTTTTTCAAATATGAATTCCAGTAACTAAATTACCCCAACAGTACGTGTGGTCACCAACTCTAGTATTATAAAACATAAAACAAATTTCCAAATGTTTTGTCTAATGTATGGTGAAGAAATGTTTTCATGAAATTGAACAAAAATAGAAAATATTATTTTTTTCAACGAACTTCAAATTCTAGGAAATATCCTCTATCGAATTTTATACAAATACCACAAAAAAATGCACAAGAAGGTATTTTTTCTATGAACTATCATGTAAAATAAATCTGAAATATAAATTTCAAAATAATTACTCAACTATTTTGAGAATAATTTTATTTATTTAATAATTTGACATCACATTATAGTATAATGTACAGAAAGAGGGGATTCCTTCTACATCATATAAAGATTGAAATATGAAATCATGAAGCACCATCATTGATCCAGGACCTAGTAACATTACTTTTATGATCTATATTAAAATATCAACTAAAAATAAATTTATAAATAGAATAATGTTTGACATCCCTAGAAAAGGGTTCCCCCAAATAGATAATCAAATATGAACCGAGGAAGAGGATAACTGGTGTCTATATGATTGATTTTATCAGTCAAACACTCTTCAAATCCATGAGATAAAGATCTAAGAGGAAAATAATCACCAATGAAAAAAAATTTAATTCTATATTTTGAATGTATAGTCTGTAGGAGTATGAAAAGGAATTTTGGGGTCATGATTTTTAAAAACAAACTTTTTTCAAATAAATTAATAAGATTTATGACATAGGAACATATTTTTTCAAACCATTCACAAACCATGTGAATCAAAACTAACTATAAATGTTAATTTTTTAATGGAAATTATATGGTTTAAAAAAACATAAACCATCCATGATCATCACCCTAGTTCCCCTTTACACTACACATAGTTTCTTGGGATACTTCAATGTTTCCCAAAACATTATTCCAATCATGAACCCTCTAAATGTAGAGACCCGAAGCTTAACGTACATGGACATTACATTACATTTGCGGAATACTTAGTACATAACAAAAAACACACACACAAGGATCGTAATAGTTTAGTGTCTTTGGAAACTCGGAATATAATCTTCTAATCGTGGTGAAAGATCTTCAAAACCTCTCATAAAGATCTTCCTTTTTTTTACATAAAACCTTTCTTTATATCCCGGGGAAAAGAAAACATAAAAGGTTGAGCTCAAATGCTCAGTAAGGGTAAACAAAAGAAATATCAATCACATCATATACATAAGCACATAACTTTTGGAAATCTTAACCTGCAAAAGAGATCATAATTTCATAACATGGGGTAAATCATGGCAGTGAAATGTAATCACAATAATCATAACTTAAAACATGAAACTTTGTGGCATTCACACATAATCATAGAGAATCATTTCTTATTAGTCAAGACTCATTTCCAAGACTATCTTAGTGGAAAAGTCCCTTTCTGAATCGAGTAACCCTCGTTTCAGTCCTGTTTCACTGAACCGGTATAACCTACCGTTCTAGCCCTGTCTATCTCATGATAAATAAAATCTTTACCCGATGCATTGGAGGGAGATATAGGTCCCACCCATCTTACAATGAATCCTTTCTTATGTGTGCCACATAATCATAAATCATACATCATCGCATAACCCATGTAATAAAAATGGGATTCTTAAACAACATGACATCATAAAACAATTCATACAAGATAAAGGAATTCATAAAAATGTTTCCATCACAACATAATCAAATCCATGTAATAATAGGGATAAAAACAGAACCCTTTTATTATCTTAGATGGAAAATAATTTTGATAAAATACTTGAACTTCATTCTTGAGGAAAATATCCTTTCTACTTCAAAAACACTTTTCCTTTCTTAACATGTCATACAATTTTAAACTAAAAGAAGTTGATTAAAAATAAACTTGAATACTTGTAAAGGAAGCTTCTTGGAAATAATTGTTTATAAACCCATTCATGCCGTATAAGTTAAAAAAAACAATCTTCGTACTTTTGTCGGAAAAGTCAAAAAACACCTCGTATGAAAAACGTCAAAATATTCCTTTCATATTTTTTACTAAAAACTAACCGAAGGGTAAAATTGGATTTAAACAATTGTAGTTGGATGGAAATAATATTACATATTGAGGAAACATGGATGTGGATGATAAAATACACCCCAGTAATTACTAAAATAAAAACAATCTCAGATAAAAGTGAGATTGTGATATTTCCCCTTACCATAGGTCCGACTTGCTTTGTAAGTGTCCGAACCTCCTGTATAATGATTTAAATAGTGTTATTGACCTATTCCAGAATCATAAATATTGATATGATATCATATATGGTCATATTCTTAACTTCTTGTTAGTAATATTTCATTGTTACTTGTTACTCGGGTCTTTATTGCCTTTTGTTCTTATGCGTGTTTTGCCGAATAAATTCTTATTCTTATTTTAAGGTTATAGATACCTTATATCCAGAATGGTATTAGTGTAACATATATCATATTTATTCATTCAATTCAATTATATAATTACTATGTAATGATGATCATGTAGAACGAGTCGCATCACATCGTGGAGACGGTATTCCGTACGTACGCACGAGTGATGATATCGTTCCTATGATCGTGGAATTGTATTGGATTACATATATATTATTTCAGTATCAATATTACTTAATAAGAATAATAAATAGTTACTCATTACACCATTATACCCATCCTTGTAAGGTGGTGGTGGAAAATAGATTACACCACGGCGTGGAGACGGTATTCCGTACGTACGCACGCGCGGTGATTTCATTTTTCCGTAGGATGGATAGAAAGTTAATTAGGGTTGTTTCTTATTTATAATAACATATCAGTATGTATTTAATACTGATGTTATTACTTTATCATGAAACAACTAAATAAGAAGAAGTTGAAGAAGACAGAAATTGAAAAGATCGGTAACGGATATTACCTCTTCTTTGGAACGCCTCTTTGAATCCTCCACTTAGGGAACTAAGATTGGTCTTTGAAGAAGACCAGGACCTCTAGGATTATTCTAGGGAAGTGGAGAGGAGAAAATGTCAGGGGTTTTCCGAGCTTGAGTGCTCAAATTTGTATGAGGAGGAGGGGGAGGAGGTGTCCTTTTATAAGGGAGGAGAGGGGCACCTTAGGAATACCTCAAAATATTATTTTATATTAATGTCAAAATCGGTTTATAATGGTTCCAAAGGGTCTTATTTCGAAGCTAAAGTGGGGATGGGTCGAAATCCTATCAACCAATAGCAGTTAGACAAGTTTAGGGTATTATTTTAACCTTATCAATTAGATTTAACTCTAAGTTAAATAATTTAACTTTTACCATGTCTTTTTGTTTTCTTTCACTATATGGTTAATACACTTACTATAACATGCCAAACGAACCCCAAATTGTTTATTATTAATATATATATCCTTATCTAAGTCATTTGGCCGAACCATAGATTTTTAGGAATAAAATAACAATTAATAATAAAATATTTGATTTAAAAACTATTTTGTGTCAATTTTGACACTATTTGATATATGATTTTTGTGAAAGTCATAACAGAATTATATGTTCAAAAAAAGTTTATTAAATCAACACTAATATATCATAGTAACCTAGAAAATTAGTGGAATTCATAAAAAGTCTCAAATTACATTTATTTTTGTGTTTATAACATCAATTATGTCAATATTTCATTAATAAGATAATTACTACATCATCTTTGTGTCATAATAAATGATAATTATTTAATCCCTAAAAATTCTAAATAAATTCCTATGATGTAGATAATTGTATTAGATTTCTGGAGACTATTCCGGTACGACGTTTTATGAAGTTTATCACTAGATTAAAATTATTATACTTATATAATTTAAGAAAGTGACATGTTGTCACATTCTATAGTTTTAATAATAATTAAATTATTTTCATTGAAAAAATTTAATTAAATGAATATAATCCGACCCTTAGGTGATATGGGTCGATTTTTAATCATCCAATAGGATTTTGACATTTGTTAGGGTAATTTTAAAATATTATATTTACCCTTAATTACCCGATTTACCTTTAACTATGGTAAATAAAATTTACTGTAGTTACTATTCATAATTCCCAAAAAAAAAGTAGCCTATTAACATAATTTGGACCCTATGATTCCAAATATGGAATCCATTTTTTAAAATTCAATACACGGAAGTTTCAGAAATTAAATTAAAATTAATCCCGTTGTCGAATAAAAACGGGTTTTTGTTTAAAACATTGCAAAAGATTGAATTGATTTAACTTACGAATTCAAGGTAAAATCGATGCTAATGACATACATTATATTAAATGGTAAAAATATATTCTATTTATACTTTAAAACCATTCAATATTATAATTTAACCACATAAGATATTATGATAAAAAAAGTTGTTTTTAATTAAAATATAGCGTGTTTTTACTATTCCTTAAAATGTGAAAGTTACCAGAATAATATGAAAATTTAATCCAAAGTAAATTTTAATTTCTTGATTCCAAAGAAGAATTTTATTTTTTAAAATTGAACTTATAAACATGTCAAAAACCAGATTTAAAGTGGGTGCTCCATCCAAAGGTGGCAAAACTGCATTTTTTGAAAAATACTTATTTTACCCGAAAAATTTATTTTATTCTTATACCATGTTCTAGAAATGTGTAAGATGAATAATAATGTTATAAAATTCAAAATTTAGTTAATATTATTCATAACGGCTAGTTCATGACAATATAATAATATAACATTGTTTATTAAAACCCGGTATTGCGTACAACACACGCTATCGAGGAAGGTCGCGATTGCGTGTAATGCAAGCCAAGTCAGGGTTGCGTGTTGTGAAAGAGTCCTTTTTTGTTTCGTAGAATCCAACCATATTTTATTTATACATTTAATATATATATATATATATATACTCAATGTTGCGTAGAATAACTATTATCAAAATTGTGTGTAACATGGTCTAAGAATAGTGTTGCGTATATTGCAAGCTAATACGGTGTTGCGTATAGCACAAGGTAATCTTGGTGTAGAATACAACAAAAGACATTAATGAAATTAAAATAATATTTTTCATAAAATCTCGGGTTGTTACATTCTACCCCCCTTAAAATTAATTTCGCCCTCGAAATTCGTCGGGGTTATAAATGGTTTACTATTTGAAAGTTTCTTTGATAGAAACCCACATTGTAAAAAGGAATACCAAAACTTATCTTTAAAAACAAAAGTATGAAACGTAACGGTTACCCAAATAAACTAATCACTGGGTTTCCACATAGGTGAAAATATGGATATGGAAGAGAAATCTAACCATCATGTTCTGATGGAGAGTGGTAGAGAACATGGATATGGAAAAGCTAGCAATCACAAAGCCATAAATTTGTGATGATCTAGGGTACCATCTGATTCATCAGATATAAGGGCACTAGGACAACATTTTTGGTTTTCAAGATCATTTCCGTAAAGTTGAAAATTTGAATTAGAATAAATACTTACTTTATTTTGGTACAATCTCACTGTTGTTCGTGCCTTGAACAATTTCCACTTCATCTCTTAAATAAATGAAGTTGAATTTGTTATTCATGAAGTGTTAGCAGATCATGTGATAGAATGATGGGTCATTCCATCTGTCTCAAACAAAAGGTTAGAAAAAATTATATACATAAGTCGATCTATAGTGAGATTAATCATATATTGTTCCTAAAATGGACTTATACTTCATATATCATACTGCTTAATATAATAAAACTAGTTTCTACTAAACAGGGACTTCCTGTAGGCCAGTGGTAGACGATAAAGGCCAGTCGCACTTCGGTTGTGGGTTCGATTCCTACAGCCTTGTCTGACGCGATGGGCTGTCGCCCATCCTGCAGGTTGTCCTTTTTCTAAAACTACATTACTATAACATTCCATCAATAATATCGAATAAAAAAAACTTCTATCCTTAAACAATACTCACTTATGTCCAACATAATCCATTTCAATCTTTAGGCTTATCCACAATACTTCAGTCCACTCTCATAACATAGTGAAAACGGTTACCAGAGATTTAATACCATCGTTGATCCCCATATATCATAAGATATGTTTTGTTGGTCACATTCCAAACATTCAAAGTCCTTAATCATGTATTCTCTTGAATACCTTAGTGAAAACAAGAATTCAGTTTAAAGTTAACACTTTCCACATACCAAAATCCTCAAAATTCTATATACTCAAACCATGATATCACTTAGTCCTTATATCAATCATGAGCTCATGAATATTATTAAACATTTCATTTTCTTGTTTTCCCTTCATTATGCGCATATCATCTTATTTCCAAAAAATATCTCAATCACTTTGAATACCACATCAATAAATATTGCAATACTCAATGATACAACATTATTTTGGAATCCCATTACATAAACACTTAATCATTCCACCACATCTTTGTCATATTCAACATTGCCAATAGTGATCTCATGTGACTTCCCTTTGTACTTTGCTTTTAGTGGTTGCTCATGTTGATCATCACTAACCCTTGGATTAGGGAATTTATTAGCATAATGCCCCATTTCCTTGCACTTGAAGCATTGAAGTGTTGGTGGTGCGTTCTCTGCAGTGTTTGCTTTATTCACAACATTAGAAACCCTTTTTCCTTTACTTCGACACTCAGCTGCTCGATGACCTTCTTTTCCACACATAAAACATTTTCTAGTCCCTTTAAGACAATCTCCACCATGCTTCTTTCCACACTTTGTGCATAAGGAAACATTCATCTTCTTTTCACCATTATTCTGAGATTTCTCCTTGAACTCCATCTTTCGTTTCTTGTCAAAACCATGAGACGGATATGTACCACCAACTTCCATTTCTACCTTGATAGCACAACGCACAATTTCTTCATAGCTACTGAAGTCTCTTATAGCTAATGCCCTTCGAAGACTTGGTTTTAAGCCACTGAAAAATCGATCAACTTTACTTTCAGGTTGGATGATAATGCCAGATGCATACCTTGCAAGTCTTGTAAAATTCGCTTCGTATATACCAACAGATTCATCATCCTTTGGCTTTAGTTCAAGAAACTCCTTCTCCATCTTTGTTCGAAGAATACGGGGGAAGTACTTACTGAAATATAAGTTCTTGAACTCGTCCCATTCCATGGACTAAATTTCATCCCTTTGCCTCGTATTCTTAATAAGATTCCACCATTGATCAGCATCACCTTCCAAACGATACACTGCTAAGATGACTTTATCATGTTCATAACATTGAAGAACTGAAAATATATTTTCAGTGGTACTGATCCATTGTTCAGCAACAAGTGGATCAGAAGACCCACTGAAATAAGGTGGGTGTTGCCTCATAAAGGACTCAATAGAATATTGTTCCCTTCTCTGCTCATTTGGAAGTCCAGAATGATTCATAGCTTGTGTAAGTATAGCAATAAGATTTTTCACTCTATCTCCCATAACATTTGTTTGTTCAGGAGGACCATAATTGCATTGTCCATTGCATTGATCAACACGGTTCCTTCGGGTTCCAGCCATCATCTAAAACCCAAAAAGAATAGTGTGAGAGGCAAAAATCATGCTAGGGAAAACAACCTAATAAAGGGGGAGTACCTTCAATATCTAAAATCTTAGGTTTAATTCTATGATCGTTAGCGTAATTCTAGTACTATAACCTATACGTATACTTAACCTTAGGGACATCCCTAGACATACCTTAGAAATATCTCTAGGGATCTCACTAAAGTTCTCGCATCCTAGTTTCCAAAGGTTGACTAAACCTTTCCTCTGATACCAACTGTAGCGGTCTGGAATTACTTCTAGTGGACTATAATTGATACATATCAGGGCACTCCATGGGTGGCTACACCCCCTGGGTGGGACACACCACCATCCCCAGTGGCAGCCATTTCCTCATGAATCCCTTGGGCGGAGAGCCATGCTTCGTCCAACGCTCACATGTGAGAGTTCCCAAGGATCGGATACATTCCTACCTCCTTTGCCTCTGATACCAACTTTAGAGACCCGAAGCTTAACGTACATGGACATTACATTACATTTGCGGAATACTTAGTACATAAAAAACACACACACACAAGGATCGTAATAGTTTAGTGTCTTTGGAAACTCAGAATATAATCTTCTAATCGTGGTGAAAGATCTTCAAAATCTCCCATAAAGATCTTCCTTTTTTTTACCTAAAACCTTTCTTTATATCCCGGGGAAAAGAAAACATAAAAGGTTGAGCTCAAATTCTCAGTAAGGGTAAACAAAAGAAATATCAATCACATCATATACATAAGAACATAACTTTTGGAAATCTTAACCTGCAAAAGAGATCATAATTTCATAACATGGGGTAAATCATGGCAGTGAAATGTAATCACAATAATCATAACGTAAAACATGAAACATTTTGGCATTCACAAATAATCATAGAGAATCATTTCTTGTTAGTTAAGACTCATTGCCAAGACTATCTTAGTGGACAAAGTCCCTTTCTGAATCGAGTAACCCTCGTTTCAGTCCTGTTTCACTGAACCGGTATAACCTACCGTTCCAGCCCTGTCTATCTCATGAGATATAAAATCTTTACCCAATGCATTGGAGGGAGATATAGGTCCCACCCATCTTATAATTAATCCTTTCTTATGTGTTCCACATAATCATAAATCATACATCATCGCATAACCCATGTAATAAAAATGGGATTCTTAAACAACATGACATCATAAAACAATTCATATAAGATAAAGGAATTCATAAAAATGTTTCCATCACAACATAATCAAATCCATGTAATAATAGGGATAAAAACAGAACCCTTTTATTATCTTAGATGGAAAATAATTTTGATAAAATACTTGAACTTCATTCTTGAGGAAAATATCCTTTCTACTTCAAAAACACTTTTCCTTTCTTAACATGTCATACAATTTTAAACTAAATGAAGTTGACTAAAAATAAAATTGAATACTTGTAAAGGAAGCTTCTTGGAAATAATTTTTTAGAAATCCATTCATGTCGTATAAGTTAAAAAAACAATCTTCGTACTTTTGTCGGAAAAGTAAAAAAACACCTCGTATGAAAAATGTCAAAAGATTCCTTTCATATTTTTTACTAAAAACTCACCGAAGGGTAAAATTGGATTTAAAAAATTGTAGTTGGATGGAAATAATATTACATATTGAGGAAACATGGATGTGGATGATAAAATACACCCCAGTAATTACCAAAGTAAAAACAATCTCAGATAAAAGTGAGATTGTGATATTTCCCCTTACCTTAGGTCCGACATGCTTTGTAAGTGTCCGAACCTCCTTTATAATGATTTAAATAGTGTTATTGACTTATTCCTGAATCATAAATATTGATATGATATCATATATGGTCATATTCTTAGCTTCTTGTTAGTAATATTTCATTGTTACTTGTTACTCGGGTCTTTATTGCCTTTTCTTCTTATGCGTGTTTTGCCGAATAAATTCTTATTATTATTTTAAGGTTATGGATACCTTATATCCAGAAGGGTATTAGTGTAACATATATCATATTTATTCATTCAATGCATTTATATAATTACTATGTAATGATGATCATGTAGAACGAGTCGCATCACATCGTGGAGACGGTATTCCGTACGTACGCACGAGTGATGATATCGTTCCTATGATCGTGTAATTGTATTGGAGTACATATATATTATTTCAGTATCAATATTAATTTATAATAATCATAAATAGTTACTCATTACACCATTATACCCATCCTTGTAAGGTGGTGGTGGAAAATAGATTACACCACGGCGTGGAGACGGTATTCCGTACGTACGCACGCGCGGTGATTTCATTTTTCCGTAGGATGGATAGAAGGTGAATTAGGGTTGTTTCTTATTTATAATAACATATCAGTATGTATGTAATACTTATGTTATTACTTTATCATGAAAAAACTAAAGAAGAAGAAGTTGAAGAAGAAAGAAATTGAAAAGATCGATAACGGATATTACCTCCTCTTTGGAACGCCTCTTTGAATCCTCCACTTAGGGAACTACGATTGGTCTTTGAAGAAGACCAGGACCTCTAGGATTATTCTAGGGAAGTGTAGAGGATAAAATGGAAGGTTTTGGCCGAGCTTGAGTGCTCAAATTTGTGTGAGGAGGAGGGGGATGATGTGTCCTTTTATAAGGGTGGAGAGGGGCACCTTAGGAATACCTCAAAATATTATTTTATATTAATGTCAAAATCGGTTTATAATGGTTCCAAAGGGTCTTATTTCTAAGATAAAGTGGGGAGGGGTCTCAACCCTATCAACCAATAGGATTTAGACAAGTTTAGGGTATTATTTTAACCTTATCAATTAGATTTAACTCTAAGTTAAATAATTTAACTTTTACCCTGTCTTTTTGTTTTCTTTCACTATATGGTTAATACACTTACTATAACAAGCCAAACGAACCCCAAATTGTTTATTAGTAATATATATATCCTTATCTAAGTCATTTGGCCGATCCTTAGATTTTTAGAAATAAAATAAATATTAATAATATAATATTGGATTTAAAAACAATTTTGTGTCAATTTTGACACTATTTGATATATGATTTTTGTGAAAGTCATAATAGAATTATATGTTCAAAACAAGTTTATTAAATCAACACTAATATATCATAGTAACCTATAAAATTAGTGGAATTCATAAAAAGTCTCAAATTACATTTATTTTGGTGTTTATAACATCAATTATGTCAATATTTCATTAATAAGATAATTACTACATCATCTTTGTGTCATAATAAATGATAATTATTTAATCCCTAAAAATTCTAAATAAATTCCTATGATGTATATAATTGTATTAGATTTCTGGAGACTATTCCTTTATGAAGTTTAATGAAGTTTATCACTAGATTAAAATTATTATACTTATATAATTTAGGAAAGTGACATGTTGTCACATTCTTTGGTTTTAATAATAATTAAATTATTTTCATTGACAAAATTTAATTAAATGAATTTAATCCGACCCTTAGGTGATATGGGTAGATTTTTAGTCATCCAATGGGATTTTTACATTTTTTAGGGTAATTTTAAAATATTATATTTACCCTTAATTACCCGATTTACCTTTAACTATGGTAAATAAAATTTACTGTAGTTACTATTCATAATTCCCAAAAATAAAAAGAAGCCTATTAACATAATTTGGACCCTCTGATTCCAAATATGGAATCAATTTTTTAAAATTAAATACACAGAAGTTGCAGAAATTAATTTAAAATAAATCCCGTTGTCGAATAAAAACGGGTTTTTGTTTAAAACATTGCAAAAGATTGAATTGATTTAACTTACGAATTCAAGGTAAAATCAATGATAATGACATAAATTATATTAAATGGTAAAAATATATTCTATTTATACTTTAAAACCATTCAATATTATAATTTAACCAAATAATATATTACGATGATAAAAGTTGTTTTTAATTAAAATATAGCATGTTTTTACTATTCATTAAAATGTGAAAGTTACCAGAATAATATGAAAATTTAATCCAAAGTAAATTTTTATTTCTTGATTCCAAAGAAGAATTTTATTTTGTCAAATTGAACTTATAAACATGTCAAAAACCAGATTTAATGTGGGTGCGCCATCCAAAGGTGGTAAAACTGCATTTTTTTAAAAATACTTATTTTACCCGAAAAATTTATTTTGTTTTTATACCATGTTCTAGAAATGTGTAAGATGAATAATAATGTTATAAAATTAAAAAATTAGTTAATACTATTCATAATGGCTAGTTAATGACAATATTATAATATAACATTGTTTATTAAAACCCGGTATTGCGTACAACACACGCTATCGAGGAAGGTCACAATTGCGTGTAATGCAAGACAAGTCAGGGTTGCGTGTTGTGAAATAATCCTTTGTTGTTTCGTAGAATCCAACCATATTTCATTTATACATTTAATATATATATATATATATATACTTAATGTTTCGTAGAATAACTATTATCAAAATTGTGTGTAACACGGTCCAAGAATAGTGTTGCGTATACTGGAAGCTAATACGGTGTTGCGTATAGCACAAGGTAATCTTGGTGTAGAATACAACAAAAGACATTAATGAATTTAAAATAATATTTTTCATAAAATCTCTGGGTGTTACACTAAATCACTTCTAAAACGACTATAATGCCTATGAAAGTCCATGTAAACCAAACATATACATTTATTTAAATCAAAAATCAAAAAAATCCCTATTTCATTAAAGAATAAGTGAAATATTCTCCCCTCCAATGGACCTAACATCCCTATAAATTTATAATTTTTTTGTGCTAGGACATATGGTCAACCTACTAGTTTATCATAATATTATACATACTCTAGTATTATTTAGGGATTAATCAATGAAAAAAATTTGGCAAATCAATGTTTTGTGTTGACCTAGAATTATCATATCATTCCCATCCCAATATATGAAGGATAATAAAAACCGAATTTTACAATAGGCTCAATAGCCACATGAGCATTCCAAATATGTAATATAAATGTAAAAAAACATCACCGAACACTTTTTAAGGTAAATGAATGCATTTCATTTATATAGAAATATAAAAATACACAATAAACTTCCCCATTAGTATGATTATGAATCTTGAATGCTCCCACCAGCTGATGAACTAACTTTAATCACATAACATGGTGAATGATTTTTAATCCTTGAGAATGTTAGATGACCACAGGATCATATACTAACTATACTAAGACATAATGAAACAACATAATGGAGAATTTAGAAGGATATAGGTGATACTAAAATTATTATAACGGGGTCATATAAGGCATTTATGAAAAACTAGAAAACAATGACAGGTTGAAAATATTAATTATATCCTTTGATGAACTAGCAATAATCATTTCAAAATTACTACTATAGATGATATTTTTTTAGTTTTCCATAGTTAATAAAAGGTTTTATCCTTTAATCATTTCCATTATAAATCCCAAGTTAAAATAATTTCCCACCAACCTGTATTGTTAACCATGTCTTTAAAATGTTGATAACTATAAAACGATGCTATGATATTATTTTCAAGACATCCCAAATTCTTAAGCTTCACAAACATTGTTCCTAGTTTTCTGATGATAATTATAGATGATATTAGTTGGTAAATTAGCACCATGATGAAATCGTTGATTTCAAATACATTTTAGTTGTATAACCTATTAAAATTGAATTTATATACTATAAAGTCACATGTAACAGTCATTGAAATCCCACTACTAGGTGTTAAAGGTAGTTAACCATTTCAACCATCCTAATATCTCTATAGAATACCATCAATAGAAGGTCTCAAAACTTTTATAGAAATTAATTGGATCCAGATATATAAAAGACAATTTTATGTCATTGTCCACCCCTCTATTGATCCCAATCATTAATGTTCAACTTAATGGAATGGGAATGAAAACTATACCAATAAACATCTTTATAATATGTAATCCAAATCAAGAATGATATATTCCAAACTAAATACCAAGAAATTATCTTCATTTTTATGACCCATGTTCATGAAAAAAATATGACCCATGAATTATCCATGACCAATGATTTCACAAGTCTACTACAAAGATTATTATATAAAATGATACATGTTTTACCTATCTATCTCTCATAGTGATTTCATGATCACAAACACTCATGTATGTTCCTACATAAATAATCAAGTGATTTTCATTTATAACGTTAATAATATATGTAATTTTCTCAGTTAACTAAAGGAAGATAATAATGTTTTATAAAAGGAAACATGTAGACCACTTTGAAGTATTGTAGAATAAAAATAATTTGTTTAAGATAATTAAATAATTTGAAAACATCCTATGAAGACCATTGAATGATGTTCAATATTCCATGATTGATGATAGATAAATATAGATAGTAAAATCTAGTCGGTGTATTGAATAGACCTCCTGGTGCAATATAAAATATTCTCAATAGCAGTAAGTCCACTACAATGATAGTGAAGGAGCACCACCTAAACAGTGATAAGTGAATATATATTTCATTCTACGAGAAGACCACTAGACAACTATTGGCCCATAGTGGATGTATAATAGTTATTATAAGGATCTAATGTTATATAGTCTATCCACTAACCATCTGGTGTGGTTTATGCGGTATCTAGTGGAATCAATACATCAGGTCTGATGGAGGATTTAATGTCATCAAAAGGGATTTAATTTGGGTATTCATTAACTTTAGTGGCCCCAAATAATTTTATAAGATTCAGAACATTTTTGGAGGATAAAAAATAGGTATTATGTATCATATAACATTAAATGGTTAACCATAAAACATATCTTAAACATGATTCCTTTCTATACAACAAAAATGATATTCTAATGGTTTTACCCCAATGTCAATGATCTAATATAAAAATATCCATTTAGCTTATTTTTGAATCCTTTCCTACATCATCTTATAATCTCTCATAGATAATTCTACACATTAATTTGAGACATTATGGAGTGTAATAGTTATAATATTTCACTAGGAAAACCTCTAATTTTTCATCTCCTTATACAATATATTCTCACTACTAAAAGTTTTGGTACTGGTTCCTGGGCTATTAGAAAAACTCAATAGGATTCTCCAAAACTATAATTATAAGGATCTAGCTTCGTTATCATCTCTCAAGATCAAGGAAGTAATATTATAAACCTCTCAACCTAAATGGGTTGATATTTATGTAATCACACAAATCATTTTCAGACTCCATTATCAAAAAATATTTACTGTCCTTTTATTTTACATTATTTTCACTGTAAAATTTGATATTGATAACTATATAAATTTTATACGTCCTCCCTTTGTTTATAACATTCTCTATTAATAGTTAAATTAACTTTTTAATATATATTGATTTTATATATTTATCAATGTATCTTGTAGTATTATTAGCCATTTAAATCATTTAAATCTAAATTTACTTTTTAAATTTGATTTTATTTTTAGAAGAACAATCCACCCTCCTCTCTCTATATCTTATGACCAATAATTGATATTATGGGATTAATTTTTTTCTTGTTTAACTAAATCATTCATTTTCAATGTTATATATTTATTCATCATTTTTTTACATCTTAACCAAATATAATGATTAATTATTTTATAATGAAATATAATTCTTATTCACATATAATATTTCATTAACATAATGGAATATTCATAATGGAAAAAATAAGATATTATCCTTTATTGGTATCATTTTTTACCATTTTGGAAATTGATATTGTGTAAAAATAATGGAACTAATGAACCTTATGATAAGTGGACTCCTGAATATGATTTTAAAATTGAACATAAAAGAAGATCTATGAACCCTTTACATTATGGTCTTGATATAGATGAATTTATTCTGGTATCTACATGATAAAAAAATCTTGAAATAAGTAAATTTCTAGAATAATATAAGGAATGAACCAACAATGTTAAATATTCTAAATTACATATGTATAGTAATGTTTTTAAACACTTTTCTATATATCTGAATGAGTCCACATTTAGTATATTTCCATGATTTATTGTTGTTTTTAATGGTGGAGTGTTTCTTGGTGTTTATTTTTACATAAGTAAATTATTGAAAATAAAATGTGGGTAATTCTAGGATAATTGGAACCCAAAGTCATATCCTTAAAAGAAACAAATATGTGAATACAATATAGATAAAAATACCTACTACATCCATAATGTAGTATTGGGATAATTTGAAGCAATAAACTAATAATGTTTCCAATGGAAATAAGGATGTAATGAAGAAACTTTCAATAAAATATACTAATTACAATTAATATAGAGGGGATGCTTTGAATTTATATTCACTCAAAAAAACATCAGCAAATTAATCAAGAGAAATAAAAGAAAAAAGAAGGTAATTCAAAAATTTGAATTTGAAGTGACATTATGCAAATGAAAAAATGGTCATAATAATGAAGAGTTACCTTTCTATAAAAAGAAGTCCAAGAAAAAAAGGTAGGAAGGATCTCAAATTCAAAACATTTTGGGTTGGAAATGAATCAGTGGACTCCACTTCCACATCCACCTTATGTGAGTCATGTATTAATTTAATTATGTCATATGATTATGAATACATATATGTTAGTAAAACTCTTCGTATATCCTCAAATTCATTCTCTTCTCCTACCTCTTCCAAGTCTTCTTCATCTTATTTATCTTCATGTCACCTTAATAATAAAGTCCAAAAATACAGTCATTCTCAAATTGAAAACAGTTTCCCATTACATTTTTCATTATATGAATATATTTATTATCAATAAAAGAATGTGAATAATGAAAAAATAAATTTATAAATATAAATAATAAGTATTAAATTAAAAGTATGGGATTTTAATGTAGGTTCATGAAAAGAGATATCGTGGGCACCCACAAATGATTAGTGATTTGTTTGGGTACTTAGGTGCAACATAGTGGCTGACCATGGTCTTCTCTCAAAGGAGGATGAAAATTTGAAAAAATTATTAAAGGAATTTTAATAAAATAAAATAAAAGAGAATAATTAAAATATTTGGAAGGATGTGGGGGGGGGGGGAGTTTACCATTCATAAAACTAGAATATGTTTGCTGGAAGAATATTGTATAATAATTTTTTTATTTTTTAAATGAGGTTTTCTAGAAAATTTACACCAAGAATATGTTTTTAGACTATATTTTAAAGGCATAATCAATCTAACTGTACAAATTCATTTAATTATTACTCATTATAATTTAAATTATTATCCACTTAATTATGATCCCCTAATTTGTTTACCCTTGAACCCTTTGAGAAATAAAATTACCACAATAACGAAGAGAATTAACCCCTAGGCTATCTTCAGAACAAGCAATCGCAACACCCTACTATGGTTGATGTTATAAAAATAGCATATGGTCAGTGGTAAATTAAATCACATGTCCATTCTGGAAAATAATTATTTACTGATCTTAGAGATATCATTTGAACTCTACAAATTTATCTTGTGTGGTATTGTTTTATTGATTAAGTTTGTGCTCTCACAGTTTACTCAAAGTCTAGACCTCACATGTTTTTGTATTAATAGCTCAATTTATTACATAGTTTCAAATAATTTAAAATCCCAATTCAAAGATTATATTTTTTTAATTATAGTAGCTCATTGATTCTTAATAAATTAATGAATAAGCATAGAGGTAGATCGATTACTAAAAATAATTATTCTTCCATGGGCGGTGTAGTCATCATAGAAATGTTTTGTGTGCAATGGTTTAGAATGGTTAAAGCCCAATCTCATTTATACTCTTTATTCCTACCAAATTAAGAAAATTAAATAAGAATAAAAAAGGTAAAAAAGGGTAATAAAGAACAAAATATATGAAATAAAAGAGGAACAAATAAGCTTATTATGAAAACATAAATATTACAAATTACGAAAGAGAGGAAGGCTTCGATGAAGGGATCCTTTCTTAAAGATCTCACCCTATGAGTATAGGGAGTTCTATAACCTCTATAGTTGTGATAGGACTCCTATATAACTCCAAAATGGTAGCACATAACTCATAGGCCGAACTTCCCAGTTGGGTGCCATAGGTGTAAATTTATAGCCAAAATGTGGAGTGGTTTTGGGAACCCAGTTTTAGAGATACCACTTGTGTATGGGTTTGGATATGGTAAATGGAATTATATCGAGTTGGTAAACATATAAAAGGTGTAGTAAATCATATTTACTATATCCATGTCAGTGGTGGCGCCCATGGAAGGATGAAAACATGAGATATGACCGAAATATATAATCAAATCATTGACTTCATGTTTATTTGGTCTCATAAAAAAATTGGCTCAGATGGACCCCATAATAAAGGAATTAGGCTATGGATTTTGGGGATGAGTTGTAACCCATTAATTTTTGGAGTGTCCCACAACATTTCAGCACATTTCGAGAACATATTTTGATCAATGAGAAAACTAGTGTACAGATGTCCTTGGGCTTCCATGCAGTTTGGCACATTTCTCTTCTGGATCATCCCCAACTCTCCAAGTCACCTCCTCTAATAATAAATCACCAAAACAAGAATAATTGAAATTTTTTCCACAATAAAAATTTAATAATTGAATCGAATGGGATGTGAAATTTGAGATTACATTTGAAATTTTAAATACATAACTAGTTTGAAACACCAATGTTGGGGTGAAATAAAGTAGTGAATTGTGATGTGATCACACCCCCACACTTACCCTTATGTACTCTGGGGAAAATCCTTATATCATGTACTCCAAAAAATTATTGCTAGAAATCATTGATATCAAATAAAAAAATTTAAAACACAAAACCTTGATATCTAATAATTCCACACCAAGAAACAAATGATATCATGCATAATAAAAAGCCATTATTTCTATTCCTCCATTTATATCATTATTTATATTTCCACTACATGTATCCTTCCATGCACAAAACACTTACCTCAATGGAATTTTTTTTATTAAAAAAATGTAAATTTTTCATTAATGTATTTCTTTTCCAAACTCATTCAAGGGTCACCATATGCTTTATAAATTCATAAATCTCCACCTGATGTGATTCAAGGACATGGGTTTATCATGAGTAATTTTCTGGGTTATTCGGTGTAATTCAGTTAGTAGGATTTAGATGTGAAACATTTTGAGGCTAAATAAGTAGTGATTTACTCTTTTTGAATAAAAATTCCATTAATCTAATTTTTTATTAAATATGGTCTCCTCCTCAATCCCCATAGAAACAATTCATGTTCATCATCCTGAAATATAAAGTAATTTTCACATCATTTAACATTTCAGCAGTAAAAATACAAATCATCTCAAACATGATTTCCTTCAATGCTCTAGATTAGAACAACATTCCCCCTCTATTATAAGCTCTATAAAGTCAAAACTGCACTTATCATTAATGATCCATAAGAAGAACAACTTTCAATATAATCATTTTCTTTATAAACAAACACATCTCTTCATAATTTAAATTTTTACCCAATGTATCACAGAATGTGTTATCACAACAATATCATATTCCCCCACACATAATTTCCACTAGATTATCAAATATAACTTCAATTGTTGGTTGGATAGGTAAAAATGACTTGTAATGTGGTTATCCTAATAGGTTGTTCATGGATTCTAAGTGCTACAAGGATTAAATTTTCAATGTAGGAAATAAAAATGATTCATTGAAATATGGTATTTCATACCAAAAAAACACCTCAATCATTTAAATATAAGTACCTCAATCCCTTATGTTTTGATAGGAATAAATCAAATTCATGTTAAATCAAGCATGGTTTGGTTCTCTCAAGATGTGATTTAAATGTAACAAATATGAAAAGAATCGTTCATATGCCTCACAAGAAAGTGATTTCAATTATAAAATAGTGATATGTGGCATGGGATTCAAAATTCAGAGTACTTTTCATAAAATTACTAAATATTTCAACACGAAACAATGTCATTTTCATCATTCATTTAAGAATTGTATCATGGGATTAATTGTTTCACTTATTGATATAGATTTTAAAATCATGATGAGAATCATTTCATTTTAAAAGTTTCAAAAAAATAAAAAATAATTGAAAAATTATCACACAAAATTTAAAAAACACACTAATTTGTTTTTCGAAAACATTGAAAAACAGGAAAATAATTGAAATTACTAACCAAAAGGTTCCCTCCCCCACCCTTAAAAAATTCCCTTTTCCTCCATGTAAGACCATGAGATGATTTGTGCACGTGAAATGTATAAATTAAAATAGGACAAAGAATAATGAAGTTAAATGGTTAGAAACAACCCAATATGCTCATGTGATGATTGCGTCATGTAGTGGGATGAAATCCACTACATCAGTTAGAATTCCCTCCATGTATTTCTTCCAACGTTTCCCATTGACTATAAAAATACTTATTATTTCATCTTGTGGTAGCTCCACTCCACCATAAGGAAAACATTAGTCATAACATAAGGACTTATCCATCTGGAAAGCAACTTACTAGGCATTAGCTTCAGACGTGCACTATATAGAAGGGTTGTATCTCCAAAATAAAAATCCCTTTGTTGGATAATTGTATATTGAGGATAATTTGATATTTTCTTGTAAAGAAATGAGTTCTCATATGAAGACAATTGAATCTCTTAATTCTCTCCAGTTTGCATCTTCTTTTGGATTCCAGCTTGTGCCAAATCCATGATTCATTTCTTTATATCCCAATAGGCTCGATGCTCAACTTCCACTGGGAGATAAAACACTTTACCAAAAACAATCTGAAATGGGGACATAATAGTGGGTGTCTTGTATTCAATCCTATAATCCAAAATTTCATCATCCATGCGCTTTCCCTAGTCCTTCCAATTCGGCTACACAGTTTTCTCTAAAATTTGATTCAAATACCAATTTGAAACCTCTCCTTGGCCATTTGTTTGAGGGTGGGATGGTTTTGATGTTTTGTGAGTCACCCCATACTTCTAATGGAGGGAATCAAGATTTTGATTGCTGATGTGTATCCCATGGTCACTAATGATGGCCTTTGGTACTCAAAACCTATAAAAAATGTGCATTGACAAAGTCCACCACAACATGAGAATCATCAGTCCTTGTGGCCTTCGCCTCCACCCGTTTACTCACATAATCAACAAAAACCAAAATATAAAAAAACATAAAGGAACAAGGAAAGGTACCTATAAAATAGATTCCCCAAAATTCCAAAATCTCATAGAATAGTATGGGTTATTGGGGCATCTCATGTCTCGTAGAAATGTACACAATGTATTGGAAATGGGAGCATGACTTACAAAGCACATGGGAATCATGGAATAATATATGCCAATATAATCCATAGTATAAAACATTTTTAGTTGTACATTGGGGTCCAAATTGTCCACCACAAGAAAGTGTATGAAAATAATGTAAAACAGACTTCAACTCGGGATCAGTAACACATCTCTAAGTATCATGGTAATTACACATGTTGCATCGGTATGCCTCATCCCAAACATAAAATTTTGACTCACTCCATAAATTTTTAACTTGATTTTTCTTTAAAGTTGTAGAGATTTCAGAGGCAAAAAGGGAGGTAACTAAATTGGCATACCAAGGATGTGTACCTGAGATGGAATAAATATGATCATCGGGGAATGTATCCTGAAGTAGTACATGGTCCAAGGTGTAATTCTCAAGTTCCTGAGTAAGAAAACTCATGTGGTCCACCACCATGTTTTCTGACCCCTTCATTTCCTTTACCAAAATATCAAATTCTTGATGAATGATCATCCATCAGATAAGTTGGGGCTTTGCATTTGGCTTCTTCAAAAGGTACCTCAGAGCTGCATGGTCAGAAAAAACAACTTCTTTATAGACCAATAAATATGAATGTAATATATCAAAAGAAAATATGGCAATAAGAAACACTTTTTCTGTATTTTTGAAATATTATTAGGCCAAATCCAATGCCCTTGATGCATAGGCAGTCACATTTTAACCTCCCTCCACCCTCTGAGATAAGGTATCTCCGAATACAAAGTTGGAGATGTCACACATAAGCTCAAAAGAAATCTACAAATGTAGGCGATGTATGATCTGTGGAGTGGTCAGAAACTTCTTTAAATCAACAAAGGAAGTCATGCAAGAATAGTAAAACAAAATTCAGAATCCTTTTGATGTAATCGTGACATAAAAAGATAAATCCTACTAAAATATTTGATGAAGTGCTGATAAAATCCAATATACCCAAGGAATGATCTAACATCACACACATGTGAAGCATATAGTAAGGATGAAATAATAACTACCTTAGATTATCAACCTCTATCTCAGATTTTTACACTACATTCCCTATGAAAATTCCATGATCTACCATGAAATGACACTTTTCAATGTTTTTGAACATATTCTTCCGAATACAATGATTCAAAACCTTTCCCAAACTACTTGGATATTCATCAAATGAGGATCCATACATTGTAAAATCATCCATAAATACCTCGATGCTGGTCTCAATAAAATCAGAATAAATTCTTACCGGGCATCTCTGGAGGGTACATGAGGCGTTGTGAAGTCCAAATGGAATCCTCTAGTAGGAAAATGTGCCAAACGTATAGCGGAATGCAGTGTTTTGCTAATCCATCGGATCTATAAGAACGTCAAAATGTCAAGACAATCCATCAATGAAACAATAATGTTTCTTTCAAGAAATTCTCCCAAGAATTTGATCAATAAATGGGAGGGAGAGTGGTCCTTGAAACTAGACTAATTTAGATTCATATAATCAGTACACACACACCAAATGTTCTACATCCCCCTTTAGAACTAACTCATCATTCACATTTTTAACAACAGTAACATCACATTTCATTGGCACAACCTGAATTTTTCTCACCCATTGGGAATCTTAAATGGAATATAGTATACCTTCATCATGAATTATTTCAAAATATTTTTTAACAACCTCTATATGTTTTGGATTTAGTATCCTTTGTGGATGAATAAAAAGTATAGCCTTGTCCTCTAAAAGAATAGTATCCATGAATATAGAGGGGCTAATACATGATATGTCCCCAAAGGTCCACCCAATTTCACTGATGTTCACCCTAATAATGTTCAAATGTTTTTCTACATGTTCAAATGGGATATTATTATCTATTATAATAGCTAATTTCACACTACCTAACAAGTATGAATATTTTAGATTTGGTGGTACCAGCTTGAGTTCTAGTATAGAAGGTGGGTATAGATGGTGACATCAAAGGAACTAAAATACTTGCACAAAGAGTATCATTATTAAAATATAAATAATTATAAATAGTTAATAACACGTCAAATCCATTAGAATACTAAACATCTATGTCATAATTAGAGTTTACATGATCCAAATCAAAAAATGATTCCATTTCAAAATAAAATCTAAGAGAGTCTTGTGCATTATAAATTGGTGTGAAAGTACCCTTAGACATCAAACTAGAACCAATATCCATAATCTCCTTAATCATAGTACAATAAAAATCCTTTGGGTTTTTACTTGGTTGTTCTAATTGGGAGATTACAAAAGCATAATGGTCTTTTAAGTGGTACTTCCTGGAATCCGTAATATTAAATATCACAACATCATCTCCAAACTCCATGGAAAGTGTACCCACATGGACATTTCTGATTGTATTTTAATTTTTTGTAAGGGACTACCTATGATAATTGGATCACAAGAACATACATTATCATCCTCCCTGTTATGATTATTGAAATCTACTAGAAAGATCATGACTATTTCCAGAACAGGTACATCCTCAAGGACTCCCACTGGATATGTTGTAGCTCTATTTTCCAACTGCACCACTACTCTTGTGGGATTCAACTCACCAACCTCCGAAGAAGAAAATAATGAGTGAGTAATTACATTTATATAATCTACTAAATAACATAAATCATCAGAAAAGTGTAACACCTCTATGGTGCATGGGATGTTGAATGTCCTTGGATCCTTTCACCTTGTTGGCATTACTTGAGTTGGTGTAATGAGTGCTGACACATTCCTTCAAATGTTGATTCTCTCCTTTCTATTGAACCCTATTCGATTGGTAAAAAGTTCTTTTAATAATTTTTAATGCCTTGGTTTATTCTTAATGGCCTCATTAGGGGGGATGTTTATCTCCACACACTTAAATGTTTCCAGAAACCAGTTTTTTCATTCCCTCTGCATCCATCTTCTTGGATTATAAAAATCTGTTTGGAAATGGATGTGGATTTGTAGGAACATCATCAATATTTTTCATACATTTATCTTTCTCCTTGGGTTTCTCATCACTTGGTATGGAATAGGGGTTCTACAGAGATGAGGTGAATCACGATGGAATGATAGGTGCATATGTATCAGTTTTTTTCTTCCAACTTCACAATGTGATGGAACTGATATTCACCTTGGTATTTGGAGTTGGTTGGGAAGGAAACTTTTTATAATTATTACGTAGAAATTCCCAAAAGGTAGTGGAAATAAGACTCATATGTGTCTTCAACTCCCTCAACTCCAAACCTTGACGCTTCATCTCATACTGTTGATTAAGAACAATTTGTTTCAAAATAACATTATTATTAGAATATACATTTGGTTGATAATTACCTTATTTTTTAATTGATTATGCTTATGCTCCGAATTGCCTTTGGGGTTGTTGGAAACCATGTTGGTAATGTGGAGGCTACTAGCATTTTTATTGAACAGAGGCCTTTATTATTGTCCATATGCATACCTTATGTCCGATTGAACCTTCCATCTGTGGATCTATTTGGGTGTAATGGAATCTAGATTCTTTTGGGGATATGGTTGTTGTTGTTGTTAATATGGTCTCCCATGAAACAGTGCTGCATAATCATCTGTTTCTTCTAGTTGGGGGGTAATGGTTAGTTGGGTGGCTTTTCATAGTAAATATTCCACATCTTCTTGAAGGAGGGGGTTGGGATGTCTTTTGAAACAATAAAATCTTCCTCACCATAGTGGTCTATTATTCCAACATGGTATGAATCGAACAATATTCAAGAGAGGAAGGAAATATCTAATGTACTCCTTCAATATGTGGAGTACCTCGAGCACCAAATTGTTGAGAGTTTTGGGCCATCATTTCAATAAATGAAAGTGTAGCTACTGGTGTTTTTTCCACTAATGTTGCTCCAACCGTAGAATCCATTGTGCTCCTCTCCATAGGTGTGAGTCCTTTATATAAGTATTGTATGAGCAGTTTCTCACTTATATGGTTATGTGGGAAGCTTGGAAACAACTTCTTGAATCTCCCCAAGTACTCATAAATTGAAACTCATTGTGATTTCTTGATCCCACATATCTACTTCTGAATAGAAGTGTTCTTTCATGCTATAAAAAATCTCTACATGAAAATATGTTTCAAATCCTTTGAACATGTAGAATATTTAGGTTGTAAATAATAAATCTAATCTTTCACAGCTCCATCATGTGAAAATGGGAATTCTCTTAGTTTTATTTGATATTCAGAAATATTTCATGGTTTTATGGTTGAGAAAACAACATTATATCCATTAAGGTGTTTATTGGAATCCTCACAAGAGAGGCCTTGAAATTTTGGAAGCATGGGAATTAACCTATATTTCAGTTTAAGGCCCGATTCGAGATTTGGGTATGCAATAACATTTGGTTGATAGATAATATTAGGTGCAACCAATTCTAGAATCGTTATATTATGTTAATTTCCATTATTTACATCCATTGGTTCTCATTATATGTTATAATTTAAAGTGTTTCCAATTTCAATGTTCTTGTAGTGGAGAAATTCTCTAACTGTTTGAAGGATGAATCTTCTAGTAGACTGAGAATGTATGATTCGAGGCCTAAGGCTACGATCATTCTCAGGGTCATGATCCAAATGATAGTCAGGATTATTTCATGTCATAAATAAAATATATTAAAAATAAAGAATTTGGAACATAATAAAAATGAGATGTTTTAGTTGATGTTCCAAAAAGAAGAAGAAGAAAATAACAGAATATGATTAAATGAAAATCAAATTGGGGAATGTAGGATGGAAGAAGATAAAATGTTAATAAAATGTAAAATAAAATAAATACCTTTAATTGGATGTAATAATTACTTGCCTCCTTGGAAATCACACCAATTGGAAAGGAGTTTTCATTAGCACCCACAAATGATTAGTGATTTTTAGGGTACTTAGGTGCAGTTGAGGGGCTGACCAAGGACGTCTCTCAAAGGAGGTTATAAATTTGACGACATAATAAAGGTATTTTTAAAAAATTACATAAAATGGAATAATAAAAATACTTGATATGATGTGGGGGGTTTTACCATACATAATTCTAGATTAAGTTTTCTGGAAAAAAAATTGTTTAATATATTTTTTTTATTTTTGAAATGAAATTCAATTAAAAAGACACAACAAGAAGATGTTTTGTAGAAAATATTAAAAAGGTGTAATCAATCTAAATATACCACTTCATTTTCTTATTAGTCATTATAATTTAAATTAATATCCACTTAATTATGATACCCTAACTTGTTAAACCCAAACCCTATGAGAATTAACATTCTCTAGAAGATGAAGAGAATTAATCCCTATGATATTTTCGAAACATGCAATCACATCACCCTACTTTGATTGATGTTCTAAGGATAGATTATTGTCAGTTGTAAATTAAGGAATTTTCCCCTTCTGTAAAATCTGGATTAATTGATCTTAGGGATAATATTTTAGATCAAAAAATTTATCCTCTATTTTCTTGTTTTACTGATTATGTTTGCGCTCTCACAATTTACACAAATTTTCAACCTCGCGTGTTTTTATGTTAATTATTAAATTTTTTACTTAGTGTATTCTATTTTAGAAACTCAATTCATATATCATATTAAGTGAATTATAGTATTTAAATGATTCAAAATAAATGAGTGATGAATATTAGCAGTGGGTCTATTACAAAAAATAATTATGCTTCGATGGGAGGTGTAGTCATTGTAGAAATGCTTTTCATATCCAACGATTTAAAAAAAGTAAAACCTAATCTCGTTTATAATCCTGATTCCATCCCAATTAGTAAGACTCAAGAATAATAAAATAGATAAAAACATGGGAATAAAGAAGAAAATATACGAAATATAAGAGGAAAAAAGATGTATATTCTGAAAACATAAATATTACCAATCCAGAATGTGAGGAATGCTACGATGAAGGGATCCTTGAATAATGTGATCCCCCTATGAGTATAGGGATTTTAATAACCTCTATGGTGGTTATATGAATCATATATAACGTTAAAATGGAATCACTTCACTCCTTGGCCTAAAATCTAAATGGGATATCTAAGGTGTCAATTTATAGACCAAATAGGGAGTGGTTTTGGGCACCTAGTTTTTGACATACCACTTGTGTATGGGTTTGGAGTTTGTAAATGGAATTATATCGAGTTGGAAAAAATTTAAAATAGTATTTAATCATCATGAACATCCCCATTTAAAAATTTGAGGCCGATGGAGGATGATATCATGAGATAGGACTGAAATACAAAACCATATCATTGACATCGTGCAGATTCTGTCCCTTGGACAGGTTGACTCGGACGGACCCCTTAATGAAGGAATAGAGATTTATATTCTTTATATGAGTCATATACCAGGATTTTCATTAGTTTCCTACAAACATTCATCCCATTTAGAGGCACTGAATTTGAGAAATGAGAAAATCTGTGTACATATTTTCTTGAGCTTCCATATAGTTTTTCCCATTTCTCTTCTGGTTCATCTCCGACCCTCCAAGTCTCCTCCTCCAATAAAAAAATATTCAAAAGAAGAATAATACCACTTTTTAAAAGTGATGAACATTTAACGATTGAATCCAATGAGATGTTCAATTTCAGATAATATTGGTAATTTTAAATACAAAACTACTTTAAAACAACGATGTATGGGTGTAATAAAGAAGTGAATTGTGATGCGACTGGTTCACTATAAAAAAGATGTTATTAAACTGATATATATTGTCAAAGACATAAATATTTTTATATATAAATTTAATCAATGTTAAATTAATAAAAAAATGGGTTGAAATAGACATAGAAAATAATGGGTTGGATTGGGTTTCTCAGATCATTCATGTACCTAAAGAAAATCATAGAAACTGAATTTCACTAAAGGATTCACGAATTATATGTTTCGTAATTATTTTAAAATAATTGGTCACACTCTTAATGGGATTGATTACAAGAATTAATTTTATTGGAGACAAAAATAAATGCATCATTTTTATATATTTCCAAAATAAAATATCATACCAAACAAATATGGACACCTTTTTCATTATTTGATATGAGTAACGGACCCAAAATTATTTGGGTACCAAAACTGTTATATAACAGCCCATAATATTCATACATAGATATTAAATATTATTATATATATTTTTATGACATAACATAAAAAATAGCACTACAACTATATGGTTTTGGTGCCATTGTATAATTTCAAACATGTATAACTCATTCAAAAAACATTGCCTTCATCGGCCACTTATTTCATCCTAAATAGAACAATTTTTTAGATATCATAATTATTTATATTATCATATACTATGGAAAATAAACCTATAAATTAGATGTTAAAAAATGATCAGTAAGGGAAAATAGTTATATACTAATCATAACATGATAAATAGAGTACAAGAATATTAACATAACATTTTAAAAATATATGTTACATATAAATGATCATAATCATAAGTCATTGAATAAATATTGGTAGATCGTAAGACAAGAGTCATAAAATAAATCAAATAATAGGATCCATGAGATTATAACCTAGGCATAATACATGGAGTTTGTTCCCTACGCATAATCATAGAAAATCATTTCGAAATTAGTCAAGGATTACTTCCAATTGTATCATATAAGAAAAATTCAGTTTCTAAACTGGGTTCACAATAATTATAGACCTAAAAATAAATTAAAAATTTATTTACTATTCCACCCATGTATTGCGGAATTATGATTACATCCATTTAAAAAATTGTATTACTGGACCAAGTTTACTTTTCTATTCATGCCTTGTATTACAGAACCATGTTGAATCCTCTTTTGAGACAGATTTATTTAATGAGATATAAATAGCTTCCCAATTATTTGGTAAGAGAAATAGGTTCAACCAGCCTCATAATGAAAACCAAAAATGTGTTTTACACAAGAATATAAATCATTCATCCTCTAATAACAAATGAAAATACATAGGTTTCATAAACATTTCATCATTGCCTAACCCCAGGAAAAGTAACAGAATTTATAATCATTGTTTCTAAATAATCATAACCCATCCAGTGACATAGTAAGTATGTTATCCTTGGATTATATACCTAGTCAATAAATAACACAAATAAAGTTTCCATGTAAGGAAAATTATATTTAAATATCACTTAAAATGATTCTTGAGAAAAAGTTCATTCCATTCTGAGATTTTTTTTAAAACCATTAAATTATAGTGGTAAAAAAATTTTTAAGAAGAAACATGTAATATTATATAGGAACCATCAACGAATTAGTTATTAATGGATTATATAAAATCATTTCATGCCTTATATTTTAAAAAACACTACTTTGTAATTAAAAAACATTAAAAGGAGTTTTTTAAAAGAATATACCTCACTAATAACATTGATGTGGACATTAAATTTTTTTTAGGTATATCAGATGTAAATAAAAATAAATAATTTTATATAACAAATGATATTATAAATATTAATTTAACACATAATCTTAGTAAGACCTAATCAATGAGGAAAAAGTTTATCTCAATGAATGGAAATTGATTAAACAATTCCACTACTTCAAGTATTGTCTTTCATTGTTCACATTCAATTACCATGTATAATAAATATAGATTATATATATATATATATATTAAATAACCTCAATTTTACAATACCATTTTTCATTTAATTAAAACATATTATCAACTATTTATTTATAATTTTTTATTAAAATCAATATTCATGGTGATAACTACTTATTTTTCAAGGCATGTTTCGGTACATCAATTTTGGTTCTTATTCTATGATCATGGTCTAATAATTTCTATATTTTAAAAATGGTTTAAATTTAATATATAATAATTATATATAAATATAAAATAATTTTTTTAAAGTATAAATTATAAAATTAATTACACCATTCATGGAAACGGTAGACCGTACATATGCATGATTGATATTTTTATTTTATGATTTTTGGAATAAAATAAACGTAAATAATAAATCATAATTCTCGAATTATTTTTATATAATAATTATCTTATGTATTAATTAAACCTATGATTATACTAATTCATAGTATATTGTGATGAAAAAATAATTGTATTTGAACGTGGGGATGATTAGTCGTACGTACGCATACATGATACTCTAACTTCTTGTTTGATGGGAATGGGGGTTTATAATGGCGATTTGATGATTAAAATATTTTTTGGAATATATTTGATATGTTATTTATTATTCAATGATAAAAATATTATATTTTATAGAGGTAATGAAGAGTATAAAAATAATGTGATTAGTTAGAGATATTACCTTATCTTCAAAATATCTCCTTTGGATATACTCTAAATTGTTCTAGGGTTAGTCTATTGAGAATAAAAGAACCAATATACTATGGATATGGAAATTAGTGGGAGTCATGTTTAGGTTATGGTCATGTAATATGTATTGAAGTGATGTAAATACGTGATGGAGTTTATTGCCTTTAATAATTTAGGTGACGGAATATTTGGAATTTCACACATGATGAAATTAGAATAAATGAAATATCATTCCAAATACCAGAAAATGGAAATGGATTAGTATTTAAGATATTATATTGTTATAATAAAATTATCCATTATAATTTAAACTTGTTTAGGTATTATATTTAAGCTTATTATTTTGAAAAAACCTTATTTATCATTTTATAATTTTATCCATAATAATGAATATTATAATGTTGTAAATTTTTTATATAATGTTTCAATTGAACAAAAAATGTCCCATTTATGATATTATTGAACATAAATTTTTCCATTTTCCCTTATTTAGTAATTTTATTATTTCTAAATAACATAATGATGTATTGGTTTTTTAAAATATTGTTTCTATCTATATTGACAATATTATTTACTTTGACAAAAAAAATTCAATACAGAAACATATCTTTGAACCAAAAAAAATTAATACAACAATAATATCTCAATTTAATCTTTAAAATTATTTAACCACTATAGATAATTCAATTTAATTTTCATTTGATATTTTATCATCATTTATTTTATTTTTCATTAATTTTTATTATTACTGCATTAGTTTTGTAATATAATTCAGTGTAATTATTTAACAAAAAATAAATAAATATACATTCATCATAAAGATTATAATTTTTGATTTTATAATAATATTAATAGTCGAACACATCTTCCTGTTAAACCATACAAAAATATTGTACTTATTAAAATAAAAGTTTCATATTTTCATAGTTTCATTGATTTTAAATATATCAACAATTTTTCATGGAAATGATTCAATTAAAAAATCAATTTCAATCCAAATTTGTTATGGGAATATTTAATTTTATCAAATAATAAATTAAGTTAAAATGTATTATAAAAATTGAACATTTTTTTGATATATTATCATTAAATAATGTTTTTCAATCGCTTGTATTGCACGAAATATTGAGTTTAATCAAACTATGAGATTCCCATCATGTGAAATTAAATTTAAAAACTAATAATTAAGTTATCTATAATTTATAAAATAAACTTGTTAAAATTTATGGTGAGTTATATCGCTACTAATTATTTTTGAAAAATATAAACCAATTTATTGTAACGGAATTATTTTGATTTATATTATTAAAAAATTAAGTTAATTATAACAAGTGAATGAAAATAACTAAATATATATTTTTTAAATTTAAGAATTTTTTTTATATCCATCCTTTTAATATTTTTTTCATATGGTATGAATAAAGCCTATTTTATGTATAAAATCATATATTTTTCAATAGGCTAATTTTCTCGCCTTTTAATGGAGAACCCTTATTAAATTAATAATTTGAAACATTAATAATATTTATATAAAAAAATATTCTTCTTATTTTAAATTAGGGTACCTGAGGTTACTTTGTACTAATTCTTGTTATCATTATGATAATATTAATGTTTTAATAAATAGTAAAAATATACTAAATTTTAATCAAAGGAAACGTTTTTCATTGAAATGATTAATAGGATTAAATTATATAATTTAATTATTTCAATGTATGAATAGAATATAATTTTTTCATTTAATAAAATTTAGTTGATTTGAATTAATTTCATATTGAATGTATATGCAAGAATGTTGTAATGTTCTGCAACGTTTTAACTTCTAAAAAATGTTTTCCCATGCCAACAATGATATTAATTTTAAATTAATTATTCCAACATCCATGATGTGAATTTTGAAAAATAGATTCCATATTTGAAATTAGTTGGACAAAATTATGTAAATATCGTTATTTTATATTTGGGAATTATGAATAGAATCTTCAGTAATTTTTGTAAATATGGTAAATGTGTAAATTGGGTAATTAATGTTAAAAATAACATAACAAAATTACCATAAAACATTTCTTAATATCATTATATGATTTTTTTTCGAGATAAATCGTCCATGTGTGGAAATTGTATCCTTTGAGATCCACTTGGATGAGATTAGGAAATTTAATTTATTTTATTAAAATAAAAGTTAAACATTTCTCACTCAAATTTTAATAACTATATATTTTTAATATAAAGCTATACAAAAGATAAACTCTATTTTAAAAACTAATTTTAAATGTAAAATATTTTTATTTATCATTTGAATTTATCTTTAATTTATTGAAATAAATAATGAACATAAAGGATAATACATTAATGATTCATAAATTATTTAATTGATGAAAAATAGATAAACTGCTTTTTATTAAAATTATAATAACCATTAAAAAACAAAAAAAAATGACCAAATCAAATGGGTCATGTATATCACGAACATAATGATGAAAGGGTCTATTTATTGACCATTTATATCTATATGAAAACTATTATTACATTTATAATATTTTATTTAATATGATGATGAAGCTGTCACATCCATGATTTAATAAATATAACATTTATTTAAAGTAGTTATTTCCATAAAATATGTTATATTATAAGTATTATTTTTTATTCTAGGTGATTTATATGTTCCATTTTATTTTATTTTATTTTTTATTCAATAAATAATTATATTAAATAATTACATAAAATTGACGTAATAATTATTATTTTTAACGGTGGTAATAAATAAATCACATTAAAAAATTTAAAATAAATATAATTTAATAATTTATTTTTATAATATATTTTATATATTCCGTTGATATAATAGTAATATAATTAAATATACTGATTGAAGTAAACATTTTATCTTCATATTTTAAAATCAATGAATTTAATAGTTTCAAAATTGACACTATTGTTTTTTTATCAAAATAATAAATTATAATATTAGTTAAAAATAAAAATATATTTTTACAAAAATATAATTATGATAAGTTATAAAATGTTATAAATTATTCATTTATGGTCAAATTGACTTCAAATATGTAAATATTCCACGCTTTTAATACTGAAAAAATTGTCACCATATTTAAAAATAAAAAGAATAGCAAATTATTAATTAAAATGATATGGTATAAATTGATCGAAAAACTTGTCTGAAATTTTTTTTGATGATATTGAAATATTATGTCGTCTTATATTATAAATTAATAAATTTAGTGGATTTTTTGTTGGATTAAGTTTATTATGAATTAATATATTTGGAAACTCCAAAGGCGCCCCTAACCTGAAATATAAATGGGAACCAACTCCCTCATTTCTTCATAACTCATTATACCATCAATATCACCGATCCATAAGCCATTTCATTTTTAAAATTCCCTAGTCACATTCTAGAGGTTTTGGTATTCTCAAAAGTCCAACATTAGTTCATATTAGAGGATATCTAGAGGGAGCTAAACAAAGTAGATGTATTATCCTTTACTAACTCTATCAATATCATTTCTTATTCAAGTTAATATTACATTGTTTTTAAAATTTTTTATCAGTAAATATTTTACAATATATATACTGAGATTTTATTATGGTTATTTAATAATTTTATTCCACCATCTATCCACCCTATGAAATATTAAATCACCATGCATGTCGTACGTATAACTTATCGTCTCAACGTCACAGTTAAATCTGTTTTTCACATCCACTTTACATTGATGGGTATAATGATAGAAATAATAATTATATATGATTATAATAATAAGATATTTATTCTAAAACAACATAAATACCATCCAATTCCAAACCATTTCATAATTAAAGGAATGATATCATTGCTCATGTGTATTTATGACCTAATGTCTCTATGATGCGATTTAATTCATTCTATCGGATATACATTAGAAAATAATAATATAAATGTATAAAATAAATAAATATGATATATATTATATTAACCTAATTATTTAAGTGATATAACTATAACATTTCCATAAAAATTAGAACATATCTGAAAAAACATTCATATGGAAATTAATCCATTTATACCTGAATAACGAGTAATAATGAAATTTTATTAAGATATGGATGATAATATGGTAATATAGGACAACATTAAAATGAATAATATTCAATAACAACTAAATAAAAATATATGAATCATTATAAATTAGTTTTAGATACATATAAAAGACAACAGACCGAAGGTATGAGGTAATTACACAATCTCATTATAATCAGATATTGTTAATACTTAAGTATTTAATGTTGTATATTTATAATTTATTTCCACATTTCCTGAATATGTAATATTACTTTTATTCTTCTATAATTTTTTTGAAAATGAAATATATTCATTTTTGATTTTTCATTAAATGATATGAATTTTTTCGATATGATATACTTTCTGACTTATCTGAAAAAAGTACGAAAAAAATATTTTCTCTTAACTTATGTGGCATGTTGAGTTTTAAAAAGATATTTCCATGAAGAATCCATAACAATATTTCATGTTTTTTCAAGGAAATTATTTTATTTTAAAAGTTTGTGGTATTTTGAGTAAAAATTATTTTTTAAAGAGTGTATATTTTACTCAAAAATTAATTTTATGTGTTATATAAAAAATATTATCCATCTAAGATGTAATTATACAATATGGTTATGTTTTTGGTATAATATCCCTATTATTATTAAGTTATATTTTCATTCTAATGGAATTTTGTTTTTTAAATCCATTTTTTATAGGGATTATGTTACGATGGAAATATGTTTTTGAATCCCATTTCTTTTTTGGGTTATGTTTTGATGAATGATTTCTATTTTTATAATACATGTATGACTGAATTCATTATGAGATAGTTGGGACCTATATTTCAGTCAAATTAATTTGGAAATTTTTATATATCAGGAAATAAACATGTTTGTGATGAGAAATGATCTTTTTCAGTAATACATTGTTGAAATGAAGGGAGATATCAGCTCAATAATGTAATTCATCTGCTAAAAATGTATTGGCAAGAAGCTGTGACTAATATGAAATGATTATCTATGCTTATGTGTATTCTATATATTCTATGTCTTCTGATATGACTATTTGTAATATATTATTTGATTCATTATGAACATCTATGATTTTTCTCATCACATAATATCATGTTATTTCATATTTAGAATAATATTTGAAAATTTTATGTTCTTATGTCTTAAAGATATGATCTGAATAATGTATCCCTTATTTTAACATGTGGACCATATGACCTCACCCATTCTTATTATTATTTTCCAAATGTCTTGAAGAATACTATTAGTAACATATGTAACAAATGGATCAAGATAAGAATGGTTAAGTGGGATACAATGTAGATGACTTATGATTAACTTGTTTACGTTACCCAATTTCTAATGACACAAAACGTATATGGTTATGATCTAGTTTTGATATATATTTTAATGAATATTATCTAATTTTTATTTAATATATATGTATGTAATTTTTGGGTTGTTATAGTTGGTATCAGATAAAAGTTAGAGGTATCTTTGAAAAGTAGGATGAGAAATATTTAGTAATAACCCTTAAGATATGTTGAAGAATAGGTTAAAATCCTAGTGTTTTATAAATGATATTGAATAACATTTGAAGAAACCAAATGTGTGAAAAATTTAAATAGTATTCTTGATTATGTGTTTTCCCCATTATGATTAGATTTTCTGATACTTTGATTCATGGTTTTAGTGTATAGCTAGAACCTGTAGGAACCATCTTAATGCCGAAGGAAACAATAAATTCAATTATTGTCCTTATTGTAATTAAAAACCTTATTAGTATGATCACATAACATTCTCAGGAAATGAAACATGCATAACTTCTAAATGAATATATGGAACAATATTTTGACGAGTCCTTTATGATGTAGCATCCACCCTCTTTAAATTGGTCTCTAATATACTAAGGGATAAACAATGAATCAGTACCACTAAAAATATATTTTTGGTTCCCCAAGGATCAGAACATGATAATGTTATTCTAGAAATCAATCATTTCTAAGGTGACGATGATCAATGGTAAAATCTTATCAATAATAGTAGGAAAAGTGATGAAATTGAATCCATGGAATGGGATGAGTTAAATAGCTTATTTATCAATAAGTACCCTGCTTTTATTCTTTGAATAGTATTGGAGAAAGAGTTCCATGAGCTTAAAAAAAGGTTGATGAACCTGTTGGAACCTATGTTGTAAATTTTACAAGACATTCAATGTTTTTATATATAATTTTCATCTAACATGAGTGTAAAAATTATCTATTATTTAGGGGCTTAAAATTATATCTTTAAAGGTCATTAGACGCAAGTTACTTCAATAGCTATGAAAAAATAGTTTGATGTGCTCTCATGGATGTGATGGAGATTTTAGTAATCTGTATGTCCATTTAAAAGAAGAGAAAATAGAAATCAAAGAAAAAATCTAAAGGCCACACTTAAAAGATTATAATTTTTCCCTTATGCTCACTCCGTGGAATTTAACTTGGTGGAAATTGTCATCATGGGACAAGAATATATTTTATGGGTTGGGGAGATGTCCATAATGAAGTTGACTTCTGATGTGACGGGAAAAAAGATTTTTACAAATTCCAAATAGAGAAATGTATACATAGAATGCACTTCCTACACATCAATGATACATTTTCATGGAAATGGGGAATTATTCTAACCAATGCTTTGATCCAAGTGTTATCAATGATGATCGACTTCTACAAACTCCTAAATCAATTGGAAAGGTAATGTAACATGCGATCACTATCAGAAATGTGGCATACAATAATGATGTGGCGAATGGTAATCTCATACACTCTAAAGATGAAAATGTTTTATTTTATTCTATATTAACTCACAAATTTATTTCTGAATTTTTTTCTATCATTATTGCCATATTATCTCACCAATTAGATGTTGAGTTAGCAGTGACAACTCCTAATGGAACAAAAATCAAAAAACAATAGTTTATAATTATTATCTAGTTGAATTTTGTGGGAATGTACCTCCAACCAATATTTGTGATCATTCCTTTAGTCGAATAAAATGTTATTATTTAAATTAATTGGGTTTCTCTATATGTATCTCTTATCAATTTCCAAGGAAGGGATGTCACATTTCATAGTCCAGATCGATTTATGACCATCTATCGACTGGAGGATGAATATACCTTCTAGTATATATTTCATCCATCTTATGGGTATTGAGTCCTTTAAATGATGGTTATCTATCTCTAATGGATTAGGATAAATTAACCATTAAGAATACACACATTGTATGGGTTTTTTAAGATGCATTTATGTAGGAATTTAATGGCCATCCCTATAATCATGAAGTTGAGTTTTCAATAGAACTCATACAATGGTCCATTCCTATTTCAAAGACACCTTATAGAATATCCCTAATTTAGATGTTGTAATTGAATAAGAAACTACAGTATAATCTTGAAAATGGATTCATACACCCCATTGTGTCACCTTGGGGTGCACATGTTCTGTTTTTCAAGAAGAAAGATGGATTAATAAGACATTTTATTGATTATCAAGAACATTTTAGGATCACTATTAACAAAAAAAATATGCTCTTCCCTGCATTGATTACTTATTCGACCAACTACATGGAGCTCAATGAATATCCATTATTAGTCTTCATTCAGTATATCATATATTATGGGTCAAGAAGTATGATATACCAATGAAAGAATTCTATACATGTTATGGACACTATGAATTTATATTGAATCATTTCAATCTTACTAAAGACCACACTATCTTCATGTATGTAATGAATAATGTCTTTATATACAATCTTGATTATATTTTTGGTGAATTTATAAACAATATTTTGGTTTAATTAAAGAGAATGGATGTGAATTAAGATAACTTTATAATTTTACAAAAGACCACAAGAAAGGATTTTCTTAATGAAAAAATTACCATATGTGAATTTCAGGTTCCAAATGTTGAATTTTTGACTCAGTTAACCATTAAAGAGGGAATATCTGTTGAACCTACTCAAACAGAAGTTATTTTTAAGTTATCCAAGACCATCAATAATAACTCAGATCTGATGTTTTCATGGTTTGGGTGGATATTATCGACATTTGTTGAATGTGTTTTCATGACTATCTAATATAGCCACTAAGATGTCTCGGAAAAGAGTTATGTTCATGTGGAAAGAGGCATGTGAAGATAATTCAATGTGTAAAAAATAATTTTATCCTGTGCACTTGGGATCACGCTACCTTATAGTGGATAAAGGATTGTGATCTACATTGATTAATACAATAAGGGGCCTAGATTTGTTCTCATGAAAAATGATATGGTGATAGCTTTTGCATTTTGATAATTAAAACTCCATGAGAAAATTGCCCAACTCAACATTTGGATTTAGTTGGAGTAATGTTTGCGTTATAGATATCGAGGTATTATCTTTATGGTCAATGGTGTGATATTTATCATGATTAGAAAATTTTAATTTATATTTCCACCCAAAATTATTTTAATATGCACCAAAGAAGATGGTTGTAGTTGATTAATGATTACAAATAATCGATACATTACCACCATTGTAAATTGAATAGGGTGGCATATGATTTGAGTCAAATGGACCATGTTACCCTAAACATGATGAGGAGAAAAAAAGATCCAATATTTTTCGATATACATTGGATGGATGACAAAATTGTAATGGAAGGTGAGAAATCCTATCATATTCAAATGAATGATCAACCATCTATACAGGTGAATATTGAGAAGCCACAAATGGATGATGTAAAGTTAAAAAATAATCTGAGAAATTTTCCTGAATTAAACCTCGATTATGATGGATTAATAAAGACCATGAAAAATGTTTGTATTCCTCTCAAATAGTAATTGAAGAAGGATATTTCTGATGAGGTACATAGTTCTTCGTTTTCTATTCATCCTAGAAGAATAAAGATGTATGTGTACCTGAAAGAGTATTGTTGGTTGGATGGAATGATAAGATATTTTGATGAATATGTATTTGGTGCTTGGTTTTCCCGCATACTAATGCTTGGAGATAGATGTTTAAAGGTTAATTATAATATTTACCTATACTATAATGGAAATGGAAAAAATCTCTCTGGTCATTGATTTCTGACTTCCCAAAACATCTAGAGGCCCTAATGTTATTTGGGTTATAGTTGATCACCTTATGAAGTTGGAAGATTTCATTAAAATGAGAGAGTATTTCCCACTTGATCATCCTTCAAGGATATATTTAATGGATGTGGTAAGATATCAAGGAGTAACACATTCTATTATATAGGATCGGGATCTGAGGGAAATCATGATGTTTTGTTGATGTATTTTGTTGGCCCTGGATATAGTGTAATGTTTTGGTAATATATATAATCCTCATATATATAGTCTGTCTGAGATATAAATTCAAACTCAATATGAAATGTTGAGAGCATTCCCTATTTATTTCAATGGTGGTTGGGATCAACACATACATTTGGCATAATTTTATTCAATAATATCATTCAATCCTATATTCAGATGAATCCTTATAAATCCCACTGTGGAAGGAATTGTTGAACTCTATCATGAATGGATGGTATCAAGGAAAGAAATCTATTATGAGAAAATAATTTTAATTAAATGGATGAAATGTCAGTTATATTCAACCATACATAAGAGGAACTCAGAGATTAAATATAATTTATACTGATAACCAAATAAAAAAGCCAACAGTTTGAAGTTGGTAATAAGGTTCTTCAAAGAATATCAAACTGTAAGAGAGTAATGATATTTGTAAAGATGTTCATGATGATCCCAATGTATATTGGTCCTTTTGAAATTCTAGATCATGTTGGGACGGTGGCTTATCGATTTTATCATCAACTAAATCTTTCCCATGTTAATGATGTGTTACATGTATGTATCCAATGAAATTACATACATGATCCTTCAAATTTACTAAACATGGATTTCATACTACTATAGAAATATCATTATTATGAAGAAAAACCATTAAGGATTCTAGATCGTATTAAATAGGTTCTACAGAAAAAGACCACTAGCTTAGTTAATGTTTAGTGGTGGAACAACCAATTTGAAGAATCTATGTGGGAACTAAAGGATATAATTATCCAGTGGTATCCTCATCTATATGAATCAAAGTGAAAAAGTTCGGGTAAAAATCTATTTAATTTGGGTATAACGTAAAACCCTAATTTTTTATTAAATATTTTCTTTAAATAATATTCTTTTAATAGTTTTCATTTCATGAAATCATGATTTCAAAAAATCATGGGGATTACCACTGTATAAATTGTAGTTATATGCTAGTTGTTATGTTAGTGGTAATAAATATAACTAATATAAGAAAATTTAAGGTGAATTAATTGGTAATTAATTATTTCAGAAAAATATAAACCAATTAAATATAAAGGAAATATTTTTATTTTTTATTATTAAATTAAGCGATTTATAATTAGTAAATGAAAATAATAAAATATTTTTGTTATATTTTTAATTATAAAATTTATATATTTATCGAATAGATATTTTATTCATAGTGTATGAACAAACCTTATTTTATATATAAAAACATATGTTTTCAAAATGGTAATTTTACCACCATTGAATGGGGAACCATTTTAAAATAAATATTTTGACACATTAAAAATTTTTATATTAAAAAATAAAACTCTTCTCTATATTGAGGATATAAAAATATATTTGGATGATTTTTAGATATCATTCAGATAACTTTCACGTTTTCATAAATAGTACAAATGTACTAAATATTCATTAAAAATATCTTCTCTCATTGAAATAATTTATATCTATAAATTATATTATTTAATGGTTTCAAGTTATAAATAGAATATATTTTTTACCAATTAATATATTTTAGGTCATTGGAATTAATTTTATATTTCATTTAGTTGTAAAAACTTTTCAATTTAAGTATCATTTAAACATCTAAAACCAATTTTCCCTTTCTGAAAACAAGAGTAATTTTAAATTAATGACTAAACCTGTTCTGTTTTTAATTTTGAAAAATTTATTCAATATTTGGAAGCATTATAGATAATTTATTTATGTATATTATTTTATTTTTGGTCATTATGAAAAGTAACTTCGGTAATTTTTTATTAATAGGGTGAAAGAGTAAATTAGGAAATTGATGGGAAAAAATATTAAAACATTACCCTAACAGCTGTCCAAATATCATTGCATGAGTGTGTTTTGACTTAAATCATCACTAGACAAAATAGTATCCTTCAGAAGCCAGTTGGATGATATTAGGACATATACTTAATTTTTCTTATTAAAAAGCTAATTATTCCTCACCTAAAATTTAAAAAATATATCATTTTTAATAAACATTTTAACGAAAGTAAAATTTTATTACAAATATTCATAAAAAAGATAAAAAATTCATTATCCGGGTGATTTTTTTGGAATGTTTATGAAATTAATAATTAACATAAAGCCCAAAACATTAATGATGCCTAAATTATTTAATTGATGAAAAATCAATAAACTAATTTATATTAAAATGATAATAACAACTAAACGAACATGATCAAATCTTATTGGATGAGTATATCACGAAAATAATCATCCATGGGTCATGTTATTGATCATTTGGATCTATATGGAAATGACTAAGGCACCTTTAATATTTTATTTAAATTCATGTCAAAATTGTCACATTTATGTCTTCATAAATATAACTTTTTTAAAAAAAATAGGTGATTCCATAATATATGTACAATTATAATTATTATTATAAAATCTACAGAATATATCTTTATGAATTTTTTATTTTAATTTTTATTCAACAAATAGTTATATTAAATAATTTAAAAAATTATGTAGTAATTATGATATTAATAGTGATAAAAAACCAAATGTGATTAAAAATAGTAAAATAAATATAATATGGAATAACTAATATGTCCAATTAATTTTATATATGACCATGACATCATTTCATTATAATTGAATATGTTGTTCAAATTTATCGATTTATCTTCATATATGTAAAATCCATGAATTAAATAGGGTCAAAATTGACACTATTGTTGATTTATCAAAATAATTTATTATTAAATTATATCAAAAACATAAAAAAGTTTGTAATCATTAAAATAATTTTTATATGTAATATAATTTTATGAATAATCAATTTATGATCTAATTGACCTCCAATATATTAATATTTCACCCTTTTAATACTGTAATATTTGTTACCTTAGTTAAAATTAACGAACAACTAAGAGTTAATTAAATTGATAAGGTTTAAATTGACCAAAAAACATATCGAAAATTTATTTATGGATTTTATTATACTCTTCTCTAATATAATAATACAAATTAGGTTATTTTTGTGATTTTTTTTATGTTGTTTTATTTTATTATAAATCAATATTTTTTGGAAATTCCCAATGGGCCCCTAACCACGACAATAAATGTCATCATCCTTACTCGTTTATTTATAACTCAATGAACCATAATGTTCATCAATTCCTTGAATATTTACCTTATAAAAGTCATTAATATCTTTATATAGGTGGTGGTTTCTTCAAAATAAAATTATTAATGCATTTAAGAGGAGATCTAAGGGCGCTTATTAAAGAAGAGGTTATCTCCTTTAACGACTCTCTCAATATCATTTCTTATTCTGATTCATTATCAATTGTTTCTTCAATTATTTAGTAATAAATTAAGTATAAACAATATAATAAGATGTTATTATGGTAATTAAATAACCTTTTTCCACCTCCTATCCATCCTATAATAAATAAATTCACTGAGCATGCATATGTATGACTTATCATTTCCATGTCGTGGTGTAATAAGATTTTCTCTAACAATACACATGAATGGATATAATAATGGAAATAAAAACTATAAATTATTATTACAACAATATTTTTTTCTCTAATAATACATATACCATAAACTTCCATAACATATCATATTTAAAGGATTTATATCATCATTCGTGTGTACGTACAACCTACCGTCTCAATGATGCGTTGTGATTCATTCTACTCGATAATCATTTAAGAAAGACTATATACATTTATATAGTGAATAAATATGATATATATTATTTTAATATCATTATTTAAATGATCTAATTATAACATATTAATAATAAATAAATCTTTTTCGATAAAACATGGATAATAAAACGAAGTCACTAATATCTGAAAAACGAGTAATAATAAAATGATATTAAAAAATGGATGATCATATGACCATATATGATATCATAACATTGATATGATTATCTAATACGTAAATTGAATTATATAAATCATTATACAAGAGTTTAGTAGACATACAAACAATATCAGAGCTAAGGTAATTGATACTTTTTCAATTTCATTTTTAATTGAGATTGATTAAATGTAAGTATTTACTGGGGTATATTTAGCATCAAAATCCTTTATTCCTAAATATGTAATATTTTTTCTAATTTTCTAAATTTGAATAATTTTAACCTTACCCACTGGTGAATTTTTATCAAATTATTTTAAATGAATCTTTTTCATTTTTTTATATGATGTACTTTTTCACTTATCTGACCAAATCACATGAAAATCATTTACATATAACTTACAAGACAAGAAGTGTTTTTACAGATTATTTCCATGAATCTTATATTACAATATTTCATGATCATTTTCAATGAAATTACATTCTTTAAAAAAAATGGAATTTCATGATATTAATAAAAATGTAAGAAAAAATGATATTTTACTCAAGAATTGATTTCATGTGTTCTATCAAAATTATATTCCATATAAGATTGAATTATTTAATAACATTATGTTTTATGTTTATATTACCTATTATTCTTATGTTTTATTATGATTATAATGGCATTTTATTGACTAAATCTGTTTGTATTATATAGATTATGTTATGATGGAAATATGTTTATGAACACTATTTTATTTTTTAGGTTATGTTATGATGAATGATTCGTGTTTTTGTGGCACATATAAGAATTATTTCATTATAATATGGGTGGTACAAATATATACCTCCAATGAATTGGGTAATAATTTATATCTTATGATATATATTGGGATGGAATAGAAAATGATGTCAATTCAATTATACAGGGCTACAACGAGGAGTGAGCTTTGTTCGGTAAGAGTTATTACCCTATATGATGGTATTGAAAGTGAGTCTCCACTAATATGATATGATATTATAAGATTATGTGTGTATCACAATTCCCATGTTTTATGTTATTACATTTTTTAATATGTTCCAGGATTCTTTTTTTAATTTTATGATTTATCCCATGACATGATATCTGGATCCTTAATATGTGGGATATGATTTTCAAATGATTTTTTATTATGTATTATGATTAAGATATGATTGATATTTCCCTTTCATACTATTACTAGGCATATGAGATCACCTTTTTGGTGAATATTTTCCCCAGGTTGTGAACATGATTATTAATAAGATATGTCAACAAAGGATCTCGAAAATAAGGAATGAGAAGGAGAAAATATAGATTTATTATGAACAGCTTGTTTAGATTCCCTAGTTTCTATAGTCACTAAACCAATATTTTCATGGCATGGTTTTTATATTATTTGAAATAATTATTCTTCAATTTTGAGGAAATATATTTTTATGTAATATATGGGTCATTATAGTTATGACTATATAAATAAGTTTTATTCTAGATTAACCAATATGACCCTTTACTGAAGTAATAAATTTAACCACTCAAAAAATTCCTATTGACTAAAAAAGTGGTCTAATTTTCTAATTTAAAACTCTAAATTTTTAATATTTATCTAATTTTTTATTAATTAAAACATTTATGATTAAGAATTTAATTTAAAATAAAATATGTATAATGTAATGAAAAATAATTTTTTAGAGAAATGTCAATTTTACATATAATATTTTAATACAATTTTCAAGTAAAAAATATATTTGGACCCCCATAATTATATTATTATAAAATATAAATGAATAATCTAAATTTAAAAATGACTGAAATCATAGTTCTACTATGTAAAACTATTTAAGGAAGCTATATTTTTCCATAAAAATCAGTATTTTCACTACACATTGAAATTAATATATGTTTGTAGAATGGAATTAGTAAAACAATTTTATGATAATATGGAAATGAAGAATTAAAAGTGAAATTAATTTTATGAAATTAATTTTCTAGAACATATATAAATTAAACAACTTCCTTACAAACACGAATTTTTTTAAATTTTTTTTATATGAATAAAAAGACATTGCTAAAAAATATATGATCAATTTTTAAGGACATAACAATACATTCATATTGATTTGGAAAATTAAAATCAATTCATGAATTTGTTATTTTCTATTCATTCCCAACAATTATGGGAAAGGTAATTTAATAATGTTATGTGGATCATTTAATCTCACTAATGCATGCAACAAAAGTTGTCAAGGAATAAATTTATTTTAGGACCAATATTTAATAAAAATATATAATTGTTACATGTTACCACCTATTAAAATGGATTATTACATTTAAATTCATCACTAAAATACAAAACGATTATGACAAATATACATCATCATATTCTTAGGTTCTTATGTTGATTTCTCAAATTCGAAGTTTCATCTTAGAAAATTAACTTGGTAAGTGTTCTTCTTTCATAGAAAATTTCCTCTATAATCTGGAATCAATAATAACTATTATTCCAAGGAATGATTTTTCTTCATTGGTATGACCTCTAAGTCTAGTATATGGTATGGATCATGTAAGAAATCTCTTAGGAGTGATATGTTAAACACCTCATGAATGTGAGATATATTTGTTGGTAGTCTCAAAATGATATGCTCTGATCATAATACGATCAATAATTTCAAAAGGACTGATATACCAAGGGCTTAGAGTACCACTCTTTCCAAACCTCATTACTCTCTTCCAATAATATATCCATAATAATACCCTTTCCCTAACATCAAACTCCAGATCATTATACCTACTTTAAATAAACGTTTTTCAACTCTAAGATTCTCTTATGTGGTATTGAATGGATATGATTTACTCAACTTGATCTTCTCCCAATATATTTTTTCCTATGAAAAAATCCATCGTGATAGAGTTTTTTTACTTTTAACATAATGTGATACATAATAATCCATCAAAATTATAGTGTGAACACTATTTTAGTATGAAAAATCAACTAAAGGAGGGTTTAGATCCCTACCACCTTTCAAATACATAGATAAATCTCTGAAATGACCTCTAGGGTTATGAATTTTATACACAATTAACCTCCTAGTTGTGAACGATATCTAATGAAAAACAGAAATCTATATCCAAATACTACTAATGACATTACCAAAACATCGAGGTGAACCAAAATTATTGATTAGATACAATAGAAAAAGTTACCCCAAGAAATAGTTCAACATAATACGTACATATCATTGAAATATGATCAAGAGAGAAAACCTCTATTATAGACAATTATGTTTGTCGACTTTGAAATGAGATTGACTAAAACCCGTATATAATTATTCTCATTAGATGTTCTATGGAGTCTAATGATAAATCCCATGTTGATATTTTCCAATATCCATTTTAGTATGGGTATTTTATTAATATATTCTTATATATCCATTTTTCACCCTTAACATATTATCATTTTAAGAACCGATAAACATACTATGAAATATATTTTGTCATTCCATCCAATCGGAAATACTCATCCATATCAGAATATACAATTTACTTTCTAGGATGAATGTAAAATGATAAAAAATGAGCTTCATTGAACAACTCCATTAAATTTTGTATGTGAGGGACATAAACATGATTCAATCCACTTATTATTCTATAAAAAAATTTTAACTTAAGAACTTTTCTCACCCACTTTTTTAGTTCTACATCTTCCTTCTACACCTCCTTAATATTCATATATGTATATTTTAGAACATTAATTTGGGCTAGATAAAAGATTCCCCATCAATTAATATTTCTATATCCATCCTTTTCAAATCAATTAAAATTATATATTTTGTGGTCCTCATCATAGATAAGCTATGATGATATATTCAGAACAAATAATCTACCACTTGATTGCATTCATAGGATAGTAATTTATTATGAACTCATAATCATTAATAATCATGAACCATCTAATTTTTCTAATATTTAACTCTGTAAATATGAATAAATACATTAAAAATTATTTATCTGTATATAAAATATATTTTTCTCTATATAGTTAATGCCTCTATATCATTAAAAGTATATGTTATAGAAATTAACTTCACATCATGAATTGAGGAATGTTTATAATAAAACATCAATTTTAATGGGGTATAAGATATAAAAATTTAATTATTTATGATAATTCATCCAATTCATTTATTAGATACATAATTATATTGAAATTACCTTCTACAATGTAACGTAATGTGATTACAGGTGCACTAACCAACCATCTATTCAGCTGTGAGATATTCTTTTCCCTTTACATTGTTTGTATGAAGATAAATTAATTCTATGTCAACATGGAGAGTGGAATAGATAATCATGAGAAATAATGCAAAGAACATTGGTGATATCAATCTACCCCATGAAAACTAAACAATTTAGTTATCATGGTAGGTCTATACCATCATCCAATAAAATTCATTTTTGATGTACCAATATTTATTCCATCCCTTTATATTATTCGACCCAAAGATGAATCCGTCTTGAGTAAAAACCTTCAGTTGGTAAATTTTTAATAATGATTCTACTTTAATAGGTTCTTCTGCAAAGTCCACAAATGATAATCATGATATTCCTTTATACTTTATTATATAATTATATTATCTATAAAGACAACCAAAATTGATAAACAAAGTATCTAAAGACTCTATACATTAAATCCAATAAGATAGTGGTGGTAATAGTATGACCATAAGGAATAAATATAAATTTACAGCGTTCATACCATGTTCAAAAATTTGAATGGGTTTCAAATTCCTTCTCGATAATCAATTTCTAATATACATGGTGATGATCAATCTATGAAAAATAATTAATATCTACATAGTTGACAATATAAGTTCACAATGCAGGAAATAAGATAATTTTTATTGATAGTAATACTGTTATGTTCTCGATAATAAATGAAAAGACAAATTTATCCACATCATTTCTTTACAAAATCATTATCTTCACACCATGGGGTTGTAGCAGGGAATATTAATCCCTTATAAAGATTCTACATAAGTTTCATTATCAATTCCTGAATCTCAATTAGGTCCATTATATTAGGAGACTTTGAAATATGCATAACACTAAGTACAGGATATATTGCTAACTCACCATCACGATTTGGTGGAAGATCAAGAAATTAGTATAAAAAAAATATTTTAACTCATTTAGATTAGGTTCATCCTTAATTTTTGATGTTCTCCAGATCCATATGAAATAGATAAAAATCATTTTTAGGAATTCAGAACCACTATATGGTGGTAATTTCTATTTTAATTTCATATTAATCCTTTCAGGAAAAGACGATTATAGGTTCATTCAAAATTTAAATTTTGAATTAAATTTCTCAAAAATTGATATGATATCCATACATAGAGATCTAATTATTTCTAATGATAACATTGAATCCATCTAAAGTAAGGATCAAAATATTTACCAGATGCTCTTTCCCACAATAATCAACCAGAGAATAATTATAAACATGAGATGTTATTGTTTTTCCATGAGGTGTTTTCACATTTTACTAAACATGTAATTGTGGAGGAGATATGGTGACACACATAAAAGATTATATAGAAATAAAATTTTTTGGTGGATCTATTCTCAAATAGGAAATTATCTCTTCTAGAGTGGATGGTAAGTGTAACATTCACCACTTCCATTTTATAATCCACATCAAAAATAGTAATCACGTCATATTTACAGTTTTATCAAGTATTAAGGTGATATGGATTTATCTTATCATCAATAACGCCCCATATTTTATCATTGTTTATATTAATTTCCATTTTCATACACATGACACATTGAAAAGTGGGAGGCGGTCTTTTAATGCATTCTCATTAATCACATCATTACCTAACTCATTCCCCCCACTTCAGTAGTCAATTTCCTTATAACCTTCTTTCACACACATAAAGAATTTTCTCCCCCCTTAAAATACCTTATCTATGATTATTTAACAATAATGAGAGTAAATTAAATCTCATCTTCTTTTCTGACAGATTATTTTATTTTACTTTTAATTAAATATTTTTTTCTTATAAATACCACAAGTTCGATGGGTAACTTTAATAATTATTTTAACCTTGAGGAAAATAAAACTATTTCATCATAGTTATTAAAGTCTCTTATGTCTAATGTCCTTTAGATACTTGTTTATAAACCTATAAAAAATAAATCATCCTTACTTTTAGGTTTGGTGATATTTATAGAACTGTACCTTGAAAGTATAATTAAATATTATTAATGAATTCAAAAAGATTTATCAACGTATTGATTTAAGTCAAGTAATTCATTCTCCATTTTTATATGATGAATACAATGAAATTATTCATTGTAAAATAATTTCTAGAACTCGTCCCATTCCATGGAGTCAATTTCACCCTATATACTGCTATTCATGATTATATTACACCAATTATCTACTTTACCTCCCCAACGGTAGAACGAAAAAATAAATTTCTTATGTTATAAACATTGGAGAACTACAATTATTTTTTAGTATTACTAGTCCATTGATCAACCAGGTGTGAATTAGAACACCCATTGAATGAATGTGGATTTTACCTCATAAAGGACTTAATATAATGTTGTTCCCTCTTTTTCTAATTTCAACATCCAACATTATTTATAGCTTTAGAATATTGTTTGAGCATAAATAAAAAATTTCACAATATTTTTTTATAGAATTATGTCACTTTCGAGGTTAATAATTTCATTTCTAATTTCATTTAGGATTAACCTGGTTCCTTTGGGTTCCATACAGCAACTAAAGCCAAGAATCATAGTGTGAGAAAAACTAATCACAGTCATAAGACCACATCATCATAAGAAATTTCATATAAAAATTTAATTAATAACATTTTAGTTGTTATCCAAAATTGATCATGGTTGTTAAAAATATTTAGGATTGTGAAATATAATTAGACTTATCCCTAGGGATCATACTAAATTTTCTCATCCTTGTTTCCAATGGTAAACTAAACCCATCCTTGATACCAAGAATAATAGTTCATACTTTTATTAAAATGTTATTAAATATATTTAGATAAATATCCATGAAATAGTATAAAAAACCATGCCAAAATCATATAGGATTAGTTCCTTTGGAAACATGGAAACACAAAAAATAGTTTATAAATAATCTACATCATACCCGACTTATATTAATATAAATAGAACCATTTTATACAAATCATACATAATAAAATTCTTCACATCCTAGGGAATAGAAAAATTTAAAAGTGGTATGAAACAATTCACTTTGAGGGAAAAAATAGAGATATCAATAATAACATGGATATAAGGGCATAAATACATGAACAAAACAATTGAAAATTGTACCCTACATATCAAATATTGTAATCTTGAGTCAGTGAATAAATCATGGATGTTCATAATATATGAATCATAAATGAAATCAAAGAACATGATCCAATATTGGATATCCTTGACCTAAGACATAGAATTTATGGAATACCGATATTCCAAGAAAATGATATTCATATTAGTAAAGGATTATTCCCTAGACTATCATAGAGGAAAAAGTCCTATACTAAACCTAGATCACTCTCCATTCTAGAACTGTATTACTAAAACAGTATTACTTCCCAATCTCACCCTAAATTACTGAATCTGGTTCACTTCCCATTCAATCCATATATTCCTAAACTAACACCACTTCTAATTCTTCCCTAGTATGTCTGATCCGAGTTATCTAATTGTTCCAATCCTTTCTATATAATGTTATATTAATATCTTCCCAATGCATTGGAGGTAGTTATAGGACCCAGCCATCATATAATGAAACTATACATATGTGTTCGACATAATCATTAATAATTCGTCATATCATAACACTAATATTAAACTAGGTTTTATAATAATTTCATTACTTTATATTTTATTTAAAAGTAATAAAATTTATAAAAAGAATGAAATCATAAAAAATCAACCATCAAAAGAAAATATATATTCAATTGAGAAAATATATTTTTCCGCCATGAAATTGAAAAGTAAAAAATTTTATTTGAGAAATAAATTGAATGATTTTATATGGGGAATAAAATCATTATGTAATCCAGAAATTGGAAGATATTTCCATGTCATATAAGTTAAAAAACAAAATTTTTGAATTTTTTAGAAAATGAATCATAAAAGTTCATTTTAAATAAACGTCCCGAACAAATAACACTAATGTGAAAATTATAATTTTAATAAGGTTATCATTTACAAATAAAAATAAAACCTGTTTAAAGAAACATAATAAAATCAGGATTCATTTGACACATAATCTTTGTACGATGTAATAAATGTTGTTTATGTTTAGATCCGTGAAAGGAAATGAAGTAAAAAATTACCTTACATTGTGTATCTTCGTTCCATATTCATATTAAAACCTAAGATATAATAAATAAGGATTTACTATCCATTTATTCTATAAATTCTTTTTACAATATAATGTTTTATTTATTTATAACCACATATCATCTTTCTCTTATTAATTTCTTATTAAAATTACCACTCTGGGTGATAACTGCTTAATTTTCCGTGAATGTTTTAGTTTGCAAGACAAGGTCCTTATTATTTGATCTTAGTCACATCATTTCAATAAAGTAAATTATGTTTAAAAGATGATATATAAAATTTATATACATATTTTTAATCATTCAAAGAATATATAAATATTAAATTTAATTAAACCATTCATGGAGACGGTAGGTCGTACATACACATGAACACTAATTTTTTTCATTGGTGGAATGAAAGATAGGTAAATAATATTTCATATTTTTTTGAAAATTATAAAATCATACTAATCGTATATATTCATTAAACTCATTATAATAATCCTCAATAATAGACGGTTATGAAAAATGAATTTTATCGCTATGTGGCAATGATAAGTAGTAATTACGCAGAAGAGATACTTTCATGTATTATTTTTTGAGAAAGAGGGTGTATAATGGAGTATAAATAATCTTAATAACATTTCATAATATTTAGGATACATAATTTATAATTTTATGATAAATATATTGTATTTATAGAAGGTAAAAAAAGATTAAAATGAATTTGATTTGATAGAGTGATTACGCATTCTTCAAAATAGCTTTATTGGATCTCCTCTAAATGGATATAGGTTTTTTCTTTTGAGTACACCAGCACCTGTAAAATTTGTATAGGGAAGATATTAAAAGAAATATTTAGTGAATGGTTGATACAGTTGGATCAATGAGTAGTAATTAAGTGAGGGATGATGTGCCCCTTTATAATTTAGGTGAGCGGTTGTTTTGGAATTTATCAAATGATTAAATTATAATAAATTAATTTTATTTCTAAATACCATCACCTGCCAATTAATTTCACAACAAGATATGATAAGGTGTTAACATCATCAACCTATATAATTTTTATATTTTTTGTATTATTTTAAACATTATCATTTTGATTAACAATTAGTTCACCTATTAAAATATTAACAACGATTACTAATATTTCAATATTAAAATTCTATACATTTTACATATAAACTCTCAATTAGAAAATTAATATATGTTTAATGATAATTAATATAATAACAAACACCTTTTTTATATTTAACATTTTTAGGACTATTAAACAATTTAGTAAAATATTATTTTCATAAAAAACAATTGGGTCAATTTTGACACTATTCATTATGTTGACTTTATGAAAATTATGACAATAATATATCATCAAAAAATTAATTAAATAGTCCCCCAAATATGTCATTTAAATCTAGAAAATTCAAGGATCACAATAATTAAATTATATTTTACTTCTTTCAATATTTTTCAAATCATTTATTTGATTTTACATTTAATTGAATAATTAGTACATAAGTTTCATATAAGAATTTAATGTAATTATTTATTTTAAGAAAATTATAAATAAATTACCATGATTAATATTTTTTTATCTCATGAATATATTAATTTATGACAACATTTTATTTGTAACCCGATATACAAATATTATACTTATTAAAATGAATAGTGTGACACTTTGTCACGTTCTTTGATTTTAAAAATATCTATGCCTTTTTCAGGGAAAATTATCCTCTAAATTATTTAATTTCGAAAAATCGGTTTTATGGGTCATTTTAACAAAAAAATAAGAAGAGTAGAAATTAAAATTTATGACCATATAACATATATTTAATATAGATTAATTGTTTTTACCCTTTATTGAGGTAATAAATTTTACCTTTTCATATTGAATAAAAAGGGTTATAATTACCAAATTCCAACCTCTTGATTCTTAATATGTAATTAATTTTATCAAATTTAATTCCAATAATATTATATTTTTCTTAAATATTTAACCGAAAAAATGCAATGAAAAACATTTTTTCAAAGAATGTTCTTTTAGAATGTAAAATATTATTATTATAAAACAAAGTATAAAATAATTTTACATACCTAAAATTATATTATTTTAAATAAACAATTTCTAAAGTAAATTTAAATCTAATCAAATACATAATATGGCCCAATAAAAAAAGTAAAATATAATATAAGTTTCAACAATTATCTGTAGTTTTATTATTACTTGAATAAAATAAATTATTTTAGAAAAATAACAATTAATTATATTTGAGAATATTTTCAAATGTTGAATTAAAAATTGAAAATAATTTTAAAAAATACATTTTTATAACTTTTATAAATTAATATTAACTTATTATTAAACATCATTTTAGAAGACGAAATTGTTTTTTGAAAAATAAAAATAATTTACTAATAAAAGAGTTATCATTTTCAAAGAACTTATCTTTAAATTCATATTGAGTTACACCATTAAATTTATTTAATAAATTTTCTATTTATATTAATAATCACTAACATAATGTATATATTACATTATAATGTTACATGTTTCATTTAAACTTATTGTTTTGTGAAACACAACCAATCAAAGATATTAAATTATTAAAAGATAAAAATATCATACAATTATCAGGGTATTACATATTATTCATTTAATTTTAGATAAAATGGGTATTTTGTGAAAAACCTATGAATCATCATGGTACCTATATAGTGGTTTCTCAAAAACATGTCTGATGAACACTCTGAATTCAATCAAATTGATAAATTTCAATAAGTTTGCAACACCTTCAGAAATAACTCTAAGGGTAAGTTAATTGGTGAAGTTACAATAGGGTTTTATACCCCAATTATTATTAAATATGATGTATTTATTAAATAATCTAAATGTAAATTTCAAATAATTAATCAATTGTGTGACAATGGTTTTGAAATTTCTTTCATAAATAATGTTATGAGGATATTAACATCAGAAAGAAACTTTTTATTTATTTATCCTTATTTTTATAATTTTTATTTTTTGAATTTATAATCATCTCTATACAAAAGATGTTACTTTTTAGTGTACACTTTTTTGAGTTGTGGATTCTTAAATGATTATTTGGTAATTATAGTACTCACTAGATTCCATACTCTATCATTATCAACTTGTCTGATTTTTTCCTAAACTATATTTCAAATATATCACAGTATTTCAAATATCAATTATCATAGGAAATAAACATCTGTCTTTAATATAATAATGTTAATTTTTCTTATATTGATCTCGAATTACATTATAATGATTTATTCAGAACATTTAAAATAAAATGTAGGTGAGGTAAAACCTATAATTTTTTTATTTCATAGTATATAATATTCACATGGACTGCATCTTATCTCCTCAAATTGATTATGGAAAATATTTTGTCATGTTTAATAAATTTAAAATGAAAAAGTTATTAAAATTATTTATCTTTGAGGTGATAATTAAAGAAAATATGAAAATATGATTTTAATTATATATATACTTATGAATTCTATAAACATAATTATTATAATATTCTAACCCATTAAAAATATGTAATTACTCAGAAGGTAAGATTGAAGTATTACAGAAATTACAGAAACTCTACTAAAAAAATTTATTTTTTATGAATATTATTATTCTACGGCCATCAATACTGCAGACTTTATCATTATGTGTGTTCTTATAATATTTTATCTAAAAAATTCCCCTTATGGACATCGAGAAATTAGAAAATATAAAGTGATCTTTTAAATTATATGGTTTTTAAAATACTATATTGTCAATTTTATATAAAATCAATGAAATTTTGACTCGAAATCTAATTAGTGTCTCATACATGGATACATAAATTCCAAAATGAAAGAAATATTATTTTTCAAAATGAATAGAATATTTTATGAATTAATTCAAATTATTTTTAGAAAAAACTAACCCAATAAAGTTTTCAATATAATCTTAAAAATTGAATTTTAAATAATCATTTCCATTTTTAAGAGGATTAAGTTGAATAATCATATCCTTCAAATTCAATTTCTATATCTTTTGGAAAATATAATGTAAATCCCATTTAAAAATTCATTTGAAAATTATATGTGGTAATTAATACTTTTTTATTAGTCTTAAATGAGTTTTAACATATTTCTTTTTCTACTTAGATAAAACATCATAGTATCATCAAATACATCAATAAAGAAAAATTTGTAATTATTATTAAATTTAAATGTTAATAAATGTAGTAATAATGATATATATAATATCATAGAAATATAAAATAATCATAACTTCATAGGATCAAAATTGGGTTTTTTCGAATAAGTTATATGAACATGTAAATATCACCAGAAATGAGTCTCGTCTTGTTGATAGATGTTATTAAAAAAAATATAGTAGGCTATCATGAATCCATTTCACCAATCAATTATTTATAATTAATTAGAATATTGGTGAAATTAAACTCTCACATTAATTTAAAACCCTTTCTGGTGGATGTTAAAGAAACTTATCTGAATGGTTTATTTAATGAAAATGTTTTTTCAAAACTACCTTAATTTGAAAATATATAGTTTCTAAATAAAGATATAAAATTTACTAAATTTCATTTTAGTATCAATACACCCTATTAGATTTGTAATGAATTTTATCTAATTTCATTTTATCATATTATTTTAAAATTAGAATAGTAAACTCAACTCTCATAATAACACACTACTCGTATTATTTACTAGTTTTCCAAAAATATATTAATGACTTCATTTTCAACTAAACCAATTAATATATATATTTTTTAATTTTATCAATTAATGAGAAATGAATTTAAAATAATCATAATGAGTGATCACACATTATTTAAAAGTTTTAAAATTTGGTAAAAAATAATGGTACTTTTTAAACAATGAATGAAAACTAAATAAATTATAATATGATTCGGCATATATCAAGTTAAGGAAATTAGTACACTTAGGAGTACAACTTGTAAGATGACATTGGATGAACCAAATAAGAATGTCAACATAAAACTTTATATAATTATGGTCTAAATTTTTCTTTATCTTAATGTCACCTAGACTATAATTATGTTCATTTTGATTTATTTTACTCATTTTCAATAAAATACAAATGAATATCATAAAAAATATGTTATTTTTTTATTTAAAATGTCAAAAATGGGTTTTTACATAAAGGAACATATATTTAATCTAATATTTTTTATATTATATTTTTTTGTGGATGAAAAAAAGATAGGAAAATTAAAATTGGGAGTTACCGCTTTCATAGAAAATACCTTATTTCATGGAGTAGTAAGACAGAGAAAACAATTTCTCTTTCAACAGACTAGGATGAGTACATTCCTAGTGGGAGTAATTATACCCAAATAATAAATATGGAAAACATTGTATTAAATTTTTGGATTTCATGTGACTATATAACAATTAAATGAGATAATATTATTATCATTAAAAAATCTAAGAAACCTATTGTGTACTCACACAAAAAAAACATTAACCATAGACAATGTTTCTATAGAAGACTGCATCCAAAAGGGTAATCTCATATTTGTACTTATTAGGATGGTATATCAAATTGTTGTTATTTTGAATTGACCTCTTCTTCATAATTGTATTGATTTCAATTATGTTAGATTTTGAACTTTTCAATTATGAAATTATACCATTAACGATGGACGCATTCGGTAATATTTTTTAAATTGATTTCAAATTATGATTTTTCTATAAATATTTTTCATTTTAATTCATAAAATCATGAATTTAGTTTTTACTGTGTCTACAATCCCAATATCTATTTTATCCTATATTGTTATTGGTAGTATAAGGACCGAGCCATAAACCTTACTTAATCTTGAGTTATTAAAAGATTACACATTGAGGATATTTTCGGGTTTAGAGTTTTAGAGAATTAGATCATAAAACTTGCATTACATTCCAAATATAAACAAAGTGGTTACATAATGATAGTATTATTCTCTCCCATCAATGGAAACATACTTAAAATAAAACATGGATTATTTCTTGACACTTCCATGACACTATCATCGTATCATGTACCATTCCCTTGACCTATGAAAAACATTTCACAAAAACTGGGGATGAGCATAAAAAGCTATGTACGGGATATAAAAATATGTAAAGGAAACATGGGTACATATATACATAAGAATGAAATCATACTTTACCCATAAAACATAATCACTTTGACATACCTCATCAAATCATGAATAAATCATAGAAATCATAAGACATAAAGGTAACTTGAGGCATTCATAACATTCTTACGTAGGGAGTAACCCTCTTGGTTACATTTGGAATACCCATCACAGTATATTCCCTAAATCTCTTCGGAGAAACCTTAACGTTTCACTCCTTCATGTTACCCAATTCATTGGAGAGATATATCGGGATCACCCGCCCTTAGTCGATCATGGAACCACCCGTCTTCATAATAATGCTCAAGAACCTCAACATAATCGTATCACATAAAACATGCATAAAGGAAACATAACATTTCCACCTTTCAATCACAAGATATCAATACAAAAAATTGATATAAAGACATTGTGAAAACAATTTTCAATACCAAAATAAATGAAAAGTAAAACATGGTATTTATTTTTCTTTAAAAAAAGGCATGGCTTGTAGAGGAAGCCGAAACTCAAATAATGGTCACGGTGGCGGAGAAGTCATTGTCTCCGCATACATACGAAAAAAACATTCCCTTTTGTCATTTAGTAAACTCTTAGTATAAAAAATATTCTTTTTCAATAAACGTAAAAGTCAAAGGGGTTTATACACCGTATAAAAGAAGGTTGTGTATAAAACAAAATATGCCTCAATGAAAGGAGATTGAGACGAAGTCCCATACATCGGGTCCGACGTGACTCGGTCATTATTTAATCACCTGAATATTAAACTTGAGTTAATTTATACTTGTTTAAGTACCTTTTTAAAGTTCATTATTCCTTTTATATCACTTATTACCATTTCATGAACACTATGTAATTATTTAAGTTAATAACGGTCATTTTAACGATCATTGTTACTTGAGTAAAAAATAAGCCCTTTATAATTACAAGTTATTCATGTATACATTATATACTGAATGGTATTGATGATGTAGATATCATATATGTCACATATATCCAGTACATGCATGCATTTATAATATTACATAATCATTTAGAGGTAAGAAATGAAATGCACCGTTCATGGAGACGGTAAGCCGTACGCACACATGAACGCTACTTTCATTTCTATTTAGTATTTTATAGAATGGAATCATAATGATATAAAGATATATTATAATTCCATTATAATATTATATATAATATCATACTTCCATCCTTTATACGTCCCACATATGCTAATTAACGAATCAAATCACTTTGAGGGGGCGGTAGTCCGCACTTCCTTAAATGAAGAAATCGCGTTTACCCATAATGGAAACCATAAAGTTATGCCCAAAATGAAAAATACATAAGATTAAGGAAAACAAAAAATATTATATATCATTTATAAATATAGTGACATCTTAATGGCCACCTTTGAAGGTGTTAAAAGAATGTTGAACAATCATCGTTTTGGGAGGCATAAATTCACCATCCATGGAAACAGTATGTCCTTTAACCATTAGATGTAGGTGTGTGTAAGTGTAGCTAGAATACTTCTTATAACAACATTCTTGTATATTTAAGATACTTGATTTGTTACAAAAGAAATGAATAAAAAGACTTTAGGGGGTTGGAGAAGCAAAATAAAACAAAAGGACTCAAGTGAAGACATTACCTTAAAATCGGGTAACTCCCTTTGGTTTGAGCTCAAAGGCTTCCTTTGGAATACTTCATCCTAAAGTGAGGCTTCATGGAGTAATATAGGGATGTGGAGAGACAACATGGGCAGGGGATGGCCGAGCCAAAGGCTTTGGAAGTGTGGGTAAGGAGGTAGAGGTGGGGGCCTTTTATAAGAGGAGAGGAGGGGCACTCTTGGAAAGTAAAGAAATGTTACTTTATTTGAAAATGATTTTTGGATTCCAAAGGTCCCACATTGATATAATTCGAGGGTATGGTGATACGGTTTCGAAATAAATCTATCCAATAGGTTTTGGAAATGTGTAGGTCATAGATTTTACATTATAATCTCATTTTATTTAAATCCTTTATTAATGAGATTATTGTTACATCATCATGATGTCATATATAATTTAATTTATTTAATGTCTGAAAATTATAAAAAAAATAATATTATGTAGGAAATATTTTTATCTTTCCAATGACTATTTATAATCAAAATTCTGTCTTGTATAACCCCATGTAAAAATTTTTTTACTAAAACATTTCTTGTTTGTGTCATTTTTTACTTTAACATTAAAAAAATTTATTTATGTCATTTCCCAGCCGAAGTGGCTCCATGGGGTCTCCAAGTTGACCCATGCATTGTATTGGTCGGACATGACACATCCAATGAGGGTATGACATGTTTAACTCTCATCTCATATTATTAAAACATTATTTTTACCTTAAACTAGACTAATTACCACTAATCGCGATTAAGAACTTAAAAGTTAATATTCACCAAAAAATTATTTTAATCTTATTGAACAAAATTTTAATTATTAATGACAACCATGTATGTAGGATTTTTTAAAATAAAATCACATATCTGGCAAAGGTTCATTTAAACGAGAAATCAGTTTCTTTAACTACCACTTAGTGGTTTCACTATTCATCAAAAATTGAAGTTTTTCAGAAAGATCACAAAACTTCACCCTAAGCTATATTTGATATTCCGAATTCAAAAATGATGTCTATTTTAAAAAATTAATAAAATGATAGTTTCATTAATTAATTTAATAATTAATTCCCGCTGTCATGACAAATAGCGTGTTTTTATAAAACAATAGGTATTAAAAGATTAACACTAGTTTAAGTCCAATTTCAAAGTGAAATTGATTCCAATGAACACCATTAGATAAAATGGTAAAAATATATTCTAATTTCACTTCAAAACCAATTCAAAAGATAATCTAATCATATAAATAAATTAGATTAAAAAGAGGTTTTAAATTAAAATTCAACATTTTCACTATTCATTAAAAAATGAACTTTATCGGAAAAATACCCAAAATTCACACAAAGTAAATTTTGATGTCCCAATCATAAATAATAAGTTTATTTTGACAAACATAGCTTATAAAATTGTCAAAATATAGATTTAAAAAGGGTTTTCCATCAAAAGGCAGTAAAACAATCATTTAAGAATATTAGTGTATTCCATACATAAGATTGTATTTATTTTCATTTTAAGCCTCAAAAACACTATCTTAATCATTAATAGACATAGATGAAAATATGTATTATTTATTACTTACTTGGGATGTTACATCCTTCCCCCTTTATAAAATTGTGTCCCCGCAATTTATTTACTTATCGAATAAATGGGGGTACTTATCCCTCATTGCATTTTCAGATTCCCATGTTGCCTCTTCCATCATGTGGTTTTTCCACAAAACCTTTACCTGATTAATCACCTTATTCCATAACACTTGCTCCCTGTGGTCAAGAATTTGGACCGGTTGTTCCTCATAAGATAGTTTCTCTTCGAACTGAACTACCTCTAGACTCAAAACATGAGATGGATCTGGCATGAACTTTCTCAGCATCGAAACATGAAAAACGTTGTGTACCTGTGATAAACTCGGAGGTAAAGACACTCGGTAAGCAACTGATCCAAATCTCTCCAGAAATTCATATGGTCCAATGAACCTTGGACTCAGCTTTCCTTTCTTACCTAATCTCATCACACTTTTCCATGGAGAATCCTTGAGAAAAACATGATCACCTACCTCAAAAGAGAGATCCTTACTCCTGTTGTCCGCATAACTCTTCTGCCTACTCTGAGTTGTTCTCATGTGTTTCTGTATCCGTAGAACATTTTCTTCTAACTCTTCTACCAATTCTGGTCCCATCAACTTCCTTTCACCCACTTCATCCCAGAAAGCTGGAGTTCGACACCGCTTACCATATAACGCCTCAAATGGTGCTATCTGTATACTGTAATGAAAACTATTATTATATGAAAATTCAACCAAAGAAAGATGTTGGTCCCAACTTCCCTGATAATCCTTCGAACAGGCTCGTAGCATATCCTCCAAGGTCTGAATTGTTCGTTCTGACTGGCCATCTGATTGAGGATGAAAAGCTATACTAAAATTTAATTCAGTACTCAATGACTTCTGAAGGCCTTTCCAAAAGTTAGAAGTGAACCTGTGATCACGTTCAGATACAATGGAGAGAGGAACACCATGTATCCTGACTATATCTTTAAGATACAAATGGTAAAGTTGATCTAGTGAAAAATTATCTCGTATAGAAATGAAATGAGAATATTTAGTCAAGCGATCAACAATAATCCAGATTGCATTATTACCTCGAGATGTCTTCGGTAATCCCACAACAAAGTCCATGGATATATTCTCCCATTTCCACTCTGGCACTGCTAAAGGATGAAACATCCCTTTCGATAACTGCCGCTCTTCTTTAACCTATTGACATGTCAAAAATTCATAGTAAAATCAGAAATATCTCTTTTCATTGTATCCCACCAGTGATACTCCCACAGATCTCTGTACATCTTAGTACTACCAGGATGAACTGAAAACGGAGAACTATGAGCTTCACATAACAACTCTCTCTTCAACTGTGAATTACAAGGTACACACAATCTTTTCCCAAATCTCAAAACAAAATCATTATCAATGTTGAATTCAGGCAACTTACCCTTCTGAACCAGCTCTACCTTTTTATGCAAGTCACTGTCTTGCTTTTGAGCTTTCTTGACTCTGTCTGATAGAGAAGATTTCACTGATACCTGAAAAAAACAGAAGAAAATCCTGCACCAACAACTTCTATGCCAAAGTTCAGAAAATCCTTAACCAAAGGATCACATTCCAAACGCAACATTTCTAATGAAGCATTACATTTTCGACTCAAAGCATCAGCCACTTTATTTTCTTTTCCTGGATGGTAATGAATTATACAATCATAATCCTTGATTAATTGTAGACATCTCCTCTGTCTCATGTTCAATTCTTTCTGAGTGAATATATACTTTAAACTTTTGTGATCGGTATATATTTCACACTTTACTCCATACAAATGATGCCTCCAAATTTTGAAAGAGAAAACAACAATAGCTAATTCAAAATAATGTATAGGGTAATTTACCTCATGAGTTTTCAACTGTCGTGAAGCATAAGCAATTACCTGATCATTCTGCATTAGGATGCAACCAAGTCCTTTCAATGAAGCATCACTGTAGATAACAAACTCACCATTCCTGTAAGGTAGTGCCAAAACTGGAGCATTCACCAATCTTCTTTTCAGTTCCTGAAAACAATCATCACATTATTTTGTCCAGATAAACTTAACACCTTTCCGAGTTAGCCTAGTCATTGGACTAGATAACCGTGAAATATTTCTAACAAACCTTCGGTAAAAGCCTGCCAAACCAAGGATGCTATGAATCTCAGTTACATTTGTGGGTCTTGGCCAGTCTTCCACAACTTTTGTTTTTGCAAGATCGACAGTTATCCCATCATTAGAAACAATGTGACCAAGGAAAGAAATTTTTTGCAACCAAAACTCACACTTGCTGAATTTCGCATACAATTTCTTTTCTTTTAAGGTTTGCAAGATAACCCTTAAATGTCTTTCACGCTCCTCTTTACTTTTAGAAAACACCAAAATATCCTCAATAAATACCACCACAATCTTATCCATGATGTCATGGAAAATTCTATTCATTATGTCCATGAATACAACAGGTTCATTGGTTATCCCAAAAGGCATTACTACAAATTCATAATGGCCATATCTTGTACGAAACGTAGTCTTCGGAACGTCTGTTTCCTATACCATCAGCTGATGGTACCCCGATCTCAAGTCAATCTTTGAAAAATACTGAGCTCCCTGGAGCTGATACAACTTCATTTGATGGCACGACATCTGCTGAAGTAGTTGCAAAGGATTTCACCACCCCTTTCTGCTTGTAGTCTAACTGCTTCCCATCACTCAAGCTCTTTGTCAGACACTCGTTTGCATAGTGACCCATCTCATTGCACATATAACATTTCACTAACTGTAAATCAAATTTTGTATTACCTTCAACTTGATCCTTTTCAGTGCAATCACGAGCCTTATGTCCCATCTTACCACATCGGTAGCACTTTCCAGAATTCACAAGACATTCCCCAGCATGCCTTTTTCCACATTTATCACAAACTGGAAACTTAGTCTTCTTACCATCAGACTTTTTTGAAGAATTCTTACCTTTCTCCTGCCACATTGGTCTCTTCTTCTGTTGGTTGTTATAGAACACTTGATCATCGGCAAACTCCATTTCCACCTTCTAAGCACATCAAACAAGCTTTTCATAACTTTTAACCTCACGAGAAGCTAATGCCCTTCGATATTTTGGCCTTAATCCTGAGTAAAAACGACTGATTTTACTATCAAGGTCTCGGATAAAATTTGGATCATACCTTGCCAATCGAGTGAAACTTTCTTCATAGGTAGCCACTGAGTCTTCCTCTTTCCTCAATTCCAAGAATTGATTTTCTATCCTAAGTCGAACAGCCTTAGGAAAATACTTCTCAAGAAACATGCCTTTGAATTCATCCCAGTCAAGAGCATCAATCTCATTGGCGTCCCTGATATTTTTATCCATAGACCACCATTGATCTGCCTCACCCTCCAAACGGTAAATAGAAAGACTAACCATTTGAATGCCTAAACACCCCATGACATCAAAAATATTCTCCAGTGCTTTAATCCCCCCTTCAGCTAACACAAGGTCAGATGATCCTCTGAATGATGGGGGATGTTTCCTCCTGAATTATTCCACCACGGACATGTTCCTCTGCGGTTGATCTATCTGATCTTGTGCATGGATACCACCACCATTTATCGATTGAGTCAACTGCGCTATTACTGCAAAAAACTGTTCAGTTCCAATTCCGACCATCTCAGGATGCTGATTCGGAAGGTTATTTCCTTCTGTATGCCTTCCTAGCACTGCTTCCCTGTTTCCTCTGTGGAAAACCGTTCTGAACAAACATGTCTTAGATGAAGCAACATGGTAATCTTCAAATACTATATCACTTCAATTTGAAAAAAAAAATATTTTTGGATAATCATATAATAGAATTCTAACTATTAAAGTTATCTAAACTGACCTTTGATACCAACTATAAGGCCCCAACCATAAACCGTACATAATCATGAGTTATTACAAGATTACACATTGAGGATCTTTTTTGGTTTAGATTTTTAGAGAATTAGATCATAAAACTTAAATTACATTCCAAATATAAACAAAGTGGTTACATAAAGATAGTATTCTTCTTTCCCATCAATGGAAACATATTTAAAATAAAATATGGATTCTTTCTTGAATCTTCCTTGACACTATCATCATATCATGTGCCTTTCCCTTAACCTGTGAAAAACATTTCAAAAAAACTTGGGATGAGCATAAAAAGCTCATTACGGGATATAAAAATATGGAAAGGAAACATGGGTACATATATACATAAGAATGAAATCATACTTTACCCATAAAACATAATCACTTTAACATAACTCATCAAATCATGAATAAATCATAGAAATCATAACACATAAAGGTAACTTGAGGCATTCATAACATTCGTACGTAGGGAGTAACCCTCTTGGTTACGTTTGGAATACCCATCACAGTATATTCCCCAAATCTCTTTAGAGAAACCTTAATGTTTCACTCCTTCACGTTACCCAATGCATTGGAGAGCTATATCGGGCTCACCCTCCCTTAGTCTATCATGGACCCAGCCGTCTTCATAATAATGCCCAAGAACCTCAACATAATCGTATCACATAAAACATACATAAAGGAAACATAACATTTCCACCTTTCAATCACAAGATATAAATACATCACATTATATAAAAACATTATGAATACAATTTTCAATACCAAAATAAATGAAAAGTAAAACATGGTATTTATTTTGCTTTTTAAGAAAAAGGTATGGCTTGTAGAGGAAGCCGAAACTCAAATAATGGTCGTGGCGGCAGAGAAGTCATTGTCGCCGCATACGTACGACAAAAACATTCCCTTTTGTCGTTTAGTAAACGCTTCGTATAAAAAAGATTCCTTTTGAATAAACGTAAAAGACAAAGGGGTTTATACATCGTATAAAATAAGGTTGTGTATAAAACAAAATATGCCTCAATGAAAAGAGATTGAGACGAAGTCCCATACCTCGGGTCCGACTTGACTCGGTCTTTCTTTAATCTTCTGAATAATAAACTTGAGTTAATTTATACTTGTTTAAGAACCATTTTCAAGTTCATTATTCCTTTTATATCACTTATTTCCATGTCATGAACACTATGTAATTATTTATGTTAATAACGGTCGTTTTAACGATCATTCGTACTTGAGTAAAAAATAATCCATTTATAATTACAATTTTTTCATGTATCCATTATATCCAGAATGGTATTCATGATGTAGATATCATATATGTCATATATATCAAGTAAATGCATTCATTTATAATATTTCATAATCATTTAGAGGTAAGAAATGAAATGCACCGTTCATGGAGACGGTAAGCCGTACGTACGCATGAACGCTAATTTCATTCTATTTCGTATTTTATAGAATGGAATCATAATGATATGAAGGTATATTATAATTCCAGTATAATTTCATATATAATATCATAGTTCCATTATTTATATATCCCACATATGGTATTTAACGAATCAAATGACTTTGAGGGGCTGGTAGTCCGCACTTCCTTAAATGAAGATATCACATTTACCCATAATGGAAACCATAAAGGTATGCCCAAAATGAAAAATACACAAGCTTAAGGAAACCATAAACATATTATATATCATATATAAATATAGTGACATCTTAATGTCCACCTTTTAAGGTTTTTAAAAGAATTTTGAACAATCATCATTTCGGGAGGCATAAATTCACCATCCAAGGAAACAGTATGTCCTTTAACCATTAGATGTAGGTGTGTGTAAGTGTAGCTCGAATCATTATTATAACAACATCATAGTATATTAAAGATACTGTATTTGTTACAAAATAAATGAATAAAAAGATTTTAGGGGGTTGGAGATGCAAAATAAAACAAAACGACTCAAGTGAAGACATTACCTTAAAATCGGATAACTCCCTTTGGTTTGAGCTCAAAGGCTTCCTTGGGAAGACTTATGCCCAAAGTGAGGCTTCAAAGAGTAATTTAGGGATGTGGAGAGACAAAATGGGTAGGGGATGGCCGAGATAGAGGCTTTGGAAGTGTGGGTAAGGAGGTAGAGGTGGGGGCCTTTTATAAGAGGAGAGGAGGGGCACTCTTGGAAAGTAAAGAAATGTTACTTTATTTGTAAATAATTTTCGGATTCAAAAGGTCCCACATTGATATAATTAGAGGTTAAGTTGAAAAGGGTTCGAAATACACCCATCCAATAGGTTTTGGAAATGTGTAGGTCATAGATTTTACATTATCATTTTATTTTATTTAAATCCTTTATTAATGAGGTAATCGTTGCATCATCATGATGTCATATATAATTTAATTTATTTAAAGTCTAAAAATTATAAAAAACTACTATGATGTAGGAAAGATTTTTATCTTTCCAATAACTATTTATATTTAAAATTCTGACTTGTATAACCCCATGTAAAAATTGTTTTAGTAAAACATCTCTTGTTTGTGTCATTTTTACTTTATCATTAAATAAAACGTTATTTATGCCATTTCCCAACCAAAGTGGCTCCATGGGGTCCCCATGTTGACCCATGTATTGTATTGGTCGTCCATGACACATCCAATAAGGGTAGGACATGTGTCAATCTCATATCATATTATTCAAACATTATTTTAACATTAAACTACACTAATTACCACTAATCGCGATTAAGAACTTAAAAGTTACAATTCACCAAGAAAAATTATTTTAATCTCATTGAACCACATTTTACTTCTTAATGACAACCATGTATGTATGATTTTTGAAAATCAAATCCCATAAGTGGCAAAGATTCATTTAAACGAAAAAACAGTTTCTTTTACTACCACTTAGTGGTTTCACGATTCATCAAAAATTGAAGTTTTTCAGAAAGATACAAAAACTTCACCCTATGCTATATTTGATATTACGAATTCAAAAATGATTTCTATTTTAAAAAATTAAAATAATGTAAGTTTCATTAATTAATCTAATAACTAATTCCCGCTATCATGACAAATAGTGTTTTTTTATGAAATAATACGTATCAAAAGATTGACACTAGTTTCAGTCCAATTTCAAAGTGAAATTGATTCCAATGACCACCATTGGATAAAATGTTAAAAATATAGTCTAATTTAACTTCAAAAACAATTAGAAAGATAATCTAATCATATAAAAAAATTATATTAAAAAGAGGTTTTTAATTAAAATACAACATTTTTCACTATGCATTAAAAATTGAACTTTATCGGAAAAATACCAACAATTCAAACAAAGTAAATTTTGATGTCCCAGTCATAAATAATAAGATTATTTTGAAAAAAAATAGCTTATAAAATTGTCAAAATATATATTTAAAAACGGTTTTCCATCAAAAGGCAGTAAAACAATCTTTTAAGAATATTAGTGTATTCCATGCATAAGATTGTATTTATTTTCATTTTAAGCCCCTAAAACACTATCTTAATCATTAATAGAAATAGAAAAAAATATCTATTATTCATTACATACTTGGGATGTTACAGGTATCCTTATATCTTTAATTCTAAGAAGTTTCATAAGAGATACATTTAGAATTAAATTTCAAAATATAGAATGATCTCAATTATTTTTAGACATCAAAATTAATATTTTATAAAAATGAATTTTGTTATCATAATATTAATACCTTCGTTTTTATAGAACATTAATTTTATTTAACATATTTTTTCGGTTTTAAAATCGTTTTAAAAATATAACTTATATGATAACTTATATTATCTTCTATTATTCATTAATAAATACATTTTTTAACATTCTTGAAGGAATATTAATAATGAATAAAAATTATATATATTATTATCTGACTAAAAATTAAATTTTTATAATTCAAATAACATTTATGATAAAAGTGGGAAATTTTTCATGTTTAAGATAAGTAATCGACTGACATCAAAAGAAATATTTTTTTTTTAAAATATAGGTTTAATCTATTAGAATCATTAGCATTATAAAGACTCCAATGAAATGAGGGGTCTTCCGTATCTAGAACATCCATGACAAGGTCTTAAAAACTAATTGGTTATCATGTTCCATTATTATATAAATCCTTCCACACCACTCTTCCCCTTGTGGATGCCACATGAGGAAATGTGATTTTTCTTATGGATCCTAACACACTATTCCATGTTGTGGTTCGCTCTAATCATTATATCAACCAGCATTTCATAGCCATCTAAAGTGGTTTTAAACTCAAATTCATCTTCTAAAATATAATCATTTCTTTGAAGGATGAGATACAATGTTTCCCTCTCTTATTGGATCTCATCATGTGTTTCTCTGACCAGAGGCCCACCACCTACCTTCTCTAGAATGTGATCATTCATCTTAACATGACCTTGTTTTGGGTCCTTTACCTCACCACACTCCATCATTTGTTTAACATTTTGAAAAATTTTACAATCATTGTCTTCCTCAATATGGGCCATTGAATCACTACCCTCCTCGTTATTTTTTTGATTACATATTTTCCATCAATTTCAGTAAATAGGAATAGTCCTTACAATCATTAGTATTCACTCCATTTAGTGCAACGTAGCTCCCTGCATCCCCTTTTTCCTTCTTCCCATTCTTCTTACTAGGTCTATGGGAACATATTATATACCCATCATCAATACATTCCTCACATATGTGGCTCTAAACCTCATTATAAGTTTCTATTAAATCGGAACTGTTACTATTTTAGGGTTTCTATTTGGAATTTTGGTTTGGATTGTTAATGATATGATATCCCCTTAACATATTCAAAAAACAGAATCTCCTAATTCTTAAACTAATTAGTAACCTAAATGTCCCATCTGACCTATCTTGACCTAACCCTTCTTATAACCTTCACCCAATCCCTAATGCCCCACTATAAACTTGGATGGTCTCCACTCAATTCTATTCTTTCCATGACACCATCTTATCCTTTTCACTATTTTGAGATTCCACTAACTCTAAATTGAAAATTTAGTGAGATTTGTACTATTTTGAAACCAGAAGAAATGTTTTAGAACTGACCTTCGTGTTCCATTGTAATATTCAATATACATCAGTTACCATTACATCTAGATTCAACGCTTGTGCCTCCTTTTGGATGATAATAGAATCCACTACATCATTAGAATTAATTCGTTTAGATTAAATCCACAGTATAATGTTAGTCCCCACTGACTCCCCATCCACGATTAATTCCACATTCCCATACATTGAATTCATTTATAAATAAGAAGAATCATTAAATGGAACTATGTAATTAAAACCTACATTTTGAATAGACACCCCTATTCCAAGACTCTCTTCTCTCTTATGATACTCATTCCTACCCCCATGCCTACACAATATCATAAAATGTCCCATTTTCTTACATGTAGAGCTGAAATCTACCCACATTTTGAAGAAAATCAGTTCCTCGTATCGTAACTCTTCTCCAACAAAAATCCTAAAAATGTCATATGGGACTATCATCCCATCTATTTGAATGAAATTCATGGAGAAATAGATTGGCTAATATAAAGAGTGATACAACATATTTATAGGTATCATCCAATAAGGTTCTGTATCATATGATTAATTAAGAATTAATGAAATAGAACTAGACGTTGAGTCCATCATACCCAAATACATGTAGTTAGATAATCTCATCTAATATGGAAATCATAAATCCAACTAGTGAGGAAGCTTTTGGAGCTGTTAGAGATGAGTAGTGTATAAGACTATGCCTAAATCAGGTCATATTCTAATGAAAATATGTCCATGATGTTCATGTTGTGCAGTAGTCCCATCATTGATCTCTCCTATAACCCCCTATATTTTAAAATAAATCTGTTGAAGGAATACATTGAAGGGAATTGGTCTTTGAATCGCGTGATAAATATCAATTTCAGATGTGATTTGACTTCTATGAACTCTGATAATGTAAGTGAAAGCATTGGAAAACCATAAAAATACATGAATCTTAATGAAAATGTCTAATCTATTAAAAGATAAGAAGGTTACCAGGAATACAAAAGGGGTAATATATGAATATGGTCTCCCTTGAAGGATGGATAATGTCCCTCCCCCACAAAGGGTGGAGGAACTGGCCTAATGTCTATCATCATCAGGGAAAGTGAGGGGAGCACCAAAATACTATCCCCTCTTATACATATATCTATAATAGTGTTTTTAAATAAATATTTGAAAAAATGAAAATCAAAGGATGGTTTAGATGTATTTATCCTCATTGAACTGAACATATTCATTATATTTCAATGGGTGAAAACAAAAATTTCTGTGGAAATAAATTTCGTAGAATATGTTTGTATAAAACATTCTTCATACCCTTTTCTACTTATTTATTTTCTGTATTTGTTTCATTAAATTTTAATCCTCTTTTAAAATTTTCATGAATAACTATTTTTCTTCATTATACCCAACCCAATAATGATTCTATTAAATGTATTTTTAATTTAAATAGGTGTTTTTAAAACATTTTTCTCTTTTTTAAAATATTTTCATCTATGTAACTCTATTTTAAAATAACAATACTGGTTTTTGAGAAACTATTTTCAAATATCTCATCTAATATTTCAAAAATTTATCAATTTAATATTTTACTACAAATCCGTGTTCTTCCTTTTGATAATAAAAAAGGTGGGGATGTTTCATAAAATTTAAGAAAACATTATGTTTCTTCCATCATAAATGGGGAGATCTTTTGATCTCAAGAGAGGGATATGTTTTGGAAATTTTATTATAAGTGTCAAAATTTTAACATGTAAATAGAAAAAATAATAAATTTTTTATGGAATTTCATTAATTTTTTTACAAAAGTTGATGTATTTAAATTCTTGATAAATTTTATACAGATATATTGAATGTGGGGTGTTTAATTGATTTATATATTATGTATATTATAAATCATAAATAGACATATTGAATAACATTGTTATGTTTTTACATTATATATATATTTATGTTATGCAAATTGTATTTTCAAAAGTGTTGATATTTTTGAATGTCGATCTCTCTCTCCCAACTTGTGTTTTTATAATCATAAACACACTATTATGATTCTGAATATTTCATTTGGTGAATTTTAGTTATATCATTTATTCTCAAAGTAATTTCATTAGTTTAATAAATAGATATGTTAATGTCTATTCAAGGGAAGTACGATGTTCTTTTATTAGTATTGGACCCACCTATTTTCATGTTATGTGATTTTGAAATGATATATCAAGTTCGATCGAAGGCTATAAAAGGAAGCTTGGGAGTCCATGATAGAATATGGACTAATTCATATGGAATGTGATTTATTTATTTATATAGAAACAATATTATATATATATGAAGTATATTTTTTAGACAAAACCATGTAAGGGATAATCAATTGGGATTTCAAAAAACATGTGTGCTACTGGTGACCCTCTAGCTAGTTAGTGAGGTAAACTCAGTTACCAATGACAATGAGGCTGCTTGTTTATGGTAGATTTTAATGTGGTTAGATTGGTTTTATTATTTATCTTTTTTCTGATTCAATAACCCCAATGAATTTAGAATACCTTTAATTTCTTCAAGAGGCTATAATTGGAGGTCTATGGGATATCTAGAGAAAGTCATGTTACCCAAAATCTTCTCATATCCTGGATTAGTTTTTGACATAATATTTATGGAACTCTAGAAAATTTATTCAAAATTAAAATGCTTGATCATTAATTATATATCATTCCCAAAGGCTGTATTTTTTAAATTAACTCATTATATCTCATAATAAAGAGTACTCATCCATTCCAGATATTATGGATCATTATTATAATGGCTTTATTCAATGAAAATCATTTTGGACTCATATCCTTCTACAGTGGGTTCCCATTATTAAAAAGGTATGGGATATGTTACTTTGATAGTGATAATGTTGAATTGGGTTCTCAAACACCATATAAGGAAGGATATTTTTCATGATCACATATTAGAACAAAAAAATTATAACATAAACCTATCATCTCATGGTGAGGAAATAGAGGGGTTTATACTCTGTAAATTATGACCTCGTTTATTGTAAATATGTCTGTATATTTAATTTTATGTATTTCGTTATTAAATATTGATAGGGTTAATTTGATACTTTTTATGCGTACACGTTATATTAATCTTACTCGATCAAATAATATATAATTTAAAATAAATATATGTATCCAATTATAAACATATAATTTTATTTATTAATAATTTCCTAATAATTTAACTTTGTTTCTATAGATTATATTTTATAAATGATTAAAACATAAATTCACCACCCTACCACCCACACACACAAATCCCCTCATTCAATCTACTTTTACTCGAAATACCCACTTCCCAATTGATAATTGTATTTTATACCTTATCAATGAACAACTTATTAAAAAAATCAATAGAATACATGAGCACTAACTAGAAATAACACACTTATCCAATAGTGTATGATTACTCTTGATCACTAAGAAAATAGCTCGCTCCATAAAATTGATAGGGAGAATACAATATAATGATTCATACCCATGAAAATAATAATGAAGGATACATTCCAAACACATATCTTTGATGAAGTGCACTTAACTGAGAATTTAATCCTGGTAGGATCCTAAAAATGACAGTGACACTTATTTTCGGATACTCACTCAATTAGACTATTAATTTCTAAAAATCAATTCTATATCAATCTGAAATGGTTTCAAACAATCTCAACAACTATTATATGATTCATGTCTCATTTCCTGAAAAATGAAAAAAAAATCATTCTGAATATGTCAATGTAACTCTGTAATTTAGCAATCAATATGACAATAAATTCCAAGAACCACTATATTCATCATATTTCTAAAACTAAACATCTATGATGATGAATCCATCCCATGAATAGACAATGTCAATTGTAATTTATCATATTGGCCAATATAGATCACATAATTTTCCACTACACATGGGGTGCATTGTTGTTCATCCCTAGAGAATCATTCTCATATGAAACATATATTTACTTTTACATATTTTATATCTTTCACACAACTATAAAAATCAACCAAACAAGGGTACGCCCACCCAATACTAATATATGAATCACACAAAAAAACATAAGCAGCATAATAATCACAAACACTACAATAAACTTCCATGAAAAAATATATTTACAATATTTTCATTTCATTATAACTCAATAATTCCAATTAAAACAATCCATCACAAGGTTTACAAAAAAAAATTCACCATATACAAAATATCCCATAAATAACATGGAAACATTACATATTCCTACTATATAAATGCATGATTAACATACCGGGATATTACATAATTTAAGGTGATTATTTATCACATTATAAAAGTTCAAGAATAAGAACTATAATAATTTATTTACCTTGGAATCTTGGATCACATTCAATCAATTTGGTGAAAAATCATCAACATATCCTCTAATGATCTTCCACTTTTATTACTCTTACATAAAACCATTCTTTATAATCCGGCTAAATGAAACATAAGAATGGTTGAACTTAGATACTCAATAAGTGTATAAAAGGGAGATATATTCATCCTAATGAGAATAAAGGCATGAGAACATGATAATAATGTTATCAGAATATACCATTCCTATTAAAAAAGTATAATCAAGAGTAATGTCAAAATAATTTGTAGTTCTAAGGTAATGAATCATAAGGGTGATAGATCATTATAAATCCATCAAGAACCATAAGCTTGAGTGAATTAACTGTGGAATCATATTAAACCAAGAAAACCAGTTAATGTGTCAAGGATAACTATCAAGTCCATCGACATAGTTTATCAGGACATACCTATCTCCTATAGTGGATTATGACACGCCAATTTTCTATTGTGGATAAGGACCCACATGTTTTCCATTGTGAATCAGGACCCATATTTTTCCAATGTGGATCATGATGCACCTTTTTACCATTTTATACTAGAACACACATGTTTTTTATTATGGATTAACCCCATATACCTGTTATGATCTTATCTCATGAGATATAAATCCTTACCCAATGTGTTAGAAGAAGATATAGGCCCCATCTGTCAAATAATGAAATCATACATATGTGTGATATATGATAATAAAATATTCATAATATTATGACCCATAAAAAATATGGGTTTCATTAACATAATATCATTACCCATGAAACAAAAATGGTAGCATAAAATTTTCATCAAATCATAAACTGAATAAAATAGATAGTTTTCAAAATAATTTCATAACAGAATAACCCAAGAAAGGATGTGGGTTTCATAACCCTTTCATCATGGTATAAAACTTTAATGATAAAAATGTTTCATAAATACATTTCCATCTGAAACACAAACTATTCATATAAAAGATATTAACTTTTATGTTGGAACACATCCCAAGTAAGGAATAAAATATTTCAAATAATTACATCTCAAATCGGTTAGAATTTTGAAATATCACTATGATGAATTACAAAAAAAAAATATTCCATTGAAAATCACTCAGTTAGAAATGAAACATTTTCAAAACAATTTAATTAAAAACAACATTGAAAAAAGTTATTAATTTTTAAAGTATAATTAAATTATTTCATAAGGAATATATCCTTTTGTCTTGGGAAAATACTTTTAAAAACATGAAACAATGTGAAGTAAATTTATTTTAAAATTAACAAGAAAATTTTTAAAAGATATTTTCAAAACCAATTTATTAATTTATAATATATTTTTTCTAGAAATATTTCTTAAAATATCATTTAAAAACATTTTGGAATGATTTTTAGAAAATATTGTTTTGAAATAAAAGAAATTTTTAACTGAAGTGTGAAATCAGGTAATGTTTTCATGGAACATTTACTTATGTAATATTTTTAAAAAATTGTGGAAAATAATAAAATTTAATCAAACTATAATTAATACTAATAGGGGAATAATATTAAATATATTTATTGATATATTTATTGTAAGATATCATCAATTACTGAATAATTTTAAACAATCCTTATAGATGATGAGATTGTTGAAATAAACTCATACCACTTTGGTAACATTGAATCATGTCCTCCATGAGAGAATTAAAACTAAATGAAGCATTAAATATCATTAAATTTATTTCATTTAGAATAGATAATTTTCAATGGGAATTATATACATTTCATAAATTAATATATAGGTTCATAACATAACATGTGTCATAATAAAGGAAATTTGAGATAAAAATACATTATTTATTTGGTAGAATTTACAAATTATACCCCACTAAATATAGATCATATATTGGATATGTATATACACCAAAATATATTTATTATAATAATATATAAAATTCCTGGTTATTATATAATCCACAAAAAAGTAATGAGTGGTGAAAATGGCCTAAGTCTCATAGAAATACATATAAGATAGGAAATCCCATTACTAGTTGAGTAACTTTTTTAAAAATTAGATCCATGAAAGAAGAACATAAATTGGAACATTTAATATCATTACATAAATTAAATTCATCATATGACATGTCATATGGTATTATATAAACCACATAGAAGAAATGTGTGGTGAATATGTCATGTATCTCACAGATACAAAAGGTGAGAGGAAATTATATTACCTCAAATATTGACTTTATTAGTACATGTTAAAACCTAATATACAGTAAATATATGTTTATTATACATATAATACATAACCATATTCTATTATATGATACTATATATAATTTTTTATGAAATTATATAAAATTTTTTTTAACAATTCTTTGTTATAGGTGTGTTTTGGATAATAACAACAATATCATTCATATGAGTTCTGACTTGTAATTTTTTCCCTATTTATTTGATCATGAATCACTATTTATAGAATTTAAACAATAATATAAATATCATATATATATATATATATATATTTAATTATTATAGTCTATAAAATATAGAAATAGGAAATGAAATACACTATTCAGGGAGACGGTAGGTTGTACATTTGAACATTGTTTCCCTTTGGTCATATTGAATGAATTTAAAGTAAATGATATATATATATCTATGTATGTATGTATGTAGGTATATGTATGTATATTATCATTATTTCAGTACTATTATATCCTAAATATCACATATGATTAATAAACATATACTTGATACTTTTATGTAATATGTGAATAAATAACCTTGTGTGGTGGAGGCGGTAGTCATGACGTCCACAAACGATGTTATCATATTCACAAAAAATGAAATGAAAAAAAATAAATGTATTTAATTTAAATTATATAATAATAAATAGATCATAAATATAATATAAATAATCTAATTATTTTATTATTCTGACCCTTTAGTGGAGGTAATGGATGAACAAATAACATCGGCTCGCGAGGTTGTATTCCACTGTACACACAAAAGATGACAACATATCCCATTTAATGGAATTTTGTGTATGTATAGGATAAAGTATTAAATCAATAACATATCAGTATATATATGATAATAATTTTATTATATAATAATTGATTAATATGAATTTGTGGGTCGGATAAGGAAATAAGAAATGTATTTATTGGTGAATGTCACCTCTTCTTCAGGTAATGCCTATTGGTTTGCACCAAAGGACATCCATGGATTTCTTTATGACCAATATGAGGATTGAAGGATGAGATTATGGATTTTTGGAGAATCTTTTTTAGGGTTTTCTTATCCGAAATGCTTCATATGTATGAATAAGTGGGGTGAATTCCATTTTATAGTGGAAGAAGAATGGAATAATTTTAAACACAAAATGGTAAACACTATCGAGAGGAATACCTTACATCATTTTCTCATATAATTGTCCATATTTAATAAAATGGGGAACATTGTTGAAATATAGGAACCCAGTGTCACTTGGACATGTTTCTAGTTCATTTTCCCTTTTTGTTTAATGTTTACCACTAAGTATATATCATTTTTCTGTTAATCATTACAATTAATTTTAATTTCATTAAGTAATAATTTTTTTTCAAAACATAACAGTAAAAAACTTGAAATTATAATTTATTTTGATTTAAAATTTTGATTCAATTTTTTTAAAATTCTTATCAAATTATTGGCATAAATTAATGTAAATCAACTACGTAGATACTTCATGAAAGAGGGTTTTAATCTGAAAATTTTCGCTTGTTTGAAATGATTATATATCTAATTTCATAGTGAAGTTGATTATAATGAACTAAATTATATTATTCTACATATAATCAACCTTTTTCCACATTAATTAAATTTTAAAATATAATATATCTATATAAATAAAATAGACTAAAATTCCGTTTTCAATTAAATTATTGTGATTTTCACCATACATCAAAAAAATAAACCTTCTCAAAAAGATAACAGAATTTGTTTCATATTATATTTCGTTTTTATTAGTTTAATAATGAATTTTCATTTTTCAAATATAAATCATAAAACATAAAAAAGATTGTTTTATGAAGTGTCTACCATTAAATGTTGGGAAAACCAACCTCATAAAAAATACTTCTTCTACTGCATAAAATTTGACTCATTCATATATCACTTCTCAAGAAAATAAATAAATTGAATTTTAAATATTTAATATTATAAATACTATTTACATTACACTATAATAATTAATAAAAATTTGGTTGATTAATTTATTGAGATAAAACATTTTTCTACATTGAATATAGTTTTTTCAGAAAAGTAATTACATTATTTTGAAATAGTTCTTGCTCTTATTTTTAAAAATTTCATTACCTAAAAATTAATTCTATTAACTTGAATGAAACAATTTTCATCATATAGTTAATTTCATTCATACATATAATTAAAAAAGTATTTAATAATTGTAATAATGATTTATTAATAATATAAATACTAAATTGTAACTCAGTAAAACATGTTCTTATATGAGCCACCAGCTATCAAATGAACTAATAATTATGTGTGACATATTACAACATTGTTTTGTGTATACCTCAATCTAATATAAGTGTTTAATATATTTCAATATTAACAAGGTCTTCATTATAAATAAATATTAACATGGTGTATTAAGAAATGTGATCCATCAAATAAGTATTATTTATTACAAATTTATTTTTAAAAACTCAGGGTTCCCATAATACCATCCCCCCCCCCATAAAATGAATTTACCATTCAAAATACATCTAGGCCATCAAAGGATTAATAATTTAAATATTTACTCATAAAAACACTCATTGAAAAAATAAATAAATAATATACTTTTTCAATAAAAACATAATAATTATAAGGCCATATATACACTTTAATACACTTTATCCAAATTAGTTTCTCTTTATCCATAATAAACATCATTTTCTAATCCTCATGTACATATTAAATGTTACCTTCTCTAAATGTATCCTTTAGAAAAATAACTTTTCCAGGTTATTTGTAACATTTAACATATTTCGGAATATCCATCAAGAAAAATATATGAAATAATTCATTATATACCTCAAGATTCATTTAACATAATAATTTAGTTCATATAAATTATCACTTCTATCATTCTGCATATTCATAAATCCATTAACAATGTTTTATCCACTAAATCCTAAATAAAGCTTTCATAAAATATGTAATAAAAATCAGGTCTACTCAATTTAGTCATGCTTATAAAATATTATACTATAAAATAACATACCTTTTATATGTCTCTTATTATCTCTTCATCATTAGTCATAAGAACATTAATCTTTTCCCATTTATACTTATTTAATGGTATTTCCACTATGGAACTGATTTTCATAATTACCATACGTTCAAATTTATAGCATTTAATGATCGAAGATTCCTTAGGGGGGATATTATTCTCATTTATTTCATTAACTAAAATTTTCATTTTAACTTTACTATTACATTAATTGTTCCTATATATTTAAATAATCATCATATTCCCTTAAGGCATCCACATGTAGTATTTTGATAGGGATTTAATTTTTTAGAAACCACTCCCTCAATCCTTTTTCAAATTATTATTATATTTTCCAAAAATTTTAATCATCCATAGAATAATAATAAGATACATTATGACACATATAAATTTATATATCCCTAAGGGTCTCAGTATTTTTTTATCATCCATGTTTCCAAAGGTGGTCCAAACAATTCGCTTGATTCCAACTATAGTGAACCAATATTAGAATACATAGATATATTGTAATTTAATATGAATATTTATCACAATTCAAAATTAAATGACCATATAGTTCAGTGTCTCTTCAAACAGGTAACACATTCTTCTAATGCTGTGAAAAATATTCGACATATTCTATAAATATATTACCATTTTATTACTCCTACTTAATACAACTCATCATTACCTTGGGAAAGGAAACATAAGAGAGGGTGATCATAGATTCTCAGTAAGGGTTAAAAAAGGTTGATATGAAAGAATAATAATGATTATAAATGTATGAGAACATCCCCATAATATTATACAATCATACCCTACATCTAAATTATAATAATTCAGAGTTATAACATAATGATTGGATGTTCTAACCGAATGTATTATAAGGGTGAAAAATCATCACAAATCAATCATGAACCATTATATCATGTCATATAAGTGTATATACATCATAAATATCGATAATTATTACAAGTTTCATGGTTTACTAAAAAGACCATCAACATAATGGATCACGATACACCTTTTTACCATATGGTATAGGGAATCACTAGGTTCCCATTTTGGATAAGGACACACTTTTTTCCCACTGTGGATCAATACAAACTTTGTTTCCATTGGGGATCATAAAATTACCATTTCCCTTTATGGATCATGTACATTTATTGATTCCCATATTTTCTAAGAAGATATAAATCTTTACCCAATTCATTTGGTGGAGATATAAGTCCCAATCATCACATAATTGAATAATACATACGTGTTCTTCAAGATAAAAAAATATCCATTATAACATATTAATAAAAATATATTGGTTTCAAAACAATTATATCATAATCCACAAAATGAAATGTGTATCATTAAAATTTTATCATATCATGACCGGCGGAAGAAAAATATGTATTATAATATTTTCATCTTATAAATCCCAAGAAAGGAATTGGGTTTCATAAAATTTTTATCATGGAATAACTCATTGAAAAGAAATGTGATTCCTCAAAAAATATTCCTCTTCATGATAAACCATTAAATGAAAAGACAATAATTGTGAAAATGTATCATATCCCTAGTCATAAAAAACAATATCAAGGGATGAAATCTTTTATATAGAAGCAATTTGAAATATTTCTTCCAAAATTTATTACGGAATATAATATTTCATTGAACATCAATTTTTAAAACATGAAAAATTGAAAAATTATTTTATTTGAAAACCACAATGAAAAATTAATGTAATATTCAAACATCATTTAAAATAATGCTTGAATAAGATATCACTTCTGATTTGGAAAACTCATTTTAAATCATATAAAATTTTGAAAACTATTTTCATTGAAAATAAAATTGAATGGTTTTAAAGGAATCATTAAAACCCATTTAATATAACTTTAAAACATAAAATATTTTTAAAATTAAAATTTAATAAAATTAACTTAAAATATCATTTAAAAAAATTTCAAATCATTTAAAAAAATGTTTTTTGAATGAACACATATTTTAGTGTGAAAAAATAGAACAGCTCATATTTTATTAAAAACATTTTATTAGTTATAAAAGTATATAAATAGTAAAATTAAATAAAAAAAATGAATTAATATAGGATAAGATATTTCATGAGTTTTGTTTTGAGATATGGAACTTAAGATCTCATAAATGGAATTATAATTGTAAATAATATGGGTTAGTGATGAGATTGATGGAATATACTCATGCCTCTTTGGTAACATTGAATCATAATCCCCCTAAAATAATAAAAATTAAATAAATCTTAAAATAGAATGAAAAAGTTTAGATTCATTGTAAAAAAGGTCAAATTGAATTTTATACACCTCATAAAATAATACAATTTTACAACATAACATTTCTCTCCAAGACAATAAATTTAGATAAAATATCTCAAGGGATTTGGTAACGTTTGAACCATAAACGCCATGATGGAGAGAACATAAAATGGATTTTTAAAAACCAATAAATTTATATATAATAATCCTATAATACATTCGTGGTGTTTTATACACCAAAAAAATGGAATGTGTGGTTAATATGGCATAAGTCGCACTAGAGTAAAAGAGAGACTAGAAATCCCCAGACACTTGTGTAAATTTTGAAGCATGTGATTAGTCAAATATTAACATTAATTTAATATTTTACTATAATTAAATAAATTAAATTCATTATATAAATTTTCAAATAAAATTATACAGACCACATAAAATAAATGAGTTTGGAATATAGCATGTGTCTCATGGAAATAAAAAGTGAGTTAAAATTCCCTTTCATTATGTATTGAAATTCCTTATACATGTTCAAACCACATATATTAATAATTTAGATTTTTATAGATATAACAAAAACATTATTATATATTGTACCATATATGATGTTATTCTGACTATTCAATAAATCTTTGCAAAAAATTCCATGATAATGTTCTGTTTGAGGTAATAACCACATTGCTTTTCATTTATATTTTGACTTTTTATTTTTTATACTCTTTCATTGTTCATTATATTTTTGTTTAAAGTATATAAAACATGATATGAATAACATATATATATATAGTATATATTTATTTATAATAATATATTAAATATAAAAATAGGAAATGAAATACTCTTTTCGTGGATACGGTAGGATGTACATATGAAAAAATGTTCCTTCCCTTTTTCATATAGAAATAATGAAAAATAAATTATATATATATATATTATAATTATTTTTGAATTATAATATCACAAAAAATTTCATATACTTAATAAATACATTTTTATCAAATATATTGTAAAAAGTAATTGAATCAAATCACTTTTAACAAGTAGTAGTCCACACATCCAAAATGATGTAATAAAAATTAGAAAAATTGGAATCCAGGAAGGTATGTGTCATATACTGATTATAAAAGAATAAAGACATAAGATCTATAATATATATAATATTAATATAGTATTTCTATTATTATTACAAACAATGATGGGTGGTAATGGTAGAATAAATGACATCATCTCAAAGGCGGTAGTTTATTGTACACACGAAAGATGATTGTGAATACAATTTGAACGTAGTGTGTGAATGTGTTGGTGAACCCCATAAAATAATAAAAAATTAGAATATTAACGATACTTATTATTTTTTATAATAACAAATAGTAGTAAATTATTGGGTGGATAAATATATAAAAAATGTTCACTTCGAATAATGTTACTGCTTCTTCATGTAATCCATTTTTGATTACACAAAAGGATATCCTTTGACTGATTAATCAACAATGTGAAGTTTCTATGAGAATATAATGGATTTTGGGAGATTATTTTGTATTTTTTTGTATGAGAATAAATAATCTATAGGTGTGAAAAACTAAGTGGGGTGAGTGACCTTTTATAGTGGAGAAGGATTGGCATTCTGAAAATAAAAATGGTAAACAGTATTGAGAGGTATCCATTAAATTATGTGAATCAAATAGTTATAAATAGTTGATAAAAGACATGTAAAAGTACAAATATTGGTACCTAATGGAATTTATAAATGTTTTAGGTCATTTTTCCTTTTATGTTTAATGCTTATTGACTAAGTAAACTCATTATTCTCTTAATCAATGTGATTAAATTTAATTTCTTTCAGTAATACTTTTAGTCAAAAAATATGACCTATTATACTTTATAATTATAATGATTCCAAATATTGAATCCATTTTGACAAATTCCAATAAAAAAAGTATTAGAATTTAATTTAAAATCACTTCAGTACATGACTCAGGAAAGAGGGTTTTTAATGTAAAAATGTTCACATGTTTGAAATATTCTTATATCTAATTTAAATGTAAAAATTTATTCCAATTACATAAACTATTTTTTCATTTATAACTTATCTAATTATAATTTAAAACCAATTTATAATTTAATTTAACTATAAAAAAATAAATTAGTTCAAAATTCACTGTTCAATTAAAAGTTAATGTTTTCACTATTCTTTAAAAAATGAAACTTTCTACAAAAGTACCAAATATTTAATCAAAGTAATTTTTTATATTATAACATCAAAAATGAATAGTATTTTTTCAAATATAAAATATAAAACTATCAAAATTTATTCAAAAAGATACATTCCATTAAAAGGTGGTAAAACCTCCTCTTATAAAAATAAATCTTATTACAAATAAAATTGAACTTATTCTTAAATATCATATAACAAAATAAATATGATTATTTTAAAATAGATTATTAAATATTTAGTATTTAAATTACACTAAGATCATTAATCACTACGGTTTTTTAATTTATTGAAATAAAACATGTATGTTAATATGAAAACATTTTCGATAAAATAATTTTTTTTGTCAAGATCCGTCGTCAGGATTCGTGTCGTGACTACCCCAAGCCTTCCTTCCATAGGTCAAGGGATGGAGACTAGAACCAAATGCATAAATCCCTATGCTGGGAAGGCATTGGATTTATAAAAAGTTGACACACAAAATCAGAGTACACAAGTGGAAGAAAAACACTATGTAAACCTGAATACAAAGGTAGTGCTGAAAGTAAAGGGGTCCGGAAATACAAGCCCAATAGTAAAGTACAAGGAAAAGACAAAACAAGTACAAATAAAATACAAACAGCTGGAAGGTGTTTAGAAGATTCTAGATCATCCACCATAGATCCTACCTGAAGGGTAGGTACATATAGACTCCTCAGTGCTCCACGCCCATCCGTCTCCTCCGAGTACCGACTCGTCGTGGGGTCCACCTCTAGGTACCGTCAAGTCCTCATACACACCACCTCTGTCAGCACTGTCTGTCGTCTGCATCTAACACCACATGGTGTGTGCATAGCTCATGCAGGGGTGGGTATTGCGACACTCAGTTCGAATATCGAGATCCTTACGGTCTCACAAAATCCAACATGGACTAGCCACAAAGTATGAATCAATGGATAAACATTACTTAGTTATATGCCCAAACATATAACTAAGTTCTCTAGTAACTCATCTTAATCATGAGGAAAACACAATTGTTATTGACTCAGCTCAAACCAGGATTTTTATTATGGAAACCATGGATTATGGAGAACTCCTCCTCTATCGAGAATAGTGGGCATGTAGTGACACCAAGGTGATTCTCACTAACCTTGGACTGCTGAGGTACTCGTCTTGTCATGTACAGCGGGTCTGCCGCCAAATACCAGGAGCTCCTCCGATGTGGGTCTACCGCCAAATACCAAGCGCTCCCCTTAATATCCTGTAGAGGTACTACTCCGGTCGAGTACCAAAGGTCTGCCTCCATGTACCAGGAACTACCCACTGGGCTAGTCGAATCACTCCGAGTCAAAACTGTCAAGTAGTTGTTAGGTCTGTCAGCTACTAGGTCTTCACACTCTATCTTCTCATCACTCGATGGATCCTATCCATGAGCTACCGGGAAATATCCAAATATTTCAAAGATCAATGGAGAAGTATCTCAACGGTATGCCACATCATAGGGGTCTCAACGCAACAGACAATGCGTCAATCGGACGCCTGATCTATGAGTTATTAACTTTTTAGTCCTAGATGCCTATGTGGTTTCGTGTATGAACCAACCTAGACATATCTCAACTAGACCCCTAACTCTCGTGGGTTTTTCTCAAAGGGACGGCTTCGTTCCATGAATATCGGCACCATTGATAGTTCATCAAAAGGATGCCCGTAGCCCAAGATAGGGGCAAAATTTGTAATCGGGCTATTGGAGGTCTGAGTCCGGTCCGACCTAGTCGGATCGACCCAGCCTGACGCGATCTGAACCAGGGTCTGACTTAGTCAGCGGGTCTGACCCGTTCTTAGGAAACGAGGAGGCCTGATGGGGCGGACAGACTCAAAGGTGGCCCAGCCAGAGAGAATACAGGCCGAGGGAGGCCTGGCTGAGGCTGACCTGGCTGAGGGCGGCCTGGCTGAGGGCAGCCCAGCTGATGACAGCTCGCCAAAGGGCGGCCCAGCCTGAGGGAGGCCCGACAGAGGGCGGCCCAAGAGGATGCCCACGTGTCCCGAATGGCCACGCCGCGATGGGGGGTGTGGTGCCCCCCTCGTTTATGAAGGAACCAAGCTAGGCGCTAATTCGGTGAACCGCGGGACCTGATGGGTCCCTCCTGTAGCACGCACCGGCGTCCGGCTCATCCAACCGCCATGGTTCCTTCCCCGCAGCGCAACGGCGCCATTGTCCTGCTGGGTTCCATGTGGTGTAATGGTGTTGTGCCTCCTCTGCCACGGCAAGGCCTGGTCGCGACCTCCCAATCCTCCTTGTGGCCAGACGGCACCGCGCTCGTCATCCAACCGACACGGCCCTCTTGACCGTGGCCCTTCCTCCCAACACGGTGCGATGGTGCCGCACCCCTCCGGCACCATCGTGGCCTGCCTAGTCGCAGCTCGGTTCTCTACGCGGTATGGTGGGGCCACACCCTTGTGGAAACCCGGTGGCCTTTTGCCACCATCTTCTATGCATCTGGCTCTATTCTGGTGGCCTCCTGTACTGCCTCCATCGTCATCAATCAAGAACCAACAATAGGGGAGGGTCGGGCCGTGTTCGTGCAGTCTGATCCCTCCTCATCATGGCCAACCATAATCCATAAATTTGAACGATGAGGAATGGAGGTTTATACTCATATATAAATTAACTTAAATCCTCCTACCTCGAGTTCGGTGATGTTGACGGAGTCACGGAAAGGCGGTGTCGTTCCTTCAATTTCGTAGGAGGAAGAGGGTACTCGTCGTTGGTGGCATTCTTCGTGGACGACGTCTTCTCCTTTTTTGTGGATAAAGTTCATTGGAGATGTCGTGGGTGTTATTTGTGGGCATCGCTTCCCTTTATTTCCTCGGTTGAAGAAGGAAGAAGATGGAATCGTACTTTTTTGGAGATAAAAGGCTCATCCCTAGCTCTCCACATTCTCTATTCCACAGAGGAATAATGCCAACAAAATGAAATAATATGTTTTACTATTATTTTTTTGTTGGCATGAAATTGAAAAGTTTTAAAATTAATTAAGTTACCTCACTAATTTAATGTGTGAAGTTGGCCTAATTATTTGGGGGAGGAAGGTGAATAATATTAAAGGTCTCCCCCACTTTATGGAGAGTATTAGGGGGTTAAAGTTCGTGTGGGCCCCACCCCATTGATTTCAAGAGAGTTCAAATCTTCAGGTGGGACCCACAAAATAATATCCTTCCAAGGGAGGCTATGTGTGGGTGGGCCCCACCTTTACCCTCTCTTTGGATGTTTTAACCACCTCAAATAAAAATAAGTACGCCTTATTTTTATTTAATTTAATTAAAACCCCCCCAAAATCTAACATCCATTCTCATTAAAATGTAGCTACAGTGAAGGTATTTATAAGAAATCATAGATGTTGCGAGTTCGATGGTGCCCTCAGATTTCAATTCCGAGCACCGGTTCAAAAGTTTTAAAACGCTGCTCGCACGTTTACTGAATGTATCCAAAAAAAAGTTCGAAAAAATAATATCAGCCACCCTCAACCTGGTCCGGTTGAGGTTAGGCTCTGCCGAGGTGAATCACTCCCAAACAAACCCAACGGTACCCTCGGATTTCCAATCCAAGTTACCATATAAATGTTGTCAATTTTACAATAAAATAATTGTCTCATAATTATTTCATTTGGGGCCAAAAACTAACTTTCTCTAGTGGCTCTTGGCAACCCATGTTAGTATCTACATAAAGAATGCATACCCTCACGATTTTAGCGGCAGTCTCATATTTTTAATCTGAGTTACTGTTTGTGAGTTATATTCATTTGAAAAATAAAATAACTTTATTTAATTATTTTATTTACAATTATGCCATTTTTGGGTTTTCTCACAGGAGGCCCGCGAAGGCTAAACATAAGTCAATCCTAGGGTAATCCCGCCATCCTGAGTGCAACGGTTTCCTCAGATTTCTGATCTGATTAATCATTTAAGAGTTATATAACTTTTTCAGAAAACCTACATACACGCGTTAATTTAAGCTTCACAAAAGGTCAACGGATCATTCCGGGCACTCAGGGCCTTGGAATCGTGTGCCATTAGAAACTAAGGACTTTTAAAATTCCCAAGTATTAAATACAAAAAAAATTACATGAAAATTACAGGCTTATACATTCTCCCCACCTCAGGGAATTACATCCCTGTAAGCTACAACTCGAACTAAGGGAACAAATTGGGGTACTGAGCACATATCTGATCCTCCCGCTCCCATATGATCTGCTGGAGGTTCCCGTACTGCCAACGAATGTGCACCAGAGGTATCGACCCACCATGTTAGACCGTCTGTTGTCGATCCTCAATCTCCAATGGAACCTCTGTGAATGTTTCCCCATCATCGATGTCCAGTTCCCCGTGATCAATGTTGTGAGATGTGTCATGCATTTATCACCTCAGCTGAGATATGTGGAAGATGTCGTGCACCTAATGTAGATGAGGTGGAAGTGCTAAGCAGTAAACCTCCTCACTTACTCTGCTGAGGAACTGGAAAGGTCTGATGAATCACAGAGATAACTTTTCACCTCATCCAAATCTCTGTAGACCTCATTGAGTTGAGACCCGTAGGAAAATGTGGTCGCCATCCTCGAACTCTAGAGGTCTCCATCTCCAATCAGCATACAACTTTTGTGTGCTTGGTGTAGTCTTCATCCAATCCTTGATGATTTTAACCTTCTCATTAGTATCACATACCATCTCTGGTCCCACTAGTGATGATTCCCCTAGGTCTGTCCAGCATAGTGGTGATCTGCAAGGTCGACCATAAAAGGGCTCAAAAGGTGCCATACTGATGGTGGAGTGATAGCTGTTGTTATAGGAAAACTCCACCAAAGGTATGTGGTGCTCCCAACTTCGACCAAAGTTGTGGTCACATGCATAGAGAATGTTCTTGAGGGTCTGAATAGTCCTCTCAGTATGGCAATCCATCTCTGGATGGAAGGCAATGCTTAGACGATGTTATGTCCCGAAATCCTTCTGCAACCCCTTCCATAGCCGGTAAGTAAAGACTATCTCACAGTCAGAGACAATAGAAGAATATACTCCATGAAAATGCACAATCCCCTGCACATAGCGGGGTCCCATGCTCTCTACTGAGTCCGTCTCTCTGATCGGTAAGAAGTGGGCCATCGTGGAGAGTCGGTCAATGATCACCCATATCGAACCGTGACTCGTAGATATATGTGTAAGACTTGTCACAAAGTCCATGGATAACCCATCCCACTTCCACTTTGGGTCCTTTAAGGGCTGATCCAAGACTTCCGATACCTGGTGCTCCGCCTTCACTTGCTGACAAGTGAGGGGTCGTGAGACAAACTCTGAAACATCCTTCTTCATACCTAGCCACCAGTTCTGTCATCGAAGGTCCTGATACAGCTTCACCACTCCTGGATGTACCACTACAGGAGAAGTGTGGAACTCCCTCAATAAATCCTCCTAATGTGAAATTGGTACCATGGTATTTCCTCTGAAAATAATAACATGATCCCCACCTTCATAAAATCCATTAGGTGCCCACCCTTTGTATATCTGAGCACATCGTGCCTCACAGTAACCGTCCCCACCCTGCGCCTCCCTAACACGCTGAAAAAGCGGAGGAGTGACAGTAAGAGACTATAGATAGGCTAATCCATCCCGATCCATGAGGGATATCGGTAAGGCAGTCAGCTGCTCTATCACCTCTCCTAGTAGCTTAATGCTAGACCTCCTGCTGAGTGTGTCTTCTACCATGTTCCCCCTTCCCAGGATTATATACTATCCCAATGTCGTAGTTCTGGAATAATTCAATCTACTTTTGTTGGGAACTGACAACTCAAAACATCTACTACCATGAGGGTGAGGCTGGATGACTCTTGAGTGATCAGTTGCACCCTCATATGCATGAGTTTATCTTGTCCTACATGGGTTTTCTTTTTTGCCAAACAAGTAAAACCCTATTCTAACGTTGTAGATAAACCACAATCATTTTTCCAAATACAATCAATCTGTGTATGAATTCTGGTTTCCCAGTCCATACCCAAACTAATTTCGTAAGGCCTCGACGCTGTCACCAAGAGTTTCCAACCGAAACTCTCACCTCAAGGGTCAGATCACACCATCGGCATATGTGTAATTATCGAGTCTCCTCCCACATGTATCTCTAGATGTGAGGTCCAAGTCGATAGTTTAACCATAAACTGTAGGTTTGCGACAAGATTCATGGAAGGAAGGAATGTTTAGTACCATTGTTTATTGATATGATAGCTAGTAGTAGACACATACCGTACGTAGATTCATTCTTAGACCCCTTGGGTCACACTCATTGACCGTGTGTAGCTAATCCATTCCCCTTCCCTCCACCTCCCAGAACCCAAAAGGAACTACATAGGCGGGTTGTTGTAACATGTCAAAATGTATACCTCCTCATGATACTCTCCTAGCTCTGATTCCATGTATTCTGCCCTAAATATTTATCTGTCCATGTCACATCCTTTTCCTGAAACTCCTTGCATGCCGATGTCACTCAGACTAGCACCAGTATCCTGCTTTCCCACTACTAAAATTCACTGGATGTATCCGATCAGCCAAAGAACATTCAACCACAAAGGTTCTCTCTAGCACCCTAACATGAGTAAGAATTCATGGAAGAAAAGTGATGGCTTGGATGTTCTTTGACACACCACGCTCAAAAGTCCGATCCATGAAGAATTGTTCGCATCATATTCAGCGAGTACCAAGAATGGGTAGTAAGCCTCGATGAATAATCCACTACCGACGTATCGTTCTTCCGAAACTGTAGAAGCTGAAGAGAAATGTTAACCACCTCCTCAATCTAGTCCTATGCCGCCTATGAGTCAGGATCTCCTTGGAACATGAAGGATATCTAATGATGAAACACATGTAAGGCACTAAACCTACAATTGTCCTCTATCAGAACTACTAGTAGTGTCTGCTGACCAACAAGCAGTGATATAGTTGGCACACTGCCCGAAGGTACCATCTCGAAATACGGTCCAAGTACCGAAACCACATCACTATCCAGACCATCCTAATGGTCACTCATAGAAAAATATTAGTAACTAAGATTGATATTGGCTCTATTGGTGTCTCAACTAGGTGGAGAACTCCAGTAATCACCTCCATCCAGTCCTCTACTGTCTAGGAATATGTCTCTCCTCGAAACATCAGAGTCCTCTACCGCTGTAACTTGTGGAATGCGCTCAGTCAGCGTGCATCGTCCTCCATTGTGGTTGGTGGAATCTGCTACCCAACGGGTGGTGGTGCTACTGGAGCACCACATGAAGGTGCCAACATAGAATGAGGGCCCTCCACCAGAGCCTCGTCGCTCGATGGGCTGTCATCGAGTACTATCTCGGGAACCCTAACTGGTTATCTACGTAGAGGCATTTTGATATGGAACAGGTGTTCCACTGTCAAAAGTTTATACCTAGTAAGCTGACCTGGTTAATCTGAGATAATGAAAACTCTTGAAAACACATACACAATCAGTGTTTTTGTTCACTGAGTTGGAAATCAGAAGTCAGGGTCCTGGTGTATGGATATTATTGCTTCATATAAAAGTATGATCACATTCCTGAGTTCTGCGGTAGAACCGACTCCTCTGATACCAATTTTTCATGACCCGTCCTCGGGACTCGTGTCATGACTAACCCAATCCCACCTTCCATTGGTCATGGAAAGGCGACTAGCACTAAAGGCATAAATCCCTATGCTGGGAGGGCATTGACTTTATAAAAAGTATACACACACAATCCATGTACACAACTGGAAGCAAAACTCTATGTAAGACTGAATATAAAGGTAGTGGTTAATGTAAAGGGGGCTGAAAATACAAGCCCAACAGTAAAGTACAAGGAAAATTAAAAAAATGTACAACTAAATGACAAACATCTTGAAGGTGTCTAGCATCTCCGGGATCATCCACCACTGATCCCAAATGAAGGGTAGGTACAGACAGCCTCCTCACTACTCCACATCCGTCTTTCTCCTCCAGGATCTGACTTATCCTGAGGTCCACCTCCGAGTATTGTCCAGTCCTCGTACACACCACCTTGGTTAGCGCTGTCTGTCGTCTACATCCAACACAACGAGTTGTGGGCATAGTCCGTGTAGGGGTGAGTCTAACGATACTCTGTAGGGACCCCGAGACCCTAATTTTTTCAAAATATGGATCAATTATTAGCCACAAATTATTAATCAACAGATGACAATTACTTAGTTATATGCCCATACATATATGAAAGTTATCTAGTAACACATCGCAATCATGTGGAAAACACTAAGGTTATTGACTCAGCTCAAACCAGGATTTTAATTATCGAAACCACGGCTTCTAGAGAACTCCTCCTCTATCAAGAACAGCGAGCATGTCACGACACCAAGGAACTTCTCACTAACCTTGGATTGCTGAGGTACTCCTCGTGTCGAGTACCACGTGTCCGCCGCTAAATACCATGCACTCCTCTATTGTGGGTCTTCCGCCAAATATCGGGTGCTCCCCCTAACATCCTGTAGAGGTACTCCTCCTATTGAGTATCGTAGGTCTGCCGCCAAATACCTATCACTCCTCCACCATGGGTTTGCCGCTAAGTACCAGGAACTCCCCGTTGGGCAAGTCGAATCACTTCGAGTCAAAATGGTCAAGCATTCGTCAAGTATGTCAGTTATTAGGTCTCCACACTCTGTGTTCTCGTCACTGGAAAGATCGGCTCCAAACACTAGTGGGTAATACTCCTACTGTCTCGAAGTTCCATGAAGAAGTATCTCAAAGGTCTGATATGTCATAGGGATCTCAACGCAACAGACGGTGTGCCAATCGGATGCCCGATCTATGAGTTATAAGCCATTTAGAACCGGGGGACCAGTTGGATTCATGTGAGAACCAACCCGACCATATCTCAACTACACCTCGAACTCCCATGGGGTTTTCTCAAAGGGTCGGCTTCGATCCAAGAATATCGGCGCCGTTTAAGGTGCGTCAAACAGACGCTCATATCCCCTGATATTGCGAAAATGTGTAATCAAGTTATAGCGGTTCTGGGTCTGGTCCGACCCGTTCCGAACCAGGGTCTGACTCGGTCCGCAGGTCCGACCCGGTCTAAGGAAGTGGGCAGTCCCAAAATGGCGGCCTGAATCGAAGGTGGGTCGGCCCGTGGGAGGTGCGGCCGTGGGCGGCGTTGCACGAGGGTGGCCCGACCGTCGGCGGCCCGGCCGAGGGAGGCCTAGCTAGCTAACCTAAGTGTCCCGGATGGCCACACCACAGGGGGGTGCCCCCTGGTTCCCGAAGGAACCTGCGTTAGGTGCCGGTTCGGTCAACGGCGGGACTCGATGGGTCACGCCTATAGCACGAACCCGCGGCCGGCTCAACCGGCTGCCCTGGTTCTTTCACTTCGGCGTAACGGTGTCGCGGTCCTGCTGGCCTCCACGAGGCACAACAACGCCATGCCTCCTCCACTGCTGGTCGTCCTGGCCACGACCTCACACTCCACTATGATGGGTGATGGTGTCGTACTTGTTTTATGAAAGCCACGACCCTCCTGGCCGCGACCCTTCCACCCGACGCAATGCAATGACACTGTGCCCCTCCGACACTGCCATGTCCCACCTGGTCGCAGCTCGGTTCTCTATGCAGTACGATGGTGTCATGCCCTTAGGGTGACTCAGTGCCTTACACCACCGGATGCGTGGTGGAAGTCTCATTTCCATTCGTCGTGTATACCGCCTTCATCATCATCAAACAAGAACCAACAACATGGGAGGGTTGGGCCGTGTTCGTGCGGTATGAGCCCTCCTCGTCATGGTGAACCATAATCCAAAAATTTTAACGACGAAGAACGGAGGTTTATAATCATATATAAATTAACTCAAATCCCCCTACCTCGAGTTTGGTGATATTGACAGAGTCACAGGAAGGTGGCATCATTCTGTCAATGTCAGTGGAGGAATAGGGTACTCGTCGTTGGCTGTGTTCTTCAAGGACGGTGTCTTCTCCTTGAACATGGATGAAGATCGTTAGAGATTTCGCGGGCATTCTTCGTGGGTGTCACTTCCCATTCTTTCCCCGGTTAGAGAAGGAAGATGATGGGGTCGTTCTTCGTTGGAGAGAAAAGGCTCCTCCCTATCTCTCCCCTTTCTCTATTCCACCCTGGAATAATGCCCAACAAAATGAAATAATAGGTTTTCCTATTATTTTATTGTACACATAAATTTGAAAGTTTTTAAAATTAATTAATTTACCTCACTAATTTAGTGGGTGATGTTGGGATAATTAATTGGGGGAGGAAGGTGAATAATTTTAATGGTCTCCCCACATTATGGAGAATTACAAGGGGGTCAAAGCTCGTGTGGGCCCCACCACTTTGATTGCAAGAGAGGTTAAAGCCTCATGTGGGCCCCACAAAATAATATCATCCCAAGGGAGGTAATGTGTGGGTGGGCCCCACCTCTAACATCCCTTTGTAGGTTTTAACCACCTAAATAAAAAAATGTACACCATAGTTTTATTTAATTTAATTAAAAACCCCCCAAAATATAACTCCCATTATATTTAGAAAGAAACTACGGTTAAGGTCTCACTAAAAAATCACTGATGTTGTGAGTTCAACGGTGCCCTTAGATTTCAATTCCGAGAACCGGTTCAAATGTTATAAAACACCGCTCCCACGTTTACTGAACGTACCCAAAAAAAGTTCGGAAAAATAATATCAGGCACCCTAGTCCTCACACTAGTTGAGGTTAGTCTCTTCCTTGGTGAATCCCGCCCCAAATAACCGAACAATACCCTCATATTTCAAATCTAAGTTACTATTTAAATGTTTTGAATTTTATAATAAAATAATTGTAACTTAATTATTTTATTTGTGGAAAAAAAATCTTTCTCTGGTGGCCCTCGCCAACCCATGTTAGTATTTACTTAATGAAATCCTACCCTCACGAGTTCAGTGGTGGTCTCAGATTTTTAATCGGAATTACCGTTTGTGAGTTATAAGAATTTGAAAATTAAAATAACTTTATTTAATTATTTTATTTACGGTTATACCATTTTTGGGTTTTCTTATAGGAGGCCCGTGCTAACTAAACATAAGTCACATATAGGTTAAACGCGCCATTCTGAGCATAACAATGGCCTCATATATTTTATCTGAGTAACCGTCTAAGAATTATTACACTTTTTTACGAAAACTGCATACGAACGTTAATTTATGCTTAACAAAAATTAGATGGACCATTCTAGGCACTATGGACCTCGAAATCACGCGCCGTCAGAAACTATAGACTCATTAAATTCCTAAGAATTTAAGAAAAACAAATTCCACAGAAATTGAGGGTCTTCACATATTTATTTTCAAATACTTTTTCCCCTCATTTCCAGTTAATTAGTTTGAAAATAATTAATTTTATAATCATAAATAAAACATATTTTCATAATTTTGTTAATATCTTTCATAGCCACCATTCTTACATCTATGCAAAAAAGAAAATAATATTTTTAATAATAAAGTGAATAATATGTTTTAGTTTAGTATATCTCATTCTTGTGTGTAATTCACGATGTTGAAGGAATTAGGAATTTTCTATATCAAAAGGAAAACATAGTGTTGTGAGTACCTCAACAAAATATAATTGTTTCATATATAAAAATATTAACTTTTTGTTGTATATAAAGAATGCTTCACTTGGTTAATCTTACCAATCATGTAATCAATGAAATTTAATATATCTAAAATCATTTTCCATAAAATGTATTGGTTTTACACCTAAAACAATGGAAAGGATCCCAAGAAACAAATTTATTTCCCAAAAAATATAGCTAATCAAAATTTTTAAATATTTTATGTACTTTAGATATAAGTAAACTAATATAGAAATTCATTTTAGAAAATTTCATTAAAACTACAATGTAAAAATGTTGTGTTAAAAAAATAAAACATTCTTTAAAATAGAATATTACTTTTTTCAAAAAATAAGTTTTTATTTATAATTTTTGAAGAACATCCAGTAAATGAATAGTTTAGAAATATAGTTACTCTAATATTTCATAAAACCCATAATAACTAAATAATTTCCTAAATAATTCCTCAAAATATTTTTTTAAAAACATTTTAAATTTAAAATTTTTTGAAGACAAAACTTATTACTGAATTGTTTTTTAAAAAAAATTGTACTTCAAAAAAACATAGCTCATAAAACTTGATAACATGAAAACCATCAGTCAAATCATTCGACCACTATTAACCAACACATAAGTAACATGCACTTATTATTTTTTATAAATGAAAATTGTATTAAATGTCTTATTTGATCATGGTCTATAAACTACATTAAGTCCATGGCTAAATACATATTGTTCAATCAATTAGAACTATTTAATATTATTTAAAACCATGTAGAAAGAAAGTCTATGCGAAAAACGTTATAGAACCATATTTAATTCTATTGTACTCTAAGTTTAGACAATTTCCTTAAAATGTTATGTTAATAAATTATCATTCTAAATAAATAAATAAAATAAAAAAATATTGGTAAATAGATGATATTGCCATTTATAAATAAATAATTCTATAAAAATCATAAAAATTATAATGAAAATTAAACATTAGAATAGATTATCCCTTTATAACAAATTCAAAATTTTACATGCTATTATACACATTATAGGAAACATTACTAACCAAAAACATGTAGAACATGGAGTAGAACATTTTATTACGTTTAATAATTATGAAGATAAACAATTAAATAATAATTCAATTTTTTACCATCATATTTGTATAATAATAGGTGAAATGTTACTCATATTTAAAAAAGCAAATTTAAATTAATGCATACCATTTCAGGAATATCAAAAATGTGTATGCTAAAAATATATCACTCAGACTTGGGTAAGGTTCACTATGATATACGCATTGAAACCATTATTAAGAAATAAAGATTGTATACATAGAATTATTATTTTCATTTCTCAATCTAATGTTTTTTTCATATTCCTAAAATAACAAGGATAATAATTATTAGTTTGAAAATTATTTCTAATTAGAGTAATTACAATTTTTAATTATTGTTTCATACAAATTTAATGCTAACATAATTAAAAATTAAGGAATATCTGTGTAAAGATAAATGTTATCAGGAATCAATAGAAAATATAATGTTAATGTAGTTTTCACCATTAATATAAAATTATTTCATATAGACATTCATTTTTATACGTTGGAACAATTAACCATTTCAACAAAAGAAGTTATCTTGATGTTATTTACCAAATAAGTTCCAAATAATATATTACCATAATTACCCAATCATTATGGGATTTATCCATAAAAATTTATAGTATCAGAAGCTCATCGGATAAATCCTTGATTATGGGTTGATAAAATGTCTATAAGTATTTATTACCACTTTGTATACCCAAATTAAAATTATAACATATTTATAAGAATTAATAGATCATATATACATATATTTTTCACCATAATTTATGATTTGAAACATCTTATTTCCATATTAAATGTAAAAAAATTGAACATACAAAAATGATAACATTTTTAATATCCCGACCAGACCAATTGTCTTAGGAGGGATTGAAATTCCAAAGAGATTAATTGATATAAAGACCATGACACAAATATATTATAGTTAGTGGTTACTTTTTTGCATTAGTTCTCTATATAATAAATCATATTCCCAAGGAATCTATTATTAGGTATTGTTGGTCAAAAAAGAAACTTAATTGAATCTCATTTTCATTTGAGAAGGTAAAATTTGATGTAGTTTTTTCTTTGAGAATTCAATTATTCTCTTTTTTATATTCTTTATATCAATCATAAAACACAACCTGGTATCCTGAGAAAAATAAATCATAAAAATTGTGTGAGATTAGATGCTCAAAACATGTATGAATAAAGTGAATGATATCATGAATAAATAAGGCACAGTTAATATGGAATTTTAATTAACTGAAACACATGATTTGTATTCAACAACATGAAGATGATGAATAGTTTATAAGGAATAAATAATGACATGATCATGGAACAGTTCCATCGATATTATACATAATCGAATAATAAAACAGATATAAAAATGACTACATAATAAAAGAATTACTAATGTGGGAAATTCAAAAAAAATTATCATGGCCTTAATCCAAGTCATCTATACAATTATGGCCTTGTTCCAAGACATATACATAAATCGGAATGGAATTATCCTAAACACAAGCTATGTTGTTTTATGAGACCTTCATAATGGTCAAGGGGATATAGTGGGTCCCACAAATAAATTTCTATTTAAAAATAATTCTATATATAAAATTGGAGAAATATAGTAAACAAAAACAATCATACATAAAACTATCATATGAAATGTTAATAATTACTACAATCAATAAACAAAATCATAAAACATTAAATGTAATATGAATAGTATGAAACAATTATATCACAAGTTAAACGAACCATAAACAATTCCGATAATTAATAATGATGATATCATTATAATATCATTTTAGTAGGTAACATTTAAAATAAGGGTTATTATCATTGTGGAATAGAAATTCCATAAATAGATCAATAAAAAGTGTATTTTAAAAAATAATTCATCCTACTTGAAAATTTCATTTTCATACTAGAAATTGAAAAAGTATTGTAACAATCCAATTCATATAAAATAAAATTTGAAACTTATAAAATATTATTTAATACATATAATAATTATTATGAATGAAATTCCATAAATTTTTTATACGTTAAAAAAATATTTTTTATTTTTTGAAGGAATTATAAAAATGTACCCTATTTTGAAAATGATAATAATATTACTTTTAAAACAATATTAAAAACCAATTATCTGTAAAACATTATTTAAAAATTTATTTTGAAAATGATGACACATTTCTTGATAACATTTATAGAAAACATGGATGTGGAATAAAAATAATTTTCGAACAAAGATATAAATATTGTAGGAATTTTATAAAAACAATTCCCAATAATTTAATGTGAAAAATGGAGTTAAATGATAATAACAATTTAAATATTCATGTATAATAAGATAAAATGATAATTCATGTGTCTATTGAGAGTTGGATCTATAAATTTCATCATTTCAAACATAGTAAAAAATAATGCTGATGTTTAGTGATATTGTAACATTTTTCTTTACCATTATAGAAATTTTGATGTTATAATCCAGCTAAAATAAATAAACTTAAATGAAATTGTAAATACCATATTTATAATCGAACACAAGATAATACTTATCAAAATGATATGTATATATGCCACACAAAATAAATAACTGATGAATGCGGCCTATGTCTAATATAAGTAAATGTGTGGAGAGAATCACATACAATATGTTTGAACAAATTCATTTATGTTCAAATGTGTTTTATAATAACTATATAGTTATTACTAATATTTTATATATCCATTGTTATATTTATCATATAATATATGATTTATTAATGATATTTTATGATCCATTTATTATCAATTCCTTATTTAAACCATATTTTAAGTAATAAGTTCTATAGTTTTCATGTATATTGAGATTTTATTATTTCCTTCCATTTTACATTGTCCATGGTGACATAATATACATAATAAAATATATGATATTAATATAAAATATATTCATTATTTATTAGGTCTTATTAATCAATATATGTTTTGAAAAAAATAAAATGTATTACACCATTCATGGAGATGGTAGGTTGTACATATGAATGAATGTTGTTATCATTTTCTCGATAGATGGAATAAAAGAGAAATAATAATTAATTTGAATTTCCAGATTCATTTCTGTTTTATATATAGCCTTTATATTATTTCAATCCACCCTTCTTACCATCCATGTAAAATTATAATTTAAAACATTTCACATCGTTAGATTGAGGGTGTAGTCTACATGTACACAATAGTAACATTACTATTTTCTAATGGAAAAGAAGGTGAGAAGTTAAATGTCATATTATATATATAGAATAATTATTATTTTATAAATGAAAAATATACTCATTAAAATTATTATTACTAATGACCATGTAAATCAAGTTCTAAAAATAATCACATCTTTTCATTATGTGGTAGTCTACAGTATCCATGAGTGACGTCATAGTATCCCCCATAAATTTTCAATGAAAGAAGTAATAAGTGGTATAATAATAATAAAAATATAATGATTTCATAAATTTAATGAAATTTTTTTAAATCCATTAATATATCTTGACATGAAATGTGGTCAATGAAAACAAAATACATTGGTTCATGAGATCATAGTCCACTATACACAAGATCTATGGTTTCATTTTCCAATAGATCTATGTGGATATGGATATAGGTTATTCCATTAACACAATAAAATCATTGTATATAGGATATAATTTTATTATTATTTTATAAAAGTTTATGAGTATTTTATGGAGTTTGAAGAAGAAATAAAACAACTATGGTTTTTTACTTGAAGCCCTCATAAGAGGGATTCCTAATAACACCATTTCATTTAAGATATTGGATGAAAAGTAAGAAATATAGTTTTGAAATGAATTTAGAAAAAAACATTAACTTTGGAATTTGAATATGGAAGGATATGGGGAGGCCGTTTAGAAGTGGGGGCGAGGTCACACTTTAAATATTTTAAAAGAAAAATGTGGCCCCCATATTTTTCAAAAACTAGACAACTCCTAATTAGGTCATTCATGAACCACAGATGTGATATAGTCTAAATATGGATATATAGTAGGATTTAGACATATTATGGGAAAAATGAAACTGATATGCTTTTAGTTTAACCATATGTAATTATAATTTTACCCTAACTATAATAATTAATTTTTTCTATTTTCAATATTCATTATATTGAAAAATTAAGTTTAAATAATTATATAAAATTTATTTTTAAAAAATATAATATCGAACACATTTATCAAAATTAAATTCATTTTTGTGGAAATTTTTTATTTAAATTTAAAAATCAAGACATACCGAAATAATTAATTTTCCAAAGAAGAACATTAAAAAGCATAAAATTTATTGATATTATAATTCATTATAAAATTGATTCAAATAATAAAATGGTTAATTTTTAATATTATTGAACTAATTTTACTCAAAAAAATTATTTCAAAATTTTTTTAATGAAAATATATATTTCTATAAAATGTATATTTTTCACTATTCACCAAATAAGAAAAATGTTTTTAGAAAATGATCTAATATTCACCCACATATAATTTTAATATGTTGATTTGAAAAACGAACATTAGTTTTTAAAATAAATTTTAAAATAATTAAAAACATTAATTCTAAAATTTTCATAAAAAGTGTAATGAGGTCTCAATTTAGAAAAATGTTGTTCCTCATATCACATTTCCTTTTCTTTTAAATGATTCTTATTTTATTCCTAATAAATACGTACGCATTGAATATATTTTATACATGTGTAAACATATAATATTCATCATTTTGTAATTCTTATTCATTAAATCTAATTTAACATTTATGTTATAAATGAAATTTTATATAATATTATTATATTTTTATAATACTCATCTATTAAACTATGTGTTGTATGAAACAAAATCAATAGATGCGATTAAATTTATATAAAAATTAATATAACATAATGTATTAGGGTGTTAAATTCTCTTGCAAGTGGGTTTTTTCATTTCATATATGCTATAAAACATGATATTCCTCTTTTAAAATATGAAGGCTTTACATTCTAACTCAAAGAAAAAGGTGTGTTCACACAATTTATTATTGATCTCGACAATAAAGGTTTTGATGTTTTAAAATAGCATTATTAGAAACCTAAATTATAAAAATGGTTACTATAAATTATACTTTATAAGAGGGAAAGGGAATTATGAAGGTTTTATAGAAAAACACATTATTAGGATTCTAAGTAATAAAACATTCGTGGGTAGTAAACATTTGGACATATAAGAAAATAATGAATAATTATGGAGATTTATATAAGACATTGATAATGGTAATGTTATTTAACTAGAAAATTTAACAAAACAAAATCCATGAAATTATAATGAGTTAAGATACCATTTGATGCATTGAAAAAAAAGGTACAAGGATAATTGTTTTTTCTATGATCCATTTATTATTGTTGGGGAAATTCTATATAACTTGGACTGAGAACATATGATAATATAGTTACCTGATATCATTCTATTTCATTGGAAATTTTTTTCCTCTGCCTAATAATTGAACAATTCCCTATTTGTTTAATACTCCAATAAATGAATATATAAAAATTATATTTTTTTATAAATCACCAAAATTATCTATTAATGAAACATAAAAACAATTAGAATTAATTTTTATGATATCATGATATTATATAAGACCAAAAAAGATATAAGGTGTTATCCAATAAAACAATAATTTCTATAAATTAAAAAATAACCCCAATCTTCACTTTAATCGATTTCATAAATAGACATCGTTATGACCCATCCAAAATATTTCTATCCAAATTCAATGTGTTAAAATTTATAGGCATGGAAACCAAAATACCAAAATCAACATAACACTATATTACACAAACACCGTAATTAAGTCTTAATGTCATATACCAAATATATGAATACATTGATTAAATTAAAACATTAATGAAAACATGTATTCTTCCCAAAATTATTTTCCCTTCATTCTATGAATAAATTATCATATTATCAAATTTATTCAACAATTCCAAAAAAAATAGTAATCTCTAGCAAAGCTAACACAAACTATAAAATCAATCATCCATTTTATATTTGTTAATATTGCCCCATAAAAATCTTATTATCTATGATATATATATAATAAGAATATATTTATTTTTATCTCCCCTCAATAAAGTGTTTTCTAAAAATATGAACATTCAACTTAGTCACTTTTTTTGGTCATTGGTATCATTCCATATATATCTTTAAATCCTTATATAAACATAGATTCTACAATATATAAATATTTGATGATTCCTATGATCAGATTATCATTGAAAAAATACATTTACAATTGAATTCATGAATCCAAATACAAAATCACATTATTTATTCAAATACAACCATAGTAATAGTATTTCCATTACCTTTATCCCATATCATATTCTAAGGTATATTCCCTTAACGCATGTGATATTTATTTGTGTAGTGCCCCATATCATTTTAGTTGAAACATTGGACATTGGAAAATTATTTCATTACCACTAAATAATGAGGATGGTTTCCCTTATCTCTATATATTAAGAAGACTCTAATTCCCTTCATGAAAGTACTAGATTTTTTCATTCACTAATTATAACATGGGTGGAATCCTTTTTTACCTTCTTTACCTTATCTGTGTTTTATATTAATTTCCCTAATTTTATTTTATCCCTTCAAATAAATAAAAGTAACAAATTTTTTTCTATCTCTTAATAGAATAAGATGTTATATTCTCATATGATGAGAATCTATGGGAAACACGTTCCCTTATAAGGATTGTCTTAAGAAAATTAAAGAAATTTTCAATCACACTCTTTGTTTTATGTACATAGTCTGTATCATGAATTTATAACTGTATAATTTTGGATTTATGTATTTAAATACTTTCATCATCATTTTATCTTAAATTCAGGAATCATATTTTATATCTACTCATTGTGTGCAGGGAAAATACTTTTCCAGTAATCATGCTTGAAAATACATCCATTATGTGTTCAATATAATTTCATCATCCTAAATGTTTTGAATCAATGGAAACTATTGATCGTTATCTCTTGAGAGATGATAAATGACCAAGAAAACATTATACCATTAATTTATTCCCAATGAAAGGATTACATCCTTCATGAAGTTATACATTTCACTGCAAAAAATGATTTTTCCCCAATAATTTAGGGATGTTTCTCATGCATAAATAAGTTTAAAATTAATTCAACATATGATGGATCTCTAGGACTATACAAATAGTAATATTTTTTCTCATTAACTAATTAATGTACTCGAATATAGTTATATTTAGATCAGTTCCCTAAATGGATCCATGAACATCTTCATTTTATTGACCATGATATACATCTCTACATGGGAAACAATAATTTATATGGTTTATTTTCCTTGTGTTTTGTACCATTTCTATACAATTTCATGCAATATAGTATATCACAACTTGATGAAACAAAATATATAATAATAATAAAAATTGAAACACAATATATAAATTGAAATACTTTTTAATGGGGAATATCATAATTATAAACATGGTTTCATTGTTGAAATTTTGAATTCATAATTTTTTTTTCAAATTTATCATATTTTTATGTAATGATAATATCAATTAATATAAGTATATCTCCCCCGAGTGTCACTCCAGGGTCATAGAAAGTGTAAACTCAATGGAAAATAGAATTATAGTTGAGATACGTTGAAACCAATATATATAGTGTTAATACCCCTAGATGAATCTATTATAAAACCAAATCTAGTTGTCATATCAAAACATAGTCGATTTAATTGAAAAAAAATATACCTTACCAAAACATTAGAATTTTCTTATATACATGTCCTAAAATACTACCATATAGTTATTTTTTCAAATCTATAATTTATTAAATCTAGTTCCCATTAATTCTAATAATCATCCTATAATGTTTAAAATTATGACCTCAAACCATTTATCCTAGATACAACTATTAATTTATTACATTAGAGATAGATAAAAGCAATCGTACTCTAAAGGACCAAATATTTTAGTAGTATCTAAAAACTAGATACATACTTTAATATAATTAAATTTTAGAAAAATAAAATAAAATTTTTTTTTTTGAAACTTACTATATTCCCTAAAGCGTATCATGTTTATCACTCATAATATACTTCATGGTTTCCTGGGGGAAATTTAATAGAATAAAGGGGTGATATCAATTTTTGAGAATGAGTGTCTGTATAAAAAACGCATTATGTTTTTCATGGAGATGGTATTCTATATATATGATGGAATGTTTTTCCATTATTTCGAAAGACTGAAAGAATAGAAAAAAATATTAATTAACATTTCCAAAATCATTAAAATATCAAATATAAATTTTATATTTGTTAAAACCATAATGATTATAATCATTGTATAAATAAAATGATTAACATTTTACATTTATGTGGTGGTGGTAGTACATAAGTATTGATGAGAGATATTATTAATGTCCAATGGATGGTATGGTAAGAACATAGACATTATATTATATTTAAAAACATTTTTTAGATCATAAATATTATTTTGATTCATTAACATTAAATTTTACACTATCCATGTTAATCACAAGGTATAAAAGAATCATATCTTTTTGTGAGGCGGTAGTCTATCATACACTCGAGCAACATAACTATATTCCACCATATATTGGAAAGTAGTAAGGTATTACTGAGAACATAAGTAAAGGAATATAATAATTTACTTATTATGAAATATGTTTGTTAATTAATAATTATAACTATACATGAATGGTGGTGATGTAAAATAATTTTATCAATTCGTTAGGTGGTTGTCTTTTTTACCCATGATCATCAGTTTTATTTTCAAATTGATGGATGTGGATATTTTAATAAGATATCAAATAAACATAATTATATATAATTATATATTATATAAACATGTTATTATATTTTATTATTTGAATATTATTTTAAGGAACTTGAAAATGAAAAAAAAACAGAAGTTATGAATTTTATGACTTTTACAGAGAACTAACTTGGGATTCTACCTAAAGGCTTTGTAGGATTGTTTCCTAATGAAACTAAGTTACCTAGGATATGTAAAGGGTTATAATGAATCAACATTGATAGTAAGTTTGCAATAAAAATTTATTTTGATGAATTAATATTATAGGAGAGTGTGAGAAATTTTATAAGTGGGGGAGAAGACACTTTTGGAATTTTGGAAAAGAAAAAGTTACACCCGTGATTTAGGCATGGAAAAAGGCTTCCAATTAGATCATTCAATAAAATTATATATATTATTGTATAAATATTTCTAGAAAATGAGAATTATAAAATTTTGTATCATTTTTATCCTCTATCATTTTAGTTTACCTCCCAGTAAAACAATTTTTATATTCATTGCAGTAATTAATTTTTTATAGTTTTCATTATTAATTATGGTTAGAATATATGTCTATCTTATTAGATGATATTAATTACTCTTAATAAAAATATTGAATCCATTTTTTCAAATTCAAATTATATATTTATAATATTTAAATTTAAAAATAAACCCATAAAACATCAAAAAATGTGTCTTCCTAAAAAACATTCAAATTTTAAAAAGGTATTTATATTTTAATGAATATGAAATTAATTAAAATAACTTAAATTAGTTAAATTTGAATATTAATATCAATTTTAATAAAACTAAAATATAATTTATCTTTGTGAATAATTTCAATGAAAATTTAGTTTTCATTAAAAATCAGCATTTTTCAATATTCATCCAAAAAATTTAATTTTTATGAAAAATATAAAAGAATTAACCAAGACAATTTTCACAACTATATTTAAAAAATTATTTTTTTTTAAAAAATAATCTAATAACTCTAAAAATTAATTTTAAATTACTTGTTCAAGTCACAATAAGACTTGCTATTAGAAATATATGGTTTTTTAGAAAACATTTATTTTTCTATCACGTGAATCATATTTCATTAAAAATCAATAGATAATAATGGAACTTTTATACATGTGTAAACAATATATTTTTTAAAATTTATATTTTTCTATTCATATTTTCAAATTTAACTACTATGATTTAAATCTCATTGTACATAATAATATTTTAATATTATATTTTGGTTCCTTTAAACAATGTGTTCGGAGTAACAACACTTTTTGAAGGGATTAAATTTTTTAAAAAGAAAAACTAGTTTAAAGTCATAGGTTGTAATATTTTCTTCCAATATTAGTTTTATGTATCATATATGAAATCCAAAAATAATTTACTCTTTTAAAATCTCATGGTGATTCATTTAACCTCCCTATGAAATCAATGGCAAAAAATTAATTCTAGGGCCTTCACTAGAATGTGAGGGATGATTTTACCTTAGACCAACAACCTAAAGAAACCCATAATAAAGACACATTTTATAATTAGTTTTATAAAAAATAAAATTCAATGGTACAACCCAAATATAATAATAGTAATAGGGGAATAGGTAAAATATATAAGTAAACAATCCAAATAGAAATAAAACTACAGGTTAGTAAGAAGAAAGGCACCAAGCTGGGACCCCTCTACACTCCAAGACTAGATTTCCATCCCAAGAACCAACTATAAAGATTTATATCCACAACATTAGTAATATTCAATGGTAAAATATGAATCCTTACCATTATCTATATGAGGAAATATATTATATTCATATGAACAATGGTGCATATGCAGGGGAGGTAATACAACCCAGTAAGAACACCCATAAAATTTCCCCAAATATAACTAAAATAAAAAATATGTTTGTATATATGTTTCAAAAAAATTTAGTTAGAATAAATGGAAAAAATTTAATAATATATGAACATATTCATAATGTAGTAGAATAATTTACACAAAAATACTTCTATCACATGAACCCACCCCTCATGAATAACTACCACCAACGGAAGGACTTCTAGAAGGCCCCACCAGAACCATCCAATTAATGAGTGGTATCCATCCATATCTTATTTCATAACTCAATATAATAATCCAATGTGTCAAAAAAATTTGTACAATAACAACAGTTAACCCACATGAACCTTTACATAGGCATATTAACAAACTCCCACCATATTCATTCTATGTATTGACACCCAAAAAAATACTTTAAAAACAAATTATATTTAATCATTTAATCAAAAACATTATGGTAATCACTCACAGTACAATATTTTAAGTCCAGTCAAGAGTAATTCATTTGAAAAATAGATTTAATAAAAACTTTCTATAAAAATTAAATAATTTATCACTAAAATAATGATCCACTATATTCAAGTATAAAATTAATGAAATGGGTTATGTTAGCAACATCAAACATAGTCTCAAAGATATAATCACACAATCCCATCATATACATATCCCTAAGAAACCCTCATATGATGATATATAACATCATAACCATCAAAACATAACAAAACCCCATTATCTGGGCATGAAATCCATTATCATGGTTTTTACACAATAGAAAATTAGATTATAAAGGAGGTGGAGGAGAAGTGGATAAAATGATGTTTATTTCTTTAACTAACAATATAATAATCAAAGAGAGGATTATATTGGAGGAACTAAATCACCAAAATAACCTAAATTAACACTATAGTTTAATATCCATATCCACATGAGTAAAATGTAGTTCTAGGGGTGAAAAGAAAGGTTTAACATCTAATTTTTAAAATACATTAATATTGAACATGATTTTGCCTCCAAGGTTTTGAAAACCATGTGAGTTAGAACTGTAAAAAAATAAAAATCATAAACTATCATTGCATGATTTAACCATATCAAGTCCCTCCCATGAAACTCTTTCTGAGAGACCATTCCACCAAATACGGTTTAATTGGTAATTTTTTGGTTTTTCCGTTAGCTATATCTCAACCGTAAAACATCAAAAGGCACACTGAAAACCATTCATAACCCACAAGAAATATCCTGAAATAAAATAAAAACTTTACAAAACAAACAAATTACATAATAAAATCCCTAATATGAGAAACAATGGGATTTATAGAGATTATTTCCTTAAAGGTGATTGAATATATAAAAATTTCTTTTATAAAAGAAATATAAGGATGCTTTGAAGATTATAAAGTTATAACCTTTTTATTTTATAGATTTTAAAAATAAAAAATCAAAAAAATTGTTTATAGTGAATTATTTATAAGGCCATGGAATCATATATTGAAGCTTCATGATGAATAACAAATATGATGGTGGGATAATCCTTTCATACTACAAATGTTTGAAATTCCTTTTTTCAAATTTTTTTAATGAAATTAATGAATGAGACATTCAAAATATTAAATGAAGATTAATTTAAAAGATGTATTCTAAAGTAAAATATTGTAGAAACAAACAATTTCATGTTATTTAAAATATACCATAACTTATAAAATAAAATATTTATGAACATGGATTTGAATGAGAATGATTTCCAACCAATAAAAATAAATAATGGTAGGTATCACGAAAATCATTTATTTGTTCATTTTAAGATCTGTAAAGTGTATGAATGGAAGGAAGACATATAAACACTTGAAATAACATGAGTAGAAGAATATATATTAGGTTTATGAGTGACGTAACATATAATTCTCCCAAAATAAATTCAAATTTTAATAATCATAATAAAAAAGAAAAATCATATCATATAACATAAAATCCTTGTTCATGATTATAATAAAACCTCAAAGACTGAGTGGAACCATCCAACTAATAAACTTATTTAAAAGAAAAAAAATGTTTTCTAATATTTTAAAACATAAAATACATTCCAAAAAATAAGGAATCACTTTTCAAACAACCACATAATACAATTAAATTATTTATTTTAATCCTTAAATACATAATTTTTCTGATAATATTGTTTTAGATATTTTTAATTCATGAATATAATATAATGATTTCATAACTCTTATGGTATTTTTATAATACATATTTTCAACTATTCACAAATAATTATTCCTTTTTAGATAAATATAAAAAATTAACTGAAATTATTTTTGACCTTCTAAATTAGAAATTTAATTTCGTATCATCAAATTTAATTTCCAAGATTCATAAATTTAACTTTTAAATGAAAATAATACATATAAATAATAACACATTATATATAAAATGATCTATTGAAACATTGAGGGTTTAAAAAAAATCATATCTTTTACAAATTAATGTTAATATATTTTTTTGGACATTGTATATGTAAACTATATTGATGTTTATCTTAATTTTTAATAAATTGTTACACACTTTAGTTCTATTTGGAATATATCATAATGATATTTAAGATAATATTTACATAAATTGATACATTGTTAATTATTCAGGTGTTATATCCTCCTTCACCCCATTTAAAAAAATGGGTCCTCAAAAATTACATCAATTACCAAAAGTGTGAATCATAACATAATAATTATATCAAATGAATTTTTATCATGATAATTATAATCAACTTTACTAATATAAAAAATAGTGTTTCTTAATTATATACTCTCAAAAAATATATATGGGAAAAAATTTAGTCAACTCATTTTTAATGTGTTTCTAAAAGAATACCTTAACAGATGAATGATAAGATTATATAGATTTGGTTTCTTATTTCATGATTTTGTAAATACTTTTATCCCTTATATGGGAAATTCTATATAAATATTCAAAAATTATTTTCTTCCTATATATAAGAGAAATTTTACTATTTGGAAGTGTTTTGAGGAGTGTTCCTCCTCTGCATTATCACATATTCTAAATGATAAATAACCATGATTAGTTTTCATTTAATTAAGTTCTAAAATAATATATTAATGGGTCATTTGATCAAAAAATGGTGAAAATTTATTCCTCTTGTTTCAATCCTTTAACCAAAAAATGTTGGAATAATTATTGACAATATCCAATATGAATAAACCTCTATTTGAAGAAGTAAAATAATAGTCTTCAATGCCTCAAATATTTCAAAAATAATTCATCATAAATCATTCTATGAAAAACTATCACTAATATACTTCTAATTACGATGAAACAAATTTTGAACACAACAATTAAAATGATTTCATCACATTGTCTTCCGAAATCAATGTAACAATTATATCAAAATAACATCAATAAATCATAATGTCACTCAACACAGGTTTATATACCCTAGTAATATATTACATATTTTTTATATTATATTCCATAAATAACATAAATCATCATAATGAAATAATGAACCCAATTAATATTCCAACAGTTATATTAATATTTATTCCTTTGTTAATAGTGACCACTTTCACATAAAATACATTACTAGAAAAAAAATATTTCACATTTACATTGATTCATATAGACTTGAAAAGAATTATCCCCCTAATAATAAGATTACTTATATTTAATACCATGGTTTATTAATTAAATTAAGATAATATTGTATCCCAATTATCCCTAATAGCTTCAATATCACAGATTCTATTTACTCTAAATGTTATATTTATCATACATATTTTACAAACCATTTAATAACATTATTCTCAGATTTGATTTATAGAAATTCCAATTATTAAGATAACTGTTTTATATATATATATATATATATATATATATCAACAATTCATTTTTTATTTTCCCAAAAATTATCTCCGAAAATATTCCTTATCTCTTTAAAATATCACCACATAAAACCTAGAATGTGTATAATTATATTTAAACATATGATCAACCTTGGAATTATAAAACCATAATGGTGTCTAAAACACATATTATATCCTAATTAGATAATATATAAATGAGTAATTTCATCTAAACCCTTTCTCTTATATCAACTATAACACTCCTGACCCATACACCGAGATTTAATTTTAAAGACTCACTCATTACAAAATTTCATTTATACCAACATAATCAACCCAAGCATAAACATCCATATTTAATATTTCAATAATTAAAAATAGATTATTTACTATTTCAAAGACCATTATATGTTTGTTTATTAGAGTAATTATAAAACTGATTTACATAAAAACACATGTCTATAACATCAAATGGGAAAGTTTTAATTATACAATGAATATTTTTTTGTAATAAATATTTAATATCTCCCATTAAATTTTGTACACATGATTCTATTATTATCTACATTCTCCTACATAAATTCATTCGTAAACTAAGGATATATATATATTTATATATATCATAATTAGTGAGATTATATGCCCAATAAAATATATAAGATATCATTTTATGGTCATAAGTGGGCATAATATTACCATAATGGTTTAAGATAATAATTATAATGTATAAAAAAATACCCCACAATCTGTAGACAATAAATCATGGGTCAAGGAATAAGTCTCAGATCAAAAAAATATATATGAGTCATAAGAGTTTGTATTTTTCAATAATCAATCATGATCCATGAGAGAGTTTTATAAGAATATGTCATAAATTTATGGAATAAATAAAAACATAAAAAATTGTGAAATTGTGAACATAAATAATTAAAATAATGTCCACCCAAAAATATGTGAACATATATACATGTCATCTTGTCCACCCACTTACTTTTGGACATAACTATCTACAATTATGTTGATGCATAAACATATGTTGATAAGTACCCACAATATATTCCATTATAAAAAAATATTATCTCATTATATATAAATCTCTATCAAATTCATTATAAGTGTAAAACAGGACCACCCATCACGTAAATTAAATTGGTATATACGTATTCCATAAGATATCAAAATTATTATTTCCTTTATATCCAAATTAACCACTAACAATGAAATAGGTTTCAGAGAAAAATCATTAAAAAATATTTATCTCAAATATTATAGATAAATAAAGTGGATGGTATCATAAAACAATATACTAGGTGAAGAATAGGATTACCTAAACGATGTTGACGTATATATCAAAAATTTCAATTAAATCATTAGAATGTTTATTTGAAAATCAACAGGGGTATATTTTTAATAAATATGAAAAATAAAAAATAAAATTAATTGAAGAATAATGTTCATTTAAACGATAGGAAATTGTAAAGGATTATTCAAGATGATGAAGTGCCATGATATAGAGAAAATAAATTAAAAAAATAAATGTTTACAAAAAATTGTCTTCACACATTTATAATGAATTTTAAAAATTACCCTAAAAATGTTAGGGTTATTGTTTTAAAAACAATTTTACAATTAGAAATAAATTGTAAAAATATAATTGATAACAATTTAAAATATATACCAGCTTCTATGAAACATTTTTGATGAATATGGATATTAAATACAATGATTTGAAACCAATTTCATGAATACATGGTAATCATTTATTAAAATCATTATTCTAGTATTTTAAAAGTACCAATGTAAATTACAATTGATATAATGAATGAAAATACTATAATTAAAAATATAAGAAAAAAATAATTGAGTTTTGTGAGATAAATAACAGTAACACTATTGGAATTGAAATATTAACTATCCATATAAAACTTGAGATAGTATCATAAACCCTCACAGATATGGTAACCACTATATTAAAATAAAATGAAAGAGATAAATATATATTGATTAGTAAATACACATAAGTTTTCCTATGTATTAACATATAATTTAATAATTAATATTATATACACAACAAAAAATAAAATTTTGTTGACTTTAGAACATATATCAATGAAGGGAATCTCACAATTATAAAACCATTAAAATATGGGTATCTAATCAATTGAAATCCAATGAATGATAGAACATGATATGAGTGTTTTAATCTATTAAATATAAAAAATTTATTTTAAGAACATCACTAGATAGATATATAAAACAAAAAATATAAATAAAGTACTAAATATGAAATATGTCTCAAAGAATGGAAAGTGGTATGATAGGTCACATCATCTTTTATAACATTTTACTCAAGATGTATTTGAACAAGAAAAAGTTAAATTGAACATTAAATAATCTGAATTGATAGATAATAATGAAATAATACTTAATATTGGAAATATATTTGTTACATAAACAAAAATTGGTGCATGATACAAACCATTAAACAAATACAACAATTAAGGATAAATCCTTACCACAAGACCTGAATTGCTTCAAACATGATCCATACTCCTATATAGTAAATGTAGAAATATTTTAAATATATAAAAACCCATTTTATTACATATATTAATATATATCATTCCCTAAAAATTATCTATTACCAGTTTCATAATGATTCTTCATAATAGTCATCATTCTTGTCTCTACTATTTTTTACATTTATGTTTCAAATTTTTGATTCTAGTACTTTCACCTTGATCATAGATTTATAAAATCTAAATTTTTTTAATTTTTAAAATTATCACATTTATATATTAAATATACATTTATAATAATAAATATATGGTGTCCATGAAAAAAAATTACATCATTTCATTAAGTTAGTACTCTTTACGTGCACATGAGAGATGTTTTCATTATTACAATAAATGAAATCATTAATAAGTTGATAGTGGTTTATGATAAATATTTGAAATAATATATTATATATATTATTTATATATTAAAAACATCCATCATAAAATTCATGTCATACGGTAAATAAAAATGTAACGCATCACCTCATGGATGTGGTAGTCCGAATATTCTAACAAGAAACATTTCTATTAAACAAAGGATGCAAAGGAGAATAGTTTTCTAAAGTAAATATAATATTATATAATTATAGTAATGATGTTGATATCATTATGTTCTTTCAGTTGTAATATATTTTATGTAGGTAGAATAAGAATTAAACAATTCTTAATTCTTTTATGACTTTAACTCTTCCATAAGAGCCCCCCATTAGAGTAAATTAATGGCTTTGGGAGAGAGGTTTGCGCCCATAACAATGGATTTGTAACATGTTATGGTAGGTACTAAGAGGTATTTGGGGAATTATATTGAGATAAAATAGATCTCATATGTTACTTTTTAATGGTGATATTGATACCACATTTACCGGAAGAAATTGATTGTGCTTCTGAAAATATAAATTCATTAAATATCGTGAATGTAATTTTAAAAATGATAAGTTAAAATAAAATGGAACATATATGAATCATTAGACCATTATACATCTCAATTATATTCATATATTATATTTTTAAAGTCTAAATAAATTAGAAAAACATTATTAACATTAAATATTTTAATAGACATTTTTCGTACTATTCTAATAATTTGACTTTTAAAACATCAATCATATAATGGAAATCAAATATAAAAAATTTAAATAAAATAAACCCTTCTTAAAATTCATTATAATTTTTTTAAATCATAACCCATCCAAACCATATGACTTTTAATGTATTAAAAATCATTTAAATGGTTTTTTACTTTTTTTACAAGTCTTTTGATGACGTTGTGTATAGATTTTAGATAATTATTCTTTAATTTTAAATTTTTTAAAAAGTAATAATATATTAATCGTAAATAGTATGATATTAATACATAATTATGTATATTTTTCTTTACACTATTAAATGTGTGAGAGTGTCATTTTTTTATAATTATTTTATAATATGAAATAAATTTCAAAATAAAATAATATAGTACAAAATGGACTTTTTTTAGGTTTGATTAAATAAGGGTATATATACACTCATCCAATAAAAGTTATTCACGTTTTAGATGTATTTTTAGCCTTATTATTTAGTTTACCCCCATCACCAATCCTTTTAATGTTTACCATGATGACTAAAATTTTACGATTCTAACATAATATTATTAATAATACAAAAATTGAACATGGTACATAATTATAATATTCTAACTATTAATATAAAATACATTTTTTATTATTCAATTTTTGTATTTTATAAAAACTAATGTAAATATAATTATGCATAACACAATGAAAACAATTTTTAGAATTGTGTAATTATTTTATAAAAAAAATTACATCATAAACATTTCTAGTATTAATCATCGTGTGATTTATTGGTTTTTTATTTCACAAGGAGATGTTATTAGACATTCAGATCCTAAAAAAAATATTTAACCTTAAATAAAATTTATTAAATTTAATGAACCAACAAAATGTATTTATTATATTGAAATGTAACTTAGTTTTTAATAAACCCCATAATAAATTTATGCATTCAAAAAATAATATTAATTTTTTAACTCCTATAATACAAATATATATGTGAAAATGATTTAATTTTTTTTAATTAATGATTATCTCATAATGACAATATAAAGATATCAGTATTTGTAATGTCCTTATTTTTTAATATTCTACAAAAATTCATCTATTTTAGAAAAATAACAATGTGTATCCACAAGATAATATTGACATAACAAATAAAAAATAAGTTTATTTAATAAAAATTAATATCTGAAATTAATCTATTTTTGTTTTAAATGAATGTAAAAATTATAAATATAAATTTCATTTATAAAAAATTACCCTTTTTAATCTATAATGGTTTTGAAAAATATTAATAATAAATTAACCGAGAGTGATACTTTATTTTCTCACATTGTATACTCAAAATAAATTAATGTTTTGCATTAATTTTAATAAATTATTCTTGTTCTTCATACATAACATATTATTTAACATGATATGTATTTAATGTAAAACATACAGATAAGAATAATTCATATATATCATTTGGATACATTTTGTAAATGATTAATGACACATTTTTAGATATTATACTTAGTTTTGATTTTTTTTCCTAGGAATTAATAACTCAAGACTCAAAGGAAGGGATATTGGAAACTTGAACATTTAACATTACACATTTTGAGTCTACAATATAGGACATGTACTCATCAAGTAGACAAAATTCCATCTAAGGTCAAAAAATGGTAACTCAAATACCAGGTGTGAAACATGTACATAACATGTATCTTAATTACATGTTGTGAAATAATCAATGTCCAAATTTGAAGATAAATGCAACATTAACAGAATACCCAACATAAAAATTCTGAAACCAAATTTCATCCAATGATTCATGTTGTGGATCTCAAAGATCCAAAACTTTTACTGATTAATGTGGATCTGAATTACATGGCATGAAATAATATTAAACTCCATGAAATCTACAATGTAGAATACATTTAATATATGCTTCTGATATGAATAATATTTACATCATTAAATGATTAGTCTCTATAAATTTGATTCACCTATAATGTGTATAGTAGAACTATACATTGTTCATTGATTTAACTTTTAATTTTTGTTTCCGACCAGTTTCCAATGATGTCTGTGTCTATTTATTGGTTTCATTTTTTCTATTCTTTCGTTATAACATTAAATTTAAAAGACTCCTTTTTTTGCAATTGTTTTAACATTCTGATGTAAATTCCAATTGTTGTACAAAATCAATTTTCATTATGTTCATTTTTTCTTCTCTATATAGGTTATTATTTAATTTATTTTTTATGATTTAAATTAGGAGTTTCTTAGATTTAACTTATTTTTCCATGTGCATAATTATATATATTTATTTTCTTTCAATGAGAATTTATTGGGTGAATAAACCTATTACAGTTAGGGGTGGAGGGTGGGGTTTTGTTAAACCTATTTAATTCATAGATTAATCCTTTGTAACGCTATACTGATTATTTGGGTTAATAAACACTTTCATTATAATTTAATTTAAAACCCTTACTACAAGAGGTGCAATTAAAAGTATCCTTGGCCTAATTGATTTTTTTCATGCTAGTACCAATCAATGGTATTCACTCTTCCTTTAATACATGATTATTGATCATATGATTTGAACAATATCTAGACCAATGAGTAGTTTCCAACTTGGGTAGATCCAATTGGCTGGACCAAGATAAATTTTCTTATTTTTCACAACTTTTTAGCCTATTCTATAGGACTATCCTAAGATAGATATAGGATTTATATTTTTCATTATACATGAAAATTAACCCTGAAACCTACATTTTATCTTATTTAAAATCTAATATACGTTGTTTATTAAACCAAAACCAATGATAGTGAACATTACCAATCCTCTAAAAAGACTCTTATATTTGGCATTCTTTTATGAAAGTTGTATCTTTAGGTTCAACCCCAGACGTCCAATGTGATATGACAATATATCCACATGTTGTTTGTAAATTATAAATATAATATAAACAACGCCTATGCATACTCAAAGATGATGTGAGAGATGGAATTTTTTTTCCATTGTTGGGGATAGTAATGATCGAACCATATGGCATAGGGTATGAAACTTCCGTTACCTTATCCCACACCTAGTTTCTTATTTTTCATTCACTATTTATCTTTAAAATATATTTTCATAATGCATAGAACCAATGAGTAATTTATTTTAGAGTAGTGAATGAGATAGGGTCCCCTAACATATTCAATGATCCTCGATACACATTAACTTCTTCTTTTAGATCATGAGATCGATATACTTTTAGTTGTTTGATAATGATTTTCAATTACATAAGGAATTTATCATCGACTTCCAAAAACAAATATTTGTCAATGTGATCAGCATAAACATCATGCTATGTTACCAGCACTACATGAGAGTACCGTGATGGATTATAAATTTTTGTCCATAATTGGTACTATGCCCATCATTATTTTCTATTCTATTCTAATGAATTCATTTGATATCAAATTCTAAATAATTCAACTAATACAAAACAACTGGAAAATTATTGGACGTTAAATAAGAGAGATCTTTGTACACATTTATAATTTTCATGAGGATTTAAAATCCATTCACAATTAAGGATATTAATTAGGAAGCCTAAGATTGAGTGTTTTCCAATTCTACAAATGCATCTGAGTAATGGATTAGATCAGGAGTCAAGCTATCTTATTCATCATGACTTGGGACAATTTTGTTAGATATTTATTGAAAAATATTCCCTATTGATCCCAACATTGAATAATATAAATGAGAATCATAATTTCAGTTTATAATATGAATAATCAACTAGGAAGAATTAATTAATTTTGAGGAAATATTTCAGAAGTTCCCACATTATGGACACAATGTGTGGATACAATATCATACATTCTTATCAGGAATCCATCTTTCTTCCTACAATATTATGTAAATCATTGCTCAAGGTGGGAACATGATAAAGTCATCTGAACTCAGAAGATAACTACTAAGTAATAATTCACACAATTCCACCCTTTCTAATTGGGATAGAGCACCAACCCATCGCAAAATCATTCAGGTGGGGGGGATACCTTCTTGGAAGCCCCTATAGAAGAAATGAGAATGAATCTTGCATCATTATTTCTTCCCAATATATTATCGTAATCTGACGCCACTATTTTTTGGATATAATCTTACGATATGTTTAGATAAAACACCCTTATCATGATTTCAATATATTAATTGATGGACCACAAATATAAAAATTTAATTATGTTAATTATAATAATCAAAATCTGCAGTACCCACAATCTCAATTTTTGTCTTGTCTCATTTTAATTTCATTCAGTTGTGATAAAAATTATTTAAGATTATTATTATAAGATGATTCATGTTATACCCTTAAATTAAATTACATTTTATTTAATTTTATTTTAAGTGAAATTATATTTCTTATTTTAATTATGCTTTTTTAATTAATTATTACATTTCATGTTATTATCATTGTATGGGGAGTTTTTTATCTTATCTTTTCATATATTCTATAGTATTTCTTAAATTTTCTTTAATAATTTAAATTTTAAATTTATCAAATCCCCAATATTAAATAATTATTTAGTGATTAGGAATTTATGATGTGTTTTATATTATTTTCATTACATATTTTTCATATTATAAAAATTCGTTGTTCTTTATCCTTTTAGTGATTCAGGAATATTATATATTGAATACATCTCTCATTATTTTAATATTTATTTTCATATAATTTAATTTTTTTCCTTATCTTTTGAAATTAAATATAGGTATTTTATTCATTGTAATATTATTGAATTTATTTTTGTTCCCTCATTGCTATCTATTTTCTCATAGACGTCTAAAAAAAATTATCATAAATTATTATAAATAATTAAGACTTCAATGTATCTTATCATAATTTGAATAATTTATGGTTTTCTTAAAATATAACCAAACCTCATTTAGTTCATAGGTTAGAAATTGTATTCTCTTTCATTTTACTCTCAACAAGGAATTGGTTTTTCTATTCTGTTTCGTTCATTAGAGTTAAAATTTCAACCTAGGATTAAATAAAAGAAATGGAATATTATAATTATTTTATTCATGTTTTAATCATGGAAAATTTAAATTACTATGTGTGGGTATGAAATTATATATCATTACAATGCATTACTTAGTCATTTATTCTTAGAATAAAATTATAGGAAACTATATGTGATTATGATTGAATAAGATTTTTATAAGATTTGTTCTCTATGAAGCTATCATAATTATTATTTTACCATTGTATATTAATATGAATAAATATTTATGATCCTACTTCAATTCCATTAATGGGATTAAAATTTATCATTCTATTGATTTTAGCATTTAATAATACCTTATGATATTCTACAGGTCAAATGTATCTACGAGTTGATAATATTCATGTTCATGATCATGAATTTGATTTATGCCCTAAAAGGTTTTATTAACTTTTTTACCAATTATTATGGTACATATTTTAATTTGATATGTTTTCATATTTTTTTCCAGGTTCTAAGAATGATTAATGATGATAACAATGTTCAAATTCATGTTTATTAACTATTATTGAGTAAATAAAATGTATAACATAAGACCATTATTTAGTGAAAAATACCACTTAATATACAAAATGTAGGTTTGTATGTTAGGGATTTCATAATTTTTTAAATAAAAAAATATTTATGTCTTGGGGATGGTATTATTTAAAATTTTCTAGAACAACATGTCAACATAGGTTGTTTATTTTTTTGCTATATCATTTGGTATTGTAGTATAGTTTTGACACATTTAATGATTAGAAAGTATTTTAAGAGGATAATTTATATATTTTTTACTGAATCATGGGTTGAAAATTTGGTTTGTGAGAAAATTTAACTATAATAGATCCAAATTGTATTTAGTACAATAAAAAACATCAATATTTTAAATAATGACTTTTGGGGATATATTTAATGTATTTATGGAGAATAGGTGATTATGGATTTGTTATATTTTAGGTTTAGAATATTATAAATATGTTATTGAGAAAATTTGGGATTCTATATTATTGGGGATTTATTGATTAAGAATAAGAAAATACAACTTAATGTATAATTTGTTAAAAGTAAAAATCATATAATAAACTGATATTAATATTTTTTGAATTAATTAAGTCTTGTCATAAGATTAATATTCCATGGTTTTGGATATTTGATGATCAATGTTTCTAATGAATTTAATTTTTTACTCTGATTTTATTGTTTATTATATTTTCTCATAATAACTATTATAGTTTCATTAAATATTTGGAAATAAGAGGAATGATTCTCAATAAATTCGTTCTTATAATAATGACCACTATCCTTTAGTAACTCTCTTGATCCATTAATAGAGGGAAAATAGTCCAATTTGAAAGTTAATAAAAATTTTATGGATTTCAAAATGTTCAATTCATATTTCACATTCAACATTTTGAAAGTGAATTGAAATAGATAGGGCAAATAATCAAAACAAAAAGGCAATGGAAAAAATATCACGTGGAACACATTTATTTAATACATTATCTTATAATTTCAATATAAAATTATCAAGTTATTCCATTAACTCAAGAAAATGGTGGTTAAATAAATCAAGATTTATATAAAAAAATATCTAAAAGTTCAATTTTATCCCACTTGAAACTCTTCAAAATGTATATATAATGTTACATCATAATGAAACATATGTCCTAAATATTTTTCATTAATGATTTTCAAAATGTTTTCTTCTTATTAATGAAAGTATGATTTTCTTAGTTTTAACCTAAAAACTGAGGTTGAGTTCTAAAATATATGATGTTAGATATATTTTATCGATTAACACATTATTTATCATTTTTGATATAAAAATGAAATACTGGTTGTGAAATTTTATTAAGGGGTTAGGATGTGACCACAATTTTTTCTTTAATAGACCAATTTTATGTTTCATTAATGTTGTTCATAGAAATTTATTCAGAAAATGATTCTTTTGAAATGTATATATTTGGATTTCATGTCACAAAAGATAGTACATAATAAATTGGATTCTCATTATAAAATTCAAATTAATTTGATCACTTTATAACATAAATGTTGTTGGGGTTTAAGGATATATATACTTTCCAAATATAATTTCTCATTTTAATCTATTTTGAATAATTATTTAATTATTATTTTTATAATATTAAATAATAATGCGGGTTTTCATTATTAATGGGAAATTGGTGTTATATAAAAAATTAAATTTTTATATATATATTTTTTTAATTTAAAATGATAAAAATTAATAATTATATATTCATATTAATGAAATGATTTTCCTATATTGAATCATTATGAAAAACTTATATAAAAATAATTTTATTAGAAAGGGTTTAAATAAAAATGCATGATAGATTATAGTGAATGTGATTCGTAATCGATGTTTTTTATTAAAACACTATAGTAACTAGAATATTAATTACATTTTTTCAATTTATATTTTTAAATCATTAAATGATTGTTTTTATTTTGATCTTTTTAATATTGTTTACTTATAATATAATATATACAGTTAATTTGAAATAATTTTTTAAATAAATATCATAAATGGAATGATATATGAGTTCGAAGAAAAACTCATACACCTATCCCCAAAAACAATTTATTAAAATAATAATGTTTTTAAATTGAAGCATGTGGTGAAAAATTATTGGAATAAAAAAAATTACATTAGAGTTAAATGTATAAATTTATTTTGATACAAAGTTGACTAATGGAATTAAAATCCTATCAAAAATTAGTGTTCAAATCAAAAATATACATTAAAACCCATTATTGAATATATTAATGTGAATATATAGATCACTTGTGAAAAATATGAAACATTTTAAAATAGATAATTTACATAAAATATTAATTTTGAAAATTAAATTAGTTAATATATATTTTCAGGAAGTGAGTAAATAATTTTATTTTATTTTTTAAAACTTTTTGTTCAGTTTAAATGTAATATTTCAAGAAAAAATTATATTATCATCTAAAATGATAAAATAGATTTTAAAAACCTACATAATTTTTTTAAAAAATATAAGACATGTAAAATTTTATATCAATTGTATTTAATCTATATATGTTACTTATTAATTCAATAGACATTTTATACATGCTTTTTCAGTGATGATTTAGTGCCTATGAAGCATATGTTAAGAATAGTTACATAGAGATAATATTTAAGAGAGGAAATATTTTTTATACACTAAAATTGATAATTATTATGAGTATTTAATAATGTTAATATAAGTTTTTTCATTTAGAAATTTTTTGGAATATAAATATCTAAATTTTTACCCAACTCTTACCCAGAAAAACAAAAGAAAAAATACCTCTCATAACTATATTATAATAATAATAATGAGAATAAATAATATTATGAATTTTTTTAAATGTAAGTAATGATGAGTAATAAATTATTTCAATGCTAAGAATAATTTGATTATTATTACATAAATTGAAATTCATCCAAAACCAGTATGTAATGTCAATGTAATGATTGTAAGATAGGAGAGAAGATCAAAATAGAGTCATAAATGTATATAATGTGATAAAGATTTAAGTAATTAAAGTATTCTAGGGTCTTCAATGATAATATTTATATGACATCAATTATGTAAATGTGGAAACATTATTACCATTATTTTCTATATTTTTTCAAAACTCAAATAACCTAATTAAACATTAAAATCTATATGAATGGTATTTTTTGAGAAAAATTAAGTATATATTTATAAAAATCCTAAAAAAAGATTAAGACATTTAATTATAATTAATTAATGAACATATATTACCTTATCTTATTTATATATTTCCATCATTATAATTTCATTCCCTAATGCTTATGAAATGAATTTTTTTGTAACAATTCCACCAAATCATGTCTATAATATTAGAATCATTACAGTACTTCCAAATCTCACCTTATATTCAGTTTTCTATCCATATTATTTTTTCATTCCATCACCTAGAATCCTTTGACATCATTTTTATCAATTGATCAAAAGTCTAGGAAAAAATGTTTTATTTTCAAAGAATATCCTTAATAATGGATTCCTCTGTTCTTCTCCCCCCAGACCTACCATGTATCATTATAATTTGGTTTTTATTTTATATTATTTCATTATATTGTATTTCTTCATATATTAAATGTATTTAAATTTCGTTTTAATAAACTACTTTTATTCAAACATCTCATGTTATTGAATTTGTAATGGTACATTTCTTAACCTGTATTTTCCTATATTTTATAGACAAATCTTCTCTATACATTGAGGATTTTTTGATTATATATATCCTTCAAAACGGTTTGAAATTACCAATTAATTTTTATTTTTTCCCCATGGATAAATCATGTTATAAAATATCATTTTTTTCATCATTCAAAAGATTTAATCATCATATATGTTAAAATATCTATTTTTCTTTTTAAATTTATTTTCATATAATTGAACAATTATTCATTAATTATGATATATGTGTTTGTGTAATTATATTCATCGAAGTATTATTTCATTGATTTTGGATTCCTATTTATTTTTCTCTATGAAAACCATTATAAATCACTTCATTTTTTCTTATATATATTTATTCCTTTCAGGTATACTATTACAATTTAAATCATTTTATAAACATTATTTTATAACTTTTTTACCTTTTCTATATTACTTATCAATTTTATTATCTGTCATTTTATACAAAAAAATGCATTAGTTAACCGATTTTACATGAATCATTGTGCTGAACATATAATTGTATGCATGTATGTTTGAATATATGAATCTAACTGTTCTATTTATGTTACTTTTCCAGTCCATTTTCTGTGATGACATGTAAGCCTGTAATTATACATTCCCCAAGCGCATTGGGTTTTAATTTATTTGTAAGAGAATTTTAAGAGTTATTACATGTGATTACGAGTTATTATAAGGACTTGGCCTTAAACATTACCTATTATTGAATTAAATGAATAATTTACATTGAGGATCTTTTCATGTTTAAAGTTTTAGAGAATTAGGACATAACTATTACATCTAAAATATTACAAAGTAGATGCATCTACTCAGCTTCCATTTTTTTCACAAAAATAAAAACTCATGAACAAAAGAGTCATATCTAGTTCCTTGTTTTAGACAGCCTGACATTTCCTTGATCCCATCCTTCCCCTATTCATCTTTATGTCCTGTAAAAAACATTTCAAAAAATCATGGGATGAGCTTAAAAATCTCAACAAGGGTTATAACAGTACAGAAAAAAAACATCAGTCCATGTATACATAATAATCAATGAAATCATACTCTACTCATAAAACATAATCAATTTAACATACCTCATGAAATCATATGATTTATGCATAACTCATTAGAAATCATAATGCATAAAGGTAACTTGAGTCATTCCTAACATTTTTACATATGGAGTAACCCTCATGGTTACGTTTGGAATACCCATCATAGAATATTCCCTAAATCTCTTCAGAGAAACCTTAACAGTTAACTCCTTCGCGTTACCCAATGCATTTGGGAGCTATATCGGGCTCACCCGCCCTTAGTTTATCACGGAACCATCCGTATTCAAAAACAATCCCCAAGAAACATCACATATTCATATAGAACAACCTAACCACAAAGTAAAAATAACATTCCCACATTGTAATAACAATATAACATTTTATGATATAGAAATAATGAATCCGTTCTAAAAACCATTTTAAAACCATTTACAACATTTAATAAAGTGTTTTTTGAATAAAAGTGTCCCATTCCACTTTGAAGATTTTTTTCATTTTAAACCATTAATATCCATATAAATAAATACTTAAAACGTTTTTGAAAACATGGATAATAATGAGAAATATTTATATGAACAAATCATTAAAACATTTAAAATGATATTTTAGTTAAAAGGATTTTAACAAATTGAGCGACACTTGAATACAATAATTGAGGAATAACATTTAATCAGAACATTATAATATCATGAGAATAAATGGATTCATGATATAATATTCCAAAAGACAGTATATACACCATATAAGAGTGAACTGGTGCATAACAACAATGAAGTCTCAATAGAAATGTAAAATGAGATGAAATCCATTATAAAGAAGGTATCCTTAAATTAAAGATAAATCAATCTAATAATTATGTGTGACAAATATAAATACACCCAATATAAGTGGATATTAAGTGTAAAACAATCAATGGCCATTCACACATATTTATAGGATGACATATTCAATAACTACATGTTGAACCCAAAGAAATCGAAATTGGGTTAAGAAGTTCCCTTGGTAAAATTCGACAGCCTAACGATGTCACGTTAAAATTCATAAAATTAGTTGATGAGAGAAAAAATGGTATCTCATCACTTGGACATAAAATTTACATCAATAAGGATATATTATAACATATCCCAATATAAAAATATGTAAATTAAAAGACATAACAAAATAAGTCTTTTAATAAGAGGAGGGTGAAAGGTTCCCTTACCGATTTGGGTAACTTTCAAAACATACACCCCATGAAAGAAGGACTATAAAAAATTGATGTAAATACTCATAATAAAAATTATATTATAAAAATATTAGCATAATGGGCAGTACATATACCACTCAAAATAAATGGTGGCACATATAGCATAAATCTCATGGGAATAAAAGTGAGATGAAATACCCCTTATGAAAACTCGGCAGCCTAACAGCACCACATAAGACTTCCAAAAAATTGATTGATGAAATAAAATAGGGTTTGTCATCATATAAACATATAATTTACAGTAATTGGAATATAAGATATCATCCCCCCCAACTATGAAAGAGGATCTTAAAAGAAACGAAATAAAAGAGAGTACTTAAAAAGAAAGAGAGAGGTAGGATCTCTTACCTCAAGTCCGACTTGTCTTGTTCGTTTATTTATATTCCTGAATAATAAACATTGGTAAATTTATAATTTATTAAGTTGCTCATTAAAATATTATTATTCAGTTCATATCACATATTATAATGTTATAATAATTGGTTAATAATGTGAGTTCATATCATATGTTTTTGTCGATGTTTGGTACATGAGTCAAAAATGAACTTGTTTGAAAATGATTGTCCTTTTAGTTATAAGTAAATCATCTACAGAATAGTATTACTGATTTAAATATCATATGTATCCATTAAATATTCTTTTTATACTATTCCATAACATTTGGAGATAAAATGAAATGAAATGCACCGTTCATGGAGACGGTAGGCCGTACGTACGCATTAACGCTACTTTCATTTCTTTCTCATATAAATGGAATTAAAAATAATTGAGGGAAATATATATTATAATTCCATTATAATATATATGTTTTATAGGTCACATAATTTCATTAATTTCATTCTTTATACATTCCATGTATTGCATGAACGAGTCACATCACTTGAGGGGGCGGTAGTCCGCACTTCCTCGTATGAGATTATCGCATTTGCACGACATGAAAAGCATAAAGGCATGTTTTAAATATAAAATAAAGAAGCATTATAGAAAACATAAATATAATATATATCAAATATAAAATAAAGTGAAATTATAATGGCCACCATGAATGGTGTTAAGAGAAGATTGAACAATCATCGTTTCGTGAGGCAGTAATTCGCCATCCATTGAAACAGTATGTTCTTTAACCATTAGATGGAGGTGTGTGTATGTGTAGCTCAAATCCTTCACATAACAAAATCCTAGTGTATTTAATATACTTTTTTTTGTTACAAAAGAATGTAATAAAAAGAGTTTAGGGGTTTGGAAATGCAAAATAAAACAAAATAACACAGGTGAAAACATTACCTTTAAATCGAGTAACTCTTCTTGCTTTGAACAAAAATGGTTTCTTGAAGAGAATTACTCCAAAGTTGAGGCTTCAATGATGAAGAAAGGGATGTGGAGAGATGAAATGGGCAGGTTTCGGCCGATCCAAAGGCTTGAGAGGTGTGGGTAAGGTGGTAGAGGTGGGGGCCTTTTAAAAGAGAAGAGGATAGGCACTCTTGGAAAGTTATAAAATATTACTTTATTATAAAATGATTTTAAAATTTTAAAGGTCCCAAAACGATATATTTAGAGTCTGAGGTGATAGGGTTTTCCAATACACCCATCCAATAGGTTTTCGACAAGTGTAAGACTTATATTTCACCCTATCTTCTCATTTTATTTAAATCGTTCATTTATGAGGTAATCACCGCATCTTCACGGTGTCATAAATAAAATAATTTATTTAATGACTAAAAATAATAAAAAAAATATCATGATGTAGGAAATATTTTTATCTTTCCAATGACTATTTATATTCTAATATATAGTTTATGTAGACAAAATTAAAATTATTTTACTTAGGTGTTACATACTTTGGTTACATTTTCCTCTCTTTAAAAAAATGATAAAAGGTCACTATCACACTAAAGTGATTCTATGGTGTCCCATGGTTGGCACAAGGCATCCCATGGTTGTCCATGACACCAACAAAAGCATTAGGAAACATTTTGGGGTCATTTTATATTTTTATGATATTATTTTATTACCCTTAATTACCCTATTACTAATTAAACACGATAATTAAAGATAATTACCGTCGTTACTATTCCTAATTTCCAAAAACAAAAGAGTCGTAATTACAAAATTTGGACCTTCTGATTCCAATTATTGATTTCGTTTCATCAAATTCAAAACTCATAAATTTTTGTAATTAATTTAAATGTAAATCTAATTGTCAAAACAAAGGACATGTTTTTAAGAAGTAAAATTTATCAAACGATTGACTTGTTTTTATATCCAATTGAAAAGTGAAATTACTTCCAAGGAACAAAATTGTATTAAGTGATAATAACATAATTCAATTATACATTAAAAACAATTAAAATTTCAATCTAAATATATAAATAAATTGGATGAAAAGGGAGTTTGAATTAAAAACTGTATTTTTCACTATTCATTAAAAAATCATTATCAGAAAAATACCAAAAATTAACCCCAAGCTATATTTGATATTTCAAATTCAGAAATGATGTCAATTTTACCCAAATAAAAACATATAAGTTTCATTAATAAATCATATAGTTAATTCCCGCTGTCAAAACAAATAGCGGGTTTTTTGGAAGCAATATCTATGAAAAGATTGGCACTTGTTTATGTCCATATTCAAAGTGAAATTAATTATAATGACCACCATTTAATTAAATTTTAAAAATATATTCTAATTAAACATTAAAACCAATTAAAAAGATAATCTAACCATATATTTAAATTATATGAAAAAGCAGTTTTTATGTAAAATGCAATATTTTTCACTATTCATTAAAATGTATGAACATTGTCAGAAACATACCAAACAATTAACCAAAGTAAATTTCAATATCCAAATCATAAATAATAAGTTTATTTTGACAAATATTGATTATTATATTGTCAAAAGTTATATTTAAAAAAGGTTCGCCATCAAAGGCGGTAAAACAATCTTTTGAAAATATTAGAGTATTTATTCTTAAAATTGGATTCATTTGGATTTTAAGCCTCTAACATTTATTGGATAAATGTAAAAATATTTTAAAAACATATGTAATCAATGTTTAGTTATTTATGCTCATTCCCTCCATTACAATGGCTAGGCATTAACTATTATAATATTATTATATTATTAGTGTGCAACGTAAGATTTCAAACAAAACTTTTTGTTGTGTATTGGGTACGCCATCAAGTATAGCATTCCCTTTAAAGTAGTATTAAAATTTTACTAACAAATATTTATAAACATTAGAATGTAATATTATTTATTTACCTGGTATGTTACAGTTATTATAGGTAATAGTAATAAAATATTTCACAAACACATAATTATTTTACTATTATGATTCTATATACATTTGAGTTTGTCTTCATGATACTCTAAGAAATGTTATAGATATAATAAAATGATTTCATTTTGTAGAATTCGTGATTAACTATATTTTTATGATATTATACAATTCTAATGTATCTTCATATTAACAAAACATAATTTAATGATTTTTTCTAATTTTTATTGCATTATTTATTTTATTTCATTGATTACCAATTAATGAGAATTATATTCCAATTTTATATTTTTTACTAATTTTTATAGGGTTTAATAATGAGTAGTGATAATAATATAAAATCCATGTTATAGTGATCTTAAATTGGTAATTAATATCTAACTTTTAGGAACAATATTTAGTGGAACACTATTATATTATTTGGAAATTTACGGGTCTTGTTAGTTATATAATTCTATAATTCATGATAAGCATTAAATTATAATTCTTGGTAATTTGAGTGTTGTGATAATTATTGAAATTTAATTTATTAATGTAATTTCATAAAAATAATGTTCTAATAAATACATTTTTTGATCCACCTAAATGATATAAAATCTAGTAGTTTTACAGAACCTGAGGCACACTACCTAAAATGATGTTGGATATCAATTGGTGGTGGGTCTCTAATAAACATAGGGAGGTTATAATCTGAATATAATAAATATATAATAAAAATTAATTAAATAAATCCAAAAAATATAAAATATCATATTAGACATATAGAATTAAAACTAAAATAAACACATAAAAATTAATATAAATCATTCTTATAATAATGAATATAAAATTTATGCATTGCATAAATCGATCGATCACCAACTGAGTTCATCATGTTCCACATAAGATAAAAGGGAAAATAAATTATGAGTCTCATTAAAAACCCAAAGTATCTCCTTGATCAGATATTTGAAATCCATTATAAAGCTACACCCCAATAATCTACCATACCATTTCTCAACACTACATATCAAACACATGGACTACACATCCATTGTGATTCACAATCAATTTATGAGAAATAAATCTCACTACGATACCCCTAATAGGTCCCATAATATATTCAATGATATTATACTTTATGTATGAGAAAAAATAAAATAGGAACACACAATCAGAACAAAGACCTATTATATCCTTGTGTGATAACTAGGAAACAAAGATTTTCAACCATTTCTGATTTAGAAAAAGTTTTTACTAAAAATTATAGAAACAAATATAGTATCATAATAAAAAAAACACTAGATTGAATTTAGATCATGGAGGACCTATCATATAGTCTTCCCATATCTTAAATAACCATATCATAAAAGGACTTGGTTAATGATCTTCCCTTTTAATGACCACCCCATTATAGTTAAAATTTTAAATAAAATAAGAAATTTTTAAGGGGGAATTTGTGTGGAGTGTAATGGTCCATTTGTAGAGAATCAATAGTTATAATGTTTTTCAATCTAGGTATGTCATCCTAAATCGAAATTCACATTACACAATTCAGTTTTATCTCCCTTAATGGATTGAGATTTTAACCCATATTACCATTATAATTATTTTGTTTGATTACTACACCCTAACCCTTGATATTTATTATTATATTGAGATATAAATAATTTTCTAATCATGTGGATTTGGAATAGAAAAATATGATGATTATCATAGAGAGAACCACAAATATCATGGAGGATAAAACTCATTATTTTCCCCTATAGAGAATACATATTATTTAGGAATAAGAATATAGACATCCCCTAGAGAGAATACATATATTGAAATACCTATCATATATTCATATGCTGGGAAACCAATAATATTGAGAAATACCTAGTTTATTACCATACCCTAGGGAGAACATATTCCACAATGGTCCTGACATATACTAATCACCTATAGTAACCATCAATGCCATAGAGGTACCATCATGTATAATTATACTTTGAATTTTAAATCCTATTGGAGTATCACAACTAACTCATCAAAAGTATTTATTTTAACCATGTTATGATAATGAAAATACCATTATTGAAATATATATCTATGGTCTTAAATATCATGAAGAATCATACATGTCACATGTGTCCAATATCTTAACTGACACATATATGGGTATTGTAACCATAAAATCTTCCAATTCACCCATAACAAAACTTTTCACTCACTATGACACATATGATTACCATAAGAAACCATACCTAGACTCAAAAGTGATGGTCTGTTGGGATGGGTTTCTATTTCACATCGTATAAGGAAAACATTATATCTTATTCTGTGAATATTTAACTCCCTACATACCCATTGATAGTAACCTATATTTATCACTATTAATGTCATATAAAATGTATGTATCATTCCTCAAATATAGTATAAAGATTTATCCATGTTTTAAATAAATGATTATTATCTCAAACCACCCTTGTAGTTGTTATGATACTCTAAATACACACCGAAACACAATAATACATTATCCCATTGGTGATCCCACAACAAATCCAATCACTCATCTCAACCTAGGGTAGAGTTGTTTCCCTAACCTTGCTAAATATAATATATATTAGTGGAGTATATATGGCCTATAGAATGTTTAATATTTCCTCTAATTAGACCCATAACCCAATAAACATCTCTTTCTATACATCCACTAATAATGCCCATGTGGTAGGACCCTCATTTATAGGCAGTCCACTTAATTCCTCAAATAAAAAAATATTTAAAATAAAAAAATAAAAAAATAAGATTATATCACCCAAGAATAACGCTCAATACAATACTCAATCATTAGTGGGTGACATTTTAATCCTCCTATACCATTCAGTTAAAAAATCAACACATCAGAAGAACTAGTCCCTCAAATACCATTCCACTAGCTTATGTATATCCATAAAATAATATTCACAATTTAACAAAATACATATGAACATATTTGAGTCAGTTAGTAATTAAAACTACTCATGTAACCTTAAAGATGAATTCATTGAGATACCATAATATAAAAATCATATAGTGGGCTGGGATGATTTATAAAAAAAGGAACCTTATCATAATTTAGAATCCCCTTATTCCAAATATGAGCTTCTAAATCCCAAGCCTCATGGATGCACACATTATCACACATACAATAATAATATAGATAAATTTTATATGAATAAATTTCCTCAATATAGATATATCGCCTTTCCCCATTCTGCTCTATCCTCATCCGAGATCATATGAAGTGATTTCAAGTTTATATACTCCAAATTCATGCAACTATGTCCAAATATTTTTAAAAAATATTTATAATTATTTAGAAAAATAATATAAAATATGAGTTACTTATAAAAAATAACAAGTAATTTGGAGGCCCTAAAATTATGATAACTACTATTTTAAATGTTAATGCCTTCCCATTCCACTCATAAGAACAAAATCTCTATTACTTTTAACCTGATCAATAACCATGATTTTCCAATTAAACAAAAAATACCAAATAATATTTTTAATGACTTACCTGAAGTGAAATGAATAATATAATGTTACATTCAACAATATACAACATCAAATTTCAATACAAATAGGAATCCTTGTCATATCTGGATGATTATAACATGAATTAATCAAATCATTCTCTCATAAAAAAATTGAACCTCATGAAATCATAGTATAAGAGGGGAGATATACAGAGAAGGAAACTGAGATAAGAAGTAACCTTATCTACCAATAAAAATAATACTAAAACCATTTAATCAATGTATTATTGTAGTAGGGAATTTTAGTTATTTGGGGATCTTCCATTAATGATTCAATAGTCACAAGGACGAAAACAATTATAGGGGTATAATATATAGTACTACAGTATGATAATTTAGCCATTTTTTTATAAAATGAAACCATGTCAATAGTGTTCATGAGGTTCCTACACCATCCACTCTGTGAATAACTCATTATCCATTATAGGTGACCAACCATTAAGCGGATAAAGTATGTGGTTACCCCCCTTATATCCTTTACAGAGTTCTTGATTCTCCCCAACTATGTACTAAGTGTCTTATTTCTTCCACCCACTCTCCCATATCATATTAAAAATTGCATAAAATTTACTCTATGCCTTATAGAACATAAAATTTATCTACATCACCCCTAATTAATCCTAAAAAAACCATATCACCCTTATTTTGTTACTTAATATCATAAATTAAAATATTCCAACTTATTTCTTCTTTGATTCTAAGAATCTCTCAAATTTCACACACATGTAATGAAATAGGTTTTTAGAAGCTACCAATGAAAGGGATTTTAATCACAAATAAATGTTTGAAAGAATATTCTGACTTTTAGCCTATCAATCAAGCGATGTTATCCAAACCACCCCAATAATTTTCAATATAGCACACCTTACCCTTTGATCATATGAGGGTCCTATAAGGTTTTATGTAACAATACTATAGCACTATGATTATGTGAATTAATTTGGTATATCATAAATAATATACATTAATTTTATTTTTGTCACGTTGTAAATAGTTTTTATGAACATATATTATTTTATTTAATATTCAATTATGAAATATATTTTGATGAATTAAAAGATTTTTGAATTTAATAATATTTTTAATAAAATATTATTACTAAATTATTTTTTTATAAATTATCATATAATATTAAGGAAGACAATTGTAAAACCATTAAGGTTTATAATCCATTTTTGTCAAATCACCTGAATTTTGTATGAATGTCAGTTGTTATATTAAAAATAAAAATTCATATATATATATTTATATATATATTTAAATATTTAGATAAAATCAACATTATTTATAGAATTAGGATTTAAAAATTATCCAATGGTCAATTTTTAATAATTTTCTAAGACAGTGGATTTTTTGGATAAAAATTAAATACCATTTAAAAATATAATGTGTTTTATGACCTCATAATGACACAATAATGAAGTAATATAATTCTATAAACATTATATTCAGCTAATATATGTTTCAACATTAATATAATGTGTTTTTAGTTTTGTTTGATTTATTTTACAAATCCATAGTTGACCCTCCCAAGCTTATAAAACATTTCATTTTTTTTAAAATTATTAGCTTGAGAGTGTGACTCGGATCAAAATAAGAAACCCTGTTATTTTAAAAAGTTAGCCAATTCTCCTTGTAAAATATTATTTTCAAATCCCCTTTAGAAAAAACCTTGGGCAAATACTATGGGCTGGCTTGTGGAATTTATTAGTTTAATGGGTGGTGAATTCCCTCTCCATTTATATATAAACCAAACCAAGATCCCACATTCGATTCACTCAGAGCCTCTAGAGTTCATCCAACCTCTGCCCTACCCACTCTATAATCCTCCCAAGGTGTCCCAAGCTCCCATAAAGAATCTCTCTAGCCTCCCCAAAGCCTTTTAATTCACACTTCCAAGTAAGGGATTCATTCTTTTCTCTTTTTATACATGTTTTTTAATATTGTTATGCAATTTTATTTTCAAAAGAAAATGTTGGGGTATGATTTTTCACCTCCCCCATACATCCCTTTTTATTTTTGAATGATGATAGACCCCTTTCTCTCTCATTAATTCATTATATGTACACCTTTTATCGTACCGAAATTCTGTAAGGAATTTCTCTTTATTTATTTGAAAGCATGAAATTCTATTGTATTACAAATCTAAAATTTTATTACTTACATTGGGACATGTATCTATATAATCCAATTATAGTACATTTCATGTACATATGATTAGAAACCCCTTTCTCTCTCATCAACCATTTTTTATGAATTGTTATGTCATGGGGTAATGCTGTTGAAATTGCATCACGTTTTTCCAGTACAAAGTCATTGTGTATTGAATACCAAACCCCTTTCTCTATCAAGAGAATTCACCTTTATGCACATTTAATTATTGATTATAGAGTTTCATGTTTGAATTCAACATTCCTTTATTGTGGAATACATGATGATGAATCCATGTTTTTTGATCCATGTGGCACACTTATGTATAAAATGAAATGATTAAGTAGGGTGCACCCTGATAGCACTCCAACGCATTGGGTAAAGATTAGTATCATGACATGTCATGTTCAATGGGGATTTACTCGTGTTAATTCTAGTGGAATGATGATTTAATAATGAAAATTAAAGTGCAATGAGGGTTTACTCATGCTCCATGTGTAATGAGCCTTGGCTCATGCGAATTCCAAGCTATGTGTTGTTGCCCCATATTCTTGTTCTGATAATCATGTTATATATTGACTTTTTGTTCAAGTTATTCAATGATCTATTGATATGAATATTTCCAAACATTTATTGTATTCTTCATTTTATGCCTTTTTTACTCCCTTACTGGGATTTATAGCTCACCCTTTTCCCATGTATCTCCTCAGGTTATCCAATGAAATGCTAATTATGAGGGAATGTCATGGTTATCTAAAGGATGTTTTCAGTAAATATGTTTTCTGTTTTATGTTTATGTTTTTACGTAATGTTCCTAAACCCCAAATACACTATTCATATTGATCTTACATGTTCTATCAATTGAATAGATTATGTAACAAATCTTGTTTAAGTGTATAATAAAAAGTATGGTTATTATAATGTTGTCTATGAAGCGTTGTATTTATGTGAGATTCCCTGAATGTCTACTCAAGTCTATGAAATTTTTCTATGTGGAATTCCAAGAATATAACTAGTCTTTCCTTATTATACCTCGATGACATGGTGTTGTATAATAAATCCAAGGAACAGCCCTAATGATAAACTTAATGGACATTTCAGAGGATTTATCTTCATACTATGCCATCAAATATTGAAGAATATTGTATGAAGATATATGAAGTGGTAAATTCACATTTTAGATTTGACTAATATGTCTTGTACATTTAATTTGGATACTCATACCATTAAGTGATTAAATATATGATGCATTTTTCATTGATATTTATCACAATAATTCTTTAACCGAATGGGCATGACATGATAGAAAAATACCCCCTAATATGGTCTGATGGTTGTGGCTTCCTCATCATCGGGGGTCATCCTTATTCAATTATTCCCTGAATACCCATCCATGAAAGAAAGATATTGAAAACCAGTAGTTTTCCCAATCATGTGTTTAGTGATCCGAAATGGGAAATCACACTTTTGGAAATGTCTATTAAATTGTATAAAATTGATATAGACCCTAATATTCTCATTGTTCATTTTGAAGGAGATGATGTTTGCAAGCCATTATGCGTTTGTCGCTTCTCGATAAAAATTAATATTTTATTTATTTTCCAACTTCCACCACTATAACTGAGGAATGTGTGGGGTTCAACCTATTGGATTCCTTATTGAAGTTGAAATTATTTTTGAGTATGTTGAGATGGTGCTTGGGAACATTTGGGTTCCGTCTGGGAATTTCGGTGTAGTTACATGCAAACACATATCATTGTGTCCTTATAAAAGAAATTAAAATCTATTTATCTTTGACAAGAATGGTGGAACTAGACAAATTAGGTTGTGGGTCTTCCTATAATTCTATATTTACCTACCTGGTCTCAAAAATAGTGGTGGAGAATTCTTCCTCAAATGTAAGAGGTTTGTTCCTGGGGCCTTCCTTACTTTATTCAACCTATAATTTAATAGAGTCATTTTTAGATTATTTTGGAAAACGTGAGGGACTATATATCACTATCATGATGAGAGAGTCCATAAGAAGAGAGATTATCCTCCCCTATAACATGATTTGTTGTAAAGAGACTCCAGAGTTGATTTTATTTTAAAATTTCATCTAGGATTGATGTGTCATGGACAACTGGGATACGGTCTATTTCATCAAGTATGTTTTTGGGGATCACATAGTCATTATTTATCATACTGAAGATATTTATAAGGGTGATTCCCAATACATTTGTCGATGCAACCTATATATAATAATCCCCCATTAGTTGTTCTTCTTCAATTCGTTATAAACTATCCTCAGTATATATGGATTCAAAATTCATGTAGGTTAACTATCTACAGTGACCCAAGCATAAAATACATTGATATTACTTCATTTTATATGAATATTCATCACATTATTAAAAAAATTCCTCAGGATTGTAATAGTTTAATTTCTTTGGAAACTTAGGAATATAATATTTTAACTTTTTCAAGTATCTTCTTCTTCCCAATTAATGACTTTCACCATTTCGTACTCATACTTAAAACAACTATTCATAACAAGGGGAATGCAAACATAATAAATGGATGTATTTAAATGCTCATTAAGGGTAAATAATGTAGTTATATAACCATAAATGTATCAATATGTTATGAAAAAATGATGGTAACATTAAAATTTCATAACATATATATTAATGATCATAATCAAGAATCATAGCATAATGATTGGAAATTTATAATACATGAATCAAAATAAAATCAATAGAATATTCCATGAGATCCTAATAGAGGAATGTGACATGGAATTGTTGCATACACATAAGAATGAGAAATACTATGTCAATCCAACCTACCATGAACATTATACCCTATTAAGGTTGGTGTAATCACCAATGTACCTGTTTCAGGTTAGGAATTCCCTTCAATAAAACCCCTTGATTTGGACTTAAGATTTCCACCCATTTATGAAATTTATTTTATCTTGGGATACCCTCATGTGCAACCTTTTGTTTTGGGATTAGGAAGCCCTCATGTGTACACTGTTTCTTGGTGTTGTGATACCCTCATGTGTGCCCACTTGTTTTGGATTAGGTATTCCCTCCAATTTATCCTATATTATTATCATGGGATAAAACCTGTGTACCCTATATTTTATATTAGGATTCCCTCCAGGGTACTATTTTGTTTTTGTTCATCAAATAAATCTTCTGAACCCATTTGTTTTTTGGCTTGGGATACCACTTGTTTACCCTATTCTTTTTAAGGTTTGTGATAATATTATTATACCCTCTCAACTCATATATATTTTATAATTTTACAATAAATTATTTTTAGATATTTTTCTCAACCTTCACATAATTAAATAATACATTCATGTACCACAAGATAATAAAAATTCATCATATCAAAGAACACAAAAAAAGATGTTTTCGTAATAATCAAAGTATAATTCATGCAATTAAATGGGTATTTAAAACATTTTTTCATGTCATAACTTTTGAAAAATAAAGAGTTCTCATAATCAATCTATCCTATAATGTCCCATGAAAGTAAGAGGGTTTCATAGTCATTTATCATGGTAAAACCTGTGGAAGAGAAATGGGTTTCTTGTCAATCTCATTGAAACATGATTTGATTATGGATATGAAAAGGGTTCTATAAAATTCATTCCATTAAAATATAATACATTCATAAAGATAATATGAACGACATTATTTAATCATATCCCTAGTAAAAAATAATTATATCAAATGATTTCATCTTATATGGAGTGAATTATAAAATCCCTCTTGGAATAATTCATATTGAAAATAACCATTCATTGAAAATAATAAAACATTTTCGAAATACTTTTCATTTAAAACCACATTAATGACTTCTAATTTAATATTTATAAATCATTTAAAACATTTCATGATAAAAATATAATTTCCAGTTTGGAAAACTCTATTTCAAACATAAAACATATTTGAAACCTTTTTCATTGAAAATTTCCTTTAAAAAATATAAAGGAAGACTTGAAACCAATTTTAAAAATAATAAAACATAAAACATTTCAATAAATAAATTTAAATTATATTATTATACCATTTAAAAAAAAATTTATAAAATGTTTCTAAAAAACATTTTTTGTGAATAAAATAGAATTTTGGATGAAGATAGAAATATAGTTGAATATTTTAAAAGCATTTCTTTAATAATATTATTTATAAGATACAATAAAAAATGTACCATTATTTGAATATATAAATAATAACTATATGAGAAGAAATTTAATTATATTCCTTGAGATAAGGATCATAATATTTAATAAATTGAAGCATAATCATAAACAATCCTAATAAATGATGAGATTATAGAAAAACCAAATCTTAACACATTTTAACATTAAATCATAATACCTAATAAATAATTACATTACATAAAGCATAAAATATCATGAAAAGAAACATATTAATTATATAACATTTCAAATTTTAGTATATACACCTCTTAGATTAATATGGGTTCATGTAATGTGTTACAAAAAGGTTAAATTGAGACAACATTACTTTACAAATTTGTTATGTTTTTAATCCTAATCCCCACGAAAGAGATATAATGAAATATAAATTTAATTACCCATAAATTTATTTATAATACTGATATAATTAATTCATGATTAGTTATACACCACCCAAAATAAATAATTTTTGAATAAGGCATAAGTCTTGTAGAAAATAAAAGTGAGACTAGAAATCCCCTCACTAATTTAATAACTTTTAAATCATGATCCAAGTAAAAAAATTACATAAATTTAATATTTAAATGTAATTAAAAAAATTAAATTCATGATATAAAATTTCATAGCTAATTATATACACCTCACAATATAATTAAGTGGTAAATATAACAAATATATCATAGAAATAAATATGAGATGAGAAAATCCTTAACTTAAGTCTTGGAATTCATTTTACACACTCAAAACTGCTATAAAATAAATATTTTTTTATTATATATATATATAACCATATTCATATATATAATACCATATATGATTTTATTATTTCATTATATTACCCTTTGATAATGTACAGTTTCTGATAATATCCTCTTTGTTTTTTAAATGTTTTTTTACATGTCATTATTGATCTTATTTCTTAGATCATGATTTAATTATTTTTGAAGTTTACTAAAATATATTAAAATATCACATATATTCAGTATAAAAATATATATAATATAGATAAAATATGGATATATTAAATGGAATAAAAAATTTAGGGATACAGTATGTCGTATGTATTCCTGAATATTGTTCCCATTTTATTTTTGTATAGAAATAAAGGAAGTAAATGAGATATATATAAGTATATATATATTAAATAATTTAGTATTCATATTTAGTATATAAAATATATATTTACTTAATGCATCTATGAATCATTCCTTGTAAATCTTAAACGAATGACATCGCTTTAAGAAGATGGTGGTCCACATGTCCACAAACGAAGTTATCATATTTCCCCAAATTTGAAAGCAAGCTCGTATGATTCATAAAATAATTAAAGGTTCATAAATGAAATATATATATCATATATATCAAATTAAAACATTATTTACATCATAATTTCCAACTATGAGAGGTGGTAATAAAAAACAAATGAACTCGTTTCACCTGGCGGTAATCAACCGTACACACGAATTGTATGTTCGTTTTCCATTTGATGTAAGTGTGTGTTGGTGTAAATAAAAAACATATAAAATATATAAATATTTTTATTACACTCTGGTTACTATATAATCAGTATATTATAAAAATTTATCGGTTAGAGAATGAATATAAAACCAACGATCATATGGAAGTATTTTGCCTCTTCTTTGGGTAACTACTCTTGGTTTTCACCAAAGGGATTCCTTGGATTGAAAACATACCAAAGTGAGTCCTCTAAAATAAAGTTAGGGACTCTGGGAGGATATTTGTTCTTTCTTTGGTTTTTTCCAAATTGAGTTATATGTGTGAATATGTGAGGGGGTGACTTCCCTTTTACAGTGGAGGATGAGTGTCATTCTTTTAAATATGAACAGGTAAACACTATTGAGATGTCTCCTTTAAAAGTTTTTCCACCAATAATTTTATATTTTCTATAAAATAGGGTAATTGGACTTAATATTTCAATAAAATGTTATTTTTACAAGTTTATTTGTTATTATGCCACCATAAAGTAAATTTTAACTATTAAGAAGTATTATTTTTACATTAATATATGTAAGTAATTTTAATTATATTCGCTAATATCATTGTTCAAAAATTAATTAAAACTAATTATAAATTATTAATTATACATATTAAAAATATGTAATCAATATTTCTAAATTATGGCCACATAAGTGGTAGAAATTAATTTCAAATAAATCCCACAGACGGGACAAAACAGTTGGTTTTCGGAAGTGAAAATGTTCAAAAGCTTGAAATGTTTTTTGATCCATTTTCAAGGTAAATTTTTTACAATATACTAAATTGTATTAATTTATTCATAATTTAACAATGATCATTTAAAAAAAAATTAAATATAATTTAACTATATATAATATATGATAAAAAAGCAGTTTTCAATTAATATTCAATGTTTTCACTTTTCATCATAATATTAAATATCTTTAAAAAATACAACAAATTATACCAAAGTAAATTTTGATATCCCAATTTAAAAATGCTGTTTATTTTCCAATTTAAAAAGAAATAATTTCAAAAAATTAGATTAGAAATAGGGTCATGATTAAAATGTAGTAAAATTACCTTCTAATAAAATAAATCTTTTTATTTATAAAATTAGATTTATACTTATATCATGTCTAGAAAACACATAATTTGGCCATTAAATATTTCAATATATATATATCATAAAAATAATTTATTTAATGTGTTCTGAATAAATTATTATGATAAAAAATATTTTGTTTCATGAATATAATTTTCTATCAAAATATATTCAACATTTTAAAAAATGTATTATTTTATTTTCTAGTTTATTGGTCACTAAATTATTTTTATTATATACATGTGTAAACCATATTTTTATTATTTAATAAATATTTTTGATAACTATCATTCCAATGACTAGGTGAGAACTATAATAATATTTTAATAATATTATTAATAGTACATTTTAATATGAAAAACTAGATATTACGTGTAAACCAAACTATCATAGGAACATAGCATTGTGCTAAACAAAAGCCAAACATCATTTTTATGTGTACCACAGTAAACTCTAAATGTTTTATGTAGAGAAATATTAACTTTTTGGGGCATATAATGAAATAAAAATTTATTTATTTTATATAAAAAAATAAATTTTGAGTGTTGTCTGAAATGAAAAATATAGAAAATATAAAATAAATACAAAAAAATTCACAAAATCTCTAGGTGTTACATTCTAACTCTGTTGGAATATCTTTCTCTTTCAAAATACATCTAGGTTTTAGACATTATAATACATGAAATTTCCTTTTATAGGCCCCCTTTATAAAAATATATACATAAAATTTCATTACAAAGGGAATGATAGAAACCTAAATGCTTTTCAATGTAACTCACATATAGGTTTCCTCAAAAGGGAACATAGGTGGAAATTTATTACAGGGACAAAGAATATAAATATAACTATAAATTTAAATTTAGAGTGATATAGAACATGGTAATTATTAAGTTAAAAATCACCAAAACATAGCACAAAGAGTCTTTAAAAAGTAATAGATATCATCAAAAATGATGATAACATGACAAGAATTAATTTCTAGAACCTTTTTTCTTAATGATGAAGAATTTTCATGAGAAAATATAAATACATAATTTAATGAAAAACTCACCATTTTTGTCTCTTTATCTATTTACACTTTATAAAGTATTCCATGAAATGAAGGAGAATTTTTCATTTATAAATAACTGGAAAATTATGTGATCCATAAATTAAATGATAGTTTAGTGTTTATGACTTTATCACATAAGAACTATTGTCATAAGTTATCAAATATGCATAAATACTCATATGTATGAATAATAATTTATTCTCTAAAACCTAGTCTAATATTTAAGAAAAACAATTCCATAAATGGTTTACCATATAACCCTTATAAAAGTGGAATGTCTGAAACATTTCAAATAAGGTCACTAAATTTATTAAAATTAATGTTTCATTGATAACCCACAAATAATAAAGTAGATATTATATTTCACATAACTAACCTCTGAATACCTTTAACTTTTATTCTCTTAAAACAAGGAAATTAAGATAATTAATTATTGAAAAAAATTAAATTTTCTTTATTCAAAATATTACTGGTTATATTCCATAAATCCAAAAATGATTTAATATCCATCTATGATAGCATGAAACATATTTTAAAAAACACCTTTATCAATTCTGAGGTAATTATTTCCATCTAATTTACTTATTAATATCGTACATATCATTATCAATTCATTAATATCTCAACATATTAACAAATTAATGGTCACCTTCCTTGACTACAATATCACCTTCCCATTAAATTAGTTTTATAAGTCTTTAAAACCATTCAAAATATCCTTTTAAATCTTAATGATAATATAATATTAAAAATACATATATATTTCATAATTCATACAACATTATATTTTAATTCCAAAACAGATAAACTTTAGTAATTTAGAATTATTCATGGACTATAACTTAGGCTTCATCATCTTATTCCTTGATACCCATTTCCAATAATATAAAATATGAATCTTGTATAATGGTTCCTCAAAATTAATGTAATCTTTCTTCTTATTGTTAATATATACAATACTGTTATAACATCCAATTCCATTCACATGTTGTTTTCAGTCCCCATATCATTAGTAGTATAACCAATACATGTACCTGCTTCCATATTCTATTTAGAATATTTTCAATATTTATATCATTTTTCATAATTCCCATACATTACACATCATAAAATTTCCATGTTAAACATGTTCGATCTAGTTCTAACCATTTCCTTGAAAAATAAAAAATATTGTGATAAAAACATATCAAATGATAAACCCCCAAATGCATGAAGAAAATACTTATATTTTGTGTAAATATTGACATAAAATTTTAAATATGTGACACCTTAGGCTTATCCTTCGATAAATCCCAAAACATATACATAGAAATATCACTATGGATCTCAAAAAAACTCTCATTCATTTTTCCAAAGGTTAACTAAACATTTCATTTGACACTAACTATAGCGACCTATAAATAACATACTTGGATATTTCATCAATTTAGTATAATATTCAATATATTACAAAAATACATTACTAGAGAGTGATATAGTGTAGTTTCGTTGTGAAATTTGAAATATAATCTTCTAACAAGTTGAATGATCTTCAACATCTCAATTAAAATCATTCCCCTTTAGTACTCATACATAAAACCATTCTTCATAACCTTGGTAATAGAAAAAATATAAAAGAGTAAGCTTAGATTCTCAGTAAAGGTATGTTTGGTAGTCATAATATGATCATAAGGTCATTAGAACCTATGGATAACATTAGATGATTAGACACAACATAACAAAGATCATAATCGAGAGTCATGGATTAATTTTTTTCATGAATAATACATGAACCATAATACAATCAAGATCATAATAAATGAGATAATAATAAATTAATATGGAATGTAATTGTGGAATACTCATAAACATAGAAGATAATACTTTAAGGATTCCAAAAAAGGAATTTATGAGATGTTAGTCTTGGTCTAATCACCCATGTATCGACTTCATTCTTGGGATGACCTCTTGTGTACCCTCCTGTTTTGGGAAAGGGATTCCCTCCCATGTACACACTTGTTTCTTTATTGGGATTCCCTCCAGTGTACCCTCTTGTTTCGATGATGGAATTTTAAGGCATGTGCCCTTTTTTCGAGCTTGGTATGTCATTATGTGTACCCTTTTTCTTCTGGCTTGGGATTCCCTCCCATGTACCCACTTATTTTCAGGCATAGGCTACAACCTGTGAACCCTCATACTTTGGGGAAATGATTCCCTATTATATATAATCTAGTTTTCTATATTGGGTTAATACTTGGGTACCCTCTTGTTTTAGGGATTTTGCTACAACCTGTGTACCCTATTCTTTTTTGTATTAGGAAACAACCAATGTACCCTATAAGATCTTATAAAAAGTATCATTACCCAATGTATTTGAGGGATACATAGGTCCCACTGATCACATAATAAAATCATTCATACAGTATTAGTAATATAATTAAAAATTAATCACATCATTACCAATAAAATGTGTATCATTTTGTAAACATCATATCAGAAATCATGAAATGAAAAGGGTGTCATAAACATTTCATCATATCATAACCTATGAAAAAAGATAGGTATCTTAATTATTTTACTCCATAATAACCAATGAAAGGTATCAATTTTCATAGTCATTTATCATGTTTTAACATGTGGTAGCAAATTGGGTATCATGACAATCTCTTGGAAAAATAATTTACTCATGGAGAATAAAATGGTTATATGAACAACATTCCATCAAATTATATACCATTCAGAGAAATTATATGAATGGTATCCTTGGAACATATCACTCATAAAGACAAACTATATTAACGGATATCATCTTAGAAGGAGAATGATTTTTAGATATCTCTTCAAATATCTGTAATGTTAAATAACCATTCTTTGGATATCAAATAAAAATTTTAATATACATTTACTAGAAAAATACACTGAAAAAATACAATGTAATATTTATAAATAATTTTATTTTTTTTAATAAAAATATACTTTATAAATTGAAAAAATCATTTTAAAACATAAATCATTTTGAAAAAAAAAATTATTTGAATATGACCTTCAAAACATTTAAATGATGATTTGTAAACCATTTTAAAAATGTTATATCATAAATATTTTTTTAATTTTTTTATAAAATAAAATTATGAAACAATTTCAAAACCACATTGAAAACATTTTTTGAAAACATATTTTTTTTATAAAACATTTTTCTTAACAAAGAGAGAAATAAAATTCATTTTTCTTGAAAAAATATATTATATCGTAATAAGTACTGAATATTGGAAACATGGAACCATTATTTGATAATGTCATGAATAACTATTTATAAATAGATTTTGTTGGAATTCTTGAGAGATGGACAATAACGAACTGAATGGTTTCAAATAAAATTCCCCTTATGTTTTAATTAACTACACTATTATATATCATGGACATAGAAAAAAAATTAAATTATTTTGTTTATTATATCCTATAATATTTAAAATACATTTATAAATCTTTATAATTTATAATATATCCATTGAATAGTGATCATATGATTAGTATATATATAGGGTTTCAAAAAGTCTAATTGACACAGACGAAGGATGGAATGGACTCACCCAGTAGGATCATATCTTATGAAGCCCAGTTATCAGAGCTTATGATAATGATATAATTATCATTATTTTCCCAAGACCAGTACAAAGTGGAGATCCAATAACATAATCATGAGTGAAACTGTTTATTAGAGATGTTCGTGTGCATCGAGATCACGACCCAAACCATGTACGACAAACCACCCCGTTAAAGTATTATCTTTCCGCACATTACCCTTAGGGTTTTCTCCATTTTATTAATGGAATTTATATCAAGAAAAAAATATTGTGAATATGTATTTTTTATTTGCAATAGAATAATATTCATATTTTCTTCTTATCATTACAATATAAAATATTTGGATTTTTTTATAGTATAATAAAAGAAGTATTTTCTGGTAATATTGAAAATAAATTAATAAAATTATTTTGATGAATTAATGGAGTTATTATATAAATATTATTATAATAAATTATTATTATAAAATATTTTTATCAAATATTAAAGATTAAATAGTTTTTATGATGTCAAATGTAATTTTTATAACAGTTCAAAAAATACTGTTATAAAAACCCAGCATTAATCAATATATTTCAATCCTTATTTTTAATGTAAAATTAAATATAATTTGAAAATTATTTAGACAAAATTTTTATTATTTTATGAATCATAATGGAGAAATTAACAAAAGTTGAATTTTTCATAATTTTTTGACAGAGATGAATTTTTCGGTAAACATTAAATATGGTATAAATATAAGGTTTATATTATGACATCATAATTCACCAAAAGTGAAGAATTTATTATTATAAAGTGTATCATTGAAAAATATATATTTTCCATTAAAATAATTTGATTCTATTATTATTAAATTAATTTTTAATGCCTTTATAAATCCTCTAGAACCACTAATATATTTTTTCGTTGGTTTCCCTAAGACCATATCAGGGGATAATTAACCTGGTTATGGAAATTGAGAAATAAATACCCCAATCTAAGTGATATGGGTCTTGTTTGTAGTTGTTTCTAAAATTTGATGAATCATCACGAGAATTGTTAATCCAATATGTAGATGTATTGGTAGATATTACCCATGCATAATCAGTTGGATTCGATTTGGTACATCGGTTATGGAATATTATACTATGTACTACTTATTGTGGCACAATTGTGGTCATGTAAAAGTTGGTGAAAAGGAATCCCATGATGCGAGTCATTCTATATGGGTTGTTTTTGGTTGGTAAACAATTCTACTTCTATTTATAAAATTAATTCCAATTTCATTTAGGTACTTAGTTCAAATAATAGTTTCTTTTCTACTCCAACCATTCATGATTTCATGACATCATTAAAATTAGTGAATTCAGTTGTGGTGGACAACTGCCTCGACCATTACAAAGTCCCCTGATTTCACTTAAGTCATTGACCTTATTGGAAACTATGTATAAGGTTTTATACTATAACGTGGGGAGGTGAAATGTAACACAACATAATTTCCCTATCCTCAAATAAGGACAAATGACGTCGTATCTAAGATCAGCTGGTGAATATTTGTGGTGAAATAGCGGAATGGGTGATACATATTAATGATGTTCTTTTCCAGTTTTTTATTTGGGGCCATTGAGTTAATATCTATGTCTAAATCACTAAATAATATCTTGATGGTCTGAAGGTGACCATTCTGTCATGGAAAAGGGTGGTGTCTATCATTTAATCACTAATCATTTTTTCAATTGTTTTGATATAGATAAGAATAGACTCATTGTATAGTTCATATAGGATTTAATAATCAGAAGTAGTAAGGGTTCATACCATTGTAGCTAGGTCATTTTTCTCTGACTCTGTCAATATGATAATTTATAATTCCTCTTCGTTGGACGTATGATAGTTAATCTAATCCTACCAAAGATGGTTCTTCTTAGGGACTCTTATAGATCAGAAGGTAGTGCTATTGGTATTTTATGGAAAGATATATATATTTTACCATGATGTCTTGAGAACCTCTCTATACAAAGGCATGTCTGTTTTGAGAATTTCTCTATATGGAGGTGTCTAGGAAATGTGGCAGTTTTATATTCTATTCAGCCTATCATCATGGGGAGGATGACCCTAGAGGGTGTTTTTAGTAGAATGTGATAATAGGGTTCTCTGTTATTGGAAATAATATGAACCTTCCCCTAGGTAACATCCCTAGTTTTAAAAAATAAACATTATCTTCATTAACATACATGATACACTACATCAAGCTTAAAAGAATAACTAAATATTATTATTTAAAGGATTCCATTATAAACTGGCCATTGGAATGGTGAGATTTAATAGTATGTGTTGAATTATAAAAATATAGTTTACATATTTTTAAATAATGATTCTTCGGTTACCAAATTTATTAGAAATGGAAATAAAAACCAATTGAATATAAAGGATGTGTATTTATAAAACCTATTTTCAAAAAGATTAATTGTGTTTATAAAATCACATAACACTTTATGTATTTTTATTTAATGAAAAATATATGTTATATATTCAATTTAATATTCTAAATTCATCTTATATGTTTTATTGATAGAATGTAAGAACAAATTCAATTTATTTTATAAAAAGAAGTATTTTTCTAAAAATATAGTGTTTCCACCATCCGATGGAGAACCCTTTTTAAATATAGTTTCTAACACCATTATATGTACTATTTTGAAAAATAATCATCCTCTTTAGAAGTGGTATATCAATGTTCCCATTGGATAAATTTTTGATATTTTTCTGACAACTATCATATTTTTATTAATCATAAAAATCAGAAAACTTTTAATTGGAGACATCTTTTTCAATCGAGAATTTTTATATAGATAAATCATTTTATATACTGGTTATAAAGTATAAATGGAATATATATTTATCATTTAATCCAATTTTTTTCATTATATGTAATTTCACATTGAGATTCGATATAAACACAAGGGAATTTTTTGGTAGTTTGTTATTCTTAAAATCACTCGTTATGGTTTTCACAATGAAATATAATTTTAAATTAATTACTAAAATTTAAATATTTTGAATTTGGGAAAATTAATGCCTTTTTGGAATCATTAATTAAATATATTGTATATAGGTACCTTTAATTTTTTGGCATTATAAATAGAGAATTTAGTAATTAATTTTATTTACCATTGGTAAAGGGTAAATCTGCTTAATAAGGAGAAATATAATTATATAAAAAGATAATCCTATAATAAAACATGTCCAAATCCTATTGGATGATATATTTCCAACCTTGATAATCCTTAGTTAAACCTTTTTTAATTTGTGATCCACTGGGGTGTGAAAATGGCATGTTATAATAAATATTTTAAATAAAGAGAAATATTAAAAAACATGTTACTTATACTAAAAAAATTTTAATATAAGGTTATGTAACTTATCATTTTGATTTTAAATATCCATTATAAATTTAAAAAAATTTCCTATATAATTTTAAGTTATCTATAATGTTTTATACATTGTATAAATTTATTTTTTTTATAACCCAATGATGTTTCATGGATTACCTTATTAATAAAAGATTCAAATAAATGATAATAAAAATATTAAATTAAATTAAATTTTAAATATTTGATGTCATACACGATTTTTATAGAATATTATGACATATTATCTTTGATTTATTTCTTTTTTTGGAAGTAATCATGTTTTTATGACTTCAACAAAGAACTATTACTAAATAATATCAAAATTAACATAAATGGGGTTTAAAGAAAATATTTAATTAAATGATATAATCCTCCAAAAATTTAATATTTTTTCAAATGAAATATATAATGATTCAAATGTAATTAATTAGCCACATATGGTTCTCTTTTCATTTTGTAATAATTATAGAAACCATATACAATGAAAATGCAACAAGACTTGGTAAGAGTAAAAGATTTTAACTAATGGTTAATTCCAAAAGATAATATTAAATATATGTCCTAAACATTTATTAAACATATTGGTTGGGATTTTCATGACCCAAACTCATTTATTCTTTTAAATAACTTTGTTTAAGACCATTTGAAACTAAAAATCAATTTATAATAAAATAATATTTCAAGACGTTCCTAAAGATCCCCTCCTCCCTCTTATAAAAGTCAACCACCTCTACCGACTTACTCGCACCCCCAATCCCATTGTATCATTAAAATAATATTAAAATAATCTCCCAACATCCCTCAATTCCTACAAGTATCCTTACAAGGGGTTTAAATCAATTCAAGAAAGACATTCGACTCAAATAAAAAGATTTTACCCGATTTAGAGCTAACCTCTTCTCTCAAGTTTATTCCCTTAATTTTTATTCTCCACTCCATATGATCTTATTATTCATTGATTTCATAAAACACTAGTATCCTTCATAAATAGTATATTTTTATCATAATTATTTTTAATACACATACACACATCTCCATCTGATGGATACGAACATATTGTTTCTATATTCGGCAAACTTCTACCTTTGAAATGATGCTTATTCAATTTTCCCCTACCACCTCAAATGGTGGCCATTATGATTTCACTATATCTATATATGATATATATTATATTTATATTGTATCTATGATTATGTAATTTTTATTTATAACATCCCTTTATTGTTTCCGTGATGTGTAATATGATAATTTCATTTGAGGAAGTGTGGACTTCCGCCCCCTTAATGTAATATGAATCATTCATGCTATACATGGAACATATAATGGATGATTTTATTAATCCTATGATACATAAATGAAATAAATATAATAATTTTATTAATAGTTACATTAATTTCATTTGATTATTATTATTATTAATATATGAAATTGAAATAAAAGTAGCATCTATGTGTACATACGACCTACCATATCCATGAAAAATTCATTTCATTTTGTATCTACAAATATTATAGATATAATAAATACATATATACTTGAGATATATGATATTAAAATTATTAATATTTTTCTATATTGATGGAATTTTGACCAAATGGAAAATTTACAACAAAACAATTTCATTTCTGACTCACGTACTGAATATATAAAAAATGAACAATATGAACTTGAATAATTATGTGATTTTTAAAACAAGGTAATAAGTTAAATAATATAAATAATAAAATTTTAAAGTTTTCTGAAATAAGTATAAATTATACTATGTTTATTATTCATGAATATAAAGATTGAATGAGACAATTTGGACTCATGGTAAGGGACTTCGTCTCAATCTCCTTTCATTGAGGTGTATTTTGATTTATATAAGAGCTTTGTTTATACTAGGTATAATTATAACCCTGACATTTAATTTCATTCATTTTTTTCAAAAGTAATATTTTTCAATGACCCATTTTACTAAAATACAAAAGGAATGTTTTCTAACATATGTTGAGAGAACAACATTTCTGTCAGCACGAGAATTATTTCATATTTGGCTTCATTAAAAATATGTAATGTTTATAAAAGGAAAATAAACACCATATACCTTTTTTGCATTTTTTGGTATTGAAAATGGTTTTGATAAAATATTTATTATGTCAATATCTTGAAATTATATATTGTGATTACAATATGGAAATTTTATCTTTTATTTATGTATGTCTTATGTGTTATGATTATATAATTGTTCATGGGCATTATTTACATATACGCATGGTTCCATGATAAACTGAAGGTGGCTGAGCCCGTTATATCCCTCCAATGAATTTGGTAACATTAATGAGGTAAACATTATGGTTTATCCTATGAAAATTATGGAATAAACTCTTATGGGTATTCCAAACAGAACCATGAAGGTAACTCCCTATGTAGTTGCGTAAGCTACAATGTAAATAAATTAAGTATGCCATAAGTTGCCTTTATGATTTATGAAATCTGTGATATATTCATAAATATTATGAATATAATAGTTATATTAAATATATTATTATTTAAGAGTAAAATGTGTGTTTTCATATATTTTTATGTATTTATGGAGTAATGGTTTCATTCCTTATTTTAAAACCCATACTGATCATTTTATGATCATCCCAAATTTTTGAAAGGTATTTCAGAAGTTATAAATATGGGTAAGAGAAAGGAATAATATATGAAAGTTTTTTATCACTAAAAGAATTATTTTTATTATGGTGTTTTATATTTTTTTAAAAAAAATATATAGTATAGAAGTCTCAACTTTGTAATATATGAGATGCAATGTAATAGTTATAGCCTAATTCTCTAAATCTCTAAACCTAAAAAGATCCTTAATATGAAAGAAAGTAAATTCTTGAAAAAAATAAATATTATGTAATATTTATGTGTGTGGCCTTATAGATGGTATTAGAGGAAATGTATTGACAACATTAGGGACTAAGGGTTTGGGATAAACACATTTTAAGGCATTTTCTCTATACTTTCAATTAAATCCTTGTTTTATAACATTTTTAGATAAAGGATGGTCGGTTAAAAATTTAAGGAGGAGCATATAAAACAACATTAATATATATTACTGATGACTTTATTTTAATACATTTTTCAATGTCATTTTTGGATGATTGTAAAACTTTTTTTAACATTCAACACACTTGGAAAACGGGGTTTGAGATGTCGAACACCTCCACTATACGTCGATACCGTCATCGATCATGGGTTATATTTAATCAAATACTCTTTTCTCTATAATCTAATATTTATAAGAATGGTATTTATTATCATGTAATTTTGAAATATTTTTCCTTATCAGTAGATTTTGAATAATATTATTATTTTAAAAAAGGTTCTGAATAATGAGACCCTTGTGCAACCTATTTATATTTTATTTAAAATATAATATTTCATGAAAAAATTATTTTATTTTAAAACGACCACTGATTTAATGTCTCAAATCAATCACAATATGACTATTTTATAAAAATAATGTTTTATCAAATGTTTAGAAGTTATATGTCATACATGATTTCTTTTCAAAATTATTTTTCTGTGAAAACCCATATGACCAATGTTGTACATGGTGTATTTGGATAAAGAAATAAAATGATTTTGAATTATCTCTAAATCATTTTTCCAATTCATGTGACATATATCTATGTGAACAATATGATGATTAAACTAAGTCGACACCATGATCAAGGTGCAGTGTAATTTCTTTGGGAATTATTTTATTTTATCAGATGAATGTGAAATAAAAAAATATCAATATATAGAAGACTTCATGAATTACGATGTTGATTACATTATGTGTTAGGATTAAAATGAGAGGTATAAGATAACCATTGAGGTGAAAACATGTTAAGGTTTTATTGTGTTTTATAAAAGGGAAAACCCATTGGTTGGATGAAAACCTACCACGTCCAACAAGGTCGTGGGAATAGAAGTAATACTTATGAGTAAAATGATTGAATGGATCAAGACTAAGTTGATTTCGGGATATTATGTTTTATAAAATGAATATCCTTATTATAGGAAAATTATTTGGTTACTATGTGATAAATGATATTTTGGATATATTCCCTCTTTTGGGAAACATATATACCTATGGAAAAAAGAATACCATGGGTGTTTATTTGTGGGTTAATGGTTGGATTTTATTTTGTAAAAATATAGATTTATTTGTAGAAATTCGGCGATTTAGGTTATTTATAGAAATGATTAACATATCATAGAGAATACGTGATTAGGTTATTTACTTTTATGTATGATACTTTAATATAAGTCTATGTTATTTGGAGATAAATGTTAATATTTATCGTCGAAGATTTTTTGATCATATGGTTCCTAATTTTGGGTTTCAATTTTGGTTTGTATTATTTTGAAGAATTTTAAATATAATTATTTATTTATCGGTCTATGTTGATCGTTTGGTATTGTTTATTGAATTTTGGTGATTAAGAGTAGTATTTATTTTCATAAAGTATAATTCATTTTAGTGTAATATCTGGACTTTTTAAACCGTTTTGGGATTGGGTTAATTTTAATGATAATGGAAATATATAGATTCTCTTTTGGGAATTATTTAATTCTCTAGAAGTTGTTACTAGTTCATTTTATGTGACCAAGTCATCTTGAATACTCATCGTTTGGGGAAAAGATGGGTATGTGGTAGATATTTATTAAAGGTGAAACTATACGTGACAATTATGTATGTTTACGTATGATCATTGTTAATATCATAAATAAATTACATAACTTTTTTTAAAGGACCATAAAACAAAAACATTGTCTGTTTACTTTTCCTACTACGAAATCAAATACCGTCTAACCCATCATAAGTTTGTGGTTTTTTTGGTGGTTAACATTATCCAAATAATATTTTCAGTTACTCTCCATTAGAAAAATATCTTTAGTTTTTCTTCCATATACCTATTTTTCAAAATGGAATCCTATTATGTGTTATCTCGGGTGACATTTTTAACTTCAATTTATTTCTATTAAAGTGGAAGTTTTATTAATCCTTTTTCTAGTGTGTGTTTTTTTAAATAGGTTACCGAGCCAAATTTTATAATTGTGAGGACACAACTTCCAAAATGAGTGAGTGATTAAACATCCTAAGTTTTACAAAAGGAATACTATGTTCCAAATCATACATGATATGCTACAACAAGCTTAAATGAACAACTAAACATTATTTTTTAAATGTTACCGTTATAATCTAGCAATTGGAATGGAGAAAATGAATAATATCAAAAGAATTAATAAAATATGCTTTACATATGTTTAAATAATGATTCATTGGATTCCAAATTTATTATAAAAGGAAATAACAACCAATTGAATATAAATGATGTTTTTTATGAAAATTTATTTTAAATGAGAATAATTGTGTTTATAAAATTATATCACCCAATATAGAATTTTATTTAATGAAAAATATATTTTATATATTCAATGTAATGTTTTAAATTAATATTATATTTTTTCTAGATATTATATAATGATACATTATGTTTTTCAGATAAAATAATTATTTTTCTAAAAAATTATTTTTACCACCTATTAATGGAGAAATCATTTTATGTTTTGTTTTTAACACAAATATATGTTCTATTTGACAAAATAATATTCTTGTATAGAATAGGAATATTAAAATTCTAATTGGATGAATTTTTTATATTTTTCTGATAACTATAATGTTTTGATGAAAACTAAAAATATGCTAAATTTTAATTGAAAACAACATTTTCCATTAAAATATTTTATATAGTAAAATCATATTATTTAATGGTTTAAAAGAATAAATTGAAAATATTTTTATAATTTAATATAATTTTGGTCATTATAAGTAATTTGAAAATGAAATTAGACATTAACACATGTCAATATTTTGGTAGTTTTTTAAATCTTAAAACATGCTTTCTGGTTTTGACAGTGAGAATTAATTTAAAATTATTTTCTACAATTTCTTTATTTTTTATTTTTAAAAATGATTCAATAATTGTAATAATAAGGTCCAAATTCTATAAATAGGTAAATTTTATTTTTGGACATTTTGAATAGTAACTTCATCAATAATTTTTATTTACCATTGTTAAAGTGTACATCAAGTAAATATTGGTAAAAAGTAGTATTATAATAACATTAAACTACCCTTAACATGTCCAAATCCTATTGTATGATATATTTACAACCCTGATCATCCTTAGGCAGAACCTTTGGCATTTGGGAGCCAATTGTGGTTTAAAATGACTTGTTATAGTAATTAATTTAATTGAAAGAGAAATATAACCAAAATATGTACATTTTAGAAAAACAATTTTAATATAAGGTTATATAAATGATATAATTGAATATATATTGTTATTATAATGATACAAATATTTCTAACATAATGGTATTTTATTTTTAATTATTATACATTAAGTAAAGATATTTATTTATAACACAATGATGATGCAGTGATTATCTTATTAATGAATGATTCAAATAAATGATATTAAAAATATTAAAATAAATGTAATTTGAAATTTTTCATTCCAACCAAAAAACAATTATGTATTATTATGATATATTATCTTTTATTTATTTCTTTTGGTTCTAAAGAATCGTGTTTTTATGAATTTAATAAAAATAAATTACTGAGTAGTGTCAAATTTGACAAAAATGTGTTTTTAAAATAAACAATATTTTATTAAATGATATAATAGTTACAAAAATATAAGATTTTGCCCAATAAAATATATAATGATAAATATTTCATTAATGAGGCACTTTTGGTTGTCTTTGAATTTTATTGTAACTATAGTTACCATATATTATGAAATCGAAAGAAGACATGGTAAGAGTTAATGTTATTAACAATGGGTTAAATCCTAAATTATATTTAAATTTGTGATATAAACTTTTATAAAACCTATTTGTTGTGAGTTATAATCCCAAAATATTATTATCTTTGATATAAATGAGTTTTTTTCCATTTTAAACCGAAAATAAATTTATAATAAAATAATATTTCAAGACATGCCTAAAGTGCCCCTCCTTACATTTGTAAAAGTATACCACCTCTGAACATTCAATCACTCCTATCAACCCCTTTAGATCATATATATTCTTCTCACATAATCTAACAACATCCATCCATTACTCTTATAAACCTTACCCTAGGAAGAAGGAAATTAAAGAATTCCTTTTTGCTCAAATCATAGGATGTTACCAGATTCAGAGGTAACATCTTCTCTCAAGTTCCTTCCCTATATTTTCATTATACACACCCTATGGTCTTCTTATTTTTTGATTTCATGAAATCAAAAGTATCCTCTGTATACTTGTATGTTTTTATTATATGTATTCCTACTAAACATACACACACCTCCATATAATGGTTACGAACATATTGTTTCTGTGTATGGTGAAGTACTCCCTCACAAAACAATGATTGTTCAATTTTTCCCAACCACCTCTCATGGTGTCTATTATGAAGGAACTATATTTATATATGATATATATTATATTTAAGTTCTCTCTATGCATTTTTAATTTTTATTTATACCATACCATTATGCTTCCCATAATTTTTAAATATTATAATTTCATTTGACGATGTGTGGACTACCGCCCCCTCAAAGTGATATGACTAGTTCATGCTATTCATGGAACATATAAATGATGGTTTTATTAATCCAATGGTACATTCATGACATAAATATAATATTGTTATTATACTATATATTTATATCATTTTATTATTATTTTATTAATAAGGAAAATAAATAAAAGTAACATTCATGCATAAGTACGCCTTATCGTCTCCATGAACGGTGCATTTTATTTCCTATCTCCAAATTTTATGGACATTATAAATACATATATACTGGATATATATGATATTTAACTGATTAATATTATTGTGTAGATGATGGAATTTTGACCACATGGGAAATTTATATCAAAACAAGTTCATTTTCAACGCATGTATCGAATATCAACAAAACAACCGATATAAAAATGATTAATTATGTGATTGTTATAACAAGGTAATAGGTGATATTAAAGGAAAAATAAAATTGAAATGGGTTTTTAAACAAACTGAAATTAATCTATGTTTATTATTAATGAATATAAAGAATGAACGAGACAAGTCAAATTGAAGGTAAGGTACTTCGTCCCAATCTCTTTCCCATGAGGCATATTTTAATTTATACATGATCTTATTAATATAGTGTATAATTATCCCAATTGAATTTTAATTTCAATAAAATATTTTAAAAAAGAATATTTTTCTATAAATAATTTTACTAATGGAAAAATGAATGTTTTTAACGTATTTCGCGGTGACAAACTTTCCGCCACCACGATCATTATTTGATATATGTCTTCCTTAACAAGCGGTAATGTTTTTAAAAGGAAAATAAATACCACATACAATTTTTAAATATTTTGGCATTGAAAATGATTTTTAGAAAGCTAGCTAATAGAAATATCTTGAAATAATATATTGTGATTGCAATGTGTAAATTTTATCTTTTTATTATTATTGTTTTATGTCATATGATTAATATATCATTCTTGAGAATTATTTACATATACTGTCAATTTTGTGATAATCCAAGGGTGGGCGAGCCCATAATTGCTCTCCAATTCATTGGGTAATGTGATAGTGGTACACGTTATGGTTTCTCTTAAGAGATTTAAGGAATATATTTTGATGGGTATTCAAAAGGTAACCTTTAAATTACTACCAATGATGTTGTGAAATCTATAATGTCAGAATTTTATAGATGCCACAAGTTACCTTTATGATTTATTTCCTATATAATTTATTCATAAATGTTATGATTTCATGAGGTATATTAAAGAGAGTATGTTTTATGAGTGAAAAGTATGATTTCATTGTTCTGTATTTTTTCATGGAGTATTGGTTTTTCCTTATTTTGTTACCCTTACTTTGATTTTTATGCTCAAAACATGTTATTGAAATGTTTTTCACTGGGTATCATGAAGGGTAAGAGAAAGGAAGAATTAGAGAATATGTTTATCATGAAATGAATTTTTTTGTGGAGTTTTATTATCGTGAAAAAATCGGATTGAATAGAACTATATACATTGTAATATTTGAGATCCAATGTAATATTTATGGCTTTATTCTATAAAACTCTAAACCTAAAAAGATCCCCATAGTGAAATAAAGTAAATTCCTTATAAAAATAAAAGGATTATGTAACGTTTATGGATGGAACATTATACCCTAGGAATGTTGTACTCTCACATGGTGAAACTAGATGAGAAGAGTGATGTTATCCTAATCATAAACCATTTGATGTTGTTTCTAGTCCTTCTTGATAGGTATATATGTCCCTCCCAAGGCATGTGTCTCTCACACTTTGTCTTCCCTAGTTGGAGTGGGAATATGATCCCAATCCAAATATGCATTCCCTATTAGAATATATCAAAGGACCTATAGAGTGGTAAAGTTATATGATCCTTCTCATGTATTGCCTTTGAAGGATGCTGGTGTAGTGTTTCTCCGAAGGAAGTAAGAATATGATCCTAGCTTTCATGATCTACATTTTAGGATATTGAAATAATGAATCTATTCAAAAAAACCATTTTCAAAAACTTTTAAAACATTTAATAAAGAGATTTTTGAGTCAAAGTGTCCCATACCACCATGAAGCTTATAATATTTTAAACCATTAATATCCATATAAATAAATCCTTAAAACCATTTTGAAACCATGGATATTAATAAGAACAAATCATTAAAACATTTAAAGCGATATTTTGGTTAAAGGGTTTTTACCTAAATTAGAGACACTTGAAATAAAATAATTAAGGAATAACATTTAATCAGAACATTATAATATCATGAGAATAAATGGATTCATGATATAATATTCCAAAAGACAGTATATACACCATATAATAGTGAATTGGTGCATAACATAAATTAAGTCTCCGTAGAAATGTAAAATGTGATGAAATCCCTTATAAAGAAGGTATCCTTAAGTTAAGGATAATTCAATATCAAAATTATGTGTGAAAAATATAAACACACAAAATATAAGTGGATATTAAGTGTAAAAAAATTAAATGTCATTCACACATATTCAAAGGATGACATATTCAATAACTACATGTTGAACCCAAAGAAATCGAAATTGGGTTAACAAGTTCCCTTGGTAAAATTCGACAGCCTAACGGCGTCACTTCAAAATTCTAAAAATGAGTTGATTCGAGATAAAAAGAGTATCTCATAACTTGGACATAAAATTTACATCGATAAGGATATAGAAGAACATATCATAACATAATATTAGGTGAATTAAAATACATAACAAAATAAGTCTTTTAAAAAGAGGAGGGTGAAAGGTTCCCTTACCAACTTGGGTAACTTTCGAAATGGAAACCCCATTGAAGAAGGGTCATACAATGAATATTTAAATACCCATAAATGAAATTAAATTACACAAGGATTATAATAATGGGCATTACATACACCACTCAAAGGAAATGGTGGAAAATGTAGCATAAATCTCACGGTAATAAAAGTGATATGAAAAATCCCTTACGAAAACTTGGCAGCTTAACGATGCCACTTAATACTTAAAAAATGTTTTGATGAGATCAAATAGGGTCTCTCATCATATTAAAAAAATTACAGCAAGATTAATATAAAATAACATCCCCCAACATAACAAAGTGGTTCTTAAAAGAAGTGACATAAAGTAGAGTACTTAAAAAGAAAGGGATGGGTAAGATCCCTTACCTCGTGTCCAACATGACTCGATCGTTCTTTAATCTCTTGAATAATAAAATTTGTCAATATATAATTTCATAAGGACCTCCTTTAAAGATTATTATTCAGTTCATATCACATATTATAATGTTATAATAATTGGTTAATAAAGTGAGTTCATATCAGACGTTTTTGTCGATGTTCGGTACATGAGTAAAAAATGAACTTGTTGGAAAATAATTTTACATGTAGTTATAGGTACATCATATCCAGAATAGTATTTATGTTTAAAATATCATATATATCCCGTATATATTGAATTTATACTATTCCATAACATTTGGAGATAAAGAATTAAAAGCCCTGTTCATGGAGATGGTAGGCCGTACGTACGCATGAATGCTACTTTCATTTTTTTCCATATTAATGGAATTAAAAAAAAAATAAGAGATATATATATTATAATTACAGAATTATATCCATCATTTAGATGTAATATATTACATATATATCTATTATATATATGTACTTATTATAGTACATAACATTTGGATATAAGAAATGAAATGTACCGTTCATGGAGACGGTAAGCTGTACGTACGCATGAACGCTACTTTCGTTTCTTTTTTTTCAATTGAATGAAATAATAATGATATAAAGGTATATAATAATTCCAGTAGCATATAATATTTAATACCATTAATTCCATCCTTTATACATCCCACATATGGCATTAACGAATCAAATCACTTTGAGGGGGCCGTAGTCCGCACTTCCTAAAATGAAGATATCGCATTTACCCATAATGGAAACCGTAATGGTATTTCATAAATGAAAAATATAGAAGCTTAAGGAAACCAAAAAAATATTATATATCATATATAAATATAGTGACATCTTAATGGCCACCATTGATGGTGTTAAAAGATTATTGAACAATCATCATTTCGTGAGGCAGTAATTCGCCATCCACATAAACAGTATGTTCTTTAACCATTAAATGAAGGTGTGTGTAATTGTAGCTCGAATACTTCACATAAAAACATCCTAGTATATTTAAGATTCTTTTTTTGTTAAAAATAAAGGAATAAAAAGAGTTTAGAGGGTCGGAGAAGAAAAATAAAACATAAGAACACAAGAGATGACACTACCTTTAAATCAAGTAACTCTCTCTAATTTGAGATCAAAGGCTTCCTTGGAATGGATTATGACAAAAGTGAGGCTTCAATGATGAATAGAGGGTTGTGTAGAAATTAAATGGTCAGGGGTTGTCCGAGCCAAAGGCTTGAGAGGTGTGGGTAAGTTAGTAGAGGTGGGGGCATTTTATAAGAGGAGAGGAGGGGAACTCTTGGAAAGTTATAAAATATTACTTTATTATATAATGATTATCGGATTTTAAAGGTCCCAAAAGGATATATTTCGAGGATAATGTGATAAAGTTTATAAATCCACCCATCCAATAGGTTTTTGACAAGTTTAGGTCTTATATTTTACATTATCTTTTCAATTTATTTAAATCATTAAATAATGAGGTAATCGCTGCATCATCATGGTGTCATAAATAATCTAATTTATATAGTGTCTAAAAATTATAAAAAATATATCATTACGTAGGAAATCTTTGTACCTTTTTAATGAATATTTATAGTCAAAAATATAACTTGTATAACCCCATGTAAAAATTGTTCTATTAAAACAACACATGTCTGTGACATTTTAATTTTAACTTTAAATAAAAAGTTATTTATGTCATTTTCCTACCAAAGTCGCTCCATGGGGTCCCGAAGTTGACCCATGGCTTGTCCTAATCGGCCATGAAACATCCAATGAATTTAGGACATGTTTCTATGACATTTCATATTATTAAAACAATATTTTTACCTTTAATTACACTAATTACCTTTAATCGCGATTAATAAAACTTGAAAATTACTATTCACCAAAAATTATTTTAATATCATTGAACCAAATTTTACTTCTTAATGACAACCATGTATGTCGGATTTTTGAAAATCAAATCACATAAGTGGAGAAGTTTCATTTAAACGATAAATTAGTTTCTTTAACAACCACTTTGCGGTTTCACTATTCATCAAAAATTGATGTTTTTCAGAAAAAATACCAAAAATTCACCCTAAGCTATATTTGATATTCCGAATTCAAAAATAATCTCTATTTTAAAAAATTCAAAACATATAAGTTGCATTAATTAATTTAATAATTAATTCTCGCTGTCAAAACAAATAGCGTGTTTTTAAGAAAGAATATCTATTAGAAGATTAACACTAGTTTAAGTCAAATTTAAAGTGAAATTAATTCCAATGACCACTATTGGATTAAATGGAAAATATATATTATAATTTTACTTTAAAACCATTTCAAAAGACAATATAATCATATAAATAAATTAGATAAAAAAGTGGTTTTGAATTAAAATACAACACTTTTCACTAATCATTAAAAAATGAACTTTATCGAAAAAATACCAAAAATTTACACAATGTAAATTTCGATGTCCTGATTCTAAAGAAGAATTTTATTTGGTCCAATATAGCATATGAAAATTTCAAAAAGTGGATTTAAAAATCATTCTCCATCAAAAGGTGGTTAATTGACCTTTTAAAGAATACTATAATATTTACGCTTAAAATTGGATTCATTCACATTTTAAGCCTCTAACATTTATTGGATAAAAGTAAAAATATTTCACAAACATCTATAGTCATTTTTTAGTTATTTCCGTTCATTCCTGTCATTACAACGGCTAGGCGTTAACTACCATTTAAAATAATATTATATTATTATTAGAGTGCAACGCATGATTCCCAAGAAACTCATTATTGCGTATTGGGTACGCCATCGAGCATAGTTTCCTCTTTAATGTAATATTAATATTTTATTCACAAATATGGATAAATATGAAAATGTCATATTCTTTATTTACCTTGGGTGTTACATCCCTGCCCTTTTTTGGGAATTGCATCCTCGCAATTTTTAAAATTGGGCTTGGAAACTTCATTTAAAATCCCAAATCGGAAAAAGAGTTAGTAAAACTATCACTTTAAAATAAAGAAAGAGAATTACAAAGGTCACCCGAGTTAACCCATACTAGGATTCCATGTAGGAAAACATGGACATGGAAGAAAAAACAAAGGGTTATGTTTTGAGGGAGAGTGATAATAAACATGTCTAGGAGAGAGTTAACCATAAGAAAATCACAAACTTGTGGTGGGTTAAACGGTATTCGATTCCCCAGTAAGAATAGTTAACAGACAACATTTTTGTTTTAAGTTACTCTTCCTTGAGGAATTCATTTTTGAGCTGAACTGAATCATAATGAAACATACTTACTTGTCACGTATACTTTTAACTTTTACTAGAATCATTAATCAAACTCATATTTTCTCCAAAAGATGAGTATTTAGGAAGACTTGTTCGCATTTAGAGTACTATAATCAACTACTTGAGAATCACATAATCCACAAAAGGGAAATATATATTTTCCATGTCTTCAGACAAAAACCAAAACCAAAATTGTTAGTAAGAGATCAGATAATCCTCAAAAGTATAATTTTTTATAAAATGAAAATCTATTCTTAATATCCAAAATTTGTCCAAAAAAACCCGAAGTTCAACGAAGACCATTTGATAAACAATTATCCATAAATTTCTTCAAAATAAACCAAACAAAGATTGAAATCCAAATATTTGAAGGATTTAATCACATAGTATTCCAAGGGACAAATTAACTTTTATCTCCAAATAACATCAGTTGCTCTTAAATTATCATATTGAAAAGTAATTGACCTAATCACATATCCTCCTTGATAGGTTAATCATTTCAATAGATAACCCAAAATAAACTTACTCTATATTCCTAAAATCATCTAACTGAAAGGAATTAGTCAAACTCACCAGGGACTTCACATAGTCCAGTGGTAGGTGATAAATACCAGTCGCACTTTGGTTGTGGGTTCGATTCCCGCATCTTTGTCTAACGTGACGGGCTATCACACGATCTGTGTGTTGTCTATTTTCCAAAACTATATAATTCTTAAAAAATTCCCCAAAATGAGATAAAATCCTCAAAATTAATCATAACATATTTTAAACTCAAGTTTATCTCATGCCTTTCATTTTCCATCTTATTATAGAGTAACCCATAATTTCCTAAAAAGTAAGGATCTTATAAACTCTAATGGTTACCTTTATAATTATTACCTAAACTTCCACATCGATTGGTCATCTCGTACATGGTGCATTTCAGAACATACCAAGGTTCAAGTGATTGATCATGACTCCTTGATAGTTGGTTTAGAACAACCAAGAGATTCCTCATTCAACCCCCAATTTCATCTAGTCTCTTAATCAGAGAACCAACATCGTTTCCTTCAAACCCATTGTCACTTTGGTGCCTGCTAGATCCATCCATTTACTAAAAATAGAAAAGTCAGTGTCATTATATCAACAATACCATCACATACTAATGAGGAAGATAAACACTAAGATATACTTACTCATTCACTTTATCTAAAACATGGACTCTTTCTGAAATCCTAACCATTATCGTAATGTCACTTATGCTTAGAGAATACCCTATCCTCTAAAGTTATCTAAACCGACCTCTGATACAAACTATAAGGCCCCGACCTTAAACCTTTCATAATATTGAATTAAATGAATAATTCACATTGAGTAACTTTTCTGGTTTAGAGTTTTAGAGAATAATGATATAACTATTACATCTCAAAATATTACAAAGTCGACACGTCTACTATGTTTCCATAAACAATCTCTTAAAAGAAACATGTCTAGTTCCATGTTTTAGATAGAATGTCTTTCCTTGATCCCATCCTTGACCCTATTCATCTTTAAGTCCTATGTAAAATAGTTCAAAAACATTATATGAGCATAAAAAGTACAATAAGGGATATAAAAATATGGAGAGGAAACATGAGTAGATGTATACATAAGAATCAATGAAATCATACTTTACTCATAAAACATAAGCACTTTAACATACCTTATCAAATCATGAATAAAAAATAGAAATCATAAGGAATAAAGGAAACTTGAGGCATTCATAACATTATTACATAGGGAGTAACCCTCTTGGTTTCAATTGTAATACCCATCACAGTATATTCCCTATATCTCTTCAGAGAAACCATTACGTTTAACCCCTTCGTGTTACCCAATGCATTAGAGATCTATATCGGGCTCACCCGCCCATAGTTTATCATGAAACCACCCGTTTTCATAACAATGCCCAAGAACCATAACATAAACTTATCACATAAAATATTCATAAAGGAAACATAACACTTCAACATTTCAATCACAATACAACATTTTAGGATATTGAAATAATGAATCCCTTCCAAAAAACCATTTCCAAAACCATTTAAAATATTTAATAAAGAGATTTTTGAATCAAAGTGTCACATACCACCTTGAAGCATTTAACACTTTAAACTATTAATATACATATAAATAAATCCTTAAAACCATTTTGAATGAATTTATATTAATAAGAACAAATCATTAAAACAATTAATGAAATATTTTGGTTAAATGGTTTTTACCAAAATTAGAGACAATTGAAATACAATAATTGAGGAATAAAATTTAATCAGAACTTTATAATATCATGAGAATAAATGGATTAATGATATAATATTCCAAATGACAGTATATACACCATATAAGAGTGAATTGGTGCATAACAACAATGAAGTCTCAATAGAAATGTAAAATGTGATGAAATCCCTTATAAAGAACGTATCCTTAAATTAAGGATAAATCAATCTCAAAATTATGTGTGACAAATATAAATACACCCAATATAATTGGATATTAAGTGTAAAACAATAAAATTACATTCACACAAATTCAAAGTATTACATATTCAATAACTACATGTTGAACCCAAAGAAATCGAAATTGGGTTAAAATGTTCCCTTGGTAAAATTCAACAGCCTAACGGCGTTACTTCAAAATTCAGAAAATGATTTGATGAGAGATAAAAGGGTATCTCATAACTTGGACATAAAATTTACATCAATAATGATATATAATAACATATCATAACATAATAGTATGTGAATTAAAAGTCATAATAAAAGAAGTCTTTTAAAAAGAGGAGGGTGAAAGGTTCCCTTACTGACTTGGGTAACTTTCGAAACGTACACCCCTTGAAGAAGGGTCATACAATGAATATTTAAATACCCATAAATGAAATTATATTACACAAGGATTATAATAATGGGTAGTAAATATACCACTCAATGAAAATGGGACAAAATGTAGCATAAATCTCACGAGAATAAAAGTGAGATGATAAATCCCTTACAAAAACTCGACAGCCTAACGGCACCACTTAACACTTAAAAAATGTGTTGATGAAATCAAATAGGGTCCCTCATCATATTAAAATAAAATTTACAGCAAGATTAATATAAAATAACATTCCCCAACATAACAATGAGGTTCTTAAAAAAAGAGACATAAAAGAGAGTACTTAAAAATAAATGGAGGGGTAAGATCCCTTACCTCGTGTCCGACATGACTCGATCGTTATTTAATCTCCTGAATAATAAAATTTGGTAAATTTATAATTTCTTAGGGACATCATTTAAAGAATATTATTCAGTTCATATCACATATTATAATGTTATAATAATTGGTTAATAATGTGAGTTCATATCAGACGTTTTTGTCGATGTTCGGTACATGAGTAAAAATTGAACTTGTTGGAAAAGAATTTTCCATGTAGTTATAGGTACATCATATACAGAATAGTATTTATGTTTTAAATATCAGATATATCCCGTATATATTTATTTTATACTATTCCATAACATTTGGAGATAAAAAATTAAAATCACCATTCACGGAGACGGTAGGTCGTACGTACGCATGAATACTACTTTCATTTTCTGTCATATTAATGGAATTAAAACAAAAATGGGAGATATATATATTATAATTCCAGAATGATATCAATCATTTAGATTTATTATATTACATATATATCCATTATATATATGTACTTATAATAGTACATAACATTTGGAGATAAGAAATGAAATGTACCGCTCATGGAGACGGTAAGCCGTACGTACGCATGAACGCTACTTTCATTTCATTTTTTTGTATTCAATGGAATGAAATAATAAAGATATAAAGGTGTATTATAATTCCAGTAGGATATAATATGTAATTCCATTAATTAAATCCTTTATACGTCCCACATATGGCATTAACGAATCAAATCACTTTGACGGGGCGGTAGTCCACGTTTCCTAAAATGAAGATATCGCATTTACCCATAATGGAAACCATAATGGTATGCCATAAATGAAAAATATATAAAGGAAACCACAATAATATTATATACCATATATAAATATAGTGACATCTTAATGTCCACCTTTGAAGGTGTTAAAATAATTTTGAACAATCATCGTTTCGTGAGACGGTAATTCGCCATCCACAGAAACAGTATGTTCTTGAACCATTAGGCCAAAGTGTGTGTAAGTGTAGCTCAAATACTTCACATAACAAAATCCTAGTATATTGAAGATACTGTTTTTGTTACAAAAGAAAGGAATAAAAAGATATTAGAGGGTTGGATAAGAAAAATAAAACATAAGAACATAAGAGAGGACACTACCTGTAAATCGTGTAACTCTCTTTGATTTGAGCTCAAAGGCTTCCTTGTAAAGGATTCTGCCCAAAGTTAGGCTTCAATGATGAAGAGAGGGATGTGGATAGATGCAATGGGTAGGGGTTTTTTGAGCCAAAGGCTTGAGAGGTGTGGGTAATGTGGTAGAGGTGGGGGCCTTTTATAAGAGGAGAGGAGGGGCACTCTTGGAATGTTATAAAATATTACTTTATTATATAATGCTTTTCGGATTATAAAGGTCCCAAAAAGATATATTTCAAGTTTAATGTGATAAGGGTTCGAAATCCACCCATACAATAGGTTTGTGATAGGTGTAGGTCTTAGATTTTACATTATCTTTTCATTTTATTTAAATCGTTATATAAGGAGGTAATCGCTGCATCATCATGGTCTCATAAATAATTTAATTTATTTAGTGTCTACAAATGATAAAAAAAATATCATGATCTAGGAAATCTTTTTAGATTTATAATGAATATTTATAGTCAAAAATATGACTTTAATAACCCCATGTAAAAAATTTTCTATTAAAACAACACATGTTTTTGACATTTTAATTTTAACATTATATATAAAGTTATTTATGTCATTTTCCTACCAAAGTAGCTCCATGGGGACCCCAAGTTGACCCATGTATTTTATTGGTCGGCCATGAAACATCCAATGAGGGTATTACATGTGTCTAGGTCATTTCATATTATTAAAACAATATTTTTACCTTAAATTGCAATAATTACCTTTAATCGCGATTAATAAAACATAAAAATTACTATTCACCAAAAATTATTTTAATCTCATTGAACCACATTTTACTTCTTAATGACAACCATGTATGTCAGATTTTTGAAAATAAAATCACAGAAGTGGCAAAGTATCATTTAAGCGAAAAATCAGTTTCTTTAACTACCACTTAGTGGTTTCACTATTCATCAAAAATTGAAGTCTTTCAGAAAAATACCAAAAATTCACCCTAAGCTATATTTGATATTCCGAATTAAAAAATGATGTCTATTTTATAAAATTCAAAACATATAAGTTTCATTAATTAATTTAATAATTAATTCTCGCTGTCAAACCAAATATCGTGTTTTTAAGAAACAATATCTATTAAAAGATTGACACTAGTTTAAGTACAATATCAAAGTGAAATTAATTCCAATGACCACTATTTGATTAAATGGTAAAAATATATTATAATTGGACTTTAAAATAAATTCAAAAGATAATCTAATCATATAAATAAATTAGATTAAAAATAGGTTTTCAATTTTAATACAAAATATTTCGCTATTCATTAAAAAATGAACTTTATCGGAAAAATACCAAAAATTTCCACAATGAAAATTTTGATGTCCCAATTCTACAGAAGAATTTTATTTGGTCCAATATAACATATGAAAATGTCAAAAAGTGGATTTTAAAAGCATTCTCCATCAAAAGGTGGTTAATCAACCTTTTAAAGAATATTATAATATTTACGCTTAAAATTGGATTCATTCATATTTTAAGCCTCTAAAATTTATTGGATAAAAGTAAAAATATTTGAAAAACATATATAATCATTTTTTAGTTAGTTCCATTCATTCCCGCCATTACAACGGCTAGGCGTTAACTACCATTTAAAATAATATTATATTATTATTAGAGTGCAATGCAAGATTCCCAAGAAACTCGTTGTTGCGTATTGGGTACGCCATCGAGCATAGAATCCCCTTTAAAGTAATATTAATATTTTATTCACCAATATGGATAAATATGAAAATGTAATATTCTTTATTTAACTGGGGTGTTACAACTTCCATATGTCTTTTTGACATTCTTGGGCATATTTTCCTTCTTTCCCGAACATGAAGCATTTCCCATCACTTTGAGGAAATTCCCATGATTCTCCATTGCAATTTTTTGATATGTGGGTTTTTGGGTTTTCATTCCACCTATCTCATTAGATCCTTCTGCTTGAAACTCTATCTTTCATTTCATATAACCATAGCCATGGGACCATTCTCCAAGCATTATATCCACTTTTAGGGAACATATAACAACTTCTTAGTACCACCCAATGCCTTAAATATCATGAGACTCTTGATGGTGTGGTTTTAGACCACTAAATAATCTATCAGTTTAGATATCATTGTTGATATCATAACCTGAAGCATACATTTCAAACCTTGTGAAAATTTCTTTATATTGTGTGATATATTCCCCATCATTTTTCTTTATCTCTATGAATTATGTGGCTATATTTGTAAAAATATTTCTAGGGATATACTTAATATTAAACATTAAATTAATGTATTCCCACTCCATCACATCAATTTCAACACTCGTCTTGGTGTTCTTAATCAACACCAAGCATTGGCCAGCCTCTAAATCTAGATGTTAAAAAACCAGAGTCCACTTCTAAAAACATAATAGTGAAGAATAAAAGATATTCTCCATCAATTAGACCCATTGTTCTGTAACTAGTGGATTGGAATATCTACTAAATGTTTCTAGTAATTTCCACATAAAACAATTGATATCTAGTTTTTATCTCCCTATTGAAGGAGGATGTTCTACATTATTTATATTATTGTTCATAACATGATATGGTTGGGTAAGTATCAGCATAGAATTTTTAACTCTACCTCACAAGGCATTGGGGTTGACATTCGTAAAATCAATACATGGTCCCTTACATTGGTTATTGGACTAGTTTATATTGGTTCGCACCATTTTATAAAATAGAAATGGTTAGAACAAAACATAAGTCAACAACACATGAATATAGAATTTAATTCTTAGTTTTATTCTGTATGAATGAATATTTGTGGGATACCTATGTTTATAAAATATTCGTTTATGCTTATATATACTTATTCTCATACTTTGGGATTCACTAAGGTTCTCTAATTCTAATTTCTAAATAACCTAAAACATTTTTGACACCAAAAAACGCATTCCCAAAATTTTCCAATTGATCCCTTTAATGATCCAAGAGTGTAGGTTGTTTCATAAGATTCGATTTGATGAGTTGTAGAGCCTAAACAGAGTTATGGATTAGGAGTTGTGAACATTTGATGTTGGTTGGAAAACAACTTCACGGATCCCATTCGTGAAGCTCCCTCCGACGTTGAGTAAGGAGGCGGGATGATCTGCGAACCGATTTGGCATTCACGAAACACCCACAAAGAAACAAGGCAAGATGCTCCATGAATCGATTTGACGTTTGCAACCCACCATTGATCAAGAAGGTGGTATTCTCCATGAACCCCTTTTACATTCGTGATATTCCATGGAGCAAGGAGGTGGGATGCTTCATGAATCCTTATGATGTTCGCGAACCCACCGCAGAGAAAACTATATCTCTGTGCCAAGTAGGCTCAAATTCACAGCACCTCTCCCCTCTAAATACCCAGCTCACCCCCCTTGGCCATAAGGTCACTCTGCCCCTTAGGCGGCCAATGTCCCAATTCATAGTGCTCCACTTTCCTTCGTGAAGCGGCTCCACGTGTCCATTCTCCATGAGAAGCTTTCTTCATGAAGGTACTCCATTGGTCTATGCTCCACGAGTAGCTTCCTTCTGGATGCTACTCCACGAGTCCATGCACTGTGAGTAGCTTCCTTCGCAATGCTGCTCTGTGAGTCCATGCTCGACGAGGACCTTTCCTTCGTGAATCTGCTCCATGATACCCCATGCTCCACGAGCCCCTTTTCTCTATGAAGATACTTCGCGAAGAACTGTCCTTTGCAAGGCTCATGCCTTCGTGCCCACCGGGATGGTCCCTTCACTACCATCACGGACCCCCATGAAACATGGCGAGTCACCCCATGAACTTTTCAGGTCGGGATGTTGATATTTTCCATTGTGCCCTTATGCGCACCCACTTTCCACCTATGTAATACCTTGATTTGAGATACTCCTTCACACACCATGAAACACCTTGAGTCGACATATTCCTCTTATTTTTTTCCCATGTTGTGCGTTGAGATTATCATCATCAATTCCCCGAGTACTTTGAGTCAAAATATTCCTAAAATAACTCATCCAAACCCCATCACTTGGCTCATATGTCAGGTTGAATCCAGAATGGCCACTCTTGCGTAAGTCCCAACACTATCCATTACTAGGCACATTATGCCTAACAGTCCACCCGACATGACTATAAATTATAGTATTCCCTATGTTCAAAATATAGGATGCCTCTTTCCCTAAATGAGATATCCTTATGCTCCAAGCATAAGATGATAACAGACTTATCTACATGACTACAAACTATAATACACCCTATGTGCCAAACATTGGATGCATCTTGCTTCAAACAAGAGATGTCTTATGCTCCAAGCATTAGATGCCAAAAGCCCTATCTACATGACTATAAATTCTAGTACACCCTATGTTCCAAAAATTGGATGCCTCTTTATCCAAACAAGAGATGCCTTATTATCCAAGCATGATATACCAACTGTCCTATCTACATTACTATAAACTGTAGTACACCCTATGTGCCAAACATAGGATGCCTCTTGCACCAGAAAAGATATGACATATGCTCCAAGCATAAGATGCCCAATGCCATGATTGTAGTGGCATAATTTCAAGAGAATTGGAATTCATTCAAACTGTCCACCACTCCTCCGCATTCTTTGTGTGTCCTTCATTCGAATCTTATTCCACTTCCATGTCAGATGGGACCCCCTAACGGCCTGGTCAAATGCCGCATTAGCTCACCTACCATCCTGGGCCAACGCCCCGTAAGACTTTGGACAACACTCCGAGTCAGGTCCTGTGTTTCGAACATGGTTAGTAGCAAACCTCATTTTTTCCACACTTCAGGATAATGTGATATGGATGTTGTGTTTCAAACACATTCAATAGTTATCCTCCATCTCCATGCCACCCTAATTGCATTACTAATGTTGTTCATGTGTTTCAGACTTTTCAAATCACTTTGATCGGACTGATTCCAATGCCCTTGGAATTATCTGTCATGTGCACTAGTGCATAGATGAAGGCCTCAACCCACCACTGAGTTGGGAACCACTCATGGCCAGACATGAGGAAGACCCCCAGGAATCTTCCTTGCGTAAGCCCCATCAACCATTGTCAGTCTATAGCGGCACCCGAGTATCTCCCTTGCTTAAGCCTAATTCACCATTTCCGCTCCATAGTTGCACCCAAGGAGCTCCCTTGTGTAAGCCCCATTCACCATTTTCGCTCCATAGTGGCACCCGGGCATCTTCCTTACATAAGCCCCATTCACCATTTCTGCTCTATAGTGTCACCCGGCCAGCTTCCTTGTGTATGAGACATTCCCCATTGTCGCTCCATAGCGTCACACATGAAGCTTCATTTGCGTAAGCCCCATTCACCATTGTTGCTCCATAGAGGAACATGATCAAATTCATTGCGTAATCCCTATGCACCATTGTCGCTCTATAGCGGCACCCTAGAAGCTTCCTTGTGTAATCCCCATCCTATTTTGCCTCTCCATAGCGGCCCTAGGGTAGCTTCCTTGGATAAGCACCATGCACCGTTATCGCTCCATAGTGGCACTCGGTAAGCTTTCATGCATAAGCCCCCTGAGCCATTACCGCTCCATAGCGGCACCCGGGCATCTTCCTTGCATAAGCCCCATTCACCATTGCCGCTCTATAGCGGCACACGGGCAGCTTCCTTGCGTAATCCCCATTCACCATTTCTACTCCATAGTAGCACACGGGTAGCCTAGAGTGTAATCCCCACACCAAACATAAACTACAAGGTCGTTGATCCTTACCAAGGCAAGGTATGCAGGAAGCCTCCCTAAGGTTAAATCTCGACACCCATTAGTCCCGACCATCATCATGTCAGTTCACGAAGTACCCCTTCTGAACTATGTGGTCTTTGATATGTGACAAGGTGAGGTACTTAGGTAGCCTCCCTCAGGTTCAATCACAACACCCTGTCACTCCGACCCCCATCACGTCGGTTTTCCCACACCCACCATGAACTACAAGGTCTTTGATCCTTGCCAAGGCATGGTACATTGGAAGTCTCCCCGAGGTTCAATCCCATCATCCATTGGTCACAACCATATTCACTTAGATTCACCAAACACCCACCATCCATTGGTTTCTACCCCCTACATGTCGGTCTACCTTCGTCCCACAAGACGTTAAACGGTATGCCCCCTTTTTGTCCTGCACGATGTTAAACTGCATCCACCATATAATGGTAAGCCATTGTGACCCCATCCAGTGGTAAGCCATTGTGACCCCATCCAGCATTATGCCCTTTTGAACCCATCCAATGGTAATCCTTTGTTACCCTACCCAGCGATAAGTCGTGGTCGACCTCATTCAGAGGTAATCTGTTGAAGTCCCCAATCGACAATAATCTGTCTTTAGATGAACTACGCCGACATTGATTCCCTTCCATGAGGGTATGTAGGAAGCCTCTCTAAGTTTTAATCTCATCACTCATGTATCATCCTAATCTCCCTATCGAGCCTTTGTTCTTTGGGAAGTTCATGCCCCAAACCAGAGGTTCCACTTCCTACGGGTCCCATCCAAGCGTCCATTCTCACAGGCTACCTCCTCAGGTGACCCTTTATCCCACCAAACTGTGCAGGCTTTGATTACTTACCACAAAGATACGTAGGAATCCTCTTCAAGGCTCAAGGCCAACATCACCATCGTCCTCACAGCGGTTCCGTCTCATATCATTCAACTCTGCATCATCCATCCTGATTCTCACCTAGGCCGCCACATCACAGTGAGATCATTAAATTAATCTCAACACCGCTCCATGAGGCACCTGGGCACTAAACCATGCATAATCCCCACTCAATCCTTAACTATCCACCAAAGAGTATCCCTCATGTGATGGGCCGTTATCCATGTGTAAGCCACATCATTTATTCGGGATGTTGTTCTATGTGTACACCATGTTTCATCACCCCTTCAAACTATGTGGGTTTTGATCCTTGTCGTCTACATAAGGTACATAGGAAACCTCCACGAGGTTCAATCCCATCCAATGATAAACCTTGGTGTCCCCCATTCTAGGGTGAAATCTCCCTGATCATCCCTCTATGGTGTTCAGATCATCCATTACGGTGTGACATCTCCCCTACATAGGATGCACCACCTCGGATCCATCATCATTGGGCGTTTTGATCCATCCATCTTTCAGGTGTTCCATCATTGGGATATACCAATTTGATCTGTCTCTATGGGACATTCTGATCACTGTCATTCCATCTCTAAAAGACGTTAAAATCCTGGCCTACCTCGTGTTAAACATGATTTTAATGAGGAAAACCTCATAAGATAGGACTTTGGAATAACCATCTCCACAAGATGTTAAACTAGTGGCATACCTTCTGTTAAACATCAGATGCTTGAGGAAACCCTCGGAAGACACGCCTTTGGCATAACCATCTCCTCATGCCATTAAACTCGCGTCATACCCCTTGTTAAACATAGAAAGTTGAGGAAAATCTTACAGACAGGCCTCTGGCATATGATACCCCACGACTGATGTGGGATGCCTTTGGTTCTGCACCCTTGAGATACCCTCTTATGAGGAAGAATACAGGTTGCCCAATGTCCACACATCCTGATAAGCCCCGACATACCTGATGTTACCATCTACTCAAATTGAATGATGCTACCATGTTAAGACCCCATGGAATTCCCCAACGGAAGTAGCATAATTAACCAACTTCCACAAAGATATGGCACAGGGAGCAAGATTCACGAACCACGACTTAATCTTTACAGGAGACCCGGACTAGGTGACGATTTTCGAGGAGGGATCCATGGAACGAAGAACCGAAATCCTATCGTCCTATGTCAATCAATGAGAAAATTTCCCTAAATAAGGAATAGATGTCGCTGGCCTTTGGAGAAAGGGAATGCGGGGAAACAGCTTCGCGTCCTCACAGGTGGATGAAAGCACCCCGTTGAAAGTGTCGAAAAAAACGTCCTCAAATACCAACTATAGTGATCTTGCCATTTTCTTTCATATTTTATAACATAATTTAAAGCCAAAAAACATCAAATCATTATACCAAAATTATCCAATGGTTTGTTGTCTTTGGAAAATTAGGATTATACATAACATTTAAAAATTAAGACGTAAATGTTAATTTTGTTCCTTCTTCTCTAGATTCTTATTTTCCCATGAATTCTACTTAGTATATGTAATCACCTAGATATATACATAAACAATAATGGTCTAAAATCCGAGTAAGAGGATAGTTAAAATCATGAATCAATATAAAATTGGGCGAGATTAAACATAACATCATCATCATAATCAGGAGATAAAGCATTAGATAATGGCATTGAATGTGGAAATTCATTAAAATGAAACATCATGTCTTAGTGGTAAACTAACAAATATATTTGTGAACAAATCCAGCTTCATGTTCATGCATAATTTACTTTTATCATGAGATACTTTACATTACCCAATGAATTGGAGCATTATGTAGTTACAAGCACACCCATCACATTATAACATTTACAATGCACTGTATAATTCTGAACTCAGCCATCACAACATGACATTTACATTATGATGCATGCCACATAGATTGTATATTAAAATTGAAAATAAAATAACCCTTGGTAGGGAATGTGTTTCATTACATAATGAATAAATTGATAAACATTCGGTTCACAAATGAAATAGGGAATAATATTCCTGATATAAGAATAATTAACGTTGAGTGATGTAAAAACATCTCAAGATGTAAAATTTGTTTTTTTATGGAGGGGTTATTTTGGAAAGCATTATGTTTGTCATAAACTCAGGTATAAAATATGTATCTCTATGAAAAGATAACATAATGATGAACAAATTATATTTAAGGAATATCCATTCTGAAAATTGAGTGAAAGAGGGAAAACCCAAAGGATGGGAGATGGGTTCAATAATTCCAGTAAACTTGAGTCTTAATATGATTAATTATGGTTTTATTAAGATCATTTATGGTCCTTTTTATGAGTTATAAAGTTTAATTTCATTTTTCAAAAGCATTCGTTTTCTTAGTTTTCACGATTGGTTCACTAGTATTCATGAATGGATGTTCATTTAAAATGAGAATAAATATATAGAATTTTTATTATATGTTATTAATGATATTGTGTAAGTTTAAAGGATATTATAATGAATTTGGTTATTATCCATGAGGATAAATCATTGGAAAAATGGTAATGATGAACTTTTAGGTTATATTTGGCCATTTTTCATCAGAATGGACACATTTTTTTATCATTGAGTGTTATGTATAACAGTTAGATTCATAAGAAAAATAGTGTTTTATAATACACATTAAAATATGTTTAAAACAATATAATGGTTTTGTTAATAGACTTGATGGATTTCAAGGTAAATGAATGTGCCTCACTCACAATGTCGGTAACTTGACACATCATGGATGACGACTTCATTTTTAAAATAAAAGAGAGAGTGGGAGGAGTTGAATGATGAATATTCAATTAACATGATATAATTCTAGAATACGTATGGTACTAGATTTTAATTTTATTTATGTTAAGGGAGTTGAGGATAGAACAATATAAGAAAAGAAATTTAAATGCAGTTTTCAAGAAAAAGGAAGAGTATTTTACCTCTTAAATATCTTCTCCTTAAGATCCTATATTGGCAAGAGATTTTGTTTTTTTATGAGAAAAAGGGGTCTAAGACATGGGGATAGTGATATGTAAGAGTATTGGGCTTAATTTTGGCAAGGCAGCATGCTTGAGAGGTGTGAAGAGAAGAGGGGGTGAGGGTGGTATTTATAGTTGTTGAGAGGGGTGTTTTCAAATTTTAATCAATAGTTTTTTATTTATCTCAAGAGAAGAAATAGTGAGGATTAATGTGACCCAATATAGTATTTAGTGTTTTTTAGTATGAACCAAATTTAACTTACACATTCCAGAACTCAATCATGGCTCAAAAATTCATTTTTTAACATTTATTGTAAATTATCGTATTTTACTGTTCACAACAAATTCAAGTATTTTGGAAAATTTAAAAAAATAACATTAACCGTTTTTAAGTGTGTAGAATTAAAAAATTAACTCACATTTAGGAAAATAATTTTCTAAGCATGAGTAATTTAATTTTTAATTAAAGTCTTTATTTACACAGAAAATACAAATTTTAAAAATATAACTCAATTTATAACACATTGAAACATTTAATAAGATATCATAAAATTATCATAAAATCACAAGATGTAAAAATATTACATTATGAATAAATTTTATTAAAAGAAACTTCCTTTTAAATTATTAAATTAATCAAAAATTTTAATTAAATATTGATAACTTATAAAAATACTAACACTTAATTGATATTTTTTAAATTACTTACTCAAACAATGATATAATTAAATAATATTTTCACTTTTAAGATTAAAAAATATTAATTATACTTTCAGGACTATGGTTACTATTCATTTGACCAGTTTACTTTTCAATAGGGTCATATTACTTTTCTTAAGTTCAAGTTTCTATTTCATTGGTATTGGATCCTTATATTCTATAAATACTTATTATTTCCTTATGTAAACGTTAATAATGTTTTTATTCTGGTGTCTAAGTGATTTTATGTGATTTTTACTATGTTACATGAATATAAGAAGGAAAAAATTTGGTTCGTTATAGTCCACGTTCATATAACATAAAATGTTTAGAACGTAGATCCCATACTGCAAAGAAGTTTTTTAATGACATTTTCACTACAACGTAATGAAGAAGAGCCCAGAGACCATAACTACAGAAGATAACCACAGATATAACTAAACAACACCAAATAATAATTTAAAATGCATCAAAAACTCACCCCAATCCAAAGAAACATCGCCATAATGGATCCTTGAAAGAAAAACAAGGGAAAATCATGAAATAGAGAGGGGCTTACCACTGATTGCCGAAACCCCACCACCTGAACCTAATGATCAAATCAAGGGAATATGGTCTGAAAAGTCTCTTAAAATCAAATAGGGTTCTTCAACAAGGATATAGGTATGGGCATCTAAATAATATACGAATTGGATGAATGTGGTCTATAAAAAACCAATAAATCACCCATGTTATGGGGTGAATTAAATAATTACATTGTAAATTCCATGAGCCCTTATATCTTGTACCATAAAAAAATTTCTATAATCCAATTTTCTATTATAATATATGTATCCTCAATATTAAAATATTATTACATAGTAAACATCTATTTTTAGGAAGAAACATGTTTAAGGGCTACACCTCCACTGAACACCAGCCGTAAACAAATGGTCCCACAAGATGTAAATCACACTCATATGCGATAATAATTTATTTTATAATTTAAAAAGTCTACAATAGTTCTACTACAACTCCAACCTCCCTTGTACTTCATTAATCCTCCATTAAGCACTCTCCTTCCCCTAAACTATCCATATAATAGGTCGGGAATCCATAGAACATTACATTAAAGACCTCTCAATGTACTCTAATCTTCCAAAATCAAAACCAAGAAAAACAAAAAGAATATGGTTTGAAAAACACCCCATGAGATACTTCTTGAGGATATCATTACACCTCAATGAAACTACCATCCAAACATGAAAAATTGAAATTCATGAAAACAAGCCACACGACCACATTACTACCTCTTATTGGGAACAACTATACATCATCATGAACCAACAATAATCTACCACATTCTTTCTACTACGCACACATCCATATCAACATCCACCCCCCAATGTAATCATGTCCACTAATACACAACACTTCCCCAAGCACATTAATCATGGAATATGATCCTCCATCTCAAGGTACTATTCATTCTGAGTGGCACCAGCTCACCTTCATGATTTTAGTGAAGTCGTAACATGACTTCTCTTTAATAAGAATTAGTTCATCCACACATCATATGTCGTGATCTTTATCACAAATCACAACATAAAGAAAAACAATCTAAAAAAAATATCCAGACATTAAAACATAAAGGAAAAAATAAATCCTGGTAAAACTCAAAACAGTTCTGGGTACTAGGAATGAATATATGTCTCTCATTCTGACACACTATCTTCTAGGCCACCGTTCCTCTTCAAACCATGAACTAAAGGTATGGTTAATTAAAAAAAACCTTGTACTTATGATCATGTAACCCTCTTGATCAATCCATGAACATCATATCATCCTTGATATAATATTCTCCCTTATTAATAATGTAAGTGTCATCATGAAGATACCGATAAATTTTTGACACATGGAAGACGTCGTGTATTCTCTCCATATACAGTTTAAGCACTTACTAATAATTAACCATTCCAAATTTCTATGACACCTTAATGATCCCAGCAATTCAGGGAGATATATTACTCCCCCATCTAAACATTTATTTCTCTAATAGATGGGATAATCTCAAGAACACATGGCCTCCATTATATTAGTCCAACGACCTACACCTATTATCAGAAAAGGATTTTTGACTGTCCTACACCACCCTCATACTCCCTAAAACCAACTATATCTTGTCGATCAAGATCTAAACCATAGGAGGACCAGTAATTTTTAACACCAAACCATAATCTAGCATAATAGACAAAAACATTTCCCCCCATACAATACCACACATCAGCAGTAGAACATTGTTTTCATTATAATAGCTAGATTATGGGTTGCCGGTACCCAAAATAGCTCTAAAACAAAACCAGATCACTGCCAAACAACCGACAACATCAGAAACCAACACGTGAAGCTCAAATACAAAAAAGAAAAAAACCACACTACAAATCATAGTAAACCTTGAAGCCTAACCACATCAACCACATATCTGCATTCCAAATCATCCATGGTACTTGAATCACATTTCTTGAGAAACTATAATTTCTTCATCGATCATTATACTACCACAAAAACCGCACCACATCTCCATTGATCATGGGGTAACCCAATGATTATATCCATCGATATGTCTTCCCTTTTCAACTCGGTAACAACTATGGACTAAAAAACCCTCTCAAAACATGGTAATCCTATTTCGGATGAAAATAAACCAAACACATTTCAACAGACTCTGACACAAACCACATCATCCCAGAGCACAAATGTTGTCTCCTCAATCCATGATACATCTTGGTCACATAGGTAAGTACATTAAAAGGCGATCTATGAGATACATGGATAACTCCCCCATGCATCGCTTGTGGAATAAATATCCTCGTATGAGACAACACCTAATTCTAATTATCCCCCATCACTATGGAAAATGTTGTTATGCAACAAATCAACTTCTATGTCTCCCCACTATGACTCATCCATCTACTACATCAAAGATAATTCAATATTAATATTACAATGAAATAATTCATCCACCGCTCTCCCTAATTTAAAAAATAAATTCTATAATATTCTCCATCAATTTGAAAATATATATAATCTCTCAAACAATATATCATGGGAAATCTAACTGGGCATGTTGGAAATCGTATTTATTATTTTCCTGGTTGTATGAGATATCAAAATTGTGATCCTATTGAAGTTACATCCTACTACACTAGAATAAATTCATATCCCACTAATAAAAAACTATATTTTTGGATCCTCTAATCCCTGAAACCCACAAAGCACTAACCAATGAGGTAATGCATCCCATCGTCACTGCAAAAACATCTTCCACCAACTCTAGATCATGGGTGCCATAGTTAAGCTCTTCAGAATGTAACCATCATTACCAATAGTATTTCACCTCCCTATACTACATCGACATACATCCAAATCCAATACAAGACATATCATTAAGGACCACATACAACACACCATACTCAAGAAACTAAAGAACTTGGGCACTAACCAACTTCTCATTCAGCAAATTGAATTCTACCTACCACTAGTCTGTAAAAATTTATTGCTGGAACTTCTTGTTCAACAAGGTTAGTGTGGTTGTAACAAATAAATAAATCCTGGGAAAACGTATATAATTTCCTTTGATACCACAAAAACTAAAAACTTATTAAAACATTCGTGGGTAATTCCAAGGAAACAACCATATATTCCTTTGTAATGTCTATTTCCACAACCTACTAAGACACAAAATTCCCCAAAAAAACACATATATTACATCAATAAATAACAGTTGGACATATTTACAGACAGTTGGTGGCATCGATGGACTTGTAGTATTACTCTGAGACTCCCTCCATAAACCTCATTAATTTCAATCAATATGTTATTTATATACACTATGATGAACGAGTATATGAATTCTTTTATTATGGAGTTCATGATCCCTATAAACATGGATGGTTCATCAATCACACCAAATGGCTTGACCATGAACATGAAGTGCCTTTACCAGCACCTAAATGATGTATTTATGATTTCCATATATTTCACTATTACCTAGTGATATATATACTAGAGATCTATCTTTGTCACCCAAATATATCATCTGAAATAGTTGAACATATCATGGATTCTCAGAAGAGGTTAATGGTTCTCGATTGATAACTAATTCAAATTACAGTAGTAAGTACCAAACCGTAGACTACTCTTTAATCTTAGTAGAAACAATAAGCATCCCATTGATACTGAATAGTTCATATGAAAAAAATCTATATCATATCATCCCCTAATTTTTTCTATTTTTGATAACTCTGTGGGTTCAATTTGATTTGGAGCCACCAAGATCTGGGAGGCACTCGGTTGTAGCTCTATCACATGCTCAATGTTGGGCAGAGGGGGTGGGGTCACAACCTCCTCTTGAAATAATTTAGGAACTCATAAAAAACTAAGTAATATCCTTTGAATGAGCTCCATTTATATTTATACCAACTAATAAAAATAGGCTTCAGTTTCCCACCACCCATCTGATAACCTTTGTCACTGATGAACCACACTGGGTAGCCCTCCACGTAGAAAAACAAATCTACACTAGAAATATGTAATGACTACCTGTGTAGAATAAAAAAAGTACATACCCATGAAAACATTGTAGGGTTGTTTATATATAATTAGAAAATATCCCATTTTGTATCTTACCCCATCACTAATTTATATCATCAGAACACATCAAACAATGAATAATGAAATACATCTTGCATAGATAATACAAGGGATGTTTGAATCCTCTCCACATCCAATTCCAACGAACGTAAGAAAATAGGAGAATCAATGGAGTGTGAGGATCTTGAATAAAAATAAACACACATGATTATGATATTAACTGATAATACATTGAATGAATCACGACTCTTATGGAGTGATCGCCTCTAGCATGTGCATCTGACCATTACCAACCTCTCTAATTCTTGAATGCCAGCCTCCATGACTACAATTTTTCCTGGGTCCCTATGTATAGGGGGACATAATGGGGCTTACCTATTCCAATACCATCTACACTAGGCTACTAAATAATAATCAGTGATCTCTACTACTAAAACATTTTCATTAGAAACTACAGATGCATCCGATAAGGGGCATAAACACCCAGCTAATATTAACCTCTCTGATTGGTCAGGAAAAATGATTGGAAGTAACTGTGTCCCCTGTAGACATAGCATGAAAATCTAAGAACTTATATAGCTAATTTGAATCCATGTTTTCATGTATAATGGAAAGATATCTTCCATTGTGAGTTCCCCACTTGCTGGAACCCTAAATTTCGGAACACCTATGACCCACTGCAAGAATCCCTTCTCCCTATGATTCCCTAATAACTACTATCGTATGGATCTACTTGAAAAGAAATATTTTAATTTATAACCTCTAAATTCTTAAAAACCAATATATAAATAGGTAATATAAACATGGTGAATGAATATTTTATCATGAGGTGGAAAGCCTATTCATGGTGTTGCTCTCTAGAGTCCTCATTCAAGAAAATGATATGGGGAAATGTAAAAATTGTCTTTTAAAATCATAAAAATTTCCACAACACTAATTATATCATTCATAAGGAAGATTATATCCAATATCATTTCTTTCATTATTATTGGTGAATGGAAATTAAAAAAAACACCCATTGAATGCTTAGACATAACACATCTGCATCCTTTCAGGTACCAAGGTACAGCTTCCACCACAAACATATTTCTCCACCAAATTGTATAAATTCTAGTGATACATTAAACTAATCGCATAATTAGATAATACCAACATAAATATTCAACTCCCCAAACTAGTGCTATGTCTCCACATCTGAGATTCTCCACTCAAACATTTCGAAACACTACCACTAGAAGGCATGAAAATCACTCTTCCAAACCTTAACCCCTATGACAAATCAAATCAATGATGATCTTCCATATCAGACAATTGAAACTAAAATACCTGAGATACTAACTAAAAACAACCATGATCCATTTTGGAAATTAAAAAAACATCTTATGCCTAATAGCATGGAATTTTATCACATGTTTATTGATTTAATTAATTTATTCGATTATATTTGTATAATCACCCAATCGAAACATGAAAGTAATAAATAATAATACATGTAACTAATATAGGTCTCAACCCAGTAAATAGGTCCACCTCACTTTCTCCTTAGATAACCTCATAGTCTATGCGTCAGATCATGGGGGGGGGCTAAAATCCCATGTTCTAGCTGATCTCCCTAGCCTATGAGATATAATAATGTCAATTACAACAAATACACTATAAATCCATGTAATCCTAAATATTATTAACTCCATCCTATATAATAAATCTCAAACATCACCTTTGGTAACCCTCTATCATAACCCCCTACATCTAAAGATACTGAAATGAAGGAAGGGAGATAATGACCCCCCTAGCCCCACCTCTAGTAGGTCCTAGGTTAGAAACTAGCACTAATGCTATAAAACTCTCACAAATAGGAGGAATTACCCTCTATAAATAAAAATATATTATAAAATATGACAAATAGTCACCATATAAACCCTATGGAAAACAAAAAATAAACCCAAATTCATCCCACAAGGCATGAACAAAAGAAAAACCAATACTCTAAATGTCTCAAAATAGACCAAAAGATTATTCAATAATAGAAACTCAACAAAAAATCAAAATCCAATATATCAACTTCTATATTATTCCCCAACCCCATCTCTGGAACCTATTTTATATATATATATATCTTGATTGTACAGGTTTACTCAGTAAGATCATACCCCTATCCTCTAGTGCACATATGGATAAATAATTCAAATGCTCGAGTGAACTAATAGCAGATCCAACAAGAACCTAACCAAGTAAAAAACTAGTTGTTATATCACCATGGCCCAAACACCATATAATTCATCAAATATATTAATATATCTTTGAGATGTTAATAAATTAGGGGACCCAATAACTACTTCCACACTAATTTTCCTCTCTTACATCCCAACATCGAACATCTTGTGCTCCCATCCATTATTTAAAAATGACATCACATAACATCCATCCCTATTATGGGTCAGGATATATCCATAAATACCCCACCTTCAAAAGTTTTATCTTCTAGTGAAAGTATCATGAATCATCACATATCGTCTCACAAGAAGACACATGGCCCATCACAACACATATCACCGAAAGAGACTTACATCTTCACACCACATCTCATCACATAAAAAGTGTAGTAAGATAGTATGAAATAAAAGACATGTACCTTGTTCCCTACTCATACAATTGATAACCCCACCCCATATCACATATCATCACATCCTTCATGAATAAATCATTCCCATCACATAAAATTACCTCCTTAGCACCTCATCTCAGCTGAATAAACCTTGACCATCACACCACATCTTGAATTAATTCACATGGTCCATCACTATTGCGGGATTAGAAAAGAATATTGGGTATCCATCCATCCCTATAACCTCCTTCCTAGATTTTTGGGAAACACAAAAACCCGTGAACATCTAAGACTTAGTAATGTTATGCATTTTGGGTGTGGCACCAATCAAAATATAGTAAAAAATGACCCATACATAAAACTTAATAACTAAGTAATGGGTTCACAAAAACAACACTAGAACACAACACCAACACCACCACACCACACACCAATGATAAAAACCAGAGTCACTACTACATGAAACAAAACACACGACCACCAAACCAGCCACATATTACGCTTCCATTTACTAATCTAGTTTATTCTCATTTACACTACATATTCATTTAAAATTTAATTAATTAAATTCATTAACCACACATTAGTTTCCAGTTTATCTCAATTATTTACCATTCTATTTCATTTCATTTTATCATCACAAATTTATTCCATTGCTAACTAGGAAAGTAACATAACCAAACAACAATAAACTCACCCACCTCAAATAAATAGGCATCTTCATGATGAACCAAACAAAACAACTCACGATAAATGCCACATGTCTCACATGACACATATCATAAACTACACACAACACACACTCTACACACCACAACCACTTTACATAACATCCATATTGTACAACAGTATCAAAAATCCTCACACCACCACATAATACAACACCACCACCCATCACAAACTCATCACAGAACACCACTACATTGAAAAACACCACTGCACATCATCAGCAGCAAGAATCTCAACAATACACATTGTTACCACTACCGAACTGCCCACATATCATATATGTCATTCAACCATCGCATCGTGTTTCCATGTATCACACAACCCATCTAGTCAAAATCATCACCATATGACAACCCAATCCTTGAAGGGCGACAAAACATGCATAAGAAAAAGGTAACAACACATAGCCTGACTTCCCCATTTAATCAAGAGATTATACACATTACTAATTTAATTATCATGGGAAAATTAAAAAAAAACTATATTCCTAGTGAAACTAATTTATTAATCATATAAACATTCAAAAAAAATTTATTCTGGGGTTGATCACATAACTAAACCATAATGGTCATCACATCATATCATACATAGCGTAGAAAAGGCTCCCAAAAACTATTATTTTTCGTATTGGATTTAATGTATGTGAAGTATATTCAACAAAATTAAACAAATAAATATATAATGTGACATACCGACCATACCCCTATGTTTCAGTTATTCCAATTCATTACCATATTACGGAAACCCTTACAATACCCCAAATATAATAAATATCAATAAATCCCCACATATAGCTTATAAACAGGTGAGCATGAGTACCCTTACCACAAAGAATCTTTTACTATCTCTTTGTGAAACACAATGTAAAAAGGAACAACATAAAATCCACAACCACAAAATATAACCATCGATCAACCAAAACCAAACGAATGGTTCATCCAAAACATATCACAAACTCACCCCAAATAAAGTAAAAATAAACCTAGTGTATCTTCAAAATAATAATGATAGGAAAAAAACCCAATAAAAAGATAATGGATTACCACTGATTACTAAAACACCACCATTATAACCCAAGGATCAATGTATGGGAAGATGTGCTTGAATGTCTCCCTAAATCAACAAGAATTTTTTCACAATGAGAGTTGGAAGAGTGGTAAAATGGGAGACTAATTCACAAAATTATGTTTATAAAAAATGTGAAACTCGCCCAATTTATGGATTAAATTACCATTTTATGATGAAATTTTTATGATCCTACATAACATACTCTATGAAACCAATTTTTTAGATACAATCCCCTTTTCAGCAATAACATATGGTGCATCATGATAAAAAAATTCACATCGTAAACATTTTATTGTTGGTGTAAACCCATTTCATGACCACTCCTACACCAAAAACTAGATATAAATGATAATCAAAAAAATCCCTAAACCACATACTTACGCCTTAAACAACTCTATTAGGGAATAAAATTCCCTTTTGAAGTTATGTTATACCCCTAACATCCACTAAACTTCCTCTGGCATCCTATATGCACCCTCCGTCCACAAAACTAGTAATGTAATAGCATAAAAGTTAATGACCCATTACATCTAATGGAGTTAAAATACCCCATAAAGATTAAAATTTCTATCATCTATTGCATGTTTTTTTATTGTTGTGACATATTTTAGTAGATTTTGATGCTCATAAACCCATTTCAAAATTACTAATAATGATTATTTAGGGGTTTTTAATTTTACTAATAAATACTCATGTATATTAATTATTTAGTTATCATTCTTGATTATTTTTAATATGGTAATATTATGTTTAACTTAATAATTCATTCTTATAAATTCTAGAATTTCTATTTTTGGAAAAGTAATTTACTCTCCTAAACAATAGATTTACTCTTTATAAATCGATGATTACTCATCAAAATTGAGTTTTTACGTATGTCAAGTACAAAATGAATCTTCTAAAGTTCAAGATTACTCACATAAAGAATATAATGAATCATTTGAAGTAATATTTTACTTTTTCAATATCTAGTTGATAACAATTGTTTTCTATACAAGATTACTCTTCTAAATTATACTCAATAATTCTTCCAAATTTACTACTTGGGGAAATTTGTATTTAAAATTATATTGAGTTTTTTTATTGATAATATATTAGGGGAAAGCCTTTTAGGATCATTATTATTGATTTAAAAATAATTTTTTAAATAATTTTAGACATATTTAAATAGATAGTCAATTTTAAAGAGCTTCGAAGCTAATATGAATAGAAGAATTGATTTCGAAGGCATAAAGAAAATTATATAGAGTGTGTTGACCAGAATTAATTCATAAAATATTTTTTTATTACTATTTAAATCATTGTAATGAATATCTATATTTTTAAAGATTATATATAAAAAATCATGAGGTACTTTTTTAAAGTCAGGTGTATTATTTTATGATTAATTACCAACTACTATGATTCCAATATATTAAAACAAAGAACAAGTTCTTTATAAATTGAAAAAATGATTATTATTTCTTCTACTATTTCACATACTCATATTATCTTGAAATAAGATAAGTATTTTTATTGTTGGGCATGTATTGTCTCAACAAATATTCTATACATTTTATTAATTTTCATGCTCAAAAAACCCTTATTTGTTTTACTGATGAGATTACATTAAAAAAATTTTAGAAATTTATAATTTTTTGAAACATTCATTCTTGAATTATAATCAAGACATGTATTTGTGGGAAATATTTTTTTAAAGTATTCAGAAATTGTTTTAATGCATTCTAGAATCAATGTTCTTACCCTATGTTTGTAAGAAAAATTTAAAGAATAAACTCTATGTTTGAAATAGTACATATAGATCTTATACCTAACATTGTTGGGGAATGTACTTTTAAGGATCACTCTATTTGGAAGGAACCATACATTTCCGAATTTAGGGAGTATGGTTAATAAACCCAACATTTGAATTGAACCCTGCATTTGTGGAAACAAATATATGGTATATCTACCCTTCTTTTGTTTCAAACCCTATATTGTCAACCCTACATTTGGAATTTTGTTGTTATATGAAGGATCCATATGTTTGAAAATTCAATGATGGATCTTTTAATCCATGATTTTTTATCATATTTGTTCAATATTCCCATCAGATGTAAATACTATATTCAGGATGTATTACGAATGATTGAAATGATCATTATGATTCTATAAATGAGTCTTATTCACCATTGTAAATAATTCCTATTTCTAAGGGAAAATAATACACTTTTGAATGATTTGAGTTTTAATTATTAGGATAATTCATGAAACATTCATGGATCTAATCAACTGAAGTAAATCCATGAGTTATATATATATGTGTGTGTGGATAGAGTATTTTCATGATACACATATACATGATATATGATTGCATATTTGTGAATGTGTTTCGAATATAGAACTGTTGTAATGATCAAGAATCTCTGTTATTTTTGAAGAGGGTAAAAATTGATAGTAACCATATTTAATCCTTATAATGTTGTGTAATTTCTCTTATTTTCTCATTTCTACAACTATTAGAGTCATTCACAACCAGAAACTCTTCAATGTAATTGATACTTGAAAAATTATATATGTGAGTAAGAAGATCCATATTATATTAGATCTTTCTACAATTATTATCTATAATCTATCAATTCAATCAAATCAATATCTTTTTATTTATTGGAGTCTACACTTATTTGACATAATCGTGGAAGACTATCAGCTTATCAAACTAATATGTGGATAAACTATTTCACTATAAAAGAGCTCGAATGATCTGTTTAGCTTTTTTGGAATGTCTTAAACTGACTACTATTAGTTTTTATTGTATTATAATAAGAGGAAATTTTCTAGTAAAAATAAACACGCATATAGAGAGAGAACTGGTGTAGGAGACTAGGTGATCTTTGGGATCCAAACCAGTATAAATGTTTTTTTTCATCCTCGTTGTTTATCCACTGCTCTAATTTATTACAAAGGAGAACAATTTATATCGAAAAAATCATAAAGAAATATAAAATCTAGAATCTATCACGATTATTGAAAAGACACAATTCACACCCTCTTATGTATCTTTGTATTATTCTAACCTAAAAAATGGTCTAAAATGAGAGTTTTTGTGTTAAATATCATGATTGGTCAAAAGTATATGGTCTATAAAAAGGAAGGATATCAATGGATAACCATAGAGATGGTTTGTATATGATCTGTGATCCATATTTCAATAGTGATAACTCTGGATATTGGACATCACATATGATCATCTATCAGATTTATCATGGATTTAATTTTTTTATGAAGATCACCACACCCTATATAATTGAAGAGAAACTAAAAACATGCGATGATAATAAAAAAGTAGAGTATAAAATCAACTCAAGGGAAAAAATATTATCACATGTGAACCTAGGCCTAATGAATTCAATTTGGTATCTCAATTCCCCATTTCATATAAAATGATCCATACAATTGTTATTTCATATTAAGGAACAGATAATGTAATTCAACTATGGTATTCTACTAATAAACTAAAATTTGACACGATCATAATTTATAATAGAGAAATAATTACCCAAATGAATTATATATTAACATAAATAGCTAATGGTGTTGCTTTTATGGGAGATCCTATTACACAATTTGATCAAAAACTAAAAGTATTCTGAGTGATACCCTAAAAACAGAATTTCATGTCGACAGAAATTCAAGAATCATCTCTAGTCAAAAACTAAAATTGAAAGACTTAAAAACCAATGATGATGTACAAAGCGTAAATGTGATTTAAAACTAAAGATCCCACAATATTAGTAAAATGGGAATCCTCTACCCTCATTATTAAATCTCATAATATTGAAATGATATCAAGAGAATAACAGAAAATCTCTTAAGATTTAGACTATTTAGATTCTGATATGGAATTGGCTTAGCTAGCATAAAATATTATAAAATTATATTAAAAATTATAGAGTTTATAAAATAATATAACAAATATGAGAATGGATCAAAAGAATTATAATTCTATGAATGAGATCTAATGGGTCATATCAGAATGAATTCCCTACCAGCTAAAGTAAGGGAGAAGAAATATAGAAAAGAAAAATCATTGGAAGACATATTATGAGAATAAAGGAAAAAAGAGTCATGAAATTCACATGGAGTGTATTTGAAGGCTCTAATATATCTTCTAAATAAAATTTATAAAAAGAGCCAAAAATTCTTAAACAAAATATATGCTTCATGGCTAAGTATAAATATGGGTCAAAAAAATATTACTCTTTTTCTTATAACTCAAATAGATGCTCAAGTGGAATGTTAGCTACCTATTTCTCAATTCATAAAGAAAATTATGATTATCTTATAAATACTCACAAGTCATTAAAAAATAGTAATTATTTTTTTAAGGAGAAAGAGATAATTTGAAAAAAAATTATAACTAATAGAAAAATTTAATACTTCTACATAAAATTGTATAGATCAATAAAATAAGATTTTCTGATGAAGTGGGACATTTAAAAGTGCAGCTAAAATTTTAACCAAATGTGAACATACATTAAATGAAATACATCGAAATTTTTTTATAAAAAAACAAAAATATGGAATATAATGTAGGGGTAATAATAAATAATATACAAATATTATTTTCTTCTATGTTATAAAAACGCTACATGCTACAACTATGGAATAAAAGGAAAGTTTTTTGAAAAAAATGTTATTTATGTAATCCTCAGATAAGTGGAATTATAAATTCTTTCATTTATTAATTTTTTATGCTAGTAATTTTAATTTTGGACAGATAAGGCAAATATGGATTCCTAGATCAATGCTTGATGACACATTCATGCCTAAGAATGTTTGGGTACAAAAGAAACTATGGTTTACATGATTTTTCATGTGTAATTAAATATGAAAAAAATATTGAATAGCATATATATTGTGGTTTCTGATGAAATATGAGCACAAACTCTTCAAAAATCCACATACTAACAAAAAATAAAAGAGGACTAGTCACCTGAGGAGATAATGCAGAAGGATTTATAGTGATATATGGATCAGTTGGAGATCTAATGTAAATCATAATCAACAATATATTATGTGTACATAATCTAAATAAAAACTAAATAAGTTTTCATGAACCTTGTGATGATGGGTTTTATGATGATTTCATTATAAATTATTGTTTAGTATTCAATGATAAACTAAATAAATTTAAATCTCCTAGAACATAAAAAGTTTATATCTTGGATCTTGATTCCTTATATATACAAAAGTTTAATTGTTTAACTACTGAGATAAGTGAGTCATGGATCTGGGAGAAAAGACTAGTACACATAAAAGTATATTGTATAAGTAAATTTTCAATGAAAAAATTAGTTTCTATTTTTTTTAGTCTTATGTTTGATAATGATTGATTATGTGATGCATGTCAAATTGGAAAACAACAAAAATCATATTTCAAATCAATTAACCTAGTAGCTACACTTAAAACTCTAGAACATATCCACATAGATTTATTTAGAACTTCAAGGGTTGATAGTTTTACTGGAAAATTATATGCTTATGTTTTATTTGATTCTTTTTCAAGATTTATGGTGGATTATTTTCTAAAACATAATAGTGAATTATTTGTTGCTTTCGAATTAATTTATAAAATTATTGAAAATAGAAAATATTTTTAAATTATTTCTTTAAGAAGTGATAATGGTGGAGAATTTTAGAATAAAAAGATTAATTAATTGTTCTAATATTTTGGAATTAAACACACCTTTTATACAGTGATAAATCTCAAAAAATGGAATTATTTAATAAATTTGAATAAATATTCATGAAATGCAAGGAAATTATTGAATGAATATAGAATTCCTAACTATATTTGGGAAAAAGCAGCGAACACAGCTCTCTATATCATTATTAGAGTTTTAATGTGACCAATTATTAAAAATACACCCTAGGAACATTCGAATAAAAAAACAAAAAGTAAAGTAATTTAATGTATATGGATGCAATGTTGATATTTTAAATTCTAAAAAGGCTTTTGTTAAATTAGATCCAAATGATATTGAAGGAATATTTCTATGATATTATGCTACGTCTAATGCTTTTAGAGTCCATAATAAAAATTCAATCATATTTGAAGAATTGGTTAATATGAAGTATAATGAGAGTAACCCTTTCATAAAAAGAAAAGATTAAAAATATTAAATAAATGACAATTTTGAAAACATTAGACATGACACACATAAGACTAATTTTTAAAATATATAAAAAATTGAATTTAGTATAGTCAAAAAGAACATTAGATAAGAGAACTTGAATGTGTATTACCCAGATAGTCTTGAATATTAAGGGATCAACCTTTTGAAAATATTATATGAAATATAGACATATGAGTAAGAACTATAAGAAATATAGTAAGTTTATTAGAATTTTTCTTTTTTATATCACAACTAGAAACTATTTCTAATGAAAAAATTTAAAATAATGAAATTTTATTAGGTTCTATGAAAGAAGAGCTGACTAATTTAATAGAAATAAAGATTGTGAATTTTTTGAAAGACCACAAAATTGAACAATGATAAAATCCATATAGGTGTTTAGAAATAAACAAGATGATCAATGGATAATTACCATAAATAAAGCTAGACTGGTATAAAAATGTTACAACCTAGAAGAAGAGATAGATTATGATTAAACGTTTTCTTTGGTTAGTATACTATAAGACATTTGAATACTTATAGCCTACGATTATCATGTGAATTTTAAATTATATCAAATATATATTAAATATATCTTGTATATGGATATTTAATTTTGGAAATTTTTAATGAAAATCCACTTGGTTTTGGAAACCATCATCTACCATATTTATTTTTCAATCATACCATTTCACTTAATGGCCTTAAACAGGAACATTAAGCTATGAATAAAAGATTATGATCATTTTTATTGGAAAATGGATTTCTTATATGACTAGTATATGAAAATATGTTTTTCAAAATAGTTTTCTTTAATATACTATTAGTGAAAATCTATTATAATGAGGGTATTTTCAGATCAAAAAATAAAAAAATTGTATTGTTTTTTCAAATCTTATTCCGAATGATTTTGAAATGTATATGATTGGAGAGTCATATTTTATTATTGGATTTTTAATTTATCAAAATGATTATTGATATTTTTAAATAAATGTAAGTATATTATTAATTATTCAAAAATTGAAGAATATAAAATATTAAGACTTATGCAACTCTCATGTGTATTAATGTAAAACACGATTAGGATTAAGCTAGAAAACTGGTTGATGACTATTTGTATCAGGGTATTACTGGTATATTACATTATCATACTATTATGAGACCAAAATATTGTTTTCCATATGTCTATATTCTAGATTTTAGTCAAATACAAAATAATACCATATTACTCCTATTAAAATAATTTTTGTATATTTTAAAGGAACTAGGTCTTAATCTCTACTTCACCCAAAACATCAGATTATCATTTAAATTCATATTCAGATAGTACTTTTGGAGTACATTTTATTGGATATAAAAAGAAAATCAGGAACCCATCACATTTTAGGAAATCATTTAGTGTCATGGTTGAGTAAGAAAAAACATTTAGTTTCCCAATCAATATCCTTGAATGAATATATATCTGTTGGAAATAGAAGTGCACAAGTGTAGTGGGTGAAACACACCATACTATATATTGGTCATAATGTTAATAATATAATTATTTTATATGATAATACAACTGAAATTAATATTTACAAAAATCAAATGATCCATTATCAAATCTAGATTAACCATATAACACGTCATTTTTTAGGTGTTTATTCCCTCAAAATTGATATATTTTTAGAATTTTTAAATACCGAATATCAAAAAATAGATATTTTCACAAAACCACTTCCCACCAACAGTTTTTAATTTATAAAGGGGGATTTGAGGATATTTAATTTCACATAAATGTTTATTTATTTCAAAAAATTATTTATTAATCATTTTATTTTTTATTTTTTATTTTTTATCTGTTTAAATTTCTGAAAAACTGTGTCTTTTAAAAATTAAGAATTAATGATTAAACTACATAATTATCTTGAGAAAATAGACCACGTCACTCAAAATATTCAAAAAAACATACCTATCTATATTTTTATTAATTACCCTTCGATTTTGAAACTATTCACCTTCATGAGAACTCATTTACATTTTAAACCCAAGCATATGAGTTTGGTTCTTGTAGATTCACATAAATGTCCAAGAATAATAGAGTAGATAAACATGGATCAAGTGATTTAAAATTTCCACACATTTCTTCATGAAATATTATTAATGGAAATCTGGTTTATTTTTATTGTCTATATAAGGAAAATATCCTACTTAAGAAATCTTTTTCCTTTCATGGTTTGTTATTTTTATTTAATGAAGATAATATCAAAATTATTATTGAACTAGAACTAAATATTTTTTCTAAGAATGTTAATTTTAGTTTTCAGGAACAAAAGATATCATTACCACTTTATTAGATTATAAGTAATTTTTGATATCCTTGATATAAATATCATATCTCTTAAAATGACCTCATTAATTAGTATTCCATTGTGATCATTGAGGAATTTGGAATAAAGATCACAATTCAGAAGATGTATTTTTTCTTCTTTTTTGTTCGACCCTATTTAAGAAATTGTTTGTTAAGGATCTTGAGGTTGATTATAACATACTAGTCATTTTCATCAAGTCTGCAATCTATCCAATAATTACATATTTTGAAAATATTATTTTTACCGAAATGTATGTCATGATCTTGTTAATAAGTGACATTAAATTAAAATATCCATGATATATGATGTGGTATCTGAATCATAGATTTCAAGAAGAGGGACATATACAAATCTATATGTGTAAAAAATTAACTTCTTTTGTACATGAAGAATAATATTTGAGACATTACTAATTGAACTAAATATCATCATAGTGATATTTTAATAGTAATAACCTTAATGAAATTCGTTTTTTTTAGAATAGTAAAAGGTGAAATATTTATACTAGTGTGGATGACCACCAATAATCTGTATCTATTACACTGGTGGAGAAAGGAAATCTCAAATATACTGGATCTATTTTCCTGCATCAAGAAGTGGTTCGATAATTTTAAACCTAAAATTTTGTTGAAACATTGAAAATAAAAGTTAGATATAATTCTAATGATCAAGATGAGGAAAAATCTAAACAAATAGATAATGATATTCTTGTCACATGGCCTAATAACTAATAAGATCCTCTAAATGAGATCCTAGAAGATGAAAATTGTGGTCCTAGAGAAGAAACATCTTCACTATTTTTAAGAGTAAAATTCTTCCTAAGTAACGACAACATTGAAATGAACCCCAAGATAAGTAATTTTCACCTGGAATAGATCAATTCGACAAACATTTTCATGGGAGTGAGGAAGTTCAACCTTTTGTAGTTGAAACTATTGTAATTTTTTAAAATAGAACTATCTATACTATAGGAAAATGTGTGGAATGAAAATATTCTATATCTAGAGAAATAATTGATGTTCTAGAATTTTTTTCCCATTATAACAATACTAAAAATAAGTACTTAATGATAGTGGTATAAGGGCCTTAATAAAAAAATAAAGAAGAAGGATCATCGGATTCCCTGAATAATTAGATAGAAGATATTATAATCAAGATTAATAGAATGGGGGTTAATTTAAATCATCAAAAAAATTATGAATCTATAAGAAAATATTTGGATTATTTTATAAATTTTACTTTTTCGAGGGATGAATTAGAATCTATTCATACTCTTATAAAAATGATTATAGAAATTTTAGTTTATAAGAAATATTTTCATGGTTTTCATAGAAAAATGTTAGATTAATTTGGAAAGGGGAAATTAGAGTCTCTCTCAATGTAATATATCAATGATTTAAAATGTTGTTTTGGAGGTCATTTTAAATATAAAAAATGTATTGTCCCACACTCCAGATCTTCCACATCCACACCACTAACTTATCTAGACATAATCATAACATTTTAAGAAATTAATTTAGGTATTGTTGATACGAATGATAGACTTCAATCACAAAATATAATAGTTCACCTTTGAATGTGTTGATATATAATCAGAGAGATCATGTTGAACATTTTACCTCAAAAGAACCAAGAATCATATTTGTTCTCAATTTGTTAAGTGAAAAACTTTCCAAATTTATATGGACCATGTAAAATCTGTATAACAATTTGATCAGTAATATTATTGAGTGTTTAAAAGTATTTTATGACATAATAATTTTGATAATATGGATGGAAAATTTAAAGGGGGTTATTATGACTGGACAAGCTTTAACCAAGCATGAAACCTCTATAGAACCAGTTCATTCAACCTCAACCAACCCCTCCTTTTAATCTATTTCTTATCCTAAAGTACACTTCTAATCTGAACCATCATTTTAAAAGAAAATATTTATGTTCTCCATAAATATTTATGTTTGTTTATATTAATTATTGTTTTATTTATGCTCATTTATACTACTAGAAAACATATCTCTTTATCTTATGAAGAAGATAAAATTTATTTATAGTTATGTGCAATATTGAATGTGTTTTAATACATTTTAAATTAAGTTCCTTTTTATATCATAAAAAGGGATAGGAAATTAGGTAAACACAATATTCCTCAAAAACTAATACAACCTTTAATTATAAATTAATTAAAATAATACTCTAATATCAAAATAATAGTGTGAAAATTTATGTTTCAATACCAAATAAATGTGTCCATTAAAATAAAATTGCATCAGTGTTTATAATTCAAAAATTTTCTAAAATTAATGTTCACGGGTTTTGTGATCTTCAAAGAGGGAGAGATTGTTGGGCATGTATTGTCTCAAAAATATTCTGTCAATGTTTTCGATTTTTATGCTCACATAAACAGTTATTTGTTTTACTAATTAACTTACATTAAGTGAGTTTTAGGAAATTAATTTTTGTTGAAATGTTCATTTGGGAATTATATTCAATGCATTAATCCATGGGGACTGTTTTTTATAGTATTCTAAACATGTTTTATCTTATTATGGAATTATTAATTACACCTTAAATGGCACATAAATTACTAATTTTAATGGTAAATTTATTTTAATTTCTACTAATTCTTTATTTGGGGGGTTTCCTAAGTTTTTATGGAGGAATGAGTGAGTTTTCAGGAATTGTGCCAAACCATGAGCCCAATTCCAATTTCAAAAATAACTTTTGTTTATTTTATAACTCATTCATTTTTTAATATTTTTCAACTATTAAAATTTATACTTGTCCTCCCCTTACCTATTAACACCACCAAGTAAATTTGGATCCTTTATAAATCCATAACCAAGGTTTATTTGGGTTTTTATTTAAGGGGTTGGTCCTTCCTGAAAGCCAAATTCTAATTTTAAAAATGAAATTTGGTTGTTTTTTAACTTATTCAATTGTTGATATTTTTTTATTATTCCAAGTCTCACCCAAGACCATTGAACCTTGAAACGTGTCTAAACTCTCTCCCCCATTTTTGGTGCTCTGGTTCATCACTAATTGGTTCATAAATCCATAGGGTTCCTTAAATAGTCCTTATTTGAAGAGGTAACTTCTTCCTTTAATAACTATCTCAATTATTAATATGTTTCCCCCATTCATGTTCCTAAATGGAATAATGTTTCCTTTTTGAAGGAACCCAAAATTGTGGTTGTTTTAAATTTCATCTATTGTTTCTTTGGAGTGATTACTTCAAGATACTTCAAGTAAGTGAGTCCATTTCATTCCTCTTTCAAATTGCTTAAGGTTTCATTTGTTTTAATTAGGGTTTATTTTCCCTTCCATGAAGTCCCAAATGACCAGGGTGTAGGGTTTCGAACCTAAGGATTATCCATGGGTTTTCTTTTTCAATTCTTGTTTTTTTAGGTTTGTTCTAGTTCCTTATTGGTGTGGCGGTGGTGCGAATTAATTTTTGCACGATGATTCAAGGGTTTTCCTTATTTTGGTAGGTGATTCCATTGTGCATGAAAATTTGTGACTTATCTTTTTGTTTTCATGGTATTTTAATGTTAATTTCATTTTAATTTTTCTGAAAAAATTGGTTTCAGTTGCATTTATAAAGCAAATGAATTTTATGTTCCAATTTTGGGTGAAATTGGGCAGTTTTCATACAAATATTTTATTGTTTCATTTGGGGATGACCAATAATTACTTAGTGGATTGTATTGATCTGTATGAGGACTGAAAATCATGCTTTGAATGTTCATTCTTTTTTTTGGTACTATGAAAGTTTTTTTTAATGGTGGTTGGGAAGCTAGTGGGCTTTAAGTGCCTTGTTTGTGTGAAAATGTGGGGTTTTAAAAGATATAACTTCTTGGTTCACATGGGGATACCACAAAACTGATTAGTTGATTTAATTAAAGGTTATCGAACATGCATTTTTTATTAGTGACTTAAATGTGTGCACATAGTGTGAAAATTGGATATTTCAAAGAGCTTTGTGTGCAAAACAATTGGATATTTTGAGAGGCTGTTTTATTGAAAATCAAAATGTATTGTTGTGTGTTTTAAATTTTATAAATTGTGTATAGATATTGTATTGTTTTTTTGTGACCATTAGTGGGTTTTTATATGCAATTGGATCTGTGTTGTTTGCTGAAATTGGTTGAGCACAAAAATGGGAATCCCAGGTACTTAGGTGGGAAGATATGTACTAGTACGGCTAGTGAACCAGATGGGTTTTGTCCCTGTTTCACTGAGAAAATGGATAAAAAAACTCTAACTAAACTATGTGGATGATATTTTGGGACCACTTGGTTGTGGTTATGTTCCCTACTCATGGCTCGTTCATGGGAAATTATTGTGACTTGGATACTTTACAACGAGGTACGAGGTACATCGGGCCCGAGACTATCTAGAGGCCTAGTGTTGTTCCCGGTTTTGGTGCTCATTGGATTTGTGGTATTTACCCTTTTATTGGGGTTTTTTGCAGTACTTTATAGTTGCTCACATGTCTATTTAAATGTGTGAACATTCTGAAATTTTTAGATTGAAACTATTATCTATTGAAAGTTTAATTTCATGGATTTTATCACTGCTTTTCTTTGAGTATTAAAACTAATTGATTTATATCATTTTATTGAATTATATTTGGAATAATTGGGTGGTATCCTATTGGGATTAAGTTCTCACCCTACTTATACCCCTTGGGTGTAAGTAGACTAGGTTATGTTCGACTCGGGTAAAGGAAAGGCCAAGGGTGATGGCGGTTCAGGGTGTTAGTCCCCATCCTTGGGACAGAGTTGTGGAGACGTCTTGTGGGTGATGGCCCCTTGTCATGTGGAGTCCATGGGGCTGTTTTGATGTTGTTTCATTGTTTATTTGGACCTTTTGTGTTTCATTTGAACTTATGTATTCAGTTCTGGATTTTTGAATAAACCTTGCTTGTATGAATTTTTCATATTCATTTTATCAAATATTCCTGATGTTTTATGTATACATATTTGGGTAAATCATTCCCAAACCAAGACAAATGATAACTAGGCACTTGTTCCAGCCCGTGGGGATAGGGAATGACCTTCAGTCCTTACCATGGGCCAGGTTTGGTGTTGTTAATGGTGGAAACTATATTCCGTTCGTGAAAAAATGGTATCAGAGGATGGGTGACCTTCTGGGATGTTTCCCAGGGTGTGTGTGAGTGAGGAAAAAGCATGTTGGAAAGGACATGTGTTGGCATTTGTGGAAAATCATTAGTTAGATAACCCGTTCGGGCATGTGGGTGGACCCTGGGGTGGTCCCCATGTGTCTGTGGGGAAGCTGGTGGTACCTGGTATGCCATGACCCGACAACCATGTTAAGGCGGGGTGTCTGTGCTGTCACCGGGACCCGGTTGTCACATTTGGTATCAGAGGTGGTACCTAGCCTTATGTGCAGTGCACTGTCTGGGTTGAGATTTAGGGCCCACAATGAGGGAATTTTACTCCAAAGGGGGGTGATTTTAATGTCCCCAAATGATACAGGGTTAAATGACTAAATTATATGACTCATGTCAACATGGTGCACCTTAATTATCGGGAGCCTATGGGATTAGAACTCCACAGTTAAGCGTGCTTGACCTGGCTGGTTATTACAAGAGATTCATTCAGGATTTCACTCGGCTTGCTTCACCAATGACTACACTCACCCAAAAGGGGTTAAATTTGTTTGGGGTCCAGAATGTCGTGCATCATTCGAGGAGCTGAGGAGGCGGTTGACTACCGCCCCCCATGCTGACTTTTCCAGAAGCTAGAAAGAGATATGTTCTCTATTGGGATGATTCCGGTATGGTTCTTGGGTGCGTGCTTTTGCAGTATGATCACGTGGTGGCTTATGGATCTCGCCAACTCCAACCACACAGAAAGAACTACCCTACCCATGATATGGAGTTGGCAGTGGTGATGCATGCTTGGAAGACTTGGTGTCACTACCCCTTTTGGGAGAAGATTGTGGTCTACTCTGATCACAACAGCTTAGCCTGTAATTTCTCGCAGAAGGACCTCAACATCAGGCAGCGTCACTGGATTGAGTACTTGTAGGGGTTCGACTTTTACATTGTCTATACCCCAGGAAAGGGTAATGTGGTGGAAAACGCATTGAGCAGAAGAGTTCCAGTACAAGCTTTGAGGAATTCTAGTGATTAGTAGACATTGATGGGGCTCTTCTCTCATATGCATGTGGAGACCAGGGAACATAGTGGAAGGGAAATCTTGGTGAGCGTCCAGTTTACTCCATCTCTATTGGAGTTGATTCAGTGAGAATAGCCCAGCGTTGATCTTTGTCACCGGTCGAATCTGTTTCTTCATGGTGGGGAGACATCCTATGATTGGTCGTTGTCTCCCGAGGGAATCTTGTGCTTCAAGGGACGTTCCGTAGTTTTTTTGTCTCTGTGTAAGGTGGTGATGCAGGATAGCCACCAGTCTCAGTGGTATGTCCATCCAGGTGCCACTAAGATGTATTATGATGTCTTTCGAAAGTTTTGGTGGCCTAGTATGAGACAAGACATGGCAGACCTTGTTTCAAGATGCTACACATGGCAGTAGGTGAAAGCAGAGCACCAAAGGCCTTTCGGTTTACTCCAACCAAAACCCATTTCTACGTGGAAGTGGAACAAGGTCTCCATGTACTTCATTTTTTCCTTACCTCGTACACCTTAGGGTAATAATTCCATTTGGGTGGTGATTGATCGTTTGACTAAATCAGCCCACTTCATTCCGATAAAATATACAACTAAAGTGGATGAGTTGGACCATTTGTATCTTCAGGAAGTGGGGAGACTCCATTGCATACCATTAGTAGTTGTCTCGGATAGAGACCCCCGCTTCACTTCTCGATTTTGGGAAGGCCTTCATAAGGCCTTGGGGTCTCAGATTAAGATGAGCACGACATACCACCCTCAGATGGAAGGTCAGGAAGAGTGGGCGAATTAAATTTTGGAGGACGTTATTCATGCATGTGTCCTATACTTTGGAGGTTCTTGGGATATCCATTTGGGATTGGTTGATTTTTCTTATAATAACAGTTATCTATCCTCGATTTGAATGGCCCATTTTTAGGAACTCTATGGTCATCCATGTCGGTCCCCCCTATGTTGGGCTGAGGTATGAGAGACTTCACTATTGGGGTTGAGCCTTGTGCAGGAGACATGTGAGAAGGTCAATTTTATTAGGCCAGACATATTGATATCTCAGAGTCTTCATAAATCTTATGCTGACCGGAGGCGTCGAGACCTATAGATATCTGTGGGTGACAGGGTATTCTTGAAAGTGGCCCCTCGTCTGGGCCATCGTCAATTGGGTAAGCATGGTAAGTTGATGTCGCGGTATGTCGAGCCCTTTAAAATCACCGAGAATATTGGAAAGGTGGAATATAGGTTGGACTTACCTTCTCATTTGATTTCCATACATGATGTCTTCCACGCCTCTTCGTTGAATAAATACAACCCAGATCCATCCCATGTGTTGAGTTGGGAAGAACTGGAGATAGAGCCTGACTTGTTTGTTGGTGAGAGGCCGGTGAGAATAGTGAACTCTCAAGTTAAGATACTTTGAGGGATGTCTATTTCATTAGTCTGGGTTATACGGTAGCATGATAATGATACATATGAGACATGGGAGTGAATTTCATGGGTCAAGGAAGAGTACCCATTCTTGTTTTCAAATCATGCTTCAGGTTTACTTTCGGAGGTGAACATTATTTCATGGTGAGGAGAATTGTCACATACATGCATTATTTTAAAGGTAAATTTCATTTAATTTCTGTTCATTATTTTTTGGGGGGGTTTCCTATGTTTTTATGGTGGAATGAGTGAGTTTTCATGAATTGGTCCAAACCATGTGCCCAATTCTAGTTTTAAAAATAACTTTTGTTTCTTTTATAACTCATTCATTTTTCAAGATTTTTTATCCATTGAAATTCCTAATTGGCCTCCCCTGACATATGAACACCACCAAGTAAATTTGGAGCCTTAAGAAATCCATAACCAAGGTTTATTTGGGTTTTTATTTAAGGGGATGGGCATGCCCAAAAGCCTAATTCAAGTTATAAAAATGAAATTTTTGTGTTTTATAACATATTCAATTTTGGGGATTTTTCGGTGATTCAATGTATCACCCAAGCCTAGTGAGCCCAAAAACGAGTCTAAACTCTCTCCCTCTTATTTGGAGTTCTTGTTCATCGTGAATTGGTGCATAACTCCACTGGGTTCCTCATATTATCTATATTTGATGATGTAACTTCTTTCTTTCATAAAACTCTCAATTCGTAATATTTTTCCTCCATTCTAGTTCTCAAATGGCCTACTAATTCTTGTTTGAATGAACCCTGAATTGTGGCTATTTTAAATTTCAGCTACTATTATTTTGGAGTTATTACTTCAAGATACTTCAAGTAAGTGAGTCTATTTCTTTCCACTTTCAAATTGATTAGGGTATTATTTGTTTTTATTTGGGTTTATTCCCTCTTATTTGAAGTCCCAAATGACCAGGGTGTAGGGTTTCGAACATAAGGTTTAACCTTGGGTTTTCTTTTCCAATTCCTGTGGTTTTAGGATTGTTCTAGGTCCTTATTTGTGTGGCGGTGGTGCGAATTAATTTTCTCACGGTAGTACAAGGGTTTTGCTTAATTTGGTAGGTTATTCCACTATGCATGCAATTTTTTTGACTTATCTAGATGTTTTCATGGTATTTTCATGTTTATTTCATTTGAATGTTTCTGCAAAAAAAAAATTTAGTTGAATTTATAAAGAAAATGAATTTTAATTTCCAATTTTTTGCGAAATTGGGCAGTTTTCATAAAAATATTTTACTGGTTCATTTGGGTATGACCAATAATTACATAGTGGATTTTATTGAACTATATTCGGAATGAAAATCTTTTTTTGAATGTTTATTATTTTTGTTTGTTTCTGCGAATGTATCTTTAAATGGTGTTTGAGAAGCAAATGGGCATTAAGTGCCATGTTTATGTGAAAAGGAGGGTTCTTAAAAGATTAAATTCTTGATTAACATGGGGCTATCCCAAAACTGAATTGTTGGTTTCATTAAATTTTATTGAACTTCCATTTTTATTTGGTGACTTAACGGTGTGCACATAGTGTGCAAAGTGGATATTTCAATGAGATTTGGGTGCAAAACAATGGGATATTTTGAAAGGTTATTTTATTGAAAATGAAAATGTTTTGTTGTGTGTTTTAAATGGTATAAAGTGTGTATATCTACTGTATTGATTGTCTGTGACCAGTAGTGGTGTTTTATGTGCAAAAGGATGTGTGTTTTTTGCAGAAATATTTTGAGCACAAAAAGGGGGATCTTGGGTACTTAGGTGGGTGGATATGTACTAGTACGGCTAGTGCACAGGATGGGTTGTGTCCCTATTTCTCTGAGAAAATGGATAAAGAAAACTCTAACTAAACTATGTGAATGATAATTGGGGTCCACTTGGTTATGGGTATGTTCCCTACTAGTGGCTCGTGCATGGGAAATGATTGTGACTTGGATACTTTACACCGAGGTACAAGGTACATAGGGCCTGACACATTCTAGTTGCCTAGCGGTGTTCCCGATTTTAGTGCTCATTGGATTTGTGGTATTTACCCATTTATTGGAGTGTTTTTATAGTACTTTATAGTAGATCACATTTCTATTTAAATGTGTGAACATTCTGAAATTTTTATCTTGAAAACTGTTATCAATTAAAAGTTGCATTTCTTGGATTTTATCATTGATTTTCTTTACATATTAAAAATCCGTTCTTTTTTCACATTGTATTTAATTGTATTTGGAATCATTGGGTGGTATCCTATTGGTCATAGGATCACACCATACTTACACCCCATGGGTGTAAGTAGATTTGGTTATGTATGACTAAGGTAAAGGAAAGGCCAAGAGTGATGGTGGTTCATGGTGTTAGTCCCCGTCCTTGGGACGGAGTTGTGGAGACGGTTTGGGGGTGATGACCCCTTGTCATGTGGAGTACATGGGGCTGTTTTGTTGTTGTTTCATTGTGTCTTTAGACATTTTGTATTTCATTTGAACTTATGTATTCAGTTCTGGATTTTTGTATAAACCTTGCTGGTATGAATTTTTCAGATTCATTTTATCAAATATTATTGATGTTTTAAGTAAACATATTCGGGTAAATTGTTCCCAAACTAAGATAAATGATAATCGAGCACTTGTTCCTGCCTTTGGGGATATGGAACTCCATTTGGTCCTTGCCATGGTCCAGGTTTGGTTTCGTTAATGGTGGTGAACAGATTCGGTTCTTGACATTACATTTTTAAGTGTATTGTAAGGAATAAACCCTATGTTTGAAGTAGAAAGTATGGATTATGTACATTATGATGTCTAGAAAGTATTGTTAAAGTAAAATATATTTGAATGGAACATTAAAATGGAGATAAGGGAAGGTACAATTAATCATTCCTATATTTGAAATGAAACCTATTTTGATCAAAAGTAACATATGGTACATCTAACTTAAATTTGCGACAAACCCTATATTGCCAACCCTATATTTGTTACTTTATTGTTACATAATAGAACCCAACATTTTACTATTAAATAATGGATTTTTTAAAATTTGACACCATCCATGATTTTTTCAAACTACTCGATGAATTTAAATACTTTTTTAAAGCAGTTTTGAGACCGATTGAAAGGCTCATTATGGTTTTTTAAGAATCAATTTCAAATGAGTAAATTATTTCTACATCTGATGGAATATAATACTCTTATGAAATATTTCAATTGGGATGTTTTTTATCTATCAGTTGACAATATTTTATTTAAAAAACTGAAGGGTATATCTGTGACCTTTATATAAATGTGGACAATGTATTTTCAAGATACAGATATACATGATGTATGACTGCATATTTATGAATATCTTTTGAATGCAGAACTCCAGAAAATATTAAAAAACTCTATTATTATTGAAGATGATACACTTTTACATTGAACCTGTTTCAACCTTTTACTATTATGTAACTCTTACTCTTATTTTGGATGTAACTATTGATGGTCACTCACAAACATAATCTATTCAACTATATTCTTACATGAAGTCGTTAATATTTAAATTAGAATATAAATATATTTTCGGTTTCTTCCATATCAATGATCTAGAACCTATCAATTAAAAAAAATCAAACTCCTAGGATTTATTAGAGTCTCAGCTACTCAGATACATTCATGGAAGAGTATCAAATATCAGACTAATCTATGGACAATCTTGATCCCTTTTAATGAACTAGAAGACTCTATTTAACATTTCTATAAATGTTTCTACTACCTACACTCAGTTTTGATGGCCTTATGGAAATAGGACCTTTTCTACTAAAAATCATCTATCTTTTATTGTGCATGTTGGTGGGAAAGACTAGGGAATCTTTGTTCCCTGAACCCCTATAAAATTTGTTGTGATATTATTTTCTATTTATCTTTCACTATAATGACATACAGAAGAGAACACTATATATCAACATAAATTGAGAATAAATCAAAAAAGAAATAATTTGTCATAATTATTGAAAATACACAATTAAACCAGAAAACTTTTCTATATTTATAATATTATGACATAAAAATTGGTATCAGATGAATTTTTTTCAATAAAGCTCTATCAAGCACAAAAGTATAATGTCAATACCATGTAAAGATGTCAATGACTGATACTATATAAGGTATCTCTATGATTCGTGATCCATATTTAACTGGTGATAATTATGGATGTTTTAAATCATGTATGATCATCTATCTAAATAATAATGGATTTAATGTTTATATGATGATCATCAGTCCCTATGTAATTACTGGTAAAATAGGAACATGGTATGATACAATATAAGTTTAGTATAACATCAATTCATAGGAAATGAGTACTATCATATGTGTACTTTGTCCAAATGAGTAAAATTAGGTATCTAAATTCCCCATGGAATATGAAATGTGGAGAAAATTTCTTGTTTCAAATGAAAGAACTGATAATGTTCGAAAACTAAGGCATGCTACTACTAAACTAGATTTTGACACAAACAGAATGTATGATTGAGAAATCTGGACACAAATTAATGGATGATGGACTAAAATATATAATTATATTTATTCTATAGGAGATCCCATTAATAATTCATACCAAATACTAAAATTACTCAAAATACTACCCTTAAAATGGAATGTCACATTTTTAGCAATTCGACTATCAACTTCTGTCAAAAAAATCACAATGGGTGACTCAATTGGAACCCAAATGATATTAGAAGAAGAAATTCAAGTTGATGCAGAAGATCATTTGATTATATTATAAACGAAAAACACTATGATTAAATTTACATTTCATAAGCATGGAAATAAATCAATAGAATATATCAATATGTGAAAATATTCAGACTATTCAGATTCTAATATGAAACCATCTTAGCTAGCTAGGAAATTTTGAAATTTATATAAAAAACAGTGTCTATAGAAAATCATTCAAGAATGGTAAGAAATGATCCAAAGAAATAATATTCAATTAATTCAATAAAATTGGTCATATGAGATATGATTTCCCCCAGCGAAAGGTAGAGAGAATAATTATTGCAAAGAAAAATTAGAACAAAACTGATTATTAGAATAAAGTAAAGGGATCCATGAAATCTACATGGAGTGTAACTGAAGACTCTATCATCACATAAAAATAATATTCAAAAAAAGAGCTACACAATATAAAAAAAATGTGTTTTATGATTAAGGAAGAAAATGAGGTACAAACTTATTACCCAGCTATTTCTAACTCTAATTGTTTCTCAAGTACAAAATTAGTTTCTTATTATTCAATATTTGAAAAAAAATATGATTCTATTTTAAAAATAAAAAATCATTGCGAAATAATCATAATGTTTTTTTAAGTGAAAGAGCCACATTTCTAAGACAACATCATTACTTGATAAGAATATTGTATGTACCTACATACAACTGTGTTGTTAAGGAAAATAAAATAGTATAATTACATGATGAAGTGGAATCCTTTAAAATTTATACTTGTATTTTATCAAAAGGATAAAATACATTAGATGAAATATATATAAAAGTTTTTAGAAAAAATAAAAATATAGAATAAGAAACATGGTGGAGGTATAAAATATAGTAAAAAAATTATTTTTTTACCAGTTATAAATATTCATCATGCTACTACTATAGAATTGAAGGAAACTATTCTAAAAAATGTTATTTAATAACTCCTTATATAATTGGAATTAAAAATGATTTCATTTATAAAAATATTATTGAAGCTAATAGTAGGGATTTTTTCAAGACAAGGAAATTCTATATTCCCATATCACTTCTTACTGACATAGTAGGACCCAACCAAAATATGGGTACCAAAATACTTTTGTTTAAATTATTTTTTATGAAAAAGGTCATAGAGAAACAAATTATGGTTTATGGAAAATGTATGATCAATCCATATGAATAGAGATTCTTTAAACATCCATACACTGACAAAAATGGAAGGGGGAGTAGATACATTTGAAGATAATCCAAAAGGAAATATAGTTGGAGTTGTATAGATTGTAGATCCATAATAAATCTCAGTAAACAAAGTAATATATATATATATATAATGGAAAAAAAAACCTTATATGTTTTTCTAAACATGGAGATGTTGGATTTTTTATTGATTTCATTAAAAATCCTTTTTCAGTTTTCATGGATAAAATTTTCAAATTTAGATAACCTAGAACTAAAAATATTTATAATATATATCTTGATTATGTGTTTAAATAAAAAATGAACTATTTAAATTCTGAGAAAAATGATTCAATAGTCTAGAATAGAATCTCTGGACATTGTAATATACTTTCATCAAGTAAATATTTAATGAAACATTTATTTTATGATTTTCTTAGTCTTACGTTTGAAAATGATAAATTCTATGATGAATATCAATTTAGATTTAAAAACAAATCATTTTTCAAACCAATTAACAATAATTATATATCTAAACCACTTGAAATTATCCACATTGATTTGTTTGGACATTTAAGGGTCACATGTTTGGATGTAAAATTATATATTTATATTTTTATGAATATTCAAGATTTACATTGGTTTATTTTATAAAACATAAATTATAAGTAATCAATTTTTTTAAGGATTCTACAAAAATATTAAAAATAAAAAATATATAAAATAATTTCATTAAAAAGTTATCTGATCATAGAGGAAAATTCGATAACATTGAATCTAATTCTGTTTTCTCAAATCTATGAATGAAACACATCTTTTCTATACCAATAACACATTACTAAAAATTAATTTTTGAAAGAAGAAACATATACAATAATGAAATGGAAAGGATTGTGTTGAATTATTAAAACCTTCTTATCAATCATTGGAATGAATCTCTAAACACTGCTTGTTATATCATGGATATATTTTTAATAATACTAATTATTAAAAAGACATCTTATGTACTTTTGAATAATAGAAAACCTAATTTAATGTACATTAATTTATTTGGATTGAAGGTGTATATCTTGAATACTAAGTAAAACCTTGTTAAAATTGATCTAAAAGTAGATGATGGAATATTTATAGGATATTATTCTTCTTCTAAATCACATTGAATTTAAAATTAATTTCAATGATTTTTAAAGAATTAGTTCATGTGAGGATTGATTTTTGAGACCCTTTCAGCAAAAGGACTGATCAAATAGATGAAATAAATGAATCGTTAGACGACGTGACACATGACTCACCTAATACCATTTCTGAAAATAAAATTAATAAAATTCATTCTAATCCATAAGAGCATGAGATAGAAGAACCTGATTGTGTCATACCCTGATAGTCTTGAATCATAAAATACCATCCTTTAGAAAATTATATATTAAATCAATAAATATGATTAAGAATATGAAGAAATATAGAAAATTTACATTGATCGTATGCCTTTATATCTCAATTAGAGCCTAAGTCTATTAGATAATATTTAAATGATGAAAATTTGTTTGTTTCTATTCAATTAGTAGTTAAACAATTCAATTGAAATAATGTTTTGGAATTAGATGAAAGGAAAAACATTATCCAGTTATATGAGCTAAATATGTGTTTATAAATAAAAATTAGGATTACAGGAAATTAGCCCAAAATAAATCCTGATTAGTTGTAAAAGGTAATAAGTTGGAATAAGGGATAGATTATGATGAAACCGTTGAACATGTACATATACAAGAGGCAATTAAAAACATTTTAGCTAATGAATTTCATATGAATTTTATATTATATCATATTGATGTTAAATATTAATTTATAAATGATTATTTTATGGGAGGTGATATTTCATATTGAATAACCACCATGTTTTGAAAACCCTCATATACTATAATATGTTCTCAATCATGCCCAGGAACATTATGGACTTATTCAACAACATGGAGCACGGAATGAAGGATTACCATCATTTTTATTAGACAATTAATTTTTAATGGGACTTGAAGATGATTCCCTTTTTAGTAAAAAAGTTTTCTCTAAAAAATATTAGTGAAAATTTATATTTGTGATATTATTTTCGGATCAACAAATAAAAAAATTTCTTTCAATTTTTCAAATAATTTTCAAATATTTTTTGAAATGAGTATGATGGGAGATTTTAATTTGTTTTTTAGGATTTTAAATTTATAAAAAATATTATGGAAGTTTTTTTAAAAAAATGAATTATATTATTTATTTATTAAAAGAATATTATTAGAAAATAGTAAGTCATATAAAACTTCCATTGTACTAATGTAAAACATCATTTGGATGAAGCAGGAAAACTAGTTGATAACATGTTATACAGTGTTATGAATGGCAGTTTACTATATTGTACAACTAAAAAACCAAACATAATATTTTCCATATCTTTATGTGATATATTTTAGTCAAATATAAAACAATCCCATCTTAAAACTATTAAAAATATATATATTTAAAATATCCTATTTTTCAATCACTAATTTAACCTAGATCTTCTATTTTTTTTCATATTTAGATGTTGACTTTAGAGGATGTTGTTTAGATAGAAAAAGAAATGAAAGAACATATCTCTCTTTAGGAATATTGTTTTGTATCATTGTTAATTAAGAATCAAAATTCAGTTTCATTGTCAATATATTAGGGAGAATATATATCAACTGACAGTTATTGTGCACTATTGGTGTGGAAGAAAAATACCGTACTGTGATTTGGAAATAATTTTAATAATATACCAATTTTATTATGTAATAAAAGTGAAATTAAAATTTATTAATATCCAATAATTAATTCTAGTTCCAATAATATCAATATTATGAACCTTTTTATAAGAGATCGTGTTCTTGATTTTATATATCATTATAATTTTTATATAATAAATATCAACTTGCTAATATTTTCACTCAACCAATTCCTAATTTTAGTTTTTATTTTTCTAAGGGTGATTTAGGTATATTTAATTTCAAATAATTGTTTAATTTTTTCTTATATTAGATTAAAAATAATTTCATTTTATTTAGTTATTATTTATTTTATTTGTTTTAAAAAACATCTTTTGGAAATATAAAATTAATGATTACACTATGTAATTAGCTCGAGAAACAAGGTCACATAACATAAAAATGTCTGAAAATACAAAATATCTCTATTTCTCTTATATTCCCTCAGATTTAGAGACTCTTCACCTTCTAGATGTCGATTCTACCTTCAAAACAATAGAATCCATCCCTTCTACTACACGATTCACTTAAATGTCATTTTACTATAACGAATATGAAGATGAACCAGGTGTTTTCAAATGTCTGTGCATCCCCATAATAAATATTCATCAATAAAAAGTTGTTTATTTTGATTAGACATATCAAAAAAATATCCTTCTTATTCAATCCCTCTCTTTTCAAGGTTTGTAATTTATCTTTAATGAATTGAATTTGAAATTTATTTTTAAAATTGTACTGAAGTAGTTCTATAAGAATGTTCCATTTTGTTTTTTGGAAACAGAGGATATCAATTCCAATCAAGTAGATGAAAAATAATTTTTTATATCCTTGAACGAAATATAACATATATTCAAATTTCCTCAGGAAGGAGTATTTCATTTAGATATTCGATAAACATTGAATAATGATCACAAGTTAGAGGATATAATATTTTTTCTCTTTTGGTAAACCCATATTTGGAAAATGATTCTTAAGGATATTGAGGAAGACCATAATGTTGAGGTCAATTTCATCAATTATTCATTCCATAGAAGAATTTCATCATTAGAAATGATTCTTTATATATAAATGTATGTCATTTTCCTTTTCATCGGATTTATTTAGTTGAACTTTTCTAGATATACTATTAGTTATTTGACTCACTCTTGTCAATAAAAGGCACATATATCATTATTTCTATATAGAATAATTTTATTATTCATCTTTACAATAATAATAAGATTCAACACATTGTTTCTCAAAAAATATAATCAAAACAATATTATATATTCTATATCCCTGTGGAAATTGTGTATCTTATGGAGCATAGTTAAAGTAAATTGTCCCGTGTTTGTGTGGATAACCACCAAGAATCTAGTCCTAATACTCAAGGTGAGAAAGGAAATCTCAAATCATTAGGATTGGTTTGTCTATATCATAAATAAGTTAGAGAATAATTAACCAAATAAACTAGTAGGACAACCATTAGAATACTTAAATATAATAATACTGATCAAGATTATGTATAAACTAAAGAAATATATAATGAATTCAATGTCACATGGACTAGGAATAGAGAAGAAACTCCACTTTAGAACAGAGAAGTTGACACTTATGGTTCTAGAGAATAAACATTATCACATTTATTTAGTTGTAATTATTCCTCCTAAGGAAGAGAATGTTTTAATTCATCCACAAAATAAAAAAGTGTACCTAGAACATATCATGATAATGAAACTCCTCAAGGTAGTGAGAAAGATAAATTTATTTTAGCTGAAACCACTATAATTTATGAAAATAATACTTTCACTATAGTTTAACAATATGTGGATAGAATAAATTCTATATCTGTAGAATGTATATAAGTTCTTAATAATATTTCTTCTTCAATTGATAATACTATCAATTAGTCTTTACTTGTAGTGGAATAGGCTCTATAATCAATAAGAAGAATTCATATCTTATTTCATGAATAATTAAATTGTAGATCTGGTACTCGAGTTTAACAGAATGAAGGAGGAGAATTCCATTCTTCAATAAGATCAAGACTCTACAATAAAATATTTGGAAGATTTGAGAAATTATTCTATTCATAGATATGTATTAGATTTTTTTTAGACTCAAATATAAAATTTCGATAAAATTCATTTTCTATAAAATATATGGATTCTTTTCTTATAGAAATGTTAGATTGGTTTGAAAAAATGAAATTATAATTTATCATGAAGACCAATTTTAGTGATTTAAAATGGAATTTGAAAGAAAATTTGAACCTTTAAAAAGTATTTTCAGTCACTCTAGATCATCAACTTTCATACCACAAACTTTTATAGATGTAATCATAATATTTCAAGTAATTTATTAAATGATGAATGATATTAATGATTGGATTCAATCACTCTAGTGTAGCTATAAATATCTTAATGAGGTGTTAGATAACAATAGAGATCGTTTTAAAAGGTTGAGCACATGTGATGTACGAATCAGATTTATTTTTAATAAGATATGTTAAAATCATTCAAATTTTCTAAGGAGTGAGGAAAATATGAAATACATTTTGAATTTCAATATTATTGACTGTTTAAATGTGGTTCAGGACTTATGAATTTTAATATGAAAGATGTTATAATAAATGTGACTTCTTCTAACTAGACATGCTTTAATTGAGCACGGAACCTTTACAGAACAAGTTATTTAATCATCAACTTGCCATTCCTTTTTAAACTATGTCTCTTCAAAAATTACTCTTGAAATCTAATAAAAAATTTCAAATTAAAGTATTTATGTTCAATATTAATATTAATATTTATTAATATTACTTATTATATTATTTCTGCTTGTTTCTACTACTACGAATCATATCTCTTTATCTAATGTTGAATATAACATTCATTTACAGTTGCGTTCTATATTGAATTTGTTTTAATCCATATTAAAATATATTATTATTTATATAAAAAAGGGTGAGGTAATTGAGTAAACACAACATAATTAAAAAAACACAAGCCTATATTATCAATTAGCCAAAATATTACTATAAAATAGAAATAATTCATTGAAAAAATAAGTCTCAAAAAAATAATTGTATTCTTTAAAATATTATTTCATTAGTGTTTACAATTCAAAAAAAATAATAGTCATAATTAGTTTTATCATCTAAAAGTAGGAGATTGTTGGGACTATGTTGTCTCAACAATATTCTAGGATAACTATTGATTATGATGATAAAAAAATCCTTGTTTATTTTACTATTGAAATTATATTAAGTGAATTTAATGAAATTAATATTTTCTAAAATAATAATTTTTTTATAATATTCTAGAATTTGATCTATTGGGGATATTTTTTAGAGTATTGAGAATGTGGTTTAGCATATTCGGACAATATTGTTCATACCCTAATCTTGTAAGTGTAGTGTATGGAATAAACTCAACATTTGAAACAACATGTATAGATCATATACCCTATGTTGTATGGAATGTAATTTTAGAGAGAAATATGTTTCGATGGAACCTTATGTTTGAGAAAATGAATGTATTATTAATCAACATACTTTTTAAATGAACTATTCATTTTTGGAAACAAACGTATGGTACATCAAGCCTACATTTCTAACCAACACTACATTGACAACCATAAATTTGGTATTCATTCCTTACATGAAGAAACATTGTGTTTGACTATTCATAGATGATTTTTTTAATCTGTGTTATTTTTTGATATTTCAAAATATTTATTGATTGAATTAAATAAAATTTTAATGGTTTTTTTTTACCAAATTAAAGGCTCATTATGATGGTTTTAAAGATGAATATTTAACATAGTAAATAAATCCAACTTCTAAGATAGGCTATATCCCTTTTAAATGACTTACATTTGAATGATTGTGATCTATCATGATACATTATTGGATCTAATAATGTAAAGGAAAGATGTGTGTTCTTTATATACACATGGATAGAATATTTTAAAGATACAAATATACAAGATATAAAACAACATATTTGTCAATATCATTTGAAAAAAACTAAAGCAAAGATCATGCAACTATATTATTACTAATAAGAATACACATTGAATCGATACATGTTTCAACCTTGAACTATGGTGTAACAATTACTATTTATTTGCTTATATCATTATTCAAGATCATTCAAAAATATGATATCTTCAAATATTTTCATTTTTGAATACATTTATCTGCGAAGAAGAATATCATTATTCTGCAAGTTACTACTGAAACTATGATCTAGAACCTCTTAATTCAATCAAATAAAACTCTTTTGATTTATTAGAGTCATGTATTCATAAACTCAATCATGGAAGAGTATCAGATTCTTGGAAAAATATGTGGATAAAATGATTCCCTATAAAGAAACTAGAAGGTTGTTTTTAGACGTTCTATAAAGATTTCAACTACTTACACTCGGTTGGGAATGTTCTATGATAAGTGAACCATGTCTAGTAAAAATAACCAAGCATTCAGATAGAGCATTGGTGGAGTTGACTTGGGGATCATTGTTCTACAACCCACATAAAAAAAAATTCGATCTTATTTACTTTTTATCCGCAGCTCGAATTATTTACAAAATATTAAATTTTATATCAATATAAATTTGCAATAAAGATAAAAGAAAAACTATTTAAACATTATTGAATAGATAGAATTCACCCCTCTCTTGGGTATCTGTGTATTATTCCAAAAAAATATTTATTATTTTATCGAAGGCCATATTTTATCTATGATAGTTAAAAGATCACTCAAAATATAGAATTTTGATATATATCATTATTTCTAAGTGTTTTCATAAAACACTATTGATAATTACTTCTATTATCATGGAACAAAACTAAATATTGATTACAAATGAATAAATTATTTTTATTTATTTGGGAAAAAATATGATAGAGTTTTTATTGTTTGGGATATAGTATTGTAAGGGAGTTCATCAAAAAAAATATCTTGGAACCCTGTTGAAAATGACAACTTATTTCACTCAAGTATTAATATCTCTTGGAAAATAACCAGATTAGTAAAATTTCCAAGATCACATATATCATTAATAGAGTAGAATATAGAATTTTTTTGATGCCTAAACCCTGTATAAATATTTATATGTGTCCTACTATTTATTTTTATACATTCCACTTCATTGCACAAAATAATATATGAGGAAATATTTGAAATAAATTTAATTTGTTTTAAAACTAGTGATCAAAATTTCTAAAAGACATACTTCACACTCTCCCTAGTTGATTTTTTTACTAATTATATTAAGTAAATTAAGTGGCATCATATCCGACTCATTAATGTTATATATTTTATCCACCGAAAGATATAGTTAATGATTAAAAAAATAATTTCTTTTACTATGGAGTATTTAAGAGAATTAATCTACATGGTAAGGGATATATACATCAATGGGTAGAATCGTGCCTGTTGGAAATCAAAGATGATTATAAATTTCAATAATATTAGTTTGAAATTTTACTTTATTTTTTTCAAACCTTAAAATATTCCTACCAATGATCCAAAATTATGAAATTGAGCTCCAAAAATTGAATATGAATTATATTAAAAAGGTATAAGTGATATTGTATATGTTATAAGATCATATGAATTCAATATAATTTCATAATACAGAAATGATTTTGAAATTTGAAAGATAATTATATTTAATATGAAGGTATAGGAAATATTAGAAAAATAAGGTATAAAACTACGATTCTTATGTATTATATATTTATGATTTATGATGAGTAAAATGTAACTTAGATGATTGGAAGTATTATAGTGATAGTTAATGATGTTGCTACCCTAGTATCCACTATTCTAGAACCTGATCAAGAATTGAATGTTTTAAGATATCTCTCCCTAATAAGGATAATTATATATACTACTATCAAAAAAAAATACTTCTATCAAGGATTTGAGAATGAAATATTATATTGAAACTCTCATCTAGCTTGAGGCCATGATATAGGCTGATGTTAAGGATCACAAGTTGTTCAAGAATCTAAATTCATCTATAATAATCATTATTTATAATGATTATAAAAAGGTCAATGATATTTTTTTCTAACTTTTCAAATTAAGTGGTGTTAATTTGTTGAAATTTATCAAATGAACATGATCATTTAAACACCCCTAGTTTTAGAAATGTTCTTATTATTAATATGTTCAGTCTATTTTGGGTAAATAAAGAGTTGGAAGGTTTTTATTTGATGGAATTAATTTTTTTGGATTTATAAGAATTACATTAAGACTCACCATGCTATGGGATAGGCTGATGTGATCTTTTAGTAATCCGGGAATTCTTGCACTCTATGAGCTAGAGTCATCAAAGTTTTAGGGACATCACTAGCTCACAAATATTTTCCATTTTACAATGTCTGATGTTTATGAGTCCCAAATATGGTAATTATATAGACCAAAATATCATATATTATTAGTTATCATGATTAATAATAGCTTAATTGGCCCATAAGAAATGTCCTAGAATAATTTACTATGTTGTGGCCTTGTTCAGGGTGTTGGTAATTGTGATTTTTAAAATGGGTGATTCGGATGCTGAAATTTTGGGGATTTAATTGTGCTAAAATTGAAATATGTGTGATATTTTTAGGGTACTTATTTTAATTTTTTGGACTTATTTACTATATATAAACCCCCTAATTTTACATCCATTGGTTTTGGGTTCTAAAATCATGAACATTTAGATGTTTTTCATCAAGTGTTCATATCAAGTGAAGATCATATTTCTTCTTCTTTTATGAGATTCATCAATAATGTAATCCATTGATAAAAGTTTCATCTCCCCCACTCTACTATTTCTAGTAAAATAATGATTGGATGTAATTAGATCAGAATTTATTTTTAAAAATTTTATTCCAAAGAAATTTGATTTTTGAAATCCCCTTATTTAATATCTTTAAAAATAACGGTTTTGGGAATCAACTATAATGTGTTTAAATAATTGATAAAATGGTGGGATTTTTAATGACTATTTTGGGTTTGATAAATTCTCATGGGTTTTGGATAATTAGTTCATGATTCATAGGAAAAGGGAATCTTCGAGTTAGACTTGGTCAGGGTCATTCTAGACTCAAGGATTGTTTTTTGTTCATGACACATATAGAGAGGGACTCATCAAGTCAAACATTATCACAAGGTCTATTAAGACTGAAAGGAATTTTCCTACAAGTGATTACTTGTGTATAAATGGATTGGTACCCCTTATGATTACTATTTTTTAAATGTGATAACTTTGATAATATGTTCATTGAGCGTTTGAGTTTCATGGGTGTGCATTCATAATATTGCTTTATCTTCAGGGTGTAAGTATTTTCAATACTTTGGTACAGTTATATTTCTAGTCATTTAATATTAATTTGGAATTCTTTCTATGAATATGATTTTATGAGATGATTTATTCTTTTCTTGGGGGCACGTTTCAAATGTTTCTAATAGATTTCACACGGGTTGGACATACTCACCCCTTATATATGTATTTTGTGTGTATAGATACCTTTTTACCATGATACATGTAAGGTGAGACTTTTTAATATTCATGAATGATCACATTGATTATTAAATTTGTTCATTTAGAGTTTGAGCTGGGAGATTTCCTAAAATATAGTTTTCTAGGGAGCCACTGCGGTGTTGTGGGTTCTTATGGTATCTTTGGGACTATTTTTATAATAGTTTTCTATTATGTTTTTTTCTTGTACTATTACTCCACTTATTGTATTATTTTTTGGTGGTTATTCTAGATATATAATACATTATATTATAAACCATTATTATTTTTTATCACCAGTTTTTTACATACTGGAAAATTATACCACATAATTTAGTAAAACTCTAGGCTTGTATTTCCAGCCATTGGTGTCTTTCAGATGTCACCTAAGGTTAATAGTACCACGAGCTCTTCCCATTCCAATTAAGTTGGATTAAGATGTTAAAATATGTATTATTTTATGTTATATTAAATTTTGGAATAGTAATTATTGATATAGGATGTTCCATTACTGAAATGTAAGTATAAAAGACATATCTAACACATTTATACTATACATAATGTTACCGGTTTGGTTTAGGTAGGAAACGATTTTGTTGATAATATCCAGGTTTGATGTAACATCATATTTATGGGTTTATCATATTAGAGTTTCATATAATTAACTAGTAAAAAGAGTTTCCACAAGTATCACATTATCAATGTTGTATTTTATTGTTATGATATAGTAAATGAGAACATGATAAAATTAGTTATAGAAAATTTTGATTCTTATGACATATAAAACTGATAGTTTCTATGAAATGGATTTTAAAACCTTGTCAAACATGGTTTATCCCTATATTTTTTTTATATACACTTATTATAGATAATATATTTCATGTTATCATTGATTTTTGTTTATTATTTATTTCTGTATTATTTTCTAAAAGAACATGAAAATGGTTTGGAGTAGAAAGATAAAAAATTAATAAAAGTAATTTGAATAAATTTATTTTGTTGTAATTATAATCCCAATTATTTTAAGATAATTTATCAATTTTATAATTATTAATCAAAATAATGTTTACGTGTTAACTACCATAACTATGTAATGATTACTAATATTCATGTACTATAGAACATGTTCACATTTGATTGAGTGCATTTTTTTACCTTAAATTTTAATAGTCTAATGACATAAGCTATATAAATTCTTATTTAATGATTTTTAATTTTGGTGAATATTACCTACGATTATATAGATGTTATGATATAACCTTGACATATTATTTCCTTAGTCAATTTCATGATTTACTTACAATAATAACATGTGATATCCTATCTATTGAATACCGATAGTGAAAAAAATTGGTATTGGGAGTGGAATGGATTGTAACATTGATAATATGATAGAAATAATGGATCTTTAATATTGAATATATATTTTTATTCTCGTAAAATAATTTAAAAATCATGTGATTATACTAAAAATATATAATATGTTATTATAGTGTTATTATTTTTTAATTTAATTTTGAATGTTTTATTGGAGCCAAAATGGTTTTAGTAAAATAATTAACCTTGGAATATATTAGCATGAAATAATGTAATAATGTAGTGGACTCATAAGGTTGTTTACTTATTTATTGAAAATAATTTTAAATTCTAATGATTTTGGCCAAATGAATTAACAGTCCTTTCACTTAAAATGGTTTATTGAGAACATGATAACAATTAATTTTCTAACCTTTTCTTATATAATAAATCATTAGTTCATATTTATCAACTATTTACCTGTACTAGTTATATGGTTTGGTTTCTATTGTTTGTGTTATCTACATTGATTAGCCATGTTCTAATGAAAAATAAGTTTTTTTTCAAATAAAATATTATTTATACATTGTTTTTCGAAACTAATATCAGAATTTAAAATAGGTTTTTTATGATTTAATACAATGTTAAATAGAAAATTTATAAAACTTCAAAATCATAAATATCTTTAAATACCCTTTTAAAATCCATTCTTTAAGTGTACCTTGATGGAAAACTATTTCTAAAAATAAACCTTTTATTATTTTGAAATATAATATTTTCTATTTTTCAGTATGTTTTGAAAAAAATATGGAATTGTTTCATATTAATTTTTGAATAACTATCACAATGGGATATAAAAACCATTTTACTAGTTTTCAAAATTTTAAAAAGAATTAAATAATTTCATTATAGTGATTTTTCTTGAAAGAAAAACGTTTCTTATAAACCATTTCATTAGTTTTAGAAACCTGATAATTTCAAACATGCCCACAAAATTATTTTAAAATAATGAATTATTGGACTGAAACCTTATTATTTCTTTTTTTAATAGCCATTACTAGCATAAAGTTCCTAAAAATGATGTATTTGGGTACTCCCTTTATAGAGTAGTGGGTTTAACAATATTTTTGTGGTAGTTATTCTTTTCATTATTATTATTTAGGTTATATCAGTAGTTTTTGTTTATAAGATATATATTTCATGGAATTAAGATAGATGTTTGTGGTAGTGATGTATCATGGGATGGACATCGTGACATCTTATGGGTAGTGGGATATTTGGGGATCTATATTTGTGACCAAGTTCAATCACCATTATTATAGGATATATTGGGTGGAATTTTTTATCATAGAAGTTATGATACTATAATTCAAGGAATAAAGTGGTTATTATAATTAAATTTCATATTTATTTCTATGATTTGGTATTTACTCTCACGTCATATGAGGGATATATTTATCTTCTTAGTGGATTAGGTATATAAATTGGTTAGGATTACTTGAGATTGGGGGAGAACCATCAGTTTTCTATTGGCAACTGACCTGGGTTGAATGTTTGGGTTAGGTGTGAGTTGTGATGAGTTGTTTATAATGGGTATCATCCTTATAATCATCCATGGTAGGGGTATGTTCTTCTCCCGAGATTTTATAATAAGTTATTTTTTTCTTAAATACCTCATGGACCCTTACCCTCTATTCTTAGTGTGTTATTTCCTTTTACACTATTTTTTTCTTTCCATGTGTAGTTCCAAGAAGGACTAATCTTCCTTTCTCTCACAGTTCTTTATCGATGAGAGACTTCATTATTTAACTCTCAATCCTTTGACTATCAGGTTAGTGAAATGTTGGATGAATAATTATTTGTAGGATCAATCTCTGACATGAACTTGGGTTCTACAAACCAAATGGTGTCTTTATTTTTTATATGTCTCTTATTCCTCATGTGGGTACCTAATCCATGGATGTTTAGTAGTGAAATTTTAATTTTCATTCTATTTATTTAAATATTAGTGGTTTGGAACACCATAATGCAGAAAAAGGTTGACAATTGTCTCTTTTAGGTCAAGATCCAATTCTTGTTTTCTCTTGAGTCAGGATATTATCACCTAAATTATTCATTAAGTTATTTGAAATGTTCAAAAGGTATTCAATTTTGATCAAGAACCCATGGCATAAAGAATCCACCAACTATACCTAGGAAATATGATGATGAAATTATCATATTCTAAGTAATCTGTTATTTTAAAGAGCATGATGTCATCAAAATGGTTGTTGGATAACACATTGCATCAACTAATTAATTTTATTTATATTGGATATTTTCTATAAAGGAAATGTAATTCGGTATGTTTAGAAACTTTTGATAGTGAATAATTTTCCAACCCTCATCATCTTGTACTAAGAATCATTTTCCTCCGTAGTTTTGTGGTTAATGAACATAAATTTGGGGTCTGGGTTTTCACAAGGTACAAGATACCTCATTCAATCTAGAAGGTATGTTTATTAATTATTTAATTTTGGAGGATGTCTGTGATAAAAGATGGTGTTTAATGGAAGTATCACTTGACTATCATAGAAATTATTTAGACTCTACTTATCATGAGATTCTCTATATGTTATTAATTCGATCATCATATCATTAATGATGTTTTAGATTTTATCATGTTGGTTTTTTGAGTACTAGTATCTTTAGTTAAATATCATGTGTTTTTTGTCTTATCAAGGTTGAACACTAGTCAAATGGGTATGTTACAGAATTCAGTTCTTTGGTGGGGTTGTTCATTGGATAGAACTGTATTCTTGGTTCAATTTAGTGAATGTAATTCTCTTTTTTCATTATGGTTAGTATAAGGCCCCAGCCTTAAACCATACTTAATCTTGAGTTATTACAAGATTACACGTTGAGGATCTTTTCAGGTTTAGAGTTTTAGAGAATTAGATCATAAAACTTGCATTACATTCCACATATAAACAAAGTGGTTACATAAAGATAGTATTCTTCATTCCCATCAATGGAAACACATTTAAAATAAAACATGGATTATTTCTTGACACATCCTTGACTCTATCATCTTATCATGTACCTTTCCCTTGACCTGTGAAAAACATTTCAAAAACTTGGGATGAGCATAAAAACTCAGTATGGGTTATAAAAAAAACATGGAAAGGAAACCTGAGTTCATATATACATAAGAATGAAATCATACTTTACCCATAAAACATAGGCACTTTAACATACCTCATAAAATCATGAATAAATCATAGAAATCATAAGACATAAAGGTAACCTGAGGCATTCATAACATTCTTACGTAGGGAGTAACCCTCTTGGTTACGTTTGGAATACCCATCACAGTATATTCCCTAAAATCTCTTCGGAGAAACCTTAACGTTTCACTCCTTCGCGTTACCCAATGCATTGGAGAGCTATAACGGGCTCACCCGCCCTTAGTTTATCACGGAACCACCCGTCTTCATAATAATTCCCAAGAACCATAACATAATCATATCACATAAAACATGCATAAAGGAAACACAACATTTCCACATTTCAATCACGAGATATCAATACAACACATTGATATAATAAAAACATTATGAAAACCATTTTCAATACCAAAGTAAAACATGGTATTTATTTTTCTTTTAAAAAAAGAAGGCATGGCTTATAGAGGAAGGCGAAACTCAAATAACGGTTACGACGGCGGAGAAGTCGTTGTCGCCACATACGTACGACAAAAACATTCCCTTTTGTCGTTTATTAAACGCTTCGTATAAAAAAGATTCCTTTTGAATAAACGTAAAATTCAAAGGGGTTTATACACCGTATAAAAGAAAGTTGTGTATAAAATAAAATATGCCTCAATGAAAGGAGATTGAGATGAAGTCCCATACCTCTTATCTGACTTGACCCGACCGTTCTTTAATCTCCTGAATAATAAACTTGAGTTAATCTCCACTTACTTAAGAATCTTTTTCTAGTTCATTATTCCTTTTATACCATGTAATGAACATCATGTAATCATTTAAGTTAATAATGTTCATTTTGTCAGTATTTGGTTCTTAAGTCAAAATAGACTTCTTACACTTACATGTTGTTAATTTGGTCATAGATTCGTTATATCCAGAATGATATTAATGATTTGGATAACATATATGTCATATATATTCATCATATACATGTATTTATAATATTACATCACATTTAGAGGTAAGAAATGAAATGCACCGTTCATGGAGACGGTAATCCGTACGTACGCATGAACGCTACTTTCATTTCTATTTCATATTTTATAGAATGGAATCATAATTATATAAAGGTATATTATAATTCCAGTATAGTATCATTTATAATATCATAGTTCCATCCTTTATATGTCCCACATATGGTATTTAACGAATCAAATCACTTTGAGGGGGCGGTAGTCCGCACTTCCTAAAATGAAGATATCGTGTTTACCCATAATGGAAACCATAAAGGTATGCCCAAAATGAAAAAAACAGAATCTTAAGGAAACGATAATCATATCATATATCATATACAAAAATAGTGACATCATAATGGCCACCTTTGAAGGTGTTAAATGTGTATTGAACAATCATCGTTTCGGGAGGCAGAATTTCGCCATCCACGGAAACCATATGTTCTTTAACCATTTGATGTAGTTGTGTGAGATTGTAGCTCAAATAAATCTTATAACAACATCCTAGTATATTGAATATACTTTTTGTGTTACAAAAGGAGTAAATAAAAAGAGTTTAGGGGTTTGGAGAAGCAAAATAAAACAAATGAACATGAGAGAATGAATTACCTTAAAAAGTGTAACTCCTTTTGATTTGAGACTAAAGGCTTTTTTTGAAAGGATTCTGCCCAAAGGTAATCCTCTATGATGAGGAGAGGTATGTGGAGAGAGTAAATGGGTAGGGTTTGGCCGAGCCAAAGGCTTGAAGAGTGTGTGAAATGAGGTAGAGGTGGGGGCCTTTTATAAGAGGAGAGGAGGGGCACTTTTGGAAAGTAAAGAAATATTACTTTATTTGAAAATGTGTTTCGGTTTTAAAAGGTCCCACATTGATATAATTCGTGGATAAGGTGATAAGGCTTCGAAATACACTCATCCAATTGGTTTTGGCCATGTGTAGTTCATAGAGTTTACATTATATTTCCATTTTATTTAAATCGTCAAATAATGATGTCATCGCTGCATCATTACTATGTCATAAATAATATAATTTTTTTAATGTCTAAAAATCCTAAAACAACTACTATGATGTAGGAAATCTTTTTATATTTCCAATGAATATTTATAAACAAAATTTTGACTTGTATAACCCCACTTAAAAATTGTTTTCGTAAAACATATTATGTTTGTGTCATTTTCACTTTAACATTAAATAAAAAGTAATTTATGTCATTTCCCAACAAAAGTGGATCCATGGGGTCCCCAAGTTGACCCATGGCATGTCATGGTCGGCCATGACACAACCCATGAGGTTGGTACATGTGTCTAGGTCATTTCATTTTATTAAAGTATTATTTATACCTTAAACTACCCTAATTACCACTAATCGTGATTAAGAACTTAATAAGTTACTATTCACCAAAAAATTATTATAATCTCATTGAACCACATTTTACATACTAATGACAACCATGTATGTCGGATTTTCAAAATTCAATACGCATTAGTGGTAAACTTTCATTTAACTGAAAAATCAGTTTTCTTGATTACCACTTAGTGGTTTCACTATTCATCAAAAATTGATGTTTTTCAGAAAATTACCAAAAATTCACCCTAAGCTATATTTGATATTCCGAATTCAAAAATGAAGTCTATTTTACAAAATTCAAATCATATAAGTCACATTAATTAATTTAATAATTAATTCCCGCTGCCAGAGCAAATAGCGTGTTTTTACAAAACAATAAGTATCAAAAGATTGACACCAGTTTAAGTCTAATTTCAAAGTGAAATTGATTCCAATGACCACCATTGGATAAAATGCTAAAAATATATTCTAATTTCACCTTAAAAACAATTCAAAACATAATCTAATAATATAAATAAATTAGATTAAAAAAACAATTTTGATGTAAAATGCAGTATTTTTAAGTATTCATTAAAAAATGAACATTGTCGGAAAAATGCCAAAAATTCACACAAGGAAAATTTTGATGTCACAATCATAAAGAATAAGTTTATTTTGACAAACATAGTTTATAAAATTGTCAAAAGATAGATTCAAAAATGGTTTGCCATCAAAAGGAAGTAAACCAATCATTTAAGAATATTAGTGTATTCCATGCATAAGATTGTATTTATTTTCATTTTAAGCCGCTATAACACTATCTTAATCATTAATAGACATAGATAAAAATATATATTATTCATTACTTACTTGGGATGTTACATCCATCCCCCCTTTAGAAAATTGCGTCCCCGCAATTTATTTACTTATCGAATAAATGGGGGTACTTATCCCTCATTGCATTTTCAGATTCCCATGTTGCCTCTTCAACCATGTGGTTTTTCCACAAAACCTTTACCTGGTGAATAACCTTATTCCATAACACTTGCTCCCTATGGTCAAGAATCTGGACCGGTTGTTCCTCATAAGATAGGTTCTCTTCCAGCTGAACTACCTCTGGACTCAAAACATGAGATGGATCTGGCATATACTTTCTTAACATCGAAATGTGAAAAACATTGTGTACCTGAGATAAACCCGGAGGTAAAGCCACTCGGTATGCAACTGATCCAACTCTCTCCAGAATTTCGTATGGTCCAACAAACCTTGGACTCAACTTTCCTTTCTTACCAAATCTCATCACACTTTTCCAAGGAGAAACCTTGAGAAAAACATGATCACCTACCTCGAAAGATAGATCCTTCCTCCGGTTATCCGCATAACTCTTCTGCCTATTCTGAGCTGTTCTCATGTTTTTCTGAATCAGCTGAACTTTTTCTGCCATCTCTTCTACCAATTCTGGTCCCATCAACTTCCTTTCACCCACTTCATCCCAGAAAGCTGGAGTTCGACACCGCTTCCCATATAATGCCTGAAATGGTGCCATCTGTATACTGGAATGGAAACTGCTATTATATGAAAACTCAACCAAAGAAAGATGTTGGTCCCAACTTCCCTGATAATCCATAGAACAACCTCGTAGCATATCCTCCAATGTCTGAATTGTTCATTCTGACTGCCCATCTGATTGAGGATGAAAAGCTATACTAAAATTTAATTCAGTACCCAACGACTTCTGAAGGCCTTTCCAAAAGTTATAAGTAAACCTGGGATCACGATCCGATACAATGGAGATAGGAACTCCATGTAACCTGACTATCTCTTTATGATACAAACGGGAAAGTTGATCAAGAGAGAAAGTATCTCGTATAGCAAGGAAATGAGCAGATTTGGTCAAGCGATCAACAATAACCCAGATTGCATTATTACCTCGAGATTTCTTCGGTAATCCAACAACAAAGTCCATGGATATATTCTCCCATTTCCACTCTGGCACTGGTAAAGGCTGAAGCATCCCTTTTGGTAACTGCCTCTCTTCTTTAACCTGCTGACAAGTGAAACACTTCACAGTAAAATCAGCAATATCTCTTTTCATTCCATCCCACCAGTAATACTCCCGCAGATCTCTATACATCTTAGTACTGCCCGGATGAACTGAAAACGGAGAACTATGAGCTTCACATAACAACTCTCTCTTCGATTGTGAATCACAAGGCACACACAATCTCTTCCCAAATCTCAAAACACAATCACTATCAATGTTGAATTCAGGCAACTTACCTTTCTGAACCAGCTCTACCTTTTTCTGCAACTCACTGTCTTGCTTCTGTGCTTTCTTGATTCTATCTGATAGAGATGATCTCACTGATACCTGAAACAAAACAGAAGGACTTCCTGTACCAACAAATTCTATGCCAAAGTTCATCAAATCGTTAACTAAAGGATCACGTTCCAAAAGCAACATTGTTAATGAAGCATTACTTTTTCGACTCAAAGCATCAGCCACTTTATTTTCTTTTCCCGGATGGTAATGAATTGTACAATCATAATCCTTGATTAATTCCAGCCATCTCCTTTGTCTCATGTTTAACTCTTTCTGAGTGAATATATACTTTAAACTTTTGTGATCGGTAAATATTTCACACTTTACTCCATACAAATGATGCCTCCAAATTTTTAATGCAAAAACAACAGCAGCTAGTTCCAAATCATGTGTAGGGTAATTTACCTCATGAGTTTTCAACTGTCGTGAAGCATAAGAAATTACCTGATCATTCTGCATTAGGATGCAACCAAGTCCTTTCAATGAAGCATCACTGTATATAACAAACTCACCATTCCTGGAAGGTAGTGCCAAAACTGGAGCATTCACCAATCTTCTTTTCAATTTTTGAAAACAATCATCACATTCTTTTGTCCAGATAAACTTAACACCCTTCCGAGTTAGCTTAGTCATTGGACTAGATAACTGTAAAAAATTTCTAACAAACCTTCGGTAATAGCCCGCCAAACCAAGGAAGTTACGAATCTCGGTTACATTTGTGGGTCTAGGCCATTCTGCCACAACTTTTGTTTTTGCAGGATCAACAGTTATTCCATCTTTAGAAACAATGTGACCAAGGAAAGAAATTTGTTGCAACCAAAACTCACACTTGCTGAATTTCCCATACAGTTTATTTTCTTTTAAGGTTTTCAATATAACCCTTAAATGTTTTTCATGCTCCTCTTTACTTTTAGAAAACACCAAAATATCATCAATGAAAACCACCAAAAACTTATCCAAGAACTCATGGAAAATTCTATTCATTATGTCCATGAATACAGCAGGTGCATTGGTTAGCCCAAAAGGCATTACTACAAATTCATAATGGCCATATCTAGTACGGAACAGAGTCTTCAGAACGTCTGCTTCTTTTACTTTCAACTGATGGTACCCCGACCTCAAGTCAATCTTCGAAAAATACTGAGCTCCCTGGAGCTGATACCACTTCATTCGATGGCCCATCATCTGCTGAAGTTGTTGCAAAGGATTTCACCACCCCTTTTTTCTTGTAGTCTAACTGCTTCCCATTACTCAAGCTCTTTTTCGGACACTCATTTGCATAGTGACCCATCTCATTGCACTTATAACATCTTACCATTGGCATTTCATTTCCTGCTTGATCATCTTCCTTACAGTTACGAGCAATATGACCAGACTTACCACACCTAAAGCTCTTACCAGACATGGATAAACATTCTCCAGGATGCATTTTACCACACTTCTCACAGGATGGATATTTGGTTTTCTTACCTCCTTGATTATTTGATGAATTCTTCCCCGTTTCCTGCCAACTAGACCACTTATTCTGTTGTTTGTCATAGAACACCTGATCATCGGCAAACTCCATTTCCACCTTCTCCGCACATCGAACAAGTTTTTCATAACTTTTGAACTCACGAGAATCTAAATCCCTTCGATACTTTGGCTTTAACCCTGAGTAAAAACGGTTTATTTTACTATCAAGATATCATATGAAGTTTGGAGCATACCTTGCCAATCGAGTGAACTTTTCTTCATAAGCAGCCACTGAGTCTTAATCTTGACTCAATTCCAAGAATTTCTTTTCCATCATAAGTCGAACAGCCTTAGGAAAATACTTCTCAAGAAACATACCTTTGAATTCATCCCAGTCAAGAGCATCAATCTCATCGGTGTCCCTGATATTTTTAACCATAGACCACCACTGATCTGCTTCACCTTCAAAACGGTAAACAGCAAGACTAACCTTTTGATGTTCTGAACACCCCATGACATCAAAAATCTTCTCCAGTGCATTAATCCACCCTTCAGCTAGCACAGGGTCAGATGATCCTCTGAATGATGGGGGATGTTGCCTCATGAAATGTTCCACCACTGACATGTTCCTCTGCGGTTGATCTGGCTGATCTTGTTCATGGATACCACCACCATTTATAGCCTGAGTCAACTGTGCCGTTACTGCAACAAACTGTTCAGTTCCGATTCCAACCATCTCAGGTTGCTGATTTGGAAGGTTTTCTTCCTCCTGATGTCGTCCTAACATAGCTGCTTTGTCTCCTCTGCGGAAAACCATTCTGAAAACAGAAATATCTTAGGCGAAGCAACATGGTAATCCGTAAATGCTATATCATTTCAATCATATTATAATTTAACACTTTTCTAACTCCTAAAGTTGTCTAAACTGACCTCTGATACCAACTATAAGGCCCCAGCCTTAAACCATACTTAATCTTGAGTTATTACAAGATTACACGTTGAGGATCTTTTCAGGTTTAGAGTTTTAGAGAATTAGATCATAAAACTTGCATTACATTCCACATATAAACAAAGTGGTTACATAAAGATAGTATTCTTCATTCCCATCAATGGAAACACATTTAAAATAAAACATGGATTATTACTTGACACATCCTTGACTCTATCATCTTATCATGTACCTTTCCCTTGACCTGTGAAAAACATTTCAAAAACTTGGGATGAGCATAAAAACTCAGTATGGGTTATAAAAAAAACATGGAAAGGAAACATGAGTTCATATATACAAAAGAATGAAATCATACTTTACCCATAAAACATAGGCACTTTAACATACCTCATAAAATCATGAATAAATCATAGAAATCATAAGACATAAAGGTAACCTGAGGCATTCATAACATTATTACGTAGGGAGTAACCCTCTTGGTTACGTTTGGAATACCCATCACAGTATATTCCCAAAAATCTCTTCGGAGAAACCTTAACGTTTCACTCCTTCGCGTTACCCAATGCATTGGAGAGCTATAACGGGCTCACCCGCCCTTAGTTTATCACGGAACCACCCGTCTTCATAATAATTCCCAAGAACCATAACATAATCATATCACATAAAACATGCATAAAGGAAACATAACATTTCCACATTTCAATCACGAGATATCAATACAACACATTAATATAATAAAAACATTATGAAAACCATTTTCAATACCAAAGTAAAACATGGTATTTATTTTTCTTTTAAAAAAAGAAGTTATGGCTTGTAGAGGAAGCCGAAACTCAAATAACGGTTACGACGGCGGAGAAGTCATTGTCGCCGCATACGTACGACAAAAACATTCCCTTTTGTCATTTAGTAAACGCTTCGTATAAAAAAGATTCCTTTTGAATAAACGTAAAAGTCAAAGGGGTTTATACACCGTATAAAAGAAAGTTGTGAATAAAATAAAATATGCCTCAATGAAAGGAGATTGAGACGAAGCCCCATACCTCATATCCGACTTGACCCGACCGTTCTTTAATCTCCTGAATAATAAACTTGAGTTAATCTCCACTTGCTTAAGAATCTTTTTCAAGTTCATTATTCCTTTTATACCATGTTATGAACATCATGTAATCATTAGAGTTAATAATGTTCATTTTGTCGGTATCTGGTTCTTAAGTAAAAATAGACATCTTACACTTACATGTTGTTAATTTGGTCATAGGTTCATTATATCCAGAATGATATTAATGATTTGGATAACATATATGTCATATATATTCATCATATACATGTATTTATAATATTACATCACATTTAGAGGTAAGAAATGAAATGCACCGTTCATGGAGACGGTAAGCCGTACGTACGCATGAACGCTACTTTCATTTCTATTTCATATTTTATAGAATGGAATCATAATGATATAAAGGTATATTATAATTCCAGTATAATTTCATATATAATATCATAGTTCCATCCTTTATATGTCCCACATATGGTATTTAACGAATCAAATCACTTTGAGGGGGCGGTAGTCCGCACTTCCTAAAATGAAGATATCGTGTTTACCCATAATGGAAACCATTAAGGTATGCCCAAAATGAAAAAAACAGAAGCTTAAGGAAAACATAAACATATCATATATCATATACAAAAATAGTGACATCATAATGGCCACCTTTGAAGGTGTTATATGAGTATTGAACAATCATCGTTTCGGGAGGCAGAATTTCCCTATCCACGGAAACCGTATGTTCTTTAACCATTTGATGTAGTTGTGTGAGAGTGTAGCTCAAATAAATCTTATAAAAACATCCTAGTATATTTAATATACTGTTTTTGTTACAAAAGGAGTAAATAAAAAGAGTTTAGGGGGTTGGAGAAGCAAAATAAAACAAATGAACATGATAGAATGAATTACCTTAAAAAGTGTAACTCCTTTTGATTTGAGACTAAAGGCTTTCTTTGAAAGGATTCTGCCCAAAGGTAATCCTCTATGATGAGGATAGGGATGTGGAGAGAGTAAATGGGCAGGGGTTGGCCGAGCCAAAGGCTTGAAGAGTGTGTGCAATGAGGTAGAGGTGGGGGCCTTTTATAAGAGGAGAGGAGGGGCACTTTTGGAAAGTAAAGAAATATTACTTTATTTGAAAATGTGTTTCGGTTTTAAAAGGTCCCAAATTGATATAATTCGTGGATAAGGTGATAAGTCTTCGAAATACACTCATCCAATTGGTTTTGGCCATGTGTAGTTCATAGATTTTACATTATATTTCCATTTTATTTAAATCGTCAAATAATGATGTCATCGCTGCATCATTACTATGTCATAAATAATATAATTTATTTAATGTCTAAAAATCATAAAAAAAATACTATGATGTATGAAATCTTTTTAGCTTTCCAATGACTATTTATAAACAAAATTTGGACTTGTATAACCCCACTTAAAATTTGTTTTTGTAAAACATATTATGTTTGTGTCATTTTCACTTTAACATTAAATAAAAAGTAATTTATGTCATTTCCCAACAAAAGTGGATCCATGGGGTCCCCAAGTTGACCCATGGCATGTCATGGTCTGCCATGACGCAACCAATGAGGTTGGGACATGTGTCTAGGTCATTTCATTTTATTAAAGTATTATTTATACCTTAAACTACCCTAATTACCACTAATCGTGATTAAGAACTTAATAAGTTACTATTCACCAAAAAATTATTATAATCTCATTGAACCAAATTTTACATACTAATGACAACCATGTATGTCGGATTTTCAAAATTCAATACACATTAGTGGTAAACTTTCATTTAACTGAAAAATCAGTTTGCTTGATTACCACTTATTGGTTTCACTATTCATCAAAAATTGAAGTTTTTCAGAAAATTACCAAAAAGTCACCCTAAGCTATATTTGATATTCTGAATTCAAAAATGAAGTCTATTTTACAAAATTCAAATCATATAAGTCACATTAATTAATTTAATAATTAATTCCCGCTGCCAGAGCAAATAGCGTGTTTTTACAAAACAATAAGTATCAAAAGATTGACACCAGTTTAAGTCTAATTTCAAAGTGAAATTGATTCCAATGACCACCATTGGATAAAATGGTAAAAATATATTCTAATTTCACCTTAAATCCAATTCAAAACATAATCTAATCATATAAATAAATTATATTTAAAAGCAATTTTGATGTAAAATGCAGTATTTTTCACTATTCATTAAAAAATGAACATTGTCGGAAAAATACCAAAAATTCACACAAGGTAAATTTTGATGTCACAATCATAAAGAATAAGTTTATTTTGACAAACATAGTGTATAAAATTGTCAAAATATAGATTCAAAAATGGTTTGCCATCAAAAGTAAGTAAACCAATCTTTTAAGAATATTAGTGTATTCCATGCATAAGATTGTATTTATTTTCATTTTAAGCCGCTATAACACTATATTAATCATTAATAGACATAGATAAAAATATCTATTATTCATTACTTACTTGGGATGTTACAGTTAGAGTGTGATCCATGTTTTTTTTATAAATGGGTTTTTCTCATCCCTCTATTTATATTGGGGATAAAATTGGTTCTTTCAGTATTTCATATCATGGGCTACATTAGATAAGATTTTTCGATGATGACACTTACACTTGTCACATATGTTGTAGTAATATCACTGGGTCAATAATGATTTTTTATAATGGTATGTTTTAATATGGCCCAATGGATATATTATTGGAAAATAACCACTAATCCCAAAAAAAATTACGATTGAAAACCCCATGTATTGGAGAATATGAAACCCTCAGTTTTAGATATATACATGTTATTATAAATGTTTAAGCATCAAGTTGTATCCTTTTTGTGAGGGATGTTTTTGAGGTTTGGTGGGTGAAGGAATTGGTCATTGGTATTTCTAGGATTTACAAATAACTTCACTATTCCATGGGGAAATCTGTTGGTAATTCATGGTTATGATTATTTTGGAAGACTATGTTTGGGAATCATCTAGACTGATGGGATACCACAATAACCTAACAAATTCTATTTTACATAACATGGTGTCTTATGGCCTACCACTAACAAATTGATATACCAAAATGGAGTCATAAATTACAATGACAGGTTCAAAATGGGCTACGAAGAAACACCACACTATGGTACAAGGAATGGTGTTCCCCACTCAAAACATCTTGAGAGAAGGCACTAAACCATTGTATATGGAATCATGCTTGTCATCAGGGTTTCTAAAATAGTTTATTTCTAAACTGATCCTTTGGGGGTAGTTCACATTGAATGAAAAATGTGTGGAATCTTTTGGGTGGATTTATTTTCACATTTTTTAGTAATTTATTCAATAGAAACCCCCTAATCTGTTCTCCTTCGATTTTGGACTATTAATCAAGACACATTCAAAGGTTTCTCATGATATGTTTTCATCAAGTGATTTTCTTCCACCATATGTTTCTATGTAATTCATCAATAATATAATACATTGATATAGTTTAATTCTCCAAAATCTTGTCCTACTAGAAATATAAGGATATAATTATTGAAACTCCAATTATTTTTACAATTTGTATTTTTGGAAAAATTAATTTTTGAGACCCTATATTTTATAGATTTGAAAATAATTGTTATAGGAAACACCCATATTGTGTTTCATAAATTACTGAAATGTTTATTTTTTTAAAAATGTTTTTTATTTGAGAACTTAGAATTGATATGGGTTTGTGAGTTCCTGATGCATATTTAAAGGGACTCAGCAGTTTAGACTCAGTTATAGTGTTAATTGGACTCAATTTAATTTAGTACCATGTGACGTCTTGGGTCTAAAGAGGAAAGTATCACTAGTTTTTATGGGATGTTCAATGGTTATACTTTAAGAAGATATATATTGGGTGTGTGAGTTCCATGGGTGTGCATTCATGATAGGGGAGACCTTCATGGTGTAAGTATTTTCACAACTTATAGACCTCTATCATTCAATCCGTATTTTGTCCATTGGTTTTGATATTTCTAAATATTTTTTATGAGTTGACTTATTATAATCTTTATAGTTTTTTTTGGAATAATTTTTTAATTTTTTTACATGGTTTATAAACTCAACACCAACATAATAACATAAATGCTTATGAAGACCTTATTTATCTTGATACAGGAAATTGTAGACATTTTACTACTCAAGAAAGAGAACCTCAATGATACTGATAGGTTATTGGGGGTTAGATCAAGGATATGTATTATATTAGGGTTGGTCCTAGTACAACTACGATTCCATTGGTTTTCATAGATTACATGTTTTTGTTTCTTTTTTTGTGGTATGTTTTGTATTTTTTTCTTATTCTATTATAATTTTTTTCATGTTATGATTTTATAAGTTTTCCCAGTTCTATCATATATCATATTATGTATCATTAGTAACTTTTTGGAATTTTATTTACATAAGGAAAAATTTGTCCCGTTGATTTAATAAATCCATGGTAATTTATTTTCAACCATTAGTATACATGTTACATTACCTATGTTTATTATCACCTTCACTTATTTCAAATATAATGGGATAGAGTTGGGATGTCATACTCATTTAGAAAGAAAATTTACCAAAAAAAATTGACAATGATGTGCTAAAATAAGGGTTTTAATAACTTCAAGTAGAATGAGGGAAGTGTTAAAAAATTAATGTGTTATAAAGGTAAGAAACATGGTCATTTCAAACCCAATTTCTCATATATAGAAGAGAAATAAATCTAAAAGGAATATCTATAGGAAGATAGGTTATAAGAGGAATGATAAAAGGGTATATATTACACATAGAATTCATCAGAAGACTCTAGTGATGATTTTCATTCCAAATCAAAGACTAATTAATCTGAGAGGAAAAAAATATGTGATTCATGTCCTATGTATAAGAGGTAATATATTTTTTCCCATCAAATTTCAAATTTAAAAATTATACTTTTGATGAATAAAATTATCATTAAATTTTTCTTAATGATAAGTATGATAATCTAAAATGGATGCGTAAATATCTAAGAAACTTATGACATGATTCTAGAAGAATTATTCTATTTAAAAAATTATATAGATGAAACTAAATATAATATTACCAAATACATTTAAACATTTTATAATAATCAAAATAAAACAAAATAATTAATGGTTCATGTAGAATCCTTAAATATGTTGTTTATAATGTTTAATATTGTAGAGGGCTACTTGAAAAATATCCTTGGAAAATACACATTTAATGGAGGAAAACTGGTTATAGGATCTAAAAGATAAAACCACAAACTATATAGAAATTTTTTCAAAAGTAGTTATAATATCAACGGAATTCGTATAATCACTTGTTTAAATTATAGTGGGAATGGATTTATGCTAACAACATATATTTTAAAAATCCTATTTTCGGGGGTATAAAAAAGTCATAGATTACTTGAAATTTATCTAATTTTTTCCCCAACATGTATGTATTCTAGGAAGATATAGGGGCCAAGATCATTAATATCTTAACATTATCTTACCCGATATCATTTGTGTGAAAAAAAAATTATTGGTTTGATTTTTTTGAAGATGAAAATCAAAAAGCATAGAAATGTGAAATGTTTTGTGGACACTATTTTTTCGATATATATGAGTGGTGATTTTGTTTCACTCACTATCATATATTTATAGTGGATATATTGTATTTAATGGTAATTTTAATGGGGATATTATTCATGTCAAGTAATTTGAGGATCTTGATTCTATTATTATCTAAAATGATTTTAAAATTCAAGCGTTAAACCAAATAATTGTAAGTATCTTTTAACTCTATGATAGTGGCCATTCATTTTTTTTCTAACAACTACTGTTCTATTTTTAATAATAAACTATATAAATCTAAATCTATAAGAACTGAAAATGTTTATACATTAGATCTGAATTAATTACATAAATAAATTTTAAATTTTATAAAAACTAAAATTAATGAATCATGCATATGACAATAAATACTTGGTAATTGTAAAATTATTTCATTAATGAATATATTTAAGAAGAATTTATTTTCATCTTTTACCCTCCTGGAGTATTTTGAGAAATTATTTTGTCACACGTGAAAAATGGGAACGAAACAACAAACCGCCATTAAAATAAATATATAAGATTTATACATCTATACATTTATAACATATCCAAATAGATCTGTTTCATCCTTTTATAATTGCATTTCTTAGTGTTAATTCCTTTATTTCACTATTTATATGAATTTTCAATATTTACAAGGGATTAATTTTTAGGTCTTATAACTAAAACTCGTTTTGTATTCATTGATTTTTTGTAAGCTGGTTCTGATTGAAATGGTCTCAAAATTAATTTATTTAATAAGTTATCCAAGTGGGAATTCTAAAAATTATAAACTCATTTCAATTTTCAACCCATCAAATTAAAGATAAATTTTCTCAAATTAAAGATAAATTTTCTCCCCATAGAACAATGCTATAGACTGGCATAGTTGAAATAAGAAATATAATACTACATAAAATCGATAGAACTATGTTAAATGAATATAGTGTGCCTACACAATTTTTGGAATGAATCTTTTAACACAACATTATATATGATTAACCAAAATTTAATAATACTTATTGTGTAGAAAACACCTTATGATTTATAAAACAATAGAAAACCTAAAATTCGTTACATTAATGTATTTAGATGTAAGTTTTTTATATTGAAGGATAAGGAAATATTGTTCCGTTCAATCCAATGTTTGATGAAATATTCATTCGTTCCTATTCTACTACATATAAATGTTTTATAGTTAGAAAAAAAATTGTTGGTATTTAAATAATTTATTCATGTGATGATTGAAAATATCGATCTCTTTGATCACAATATAACTCAAATTAATAAAATGAATGATTATTTAGAAAATTTGAGACATCTTTTAGTACTAATAAGATGATGATGTGGAACATGATCAAAAACAATATAATCATGAAGAGGTTGAAATTAGTGAAGCTTAAACTGTGTTTTAGTAGCTACCTATAACCTTAAAGAACAATCCCTTAGAAACAAATTTAGGAATCCATAATGATTGAATTAGGATGTGATGTAGTGATGGATATTTTATAGAGTCTTCTATCATTTTATCCCAGTAATAATCAAAATCTATATATAAATAATTATTTAATAAATGTATGGTAGTGTAATAACCATGCATTTAATAAAGCTACAGAGCATTTGTTTATTTTTTAAACACATTAAATCAAACACTATACCATTACCTAAAAGCGTCATGGAGGTATGTTGACACTATATTCTGTCACATAATCTAATAAGTGACAAAGGGAAATTCCATTGAAAAAATTGGAGAAAACACATGAAGGAAAACATGATTTTCAAAGGATTGAAAATTGGAATTCCTTAGTAAAACTAAATATCTGTCGGTGCGCCCAGTACTTGCGCACCCAATTATAGTTCACAACCCACCTATGTGCCCCACCACCATTTCACCCAAGGTCTCTTATTTTCTTATAAATAGACCACTGGGGTCTTCATTTTGAATGACAAATTTCTCTAAAGACTAATTGTTTCTTTGGTCACCCTAATGCTTCACCCATATCATCTAAAACATTCAAGGTATTTTGTTTACCCCTAAAGAGGGGGAATTTAAGTAGGATCATAGGACTTGAGTCCTTTTAGTGTTTGAAACCCATAACATGTGTGTTCCTATAATGTTCAACCTCCTTGAATTTCAAACACATGTTCTCCATCTATTCCTCTCAAAGGAACATGAGCACCCCACATCTAGGAATACATGTGAATGCTCATGAAGTCTTGAGTCATGTCTCTCCCATGTATTAACATCCAAGTTGTTCATCACTTAAGTAAACATCAGTTCACCCAATACTACTTGTGTTCCCATTCTTCCATGCCAGTACTTAATTGGGCACCATTATTTGGTTCACCTACTACATTCAGTCTACAAGCCATCACTCCTTCTACATATCCATTAATGGAAAGGCTTCTACTTAATTGGCTCCCTTTTATAAATGTTATTTTTTTAAACCTCCACCAAGACCTCCTGACATATTAATCCTTTGGGAAAGGCACATCACTTTGTCTCCTATTTGGTTTTTATCTATGCAGTCAGTGGTTACCCACATTTGTATCACAATGGCGTAATGATTCATGGATTGTATATTGTCACATTGACCTTTCTCCCAGAAACAGTGTTGGAAAGTTCCCAGTTTGGAAGAATAGGTTTTGGGTTCTTTTCTCCCATTTTCCTCTCTAAGAATCGGAGCCTCCAGTTCCTAATTAAGAGAGTAGGGGTCACAGATTCTTTTCCACTCCAGAAAATAATATGTATTCCTCATCTCTTTGGATCCATCAGGGCTTCCATCCCGGCGAAATCCCCTAACATTTTGATGTAAACGATTGGAGTCTTGATTCTCTCTACTTCCATTACCTTCACTCTTTCCTTCCATTAGACCCTTGTCCAATGTAACGAGAATAGAGAGACGGTTTGTTGCCTCTCCCTCTTCCCCAGTCATCCCATCCTCATCCACTCTCGTCATCGTAGGTGCATCCGCTTCAACCAGCGGAGGAGGAAATGTGTGGGAGCTTTTGTTGAATCTTGCACATCCTCTTGTTTCTCACACCGATCATGACTCACATGGGCATATAGATATGTGATGATCAAAACATTTAAACAAATACCCATAGGAAATGAACTATGAGGACTCTAATTCCCACCAAAATTGGGATACATATGAATCCCTTTCAATTACAAAGCTCATTAGATATCCACTTTAGGAATCCAACCTCAATTCCCTTAATCCGAGCATTCTCCTTGGGAGTAATCCCTGAATTAATCCCCTATGTCAACAAGGAATTATTTTCAGGAAGTAATCCCAAACTCATTTATCTCAAAGGACTATACTCTCATATGAGACTCATCGAACTATGTGGGATTTGATTCCCATCCAAATGGTAAGCATAGGGAGCCACTTTGAGGTTCAACCCCAACATATCAAATCAACCCTGTTATTCTTGATCCATATTCCCAAAATGGTCCAATCCAACTTGGAATCCCACATTCATTCCAAGTTACATGGGATAAATTGACTTAAGTCCCACACTAAACCATGACTATGAACATTTATCTTATATGACATTTCCACATGACATCAAACTATATGGATAGGTCCTCATCACATGAACATAAAAGGTCTGTTGTGTCCCATTAAGAAGCACTGAACTACAAGGGTTTTGATTCCGTTCACAAGGATACATAGGTAGCCCATTTTATCGGCATGATCCCAATATCAAAACAAACCTTTGTTTCCATAGATGATAATAAATTACATTGTTTTGGATTGATTGTATTAAAAACTAGTATCCTGATAATGATGATTAAAAGAATATGTAAATATTGTATGAAATGATACCATTGAGGGATAACCTCTAATACATATGGAAGTCTCCATTAATGAAGAACAGTGAATACATATGGGTGATTCTAAAATTACAAAAATCTAAAAATTGATTGAAAAATCCAAGGGAAACCTATATTATACTTGTTGAATTAATAATGATTCATGAAAATATCTCAAATCTATAAACAGAGTCCATGAGTAGACAATACATCCACCCAAAAGGGTGGGATGATTCCAACCTCCCATCATCTCAACTAATGCATGTTTTTATGTATCATAAGTTCACACTCAACGAATTCCATCCTTTGGATAATAGGTCCCTTTTGGATAAGGATCCATTGGATGTTTTCGGTTCCATGAATAAATCAAATGGAAACATCCTAGAAGAAGTGATTCTTAACTAGAACACATGTTCAAATGAACTATGATACAAAAATAGAAGTGAATTCTTATCAATTGTTTTATTAAAAACAATAGAATCCGTCTCTTTTCCCTATTCGAAATTAGAATAAAAATGACCCAAAGGAGGTTCATAGAATTACTATCCCCTTAAGATGACTTCTGGTTGAGAATGATTTACATTTGTTAAGGAAAAGGTGTTAGACATGACATTCCATTGGAAAAATCCTAATACAACATTCCAGAATTGATAGTAGAAGATTGAATTCATGATATCATACTCAACTTATAGAAAACTCTTCATCATATGAAAACTAAAGTATTTACATATGATTCATATTGAAGTCATTTAAAGGTTATATAAGGGTTTCAATTCCAAATAGACTTGGCATCTCTCTCTGTTTCCCAAAATCCAAAGCTTGAAAAGACGCACAGAACCCTATAACGTGTAGGACTCAATGGACTAAAGAGGCTATGTATGTTAATTTCTGATACCCCACCTGGTGTTCGTAAAAGTGGATGGGGTTCACACTAAGCATTGCATTTAACTTCCCTCCAAAATCCACAATTCCTGCCAAAAGCTGTCTAAGGTAATGTTATTTTCCATGTATAGCTACAATCAACATATTTTTTGTGTAATCAAGAATACGCTCAAGAATAGTCCTCAACTAGCTATCGTTGTAGTTAGGCCTAAATAAAACAAGATGTTGAGATACTATTTCAACAATCATATAAGAGTCTTTTGCAGGAATCCCAATTAGAGTATTTCTATCTTCAGATAGAACAAATTTATGAAATAGAACCTCAGTCTTCTGAAATTGGTGATTTGAGTGGTTGTCATATAATACATCCTACCACTGTTCAGAACAAAGTCCACTAAATCAAAAGAGAAGCTACGGAAATCTCATATATAGCAGTTCAAGATCCACCCCAACCTCTAGGGCTGGGGTCTTGTTTAATTCAACCATCAAATTCAATAAAAAAATTTCTAATGATGGATGAAGAACAATAGTAATAGCTCCATCCTACAAGGCTGGGGAATTTTTTAAATCTACAATCCCCTACTCAATGGATGTCAGTTTTCTCCTGATTAGGGATGAAGACTCAATGTGAATGCACAACTAATCTATCCAATTACTACCTTTAGGTTACTTTCCGTAAAATAGTACCTAGGAAATCAACATATAGGAGAGAATAGTCTCATGGAAGATACAAAAGGAGATGATCTTGCAAAGATACCAACAAAATTCCATGAATTCAATATATGTTAGTGAATTCCATTAATACCATTACGGAAGATCCATCAAAGAATGATTCTTATTCAAGGGAATAAGAATATGAATTTATTATCCATAATATGGTACACACTAAAGAAAATGAAGGAGGTGTGCATACCAAAAATCAGTGGATTACCCAAAATCTAGTTACACCCTTAAGTAACCAACTCTCACCCCTTCGAATGTCATATAACAAAGGGAAAGGTAAAAAACAAATCCCGTCCCACATTTCCACCAGAGAAGGTTAATCTGTTTTGGTAGAAGAAATATTTTCCCAACATGAAGAGGAGTTTAAGGAGTTGATAAGAATCAATACAGAGTTACTTTGATGCATCATTTCTTCCAAACATACTCCCCAGGAAGATCCTCAATTTTTACATCTTGTAGGAATTCCTCTACAACGAGGATATCTTGTAGCAATAGATGTGGATAATGAATTCCCTCTATTGGTTACACAACCACATTAGGATCAAAAACATCCTTATAGGTATGTCCCCATGGGTTATCCAAGACAAAATCCCACAGCACCACCATCTGTGGTTTTTTTGGTCATTGCTCTTATTCAAGCTCCAACTACTATACTTGTATAGGTCCCAGCTCATCCGAATATTCCCCAAATGCTTATAAATAATATGATTGAGGATTTAAAAAATAGATTGGAAGATATATAATAATGGTATTCACCAGTATATCCAAAACAGAAGCATACCCTGAATGGGTGGATCAGATCCCTCCCCACCAAACTTTTGGATTACAACATTCCCAAACATTAATGGTTCGGGAGATATAGTGAAAAAATTAATGATATTTGTTTCACGTTGTGATACCATGATGGGGACCCCTAGATAATAGTAAGTAGAAAAACTCAAATTCTTTGTGAAATAATTACAGGGACAATCTTTTTTCTAGTATACAAGTTTTCCATCTCGATTAATTACTGGATGGCAAGATCTCCGTCAGAAATTCCATTTTCCATTCATCTCAACAATTCTGAGGACAATTGAATTTTATGTTATGAATTTCAAAAAAAAGGAATGTGTTTCTGATTTCATTTCACAATGGAAGTTATTAACCTATTTATTAAATCTGATACTCCCTTAAGAATATTTGTTGTAAATTTGTGTATAAAATCTATGTGATGAGTTATGCACACCACTGATCCCATTGAAATACACAAGAGGGTTTCGATACCTTTCATCAATCACCTATAAGGTGGAGGATTCCATTGTGGAATCAAAATAGAAATCTCCAGAATTCCATCAACTTTGGGAATGAGAATAGGGGAAGTAGAGGCTCATACAGTTACACTCAAACAAGAACATATACCTACTCCCACTTCAAAACCATTATCATATCAAATGGATCCACCTCCCGAGTTTCAGCAGCAATGACTACCTCATCAAGATGATTAAGATGATCAAAGGAAGAAATATTATTAGGATTTAAAGAACAATGTTTAATATTTTTTAGAATCAATAGGTTCTTGGTTACTTTATCTCAGCTTTGGAAAACAATTTTCTTTAGTTTTCAAAGATGAAGATACCAAAAAAATAAATAGATGAAGATCATATGAATTATTTTCACATTGAAAAAATGTTGGGGTATCCCATTCAAGAGTTTTTTGTTTTTAAAGACCCCGTGAAAAAAATAATAGACTCTAGACAAGTTAAACTGAAAAGTTCATCAGCCCATATAGCATGTGTGTAACACCCCAAGATTTCATAGTGTGTTATTTCTTCAAAATAATTCAATAAATTGCACTACACGCAACACCGAGTTCAAGCGCACCATGACTTACCAATCAAGACGTTTAAAAGAGGTTATTAATAGTATTAACTAAATTTTAAACTTTATATAATCCTTATAATTTTAGAATCCATATTATGAGAAGAAATTCATTTTCTGTATTTCACTTTTTTGCATCTTTTAATAGTGAACCCTTTTTAAATACAATATTTTAAACTTTTTGACTAAATGGGGACATAAAAAATTTAAAATAAAACATCCCAAGCTTCCACGGTACGCTTTCCTTTGAATAATACAGTAGCGTGTGTTGTACACAACTTCGAGTTTTAACACACACCACAACCGATCAAACTAGCTGTTATGAATAATAATACCTAATTTTTGAAACTCTATATATTTTATTTTTTAAAATGGACTTTATTTTTAGATTCTAAATATAGAATTTATCCTAAGGTGAAATTTTGGTTCTTTTCAGATAACTTTAATATTTTGAGGATTAGTGAAAATTACTAAATTTTAATTAAAAACAACTTTTTTAATCAAAATAATTAATAGTGATAAATTATTAATTTGAGTGGTTTTAAAGTATATTTAGAATATATTTTTACCATTTAATATAATTTTGGTCATTGGAAATAATTTTACAATTAAACCGGACATAAACAAGTGTCAATCTTTTGATAGTCATTATCTCTTAAAAACACGCTTTTTGTTTTAACAATGTGAATTAATTTTAAATTAATTTCTTCCACTTCTGTGTTTTGAATTTGGAAAAATGGATTCCATATTTGGAATCAGGATGTTCAAATTGTGTAAATAGGTAACTTTTATTTTTAGACATTTTGAATAATTACTTCGTTAAATATTTTATTTACCATGGTTAAGGGTAAATCCGGTAAATAAGGGGTAAAAATTAATATTATAATAATACGAAATTACCCTAAAACGTGTCCTAGACTTATTTGTTGATAAATTTTCGACCATAGGCATCTTTGGGTCTATTTTGGGACCCCATGGATCCACTTGTAGGTGATAGGGACACTTAATTTTAATTAAGTTAAAATGAATACAAAAATGACACAAGCATATATCTTTTAGAAAAACAATTTTTACATAGGGTTATATATATTTTATTTTAGACTATAAATATTCATTAGAAAGATAAAAAAATTTCATACATAATCATATTTTATTTATAATTTTTATAGATTACATAAGTTAATTCATTAATGACACAATGATGATGCAGTAATTACCATAATAGTGAAAATTTAAAATAATTGATATAATAAATACACAAATAAATAAAATTTGAGACTTTTAATGAATTAAAATAATTTTCCAGGATAATATGACATATTATTATTTAAGTAATTATCTTTATTCTAAGTAATAATTCTGTTATGAGTTTCACAAAAATCAACTATTGAATAGTGTCAAAATTGACATAAAATAGTTTTTAAAACAAATATTATATTATTAATTGATATTAAATTCCTTAAAATATAAGGATCAGCCAAGAGACTTATCTCATAATAGGTGTATCATTAATGTACCACTTGGGGGTATCATGGATGTATATTGTAAGTTTATTAACCATATATTATAAAAATACAAAGAGACATTGTAAAAGTGAAACTAATTAACTTGGAGTTAATACTTAAAGATAAGGTTAATATAATGACCCAAACCTGTCTAACTTCTATTGGTTGAGTGGTTTTCGACTTATCTCCACCTTAAAATTTAAATAATCAACTTTGAAGCCATTATAAACCGAATATGAATTTATTATAAATTAATATTTCTAGCTTTTCCAATGGTGCCCCTCACCCCTCTTATAAAAGGGCACTCCTCCTTATCCTTTCATCACACCTTCAAAGCCTTTTGGTTAGGCCACAATCTGCCCAAATACTCTCCCAACTTCCCTCACTACAATCTAGAGTCCTTATTTTGATCATAAATCCAACCTAAGGAGCCCTTTTGATCAAATCAAAAGGAAGAACCCGAAGAATAGGTAATGTTTTCACCACCCCTTTTCAAGTTCCTTTCTTCTTCCACTTCTTCTTTCATTTATATTACCATTCTAAAATAATAAATCCAGTATATTATATATAATGTGATGCTATTATAAATATTTTAAAACCATATTCAGTATTCTATACATCCTTTGAATAACATGTCACCATACGTGCGTACGTACCGCTTACCGTCTCCACGTCGTGGTGTAATTGTTATTCAATATATTATTATTTGGATGGGTATAATAATGATGTGTAACTCATGTAAATAATAAATATAACATGTTAATGATTCTGTATATATGATATACCATCCATTTGTATATTATTTTAATATCAAAAGAATGATATTTTCGCTCGTGCGTACGTACGGACTACCGTCTCCACGAACGCGATGAGATTCATTCTCTATTGTATCCATTAAAGTATAATTATCATTTGATGATTAAAAAAAGATGTTTAAGGACTTGATATCATTCTGGATATGAATAAGATACAACCTATCCATAACAAGCACGTCTTATGTAACAAAACATATAAAAGAGAATGAGTAAGTTTACACCTGAAACGACGATAATTCAAAGATATTATTAACAAATCAATGTTAAAAGATCATATATGATATCATATTAATATATATGATTCTTTTATAATTTAATAATAATTATTTGACCATTATACAGGAGGTTAACCTACCCCAACCAAGGAAAAGTACAAGGTAAGGGTTTATTTTGCAATCTCTCCATTATCCGAGGTTGTTTATATGTAATAATCTACTGGGATTTCTTTATCATCCACATCCATGTTTCTTCAAAATGTATTTCAAAACATTTTCATCATTTACAAGAATATGGGTTAAAGTCATTTATACACTTGTTTTACTTTTTATAACAGGTTTATAAAGGAATCTTTTCATCATTTTCCAAACAATGTGCTTTTTAACCTTTTTGACAAGATTAAGGTAAAAATGTTTTTTTAACTTATGCGGCGGGTGCGGGTATTTACCACCGTTATAAAATTGTCAAAGCTTCCCTTACATGCTTATAAGAATATTTTCAATTAAATATTTTATTTTATAATTATGTGACTTTTAAATGATTTCAAAATGAATATTTTAAGAATTTGTGAAAGGTACTCTTTATCAAGATCATAATTTTAAATGTTTTAAAGATTTATCTTTCTAAATCTTTTTAATTTATGTCCATGTTTTCAAAATTCTTTTAAGGATTTATTTATATGGACATGAAGTTTTTGAAATGATATTTCTTTTCAAAAGTTTCAAATTGGTATGGGACACTTTGATTCAAAAATCTCTTTTAAATTATTTCCTTTATAATCGTGAGACTTTTCAATGATTTAGAGAAAAGGGATATTTCTCTCAAATAGTTTTGATTTTATCTATGTTAACATCCTTTGATGGATTTTAAGCTTATTTGAAGTTGATTTATTATGATACAAAACTTTTGTATTGTATTGAAGGTTTTATGATATGTTTTACTATAGATGTGTTATTTTTATACCATTCATGGTTTATGGAGAAAGTATTGACATTTTTTATGCTAGTTTTAATACGAATGTTTATGTTATGTTTAAACCTTTTCATATGGGAATGAATTGGACTTAGTAAGTGACGGGTGGAGCCCTCTATAGCTCCTCGATGCACCGGTAGGTCTCATGAGACAAACTAGTGTCTTGGCACAAGGTCTTGACAAAATCTTATTTGTAGTCTTGGCAAGAGGCCTTGGTTGTGTGGTTATGATAGTCTGGAATTATGCATTACATCATTATGAAAGTGGTTATTGATATTGCATGTGATTATTCTATTAGTAGAATATCCATGTGAATAAGTAAATGGAATTATTTCATTTCACTTTTTCCATACTATGTTGAAGTTCAAGTTTAAAAGGCTTATATTTTAGTTATACATTGCCTTAAATGTTTATGCTTATTTTTGAAAGTTTCCGCTATATTGTTATCCTTACTAGGCATTTGAGCTCACAATTTTCTATGTTTTATTTTTCCCAGGATGTGAAGAAGTAAGTTATGAATGACCTGCAGGGATTTTATGTGGGGATATGAGTGTGGAATATGGAGACTATGTTGTTGTAGTAGTTTTTCACTTTATGATGTAATGTAAAACTTTATGAATATATCTATTGTTTACAAGGAAACTAAACCAATCGGTCTTTCGAGATTTGATCTTTCTTGTGATCATGCCAATGTTATGTAATAATGCACCGACTCTGGGTAACTGGGGTCGGTGCGTTAAAGTTGGGATTAGAGGAAGTTTAGTACAAACCTTGAAACTAGATTTAGGTAAACTCTGATTAAAGCACATAGACCTAAGATGGGCCTTGAGGATTAGTATAGAAGAAGTTCCTAGAATTTTGGTATTGTAGAGATTTTGTGAGTTTTCCGAGCAATACATCCCTGTCTGGATACGAGCCGGTAGAGGCAGCTCTGGCACAGTAGTACCTAGGGGTAAAACCTGAAAACACTGCTTTGAGCTAGACTCGAACGGGAACTGATGCACGACAACGGGCCTTGCTGCACTCTTGGTTACGACACTCCTGGGGGATATGCTTCGGACAATTCTCATTTTCTTTACAAACCATTATTAAGGGTTTATGAGTATATACATCCTAAAAGGAGACATTTTTATGATTATGGATTATATCCATAAACTATTTAATTTAGGTTATGTTTTTTATAAGTTTGGGATTAAGTATTGTTATTCATAAATTAATATAGTGTATGTCATTGTTTAGAAATGGCACCCAGTAGAACGAATGATAACTCCAGCAATGCACATAATCCAAAGAGAAAGAAGGATCATATCTTTCATGGTCTTAAGCCAGAATTTATAAGAGAAATAGTATCCCATGTATTATCATCATATGAAGAAATAATATCATGTGTTGATAAGATAAGTAAAGATTTTACTGAGTCCTATGGATTTGAAGGGAAGGAAGAGAAGAAAAGGATGGAAGAGAAAAAGATGCATAAAGGGAAGAGGGAAAAGAATAATTTTCCCATATGTGATAACTGTGGGAAGAAATACCCTGGAACTTGTATGAAAGGAATGGGTGTTTGTTATAAGTGTGGAGGAAAAGGGCACAAAGTACGTGACGACAAGGGTAAGAAAATGGTTTCAAATGTACAATGCTTCATTTGCAAGGAGTTTGGACACTACACGAACCTATGTCCCAGTCATCAAACCATGCCACAAATGATTCTATTGGATAATAATAAAGTTATGATACTACCACAGATGAAGAGGAATGATTAGAGTTCTTATGTTGGTTATGTCAATTGAGTGTTGTATCAACAATGTACTTGTTATAATAATTATGGAGTATATAAGGATTGTACTACAGTACTATTTCATTAAGGACTTGAGATTGTGTGGAACAATGAAAAGTGACTCAATAGTAGGATAAATTTTTGGAAAATATATGGTTGAGAGAATGATAAACCATAATATAGTTCTGATACCGAGGTAGTGATTTTAAAATAATACATGGTTTATTTGGATAAATTATATTGGATATTTTTTAATAGCTTGAAATTTATTAATGATTTGTATATTCCATCATTTTTGGGGTTTAAAACATTTTTGGATTGATGAAGTATATCCAGAATTCAATATGGAATAAGGGAGAATGAATGTAATCAATAAGGAATATGGTAATTCAGGATGTTTCAGTACATGATGAAGGTATTCATATGCTATTACGGGGTAAAAAGGATCTACATTATGTTTACCTTCCTTATAAATTTTGGACTGTGAGTTTGGACAGATGTATTTTGGATAGTTCTAGATTGGATTATTTTGGATTGCCATAAAAGGACAACCCGGAGGTCGGGCGTCAACCCGTTACGTCCAGCAAGGCCGCGAGACTTGAACCCACAACCGAAGGGCGACAAGGGTGTATCACCTACCACTGGCCTAAGAGATGTCCTATATTAAATAGTGTAGTTTTTTTTAAAAGATCTGGTAGATGAATTATAAATTTGTTTATTGTGGAACCCTGTATGAATAGTATAAATAGATTTTTTTTACGTCCTATTGTCTTTTAGAGTGAAATATGAGTTTGTGGTAGAAATTTATTAATTAATAAAACTCTAATTATAAATTAAGTATATCTCCTTATGATCTTATCCAATATCATAAATAAATTCCTCAACATTAATAAAGGGAACTTAGAACAAAAATTTTGTCCTAGATGGTACCTTAAATCATCACTAATTTATGGGTTTGGGATTTTTGGCCTTTTCATAGCCATGTTCTCTACCACTCTCCATCAGATAATTGACGGTTAGATTTCTCTTCCATATCCATATTTTCCTACATAGAACCCTAGTATGTGTTATTTTCGGTAATATTCATACTTTCCACTCATTATTTTAAATAGAGGCATCATTAATTCATTTTTCGATGTGGGATTTCAACTAAGATATTTTGAAACGTCAAAAATGTGTTATCATAATACCTTATGTTTTGTTGAATCGATGGTATTTTAAATCATCATAAATTGATGAATTTAAGGACCTCAATTTTAAAATTGTTTTTGATTGATGACCTCAATCACTACCTATAAATATTTACGTTTTTCCTCTAATTATATGTCTCTAATTTCCACCAATGTTCTCTTAATCGAGATCATAATTTGGTGGTGACCCTTTCATTTCTCTTTCCCTCATTTTAAGGCTAAATTTTAGTAACCCAATTTCCGATGTGGGTTTTCCCACAAAGATATTTTTTATTTTAAACATTTTATTTTCGAAAACAATTTCAAATTGCGAGGACGCAATTTATTGAAGAAGGGGAGAATGTAACACCCCAAGATTTCATAGTGTGTTATTTCTTCAAAATAATTCAACAACTTGCACTACATGCAACATCAAGTTCAAGCGAACCATGAATTACCAAACAAGACGTTTAGAAGAGGTTATGAATAGTATTAACTAAATTTTAAACTTTATATAATCCTTATAATTTTAGAATCCATATTATGAGAACAAATTCATTTTCAGTATTGCAGTTTTTTCAACTTTTAATAGTGAACCCTTTTTAAATACAATATTTTAAACTTTTTTACTAAATGGGGACATCAAAAATTTAAAATAAAACATCCCAAGCTTCCACGTTACACTTTCCTTTGAATAATACAGAAGCGTGTGTTGTACGTAACTTCGAGTTTTAACACACACCACAACCGATCAAACTAGCCGTTATGAATAGTAATACCTACTTTTTGAAACTATATATATTTTATTTTTTAAAATTCACTTCATTTTTGGATTCATAATATCGAATTTATCCTAAGGTGAACTTTTGGTACTTTTCGGATAACATTAATATTTTGATGAATAGTGAAAATTACTAAATTTTAATTAAAAACAACATTTCTAATAAAAATAATTAATAGTGATAAATTATGAATTTGAGTGGTTATAAAGTATATTTAGAATATATTTTTACCATTAAATATAATTTTGGTCATTGGACATAATTTTACAATTAAACCGGCCATATACAAGTGTCAATCTTTTGATAGTTATTATCTCTTAAAAACGCGCTTTTTGTTTCGACAACGGAAATTAATTTTAAATTAATTTCTTCCACTTCTGTGTTTTAAATTTGGAAAAATGGATTCCATATTCGGAATCAGGACGTTCAAATTGTGTAAATAGGTAACTTTTATTTTTAGAAATTTTGAATAATTAATTCGGTAAATATTTTATTTACCATGGTTAAGGGTAAATCCGGTAAATAAGGGTTAAAAAATAATATTATAATAATACTAAATTACCCTTAAACGTTTCCTAGACTTATTGGTTGATACATGTTCGACCATAGTCATCTTTTGGTCGTTTTTGGATCCCCATGAAGCCACTTGTAGGTGATAGGGACACTTAATTTTAATTAAGTTAAAATGAATACAAAAATGACACAAGCATATATCCTTTAGAAAAACAATTTTTACATAGGGTTATATATTTTGGATTTTCGACTATTAATATTCCTTAGAAAGATAAAAATATTTCATACATAATTATATTTTATTTATAATTTTTAGAGATTACATAAGTTAATTTATTTATGACACAATGATGATGCAGTAATTACCATAATAGTGAAAATTTAAAATAATTGATATTATAAATACCCAAATAAATAAACTTTGAGACTTTTAATGAATTAAAATAATTTTCTAGGATAATATTAAATATTATTATTTATTTAATTAACTTTTTTTGAAGTAATAATTCTGTTAAGAGTTTCAAAAAAATCAACTATTGAATAGTGTCCAAATTGACCTAAAAGAGTTTTTAAAACAACTATTATATTATTAATTGATATTAAATTCCTAAAAATCTAAGGTTCGGCCAAGAGACTTATCTCATAATAGGTGTATCATTAATGGAACACTTGGGGGTCTCTTGGATGTATATGGTATGTTTATTAACCATATAATATAAAAATACACGGAGACATTGTAAAAGTGAAACTAATTAACTTAGAGTTAATACTTAAAGATAAGGTTAATATAATGACCCAAACCTGTCTAAATTCTATAGGTTGAGTGGTCTTCAACCTATACCCACCTTAAAATTTAAATAATAAACTTTGGAGCCATTATAAACCGAATATGAATTTATGATAAATTAATATTTCTATCTTTTCCAATGGTGCCCCTCACCCCTCTTATAAAAGGGAACTCCTCCTTCTCATTTCTTCACACCTTCAAAGCCTTTTGGTTCGGCCAAACTCTGACCAAATACTCTCCCAACTTCCCTCACTACAACCTAGAGGCCTTAGTTTGATCCGAAAGCCAACCTATGGAGCTCTTTTGATCAAATCAAAAGGAAGAACCCGAAGAAGAGTTAATGTTTTCACCACCCCTTTTCAAGTTCCTTTCTTCTTCCACTTCTTCTTTATTTGTTATTACCATTCTAAAATAATAACTCCAGTATCTTATATATACTGTGATTCTATTATAAATATGGTACAACCATATTCAGTATTCTATACATCCTTTGAATAACATGTCACCATACGTGCGTACGTACCGCTTACCGTCTCCACGTCGTGGTGTAATTGTTATTCAATATATTATTATTTGGATGGGTATAATAATGATGTGTAACTCATGTAAATAATAAATATAACATGTTAATGATTCTTTATATATGATATACCATCCATTTATATATTATTTTAATATCAAAATAATGATATTGTCGCTCATGCGTATGTACGGACTACCGTATCCACGAACGCGATGAGATTCATTCTCCATCGTATCCATTAAAGTATAATTATCATTTGATGATTTAAAAATGATGTTTAAGGACTTGATATCATTCTGGATATGAATAAGATACAACCTATCCATAACAATCACGGCTTATGTAAAAAAACATATAAAAGATAACGAGTAAGTTAACACCCAAAATGACGATAATTGAAAGATATTATTAACAAATAAATGTTAAAAGATCATATATGATATCATATTAATATATATGATTATTTTATAATTTAATAAAAATTATTTCACCATTATACAGGAGGTTAACCTACTCCATCCAAGGAAAAGTACAAGGTAAGGGTTTATTTCGCAATCTCTCCATTATCCGAGATTGTTTATATGTAATAATCTACTGAGATTTCTTTATCATCCACATCCATGTTTCTTCAAAATGTATTTCAAAAAAATTTCACCATTTACAAGAATATGGGTTAAAGTCATTTATACACTTGTTTTACTTTTTATAAGAGGTTTATAAAGGAATCTTTCCGTCGTTTTCCAAATAATGTTCTTTTTAACCTTTTTGACAAGATTAAGGTAAGAATGTTTTTTTTAACTTATGCGGCGGGTGCGGCTATTTACCACCATTATAAAATTGTCAAAGCTTCCCTTACAAGCTTATAAGAATATTTTCAAATTAAATGTTTTATTTTATAATTATGTGACTTTTAAATGATTTCAAAATGAATATTTTAAGAATTTTTGAAAGGTACTTTTTATCAAGATCATACTTTTAAATGTTTTGAAGATTTATCTTTCTAAATATTTTTAATTTATGTCCAAGTTTTGAAAATGATTTTAAGGATTTATTTATATAGACATGAAGTTTTTGAAATGATATTTCTTTTAAAAAGTTTCAATGTGGTTTGGGACACTTTGATTCAAAAATGTCTTTTAAATTATTTCCTTTATAAATGTGAGACTTTTCAATGATTTCGAGAAAAGGAATATTTCTCTCAAATATTTTTGATTTCACCTATGTCAACATCCTTTGATGGATTTTAATCTTATTTGAAGTTGATTTATTATGATACAAAACTTTTGTATTGTATTGAAGGTTTTATGATATGTTTTACTGTGGATGTGTAATTTTTATACCATTCATGGTTTATGAAGAAAGTATTGAAATTTTGTATGCTAGTTTTAATAAAAATGCTTCTGTTATGTTTAAACCTTTTCATATGGGAATGCATTGGACTTAGTAAGTGACGGGTGGAGCCCGCTATAGATCCTCAATGCATCGGTAGGTCTCATGAGACAAACTAGTGTCTTGGCACAAGGCCTTGACAAAATCTTATTTGTAGTCTTGGCACGAGGGCTTGGCTATGTGGTTATGATAGTTTTGCATTATGCATTCCATCATTATGAAAGTGGTTATTGATATTGCATGTGATTATTCGATTAGTAGAATATCCATGTGAATATGTAAATGGAAGTATTTCATTTCACTTTTTCCATAATATGTTGAAGTTCAAGTTTAAAAAGCTTATGTTTTAGTTATACATTGCCTTAAATGTTTATGCTTATTTTTGAAAGTTTCCGCTATACGGTTATCCTTACTAGTCATTTGAGCTCACCCCTTTTCTATGTTTTATTTTTCCCAGGATATGAAGAAGTAAGTTATTAATGACCTATAGGGATTTTATGTGGGGATATGAGTGTGGAATATGGAGACTATGTTGTTGTAGTAGTTTTTCACTTTATGATGTAATGTAAAACTTTATGAATATATCTATTGTTTCCAAGGCTACTAAACCAACCGGTTTTTTGAGATTTGATCTTTCTTGTGATCATGCCAATGTTATGTAATAATGCACCGACTCTAGGTAACTGGGGTCGGGCCGTTACAGTTGGTATCAGAGGAAGTTTAGCACAAACCTTGTAAACTAGATTTAGGTAAACTCTGATTAAAGCACATAGACCTAAGATGGGCCTTGAGGATTAGTATAGAATAACTTCCTAGAATTTTGGTATTGTAGAGATTTTGTGAGTTTTCCGAGAAATACATCCATGTCTGGATATGAGCATGTAGAGGCGGCTCTGGTACAGATGTACCTAGGGGTAAAACTTGAAAACACCGCTTTGAGCTAGACTCGAATGGGAACTGATGCACGACAATGGGCCTTGCTGCACTCTTGGTTACGACACTCCCATGGGATATGCTTAGGATAATTCTCATTTTCTTTACATACCATTATTAAGGGTTTATGAGTATATACTTCCTAAAAGGAGACATTTTTATGATTATGGATTATATCCATAAACTATTTAATTTATGTTATGTGTTTTATAAGTTTGGGATTAGGTATTGTTATTCATAAAATAATCTAGTGTATTCCATTGTTTAGAAATGGCGCCCAGTAGAAGGAATGATAACTCCAGCAATGCACATAATCCAAAGAGAAAGAAGGATCATATCTTTCATGGTCTTAAGCCAGAATTTATAAGAGAAATAGTCTCCCATGTATTATCATCATATGATGAAATAATATCATGTGTTGATAAGATAAGTAAAGATTTTACTGAGTCCTGTGGCTTTGAAGGCAAGAAAGAGAAGAAAAAGATGGAAGACAAAAAGATGGATAAAGGGAAGAGGGAAGACAAGAATTTTCCCATATGTGATAACTGTGGGAAGAAATACCCTGGAACTTGTCTGAATGGAATGGGAGTTTTTTATAAGTGTGGAGGAAAAGGGCACAAAGTATGTGACTACAAGGGTAAGAAAATGGTTTCAAATGTACAATGCTTCATTTGCAAGGAGTTTGGACACTACACGAACCTATGTCCCAGTCATCAAACCATGCCGCAAATGATGCTATTGGATAATAATCAAGTTATGATACTACCACAGATGAAGAGGAATTATTAGAGTTCTTATGTTGATTATGTAAATTGAGTGTTGTATCAACAATGTACTTGTTATAATAATTATGGAGTATATAAGGATTGTACTGCAGTACTATTTCATTAAGGACTTGAGATTGTGTGGAAAAAAGAAAAGTGACTCAATAGTAGGATAGATATTTGGAAAATATATGGTTGAGAGAATGATAAACCATAATATTGTTCTGATACCGAGGTAGTGATTTTTGAATAATACCTGATTTATTTGGATAAATTATATTGGATATTCTTGACTACCTTGAAATTGATTAACGATTTGTATAGTCCATCATTGTTGGGGTTTAAAACATTTTTGGATTGATGTAGTATATCTAGAATTCAATATGGAATAAGGGAGCATTAATGTAATCAATAAGGAATATGGTAATTCAAGATGCTTCAGTACATGATGAAGGTATTCATATGATATTACGGGGTAAAAATGATCTATATTATGTTTACCTTCCTTATAAATTTGGACTATGAGTTTGGACAGATGTATTTTGGATAGTTCTAGATTGGATTATTTTGGATTTCCATAAAAGGACAACCCGGAGGTCGGGCGGCAACCCGTCACGTCTGGCAAGGCTGCGAGACTTGAACCCGCAACTGAAGGGCGACAAGGGTGTATCAACTACCACTGGCCCATGAGATGTCCTGGATTAAATAGTGAATTTTTTTTAAAAGATCTGGTAGATGAATTATAAATTCGTTTATTTTGGAACCCTGTATGAATAGTATAAAAAGAATTTTTTTTACGTTCTATTATATTATAGAGTGAAAGATGAGTTTGTGGTAGAAATTTATTATTGAATAAAACACTAATTATAAAGTAAGTATATCTCCTTATGATCTTAGCCAATATCATAAATAAATTCCTCAACATTAATAAAGGGAACATAGAACAAAAATGTTGTCCTAGATGGTACCTTAAATCATCACTAATTTATGGCTTTGGGATTGTTGGCCATTTCATAGCCATATTCTCTACCACTCTTCATCAGATAATTGATGGTTAGATTTCTCTTCCATATCCATATTTTCCTACATAGAACCCTAGTATGTGTTATTTTCAGTAATCTTCATACTTTCCGCTCTTTATTTTAAATAGAGGCCTCATTAATTCATTTTTCGATGTGGGATTTCAACTAAGATATTTTGAAATGTCAAAAATGTGTTATCATAATACCTTATGTTTTGTTTAATCGATGGTATTTTAAATCATCATAGATTGATGAATTTAAGGAACTCAATTTTAAAATTGTTTATGATTGATGACCTCAATCACTACCTATAAATATTTACGTTTTTCCTCCAATTATATGTCTCTAATTTCCACCAATGTTCTCCTAATCGAGATCATAATTTGGTGGTGACCCTTTCATTTCTCTTTTCCTCATTTTAAGGCTAAATTTTAGTAACCCAATTTCCGATGTGGGTTTTCCCACAAAGATATTTTTTATTTTCAACCTTTTATTTTCAAAGAACAATTTCAAATTGCGAGGACGCAATTTATTGAAGGAGGGGAGAATGTAACACCCCAAGATTTCATAGTGTGTTATTACTTAAAAATAATTCATTAACTTGCACTACACGCAACACAGAGTTCAAGCGCACCATGACATACCAAACAAGAAGTTTAAAAGAGGTTATGAATAGTATTAACTAAATTTTAAACATTATATAATCCTTATAATTTTAGAATCCATATTATGAGAACAAATTCATTTTCATTATTGCACTTTTTTCAACTTTTAATAGTGAACCCTTTTTAAATACAATATTTTAAACTTTTTGACTAAATGGGGACATCAAAAATTTAAAATAAAACATCCCAAGCTTCCATGTTATGCTTTCCTTTGAATAATACAGTAGTGTGTGTTGTAGGCAACTTCGAGTTTTAACACACACCACAACCGATCAAACTTGCCGTTAAGAATAGTAATACCTACATTTTGAAACTATATATATTTTATTTTTTAAAATGGAATTCTTTTTTGGATTCATAATATCGAATTTATCCTAAGGTTACATTTTGGTACTTTTCGGATAACTTTAATATTTTGATGAATACTGAAAATTACTAAATTTTAATTAAAAACAACTTTTTTAATCAAAATAATTAATAGTGATAAATTATGAATTGGAGTTGTTTTAAAGTATATTTAGAATATAGTTTTATCATTTAATATAATATTGGTCATTGGACATAATTCTACAATTAAACCGGACATAAACAAGTGTCAATCTTTTGATAGTTATTATCTCTTAAAAACCTGCTTTTTGTTTTAACAACGGGAATTAATTTTAAATTAATTTCTTCCACTTATGTGTTTTGAATTTGGAAAAATGGATTCCATATTCGGAATCTGGACGTTCAAATTGTGTAAATTGGTAACTTTTATTTTTAGACATTTTGATAATTACTTCGGTAAATATTTTATTTACCATGGTTAAAGGTAAATCCGGTAAATAAGGGTTAAAAAATAATATTATAATAATACTAAATTACCCTAAAATGTGTCCTAGCCTTATTTGTTGATAATGTTTGACCATAGGCATCTTTGGGTCGATTTTGGGACCCCATGGAGCCACTTGTAGGTGATAGGGACACTTAATTTTAATTAAGTTAAAATGAATACAAAAATGACACAAGCATATATCTTTTAAAAAAACAATTTTTACATAGGGTTATATATGTTGGATTTTCGACTATAAATATTAATTATAAATATAAAAAGATTACATACATAATGATATTTTATTTTTAATTTTTAGAGATTACATAAGTTAATTTATTTATGACACAATGATGATGCGGTAATTACCATAATAGTGAAAATTTAAACTAATTGATATTATAAATACCCAAATAAATAAAATGTGAGACTTTTAATGAATTAAAATAATTTTCTAGGATACTATGACATATTAATATTTATTTAATTAACTTTTTTCTAAGTAATAATTCTGTTATGAGTTTCAAAAAAATCAACTTTTGAATAGTGTCAAAATTGACATAAAAGAGTTTTTAAAACAAATATTATATTATTAATTGATATTAAATTCCTAAAAATCTAAGGCTCATCCAAGAGACATATCTCATAATACGTGTATCATTAATGGACTACTTGGGGGTCTCTTGGATGTATATGGTAAGTTTATTAACCATATAATATAAAAATACAAAGAGACATTGTAAAAGTGAAACTAATTAACTTAGAGTTAATACTTAAAGATAAGGTTAATATAATGACCCAAACCTGTCTAAATTCTATTGGTTGAGTGGTTTTCGACCTATCCCCACCTTAAATTTAAAATAATAAACTTTGGAGAAATTATAAACCGAATATGAATTTATTATAAATTAATATTTCTAGCTTTTCCAAAGGTTCCCCTCACCCCTCTTATAAAAGGGCACTCCTCTTTCTCATTTATTCACACCTTCAAAGCCTTTTGGTTCGGCCAAACTCTGCCCAAATACTCTCCCAACTTCCCTCACTACATCCTAGAGGCCTTATTTTGATCATAAAGCCAACCTAAGGAGCCCTTTTGATCAAATCAAAAGGAAGAACCCGAAGAAGAGGTAATGTTTTCACCACCCCTTTTCAAGTTCCTTTCTTCTTCCACTTCTTCTTTCATTGTTATTACCATTATAAAATAATAACTCCAGTATCATATATATAATATGATTCTATTATAAATATGGTACAACCACATTCAGTATTCTATCCATCCTTTGAATAACATGTCACCATACGTGTGTACGTACGGCTTACCGTCTCCACGGCGTGGTGTAATTGTTATTCAATATATTATTATTTGGATGGGTATAATAATGATGTGTAACTCATGTAAATAATAAATATAACATGTTAATGATTCTGTATATATGATATAACATCCATTTATATATTATTTTAATATCAAAAGAATGATATTGTCGCTCGTGCGTACGTATGGACTACCGTCTCCACGAACGCGATGAGATTCATTCTCCATCGTATCCATTAAAGTATAATTATCATTTGATTAATTAAAAATGATGTTTAAGGACTTGATATCATTCTAGATATGAATAAGATACAACCTATCCATAACAATCATAGCTTATGTAACAAAACATATATAAGAGAACGAGTAAGTTAACACCCGAAACGATGATAATTGAAAGATATTATTAACAAATCAATGTTAAAAGATCATATATGATATCATATTAATATATATGATTCTTGTATAATTTAATAACAATTATTTCACCATTATACAGGTGGTTAAACTAACCCAACCATGGAAAAGTACAAGGTAAGGGTTTATTTTTCAATCTCTACATTATCCGAGGTTGTTTATATGTAATAATCTACTGGGATTTCTTCATCATCCACATCCATGTTTCTTCAAAATGTATTTCAAAACATTTTCAACATTTACAAGAATATTGGTTAAATTAATTTGTACACTTGTTTTAATTTTTATAAGAGGTTTATAAAGGAATCTTTCCGTCGTTTTCCAAACAATGTACTTTTTAACCTTTTTGACAAGATTAAGGTAAGAATGTTTTTTTAACTTATGTGGCGGGTGCGGCTATTTACCACCGTTATAAAATTGTCAAAGATTACCTTACAAGATTATAAGAATATTTTCAAAGTAAATGTTTTATTTTATAATTATGTGACTTTTAAATGATTTCAAAATGAATATTTTATGAATTTGTGAAAGGTACTCTTTATCAAGATCATAATTTTAAATGTTTTAAAGATTTATCTTTCTAAATCTTTTTAATTTATGTCCATGTTTTCAAAATGATTTTAAGGATTTATTTACATGGACATGGATTTTTTGAAATGATATTTCTTTTCAAAAGTTTCAAAGTGGTATGGGACACTTTGATTCAAAAATCTCTTTTAAATTATTTCCTTTATAAATGTGAGACTTTTCAATGATTTCGAGAAAAGGGATATTTCTCTCAAATAGTTTTCATTTCATCTATGTCAACATCCTTTGATGGATTTTAAGCTTATTTGAAGTTGATTTATTATGATACAAAACATTGGTATTGTATTGAAGGTTTTATGATATGTTTTACTGTGGATGTGTTATTTTTATACCATTCATGGTTTATGAAGAAAGTATTGCAATTTTGTATGCTAGTTTTAATACGAATGTTTATGTTATGTTTAAACCTTTTCATATGGGAATGAATTGTACTTAGTAAGTGACGGGTGGAGCCCGCTATAGCTCCTCGATGCATCGGTAGGTCTCATGAGACAAACTAGTGTCTTGTCACAAGGCTTTGACAAAATCTTATTTGTAGTCTTGGCACGAGGCCTTGGCTATGTGGTTATGATAGTCTAGAATTATGCATTCTATCATTATGAAAGTGGTTATTGATATTGCATGTGATTATTCGATTAGTAGAATATCCATGTGAATATGTAAATGGAATTATTTAATTTCACTTTTTCCATACTATGTTGAAGTTCATGTTTAAAAAGCTTCAGTTTTAGTTATACATTGGCTTAAATGTTTATGCTTATTTTTGAAAGTTTCCGATATATTTTTATCCTTACTAGGAATTTGAGCTCACCATTTTTCTATATTTTAATTTTCCCAGAATGTGAAAAAATAAGTTATGAATGACCTGCAGGGATTTTATGTTGGGATATGAGTGTGGAATATGGAGACTATGTTGTTGTAGTTGTTTTTCACTTTATGATGTAATGTAAAACTTTATGAATATATCTATTGTTTCCAAGGATACTAAATCAATCGGTCTTTCGAGATTTGATCTTTCTTGTGATCATGCCAATGTTATGTAATAATACACCAACTATGGGTAACTGGGGTCGGGGCGGTACAGTTGGTATCAGAGGAAGTTTATTACAAACATTGGAAACTAGATTTAGGTAAACTCTGATTAAAGCACATAGACCTAAGATGGGCCTTGAGGTTTAGTATAGAAGAACTTCCTAGAATTTTGGTATTGTAGAGATTTTGTGAGTTTTCTGAGCAATACATCCATGTATGGATACGAGCAGGTAGAGGCGGCTCTGGAACAGATGTACCTAGGGGTAAAACCCGAAAACACCACTTTAAGCTAGACTCGAACGGGAACTGATGCACGACAATGGGCCTTGCTGCACTCTTGGTTACGACACTCCCGGGGGATATGCTTAGGATAATTCTCATTTTCTTTACAAACCATTATTAAGGGTTTTATGAGAATATACTTCCTTAAAGGAGACATTTTTATGATTATGGATTATATCCATAAACTATTTAATTTATGTTATGTGTTTTATAAGTTTGGGATTAGGTATTGTTATTCATAAACTAATATAGTGTTTTTCATTATTTAAAAATGGCGCCCAGTAGAAGGAATGATAACTCCAGCAATGCACATAATCTAAAGAGAAAGAAGGATCATATCTTTCATGGTCTTAAACCAGAATTTATAAGAGAAATAGTCTCCCATGTATTATCATCATATGAAGAAATAATATCATGTTTTGATAAGATAAGTAAAGATTTTACTGAGTCCTATGTCTTTGAAGGGAAGCAAGAGAAGAAAAAGATGGAAGAGAAAAAGATGGATAAAGGGAAGAGGGAAAAGAAGAAGTTTCCCATATGTGATTACTGTGGGAAGAAATACCCTGGAACTTGTCTAAAAGGAATGGGAGTTTGTTATAAGTGTGGAGGAAAAGGGCACAAAGTACGTGAATAAAAGGGTAAGAAAATGGTTTCAAATGTAAAATGCTTCATTTGCAAGGAGTTTGGACACTACGCGAACCTATGTCCCAGTCATCAAACCATGCCACAAATGATGCTATTGGATAATAATCAAGTTATGATACTACCACAAATGAAGAGGAATGATTAGAGTTCTTATGTTGATTATGTCAATTGAGTGTTGTATCAACAATGTACTTGTTATAATAATTATGTAGTATATAAGGATTGTACTGCAGTACTATTTCATTAAGGAATTGAGATAGTGTGGAACAAAGAAAAGTGACCCAATAGTAGGATAAATTTTTGGAAAATATATGGTTGAGAGAATGATAATCCATAATATAGTTCTGATACCGAGGTAGTGATTTTGGAATAATACATGATTTATTTGGATAAATTATATTGGATATTCTTGACTACCTTGAAATTGATTAATGATTTGTATATTCCATCATTGTTGGGGTTTAAAACATTTTTGGATTGATGAAGTATATCTAAATTCAGTATGGAATAAGGGAGCATGAATGTAATCAATAAGGAATATGGTAATTCAGGATGTTTCAGTACATGATGAAGGTATTCATATGCTATTACGGGGTAAAAAGGATCTACATTATGTTTACCTTCCTTATAAATTTTGGACTGTGAGTTTGGACAGATGTATTTTGGATAGTTCTAGATTGGATTATTTTGGATTTCCATAAAATGACAACCCGGAGGTCGGGCGGCAACCCGTCACGTTCGGCAAGGCCGCGAGACTTAAACCCACAACCGAAGGGCGACAAGGGTGTATCACCTACCACTGGACCACGAGATGTCCTGGATTAAATAGTGTAGTTTTTTTTAAAAGATCTGGTAGATGAATTATAAATTCGTTTATTTTGGAACCCTGTATGAATAGTATAAATAGAATTTTTTTTACGTTCTATTATCTTTTAGAGTGAAATATGAGTTTGTGTTAGAAATTTATTAATGAATAAAACTCTAATTATAAAGTAAATATATCTCATTATGATCTCAGCCAATATCATAAATAAATTCCTTAACATTAATAAAGGGAACTTAGAACAAAAATGTTGTCCTAGATGGTACCTTAAATCATCACTAATTTATGGGTTTGGGATTTTTGGCCTTTTCATAGCCATCTTCTCTACCACTCTCCATCAGATAATTGATGGTTAGATTTCTCTTCCATATCCATATTTTCCTACATAGAACCCTAGTATGTGTTATTTTCGGTAATTTTCATACATTCCACTCTTTATTTTAAATAGAGGCCTCATTAATTCATTTTTCGATGTGGGATTTCAACTAAGATATTTTGAAACGTCAAAAATGTGTTATCATAATACCTTATGTTTTGTTGAATCGATGGTATTTTAAATCATCATAGATTGATGAATTTAAGGACCTCAATTTTAAAATTGTTTATGATTGATGACCTCAATCACTACCTATAAATATTTACGTTTTTCCTCCAATTATATGTCTCTAATTGCCACCAATGTTCTCCTAATCGAGATCATAATTTGGTGTTGACCCTTTCATTTCTCTTTTCCTCATTTTAAGGCTAAATTTTTGTAACCCAATTTCGGATGTCGGTTTTCCCACAAAGATATTTTTTATTTTCAACCTTTTATTTTCGAAGAACAATTTAAAATTGTGAGGACGCAATTTATTGAAGGAGGGGAGAATGTAACACCCCAAGATTTCATATTGTGTTATTTCTTCAAAATAATTCAATAACTTGCACTACACGCAACACCGAGTTCAAGCGCACCATGACTTACCAAACAAGACGTTTAAAAGAGTTTATGAATAGTATTAACTATATTTTAAACTTTATATAATCCTTATAATTTTAGAATCCATATTATAAGAAGAAATTCATTTTCAGTATTGCACTTTTTTAAACTTTTAATAGTGAACCCTTTTTAAATACAATATTTTAAACTTTTTGACTAAATGGGGACATAAAAAATTTAAAATAAAACATCCCAAGCTTCCACGGTATGCTTTCCTTTGAATAATACAGTAGCGTGTGTTGTACGCAACTTCGAGTATTAACACACACCACAACTGATCAAACTAGCCGTTATGAATAGTAATACCTACTTTTTGAAACTATATATATTTTATTTTTTAAAATGGGCTTCATTTTTGGATTCGTAATATCGAATTTATCCTAAGGTGAAATGTTGGTACTTTTCGGATAACTTTATTATTTTGATGAATAGTGAAAATTACTAAATTTTAATTAAAAACAACTTTTTTAATCAAAATAATTAATAGTGATAAATTATGAATTTTAGTGGTTTTAAAGTATATTTAGAATAGATTTTTACCATTTAATATAATTTTGGTCATTGGACATAATTTTACAATTAAACCGGACATAAACAAGTGTGAATCTTTTGATAGTTATTATCTCTTAAAAACGTGCTTTTTGTTTTAACAACGGGAATTAATTTTAAATTAATTTCTTCCACTTATGTGTTTTGAATTTGGAAAAATGTATTCCATATTCGGAATCAGGACGTTCAAATTGTGTAAATAGGTAACTTTTATTTTTATACATTTTGAATAATTACTTCGGTAAATATTTTATTTACCATGGTTAAGGGTAAATTCGGTAAATAATGGCTAACAAATAATATTATAATAATAATAAATTACACTAAAACGTGTCCTAGCCTTATTTGTTGATACATTTTTGACCATAGGCATCTTTGGGTCGATTTTGGGACCCCATGGAGCCACTTGTAGGTGATAGGGACACTTAATTTTAATTAAGTTAAAATGAATACAAAAATGACACAAGCATATATCTTTTAAAAAAACAATTTTTACATAGGGTTATATACGTTGGATTTTTGACTATAAATATTCATTAGAAAGATAAACAGATTTCATACATAATGATATTTTATTTATAATTTTTAGAGATTACATAAGTTAATTTGTTTATGACACAATGATGATGCGGTAATTACCATAATAGTGAAAATTTAAAATAATTGATATTAAAAATACCCAAATAAATAAAATTTGAGACTTTAAATGAATTAAAATAATTTTCTAGGATAGTATGACATATTAGTATTTATTTAATTAACTTTTTTTGAAGTAATAATTCTGTTATGAGTTTCAAAAAAATCAACTATTGAATAGTGTCAAAATTGACATAAAAGATTTTTTAAAACAAATATTATATTATTAATTGATATTAAATTACTAAAAATCTACGGTTCGGCCAGGAGACATATCTCATAATAGTTGTATCACTAATGGACCACTTGGGGGTCTCTTGGATGTATATGGTATATTTATTAACCATATAATATAAAAATACAAAGATACATTGTAAAAGTGAAACTAATTAACTTAGAGTTAATACTTAAAGATAAGGTTAATATAATGACCCAAACCTGTCTAAATTCTACTGGTTGAGTGTTTTTCGACCTATCCCCACCTTAAAATTTAAATAATCAACATTGGAGCCATTAGAATCCGAATATGAATTTATTATAAATTAATACTTCTAGATTTTCCAAAGGTGCCCCTCACCCCTCTAATAAAAGGGCACTCCTCCTTCTCATTTATTCACACCTTCAAAGCCTTTTGGTTCGGCCAAACTCTGCCCAAATACTCTCCCAACTTCCCTCACTACAATCTAGATGCCTTAGTTTGATCAGAAATCCAACCTAAGGAGCCCTTTTGATCAAATCAAAAGGAAGAACCCGAAGAAGAGATAATGTTTTCACCACCCCTTTTCAAGTTCCTTTCTTCTTCCACTTCTTCTTTCATTGTTATTACCATTCTAAAATAATAACTCCAGTATCTTATATATACATTGATGCTATTATAAATATGGTACAACCATATTCAGTATTCTATCCATCCTTTGAATAACATGTCACCATACGTGCGTACGTACGGCTTACCGTCTCCACGTCGTGGTGTAATTGTTATTCAATATATTATTATTGGGATGGGTATAATAATGATGTGTAACTCATGTAAATAATAAATATAACATGTTAATGATTCTGTATATATGATATACCATCCATTTATATATTATTTTAATATCAAAAGAATGATATTGTCGCTCGTGCGTACGTACGGACTACCGTCTCCACGAACGCGATGAGATTCATTCTCCATCGTATCCATTAAAGTATAATTATCATTTGATGATTTAAAAATGATGTATAAGGACTTGATATCATTCTGGATATGAATAAGATACAACCTATCCCTAACAATCAAGACTTATGTAACAAAACATATAAAAGAGAACGAGTAAGTTAACACCTGAAACGACGATAATTGAAAGATATTATTAACAAATCAATGTTAAAAGATCATATATGATATCATATTAATATATATGATTCTTGTATAATTTAATAAAAATTATTTCACCATTATACAGGAGTTTAACCTACCCCAACCATGGTAAAGTACAAGGTAAGGGTTTATTTCGCAATCTCTCCATTATCCGAGGTTGTTTATATGTAATAATCTACTGGGATTTCTTTATCATCCACATCCATGTTTCTTCAAAATGTATTTCAAAACATTTTCACCATTTACAAGAATATGGGTTAATGTAATTTATACACTTTTTTTACTTTTTATAAGAGGTTTATAAAGGAATCTTTCTGTCGTTTTCCAAACAATGTTCTTTTTAACCTTTTTGACAAGATTTAGGTAAAAATGTTTTTTTAACTTATGCGGCGGGTGCGGCTATTTACCACTGTTATAAAATTGTCAAATCTTACCTTACAAGATTATAAGAATATTTTCAAAGTAAATGTTTTATTTTATAATTATGTTACTTTTAAATGATTTCAAAATGAATATTTTATGAATTTGTGAAAGGTACTCTTTATCAAGATCATAATTTTAAATGTTTTAAAGATTTATCTTTCTAAATCTTTTTAATTTATGTCCATGTTTTCAAAATGATTTTAAGGATTTATTTATATGGACATGAAGTTTTTGAAATGATATTTCTTTTAAAAAGTTTCAAAGTGGTATGGGACACTTTGATTCGAAAATCCCTTTTAAATTATTTTCTTTATAAATGTGAGATTTTTCAATGATTTCGAGAAAAGGGATATTTCTCTCAAATAGTTTTTATTTCATCTATGTCAACATCCTTTGATAGATTTTAAGCTTATTTGAAGTTGATTTGTTATGATACAAATCTTTTGTATTGTATTGAAGGTTTTATGATATGTTTTACTGTGGATGTGTTATTTTTATAACATTCATGGTTTATGGAGAAAGTATTGACATTTTGTATGCTAGTTTTAATAAGAATGTTTATGTTATGTTTAAACCTTTTCATATGGGAATGCATTGGACTTAGTAAGTGACGGGTGGAGCCTGCTATAGCTCCTCGATGCATCAGTAGGTCTCATGAGACAAACTAGTGTCTTGGCACAAGGCCTTGACAAAATCGTATTTTAATCTTCGCACGAGGCCTTGGCTATGTGGTTATGATAGTCTGAAATTATTCATTCCATCATTATGAAAGTGGTTATTGATATTGCATGTGATTATTCGATTAGTAGAATATCAATGTGAATAAGTAAATGGAATTATTTCATTTCACTTTTTCCATACTATGTTGAAGTTCAAGTTTAAAAAGCTTCTGTTTTAGTTGTACATTGCCTTAAATGTTTATGCTTATTTTTGAAAGTTTACGCTATATTGTTATCCTTACTAGGCATTTGAGCTCACCCCTTTTCTATGTTTTATTTTTCCCAGGATGTGAAGAAATAAGTTATGAATGACCTGCAGGGATTTTATGTGGGGATATGAGTGTGGAATATTGAGACTATGTTGTTGTAGTTGTTTTTCACTTTATGATGTAATGTAAAACTTTATGAATATATCTATTGTTTCCAAGGATACTAAACCAATCGGTCTTTCGAGATTTGATCTTTCTTGTGATCATGCCAATGTTATGTAATAATGCACCGACTCTAGGTAACTGGGGTCGGGGCGTTACAATGTGTCTCTACTACTGACTCAGAGAAAGAAGGTGACCGACAGGATGTCAAAAAAAAACTTCATAAGTATGATGACTGCATGATCTAAAAAATGATCAATAAAACTCATGAAAATATACGAACACAGTTAAAATAGCCAATTTCATCTTCTGCCTCTTATTCTATAGAGAAATCACATTCATCAAAAGAACAGTCACTTAATGGTCAATACTCAAAGAAGTGACGTGATCAGAATGATAAAGGGAAATTCAAAGAAGATGAGTTCAGGTCAAGGAAAAATTTGTCCTTGACTCTGGTTCATTTCATTCCATATGTTTCAAATGTATATGAAATACTAAACAGCGCAACCAAAACAGACCTGTCAAGAAGAAACTTCTATCAGATTACAAATTGATCATTTTTTCTGTCAATGTTATCCACATAACGGGTCCCTTTGCAAATGATGATTCTACTTACAATGAGATGAAATTACCTATACTTAATTAGGTAACTAGAGGAATAATCAAATGTTTTGGATATATTTGAATATTTGGGGATGATATAAGGCATTATTTCATCTCTACCCATTCTCAAACCGTATATGCAACTGAATCTCTTGGGAGAGACATTTAGATGGCTAAACAAGAATAACGATGTTCTCTTGTACATGATAGGATCGATGATGACCTGATTATTTTGGAGGACCGATTAGAGGTTACACCATCATTCTCTCGGCAAATAGTTAGACCTAGTCAGTTTAATTTACAAAAACCAAATGTATTTTTATCTTTTTTTCTTATACTGGGTACATCTACATCAGGGGCATCAACATCCAAGATACCTGAAAAACCCACATTTTCAATGCTCATAAATGCATACCCTTGGACCAAAAATACAATGTTTTGAAACAGTTAGCCTATGTATAGTCCATTTTTCCAATCTTGGATTCTTGTAATATGTCAAACGATCATCGAGAAGCACTTATTGGGGATTTTTCAAGTCCTTAAGAGTTTGAGACTGAATTTTCTACTACTGAAGTTTACCATATAAAGAATTATCCTACATAATTTCATAGAGTTTTATTTTTTAAAATTGAATACGATTATGATATTGAATATGGACATATTAGTACCTTGTATCTATCTGGATGGTTTAATGTTACATACATCTGATGAGCCTTCATGGATAATGGATCAAGATTCCACATCATTCTAATTCATACACTTCATCTATTGGGCCTCATTGAATATGACTTATCTCCATCCACTTTAATGTTTCAAGGTTATGACAAGAATGATCAATAACCTATAAGAGATATTACACTCAAAACTCAGATTGTTGATCATGTGTCGTGTTTGGATTTTATGGTAGTTCTTCAAGACACAACCTTCAATATTCAACTATGAAGGACTTTGATACATTAACATGTGTCCATTCCTTCATCATATCAGCAATGTCTCAAGTATTGAAACCATGACTAAATTGGGACATTTTATGATGATTATAATCTATTCAAAATGCATGAATTTATGTATATTAGGGAACATTTTCATCACATGAAGGGAATGGGGTCTATGAAAAAAGAGGTAACTAGAACCAATACTCTAAATGGTTGGAAAAGATTCCAAAAAAATCATTCAAAAATTTTAGTATAGATTTTTTGTTTCCTATCAATAAAAGTGAAATGACAAGCCCAAATACGATCACACATCTAGTGACTTCTATAATGCTAATTGTAGAAATCGAGACTGACAACATAGGATAAATTGTTGACATACAAAGCAGTGGTGAAATCTTAAATGGGGATGTCATCATTTCAACCACTTAACTACAGAAAGCAATTTCTTCCTCAATCAGGCTAGAGGAAGTTGTCTCAATAATGAAGGAAGATAGGGATTTTCATTCCCAACCCATCATCTCCTTTATAATACTCTAATATGACCCTTCATCATCAGTAGGGTCCAAAATGGTTGCCACTTCTTTATAATGTTCAAATATTAACTCCTCCCCTAGCTTTGAAATTTTTGATTCATCACCTACTATGGTTGTAAAAATTAAATAATTGACATATGAGGATGAAAAATAAGTAGATCTTAGGGATGTTTCTCTAGAATTTGAGGAATGTGTCTCAACCACTATAGATGAGATGAGTGAATTAAATCTGGGTACAGAAGATCTATGCCCTACATTAATTAGTGCATCCCTGACTTCAATAGTGAAAGATATTCATACTTCATTTATAAAGAAAAAATGAGATATATTTTCTTGTTACTATACATAAATTATAGGCCTTAATCCAAATGTATCCACTTATCATCTGGGTTTTCCAGGGGAGCATTGAGGATTCAAGAATGAAGTTAGTAGAACACACCCAACTCATGCCTCTAAAGTTGAAGCTGAAGTCGATAAGATTATAAAGGATAACATTTTTAGGGAAGTACAATATCCCAACTAGATGTCCAACATTGTCCCAGTGAAGAAGTAGAATAGGAAACTAAATGTTTTCATAGATTTTAGGGATTTTTACCATAATGTTTCCAGATATTGCTTTCTAATTATGATAAAGGAGCGTTTAATTGATGCAACAGCTGGCAATGAATCTCTTTCCTTAATGGATGGCTACTTTGGGTACAATTATATCTGAACGGCCCTAGAAGATGAAGATTCTACATCCTTTAAATCCCTTCAAGGTGTTTTTCTCTATTGGGTAATTCCATTCTGTTTAATGAATGAAGGTGTAATGTATCAACATGCCATGAACTATATATTCAAACCCTTCTTTGGAAAAGATGTAGAATTTTATGTGGATTATCTGGTGGTTAAATCCAGACAACATTCTAGTCACCAGACTAGTTTAGAGACCGTATTCAACACGATTCGACAACATAATTGGATGATGAATCCAATGTGCTTTAGGGGTAACCTTAGGAATATTCCTCAATTTTGTTGTAAGTCATCATGGAATCAAATTTGATCCTGATAATAAAAAATCAATCCTTGGAATGTCACCTCCGCGAAATTAGAATGAATTAATAGGACATCAAGGACACCAATCCTATATTCGGTTCTTCATCACCAATTTAGAAGGTAAGTGTTTACCCTTCACCATATTAATGAATAAGGGAGTCACCCATAAATTGACCGAAGAATACCAAAAGACATTTGATAACCTCAAAAAATTTCACTTGATTCTACTATTATTAATTCCAATTATTGATGAAATTCAACTTATTCTCTATGAGATTGATTTACAGCGATCACTAGGTGTCTTCCTTGCCCAAAATAATGATACTAGAAATAAAAAACGGCCATTTTTGTCTCTATCAAACTATGAATGACATAGAGTCTAGATATTCTAATATCGAGATGTTCTAGCTGGAATTAATCTTTACAGTTTAAAAATTGAGGCATTACGCACAACATCACAAGTTCCAATTGGTATCTAAGAATAACTTACTCAAATGTATCCTCAGTCTTCCTATGCTCATTGGGAATTTGGCATGGTGGGTAGTTATTTTACAATTGTTTGATATCTATTTTTTACCATAGAATAAAATAAAAGGCCATGATTTGGCAGTTTTCCCTACAGAACATCCATCTACAAAAGATAGATCATTGAATTCTGAACATCTGGATGAATAGGTCTTCTCTAGTCAAGATAACCCCCAAACATGAGAAATGTACTTTGATGGTTTTTTTATAACTCCAATGGGGAAGTGAATGGAAAACCCTAAACTAAAAAAAGTTGGGTTAGGAATTGTACTTATCTCCCCAAAAAAGGCAGTGTTTCCATATTCCTTTCTGTAGTTAGAGGGTAGTAGATACAATGAGGAAAGATGTATAGCTCTCATCATAGGCCTCTAATTGACAGTCCGAGTATAAGTGATCCATGTGAATGTGAAAGGTGATTCAGATATGCTAATAAAAAAATCAGTGTATATTATTATATCATAAAAAATAAATAATCTCATTATATGATTATGTCAGAGGGTTAATGGATAAATTTCCCTTAGAGACAACATTTTCCGATGCCACGTGATCACAAAATTCCCAAGCGTATGCACTAGATAATGCAGCCACAGCCCAAGAAGATCCAAACCAAGATGACACAATCATCAGTATTTCCCATATTCATGTGACTTCACCTTTCATTCAAACTATAATGGAGAAAAATAATGAAATTATCCCTATTTCTGAGCCATAAGTTCATACAATATAATGGATGACACCCTTCATGGAATACCATCAAAATGGAATACTTTCACCATATAGAGCTGAAAAAGAACAGAGTTGACAACGTGTGGAATATTTTACTCATTATGACAGTCTAGATCAGCAGAAGATCCTCTAGAAACAAGGATATTATGGAATCCTCTTCAGGTGTATTGATGGAGAAGAAACTATAGCTGCTATGGAAGAAGTACATGTAAGAGAATTTGGTTCTCACCCATCTAGTCATAGGAATTATGATCAAATCTAATGGATTGGATACTTTTGGTCTTCAATGAAACCGGATTACACAGATTTCACCATGAAATGGTATCCCTTCCAAGTGCATGATGACTTCATTCATCAACCCCTATAGTTGTTACATACAGCTACTCATGGCCATTTGTCACATGGGGGTTGGATATAGTAGGACATTATACTCTAGCTACAGATAATTAGTTCAAGTATATTCCTACCGCTAATGATTTCTTCTCCAAATGGGCTAAGGTAATACCTGTCAAATAATTCAGAGTTAAAAGAATTGATTGTTTTTTTAAAACTAACATCATCACCAGATTTGGTGTTCCTCATACTTTATTAATAGAAAATTGTGTTGTTTTCTTTTCTATTGATGTAAAAAGGATATAACCATAGCACAATATCAAATCCAACCATTAAGCTCGCTATCATGCAGTTTCTAATGGACAGATAGAAGATTTCAGTAATACCCTATAAAATATACTCTAGAATATGTAGAATTAATATAATAAATCTGGTCCTCATAAGCTTTTTTATGCATTATGTGATTATCGGACTACTAACCGTATGAACAATCAGGAAACTCCATATTCTTTAGTGTACGGAATAGAATCAGTACTGAAAATTGAAATATAATTTTATTAACTCTGACTTGGAATATGTGATCAGTTATCTATAGATGAAAGGTCTCAACAATGATTTGACAATCTACAATGGTTAGAATAAAATAGATTCCATACATTATAACATTTATAAGACTATCAGAATAGAATATCATAATATTTTAACAAGAAAGTTCACCTCTTCTCATTTCTTCCAAGGGAATTAGTATTGGTCCTTAGGACTCCAATAATAATAGGAAATAAGCCTTCAATGATTGAGCCAACGTGGTAAGGAACTTATTTAATTCATAAGGTCTAATAAAATTGATCTTATTCAATAATATCAATGGATGGAGGGCTTATTACAACTCCAACCAATGTGATATTCTTGATGAAGTAATTTGTGTAACTACACATCATTTGTCCCCACTGCATGAATCTAAACTGCATAGCACAAAGTCATAGTTACAAGACATTAAAATGAAAAACAACCAAAAGTGTCTATGTTGCATGATGATAAAGTCTGTAGTATCTTTTTCCTTGTTGAACAATGTTAATCTACATGACATAATTTGTCCTCATTACATGACATTAAATTGTATAGTTATCATCTTCTCTACTTGATGTTAAGAGATTCTATAAGCAAGCATCATTGACATCATTTCTACTCCATAGTGGCACATTAGTTCCATTTCTCCCTATGTCTAAATCAGATCTACATTAGAGTCTCATTTCAGAACAATGTATGGCTTGATTCTCATTTTCAATGAGATATGTAGAGACTCATGGATCTCAATTATTTGGCCCAGCCCTAACCACAAAAAATTTATTTCCCTTTTCTCCTCCTGTATATGAACCAGATCTATACATGGTGCTCTTTCAAGATACGTGGTTTGAGCTTCATACCATTTTCTGTCTTAAGTTTAACTATTTTTCTGAAATGTGTTAAAATCCCCCATCTCTGACAGAAAACTCCATTGGTCTGGAAAATGATTGTTAAAAAACATCATTTGGATTGATTCTCTTCCATATGAGATACATAGAGATGCCTAGACCTCTAATCTAGTTCCAAACTATGATAAAAAACCCCTTATTCCTTATATATGAATCAAACTCGCATTGGGAATGTTCAAAAATTATGTATTTCTTCATTCTCATCCATATGAGATACATAGTGACACATGGGTTTAATTTTATGCTCTAGCTGCCATATTCCCTTTTTACATCAGAATAGAGTCATGTCCTCGCTGCATTATTGTGAACTGCACAACACAAAGTCCTAGTTGCATGAACCTAAAATAAAAATCCCCCAAAGAACAACCTATGGCTTTATTCTCATCCCAATGAGATACATATTGAAAAATAGGCCTTAACTCCTAGTCCCAGACATGGGATACTTTTTTTATCACTCTCCCACCTATCATTAACAATCAATTTAGGAGTCTTAATTTGGGTTCTATCCTTAGAGATCCCACTAAAGAAACCAGAAATACTACCCATTTACATATGAGTTAGATCTATGTAAGGGACTTTAAAATCATGGTAGATATGGATTCAAATATTTCTCATGTGCATTGGGAATTACCACGTATCATATTTCACAATTTTAATCATGAATATGCTCAGATATTTGTAATATTTATATTGGTTTTAGGAGGTAGAATTTAAAATATCTAAGAACTATTTTTTCCTAACTATGGAGGACATTCCCCTAGGAGGCCTTGGATAATTTTTCTACACAACGATCTTGTCAGTTAAAATATTCTTCTATTTGGCTATGCCGCACATGTCCCAGTTGTCCCTAAATAATACAACCCCCTTAATGAGTTTTTCAAACAATGTTGACTTCATTCTTTTTTAATGTATTTGTTGTCCTTTTTAAACATTGATGAGAATATACAAAAATATGTATTTTTAAAAGCACTCATCCATGTATATTTGTCGCACTACCTTTCTCTCAAGGTAAAAGTCTTCAAGAACATGTTTTACACATTTCCCTATCTATGTGTTCAAGGCAATATGAAATAAACTTAGATCATTTGACCACATATCATCTGGTGTTTACATTTTTGGTCCTTGTCGTATGACCTAAAACTAAGGACACCATACTTCTAATGTTTTGTTCAAGCCTTCATAGAAATCTTATTCCTCCAATACTTTGGAAATCATGATTAGAAATAGTCTCTCTGTATTCATCTACCTTTCTCCATAAACCGAACATTATGCTGTGAAAAGGCTAAATCCTAATAAAAATTATTTGGTTCTTAGAAATAGAATTTCAAACATTTGAGAGCTCTTTTTCTTGACTATACAGTATGTGCCCTTAGTTGGCCTTATATAAGTTTCCAACATAACAGGCCTTTCAGTAAATAAATTCCAATATTTGGTTATGCAACATATTCCCATGCTAGCCCTGCATAATACAACCCTGATAAAAGGTCTTTAAAAAATTTATAACTTGGTTCTTAGGAAATAATTCCTCTAATCCTTTTATCTCTTTTCCCATACCATTCATCAGATCCAGAAATTCCCAAATCACACTTTACAATTCCACCCATCCATACATGAACATGAATGAATGTTTGTAAACAAATTTTCAAGAAATTATACTATATAAAACCTTTGGTCAATGCTAAAGACCTTAAATTAAAGTCACCCACTGTCCTCCCTACAAGACTTAAAACTGCATAGTACAATGTCCTCACTCTATGACTCAAAAATGCATAGAGTTATATCAGAAATCCCCCATTCTGATAAATTTTATCCATTCCTTATACACAAAATTTGTGTAAAAGTGGTTTTCTTATTCATGAAATTTTCTAGAATAGATTTCCATTTATTCTTAAAATCCCATTTCTTGGGAAAACCATCCACTATGGTCTTGAGTCACCCAAATCATATTTTCCTTAGTCTACCATTATTAAAATGTTAAATTCCTATGATCAGTTTTTCTTGACAATGCAGTGTCTTCCCCCAGAGGTCTTGCATAAAAGTTTCCTACATAACAGGCCTGTCAATCATGAAATGACATTTTTTGGCCATAATGCATATTCCCTAGTCATCCCTACTTAATACAACCCCCATAACAAGTTTTTCAAATAATGGTAGCCTCATTCTTAGAATAGACCATATTTATGTTTTATATATGTTTTTGATTTGGTGACAATAAAAATCATGGGTTAAGATTCCCCTTGGAGAAATTTAATGAATATTAGAGAAATTTCTGTCCTCTGAGCCTTGTTTGGGATTTAATTTTGAAATTTATAGTCAAATCTATTCGACTTTAAACACTAGAATTTTAGTCCAACATGAATGACTCTAAACTGAAAATAATAATAGGAATAGTTCTCATATTATTAAAATCCTTCAATGGTAACTTTAAATAAATGTTGAGTCTTAGTTCCATATACATACATTTTTTATAGATTAGAATATATTGAGCAATAAAAATACAAAAAATATAAAAATTGTGGGGTTGTCTGTATAACCCTATTTAAAATAAAACTGCGCTTTCTAGGCCCACTCTCATAGGTAAAAACTCTAGCATGAATGGAAACATAAACGATTAGAGACAAAATTATTTTCATTTGTGAGTGAGAAATTCACATAGCAGCATCAAAAAACTGGATTCTATCATCATTAATTAATCATAACAGGTTTTCTACATACCTTCTCATTTTTAATGGAATCTTTAGCCCCATAAGATTCTTGTTGATGTTCGGAAAGTAAATTAATTTCATTCTCTTCAACATGATGAAGATCCTCTTTAAAATATGAATTGGGATTTCCACCATCCTTCGGGGCATCTACTATTTATCCATGAAGCTGGTCAAGCTCCGCAGTGATAATATCTAACTCTTGCTAAAGACGTATTTGTTTAATAGTATTTTATTTAATTTTATGCTTCATTTATTTCAAATTTTTAGTATGTTTGGCCTCATATTGGGATAACACTGCTTGGAATTCCTCAGTGTTGATCAAGAGTCTAGTTTTTATCAGATATTTATGAATCCTCTCATCTTTCTCCTTTTTTCGAATAATCTCTTTCACTACCAGATGAATTTCACAGTATTGAAAACATCCAAATCCCATTGTAGTGAATATAGATGAGTGTTTTCAAATTCATGAGATCTGTTCCACAAGGGGAATTTTAGATATTACCTTCCATATATTTTTCCATGCCTTTCGACGTGCAATATGAGGAGCCTTTTGGAGTACTGAGTCTAATTGAGAATCAATGTTGTCAAGATGAACGTATTTTGGGATTAATTCACTAAAACATGTTCCATGTTATGCTCCATTCTTGACAATGGTTGATTCATATCCTAATACTTTTTGACCTGATATAGATGCTTAACCTACAGATCTAGCCTGTGAAGTTGATTACCCTATATGGTGAATAAAGAATTATGGTTATGGTTATATTCAAGAGATATAAATAGTGGGAACAATCACAATATCAGTATCTATTACCTAATAATAGGTTAGCATCCTAAGATGAATTCCCCCTAATATTCTCAGTTTCAATAGTTTTGTTTGATGTCTCTTTGTAGGGAATGATTTCTTTAATTTTATCAGGATCCTCTGAATGAGTCTTAGGATGATTTTCTGTTTCATGGTTCACCTGAGCTAGTGTCTCTACAATAGTAGGATTGAAAAGGATATTTATGCTTCCTTTAGGAATTGTCATTTTAGATGATTCCTTATATGGAACTACATATTTCAAAAAACCATGGATAGAATGTTAATGATAATAATATTAATAGGACAATCAATGAAAACTCACATCCAATTGGTTTTCTATAAAGACATTCAAATTCTTCTAAAACATTTGGTATTTAATGTGTTTTAATAATTCTTCAAAATACATGCCAAGATTCGTCATAGCATCCAATTATATCCCAGATCCCATGTTAGTCTCACATGTGGGGGAATTTTTAGTGGTTTTTTTGCAACCTTCCTCGACCACCCTTGACCAAAATAGTTTCCTCAACAATATTTGTGGGGTCAGCATCAGTTGTTGAGGGATGTAATGGAGCATGTGATGAACATAAATAATCACATGATGATAGTTAGTTGTTGTTAAATTTAGTGTCTCATGAATCACTTTTGATTTAATTGATGTCTCATCTCTTCTAAAAGCAGAAATAGGAGCAATACCAGGAACAGACGTTGGTTCATTTGGTCTAAATGGTTCTTCAAGAACCACTGGGGTAAAAAGAATTGGTGCATGTTCAGAAGCACCCTCTATAGTTACTCGAAGCCTATTGATGATTTATTTTAGAGAAGAAATAGAATAAGCTCCTATAATTCAATAAATTTTAAATTCATCCAATGAATACAGCTAAAATTCATGTTTTCAGGAACGCTTACTAGTGCTAGAAAATGTTTAACTGTGGAATTATTTCTTTGATGCATTTGGTTATTCACCTTCTTAGGAGTAATTGCATTATCATATCTAAAAATAGGTATTGGAAACTACAAGCCTCTTTCAATGACATCCTTCATGGCCTTTTGGCCTATAGATATCTCTCATGATTCACGGGGTGATCTAGTAGCTCCAAGATAAATACCACCAGGGCTATATTGTGATGAAGGAACTTCAGTAGATCTTTATTTATCTAGATACAATATATAATGATATTTCCCATAATTAATAATTATTTCACTATATTCAAATTGTAAATGAGAAAATTATGTGAGAAAAATGAAACTTAAATCTTCAGGATCCGCAAAATCATGACATCCTTCATCTAATGAAAGATCAACCCCTTTATTGGTACCAATATCTATAATTTAGTTCACCCAATTTGTGGTGGGAATTGATTCATCACTTCTGTATATGATCATTTCATGTTCTTATATATAAGTTGTCTCTTCATGGGTATTGTTCAGAAAGAGAATATCCGAAGAGGCCCGTAAATCTCATATTCCTAGAATACGAAACCCCTAAAATAAATAGATATATGTGATTTCAGTATCACAGTGAAAACATTACCATGTTTGAATATACTCTGGTCATATATATTTAGAGTACATTCCAGAGGGTTGTGAAGAGGATCCTAAAATTTTGGATTTGAGTTTCTTCCAATTCCTTGTAGTCACAGATGGGGGATGATAAAATGGGACTTGTTTCTCTTCTAAACGATGAATACTAGACCGCCACATTACTTATTTAGTTGAGTTTTATGGTGTGTCTCTCGTAACTCTGTAAGGTAGATTATATATTGCACAAGGTCACTTTAGTGATCTTGGAGCCTTGTCACCTCCACCCTCTAACTCCAATGCTTTTGCCCCTGGTGATGATGAATTACATTCCCAAGGAAAGGGTTCCTTCCAAATATCTCCCTTTATCCCCACTCATGGGAAAACATGGTTTAATAACCCTTCTTTGTATGATGTGACCCAGTTCTCAGCATCCGAGATAGTCATTTTATTAATGAAATTGATATAAGGTAAATTAAAATTTACCCTCATTTTCTCTATTTTTGTCAGCAAAAATAGTTGTTGGGATACCATCGGATGTTTCTCTAACTTGATGTTCATGGGATAAGATACTGTAATTGTTTACATAAATTTGAATTGACACGTGAATCTATAAGGAGAATATGCCTCACATAGGATTTCCCCATCAATCCTGATTGCCAATACACCATCCCTGCAAGCTAACATATTTTCCATTTTCACTAAGCAGGGCATCCCATCATCAACGTATCGCCTCGTAGGTGGATTCCCATATGTTAAAAGACGAAATTCCTTATACATATTTATCCTAGACATGATATCATAATCGTTCAGAGATATGGGTGAAATACTAGATAAATCTTGAACAGATGGTCGAAAAGAACTTCCAAATACCTATACCCCACTTTTCCTAGCATAAGTTATGAAATGAGTGGTGATTCACCCCCATAACACCTAGATTGGTCCTAATATTCTTAAAGGATACTTTACTATAATAATATGTAGTAATATCTTATGAATCATTGCCAAAATAATCATGGCTAACCCTACCATCCTTTTATCGGCCATCTTGGTCATGATAACAAAACTACTTCGCCTTATGCCTCCCATGAAATCTCTAACCGGTAATAAATAGATTCCAAACCACATGGCTTGGTAACCTACAAAACTTGTCTTTGCAGGAATTTTTGATTTGACTTCAAACCCCCACATGTCAAAATCTCCTTTCTCTAATGTTGGAAAGAATGTGCCAGGTGTGCCTCTCTTTTCTTCTATTGGGCAACTGGTTTGATGAGTGCATGTGGGACCCTTCTCTTTCTTCTTTTCCAATAATATTTACATCCACTCTTCTGGATGAATATCCCTTATTCTGTGGGACTTATTTTGTGTTCATATTCTTGAGTTTATAAAATATCTTCATCAACTCATGAACCAAGGGTGATGTATTTTCTGAGTCATTCCACGTCACCTTGGGAGGAATAAACTCATCGTACATATATCTAAGGATTGGAGCTCTAGAGATCTTGTAGACATCCCAAAAACTAATCCCTACTTCTCCATTTTTCATATTTAAGGAGTTAGTTTTTGGACTCCATCAGTTTAGTAGCTCTGGAACAAAATCGGCATTCCTATATAAATTGTTTTTTCTGGAACCATACAACCTCACAAATCCCCACACCTTTATAGTCATCCATAAATTTCGTACATGTCTTGCAAAAACAATACTCCCAAATACATGCACATTTAGAACCCCCTCCTAAGTGGAAATACCAACTTTTCTTCATGCCTTTTTATTGATATGTTGAGAATCTTGAATGATGCACAAAACTTAGTGTGGTTGTAGCTTGGTTGTATGTGCTATCAAATCCGGAGCACATGAGAGGTGATACATAAAATGGGATTTATCTTCTATCACAAAATTGATGTATGAGCCCAAATTAGAAATATTTGTATATAATAAATTTCTATAGTCTTGAAACCAAAAATGTGGAATATGATTATTGGGTTCTGGTATGTAGACATCCTGTAGATTTCTATTACTATACAAATATAAATAAGTACTCATGGGAAAATTAATGTGATATTTCTTCAAATATATTGCCATGTCTTTGAGTGTGGTGTCACATACATAAAATTAATAATAAATGAAAATGTTCATCATATCATCAATTCTCTTATTGGCCAATTCATCTACAGTTCCAATTCATTGGGGAGCTATTGAACCTGCAAAAGATATAAAAAATTATCTATTATGTAATTTCAATTTTGATGTTTTTACATAGGAATTAAGAAACAATTTACAATATCATTGAAACATGCATGTATTAACATAACACGTAAGTTTGAACATTGAGTGTAACTACAAAACCAGTGACCATGTGTGGAGCCCTATTTCTGGTGTGAAAATGAAAAACATATAGAATGAACACGATCGACCGGAGAATCTGAGCGGAAAGACTTGAACACTGAGATCTGGGTTTTTAGAAGTCTATAATTTTTGTGGAAGTGAAACCACTATATATAAGCAAAGAAAAAATACCATTCATGCCATAACCTTACGATCCCATTTACCTTGCACGATGCCAGTTTCGCACCACATCAACCTCTTTTTTGTGTCTATAACTTTACCTCAAAATAGGATCCACTTTTCATTCTAGATCCAACTCATTGGGGGGGGGGGTATTTTTTGACACATCGTTCCGTCAAAGAGTCTAAAAAGTTTAAAAGGTAAATGAATTAGAAAAAATAGGATAAAATTCATGAAGAAAATCAATATTTGCAAAGGATTGAAAATTGGACCACATTAGTCATACCAAGGATCCATCAGTGTGCAAGGTACTTGTGCACCCAATTGTAGCACAAAACCCACTTATGCACTCCACCACTATTTCTCCCATGGTCACTTATTTTCCAATAAATAGACCCATGGGGCCTTCATTTGGATAAATTAATTTCCTTAAAGCCTAATTTCTTATCTGGTCACCCTAGTACTTTTCCCAAGTCTTCTGAAATGTTCAAGGTAGTTCTTTAAAACCTAGAGTAAAGGAATTAAAGTAGGATCATAGATCTTATGTCCTTTTATTGTTTGAAATCCATAACACTTGGGTGCCTAAAGCACCCAACATCCTTGAATCAGAAACACTTTCACACCATCTAATCCTCTCAAGGGAACTTGAGCGCCCCACTTCTAGGAATACCTGAGAATACTCTTGAAGGGTTGAGTCAAGTCTCCCCAAGTATTAACATTCGGGTTGTTCATCACTTAAGTGAAAACCAAGTCTCCCAATCCTACATGAATGCCCATACTTGTGCTCAAATACTTACTTGGGAACCCTTGGTAGATTCACCAACTCCGTTCAGTCTACAATTCATCCATCCTTCTTCAAAGATATTTATGGAAAGGATTATTCTTCATTGGATCCCTTGACTAAAATGGATTATGATGAAACCTCCACCAAAACCTCTTGACTTGTCAAACCTTTGGTAAACTAACAACAGTGCGTCCCCTATTTGGGTTTGTATATCCATAGTCATGGGTTTCCCATATTTGTTTCAAAATGGGGTTAGGATTCATCGAGTGTCTATGGGTTTGTATATCTGTAGTCACATCGACCTTTCTCCTAAGAACAGTGTTGGGAAGGTCCCAGTTTGGAGGATTATCATTTGTTTTCATTCCACCCATTCTCATCTATGACCCAGAGCCTCTGGTTTCAAATTAGATGAGTGGGGATCAAACATTATTTTCCATGAAAGTAATGGATAAGTCTCCCTCCTCACATGGGATCTATCAGGGAAGCCATCATGGTGTATTACCCTTACTTTTTAAAGTAGAGGGTTGTAGTCTTTCCCCTATATACGTACATCAAATTCAATCCTTCCATACATTGGACCCTTATTTTATGTAAAGAGAATAGAGGGAAGGATCATCACCTCACCCTCTTTCCCGATCACTTCGGCCTCATCCACCCTCACCACTATAAGAACATCCACTTCGACCGGTGGAGAAGGAAATCTGTGTGTACGTTTGTTGGATATTTCAAATCATTTTGTATCTCACACAGAGCTTGAATCAAATAGGCATATATATTCATGATGATCAGAAAATTTGTACAAACACTCAAGAGGAATAAACTATGAGAACTTGGATTCACTCAATAATCGGGATACATAGGAAGCCCTCTCAATGACTGAGCTCACTGGATATCCACTTCAGGAATCCAAACAAAATTCCCTTAATCAGGGAATTCCCATTAGGATTAATCCCCAAATTAAACCCCAAAGTCACCAAGGAATCCTTTTCATGATGTATGCCCAAAATTGTTACACTAAAAGATTATACGCTCTTATGATACTCATAGAACAATGTGGGATTTAATTCATATCTTAATGGGATAACTAGGAAGCATCTTTGAGGTTCAAATCCAATACTTCAAATCAACCCTATTCTTCCTAGGCCATATTCATAATAGGGCCTAATCCAACACTACTAGAAAATAGCCCTATCTCAATGGTTTTGATTTAAACCGTGGGTATAGGTGTTCACTTTACCCATAGTTTTCCAAAACCATGGAAGTATGCATAGTATACGGACCTATAACCGCGGTTCATCAAAACCATGTGTATAGGTCACCAATACCCTTAGTTTCAAGAAACAACGCAGGTATAGATTATTTTTTGGATGCCCTATACCCATGGTTTTCCAAAACTATGGGTATAGTGTTTCTTTCAATCCTTATACCTACGGTTTTACAAAAACTGTTGGTAGAGGTATTTTTTCGAAGACCTATAACAATGGTCGTACAAAACTATGGGTATAGCTTTGGTGGGGAAATCAATCCATGGGAAACAAAATATATTTGCTGGGAAAATATATACCCATGGTTTTCCCTATTATACCCATGGTTTGAAACAATATTTTTAAAGGGATAATAATATTTAGACAAATAAACAATGTAGGATGGTTGGTGTGGCGTTCTCTGTTACTTTTGGCGGTCAGGGGATTAAATATTGTGAATTTTGTTTCTAATACAATGAGATATAATAATATATTAATTTAAATGTGGATTTAATTAAAGGAAAGTGGCGTAGATGGTTTGTTTAGCCATGGATGATTTCAGGAGAAAGGTCGGGGTTTGAAACCGACTACCGTCATTTTTTCCTAATACAGATATATATTAATATATTTAGAAAAATATTGATCTATATAGTCAAAAGTGTTGTATAATAGTGGTGATACATGTCGATTGGAAAGGGCAGGGGCAGGAGGTCCTTGGTTCAACACCTGGAGGTTCCATTTTTGTACAATTAATACCCATGGTTTTAAAATTGTGGGTAAAGCCTTTGACAGCATGGAAATTTCTATGAGGATTTGAAAGCATAGAAAAAAAATTTATACCCACGATATGTAAAACCGTGAGTATAGGCTAGGGACTTATCCCGATGCCTCAGTTGCCCATAGTTCCCAAAACCACGGGTATAGGTCATTTTTTCAGTAGTGCAACTTGGGATCCCATATTCTTTCCATGTTTCCTGGTCTGCTTATCCATATGTCCCACACCAAACCTTAACTAAGCACCATTCGCATAGATTTCTTTACCACATGACATTAAACTATATGGATATGTCCTTATCACATGATATTGAATGGTATGATGTGTCCCATTATGAGGCACCGAACTACAAGGGTTCTGATTCATTTCACAAGGATACATAGGAGGCCAATTTATGGGTAAAATCCAAACACTGAAAAAAGTTTTTTCTCCCTATATGACGATAAATTCTAGTGTTCCCTACTAAGTGGATCAAAAACCAGTATCATCATAACAATGATTAAAAGAATCACTAAATAGAATATGTGAGGATACCATTTATGGAGAACCAAAAATAAAAATAGACGTCTCCATTAATAAAGAACCTTTAATACATATGGATGAATCTAAATTTCACACAAGTTAATAATTGAATGAAAATTTTAAGGGAAACCAATTTTATACATGGTAAATTAATTAGGATTCATGAAAATATCTCAAATCTACAAAGACAGTCCAAGAGTAGAAAATAATTCTCCCCAAAAGGGTGTGATGTGTCCAACCTCCAATCCCCTCGGCCAATGCATGTTCTTAAGTATCATGAGTTCACACTTAATGAATGCTTTCCTTTAGAATGAAGCTCTCTATTTGATAAAGAACTGTGAGATGTTTACATTTCCCTGAATAAATCCAATGGTAACTTCCTGGAAGAAGTGATTCTTAACTAGAACACACATTCCCATGAACTAAGAAATAGGGTCCCGAGGGTGTCTGATGCTTGTTCGGATCCCAGAACCATGAAATTTTTGAAAATTGACTAGGCCTCATTGTATATTAAAACAAAGCAGCCCAGCCTTCCTCATCTCAACTATCCCTACGGGGTGATATAGAATAGTAGTAGGGGAGGTAGGGTTTTTCAGAAACTATTCAACCCCAGGTGCATTCCCATAAAAAAACATTAGTGTTCGGCCAGTGGGATTTCGAAGAGTTTTGGCATGGTTAGGAAAACTATGTACCCTAACCATAAGGGAACATTCCTTAAGTAGTTAGGCTTGCACGGTTTGCACACAGTGTGGCCAAATCATGTGGCCAAAAAATACATCCCTTATTTTCACAATGAAAAGTCCAAATTTACATTAATGATTATTTTAAACACATTTCTTATTTATATCCTCATTTTTTAGTGAAATACCTCCCGTCTTTATCATTTATTCCAACTTACTTTTTGATCTTGGATCCTTTCACGACCTTTCCCACGGGGCCCGCATCGTGACTACCCCAAGCCCGCCTTCCATAGGTCAGGGGCTTGTGACTAGCACCAATGGCATAATTCCCTAAAACTGGGAAGGTATTGCCTTCATAAATCGTAAACACACACAACCAGAGTACAAGCGGAAGAGAACACTAAGTAAAAGCTGTATAACAAGTGTACTAAAAGTAAAGGGGGCCAGAATACATGCCCAATAGTAATGTACACGGAAGGGGAAAACATGTACAACTAAAAAGAAAAACATCTTAAAGGTGTCTAGAAGCTCTTGGATCATCCACCACAGATCCTACCTATATGGTAGGTACATATAGCCTCCTCAATGATCCATGTCTGTCTGACTCATTCGGGTACCGAATCATCGGGAGGTCCACCTCTAGGCACCGTCTAGTCCTCGTACAGTCCGCCTTGGTCACCGATGTACATCATCTACATCCAACACAATGAGGTGCGGGCATATCCCATGCAGGGGTGAGTATAACGATACTCAGTAGGGACCCCGAGAACCTCAAGGTCTCACTAAATCTAATAAAGATAAACCATACAGTATGATTTCAATGGATAACCATTACTTAGTTATATGCCCATAAATATGCTTGAGTTATCACGTAACCCATCTCAATCCTGAGGAAAACACAAAGGTCATTGACCCATCTCAAACCAGGATTTTCATTATCGAAACCACGGATACTGGAGAACTTCACCACATTCGAGTACAGTGGCAATGTCGTGACTCCGAGGCACTAATCACTAACCATAAACTGCAGAGGTATTCTTCCTGTCGAGTATCATGGGACAGCTACGTCACACAGAGATGCTTCCCACCAGTGGTATGTCGCCTCAGACTATAGTGCTCCCCCTAATATCCTAAAGAGGTACTCCTCCTCTTGAGTACCAGGGGTCTACCGCCTCACACAGTGGAGCTCCTCCTCCATGGGTCTACTGCCTCACACAATAGCGCTCCCCACTGGGCTAGTGGAGTTACTCCAAATCGAATCGGTCAAGTAGTCATCAGGTCTCACCCAGCTACTAGGTCTACATACTCTTCTCTCTCCTCTCTTGGATGGTCCGCTCCATGAGCTACAAGCCGATACTCCATGTTTTATGAAGTCCCATGAATAAGTATCTCAAGGGTGTGTCATGTCATAGGGGTCTCAACACAACATGCGGTGCGTCAATAGGATGCATGTTCTGTTAGTTATTAGCATTTTAGTCCTGGAGGCCTGGTTGGATTCATGTACGATCCAAACCGTCCATAAATCAAAAATTCTCTGAACTACAGTGGGGTATACTCGAAGGGATGGCTATGCTCCATGAATTTCAGTTCCACTGACGGTTCGTTAAACTTTCGTCTAGTGCCAATGATATGGCCCAAGAAAGTAAAGGGAGCGGTATGGGCCCAGGTCTGGCACGACCCAGTCGGACTGATTCGCCCAACCCAGTCTAGGTCAACCTAGTCTGGGTCGACCCGGACATACTTGCTGGGTCTGCCCCGGCCCATTGGGTGGGTCAGTCTGCTCAGTTCATCCGAGTCCGCTGGGCCCAGCCCAGCAGACATGGTGGACAATTCGGGCGGAAAGTTGCCACATGGGCGGCTCGGCCCGAAGTCCAGAGGCACATTCAGAAGGCGCTGTGAGAGGCGTGGTTCGGGCGGCTCAGCCCGATAGGCTAGCAGCATGCCACGCAGGGCACGGGTAGGCCGCGGGTAGGGTTCAGGGGCACAGTAGGGCACGGGGGTGCGTGGGCCGGGTGCCGGGGCGCGGGGTGCTGGGCATGGTGTCGAGAGGGCGTCAGGCAGGCGACCAATGCTCCGAGCTGGCGGCCTGAGGGGCCGGGGGGGTAGGGCAGGCGACCTGGGTGTCAGGCAGGGCGTTGGGGGGGGGGGGGGGGGGGCGGAAGGTCGGCCCAGGCGCCGGGCGGGCAGCCTGGGCGATGGGCATGGAGCAGGGAGCGTCGGCAGTGCGCGGGGAATGTGGGCCGGTGGGCCAGGCAGGCCGCGGTTTCGGTGGGGGAGCACGCTGGGTAGTGCGTGGGTAGGCAAGTTGGGTGCCGCGCAAATGGCGGCATGGTTCGCAGATGTCGCGGGTAGCGCGACCTTTATTCTCTGTCTTCGTCGTCATTGCCTCATTGCCATGTCGTCGTTACATCGTCGTCAACTCAAGGTTTAGAAACCATAAAGGTTTTGGAGGGTTCGAGCCGTGTTCATTCGGCCCTAACCCTCCACGTTATAACGATAGAAAGCGACTCATGAAGTTGATTCAACGTGAGAGGATAAAGTGTTAAACAACTTCAAACACAACCCTACCTTTTTAATTGTTGGGCATTCGTTTGTTGCGGGGGAAGACGATGTTGCCTTCGTTCATCATACGCTTCCACTTCCACGCTCGTGCGTCGGTCCATTGACAATGAATATGAAGGAAGAATGGTGGTTGAATAGACCCCACGTCGGAAGGGGGGTTCCCAGGAAGAAGTGTCGTCACTGAAGTCTTCATGTTCTTCTTTGGAGGATTATATTATCCCAAGCTCTCCACTAAATAGAGAATAAACATGCCAAAATAATAGATTTCAATCTATAATGCCCACTGGCATGAAATAATTATGTGGGACCCATTTAATTAAGTTCATGTTGTTGGAACAATTATTCAAAATTCAAAAAAAGTAGAGCCTCCACCAAATTAATTGCCTGAGATTTTGGCATATTACATTTGGGGAGTTTTGAGGGGGTTAGAAGCATAAGTGGTCCCCACCTCTTTAAACATGAAGAGGTTCAAGGGGGTTTCCATCAATTAATTGGGGGTTTTGAGGTGGTTTGATCCTCCTCCATTAAGAGGGGAGTTAGAGACAAAGTGTATCTCCCTCGTTATTGAGGGAGAGTTGAGAGGTTTCCTCCCCTCCCATTAAATGGGTGGGGGGTTAAGCCCCGTGTGGACCCCACATCATAACCTCTCGCGGGAGGTTATGCTACTCGGGTGGTCCCCATCCTAATTATCCTCCCATGGGAGGTTAGGGTGTGGTAGTTCGACCACCAACTCCCATGTGGATCTTTTAACCAACTTTACCACATGGCGTGGGTTCAACAAAAATAAAATAATCTGTCGGTTATTTTATTTTATTAGTCCATGTGAAACCCAAAAACCAACACTGATACACGATCATCCATCATTGTGGTGAAAGTCTTCTTAAGCGAAAACCGGTACTACAAGTTCAATGGAGCACTCGGATTTCAATTCTGAGCACCTGTTCTAATGTTATAAAAACCAGCTCATATGTTTACTGAACGTACCCGAACAAAAAATCAGAAATTGATTCCGGGAACACCGGGCCTTGGAATCAAGCATCGTCAGAAACTACAGACTCATAAAAATCCCATGTATTTTTTTAAAAAAAATACATGGAATTCTGGGTTTGTACATTCTCTCCACCTCAGAGATCTACATCTCTGTAAGCTACAACTCGAACTAAGGGAACAAAAGGGGGTACTGAGCATGCATCTGAGCCTCTCACTCCCATTTTCTCACCTGGAGGTTCTCGTGCTGCTAGTGAACGCACACCAGAGGAATCGACCGTCCATGTAGGACCCACTCCTATCGATCTTCAATCTCTACTGGATCCTCCGTGAAAATCACCCCTTCATTGATGCCCAGCTCCCCGTGGTCGATGATGTGAGAAGGGTCAAGCATGTATTTCCTCGGCTAGGATTCTTGGAAGGCACCATGAACCCGGTTCAACTGTGGTTGAAGAGCTAGGCGGTTAGACACCTCGCCTACTCTGCTGAGAACCTAGAAAGGTCCGATGAACCTTGGAGATAACTAGCCACCTCGGCCAAATCTCTGTAGGCCTCGTCAAGGTGAGACCTGTAGGAAGACGTGGTCGCCATCCTCGAACTCTGGTGGTCTTCGTCTCCTATCATCATGAGGCCTCTTCCTAATCTATGCAGTCTTCATCCACTACTGGATGATCTACAACTTCTTCGTGGTATCTCGTACCATCTCTGGTCCCACTACTGCTGACTCCCCTGGGTCTGTCCAGCATAGTGGCGATCTGCATGGTCGGCCATACAGGGCCTCAAAAGGTGCCATCCCTATGTTGGAGTGATATGTTTTGTTGTAGTAAAACTCAACCAAGGGAAGGTGGTCCTCCAAGCTGCGATCGAAGTTGATGACTCATGCTCGGAGCATGTCCTCGAGGGCCTAGATGGTCCTCTCGGTCTGCCCATCTGTCTGAGGATGGAAGGTGGTGCTCAAGCGATGTTGTCTCCCGAAATCTTCCAGCAACCCCTTCCATAGCTGGGAAGTAAACCATGTGTCACGGTCAGAGATAATATAAAAAGGTACTCCATGCAAAAACACTATCTCCTACATGTAGAGGCATCCCAAGCTCTCAACAGAGCACTGCTCTCTGATCGGTAGGAAGTGGGCTAACATGGTGAGTCGGTCGACGATCACCCATATTGAGTCGTGAACCCTGGATGCACGTGGAATACTGGTCATGAAGTCCATGGATATCCCATACTACTTCCACTCTGGGACCTCTAAAGGATGAACCAAGCCTGTTGTTATCTGGTTCTCTGCCTTCACATGCTGGCAAGTGAGTCACCGAGAGACAAACTCAGCTACATCCTTCTTTATACCTTGCCACTAGTGCTGTCATCGAAGGTCCTGGTACATCTTCACCACTCCTGGATGTACCGCAAGAGGGGAAGTGTGGAACTCCCTCAACACATCCTCCTGAAGTGCAACTGGTATCATGGTACATCCTCTAAAGAGGATGATGTGCTCCCCACATTCAGAAAATCCATCAGGTGCCTGCCCTATGGATATCTGAGCACGGTATGTCTCGCAGTCAGCGTCCCCATGCTACACTTCCCTGACTCACTAAAGAAGTGTGGGAGTGACTGTAAGAGACTGTATATAGGATGCTCCATCCCTATCCAAAAATAATATATGCAACATGGCCTGCTGCTCTGTCGCCTCTCCTAGCAGTTGAATGCCTGATCTCCTGCTGAGCGCATCTGCTACTGTGTTCACCTTATCAATAGTATAGACTATCTCGATGTCATAGTCCTGGAGGAACTCAAGCCATCTTCATTGTCATAGGTCCAGGTCCTTTTGAGAGAAGATATACCTGAGACTCTTGTGATTAGAGTACATGGTAAAACATTCTCTCATAAGATAGTGATGCCAAATCTTCAAGGCAAAGACTACTATTTCTAACTCCAGGTCATGGGTAGTGTAGTTCTGATCATGTTGTCTCAGTTAATGAGAACCATATGTGATCACTGCTCGCTCCTGCATCAGGACACACCCAAGTCTGGTCCATGATGCGTCACATTAGACTACGTACCCCATTCCTTCCTCTGAAATCCACAAGCTGGTGGAATTATTTAGCCTCTCCCTCAACTCCTCTAATCTCTGATGGCATCTCTTCGACCACACGAAGGGTTTCCCCTTCATCCCCTACGTTCTATAATAGCTGCTAAGATTTCTCCTTTGCCAATAAGAGAAATATGGTCTCATCCCGTGGATGATCCACATCCTATGCCTAATATTGTCAATCCTGACATGAAAGGTACTAATTCATGCCATGGACAATGTCGTAAGGCCTCGACGCTACTATAAAGTGATCCAATCGTTACTCTCGCCTCCAAGGGTCGAGTCACACTGTCGGCATCATTGTGTGTTCACTAGATCTCCTCTAGTAGGAAACTCTAAAGTGAGGGTAAGTCAACACTTTTAACCGAAACCTCTTAGTATTAATAAAACAAAAAGATAGGGAAGAAAATGTCACAAGGACAAGTGTCTTTTGTTACTGCAGCTCAACGTATAAAGAAACAAAGAAACCATAAACAATGACATTAATGAAGCTAGAAGCATCATGGAAAAAAGCCCCAATTTCTGGTTCTAGTCCCGCTCTTGTCCACCAACATTCGGAGCTCTATGGTTGTATGATTTCAACTGCCTGAAGTTGTGCTCTCCCCTATCAACCAGCTCTTTGCGGTCAGGGTGGACCTCCGGGTGGTGGTGGTGGAAACACCTCAAAGTGTCGTCCACCACAAGCTGCACTGACATCTCCTCTGCCACGTCCACCTTCACCCTGTGGACCATATCGATCAATCCTCTGCCTCTGCCTCGGAGGTCCCTCAACTGACTGTTGATCGTCTGTGCGGTGTGTCAGAAAGTCACTAGCCATGTGACCCTGTCCGCCGCATGAGTAACACTGCCTGACAGTTCTGGCTCTATCTCCACTATGGTTTCCCCACACTACTGATCCTGATTTGTGTGGTCGACCACCTATGGGTCTGGTCCTCTTGGACCTCTGTGTCATATGTCTACTACCAGCTATATAGGACTCCATTGAATGTTGGCTAGATGTGGGTTTCGCTGCTATAGATTCCTCATCAAGGAAACTCTCCACTAAGAGGGATCGCTCCAACACCCCCGTCTGCATCGGCATGCTGTAAGAGATAACTGGTGCTCTGATCTGTCGCTTGAGTCAATGCTCAAAGGTTCGGGCCCTGATGATCGTGTCATGTACCATATCAGTGGAGTAGCTGGATAGTTCGGTGAACCTCACTGAGAAATGTGCCATCGTCATGCTACCCTGTTGTATATGTTGTATCTCCTGTATCTACACCGCTCGAATGGTGTCTCGAACAAACTCCACTTGAAACAGGCTCTCAAAGTCTTCCCATATATGTGTCACCTCATCATGCATCTAGAGCATCATTCTCTACCATCTACCTACTGCTTCCTGAAGGAGGCTGGCAGCAATGATCACCATTAAGTCTGCTATTTTCCCTACTAGCCTGAAGATTCTCACCACAACCTCCATCCAATCCTCAGCCGCCTATGGGTCCTTCTCACCCCGGAACCAAGGTGGCCCCTAGCGGTGGAACTCATGTAATGTGGTCAAGAGGTGTTCATCATCTTCTGCTGGGGCTGGTGGCATCTGTGTCCCAACGTGGAGTAGTACCGCTGGTGCCTCCACTGGTGCCTCAACTGGAAGAGGGCCCTATACTGAGGCCTCGATGATCGGCGGGCTGTCGGTACGTACAACTCTCGGGGCTCTAGCTGGTCGTCCATTGGGAGGCATCAAGGAAAAAACAGATGCGACATGGTCAAACGACTATACCTAGTGAGCTGGCCTAGTTTGAGGTGACTTAAAAAAAACTTTTGAAAACACACACGCAATCAGTGTTTTCGTCCACTGAGTCAGAAATTAGAAGTCATTATCCTGGTGTGTGGATATGTCAGCCACCCGCACCAACACTGGACTCCCTGAACTGAAAACCACACTTAGTACCCTTAACACTATTGATTCACATAAAAGAAAATATCAGAGTCCTACGTTCTGTGGTAGAACCGACTCCTCTGATTCCAATTTGTCACAAACCATACCCTGGGTCCCGCATCGTGAGTACCCCAAGCCCACCTTCCATAGGCCAGGGGCTGGCAACTAGCACCAAAGACATAATTTCATAAAACAGCGAAAGCATTGCCTTTATAAATTGTAAACACACACAACCAGAGTAGAAACAGAAGCAAACACTAAGTAAAATTTGTATGAAAAGTTTCCTAAAAGTAAAGGGGGCTAGAATAAAAACCCGATAGTAAAGTACAAGGAAATGAAAAATAGGTAAAACTAAAAATACAAACAACTGAAAGGTGTCTAGCAGCTCCTGGATCGTCCTCCACGGATCCTACCAGAAGGGTATGTACAGATAGCCACCTTAGTGCTCCACGTCTGTCTGCCTCCTCCGAGTACCGACTCGTCGTGAGGTCCACCTCTGGGCACCGTCCAGTCCTCATACACTCTGCCTCATTCATCGCTATCTATCGTATACATTTAACACAATGAGGTGAGAGCATAACCAGTGCAGGGGTGAGTATAAAAATACTCAGTAGGGACCCCAAGACCCACCAGGTCACTCAAAATCCAACAAGGATAAACCAAAAAGTATGATTTCAATGGATAACCATTACATAGGTATATGCCCATACATATACCTAAGTTATGAAGTAACCCATATCAATCATGAGGAAAACACAATGGACAATGCCTCAGCTCAAACCATGATTTTCATTATCGAAACCATGGCTGTTGGAGAACTCCACCTTTGTCGAGTACAGTGGCCCTATCGTGACTCTGAGGCACTACTCACTAACCTTAGACAATTAAGGTACTCCTTCTATCGAGTATCTTGGGACACCTACATCACATAGAGATTCTTCCCACCTAGGGTCTGCTGCCTCACACAATAGTGCTCCCCCTAATAGCATAAAGAGGTACTCCTCCTATCGAGTACGGCGGTTATACCGCCTCACACAGTGGTGCTCCTCCGCCATGGGTCTACCACCTGACACAGTAGTTCTCCCCATTGGGCTAGTTGAGTCACACCAAATTGAATCGATCAAGTATTCGTCAGGTGTTAGCCAGCTACTAGGTCTCCGTACTCTGATCCCTCGTCTTCAGGAGGGTCTGCTCCATGAGCTACAAGCCAATACTCCTTGTGTCCTGAAGTCCCACGAAGAAGTATCTAAAGGGTTTTCCAAGTCATAGGTGTCTCAACACAATAGATGGAACGTCAATCGGACACTCGATCTGTTAGTTATTAGCATTTTGGTCACGGGGATCCGGTTGGATTCGTGTGTGATCTAACCCTGCCACAAATCAAAAATACCCTGAACTGTAGTGGGGTATACTCAAAGGGACAGCTATTCTCCAATAAATTTAGCACTATTGACGAATCGTTAAATGGTTGTCTGGTGCCCAATATATGGCCCAAGAAAGTAAAGGAAGCGGTATGGGCTCGGGTATGGTCCAACCGAGTCGGACCAACTCAGCCCAACCCAGTCTGGGCCAACCTAGACTGTGTCAACCCGGACGGACTTGCTGGCTCTTACCTGGCCCGTTGGGTGGGTCAGTCTTCTCAGTATGGCCCAGTCCACTGGGCCCAGCTGAGCGAACTACGTGGAAAATTCGGCCCCAAAGTCGCCACGTGGGGAACTCGGCCCAAAGGCCAGTGTCAGGTTCGGTCGGTGCTGTGAGGGGCGCGACTCGGACTGCTTAGCCCGTGAGGGCAATGAAAGGCCGTGTGGGGTGAGGGCAGGCCACGGGTAGGCCGCAGGGGAGCGGTAGGGCACGGGGGGGGGGGGGGGGGGGGGGGCGGTCAAGGCCCCGGGACGCTCCGGGCAGGGCGGCCTGGGCGTGGGGGCACCGGGCAGGGCGCCAAGAGGGTGTCGGGGAGGTGGCTGAGGCATCGTGCAGGTGGCCTGGTCGCTGGGTAGGGTGCTGGGGGGCGCCGGGCAGGCGGCCTGGGCGCCGGGGGGTGCCGGGTAGGGCACCGGGAAGGCGGCCGGGGCGCCGGGTAGAGCATCGGGCACACCGGCAGTGCGCGGGGCGCACGGGCAGGGTGCCAGCGGGCCGAGTAGACTGCGGTTTCGGTCGGGGTACACGCCGAGGAGCGCGCAGGTAGGTTGGTGGGGTTCCGCTCAGCCGGCGGCGCGGTTTGCGGAGGTCGTGGGTAGCACGACCATTATTCGCTGCCTTCTTTGTCGTTGCCTCATTGCCATGCCATCATTACTTCACCATCGACACTAGGTTCTGAAACCATAAAGGTTGCGAAGGGGTCAGGTCGTGTTCGTTCGGCCCGAACCCTCCACGTTAGAATGATAGCAAGCGGCTCATGAAGATGATTCAACGTGATAAGATAAATAATTAAACAACTTAAAACACACCCCTACCTTTTTAATTGTCGGGCGTTCATTCATCATGGGGGAAGACAATGTTTTCATCGTTCACTGTACGCTTCCACTTCCGAGCTCATGTGTCGGTTCGTTGACGACGAAGAGGAAGGAAGAAGGATCATCAAAGAGATCTCACATCGGAAGGGGGTTCCGAGGAAGAATCATCGTCGCCTATGTCTTTTCATTCTTTGTTGGAGGATTCTATTCTCCCAAGCTCTGCATGAAAGAGCGAATAAGCATGCCAAAATAATATATTTTAATCTATTATGACCATTGGCATGAATTAATTATGTGTTCCCCACATAATTAAGTTCATTTCGTTGGCACAATTATTCTAAATTCAAAAAAAGGAGAGCCTCCACCAAATTAATTTCACGATATGTTGGAATATTAAATTTGGGGAGTTTCGAGGGGGTTAGAGGCCCATGTGGTCCCCACCGAATTAAACATGAAGACGGCGATGGGGGTTTCCTTCAATTAATTGGGTTTTTTGAGGAGGTTTTATCCTGCTCCATTAAGAGGGGAGTTAGTGACCAAGAGGCTCTGCCTCATTAATGAGGGAGAGTTAAGAGGTTTCCTCCCCTCCCATTAAATGGGGGGGGGGGGGGGTTAAGCCCTATGTGGACTCCACGTCATAACCTCTCATGGGAGGTTATGCTGCTCCGGTGGTCCCCACCCCAATTATCCTCCCATGGGAGGTTAGGGTGTGGCGGTCCTACCACCAAATCCCATGTGGATATTTTAACCAACTTTTCAACATGGTGTGGGTTCAAAAAAAAAAATAAGTTGTCACTTATTTTATTTTATTAATGCATATGATTCCCAAAAACCATATCTCATACCCGATCATCCGTCGTTAGGGTGAAAGTATTCTTAAGTGAAAACCGGTGTTGTGAATTCAACGGTTCCTTCAGATTTCAATTCCGAGAACCCGTTCAAAAGTTATAAAAACCCACTCGTACGTTTACGGAACTTACCCGAAAAATAAATCAGAAATTGATTCCGGGCACACCGGGCCTCAGAATCAAGCATCCTCAAAAACTACAGACTCATTAAATTCCAATGTATTTTTTAAAAAAAAATTACCTGGAATTCCGGGTCATTAATGATCCATGATATCTTCTATGTTCGATTTCAAAATCAAGATCCATCAATGGAGTTGGATAACTAGCTGAATGCCCTACCTTTATATTAATTTTTAGTTCATTTTATCTTGAAATTTACTGTGTTATTTAGGTAAAATATATTTTTATTTATTTTCAAGGAGTGGAACGATTTATTCAATTTTTTCCATCCTACTTTGAATCAAAGGATTCTATTGGTTGAGGAGTCATTAGCATCCCTAACAAAGGTGTTCTCATAGTTTTCCCAAAAAAATTTGTTTTTTGTGCCAATTTATTGAGTTGCACATCATCCTTCACCACAGGTCACCCTAAAATGGGTTTCTTATTTCCAATTTGATATACACACCAATTATAACTCAAAATGATAGATTTTTTACTTTATTATGGATAATAACCACGATCATGGGAACCATTTTGGTGTCTCATCTTGAAATGTCCTTTTTGAAATTAATTTTGTAAATGTCTTGAATTCCTATTAAGTATTTGACGTGGATTGTAATTTAATTTATCTACTGCCAAATATATTTTCAATGAATCCATGGAAACTCCAATGTTCTTCACTAATTTTAAATAGAATTTCCCATGTATATAATTTACCAATTGAAAATGGATCCTTTAAAGTTCGTCATTGAACCTTGTAAATTGTATTGATGTGTCATTATTCATTAAATTACATTATTAAATTGATTTTATTTTTCATGATGGTTTTTATTTCATTAAATAAATTATATACTTTAAATAAAATGACTTATAAAAGGTGGAAAGGTAACACCAATAGTTTATTACTTTATTACATCCTCTTATAGGAATTGTAATGTCCTAATTTATAATTGGGAATGATACGAATGATGTATGTGATGTAATGCCTCATTCTTATTATTATTATTTTTATTGCACCATTTATATATGTTATCAAATGATGGTGAGGGTTCTATTGGGAATGACAATTCACCTTTCTTACATGTGGAGTTGAGCATGACGTCTCACACCATTGACACTATTTGGATGATGGTCATGACAAACCATGTACCTTACTTCAGATTTTGGAATGAAGACATAGCCACTACATTGGGCATCTAGTATGACATCTTGAAGTATGTAGAGTTTATAAGAGTCCTTTAGGAGCCTGAGCATGACAGTATTTATTTGTTTAGAATTTTCAATTATTTATTTTTACATGCACACTTTTTAGCTATAAGAACTACTTGTATTACCTCTAGACGCCATTTTTTGGTGGCCTTGTAGGATTTTATCTCACAACCTACTCGAGTAACCTTTTCTACCATTGTATGTAACTTATTTATGGGTGTTGATAAGGGAAAGGGGCCTAGTATAAATATTTTATATTCCTGATTGATAGATGGAGGATGGGAGTATGGGACTAAGCAGATGATCAAAATTCTAGTGGATAGGGTTTGTTCCATTTTTTAAATTTTTAGTATGATTTAATATAAATGTCCCAAATTCCCCTTCAATATATATGCATACCATGAATCCCTTCATATGATATGGCCTAGTGGCTTTTGATATTATTATTCAAATGTTTAGTAATCTATTCTTCTCCTTATTATTTATGTTATCTATTTATATATGATTATATTATTTTATATTTAATGTGATATCAGATTTTCCACTCTGATATGAGTGTAGAGTCTCCCCATTGTCCCAATTTTACACCCCATGAAACTAGTCTACATCCATTGTTGTACTAGAAGGCATGCTTGGGGCCACATGAGTCATTGGATAAAGGAATAGGTTTAGTTGATTCCAGTTTGGGATGTTAAAAAGTGGTGTCATAGCTATTTTTTTCTCTATATTACTATTTGGGTGTTAGATAAGAGACTAGGATTTAATGGAATTTGGAAGTGACCTTTTCTATGTAGGTAGTTGGCCCACATATAAGAGAAACCCAAATTACCTAGGATGGAATATTGATATTATTGATTTTTGCTATAATAGTTGACACGACTACAACGTTGGTTGATGTACTTGTTTTATGGTGTTATTGTATTAGTGTTATTGAAATACTGATTTCTTTTACCTAGGCTGGATGATATGAGTATGTTTTATTGCATTAATCACAATATTCACAATTGGACTAATATTCCATGAAATTCTCCCTGCCACTTCTACATTTAGCTTACATTTTACTATTGCATATTAATGTTGCATGGGTGGGAACATGTTATGGTATTGGTTAATTACACGCTATACATTAGTTCATAATGAGTACATGCCCTTATTGGTCATAAATTTTAATCCATTTAATTCATCCACGTAAATAGATATAAACATTTTAATGAGAACTAGTTTAGAATGTATGTCACTTCCGGAATTAAATGCTTATTGAATACATGTGAAACAAATACTGAGACCTGAACCCAACCTTATTAGTGAGTAGTGGGGAATCAATTAAATTTTTATGTCCTTATATGGTCCTTCACTTTTACTCAATCCAATCTTTATGAGCAGGTATAGGGGTATGATCCATCCATTAGAAAGATATGAATTTGTCCTAGTTTTCTATCTGTAATCATTTTAATTGATAATATCTCTTCTAAGGAGTATAATTGGAATTGTATCATCATTCCTAGATTATTTCCTCTGGTCATATTTTATTATGGATGTGAAGACCATGCACCACAGGCGGTGGGACCTTAGCCACCAGTGAACCCTCCTATAGTGCCCAATGTGTCACCTCTTATTATTTTTGATATGGGAATCAATACTCAATTCCAAGAGGGATTTCTATTTATGTTGTAGAATGAGAAAGGTGTTGTTCGACCATCTTTTTTTTTTTTTTTGACAAAAAAAGACGGATCCATTAATGATGAAGATCAGCAGAAATACAAGTGCATAACCACGATGGAAAATGATTGAACCAGAGCACATCCTCATAGGGAGGGCCAATGCCTGCCATCTTGTGAGCGGCTTCGTTCGCTTCCCTTTTACTAAATGAGAAATTGCAGGAATTGAAGCCTTGTCTCCGCGAATGAATACACCGGATAATGGGACCGAAAGGTTGAAGCCCGCCGTCAGTGAGATTGATGGCATTGATTACAGTGAGACAGTCGGATTCGATGTGAATGGAGTCCCAACCGCAATCTTTTGCGAAGTTTAATCCAGCAAGGATGGCGGCGGCCTCCGCGACTGAGGGCTCCCAAAGTGCATGACGTGCTTCGTATTTGGCAGCGATGAGATTTCCCAGGTTGTCCCGGGCCAGTAAACCTAGTCCAACTGGGCCATCCTTAGGGAGAGAGGCATCCACATTGATCTTAATAATCCCTTCCGGTGGGGGGCACCAATGTTGGGGAAGAGGAGGGTGGGTGGAAAGTCTTTGTTGTTCAGGGTGGTTCTGCCAAACCGCAATCCATGACAATGCCCGGTCAATCCAAAACCTGGGGGGCCTCCGGAAATGATTGAAGATGGCCTCGTTCCGCCTATTCCAGATAATCCAAGCCACAATGCACAGGGCGCCTACGTTAGCCGGTGAAAAGGAGGAGCACCATCGCATCAGGAGAGCTGTGAGATCTGAGGCGGGGTCCGGGAATAGCTCTAAAGTTTATCCCCAGCCGTTCCAAATCTCCTGAGCCCCGGGGCATTGAACAAGGGCATGGAAAGGGGATTCAATCACAGAAGGGCAGAAAGGACAAGAGTTGTCGTCTGAAAAGTGTCTGTAGGCAAGGAGGCTCTTAGTTGGGAGGATACCAGTACACACCTGCCACCAGAAAAAGCGAACTTTAGGGGGAACATAAAGCTTCCAAATTGATGTCCAGGGCCTCGCATCTCCTTCTGAAATCTGAGCAGAAAGAGCTCGCCGGTAGCCAGCTTTCACTGTATACTCACCTGAGCTGTCGTTTGTCCAGTAGAGATGATCTGGCCCTGCGTCTGACACACAGGGAATACTCAGAATATGTCTCCTATCCCTCTCATTAAACCAGGAGTAGATTTTTTCCAGACACCATCCCGCCCCTTGATCATCAAAAAGACAACAGACTGTGGCATGTTCGGATCCGGGATAAACAGGGGATGACGCCTTCGTGTCTGTCTGATCAACAAGCCAAGGATCGGTCCAAATCTTGACCGTAGAACCATTCCCAATCCTCCAGCCTAGCCCTTTCCTCAGTAGATTACGACCGCCCCAAATGCTTCTCCAGATAAAACTAGGTCGATAGCCAAGATGGGAATCCATAAAATCCTTATGTGGGAAATATTTAGCCCGGAGAACACGCGTGCATAGGGATGATGGGTTATTTATCATACGCCAACCTTGTTTAGCCAGCAAAGCATCATTAAACAGAGAAAGGTCCCGGAAGCCCATTCCGCCTTCAGATTTAGGTTGACAGAGAGCAGACCAGGCGATCCAATGGACTTTATTTTTTCCGTCCTTTCGTCCCCACCAAAAGTTAGATGTACTGGATTGAATCTTTGAAAGCACCACATCAGGGAGTTTAAAAATAGACATCAAATAGCTGGGGACAGATTGAAGTGCCGCCTTGATGAGGATTTCCTTGCCGGCCTTAGAGATTTTTTTAGGGGTCCAGCCTTGTATTTTTCTTTCAATTCGATCCACAATAGCTGAACAGATTTCTTTCTTTGATCGTCCAACCACCGTTGGGAGCCCAAGATACTTCTGGTGCTTATCGACCCCAGGGATGCATGCTAAAGAGCAGAGATCTTCTCTTTTTGGCTGGGGAACTCCAGAGCTAAAAGAAATTTCTGATTTACTCTGATTGATCATTTGTCCTGAAGCCCGTTCATACTGTTGAATCGCCTGGCAGATTGCAGTACACTCATTAGGGGTAGCTCGAGAAAAAAGAAGGCAATCATCAGCGAAGAAGAGGTGGGATATCGGGGGGCCCTTGCGACACGCTTTCGCCCCATGGATAATGGAAAGCGAGGCTGCCCTGGAGAGGAGGTTAGAAAATACATCAGCCACTAAAATAAAAAGGAAGGGTGAGAGAGGGTCTCCCTGGCGAAGCCCACGGGATGGGGAGAAGCCTCGGGTGAGCACCCCGTTGACATTAATGCAAAAGGAAACTGACGAGACGCATTGCATGATCATGGCAATCCATTTGGTGCAGAAACCCATCTTGAGCATCACATATTCGAGGAAGTTCCATTCCACTCTATCATAGGCCTTAGCCATATCCAATTTCCACGCCATGATCCCCCTCTTCGCTCGTGTACGCATTTTCATGGAGTGGAAAATTTCATGAGCAATAATGGCATTATCAGTGATTAACCTTTTTGCCACAAAAGTGCTTTGGTTCTCTGAAATGACGTCGGGTAGCCAAGGCCGCAACCGATTCGCCAGGATCTTCGAGAAGATCTTATACGAGACATTGCACAGACTGATCGGTCGAAAGTCCGAGACCCCTTGCGGAGTTTTCATCTTGGGAATGAGAGTAAGAATAGTTTCATTAAGAGAAGACAGGTCCGTTTTCCCCGCCCAAATATCCCGCATTAAATTGCAAATGTCTGGACCGATGATGTGCCAGTAATTCTTGAAAAAGAGAGCGTGGAATCCGTCTGGTCCCGGGGCTTTCGTAGAGTGGATTTGCTTTAAGGCCTTAAGTGTGCTATTCTGAATCTCGTCACCCCCTTTAAATTCCTCCATCAGGATGAGATGATTGTCAAAGGACCAAGGTCGTCCTCTGAGGACTTTATCTTTGTCTTTATCGCTGAAGAATTCAAACACGAGGAGTTTGTTCTCAATTTCCCGGATGGCTACTCCAGCTTCCAATTTCCAGAGATTTTGAAGAGTGTTCCTGAGGGCCTTTAGATTAAAAGGTGCCTCGGTCGCCAGTCTTCCGACCACTAATAAAGCCATTCGTTTTGTCAAAGTGTTGTCTTCATTTCTACGGGTTGCAAGTGGCTCTTTTTCTTTATCTGTCAAAGTGAGGTTCTTCCATTGGTTCAACAGATCTGTTTCCATGTTGAGGGCCACGTAAACACCTAGGGAGGGATTGGCCAAAGCAGAGGGCCCCTATCAAAGGGGTGTCAAGCCCAAAATGGGGATCCCCGACCCAGAGACTCCGGCCCAATCCGAACCAGCGCAAGCTCGTTCTTCACCACCGAAGTTTCGCGGTCAGGAGAATCACAATTTCAACCAACCTTCTAGGAACCAAAAGAAAGTTTCACAGGCCGGATTTGGACGACAATTACACACAATTCAGGCCCAACCCAAACCTTTCTCAGTTCAGACATAGCCCGAAAGAAATCCTCCAAACCGGTGTGGCCACCCAGCCTGCGCGGCCAACCAGTCCTGCGCGGCCGCTAAGACCTGCGCGGCCACCCATCCCTGCGCGGCCAACCAGCCCTACGCGGCCGCCAAAACCTGTGCGGCCAACCAGCCCTGCGCGGTCATTTCCTTCGCGCTGGAAACACCGTCTGGTCTCGGGCAAGTCCCTCGCGCTTCGGGGAACGGCCTAGCCGTGAGGCTCTTTCACTTGCGCGCCGGAGGACTCTCCTTCACGTTCACGCCCTCCGTGCCTCGGAGAACCACCGCACCTTCGAAGATCGGAGATCCCTTCGCGGATGGTACTTCACGATTCACCGCGTTGCAGAAGAGCTTCGAAACCGTGGTATTGCCACAGCACCCGACGGTCACCGCCAACCTTCACGGAGCAGGGAAGGAAAAACGGTTACGGGACTGTCAATCCGCAAACACTCGTGGTCGATTCAAGGTGATGAAAGCCCGAGTCAAAAATGCCAAAGGGAGTAAAGGGTTTGGGATTCGGATCTACCTTCCCTTTCCCAGAACTGGCTCGGAAGTAGGGACAGAGGAACGGGAAAAGCTTCTGGGCAGCGATGGAGGCCTGGATCTGCGTCAGAAAATGAAATCGAGGGGATGAAGCCCGAAATCCAACGGAAACGCCGGTGACGGAGTTCGAAAGCTGGCAGGGAGAATCAAAGGGAAAGATGGACAGCAAACGGCATGGAAAAGGGGATCCCGAGCCCCTGTCACTGAAGCCGAAGATGATGGGGAAGAAGAACCAGAAACTGAACCGGCGAGGACGGCGCCGCCGAAGCCGATCGGACGAGGGACTCGATCCCTAGGAAACCCTAGGAGGAAAACTCTCACGCGGGAGAGACTTGCACATAATTTAATGAAGAGGTGTTGTTCGACCATCTTGGTGAGTAGAAAAGTTGACTTTGGAGTTCCAACAGTAGTATCCTCCCACCTTCTCTGGGGAGGAAAGACAACATACTATTGAGTCATGGATAAAATCTATTATTTCAACATTGGAGGATCTGGAGAAACCTCCATAGAAGAGGGTCATGTTTGGTTTTTATATGAAAAATGATTATAAAAAGAGGTGGTGGGATGTTATTAACTAGGATGATCAGTATAGAGATATGGTTTGGTAAAATTTCTAGGCTATCTTATATGACTATTTCTATCCCCAGACATTGAGGACTGTTAGATCTAGAGAATTCATGAACCTACAGTAGAGGTTATGTTTGTTATGGAATAATCTACTAATTTTATAGTTCTACAACTATTTTCACAAAATAAAGATGGTGATGAACTTTTGACAGCCAGTCTATTCGAGAGTGGGATCATATACACCATCCTTTCATAGTTCTATGTATTCTAGTTAATGATCATATTATAGATAGTCATACATGACCTTATTATGTAGTGAAATTTTAGGATTGATGATGGTGAGATTCTGGGAGGTTCATCACCAAGATTTATTAGTTTTTATTCTTCTAGGAGAAAGAGAATTTTGAAGATACTTATGGATGTAACAATAGTTATGATCCTCATGCTGAAACTGCTCTAATTTATCACTAGTGTAATAAGTTGGGACACATGATGCCTCAATTCAAATGAGATCCAGAGGAATGTAGAGGATAAAGAAGAGTGGGATATATCTAGACCTTTTATAGAACATTTCCATAAACTCCTAGAAAGGGGGGATTTAATCCCACCCCATGTTCTTGAGAGAGACCATTAGGATCATGCGAGGTTGGTAGTTGGAATACCTCCATCTGCTGAAGCCATGGTGGCAGTTGGGGATTAGGTAGTCAGACTCAGGATTCTTAGTGCCACTAGAGAAGGAAGGCTAAGGCAAGTTAGGTTATGACTCTAGGCCTTGTTACAGACTACTTACATGCAGTCTAGCTTATGCTGGAGGAAGAGATAACCATACCATGTATAGTTCGATGCAATATTCTAATAGTATCCATATATCTATATTATTTATTTTAAATTGTTGTATTGCGTTATTTTATATATAATACTATTATAGAGATTATGGGACTCAATATTGATCAATTCTGTGGAGTTGTGAAGATTTATACATTATTTTCTATCTGATCATAGGGTGTTCAATATTTTAATGGTTTTCCCCTTAAGATAGGTGAATATCTCTTCATATGAAATTTTTATGCCCTTGGCATGAAGGAAGTTGATGTAATCATCAGTATGGACTGGTTAGTACCCTATAGATCCCATATAGGTTGTTATCCCAAGAGGGAGATATTTATATTACCAGAAGGGTGAAGGAACATGTATAAGACAAATTGGGTTGTATTGGTTACATGATCAGGACGCCAAGCAGAATAGGTTGTCCAGTGTGACCACATAGACCACCACAATTTTATATATGACCAGGGGATACAAACCACTATTTTCCTTTCTATAGTGGTGATTTTTAGGAAAATATTCCCTGAAGAATTCTCTGATCTACCTCTAATGCGAGGAGTATATTTTACTATTATGCTAGTGTCAAGAGGAGCACCAATTATATAACATATGAATCTTCAAGATCTCGAGTAAATGTTAGAGGATCTGAAGAATAAAGGCTTTATATTCCCCATTACTTCCCTTTGAGTTTCACCATTACTTTTTTTATACAGAGGTGGATTGTAACTTCAGCCTATGAAGGGATTAAAATAATATGAATAATTTCATGGTAATGAATCTATATCCCTTCCTTAGAATATAAAATCTCCTTGATCACCTCTGAGGAGAGAGTATGTTTTAAAAGATTAATTTTATGTTGGTATTTAATCATTTTCATTCCAAGCCCCCATACATACCCCACACATCTTTAAAGAGTAGGTACAGTATTTAAGAGTACCTGGTTATGTCTTTCAAACTCACGAATTCTCCTAATATTGTTATGGCTCTTATGATTCGGTTTTTTCATCTATATTTGGATTTATTTGAATTTTTTTATTTTAATACATATTAATCTACTCACACTCAATACATGACCATTCCAATCATCTTGAGATATTTTTGAGTTCACAGATAGAGAATCATCTTCATTCTATGCTCAGTAAATGCCACTTTTTGATTACTATGGTCCACTTCTTGGCAAAAGGTTTCATGGAAAAAAGAGTTTCAGTTGACCTTGAGAAATTCAGAGGTGTATTTTTTTCAGAGTAGACCATGAACCTCTTAAAAATTTATTGTTTCTTAGGGATATATGGGTATTTTAGAAGCATTATCTAAAATTTCTAACATCTTTTACCACCTCTTACAGTGATGAAAATAATGGTGTAATATTCATATGGTCAGAAGATTGTGTAGAATACTTATAGTAGATAAAGGGAAGACTGAATTCAGAACTAACAGTGATTCTTCCAGATATAGGCATGAGCTATACAGTGTACTATGATACACCATGTATCGAGCATGGAACTATTTTTATATAGGTTGATTGTGATGTTTCATATGTGTCTCTTCAGTTGAGGCTTCATGATCATAATTTTGAAATGAACGACCTCAATCTAGATATTTTACTGTAATATCTATTTTTTCGAGAGACTATCCACTTGGGAATCATTTTGTGGTATTCACTGATCAAAAAAACCTTAAGTATATATTCACACTGTGGGATCTAAATCCTTAGAAGAGCATGTGGGTTTATTACCTATAGTTTTTTAATTTCATGATTAAATACATGTCTAGTATTGGAAATATAGTGGAGGATTGTTTAACCTATAAGAGTAACATATAGGAAATTTATGAGGCTATTGGATATTGGAAGCTCACAAACTTATTCTTGGAGATGAAAATTGAGGTTCAAGAAGATCATGGTCAAACCACCATCAAAGGCTTAGATATGACCTCTAATATTCTATAATGGTTAAGAATGAGACAGTTATCTTACCTCAAGAGCTTTGTCCATAGGGAATGAATCTTATAGGATGATATATCTTTCAGTTAGACCATGGATCAGGATGATACTTTACTGTTCCATGGGAATGTGTAGGTTCTATTAGACATCAAAGGGGAGCTGATGAGGGGATATCATGCCTCACCATGTGTTGTAAATCTCAGTGTCACCAAGATGTATTAGGATCTTTGGTGCCAATATTGGTAGCCTAGAATAAAATGTTAGATTCCTAGATTTATCACTCGATGCACCACTTGTCAGAAGGTGAAGGTGGAACATAAGCGTCTATCATGTATTTTAAAACCATTTTCCATTCCTGAGTGGAAAAGGGCGATTTTTTGCTGGATTTTATACGTTTTTTGCCTAGATCATCTTGTTCCAGTGATATATTATGTGATTTCATTGAACATTTGATAATGGTCACACAAAACATATCTATGCGAGAGACTATATTGTTAGACAATCTTGGTAGGTCATATGTTAGGGAGTTTGTAGTTATTTATTGAGATCTTCATTATATAATTGTTGACCAAGATAAATTATCTATTTTATGGTTCTTATAGGGGTTGTAGAAGTCCCTGGTTATACAGTTTTTCTTGAGCCTTCCCTATCACCCACATATTGATTGTTACAAATATCATGTGATTCTGGTGTTAGAGGATATGATTTTTTCATGTTTCCTTAACATTGGGGGTTGATGTGAGAACTACATTACCCATATAGAGATCACTTATAGTAACACCTTTTAGGATACCATTAAAATGGATCATAATGAAGCCTTATATGGTAGGCCTTTTCATTCACCTCTGTGATAGTTGGAGGTAAGGGAAGAATCATTTCATTGATTGTGTCTCATTTTGGAGGCTACATAGTTGGTCTAGTTGCTTAGAAAGTTCATGATTATTTCTCATTCTAGGAAGACTTCATATACCAATAGATGCCAATGACATCCTGAGTTTGAGATTAGAGATCATTTTTTCTTGTGAGGCTCACCCACGATGGTCCATTAGTATATCTGAAGAAAGCGTATTCTCTCACCAAGGATTTTTGGTCCCTTCATGGTTTTATAGTAGATCATACAAGTGGATTACCCATTAGAAGTTCCATAGAGATACTAGTCTTTTCATGATGCCTTTTATGTTCTCAACTTATATGATATTATCCAAACCAGTCACATATCTCTCAACCTGATGAGGTTGAGAAAGATACAGATGATTCCTTTGAGGATTATCCAATTGGTATTGTGTATCATAGTGTGAGAAAACTCTAATGATGTTTGGTTTCCTCGATATGGATGGTATGGTTGAATTCCCGAGTGCAAGACAAGTCCTCGGAGTGGGAAGCTGATATTAATTCTCAATGGATGAAACTATTTACAGATGATGCCTCCTTTCCCTCTAAGGGACAACATGGGGACGAAATTATTAATGGGGGGAGGTTTTAATGAAATTTCTTTTAACAAAGGAATGTTTATTTTATTCTGTTTAAATTCCTTAAAAATACCCTTATAATTTTACCCAAAAGATTCATAGGTAATAATTGTGGCATACAAGGCTTGTTTGGATACTGGAACCTCATATTTTTTGAAAAACAACTGGTCACACAATTAGTATAAATCATGTATCCCTTCTCTCATGGTCACTAATTACATTGTTGGGTGTGGTATAGGAACACCAGGGGCCTCACATATTTTATAAAACTATTTGACCCTAGGAGAACACCCATGTGAAAAACTATATTGTTTAGAAAGTGGTATTTTCCATAGTTTGTGCAATTTTCGGAAAACTATGTGATTTAATAGTGAATGACAGTTCCTTAAGTAGTTAAGGTAGAATAGTTTGCACACTATTTGGCCAAACTATGTGAAAAACCATGCACCTCCTATTTTGAAGGTGAAAAGTCAAAATTAGAATTAATTTTTCTTATAAAAAAATTTATTCTTTCACCCAAAATTTACATAAGAAGATTGGTCATCCTTCTCTCGTAATCCATCTTCCTCCTCGATCTAGGATCCTGGAAATCTCACACATTTGTTCTCCAAATCATGATCCCTCAATGGTGTTGAATAACTATAGGTATGTTCTACCTTCCTCTATATTTGTATTTCAATTTATCAAATAATTTGTTGTTATATTTATGTAACACCCAAGACTTTTATGTGAAATATTTTGTTTTTATGTTATATAAATCATCAAAGGAATCTTTTACTACACACAACATTAGCTTGGATTTCTTTACACGCAATCACGACCTTCCTCGACAGCTTGCGTCGTACGCAATACCGAGTTTCACTAAACAACAATATGTTATTAAAATATTATTAAAACTAGCTGTTATGAATAGTAATAACCACCTTTTGAAATTTTATAGTTTTTATTTTTCAAAATGGACTTCATTTTTGGATTCGGAATGTCGAAATTAGCCTAGGGTGAAATTTTGGTATTTTTCTGAAAACTTTCAATTTTTAATGAATAGTGAAACCACTAAGTGGTTAAAAAAACTGAATTTTTCATAAAACATAATTTTACCACTTCTGTGAGTGGAATTTCGAAAATCTGAGAGACACGGTTAATATCAAGGACTAAAATGTGGTTCAATGAGATGAAAATAATTTTTGGTGAATAGTAGCTTTTTACTTTTATTTTCCACGGTTAAAAGTAAATAGGTTAATTAAGGGTAAAAATGATATTATTATTGCCCTAAAACATGTCCTAACTCTATTGGACAAGTTTAATTCGACCAAAAACAACCTTAGGAATAACGTATGACCATTTAGACCCACTTGGATTAGATTAGGACATTTATTATTAATTTATTTAAAGAAGGGTTAAAATAGTTAAAATAAAAGTTTAATAAGTAAATAATTTGTAATATGGGGTTATACATAAGATAAATTAGACTATAAATATTCATTAGAAAGATAAATAGATTTACTACATAATCGATTTTATTTTTAATTTTTAGACATTAAATAAGTAAATTTATTTATGACACAATGATGATGCAGTAATTATCTTATTAATGAAATATTGACATAATTGATGTTATAAACACCAAAATAAATGTAATTTGAGACTTTTTATGAATTACACTAATTTTATAGATTAATATGACACGTTAGTATTGATTTAATTAACTTTTTTCGAACTAATCCTTCTGTTATTATTTTCACAAAAATTAATTACTAAATAGTGTCAAAATTGACATAAAATAGTTTTTAAAACAAATATTATATTAGTAATTGTTATGTTATTCCTAAAAATCTAAGGCTCGGACAATAGACATAGATAAGGTCATATATATTAATAATAAAGAACTTGGTGTTTTTTTGGCTGCTTATTGTATGTTTATTAACCTTATAGTATAAGAACACAAGAAGACACGGTAAAAGTAAAATTATTTAACTTAATGTTAAATCTAAATGATAAGGTTAACATTGAAACCTAAACTTGTCTAAATTCTATTTTATGGGAGGATTGCGACCCATCCCCACCTTAGCTTAGAAATAAATCAATTTGGAGCTATTTAAAACAAAAACTTGACTTTATAATATAATAATATTTTTAGTTTTTCCAAAGGAGCCCCTCTCCTCCCTTATAAAAGGGCACCTCCTCACCCTCTTGCTCACACCACTTTGAGCCTTCAATCTCGGCCAAACCCTACCAATTCCTCCTCTCCACTTCCCTAGAGACATCCTGGAGGTCCTGGTCTTATTCAAAGACCAATTTTAGTGCCCTAAAAGAAGGTCTCAAAGAAGCACATCAAAGAAGAGGTAATGTCCGTTACCGATTCTTTCATCTTTATTTCTTCTTCCACTTATTCTTATTTAGTATTTTAATTATGAAGTAATAACATCAGTATCACTCATATACTGATATGTTATTATAAGTAAGAAACAACCCTATTTCACCGTCTATCCATCCTATGGAAAAAGAAATCACCGCGCCTGCGTACGTACGGAATACCGTCTCCACGCCGTGGTGTAATCTATTTTCCACCACCACCTTACTTGGATGGGTATAATGGTGTAAATAATGACTATATATTACTATTATAAAGTGATACTGATTCTGAAATAGTATACATACACTCCAATACAATTCCACGATCATAGGAACGATATCATCACTCGTGCGTACATACGGAATACCGTCTCCACGATGTGATGCGACTCGTTCTACATGATCTTCATTTCATAATGATTATATAAATGAATTGAATGAATGAATATGATATATATTACACTAATACCATTCTGTAAATGAGGTATCTATAACCTAAAGAGAAGAATAAGAATTTATTCGACAAGACACGCATATGAACAAAAAGTTATAAACACCCGAATAACAAGTAGCAATGAAATATTACTACTAAGAAGCTAAGAATATGACCATATATGATATCATAAAAATAAGTATGATTCTGGAATAAGTCAATAACATTATTTAAATCATTATACAGGAGGTTCGGACACTTACGAAGCAAAAGAGACCTAAGGTAAGGGAAATATCACAATCTCATTTTTATCCGAGATTGTTCATACTTTGGTATTTACTGGGGTGTATTTTATCATCAACATCCATGTTTCCTCAATATGTAATATTATTTCCATCCACCTACAATTGTTTAAATCCAATTTTACCCTTTGGTGAGTTTTTAGTAAAATATATGACAGGAATCTTTTGTCGTTTTTCGTACGAGGTACTTTTTGACTTTTCCGACAAAAGTAAGAAGAATGTTTTCTTTAACTTATACGGCATGAATGGATTTTTAAAACATTATTTCCAAGAAGATTACTTTACAGTTTTTCAAGTTTATTTTTAATCAACTTCTTTTAGTTTCTAATCATACGACATGTTAAGAAATGAAAAGTGTTTTTGAAGAAGAAAAGATATTTTCCTCAAGAATGGAGTTCAAGTGTTTTATCAAAATTATTTTCCATATAGGATAATAAAGGGTTCTGTTTTTATCCCTATTATTACATTGATTTGATTATGTTGTGATGGAATTATATTTTTATGAATTCCTTTATCTTATATGAACTGTTTTATGATGTCACGATGTTTAAGATTCCCATTTTTATTACATGGGTTATGAAATGATGTATGATTTATAATTTTGTGGCACACATAAGAATGGTATCATTATGAGATGGGTGGGACCTATATATCCCTCCAATTCATTGGTTAAAGATTTTATATCTCATGAGATAGACATGGCTGGAACGGTAGGTTATACCGGTTCAGTGAAACAGGACTGAAACGAGGAGTGAACTCGGTTTAGAAATGGACTTTGTCCACTAAGATATTCTTGGAAATGAGTCTTGACTAATAAGAAATGATTCTCTATGATTATGTGTGTATTCCACAAAGTTTCATGTTTTAAGTTATGATTATTGGGATTACATTTCACTACTAGGATTTATCCCATGATACGAAATTATGATCTCTTTTGCAGGTTACAATTTCCAAAAGTTAAGTTCTTATGTATATGATGTGATTGATATTTCTTTTGTTTACCCTTACTGAGAATTTGAGCTCACCCTTTTGTATGTTCTATTTACCCAGGCCAGGAAGAAGGTTATTAAGTAGAATATGCCAAAAAGGGACTCTAGATATGATGAAATAAATGGGAGGCAAAGTAGATGCTTTATGAACCAGTTGTTTATGTTTCCCAGTTTCTAATGACAATATACCTATACGGTCCTTTCTTGGTTTTGTTATATGTTGTAATAAGTGTGATTCAATTCTGATGTAATAACAATTTATGTAAATTATGGTTCGTTATAGCTGGTATCAGAGGAAAGGTATTGTCAAATTTTGGAAACTAGGATGTGAAAGCCTTAGTAAGAACCATAAGGATAAGTCTAAGAATAGAACACAATCATAGTGTTTTAGAAATGGCCATGAATAACCTAGGATAAGACCTTAAGTGTGAAATTTTATTCATGATTGTGTGGTTTTCCTGTTATAATTAGTGTTTCTCACACTATTCTTCTTGGTTTTAGTCAATGGCTGGTACCTGAAGGAACTGTGTTAATGCGGAATGCGACGGGCAATGCAATGATTGTCCCCCTGAGCAACGAAACGTTATGGGAGCTGGAATGCAAAATCTTGTAGCCATGATCACACAACTTTCTCAAGATATGAATCATGCAGGACTTCCAAACGAGCAAAGGAAGGAGCAACATTCTGTTGAATCCTTCATGAGACAGTGTCCACCTTCATTCAGCGGGTCTACTGATCCATTAGTTGCTGAACAATGGATTAGTACTGGTGAAAAGATATTTTCAGTTCTTCAATGTTCTGAGCATGATAATTTCATCTTAGCAGTGTATCGTTTGGAAGGTGATGCTGATCGATGGTGGAATATTATTAAGAATACGAGGCAAAGGGATGAAATTGAGTCCATGGAATGGGATGAGTTCAAGAACTTATTTTTCAATAAGTACTTCCCTCGTATTCTCCGAACAAAGATGGAGAAGGATTTTCTTGAACTGAAGCAAAAGGATGATGAATCTGTTGGTACATATGAAGCAAATTTTACAAGACTTGCAAGGTACGGTTCTGGTATTATTATCTGACCTGAGAGTAAGATTGATCGATTCTTTAGTGTCTTAAAACCAAGTCTTCAAAGGGCCTTATCCGTAAGGGACTTCAACAGCTACGAGGAAATCGTTCGATGTGCTCTGAATGTTGAGATGGAGATTGGAGTAACCCATCAGTCATATGGGTTTGATAAGAAGAGAAAAATGGAATTCATAGGAAAATCTAAAGAGCACACTGAAAAGTAGATGAGCTTTCCCTTATGATCAAAGTGTGGAAAGAAATATGGAGGGAGTTGTCTTAAAGGGACAAGTAAATGTTTCAAATGTGGAAAAGAAGGTCATTGGGCATTTGAATTCCATGATGATGGGAAGAAGATGTCTAATGATGAAAACAAAGGAAGGGATACACAGAATGAACCAACTACACTTCAATGTTTCAAGTGCAAGGAGATGGGGCATTATGACAATAAATGCCCTAATCCAAGGGTTGATGATGATGGTCAACATCAACAAACTCTTAAGGCTAAAGACAAAGGAAAGTCACATGCAATTTCTATCAGTGATGTGGAGTATGATAACGATGTGGTGAAAGGTACACTTACCATCCACTCTAAAGTAGCAAATGTTTTATTTGATTCTGGATCCACCCACTCCTTTATTTCTGAAGAATTTTCTAAGGGTATCACCATATTACCTCTACAATTAGATGTTGAGTTAGCTATGACAACACCTAATGGCACAACAATCGCATCAAAAGTTTATAATTCTTATCCGATTGATGTTTGTGGGAAAGTGCTTCCTGCAAATCTTGTGATCCTTCCTATAGTGGAATTTTATGTGATTCTTGGAATGGATTGGCTTTCTCTACATGGAGATCATATCAATTTCCAAAGAAGGGAAGTCACATTTCATATTCCATATAAATCTATGATCGTCTATCGATGCAAGGATGAACATAACCTTCCAGTGGAAATTTCATCCATTTTATGGGTATTGATTCCACTAAATGAAGGTTATTTATCTCAAATGGTTGGTCAGAAACTCACGATTAAGAATATGTCCATTGTACGGGAGTTTGATGATGTCTTTCCGGAGGAATTACAGGGTCTTCCACCAAATCGTGAAGGTGAGTTTTCAATAGAACTCGTATCGGGTGCTTTGCCTATTTCAAAGACACCTTATAGAATGGTCCCAATTGAGTTGCATTAATTGAAGAAGGAACTCCAAGAGAATCTTGATAAGGGATTCATATGCCCTAGTGCATCACCTTGGGGAGCACGTGTTCTATTTGTTAAGAAGAAAGATGGATCAATGAGACTCTGCATTGATCATCGAGAACTTAACAAGATCACTATCAAGAACAAATATCCTCTCCCACGCATTGATTACTTATTTGACCAACTACGCGGAGCTCAATACTTTTCAAAGATTGATCTTCATTTAGGGTATCATCAATTAAGGGTCAAACGGAAGGATATACCAAAGACGACTTTTCGTACAAGGTATGGAAACTATGAATTTATAGTGATGCCATTCGGTCTTACTAATTCCCCTGATATCTTCATGGATCTGATGAATAGAGTCTCTAGAGACTATCTTGATCAATTTGTGGTAGTCTTTATAGATGATATTCTTGTCTATTCATAGAGAAAGGAAGAACATGAAGATCACTTGAGAATTATATTGAAGACCCCGAGAAAGGAGAAGCTTTATGACAAATTTACCAAGTGTGAATTTTGTCTTCAAAAAGTTGCATTTTTGAGTCACATAATCTAAAAAGAGGGGATATCTGTGGATCCATCAAAAACAGAGGTTATCGAAAGATGGTCGAGACCAACAACAGTAACTGAGATCCGAAGTTTTCTTGGTTTGGATGGATATTATCGACGTTTTGTGAAATATTTTTCATGATTATCTAATCCACTCACCAAGTTGACTTGTAAATGAGTTAAGTTTGTTTGGACGGATTAATGTGAAGAGAATTTCAAGGAGTTGAAAAGAAGGTTATCCAGTGCACCTATGCTCACACTACCTTATAGTGGAGAAAGGTTTGTGATCTATAGTGATTCATCCAAGAAGGGATTGGGGTGTGTTCTTATGTAAAATGATATGGTGATAGCTTATGCCTCACGACAGCTGAAAATCCATGATCAAAATTACCCAACACATGATTTGGAGTTAGCTGCGGTAATCTTTTCATTAAAGATTTAGAGGCATTATATTTATGGTGAAAGGTGTGATATTTATACTGATAATAAAAGTTTAAAGTATATTTTCACACAAAAGGAGCTGAATATGCGCCAAAGAAGATGGTTGGAGCTGATTAAGGATTACGACTGCTCAATCCATTACCACCATGGGAAAGCAAACAAGGTGGCAGATGCATTAAGTCAACAAGACCATGCTATTTTATCCATGATGAGGATCACAAAAGATCCAATATTTATGGATTTAAAAAGGATGGATCTTGGAATTATAATGGAAGGGGAAAAATATTATCTTTCTCAAATGAATGGTCAACCATCTATAGATGTGAAGATTAAAGAGGCATAAAAAGAAGATGTCGAGATACAAAAGAAGGTGAGAATGGTTCCTGAATTCAAACTTGATTGTGATGGGATAATAAAGTTCAGGAATTGGGTTTGTGTTCCTCCCATCCCAGAATTAATGAAGGATCTACTGTATGAGGCTCATAGTTCTTCATTCTCTATTCATCGTGGAAGCATGAAGATGTATATGGACCTGAAAAAATACTTCTGGTGGGATGGCATGAAAATAGATGTTGCTGAATATGTCTCTCGATGCTTGGTTTGTCAGCAAGTTAAAGCTGAGAGACAGAAGTCTAAGGGGATGTAACAACCATTACCCATACCCGAATGGAAATGGGAAAACCTCACAATGTACTTTGTCACAGGACTTCCTAAAACATCCGAAGGCAATAATGCTATCTGGGTTATAGTTGATCGTCTTACCAAGTCTGCACACTTCATTGCTATTAGAGAGGATTTCTCTCTAGATCAGCTTGCCAGGATATATGTAAAGGAAGTGGTAAGATTGCATGGAGTAACACTTTCTATTATATCTGATTGGGATCTGAGATTTACCTCGATGTTCTGGCGAAGTCTTCAGCATACTCTGGATACAGAGTTGAGTTTCAGCACTGCTTATCATCCTCAGACAGAAGGTCAGTCTGAGAGAACAATTCAAACTCTAGAAGATATGTTGAGAGCTTGATCTATGGATTTCAAAGGTGGTTTGGATCAACACCTACCTTTGGTGGAATTTTATTATAATAATAGATTTCACTCCAGTATTCATATGGCTCCTTACGAAGCTCTCTATGGAAAGAACTGCAGGAATCCAACTTGCTGGGATGAAGTTGGGGAAAGAAAGCTATTAGGACCAGATCTCGTTGATGAAATGGCAGAAAAGGTCAGATCTATTCAATAACACATAAGAGCAGCTCAGAGTCTACAGAAAATTATGCGGACAACCGAAGAAAAGGCCTAGAGTTTTAAGTGGGTGATAAAGTGTTCTTACGAATATCTCCCTGGAAGAGAGTCACGAGATTTGGAAAGAAGGGGAAGTTGAGCCCTAGATATATCGGTCCTTTCGAAATACTGGATCGTGTCGGGAAGGTAGCTTTCTGATTGGCACTTCCACCAAATCTCTCTCAATTACACGATGTGTTCCATGTATCTCTCCTGAGAAATTACATACCTGATCCTTCACATGTACTCAGCTCAGAAGTTGTACCGCTGGAGCAAGATCTTTCTTATGAAGAACAGTTGATAGAGATTCTGGATCATCGTGAAAAAGACCTACGAAACAAGACCACTCGCTTGGTGAAAGTTTTATGGAGGAACCACAAATTAGAAGAATCTACATGGGATCTTGAGGATATGATGAGGGAGAGGTATCCTCATATGTTTGTTACAATGTGACGAATTTTGAGGGCGAAATTCATTTTAAGGGGGGTAAAATGTAACACCCGAGACTTTTATGTGAAATATTTTGTTTTTATGTTATATAAATCATTAAATGAATCTTTTACTACACACAACATTAGCTTGGATTTCTTTACACGCAATTGTGACCTTCCTCGATAGCTTGTGTCATACGCAATACCGAGTATCACTAAACAACGACATGTTATTAAAATATTATTAAAAATATCCGTTATGAATAGTAATAACCACTTTTTGAAATTTTATATTTTTTATTTTTCAAAATGGACTTCATTTTTGGATTCGGAATGTCGAAATTATCCTCGGGTGAAATTTTGGTATTTTTCTGAAAACTTTCAATTTTTAATGAATAGTGAAACCACTAAGTGGTAGTTAAAAAAATTTAATTTTTCATAAAACTTAATTTTACCGCTTCTGTGAGTGGAATTTCGAAAATCTGAGAAACACGGTTAATATCAAGGACTAAAATGTGGTTCAATGAGATGAAAATAATTTTTGGTGAATAGTAACTTTTTACTTTTATTTACCACGGTTAAAAGTAAATAGGTTAATTAAGGGTAAAAATGATATTATTATTACCCTAACACATGTCCTAATTCTATTGGGAAAGTGTAATTCGACCAAAAACAACCTTAGGAATAAAATATTACCATTTAGACCCACTTGGATTAGATGAGGACATTTATTATTAATTTATTTAAAGAAGGGTTAAAATAGTTAAAATCAATGTTTAATAAGTAAATAATTTTTAATATAGGGTTATACATAAGATAAATTCATCTATAAATATTCATTATAAATCTAAAAATATTTCCTACATAATGGTATTTTATCTGTAATTTTTAGACATTAAATAATTTAATTTATTTATGACACAATGATGATGCAGTAATTATCTTATTAATGAAATATTGACATAATTGATGTTATTAACAGCCAAATAAATGTAATTTGAGACTTTTTATGAATTCCACTAATTTTAATGATTAATATGAAATGTTAGTATTGATTTAATTAACTTTTTTTGAACTAATCATTCTGTTATTATTTTCACAAAAATTAATTACTAAATAGTGTCAAAATTGACATAAAATAGTTTTTAAAACAAATATTATATTATTAATTGTTATTTTATTCCTAAAAATCTAAGGTTCAGCCAAATGACTTAGATAAGGTTATATATATTAATAATAAACTACTTGGGGTTTGTTTGGTGGCTTATAGTATGTTTATTAACCTTATAGTATAAGAACAGAAGAAGACACGGTAAAAGTAAAATTATTTAACTTAATGTTAAATCTAAATGATAAGGTTAAAATTGATACCTAAGCTTGTCTAAATTCTATTTTATGAGAGTATTTAGACTCCGACCCACCTTAGCTTCGAAATAAATCAATTTGGAGCTATTTAAAACCAAACATGACTTTATAATAAAATAATATTTTTAGTTTTTCTAAAGGAGCCCCTCTCCTCCCTTATAAAAGGGCACCTCTTTACCCTCTTGCTCACACCACTTTGAGCCTTCAAGATCGTCCAAACTCTGCCAATTCCCCTTCTAAACTTTCCTAGAGACATCCTAGAGGTCCTGGTCTTATTCAAAGAAATAATTTAGTGCCCTAAAAGAAGGTCTCAAAGAAGCACTTCAAAGAAGAGGTAATGTCCATTACCGATTCATTCATCTTTATTTCCTCTTCCACTTCTTCTTCTTTAGTTGTTTCATTATGAGGTAATAACATCAGTATCACTCATATACTGATATGTTATTATAATTATGAAACAACCCTATTTCACCATCTTTCCATCCTACGGAAAAAGAAATCAATGCGCGTGCGTACCTACGGAATACCGTCTCCACGCTGTGGTGTAATCTATTTTCCACCACCACCTTACTTGGATGGGTATAATGGTGTAAATAATGAATATATATGACTATTATAAAGTTATTCTGATTCTGAAATATTATACATACACTCCAATACAATTCCATGATCATAGGAACGATATCATCACTCGTGCGTAAGTACAGAATACCGTCTCCATGATGTGATGCGACTCGTTCTACATGATATTCATTTCATAATGATTATATAAATGAATTGAATGAATTAATATGATATATATTACACTAATACGATTCTGGAAATGAGGTATCTATAACCTAAAGAGAAGAATAAGAATTTATTCTACAAGACACGCATAAGAACAAAAAGTTATAAACACCCGAATAACAAGTAGGAATGAAATATTACTACTAAGAGGATACTAATTTGACCATATATGATATCATAAAAATAAATATGATTCTGGAATAAGTCAATAACAGTATTTAAATCATTATACAGGAGGTTCGGACACTTACGAAGCAAACTGAACCAAAGGTAAGGGAAATATCACAATCTCATTTTTATCCGAGATTGTTTATACTTTGGAATTTACTGGGGTGTATTTTATCATCCACATCCATGTTTCCTCAATATGTAATATTATTTCCATCCACCTACAATTTTTTAAATCCAATTTTACCCTTCGGTGAGTTTTTAGTAAAATATATGAAATTAATCTTTTGTCGTTTTTCATACGAGGTACTTTTTGACTTTTCTTACAAAAGTACGAAGAATGTTTTCTTTAACTTATACGGCATGAATGGATTTTGAAAACATTATTTCCTAGAAGCTTCCTTTACAAGTTTTCAAGTTTATTTTTAATCAACTTTTTTTAGTTTATAATCATACGACATGTTAAGAAAGGGATAGTGTTTTTGAAGCAGAAAGGATATTTTCCTCAAGAATGGAGTTCAAGTGTTTTATCAAAATTATATTCCATCTAGGATAATAAAGGTTTCTGTTTTTATCCCTATTATTACATTGATTTGATTATGTTGTGATGGAATAATATTTTTATGAATTCCTTTATCTTATATGAACTGTTTTATGATGTCACGATGTTTACGATTCCCATTTTTATTACATGGGTTATGAAATTATGTATGATTTATGATTTTGTGGCACACATAAGAATGGTATCATTTGATATGGGTGGGACCTATATCTCCCTTGAATGCATTGGGTAATGATTTTATATATCATGAGATAGACATGGCTGGAATGGTAGGTTATACAGGTTCAGTGAAACAGGACTGAAACGAGGAGTGAACTCGGTTCAGAAAGGGACTTTGTCCACTAAGATATTCTTGGAAATGAGTCCTGACTAATAAGAAATGATTCTATATGATTATGTGTGTATGTCAAAAAGTTTCATGTTTTATGTTATGATTATTGGGATTGCATTTCACTACTATGATTTATCCCATGATATGAAATTATGATCTCTTTTGCAGGTTACGATTTCCAAAAATTATGTGCTTATGTATATGATGTGATTGATATTTCTTTTGTTTACCCTTACTAGGCATTTGAGCTCACCCTTTTGTATGTTTTATTTCCCCAAGTCAGGAAGAAGGTTATTATGTAGAATATGCCAAAAAGGGACTCTAGATATTATGAAATAAATGGGAGGCAAAGTAGATGCTTTATGAACCAGTTGTTTATGTTTCCCAGTTTCTAAAGACACTATACCTATATGGTCCTTTCTTGGTTTTGTTATATGTTGTAATAAGTGTGCTTCAATTATGAAGTAATAACAATGTATGTAAAGTATGGGTCGTTATAATTTAGGTGCATGTAATTTTATCCTATTTTGGGAATTGGACCATTTCATCGATTTCTCCCAACCTACACTGAATTTGAGGCCTCCATTAGATGAGGATTTATCAAAGGCCCAAAGGTAGGCTATCTCTTCATTTTCCCCAAATGTTTTTGGATTTTCATAGCCATTCCATTATGCTTCCTGATTGCTTTCACTACTTGTCACACTAAAATGGATTCCCAGATTCAATTTTTATATACACACTTAGTTTAACTCCTTAAGATCATTTTTTAGTATGTTGAGGTGGTTGGCCATGATCACCGAAACACCTTTTGTGTTACGTCTTGAATTAAACGTTTTTAAATTTATTTTTTAAATGATTAGAATTCCACATATGTGTTCATCTGGGGGTTTAATTGAATTTTCCAATTCCCACACAAACATTTACTGAGCTAAAGGCACCTTATATGTGTATGGCCTAACTTATAATTGGAAATTACCATGTAAGTAATTTCCTAATTATAAATGGAACCTTATAAGTACCTTATTGAACATTATAAATTAGTTCTCTATGTATTACTTAATTTGATGACTTGTGTTAAATTTAATGAATTCTTAATGTTGGTTTTTCTTCCCTTAAATAAATTAAAAGGTTTAAATTAAATGATATATAAAGGGTGGAAATCCTATGTCAATCATTTCTTATATTATTATATTATATGATATTAATTGAAATTCCCTTGGTTATAATTGGGTTTGATAGGAATAATGCACGTGAGGTAATTCCACATGACTATTATTATAAATATCATGATGCATTTGATATAGGTCATGGAATGATGGTAGTGGTTCTGTTATGAATGATGATTCACACACCCTTACCTCAGGTGTTGGGAATAATGTCTCACACCATTGACACTATTTGGTAGATGGGCATGACGCACCATGTACCATGCTTCAAATGCCTGAATGATGACACATCTATCCTCGTGAGTTTTTAGCGGGACGTCTCTCTCTCTGTTCATGGGATTTTAGGAACGTAACCATTTTCATGAGCTTTTAGGCTCATTTAGACTAGTTATGGATGTATAAGTTATGTCTCGGTCCCTACAAAACCTAGTATTCCATTTATATGGACACTTACGTCTATACACACATAGTTCATATAGGTGGATTCAATATATAAATATACTATATATATTTACTAATCATACACTTATTCTGATCATGAGCCGAAGTAGGCAGAGCATCCAAGTGTTCTTTATGAACATGATCATGTTGGTTTTTATTTGTTCTTTATTTTAAGTTATTTATTTATACATAAACACTATTTATCTATGATCACAACCTAAATTAAATCTCGACATTGTTTGTGGTGGACTACCTAGATTTTCTATCACACCCTACTCAGGACACCTTTGGTACCCTAGTAGATTACTTTCCTTGATGTGTGGATAAGGGAAACCCCTACTATATATATTTGATATTCCATATATATAGGATGATCATAAGTGAAGAGGACTAGAAATATTCATGAGATTCCAATGGTATGGGTTTTTTCCTTTTTTATACATTTTGTTTTTCATGATTTCATATGCTTGTCCCATGTCCCCCTTTTGTATATCATCATTTCATATGTCTATGTATATGAAACTGCTGAGTGGATTCTAATATTATTATTCAGTTGTTGAGATAAATATTATTCCTTTTATTATTTATTTCATCTGTTTATCTATGTATCTTTTTTTGTATTTTTCTTGTTATATCTATTGTTCCACTCTGACATAAGGATATTATCTCCCCTTTAAACCACCTTTACACCCTCATTACTAGTCTTAAACCTCTGTCATATGAGGATGTGCTCTTGAGGACCTATGACCCACCTTCTCGTGGTATAGGTTACATGGGCACCATGTCAAGATGTTATAGGTAGTAGGATTGATATAGAATCCAATATATCTTAAGTGAAAAAAGTTTTTGAAATTAGTTAAAAGATCATATAATGATCCTTTAATAGGAATTGAATGGGGTTTTAGAAATTAATAGGAAATCATGGGGTGATTTTTAGAAATATAGATACAATGGTTTCGTTATGTAATAACTAGGAGGAAAACATAGATTATTAGGAATCCTTTATATAGTCTCTATGTTATTAGTTATTAGGATATTTTTTGAATATTTATCATATATTTACATTAAATTATTATTAATAGATATAAAATATACTTTCTAAAATGGATTTATTATGGGGCATTTTTATCTTGAAAAACCTCCTTTTTTGAAAATCATTATTTTATTGAATTCTATTTTCAGTCATACTGAAGCTCTATATAGTCTTAAATAATAACTAAAAACATTATATGGGAGGATATATTCTTTCATTTATCATTTGGTTTATTTATAGATTTTATAGAACATAATTTTATTTCGAAAGAATTTTTATTATATATTTATCTTGTATAAATATGGTTTGAGGAAGCCATTTTTATCAACTAAATAAAATTATGTAATAATTTTTCAAAACACTTGAAAAAATCATTTGAAATTGTTATAATGGGTGTGTTTATTATTTTCCATCCATTTAAAAATTTCTAAAAGGACTCTGTGGATGTTTTAATATACAATAAAATATATATTATATTTTTTTAATAAAAATAGTCTAAATAATTGTAAATATTATATATCTATATAGATATATATTTATACTATACAATATAATATGAAAATATACATATACAATATAATATGAAATCAGGATAGTTACCTTTTAGAAAATTTGAAGAGTCAAAAAAGTATCTACTTTACATCCTTCTGATTCTAAAGGTGGGAGAAAAGATAAAACTATTCATCAAATCAAAATGAAAGTTTGAAACTTATATGTATTGAATGAATATATTTTGGTTAACCCAAAAAAAATATAGAATAGAAAAGAATCAATCTCATTTTAGTTAGTTGAGATATGTTAGAATAAGATACTGAGCCGTACGAGATGAAAATATCATGTATGATTCTAAGGAAATGAATGAACCATATTCTGACCGGGGAGAACAAGCCATTCGACATGGAGATTCTGAAATTGTAGAGGCTTGGTTCAATCAAGCTGCTGAGTATTGGAAACAAGCTCTAGCACTTACTCCGGGTCATTATATTGAGGCGCATAATTGGTTGAAGATCACAAGACGCTTCGAATAAAAAAGAAATCTATTTTTATTCAAATGAAAATAGTTAGTTAGTTAGAATTTTTTATATTGATATCCGTTTGCCCCCTCCAATAAAATGGATCCTTCTTCTAGCTAGTAAAAGCCCAATAATTTTATTATATCTCTTAAAAGAGTACATAATCTCTTTTTTCATTTTCATAAATAAAAAAAAATAGACCTTCGGATGACTAATGGATAGGGGGTCCACCTTGAATAATGACTGCTCGCATTATTTGAAAACATAATGAAAGTCATATTATTACTTCTATACTATACTTCTATTAATATGTATAAATAAGTTCCATCCAGAGTATAACTACTATATAGCACAAGAAAACGTATTTGGCCAATCTTTATAATGAATAGATAAAAAAATAAGATCCGTTGAGTGCATAATATCTATGTTATAATATATCCGAAAACTTTACCCGAATCAACAACTTCGATACTTCTAGTGATGAATAACTTTCTTTCAAAAATATTCAATTTCAATAAAAAAATAAAATATATCAAATATGGAAGAGGGAAATAGAACTATAAAAATATCTATCATATCTATCAGAGGTATACTAATTACTTTTCACTGTTGACGGGTATCTTTTTTATGTGTTGTGTGGAATAATAGGAGGACTCAATGATTATTCGTTTTCCGGAACCAGATGTCAAAATTTTGGTAGATAAGGATCCCATAAAAACTTATTTCGAGGAATGGGGAAGACCCAGTCATTTCTCAAGAACAATTGCTAAGGGCCCAGATACTACCACTTGGATCTGGAACCTACATGCGGATTCTCACGATTTCGATAGCCATACTAGTGATTTGGAGGAGATCTCTTGAAAAGTATTTAGTGCCCATTTTGGTCAACTCTCCATCATCTTTTTTTGGATGAGTGGCATGTATTTTCACGGTGCTCGGTTTTCCAATTATGACACATGGATAAGAGACCCTACTCACATTGGACCCAGTGCTCAGGTGGTTTGGCCAATAGTGGGTCAAGAAATATTGAATGGAGATGTGGGCGGGGGGTTTCGAGGAATACAAATAACCTCTGGTTTTTTTCAGATTTGGTGAGCCTCTGGAATCACTAGTGAATTACAACTCTATTGTACCGAAATTGGTGCATTAATATTTGCGGCGTTAATTCTTTTTGCTGGTTGGTTCCATTATCACAAAGCTGCTCTAAAATTGGCTTGGTTCCAAGATGTATCATCTATGTTGAATCATCATTTAGTAGGCCTACTAGGACTTGGATCTCTTTCTTGGGCAGGACATCAAATACATGTATCTTTACCAATTAACCAATTTCTAAATGCAGGAGTAGATCCTAAAGAGATACCACTTCCTCATGAATTTATCATGAATCGGGATCTTTTGGGCCAACTTTATCCCAGTTTTTTGGAGGGAGCAAGCCCATTTTTGACCTTGCATTGGTCAAAATATGCGGAATTTCTCACTTTTCGTGGAGGATTAGATCCAGTCACTGGTGCTCTATGGCTGACCAATATTTCACACCATCATTTGGCTATAGCTATTTTTTTCTTCATAGTAGGTCATATGTATAGGACCAACTGGGGCATTGGTCACAGCCTAAAAGATATTTTAGAGGCTCATAAAGGTCCATTTATAGGCCAGGGATATAAAGGCCTTTATGAGATCCTAACAACTTCATGGAATGCTCAATTATCTCTTAATCTAGCTATGTTAGGCTCTTTAACCATTGTTGTAGCTCACCATATGTATTCCATGCCTCCTTATCCATATCTAGCTACTGACTATGGTACACAACTGCCATTATTCACACATCACATGTGGATTGGTGGATTTCTCATAGTTGGTGTTGTTGTGCATGCAGCTATTTTTATGGTAAGAGACTATGATCCAACCACTCGATACAATGATCTATTAGATCGTGTCCTTAGACATCGTGATGCAATCATATCACATCTAAACTGGGCATGTATATTTCTAGGCATTCACAGTTTTGGTTTTTATATTCATAATGATACAATGAGTGCTTTAGGATGCCCTCAAGATATGTTTTCAGATACGGCTATACAATTACAACCCGTATTTGCTCAATGGATACAAAATACCCATACTTTAGCACCTGATACTACGTCCCCTTCTGCAACAGCAAGCACCAGTTTGACTTGGGGATGTGATTTAGTAGCAGTCGATGGAAATGTCGCTTTGTTACCCATTCCATTAGGAACTACAGACTTTTTGGTACATCACATTCATGCATTTACAATTCATGTTATAGTACTGATACTCCTGAAAGGAGTTCTGTTTGCTCATTGCTCCCGTTTGATACCATATAAAGAAAATCTTGGGTTTCGTTTCACTTGTGATGGGCCTGGAAGGGGCGGGACATGTCAAGTATCTGCATGGGATCATGTATTCTTAGGGCTATTCTGGATGTACAATGCAATTTCTGTAGTCATATTCCATTTCAGTTGGAAAATGCAGTCAGATGTTTGGGGTAGTATAAGTGATCAAGGAGTGTTAACTCATATTACGGGAGGAAACTTTGTGCGGAGTGCCATTACTATTAATGGGTGGTTCCGCGATTTCTTATGGGAACAGGAATCCCAGGTGATTCAGTCTTATGGTTCTTCATTATCTACATATGGTCTTTTGTTCCTAGGTGCTCATTTTGTATGGGATTTTAGTTTAATGTTTCTATTCAGCGGTCGTGGTTATTGGCAAGAACTTATTGAATCCATCGTTTGGGCTCATAATAAAATAAAAGTTTCTCCTGCAACTCAGCCTAGAGACTTGAGTATTGTACAAGGACATGCTGTAGGAGTAACCCATTACCTTCTGGGTGGAATTTCCACAACATGGGCATTCTTCTTAGCAAGAATTATTTCAGTAGGATAATTTCACTCTTCTTATAGAAGGATTAAATATAGGAGGATTCAAAATTTATGGCATTAATATTTCCAAGATTTAGCCAAGGATTAGCTCAGGACCCCACTACTCGTCGTATTTGGTTTGGTATTGCTACCGCACATGACTTCAAGAGTCATGATGATATTACTGAGGAACGTCTTTATAAGAGTATTTTTGCTTCTCACTTCGGACAATTAGCTATCATTTTTCTGTGGACTTCTGGAAATCTATTTCATGTAGCTTGGCAAGGAAATTTTGAGTCATGGGTACAGGACCCTTTACATGTAAGACCTATTGCTCATGCAATTTGGGATCCTCATTTTGGTCAACCGGCTGTAGAAGATTTTACTCGAGGGGGTGCTCTTGGCCTAGTGAATATTGCTTATTCGGGTGTTTATCAGTGGTGGTACACTATTGGTTTACGCAGTAATGAAGATCTTTATACTGGAGCCATTTTTTTATTCTTTCTTTCTGTTATCTCCTTAATAGGAGGTTGGTTACACTTACAACCGAAATGGAAACCGAGCGTTTCTTGGTTCAAAAATGCTGAATCTCATCTCAATCATCATTTGTCCGGAATATTCGGGGTAAGTTCCTTGGCTTGGACAAGTCATTTAGTCCATGTTTCTATTCCTGGATCCAGAGGGTAATACGTTCGATGGAATAATTTTTTATATGTATAACCACATCCCCAAGGTTTAGGACCCCTTTTTACAGGACAATAGATACTTTATGCTAAAAACCCCGATTTAAGTAGTCATTTTTTTGGTACTTCTCAAGGAGCAGGAACTGCCATTCTAACCCTGTTTGGGGGATTTCATACACAAACGCAAAGTTTATGGCTGACAGATATTTCTCATCATCATTTAGCTATAGCATTTTTTTATAGTGGCTGGTCATATGTATAGAACTAACTTCGGGATTGGGCACAGTATGAAAAATATTTTAGAAGGACATATTCCTCCGGGGGAGGATTGGGACGTGGACATAAGGGTCTTTATGACACAATAAATAATTCGATTCATTTTCAATTAGGCCTTGCTCTAGCCTCTTTAGGAGTAATTACTTCCTTGTTAGCTCTACATATGTACTCGTTACCCTCTTAGGCGTTCATAGCACAAGACTTTACTACTCAAGCTGCGTTATATAATCATCACCAATATATCGTAGGATTCATCATGACAGGAGATTTTTCCCATGGAGATATTTTTTTCGTTCGAGATTACAATCCAGAACAGAATGAGGATAATGTCTTGGCAAGAATGTTAGACCATAAAGAAGCTATCATATCCCATTTAAGTTGGGCCGGCCTATTTCTGGGATTCCATACCTTAGGACTTTATGTTCATAATGATGTCATGCTTGCCTTTGGTACTCCAGAGAAACAAATCTTGATCGAACCTATATTTGCCCAAGGTATACAATCTTCTCATGGTAAAACTTCATATGGGTTTGATGTACTTTTATCTTCAATAGATGGCCCGACATTTAATGCAGGTCGAAACATATGGTTTCTCGGCTGGTTAAATGCTATTAATGAAGAAAATAGTAATTCACTATTCTTAACAATAGGTCCTGGAGACTTTTTAGTTCATCATGCTATTGCTCTGGGTCTACATACTACCACATTGATATTAGTGAAAGGTGATTTAGGTGCACGCGGTTCCAAGTTAATGCCAGATAAAAAGGATTTCGGTTATAGTTTTCCTTGCGGTGGTCCGGGGTGGGGTGGTACTTGTGATATTTCAGCTTGGGACGCATTTTATTTAGCAGTTTTTTGGATGTTAAATACCATTGGATGGGTTACTTTTTATTGGCATTGGAAACACATAACATTAGGGCAGGGTAATGTTTCACAGTTTAATGAATCTTCCACTTATTTGATGGGATGGTTAAGAGATTATCTATGGTTAAACTCTTCACAACTTATTAATGGCTATACCCCTTTTGGTATGAATAGTTTATCAGTCTGGGCATGGATGTTCTTATTTGGAAATCTTGTTTGGGCGACTGGATTTATGTTCTTAATTTCTTGGCGTGGATATTGGCAAGAATTGATTGAGACGTTAGCATGGGCTCATGAGCGCACGCCTTTGGCCAATTTGATTCGATGGAGAGATAAACTGGTTGCTCTTTCCATTGTTCAAGAAAGATTAGTTGGTTTAGTCCTTTTTTCTGTAGGATATATATTCACTTATGCAGCTTTCTTGATTGCCTCCACATCCGGAAAATTTGGTTAATTCATTTGTATCATTTTTATGAGTTGTCTCTTTGAAAATATCTATTTCGATGGAATGGAAAACTATCTTCATTAGAAATATATTTCTACATCTAGGATCTGACTTCATTGATACAACAAATAGGAATAAAACCATTATGGCAAGGAAAAGTTTGATTCAGAGAGAAAAGAAGAGACAAAAATTGGAACAGAAATATCATTTGATTCGTCAATCCTCAAAAAAAGAAATAGGAAAAGTTTCGTCGTTGAGTGAAAAATGGGATATTCATGGAAAGTTACAATCCCCACCATGTAATAGTGCACCCACACGTCTTCATCGACGTAGTTTTTCGACCGGAAGGCCGAGAGCTAACTACCGAGACTTTGGACTATCAGGACACATCCTTCGCGAAATGGTTCAGGCGTGTTTGTTTCCAGGGGCAATAAGATCCAGTTAATAATTCATTTTGAAATCTTTATTTTGCTGCACATACACAGAGGGCCCCTTTACCATTCTGTATCAATGGGTTATTCTAGTTGTACAAATATGGTAGTAGGGGTGCATTTCACCATCCTTGTTTGTCCATGAGTTTCCAGTTATTAAGAGCGGGGTAGAGCAGCTTGGTAGCTCGTAAGGCTCATAACCTTGAGGTCACGGGTTCAAATCCCGTCTCCGCAAAAATGACCCAATCACAATATTTAGGTTTTCCTTTGTCTTTGTTGCATGGTAATAAAAAAGTTGAGAGAACCACTACACTATTATAGTCAAATACCACCCATATGGAGGTGAATATATTTGAATATCATTTCGCTCACTCTGGGCAGATAGCGGGAATCGAACCCGCGTCTTCTCCTTGGCAAAGAGATATTTTACAATTCGACCATATCCGTTTTTTTTTGTTTTTTTAGTTCTTTATCTTGATATAAAATAACTAAATGAATTATTTTTGGATTTACTTCCCCATACATCAATATGAATTTTCAATTTCAATAATATGTTTGACTCCCTTTCATTTTTTATTTGTACTTTGGGGACTTATATTGAATTTTAATATATCTCACAATGTGTAAGGTGATTTGGTCTGGGAAAAATAGATTATTAAGAGATGATAGAATTTAGGATACCCACCAGAAATATTAATCCAATACATAAAGAAGTACCATAAAATACAACATTTTTTTACTTGACCAACCTTCAGGAGAAGAAAATACAAAGGGTACACTAATTAATAAGATTGATGATGTAGCAATTAATGCAAAAAAAGCCAATTGGAAAGCAATAATCATTATACTCCAACGCAATCAAAAAATAATTTGACCCCCACCCCAGACTCAAATGAATAACTCAAGTAATAAAATGCATCGTGGCAGGATTGTATCGGTAATCCATTGACTCTATGCGCCATGAATTCTTCTTCGAAATTTTGATTGATTCATGGACTCAAGAGGAATTTTTTGTACTTCACAAAAGACATAGACATGCTGGATCATCCTCTATTCCTTTCTCTTTCTATATTGTCCTTTATTTATTTCTTTTTCTATATAGTTCTATATAGTTATATAAATTTCATTTATGTATATATCTTTCATTGACTACAGATATTCTAACTATACTCGACTCTGTTTTATCACACCTGATCTATTTTCTTCTACAAATAATGATGGTATTCACTCAGGTATTTACTCATAGGACAAACAAGAATATTTCATGGAGAAATGGCCGAGTGGTTGATAGCTCCGGTCTTGAAAACCGGTATAGTTCTGAACAACGAACTATCGAGGGTTCGAATCCCTCTCTCTCCTTATTTTATTTCTTATTTTATTGATTGTTGAATAGATTTTCGTATTGATATTGATATATTGATTATAGTAGTCTTTTGTCTGGTAAGAAAACCTCGGCTATCTCACTAACCTAGCCGAGCCAGAAAAAAAACTAGATTTGATCTAATCAAAATGAGTTAAAAAAGAAAAAATAATAAAAAAATAAAGTATTAATAAATTATTAAAGGATTAAAGGATTTATACGTAAAACTCCCGGCTCAGTTAAGAGGGGTCATGGAAAGAACATGTTCAAAATCACGATCGATTCCTTTTTCAAATCCTGCTGCAACTGCATGAGCCCTCCCCGCGTGCCACAAATGACCTACGAATAGGAAAAATCCTAGAACAAAATGTGAAGTAGCTAACCAAATTATAGGAGAGACATAATTGACTGCATTGATCTTGGTAGCTACGCCACCTACAGAATTTAAAGAACCTCAAGGAGCATGAGTCATATATTCCGCAGAACGCCGTTCTTGCCAAGGTTGTATGTCTTTTTTTAGTCTACTCAAGTCCAAACCATTGTGACCACTTAAAGGTTCTAACCACGGAGCACGTAGATCCCAAAAACGCATCGTTTCTCCGCCAAAGATGACTTCTCCAGTGGGGGAACGCATTAGATATTTCCCTAAACCAGTAGGCCCTTGAGCAGATCCCACATTAGCCCCAAAACGCTGGTCTCTAACTAAAAAAGTAAATGCTTGAGCTTGAGAAGATTCTGGTCCAGTTGGCCCGTAAAACCCACTCGGATAAGCAGTATTATTGAACCAGACAAAGCAACAAGCAATAAAACCAAAGACAGATAAAGCACCTAAACTATAAGACAAGTAAGCCTCTCCAGACCATACAAGTGAACGTCGATCCCATGCAAAGGGTTTGGTTAATATATTCCAGATTCCACCAAGTATACAAATGAAACCTATCCATACATGTCGTCCGATTATATCTTCCAAATCGTCCATACTCACAATCCATCCTTCTCCTCAAAAGGGATATTTTAGTAAATAATCAAATATCACACTTGGACTAAGGGTCAAGTTGGTAATTTTTCTTACATCTCCCCCTCCTAGAGCCCAGGTATCATATACACCTCCAAAAAATAGCCTTGAATACTAGAAGAAAGGCACCTATACCTAACAAGATTAAATGAATACCCAAAATTGTAGTCATTTTATTTCTATCTTTCCATACATAACCAAAGAATGGAAAAGATTCTTCAAGAGTCTCAGGTCCCAGAAGTGCATGCTAAATACCGCCAAAACCCAATACTGCAGAGGAAATTAAGTGAAGTACTCCATATACAATGTATTGAAAGGTATCTATCACTTCCCCACCAGGACCTATCCCCCAACCAAGAGTAGCTAGGTGGGGAAGTAAAATGAATCCTTGTTCATACATGGGCTTCTCCGGTACGAAATGAGCTACTTCATAAAGGTTCATTTCCCCGGCCCAGAATACTATTAATCCGGCATGGGCTACATGGGCCCTGAGTAGTTTACCGGATAAATTGATAAGTCGAGCATTCCCGGCCCACCAAGAAAAACCGGTCGTTTCTTGATCACGACCAGCTAAATCAAAAGTTCCATTAAAGAGCGTTTCCACGGGGTAGAACCTCCTCAGGGAATATAAGGTTTTCATGAGGCTGATCTTGAGCTGCCATTAAAGCACGAATACCTTCGTTTAATAGAATATTTTTGGTGTAGAAAGTCTCAAATTCAGGATCTTCCGCTGAACGGATTTCCTTGGAAACAAAGTCATAGGCACGTAGGTTCAGAGCTAGACCGACGACTCCAAGAGAACTCATCCATAAACCGGTTACAGGTACAAATAACATAAAGAAATGTAACCAACGTTTATTGGAAAAAGCAACCCCAAATATTTGGGACCAAAATCGATTAGCAGTTACCATTGAATAAGTTTTTTCAGCTTGGGTGGGGTTAAAAGCACGGAATGTGTTTGCACCATCTCCATCTTCAAATAAAGTATTTTCTACAGTAGCACCATGAATAGAGCATAGCAGGGCGGCACCCAATACCCCGGCAACTCCCATCATATGAAATGGGTTCAACGTCCAATTATGAAACCCTTGAAAAAAGAGGATAAATCGAAATATAGTTGCTACACCAAAACTAGGTGCAAAGAACCAACCAGACTGACCTAGTGGATAAATCAGAAATACAGAAACAAAAACTGCAATGGGTGCAGAGAATGCGATTGCATTAAAAGGTCGCAATTAAACAGATCGAGCAAGCTCAAATTGACGTAACATAAAACATATTATTCCGAAAGCGCCGTGAAGAGCAATAAAAGTCCACAGACCGCCTAATTGACACCAACGAGTCAAATCCCCCTATGCTTCGGGGGCCCATAGTAACAACAAAGAGTGTGCTAAACTATTAGCAGGAGTTGAAACTCTGGAGGTTAAGAAGTTGCAGCCTTCCAAGTAAGAACTGGCTAATCCATGGGTATACCATGATGTTACAAAGGTTATACCTGTGAACCAACCTCCTAAAGCAAAATAGGAACAAGGAAAGTGCAAGAGACCGGACCAACCTACAAAAACGAAATGATCCCTACGTAGCCAGTCATCCATAATATCAAATAAATCATTTTTGTCTTTGGTCAATTTACCAAGGGCAATAGTCATTTGATCCTCATATTCACAACCAATTAAACAATGTCCGAACACCTTCGCTTTTCGGTGCTTACGAGTCTTTCGTTGATATGATTTCTCGTACACTACACTTTCCAGTGCGTTGTTTCGAATAAAAAAAATGTGATGGGTCCTACTTATAATTGAGGCTTAGTATACATATGTATATATAATATAGTGATGACTCATTCATTATAATTATAGAATATCATTCTAATTTAATACATCTAATGTTTCATATATAGTCATATCATATATAATAATATATCATATCATATATAATAATATATATATATATAAATTATAATTTCTTTCTTTTATATTTTTATATTTTATTTTTGTTGAAAGGTGAAAATAAATTCTTGTTTAAAAAGAAATTAAAGTAAAAAATTTAATCGTAAATTGATTGATTCTTGTGGAGTCAAATGAAATCAATATACTGTTCAAATTTTATCTCTATCGAATTTATCAGATATCAGAATAGTAGATAGTGTCATGATTCATTAGATCAGATCCAATCACTTTTTTGAGTTTTTCTATTTTCTAATCGGTATAAAAATGATTGATTTGATGAGACAAAAAAGGAAATTAGATCCATTCAAGAGATGACTTAATCATGATTTTTTAATCTAATGATTAAAGATTCAATTTTTTTTCCCAAAGAATAAACGATTGACTTTTTCTAAAAAAAACCTTATCAGAGTATAAAAAAAGCCCCTTATCGGATTTGAACCGATGACTTGCGCCTTACCATGGCGTTACTCTACCACTGAGTTAAACGTTCTTCTAATTCATTATGCGGATGAATTCATATACAAACAAATAAAGTACAGACTGTTTTATAAAGCAATTTTTTATTGACTCAGTGAGTTTAGGGTAAAAAAAGGTTTTATTCTATTTTTTTATCCAATCTACTAATAACTAAATACATTGGATTGTTTCATTCAGGATCAACTATCATTTTTTTCTTTGAGTGACTCCAAAAATAATGAAATGAACTTTTAATTGAAACATGTACCAATTCAACATCTTTTCAATGGGTGAAGAAAGTAGGAAAACTGGCTGTATGTGTTTGTTTTTTGGAGAAAAATATTCTCTAACGAATACTTGTTTTCTTTTAGAAGTAATTTTTATATATTTAAACAAAAATAAATAAATAGAATAAAAAAACAAAATTATATGTAATCATGAATAAAAATATCCAAAGGATCTACTAGCCATACCGACCATATAATCAATATTGACAATTTCAAAAAATGGTTCAATATGCTAGCATAGGTTCACAGCGGTCGGATAAGTATGCCCCCATCGTCTAGTGGTTCAGGACATCTCTCTTTCAAGGAGGCAGTGGGGATTCAACTTCCCCTGGGGGTACTGGGTACTACGAAAGGAAGTGATCATAGGTTTATAAGCCTCAAAAAGATTGATTATTCCTTCTGGGTCGATGCCCGAGCAGTTAATGGGGACGGACTTTAAATTCGTTGGCAATAGTCTACGCTGGTTCAAATCCAGCTCGACCCAATAATCATTTGATGATCTATCAGATGACTCTCCTTTCTTTTTTTCTTTCAAAACCAGATACAAAAAAATGAAAAAATTTCTTTTATCTATTTTTTCTCTATTATTTATTGTATTGTTCACACAAATTCCTAATATTGTTAATTATCCCCATTTTATTCATGGGGATCTGTAAGTATAAACTTCATGTCAAATAAAGTAAAAATAAAAAAAAGATATTTTATAATTAATAATTGTCATTTTAAAAAATAAGATCAATTAAGAAATAAGAAAAGATAAGACCAGTATATTAGTATATTAAAAGATTCCCTGTAGTTGTTCTCACTAATAAAGTAATAACCACGTGAATAAACAAGATTCATTTTCTCCTTCTCTCTTACACCATGTCAATTTGAACAACTCAATAGACAAGTTTGAATGAAATCATAATAAGAGTATGTAAAAAAGAATAGACTTGGGATTGTAGTTCAATTGGTCAGAGCACCGCCCTGTCAAGGCGGAAGCTGCGGGTTCGAGCCCCGTCAGTCCCGATGAATCCAATCAAGAAATAATCAATTCATCTGTCATTTTCTGTAAAAAAGCCAAAAGGCATTGGGGATCTTCTTTTTTTTGTCATTAAATTTTTTCTCATTAAAAAAATACAAAATTGGGAATGATTTCATTCCCTCTGATCATTTTAAGTTTTTAAATATGCGTCCAAAGAAGTAAAGTAAGTAAAGGTGGTTGGATGATACTTGATCGCATCAGATGATTGTAAAATAGAGACAGTTGTGGAAAAATGGAATAGAATCAATAAGGAATTCTTGATTGGATCAGGAAAAATACAATAAAAATTATTTTTACATGGATAAAAGATCTTTATGACTTAACTTACTTAACTTATAAGTATAAGTAATATAATTCCCTTCTCGATGATGAATCGATTAAATAGGCTATCAGATCTTGTAAATTCATTATACTGATTCGATTCAATATCAGTTCTAAGGGATTCAATCCCGATTTATTTTTGTGTTGCGAAGTATAAAACGATTCAATTATGGAAGTAAATATTCTCGCATTTATTGCTACTGCACTGTTCATTCTAGTTCCGACTTCTTTTTTACTTATCATTTACGTCAAAATGGTCAGTCAACAAAATAATAAATTGGAATGAAAGTTTACTTATTAGTTATTTTTAAGGATTCAAAAAAAAGATTACAATGCCTTGTTTTAAAAAAGGTGCGGGGTGGACTAGAATCTGCACTTTTATGAGATCATAAGTATGGTAGGTAGAAAGAAAGATATAAATGATTTATTTATATCATATGTTCTTCTATTAATGATTAATGAATGTTAAATGTGATTAGAATATGATAAAGGAATAAATAATAAAATACAAAAATAAAAAAAAAACGTTTTCTACATTTACAATTCCACTAGAATCCAATGGCATTTCAACCAAATATATCTTTTCGAAATGCCATTGGATTTATAAAAGAACGTTTTGCGAAAAGTTCCATAAATTCATTTTGATTTATCAAATCAATTTTTTTAATTTTTTTTAGTTGTACTTCTAGAGTCCATTTCTCCCCCATACAACAAGTGAAAGAGTAAATGTAAAAACTGCCATTAAAGCAGCCCAAGCGAAACAGACTATATCCATGTGAATGTCTATGTCTCCGATTAAAGCAGCCCAAGTGAAACTGACTATATCCATGTGAATGTATATGTCTCCAATTTGTTCTATTATGTATTATGAATATGAAGGGAATCTTCCATTCATTATATATTCCATTCATTATATATTTAATATTAAAAATTTTGAATATTAAATGGAATAAATAGAAAAGAGTCAAAAAATATTATCTAGCTAACATACAATTTTTTTTATAAGAAAATATAAAAAAATCTTCTTATAAAAAGTAAGTGCCTATATAATTTTGGATAGTTGAATCGGCGGGATAGTTGCAGTAGAACACAAAAAAAGATACAGTGATACATACATCCTTTCAATAAATATCAAGTAAAAGAAAGGTTTTTTTACTAAAAATAAAAATAAAATAACATAGCATTAATCAAACCAATTCTTTATTTCTTATATCATTCTATCAAAACCCAATCAGTAAAAACTAACGAAATTAGTCAAAGAGAATAGTCACCCTAACTTACTTGATTCTTTCTTTGAATCAATGTGAACCTTATTCTATTTTACTTTTACATTATTTTATCTTGTTTTAGGGTTTAGAAAGTTTAGAGAATACCCCTTAGCATAATGCAAGTAACAACTTTTTCTGCTTCTATATCTAGTCTAGTTTTGATTCATTCAGCGAATTCTATCAGCACAACAGAATAGGGGATTCTTATATTCTTTTGTTGATAAGGCGACACCCAGATTTGAACTGGGGAAAAAGGATTTTCAGTCCCCCGCCTTTAACCACTCGGCCATGTCGCCAAAAGGATCAAAATATAGAACTATAGGGGTAGGGGCTTCATTCACTTTTCTTTTCTTGTTGTACTTGTATTGTGTATATCCTATTTTTCTAAATCATCCCCTTATTCAAAAAAACCTACTTTTTGAGGGTATTTTGGATATCCTATACAAAACTCCATCAGTCATCAGTCTAAGTGTAAGAATTCTGTTGTTTGTAGGAATTTGTTTTATCATTTATGATTTGTATCTGTATGTTGCAAGTTACAATGAAAATTTCAATTGGGGTTGAAAAGGAACATTATTTTTTTCGCCGTTCATTCATATGTATAGTCTTTAGGTAGTTGAGTAAAAGTTCATGTAATTCTGTAAGAATATAAATTCCATCGTTACTAGATCGATTCATAATTCATATGAGTTGAGGAAACATCACATCACCCATACTCAAATGGTATTTTTTATAAAAATGGTAAAATAAATGCTCCGGGATGGAAATGAGGGAATGTCTACAATACCTGGATTGAATCAGATACAATTGGAAGGATTTTGTAGGTTCATGGATCTGGTCTTGACAGAAGAACTTTATAAGTTTCCAAAAATTGAAGATACAGATCAAGAATTTCAATTTCAATTATTTGTGGAAACATGTCAATTAGTAGAATCGTCAATCAAAGAATGAGATGCTGTGTATAAATCACTTACATATTCTTCTGATTTATATGTATCCGCGGGATTCATTTGGAAACCCAGTGATATTCAAGAACAAACCATTTTGATTGGAAAAATTCCTATAATGAATTCCTTGGGAACTTTTATAGCCAATGGAATATATAGAATTGTTATCAATCAAATATTGCAAATCCTCGGTATTTATTACCGGTCAGAATTGGATCATAACAGGATTTTGGTCTATACCGCTACCATAATATCAGATTGGGGAGGATGATCAGAATTAGAGATTGATAAAAAAGAAAGGATATGGGTTCGTGTGAGTAGGAAACAGAAAATTTCAATTCTAGTTCTATCATCAGCTATGGGTTCACATCTAAGAGAAATTCTAGAGAATGTTTGCTACCCTGAAATTTTCTTGTCTTTCCTGAATGATAAGGAGAAAAAAAAATTAGGTCCAAAGAAAATTCTATTTTGGAATTTTATCAAAAATTTGCTTGTATCGGTAGGGATCCGACATTTTATGAATCCTTATGTAAGGAATTACAAAAAAAAATTCTTTCAACAAAAATGTGAATTGGGAAGGATTGGTCGATGAAAAATGAATCGTAGACTGAACCTTCACATACCTAATAACTATCTATTTTTATTACCGTGAGATATATTAGCAGCTGCGGATCATTTGATTGGAATGAAATTTGGAAAGGGTACACTTGACGATATGAATCATTTGAAAAATAAACGTATTCGTTCTGTAGCGGATCTTTTACAAGATCAATTTGGATTGGCCCTGGTTCGTTTAGAAAATGTGGTTCGAGGTACTATATGTAGATCCATTAGGCAGCATAAATGGATACCAACCCCCCAGAATTTGGTAACTTCATCCTCATTCACAACCACTTATGAATCCTTTTTCGGCTTACACCCATTATCTCATGTTTTGGATCGAACGAATCCATTGACACAAATAGTTCATGGGAGAAAATCGAGTTATTTGGGACCTGGAGGATTGATAGGATGAGATGCTAGCTTTCAAATACGAGATATACATCCTAGTCACTACGGACGTATTTGTCCAATTGACACGTCTGAAGGAATCCATGTTGGAATGATTGGATCTTTAGCAATTTATGCGAGGATGGGTCATTAGGGGTCTCTAGAAAACCCATTTTATGATATTTATGAGAGAACAAAAATACAGATGCTTTATTTATCACCAAGTATAGATGACTACTATATTGTAGCGACAGGCAATTCTTTAGCATTGAATCAGGGTATTCAGGAAGAACAGGTTGTTCCAGCTCGATACCGTCAAGAATTCCTTACTATTGCGTGGGAACAGGTTCACCTTAGAAGTATTTTTTCCTCCCAATATTTTTCTATTGGAGCTTCTCTCATTCCGTTTATCGAGCATAATGATGCAAAACGGTCTTTAATGAGTTCGAATATGCAATGTCAAGCAGTTCCACTTTCTCGGTCTGAGAAGTGCATTGTTGGAACTGGATTGGAACGCCAAGCAACTCTCAATTCAGGGGTTACTACTATCGCTAAACACAGTGGAAGGATCATTGAATCCAATCAAATCCATTTATTGGGCAACAGATAGTCTTTTCATATTCCATTAGTTATATATCAACGTTCCAACAAAAATACTTGTATGCATCAAAAGTCACAAGTTTGGCAGGATGAATGCATTAAAAAGGGACAAATTTTAGCTAATGGTGCCGCTACAGTTGGTGGCGAACTCGCTTTGGGTAAAAACATATTAGTCACTTATATGCCATGGGAGGGTTATAATTTTGTAGATGCAGTACTCATTAGCGAACGCTTGGTATATGAGGATATTTATACTTCTTTTCACCTACGGAAACATGAAATTCAGACTCATGTGACAAGATGAGGTCCTGAAAGGATCGCTAATGAAATACCGCATTTTGATGCCCATTTACTTCGCAATTTAGACAAAAATGGAATTGTTATGCTGGGATCTTGGGTAGAGGATGGTGATATTTTAGTAGGTAAATTAACGCCGCAGATAACGAAAGATTCGTCTTATGCCCCGTAAGATATATTATTACGAGCGATACTAGGTATTCAAGAATCCACTTCAAAAGAAACTTGTCTAAAACTACCTATTGTTAGTAGAGGTCGAGTTATTGATGGGAGATGGATCTGGAAAATGAATGCTTATAGTGACAATCCATAAAAAATTTGTGTATATATTTCACAGAAACGAAAAATAAAAGTTGGTGATAATGTGGATGGAAGACATGGAAATAAAGGTATCATTTCAAATATTTTGTCTAGACAAGATATGACTTATTTTCATGATGGAAGACCTGTTGATATGGTTTTCAATCCATTAGGAGTACCTTCAAGAATGAATGTAGGAATGATTTTCAAATTCTCACTTGGGTAAGCATGGGTTCTACTAGACAGACATTATTGAATTGGAGCATTTGATGAGAGATATGAACAGGAGGCTTTGCGAAAACTAGTATTTTCTGAATTATATTCTTCCAGTAATACAACTTCAAATCCATGGGTATTGGAACCCGAGTATCCGGGAAAAAGTAGACTCTTTGATTGAAGAACTGGAGATACTTTTGAAAAACCTGTTCTAATAGGAAAGACTTATATTTTTAAATTAATTCATCAAGTGGATGATAAAATACATGGTCGTTCCAGTGGACATTACACACTTGTTACACAGCAACCACTTAGAGGAAGGGCTAAGCATGGGGGCAGTGGGTAGGCGAAATGGAGGTTTGGGCTCTAGAGGGATTTGGGGTTTCTCATATTTTACAAGAAATTCTTAATTATAAATCGGACCATATGAGTGCCCGTTAGGAGGTACTTGGTAACACGATTATTGGAAGAACAATCTCATCCCCTGAGGATGCTTCAGAATCTTTTCGATTGCTCGTTCGAGAACTACGATCTTTGGCTCTATAACTGAATCATTTCCTTGTAACTGAAACGAACTTCCAGATTAATAGGAAGGAAGTTTAATAGGAATAAATTATAATTTGGATTCTATGATTGATCGTTATAAATATCAACAACCTCAAATTGGATCGGTTTCTCCTCAAAAAATCATTTTTTGGGCCAAACAAATCCTACCTAATGGCAAGATAGTTGGATAGGTGACAAAACCCTATACATATCATTACAAAACTAATAAACTGGAAAAATATGGATTATTTTTTGAAAGAATTTTTGGGCCTATAAAAAGTGGAATCTGTTATTGTGGAAATTATGGAAAAATCGGAGATGAAAAATAAGACAGAAAATTTTGTGAAAAATGCGGAGTCCGTTTTTTCAATTCTCGAATACGAAGATATCAAATGGGATACATCAAACTGGCATGCCCAGTCACTCATGTGTGGTATTTTAATTGTCTTACTAGTTATTTCGCGAATCTTTTAGATCATCCTCTTAATGAATTAGAAGGTCTAGTATACTGCGATGTGTGATTTGATCGAAATAAAAATTTTACAGATTCAAAATGATAAACTGTCATCCCATTCCATCGAATCAAAAGGGGATGCCCCGAATCTGACATGTGTTTTGGAGAGGAATAATATGTAGCTCAGAATTGGGGGTATTCCACAAGGTACTCCCAAGTAAAAGGGAGATGATCTATGGTCGACTCCATACCAAATAAAAAAAATTCTAGATGAATATCATCCGTCCCTCGTGAAAAAAAAAATTATTTTTTTATTTTGTGGAATGAAAAACCTATTCCTTCAAAAAATTCTGTTTATTCCAAGTAAACAAATGTCATCATATTTTTTTTGCAACAAGGTCTATACATTGCATATAGGCTTTTCTATAAGGTATAAGGATCTAGCATTTCAAGGCGAAATGTTGGGACCTAAAAGATACAAAAAATGTAACAATACATAAACAGGGAAATCCCTGAATTCCAAGAAGGGACCCCTTTTTTTAATGGAATTCACATTATATTTGAAGGGAAGTAGACTACTCAAGAATTTGACATTCTCCTATTCTTGAAAAAAAAATTCTCGACTGGAAGATAATGTTGCTTGGTCTTCTGATTACTGGGGTAACTTGAGTAAGGAATAGACCTTTGCTTTTTTGGTATTGATAGAAATTGAAATAAATATAACCTTTTTTTATTGTTGGTTACACTACTTGAGCTGGATGAGAGGAAACTTTCACATCCGATTTTGAAGGGGGTGATCTATTATAGATCAGATAGATCAGAACCTATCCTCATTTTTATTTTTCTAGACCTATAGTTAAAAAATAAACTTTCTTACGATTATGAGGTTCATTTTAATATGAAATCCAATCCTGGAAATATAGCATACCAATTTTTTTTACTACCCAAGGGTTCAATATATTTAGAAATCGGGAAATATCTACTGAAGCAGGTGCTATCCGAGAACAATTAGCCGATCTGGATTTGCAAATCATTATAGATGATTCATTGGTCAAATGGAAAGATTTATGAAAAGTGGGGTGCCCCGAGGGTTATAAAGATTGGGAAGATAGAAGGATTGGAAGAAGAAAGGATTTTTTGGTTAGACGGATTGAATTAGCTAAATCTTTGATTCGAGCCAATGTCGAACCAGAATGGATGATTTTATGTCTATTACCAGTTCTTCCTCCCGAGCTGAGACCCATCATTCAGATAGATGGGGGTAAACTAATGAGCTCGGATATTAATGAACTATATAGAAGAGTTATCTATCGGAACAATACTCTTACGGATCTATTAACAACAAGTAGATTTACACCAGGTGAATTAGTCATGTGTCAGGAGAAGTTGGTACAAGAAGCCGTTGATACACTTCTTGATAATGGAATCCGTAGACAGCGGGACAGTCATACTCAAGTTTATAAGTCATTTTCAGATGTAATTGCAGGCAAAGAGGGAAGATTTCGTGACACTTTGCTTAGTAAACGGGTGGATTATTCAGGACGTTCCGTCATTATCGTGGGCCCCTCACATTCATTACATCGATGTGGATTACCTCGAGAAATTTCAATTGAGCTTTTCCAGATATTTGTCATTCATGTTCTAATTAGACAACATCTTGCTTCGAACATAGGAGTGGCTAAGAGTAAAATTCAGGAAAAATAACCCATTGTATGGGAAATACTTCAGGAAGTTATGCATGGGCATCCTGTATTGTTGAATAGAGCCCCTACTCTCCATAGATTAGGCATACAGGCTTTCCAACCCATTTTACTGGAAGGACGTGCTATTTGTTTACATCCTTTAGTTTGTAAGGGATTCAATGCCGATTTTGATGGGGATCAAATGGCTGTTCATGTACCATTATCTTTAGAAGCTCATGCAGAGGCTCGTTTACTTATGTTTTCTCATATAAATCTCTTGTCCCCAGCAATAGGTGATCCAATTTCCGTACCAACTCAAGATATGCTTATTGGACTCTATGTATTGACGATTGCAAGCCGAGGTATTTTTGCAAATCGATATAGTAGTCCATGTAATTGTAGAAACTTTAAAAATGAAATAATTGACCATCATCATTATGAGACATGTACAAAACCCCTTTTTTCTAATTCTTATGATGTCATTGGAGCTTTTCGGCAGAAAAAAAATCCATTTTGATATTATTTTGTGGCTTCGGTGGCGACTAGATCAACGCGTTATTGCTTCAAGAGAAGTTCCCATCGAAGTTCATTATGAATCTTTGGGTATATATCATGAAATTCATGAGTACTATCTAAAAAAAGGAAATGTTCAAGAAACTCTTTGTATATACATTCGAACCACGGTTGGTCATATTTATCTTTATCGAGAAATAGAAGAAGCCATACAAGGCTTTTCTCGGGCCTGTTCATATGGTACCTAATCTAGATATTTATCTAACATTTTCTATGATGCTACCGGTGAGAATTCATGTCTATTCGGTTCAAAAACTAGGATCATAATTCCGTACTTTTTACTTTATTTACTACGCGAATCAAGATCAAGAAAAGGAAGTTTTCCAATCACTAACTAAAATCATTGTGAAATCCTACTCATCCGCAGAAGGGAGTGCTTATGTCAGAATGGGGTGCCCCTTTGGTCTTTCACAATAAAAAAATAGATGGAACTGCCATGAAACGGCTAATTAGCAGATTCATAGAGCATTTTGGAATGGAATATACATCACACATCCTGGATCAAGTGAAGACTCTGGGTTTCCAGCAAGCTACTGCAATATCTATTTCATTAGGAATAGAATATCTTTTAACAATACCATCGAAGGGATGGGTAGTCCAAGATGCTGAAAAACAATGTTTCAGTTTGGAAAAACACCGTCTTTATGGTAATATACACGCACTCGAAAAATTACGTCAATCTATTGTGATATGGTATGCAACAAGTGAATTTTTGCGACAAGAAATGAATCCTAATTTTAGGATGAGTGATCCTTTTAATCCCGTCCATATAATGTCTTTTTCGGGAGCTAGAGGAAATGCATCTCAGGTACACCAATTAGTCGGTATGAGAGGATTAATGTCTGATCCACAAGGACAAATGATTGATTTACCCATTCAAAGAAATTTACGCGAAGGACTTTCTGTAACAGAATATATCATTTCTTGCTATGGAGCCCGAAAAGGAGTTGTGGATATAGCTATACGAATATCAGATGCTGGATATCACACGCGCAGACATGTGGAAGTAGTTCAACACATGGTAGTACGTAGAACAGATTGTGGTACCATACAAGGTATTTCTTTGAGTCCCCGAAAAGGGATGCCGGAAATAAATTTTATCCAAACATCCATTGGTCATATATTAGCAGATGATATCTATATGGATCAACGATGTATTGCCACTCGAAATCAAGATATTGGGATGAAACTTTTATATCGATTCATAACCATTAGATTAAAATCCATATCTCTTCGAACCCCCTTTACTTGTAGGGGTATGTCATGGATCTGTAGATTATGTTATGGCCGGAGTACTACTCATGGTGACCTGGTCGACTTAGGAGAAGCTGTAGGTATTCTTGCAGGTCAATCTATTGGAGAGCCGGGGACTCAACTAACATTAAGAACTTTTCATACCGGTGGAGTATTCACGGGGGATACTGCAGAACATGTAATACGAGCCTCCTCTAATGGAAAAATAACATTCAATGAGGATTGGATTCATCCCACACGTACACGTCATGGATATCCTACTTTTGTATGTTACATCAACTTGTATGTACATATTGAGATTCAAGAAGATATGACGACACATAACGTGAAGATTCTGCCTAAAAGCTTTCTTTTAGTTCAAAATGATCAATATGTCAAATCAGAACAGGCGATTGCTGAAATTCGCGCGGGAACATCGACTTTGAATTTGAAAGAGAGGGTTCAAAAACATATTTATTCTGACTCCGAGGGAGAAATGCATTGGAGTACCGATGTGTACCATGCACCTGAATTTACATATAGTGATGTTCATCTATTACCAAAAACAAGTCATATATGGATATTATCAGGAAGTCCGTTGAACATAGACTTGGATCTCTATAAGGATCAAGATAAAATGAAGGTTTCTTCTCGTTCTGCCGAAAAACGATCTCTATTGAACCTTCCATTTACTAATGATAATGATCAAGTTAGAAAAAAATTCTTTCATTCATATTTTTCTGGTGAAAACGAACACAGGACTGATTATTCAGAACTCAATAGAATCATATGCACGGATCGTTGTAATATTCCTGTCATTCTACACAAAAATTCATATTTATTGGCAAAGAGGCGACGAAAGAGATTCATCATTCCGTTCCAATGGATTATAGAAGGTGATAAAGAACTAATCCCCCTCTCGTGTGTCTTGATTGATATACTTATGAATGGTATTTGCTGTAGAAAAAGTATTCTTTCTTATTTAGATGATCCTCAATACAAAATAAAAAGTTTGGTCATTACTAAATATGGGATAGAGGTGCATTCAATTGTTAAAAAAAAGAAAATTTTGAGATTGAGTATCGAAGAGTCCAAAAATTTAGTGCAAAGTACCAAAATAAAGTAGATCAATTTTTTTTCATTCCCGAGGAAGTGCATCTATTACCTAGAAATTCTTCCATAATGGTACGGAACAATAGTCTCATTGGAGTCAATACACGAATCTCTTTGAATACAAGAAGTCAATCAGGTGGATGGGTCCGAGTGGATAGAAAAAAAATGGATTGAACTTCAAATATATTCCGGAGCGATCCATTTTCTTGGAGAGAAAGATATGATATGCTACCACAGCAGCATTTTGATACCACCAGGTGGAGGAATTGGAAAAAATTCCAAGGAATTCAAAAAACTGAATAATTGGATCTTTGTCCAATGGATTACACCTACAAAAAAGGTTTTTTTTGTTCGGCCCGTAGTCACATATGAAATAGAGGACGTTATCAATTTATCAACACATTTTCCACAGGATATTTTACGAGAAATGGCTCATGTGCAACTTCAAGGTTTCAATTATATCTTTAGTAAAAAACAACCCATAACGTGGGAAATTTATGGCACAAGTCTTCCATTCGTTCGGATGAATTTAGTGCTGAACCAAGAAAAAAAAATCTCTTCGAAAGAGGCTTATGATTCTTTTGCTGAAGTAAGGACTAACGGTTTGATTCAGGATTTACTAAGAATTGACTTAGCGAAAGACCCCTTTTTTCTTATACCGGAAAAAGGAATCATCTGTCAGGATGGATCTCTGAGAATGTATCAGATGGCACCAATATCAATCCATTTGATTCTAATCCAACAATGAGGATTCAAGAATCCCTTAGCCAAAAAATAAAGGAACTATTCGTACGTTATTGAATAGAAAGAAAGAATGTCAATCTTTGATCATTTTGTCATCAGCCGATTGTTTTCCAATGGGTCCATTTGTCGGTGTCAAAAAATATCACAATTCAATAATAGAATCATCAATAAAAAAAAGATTTCATTATTCCAATTAGGGATTCATTAGGTCCTTTTGTAATTGAACTTCTCATTGTTCATTTGTATTCATTTGACTATTCTTTAATAACTCATAATCAGACCTTGGTAACTCACTATTTTCACCTTTACAATTTCAAACAGAGTTTTCAAGGACAAAAAAATATTTTTTTATGGATGAAAATGGGATAATTTATAATCCCGATCCATGCAGTCACATCATTTTGAATCCATTCCATTTGAATTGGTATTTTCCCTATCAAAGTTCTTTTAAAGAGACATCCATCTATTGGCTTGGTCAGTTTATTTGTGAAAATGTATGGATAGCTAAAAACAGAACACTCAAATAATTTCAAGTTCTAATTGTTCAAGTTCACTCTTTAGTAATAAGATCATCTAAGTCTTATTTAGCCACTCCCGGATCAACTATTCGTGGCCATTATGGGTCTATCCTGTACGAAGGAAACACATTAGTCACATTTATATATAAAAAATCAAAATCTGGTGATATCACGCAAGGTCTCCCAAAAGTGGAACACGTACTAGAAGTTCGCTCGATTAATTCCATATCGAGGAACCTAGAATCAAGGGTGAAGAGTTGGAATGAACGTATAACAAGAATTCTTGGAAATCCTTGGGTTTTCTTGATTGGTGCTGAGCTAACTGTTGTGCAAAGTTGTATTTATTTGGTGAATAAGATCCAATGTCTTTATCGATCCCATGGAGTGAAAATTCATACTAAACATATAGAAATGATTGTACGTCAAATAAAATCAAAAGTTTTGGTTTCAGAAGATGGAATGTCTCATGTTTTTTTACCCGGGGAACTTATTGGATTTTTACGAGCGGAACGAACGGGGCGTGCTTTGGAAGAAGTGATCTGTTATCGAGCGATATTATTGGGAATAACGTGAACATCTTTGAATACTCAAAGTTTCATATCTGAAGCCAGTTTTCAAGAAACTGCTCGAGTTTTGGAAAAAGCATCTATCCGGGGTCGTGTTGATTGGTTGAAAGGGCTAAAAGAAAACATTATTCTGGGAAGGATTATTCCCGCCGGTACCGGATTCAAAAAAGGATTAGTGCACCGTTCAAGAAGGCAAAAACACAACATTCCTTTAAAAACTAAAAAAAATAATCTATTCGTGGGGGAAATGAGATAAGTTTTTATATCGCAGAGGGAAATTTGATTCTTCTTGCATTTGAAAAAAATCTCCTATAAAAAAATATCTTATCCGAATGATCATTATTTTAAGATTGAATGATTCTTAAGATGGATAGTCACAACAATCACGAATAGAAAGAAATGAACCCCTTCGGGTTCCATTGGAACAATTTTTATTACCGTAGTGTATCTCTTCATTTGTTGAAATGTTGAAATAAAAAATAGAAAAAATGTGAGGAAAAATGACAAGAAAATATTGGAACATCCATCTAGAAGATATGATTGAAGTAGGAGTTCATTTGGGTCATAGTACTTGGAAATGGAATCCTAGAATGACAACATATATCTCTGGAAAGCACAAAGTTACTCATCTTACAAATCTTACTAGAACGGCTTGTTTTTTATCAGAAGCTTGTGATTTGGTTTTTGATGCAACAAGGCAAGGAAAAAAATTATTACTTGTTGGTACCAAAAAGAAAGTAGCCAATTCAGTCGCATGGGTTGCTATAAGGGCTCAGTGTCATTATGTTAATAAAAAATGGCTTGGTGGTATGTTAACGAATTGGTACACTACAGAAACGAGACTTCATAAGTTTAGGGACTTGAGAACAGAACTAAGGACAGGGAAATTCAACTGTATTCCAAAACGAGATGCAACTATGTTGAAGAGAAAATTCAATCAGTTGCAAACATATCTGGGTGGGATTCAATATATGACGCAGTTGCCCGATATTGTAATTATCTTTGATCAGCAAGAAGAATATACGGCCCTTAGAGAATGTATGGCGTTGGGAATTCCAACAATTTGTTTTATCGATACAAATGGCGACCCTGACCTTGCGGATATTTCTATTCCGGCGAATGATGACGCTATAGCTTCAATCCGATTTGTTCTTAACAAAATTTTATTTGCAATTCTTAAGGATCCTATTAGCTTAAGAATGCTCTGATGATGATCTTGTTTCTTTTTTTTATTGGAAACCTCATTCATAGTGTTATTTACATCATAATGATTCATAAAATAAGCAGCAAAGAAAATTGAGAAAGAGATATTTGAATCAAAATAATTACCTTTTCAATTTATATTTTTATAGAGGACCGCCAAAATGGACGTTCTATCACGTTTCATCACCCTAAAATGGATCTATGATATATCGGGTGTTGAAGTAGGCCAACATTTCTATTGGAAAATAGGGGGCTTCCAAGTACATGCCCAAGTGCTTATTACTTCTTGGGTTGTAATTTCTATCTTATTAGGTTCAACTACACTAGCTGTTCGAAATCCAAAAACTATTCCAACTGACGGTCAATTTTTTTTTGAATATATCCTTGAATTCATTCGTGACCATTGTTTTACTCTGGTTGGAGAAGAATATGAAACTTGGGTTCCCTTTATTGGAACTTTGTTTCTTTTTATTTTTGTTTCAAATTGGTTCGGGTCTCTTTTTCCTTGGAAAATCATATAGTTACCTCATGGGGAGTTAGCCACACCCACGAATGATATAAATACCACTATTGCTTTAGCTTTACTCACGTCAGTAGCATATTTCTATGCGGGACTTAGCAAAAAAGGATTCAGTTATTTTAGTAAATACATTCAACCAACTCCAATCCTCTAACCCATTAACATTTTAGAAGATTTTACAAAACCCTTGTCGCTTATTTTTCGACTTTTCAGGAATATATTAGCGGATGAATTAGTAGTTGTTGTTCTTGTTTCTTTAGTACCTTTAGTGATTCCAATACCTGTCATGTTCCTTGGATTATTTACAAGTGGCATTCAAGCTCTTATTTTCGCAACTTTAGCTGCGGCTTATGTAGGTTAATCTCTGGAGGTTCATCATTGACTAGTTTTTTCTACTAAATCTACTAAACTAAAAAAAATTCTAGATTATAGCGAAGACAATGGGACAATGAACGGTAAAGAGAATTGACATGGCTGGGTCAAACAAGATCGAGTATATTCATATATTAAATCAAGTAATATCCAAGAAAGATTACGAAAAATAAATTTTATTTGTTTCTATTACTATCTAATATCGAATCACTACATCATACTATTAGATTATAATTCTATAAGTAGAAAGAATTATCAAAATATAAAAAATCCAATTTGTTGCGATATTTCAAGAAGAATGATTCTAGAATCCCCTTGAATTTGATGAATTTTAGTACTTTAACCATTTAGGTTATGGAAGAAAAATATGGGTTCTCTTTTTTTAGATATGGAATTTATTATTCATTATTATTAGTATAGAAAAAAATTAGTATAGATAAAAGTATAGAAAAACAAAATATCGATCAAATCGTTCTGATGATTCTATCATCAATCATATTTTTCAATTCGTAGTTCTTCGTTATACAAAACGACTGGATAATTTAGCGATGGAATAAGTACATTGATTGATGAGTATTATTAACTAAAAACTAAAATGCTATAATGAGAGCAATTTATTCGAGGAATTGATCATGAATCCACTGATGTCTGCTGCTTCCGTTATTGCTGCTGGTTGGCCGTTGGGCTTGCTTCTATTGGACCTGGGGTGGGTCAAGGGACTGCTGCAGGCCAAGCTGTAGAAGGTATCACAAGACAACCCGAAGCGGAGGGAAAGATACGAGGTACTTTATTACTGAGTCTGGCTTTTGTGGACGCTTTATCCATTTATGGATTGGTTGTTTCATTAGCACTATTATTTGTGAATCGCTTTGTTTCATCATAAAATATATGAAAACAACAGGTCTCTTACAATCCACTTCTCATTCATGGATAAAATGATCTATAGGAAGGACTTTCTATTTTAGGATGGCTAATTTATATTGCCCACCAACTTACTTTATTCCTTATTCTTTCCAGTTCTTAGTTAAAGAGAAAGAAAACTTTTTTTTACCAAATACCTAGAAATTTTTTATTTCAATTGAAAATCCATATAAACTATAGAATATTTAGAATATTGTTTTTCCACTCGATGATTTTTTAGAAATCAAAGACACTCTTCCTATTCTATCTATTCTATTTTATTTTATTCTCTTTTATTTTTTTAGTTTCTATATCTACTATATCTAATAAATAATCTACTCTATCTAATAAATAATCTACTCTATCTAATAAATAAAGAGGAAATAATATGAAAAATATAATCGATCATTTAGTTTCTTTTCCATCTGCCGGTTTTGGGTTTAATACCGATATTTTAGGATCAAATATAATAAATCTAAGTGTAGTGCTTTGTATATTGATTTTTATTGGAAAGGGAGTGTGTGCGAGTTGTTTATTTCAAGAATAGGCTGGATTTTACCAACTGTACTTTTATTTTCATTAAACTAGGATAAATTGGTGCATGATGTCGTGAATGACTTTTAAATAAATGATCTAAATCAATGAATAAATCGTATGGAAGAATCATAGCATTTCGTTATTGATTTTGATAAATATACTTTGATTCTCTATCAACCAATCATGTAGACCGTTATTAACATGGCTAAAACTAAGTGGTTTGAAATCCAGATGCAGCATGGTACTCTTTCAACCGCTAATAGTATTTTTTTCTACCAATATACTATACGTTTGATGGTGTTGAGTGACTATAATTTTTTCAAAATAGAAAAAAAATTAATAAATAGTTGGAAATTTTTTCGATGTAAAACACTCATGTCGATAAAATGATAAAACTCATTTTTTTCATTTTGAAATAAAGGGGTTTCACTTTGATTATATTTATATTATATTATGTTATATTATGTATGTTATATTATGTATGTTATATTATGAATGTTATATTATGTTGGATCAATGACCTATATTATCTATTAAAGTCATCTTCTTTCAATTTTTGGATTAGACAAAAAGAAATAACTTTGCTGATAATTTTACATATTTTTCAGAAGAGTCCTTCGAATAGGATTGGATTATTAGTGATTCATTTCAATTTTTTTTTTGAATATTCAAAGAGAAGAGAGGATAGGCTCATTCAAAAAAAATATTATGGTGAATGACATAAATAAATGATAAAAGAGCGTGAGAGCCAAATTAATTCAAAGACTCATGTTTGGTTCGGGAAGGGATCATGTATGTTTTGAAATGGAAAAATCATCCACTTTCATTAAGTGATTTATTAGATAATCGAAAACAAAGGATTTTGAATCCTATTCGAAATTCAGAAGAGCTACGTGGGAAAGCCATCGAACAGTTGGAAACATCCCAGGCTAACTTACAGAAAGTAAAAAAGGAAAAATATAAGTTTAGAGTTAATGGATACTCTCATATAGAACGTGAAAAATCGAATTCGATTCATTCTACTTATATCACTTTAGAACAATTAGAAAATTTAAAAAACCAAACTATTAATTATGAACAACAAAGAGAAATTCATCAAGTACAACAACGGCTTTTCCAACAAGCCTTACAAGGATCTTTAGGAAATTTGAATAGTTGTTTGAACAATGAGTTACATTTATGTACAATCAGTATAAATATTAACATGTTTGGGGAGATGAAAGAAATAACGGATTAGTTTTTCTACTGTTGTTATCTAGGAATTTTTTTTATTGATTTTGTTCTTTAAAATAACCTTTTGAACTAATCTACTATGGTAGAAAGTATTCGATCCAACGAATTTAGTAATATTCTCCAGGAACATATTGAGCTATATAATAGAGATGTAAATATTATTCATACCAGTACAGTATTAAAAGTAGGTGATGGCATTGCTCGTATTCATGGTCTTGATGAAGTAATGGCGGGTGAATTAGTAGAATTTGAAGAGGGTTCCATTGGTATTGCTATGAATTTAGAATCAAATAATGTTGGTGTTGTGTTAATGGGTGATGGTTTGATGATACAAGAAGGAAGTTCTGTAAAAGCAACAGGAAGAATTGCTCAAATACCTATGAGAAAGGCGTTTTTAGGTCGTGTTATCAATGCACTAGCTAAACCTATTGATGGAAGATGTGAAATTTCCGCTTCTAAATCTCGATTAATTGAATCTCCTGCACCATGTATTATTTCTAGCTATTCCATATACGAACCTCTTCAAACATGTCTTATTGATATTGACTCGATGATACCTATAGGTCGTGGTCAAAGAGAATTAATTATTGGAGACAGACAAACCGGTAAAACTGCAGTAGCCACGGATACTATTCTCAATCAAAAAGGCCAAAATGTAATATGTGTTTATGTAGCTATTGGTCAAACAACATCTTCTGTGGGTCAGGTAGTTACTACTTTCCAGGAAAGTAGAGCATTAGAATACACTATTTTGGTAGCCGAACCGGAAGATTCCTCTGCGACATTATAATATCTTGCTCCGTATACAGGAGCCTCTTTGGCTGAATATTTTATGTACTGCGAACAAAACACTTTAATTATTTATGATGATCTCTCCAAACAAGCACAAGCTTATCGTCAAATGTCTCTTCTATTACGAAGACCACCAGGTCGCGAAGCTTATCCAGGAGATGTCTTTTATTTGCATTCACGTCTTTTGGAAAGAGATGCTAAATTAAGTTCTCATTTAGGCGAAGGAAGTATGACTGCTTTCCCCATTGTGGAGACTCAATCAGGGGATGTTTCGGCTTATATTCCTACTAATGTCATTTCCATCACGGATGGTCAAATATTTTTATCTGCTGATCTATTTAATGCTGGAATAAGACCTGCTATTAATGTGGGTATTTCCATTTCCAGAGTTGGATCTGCAGCTCAAATTAAAGCCATGAAACAAGTAGCCGGAAAATCAAAATTGGAACTAGCGCAATTCGCAGAATTAGAATCCTTTGTACAATTTGCTTCTGATCTCGATAAAGGTACTCAGAATCAATTGGCAAGAGGTCAACGATTACGCGAATTTCTCAAACAATCCCAATCAGCCCCTATTACGGTGGAAGTGCAGATCATAACAATTAATACCGGAACAAATGGGTTTCTTGACGAATTAGAAATTGGTCAGGTCAATCAATTTCTCGTTGAGTTACGTACGTAATTCAAAACAAATCAATGGTTCCAAGAAATCATATCGTCTAATAAGACATTAACTCAGGAAGATGAACGCCGTTGGAAAGAATATATTAAGGAACAAATTGAATGTTTTCTATTTCAGGAAAAAAAATAAATAAAAAGGATTCCTAGTTCTTTTTGAATATGATTGATTGACTATAATTTTAATTCATTAATGAAATTGAATTTTAAATTATGAAATTCATATGAAATTCAAAGTAATGAAAAAAAAATACAAAAAAAAATTGGTAAATTGATTTTAGAAATACTGTGGAATCCATTAATTTCATCAATCAATTTTTTTTTACTTTTGGAAATCAATTGCGTCCAATAGGATTTGAACCTATGCCAAAGGCTTAGAAGACCTATGTCCTATCCATTAGACAATGGGTGTTTTTTCTCTTTTTTCCAACCTCTATCTTATATATTATTTCTTATATATTTATAATATTTTTATAATATTTATTTTTATATTTATATTATTATTTTATATTATTATATTATTATTATTTATTATTTATATTTTTTATATTTTTTTTATTTAATTTTATTATTTAATTATAATATTATTAAAATAAAATAAAATATTATTTTATTATATTAATATTATAATTATATTAAAATTATATTAAAATTATATAATTTTTAATATTATGTAATTTAATTTATTATAATTTAATTTATATAATTTAATTTAATTTATATAATTTATTTTATTTTATTTTATTTATCATTTTTTATTTATCATTAGAGATAAAATAAGATTAGAGATAAGATAAGCCCCGCCGCTCTTCCATAACTAGATGGACTTATTTATTTTTATTATATACATATACAATATTCTGTGCATATACAAAGTATTTTACCTTTTCAATTTGGACAAATGGCTGAGTGGACGAAAGCGGTGGATTGCTAATCCGCGGAACAAATTATTTGTATAGAGGGTTCAAATCCCTCTCTTTCCCTCTGTGTATGACTTTACTTTTTTTCTTTTCACATTTCGTAGGAATGTATTCTACACGAAAAGTAAAAAGAAAGCAATTCAAATGAAAAAACCTTATTGTTTTTCTTCACGCCTAGGATTACGTCCTGGATCATTAGACACGAATCCAAATATGAAGAGAGATACAAAGAAAATCCCTACTGTGTAAACCAAGAGTTTTAGAGTAAGCATTATGACACAATCTCCAAGATCATTTTTGGTAAAGAGAATCTATTCTTTGTATATCACATATCCTATTTTTTTCCATAAAAAACGTAAGACTAGTTTTTTTTCCTAGAAATTATCTAGAAACTAGAAATATGAATTTATAACTTATAAATATCAATTTATCAGAAATGATTTGGTTGTAATAATCAAAGAGTTTTTTATTCAAAATCTATTATAGAATAGGTTCTCATGAATGAAAAGATAAAAGAAGAAAAAGGCTCTTTCCATGGAATTCAAAAAGGATCAAAGGTTTGATCCGGATGGATCACGTGCTTTCCAATAAAAATAAAATGTTTGAATCCATAAGAAACTGTAATTTAATTTTTTTTAGAATTTTTTTAGGGCAGTATTTTAGAACAGTAATATAGAATAGATCTCATCGAAAACTTACTGCAGCTTGCCACACAAGTGCTAATAGAAAAAATAGTAAAGGTATAACTGGCATAACATCTAAAATTTGATTTAAAAAAGTGTAGGACTCAGGAAATTTGTCAAAGAAAAAATGAATTGAATCAATTGAAAACGCAGAATATTGAATACAGATAAAAAAATCGATATGTTGCATAACAAACTGTATAATTATTGAAAATAGTTTTATATATTTTTTATTTTTTTTCAATTTTAAAAATGAAAAATAAAATAGAATGGGAATACATTATACATATAATAGAATTGAATTATATACATACAATTATGTATATAATTATTCCATACATCTTTGGACCAGAAGTTACAAAAAACTGATCACTTTATCTTTTTTAGTGATCCATCCAAGAATGGCCAAGAATGGGGCGTGGCCAAGTGGTATGGCAACGGGTTTTGGTCCTGTTATTCGGAGGTTCAAATCCTTCCGTCCCAGAACCACTCTTCTTTCTATACTCTATTTTTTTATTATCCTTTTCACACTCGTCCATTTTCAATGGTGCATCAATTTTTTTATTCTGTGCGGATCCAGGAATTCTAGACAATATAAGATAATTGGTATTACTAAGAATTGAATCAAGGATTCAGTCAACTAAAAAATAGGTCATAAAACAAATAAAAAACGGGTATAGAGAAATAAAAAACGGGTATAGTGAAAGGACTTTCTCTATACCTATTTTTTACCTAACCTATAAATTGATATTTTATATTCTAATTTATTACTCATACAAATAGTTTCATTATAGGGATTTGATCGAAAGGAATCAATTATGGTATACATATATTAGGTTTTTATTTTAATCTGTGTTTTCTTATATCATTTATATGAAATATATTATATATGAATATTATATATGAAATAAAAAAATAAATAATTATGTTCCCAGATGTATCGTTACTTGCTAATCTAATCATTTTGGTTCCAATGTATCTTGTTAGAAACCATTTATACATGGTTTTCTTCTACATTTCGTTTACTTAAATACTACTTTAGCTACTTTATTTTTTGTCATTATTACATAACTATAATATTATTATACATTATAAATATATATTGTTTTGTTATATAATTACTGAACTGTTTTTTTTCAATTCATTTGTTTCAATGAAACTGGGGCTATTTAAGAATAAAAAAATGACTATTCATGATTCCCTAATTGAATCAATTTTATATCGCTTTATCATATTATTATATTATGTTATGGTAAAACTTCGTTTGAAACGATGTGGTAGAAAGCAACCTGCGACTTGAAAGAAGGACATGTGAACTGTGGATTTATTATACAACCACCATTTCTATAGGACTGGAAGTGCTCTTAGCTCGACATCTTTTTTTATTCTATTCATGACTATTATTATGTTATATTACTCCTTTTTTGGATTTTATAAGTCAGTCTATTCTATAGAATTAGAATATACCATTAAATGGTGGAGCTCGAGTAGAAAGTATTCATTTTAGCGGGATTCAATATCTAGGGTTAGTTTGAATCTATAATGTTCCAACTTCATCAATATTTTATTTAATATTTGTTTCATATTTGATTATATTATTTTATTATAATTTTATTTTTTCTTATATATTATTTTATATATTATATATTATATATATTTATAATATATATTTTATTATAAATATTTTTATTATATATATTATTATATATATATGTGAATTATATGTGAATATATGAATATGAATAAATAGACAATAATAATAGAAGTAAAAAAAATTGAAGTAAAAAAGGAAATATAAAGAACTAAGGTATTGCTGCCTTTTTTATAAAAGTATTATTAGGAGCAATAAAATATAAAAACCTAAGGAATCAAAGTAAAAAATAGATCCTGAAACAAGGAAAGTCATTTTCTATTGTCTTATGACTGGATTTGAGTTCAAAATCCTTAAATATTTGATCTCTTAAAGACAATTTCTTTCTAAAGACAAATAAAAAGAAGTGAAGTAGAGACCACTTATAAAAAAATTAAAGTATAAAGTAAATAATATAAATAAAAAGACTAACCCCCCATTACCCCATTAGATTAAAAAGTTATCAACTTGAGTGATGAGTCTTAATTCTTTTTTTTTCATTTTGTAAAAAAAAGTTAATTGAATGATTTTATGAACCTATTAGGCATTCTAATGATCAATAATACAAAACAAAACTAATGATCAATAATACAAAACATAGACAAAAAAATCGTTTTTTTCTTGAGTCGTATGAGAAAAAAACTTCTTATACGTTTCTGGGGGATATAGTTCATAAAAATCTATCCCAATGAACCGTCTATCGAATAGTTCCAATTGATATTCGATCTCGAAGAGAAGGACGAGAAATTCTCAAAGTGGGATTTTATGATCCGATCAAAAATAAAACTTATTTCAATATTCCTGCTATTCTATATTTCCTTCAAAGAGGTGCTCAACCTACTAGAACTGTTCATGATTTTTTAAATATGGCAGGGGTTTATCATCGTAATGAAATTCGATTTATAAATGATGATAAACTAAAGATAAGTGCACCCTAAATTATACTATATTATATCCCTCAATGATATTGTTGTTTTCTTCTATCTACACTTTTTTTGTTGTATCTACTATATTAGAATATGTATTTTTTTTAGAATATGTATTTTTTGTTGGATCTACTATGTAGAAGTCTAAATTGTAGAAGTAGAAATTGTAAAAGTAGAAATTTGAGTGCCAATCCAACACGAGTCCTTATTTATTTTTTTTTTCTCAATTTTTATTCTAAACATAACATATATGATTAACTACTGTATATCAAACATGTTGATAGGAATATATATAAATATTAAATAGATTCAATTAAATATATTCTATATATTAAAATAAATATAAAAAAATATAAAATATAACAAAATCATGAATAGGTTCTCGACATTCCATTTCCATTTCCATATAGATATATGATACTAGCTTTGAGCTTGGATATGGATTTGATTTGTTTTCATAATCAAATCAATTTTTTTTATTTTATATTGAGTTTAGTGAGTGTTTTTTTATCTCGTATCTTATTCATCTTGTTATTTTTATTTTTTTTACACTTCATTAAATATTTTCAGGTTGCTAACTCAAAAACGGTAGAGTAATCGGCTTTTAAGTGCGGATAAAATCTTTTACATATATTGATGAAGCAAGAGATTCATTCATACCATCGGTAAGTTTGTAAGACCACGACTGACCCTGAAAAGGAATGAATGGAAAAAACAGCATGTCGTATCAATTGCTCATTCTGATCATTTCATATCTTTATCGTATTGGTACAATACCTTGTTTTAAGGTTTGGTTGGAACAAAAATAATTTCAAATTGATTGAGTTGATTGAAATATAAAGTTATAATTTTAAGGATCCAAATCATTCTACTAGTAATAGTAAAGATAAAGAAAAAGCAACGAGCTTTTGTTCTCCATTATTAGAATAATGATCTAATAAAATTGTATTTTATGTTAAAAAAAAATACAATATTGCATGACGTGGGAAATTATATCTCTCTAATGAGAGTTTATTGTCTATTTTAAATGAAACCTAACTATTTTCCCTTCTATAGAGGGGAGATTCATATGTAGAAGACGGGGCATATTGATATAGATAATTTTTTTATCTAAAATCAGAAGAGCGATTGAGGTTGAAAAAATTAATGATTGTGACCAGTGTGATCATCCTAAATGAATAATTCACATAGCCCCTGGTATCTATTATTTTCTTTTGTTTTTACTAGAATAATACCGTGTTTTGACTTTATCGCGCAATGTATAATGACCCAAGAATTAATTCTTTAATTTAGGTTCAAATTAAAAAGGTTCAAATAAAAATATTATTCATCATGGGTTAAATAAAATTTTTCAAATGGAAGAATTACAAAGATATTTAGAATGATATAGATTTTGTCACCATGACTTTGACTTTTTATATCCACTTATCCTTCAAGAGTGTATTTATACACTAACTCATGATCGTGTTTTAACTAGATCCATTATGTTCAAATATGTAGGTTCTGAGAATCCGTTCAGTTTCATAATTGTGAAATGTTTCATTACTCGAATCTATCAATCAAACTATTTTCTTATTATTTCCGCTAATTATTCTAACCAAAATCCATTTTTCGGACATAATTTTTTTTTTCAAATTATACTGGAAGAGGTATTTTCAGTTATTTTGGAAATTCCATTGACCTTATGCTTCTTATCTTCTAGAAAAGAAGCTAATCAAAAAATAGAAGAATCTAAAAATGTAAGATCCATTCATTAAATATTTACTTTTTTAGAGGACAATTTATACCATTTAAATGGTGTGTAAAATATACTAATACCTTATCCTATCAATCTGGAAATATTGGTTCAAATTATTCATTACTGGGTGAAATATTCTTATTCTTTTCATTTTTTATGATTCTTCTTTTGCTATGAAATATTGAATTTGAATCATTTTATTTTTTCAAAAAAGAAATTTATTTCAATCCTTTCAAAAAAGAATCAAAAATTTCTCTTGTTCTTATATAATTCTCATATATGTGAATACGAATCAATTTTTGTTTTTCTCCATAACCGATCATTCCATTTATGATCAACACTTTTTAGAATCCTTCTTGAGAGAATATATTTCTATGGAAAAATAGCACATGCTGCCATTACTTCAGAATTTAATAACATTCTATGGTTTTTAAAGGATCCTTTCTTGTATTATGTTAGATATAAAGGAAAATAAATTCTGGCTTCAAAAGGAAAGCCTATTATGATGAAAAAATGGAAATATTACCTTTCTAATTTTTGGCAAGATCGTTTTTATGTGTGGTGTCAACCAATGTTCCATAGAAATATATCGAAAAATTCAGTTCACTTTTTAGGCTATCTTTCAAGTGTGCGACTAAATCCTTCAGTGGTATGGAGTCAAATGCTTGAAGATTCATTTATCATTGATAATGGTATAAAAAATAAGTTTTATACCACAGTTCCTATTCTCCCTCTGATGGGATCATTGGCTAAAGAAAAATTTTGTAATGTCTTAGGGCATCCCATAATTAAGTCGGTATGGTTGGATTTAGCGGATTCGGAGATTTTTTACCTATTTTGGTGTATCCAAAGAAATATTTCTCATTATCACATCGGATCCTCAAAAAAATAGTATTTTTAAAATAAAGTATATTCTTCAACTTTCTTGTGTTAGAACTATTGCTCGTAAACACAAATTGATTGTACGTTCTTTTTTGAAGAAAATATTTGGTTTGGTATTCTTGCAATATTATTTTACTATGGAGGATGTTCTTTCCTTTATTATTTCCAAATATTATACTTCTCGACGGTTTTCATATAGAGGACGGATTTGGTATTTGGATATTATTTGTATTAAGGATCTGATTGATTATTCATCCACTGATTGATTCTCAAATCATGTATCTGAAAAGGACCTATAAATCAATCAAAAGGGGATAATAAAATTCCGTTTTTGATGTGGTATGAACAGTTCACGTAGAAGACTAAGAAGAGTGAATCAACTAATTTACTTTATTAGATTAGAGTTTTTCCAGAAGGACAGGAGGACAAACTATATACATAGGGAAAACCGTGTGCAATGAAATAAGCAAGCGCGGTTTAGGGATAGATTTTTTTTTCATTTATATTTTTTTTTAAATTTTATTTAATTGTTAAAATAGTTTTATAAAGAAATTCTACTCCATCCGACTCGTTCTGGGTTCGAGTCCCGGGCAACCCATTATGATCTTTTTTATTGAATTTGTTTTTGTAACTTATTATTCACAAGCCTTATTTGGTTGACATGGCGATATCGGTTATGTTATACTGTTTCATAACAAGCACACGAAGGGAATTTTTTATTTTATATCCTTTCATTCGTGTGCTTGGGAGTCCCTAATGATAAATCAAACAAAAATTGACCATGACTGAAATTTTAGAGAGACGTGAAAGCAAAAGCCTGTGGGGTCGCTTCTGTAACTGGATAACTAGCACTGTAAACCTCCTTTACATTGGATGGTTCGGTGTTTTGATGATCCCTACCCTATTAACGGCAACTTCTGTATTTATAATTGCCTTCATTGCTGCTCCTTCAGTTGATATTGATGGTATTCGTGAACCAGTTTCTGGATCTCTACTTTATGGAAACAATATTATTTCTGGTGCCATTATTCCTACTTCTGCAGCTATTGGTTTTCATTTTTATCCGATATGGGAAGCAGCATCCATCAATGAATGGTTATACAATGGTGGTCCTTATGAGTTATTGGTTCTACACTTCTTACTTGGTGTATCTTTTTACATGGATCGTGAGTGGGAACTTAGCTTTCGTCTAGGCATGCGTCCTTGGATTGCTGTTGCATATTCAGCTCCAGTAGCAGCTGCTACTGCCATTTTTTTGATCTATCCAATTGGTCAAGGAAGTTTTTCTGATGGTATGCCTTTAGGAATCTCTGGTACTTTCAACTTCATGATAGTATTTCAGGATGAGCACAACATCCTTATGCACCCTTTTCATATGTTAGGTGTTGCTGGTGTTTTCGGCGGTTCTCTTTTCAGTGATATGCATGGTTCTTTGGTAACCTCTAGTTTGATCAGGGAAACTACAGAAAATGAATCTGCCAATGCAGGTTACAGATTCGGTCAAGAGGAAGAAACTTATAATATTGTAGCCGCTCATGGTTATTTTGGCCGATTAATCTTCCAATATGCTAGTTTTAACAATTCTCGTTCCTTACATTTCTTTCTTGCTGCTTGGCCTGTTGTATGTATCTGGTTCACTGCTTTAGGTGTTAGTACCATGGCTTTTAACTTAAACGGTTTTAATTTCAACCAATCTGTGATTGATAGTAAAGGTCGTGTAATTAATACCTGGGCAGATATTATTAACCATGCTAACCTAGGTATGGAAGTTATGCATGAACATAATTCTCATAACTTTCCTCTAGACTTAGCTGCTATTGAAATTTCATCCACAAATGGATAATACATCATTTGTATTATAGAATTTTTATTTCATTTCATTATTGATTTAATCATTGTTATTGAAAGTAAAGGAGAAAAAATTAAGAATATAAGATCTATATTTTGATGATTATTTTCTCCTTTATATTTTTATTTATGATTAATGAAATGATGATTCATTCCAAATATCAAATGGAATATTATGATTCTATTTCATATAAAGAGGGGGCGGATATAGTCAAGTGGATCAAGGCAGTGGATTGTGAATCCACCATGCGTGTGTTCAATTCCTGTTGTTCGCCCATTTTTTTATTTTAACCATATGATATATTCTTCATTTAAGGATACCTCTTTCAATACTATAGTTATATGGAAAAGGGATCTTTTGATCGGAGAACTACGTCCTCGAGCCTGATGTTTTAATTTTATCACAGTAGTGCCTTCGTTGACATCTGCTTTACTAATGACTAAAGCTGCTTTGTTGAAACCCATATTTTGACTAGCATTTGCTGCAAAATAAACCAATTTAAAAATGGGATCACACGCTTGATAAGGCATGAGTTCCAGTATTTGAAGTGTTTCTTTGTAAGAACGTCCACGAATCTGATCCACGACTCTTTGTGCTTTATGAGCAGAGATGTATATATGTTGACTTAAAGCGTATGTTTCTGTATTTGGGTTCCCTCCTTTCTTCGTTATCATAGAAGAACCTCCTAATAATGATAAACATTTCAAATAATATTATTAACGACAAGATCTATTATCGTTTTTCGCATGGCACTGGAATTTTAGAGTCGGTGCAAATTCTCCCAATTTGTGGCCTACCATACAATCTGTTATAAATATAGGTAAATTTTCCTTTCCCTTATGGATTGCAATAGAATGGCCGATCATTGTAGGTATTATTGTAGATGCTCGGGACCAAGTTATGATTATTTTTTCTTTTTCCGCCTTTATGTTAATCTTTTTTATTTTTCTTAATAAATGATTCTCTATAAAAGGATTTTTTTTAGTAAACGTGTCACACATGACTCCTTTGTTTTTGAATAAAAACGAAGAAACAAATTCGATTTTATCTTCTTACTTACTACGTCGACGAAGAATAAAAGGATCGCTATATTGATTCCTTTTTCTACTTCTTCTTCCAAGTGCAGGATAACCCCAGGGGGTGTTGGTTTTTTTCTACCAATGGGGGCCTTTCCTTCACCACCCCCATGGGGATGGTCTACAAGGTTCATAACGACCCCTCTTACTACAGGGCGCTTCCCTAGCCAACACTTAGATCCGGCTCTACCCAAACTTTTCTGGTTCACCCCAATATTCCCCACGTGTCCGACTGTTGCTGAGCAGTTTTTGGATATCAAACGGACCTCCCCAGAGGGTAATTTTAATGTGGATGATTTCCCCTCTTTTGCAATCAGTTTCGCTACAGCGCCCGCTGCTCTAGATAATTGTCCACCCTTTCCAAGTGTTATTTCTATGTTATGTATGGACGTGCCTAAGGGCATTTCAGTTGAAGTGGATTATTTGTTTGGATCAAAACCCCTTCCCAAACTGTACAAGCTTCTTCCAAAGCATACAGCTTTCTGGATGTAGATGGGTTCTATACAGATGGATCTGATCTATCATACAATGAAGTACCACATGAGGATATATCGGAATCCAAATCTGCCGACACTCATGTAAAGATATCTTCATCCTAGGTCTTATCGTTCCGTCATCTGGCTTATGTTCTTCATGTAGCATTCAGACCGAATGACTCTATGAAATTACGTCGATACTTCAATATTATGTATGAGTAACGTAGGAGACATATCTCTCTTTTTCCCCGGGGGAATCTTTTTTATAATTCCCATTGCCTTCCATTCACCTCTGACCATCAAATGAAATGTGAATAAGTCTTCCTCCTCTCTTTGAAACAAGGGGGTGCTTCCGGTTTTTTCGGTGCTTGAAACTTTTGTCTTCTCCCTATTACTATCATCTCTAGAGTCAATAATTGGATATTATGAGGAACTACTGAACTCAATCACTTTCTGCCGTGACTCTTCAGTTTTCTATTGAGGTCTATCCTGTATAGGTACTCCAATATTGGATAAGTGATCGATTTCTAGGTTTCTTCGTCTTAAACCTAATTGGTTACTTCTAATTACGTAAATAAATAATTCAAACCACACTAAAAGGTAGGGCATTTCCCATTTTTATAGGAACTTCTGTACCAGAAACAATGGTATCTCCAATTATAGCCTCTCTGAGATGTAAAATATATCTCTTCTCACCATCCCCATAGTGTATGAGACAAATGTATGCATTTCGATTAGGGTCATATTCTATGGTTACTATTCTACCAAATATGTCTTTTTCATTCCGTCAAAAATCGATTTTACGGTAGAGACGCTTATGACCTCCCCCCCTATGCCCTGTGGTAATGATTCCTCTGGAATTACGACCTTTACCACAACAGAACTTTCCATAGATCAAATTCGTTCGTGGATTTGATTTAACTTGACTGTCTACAGCTCCATTACGTGTTTTCAGGGTAGAAGTTTTGTATAAATGTATCGCCATGATTATTCTTATTTCAGTTCTTTTCGTTTTCTCTAAGAGGTGGAATAGAATGACCCGGTTGAAGCGTAATGATCATACGTCTGTAATGCATTGTATGTCCCATACTAGTCGTAGGTCCCACTCTTCTATCCATTCCCGGGAGTCGATAACTATTCATAGCTATCACCTTGACACCAAAGAATAGTTCGACCCAATGCTTGATTTCTGTCCTAGTGGATTCTGATTCGACATGAGAAGTATATTGATTTTTTTTCCCCAATAATCGAATACTTTTGTCTGTAAATACTGCATCGATTCCATCCATAAATCTGTTTTATATTACCTATGATTTCTAGTCTCAATAATAAATCTAGTTCTTAAAATTCATATATATTATTTATATAAATAAATATATACCAAATAAATATATACCCATTCGTTATGTATGATGATTCCATTGATACAGAGCCAATTCCAATATAGAAATGGGAGGGTCTGATTGGCGTGCATCCAGTAGGAATTAAACCTACGAATTTTCCAATTATGAGTTGGGCGCTTTCACCATTCAGCCATGGATGCTTAGCGGGAATCCTCATACATGGATGATAACCAAATTCCAATGGAAATGAAATATTTATGATCAATCAATGCAATTTCGGAGGAATCCATGAAAGGACATCCATTCAAATCCTGGGTTTTCGAATTGAGAGAGATATTGAGAGAGATCAATCATTCTCACTATTTCTTAGATTCATGGACCCAATTCCATTCAGTGGGATCTTTCATTCACATTTTTTTCCACCAAGAACGCTTTATAAAACTACTCTTTGACCCCCGAATTTTGAGAATCCTACTTTTTTCATGCAATTCACAGGGTTCGACAAGCAATCGCATGATCAAGGGTGTTGTACTCTTTGTAGTAGCGGTCGTTATATATCGTATTAACAATTGAAATATGGTCGAATGAAAAAATATCTATTTGAGAGGGCTTATTTCTACTATACCTATGAATTCCATTGGACCCAGAAATGATACATTAGAAGAATCTTTTGGGTTTTCCTATAATATCCATAGGTTGATTGTTTCGCTCCTGTTGTATCTTCCAAAAGGAAAAAATATCTCTGAGAGTCGTTTGCTGAATCCGAAAGAGAGTCCTTGGCTTCTACCAAAAACTAAAAAGTGTATCATGCCTGAATCTAACTGGGGTTCGCGGGGGAGGAACTGGATCGGAAAAAATAGGGAGAATACTAGTAGTAAGATTTTAAATCATGAAACCATCGCTGGAATTGAGATCTCATTCAAAGAGAAAAAATTTAAATATCTGGAGTTTCTTTTTGTATATTATAATATGGATGATCCGGTCCGCAAGGACCATGATTGGGAATTTGTGGATCTTCTTTCTCTGAGGAAGAGGCGAAACATTATCCACTTGAATTCGGGACAGCGATTGGAAACTTTAGTGATAGACTGGATTTGTTATCTAATGTCTGCTTTTTTGAACAAATACCCATTGAGGAGGGTTTCTTCAAACAACAAGGAGCTGAGTCCACTATTCCATCCAATGATATGGATCATGTATTATCCCATCTCTTCTTGAGAAAAAAGTGGGTGATTTCTTTGCAAAATTGTGTTCAATTTTATATTTGGCAATTCAATCAAGATCTCTTCGTGAGTTGGGGGAAGAATCCGCACGAATCGGATTTGTTGAGGAACGTATCAAGAGAGAATCGATGGATAGACAATGGGTTGGTAAATAAGGATCGATTTTTTAGAAAGGTACAGAATGTATTGTCCAATATTCCCTGCGATTCCACAAGATCTAGCCAATGGAAAGGATCTTCTGAATCCAGAGATCCTTTTTTGGATTCAATCATTAGTCTTGATGATTCATCGGAATATCACACATTGATCAATCAAAGAGAGATTCCACAACTAAAAGAAAGATCTATTTTCTGGGATCCTTCCTTTCTGAAAACGAAACGAACAGAGATAGAATCAGACCGATTCCCAAAATGCCTTTCGGGATTTTCCTCCATGTCCCGGCTATTCACCACGGAACGTGAGAAGCAGCAGATGAATTTTCATCTGCTTCCGGAAGAAATTGAAGAATGTATTGGGAATCCTACAAGATCCATTCCATATTTGTTTTCTGACAGATGGGCAGAACTTCATCTGGGTTCGAATCCTACTGAGAGGTCCACTAGAGAATTGTTGAAGAAACAACAAGATGTTTCTTTTCTCCCTTCCAGGAAATCGGAAAAGAAAGAAATGAGTATCAAGATCATTACGTATAACAAAAATACCATCTCAATGCATCCTATTTCATCAGATCTGGGATGTGATATGGTTTCGAAGGATGAACCAGATATGGAAAGTGATCAGATTTCATTCTTGAACAACAATCCATTTTTGGATTTATTTCATCTATTTCATGACCAGAAAAGGGGGGGATACACGTACCACCATGATTTTGAATCAGAAGAAATATTTCAAATGGCAGATCTATTCACTCTATCAATAACCGAGCCGGATCTAGTGCATCATAAGGGATTTTCCTTTTCGATTGATTCCTACGGATTGGATCAAAAATTCTTGAATGAGGTATTCTACAGGGATGAATCATAAAATAAATCATTATGGGTGATACTTCCTATTCTTTTTTTGAAGAGAATGAATATTTTGATCGAAGGATCAGAAAAAAATGGGTAAGGATCTCCAGCGGGAATTTGGAAGATCCAAAACCAAAAAGATTGGTATTTTCTAGCAACAACATAATGGAGATAATCAATACATATATCTTGATCCGAAATCTGATGATTCAAATCTATAATAGCACTGAAGGGTACATAATAAATTTATGGAATCGATTATTTTTAATATCTGATTGATTCTTTGAATATGGAATTCAAAGGGATCCAATAGGAAATGAGACTCTGAATCATAGATCTATAATGAAATATACAATCAACCAACATTTATAGAATTTGAAAAAGAGTCAAAAGAAATGGTTCGATCCTCTTTTTTTATTTATCGAATCGATAGATCCCTGAATCGGGATCCTAATGCATATAGATACAAATGGTCCAATGGGAGCAATCAATTCCAGGAACATTTCGTTTCCGAGCAGAAGAGCTGTTGGATAGTAGTATTCGATCGCTTACGTATACGATATTCGATGGACGGTGGTGGGTTATCGACAAAAAAGATTTGTCCAATTCACTTCTTTTGTCCAAGTGGATTCTCTTGTCTAACTCACATCATTTTTTCATTGTGAGTTTTGGGAATATCCCCATTCATAGGTCCGAGATCCACATCTATGAAAAAGGTCCGAATGAACTCTGCAATCCATTGTTAGAATCAATAGGTCTTCAAATCGTTCATTTGAAACAAATAAAACCCTTCATGGATGATCATGATACTTCCCAAAAATCTAAATTATTGATCCATGGAGGAAGACGATCACCTTTTTTGTTCTATAAGATACCAAAGTTGATGATTTACTCATCATTATTCCATACTCGAAAGAATCACAGTCAATCCTTTGAAAACACGGATTCCTATTTCTTCTCAATGATATACCATGATTAAGACAATTGGCTGAATCCCGCGAAACCATTTCATAGAAGTTCATTGATATCTTCTTTTTATAAAGCAAATCGAATCTGATTCTTGATGAATCAACATAACTTCTGCTTCTATTGTTGTAAGAAAAGATTCCCTTTTTATGTGGAAAGAAGGGCCCGTATCAATAATGATGATTTGACGTATGGACAATTCCTCTATATCCTGTTCATTCACAATCAAACATTTTCTTTGTGCGTCGATAAAAAACATGCTTTTTTGGAGAGAGAGACTATTTCACCAATCGAGTCACAGGTTTCATACATATTCATACCTAACGATTTTTGAAAAAGTGGTGACGAAACGAATAGATTGTACAAATCTTTCCATTTTCCTCGTACTGATCCATTCGCTCGTAGAGCTATTGACTTGATTGCAGACATTTCTGGAACACCTCTAAAAGATGGACCAAGAGTCATCCATTTTGAAAGCACTTCTTGTCAACCTCTTTCAGATATGAATCTATCCGATGATTATTCAGAAAGGATTCACTTGCATCTGTATCTCCATTTCAATTCAAACATGAGTTTTATTCCCAGTCAACGTTCTGAGAAAGATGTACCATCCGAAAAGCGAAAAAAAACAGAGTCTTTGTTTAAATCAATGCATTGAGAAAGGGCAAAAGGATAGAACCTTTGCACGGGAAAGTGCTTTTTCAACTCTCTCAAAATGGAATCTATTCCAAACATATATGCCATGGTTCCTTACTTCGACAGGGTATAAATATCTTTATTTGATATTTTTAGATCCTTTTTCAGACCTATTGCCGATACGAAGTAGCAGTCAACAATTTGTATCCATTTTTCATGATATTATTCATGGATTAGGTATATCATGGCAAATGATTCTTCAGAAAAAATTGTGTCTTCCACAACGGAATCTGATAAGTGAGATTTCGAGTCAGTGTTTACATAACCTTCTGTCCGAATAAATGATTCATCAAAAGAATGAGTCATCGATATCGACACATCTGAGATCGCCAAATGTTCGGGAGTTCCTCTATTCCATCCTTATCCTTCTTTTTGTTGCTGGCTATCTCGTTCGTACACATCTTCTCTTTGTTTCCCGATCCTCTGAGTTACAGACAGAGTTCGAAAAGGTCAAATCTATGATGATTCCATCATTGATGATGGAGTTGCAAAATCTTCTAGATAGGTATCCTACATCTGAACTGAATTCTTTTTGGTTCAAAAAAATCGTTCTAGTTGTTCTGGAAAAATTAGGAGATTCTTTAAAAGAAAGAATACGAGGTTCTTCTGTCGGCAACATGTTTTTGGGTGGTCCCACTTATGGGGTCAAACGCTCTACGAAAGATTGGAATATCCATCTCATCAATATTATCGATCTCATCATAAGTATCATCATACCAAATCATATCCATCGAATCACTTTTTCGAGAAATACGAGAGATCTAAGTCATAAAAGTAAAGATCTCTATTCATTGATAAGAAAAAAAACTTGAACGGTGATTGGATTGATGATAAAATAGAATCCTGGCTCGCGAACAGTGATTCGATGGATGATGAAGAAAGAGAATTATTGGTTCAATTCTCCACCTTAACGATAGAAAACAAAATTGATCAAATTCTATGGAGTCTGACTCATCGTGATCATTTATCAAAGAATGACGCTTATTATCAAATCATTGAACAACTAAGAGTAATTTATTTATGATACTTAGTTGACATTCATAATAAGTATCTCATGAATTATGAGTTTCATACATCCTGTTTAGCAGAAAGACGAATATTCCTTGCTCATTATCAGACAATCACTTATTCACAAAAAACCTCATGTGGGGCTAATTGTTTTCATTTCCCATCTCATGGAAAACCCTTTTCGCTCCGCTTAGCAGCCCAATCATCCCCCTCTAGGGGTATATTAGTGATAGGTTCTATAGGAACTGGACGATCCTATTGGGTCAAATACCTAGCTAAAAACTCCTATGTTCCTTTTCTTACGGTATTTCTGAGCATGTTCCTGGATAAAAAAAATGGTTTTCTTATGGATGAGAGTGATGACGATATTGAGAGTGATGACGATATAGAGAGTGATGACGATATGGATCTTGAGATGGAGCTGGATCTGATTACTATGATGAATGCGCTAACTATGGATATGATGCCAGAAATAGACCGATTTTATATCACCCTTCAATTCGAATTAGAAAAAGCAATGTCTCCTTGCATAATATGGATTCCAAACATTCATGATCTGGATGTGAATGAGTCGAATTCCTTATCCCTCGGTCTATTAGTGAACTTTCTCTCCAGGGATTTTGAAAGAAGTTTTACTAGAAAAAATGTTGTTATTGCTTCGACTCATAAACCCCAAAAAGTGGATCCCGCTCTAATAGCTCCGAATCATTTAAATACATTCATTAAGATACGAAGGCTTCTTATTCCACAACAATGAAAGCACTTTTTCACTCTAACATATACTAGGGGGTTTTACTTTGAAAATCAAATGTTCCATACAAATGGATTTGGGGCCATCACCATGGGTTCCAATGCACTAGATCTTGTAGCACTTACCAATGAGGCCCTATCGATTCGTATTACACAGAATAAATCAATTATAGACTGTAATACAATGAGATCCGCTCTTCATAGAAAAACTTGGTATTTGCGATCCCAGGTCAGATCGGTTCAGGATCATGGAATCCTTTTCAATCAGATAGGAAGGCTATTGCACAAAATGTACTTCTAAGTCATTGCCCTATTCAAATATCTTCTATCTATATGTATATGAATGGAATCATGTAACGAAGGGGGATCTTATTTGTAAAAATTTTACTTCGAACTTGGAACGAGCATGAAGAAATTGATGATACTTCTTTATCTTTTGAGTTGTTCTGCCGGATGGGTCGCTCAAGATCTTTGGTCTCTACCCGGACCCGATGAAATAAATGGGATCACTTATTATGGACTCATTGAGAATGATTATGATCTAGTTCATGGCCTATTATTAGAAATAGAAGGTTCTCTGACGGGATCCTCACAGACAGAAAAAGATTACAGTCTGTTTGATAATGATCGAGGAGTGACATTGCTTCGGCCCGAACTGAGGAACCTATTCGATATGCAAAATGGATCTTGTTCTATCGTTGATCAGAGATTTCTCTTTGAAAAATACAAATCGGAGTTTGAAGAAGGGGAAGGAGCCCTCGGCCCACAACAGATAATAGAGGAGGATTCATGCAATCAAATTTTTTGGGCTCCTAGAATATGGCACCCTGGGGGATTTCTATTAGATTGTATCGAACCCAATTCATTGGGATTTCACTATGAGGGGGCCAAATTTTGGGGCAAGCAGATCATTTATGAAGAAGAGGATGAGCTTCCAGATAATGATTTGGAGTTCTTGCAGAGTGGAACCATGCAGTACCAGACCCGAGATAGAGCTTCCAAAGAATAAGGGTTTTTTCGAATAAGTCCCCTTTGGGACCCAACAGATCCACTCTTTTTCCTATTCAAAGATCCGCCCTTTGTCTCTGTGTTTTCACATCGAGAATTCTTTGCAGATGAAGAGATGTCAAAGGTACTTCTTACTTCCCAAACAGATCCTCCTACATCTATATATAAACACTGGTTTATCAAGAATACGCAAGAAAATCTCTTCGAAATGCTGATCAATCGCCAAAGATTGCTTAGAACCAATCGTTCATTATCAAATGGATCTTTCTGTTCGAATACAACTCCATTCGAGAGTTTTCCATATTTATCAAATCTGTTCCTATCTAACGGAACGCTATTGGATCAAATGACAAAGACAATGTTGAGAAAAAGATGGCTTTTCCCGGATGAAATGAAAATTGGATTCATCATGTAACAGTAGAAATATTTCCATTACTTAGCCGGAAATAAATGTGGCCATGAAAGAGGGATTCAGTGGAACAGAATGTGGGGGTTAGAGTCGTGAAAAAACATGTTTATTCCATATTTTGGACCTATGTTCCATGGAACAATATGCTACTGTTGATGAAACATGCAAGAATTGAAATTCGATCAAAACACTATGTATGGATTCACTGCCTAAACAATAATTCTTGAACAGAGAACAACTAGAGCCTTTTTTATTCTTATTGATCACTACATACAAAAATTTCCATGAAAGATGTAACATATGAAAATCGAAAATACGGGTCTCTTAAATGGTTGTTATCTACTCCAAGAACTAATCATTGGTTTCACTAAATAATAACTTAAAATAAGAGAAGATCCCCACCGCTGCTTTCTCATTGAATGAGCATTCTCCATGAATTTGCCTTGAAGAGGACTCAAACCTCCACGCTCTGTAGCACGAGATTTTGAGTCTCGCGTGTCTACCATTTCACCACCAAGGCATCTTGAAAGTGAATCGTATTGGATGTATGGTGTAATATATGACAAAGGTGCTGATGTGTTGGAGTATTTCAATTGATTGGTCATGTCATTCATATACCCGAGTAAGACATCCAATTGCTTCGATTTGAATCAAAATATGGACTCAAACCGATTTCTCGCAATATAAATGATGCCCAGAGAAGAGTGGTGAATAGGGTGGTGAATGAGAGATGTCAAAAGAAGGCATGTGGTGCTCCGCCTATCTCATTCCATTCGATGGAATTGTTCGCTCTTAAGTAGATCATTTACGTGAGGGGCTCTCTTTGCTTGGTTTTGTCTAGTCATTACTTGTTAATTATTATTATTTTGATTCCCTTCCTCGTGTATGTATAAGACTGAATGACCTTTTATGCTCACTCATGACTAAACCTGTTTTGAAGAGATGAAATAGAACCAGGGTGCTTCTCTTTTTATCATTTTATCAGAGGTTGAATCGAGAATAATGAGGCCAAAAATGAGGAGACATTCTGGGAAAATCAAACCAACGAAGAGAAGAAAAAAATGCCTTCATCAAAAAAATGATCGTAGAATCGAGAATGAAGTTTTCATTCTGTACATGCCAGATCGTGAATTAGTAACTGCATCCAATCTCCAAAAATATCCCAATCGTTTCGATTTCTATTGGAATGGAATATTTACAGAATCCCCATATCATGGGATCAAACCTTATTCCATGGTATTGACATGAGATGACTCTACTTCTTAATCTTAATCAAGTCCCCTCCTTTTTTTCGTTGATCCATTTGATGTTTCTTTCGTTTCCTTTTCGTTTGTTTGGATTAACAATTACGATTCTTGATTCAGCTATGTATTCTTTTCCGATCGAGATGTATAATAGATCCACGATTAATGAAAATGTGAAAAAGCTCGATTTGCCTCTACCCTTCGATAAGTATCTTCTTTTTTGCATATGTCATCGCCACTCCCTTTGGCAGCATTTATGGATTGGTTGTTGCATTAGCACTATTATTTGTGAATCCCTTTGTTTCATCATAAAATATATGAAAACAACAGGTCTCTTACCATCCACTTCTCATTCGTGGATAAAATGTCCTATAGGAAGGAATTTCTCTTTTAGGATGTCTAATTCATATTGCCCACCAACTTACTTTATTCCTTATTCTTTATAGTTCTTAGTCAAATAGAAAGAAAACTTTTTTTTACCTAATACCTAGAATTTTTTTATTTCAATTACAAATCCATTAAACTATAGAATATTTAGAATATTTTTTTTTCACTCGATGATTTTTTAGAAATCAGAGACACTATTCCTATTCTATCTATTCTATTTTATTTTATTCTCTTTTATTTTTTTTAGTTTCTATATCTACTCTATCTAATAAATAATCTACTCTATCTAATAAATAAAGAGGAAATAATATGAAAAATATAATCGATCTTTTTGTTTCTTTTCCATCTGCCGGTTTTCGGTTTAATACTGATATTTTATCAACAAATCTAATAAATCTAAGTGTAGTGCTTGGTATATTGATTTTAATTGGAAAGGGAGTGTGTGAGAGTTGTTTATTTCAAGAATAGGCTAGATTTTACCAACTGTACTTTTATTTTCATTAAACTAGGACAAATTGGTGCATGATGTCGCGAATGACTTCTAAATAAATGATCTAAATCAATGAATAAATTGTATGGAAGAATAATAGAATTTTGTTATTGATTTTGATAAATATACTTTGATTCTCTATCAACCAATTATGTAGACCGTTATTAACATGGCTAAAAATAAGTGGTTTGAAATCCAGATGCAGCATGGTACTCTTTCAGCCGCTAATAGTATTTTTTTCTACCACTATACTATACGTTTTATGGTGTTGAGTGACTATAATTTTTTCAAAATAGAAAATAAATAAATAAGTAGTTGGAAATTTTTTCGATGTAAAACACTCATGTCGATAAAATGATAAAACTCATTTTTTTCATTTTGAAATAAAGGGGTTTCACTTAGTTTATATTTATATTATATTATGTTATATTATGTATGTTATATTATGTATGTTATATTATGTTGGATCAATGACCTATATTATCTATTAAAGTCATCTGCTTTCAATTTTTGGATTAGACAAAAAGAAACAACTTTGCTGACAATTTTACATATTTTTCAGAAGAGTCCTTTGAATAGGATTGGATTATTAGTGATTCATTTCAATTTTTATTGAATATTCAAAGAGAATAGAGGATAGGCTCATTCAAAAAAAATATTATTGTGAATGCCATAAATAAAAGATAAAAGAGCGTGAGAGCCAAATGAATTCAAAGACTCATGTTTGGTTCGGGAAGGGATCATGTATGTTTTGAAATGGAAAAATCATCCAATTTCATTAAGTCATTTATTAGATAATCGAAAACATAGGATTTTGAATCCTATTCGAAATTCCGAAGAGCTACGTGGGAAAGCCATCGAATAGTTGGAAACAGCCCAGGCTAACTTACAGAAAGTAAAAAAGGAAAAAGATAAGTTTCGAGTTAATGGATACTCTGAGATAGAACACGAAAAATCAAATTGATTCATTCTACTTATATCACTATAGAACAATTAGAAAATTACAAAAACCAAACTATTCATTTTGAACAACAAAGAGCAATTCATCAAGTACTACAACGGATTTTCCAACAAGCCTTACAAGGATCTTTAGGAAATTTGAATAGTTGTTTGAACAATGAGTTAAATTTACGTACAATCAGTATCAATATTAACATGATTGGGGTGATGAAAGAAATAACAGATTAGTTTTTCTACTGTTGTTATCTAGGATTTTTTTATTGATTTTGTTCTTTAAAATGACTTTTTGAACTAATATACTATGGTAGAAAGTATTCGATCCAACGAATTTAGTAATATTCTCCAGGAATGTATTGAGCGATATAATAGAGATGTCAATATTATTCATACCGGTACCGTACTAAAAGTAGGTGATGGCATTGCTCGTATTCATGGTCTTGATGAAGTAATGGCGGGTGAATTAGTAAAATTTGAAGAGGGTTCCATTAGTATTGCTCTGAATTTAGAATCAAATAATGTTGGTGTTGTGTTAATGGGTGACGGATTGATGATACAAGAAGGATGTTCTGTAAAAGCAACAGGCAGAATTGCTCAAATACCTGTGAGCAAGGCGTTTTTAGGTCGTGTTATCAATTCACTACCTAAACCTATTGATGGAAGAGGTGAAATTTCTGCTTCTGAATCTCGATTAATTGAATCTCATGTGCCAGGTATTATTTCTAGACGTTCCATATATGAACCTCTTCAAACAGGTCTTATTTCTATTGATTCGATGATACCTATAGGTCGTGGTCAACGAGAATTAATTATTGGAGACAGACAAACCGGTAAAACTGTAGTAGCCACAGATACTATTCTCAATCAAAAAGGCCAAAATGTAATATGTGTTTATGTAGCTATTGGTCAAAAAGCATCTTCTGTGGCTCAGGTAGTTACTACTTTCCAGGAAAGTAGAGCGTTAGAATACACTATTGTGGTAGCCGAACTGGCAGATTCCGCTGCGACATTACAATATCTTGCTCCGTATACAGGAGCCTCTTTGGCTGAATATTTTATATACCGCGAACAACACACTTTAATTATTTATTATGATCTATCCAAACAAGCACAAGCTTATCGTCAAATGTCTCTTCTATTACGAAGACCACCAGGTCGCGAAGCTTATCCAGGAGATTTCTTTTATTTGCATTCATGTCTTTTGGAAAGAGCTGCTAAATTAAGTTCCCATTTAGGCGAAGGAAGTATGACTGCTTTACCCATTGTGGAGACTCAATCGGGAGATGATTCGGATTATATTCCTACTAATGTCATTTTCATCACGGATGGTCAAATATTTTTATCTGCTGATCTATTTAATGCTGGAATAAGACCTGCTATTAATGTGGGTATTTCTGTTTCCAGAGTTGGATCTGCAGCTCAAATTAAAGCCATGAAACAAGTAGCCGGAAAATCAAAATTGGAACTAGCTCAATTTGCTGAATTAGAATCCTTTGTACAATTTTCTTCTGATCTCGATAAAGGTACTCAGAATCAATTGGAAAGAGGTCAATGATTACGCGAATTGCTCAAACAATCCAAATCAGCCCCTATTACGGTGGAAGAGCAGATCATAACAATTTATACCGTAACAAATGGGTTTCTTGACGAATTAGAAATTGGTCAGGTCAATCAATTTCTCGTTGAGTTACGTATGTACTTCAAAACAAATCAATGGTTCCAAGAAATCATATCGTCTAATAAGACATTAACTCAGGAAGATGAACGCCGTTTGAAATAATATATTCAGGAACAAATTGAATGTTTTCTATTTCTGAAAAAAAAAAATAAAAAGGATTCCTAGTTCTTTTTGAATATGATTGATTGACTATAATTTTAATTCATAAATGAAATTGAATTTTAAGTTATGAAATTCATATGAAATTCAAAGTAATGAAAAAATAAATACAAAAAAAATTGGTAAATTGATTTCAGAAATACTCTGGAATCCATTAATTTCATCAATCAATTTTTTTTACTTTTGGAAATCAATTGCGTCCAATAGGATTTGAACCCATGCCAAAGGCTTAGAAGACCTATCTCCTATCCATTAGACAATGGACGCTTTTTTTTCCAAACTCTATCTTATATATTATTTATTATATATTTATAATATTTTTATAGTATTTATTTTTATATTTATATTATTATTTTATATTATTATAATATTATTATTTATTATTTAAATTTTTTAAATTTTTTTTATTATTTAATTTTATTATTTAATTATAATATAATTAAAATAAAATAAAATATTATTTTATTATATTAATATTATAATTATATTAAAATTATATTAATATTATATAATTTTTAATATTATATAATTTAATTTATTATAATTTAATTTATATAATTTAATTTAATTTATATAATTTAATTTAATTGATTTTATTTATCATTTTTTATTTATCATTAGAGATAAAATAAGATTAAAGATAAGATAATCTCGGCCGCTCTTCCATAACTAGTTGGACTTATTTATTTTTATTATATACATATACAATATTCTGTGCATATACAAAGTATTTTACCTTTTCAATGTGGAGAGATGGCTGAGTGGACGAAAGCGGTGGATTGCTAATCCGCTGTACAAATTATTTGTACCGAGGGTTCAAATCCCTCTCTTTCCCTCTGTGTATGACTTTACTTTTTTTCTTTTCACTTTTCGTAGGAATGTATTCCACACGAAAAGTGAAAAGAAAGCAATTCAAATGAAAAATTCTTATTGTTTTTCTTCATGCCTAGGATTACGTCCTGGATCATTAGACAGGAATCCAAATATGAAGAGAGATACAAAGAAAATCACTACTGTGTAAACCAAGAGTCTTAGAGTAAGCATTATGACACAATCTCCAAGATCATTTTTGGTAAAGAGAATCTATTCTTCGTATATCACATATCCGATTTTTTCCATAAAAAACGTAAGACTAGTTTTTTTTCTAGAAATTATCTAGAAACTAGAAATATGAATTTATAACTTATAAATATCAATTTATTAGAAATGATTTGGTTGTAATAATCAAATAGTTTTTTATTCAAAATCTATTATAGAATAGGTTCTCATGAATGAAAAGATAAAAGAAGAAAAAGGCTCTTTCCATGGAATTCAAAAAGGGTCAAAGGTATGATCCGGATGGATCGCGTGATTTCCAATAAAAATAAAATGTTTGAATCCATAAGAAACTGTAATTTATTATTTTTTTTGAATTTTTTTAGGACAGTATTTTAGAACGGTAATATAGAATAGATCTCATCGAAAACTTACAGCAGCTTTCCAGACAAATGCTAATAGAAAAAATAGTAAAGGTATAACTGGCATAACATCTACAATTTGATTTAAAAAATCCTAGGACTCAGGCAATTTGTCAAAGAAAAAATGAATTGAATCAATTGAAAACGCAGAATATTGATTACAGGTAAAAAAATCGATATGTTGCATAACAAACTGTATAAATATTGAAAATAGATTTATATTTTTTTTTATTTTAAAAATGAAAAATAAAATAAAATGGGAATACATTATACATATAATAGAATTGAATTATATACATACAATTATGTATATAATTATTCCATACATCTTTGGACCAGAAGTTACAAAAAACTGATCACTTTATCTTTTTTAGTAATCCATCCAAGAATGGCCAAGAATGGGGCGTGGCCAAGTGGTAAGGCAACGAGTTTTGGTCCTGTTATTCGGAGGTTCGAATCCTTCCATCCCAGAACCACTCGTCTTTCTATACTCTATTTTTTTATTATCCTTTTCACACTCGTCCATTTTCAATGGTGCATCAATTTTTTTATTTTGTGCAGATCCAGGAATTCTAAACAATATAAGATAATTGGTATTACTAAGAATTCAATCAAGGATTCAGTCAACTAAAAAATAGGTCATAAAACAAATAAAAAACGGGTATAGAGAAATAAAAAACGGGTATAGAGAACGGACTTTCTCTATACGTGCTTTTTACCTAACCTATAAATTGATATTTTATATTCTAATTTATTACTCATACAAATAGTTTCATTATAGGGATTTGATCGAAAGGAATCAATTATGGTATACATAGATTAGGTTTTTATTTTAATCCATGTTTTCTTATATCATTTATATGAAATATATTATATATGAATATTATATATGAAATAAAAAAATAAATAAATATGTTCCCAGATGTATCGTTACATGCTAATTTAATCATTTTGGTTCCAATGTATCTTGTTAGAAACCATTTATACAGGGTTTTCTTCTACATTTGGTTTACTTAAATACTACTTTAGCTACTTTATTTTTTGTCATTATTAAATAAATATAATATTATTATACATTATAAATATATATTGTTTTGTTATATACTTACTGAACTGTTTTCTTTCAATTCATTTCTTTCAATGAAACTGGGGCTATTTATGAATAAAAAAATGACTATTCATGATTCCCTAATTGAATCAATTTTATATCTCTTTATCATATTATTATATTATGTTATGGTAAAAATTCTTTTGAAATGATGTGGTAGAAATCAACGTGCGACTTGAATGAAGGACATGTGAACTGTGGATTTTTTATACATCCACCATTTCTATAGGACTGGAAGTGCTCTTAGCTCGACATCTTTTTTTATTCTGTTCCCGACTATTATTATGTTATATTACTCATTTTTTGGATTTTATAAGTCAGTCTATTCTATAGAATTAGAATATACCAGTAAATGGTGGAGCTCGAGTAGAAAGTATTCATTTTAGCGGGGTTCAATATCTAGGGTTAGTTTGAATCTATAATGTTCCAACTTCATCAATATTTTATTTAATATTTGTTTCATATTTGATTATATTATTTTATTATAATTTTATTTTTTCTTATATATTATTTTATATATTATATATTATATATATTTATTATATATATTTTATTATATATATTTTTATTATATATATATATATTATTATATATATGTGAATTATATGTGAATATATGAATATGAATAAATAGATAATAATAATAGAAGTAAAAAAATAGAAGTAAAAAAAGGAAATATAAAAAACTAAGGTATTGCTGCCTTTTTTATAAAAGTAATTTTAGGAGCAATAAAATATAAAAACCTAAGGATTCAATGTAAAAATAGATCCGGAAACAAGGAATGTCATATTCTATTGTCTTATGACAGGATTCGAGTTCAAAATCCTTAAATATTTGATCTCCTAAAGACAATTTCTTTCTAAAGACAAATAAAAAGAAGTGAAGTAGAGACCACTTATAAAAAAATTAAAGTATAAAGTAAATAATATAAATAAATCGACTAACCCCCCATTACCCCCATTAGATTAAAAATTTATCAACTTGAGTGATTAGTATTAATTCTTTTTTTTCATTTTGTAAAAAAAAAGTTGATTGAATGATTTTATGAACCTATTAGGCATTCTAATGATCAATAATACAAAACAAAACTAATGATCAATAATACAAAACATAGACAAAAAAATCATTTTTTCTTGAGTCATATGAGGAAAAAACTTCTTATACGTTTCTGGGGGATATAGTTCATAAAAATCTATCGCAATGAACCGTCTATCGAATAGTTGCAATTGATATTCGATCTCGAAGAGAAGGACGAGAAATTATCAAAGTGGGATTTTATGATCCGATCAAAAATAAAACTTATTTCAATATTCCTGCTATTCTATATTTCCTTCAAAGAGGAGATCAACCTACTAGAACTGTTCATGATTTTTTATATAAAGCAGGGGTTTATCATCGTAATGAAATTAGATATATAAATGATGATAAACTAAAGATAAGTGCACCCTAAATTATACTATATTATATCTCTCAAGGATATTGTTGTTTTATTCTATCTACACTTTTTTTGTATCTACTATAGTAGAATATGTATTTTTTAGTATAATATGGATTTTTTGTTGGATCTACTATGTAGAAGTCTAAATTGTAGAAGTAGAAATTGTAAAAGTAGAAATTTGAGTGCCAATCCAACAGGAGTCCTTATTTATTTATTTTTCTCAATTTGTTTTCTAAACATAACATATATGATTAACTACTGTATATCAAACATGTTGATAGGAATATATATAAATATTAAATAGATTCTATTAAATATATTCTATATAATAAAATAAATATAAAAAAATATAAAATATAACAAAATCATGAATAGGTTCTCGACGTTCCATTTCCATTTCCATATAGATATATGATACTAGATTTGAGCTTGGATATGGATTTGATTTGTTTTAATAATCAAATCAATTTTTTTTATTTTATATTGAGTTTAGTTAGTGTTTTTTTATCTCGTATCTTATTCATCTTGTTATTTTTATTTTTTCTACACTTCATTAAATTTTTTCGGGTTGCTAACTCAAAAACGGTAGAGTACTCGTCTTTTAAGTGTGGATAAAATCTTTTACATATATTGATGAAGAAAGAGATTCATCCATACCATCGGTAAGTTTGTAAGACCACAAATGACCCTGAAAAGGAATGAATGGAAAAAACAGCATGTCGTATCAATTTCTCATTCTGATCATTTCATATCTTTATCGTATTGGTACAATACCTTATTTTAATGTTTGGTTGGAACAAAAATAATTTCAAATTGATTGAGTTGATTGAAATATAAGGTTATAATTTTAAGGATCCAAATCATTCTACTAGTAATAGTAAAGTTAAAGAAAAAGCAACGTGCTTTTGTTCTCCATTATTGGAATAATGATCTAATAAAATTGTATTTTATGTTAAAAAAAACAATATTGCCTGACGCGGGAATGTCTCTCTCTCTAATGAGAGTTTATTGTCTATTTTAAATGAAACCTAACTATTTTCCCTTCTATAGAGGGGAGATTCATATGTAGAAGAAGGGGCATATTGATATAGATAATTTTTTTTATCTAAAATCAGAAGAGCGATTGAGGTTGAAAAAATAAATGAGTGTGACCAGTGTGATCATCCTAAATGAATAATTCAAATAGCCCCTGGTATCTATTCTTTTATTTTTTTTTTCCTAGAATAATACCTTATTTTGACTTTATCGCACAATGTATAATGACCCAAGAATAAATTCTTTACTTTAGGTTCAAATAAAAAAGGTTGAAATAAAAATATTATTCATCATGGGATAAATAAAAATTTTCAAATGGTAGAATTACAAAGATATTTAGAATGATATAGATTTTGTCACCATGACTTTGACTTTTTATATCCACTTATCCTTCAAGATTTCATTTATACACAAACTCATGATCGTGTTTTAACTAGATCAATCATGTTCAAAAATGTAGGTTCTGAGAATCCGTTCAGTTTCATAATTATGAAACGTTTCATTACTCGAATCTATCAATTGAAGTATTTTCATATTATTTCCGCTAATGATTCTAACCAAAATCCATTTTTCGGACATAAATTTTTTTTTCAAATTATATTGGAAGAGGTATTTTCAGTTATTTTCAAAATTCCATTGACCTTATGCTTCTTAGCTTCTAGAAAAGAAGCTATTAAAAAAATAGAAGAATCTAAAAATGTAAGATCCATTCATTCAATATTTACATTTTTAGAGGACAATTTATACCATTTAAATTGTGTGTCAAATATACTAATACCTTATACTATCCATCTATAAATATTGGTTCAAATTATTCGTTACTGGGTGAAAGATGCTTATTCTTTGCATTTTTTACGATTCTTCTTTTTCTATGAAATTTTGAATTTGAATCGTTTTATTTTTTCAAAAAAGAAATTTATTTCAATCCTTTCAAAAAAGAATAAAAAATTGCTCTTGTTCTGATATAATTCTCATATATGTGAATACGAATCAGTTTTTGTTTTTCTCCGTAACCGATCTTTCCATTTACGATCAACTCTTTTTAGAATCCTTCTTGAGAGAATATATTTCTACAGAAAAATAGAACATGCTGTCGTTACTTCAAAATTTAATAACATTCTATGGTTTTTAAAGGATCCTTTCATATATTATGTTAGATATAAAGTAAAATACATTCTGGCTTCAAAAGGAAAGCCTATTCTGATGAAAAAATGGAAATATTACCTTGCTAATATCTGGCAAGATCGTTTTTATGTGTGGTGTCAACCAATGTTCCATAGAAATATATCGAAAAATTCAGTTCATGTTTTAGGCTATCTTTCAAGTGTGAAACTAAATCCTTCAGTGGTACGGAGTCAAATGCTTGAAGATTCATATATCATTGATAATGGTATAAAAAATAAGTTTTATACCACAGTTCCTATTCTCCCTCTGATGGGATCATTGGCTAAAGAAAAATTTTGTAATGTCTTAGGGCATCCCATAAGTATGTCGGTATTGTTGGATTTAGCGGATTCGGAGATTTTTTACCTATTTTTGTGTATCCAAAGAAATATTTCTCATTATCACAGCAGATCCTCAAAAAATAGTATTTTTAAAATAAATTATATTCTTCGACATTCTTGTGTTAGAACTATTGCTCGTAAACACAAATTGACTATATGCTCTTTTTTGAAGAAAATATTTGGTTTGGTGTTCTTGCAAGATTTTTTTACTATGGAGGATGTTCTTTCCTTTATTATTTGAAAATATTATACTTCTCGACGGTTTTCATATAGAGGATTGATTTGGTATTTGGATATTATTTGCATTAAGGATCTGATTGATTTTTCATCCACTGATTGATTCTCAAATCATATATCTGAAAAGGCCTTATAAATCAATCAAAAGGGGATATTAAAATTCTGTTTTGATGTGGTATGAACAGTTCACGCAGAAGACGAAGAAGAGTGAATCAACTCATTTACTTTATTAGATTAGAGTTCTTCCAGAAGGACAGGAGGACAAACTATATACATAGGGAAAGCCGTGTGCAATGAAATAAGCAAGCACAGTTTAGGGATAGATTTTTTTTTCATTTATATATTTTTTAAAATTTTATTTACTTTTTAAAATAGTTCAATAAAGAAATTCTACTCCATCCGACTCATTCCGGGTTCGAGTCCCGGATAACCCATTATGATCTTTTTTATTGAATTTGTTTTTGTAACTTATTATTCACAAGCCTTATTTGGTTGACATGGCGATATCGGTTATGTTATACTGTTTCATAACAAGCACACGAATGGAATTTTTTATTTTATATCCTTTAATTCATGTTCTTGGGAGTCCCTGATGATAAATCAAACAAAAATTGACCATGACTGCAATTTTAGAGAGACGTGAAAGAGAAAGCCTGTGGGGTCGCTTCTGTAACTGGATAACCAGCACTGAAAACCGCCTTTACATTGGATGGTTTGGTGTTTTGATGATCCCTACCCTATTAAACGCAACTTTTGTATTTATAATTGCCTTCATTGCTACTCCTTCAGTTGATATTGATGGTATTCGTGAACCAGTTTCTGGATCTCTACTTTATGGAAACAATATTATTTCTGGTGCCATTATTCCTACTTCTGCA